>CM069532.1:48539687-53339687 GCA_035773235.1 Eospalax fontanierii
CCTCACTCTAAGGAATGCCTATTCTGAGCTCCCAGGTACTCCACGAGTAGCTTAAGATGCACACACTGGTATCCCAGGTACAGTATAACAACAGGGATTTCTAGCTGACAGTCTGGTCACCTGACCAAATTTAGTGACCTTAATAGACATTACTGACTAAAACAAAGTCACTTATTATCAAAAATTATTGAAGAAAATTTTAATACATGGGGTTTTATAATCATAACAAATGTAGGATATTCTCATTAACCTCAAAGAAATGTCATGTCTGTTAGCAGTCATTCCCTAGCCTTCAATTTCTTCCCTTGGGACCAAAATCATTCACCTACTTTCTCTATAAATTTATCTATTTTAGAAATTTTATAATACTAGAATTACACAATAATTTTTTTATTATTAACATGATGGTATGTTCAAGGTCTATCCATTTGTTGCATGCATTAGTTATTCATTTAACCTTAATACTAATTAGTGCTTATTATTTAAATATGCGACACTAAACTTTTCCATTTACCAAAAGATGAACATTTATGAGTAATGTTGTTATAAACATTCAGGTATTAGTGTTCATATGGATGGATGGTTTAGTTTCTCTTGCATATAAACCTATGGCTATTTGAGGAACTGCTAAATTGTTTTTGGAATGTCTTCATGATTTATATTCATCAGCAGGACGTGAGAGTTCTGACTTCTCAGCACCCTCACCAACACTTGCTGTTAGCTATCTTTTTTATTAGGGATAGCCTAGTGGGTGGGAAGTGGTATCTCATTGTGGTTATGATTAGCGTTTCCATAGTAAGTAATAATACTGAGGATCTGAATATATTTTCAGGCACTGTTAATCTTTCATACATAAGAGTTTTTGGAACTATCCAGATCATTTGCTCCTTTAAAATTATGGCATTTTCTTTTAATTATTGGATTGTAGAAGTTCTTTTATGTATGTATTTTAGTTACTAATTTAAATTTTATTTATTTATTTGTTTATTTTTATTTTATGTGTGTGTTTTTGCCTGTATGTATGTAAGTACACCCATGCATACAATGCCAGGAAAGGCCAGAAGAGGGCATCAGATCCCTAGAATTGGAGTTATGTTTAGATGTTAGCATGTGGGTGCTGGAAACTGAAACTATGTCTTCTGCAAGAGCTGCCAGTGCTCTTAACCCTCTGAGCCATCATCTCTCCAGTCCCTAGATACAAGTTTCTTACTGGACAGAGAATTCACCAAAATTTTCTCCCACGGTGTGACTGTTTTTTAATGATGATTTCCTTTAAAACACAAGCTTCTAATTTTGATAAAGTTCTTTGGTTACCTGTTTTGGAATGTGACATCTAAAAGCTATTGGCAATTTCAAGTTGATAAAAATTACACATATGTTTTCGTCTAAGAGTTTTATCATAGTAAGTTTCCACAAGAGTTTTTCACAAGGTTTTCACATTAGTTGTCCCTCCCTGTAGTGATCCTTCCTCTACCCTGCCCTCCCACTTCCCACCCCACTTAACTCTTCCTGTTCTATTATTTCCCTCCTCCCCTTTATGTCACTGCATTCTATCTTCTCTCCCTACAGCCCCTAACTAGTTTCCTGAAATCTATGAATTTTCCAATGGAAACATACATACCTAAAAATTCAGAACTGCCATCCGCATCTGAGAGAGAACATGTGACATTTGTCTATGTGGGTCTGGGTTACCTCGCTCAGGATCATTATTTCCATTCCATTCATTTACCTGCAAATTTCATAGTTTCCTTTTTCTTAACAGCTGGATAATATTTCCTTGTGTGAGTGTACCATATTTTTATTATCCATTCATGTAGAGAGCTGTGGATTGCTGCATCTTAAAGATGGCGCCTGCTTCCGCCTTCCACCATCCCGAGGGTGAGTGCTCTCTGGAGTAAACAACTCCATATTTGGCTGTGGCTGAGATCTGGCCCTGCTTCCGCATGTGTGCGCCTATCTGCTTTCACCACGTGGTAGTTTGGGGTTGGCTGGCAGGAGGGGATTTAAGTCTCTGGTGGGCTTTCCCCGGGGGAGGAGAAGTAAGTTAGAAGCCAGAAGGTTGTTCAAGGTTCCTGAGTAAACTGCTTAAAGAAGAGTCTGGTGTTGCGTCTTCCTTGCTGGACGAGGTGGTCGTGACAAGTGGTGGCCCGTACGGGGAACTTCTTCAAAGGACTCAGAACTTTTTGCAGTCAGGGCAGTGCACTGGAAAGTCCTCCGGTAAAATGGGGATCCGCGACAAAAGTGGGAAAGTCCTCAGGTAAAGTGGGGATCCGTGACAAAAGCGGGTACTTTGCTCCCTCTATAGATAGAGATGGAGCGGGGAGAGTTCGGAGATTATAGTGAACTGGAAGTAAAAATGGATTTTTACATGATCCTTGCTATAGGGATGGGCATTAGTTTTGTATTCTGGTACCTCATTTTTGCCTATCTTTGTAGAGAGTGTACAAAAGGTACCCAGAAAAACGTTACGGGAAATACTAGTTCTCACCCAATTTTTTTGGCTCTAAATGAGCTACTTCATTCTAAGAATTTAGAGCTTAAGAAAGGCACTTTGGAGAGATTCTTGAAGGAGTGCGATACCATTGCACCGTGGTTCGCAGTGTCCGGAAGTCTCACGGTTGTGCTCCACTTTTCCAAGCAACAAAAGGAGTTTCATCTGGAGAAAATGTACAGCTTTAAAAGAAAGAGAAAAAAAAGGGCTCATGCATGTTTGAGTCCAGGGCAGTATTTAGTTTGGAGATCATTTTTAATTGAGTATGCCAATGAACAAGCTGCTGCCAATTGGCATTTACAGGGTGTAGTTGTTTATCTTTACAAATGTATTCTCCTACAGCAGTTTGTGGTCAAGGAGGCTAGAGCCTAGAGCCTAGAACATCAAGGGACCATGATCTCAGGTTTTGTTAATTACCTCAGGTTTTTTACTACTTAACTACCAGGTGTTTCATATAAATTTCACCAGTCCTAGGGTGCTTTGTTTTCTGAAATAACTACTAAATAGGCAGTTCTTTTTTCAGTTTACAGTTTGCTGGGTTGAGACTATAGCTTAGTGGTAGGATACTTACCTAGCATACATAATGAAAGTAATGTATGCGGTAAGAAATCTGATAGTCGTTTGGAAGGGCATTCTGGTATTATACAACCCTATGTGTTAGAACTTCCTATTTCACTATGGGGAAGAGATCTCTTAAAGGACATGGGATTTAAATTGAGTAACGAGTATTCCCCTGTTTCTCAGAAAATCATGAACAATATGGGATTTCATCCAAATTATGGAACCTTTGAGTGCAGGAAATGGTAAAGTAAATTTGGAGAAACAGAATGGAATGTATATTTTTAAGCTCCACTATAGAAAGGGCAAGATGTTTTCATAAAAGATTTCATGTGAATGCCCGAGCCTTACAACAAAAATTCCACCTATCTCGTGCAGATGCCCGACAAGTAGTGCTAGACTGCTCTCAGTGTGTACCTTTCCATCATCCACCTAGTGTGGTTAACCCGAGGGGATTACTTCCTTTAAAGGTTTGGCAGATGGACGTGACACATATTTCTAAATTTGGAAACCAAAAATATGTTCATGTGTCTGTGGATACCTGTTCAGGTATTCTACATGCTACACCGTTGACAGGAGAAAAGGCACGCAATGTCATACTCATTGCTTAGAGGCCTGGGCTGCATGGGGCAAGCCCCAGCAGCTAAAAACTGACAATGGACCAGCCTATACGGCTCGCAGTTTTACCTCCTTTTGCCAACAGATGGAGGTACAGCTTCTTCATGGGTTACCATACAATCCTCAGGGACAAGGCATTGTAGAACGTGCTCATCGCACATTAAAAGAATGTCTTCAAAAACAAAAAGGGGGAGTAGGCCACGGCCGCACCCCAAGGGAGAGACTTTCCCTAGCCTTGTTTACTATAAATTTTTTGAATTTGGATGCTCAAGGCCGCTCAGCAGCGGATAGACATCAGGACCATGATGGCCCTGCAAAAGGGATGGCTAAGTGGAAAGATGTATTAACGGGCCTCTGGCGTGGGCCTGACCCCGTGCTGACATGGGCACCAGGATCTGTTTGTATTTTTCCACAGGACCAACAAGATCCAGTATGGGTGCCTGAACGCCTGGTTAGAAGAATTCAGCATGAAGAATCTCTTAAAAGTCAGCATGACGATACCTCTGCTTCCAGCCCTGATGAGCCAACTAGGGAAAATGGAAACAAGATGGGGAATCCTGTCGGTGTTTCCAAAGCCAAGGCCGAATTGGACATTTGATTCTGAAGACACCCTAAAAGAACTGCTATGAACCATCTGAAAGAGTGGGCGGGAATGGGAGTGTTAGCAGGTCTCCTGATTATGGCCTCCCTGGTCTGCCTGTGGTGTATATGTAAGATTAGAGCCACACAAAAGTGGAATGCAGCTATGATGGTTCAGGCCTTTACAGCCATTGAAGCTAGACAGTCCCCTCAAGCATGGCTAATCACCATGAAAGGTTAAGATCTACCGCGGATGGGATGCGAGGCTAAGCACTGCACAAGGTTTCGCCTGCTGGCGTTTGAGCGTTTCCTTGGAAGACATGTCTGATTGCATGAAGGTGGTACCCTTAGCTCCTTCCCCTGGGAAAATTGGTACGGGATGGGTCTGGGTCACCGCAGGCGATGAGTCTGTGGGTGTCTCCAGGACATAATCCCAATTGTGCACACCAGGGATCAGACCTCTATCTTCGCCCGTTTCCGCTATGTTATATAAAATAAAAGGGGGAACTGTAGAGAGCTGCGGATTGCCGCATCTTAAAGATGGCACCTGCTTCCGCCTTCCACCATCCCGAGGGTGAGTGCTCTCTGGAGTAAACTCCATATTTGGCTGTGGCTGAGATCTGGCCCTGCTTCCGCATGTGTGCGCCTATCTGCTTTCACCACGTGGTAGTTTGGGGTTGGCTGGCAGGAGGGGATTTAAGTCTCTGGCGGGCTTTCCCTGGGAGGAGAAGTAAGTTAGAAGCCAGAAGGTTGTTCAAGGTTCCTGAGTAAACTGCTTAAAGAAGAGTCTGGTGTTGCATCTTCCTTGCTGGACGAGGTGGTCGTGACACATTCATTCATTGATGGACATCTAGTTTGCTTCCATTTTCTGTCTATTGTGAATTGAGCAGCAATGAACATGATAAACAGGTATCTCTGTAGTAGAATATAAAGTACTCTGGGCATATACCCAAGCGTGATATAGCTGGATCAAGTGGTAGATCTATTTTTAGCTTTTGGGGGAAACCTCCACACTGATTTCCATAATGACTGCACCAGTTTGCTAGCCCTCCCACCAGTAGTGAATAAGTTATATAGAAACCTGTTACCATAGAAGCTTCTTAAAATACATGCATACACAAAGAGAATTTAAATGGAGTTACTATATAACAGAAAGACACTGTGCCCACCAGACAACACAGGCTATCAAACAAAAGCCCAATGCCAGGAATGTGCAATCTCTTTTGGAGTTGTTGACAAAAGAGGTACCATAGGCCCTTAAACAATACTGGTAATTGTTATTGCTCTTGATTATCTTCAAAATTTCATGGTGAGTCAGAGAACAAACAGAGAGAAATTGAGCTGGTAATGACCCCAAAGCTTCATTTTTACTGGCTAGCTTTCAAAGAACTGGAAAGTAGAAGAAAAGAAGTACCATCAACTTTACCCAGGTGTGAATCCTGTGAGCTATAATAACTGGCCTGTCAAGATATGCTCACTGGTGCAATATAGTGGCAAAAATGTTATGAGAATAACCAACCACTTGCTGACTGGACTCAACACCTACTTCACAAGATGAAGTCTATACCTGGTATTATTATCATAGCTAATAACCTGAGGCTAGACAGGCCACAGGCCATAGAGGAGATACTACTAGCGTTATTTTGCTAAATCGGCATAGTATTAAATTTAATCCTAATGACTTATTGTTATAACCATAAATTAGTCTACCTCTCAGTTCTTACCAGAAAAGCTTCTTGCATCAGAAGGTGATTAACATGGAGACTCACAACTGGTCAACATGGAGAAAGTAACAGTTGTGGAGTGCTCAGCACCAAATGGCACACCTATACCACACCCTTTCCTCCCAAAGGTTAGGAATCATTGCAGAAGGGGGGCAGAAAGATTGTATAGAGGAACATAAGGAATCCAGGTTTTCCAAACACACCAGGGCAATAACACATATGAACGCACGGCATTTATGGGAACATGCATAGGACTGGCACAAGCTCAAGCCAGAGAAAAACCCAGCATGGATGGGGGAAGTGGGCCAGAAGTCCCAGCCCTACATGAGGAATTATTGGCAACTTGTTAGCTTCTGGGAGAGGGAGAGTCAGCTTTCTTTCAGAGTGTGAGGTTGGGTAGGTTGAGTGGGCTCCAGGGGATGGACCCATACCCAAGAGTATTTGGGGAACAGACTCAACAGGCCTTAAAAATAATAGAGGATATAAAACAAGGGGGTAGGGAGGTTTTAGTGGATCTGAGAGGTGATGGGGGAGATATCTGAACAGGATAAAATATATTGTATTGAATTCCCAAAGAACCAATAAGATATTCTTTTTAAAAAGTTTAATTGTTCTTGCATTTATATTTAGGTCCTTTATTCATTTTGAGTAAATTTTGTATAATATTAGGCAGTGATCCAACTGCCTCTATTACATGTGAATCCATTTGAATGGGCACAATTTGCTGAAGACAGAATATTCTTTCCCTATGGAATTGTTTTGTCACCCTTACTGAACTGCTCATCTACAATGAAGTTTATTTCTGGACTCTCAATTGTATTCTATGGATGTATGTCTATTTTCATGGTGGTACCATACTGTTAGTTATATTGGTTTTGTTGTATACTCTTTTCCAAAATGATTTTGGCTGTTAAAGCTCCCTTAAATTTCCATATGAACTTTAGGACCAGCTTATCAATTTCTGTAAAGCCACCACCTGAGACTTTAATAAGGAATTTAATGAATTTGTATGTCACTCTGGTTAGCATTATTGTCTTAACAATAACACATAAGTGTGTCTTTCAATCTATTCAGAGCTTCCCTAATTTCTTTCAACAATGTGTTTTAGCACTTATAGTATAAGTTTTATACTCATCATGTTGAATCTGTTCAAGTGTACTGTATTCTTCTGTAGGCAATTAAAAGTAAAAATTGGTGTTTTACTTTCATATTGTTTCTTCCTTGTTATTGTACAGAAGTACAACTGATTTCTATAAGTCAATTTTGTAAATTTCCAGCTCCCTAAACTTTTAGCTCTAGAATCATTTTTTCGGCAAATTTCTTGGAATTTTCTAAACATAAATCTACATAAAACACAATCCCCAACAAATGGAAAGAGTTTTACTGCTGCTTTTCTAGGCCAGGTGAAATCTCCTTTCACTGTCTTGCACTGCCTTGGCAGAACCTCCAGCAGGGGAGAGGCAAGAGCAGACATCGCTTAGTCTCTGATGTAGGAAGACATAACGCAGGTCTTTCACTAACAAGCATGGTGTTTGCTAATTTAGGGATCTCTAAAGTTCAATTTAAAAGCATTTTAACTCAAAACCTAACTGATACCTGGCATAGTAGCCTACACCATGTTGGAGTAACCTCTAAGGGGACTGGAAAGAAATCCTTCCCCTACTCTTTGAAATTCCAGAAATGAATACAGTGGTTTCTGTCATGGTGCTGGCCAGACATCATCCCTAGCTGCCGCTCTGAAGCCTGCTCAGATCCATCTGGAATGGTCTGACACAGGGATCCGTGTTCTCCAGATTTGGATGCCATGGTGGCTCAGAGCATCCTTGAGAAATTTACAGTTTGTTTAAACCAAGTGTAGACAGTAAGCCTAATTTTTACCTGCAGCCTGAGATCAAGCCAAATGTAATCAAGGTAGAATGACTTTAGCCATGCTGCACACATTTTCATAATTTAATTTCCATATGTGAGCTCCAGATATTTCTTGAATCCAATGTGTAAAAGTAGTTATATTTACATAACAAAATGAAATAAGATTTTAAGAAAATTATAAAATCAAACATTTGGATAGGGAATGAAAGGCGAAATGCTTTGGGTGCAGACACATACTAGGTCAACTGTTTCTTGTAATAAGATGATGGGAAGGATGGTGATAGTATGATCAACAACAAAGGTAGCGTATCTAGTACTTATGTTAGTGCTACTCTTACATCAGGCACTGTTCTTATGGCTTTTCATGGATTATTTTGGAAGTAGAGACACTAAAGCCTAACTAACTTTCAAGTACCTATTACTGCTATTAGAACTGTCACATTAGTATTCAAGTTCAAGTTGTCTGTCTTTAAACTACATGTTCTTGTTACCATACAAACCTGTGGACTTCGTTCTTACTTGTACATCATGTGAATTAATGAAAATCACCATGACCTGATGAGGAAACTCCAGTAAATACTAAGAAATGGTTTATATTGCAGTAAAGAGTAAAATGTTTGCAGAGAAGCCTGAGTACCAACTTATGCACTTGTTTGTCTATCTGTATCTATGTCTTATATCTATATTTCTACTTTTAAATATGTCCTTGATATAAGACGCAAAAAGTTCTGTTTTTCATCTGGCAACTAAATTCCATGTAGTCTATGCCCTGGTGACTCCTGGTCACCCACTCCACCAACCTTGTCCTTATTTACCACATGACATGTGTGCATTAGCAGCAGCAAAAAGCTGAATTCGGATTATTTTCCACACTGTACATAGGAAAATTGAGGCTTTGGATCATGGCTGGAAGATGATCTGAAAGGGCCAACAGGTGATACGCTCATCTGCACAGTCCTCAGTACTCTTGACTCTTGAACATCACATGACCATAGCTGAAAGCCTAGCTCTGGGCAGACACTGTGTAAGAGTGAGGTCATGTGAGCTACTCAGGTCCTTCTTTTCTTATTTCTCTGTATTACCTTATTCACTTAGAAAAACCCCAACATTTTATAGACATTTCCTAGGTTGAGTTCAGGTTTCCTTCTGATCATGATTTGACAGCCTGCAGAGTGTCATATACAGTTCTTTTGTAGTTTGTACAATTAATTTGGTTAATATGTTTGCAATAAATGTCTCCATGACCGAACTGTTAGCATTTGAAACAGAAAACTAAGGTCAAATGAAAGATGAAGAATAGCTTTAAGGCAACCAAAACAAAGCAAGCAAGCCTGTTGGACATCACTGACCATCTTGGGATGGGAGGTGTGGTCAAAGCAGTGTTCTGTGTCCCTCTGACATTTAAAGAAGTGAGAAAAAGATGAAATGCATCAAACAAATTGTTTACAGACTTAAAACAGGCAGCATGTTTCTGGAGATCACGCGGTATTTTTCTTACACTTTGCTAGAAAACATGACCAGAGGAGAACATGACCAGAGGTTATCTTGGACCAACTCCAGGACATGAGGCAAGGATAAGAAACAGTGTTAATAGAATTATCTTGAATCTGGTTGCCCCTGTCATTTAGTGTTCATCTCTGGTCTGCACATGGTTCGGAGCCCTCTCAGTGTGGAAAGGTTACCTTGGTGATGAAGCTGTTTGCCATTTTACAGGCCTAGAGTATAAGGCATTCTTAAATTCTCATTTCTAAATCTGCATTATTCTATTCTCAATATGAACAGGAAGATTGGATGTTGAAATTCTAGTCTTGCTGAATCACTGGCTGGGAGTTATTTCTCATGATTCTACCACAGTTGTCAGACTACAGTCACAAAGGCCCACACATAGGGCCCTCTCCACCCTTTCCCAGCATCCTGTATCACTTTACAAACCCCTTTCATTGTACCTTTCCAACTCTATTTCCAAGGCTTTGTCCGAGCTCTCATCCTCTGTTTGCTCACAGTCTCCACTCTCTCTGAAGGCTTTCAAGGAAATGGACCTCATGCCAGGCCATTCCTCTCCTAGTCCCCAGATTATTCAGTTTACTTCAGCTACTGGAGAGGTAGAGGCAGGAGAATGTCAAGTTCAGTTTGGGAAACAAAGCAAGATAGTCTCAAATAAAAATAATCATATTTACCTCATATTTACCCTCACTGAGTTCCTTTTCTTGGTGACCAGATAAGCAGACTCTGCATGTCACCCTCCTTGATGAGAGCTGTGCTGATGGGACAGAGACAGGGCAGCACGTGATGAATCCACCACTTCAAATCTGACTAACAGAACCCAGAAACCATCAACCATAATCATCAGCTTTGTTCCTTCTACCAACTGAACAGAGGTAGCCTCAAAGTCATGTGGAAGGTGGAACCCCTTCCAGTCTGAGTCCTAAATAAGTGCACGAACCTGAGCACCCAACATCCCTCACAAAAGAACTTTCAGCACTATTTAAATAATCAAGAATTACCACTCCTGCATTTGTGCCATTATACATGCTTGATCTGATTTCACAGGAAGCGAGGATTTCCCTAATAAACACATTTCCTGCCCAAAGTCTTAAGTACAGGATGAAATTCACATTGCCTAGTACTACTTGGACAATCCAAATTTTGTCACAGTATGTTCTGCAGTTATTTCACCAGCTACTCTCCACACAGAGATTGTGTAGTCAGCTTCTCACCATTTACTCTGTATGTCATGCCCACTAGTGACGTAACGCCTCTGTTAAACCTCTATCACTGAAGAGGCGTGAAACGTGACCCCTCAGTACTTCCACAAGAAGGCCGGAACCTTCCCTAGTGCTTTCCTCAGCCCATGACAACAGCCCACTCTTACAGAGCAACTTGAAAGGGCGTGTCTCAATGCTTCTGTGTTAGGGGCTTATTCTGTCTTCTTGTCTGCTTTGGACTGTCAAGATAGCAGTTTAAAGAAGATACTGGCTTCCATATTCGACAGACTGGGATGTGGTAAGAGATGAGCATAACACAACTCTGGCAGGACAGGTTCTTCTACCACATACAGACAGGATGGATGGTAACAGGATGGATGGTTTTTTCCCACTCCTCCATTTAAAATATCTTCCAGGTAGATAAGCAGGAAACTCAAAATACTTCAAACTTTGCAAAGAAGGCATGCTAAAAACAAATGTTTCTGAGACTACAATGGAGTTCCTTTGCAATAAATCCACTGAAGTTGAATATAACTGTGGTAAAAAAAATGCATTAATAATCCACCAAACACTGTAGCTTAGCAACAAGTACACTGAAATATCAACTATTTCCCCTCATGATCTCATAAATTGAGGTTTGATGCTGTCCAGCACTGAGAGTGAGGAATGGACCAACTATCAGTAGCTAGGAAACAGTGAAAATTATAAACTGAAGTATAGATCCTGCTGAATGTGTATGTCTTTCATGCCACTGTGGAATTGAGAAATTATAATTCAATGCATGTCAACTGGAGACAAACTATAACCCTACCCATATGTGAAGAGATTCTTCATAAAGCACTGATGTTGGAAGAAAATTGTGAAGTTATCTAGAGCAAGAAAGACATGAATTTAAGAGACTATCTTTAACAAGGATGCACTCAAGTGTCCACCTAAGGGAACAGTTTTAGCATTGAGCTCAAATGAGCAAACAATGTTAACATTTTTCTCTCTATGTGAGAATTTTTGTCACACAGAACATCTCAATTTTGTGTGGACATGTTTTCAGCATCTTTTGGTAAATTCCAAGAAATGCAATTGCTAGATCATAGTGTAAGAGAATGTTTAATTTTATAAGAAACTGCCAAACTGTGTCTTAAAGTGACCGTACCATTTTGTTTCACACCAACAGTGAATGGAGGATCCTGTTGTCTGACATTCTTCTTAGCATTTGTTATTATTAGTGTTCTGGATATTTTAATTTTGTTAACTTTTTTGTTGTTTTTGAGGCAGGGTCTCCCTGTAGTCCCAGCTGACCAGGTTGGCCTCTATCTTACAGTGATCCACCTGCCTCTGTCTCTCATATGCTGGGATTAAAGGTGTGTGCCACCATGCCTGGTTTCTGTTAACTTTTTAATTGCTTACAAATACCCAATTTATAAGAATCTTCATGTCTTTAAGCCATAAGTTTAATATGTAGATGTACACATCTAGTCTCATTTATGCTTCACTTTATAAGCTATAATACTGTCATGAAGAAACTCTCATGGAACTATTATATAATTACTATAATGCTTTAATAACATATACTAGAAGTAAAAAGTTGAGCTTTTTCTGTGCCACTCATCATATTTCTAATATTAATAGCAAATATTTATTAAATACCCAGTAGTCTTGTCACTGTGGTTCGTCACTTGATTTCTCTAAGGTGACATTATCACAAAACACTAGCAAGTACAATCTCTCCACTACAAATAAAGAAACTGAGACTTAAATTAGATAAGGAAATGTTTATTCAAAAAGATTCATCTCTTAACTACCATGTTGAGTAAAAAAAAAATTTAGGAACTAGCTTTAGAAGTAAATAACATGGGAAATTATACCAGGCTATGTAACTTAATTTCAAATTCTGTAATAGAAGCAAATTAATATAAAGTTTAAGATACAGATGAGACAAAACAAGAACAGACAATCTTAAAGATCATTAAAGAACTATCTAGGCTCTGAGGCCTGTTTGATGAAGTTGAAATTCTCTCCTCTTTTCACATGTATATTATTAAAACAGAATTCAGAAAGAATAGCAGAATAAGATATGAATTCCCAAAGGCCTAAGATATTACACATATTCAGAGGCTTAGCAGCAGGAATGTTCCTCCAACCCACAGGTCTCAGTTAGCACCATACACAGTTCAAATGCCAAGCTGGAAGAACTCTACCCAAGCTAAGTGCAAATATTCAGGTATGTTCAGTCTTAGGTGTCTAGAATGATAGACATTCTTTAGGGACTTTTCTTTACACCACAGAAATACCTTCTTCATATGGATGGGTCTACTGTGAAAATTACTGTTAAGAGTTAGTACTCTACACATTACAGTTTGAAAATCAGTTTTACTGACAATTTGAACACTTCTCTAAGATGTTTTGAACCTGAGTTCAAAGAAACCAAGAATCAGTTCTTGATGGAAGGCTGAAATATAAATCTGAAGCTGCTGACATGATGTACATGAAGCAAAATGCTTCAGGGAACAATGAAGATTCTCACAAACAGGAGAGAATGATGTAGACACACTCCATAAGGATAAAGGTGCTTGTCTTTAAAAATATTATCTATTTTTATGTGTCTGAGTGTTTGTCTGAGTGTATATAAGTATATCATGTGTGTGCAATGCCTGGAGATTAGAAGAGAGCAGTGGATCTCCAGGAATTGAAGTTAGGGGCAGTTGTTCACCACCATGTGGGTGATGGGAACCAAACCTTGTCCTCTGCATGAGCAACCAGTGCTCTTAACCACTGAGTCATCTCTCCAGCCCAATGATCCTTGTCCTGTACATTTTTGAAACCAAACACATTCTTGTCCCTGTCACAAGACCTTATTTCTGTTCTATTGCTTCCTTAGAATTATGTAATTGTGAGCAAGAGTCCCAAATATTACTTAGAAAAACTACTTTTTATTGAATTTTTGTGATTTTCATACACTTTAGTTTGATAGTACTTAGATTCACTGCCTTTCCACACCTTCCTCCAATACCCCTGCCCAATTTAATTAATATATATAATATGGCCTATAGAGTCTGATTTGTGTCCCCAAATACCTTCAATGTGGGTCCATCCACTGGGTCCACCAAGAATTCCATCCCTGTAAGATGCTGTCTCTTGCCCTCTGAGCTGACATCAATTGCCAAAACTTGCTTAGCTTGGGTTTGTATTTCTTAACCACTTCCCCATGTCTATGTGGGGATTTTGTCTGATTTCATCTTGCACAGGACTTGTGCGTGCTGTCACCATTGCTGTGAGTTCACATAAGTAAATGACCAACTGTCTGGAAAAATGGTTGTGGTCATCACTGACCCCTCTGACTATTACAATCTTTCTACCTCCTCTTCCACAAATTCCTGAGCCTTGGGAGGATGAGGTTTACACAGGTGTCCTACTCAGGCATAAACACTCTGCACCCTCTTGTTCTCTGCACATTGTCCAACTGTGTATTTCTGTGTTAATCACGATCTGCTACATAAGGAAACTTCTTTGGTGAGAGTTAAGAGATGCATTCATCCTAAGTGTGAGGTTACATTGAAAATATGTCACTTGGGGTTAAGCATCTTACAGACACTTATTCTCTGTGTTTGACCAGTTCTGCAGCTCTTAAGTAATCTCCATCTGTTGCAAAAAGAAACATTTTTGGTGGGGATGAAAGGTATACTTGTCTTGCGGTGTCAGGTTAGTTCCAGCTCAATCGCTCCAAGTTCTGTGTGCAAAGTATATCCTCTCTTCAGCCAAAGAGTTCTTACCTTCAAGTTATGGTAGGAAATCAAGGGCTGTGGCAGTCTGTGTTATTTTGGGAATCTCTTGGACTTTATTTTGAGTGCAAGACTCAAGAATAGGTTTTGAAAATGAGAAAGAGTCTCTTACAGAGGTGGGACTCTTGGTGGACTCAGAGAATGGACCCACACTGAAGGCCATTTGGGGACACAAACCAGACTCTACAGTATATAAATAAATATAATATAATGTATATATTAAAGTGTAGGTATGTGGGGCAGTGCAGGAAGTCTGGTTAGGGAAAGGGATCTTAATACTATCAAATTGTATTGTAAGAAAATAGCAAAAGTTCAATAAAAATTAAATTAAAAAACGGGCAGCAGTAATCACAGAGCAACAGGCTTGAAATAGAGATGGCTGAGACAGTACAGTCATGGGATGACAGTGAGGATGACTTCTGTGCAGGACAAGAGGATAGGACTACTGAAAGTGAAAAGGCTAAGAGGGTGAGAGGTCAGTATCAAAAGGGTGAACACACTGCAAGAGCAGTATTACGAGCAGTGTGAGAGGGGCAAGCACAGCCTTTGGCCTAAGTTATCCAGGAAGCTGCAAGAACAGTCAAAGGAACATTGAGAAGTGGTTAACAGCATGTGAATCTCCAATCAACCTGATTTGTTTTAATTTGAAGAAATAAGTTGCAAGTAGTTCTGGAAAAAGATCCATGCATCTAGAGGTAAATGAGGAGAAAAAGAATAAAAGCAAATCTGCCTCCCATTGGTAGAGATTCTGTGACAATAGTTTCCTCATGAGATGTTCATGGATGTTCCCTGTTCCCAAGAGCTTTTTAATCAAGTGCAAAAATCTATTCCTATTAGTGACTAACAGAGCAGAACAATTCCTACACACTCTGTATTCAAAGACAAATGTTGAGCATTTGCTTTGCTTCATACAAATGTTAAGCAGAGTATTCACATCTGTACTCTTCACCCGGGACTCCAAAGGTGACATAGGGCTGTCACATTCACTAACAAAAGGCAGAAACGTCCCATGAATGCCAGGTCTGGTGCTGATACTGGACTCACTCTTGAGGATTTCCTCTAGTGCTGTCTCATCCTTCCTTTCATCTCAGCATCTAATCATCTAGGGTCTGACATCTGAGAGGAGAATGAGATTCAAAGGAAAGAGCATGAAAATAAACGCAATGACTATAGTTCACCACTAAGTATGAACTTGGTGACAGTGTCATTTCCTCATTCTTAGCTGCAAGTTTCCTTTGGGGAACAATAGATAAACGTGCTCCAGCACATTAAGAATCTGTCAGTATCTACTTGCAGATTATGACAAATACCATGAAATTATGAGAAACATCAGAGAACAGTTCGTTCTAGTGCACGTGTGTCTTAGCGTGAATCCTTAGTTTTCATCAATTCAGCACCGATTTGCACAGTTTTGTAGCATTTCTGAGTCTTCACATAACCCATGAGTTTTCAAATACAGAAAGTCTCCAATTCTCAATAGTTGAGTGAACAATTCAACTTTATTTCAAGTTTATTTGACTTAACATCAGTACTAACACAGTATGATTGACTAGAGGCTGTACTTGGAATTATGAATTCTGGTATTTTCCCAGTCTAGCAACATGCTCTATTATTCTGTCTCCAATGCTAGGTAGTGGCAGTAAGCCAAAGTCCCAGCAGCATGAAGGAAACAATCATGCCTGAAGTGCATGTGTTGCTAAGCCATGATGGTCTATGGATTAGCTGAATTCTGTATATCTTTTACTTGTAGTGTTTTTCCCTTAAGATGGTTTTATAGGAACCCTAACACCATCATAACATGGGGAGCAACTGCTGTACTGAGCATTTACTAAATAGAATGAGATCATATCCTGAATCAACAGATCTTAAATCTCTAGTACACCAGAGACACATATAAGGGAAGGATCTCACCCAACATCAGTCAGCCTGCTTCATCCTCAAGATGACTGGGTGATGAAGTCAAGAGGATGAAAGACAGAAAAGTATCTACTTTTATTTATTTATTGATTGTTCATTCTTTTTTGGTAAAAATTTTATTGAATTTTTGTGTATTTCATACAGAGAATATTACAATCACTCCACAACCCCTTCCATGGGCATTGACCCACAGCCCCATCCACTGAAATTCATGCATTCTGTCATCTGTGTCAAGGTCCATTGTGTCAAGCTAGTGTCCACAGATGTCTCTCAGTGCAAGTTCATCCACTGGGGTCTAATCAGTCCATTTAGAGACTGGTCTTCCCCTTAAGAAGACCAGTTCTTCCTCAACCAGTAGTAATCAGCTGCCACTAATTCTTCAACTAAGATTGGGGCCTCCTACTCATTTCCACAGTCCTGGGCTCGGGTTTTGTCTGGCTGAGTTTGCATGGGTCTTATACATGCTAACACAACTGTGTAGGTTCATAAGAGGAAGGAATCTGTAGAACTCTATTTCCACATGGTCATGCACCACCTCTCTGGCTCTTACAATCTTTCTGCCCCCTTTTCTGCAATGATCCCTGAGCTCTGGGTGGGTGGAGTTTAATATAGTCCTGCTCATGGACCCCCCCACTCTGCTGAGTCCTATTTTTTTAAGTTTTGGACATCTACAACCTTTTGTGTTCCTGGCGCTCTGTTCCATGAGGGAGCTTCGCTGATGAGAACTGAGAGATACATTAGTATTCTCTTTACCCCTGTTCTATATTCTGTGAGCCTTAGGTGTAGAGGTTGTATCATAGATGTGCCACTTAGGCATGGGAAATTCACAATGTCTATGTATGACCAGTTCTGGAACTCTGTAATAAGCTCCATCTGTTGAAAAACAAGCTTCTTTGATGAGTGGTGACCTGGATACTTGACTGTGAATATAAGGATTCATATTTTTCACATAATAAGAAATTATATTAGTCTAGGGATATGATATCCTTGGACTTTTCTCTAAGAACTGTGACTTCTCCAGCCATGTTATTTGGCTATGTTTACAGTACCACACACGTGAGTTTCCTTCCATTGAATGGGTTTAAGTCCAATTAGGGTCTTTTGTTCTTCCATATAAAATTTAGGATGATTTTTTCTAATTCTGTGAAGAATATCATGATGATTTTGATTAACATTGCACCGAATCTATACATTGCTTTTGGTAGGATGGTCATTTTCACAATATTAATTCTTCTAACCTGTAAAGCATGGGAAGACCTTCTATTTTCTGGTGCCATCCTCAATTTCTTTCTTTGAAGATTTAAATTTTTCATTGTATAGAGTTTTAATATCTTTGGTCAGGTTTAGTCCAAGATATTTCTTTTGACTATTGTGAATGGGAGGTCTCCATGTACTCCTTCTCTGATTTGTTTATTGGTTTACAGAGAGACTACTAAATTTTGTAGATGAATGTTGTAACTTGGCACTTTATTGAAATTGCTAATTATTTCTAGTTTTCTGGTAGAATTGTTGGTATTTCAGGTATAATTTCACATCACCTACAAAAAGGGATTAATTTGACCTCTTCTTTTCCAATTAGTTCTCCTTTAATTTCCTTCTCTTCTCTTATTGCTCTAGCAAGAGTTTCAATCCCTATATTTAAAAGGAGTAGAGAAAATGAACATCCTTGTCTGGCTCCTGATTTTCATGGAAATGCATCCAGTTTTGTTTTGTTTTGCTTTTCTGTTTGGAATGACCTCAGCTGTGGCTCTGTGGTATGAAGTACTCATTATGTTGACATATGTTCCCTCCAGTCAAATTCCTTCTAGGACTTTTATCATAAGTTCTAGCTGAATTTTGTCAAAGGCCTTTTCTCTACCTATTAAGATGACCATGTGATTTTTGTCTTTGAGTCCATTTATTTGATTTATGACATTTATTGACTTACATATACAGAACCATCACTGCATCTCAGGAATATAGCCAACTTGATCATGGTAGATGATCTTTTTGATGTGTGCCTGAATGCGGTTTGCAAATATTTTGTTGAGAATTTTTGCATCTATGTTTATTAAGGATATGGTGTATAATTTTGTTTTGTGGTTGTGTCTTCAGCTGCTTTTTGGTATTAGAGCAATGCTGGCTTCATAGAAGGAATATGGGAGTTTTCTTTCTGTTTCTGTATTTTGAATATTTTAAGTAATACTGGTTGTAGATCTTCTTAAATGACTGGTAGAATTCTGATGTAAATTCATTTGGGCCTAGACTATTTTGAGTTGGGAGGTTTTCTATTACTGTTTCAAATTTCTTATATGTTATGGATCTCCTTAAGCTGTCAATATTTTCTTGGTTTACTTTTAGTGATTCCCATGATTTTAGATATGCATTCCTCTCTTTTAAGTTTTAAAATTTAATAGAGTATAGATTTTTAAAAATACTCCCTTATAATACTTTGAATCTTTCTTTTTCTGCTTTGATGTTTTCCCTTTCATCTCTGATTTTGTTGATTTGGAGTTGATCTTTCTTTTTATTTTGGTTAACTTGTCCAAGGGTCTGTCTATCTTTTTAATCCTTTCAAAGAACCAGCTCTTTAATTCATTGATTCTTTGTATTGTTTTCTTTGTTTCTATTTCATTAATTTCTGCTCTGAATTTTGTTATTTCTTCTTGTCTACTGGGTTTGGTTTTCATTTGTTGCTGCCTTTCAAGATTCTTGAGTTGCAATGCTAAGTCATTTTAACTGTCCTCTTTCTGATTTTTTAATGCAGGCACCAAGAACCATAAACTTCCCTCTTAGGACTGCTTTAAAAGTGCCCCAGAGGTTTTATTGTGCTGTATTATCCTTTTCATTTAATCTCAGAAATACTTTTATTTCTTTATAAATTTCTTTTTTGACTCATTCATCATTCTGGAATGTGTTGTTTGATCTCCATGAGTTATTGTTATGGAATTGTTTCAAATTTTTTCAATTTTTTGAAGTTTGTTTTGTGCTCAGTATGTGGTCAATTTTGAGAAAGTTCCATGAGGTGCTGAAGAGAAAGTGTATTTTCTGTTGCTTGAGTAGAATCATTGGTAGATGTCTGTTACGTCCATTTGATGTATGGTATCATTTAATTCAGATGTATCTCTGCTTATTCTTTGTCTGGTTGACCTGTCTAATGGTAACAGTGGGGTGTTGAAGGCCCCTCCTTATTGAGATGCAGTCAATCTGTATCTTAAAGTCCTATAGTACTATAGTACTGCTTTCATGCACCAGAATTTGGTGTATAATTGCTCATTATTGTAATATCTTTCTGGTTAATTTTTCCTTTGATCAGAATGATGTGACCCTCTTTATCTCTTCTGATTAGTTTTAGTTTGAAGTCTATTGTCAAATACTAGAATTTAACCGATGTTTGCTTATTAGTGCCATTTTCTTGGAATACTTTTTTCCATCCTTTCACCTCAAGGTGATTTTTTGTTTCTTTTCCAGTCAACTAGCCTGGGTCTTTTGACTGGGGAGTTCAGTCCATTGATACTTGAAGTTATTATTGAAATATGTGTATTGGTTCCTGTCATTTTAATTTCTATTTACATTCTTGGTCTAAGTTTGTGTTTTCACAATTATACCTTTATTTAGTTTCTTTCTGTTGACTCTAGGGTATAGCTGTTCCTTTCTTCAGTTCTTTGTATTGTTTCAAGTATTCTTTATAGGGCTGGTTTTGTGAACATGAATTCTTTTGTGTTATTCATATTTTGATATTCTGTTTTCCATTTCATTCATTCCATTGGTGAGGCTTTCTACTGTCATTTCAAATTGGTTTATTGAGTTTTTCACTTCCTTCTTCATTTCATCCTGCATTTTCTTCAATATTTATCTCCATCTTATTTTAGTTTTTTAATTTGTTTGTTCTTTAAATTCTTTGGTCATATTTATGATTGTTCTTTTAAATTCTGTGCCCTGGGTTATCTCTAGGGGGGTTCTCATTGTAGAACTCTTGTATAGGATTGGTGGTGTTTGGTGAGGAACATATTATTTTTGAGACCTTTCTGTTGTGATTTTGGCATATGAATTTCTTTTCTTGTTTGTGATTCTGCTGTGAGACTCAAGTTTTCCTTTGTTGATTTAAAGTCTGACTCCGTTTTTACTATTGATGTACCTTGGTTGTTTTCTAACTGGGTATGAAAAGGTTGTTGGTCTAGACTTCCGATTCTTTCTTGATTTTATATTGGTGGGACCAGATGGGTTTCGTCTAGCTACCCATTAGCTCCACCTGACCGGATTCAGGCACTGTCAGGTCTCATTCCATTTCTATTATTGATTGATTAACTGTTTATCCAAGTATTCCAGAATGAACTAGAAACAGCTTGTAAGAGTTCATGAGGTGTAGCAAGTCATGGTGGCACATGACTATAATTTCAGTATTCAGAAAGTACAGGCAAGAGGATCAAGTCAGTTTTGACTACTTAGTAAATTTGAGGCCAGCCTGGGCAATATTTAAAACAAACAAACAAAAAACCAAACAATTAAACAAGCAAATAAATAAGAAAAGGTCATGAAATTCAAGAAAGTTTATTAACTCTAAAGGAGTCCAGGATGAAGGCGCCAAATTAAGGGACATATAATAATTCATGGATGCAGATGACAAATGCAAAGCCTAATTATTTTGTTGTAGGGAGGCAATCAAAGAAGGTGTCAGTTTTTTAGTAGGTATGGTACCAAAGCTAACAGCTTCATGGCTTAGGGTACCAGATCACCACAGACGTACTGCATGGGACAAGTAGAGCCAGTCTTGGCATGGAGTTCTAGCTAGACCTTTCTTCTTAAAGAAGTTCTGCTTAGTATAGAGGACAGCAGTCTTTACAGTGTGTACACAATGGCATGTTTAAATCAAGCTACAATGATGAAAACTGAACAGAGTTTTTAAAAATCAGATTACCTAAAACATTCTTCAAAAAGTATCATTAAAGATTATTTTTATCAGGGCTGCAGAGATGGCTCAGTGTTTAAGATCACGGGCTGCTCTTGCAGAGGACCCAGGTTCAGTTCCTAGCACCCACATGGCAGCTAACAACCATCTGTAACTCCAGTTCCAGTGGATCTGATGTTCTCTTCTGACCTCTGTGGGCACTGCACAACATGTGTACACATGTATATGTAAGCAATACACCCAAACACATAAAAAATGAAATAAAAATAAATTTTAAAAAATATGAAAAGATTATTCTTCATCAGAAATTTCAGTCAACAACAGGTAACACATGACTGAGTTACACATCCTTCTCCATTTGAATGTTAACTGAGTGTTTACAGCTAGGAGCCCTTCCAGATGAACTCTACCACACAAGTAAATGAGTGAATGTTTTCTCACAGAGCCAGAATCAGATGTTTTTCTCCTGTAAAATGATGATGACAGCTGTAATCAGCTATCCAATTTCAATGGATCAGATAGTAGCATTCTGGGAGACAGGTTTCTGAGAGAACTGTAAGTTGTCACTTCATAGAGTGTCAGAACCACATGACTATCTCTATCACTCCATAGACAGTCCTGAGGAAACAGTATTGCCCTTTGAGACCTGGGAAGCTGGGTAAGGTACAATAGAGTTCAGTGCCAAAAAAGGGGGTTGGTGGAGCTGAAATCTGCACATGGGGGTGACCCTTGGGCAAATCAGAGCGCATTATGGAACTGTCTGAATGCTTCTCTCTGTGACTGTTCCATCTGGAATTTAATATATGCATAATGTGTAACAAGGGGAGCCTAAATCTTTTCCTTGCACTACCACTATCGTGGAGGGCTCATGTCATCAAAATGGGCAGTTTAAGGGCCCCTGGAACCTATTTAGCACAAGCCTTTCATTTCACAGAAAAGGAAAGACATTGAAGCTTTTTCACCAAGTTCTGACGTAGAATCAAGCACTCTTTTATGGCAGTACTTCGGGAACATTCTATCTCACACATTTAGGTGTGGCAACTTTATCAAGAGAAGGTCTACTGGCACTTTCCTCCTTACCGTGGCAAGACACCTGATAAAGGCAGCTCACGGAAAGAAGAGCATATTTTGGCTAGCAGTTTACAGGTAGGTCCCTCTCTGGCATGTCAGCAAGAGCATGAGGCAGCCTGTTAAATTATATCTAGTCAGGGACACACAGAGAGATGAATGCTGGCATTTCGTGTGCTCTGTTCTTTTTATTCAGTTCAGAGCACCAACCACAGGATGCTGAGACCCACATCTATGGTCAGTCTTCACTCCTCATTTAACCCAGTCTAGAAACTTCCTTACAGACACACCCAGATATTTGCTCTGAGGTGATTCTAGATCCTGTCAATTGAGAAAATAATATTAACTATCACAGAAGGCTCTTAAAATTTTACATTGTTATGGAAAAACACACTTCTACATTTTTAAAACATCTTCATATTGTTAATAAGTCATTTTTTCTCCTCTATATATATAATGTATACCTGGAGAAAATTTAGAAAACAAGAATATAAAAGAACAATAGAGATTTGTTTAATTTCCTCCTGAATTTTTCCTATGCGGGAGAGTGTTGTATTTTTGTGTTCTCATGAACACATTGCATATGTTCAACTCTGAACACATTAACACATATGTACAAATAATAGTTTGACTCAACATTATAGCACAAGCATTTTCTACACTGACTAAACTATTTCTAAAACTCCTTTCATTGAATGGAGTCAATAAAGAGACTCATCGGGTTTGTTTCATAGACATATTCAGAGCTTTTCCCTGGTTCTTTATGATCATCAAAGCTGTGGTGATAAACTTTATTTATCTTTTTGGTGTTTGGAAAACACTTAAGATCTGCATTCTAAGAAAATTCCGAGTATATGGTAAATATTGTTACCTAGACTCACTATGCTTATATGTTAATTTCCAAAATCTATTCATTTTGAAAAACTAAAAATTAAAAAATTGTTAATTATGTGGGGATGGTAAGATGCTTCAGCATCCAAAAGTGTTTGTCATGATAAGCTTGACAACTGAGTTTGATCTCCAGAACCAACATTTTAAAAAAGTCCAGTACTCCTACGGCCAGATCAATAGAGACATGAGAATCAGCACAAGCTCACAGGCCAGCTAGCCAAGAGAAGAGTTCAACAGCAGAAATAAAAAGAGAGACTCTGCCTCAATAACGTGGAAGGGAAGAACCAATTGGTTCTTCCTGAATGTTTCTCTCTGATCTCTACACACCTGCCATAGCATGTGCATGCATGCAGACATACACACATATATGAAATAAAATTTAACTATGTGAGGTGAGGGATTTCTTAATTTACTTGTCATGGCAATTTTATGATATATTTATATAAAACACATCACTAAGTTATATATCGTGTATATGTATAGTAAAAAATTAATATATACATAAACAAAAGAGAAAGAGAATGGTTGATTGGGGTGTGGGGCTGCTAGCTAAACGGTAAAGGATTTATTTTTTAGGAGATGAACATGGTCAAAAATTGTGGCAATCGGTGTCCCAAATCTGTGATTATAATAAGCTGACCAAACTGTACACTTTAAGTGGGCAAAGTATATGTATGTGAACAGTTTAACAAAGCTATGGCTTCTTTTGAAACCTTTTTGTATCATAAAAGAATCTCAAAAACAGCACAGCATCAAATTTACATGAGATACTTCAATGATCTGGTATTTTCCAGTGTGATTCCTACTACAGTAGCACCGTGAATGAGGGGAGCCCCTTCTCGTTCTACCCTTCCAACAGTGAGGATTACCAAGTCTCAAATCTTTGCTATGTCTCACGAAGGCCTGGTTTACTAATACTCAGTATCACAATTTAATACTTCATCCCTGATTCTCCCTCCCTCAAACCTCATAGAATCATAATGTCTAAGGTTTTCGTAGGAAGCATACTATGAAAAAACCGCATGATGTAACACGCATGTATTTTATAACAAAAAATATCGTTTTCGAGAAAGTCCTCTGTTCCCTGCTAGAATATTATTAGTACCTATAAGTGACACTGAAACTACTCTTGCCTTTCATCTTCCTGCCTAACATATTCTCTACTAAGTCAACATCTCACTGAAAATTGGAACTAGCTTTTACACTGTGGTGCTTAGTATAGTATATGATACTGAGCAGTTACTCAACAAATCTTTTGGTGCATACAAATAAATAGACAAGTGCTTTCCTAATGATGCTACCTATAACATTAAAATAAACTTTGGCATATTCATTACCAAATGCTAAACTTAGCCATCAAATGGAGAAGAGGCAAAGAAAATTTCTCGAGGATTTGCAAAGACAGAGAAGCAAACTTTTGAATACAGAATTCTATTATCTAAACGTTAACAAGAGACCTTTTTATCTTGCAACATATCCCCAAATTAATGTTAAACATATTAAGAATGTAAATGTAAAACCAGAGGTTCTGAACCTCCAGGGTAAAAACATCAGGAGAAAGTCCCCTGGCATCCATCTTGACAACTCCATGAATAAGACACACACAAAAAAACCTAAGCAGGTTGAATTACATAAAATTAAAAAGTTTCTGTACAGAAAAACAAGCAATCTTCTATTGGAAACGTTACTTTGGAAAGACAGCCCAGCACCTTCCCCCACATACTGTTCTTCTGGCCCTGGGCACAGGCCTGTTCTTGCTTTTAGCACTTCAGATGTACAGACTACCCTCTTATTCCAGATCCACCTACTACATCTTGTTCCCCTCCACTCAGATGAGCTCAGTGTTTCAGTTTAGTTTGTTAGAGTCTTCACAGGCTGCTCCCACTCCCAGCTTCCCTCTGCCCATCATAGACCAGCCATCTACCCTCGCCATCCCCTTCCCCAACCTGCTCTGAATTCCAGGAAAATACCCTTTCCCCTGGTAATTCTAACCCTGCCCATTGCCTTTGCACTCCTCTATCACCAAAGTAACACCATTCTCATCCCCCTCAACACATCCTCTTCTCCTTCTAGCCTTGGGCACAGGCCTGTTCTTGCCCTTAGCATCCCAGATCTCTGGACTACTCTCTTACTTCTGCCTGCCTGCGATCTCTCCAAATCACACCTTGCCCGCCAGACACCAGTGCCCTCTGCGGCCCCTCCCACTGCTGCAGTGCGAGGCTTCTGTGCCCTTCGGTAGGGCCCAGATCTTTTCAGACTGCCTGAGAAAGCCTGAATTCTGACACTGCCTTGCAATCTTCCAAAATTGTGCTATGCCTGCTGGCTAGAGGGACTCATACCTTAAGGGGGAACCTGAGAGGATCTGATCTCACCTAACTTGTGCCTCAGAGAGAACTCCAGAGCAGCTGGACTACAGTTACCTGGTCCCTCAAATACAAAATCAAAAGAGAGAACCTGAAGCTTTGACCAACCAGCTTTTCATACCCAATAAGAAAAGAAACAAGTCACATCAAGCATACAAACAGAATCAGACTTCAACTCAACAAAGGAAGACCCGAGTCTCATATCAAAATCACAAACAACAAAAGAAATCCACATGCCAAGATCACAAAATAATAATAATATGAAAAACCCGAATAATATGTCTCCTCCAAACATCACCAGTCTGAAAGAAGAGTTCTACAACGAGAACCCCACAGAGCTAACCCAGGACCCAGAATTTAAAAGAACAATGATAAACATGATCAAACAAGTCAGTGAATTTAAAGAACACAAACAAATCAAAGAACTAAAAGAAGATAAGGATAAACTCCTTACTGAATTCACAAAAGAGATAGAAATACTGAAGAAAATCAGACTGAAATGAAGAAGGAATTGAAAAACTTAGTAAGCCAATTAGAAATGATGGGAGAAAGCTGCACAGTGCAATAAAGCATAAAATAAACACCAGAAGAAGCCCAAGAAATTTCACGAACTCATGGAGACTAAACAACACAGTTCTGAATGATGAATGAATTGGTCAAAGAAGATATTTATAAAGAAAAAAAAGTAATTCTGGAACTAAAGTAAAAGGATAATACAGTACAACAGAACCTCTGGGTTACTTTAAAAAGAAATCTCAAGAGTGGAGTGCCTACGTTAAAAAAATCAGAATGATTTAACATTGCAACTCAAGAATCTTGAAGGGCAACAACAAATGAAAACCAAACACAGCAGACAGAAGAAGAAAAATCAGAGCAGAAATTAATGAAATAGAAACAAAGAGAACAATACAAAGAATCAATGAGTCCAAAAGCTGGTTCTTTGAAAAGATAAACAAGATAGACAGACACCTGGCCCAGTTAACCAAAAGAAAGAAACAGGAACTCCAAATCAACAAAATCAGAGATGAAAGGGAAATATCACAGCAGACACAAAAGGATCTACACCATTATAAAGGAGTACTTCAAAAACCTATGTGCTATTATATTTGAAAACCTTAAAGAAATGGATGCATATCTAAAATCGTGGGAATCACCAAAGCTAAACCAAGAAGAAATCAATAGCTTAAACAGATAAGGAAATTGAAACATCAAAACAAAACCTCATGATCAAAAAAGAAAAAAGCTCAGGACCAGATGGATTCACAATAGTATTCTACCAGACATTCAAAGAAGATCTATATCTAATATTACTTGAATTATTCAAAAGGATAGAAACAGAGGGAGAGCTCCCAAATTCCTCCTATGAAGTCAGCATCACTCTAATACCAAAACCAGGTAAACATACAACCAAAAATGAAAACTATAGATTCATATCCTTAATGAACATAGATGTAAAAATTCTCAACAAAATACTTACCAACCACTTACACACACACACATCAAAAGCATCATCTACCATGATGAAGTTGGCTTTACTCCAGAGACGCAGGAATGGTTCAATATACACAAGTCAATAAATGTCAAAAAGTACAAAGATGAACTCAAAGACAAAAAATCAAATGGTCACTTCAGTAGATGCAAAAAAGGCCTTTGACAAAATTCAACATGCATTTATGTTATGTTAAAAGTATTAGAGGGAACTGGACTGAGGTAATATACCTCAACATAATTAAAGCTATATACAATCAACATCATTCTAAATGGAGAACAACTGGAAGAATTCCTATTAAAATCAGAAACCAGACAAGGTCTGACCATTGTCTCCAATCCTTTTTTAATATAGTGCTGAAAGTCTTTGCTAGAGCAATAAGACAAGAGAAGAAAGTTAAAGGAGTACTCACTGGAAAAGAAGAAGTGAAATTATTCATTTTTGAAGATGACATGATATACCTAAGAGATGCCAAAAAGTTCACCAGAAAACTAGAAATGATTAATACTTTCAGTAAAGTGTCAGGTTACAAAATTAATCTACAAAAATCAGTAGTATTTCTATATATCAATAACAAGTAACTGGAGAAAAGACTACAAGGAGACCCTCTCATTCACAATAGCCTAAAAACATATCTCAGAATGAACCTGACCAAAGACATTAAAGATCTCTACAATGAAAATTTTGTATCTTTAAAGAAAGAGATTGATGATGACACCAGAAGATGCTCCCTCCCATGCTCATGGACTAGAAGAATTAATATGGTGAAATGTCCATCCTACCAAAAGCAATATATGGACTCAATGCAATCCCAATCAAAATCCTCATAGAACTCTTTGCAGCATTAGAAAAAAAATCCTAAAATTTATATGGAAGCACAAAAGAAAGAGATAATTAAAGCAACCCTGAGCACAAAGAGAAAGGCAGGGGGGACTACTGTACCAGATTTCAAACTATATTACAGAGCTATCATCATAAAAAGCATGGTACTGACACAAAAATAGATCTGTATACCAATGAAACATAACTGAAGACTCAAACATGAGTACATGCAATTTCAGCCACCTGATTTTTGACAAAGGGACCAAGAACACTCAATGTAGGAAAGATAGATTTTTCAGCAAATGGTGCTGGCAAAACTGGATCTCCACCTATAGAAGAATGAAATTAGACCCTTATCTTTTACTTTGCACAAAAGTCAACTCCAAATGGATCAAAAACCCCAATGTGAAACCTGAAACTCTTTAATGACACATGGGCAATAACCTACAAGATATAAGTGTAGGAAAGGAATTTCTAGATTAGACAATAGTTGTTCAGGAATTAAGGTTAGTAATCAACAAGTGGATCCTCATTAAATTGCTCCAGTGCAATCTCACCTGTCTACGTGAACAACTTCCCAGAAGTCTATAAATTGATTAAACTCTAGAGTGTGGATTTTTACAACCAGAGACTGGACCAGAAAGTACATAACTCTTTAATATTAGCTTATGATGACCTAGTAATATTCCCACCCACCTGCCATCACTTCAAAACCCAAAGGTCAGCTCCTTGCCATAGCCAAGAACATGTGGGTGGGTCCCTATTAACTTCAACACATAGAGGAGGCATTCCCAGAAATCTTCCCCTGCCAGATAGCAATAGACAAAGTGTGTCTATACCCTACCACATACCAGTTTCCTGCACCACCACAGGTCCAGAGACTGAGAGGGATTCTGAGCTCTACAACCCAGTCAGTGACCTCCAACCTGGCCTCAAGTCCACCTATCTTCACCTAATGTCGGTGTGACATCTTCCCCTTGTACATCAGGGAGCACTGCTCACTCTCACTGTGATCTCAACCCGTGCCACCATAGGTCTACCTGTAGAGCTGTGTTAGCCTTCCACAGACTTCTGAAGATTAGCAGAGATAATCTGCTAACTCCACAGAAGGTTTGCACCTGGACTTAGAGGTTCACATATTTACATGTATGTAGGAAACACAACTGACACTCCTGCACATCAACACAGAATTACCACAAGATTGAATACTTAGCAACCATTCAGATGGTTTCCAGACTGACACATTGGGATAGCAGCAAACAAAGATCCATACACTGGCTCAACAGAGGTGAGACCAGATATCTCTACCAGGAAACAAACCCTAACTCCAGATATGCAGGTCCAATCGTACAAAAAAAAACCCAAAACAAAACATGAATAGCCAAAACAATACATATCCTCCAGAAATCAGTACAACTATTGCAAAGTCCCTTTGGAAGAGCAAACTATTTGAGGCACAAAACAATGATTTCTAAATAGCAACTATAAATATGTTTAACATGTTTAAAGAGGACATTCAAAAATTCTGGAATGAAGACTGTGAAAGTACAAACAACTGGATGAAATAAAGAAAATAACTGAAGGTATGAAAAAGAATATAATTAATAGAATTTATGAAGAAAAGCTAAAAGGAAATAATATTCAAACAGTGAAAGAAGAAAAAAAAACACCTCAGTGAAAAGCCTCACCAGTAGAATGAACTTCATGAAAGGGAGAATATCAAGCCTTGAAGACAATTAGATCATTCAGTCAAAGAAAATGTTAAAGCTTAAAAAACATGGATAGAACGTGCAGAAACTTTGGCAAACTATAAAAAGATCAAATCTACAAATCATAGGTATAGAAGGAAAAGAAACACAGGTCAAAGGCACAGAAAATATTTTCAACAAAATCACAGAAGAAAATTTTCTAAAGCTAAGAAAGTATATGCCTATCAAGATACAAAAGGCATAAAGACACCAAATTAGAAAGGGTCAGAAAAGAAACTCCTCATGTCAGGTAACAATCAAAACACTAACTGTACAGAACAAGGAATTCCCACAAGATCGAATACTTAGCAACCATTTAGATGGTTTCCAGCCTGACACATTGGGATAGCAGCAAACAAAGATCCATACACTGGCTCAACAAGCTATAAGAGAGAAAAGAATAAATCACATATAAAAGTAGGTCACAGTATCTTTTAGGGTGGTCTTTAATTCAAATAAGCAAGCTTATCCCATGAGGGGTAGGAGTCACACATGGCCCATTTCTGTGGCTTGGGTATGGAGAATGGAGAAAAGAGAGAAGGCACAGCATTATGCCCATCAGCTAAGACCCAGTAACAACTTAATTTCTTACCAAGAGATGAATGGATAAAGGAAATGTGATTACACATATATATATATATATACATATATGTCACATATTATACATATGCATATAATGGAGTACTATCAGCTTCCAAAAAAGAAAGAAATTCTAAAATGCATGATGAAACTTGAGGACATTATATTAAGTAAAATAAGCTAGCCACATAAGCATAAATATTCCATTCCATTTATATGAGGTTCTCTAGTCAAACTGGTGAGATGATGGTTAGCTGCTATTAAAACAAAACAAAACAAAACTATGTACTTATATAACATTTCAGTCAAGCAGGGTGTAATGTTTAGAGATCTGCTGATCACCACTGTACCTAGGATCCATATTATGTTTACATTTAAAAATATGTGACGATGGCAGACTACATGCTAAATCAACTAGTGCAACATTTTAAGAGCATATACTTTCAAAAATTGGACAGTTCCGAAAAGAGTGAAAAGTCCAACTGACATTCTCATAGGACATCATAACTGAGGGAAGCTGTCATCTGACATCTTTCCGTGGCCAGCCTGAACTGAAGTCTCAGCTGGGAATCCTCATGAAGGGAAGAATAGACTGAGTCTAATTCACATTAATACATGATTATGGAAATGAATTTGATTTAAAAAATCTAGAAAGTTTCAACATAATAAAGTACACAAAACTTGTAATTTACATGGGATATTTTCAAGAAAGTTATTTTGAAACCTGGCACTCTGTGGAAGGTCATGGTGGTATAATTAGTTGTATTTTGGATCACAATAGAATGACAACTCAAAATATTTCACAATTTCCTATGTCTAAGCAATACAGTTCAACTCTAATATGTAAATTCAATTTTTTAAGCTTAAAAGGACATAGGACTCTGTCACTAGAGTCTTTTATTCTTATGACATGACACTGGCTACTTGGGCAAAATGGGCTCTATTATAGCTAATTTAATTTTCCATAAGTTGGTCTATTTGCATTTGGAACCCCCAGTTAGATGACTAGATACTATTTTACAGATTGATCTTATTTCCAGCTCCAGTATGTAGACAATGCTTAATCACTGTGTATATCAGAAAATAAACATAATCATCAAGTACATTAATTAAGTCTAGAAAATGCTGCACCATGCATACAGTGTGTGGATTAACAAGGCAATTCATTATGATCTTAATTGTGAATACTATATTTCTCGTACATTTTACTCCACAATGCTTCAGATGAGTTCAGCAGTTTTATAACCCATTGATATCTCTCAAGTGAATTTCTTTAAAATCATCATCACACACACACACACACACAGAGAGAGAGAGAGAGAGAGAGAGAGAGAGAGAGAGAGAGAGAGAGATTCTCTACCTGGAAGACTTTTATAGAAATAGTTGTTGTCTTAAATCAATTTTACCTCCTTCCTTAAAGCTAAAAAAAGAAGCATTCCAATTGTTTAAAAACAGTGAACAATAAATCAGGAATAGAAGTACACCAATGTAACCACTAAGCCACTGAGCAGCAGTCCAGTTCTACCCATTCACTTCTAAAATTCAATGATAGATTCTGTATAGCATTTCTTTAGAAAAAAATACATCAAAACAATTAATGTAAAATATGCACGTAGAGAAAACATTCATACATCTATGTTATGTTAATATTACAAGTGGGTTAAGAATATGAAATGTGAATGCATGTAAGAAATTTCTTTAGACAGTTACTTGGCTGAGTAAGACAGTCCACACTGTCCCCATCAGTCTTCTTTGGGCCTGGGCTACTTCCTATTGACACTGCTGGAAAGCACTCAACTACTCTGGTGAGAAAGTCAGATCTCAACTTCCACCCACTGAGTCCCCCTGATTTGAGACCAATCTCATTCATGATGCTCCAGGGCTCACATCTAGTCTGCTAAGATTGTTCGAAGCACCCTGTTCCCACTGGCTTTTCTTGGGTCTAGGATACTTCCCACTGACTAGAGAGCTCCCAACCATCTAGCCTGGAACCACGTAATCCATTCAATAAAAAGTCAGAAGTGAGAATGTGAAGCACAAACCAACTAACTATTCATAACTGATCAGAAAGCAAAAAAACTGCATCAACAATAAAAACAGAAGCAAACTTGAACTTGAGAAAAGTAGGCTAGATTTTCATATCAGACACAATAACCAACAAAAGAAATCCATATACCCAGGGCATACATAAATATGAAAAACCTAGATAATATATGTCACACAGAATCCATCAGTTCTATAGAAATTGTCTACAATGAAAATTACCTAGAGAATGAAGATTTTAAAACCCCAGGATGCAGATCATAAACACCATCAAAGAATTCAAGGACTTTAAAGAATGTACTCAAAGAACTCAAAGAGGATGGAAATGAACTCCCTTACTTAAGCTTAAGAAAATACAAACGTATGGTTGAATGAAATGACAAAGAGAACTCAGGATCTGAAAAATGAATTCACAAAAGAGAGAGATAGTGAAGAAAACTCAGGCTGCAATAAGGTCAGAACTGAAAAAAAATCAATAAACAAATATGAAATGAATCAAATGGGAAATGGAATATCAAGACTGGAAGACAAAGTTGAATAACTGGACCATTCAAAGAATATGAAAATTAAAAATAAAGATATGGAAAATGAAGGAAATGTGAGATACCATGAAAAGACCAAATCTACACAGCAGGGGCAATGAGGTGGGAGATGAATCTCAGGCCAATGGCACTGATGGATGTTCAACAAGATTATAGAAGCAAACTTTCCTAAGGAAGGGAAAAACATATCCATATAGACACAAAATGCATACAGAATAACAAATAGATAGGACCAGAACAGAAATTCCCAATGGCATATCATAGTAAAAATACTAAATGTACAGAACAAAGAGAGGGTACAGAGTGGTGAAAGAAAACCACAACAAATTACATATAAAGAAAAACCCATCAGAATTACAGCTGAATTTTCAGTGGAATTTATAAAAGCCAGTAGAGCCTGGAGCAAAGTATTTCAGCATCTAAATGATCATCATCTAAATGATGCCAAACAAGAACACTTTACCCAGCAAAACTCATTATCGTAGTGGAAGACAAAAGAAAAATCTTCCAAGATACAAACAGGATGAAAGAATTCATGTCCACAGAACCAGGCTTACAAAGAATACTGAAGTGATTAAAAAACTGAAGAAAGAATGATCATACCCAAGAAAACAAATGAAGGCATAATTACAGAAACACAAAATAGACACATGCAGAACATAAAATGACAGTAACCAATACACATCTTTCTATAATAAGTTTAAATATCAATGGTCTCAACTCTCCAATAGAAAGACACAGATTAGTTGAATGGGTAAAGAAACAAAATCCTTTTTTTGTCCCAAGGGAAACTCCTATCACCTTCAAAGATAGCCACAACCTTAAGGTGAAAGAATGGGGAAAAAATATTCCAAGTAAATGGCACTAAGAAACACAGGGTCCTGGTACCTTTGTCAATATCAGGTGGCTGTAACTGTGTGCACTCATGTTTAGGCTTTTTACATTGTTCCAATGATCTACACGTCTTTTTTGTGCCAATACCATGCTGGTTTTTTGACTATGGCTCTGTACTATAGATTGATGTATGGTATGGTAATCTCCCTGGCACTGCTCTTTGTGCTCAGGACTGCTTAGCTATCCATGGTCTTTTGCTTTTCTGTATTAATTTTAGGATGGATTTTTCTATTTCTGTGAAGAGTAAGAATGTCACGGGTTTTGATTGGAAATGCACTGAATCTCCAAATTGCTTTTGGTAGGACGGTCATTTTTACTATATTGATTCTACCAATTCATCTCCTTATGTCGTCCATGATCTCTTTCTTCATAGATTTGAAGCCTTCATTGAAGAGGTCTCTAATGCCTTTGGTTAGGAATATCCCTAGATATTTTTTTGACGCTATTAGGAGTGGAAGGGTTTCTCAGAATTCTTTCTCTGATTGTTTGCTATCTGTATATAGAAAGGCTACTGGTTCTTGCAGATTGATTTGATAATTTGCCAATTTGCTGAAAGTTTTGGTCTAAAAGTTTTTTTAGTAGAATTTTTTTGGCATCTCAAGCGTACAATATATTACCTGTAAATAAGGATAATTTGACTTCTCCTTTTCCAATTAGTACCCCCTTTAACTTTTTTTTTATTGCTCTAGCAAGAGTTTTAAGCACTATATTGAAAAGGAATGGGGATAGAAGACAGTCTTCTTTGGTTCCTGATTTTAATGAGAATGTTTCAAGTTTTTCTCCTTTTATAATGATGTTGGCTGTGGGTTGGATGCGGGTTTGCCTTAATGATGTTGAGGTATGTTCAATTTAGTCAAATTTCCTCTAGAACTTTTTCATGAATACATGCATAAGCAGTAACGTACAAAATATAGGTGTAGGAAAGGACTTTCTGAATCAGACATCATTGCTCAAGAACTGAAGTCAACAACTGACAAATGGGACCTCATTAAACTGAAAAAGCTTTTGTACAGCAAAGGAAATAACCAATCGAGTAAAGAGGAAATACAAAGGATGGGAGAAATCTTCACTAGCTGTTCATTCACCAGAGGATTAATATTCAGAATACACAAAGAACTCAAAAAACAGAGAAGCAAGAAAACATTGACCTAATTAAAAATTAGGTTATGGATCTGAACAGAGAACTCGAAAAAGAAGAAATAACAATGGCTAAGAAACACCTTAAAAGTGCTCAAGATCCTCAGTAATTACGGAAAAGCAAATCAAAACCACTTTAAAATTTCATCCAACTCCAGTCAGAATGGCTAAGATTAAGAGAACTAATGACATCAAATGTGGCACTGAGGTGGGAAAGGGGAGCCCTCATCCACTGTCTGTGGAATTGCAAACTTGTACAACCGCTGTGGAAATCAGCATAGAGAACCCTTAAAAAACTAAAAATAAATCTACCATATAATCCAGTCATACCATTCCTGGGCATATACTCAACAGACTCATCCTATTACAGAGATATTTTCATAGCCATGTTTGTTGGTGCTCTTTCCACAATAACTAAGAAATGGAAACAATCTAAGTGTCCCTCAGCTGATGAACAGATAATGAAAATGTGCTACATATACACAATGGAGTTCTACTTGTGGTCAGGAAAAACAAAATCATGAAATTTTTAGGTAAATGAATGAAAATAGTAACTTATACTAAGTGAGTAACAGATTCAGAAAAACAAATGACATATGTTCTCTCTCATTTGTGGATCTTAGCTCCAAATTCCTAGATATGAGTATGTATCCTGTTGAAACTGCAGAACCAGGAAAAAATGGAAAGGAACTAGGGGATAAAGTAGAAGAAGTCCAGAGAGGGGAATATCAGGAGACAGATTTTATTAGGGGGAAATTTTATTAGGAGGCAGTACTGAGGGTTATACAGGGGAGTGAGAGGAGAGATAAATAATTCTTAGTTGGTATGAAAAATCAGAGTGAAATATATTACTTCAAAGTCCTACTGTAAAATACATATACAATACTATATGTGTATATGTATAGCTGAAGGTTATATAACAATGAACACAGTTTCAGGAAGGAGAAAATGCCCTTCAATTTCTTGATCAGGGTAGTTCAAGAGACTCCAAAAATAACATAGGCTATATAATTCTGATTATCCCCCAGAACTTAAAGGTAGGACTTTATTGCTGAAGACAGGCCACACTTCTGAAACCAGATTTGGAGCAATTGAAATGGAACTGACCAGGAAATCTCGTCCCTGAAGACTAGCTCTCATGATATCAGAAGAGACTACACAAGCTGCTTTGGGAGAAAAAAAAAATCAATCAATGGTTGTCCCTAATCAATGCAATAATGACTGGCCCATCAAACTTTCTCTATTGGGGTAGTGGTAGCACTTTGGTGGGGGTGGGTAAATCAACAGTTAAGACTCACTCAATGGGAGAAAACTCATGTGTTATACTATAAACACAGACAAATACACAAGGCTGGAGAGGTCATAGAGTCTAGAGAAAAGCTTATGATTATCACATCCAAAGACCAAAGTAATTGGTATTCTAAATATGGCTCTCACCATTCACTGAAAAAAAAGTTTCTTTATGCAATAGATGGAGACTATTACAGAGTTCCAGAACTAGTCAGGTACTGACAGTGTCTGTCAGACACTTAACTCTAAGTCACATATCTTCAACGAAACTTCTATACCTATGGCTTAGAGAACACACTTGAACAGGTTACAGAAAGAATATGAATGCATCTCCATTCTCACCCAGCTAAGCTTTTTCATGCCACAGACAGTGACTAACCCAGAAAGTCACAATTGGCCAAAGTGAAGAGAATAAGAGATTCTAGAGCTTGTCCCTGAGTAGGACACCTACATCAAACCTCTGTCACCCAAGACTCAGTGACCATAATAGAAGGGGAATTCTGTAGGAGGCAGGGGTAGATGGCCACTGGGAACAGAGCTCTCCAGGTGGCTGGGAGTTCACTCACATGAACTCACAGAAATGGTAACATTTTCAAAAGACCCATGCAAGCTCAAACCAGACAAAAACCCAATAATGGGTAAGAAGCCCCGATCTTAGTTTAGAAACTATCAGCAACTGATGACTGCTGGGAGATGGATAGTTGGTTTTCTTAAAGGGAGTGATGCTAAATAGGTTGATGAGGCTCCAGTAAATGGACTCACATGGAAGAACATTTGGGAACACATACTTGGCTTAATAAGCCTTAAGATAAATGTTGGACCTCAGTAGAAAAACTTGCACTGAGGAAAGTGTGGAGACACTAACTTGATACAACAGGCCTTAACACAAATGACAGAATTATGAATTCCAGTGGGGGGGATGCCACTAGGTAAAGAGGTACAAAGATTAAGATGGACTGAGATGTTCTGTATGAAAGACATAAAAAAATCAATAAAAAATAAAATAAATAAATTTAAAGAAAGATAAATGTCAAAATGTATGAAATCTTCTGGGGGGGCTATCACAGGTACATATATGGAGGAGTGTTTAAATATGATCCACAAGTATCATATGAAATTTGTAAAAACTCAACAAAAATTTTAAAAATAAAATATTTATTTGTATATAAAATATTTTTCTACTGCATATAAAGTTACTTTCTAGAGATCAGTTATTTCTCAAGAAAAATATAACAGAAACAGAAAGACATATTTTATGATGTTTCAGTCACAAGATCATCTTTGTTCTGTCAAAAAAAGATCATTTTCTAATAATATTAAAAATTAAATAGGGTAGGGATAACTGATAAAAATTTAAATACAAATATTTTTCAAGTTTTATGTTTTTGTTTCTGCAGGTGAAAATGTAAACCTTGCTGCTGAATTTGGAATCACAGAAGCTATGGGGCAAAAATAAAAGCTCACTGCCAATGTGAACAGAGAGCACACTGTCTGCCGCCACCGGGATGGTGGTGACGCCGGCTCAGTTCTGCTAAAAGTACATCATGACTACAAGGAGATAAACGACTTTTGTTAAAGTTCAGTTCAAGTTTAAATTCATTTGTTTCAGTTTATCAACTTGGAAGCAATTTAACCTCAGTACATTTGGTGTGTGTATTATCAAGCTTTGCCAAATTCAATCCATCACAGCTGAAGGTCCAAACAATAATCATTTCTTCATTACTGAAATGAAAGTACAGTGCAAGTAGATGTTTATCTACGGTAAGTTATTATCCTTCTTACCAAGAAGTTGGAGGAGTTATACAAAATATGCTGTAATTTCTAGAAGCTAAGCACTTATCTGTAAGATGAAGCTGTTATAATAAATCATTTAATATTTTTGAGGGAAAGGTCATCACAAACCAATTTGTGACACTGATAAATGCTAGGGAATTGGTTTGTGAGCAAATTTCTACCTAATGATATGTTCAAGATTCCCCACAGCACCACAGGCAGTGATGCTCATGCCCATAGCTCACAGAGGAAATAAAGAAGAGAGCTGGAAGTGCCTAAGTGCTGGAGGTCAGAATCCACACTGGGGAGGGAATGTGAGCAGAACTTCTCCAGGAATCATAACACACACACACACACACACACACACACACCCCTCATACATACCATATATATACATGCATGACATACACAACAATCCATCATCACATATACACCACCAACAGTTCAAGTACAACCTGCACCACCACCAGCACTATTGCCACATATATACCATGCACAAACACAACTACCACTACCATTATATATATCCATACATATACATATATATATTCTTAAAGCTAATAAACATTTTCAGCCATATAATAGGCTGCAAAAATCAACATGTAGGTTGTAGAGAGATGGCTCAGCAGTTAAGAGATCTGATTGCTCTTGCAGAAGACTCAGGTTTGATTTCCAGCATCCACATAGTGGCTAACAACTACTAGTGGTTAACATTCCTAACTCCAGTTCCAGGGGATCTGACGCCATCTTCTGACCTTCACAAGCACTGAATGACATGGGTGTACTTACACAAACGCAGGCAACATATTTATATACATAAAATAAAAATAATAAAATAGTTTTAAAAATCAACACATGGAACTTAAGTCTTCTTCTATACTAATTCAAACAGACTCAGAAAGAAACTAGAGAAGCAATATCCTCACAGTAGTCTCAAAAATAATAAATATTAAAATACCTTGGAGTAAATCTAATCAAAGAAGCGAAATACTTCTATAATGAAAACTTTAAAACCCTGAAGAAAGAAATGAGGAAGACAGTAGAAGATGGAAAGGCCTCCCATGATGTTCATGCATTGAAATAATACTGTGAAAATATCCAACCTACAAAAAGCAAGCTATAGATTGAATGCAATCTCAATTAAAATTCTTCACAGAAATAAAAAAATCATAGAATTCATACAAAAAAAATGTATTCAAAAGTAACCCTAAGAAAAAAGATTACAGCCAGAGGTATCACCAACCTGATTTCAGGTTGTACTCCAAAGCCACAGTAACAAAAACAGCATGGTACTTAACTCACACAAAAACAGATACACAAATCAATGGAAAAGAGTTAGAGAGTGCAGATATAAGTCCACACAATTCAGCCACTTGATTTTTGATGTAAATGTCACAGGTACACATTGGAGAAAGGTAGCCTCTTTAACAAATGGTGCTGGGAAAACTGGGTATCTACATATAGAAAAGTGAAACTTGCTCCTTATCTCTCATCCTTCACAAAAATCAGCTCTAAGTGGAGGCTAGAGACATGGCTCAGTGGTTAGGAGCACTAGCTATTCTTGCAGAAGCCCTGGGTTGGAATACTAGCATCTACATGGTGACTTATAGCCATTCAGTTCTAGGGGATCAAATGCTATCAACTGTCCACCGTGGGCACTGCACGACACATGTGTACTTGCATATATCCAGGCAATACACTCATACAAATAAAATAAAGATAAATAATTTTAAAAAAATTAGTCCTTAGTAGATCAAAGACCAGATGGTAAAACCTGAAACACTGAAATGGTTAGAGGAAAAGGTCAAATGTGCACTAAAACAAAGTTTTAAGTAAGGACTTCTTAAATAGGACTTGGCTCAGGAAAAAGGTCAATAATTGATAACTTTGACCTCATGAAATCAAAAAGCTTCTGTTCAGCAAAGGAAGCTGGCAACGGGGTAAAGACGCGAGCTGCAGGTAGGAGAGCATCTTTGCCAGCTGCGCATCCGATAAGGATTCACACCTCAAAACTGCATGAAATAAAGAGTGGGCACATACGTACAATGGAATTCTGTTCAACACCAAGGAAAAATGAAATTATGCATCCTTCTGGAAAATATTACATTGAGTAATCTGACCCTGTTCTAGCAATATAAATGCTGTTTTCTCTCATATGCAAATCCTAACTTCTAAATTTTTAGATTTATGACCTTAAGTTGGAATGAAAACTTGTTGAGGCCAAGAAATAAGAAAAGATCCATGAAAGGTATGTGCAAGTGGGAGGAAGTCTTTGCAGGGTGGGGAAGGCAAACTACATGACAGGAAGGTGGAGCGGGTGGTGTGAAGGGAGAAATATTTAAATGGGAATGAGGGAGGAGAGACAGGAAATTGGAGAGTAGAGGAAGGTTAATCAGAGCTAAGGGTGTACAGAAAACCCTATAGAAACCTACTATTGTACAAACTTACTAAAATTTAATTTAAAAATAATTTGAACGGAGGTACATTGCATGAGTTAATAATACTGCTTCCAGATGCCACAGGTTTTCAAACAGAAAGCATTCCCTATGAATTTTTGTTCGAGGATCCCCGAGAGGCTCTGAAAACAATACAGGCTATTGCCATTGCTCTTATTGCACAAGAGAACTAAATGGTAAAACAAGGTTGCTGAAGACATTACACATTTTGGATCTACAACACAGAGAAATCAAACTAGAATGAACTGGAAGTTTCCTCCCTCTAACTAGTGTTCATAACGCCTGAGGTACTATGCAGACTGTTGGGTTGGAGGGAGTCAATGAAGATCTTTCCATCTAGGGACCCTATATGTTACAATTCTCACCTGCACCGTAAGATGTAGTGGCAAGAAAGTCCGGGAGTTAACCACCACTCTGGCAGGATTTGAAGCCCACTCCATTGGAGAAATTACTATAAAACTGGTCAAAAGCCTAGAGCTGGGGAGGTCACAGGCCTTACAGGGGAATATACTACTGCATTTTGCTAAATGGACTTGTAACCAAACTATCTCCTAAACATTTTTGTTTATACCTATAGACAAGTGCTGCTCTTAGCCTGAGTCAGAGAAGAATATTTTTGTTTTGTGGGATAGTTAATGCAGAGTCTCTAGTCAAAGTGATCATCCCCTCAAGGACCCAGGAAAAATTATGGAAGAGATGACAGAAAGACTTTAGGAGTTGAAGGACGGAGAGGAGCACTATGAAATGCCATCTTCTGGACATGGCATGGCTGTCACAATCATGAACACACAGCAGTACAAGACCTGTACACACACAAAGAACGACTGAGGGGAGAGGGGAAACAGCTGAAAAAAAGGGAGTCAAGTAAGAGTAGAGGAAGGGTAAGAGAAGGTGATTGTGAATATGATCATAATACATTCTATACATGCATGTAATTGTAGAAAAATAACGAAGAAAGGCTGGTATATGAATTAGAGATCAGGAAAGTTAGATATGTAAATGTGAAGATAGGTAATTTTTTGATGGTGCTTAGAGTTCAAGTCTGGTTACAAGATGACTCAAGGTCTGAGCTAGGATTGATAAGAGCAGGAGGTAGAAAATGCTAGGCAGTTTACGGTAAAGACCCCAAAAGAAAATGGCCAGTTTCTTTTCCTGCTGAGAACTAGACATTCTTTGGATATGCTAGCAAATTTGCTCCCACCTGAGGTTACAGGTACCAGAACTATCTAATCTACAGATGTCTCTAGCTCTGTCACAGCCAGAGGCTGGGGAGGCCGGTAAGAGGGTTTGGTTTTTCCTTATCTCTTTTTTTCCCTAAAGTAATACACTGTCCTTGGACTGGACCAGAACCTCCTGACTAGGACCACCTGACTAGGACCTGGTCATGAAACCTCCTGACTAGGACCACCTGACCAGGACCTGGTCATGAAACCTCCTGACTAGGACCACCTGACTAGGACCTGGTCATGAAACCTCCTGACTAGGATCACCTGACCAGGACCACCTGATCAGGGCCTTGAAGGTCCTGGACACCTGGAATGCGAACTGGACTGCCTTTCCCCTCCTCCCTTCTCTAAATCGTTATTAACCCCAGGGAATGAGACTCAGTGGTGTCCCATTCCCGGGGACCCTCCTGCTGTCCAGGAGCTTTTGCTTTCCCTCTCTAATAAAACTCTCCTTTGTAAAACTCACTCTCTGTGGTCCGTGAATTTCGTTCTTTGAATTTACGAGACAAGAACCCAAAAGCCTCTGGCTTGAGGTGGCTTTGGTGGCCATTGAGTTTCTGGGACCCTAGCCTCTCAAGCTAAGCACAACAGAGCCTAGAAAGGCTCCAGTGCTCTCAAAGACACCCGGGAACTCCTGTATCAGGATCCCATGGTTAACATGTCATGGGATTAACAAACAACGAGCAAGGAAAACTTGAGAAGGGACAGCTCCTAAGATGCAAAGAAAATTATGGAATGGAAGTGAACTTAAAAGCCTAGAAAAGAAAGGAAAAAGGGAGATGAGACAGACATTTCTGAGAAGCAGAGAACTCCAGCCCCAGCAGGGCAGAAACCAAATGAGAAGGGATCTCTCTACAGAAGATAAAAACCAGGGTTCAGTCTTCAAGAATGCCTATATTTAAACATTGCTTCCATTATGCCTAAATAATGATTAGATGAATTAAACTTACTTCAAGAAACACAAAGCACTACTGTGATTCATAATTTTAGCTTAGGTTCTGATACTGATTATGGTACTCCTCAGAAGTCTTGCCAATCCAGCTACCTCTGACCAGTGATATTCACTTCTTCCTTAAGGAAACTGAATCCTTCAAAGTACATTCCTATAAGCCTACAGTCTTACTTTTTCATCCCCCTAAGTCATTTTTTTCTCCCTCTGCCACCCACAGTCAGTCACATACTATCTATTGGCACACATCCAGTGATGAGCAGTGGTACGCCATGTAAAAATACATTTCATCAGTGGAAACCGTATTCACTGATATCTATGAGACAGCCACTCTATGCTTGGTCTTTTTACAATTCATGCCTTTAATGCCTTTCATCCCACCAAACCCTAGTTAGAAACAAATATGCTATTTCTCTCTCTCCCTTCCTCCCTCCTTCCCTTGCTCCTCCTCCCTGTCTCCTTTCTTCCCCCACCCTCTCCCTCTCTTTTCCTCCCTCTCTGTCTTCCTCCCTGTCCCTTTCTCTTTCTCTCCCAATCAGGAAATAGTGGTTCAGGGAAAAAAGCAGTTGGCTCAAGATCATGAAGTCTGTACATGATAGAACCAAGGCTGAATGACAGACCTCAAAGCCTCATCATAGAATACCTACCCTATACCTTGTACATCACAGTTGCTGTGACTGGCTCTTCATGTAAGGCATTTATTTCCCTACATCTTGATCTCTGCTGCCTGTTTGCCCAGACCAGCACAAACTACAGAACTCCTCCTTCACGTGCCCCTCCTAGCTCTCATGGAGATTTTCACCTACAGTATCCTTTTTCCTTGGTTCCTGGGGGACTGGGCATCTGATTGGATTTTGTGCCTTCTTACTTCCTAAGGGCTTTTCAGGATAATAAACATTCCTCATAGGGAAAACTGCTGTACCTGAGGTCTGCTATAATGTAAGAGGCTGGCCCAGGAAGAACTCAAAATTATGGAATGTCTACAACAAATAAGTAAATAATAAATAAATGTTTAAAGATTATTCTTAAGCTACCAAGAGGAGAAAAGCAACAAAATGTTGATAGATATTTGCTCTATTAGTTGAACTTTCTAAATGTGTAGATTTGCAAACACCAAAATGTGTGTAAAAAGGAAAGGGCACAGAGTCTGGAATGAGAGGGATGAGGAAACACAGAGGCAGAGCAAGAGTTATTCACAATGAAGTGTGCATGAAGAAGCTCCACAGGAACCTGCGATCTGCAACCCAAATAAAAAATATAATAAAAGGGTATAGTAGAACACCTATCAGTCATGAGATATAAAGAACAGTAGGGCAGAATATTGGGAGCTAAAGGGTTAAGTGGGGCCAGGGCAGGGCTGTAGGGAAGCGAGAGCAGTTGGGTGGTATGTTGGTTAGACTTTTGTTCTTTTATACAAAGATGCCAAAACCATACAGAAACCATGGAGAAAAGATAGCTCTTAAATTTTTATTTTATACATATGAATGTAAGTGAACCCGTGTCGTGCATGCCCACAGAGGAGAGAAGAAGGCATTGAACCCTCTGGAACTGCTCTTTATAGGTAGTTGTTAGGATTCAAACCTGAGTCTTCTGCAAGAATAGTTAATGATCTTAACCACTAAGCCATCTCTCTAGCCAAGAGATTTTTAACTAAAGGTAATGAGAAAACTAGATCATCTACATACAGAATTAAACTTGATCCTTCTCTTTCATTCTACATATAAATCAATTCCCAAATGGATCAAAGATGTCAATGTTAGACAAGAAACTTTGAAACTTCTAGAAGAAAAAGCAGAGAGTACACTTCAGAATAGAGGCTCAAATAAGAACTTTCTGAATTGGACTCCAGCTGCCCAGAAATAAGACCAATAATCAACAACTGGAACTTCATGAAATTAAAAAGGTTCCATACTGCAAAGGAAACTATCAACCAAATGAAGAGGGCCTTCAGAATGGGAAAAAAAATCTTTTCCAGCTAAACATTTAACAGAGGATTAATAGCTAGAATATACAATGAAAAAAAACCCTAAATACCAAGAAAACAAACAACCCACTTAAAAACCGGCCTATGAAACAGAACACAGCATTCTCAGAAGAAGAAATACAAATGGCTAAGAAATATTTTTAAAAGTGCTCTTTATCAGGGCTGGAGAGATGGCTCAGCTATTAAGAGCACTTGCAGAAGTCCTGGGTTCAAATCCCAGCACCCACATGGTGGCTAACAACTATCTGTAACTCCAGTTCCAGGGGATAAAATGCCTTCTGTCCTCCATGGACGTGGCAGGGCATGGGTGCACTATGTATGGATGGATGGGAAATACACTCATACATAAATAAATAAATTTTTAAAAAGTTTTTCACTATCTTTAGCCATCAGAGAAGTACAAATTAAAATGACTTTAGGATTTCATCTTACTCTAGTCAAAAGATCTAAGATTAAGAAAACAAAAGACAACGAATGTTGGCAAGGATCTGAAGAGTAGGGAACCTTCAGGCACTGTTGGTGAGAGTATCAATTGGTATAGCCTCTGTGGAAATCAGTGCGGTGGTTCTTAGAAAACTGGAAATAGATCCACTGTATGACCCTGGACTAAAATACTCTATTTTCTAATACAGAGACCCATGCTCAACACTGTACATAGATATCTGTTCACAATAATTAGGACAAAGACACATCCTAGATATGCATCAACCAATGAATGGATAATAAATGTGGCATCTATATACAATGAAATTTTATTCATCTGTGAAGAAAAACAAAATTGTGAAATTTACAGGTAAATAAATGGATTGAACTGGAAAACATTATACTGAGTGAAGCAACTCAGGACCAGAAAGACAAGCTTCACATGGTCATAACTAAAGAGTCAGCCAGTAACATCATTCCTTCATGCTCTGTGCTTCAGTTCCTGTCCTGACTTTGCTCAGTGATGAACTGTGACCTGGGAGATGTAAGGCAAAAGAAACCCTTTCCTCCCCAAGAAAAGTTTGATCAGTGCTTTCATAACAGCAATAGAAAGCAACTAGGACAGATCTCATAAAACTAAAAAGCTTATGTACAGCAAAAGACACTATCATTCAAGTGAGGAGGCAACATACAGAATGGGAAAAGGTCTTTTCCAGCGATACCTCCAGTTAGTATCTGGAATACTCAAAGTTCTTAAAAAGTTAACGATCATAAAAACAGACCAGCCAATTAAAAATGGGGCAAGGCTGAACAGGGCGTTCTCTAAAGATGAAAAGCAAATGTCTGATAAATACTTTTTAAAAGTTCGACATCTTTAGTCATCAGAGAAATGCACATTAAAAACATTTTGAGATTTTATCTTACCCCACTCAGAATGACTAAGATCTAAACACCAATGACAACTATGGGCAGAGATGTGGAGAAGGGGACTCTTATCCATTGCTGGTAGGAGTGCAAACCATTGCAAACTATTGTGGATATCAATGTGGATAGTCTTCAAAAGTCTAGAAATTTATCTATCATTTGATCCAGTCATAGCACTCTTTGGCATATACCCCAAAGACTGTACCCTACTACAGAGTTACCTGTTCATCCATTTTTACTGCTGCACTTTTCAGACTAACTATAAACTGGAAACAGCCTAGATGTCTTTCAGCTGATGAATGGATAATGAAGGTGTGGAATATATGCATATATATAAATATATACATATATATGAATAATATTCAGCTCTTTAAAAACCCAAAATTATGAAATTCACAGGTAAATGGATAGAACCAGAAACAGTCATCCTGAGTGAGGCCACCCAGACCTAGAATGTGTAAGAATCTCTCAGGTAGGACTGATGTTGAGGACATGAAGGAGTCATGGAGAGAATCTGAGGCTTTGCACCATAGGAGGTTAGAAGAGGCCGCTTGTGAAGGTTTAGCCTTAGTTCCAGTGAAGACCCCCAGGTCTGAAGGAATTCTTGAGAGAATGTGGAGCTTGGAACCCTTAGAGGCCAGGAGAAGCCATTGGTGAAGGTGCAGCCTCAGTTGCAGTGAGTGGAGATGCTAGAACCATAGGATGACCACCAAGGGCAGTGACAAGGTATGGAGTGCAGCCAGCCTGGATCTATGAGACAGCTGTGTATGCTGTGGATGGCAGAGCCAGAGAAGAGCCCTTGGGAGTCCAGAAGACAAGCATCATATGTTCTCTTTCTTAGCTGGATGTTAGCTTTGAAATCTTAGATATGAATGTTTCAATATGAAAACTCAGAAAGGTCAGGAAACTAATAAATGGCCATGGAAGGGGAAGGTGAGGCTTTCATGGAAGGAGGTAAAATGCAGTGATATAAAGGAAGAAAGGGGAATAAGAGAGTAGTAAGGATTGAATGGGGTGGGGGATGGGAAGGCAGGAGAGAGGAGGAAGTGTGAATCTCTCATGTCTGACACTGAGCTGCAATGAAGGACTTCATTTCACCTAAGTGTGCCCAGGTCTTCCTTCTGAAATGAGGCAGTATGTACTGTGTTCACATTTTATAGGAGTTTACAGTTAAAAGACTTTTCAATGAGACTCTGAACTTTTAAAGTGTTGTGACTTTTTATATTATGATATAATATTAACATCATATCATGGGGACAAGAAATGGAAAAGTTTTGGTTTAACAGTGATGTGTTTGTGTGTCACATGGTGATGGATAGCTTCAGATGTCAACTTGAAACACCTACCAGATGTGAATCCTACAAGTTACAACAACTGGCCTAGGATGATATACCCACTAGTATAACAGTGTTATAAATATTATGGGAGTGACCAATCACTTTCTTTTATGAAACTGGATGCACCTGTGTGTGGTGCATATATGTTTAGAATTACAGTATCTTCTCGGTGTATTTTTCCTTTAAAGAGTATGAAATTACCTTTCTTATCTCTTTTGACTAGTTTTGTTTGAAGTCTATTTTGTTGAATATTAGAATAGTTATACCTGCTTATTTCTTAGTTTTGTTTATTTGAGATATCTTTTTCCATCCTTTACCATAGATGGTATCAATCATTGTTGGTGAGGTGAGTTTCTTGGAGGCAGAAAATTGATGGATCCTATTTTCTAATCTATTTAGGCTGCATCTTTTTATTGGAAGTGGGGACCATTAATATTTAGAGTTATTACTGACTAGTGTTTATTATAATATCCTGTTATGGTAGTGTTATTAATGTTGTTTTCTTAGACCTCTTTGATGTGTTGTCCTGGGATAATTCATTTTTTTCTTTGTGCCCTCTTGAAAGTGTCTATTTTTTTTCTTCAAACCAAAGTGTTCCATTGAATATTCTCTGTAGAGAATTTTAGGGACATAAATTCCTTAAATCTGTTTTCATTCCGGCAAATTTTTCTTTCTCCTTCAATTATAATTGATGATTTGCTAGGCATAATAGTCTGGGCTGAAATCTGTATTCTTTTATGACTTGGGTTTAGGGGCTTGGGTTCAAGCCCTTCTGGTGTTCATAGCCACCCCTGAAAAGTCAGATGCTATTCTAAAGGACCTGCTTTTATAAGTGACTTGATCTTTTTCTCTCATAACTTTCAGTATTTTTTTATTTGTTCCATACTTTTAGTGTTTTTACTGTCATATGAAGAGAGTTTCTTTTCTGTTCCAATCTATTTGGTATTCTGTATGACATTTACACCTTGATGGGTATCATTTCCCCTACATTAGGGAAGTTTTATTCTATGACTTTATTAAAAATATTTGTGCATCTTTCACCTGGGTTTCTTCCATATCTATGATGGATAAGGTTGGTCTTTTACAGTTTCCCAGAGGTCTTGTTTTTTTTTTTTTTTTTTTTTAAATTGGGTGCTCCATTTCTGTAATCTTGTTTTCAAGATCTGATATTCCTTGTTCCAGTTCCTCCATTTTCTTTTTGCTCCATTCCTCTAAAATTTTTCTTTGTGTTTCTGAGTTTTTTATTTCAAGTTGTTGCATAAATTTTCTCATGGCGGATCCCAGCTTTCAGCCTCACCCCACCCTCCAGGTCTAAACCGACTGACAGAATGGAGAATGCTCTTTTTAGAGGGATTGATTTATTTCAGGTGATCCATAAAGTCATTTTTACAAGCGCCCCACCAGCCTAAAGCCGCCATAGGGGTGGCACGCAAGTCTCTTTGCTCTGGGCGCAAAGCCCTTTGTCTGTGGCATGGGGCTCTGTGTCTGATCCCAGCCAGCATCTTGCTTCCACTCACATGATCCTTAGGACTGCAGGGACTTGGAACGTGGCCTCCTGGGTTTTGGCCATCTGCGTGGGCCTGGGACTCAGGCACATCTCCTCCTGAGTGGCTTTTAGCAATCCCCGAGCTGCTCTCCAGCTCGCCACCATGTTCCTTTTTTTTTTTCTCCCCACTTTCCTTCCCCCTTATTGGTCTGAGGGCGGGACTTTCCATGGAACGAACCAATAGGAAAAAACCTCAGAGAGAATCCCGAATTTACCATACAATCCACCCCTTTCTCTCTGGAAAACAAACAAAACATAACAATATGGCAACAGCCATAAAGGAAAGCAGTAACATTCACATAGACCATTATAAACACAACTATCTAGACAGTATCATATTCACCTCATAAACAATCACAGTAGTTTCTCTACTGGGGCCTATAACTTCCTTTAATACCATTGGGAGTCAACCCCTTTTTTCTTTTCATATCAGACAAGTGTTCTGTCCCTGAAGAGCAGGCCTTAAATCCAATTATGAACATGCTGTGGATGCACATATCAGACGAGCCTCTATTACACCTGCAGAGCATCTGACAGTGAAGCACGCAAGATCTGTCATTAAGCAGAGCTTTTCAGAACCATTCTCCCATGGCGGTCCGCATAGCACCCTATAGCACTATGAAGGCCAGCCATCCATTTGTAGGGAGTCTTTAGCTCAGTTCCAGCTAGATCTCTCTCTCCATGCTCAAACCACGTTACATCTTCAGTAATAGGGCCTTACCGTCCATTTCCAGTGCGTGGCCAGCATTATAATGTGGCAGTGCCTTTTGTTCGGTAGAGGGGACTTTCAAGACCCCATTGTCCAACAGCTCATAGAGAGGGTCAACCCATGCCTGGTACTGGAATTGCTAGTCAACAATCACATAAAGTATACCTTTACTCTTTGACATCTGTAGGCCTAGGCCCATAGAACTCACAAAATTCCACAGCTATACTTCACCCTGGTACCCTGTATGAGTTACATTCCATTCTTGTTCCTTCAAGTGTACTTGACATCTCTCAACCCGGTTTCATATCTGTAAAACACTCAGAAGTTAACATTACATACACACACAAGGTCTAACATAGCATGGAAAATTAGCCAGTCCTTTCTGTCTTTAGTTATTGTCAGGAACCCATTTAGTGTCCCAGAGTTATCACGTGGAGCCTCCATGCATTCACATATCCTTGCCAACCTCGTTGATGTTGGCCCAAACTGCCTGGTCCTACATAGGGCCAAGGAAGAATAAGGTTTTTCTTGCCCCTGTCACACCTGTTGATACCTAGGGCCAGGGAGACCCTGGATCTGATTCCTGACCCTAGCACACCTGTGGTCTCTCCATTGCCCACACCTGGCTGTTGGGAGAGGCGCTGGCCAGGCAAATTGTCTCCATCCCTCGAATAGCCAGTCACAGGGGAGAAGTGTACTCTTTTTACTTTGGGTGGGTTAGTATCCACCCCTGGGATAAGCTTCATCCTCTGTGTACCTTTTGTGAACTGTTTCCAGGGCTCAAAGCCTCCCAGAGCTGCTTTAGCACAGAATTTGGCTTTTTATCAATCTTTTCTTTTTTCAAGTCTTCCCACCTTTGTCCACGAGTAACCCAAGCAGACCTCCCTTTCTGTTTTGTCTCCCTTACACATTTTTTAGGTCTCTCAATTTTTCTACAGACATACTTCACATGCTGGCCCACACTGTTTAAACCTGTCAAAGCCTCTCTGGCCTTGTAAAGCTCCTGCCCGACCCGGGGATCCAGTAGGGACACCAAAGCTCCATACCAACGTCGAGGTCCTTGTTCAATGAAATCTGTCATTAGATATCTAGTGAGCACAGTCCTATCAGGCCCAGTGAAAGGACTACTGTATATTGCTTTCCTCATGCCCAGTTCTCTTAAGAGCACCTGTCCTTCTCATGTCGTACTCCAGCTCCTGGAATTCATGGGGGTCTCCACTGGTGATGACCAAGTGTCTCTTGTGGTATGCATGAGCCAGTTCATCAGTGACTGCTTTCCCTTGTATTGTGCCAGGTTATGCAGCTTAAATCTCAAGGAGAGATGAGTGGTTATGTAGCTCAGCTGTCTTGCTTCTGCAGCATTGAAAATAATTTCATCTGCCCCTCTGTCCCATATCCTCAGGAGCCAGGTGATAACAGGCTCTTTTGCAGCTTGTGTGAATGTCCTCCCTATTTCCAGCAGCTCCAAGGGTGAGAAACCTTTGGGGGAACTTTCAGCTCCTTCTGGGTTGCTAAGTTCTTTCCCGGCGGCAGCCACAGAGGCTGCGGCTGCAGGGGCCCGGCCCTGCACCTCTCCTTCTGAGCAGCTGAGGCAGTGGTGGTGGGGGCCCTGTCCCACCCCTCTCTCATTCGTTTTTGACTTAAAAAGTATCAGGCTAAAAGTTCCATTTCCTTTTCTCTTTGATCCAATTTGCTAGCAAGCTTAGCAGCTAGTATCAAAGAAACAAGGCTTATATCTTTCTCTCAATTTAATTCATCTTTCACAGTTTGAATTTCCTCCTGGGCTAAGACCTCATCCCGAGAATGCCTTCTCACCTGCTCTGGCTGGTCCATGGCGTCTCTGGCGTGCACTATCCCCATCCGTATCTGTCCTATCCATCTCATCTGTACTATAGACCTCCCCAAGCCTGCAATGGTGGCCATACACACCAGTCCTATGGGGATAATCCATCATGTCAAGATTTCTTCTGCCAATACTCTTTCCTTTGCTGACTCCCATATTAACTGAGGCTCCATGGGCACCCTTTTCACGGGTGCATTCTCTTTTTGTCAGTTGGTCCTGCTCAACTACGCCATTTGTTGCATAAATTTTCTCATGGCGGTCCCAGCTTTTGGCTTCACCCCGCCCTCCAGGTCTGAACCGACTGACAGAATGGAGAATGCTCATTTTAGAAGGATTGTTTTATTTCAGGTGACCCATAAAGTCATTTTTACCAGCGACCCACCAGCCTAAAGCTGCCATCCCTGCTCCGGGCGCAAAGCCCTTTGTCCATGGCACAGGGCTCTGTGTCTGATCCCAGCCAGCATCCTGCTTCCACTCACATGGTCCTTAAGACCTCAGGGACTTGGAACATGGCCTCCTGGGTTTTGGCCATCTGCATGGGCCCGGGACTCAGGCACATCTCCTCCTGAGTGGCTTTTAGCAATCCCCATGGTCCCTTTTTTTTTTCTCCCCTCCTTCCTTCCCCCTTATTGGTCTGAGGGCGGGACTTGCTGTGGAATGAACCAATAGGAAAAATCCTCAGAGAGAATCCCAAATTTACCATACACAAGTTTAATTTTGACTTGGCTCTCCTTCAGGGATTCTATCGCTTCAGTACATTCTAATTTCATGTTTTGAATTGCTTTAGTTGTTTCATTCAATGGTTCTGTGTTTTCACCATCTTAATTTAATCTTTTATCCATATTCTCTGAGTTTCTTGAATGTATTTATAATTGCTATTTTGAAATCATTTTCCATCTGCTTGTTTGTCATTCTCAAGAAATATTAGGCCAGGGGTACTGATCTCTGCGGTATACAGTTAACCAATTAACTTGGTTATTCATGCTGTGTTTTTGCCATGAGACCTAGGCATCTGGACTTCTGTTGCTATTTGTGTTTCTTGGTATGGTAGGTGATCTCATTTTTGTTGAATGTTTTTTTGTATCTTTGTTTACTCTTTCTCCAATTTATCAGCTTATGGCCCATCTTAGTGGTGTTTGGTGTACAGTTTTGTGACTACTTTTTGTTGATGAACAAATGAGGTATAATGAGACATTAAGCTAGGGAGAGGTGCAACTTTTGAGTTTATGTAACAGGATTGACTCCTCATGATCCTGAAACAGCAGGGTGGGTTGGGTGGTTAACAGGTGAACAGTTCAGGCAGGGAGAGATCACAGGTCTTGGAGTGAAGGATCCTGGTAACCTAAGCAGGTCTGAGAGCTGAGACAATAGAGCACAGGAGGAAATACCATAGCAGATCTAGGGTACTCTCAGATCTTGGGGTGCAGTGGTCCTAGCAGAGCTGAGACAGTGGTGCACAGGGCAGTGTGGGACCATATAATCCCAGAAGCCATAGTTTTACTAAAAGCCTAGTGCTGGGTATAGGATGCATCCCCTTGCGTTGTTGGTCAGAGGTGTCCAAAAGAGCAATACAGGCTATTGCCATTGCTCTTGGTTGCCCCTGAAAACTTGATGGGTAAGAACCTTTTGCTTAAGACATCATACAAATTTGTCATGAAACATGGAAGAATCAAGTTGGCATTGACTAGAAAGTTTCTTCCCTACTAGCTAGCTTTCACAGTACTGAGGGTACTACACTGATGACTGAGGGGCAGGGGAAGTCATCAACAATCTTATCCAGCATGAACTGCTATAATAACTTGCATGGTAAGATATGCCCAATAATGGCACAAATATTATGGAGCAACTAATTGCTTTCTTATTGGAGTAAGGCTCACTCCACACATGCCTTGCATTGTAAATATGGCCCAAATTCCATGATTTGTGTTCTCACAGGATCCAGGATTGAATATCCAACTATTATTCTGCTAAATAATACTTCTACTATGTAACTTCTGTTACATAGTGACAAAGCGCATTCTAAGTTAATATCTCTCTGTATGCAGCTCTCAGACCTCATCAAAGCAACTCTTTGTGCAGTGGATGGTATTTAATATAGAAACTTATCACTGGTCAAAGTGCAGAGAATAAATGTCAGTGAAGTACTCAGCCACAAATGGGACAACTAAATCACATCTCCTCCGCAAAGCTCAGGAAACACCAAGGAAGAGGGAATGGAAAGATTCTAAGGGCCAGATGTTGGGGATAAATACTGCAAATCACTGAAAAACTGCTATACTCATCAACTTAAAGTAGCTGTGGTTACCTGCACAAGACCTGGACAAGTTCAAGCCAACCAACATTCCAGTACGGAATGGGGAGGGAACTCATGAGCCACCCTGCCTCAACTGACGAGTGATGGGCAGTTGATGACTATTTGGGTGAAGAGTCCATTTTTATTAAGTGTGCTTGTCTTGATAGGTCAACCACACTCCAGTGGTATACTTATCCAGAAGTATAAATTGGAATCAGTATATTATTTTTAAAAGAGGACACAAGGTTGGGTGGAGGTATGGAGGTGGGGGTGGACCTGGGAGGATTTAGGGGAGGAGTTGAGGGTGAGTATGACTAAAGTACATTATATGAAATTTTCTAAGAATTAATAAAAGTATTTTTAACAATTCCAGTTTTGGAGTGAGGCAGTTCCTGATGTCCATTCCCAGCTGAAGAACTGATGGCAGTTGATGGCTGCTGAGAGAAGGTTTCTGCTCTTTGAGAGAGCATTGGTAGTCTGCCCCTGCCTTGGCGGATAACACCCTCCACACACAAAAACATATGGGCAACACTAATTGTACTTAATGAGCTACAGAAAAAAAAAAAAAAAAGGAATGAGAGACATGTTGGGGAGTCTGAGGGGAGCCAGAGGGAGGGAATAGAGATACACGTGACCAAGGAAGCACTGTACACATCTATGGAATAGGGATAGATGTGACCAAGGGTGCACTGTATACATCTGTGGAATCGCCCGAAAAATTTAAGTAGAGGATTTGATCCAACTCCTTAGTATGTCCCTAAAACTTTTTAAAAAACTTTTAAATTATAATACTTTTTAAGTTTATTTTTTTATTTACTTATTTATAGGTAGAGCTAAGGCTGGCCCTGAACTTTGGCCAGTCCTCTTTCCTCCAAAGTGGACTGAATAATAGGAAAAGGTCACTATTCCTTGCCAGACACACTCCTCCTTCATCTTTTCCCAATTAATTCTCCTTTTTAATATTAACAACCTGTTTATTACACTAATTACAGCAAGTAACATCATGTCTTCAAATAATCAACACATGAAGAAAAGGTATGCTTGTCAGTACTGTATATACAGATGTACATGTATATATGACATTTATATACACGACATATATAAACATATAAACATACGTTTTATACATGTTCATGCATGCACACACAACACACACATGCATATACAGCATTGCTGAGGATGGCACTCAGGTTCTGACACATACTAAGCAAGCTATATACTATATATGCTACCACTGAGCTATATAGTTCCAACCTCTAAATACTATTTTTATAAATACATATTTTAAACATTTTATTTATTATTTTTATTTTATGTGGATGAGTGCACTGCCTGCATGTAGATAGTTGCATCCATGTCATGCAGTGCCTGTGGGGGTCAGAAGACGGTGTTGGATCCCCTGGAACTGGAGTTATGGACAGTTGTTAGCCACAGTTGGGTGCTGGGATCCCAGGTCGTCTGTATGCGCAGACAGTGCTCTTAACCGCTGAGCCATCTCTCCAGCCCCATAAATATTTTTTAATTATAAGATTTTTAGCCATAAAACAATTATGTATCATGAGCATTTATAAGTAAATTGATTCAAATGCTAATGATCATTTCTCAGTGAGGAAATCAAATAAAGACGGGACTCTAATTTTGGTTTTCTGGGCTACTTGGATCATAGGCACCAGATATGTAAAATCCTGTGTGTTCCCATCTAGTCCTCACTTTTTATCCCACAGAACCCAGATCCAGGAAGCCTTTCATCTCTTGTCTTTGACCTCTACCACCCCCATGGACTCCTCTCACCCAAGTCAGGTCAGTCCTTAATATAGAACTTCACAGTGTCCTGTGCGTCTTTCTTAACCTCTTCACCTGAGTTCTCTACCACCTCAGGCTCTGTATTAGCCATCCTCTTGTATGAACACTTACTGCAGATCTTCTGTTGGCTTGTCACTGGTATTTGCTCATCACCAGCTTGGAAGCAGCCCTCAGGGAAGCCTTGTCTTCCATATCTCTCTCCATTACACTATGAGGACATCTCACCATCGTTGCATGTAGCTGACTGTTCACTTTCCCATGACCATGTGAACTCCAGATGAAAAGTCTAGTCAGTCTTATTCACAGTCCCATCCTCAGTACTGAATACCTAGTAAGCAACGCCAAGCATCTATTTTTTAAATAAATTTTGATATTTTTGAAGACACCTTTATCCCCAGGAGACAAGTCACATATGCTGTCTCTGAGCTATTCTCCTCAGTTCCCACAGTGGCCGACAAGACACTGGAAGGGCCACAAGCCCTTCTCTTTTAGAAATTATTGAATGATTTCTAAGAATTCTTTCTATTGTTTTTGTTTAGAACAAGTGAAACAAATATATCACCGTAGCTTAATTAATCATCTTCAAAAGTTCCATATTGCTGGAAATGAAACTGAATATTAAAATGATCTTATAGTTCTTTTTCAGAACCAATTTAAAAAGCAACTGATGATATTATAGTAATTATAATCCAGATGCATTGCATTCAATCACTGTAAAGACCTGCAATTGCTCCTTTTTTTTCCCCAAACTATATTTCTCACATTTTCATCTCTGGATTTAGAAAAAAAGCTCTTATCATATTATATCATCTTTTAAATCCTTACTTTCAGTTTCATTACTAGATTTTTCTCTCCATTCTTTTCTAAACTATTCATACAGTGGGTGGAAATATACATAAATATTACTGAAGATTTCTAAAGTAGGAATGACTAACTCTTCATTGCAAAAATAAATCTTTCACTTGTGAAACTTAGAAATATGCCCATTGACACCATTTTTAGTGCTCCATGCATTAATAATGAAAAAAAACCTATTTCTGCACATTGCTTAACAGCTACCTTATTATATGCTTTAACAGCACAGCATCACTTACACACAGAACTGTAGAGATGCAAGAGATGCTGGTGTTTGAACACCAGATGGTTCTACATTATATGATAGGGCTAAGACAAATAGAACTGGTTACTTTTTGTACATGTGTGTGTATCAATGAAAATGTATGATTATATTTTGTGTGAGTAAAATATCTCCTAGGAGATATGATGGTGCTGGAAGATCTTATTTCATCCAACTATAAGCAATTAATACCATAAACAGCTCAGGTGTGCACCTATCAAGCAGAATCTTCACACCCTGGGCTATAGAACGTTATTAACATGGAATGAATAAGCTACTAATGTACCACACTGTTCTATAGGGAAAAGTCTTGGCTCAGCAATCCCTTCAGTGATCCCTGGGAATAGGAAGGCATTTAACTCCAATGTGTGTCTATTGAGTTTAATTGTCTTATACTTTTATTCAAATTTACAATTGAATGTTTTTAAACGATGGGACTCATCTATAATTTCTCATCCTGCAAACAAACAAACAAACAAACACAAAGCCTTGGCTTTGTAATACCAAAACATTAATGTTTAGAAATTAGGCTGTCAATCAATTCTGTCTCTTCCTTTCAAATGAAGGATGAAAATCTCGGTTATGGGATCTGTGTATAATGAAGTTATTCTGGCTTCTTTTCTATGAACAAATAGGCACACAGAACTCATCAAATTAAATATTGTCCTATGATGGCTTCAACTCTCTCTGCAGAACACTGGATTAATAGATCATAACAATTATGTGCTTTGCCTCTGGAACTCCTCGAATCCTACATGTGCAGATGATTATGCATCCAAACGGATTCTCCCTAAAGTGTGAAGGAGAAGAAGCACTTAATTCTGTAACATTATGAAGGAAATGTTTTGTTTCTTTATTTTATGACTTTTTAAAAGGGGTAAGAAGTGCCAAGGAGATAAGGGTGGTACAAAAGCCCTGACTCCATGAATGGACAGATTTGGCCATGAAAATCTAAAGGGAAGGGAGATAAACTAGAGCAATATAGAACCCACATCACAAGTGGCATTGTGATGGGTGACAGAGAACACATGGTTAGTGCTAGGATGTCCTATGTCTGCTGCTTAGTGTAAACACTGTGTTCTTCTGCTCCTACTCCCAATGTGAAAGAGTGGAGAGGTTTTGCCACATTATTTCTGTCCACTAATCTGTATGCAACATAACATTTGTCACGTTGCCTTCTTGTTTCTTTACTCAGAACATGATTTACTGATTTTTGCGTGATAAATAAGTCCCCCCCCCTTGACATGTTTGCTTGTTTTATTTTGTCTAGGAACGTTAACTAAACTTACTGCAAAGGCAATTTCCTCACCGATATGGTAGATAATGTCTTTTTCCTATGGTTATTACATAGATTAAATAATACAATATTTACAAAAAGTACCACTGTTAAACAATAATGCCTGAGATTAGTAAGCATTTGAGAGTTGCTCCAAAATAATATAAATCACTTCTTGTACTGAGTTGACCCTAAAATCTATTTCTAAATGAAGAAAGATCATTTCTATTAACAGTAAGATCAGACTCCAGTGACACTGGCACCTTGTGTGGGTTCTCAGGCAGTGGCCCCTAGCCTAGCTCCCATGTGCATTTTGTCCATTCCTCAGTGATAATATTCACAGACTTACAGCTTTGTGTGTCCCATGGGTTTTGGTACAGGTTGAGGTGGATTCACATGCAATGCAATCTGGGCTCTAAACTTAATGCTTTCCTGTGGCCTCTGTACAAGGCACAAAGAAAGAACATTTCTGTGCAGTCTGTAAATGATATACTCACAAATTACAAAATTGCTTTAAAGAAGGTAGGAAGCATTGCTGGCCCCAAATGAAGCCAACCTGAGATCCTTCATTTGCTTCTGACCCTGAACCAGAAAGGAACTGAAAAATTGACTGGTTGGACTCCCTGAAACAAATGATGCTTGAGTGGTTTCATGCATAATAACTGCCTTTGATGTAAATTGGGCCATCCGTCAGCACTAACACTGTGATGTACCCTCTGTTCCTACAAGGCCTTTCACAAGGGACCAAGCTCCCAGCAACTGTCTTATCATAGCTCAAGCCCAGGGATGCAAATCAAAGGTTCTTGCATACAAAGACTGAGCCTTCAGAAAAGGCTCTGGAAAAGACTCAGAGGAAATTCTAGTAAGCAGGTATTTGCACATGTCCCTTCCTAAAATATTAACAGAAAATTTATGCCCTGTTCATACAACAGTAAATAGGATGCTGTTTTTATGTAGTCTACTGGACAGGTGGTATCTTTGAACACTATGCTCAGACATAAACCTAATAGAGATCCCTTCAACCTCAGATCTTGTGCACTAACTCAGAAGGCAACAGCAAACTTGCCCTCAACACACTGCCATATGTCTCACATGAAGCATGTGATTCTTGACTGGAAAGAGCCTCACGTTTAGGCTGTCTCTGGACACAGTGCTACACTGTGGAGAGGATGGTATTGTAGAGAACCACACATACCACTCTGCTTACTTACATATATGACCCAAGTGCTATGTGCTATTGTGCTTTATTTCTTTTAAAGCAAATATATAATTGCAGTTTGTATTATGAACTTAGGCTGAAAATAAAAGTAGATGGATAGAAGTCATTTTCAGACAAGATTTACCTCTAAGGATATTACAAAGAAGCAATTCATTTCATCACTTCTAGCCTGACAGACCACTGACATTAAAGCAAAGACATGTCCTAATCTTCACGCATGTAGCTACTTTTTTTCCCTTTTTTTCACATTTGTATGCTAATCACAAGAAGCAAAAATAGACTTAGATTGGAAATCAAAGATTGGTTGTATACAGGTAATAGAGTGCTTGAATGCTTTATTTAAAGATAGAAGGCTCTTGAACCAGGCTTTATTATTGAACTAAGACTATCTATCCTTTTTGACACTTTTTAAATTAAGTTCTTCCTCTAATTTATGTTTTTGTCAGCTTTCTTCCCTTACCTGGTTTTAAACTGGCTTCCCCCCCTTTCTCTAAGTAATAAACTATTCTAGAGCAGAGAAAAAAATTTTAATGACCCTTGAAATTCAGATTAACAAAATGGATCATTTGTATACAGCCACAGAATTATGAATCCTCCTGAAATATCTGTGCAGAAATTTTACCTGATGCAAAATTTCATTTTCTCTCTCTTTGACATATCTTTGACTTGCCCCTTTAAAAATGGAATAGCTATGGTATATCTTTAGAAAGGTCAAACACAGAAAAGCTAAGGGGTTTAGGAGGCAACTATGAGGCTCAAATAAAACAGGATTTTATTTTCTTTTTGAAGTAAGGGAGATGAGTTCCAATGTGTTAATATTTCACATAGAAAATAGTTTATCTAAGCTGGACTTGTATCACTAGAGCTGCCTGCCTCCCCACTGCCTCCTTGTTGTGAAGCCAGCCTGCCTCCCAGTACTTTCTGCCTCCCATCTGACTTCCGTAGAATCTGAGGAGCTTAGGACAAACAGAACAGAAGAGCAGCTGCACGCTGATAAGTGGCGGTAACTGGATAATCTACTATGTCCTTTTGGAAAAAAATTGGAACATAATTTCCCCCACTCTCTGCCTTCTGCCTGGGAAATGCAAACCAAACTTACCAGGCAAATTCTTTGCTTTTGACCCTTTTCGTTTTAACATTATGCATAGGGGCAGGGGCGAAGAGGATACTGTAATGCTAGGAAAGCAGAAGTTTAAATTGCTTTGATTCAATAAAGAATTGGGATCAAAAGCTACTTTGAAATATTTTGTTTATTATTTTTATTTTATGTGTGTGTGTGAGTGTATGCAAGTGCACCTGTGTCATGCAGTACCGTGGAGGTCAGAAGAAGATGTTGGATTCCATGGAACTGGAGTTATGAACACCTGTCAGCCACCATGTGGGTGCTAGGAATTGAAGCTGGATTCTCTGCAAGAGTAGCTAATGTTCTTAAATGCTGAGTCATCTTTCCAGCCCAAAAGTTACTTTAAAATAGTATGTTTGATAACATATCTTCTCCCAAAACTTGTGACTTCTCAGCAGAGCTTGTCTACTGAAATCTGGTTGATTTCTACAAAATGCATGTTTCTTCTTTTCCCACATTACGGAAGCTGCTTCTTCTTTGCTGCTTCCCTGTATTTATCAATCTTTCTAGACCTAGTGGAGTACTATGTCCTCTCCAGGTTCTCCAAATGCACCCACCTCTGAACATTTCAAACTCCAATCAGCAGAGGGGTACAATAGTACAGCAAACACTAGCCAGTCCAAGCTAGATCCCCCACTTCCATCATGGGGAAATAATAGTTACTGCTTTAGCAGATTGCAGTTCACTGTAATAACACATTAAATAAATTAAGTTCAACCAATATCGGCCAACAGTAAAGGAATCAAGTCAGACAAGCATTTACTTGCAGTCTATGAGAAATCATAGTGTAGAGGGTTGTGATGAATGCCCAATATCTTAAAAAAGGCTTAAGTCTCACATAGGATTTAAGACAAGTATAAAAATAAATATTAAATAAAATAAAATAGGATATCAAATGTTAGAATGAATCACAATTTGCAAGAGCAAATTCCAAAAGAAAATATCAATAAGTTATTATTTAAATTCAAAGAAAGATGAAGCAGAAATTAGTTGAGGAAACGTTAATGACCCAATGGAGATTGGCATTTAATATAGTTCTTTGGGAATTACTAATAGATAATAATTACAATATTCACAATGCATGCCAGAGAGATCGATGTGACAGAGTGAGATCCTATATACAGACCACAATTCATGCAAAAACTTGTGTATACTAGAGCATCAGCTTGACTCTACTTGTGCTTTTGTGATGAGGCATAGCACAAAGTGGAAAAGCAGGCCTTTCTGCAGTAAGCCTGACTGTGGCTCATAGGACTAATGGATTTATTCTGCAGGAGGGCTAAGGGTGGTGGCCATTTTTCTGGATTTCGTAAAGTCTAAATGCTGACAGAAATGTAGACAGTGGAGAATGTGCTCCTGAGTCTAGAGAGGGAAGGAGAATTCTATAGAGAATTGGACTTGAGTCCATTTATATTAATTATATTCTGGAAAAGAATCTGATTTTATTCTTCCTGTGTCCTGAAAATTTGAACATAAAAATAATGGACTAAGTTGTTTGGTGGAGGAAGTTTATAGCTATAACTGCCTATATTTAAAAATCAGTGACAAGTCAGACCTGCTAGTGCACACCTTTAATCCTAAGACTTGGGAGTCAGAGTCAGGCAGATCTCTGTACATCAAGGCCAGCCTAGTCTGCATAGTAAGTTCCAGGATAGCTGGTCTACAGAGACTCTATCTCATAAAGACCAAAAGAAAAAATATCAGAGACAGCACAAATAACTTAATGACAGACCTTAGGGCTCTGGAAAGATAAGAGTAAGCCAAACCCCAATCAGTAGGTAGAAAGGAATAATTAAGACCAGGGTAGAAATTAATGAAATAGAAGCAAACAAAACAACATCAACAACAATAACAAAGAATCAATGAAATAGAGTATAAGCTCTATGGAGAGCATCCATAGACAAGACATCTACACGACAATCACTCCCCACAAGACTCAGGGAACATCCCAGAAGAGAAACTGGAAAGACTGTAAGAGGGGGAGATCAGGGAGGACCACAGCAAAACAGAACATAGCAGGGCCACGGCACTAATGAACTCACAGCAGCTGTGCTTACCTGCATAAGGCCTGTACAAGATCAAGTCACTAGACATTCCAGCATGGAGAGGGGAGGAGCTCACAGTCTCCATCCCGAGCCAAGAAGCAACTGACAGATGATGGCTACTGGAAGAGGAAAAGTCAGTTCTCTTTAAGGGTGTAGCTCCTGCTAGGTAAACCATGCTCCAGTGGATGGTCCCATACCTGTTGCATACATGGACAGCACAAATTGGATTCAGTGAGTTATGAAAAAAGAGAAAGGACATGAAGTTGGGAGACAGGGTGGAGTGAATCTGCGATGAGTTAGGGAAGAAGTGAGGGGAATATGATCAAAATGCATTGTATACACTTATGAAATTATCAAAGAGCTAATTAAATATTATATTTAAAAAGAGAAAGGTTGAGCAAGATTTAAAGGACCTGGAGAGATGGCTCAGCAGTTAAGTGCATTAGTTGCTCTTTCAGAGGACTCAGGCTCGGTTCTCAACACCCATATCGTGGCTACAAACTGTCTCTAACTCCAGTTCCAGGGTATCTGATATTATCTTCTGACCTCTGTGGGCATTGCATAACATAGGTTCACTCACATACATGCAGGCAATATACTTATACACATAAAATAAAATAAAAATATTAAGATATTTTTGAAAGCCAGTAGTTGAACAAACTAGAAGACCCAAATTAAAAAAAAAAAGGTGAAAAGGGAGATAATATAAGATCCAGAGGTCAAAGACTGCTGCAAATCAGTGTCTTCTGCTCAGGACATGGCCACTGCACTCTTGAATGCACAGCAGCTATGCTTAGCTGCACAAGAACTAGACAAGAGCAAGCCAGTCAACATTCCAGCATGGATAGGGATGGGTTCACTAGATTCCCCACCCCTACTTGAAGAGGTGATGACCACTGGGGAAGGGAAGGTCACTTTTCTACAGGGGTGTGGTCTCTGTGGGTTGTCCATGCGCTGGTGGAATGACCCACACTATGAACATATAGAAGCACTAACTGGACTCAAAGTTTTTTTAAAAGATATAAAGTTTGGAGGGAGAGTGTTGGAAGATGTCCAAAAGAGTTGGAAAGGGCAGTAGGGGGTTGATATCATCAAAATGCAATGTATTTTCTATGGTGAATAAAGACATAGTAAAAAGAATTTAAAAATGTTCAAAAAGGGGACTGTATTACAGATATCAATGAAATTCGGGAAATTATTAGGACACACTTTGTTTTTACATCAATTTATTTTGTGTGTGCCTGGTGGGAGCAGCATACACACGGTGCATGTGAGGAGTCAGAGGACAACGTACAGGAGTCATTCTCTCTCTCTTTCTACCATGTTTCTGGGATCAAATTCAGGTCGTCAGTCTCAGTGGCAGTCAACTTTATTTCATCATCTCACAGGACATACTTTTAAAATTTACATTACACTCAGTTGGGAGCTCTAAAAGAAATAGAAGAATTTCTAGTTGCATGTGACCTAACAAATTAAACCAAGAGATGAAGACATTAGACCAGTATATAAAAAGAAAAGATTGAAACAGTAATAAAAAATCTCATGAGTAAAAAAATGTCTAGGTTCAGACAGATTCACTGCTGAAGTCTGTCAGACTTCTAAAGAATTAATACCAACAACTTCTTAAACTGTTCCATAAAACAGAAAAGGAAAGAATACTACCAATCTTTTTTCTAAAGCTAGTATTTCTCTGATAAAAAATCTGATAGAGACACACACAAAAAGAAAATTATAGGCAATCTCCTTCATACACACGTACAAAAGTTCCCAATAAAATACCAGAGAACTGAATTCAAGAACAGATAGAAAGATCATCTATCATGATCAAGTTAGTTATATTCCAGAGATGTAGGGATAGTTCAGCTTCACAAGTTGGTCAATGTGAACATCACATAATTATTTTAATTATATGATTATCTCAACAGGTACAGAAAAGACTTTAATAAAATTCAATATCCCTCAACGTTAAAAGCCTTGAAGAAGACAGGAACAGAAGGAACATACCTTAACACACTAAATATATGACAACTTTGCAACCAAGGGTATACTAAGTTGGAAAAACTTGAAGATATTTCCATTAAAATGAGAAGACAATTGTGTTCATTTTCCTCATTCTTGTGAATATGGTGTTGGAAATCTTACTGTTACAATAAGACAAGTAAATAAAAGGGAACAATTTGGAAAGTAAGATGTCAAAATATCTCTATTTGCAGATGATTCTATGCACAATAGACACTAAACACTCCAACAGAAAACATTTAGAACTGATCAACACTTTGAGCAAAGTGGCAGGATACAGAATAAACCTACAAAAATAAGTAGTCTTCCTATGTACCAATGACAAATGTGCTAATAAATCAGGGAAACAATTCCAAACACAATTACCTGAAAAAGAAAAACTTAGAATAAATTTAACAAAGGATGCAAAAGACCTCTACAATGAAAACTTTAAAACACTAACGAAAAAAGTGAAGACACTAGAAGATGAAAAGTTTCTCCTATGCTCATGAATTAGAGGAGAAAGTATTATGAAATGACTATCTTACCAAAATCATTCTATTTTAATATGATCCTGACCAAAATTACAATGCCATTATTCACAAAAATAGAACAATTTTAAAATTCATTTGAAGTACAAAGTACCTCATACAACTCAGGCAATCTTGAATGAAATAATAATGATGGATATAGTACTATACCTGATTTCAAGTTACACTACAGAGCTATATTTTTTAAAAACTCAACATGGTATTAGCATAAAACTACACATATACATCAACAGAACACAACAGATATAAACCTGCATAGCTTCAGCCACCTGATTTTTTTATGATGATGCCAAAATCATGTCCAATAATAGTCTCTTTAATATATGATTTTGGAAACTGAATGTCAACATGTTGAAAAGTTAAACTAGATCCTTTTTCTCTTATCCTGCACTAACATCAATATTTACTGCAGCATTATTCACAAATAAGTCACAAAATCAATCTTAGTGTCCGACAACAGAAAGACAGGTAAGGAAAATGTGATTCTGTGTGTGTGTGTGTGTATGTGTGTGTGTATACACAATGTAGTTTTTCTAAATCATAAAGAAGAATAAAGTTATCCCATTTTTGGAAAGTGGATAAAACTGTAGACAGTCATATTAAAGGAATTAAGCTAATCTCAGAATGTCAAATACTTCGTGTTTTTTGTTTGTAGTTCTGAGATTTTATGTAGTCATATAAAATCATGTATGTATAATGGGAATTGAACACAGAAGTGAAATGATCTAGAGGAACAAAGGGGGAATGAAGCACGGCATAGGTGAGAGATGAGGAGGTAGGGGTGTGGCACGCGGGGATAAGCCTAAGATACTATATATACCTGAAAGAAAAAAAGAAAGATACAAGAGAAAAAGAGAAGTTTTCATTTGAAGTGTTCAACAAGGAGACCCTGTGGGGCAGAGCGAACCTTAACGAGTGTTTCCCAGAGTTAGTTACGAAGATACAAAGAAGTTATTACAATTGTGGGTCCAAAGGCATCAGGCTGTATCTTGAGTCGACAACAGAAACAGGCTGCATCCACATGATGCTGCTTTTATAGGTGTTCAAGACACAAGAATGAGCGGGCAGTGGAGGTTTTCACCAAAACCCAGAAAACTGTTGAGGCCAGACAATATGTAGTAGAGTTAGACTGTCTGACGGGACCACCTTGGCGGGCTGTGCATGAAGCTACGGAGGTGAAGCCTAAGTTGTGATGGAGATCCAGAATACTGGAGATCCCAGAAATGTACAACGTTCCCAAAAGAACACTGCAGGCACCAAGTGGCATCTACTCAAGAGATATCACACATATTGCAAACAACAGAGTTGGAGGAGCTTGAGTAGACAGGCCTCTGGAGCCAGACAATGACAAATGAGGCCCCAATACCAGATACGGAACTGCAGGATTTTCTATTTGCCCTGCTGGATCTCAGTCTTCCTTTGGTCTAATTTTTCCTTACTATTCCCCCACTCTTCACATTTAGAATAGGAATTTCTATGATAGGAATTTCTATTGGAAATACACAATTTGGATTTTCGTTTTACAAGGGCTCACAGTTAAAAGCTTAATGATTCTTAGAGGAGATTTTGAACTTTGGATTTCTGAGCTGTGTTAGAACTGTTAAGATTCTGATATCTCTAACAGATGCCCTCAATGAATTTTGGCACTGGGAAATGACCATTAGCCTTTGAAAAAGAGGAATGGAATGTTATAGTTTAAAAGTGATGTATTTGCTGGATGTGGTAGTACACACCTTTGGTACAGTGTGGGGCCTGTGAGAGGCAGAAGCAGCAGATCTCTCAAAGATTGAGGCCAGCCTGGTCCTTATATTGATTTCCAGGTGGGCTGGGACTAGGGAGACCCTGTCAAAAAAAAGTGATATATTTGAATGTCAAGTTGACAAAGGGTGAACAGTAATGGTTAATATTCATTGTCAACTTGACTGGATTTAGAATTACCTAGGAGACATACCTGTGATTATGTCTAGGAGGGAGTATCCAGTGAGGTTTAACTGATTCCCCCAGTCCCTATATAGGTGGCACCATTTCACGGGCTGGGGTACAGAGTTGAATACAAGTGAAAAAGAAAAGAGCCACATGAATGCCATAATTCTTTCTCTACTTCTTGGTCTACCAAGATATCCACCCTCACCCTCCTGTCACCAGAGCCATGACACTCTACTGCCATGCCTTCTACGAGCCAAAATAAGCCCTTCCTCCCCCATTTCTTGATACTTATTTTGTCACAGCAACAAGGAAAGTAAAAAACATACAAACAAAATAAATCTTTAAAACAGAGCTTAGTTTAGCTTAGGTTCCTGGGATCTAAGTTTGAACCAAAAAAAAAATCAATGGCAGGAACGATAAATAGTAAGTGTGGCTAGACACAGAGGTACACACCTATAACCCTAGCATTCTGGATGCTGAGGCTCCATGAAAATGTGTCTCCATGTTCACCATAATCTTTACATACTTCTTTTTGCATGTCATACCTTACATTTAATATACTGTTTCTATCTGAGACTAGTCAGATTGTCTTATTTTGTCTGACATTTGAAACACTATTTTGTTGATTTGCTCTTCTCAGCAGATCATTTTCCTCCTGGTTTTCATTGTTCCTAACAGAAACTCAATTTCTCTTTTCAAAGTGGACACTCTCTTCAGAGGTCAACATTTATATTACTGCCTGTAGAGTCTTGATGTTTTATTTGGCTCTGGAATCTCTGCATTCCTGGATTTTGACCTTGGTAACCTACAGTTCTGTAAAACTCATAGTCATTATGTGTTAGTGTTAAAACATTGCTTCATTTTCACACGCCTGTTTTCTCCTTCTAAGATCTTGATCTCTGTGTCTCTATCACCTATGTCTATATATCTGAATCCATATCTATACATCTATTTATATAAGCTTCTTGGGAATTTTGTCTTAGTCTTTGGGACTTTAAAAAATGTGAAGCCATGTGTCTTGTTGACATTTTTCAGTCCTATTTGAAGTAGCATTGCTTGGGGATAGGTTTTATTTGCTTTTCTATCAATCACTTGGAAGTATTATCAACCTCAAACCACTTTAAATTCTCAATTTTAACTTTTCAACCACATAGGCATATGAACTCAAGTTCCAAGTAGGTATGAAACATTGAGTCTTGATTACAAATGCTTCATGGGAGTTCATTTCTACCACATAGCCCACTTTAAGTCCTGCTACTTTAGTCTTGTTCATTTTTCCTGAGGATACAGTCCCTAGAGCCCTCCCACACTCACAGTCCTCCACTGGCGCCTTCCGTCTTGAGACTCTCTAGCATCAGTGCAGAAATGATGGGCCACAGGCAAGTGTCAGGCAGTCCTCACAGAGAGGAAACTGCACGGACACTTTTTTCCCAGTTGCTTCAGAATGTTTACTTTATTGAGAATACTATGCGTGCATGTAATGCACATTGATCAAATCTATCCACTTTCACTCCCGCCAATCCTCTTCCATCCCTCTCACTTTTCCTCTCCAACTTCATGTGTTCTTTTTTAAAAACCACTGAGTCCACTCGGTGCTACCTGCATGTGCATGGGTATGGGAACATCTAGTGGAATGTGATTAGCCTCTGAAGGGCTGCATTACTGAAAATAAGGGACTTCCTCCTTCAGCAGTCATCAATTGCCAGTAGCTTCTTGAACAGCGGTGGGACTTACTGAGTCCTTTTCCTATCCATGCTGGGATTTTGGCTGGCTTGATCTTGTACAGGTCTGTGCATGTAGTTATAGCTTCTGTGAGTTAATGTATGCAATAGCCTTATCATGTCGGGCAAATAATGTTTCACTGCAGACATCCACCACCTCTGGCTCTTACAATCTTTCTGTTTCATCTTCTTCAATAGTTCCTGATCCTAGGAGGGAAGAGAGTGTGGATATAGCTGTCTGGTTTAGAGACAGGCATTGCCTTGACACTTTTTATAAACCTGTTGAAATTCCTTATTTTCAACCTAGTTTTGATCCCTTCTGTTTGCTTACCTCTCGAGTATCTTTCAAAACACAAAGAACCTGGCTTTTCTGCTTTGTCACCATTTCCACTCAGAGAGAAAGTTAGTTGCCTACCTTGTTGCCAAGCATAGAAGCCTTTCATTTTCTTTGTAGTCTCCTAGTTACTAAACCATGTTAAGAGGACATGACTGCTTATTATATTACTATACAAATTGCTATATATTTGAATATAGATGACAGAAAAAGCAGACATTAAATTCTAGAATGCAAAAATGTCAGTATTAATAAAAGTAGGTGAAGAGAAGACAAGATTTTTAAAACATCACGTAGTGTAGGGATAAAAGAGTAGTTATACATAAATTTGATAAACAAAGTCAAGTGTATTTTGTTGGCTTAGTTGGACAATTCTCTCCCCAAATTTATGACATAGACTTCAGGAACTTCAGGCTAAATCCTGCCTGTTACCAGGTTTTATGGCACAACTTACTTCTTTTTACATTTTTATTGAATGTTTGAGAATTTCATATAAAACATTTTGATCATATTTAGACTTCCTTCCCTATCTGCACTCCCTCAATACTCTACACCTGATTCCATGTGCTCTGTTGAATACCACACACACACACACACACCCACACACACACACACACACAGGACCTTCATGTTAAATTTATGTCCCCAAATGTCCTCAGTGAGGTTCTATCCCCTGGAGCGTGGTTAACATATCTCCACCCTTAAAGAAAGTTCTCTCTCTCCCTCTTCTAGTAGCTATTAGTGACCAGTAATCCCTCAAGTAAGGTTAGTGCGTCTTACTCACTTCTTCTTTGAAACAGTTGGTTAAAAATAGTATTTTTGTGCCAAAAAAAGCACATGAAAGTATTACCTATTCAACGATCAGTGTTCATAATGAGGATCTACCAGAACCCAACCACACTCCCTCACTTACATCCTGTGTCTGATCACTCTCACGTTAAAGAATAGAACTGAAGCCGTCTACCTGAAGTTTAGCTCAGATAGTTCTAGAAGATACTATGCGAGCTGCTAAAGGATAAAATCAATCAGCCAAGCCCTAAAGAATAACAGCCATAACGATGGACACAACAATCTATCGATGCAGTAGTTGCACTTTTATCTGGGGCATAATCAACAGCTATCAGTGGGAATGAACTCAGTCAGTTACACATTACTGGAGAGGTTGTAGATCCTAGAGAAATTCCCAACTCTGTCATATTTCTAGACAATGAAATTTCTTATCATATGCTAAATATAGATCCTTATATTTATATTTACAGATCAGTATAGCATATACCACTCATCAAAGAAAATTCTTTTTGCAATAGATGGAGGCTACTGCAGATTTCTACAATTGGTCATGCATAGAGAATTATACATCTGAGAGATTCCCAGTCCTAGGTGACATATCTACAGTAGAACCTACATACTTAAGGCTCATGAAACACAGCAGAACAGGGAATGGAGAAAAGTGTGTCCCTCAACTCTCAGCAGTGAAGCTTCCTTATACAACAGAATGCGATGAACATAGAAGGCCACAACTGGCTAAGTTTTAGACAACAAGAAACTGAAGAGTGTATGTCCCTGGATAGGACTCCTATATTAAAACTTACCCACCCATGGTTCAGAGACCATTGTAGAAGAGCAAGTAGAAGGATTTTAAGAGCCAGGGCTGTTTCATGAACTCAGGGAAACAGAGGCTTTCAGGCCACTGGAACCTTGCACATGTGGACTTGTAGTAATGGTAATGTCGAGCATAAGACCCAGGCCAACTCAATCAGACAAGAACACAGAGTGGAGTGGGTTGGCCTTAGCCTGGGAACTGGTGGAGACCGATTACTACTGAGAGACAGAGAGTGGACCTTACATACCATCTCTATATAGGCTGACTAGACTCCACAGGATGAACTTACATGAAGGGACATCTGGCTACAAACACTTGACTGGATAAAACTTAACATGTATGGCAGAATGCATGAGGTCTGGGGGACATGGATAGGGCAGGGGATCTAAACTTGATTAAGAACTGTTGTACGAGAAGTACAAAAGGCCAAGAAATTTTTTTAGAAGAGCAGAACTGAGTAGTTCTGACAGAAGCCATATGGTCCACAAAGTGCATGTATTAACTCTTAGCCCCTCAGAAAAGTGAAAGTATGCAGACTCCTGAAATAAAACTTCTGTACAACTTCCAAGAGGAAAGGAATGAAAAAGAAAAGTAGAAAGGGAACTAGAGATCCACAAGAATGCATACTTTAAAAAGGAACAGTCATAAACACATAAGAGATTTTAAACATTGCCAGTCTCTTCAAAAGTACATTTGGATATAGCAATGAAAAATTATTTTCTAGAAAAATGCACATGAGTAAAATGCCATTGGAAAGAGGTAGACGGTTTGAATGGACAGCTCACAATGGAAAGAATGTTTAAAATTGCTATAGCAATGGGTCTCCTTGCCTTCAAAGTGACCATGGGTGCTCAAGCTTTTACAAGCAGGCCACCTCAAATAAATAATTTCCATTTCATTTCATTCTTCTGAGACATGAATTAGATAGGAATTTTTTTCTATTTACTTTCCAAAATTAGTATAACCCTGTTACTAACATATAAAAACAATAACAATATAAACAATACCACATTCCTAAAAATAATCAAATTCAATTTACCCAAGTAAAAATAGTGTGACATATTTTCTAAAATATTTTCTAAATATTTTCATATTAAGATATATTAATATCTACTCATGTTACTAAATCATAAGGGAAAAGTAAGATTGTGATCACAACATATGCAAAAATGCAATTGATAAAATCCAACAATCATTCTTGATAAAAACTTTGTATTCCTAAAATATATTCTGTATTTAATCCAGCTATGAATTTCACAGAAGCACAAGACATGGGAACATTTATAATTAAAAAAATATTATCTTCACATCGCCGAACATTTTCCTAAAAGCAGAATGTGAAGAAAGTTGATAGAAAAGCCATCATTATTTTTACATGTTACTGCTTGGGAAAACTTTCCTTAGCAATTGAAAAAATGAGGCACAGTATGCCAGGCTTCTCTTTTACCTTCCTTCCCTCCTCTCTCCTTCCTCTCTCCTTCCTTTCTTCCTCCCTCATTTCTGCCCTTCATTCTTGCCTTTCTCCTTCCTCTCTTCCTTCCTATAACTGTAGCACTAGATACTAGGGCCTAAGAGAGAAAGTGTCCAAGTAAGGAGGTGGAATTGCAACAAACTGTTAGGACTGTTGGGTTTTGGGCCAGCTGAAGATGGAATCCCCTCACTCAGGAATCAAGAACAAGCACAGAGTATCAGAGCCCTAACCAGATAATGATAGATCCTAAGAAAGATGTGGCTATAGTCCATTAAGACTTCATTCAGTCTCCTAGTGTGAAGGTTAATTTCAGCCAATGGTTGGTTGGAATAGAAATGCCTATGGCATTACTGACACACACTTCTAGTTGTGTCAACACATTTCTAGAGAGATTAACTGAGAGAGTAAGATCTGTTCTGAACATGGTGGCCCCATTCTATGGGTTAGTGTCTGCAACAGAATAAAGAGGGAGTCAGGGGAGAGCTAGCTAAGTGTGCCCAGTGTTCCCCTTGCTCTGTTTCCCGATTCTCCCCAAAGGGACCAAGCTTCCACCACAGCAGCTGCCAGCACCTCTAACCAGCATGCCTTACTGCCTTTAAGACTCTTCAAACCAAGAAGTCAAAATTAAGTGCTTTACTCAGGCTGATGTTCTAAAGCATTTAATCACAACAATGAGAAAGCAACTAGCACAATCAGACAGGATTCCCTGAGAAAAGCAAAATCACTTCTGAGATATTCAGGACCATAAACTGAATTCAATCATGACGAAGCTCAGATACCCACTAACAGCTACCTGGAAGCACAGCCCAGTGGACTGGCATAGTGTCTATAAAAGCACAAGGTTCTAGTTTTGGTTTTCAGTATAAGAAAAAAAAAGAAAGAAAATAAAAATCTCTCACATACTGTCACTTTATAAAAATGGTCTATAACGTTCAGAAGCATCAAGAATATGGAAGATAAGGAAAAACATTAAGAGTTATTCAAGACGGAAAAAAAATCTAAAAATACATGAAAGTAAAAGCAATGCTTCAATCACTCCCCTTATAAAAGACAAAAATGGGACCAATAGCAGTATTTGAATGGGTGAATGGGGTCTATGAATGGCATGGAAATCAAACACATTTCTTTCCTGGTTTTGATGATATCTACATTATGACAATAACCTTGTTTGTAACAATTACCAAAGTATAGGATTGAGAAGATAGCTCAGTAGGCAACATGCTTACTGAGCAAGCCTATGGATCTGACTCCCAACACCTAATACCTACATAAAAGCCTGGCATAGGAGCAAGTGTCTAGTGAGCAGAAGGTGGATCCTGAAGTATTGATGGCCAGGTAGATCTGCTGAAAGGAAAAGCTCCAGATTCAGTGAGAGACCACATCTGAAAAAATAAGGTGTTGAGGTAACTGAGGAAAAGATCCCAATATCAACTTCTTGTTCACACACACACACACACACACACACACTAGACACACACACAAACATACACACGCACACACACACGAACACACAGGAATTATGAAAGTATTTCAGGTGATGGAGCATCTTGTTGGTAAGTTATCTTCAATAGCTCTAGATATGCTGAATATTCAGGCATCTTTTGTGTGGGTCAGAAATTATTTCAAAATGATAATGACTTCAATGTTTAAAAATTAAGAATGAAAATAATCAAGGGGCTGGAGAATTGGCTCAGTAGGTAAAGTGTTTGTTGTATAATGTAATGACCTGAATTTGGATCTCCAGAACCCACACAAATTTGGAAATGGTACTATGTGTACGTAATATCAATGATCTTACACAGAACAGGAGGAAGAGAAAGGAGAATCTCCACTCCAAAAGCCTGGTGTATGAAGCACAGAACAATAAGAAACCCTGTCTCAAACAAGATGGAAGGCAATGACTGATACCCAAGGCTTTTCTCCGACTTCCACATGTGCTCCATGGCATGCATGTGCACTCACACACACACATACAAACATGTGTGCACATATATCATATGCATGTAAACACAAAAAGGTTAAATGAAACAGGAATATATGAGTCTTCGTTCAATTTAAAAATTCCTAAATCTATGTATGATACTTTGTGTCTATATTCCTAGCACACAGGAGTCTGAGGCAGGAGAATTATGAGTCTGAAAGCAGTATGGGCTTCAGTTTAATATTATGTGTAAAAAAGTAGACACTGCCTGAGACTACCTGACCCGCCTGACTCAGGCCTCCATAGGGTGAGCTTCCTAAATCACACCATGCCTATGCCCCAGCTCTGGGACTCTCTGCATTTCCTCCTACTGTTCCTGGGCCAGGCTTTTGGCTGGGGAGTAGGGGTCCAGACCTTTGGAGACTAACTGAGAGTGCCTGACTCAACACTATGCCCATCCCACTGCTTTGGGACCATCTGAAGTCCCTTCCACTGCTCCAAAGTTAAACCACAAAGAAATTAACAGCTTAAACCCATAACAAATAAGTAAACTGAAATAGTAATACAAAACCCCTTGTCTAAAAAAAAGCCCAGGCCTGGATGGATTCAAAGCAGAATTCTACCAGGTGTTTAAAGATGATCTACAACCAATTTCAGTTGGCTTTATTCCAGATATTCCAGAGATGCAGGGATGATTCAATGTATGTAAGTCACTGGGCATGATGGCACACACCTTTAATACCAGCACTCGGAAGGCAGAGGCAGGGAAATCTCTGAGAAGTCAAAGCCTGGTCTACATTGTGAGTTCAAGGCAGCTGAGGCTACAGGGATATCCTGGCTCACACACACACACACACACACACACACACACACACAGACACACACACACACCAATATGCGTAAGTCAATAAATGTTATAATGATGAAAATGGACTCAAAGACAAAAATCACAAGGTCATCTCATTAGATGCAGAAAAGGCCTTTGACAAAATTCAACACGCATTTATGTTAAAAGTACGAGAGGGAACTGGACTAAAGGGAACATAGCTCAACATAATTAAAGTTATATACAACAAATCCACAGTTGACATCATTCTAAATGGAGAAAACCTGGAAGTATCCCCATTAAGATCAGGAACCAGACAAGGTTTTCAATTGTCTCCATTCATTTTCAAGATAGAGATGGAAATTCTTGCTAGAGCAATAAGACAAGAGAAGGAAGTGAAAGTAGTATTAATTGGAAAAGATGAGGTCAAGTTATCTCTATTTGCAGATCATATGTTATTACACAGAACAGATTCCAAAAAATTCCACCAAAAATCTTTTAGCAAAGTGGCAGGTTACAAAATAAATCTACAAAAATCCAAATATCAAGGAATCAGAGAACAAGCACATGCAAGCTCCTGATTCACAACTGTCTCAAAAAATATCTCAGAATAAACATGACCAAAGACATTAAAGATCTATGCAATGAAAATTTTAAATCTTTGAAGAAAGGGATTGATAAGGACACCAGAAAATGGAAGGACCTCCCGTGCTCATGGATTAGAAAAATTAATATTTGAAAATGACCATCCTACCAAAAGCAATCTATGGATTCAATGCAATCTCAATCAAAAACCCATTGACATTCTTCACAGAATTAGAAAAACAACCCTAACATTCATATGGAATCACAAAAGGCTCTGGGTAGCCAAAGCAAGCCTGAGCACAGAAAGCAGTGCTGGGAGGATCACCACACCAGACTTCAAACTAAATTAAGAGTGATAGTCATAAAAGCAACATGGCACTGGAACAAAAACAGAAACACAGATCAATGTCACATAATTGAAGACCCAAATATGAGAAAATGAAATTTCAGTCACCTGATATTTGACAATGGTACCAAGAACACAAACTGGAGGAAAGACAGCATCTTTGACAAATGGTGCTGGTAAAACTGGATCTCCACCTGTAGAAGAATGAAACTAGACCCTTAGCTTTCACCTTGAACAAAAGTCAACTCCAAATGGATCAAAGACCTCAATGTGAAACCTGAAGCTCTTAGAAGACAACATTAGCAATAATCTACAAGATATAAGTGTAGGAAAGGACTTTCTAGATCAGACAATAGTCGCTCAGGAATTAAGGTCAGTAATCAACAAGTGGGACCTCATTAAACTAAAAAGCTTCTGTACAGCAAAAGAAACAATCAAGGAAGTGAAGGGAAAACTTACAGAATGGGAGAAAATCTTCACCAGTGGCACATTTGACAATGGTTTAACATCCAGAATATATAAAGAACTTATAAAACAAAGAATCAAGACAAGTGGTTAAGTAAGAAATGGGCTGTGGATCTGGACCAGAGAATTCTCAAAAGAAGAAATAAAGATGGCTAAAAACATCTTAAAAAGTGTTAAACATCCTTAGCATTAGGGAAATGCAAATTAAAACCACTTTAAGACTTCATTTTATCTCAGTAAGACTGGCTAAGATCAAGAGAACAAACGATACCAAATGCTGCAGAAGATGTGGTGAAAGAGGAACATTCATTCACTGCTGATGGGACTATAAACTTGTGCAATCCCTATGGAAAGCAGTGTGGAGAACTCTTTAAAAATAAAAATGAACATTCCCTGTTTGTTTGTACCACTCCTTGCTATACACCCAAAGACTCATCCCATTGAAGAGATACTTGTGCATCCATACTTGTTGCTGCTCTTTTCGCAATAGCTACAAAATAGAAGCAACCTAACTGTCCCTCAACTGACAAGTAGATAATGAAAATGTGCTACATTTATTCAATAGAGTTCTATTCAGTGGTAAAGAAAGACAAAATCATGAAATTTGCAGACAAATAGATGGAACTGGAAACTGCTATACTAAGTGAAATAACAGAGACTCAGAAAAACAAATGACATGTTTTTGCACATTTGTGGATCTTAGCACCAAAGCCTTGTATGTCGATATATATCCTGATGTAACTACAGGGACCAGGATGATGGAAAGAAACCAGAGAAGTAAAGGGAAAGAAGGAGCCTGAGAGAGAAGAACAGTAGGAGACAGGTGTGACCAAAGGGGAAATGGGGAACATGGAGATATATAAATGTGAGAAAAGGGAGGGTTATACAAGAACCACGGGGGTAAAAGGGAAGAAGGAGCTCAAGATAAGACTGTAAGAGCCAGGAGAGGTGGTCATGACCATATAGAAAAAGAGTATTTTGGCCTCCTGGGACCTTGTTCATATGCACCTACAGCAATGATGTCAGCATGTACATGACCCATGCAAACTCAGGAAGACTTTAGAAGAATCCAGAATAGAACTGGGTAAATGGGCAGAGTTCCCAATCTTAGTCAAAGAACTCTTTGCAGCTGATATTCCTGTGTGAGGGAAAGCTGGTCTTCTTTAAGGGCATGACTCTAGGTAGGCTGACTAGATTCCACTGGATGAACTTTCACTGAGGATGTCCAGGTACACTAACTTGACTTGATAAGCCTTAACATAAATGACAGAATTCATGAAATCCAGTGGTGGGACTATGGGACAGTGTGGATGGTCTGGTTACCTAGTCATTCTAAACCTCACTTTGTCCCTACTTCTCATGCTACTTTCATGACATATACTGTACCTATGTCTCTGCAATTCTTAAATATAGATTAGAGAGTGAATGCAAGGTCTCACTTCTGTTTGATAAAGTTTAACAGAGTGGTCAAAGCATGGCAGTTAAGCACCTTATTGGCTATGGATTCATCAGTATTAGGCACGAAAAGAAGATAAAGCAACTGAAGGACTCTGTGTCATAGGTCTGCTTCTGGCAACCAAGTCCTCACACCTAAACTGCAAGAAAGCAAGGTGGAGTTAGGATATTTGGTTATGGTATTTCATGTTTTGTTTAATAGGAAAAATAATCTTAGGCATTCTGTACTCCAGTGATCACAAAGGCCTGCACAGCCACAGCATCCTCAACTGTCTTCCACCTGCTTTGCCCTGTCCTCTCCCTCCTTATGTAGTCTCCAGTTAAGACAATCATAAGCAGGTAGGTCTCAGGCTACATCACGGAACTTGAATTTCACTCAAGGTGCAGCAAGGGGGTCCTGTGTAGCTGTGAGCAGAGGGGGTGATGCTACCCAAAGTCATGTTTCAAAAGTCCCCACACCGTGCCAGCAAGATGGATCAGTGGGTTAAAGGGGCTTGCCACAAAGCCTGATGATCTGAGTTCAATCCTTGGGGTTCACACAGTGGAAGAGAGAATGGAGTCTTGCAAGTTGGCCTCTGACCCCCATACATATAATGCCATGCCATGTCCTTCCCAATGTAACAAATAAATGCCCCTAGACCACTGAGATATGTGACAGGAGCTTTCTCTGGTGAAAAAACTATAGCAACAGTCACCAGAAGTGTCAGTAAATAAGACAGTTATGATAAGTGCACATATAAGCTGTGGGCTTCCAGATATCCTTTGGTGTCAGTACCACACTTCTTGTCTGTTTTGTTTTGTTTGGTTTGGTATAGGGTCTCCCTGTAGCCCCAGATGGTCTAGAACTCACTATGTAGTCCAGGCTGGCTTCCATCTCACAGAGATCCTCCTGTCTTTGCCTCCCGAGTGAGGAGATTAAAGGTGTGCGCCATGTTCAGCCTGATACCAGACTTCTCAGGTGCACTGGGCTTAGGGAGAACCAAAGGCCAGGTGACTCCTGGATCCCTTCCAGAGTAAATGTGGTAAAGGTAAGAGTGCAAGCAGGAGAGTTTGTAGTCAACAGACCAGCTTAACACATTGTTTGCAAATTGCACCTGGTCCTCTGGGGAACTGTACTATGGGCACTGGACACCTGGTCCTCTGGGGAACTGTATTATGGGCACTGGACACCTGGTCCTCTAGGGAACTGTATTATGGGCACTGGACACCTTGTCCTCTGGGGAACTGTATTATGGGCACTGGACACCTTGTCCTCTGGGGAACTGTATTATGGGCACTGGACACCTGGTCCTCTAGGGAACTGTATTATGGGCACTGGACACCTTGTCCTCTGGGGAACTGTATTATGGGCATGGAGGGGCTGTACAAAATTGGTCATTTGAGGGTGTCTTCCCAGACACTATTGTTATTTTCTCTCCCTTAAGTTTTAGACCTTTACTGCTTTAAAGTTGATATTATCTTAAGCTTAATTTTGTCCTTGATTCTAGCATCTCCTGAGACCCTTTTAAGACTTGTTCTAGACACGAACTTTCCACTTTCTGCCTGTGTAACCCCAGGCCATGAGATTTCTCCTCTCTAGGATTCCAGTGTCTTGTAAGTGGGTAGCTCTTTAAGTGAGGAAGGCATAATCCTGCTCTCAGGAAGCTCACTTTTCCTTAGATGAAGTCTGTGACCTCACGCTTATGTTCTGTGTTTCTACTTCTCACTGGGAAGCAGCAGCATTGGGGCTTGAAGCCTCTCTTTCTGGAAAGAAGTTTCCAGGAAGAGGTAAGTAGGAGAGGCTGACTCAGGTCCCATGTTTGGGGGCAGCTCCTCTGCATTATAAATTCCTCAGAGACACTGTCCCCTATGCCAGTCTCAATGGCTCACTCAAGGTATCACCCATGCTTGATGTTCTATTCAGGCCAGTATGATAGGCAGGAGTCCAGATAAAGACTAGCATATGCTTCATCCCAGGATTAATATACTATTCTGCCTCTTTGTGAACCCCACATTTGTCACCACTTGTTCCTCCAGCATCACAGAGTCTACAGCTCTGCTGTATAGCTGCTGACACCACAGTCCAGACTTCTATAGAGCTGTACTGTTCCAGTTGCTCTCTGAACTGGCTGCTTTTCTTGCCACTAGGTCTGTGTGCTAGATCAATAAAGACTGTGCACTTCATGGTTCTGATTCTCTTTTGATTTGGTCAGGGAGAATGAATTCTCTATATCTATAACTATATACTTATGAACCCTGTTCGGCTCTCTAGCCAAGGATATCTTCTTCCCAAGCATCATCTAATGAATGAAGGAACTGGGGGACCCAAGCATACTACATGGGGTGCCAGCAGGCAAGAATGATGAAAGCTTAAGACCAGCCAGCTTATGAAGCAAAGTTGGTGATTTTTATTAAAGATGATTTATATAGACTTAAGCAAGATAGTTAGAGACAATCAGAAGAAAGTAAGACATATCCAAGAGGATGAGACATACCCAAGAGTGTGAGTGTGGGCTTCTCAAAGGAGGAGTTGTAGAATAACAAGTGCCACATAAGAGTGGGTATGGGCTCCTCGAGGGAGAAGGCACAGTCTTCTTAGCAGCAGTAGCCATGTCTGTCTGTCTGTCTGTCTGTCTGTCTGTCTCTCTCTCTCATACACACACACTTTCTCTCTTAAAAGAGAAGCAGCTTTGAAAATGCCTTGGATGGAATCATAATCTATATGATAAAACCAGAAGGCATTAAGGGATGCTCAAAGACTTTAGTGCATGCACTTTCTGGTACGTGGCATTTCTGATGAGGTTCGTGGCTAGGAAGAGAGAATGTTCTCAAGCAGTTGATAACTGTGCTAGAATTCCTGTTTCACTGCTGGAAAGGCATCAACAAGCTTCTGAGATGAGAGGCTACTTTTAATTCTCATACCCCACCCCCAAATTTTCCTTGCTTTTTTATCCTTCCTCAAAACCACACTTCTTAATGCTGAAATTCTCACAATGATGCTGTTTTTTTTTAGAGCTCAGATTTCCTTCTTCCTCCCTGTATGTACAGCAAGTACTCTGATTCTACACTGTCAATCTAGAGGTAAAATAAACCAAACAGTCTAAACAGTGTTTGATTTCATTATTCTATTTCCACCTTTTCACAGAAATAAAATCCAGACTCTATTCAATTATGGAATTCAAAAAACTTTGCCATATTTCCATGTGATTCTCTATTCTGATTTTAAATAGAGCGGCTATTTATTAAAAGCCATCATTGTGAAGACAATGCACTTAAAATTAGGCACACAGAGAAACTACTTGTTGATCAACTATCTCTAGAAAGTTAGCTACATTAGCACAGGGCGAGCCCTTTACCTTTCCAAATATCTATTCAAATACTGTCTTAAGGGATGTCCACCTGGATACTTCTACCGAAACTTTCGTCCCCATCCTACTTAATCTGCTTGTTTGTTTTCCAGTCGACAGTATTTATTATCTCCTAAATTTCTCTTTAATTCGCTTGCTGTGATTATGCCATCAGTTTTCTTCCACAGAAATGTAAGTTCCAATAGAGGAGGAAACTTCTAAGCTTTTACTTGTTTTATCCTTGATGCTAAAAAACAAAGAAAATCTGCAGATTCTAGAAGCACTACTAAGTGTTTGTTGAATGAAGTATATATGACTGATAATTTCAACTTAACTATATTCCTGCCAAGCAAATTTAAATCTGAAACTTTTTACTTAAAAATCGTTTTGATGTTTTTTGATGATATGCATTACCATTATTTTCTTTTCCTTTTTAATGTTTAAGTTCTCATGTAAAATAAAGATTATAAATAATAATGATTCTTGGATTTAAGAAAAAAATAAAATAAAATGATGACTGGGGCTATGGAGATGGCTCAGTAGGTAAAACTGTGCAAGAGGCACAGTTCAGACCAGAGTTCAGCTTTCCAGCACCCAAGTAAATACCAAGTGTATGTAATAGCAGACCTGTAATTTTGGCACATGTGCATCTGCACACATATTTACACACACATCTGTGAACACCCATACAACATACCATATATACACTCAAGAAAATTACTACAGACAATACTGAAGCTTAACATCACTCTGAAATATTACCATTGTGAACAATCTGGTGTGTGGTCTTCTGCACTTATTTATATACACACATAGACCCATTAAACATGCTTGTCATATTTTTATGTGAATGGTATGCCATTCATGCTTTACAACTTAACTGTTTCACTAAAGTATACTATACATATAAAATACACGAGCCAACTTCATGTTTACATTTTCTTTTCCTTTTTTATCTATGATCTTAGAGATTTCACACATGCTAGGCAGGCACTGTACCGCAAAAGTTGTCCACCTGGCCCAGCTCAACTTTAAGTAGCTAATTTGAACCTCATAGTGTGAATAGATAGATATTTAGATATCCTCTTCACGATGGACAGTAGAATGCCTGAACATCACTAAAGTTAACTCATTTTGTTCATAGACAAACAGTTCTTGAGAGTAATAACAGGTTGGAGAATTTCCAGGCAAGAGAATACATACATTTTTAATTGAAAGTCGCTGTCAAAATATCATCCAGGGTCCTATGCCAGAGTGGACTTCCCTCAGCAGAGCATGACAGCATTGTGCCTAGACCTTCATCTACCCCAATAGTAACAAACTATAATATAACTTTGGGGAAATTAATAATTTGTGTACACTTGACAGTTTATAATATGGACCATTCCCAATGAACACGACTGATATAACTCTTCATTCTTTTAATTATTATTTTGTGAACTTAATTAATGTCCTAAAGTTTCTCCATAAAGATAAAATGATAAGGCCTTTAGATATAAAAGCTAATCACTTTTTCCTTGGTCAGGTCTTCTTTTCAGCATTTGTAACTTGGTTCTATTTGGCTATCCTTTCATACATTAAAGAAATGAAGGTTAAAAAGAGCCATGTCCTGTCTGGGCTGTTATGCCTAATTCTTTAGCTAGGAGTCTCTCCTCTCTAAATTTGACCCCATATATTCTATAACTAGGACATCTCAAAGCCAAACACATATACAGATATTTCTTTCCTGTGGATTTTTAGGAACTCTCTAACCCAGAATTCATTTTCTCTACCCTTAAGAGACTATAGGATCCCTGAGAATTATTTCCAGAATTTATAAAGGATTCACAGGACCTAATAAATTTGTATATAAAAAAACTTCAATTTTGAAAAAAAGAAATAGATCACAAACATTAGCAGTGAATGCACCAAGGAAAGCATCAAAATACCTATAAATATACTCATTTCCTAGTCAGAGAAGCACTCAATAAAGCTACAAGATAATATAGTCCATATAATTGCTATGCATCCTGAATTCTTAATTAAAATAATCATCTGTGTGTTGTTGTAATTATCATGTCTTACTAATATATTAATACCCATGCAATTTTCTGAAAAGAAATAGAGGATGGAGAGTAACTACCCTGTGCTTAAGTTTAGAGTAATTTTTCTGGCCTTTATTATTGCAGCATTAAAACATAAAATTCTATGTTTTTTAAATTTACCTATTTTCAGCTGGGCATCTAAAATCTCTACTATTTAGGAGGCTAAGGCAGAAGGATCACAAGTTTGGACCAACCTGGGCTACACAGCAAGCTCAAGGCCATCCAGGTCAAATTAGTGAGACCATGTATCAAACTTAAAACAATAGGACTGAGGATACAGTTTGGCAATGAAGTACTCAGATCTGATCATCATCTGCAGTTCGAAACGATTCCTTAGTCCCAGGTACTACCAGCTAGGAACATTTGCCCAGAGTATTCAGACAGGAATCTGAGTTGCTATTTTGTACTTTTCCCATTCTTATTTCAGAAAAAAAAAAAAAAACCCTAATGGTCAAAAGGACAAAATCTACGCAGACCCCTCAAGTACGTAAATGCATTGAAAGTGGACAGTAAGGAGCAGTCATAGGCTTTGTTTGAAATTCCAACAAATCTTAAGTTTCCCCCTCAAGTTCATTTTCAACATATTAGGATAGCAACATTGAACTGCTTCTCAGAAGACTGTTATGAACACCTGGAACACAGGAATTTCTAGTGTCAGGAAACCTTGGGTTGAGACTTAGTCTGACTCCAAACTCTCATCCTTAGTTACCTGGGGTCATACATATAAAACTGCAGAGCACACACACAAACTCTGAAACCCCATGCCACTCAAAATACAAGAAGCACAACTCCAATCATTTGCATTTCTAACTGCAGTATAAAGTTCCAAAATGAGGCTAAATTTTGACTGGCAAGCTTCAATCTTGCCATCTAATCCCATTTCCACAGCAGTGATAACTGTATTCAGAGACAGCAGTAGAGAAGGGGAATTCACAAGGACTAGATATGGGAAAATCTACCACAGACAGAGGAACAGAATCCTAAAATCAAGACTTTCCTGGCAACTTTAGCAGCTACCATGTAGGAGCCAGTTACTGGTGTGACCTTTGGTTTAGTGTGTGAAGGTTTATATCATTGAGGAAACCGCAGGATATAGTTTATATAAATGAAAAAATGCATAGTAATGAAGCTCATTCTGTGCTAAATGGCCACTAGTTACTATATGTTTAATAGGAAGGGCTAAAGGCTTATAGGAATCAATAACAGAAGGCAAAGTCAACAGTACCTCTCTCAACCCAAAAACAATGCATAAAGGTGTATATTTTAAAAATAGGAAGTGACAATCATGGAAAATTTATGGTAGGGGTCTGTAAAAGGCAGCTTAAAGGCCCAGAAACCATAGGGAGTGCATTGCTTCATAAATTCAGGAAAAGAATGATTGCAAATCTCCTACTGAGCCCATTATATGTGTCAGAACTCTGAAAATTTGAGGAAAGTGATTTAACATCTGAGATTGTGAATGCCAAAAATGAATATGTCACAACTACCCACAGGAGTGAGAAAATCATCATGAGGACTGGTGGCAGCCAAGTGACAGCCTTTGAGAGAGCACTGGGCCAGACCCCATCAAAGTGGTACACAAGGGAAAATGCCTACCTTGCAAAAGGTTGTTCCTAGGGTTGGAGTCCACATTCTCCATTTGGGCTTAGTTTTGTAGTTGTCTGGCATATATACATTACGAACTCCCATGGCCATATATTTCATAAGCAACAAAGAACACATATGCAAAACTATAACTTGATTGTAGGTAAATACTAGGGCAATTATCAAGTCTACCCTGTATTTACTCATGAGCATCCTAAAAACGTATGCTGAACTTGTCTATCTTTGGCATTTTGCACCCCTAGAGCCACAGGGCACATCACATTAGTGCAAAGTGAAGTTAAATGCAGTATTTGTGTAAGGCTGGCACTTCCTTGCAGTCATCTTCACTCACTAAGAGAGAATGAGGCTCCACTATGCCATGTTCTGCCAATGAAAGCGGATATGGTTGAAAATATACCATGGAGAGTCCTTTTTCAAACTGACTGAGAGTCACAACTCAAATTTTCAATACCTCTCATTACTCTGATACTCCCTCCAACTCCCTCATTCTGTTGTAGAGCACCAGTATTTTATGTTTTCCAAGCAGCATTTTTCTCCATATTGTTTTAGACACGGTGCCATTACAATCACTCGCAATTGACCAGTAATTGTTGCAGAATCAGGCCTCCTTCTGCCAGTGCCACCCAGTTACTGGACTACACCCAGCTGAGTGCAATAAGTTCCAGAATCCAATCAAAGCTAAGCCCCACTGGTATCCAGGTTTTTCATCATGAAGTTGAGCCAATTCTTGCATCCATGCACTACCTCCCTTCCGCAGGGCACATACAAAGGCACTCCATTTTAGCTGTGATTCATGCCCTTGCAATATTTCTGTAAGGAATCTCAAAAAGAGAACTAGGTCTTGATAATTAATTTGTGTTCTCAGATCTTGTTCTTGCAATTGGCTTTATAACTAAAATAGAGATGAGTGCCCATTTTCCGAGCTGGAAAACAAAAATAGTAACATCTTGTTTGAGGAACAGAAGTACACTCTTAATTCAAGAAAACAAAGGTAAGATACATACTATAGACTGTCCCGAATGAGAGGATAACTATCTCTGACTATTCACCTTACTCATTTTGAGAAACACATGAAAAACACACATACACAGTCTTGCACTGAGCCTCAATACTTTTCCTGTCTTCAAAACTACTCAACAACAAACTAGAACAGTAGAAACAAAATGATTCCTTATTAATAGGGTGATAAAGTCAAGATTATGTGACTCACTATATGTAAAATTCCTCATCACTGGTTATGAGACTTTGAGATAGTAGGAGCTTGGTATGGATTTGCTCCATAGTATAACCATCCATTTATTAACAATGATGATGATTGTAATGCTCATTTACTGGCTGATATTGATAATAACATGCATGTATATCATGCTTCACATTCACAATTTAGCACATGATATTCAGCCTTCCAAAGGATACACAATCATTTTTTTTCTTTCAATACAGGAGATGAAATCCAGGTCTCAAGAATGCCAAGCAAGTGCCCCAGCACTAAGTCACAGCACCACTACCACCCCAAATCCTTAAAGACTTTTTAAAGGATTTAAAAGTTTCTACATAAGCTGCCTCTATCATTCAGGCCTGACTAAGCAATACCTTGGGTCATGTGGTCACTGGTACTAAGGCCTCCAACCTATGAAATACAATGTTACCTTAGACATGGATGACCCAATTCATCCCTAAGAATAACTGAAGCCTTTGAGAGATAACATAGTTCAGTTTTTTCCAATATAAAAATGCCAGCATTCCCCCATCAAGTGGACTGAATGTGGCTGAGTGCCAAGCCGGCTGCTGATAAACAAGGGAAGCGTCAGCCTGTTGGGTGGAGTAGGGTGCTGCATACTCTGGAGTTCCATGTAGGTATAAGACTCCTGATAAGGGTGCTGGGAATCAAACTCAGGTCCACTAGAAGAGCAGTATAAGACCTTAACAGTGGAACCATCTTTCTAATTTTATTTTCAACTTGCTTTTAGTTTTGATTACTTTCTCTAGCATATCCTAATAGCTAAAAAGAAGGATAATCATTTTAGAGAGATTCTTTTATATGTGTATATGTTTCTGTTTCTGCATTTATTTCTGAGTACTGGACTAGATATCTACCTGCATGTTAACATTTCTGTGTATGGATTCTGTGCATGTACTTAGTGTGTACTGAATGTGTTTTTACAAACAGTTTTGTGTGTACTTGAGTGTATTTCTGTGTGTCTACTTCTGCATGCTTCTGTGAGCACACTCCTCCATGTGTATTTCTGTGCACGCTCCTATCTGCACACTGTTGTGTGCATTACTTCCATTCATGAGTGTATACATATATCTGTAAGCAAGAGAAGGGCATGTGCTGTATGGAGATAAAGCACAAGACATCCAAATGCACATACTAGTGACAAAAATGGGACTTCTCTAGGCAAGCTCATTTTTGCATGTTCTAGGGACTCAAGAAGGGTTGAATTCAAATCCTATTTTATTAATGCTTCTTCCAGATGCTTAAAAAGACTGCACAATATCACTGTATTTGAAAGGATGAATCACCTTCTTTTCTACCTAATAGTGGGTTTACTCATCAAAATGTATGCCTTACTATGGAGGACAAAAGTCTGCTCCAAGGGTGCTTCTTCTTGTATATACGTTTGCCTGTTTTGTAAATGACCGAATGGAACAGAACACTGGTCATCTCAGGATTCTTACTGAGACATTACCAGTGAACATTTAAAAATAATCCTAAAATATGCATTTTAAAATAGGATCCAGAAGGCATTTTCTTTATGTTTTGAGTAGATTAATATTCCCTTTTTGTTAATAGGCAAGTTTATTATTCTTGTTATCTTCATTTAATACCCCAAGGAACCAGGTGAAACAATTTTGAGAGTTTAATGATCACTGGCATAAAGTACACATGAGGGTCACTCAGGACATGCCATTCCCTTCAAGGCATTTTGCCAGAAGAGCCTGGAGTTAATTAATTAATACTGGGACACCCCCTGCCAGTTCCAGCTTTGAGAGACAAAATAATAATAATAATGAGCCTTCCAGGCTGTAGGCCAGCACATCTCTTTTATAAAAATTATAAACCTGACCAAAACTCTGATATCAAATGTGTCAAATTTTTTGGAGTACCTAACATAGCATTCATTACATGATATAAAGTAAACACATATGGTTGGCCCAGAAACTTTCTGATGAATCATTCTGGACTGTAAATCAAGTTATTAAGATAGTTCTGTTGGGAGTTTACGGTATGGCTTCTGTGCATTATAATGTCAGATTCAACATCAATACACACAGGTGACCCTCTCTAAACATACCCTGTGTTCACCTGACAATTAATGACAAGAGCAGGAGTGTTTGGTCTTGCAGAAATCCTGTCAGGGTAAGACAATAACAGAGAACTAGAGGGAATAAGAATGGTAAGCAGTCTTCATCTGCTTTTACAAGCTTCTGTAGGTAAATCTAAGCATGCATATACAAAGAAAAGGCAGACCAAGAAGGAATACCTAGGTGCAGAAAGAGAAGGAAGAAAGATCAAGAAATAGACAGCTAGACAAGGAAAGAGTAGAAAGAACAGGGGGCAGGGCAGAAGAGCAAGCACTTCCTGCTTAATTCATCCCTCCATCTGACTGGCTGCTTCTAGAAAACAGTTTCCCTGGTTGCAGTTGCTGTGCAACTGCTTCCTGAAATTGACTGACTTTATTTACTTTCTCTGTTCCTCCCTCTCTGTTAACCCTCTGGTTGCCTTGCTCCTTGAGGAGACCCAAGCTTGGGTGGATGAGCTGAATTCATGCTACTGTAACTATAACTGTGTCTGCTTGAAGCTCTGAAATACAAACAAGCATTTATATCTTCTAAGTATTCATTCATAAATTTAAGGATTTATATCATACATATTTACTTGAATTTACAAATAATATTTACATTCTGAGATACACATATACAAATATGCAGAGACAAACATCTGCATTCAAAGATCATTTCAAGATCCAAGTTGATCAACACAGATTTTTCAAGAAGTCATTACCAGATCACCGCCTGTGCTGGCAACCCACACACAAGCAACCAAATATTCTCAAATTCAGCTTCTATGAAATGAAGAAAGAGAAAATACAGGGCTGACAGTTTTCAGCAGCACGTTTATGCCTTCCTATACAAAACCTAGCAAAATAGCTTAAATTTGAAGTTACATAGTAAATAGTGAGCGAATGCGTTCATACCAACATGCCATTTGTAACTGTTTCTATATTTGATCACAGGGATTAGTAAGGACTTCACAAGAGATAAGTGTCATTCTCAAAGTACAATGCCTCTGGGAAATTTCCATCTGAGGTCATGGTTTTGTGCAGTGTGTGAGCAGCTGGTCTGAGGTGGTTATCTCTATTTGTAACAGTCACCATTGTCAAATCTGTTCCTGCTAACAAGCACTCCATAAATATTGTGGAAAGTGAAGGAAAGAAAGATTCTTCTTTCCGAGGGAGAGAGCGACAGCACTGTTGCTACCTGGTTGACCATATTCCATGGATAATCCCAAACCTAGGAGTATGTGATCAACACAGAATGGACTCCCTGGGTTATTGAAAAACAAAGAGAATACAGAGTTGGAAGGTGGGAGGTGATTTCGCAAGGAGGTAGGGAGGAGCAGAGGTGAATATGATCAAAATACATTGTATGGAATTCTCAAAGAATTAATAAAATATTACATTAGGAATATAAAAAGGAGAGGTTCTTACTCCTATATTCCAACAGCAGCACATACACTAGAAAGCATGTACAAATAGAGGCTGGAGAGATGGCTCAGTGTTGATCTACTTGCTGTTCCCCCAGGACCTGGGTTCAATTCCCAGAACCCACATGGTAGCTAACAACTGCTCCTAACTCTAGGTCCAGGCGATCCGTAAGGCACTGTGTAAGGTTAAATTGTATTTGAAGTTGTAAAGAGGAGATTCTTCCAACTGAGTTATCCTAAATACTTCTCAAGGGAAAGTTTTCCTCATTGTCTTTTCTAACTACTCATTCCACCAGAATAAGACTTATATAGAATTTTCTATTAAGAAAAAGAAAAAAAAAAAGGTTAAAAAGGACAGACAAGCAACTGAGAGGACACCACTGAGAATTCTTTAAAGAAAGCTACCAGCTCTGTGGGGGTGCCTATATTTAGTCAATTAGTCAGACACATTTCTTACCTAGGAAGCCACTAAGCTCAATGAACAGGTATGGTTTCGGTTGAAAGGAGACAGGAGAAGATGATTTGAAAGGAAAGAAAAAAATAGAACTCTATGAACAATATAATTCTTGAAAAGCTCAAACTGCAGAAAAGAAAATGCCAAAGTAAAGTCACAGAAAGAAAGAAAGGAGAAAGGGTGAGGAGAAAGGAAACCTGTATTGAAAAAAGGAAATGGAACATACCCTGTTCTTTCTTCACATATGACAGACTTTCAAACTGTGCTCAGTGCACCCAAAACAGTTGCATGAAACGTGCAAATCTCTAATCTCAGCAATACAAAGTCTCTTGCCACTAACTCTTTGCCATAACATACAAAGAGCTTGTTTCTACATTTGTTGATTAATAACAATGAACAATCTTCATTAAAGCAAGAGAATATGTTTCCTAGGAGTTGCCTTTGGGGAAAAAAATCTCCCTATACAGCAGAGATGCAGTACCCAGATTGTCATCACTCAGGCTGTTGACTCTCTCACATGAGGCAAAGACTGATCTAGACCTACACACTGCATTTAGATTTCAATTTTTATTTTAAGCCAGACATGTAGTCCTAGCACTCAGGATGAAACAGGAAGGTTGCTGCAAATTCAAGGTTAGTCTGGACTACACAATAAGTTCCAGCCCAGCCTGGACTATACAGTGAGATTTTAGGTTGTTTGTTTGTTTGTTCGTCCCCAAAATACAAAAATCAAAATAAAATATAACATGAAACTGTTTTGCAGCCTCTGTAGGATATTTGATGCTACAGTATATGTAATTTAGTTGAAATAATTTGAATACTTCCTCCAAATTTTAGTTACAATATTTAGCTACCATAGATAAATAAATGCATTTCATTAAAAATTGTATTTGAATCATCTTGGATTTTTGCTTTACACTCACACACACACACACAAGTACACAAAATAATGGAATTCACGACAAGATTTCTGTGCATCTGTGTCATCACATCTTGCTCTTCTTTCTGTACTGCCTTCCCCGTCCTTCCTCACAGCTCTTGCCATCTTGTTGGTCTCCTTCATCCCTCTGAATCATTCCTCTTCTGCTTTTTTACTTTACACACACACACACACACACACACACACACACACACACAGAGGGAAATATATATGGTTAAAAAAGAATCATCTAAATATCTGAATGCATAAGTTTTAAATACTTTCATAGGAAGATCAGTCTCCCATAGAAATTTGGATCATTGAATCACACTACTGGAGAACTTAAATATGGGCAGATACTGAGTTCAGATTTACTTTCTTTGTTGTGGATGTACAGGACATTTTTTTGGGAGAAGATCTTGCCTCATTTTAAGTATCTTTCAAAACAGGTTTCCAAAAATTGAGGCTTAGCAGAGACTTTTATGACTTTTTATGTCTCTTTTCTGAAAAATCAAGCTCGTTCTATAGTCAGCCATGTGTTCCATAAGGACAGACCTGTCCTTTCACCCCAGGCTCACATTTTCCCAAGGTCTCCCAGGTCATGAGGCCACAATGCTTAAAGTGCTTCACAAAGTGGCCTATTAGGTGCTCTACTCCAACTCTCTCTCCTATTCCTGCAACTCAACCTGCCTGACCTCAGAGAATACTCCTCCTCACCCTTCTGATCTTATCACTAACTCTTACTATCCCAGTCACTTGGTACACAGACAAGTAAGAGAACCTTTGGTTCTTGAGTTATTTAGGTGAAAGTGCAACACAATTTTCAGAGCTAACTAAAGATTCAGGTCTCAATTTTCCTGCTCTTCCACAGTTAGGAAGGAAATAAAGATATGTATAAGCAACTGAATAAGTACCGGTCCCAGCAGTGACCTGCGGACCCGGGCAGTGGTGTCAAAAAGCCTCCAGGTGGAAGAGGGTTCCGTTCCAGGTGAGGTGAGTAGGAAGGGAGCAGGCAAATGTAGTGAGGCCTTGCTTCCTGGCTTGTCCAAGACAAGTGTGACTTTATCACGATACCCAGATGTGGGCTAAAAGCTGAACTTTTACTTGTAAATTAAAAATAATTTTTAATAAAAGATGCCACTTTCTGATATTTAAGGGTGGTCTATGTGAACCTGAGATACAGTGCTTCCTTCCACTCCCTCAATGACATCTGTTACAATCTTCAAAATACATAAAACACTTCTGCTGCTTTCAACATAATAGAAATGCTGTCTAACTTTACTTCGTGTGATTTGATACCATTAAGTGCACCTAGTTCACAAGTCAGCCAGCCCTTCTAGAGCAGCACAGGCCTTTTCACATGTCCCTGCCACTGGAATATGGGAAAATCATTTTCAAAAATTCCTTTACTCCAGATCCTTCATGAACCAAGGGAAGATGTTTGTTGTTTCAAAAGGTTGCTTAATGATCATTCTTTCTGACATTATATGAAGGAAAGTCAACAATGTGACATTTGCCATAAGAAAAACAGAACGACAGAGCTGAGAAACACAATCAGGCCACCCGCCGGCAGCCGGCAAGTCTGGGATGATTTTTCGGTGCAATTTGTTTCTCTGAGTCTGGCAAAGGTTTTGGCTTCAGTTTCATGTTCTTTGATTATTATTATGCTTGTCTACTAGTGGAAACTGCAAGTACTCTATCTTTTCACCCTGTAAGAGTAAAATGATGCAACAAGACCAAATCAGCTAGAAGCACAGGTTTCAAAGAAGGTGATCCCATTTACTCAAGAGACCCAGAAGACTGATTTACTACGCAGCCCCATCCACTAGACAGTTCAGTTCTTCACTCACTCCCACGTATACAGGACAAGCTCTCTATTCACCCCACCCGAGGCAGAATAAGAGGTGGAGAGATAACATCAGACAGACAATACCTTCTCCCAGAACTGACTTGTTCAGGCTAAGTCACCAGACACCTCTACTGCTAAAAGAGGAGCAATGCTTCTCCATTCACAGTGAACTCCTCACAAAAGTGCACCCCAAGGCACCTCAAGTTTAGACACAGGAGATACTCAAAATCTGGTACCACTAAGCATTGGTCCTCAAACAAAGATCATCCGAGGAAATATAAGTAGCTAGAGCCTATCAGGCTCTTTTCATTCCTTCAAGTTTTTAAATATTTTATTTATTATTTTATGTGTATAAGTGTATTGTCTGCATATATTTAAGTATACCAGTATAATACAATGACCACGGAGGCCAGAAGAGAACTCCAGATTCCCTGGAACTGGAGTTACGAACAGCTGTTTGTTGCCATGTGGGTGTTGGGAATTGAACTCAAGTCCTCTCCAAGAACAACCAATGCTCTTAACTACTGAGCAATCTTTCCATTCATGATAAAGTTTTAAGACTAAATTGCCTTAAAGTTATTACATGCCCTACAACTATAAGGGCAAGAATGTCAGGATGAATTGTATAGAGTCAAATGCAATGGTACTTTGAGGATGAACTTTTTAAAATGCAGCAAAATGGATGCATCTACTTTTTTACATCTTCTTATGATTCTTAATGCAAAATTAAAATATATAACTTCTGTTTAAAATATTTTATATTTATATATTTATATATATATTTTATAATTATTTTCTTTCTTTAAAATTTTTCTCTGATTTATTTTTATATGTATGAGTGTTTTACCTGTATGTATGTATGTAAATGTACCCATGCATGCAGTACCCATGGGGGCCAGAAGAGAGCATCAGATCCTCTGAAACTGGAGTTACAGTATTACAGCAACTATAGCATCTCAAAGTAAAACATGTTGACTGGTTCCTGTTTCTTTAGGTCAAAAGTTCATGCACAGGGTGGCTGAGTTCTCCACTTAGGTCTACAAGTCCAAAAATCCAGGTGGTGGCAGATTTATCTGGGTCCGGGAACATTTTCCAGGCTCCTCCATGTTGTGACAGGATTCAGCTCCTGGTGACTGTTAGACTGGTCCCTTTTTACTTCTGGCTGTCAGCCAGGCACTACTGATCTCCGAAAGGCCATCCTCCACACTTACCACGTGGTCTCTTCATCTTCACAGTCAACAACAGAAAGTTTCATTCACACTGAAACCCTCTCACTTGAGCCTCTGATGTCCTCTTCCTTGGACCTCTATACCTTGATACAAAGAATATGTAGAACAAGGACTGGCCACTAAAGATAAGCCCCCTTCTTAACATCAACTGAGCAGTATAACTCAACCCAGTCGTGAAGGTTGATGCCTGCGACTCACAATCCCAGGTATCATGCAAGTTGTATACAGCAAAGAAGCACAGATCTTGGTCACTTCAAAATCCTGCCTCCACACAGTTTTGAATTTTATTAAGGAATCTCAGTTCCACAGATCTGCCTACAGACTGATCCCCTGAGGCATATGACTAGAGCCCAATGCAATGCAGACATGGGCAAAGTCCATGGTCCAAGGTCTGGACATCACCACTCAGTCAGATTATGAAGCTCAGCCAGCTCAAAGCCACTCACTCAGCCATGGGGGTACTCAGGAGGCTACTGCTCAGAACTGTCAGCATTCCCTTCCTTGTCAACTCTTTCCTAGTTCTATTTTAGTTGGTTGGCTGTTACTCATTTTTGTGGATCTTTTGACACCTTTAATTGCTCTTCTCTTCCCACGCCTATTAAGTTTTCTCACCCTTTGATATTGGCATTAGGAACATTTAAATAATTTGCCAAATAATGTTTTATCACTGCTGTTTTCTGTAAGTTACATTGCTTTGCCTTTAACCCTGCATTAATTCTGCTAAGTAGCATGAAGTGAGATTATTTTACACACAGAGGTTGTAAGGCTCCTTAGAGCTGGTCTTTTTCAAATGCTTATTAACTCCTGGTAGAGGCAAGTGAATACTACAAACTTACTTTGAAGCTCAAAACAGATCTGTGAAAACAATTTCATCTTTTGGCAAGCAACCAGGGTGTGCCTACCCAGCCAGACCCTGAGCACGAGATGTAGGAAGGAGTTACAATTTTCCAACATTAAAATTGTTTCAAACTCTTCAAAAAGCTAAGAACAGGGCTATTATCATCAATACCAGAATAGCAACTTTTCATATCCTGCCTCACCTCCAACTGTGCTTTTGAGATGTTGTGGTACTCAAATTTGCCTCTGGTACATGGGAACACAAGGAAATCTTGTCTTCCTTCTGATCCTCACCTGAAGAGATGTGATTCTGAGACATTTTCATGTTCACAAAAGTCTCCTCAAAAAGTGTTATGTGCCTGTGACCTGACCATGATTTCATTTCTACTTTAGAACAGAAAAGATGGATCGCTCCCACTAACTCTGTGCTCACACTCGCTGCTATTGATTAATGCTGCCTTTCTTTCTGGTTTAACTTTCTGCCTCACTCCACTTCTCCAAGACTTGCCCTCTTTCCAGCTCAAAGGCTCACTCCACCAGGAAGAAGGGGGCCATGTGCTTTGTTTTCTTCCAGCACACAACTGGAAATCTGTCTCCCTGTTGCCCCTGAACTCAACTATGTGGGGAGGAAAGAATCAAAACTGAAATGTCCTGGAGTGAACTTTGAAGACAGAGCAGAAAGAAGGCTGAGAAATGCCTCATGAAGAAGCAGGGAGGCTGCAGTGTCTATGCTTCTCTTGAGTTTGAGAAAGAAACCCTGAAAGTGCAAGATGCCACAGAGTTCTGTGGGCACAGGTCTGAAAACACAGGCACATACTTGTGGTGGGCAGAGCAATAGCCTCTTAAAGATGTCCACAATCTAATCTCAGGAACCCATGATTATGCTACTTACTTGGCAAAGAAGAAATGAGTGTGCATATGGGCAGCCTCTAGAAGCTCCGACGGCATGGGAGCAGAGCCTCTAGGAGTCCATGAAAGAACAAAGTCCTGTCAAGACCTTGATTTTAGCCCAGTGACACATGTGATAGGCTTCCCACATGCACAGCTCTGAAAACAATTGATTTGTACATGGTGTGGTGGCCACACTTAGAATCTCAGCACTCTCCATCTAGAGGTAAGGAGGGGAATCAGGAGTTCAAAGCTAACCTCAATTACAAAGCAGGCCGGAGGCCAGCCTGGATTATATGAAACCCTACCTCACAAAAATGAAGGAAGGAAGGAAAGAAGGAAGGAAGGAAGGAAGGAAAGAAGGAAGGAAGGAAGGAAGGAAGGAAGGAAGGAAGGAAGGAAGGAAGGAAGGAAGGAAGGAAGGAGAGGGAAGAAAGGAAGGGGGGAGAAGGGAAGAAGGGAGGGAAGAGGAGGGGAGGGAGAGAGGGGAGGAGAGAGGAGGGAGGGAATTGCTTTGTTCATGTCATGAGGTTTTCAGCCATCTGTTGTACAGCAATAGAAAATTAATACAGCATGTAACACATCTTTATTAACCAATTCACAAAAAGAAATACTACTTGAATTCACTCATCTTTGAATCCTTTCTTTATGAACCAAATGGCTTATAAAACTATTAGGTTGACAGAGTCAAGATACTTTTTGCATGGATGAAGTTAAAAATGCGAACATTGTAACTGCATTATGTTCCAGGATAGGGGCTTTGTTCACACTTGTAGTTTATGATACTCCCTAGCTGAAAATCTCCAGGGATCCTAGGAACAGTGAAGCCCCTCACTATGTGTGCCAAAGCATTGGGGTAAGTAAATTCCAGACAAGGCTCTAGGATTTCTGCTTCATAGTCTGTCTTTCAAAATTCTTTACAAAAGAGGAAACACATTTTCTACTTACAGTAAATTCCAAGAACAAAATGCAGTCTACCCACAATCTTCTCTCAATTTATATAATTAATCTTAGAATTTATGCAACATCCAGACATTTATGGCAATTTAAAAAATTATTCCTAAGAAATCTGTGTTTCATTTATAAATAAGATAAATTTGGGTCTGGTGAGATGGCTCAGCTGTTAAGGGCGTCTGGCTGCTCTTAGAGAGGATGCAAGTTTGGTTCCCAGCACCCACATGGAGGCTAACAACTGGCTATACCTCAATTCCAGGGGAGCCAATGATGTCTTCAAGGCCTCATGGGCATTACACACATGTGATACACTTGGATACATGGAGGCAAAACATTCTTACACTTAAAAATAAATAAATAAATTTTAGAAGACAGACTTGGTTTTTCTTCCTGAGATTCATTTTGACAAGACTGCTGAGATTTCTCTGTCTCTTCCCACTTGCAGAAGCTCTACAAATAGAAGAAGGCTCACAGTACCACCACAGCAGTCCCAGGGTAGATCCAGAACTGAATTGCTGGACCCTGGAGCCCCTTCCCTCACAACGTGTCAGCCCCACCACTACTTGGCCCAGGGGAAATAGTGAAGGTGAGCCAGGGCTCCCTAGCGGGCTACAAAAGAGTATCTACCACCCTTCTTATTTAAAGAAAGAGCTTTCCAGGAGTTGAAGAGATGGCTCGGCAGTTAAGAGTACTGGTGGCTCTTGCAGAGGACCCAGGTTCAATTCCCAGCACCCACATGACAGCTAACAACCATCCATAACCCCAGATCCAGGGGAATCTAACTCCTTATTCTGACCTCCAAGGGCACTGAACAATGTGGGTGCACTTACACATATGTAGGTAATATACTCATACACATAAAATAAAAATAATAAATAAAATTTTTTAAAAAGATATATCCCTTAGAAATCTATGGTATATTTAAGACATAGGAAGTTGGGGAATTGTTCAAAGAACACAAAACTCTGGTTAGAGAGAAGGGAGAGGAGTAATAGATTCAAATTATCTATTGCACACGCTACAGCTAATAACAATATCCTGAAAATTGCTCAAAGAGTAGTTTTTATGTGTTCTCACCACCAGCAAAGATACATGAAGTAACAAATATGCAAAACAACTCATGTAAACCATTTCACAATGCATATACACAACAAAACATCATGCAATATGCTGTAAATATACAAATATGTCTTTGTTGATTAAAACTGTACTTTATTCAGTACAGGCCAGAATGTGGGGTAAAGGGAAGTCTCTCATACACTGTTGGTGAGAATGTAAGTTAGTATAGCCATTATATACATAGTGTGGAAGTTTCCCAAAAATACTTAAAATGCAACTACCATAACATCCTACTAAGATCATAACAACCAGCATCAGCTTAGGTATCCATCAATGGTTGAATGGATAAACTGTTATCTATAAGTACAATGGAAAATCATTCACTCTTTTAAAAAGAATAGGATCTTCTCAGCAAAGTGGATGGAACTGAACGGCATTATACTAAGTGAAGTAAGTCGAATACAGAAAGACAAATACTATGTTCTTTACTCATATATGGAAGCTTACAAAGTGGATTTCAAAGTAGAAGACAGTAAAATAGTAATCATTACACATTAGGAAGGGCAGAGGGACTGAGGAAGGTTGGATAGTAGAGAACAAAACACAATTACAAAGGAAAAAATCAGTTCTAACATTCTACAGCATGGTAGTATGGTTATATATCACAAAAACGTACTGCATACTTTATAAAGAATTAAGAGATGGTTCAGTGGTTAACAATGCTGTCTGCTCTTCCAGAAGTTTGGTTCCCAACACCCGCATGGTGGCTAACAATCATCCATAACTCCAGTTCCAGATGACCTGACACCCTTTTATTTTGTCCACAAACACTACATGACATGGTTATACTTACATAAATGCAAGCAAAACATTCATACACATAAAATAAAAAGAAAATTTTAAAAAGAAATCAGAGGGCAAGAGTACAAAGACTCCTAACTCAAAGAAACGACAAATATTTAAAGAGATAGTAATGATAGTTATCTTGACTTGATCATATATATTGAATATATGTTTGAAATTATCACACTGTGCAATAAGTGTGTGCAATTATTGTGCATCAATTAAAATAAAAGAATAAAGCAATATATGCTTTCATGTAGGCAGGTGCACCCATGTCATGCAGTGCCCATGGAGGTCAGAAGAGGGCATTGGATCCCCCGGAACTGGAGTTACAGATGGTTGTTGGCCAACATGTGGGTGCTGGGAAACAAACCCAGGTCCTCTGGAAAAGCAGTCAGTGCTCTTAACCATTTAGCCATCTCTCCAGCTCCAGTAGATGTCTGATTTTTAAGCCTATTTCAGATACCTAAGGTTACATAAAAATTTCCTGAGTGAGAAGAGTCATGAGTAGAAAAAATTTAAGAAACCCTAGCAAGGAGACCAACATTTACGATGGAAAACTCATCTAGTCTTTAGCTTATTCACTCACTATGAAGTGTTTATGATGTTCCAAACAAAGAAGAACATGTGTTTTATTATGCTGTTCAATCTCTCAGCAGAAGTAACATTTCTAGAACCACCTCCATGAGTCGTGAGCCAGGACAAGCGGTTCCAGTTTTAGCAGGAACAGACTTCTCTTGGGCCCCGGTGCCAGGCAGATTATGATACTGGTTTGTGTTGCAACCAAGGTCCTTTCTCCAGCAGGCTCTGAGAAGATGATGAAGCTGCCGGTCTATATCCAGGCCTCTGGTCTGTTTCATTCACCCCATTCACTACTTCTTTCCTGAGAATTTGTTGACAAATCCCTCAGACAAGCTACTTTTCCCTGTCTCTCCTGCCTAATCCAGGAAATAACACTTCTTGATTCCCACCTATGTCGCAGAAAATGGTAAAATGAAAGATCAAGGTCTGTTTTCACATTTTGGGGGAGAGAATGTGGATGGGATTTCCATCTGGAAATATATTGGCCAGATTCATCAAAACAGAAAAACTCAAAATGCTTGCAGCTCCACATTTGCTCTTGCACTGAAAAGTAAGCAGGTGTGGTAGTAGTCAGCACGATGTGGAAAGCAATGGAGAGGATCCACTAGCAGCTTCAGAAAAATGAAGCTCTCTAGCCAGGACAGAGGCAGGACCATGAGTGGAAGCGAATTCTCTGCATTCAGAAATGGAGCAGGCCACAACTCCCTGCCAGACAGTAAAGCTTTGGGAGAGTTGGGTTTTACTGCCTCGGTTCAGAGCTCCTGCCTGGAACTGCTCCCAGATGCACAGTTCAGGTTCACACTCTCCATCTCCATCCCACTTTATATGAGGCGATCATATCTTTTACTCACAGAGCTGGGAACAATGTCCTTGAATGTACCAACCATAGACAGTCCTGTCATTAAACTTGATTATAAAATCTCCCCTAAGAACAAATGTGAGGACCACACTGGCTTTATAAAAGTTCCATTAGTCCGAGGAGCAAGTCTCAGTGGCCAAACACCAAATCCCTCTTGTGCAATGTAAATGTCACAGTCCAGAAAGGACAGAAGAGGGATGACCTTTCACACAGTCATTTGTAAGTGAATTAAAAGTATCACAAAAGATTGGCTACTGTGACCGCTGGGTTCTGATACAAGGCTGCTGCAGGCAAGTTAAGAAGTTAAGTAGAGTAATGGGATTACTTTCTTTAATTACAGATTTCCAAAACGTTTCTTTTTAAATCTGCACTCATAGCCATAAAATACTCTGAGATATATTTTAAGTAGCTAATTATCTTTCAATTGAAAGTGCTAATATTTTGTGTTATATTAAAGGTAACATTATATTCCACTGGGAAGGCACTCTAAGCCAACATAAACACATAGTATGGAAATGCTAATAAGTATTTTCAAGCAACAAAAATTACCATTTTATGCAGATGATAATGTAACATTTAACCAGTAAAATAATGCCCTCATTTATTATAATAGCTATAATTATAATAGCTGTATCATCATTAATAGCTATATAATAGCTGTACAGCTATTAATACTACGGTATAAAATCAATTTAAATTTATTCAGAACTTTCGCTATTATCAGAAAGTTATTAAGACTTTTATGTACAATTTTAATGTGCCCCCAAAGCAATCTAAATAGTTCAGTCAATTAATAAAAAGCAAGATATAAAAGAAACCTTATTTTTCCTCAAACTAACAGACTTTGCATAGCAAAGTATTGACCCTACTTTAAGATATAGAGAAGTATTAAATGATTTAATTTAAATGAGATCTTTGGAGATTATCTTATGTTCTTAGCAAATAAGCTTTGGACAGCTATTGTGAAGCATGGTGACTATAGTCAGCAATAATGTAGTATGTGCCTGAAAATTAAAAACAGAAAACAGGCGGTGTTTGGACATTAGCTACTTCTTTTTTCTTGAGACGGAGTCTCACAATGTAACTCAAGCTGGCCTTCAAATCACGATCCTCCTGCCTGAGCCTCTTGAGTTCAGAGTTTCAGGCACAAATCACCACATGAGCTAACAACCACGACTCCTAAGAGGTCTTTAAATGGTAACATTAGGATAGATAAAGTATTAATATTTTCAAGCTATCAAATATTTAAAGGTAAAAAGAACTTACAAATAATGAAGCTAATATTTTTCTAAGTTTTACCATGCACTAGAAACCATGTTTAGTGTTTCATATTCATTCTACCATTTGATTATAAGATATATATTATTGTTGTTATTATTGCTTTGATTTTTTTACACATAAGAAGCCCAATGTGCTAAAATGTGTCAGTCACAGAATTCTTACTTAGGTCACTCTGACTATAGTGTTTAACTAATACATCAAGCTTCCTCAATACAAATAATTATGATTTCAACTGCAAAAGTGTGACATAGTGGAGGCACAGAGCAGGAAAATCGCAATGCCAGATTAATTCTGGTAGTGCAAGCAATGTTGCAGTCAGGAAGAAAAAAAAATACAGTACATGCAATAGTTGGTGCTGTCTGAGGTTCTATAAACTCCTTAGGGGTCTTGAACAAAAGGGCCCTGTGGTCTTAGGTCCTCTCTTCTTAATTTATTTTTCTGTATGTTATTAATTCTCCCAGAGTATCCAACCTATTTCCTGAGACTCCTTGCATATAGAAGTGAGAATATACAAGATAACTCTCATCAGCTGCATTACTTATGTTTCTCACTGCTATGATAAAATACCTGAAAAAAAGCAATTTAAGGGAAAAAGGACTTATTTTTTGGCTGATGGTTTGAGAGAGTTTAGTCCATCATAGCAAAAAGATATGGCAGCAAGAAAGGTTGGCAACTGGGACAATGGAGTGCAAGGCAGTGAGTTATATATCATGTTAGCTGTCAAGGAAGAGAGCTTGGACCAGAAGTAGAACTCCCTAGAACCTATAAGGCCTGAGTCCCAGCAACCAACTTGGCTCAGCTGGATGCTACCTCCTAAAGGTTCCAGAACAGTGCCACAGCTGAAGACAATATGTTCAACCACATGAGCTTGTGGAGTGAAAGCTGATGTTCAAACCGTGCCACCAATGAAATGAAACCTGTCAGCAGCCACAGAAGAGTGAGCCTTCTTCACCCTGTTTGCGTCTCCTTGACAGATGAGGAAGAACAGGCAGACTCTCATAATGTACCAAAAGAAGAAACTGCAAGATGGAAGGAGCCTGGGTCCTTGAATGACTTGTGAGCCGAGTGGCCCCTTCACACATATTCCACCCATCCACACTGATATGAAGGAGAAACCCATTCCCAAATCATTAAGCCAATGAAATGTTGGAGCTATCTGTTACAGCAGTGACCACCACTATGCTCTCTCTGCCTCTAGGGACCAGCCTTTGTGCACGCCTCCGATGACTAAGATATGGTATTTGTGTTTGTACAGCTGGCTCATTTCTCTTAGCATACTGCCCTTCAGTTCCTTCCGTGCTGTCCAGATGGCAGGATGTTTCTCTTTCTTATTGGCACACTCCCTTTTTCTTTGCCTCTTATCATCTCCACTAGTTGACAAGGGGTTAAGAAGCTGTGTTCCTGAAGGTTTGCTGAAGACAAGTCAGGCTGTTCACCTAGCACCGCCACCTTATAACTTTTATGTGAGTGAGATGCATATCTCTGTTCTGATTAGTTGGTTATTTACATCTTGTTTCTACTAACTAACACTTTTGATAATCAATAAAAGTGTGAATGTGTTACTTTGATTTCTTTTCAAAATGAAACTTCCTTAAGGTATCTTTAATAGAGCTGGATCCATCCTCAAAAGCTACCTAAAAATAGACCATAACCCTGTATCACAGGATAATGTTTTTTTTTATCAAAATAAAATGATCATGATAAACAGTTATGTAAGTGGTTTCAGGATGATTTAGTTTGATTTCTAAGTGGAAACACCGACTTATGAAGACCAAATCAAAATAAATTTCTGACTTTTAGTGCAAGTGAGTAGTTCAGTTCACTTACTTGGATCCGTCAGGGTCCTGGTGAGAAACAGATGGCACACTCAAGTTGGGTAATGTGAGGAGTGTTAAATAAAGAGATTGCAAAGTTGTGAGCAGGGAGGGGGAATCAGTAAACAGAATATTCCAGGCAGAGCAAGGAGGGGCAGAGGAAAGGGCAGCTGCTGAGAGCCTTCTAGCAGAAGCTGCAGTATTTGAGGGTGGCTCGGATACCACCCCATCACCCTTTGGGAAGTATGCTGGTCTTCCCCTTCCTCGTCCATCTCCTACAGGGGCCATCAGAACAACCAGTGTGGGGTCCTGGAAAGCAGGATAGGATGAGACAGCACAGAGAAGTGTCTAGAGGGACAGAAAGGAATACCCATCCAGCTCTCCCAGAATGAAAACCAAAGTTCTGTACTTTAAAATACAGTACTTCCTGTTACAAAAGAGGTAGATATTTCATGGCCTCCATGGATGCCGAAATAAAAGACAGTACCAAGTCCTACATACTCTGGATTTTCCTATTCATGATTCATACATACCTATGGTAAAGGTTAATTTGTACATGTCACAGTAAGAGATTACCAACAATTCCTAATGGTAAAACTGAAAAATTACAACAATAAAGAGATGTTTGATTTATAATGAGAAGATACTCAGATATCATGTAATTTATTAAAAACTGTACAGAAAGTAGAATATTTGTATGACTATGTTTTTATACCACAAAGTCAAAGAATCACAAACAGGAGTGATCTACAATGTAGTAAAAGCTATGTGAATGTGCTCTTTCTCTGTGTGTGTCTCTCAGTACATCTCCATCTCTCTCTTTCTCCTCATTACACTGTATTTTCCCTCTGATCTTCTAGTAATGATATAAAGTGATACAGTGCCTATGTGATGAGATAAAGTGAGTCTCAATGCTTTCTCGTGAACATGGTGCCACTCAAGGTAATATCATCCATCCACAAATTTAAGGCCTTATCCACATTATCTAAGCCCTAACCACTGTGACCTAACATTTTCCAGTTTGAAGTGAAGCAACAAAAACTAGGCCCACAGTTCTATTTCCTTCTTTGCAATTTCACAGGCAGATTTGTTCTTACCATGGAACATAGAAATCTCAGCAAAAAAATTCCTTTTCTTTACTGAGAACTTTCACCTTCCACGTAAAGCATTTTATAGATTCTCCTCAGCATATATTAATTGACAACATCACAATCTTAAGCTGTAAGCTCATTATGAAATAAAGTCAATTGAATGCAAGTCTGTGTCGGTGCAAGTTGCCTCATGGTGAATACTTGGAGGATGCTGGGAGGGGAATGGAGGCAGTGTCAAGGCACCAGACAAGGAGATGATTCATGTCCTAGGTGGGACAGAGAAAGATGTGTGATATTTTATCAGACTGCTTAGAACAGTGTACAATTTAAAATTTATAAGTCATTTCTATCCCCAAATTTCCACTGAATATTTTCAGACCATGATGGACCATGGGTAACTAAAACCACGGAAAAGGAAACCCAGGGAAAGTGGAGCTACTGCACCTTCTGAATTTCTGACTGTGCTGTTTTGCTTATGAAAAATAACCATTTTGTTAGAAGCTACGTTAGGGTCTCCAGACTTCGTATTCTTTGAAAAGCAGGGAAGCAGTGAACTGCTATGCCAGAGAGTGTTTTTCAAAACTCCCAGGGAAAAATCAGTTCCTGTGATATACTTGACCAGTCTGTTGATATCCTGAGAACAAATATGTAGGTTCAGATTTAAGGAGTGGAGACTCAATCCCAAATAGAGAACTGGGCATCACCACCTCAAATATCAGGAGATACTTTATACCATTATCACTCTGCAATAAGGCACTGTCGTCCTTCATTCGAAAAGTGTAATAGCAAGGCAGCATAACCATTGTCCACCTCCTGAGAACTCAGTCAAAGTTCACCCTCACATGTCAATATCATAACACCCTCACATGTCAATATCAAAACTCACCCTCACATGTCAATATCATAACAGTTCTTCCATCACCTGGTATTTTTTATCTATTATTGACTATTGAGTAATAAATTTATCTTGATTATAGAAAGTAGGTCTATCTTGAGGTCTCCTGCTCAGTAAATGTCAGATGAGTTGCAAAGAATTTTCTTTTTCTGCGGTACTACCAGAAACACCCTTACTTGATTCAAAATAAGTAATTTCAGGTCTGGGGAAATAGCTTAGTGGGTAAAAGTGTTTGCCATGAAAACAAGAGGACCCAAGATCAAATCCCCAGCACCTTTGTAAAAGTCAGACACTGGAGCACAAGTGTCTATAATCCCAGCACTCCTACAGGGAAATGAGACTTGGAGACTGGAGAACCCATAGAAGACAGTATACAGCATTAAAACAACAAAGAAACCTTGTTACAGACAAAGTAGAAGGCAAGGACTAGCACCCAAAGTTATTCTCTGATCTCCACAAGTATACTATGGCATATGAACACCCACAAACATGAATACACACACACACACATACACATACAAAGATAAATTTGAAGAAGATAATTTCAAGACAGCTTAGTACTAACTCCCATGTTCATCAATCTTTAGTGACATGAGGAAACAATGAACTTCCATCACGTGGCACTGTTTTCAGGAAGCCTTCTGTGATCAATACAAATGCTTTTTCCAGTTGTAAATTAGTTTCCTTTTCAGGTCTTATTAGAAATTGTTCTTACACATCAGTTATTCCTCGTTACCAGATAACTGAAGGAACAAGATATTCTGTGAAAACAAGGGTTCACTGTTGACTATGCTTTTTTCTCAGAGTTTATTTGTCATTGAAGCAAATATTTACTGAATAAGTGAGATTCAGGTATATTAGAAAAACCCTTGTGGCACAAGGACGTATTTTGTTTGCCATATTTACGTCTTTTTTACATATCCTCTGTATAATTCTGGAAGCCAGCACATGCCTGAATTGTCCTGTCAAAAGTAACTCATGCTATTTTTGCCATCTCAAGTGTGTACATGCATGGGGGGGAGAGAATCTAAAAAGTCAAACATGATCTTCAAATATTTATTACATTCTGAGTAAAGATTTGGGGGTGATTTTTTTCAAATTTCCAATTTAAAAGCCATTGATCTTTGATTTACCTCAAGGACAAATGTCATGATGTCATGATGATTCACACACACACAAATAATCAGTTGGAAATCTAGACTCTAATGATCAGAGAAAAAAACAAAATAATTTTCATATTATACAGTCAGAGTCAGAGAATAATAATTCAATACTTGATCCAAGTATGTCCCAAACCCTGGAATCATTTGTATAGGGATCCAACAGAATGTCTGCAAGTAGCTGCAGTGAAAATTCTGAGCAGTGTACATGGGGCTTCAATGAAAACCCAAACCTGCAGAGTGCCTGGAGTTGAAAACCGGGTGGATGAAAGAGCCAGAAATGCAAAGTGTAGTGGACTTGGCAGGCTGTGATGCCAAGCAGCACACCTGCCCCCTGCCTCTTTGTACACCCATATACTTTGGCACGTTGTCCCATGTATGCTGAGAGTGACTCTTGAGGAGTGAGACGTGACCAAGAGACAATGGAGACAAAGTCAGCCTGGACTGCGCTTGGCTCAGTGAGGCTGACTGGAATAATTTTGCGTTGTATGATATAAGGTTTCTTCAAAATCCAAAGCACAATGGAGCACAGAGACAAATCAACATGTTCAAGTGGGTGCATTTTTTTTCAACAGGTAAAAATATGGGCATGCAACTAAGAGAATGTTCAGAGCATTAAAAATAGACAATATCCATTTTTCCAAGAATCTATATGTACAACCTCTCTGCAAATATGTAAAATATGACTGTATTTTAAGTGAAAGTAACAGAGGCAGCTAAATGAACCACTGAGAAAGAACCAAGAACATTTTCCAGATGAAGATGGACATTTGATAAGTGAGATGCTTGGATCAGCAAGAATCCAGGGGGCATCATTGTAGTAGGCTCTGGCAGTGTACAGGCAAAGAAGACAGTTCTTATGCCCAATGGGATGAATAAATAGACATAGTTATTTTCAGTTTGCATGTACTGAAACAGGGTAAAGCACTGGACTAGAAAACACACCATGCATGTCTGTGAGGGGTGAAAAACTGACTGTTGAGTTACCAGCCATTTAAAGGCACTTCATATCTAGCTTACTGTAATCTGTTAGACAAATACTGTTCATTTTACTAAAGCATCAAGCTTAAGTCAAGCATGGGATGAAATAACTCCACTGTGATATCAAAACCATTATAGGGGATTCAGTATTCATGCAGCTCATTCTGTTTCTAGACCCATCCTTTTTATTTTCCACACTATATGTTAACATGAACACAAATAGCATAAGTCATCCAATATCAAAGAGTTTATCATACGTTAAACAAAGAAAGATACTTGGCTAGTTTGCTGTAGCTATAATACATTCCCGGGATAATCAACTTATGAAGAGAAAAACATTTACCTTGGCTAACAATTCTGAAAGTTTCCTTCCAGGACTGACCCACCATGTTGCTTTGGGCTTGTGATAGCATACTATGATGAGAGTGCATGAGGAAGCAAAGCTATTCACCTTAGGAGCAAAATGCAACGAAAGTGTGAGAGATGCACAAGACAGGGTCACACTACAATCTTCAACAGAATGTCCTAATGACTAGAAGGCTCCACCAGGCTCCACTTCCTGAAAGTTCCCATCTCCCAATGAAGTCTGGACTAGTAATGAAGTCTTTAAGACATGAGTCTTAGGTGGGCATGGTGGCATATACCTTTAATCTCAGCACTCAGGAGGCAGAGGCAGGCAAACTGTAGGGAGTTCCAGGTTAGCTAGTCTACACAGCAAGTTCTGGGCAGCAAGTGATATAGAGTGAGATCCTGTCTCAAAAAAAAAAAAAAAAAGAAAGAAAGAAAGAAAAAGAGAAAATAGAAGACAACATGAGCTTTTGAGTGATGTTCCAGATCCAAACTACAGCAAATGTAGACATAAACAAGCATAACCATAAAACAGCATGCTCACAGATAACCGGATCGTCACTATGGCTAGTGTTTGCTAACTTGGCAAAAACTGGAGACACCTGAGAGAAGGAAACCTCAGTTGAGGAATTTCTTCCATCAGATTGGTCTGAAGGCATGTCTGTGAAGAATTTTCTTGACTGATGGTTGATATAGAAGGAACCAGACCATTGTAGGTGGTTCCATCCCTAGTCAAGGTGTCCCAGGCTATATAAGAAAGGTAGCTGGGCAGGACACGGGAAGCAGGCCAGTACGCAGAATTCTTGCATGGCCTCTGCTTCAGTTCTTGTCTCCTGGTTCCTGCCTTGAGTTTTTACACTGACTTTCCTCAATGATGGACTATAATCTGTAAGTCAAGTAAACTGTTTCCTTCCCAAGCTAGTTTAGGTCAGTACTTTATCACAACAACAGAAGGCAAGCTAAAACAAATGTGCTAATGGGGGTCTCAGAAATTAATAATAGTATAGTTACTGAGCATTTAATGATGTACCTAAAGTGCCACTTTCTATGTTTTTTCTAAATTGATAAGAATAAATTAATACAAATTTTGAAGAGTAAAAATAAGAAATAATATTTAATTAGACTATTATAAATAAGTCTTTCAAAGCCACCACAAGTAATATACTTCCACTGAGATAATACTTCTCTAAGATTTATTTTATTATTTATGTATATGTATGTATCTGTATTTATATGCCTACATGTGTGCAAGTGTTCATGGAGGCCAGAAGAGGGATCTGGATCCCTGGAGCTGGAGTTACAATTGGTTGTGAGCCACATGACATGGGTTCCAGAAACCAAACTCTGGTCCTCGACAAGAGGGGCGATGCTTTTAAACACTGAGAAATCTCTCCAGTACAAGTATTTTTAAACCACTATACATAATATTTACAGGAAGTTTACTGAGCATAACAAATAATGCTACTAAATGTTGAAAGAAAATAAACAGAAGTTGATGCCTTTTGTCAGAAAGTTTGAAGTATAAATAGAAACTCCTACACACATGCGTGTGCACACACACACAACTAGAAACTAACATAGAGAATATAGCAAGACAGGTAGTATAACTTATCCAACATGAGGTCCAATAACAAGAAAATGTTCAAAGATAAAGGTCAATGTCTGCTTCTACTTTAGTGAAGACTTTGGTTGAAAGTGAGAAAATGTGCCCACATCTCTGCTTGAAACCAAAATGTCATTTACTAGTCCACAGTGGAGGTACAGAATTCGTGAGATGTCTCGTCATCTCTCAGTCGATTTCTCCTGTGTGCTTCTCTCAAGTGGCCCACTCTACCTAATAAGGAGCCTCCTCCAAATCTGGACTTCACTATTTTAGCCCAAAACACAACACCAGCAATAGGACCTATCTTGACAAAACCTGAGACACAGTCATAGGCTTAGCTGTGACCACTCAGGATAGATTATACGCTTACCCCTGAACTCAAGAGGGACTCTTTCTTGTACTATAAATAACATGAAAGCCCGAAAAGGCTTTGGGGAAGAAAACATGCACAATCTCACTTGCAATTTATCTTAGAGAGAACAGGCAAGCATGGATGGCAGGAAGCAGCCGAGTTGAGATGGAGCCCTGAATGGAGACATACTCAGAGGACAAGAGTGGGTGATAGCATTGTAAGGCTGACTAAGAGAGTGAGCTACACTTAATTAAGAAGGAAAAAGCCAAATTGTCCATTAGATGCACAAGGAGAAACTTTGCATGCAGAGGATATAGAGTATTTGAATTGATAATGGAAGTCTAGACTATGGATCTACTAGTATGAATGTAGATAGAAAAGACTTTATGACCAAGGATTGATGCCCGGAGTTTTCTAGTGTTACTTGGAGTAAGAGAAGAAAATGAAAATTGCCACTGAGATAACAGAAGACTCAAAAGACTGCTAAATCTCTGGTACCTAGTGAAAGAAGCACCGACAGAGCCCACAAGCCTCCGATTCCAGAATGAAACGGGACTGGCACTGCTGCACAACTCCCTCTAATGTCTACGGTGTTGCTGAAGCAGAGCATGGCCACAGGTTCTCTGTAGGTGTAAATTAACTGGAAGTAATTAATCAATTAAAAGATTACTGAAAAAATATACTGTAGTCTCCTATACTGATAACCATACCTTCACCACAGCCATAGTAAAACCGAGACTTGGTTAAGATTTTTCAGGTCTCTTCTCTTTGAGTGGTGAAAGTGGTCCAGGAGGCTCCCAAAATAACACAGGCTATTGCCAGAGCTCTTGATTATCTCCCAGAACTGTAAGGTAAGACCCTACTGCTGCAGACAGGACATACTTCGGATACAGGACGTGGAACAATGAGCAGGAACTGACCTGGAAGTTTTCTACCTGATTTTTAGCTCTCATGGTGCTATAATATGCAAGCTGCTAAGGGAGAAAATAATCAATGGTTCAACACAGCCCTGAAGACTAATAACCATAATGACTAGCACCACAAACTACTACTGGTGCAGAAGTGCCACTGTTATTGGTGGGCAGTCAACAACTATTTAACTGGACTTAAAGCCCTCTCAATAGGAGCGAACTCATGGGTGGCGCTGTAAACACAGCCAAATGCACATAACTGGAGAGGTCACAGATCCTAGAGAAAACCTACCTCTGTCATATCTCTAGACAAATGAAATTCCTTACTTTATATTTATAGACAAGTATACCATATATCACTCATCAAAGAAGCTTCTTTTTGCAACAGATGATGGCTACTGTAAAATTCCACAACTGGTCAGACACAGAGAATATACATCTGAGAGATGCCCAGTCCTAGGTGACACATCTACAGTTGAACCTATGAAGAAGTGGTAAAGAGAAATTTAGTGCATCCCTCAACTCTCAGCAGTGAAGTTTCCTTATACAACGGAGTATGATGTACACAGAAGGCCACAACTGGCCAAGTTTGAAATAATAGGAGGCTGCAGAGTGTGTGTCCCTGGATAGGACACCATATTAAACCTCACTCACCCACGGCTCAGAGACTACTGCAGAAGAGGAGACAGAAAGATTGTAAGAGCCAGGGCTGGTTCAGGAACACAGGGAAGCTGAGGGTTTCTGGAAGCTCGCACATGTGAAGTTGTGGTAATGGTAGCATCGAGCACACAACTCAATCAGACAAGGGCCCAGAGCGGATTGAGAGAAATGGGTGGTGGCCTGGCCTTAGATTGGGAACTATTGGAGACTGATTACAATTGGATGAGGGAGAGTATGTCTTACTTACAATCTCTAGATAGGATGTCTAGTCTCCAGTGGATGAATTTTCACCAGGGGACATCTGGATACAAATGCTTGACTGGATAGGATTTAACATGTATTGCAAAATGCACAAGGTCTGGTGGGGGTAGAGGAAGCACGGATAGGAGAGGGAGTCTAAATTTGATTAAGAACTGTTGTATGAAATGTACAAAAAGTTAAACAAAATAATTTTTTAAGATTATTCAGGTCTCTGTGAGGAACTCAGCAACACAGTAGCAGCAGACCACCCACTTCTCTCACTTAGGATCTGGGCCAAATTTGAGAGATTGTGTATGTCTAATTGTGGACATCTCATCCAACCTTAAAATGTGGAGATAAAGTCATCTTCTTGCTCCACAAATAGGTCAGGAATGCACCACTCTAGGGCTTCCATCTACCTATGTAGCTAGTCAGAACCCACTTACTCAGTTGCCATCTTCCTGCTGTGGGACTAGGACAGTTCTCTCTGGTGGAGAACTCCCAACAAACCTGATCAAAAACCAGCTGCTGGTAGGCTCCAGAACATCCTGCCCAGCTAATCAGATATATACATCCACTTGGTCACCATTTTTTGACTCTAGAACAAGGCCTGCTGAAAAGCTCTGCTGCAGCTCCAGATAAGCCTGGTCAGCTACCTAGATCCAGTCCACCCTGCCTCTATCTCCACACCCACAGTCCTGTCACTGCTCACCTCCATCTCCACACCCACAGTCCTGTCAGTCACTGCTCACTGCCATCTCCACACCCACAGTCCTGTCAGTCACTGCTCACTGCCATCTCCACACCCACAGTCCTGTCAGTCACTGCTCACCTCCATCTCCACACCCACAGTCCTGTCAGTCACTGCTCACCGCCATTTCCACACCCACAGTCCGGTCACTGCTCACGTCCATCTCCACACCCACAGTCCTGTCAGTCACTGCTCACCTCCATCTCCACACCCACAGTCCTGTCAGTCACTGCTCACCGCCATCTCCACACCCACAGTCCGGTCACTGCTCACCTCCATCTCCACACCCACAGTCCTGTCACTGTTCACCTCCATCTCCACACCCACAGTCCTGTCAGTCACTGCTCACCGCCATCTCCACACCCACAGTCCTGTCACTGTTCACCTCCATCTCCACACCCACAGTCCGGTCACTGCTCACCTCCATCTCCACACCCACAGTCCTGTCAGTCACTGCTCACCTCCATCTCCACACCCACAGTCCTGTCAGTCACTGCTCACCGCCATCTCCACACCCACAGTCCTGTCAGTCACTGCTCACTGCCATCTCCACACCCACAGTCCTGTCAGTCACTGCTCACCTCCATCTCCACACCCACAGTCCGGTCACTGCTCACCTCCATCTCCACACCCACAGTCCGGTCACTGCTCACCTTCATCTCCACACCCACAGTCCTGTCACTGTTCACCTCCATCTCCACACCCACAGTCCTGTCACTGCTCACTGCCATCTCCACACCCACAGTCCGGTCACTGCTCACCTCCATCTCCACACCCACAGTCCTGTCACTGCTCACTGCCATCTCTACACCCACAGTCCGGTCACTGCTCACCTCCATCTCCACACCCACAGTCCGGTCACTGCTCACCTCCATCTCCACACCCACAGTCCTGTCACTGATCACTGCCATCTCCACACCCACAGTCCGGTCACTGCTCACCTCCATCTCCACACCCACAGTCCGGTCACTGCTCACCTCCATCTCCACACCCACAGTCCTGTCAGTCACTGCTCACCTCCATCTCCACACCCACAGTCCTGTCAGTCACTGCTCACCTCCATCTCCACACCCACAGTCCTGTCACTGTTCACCTCCATCTCCACACCCACAGTCCTGTCACTGCTCACTGCCATCTCCACACCCACAGTCCGGTCACTGCTCACCTCCATCTCCACACCCACAGTCCGGTCACTGCTCACCTCCATCTCCACACCCACAGTCCGGTCACTGCTCACCTCCATCTCCTCACCCACAGTCCTGTCAGTCACTGCTCACCTTCATCTCCACACCCACAGTCCTGTCAGTCACTGCTCACCTCCATCTCCACACCTACAGTCCGGTCACTGCTCACCTTCATCTCCACACCCACAGTCCTGTCACTGTTCACCTCCATCTCCAAACCCACAGTCCTGTCACTGCTCACTGCCATCTCCACACCCACAATCCGGTCACTGCTCACCTCCATCTCCACACCCACAGTCCGGTCACTGCTCACCTCCATCTCCACACCCACAGTCCTGTCACTGCTCACCTCCATCTCCACACCCACAGTCCTGTCAGTCACTGCTCACCTTCATCTCCACACCCACAGTCCTGTCAGTCACTGCTCACCTCCATCTCCACACCTACAGTCCGGTCACTGCTCACCTTCATCTCCACACCCACAGTCCTGTCACTGTTCACCTCCATCTCCACACCCACAGTCCTGTCACTGTTCACCTCCATCTCCAAACCCACAGTCCTGTCACTGCTCACTGCCATCTCCACACCCACAGTCCGGTCACTGCTCACCTCCATCTCCACACCCACAGTCCGGTCACTGCTCACCTCCATCTCCACACCCACAGTCCGGTCACTGCTCACCTCCATCTCCACACCCACAGTCCTGTCAGTCACTGCTCACCTCCATCTCCACACCCACAGTCCGGTCACTGCTCACCTCCATCTCCACACCCACAGTCCGGTCACTGCTCACCTCCATCTCCACACCCTCAGTCCTGTCACTGTTCACCTCACACACTGGACCAGCCTAGAACTATCTCATTCCTCCAGTTAAAAAGTCAAAAGTCAAAATCTGAAACAGAGACTAACTAATTATTCATACCTGATCAGAAATTAACCAAGGAACAACAAAAATAAAAACAGAACAAAGCTTCTACTAAAAAAAAGCCCAGCTATAATTTCATTAGACACAAAACCACAAATAACATGAAAACCAAGATAATATGTTCCCGCCAAATCCCACCAGTCCTATAGGAATGTTTTATAATAGAAACAACCCAGAAGGAACCACAGGACAGGAAACTTAAAAGAACAATCATAGACATGGTCAAAGAATTGAAGGATTTCAAAGAATACACCAAGAGCCCAAAAGAACTCAAAGAAGATAGGAATAACCTCTTGACTGAAGATCAAGAAACTACAGATATAGGACTGAATGAAATGACAAAGACAACTCAGGATTTGAAAAGTGAATTCATAAAAGAGAGAAATATTAAAGAAAACTCAAGCTAAAGTGAAGATAGAATTGGAAAACTCAATGAACTAATTTGAAATGACAAAAGAAAGCCTCAAAAGCAACTTGAACCAAATGGAACACAATGTCAAGACTGGAAGATAAAAACTGCAGAGTGGACTGCTCAAGCAAAGAATATGCAAAATTTAAAAAGCACAGGAATGGACTATGCAGGAACTGTGGGATACCATGAAAAGATAAGATCTATGCATCATAGGCATAAAGGAAGGGGAAGAGCTTCAGGTCAATGGCATTGACCAGATCTTCAATAGGATTATAGAAGAAAATGTTCTTAAATTAAGGAAAAACATACCTATACAGATACAAAAAGCTCACAAAAGAACAATGAGGCAGGATAAGAACAGAAACCCCCACCACAGCATATTATAGCAAAAATACTAAATGTGCAGAACACAGAGAGGGTTCTGAAAACTGCAAGAGAAGAAATAGAAGTTATACAGAAAGGAAAACTCATCAGAATTACAGCTGACTTTTCAATGCAAACTATAACAGCCAGAAGAGCTTGAAACAATGTAGTCCAAGTTCTAAATGACCATAGATACCAACCTAGAATTCTTTACCCAGGAAAATTATCATAGTCAAAGGAGAAAGAAAAATCTCTAATAATACAAATAGACTGAAATAATTCATGTCCACAAAACCAGCCAGAGAGAGAATACTCAAAGCAATACAAAGGACTGAAGAAAGGAATGAGCATCCCCAAGAGGCTACAGAAAGAAAACAGATGAAGGTATAATTACAGAAACACTAAGAACATAAACAGAAAATAAAATGAAAGCAAAAAATACCCATCTTTTATAATAACTTTAAATATCAATGGTCTAAACTATCAAGTCAAAAGACACAAACTAGCTGAATAGATTAAGATAAAAATCCATCTCTTTGCTGTTTACAGGAAACTCATCTGAATTTCAAGGATAGGGTAAAAGGATAAAAATATGCTACCAAAAATGGCACTAATAAACAAGCATACACTGCTATTCTAATATCTGACAAAAGAGACTTCAAAATAAAGTTAATCAGAAGAGATAAAAAAAGGTTACTTCATTCTGATCAAGGAAACAACTCACCAAGAAGACATTTCAATCATGAACATACATGAACCAGGGCAACCAATTTCATATAAAGGACTTCAAGACACAGATTACCACCAATTAAGAAATAGTAGGTAACTTCAATGCACCATTTTCTCATCTGACAAAGAATAAACAGGGACATATCTGAATTAAATGTTATTATACATCAAATGAACCTAACAGATATTCCACCCAAAGAATACACATGGAATTTTCTGTAATATAGGCCACATATTAGGGCACAAAACACTCCTAAAACACAAAAAAATTGAAATAATTCCAAGTATTCTTTGGACCATGGTCAATAAAGCTTAAAATCAATAATATAAAACACTCTAGTAAATACATAAATTCACAAAGATTAAATGCACACTCCTGAATGATGAATGGGCCAAAGGTGAAATCAAGAAGGAGAAAAAAAAGTATTCCTGGAACTAAATGAAAATGGAAACACAACAAACAAAACCTCCAGGACACAGTAATAGTAGTCCAAAAATAGAGAACTTTATACCTCTAAGTGTCACAGTAAAAAAATCAGAAGGAGCACAAATAAATGACTCAATGGTACAACTCAAGAATCCAGAAAAGCAAGAACAAACCAAACTCAAACCCAGCAGACAATAAGAAATAATAAAAATTAGAGTAGAAATTAAGGAAATAAAAATAAAACAATCAATGAAACTAAGAGTTGATTCTTTGAAAGATAAACAGACAGACCCATAGACCAGCTAACCAAAAGAAAGAATAAATCCAAATCAACATAATCAGAGACAAAGGTGAAAACATTACAAGAGACACCAAACAGATCTAGAACATTAAAAGGGAATACTTTAAAAACCAATACTCTACTAATTAGAAAATCCAAAAAAGAAATGGGGGAATTTATGAATTCAATTGAACCACCAAATCTAAAACAAGAAGAGATCAACAACTTAAACAGACCCATAACAAATAAGGCTATTAAAACAGTAATACAAAGCTTCCCAACTAAAGCACAGTCCCAAATGGATTCATAGAATTTTATCAGACCTTCAAAGATCTGTAACCAATATTGCTCAAACTATTTTTTTAAAAAGGTAGGAACAGAGGGAGAGCTCCCAAATTCTTTCTATGAAACCGGTATTACTCTAATACCAAAACCAGGTAAGGACACAACAACAACAAAAAAAACTATAGGCCCATATATTTGATGTAAAAGTTCTGAACAAAATGTGTACAAATCACATATGGACACACATCAAAAAGATCACCCACTATGATCAAGTCAGCTTTATTCCAGAGATGCAGGAATACTTCAATATGCCTAAATAAATAAATGTAATGGATTATATCAGCGTATTTAAGACAAAAATCTCATGATCATCTCAACAGACACATAAAAGGCCTTTGACAAAATCGAACAATCATTCATGATAAAAGTCCTAGAGAGAACTGGACTGGATGGAACAGACCTCAACATAATTAAGGCTATATACATCAAACCTACAGGTAATATCATTTCAAATAGAGAAAAATTGGAAGCATTCCCATTAAAATAAAAAACCAAACAAGGCTTTCCCACTATCCCTACTCCTTTCAATATAGTGCCTGAAAACCTTGCTAGAGTAATAAGAAAAGAGAAGAAAAATTGAAGGGGTACTAACTGGAAAAGAGATCTGTTTATGTTTATTTGCAGATGATATGATATTATACATACAACACCACAAAAATCCACGTGAAAACATCTAGAAATGATGCAAAGTGACAGTTTACATAATCAGTTTACAAGTCACTAGCTTTCTATATACCAAGAACAAGCAATCAGAGAAAGAGATCAGGGAAACACTCCCATTCACAATAGCCTCAAAAAATACGTAGGAGTAAACCTAACCAAAGACATTAATGTTCTCTACAATGAAAACTTTAAGTCTTTGAAGAAAGGGATTGAGGAAAACAGGGAAAGACCTCTGATGCTCATGGATTGGTAGAATTAATATTGTGAAAATGAACATCCTGCAAAAGCAATTTATAATTTAAATGCAATTCCAATAAAAATACCATGATATTCTTCACAGAAATAGAAAAAAAAGCATTCTAAAACCCATATGAATCACAAAAAAAATCCTTGGTTAGCCAAAGCAATCCTGAGCACAAAAAGCAATGCTGAGGGAATTACTGTAAGAGTTTTCAAACTATATCACAGAGCTGTAACCATAAAACAGCATGGTACTGACACAAAAACAGACATGTAGATTAATGGAGCAAAACAGAAGAACCAAATATGAGCATATACAATTTCAACCACCTGATATTTGACAAAACTGCCTAAAACACACTGCAGGAAACACAGCATCTTTAACAAATGGTGATGGCAAAACTGGATCAAAAATCTCAATATGAAACCTGGAACTCTGAAACTGTTATAAGGAAACGTAGGCAGTGCCCTACAAGACACTGGATGTAGGATAGGCTTTCTAACTCAGACATCAGTCTCTTAGGAAGTAAGGTCAACAAACAAAAGTGAGACTTCATTAAACTAAAACTCTTCTGTACAATAAAGGAAACAACCAATTAAGTAAAGAGGAAGCCCACATAGTGGGAGAAAATCTTCACCAGTTACACCTCTGACAGACGATTAATATTCAGAATATAAAAAATCCTCCAAAAAATGATTCAATTTAAAAACTGGGCTATGAATCTAAACAGAGAGGTCTCAAAAGAAGAAAAAAGTCTAAGAAACATCTTAAAAGATGTTCAACATCTTTAGTAATTATGGAAATGCAAACAAAATTATTTTAATATTCATACTACCTCACTCAAAGTGGCTAAGAGAACAAAAGGTACCAAACGCTGGCAGGATGTGGGAAAGGGGAGCCTCATTCATTGCTGGTGGGATGCAAACCATGTTTGCAACCACTGTGGGAGTCGGCGTGAAGAAGTCCCCAAAACTAAAATTACATCTCCCATATGACCAGCTATATCACATCTTGGCATGTACCCAAAGGACTCATATCCTACCACAAAGATACTTGTCCAGCTATATTTGCTATTGCTGTTTTCATAATGATTAAGAAATGGAAACAACCTAAATGTCCATCAGCTGATGAATAATGAAAATGTAGTATATTTACATAATTTATTACATGTTAAAGAAGTACAAAATCATGAAATCTGCAGGTAAATGGATGGAACTAGAAGCTGTTATACTAACTGAAATAACACAGACCCAGAAAAACAAGTGAAGTATATTCTTGGTCATTTGTGGATTCTAGGTCAAAATCCTTAGATGTATTATATATCCTGATTGTATTAGTTACTTTTCTGTTGCTATGATAAAACACTATGACAAAGGCAAGTTACAAAAGGACAAGCTAATTTGGCTTACAGTTCCAGAAGGTTAAAACTCATAATGGCAGAGGAGACATGGCAATGAAGGTGGCCAGAGCAGAAATGAGAGCTCAGATCTTCCAGAGAGTTGACTAGAAATCTGGTCAGGCTTAAGCACTCTAAATTCCTGTTTCCTCCAGGACGGCCATGTGTCCTAATTGTTCCATGATCCTTCCAACACAGTACCACTAACTAAGGACCAAGTGCTCGAATACTTGGACTCTCAGAGAGACACTCTAATTCAAACCACCACATTCCACTCCCTGCCCCTTGTAAGCTTATGAACATATAAAATGCATTTTGCATTTAGTATACTTTCAAAAGTCACCATGGTCTGAATAGCCTCAGTACTATTCAAAAGTCCAGAGTCCTAAGTCTCTTCTGAGACTTGAGGCAAACTCTTTACTATAAGGACTTTATAAATCAAAAGACACTTTCAACATTCATTGGAACCAATAAACATTCCCATTCCATAAGTGAGGAAAGGTAGCATACTGAGGAAATACCAAATCTAGTAGCTCCATATCTGACTTCTAGGACTTTACTTCCAAAGGATTTAGATGTCTCAGCCCCTACAGCTTTTGCTGCATGCAACATACATCTCTTTCTTAGGCACTCCTGTATGCAACTCTCCCTGGGAGATGTCTCATGGATGCAGCACCTCCAATGTTTTCTTGGAGTCTGTAGTCTCCACTGACAACCAGGCTTTATACAATGGCCCGTTAGGGCCTCTTGACCTGTCACAGTCGTCATTATGTCCTTGCTGCATGCTGCCTGACCTCGGTGACTCTCTGAAACCACCAAAAAAGAATCAATGACCCTTTCACTCTAGTATCTTTCATGCCTCTAAAACCATCATCACCTGAACGACACTGCCAAGTTTGGCTACTACCCTGGGATGGACCCTGGCATGCTTCTTAGGTAACTTTTTAATGCTTATGGTTTTCTAGGAATAGAAAATCCCTCAGTCATTTTCCTTTCACAAATTGACAGCTTGGCTGAGTTCAGTCTTGCTCTGAAAGTACTCTTTCCATTGTTTAACTGTAAATCTATAGGCTTCTCCTTAAATGTTCTAATCTCCTTATCAAAGAGAGCCTCTCCTTTAGCACAAAATCCCAGCACAGAAGTGGGGAAGTGGGCGTCATGTGTATTTAGGTACTCAAAGGCAGTCATTTTATAAGAATTTAGACAGAATGAGAACTTGAATGTGGAGATGTCTACACTTGTATATGATAAATGTAAAGATCACTAAAAGAAAAAGACAAAAAAGCTAACCAGAGAGTAGCAGAGTTGGGGTTTCCTGGATCCCATCCCTTTCCAAAGTAAGCTAATAAGCTGGCAAAAGCATTCAGAATCCACTTTTATAGACTTCTGGAATGAGGTAAAAAACACTGATACCCAGGCTAGGCATCAGCAACAAAGGTAACTCCTGCCTTCAGTAACAGATGTCTTACCATGCCCCATTCTGCAGCCACAGATCAGTAATGATGGAAAGGAAAGCGGCGAGCACTTCTGGCTGAGGCAGGCAGTTTCAGAGGCTGTAATAGGGCATTATTCTGAAGGTTGTCCACTTTGACCACATGGTGAACCCCTGAAGGACTGGCCCTGAGCTTCATTCATGTCGCCTTTGGAGTATTTCTAGGGCAAGGGAAACTTCCTGAGAATCTTTTGTTGAACACTTCCTGAAAAGTTTTTAAAAGTACAAGTATTGGAAACAAGGGGCAAGACATAACAATCGGGACAAGCAGCCCTCAGACTGAAAAGAAGGAGGAAGAGAGCGGGAAAGGCAATCTATAAAGGGAGAGAAGGCTTGGGGATTCCTCTGTGTGTGTGGGGGGGGTGTCTGTGTGCGTCTGTGTGTGTCTGTGTGTGTGTGTCTGTCTGTGTGCGTGTGTGTCTGTGTCTGTGTGTCCTGTGTGCGTCTGTGTGCGTGTGTGTCTGTGTGTGTGTGTCTGTGTATATGTCTGTGTGTGTGTCTGTCTCTGTGTGTCCTGTTTGCGTCTGTGTGTACATCTTTCTGTGTGTCTGTGTATGTGTGTCTGTGTGTGTGTCTGTCTGTCTGTATGTGTGTCTGTGTGTGTGTCTGTGTCTGGGGGTCCTGTGTGTCTGTGTGTGTGTCTGTGTGTATGTCTGTGTGTGTGTGTCTGTATTTTCAGTCTCCACAAAATCAGTCAAATACTGAAGGATAAAGCAGAGTTGTAAACAACCCACATGTCAATATAAAGTCAATTTAAAGATTTTTTTCTCTTCTTTCTTTTTCTTTTTCATTCTTTTTTGGAGGGTGATTTTCTGAAATGGGATTCATGACTTCTTTCTTTAGGTCTCTTTTTAGCTCCAAATGCTTATAAAATTGTGTCCAAACACAAGCAAATCAAACAGACTAAAGTTGACACATATACGTGCACACAAATTCAGACAACACATACATAAAAACACTCTGCTAAAACTCAGACTCCAGGGAATGGACCCACACCCAGGAGCACTTAATAGGTATGGAATGGATTTGATAGTACTTTAAAAACAACAACAACAAAAATAAATGACAGATAATAATGTAGAACATGAAATTAAGAAGGGAAGTAGTGTGCAAGGAATGGAAAGGAGGGAGGAGTCTGAATATGTCTGAAATATACTTTATTTTCTGAAATCAAAAATATTTTTAAAATTTTAAATGCTTATCAATAAATACAAAGCATTCAAAGAAACAAGAAAACATGACCTTTTTACAAGTAAAAAAGAAATTAATAGAAACTGTCACTGATGAAACATGGCCATTGAATTTATTGGGAAGAAATGTACAATTTAAATATGATTAAAGTAAAAGAAATGAGTCAAGTGAAATAAATAAAGAAGACCAGGATAAAACTTTGTCACCAGGGTTGGGCATCGTGGTTCACATCTTTAATCCCAGCACTCGAGAAGATCTTTGTGAGTATGAGGTCAACCTGGTCTATATAACGAGTTCCAAACCATTCAGGGCTCCACAGTAAGACCCTGTCTCAGAAAACAAAATAACAAACAACAAAACTCAAAAATGGCACCAAGTAGAAAATATCAACAAGTGAAAAAAATCATCCAAGCAAAGATAAGAGATTCTGCAGCTGAAAAGTGTTATAATTGAAATGAAAAACGTCACTAGAATGGTTTAACAACAGATATGAATGGGAAGAAAGAATCAATAAACTTCAACGAAGTCAATTGAGACTATTCAATTTGAGAAGCAAAGAGAGAAAAATGACAGAAAAAAACAGAGCCTCTGAGCTATGATGAGACCCCACAGAGTAAAACAAGAGAAGAGAAAAAAGGAAAAAAACAAAGAGAATGTTTTGAAAAACAGTGGCCAAAAACATACCCAAATTTGATTAAAGATATTAATTTACAGTCCAAGAAACACAACTCCAAGGAGAATAACCTTTACGGGATCTGTGGTGGTTTGAATGAGAAATGTCCCCCATATGTTCAAGGATTTGAATATTTGATATATGGTCCCCAGTCAGTCGTACTATTTGGTGCTGTCATGGAATCCTTAGGAGGCACAGCCTTACTGGAGTGAGCAAGTCACTGGGGGCAGGCTTCATTGTTCATAGTTCATAGCCTTGCCCCACTTCCAGTCTCTCTCCCTCTCTCTGGTTCATACAAGCAATTGAAGATGTGAGTGGTCAGCTTTCTTCTCTGTCTACCTCTATTGCCATGACTCTCTGCCAAGATGGATTCTCATCCCTCTGGAACCATAAGACCAAATAAACTCTTTAACAAGTTGCCTTGGTCATGGTGTTTTATCACAGCAACATGAAAGCAACTAATACAGGATCCCTACACCAGAGCTAAGATGATGGCTCAGTGGGTAAGAGTATTTGTTATGAAAGTATGAGAACCTGAGTTCAAATTACAAGTACCCATGTAAAATGCTGAATAGATGCATTTAGCTATAATCCCAGTGCTGGAAAGGAGATCCTGAGTGATCACTGGTCAGTCAATTTGGCCCAAACAGTTATTGTCTGGCTTAGTAAGAGACCCTGTCTCAAGGGAATAAGGCAGAAAGCTATAGAAGAAGACATCTGACATCTGCCTCTAACCTCCCAGGTACAGACATCCATACACTCATATTCACGTACCACATATCATACATAAATAAACAAAGAATAGAAGAGTTCCCTATACCAATATATATTTTACTCAAATTGTCAAAAACTAAACATGATGTATCTTGACTATATCACAGAACAGCAAATCATCATATAAAATGAACCTTAAATAGGCTAACAAGCCAGTTTTGCCTCAGAAACCATGAAGACAAGAAAACAATAGGATAATATAACAAATGAAAACAAATATCCTGTAAGACAAAGTCTTTGATCCTAGCAAACCTGTCAAACAATGGATAAGAAGGGGCTTAAGAACTAGCTCAGAGCATAAGAGCAGTGGCTACTTTTGCACAGGACCTGGGTTCAGTTCCCAGCAACCACATGGTGGCTAACAACCATCTGTAATTCCAATTCTTCTGGGCTCTGTGGGTTTGCATGAACATGGTACACTTATATACCTGCAAGTAAAACATTTATATATATATAAAAGAAATCAGAAAAATTTTAATGGACATAAAATTAATCCACTCCTAGATTAAAAAACAGATAAACTTCATCACTGGTGGACATACTTGCCCCAGAATAAATGCGAGGGAGAGGTCTCCTGGATGAAATGAAAAGATACTCATTATAACTTTAAATTGTATGAAAAAATAAGGAATGGGTACTGTAGGTACACAAAAGTCAGTAGTCAGGTCTTTAGTGGTTTATAATTTCTTTTTTACTAAATGATTTAAAAGACCAATGTTTAAAGCAGTAATTATAATCCCAAGTTAATGGCAACAAACGATAAGCATGGGACTGGAGAAATGGCTCAGTGGTTAAAAGCACTTACTTTTCTGTCATGAGGACCCAGGTGTGGATTCCAGAACCCACACTGGCAGCTCACAAACTCCAGTCCCAAGGGATCTGACTCCTTCATCTGGCCTCTGGCAGCCTCTGAACACACATGCACACATTAATTATACACACATGAATAATATTTTAAATATGAATAATATTTTAAATTCTACATATATATATATACATGAATTTTTATTGCATCTTATCTTTTCCAGTTTTAAATTCAGTCTTGTTCTTACTAGAGATCTTAATACATAAAGTTAGGGTGTTGATTTAGGATATCTTTACTTCTGAATAGGGGAAATTGCAACAATAATTAGCCTTCCTTGTAAACCTTGAATTTCTGTATACTTTGGCTTGCTTTTATTTTCATTAGTCTTACTATTTTCTAATTTTATTTTTTGTTCTTTGGTCCATTTGGGGATAAAGATATATTTACCTTTCATACATCTGCAAACTTTCCAGATAGCTTTCTTTCATTGATTTCAATTTTTATACCTTTATGATTAGAGGAGACATTCTGTAAACTTTCAACTCACTGGTGTTCGTGTGTGTGTGTGTGTGTGTGTGTGTGTGTGTGTATGTGTGTATACACTTTTGTGTGCATAAATGGGAGTAGGTGGGTACCCAGGAGTGTGTGTAGAGGTCACAGAATTGTCTCAAGTGTTGGTCCTCACCTTCCACCTTGTTTGACACAGAGTCTCTTGTTCTCAGTGTACGTCAGTCTAGCTGACCTGCAAGCTTCTGGAGGATTCTCTTGTCTCTGCCTCCCATCTTGTCACAGGAACCCTGGGGTTACAGATATGCAATACCATGTCCAGCTTTACACAGCTTCGTGGGATTCAGTTTCAGATCTGCAGGCTTGTATGGCAAATACTTTAACCACTGGGTCATTGCTCCAGTCCTCTAAGTCCATTAATATTCATTGAGAATTATTTTATGGCCTAACAACTGTCCTTTACAAGGAAATGTTCTAAATACACTCCACAAAAGGTACATTCCTGCTGCTCTAAGGTACTTTTTATGTCTGTTAGGCCTAGGTAGCCTACAGTGTTGTTAAGTGTTCTATTTTCTTAATTGTCTGCATAGAGCAATTATTGCACATAAGATACTGAAGTCCCACAATATTACTGTGCTACTGTCAATTTAGTCCCAGAACTTAGAGACAGAGGCAGGTGGATTTCTATGAGAGCAAGACCAGTCCACTCTACATAGCAAGTTCCAGGCCAGATGGAGGTACAAAGAGACCCTGTCTCAAAAAGACAAAAATAAATAAATAAATAAAAATAAAAAAATAAAATTAAATAAAAAATACACAAATTAAAATAAGGATATGGAAAATAAAAGTAATAATAAAAGAATATTTTGAGTACTTGTACACTGACAAATCAGATGGCCTAGACAGAAAATCTGAATACAGCTTTGCAAGGAAAAGACTAATAAGTTCACACATTAAATGGTTCACTTTATGTTATGTGAATTTTGCCTTTAAAAAATCGGATACAAGATAGAAAAGGTGAATAGTCACCATGATGAATAAGACTGATGGGTTTCCCTTTGGAGAAAGATTCAAATTTGTTAAGAGACAAAGAAATAATGTATTGATATTTTGCTATACAGTAAGCACTATTCTAAACACTCTGACTACGAAATCATGAACTCCTCAGAACTCCTCTATTTCATTCTCAAGCAGAAACATAAGACAACTTGCCCAAAGTCAAGAAATCCTAAAGAGACACAGTCAGTGTTTTAAGCCAAGAAGCCTAAACCCAAAGAGAATTCATCACTATTACACAGTACAGTGTATAGTTCTAGAGAGCTTAAGGCAGAGTGTAGATGATACTGTTGATTCCTGAGTAGCCTACTGACATACATTTTTGCCTGCTATAATTAAATTTGGCTGCTATACATTCACGTTGATAAAAGTGCAGCACACAGTAAGTAATCTGCAGGGTTTAAAGAGAAAAAGGAATATTCAACTTGGCTTGCATACATTTGAGATAAGAATAAACACAGCGACAAATAGAGAACCAAACGCAGCTCAAATTCTGATTGCTAACCACAAAATCACAAGTAATTTTCAAGCTTCTTATTGGAATCACTGAGTTCAATAAAATTAATGCAAGAAAAAAATTTAAATGTTATCAAGGATAATTCCATGCAGAGAAAATTTAAGAAAAGTCAAATACCTTACTACTGTGGGCCAAAGTGCATAGTATAATCCTCTAAAATCTTAACTAGCTAATCTTTCTAGTGTATTTTGACTCTAGCTACACAAACCCAATTGTTAGATTTCACATGATTGGGATGTAAAATAATTCAGATGTTATATTTATATGAACTATTTTGGTTGAAATTTTTTAAGTAGGTATGTACTTAAAATACTTATATAAGGCTGGGAAGATGACTCAGTAAGTCAAATGCTTGCTGTGAAAGCATGTAGACCCAAGTGTAGATGGTTTAGATCCCTATTGTCCACATAAAATACAGGTGTGGCAGCACAGGCCTATTCTCCCAGCACAGGGAAAGCAGAAATGGGTAGATCGCAGGGGCTCACTGAACAGCCAATCTAACCAACCAATGGGTTTGCAGTTCATTGAGAGTCTGTCTCAAAGTGAGATGGACAGTAACTAAAGAAGACACATGACGTCGACCTCTACCTCTGCACCCATGTGCACACACACATCACACACAATTTATATTTATGCTTTATTTGGGCTACATTATTAAATACAAAAAGATTATGGCCTACCTTCTCAAATTTCACTCACTGTCTTAACATAGTATTACAGATATCTGTATTCCAAATATTACATAAGTATTATTATACCTAAGCAAATATTTTCTCAAAATATAAAGATGTGGTGATGATCAAAAAATAGAAATATGAGCTAGGAAATGCTAGCACCTTGGAAAAACCCAAATGAACAAGGGCAAACTTCAGGATTTATTAACTGTTTCTAAGCCCCATGCAAGGATTGCTCAGTATTTTTCTATTTATCTTATATCCACATGTAAGATGGAAAGTATTGCCCCTGATTGTTTAACTCAATTTTACTTAGGCTGAAAAAAATATAATTGTGAGGCTGTTGCTTATGTCCAGTAAGTTTCTGAGTTTAAGAAGCCTTCCCTCCTTCATTCTTCGTACAAGCAAGTGGTATTTTGCCAGCACAGAACAGAACTTGAGCAGGGGGCAGATTGAGTTTGGTGCTAAACTTAGAGCACACAAATTTGAGTGACAGCCAAGCCTGCTGAAATACGTTTTCTCCAATCTTCTCAAATGGCATGAGGATTTCAAAAGAAAAATATACAACGCTTTCCATTGTGCACTTTCTCTTTACCAGCAAATAATTCGCTAACTGAAAGCCATACACCATGTGTAAGAGTATGATGTACTGTATGTCCTGCTCTGAGTATACTTCACGTCACTATATTCCACCACAAAGAAACTACCATCTTGCAGCATTTTAAAGCCTATTGAATGCTTTACATAGATATAGAATCTATTGTTCCTGACCATATGCTTTTAAATTTTATCTACATTCAATCACCAAAGGAACAGCAAGAAGTGGACCAGAATATATCTTATAAAGATATGCAATCAATAAGTTTCCTAATTTCTGAAGATAGCAGAGTCTCCAGTGATTCAGTGGAATCCTGAGGGGGATGGGAAACTCTGGGGAAAATCAGCAGATTGATCCAGACATATGGAAGACATGAAGATGCCTGAGAGTGGGAGAAGGAGAGAAAGGACATTCAAAACAAGAGGCCACGTCGATGGGCGCACTTGCTGCCAAGAACTGAGAAACATGTCATGGGCATTTACCATTCAAATAAGATGGCATTTAAATAATTCCTTTTGTTCATGTTTTTAAGACATCTCTGTAATTCATAAGACTTTAGGAATAATTTGCATATTTTATCTTATTTCAAAATCTTAAATCTTTCACACTGCAGCTAAGTTTAGGCAAGAACTATAAAGAAGGCTTAAAGTGGAAGAAAGAGTTAACATCTCTAAGAATAAATTCTTTAATTATGAAAGAAGCTGGTATTTGGGATCATGCTGAGAGGTAGGATTTTATTTCTACATTTATTTATTAGTGATCATTTTACTGATTAAGTGTCAGATCTTTATTTTCATCTCTGTGATTTCAAGCATTTGTTGCTTTCACACTTAATTTTTTTATCTTCAGGATGAAACCCAGTGTGTCTGAAAATAGTTTTTCTACAGGTTTGGGTTCAATTTTAGGTTAATTATTGATAAATTTGTATTTCTTTACATTTTGAGCCAGTCTCTTAGCTTTTTCTTTATCAAGAAAGGAAAGTCACAAAAACAGCTCTACTTCTATGCTACTGACTGAATCTTAACTTGGAATGCTTACCCAGTCAGTTCAGATGAGGCAACAGTTGCACCAACGGTCACCTCTGCTAATCTGTTGCCATTTCTCAGACATATAAAAATTATTTCCCCACAGTGGTATGGAAGTTATATTCTATACATATAAAAAATAGGTACCATAGTTTCAAAGGTGAATAAAATTAGGCTCCTACTCATCACTCAGCAGTCTCAGACAAGCTAGGAGCCACTGTCAAAGGGCTTCACTTTAAATAATATTTTTAGCAACGTATGACATTAGAGAAATTGACCTTCTTGCTTAGATTCATTAGTCTACAAAATTAGACAATCTTTTACAGGTATAATTCAGTGGTAGAGCATGTGCTAGCATGTACAAGACCCCAAATTCAGACTTCAGCACACACACATACACACACACACATTCATGAGAAAAATAATCAGAAAAAGGAAAAGAAGCATTAGAATACAAAAGGGAGTAAACAGAACATAATAGTACAGTGTTTATGTCTAAAACCCATATGACTACCTTGAAAATTAAATAAATCAATATTTAGAACAAAGGATGCTTGCCACCAACAGCATAAGTATCATTCTTGTTAGATATTTATATGGAACAAATTTTCTCCATAAAAGTCTGCAGATACAATTTTTCATTGCTCTTCCTGATTACAAGGAATCTCTGACATGTGGTGACTTAAATTTAAATGGTCAAACTTATGTATGTGGTAGATTTCTATGACTATTCTTTCCAGTACTTTCATTCATCAGCTGATATTTCTAAGCTGTGTATACACCAAAGTCATGAGCTTCCAAGGACCATATCTTTTAGACCTCAGTATCAGTCATCCTTCTCCCCAGGTACCTTTCCTGAAATACAAATCCTAAAAGTTATTAGAGAAATATAAGAACACCCAATAACTGTCCATTTCATCTGTACAATCTGCTATTTTTCTCATATATTTTAAGGCTATGTTATTAAGAGAGTAGACTTTCAGGATTTTTACTAATGTCTACTAAATTAAACTTGGGGTTATGGATGGTGTTTCCTTTTATGCTTTTATCTAACTATCTCATCATCAGCCTGCAATTTAATAAAATGTTTATATGGGATTGGTTACAATCATAGGCTCTGAAAGTCATATGCACATGCTATTATAGGCCTCAGTGACTGAACTGGCAAAATACAGTGTTTTGTGAGAATATGTGACTTAGTTCATAACATTACAACTAGAGTGGCTGCTTATCCATGCCTTCAAATACATTAAATACATCTGTATGCTAAGCCTCAGGAAGATGAGAAAAACAAAGAATGCTGACCCTCACTTTGGTTACAACCCACTAAGATGGAAGAATGCAAGTAGTTTCTTTATTTTTATCAAGATTCACTCAATTAGGTTGGATATTGCATGTATGTGCAGGTTTTGCTAGTTTTGAAACTTTTATAACAACCATGATCTAGCTTTATAAAAGTTAAAGTCAGGGCTGCAGAGCTAGTTCTGTAGTTCAGAGCACTGGCTGCTCTTGCAGAAGATCTGGATTTGGTTTCCAGCACTCACATGGCAGATAACAACTGTCTGTTAACTCCAGTTCCAAAGGATCTTATTCCCTCTTCTGGCCTCCACAGGTATTGCATGCATGACTGCACTTACATACAGCCAGGCAAAACATTCTCACACAGAACACATACATACATACATACATACATACATACATACATACACATACATAAAATTTTTTGAAGTTAAGGTCAACTTTAATTCTAGATGACTTAAGTACATCTCTTAAAAAATTGCTCTGCCGATAAGAAAGCATGAGAATCGCTAGCAAAAGTCCTATGGCTCAATCAGAATATGAGTCTGATGTTTTCTTCAAGATCCTCACAACAGAAGAGGATGAAAAACTCCACTTATGTCCTCACAGCTCTGGAGGCACTCCTTGGCACAGACTATTCCACCATGTGTCTTTTGATTGTTGCTTCTGACCAGGCACATTCTTATACTAGTTTGTAAAACCAGCGTTGAAGGAGAGTTTCCTTGACAAATAAATAATGTTCCATGTCACTGCATGGCTCTCTCTACACATAATCATTTAATTGTAAACCTTTTTTTAATTTCTGTTCATTTAATAAAACCCACTCTGCAAAGAAAAGGACTCTGGTTTCTAGGTAAAGTAGAGACTGGTGCAAGGAACAGCAATTCTGTCTGCCTGCTTTCCAAGACCTTTGAAATCCCCTGTTCAGGATGAATGCATTCAGATGAGTATGTATGATCAACACCCACAGAAGGAAAACCTGGAAGTGCTAATTTTTGCATATGTACTTCAGGCACTATTTGGAAGAAATAACAGATTGATTTATGTGGAGGAAATGAAGACATTTCAAATGTTCTGTTATCACTGTGACCAAATCTACTGACTCCAAATGTACTTTTAGGCATCTCCAGACGCTCGGCTACTCAGTCAGTTTAACTGGCTCTTTCTGTTGGAGACTGTTGAGCTACATGGTGGCCGGAGGAGGGAGCCAGTGCCACTGCCCACCTTTGGGGCTGCAGCACTCTGTCTTCATGCACAATCTATGAAGCTCCTTTTAGACACTGTTTTGAACATATATGTGATGCATGGTGGGAGGATGCCCATGAGGAAGAAAGTCTAAAGGCATTAAGATCGTTTGAGATGTTCTATATGAACTACACAAAATTCGATACAAAATAGATGAGAAAAGCAAACGCAAAGAAGTTTAGCATCTCCAAAATACTTTAAAATATGTTGCAGTCTAATAATGCCTTTTAACTGAGATTTGTTCTACTACTTTGCAGGTGAAGAATATGAATTTCAACTTAAGACTACAGCAAGAATCGGTATTCAGTGAATGACTCTTCCTAATTAGTCACTACAAACCAAAATGGAAGATGTGTTTTATACATCTTAACAATAAAAAACAGGAACTGGGTGGAAAGTTAGAAATTAATCTAATCCCACACATTCTTTTACGACATATAGTGTAGATAATTCATTGCTTTCAACACTGTTGCATTCAGCACTGACAATTTCACAACACATACATACACACATACATACACACACACACACACACACACACACACACACACACACACACATACACTCTGGGCCAGAGTAAGGAAGGGTCATGATGGAGAAACAGGGGGCATAGTTTATGATTAAGGTTACATGTTTAGCATAGTTTGTAAAAGTTGATTACAAGAGGTACCCAAGGCCTAGTAAGATTAACCTGAATACAAAATTAGGTAAAATTCCATTTGTAACAGAAGGCATTCCCAGAAAAGCCATTCCCACAGATCATCTTCCACTTCCCAGTCTATGACCCAAACTCAACTAAGGAGTAGGACTGGGGAAGAACTACAATGTTCTCTTGACTTTCAGAAATATTTTGCTTTGTAAAAATGAGTAGCATGCCAAAGATTACTGACAAGGTATGTGAGCTACTGTTCCTACAGAATCACAGCATCATTTCACTGGGGAGCTTAATGTAAGGATAGAATCTTGCCTACTTAATTAACTTGTAAGGCTACTGATTTTCTAAGATTCCTAATATTTGTTTTCTAAGAATAAGGTACAATGCCATTATCTTGCAGGAAAATTCCAGCAAGTACTATATGGAATTCCTGTTTCTTAGTACATAAGTAGTGGCTGCTTGTTTTGTTTTTTTCATTAAGCATCCCAACACCCAAAGTAGAAGGAAAAAAAAAACCTATTTATCAACATAAAAAACCGGTGTCAAAAAAACTGCTGTTCAATTTCTAAAAGATGGAAAATAGTCTTAAATGTTTTGACAAAGAATTAAATTCACAAACAAATGGAGACTTTGTGAATAACAACAAAATTTGGAGAAATGTTACAACCCAAAAATGTTCACCAGCTGCTTAGAAATCAAAATTCTGGTGTTTCTTATGGATCATTTAGTTCCACAACCACAATGATTACAAAAATCAAGAGCAAATTGGAACCTAAAAAAACTATATAAAAATCAGAGTAGGCAAAATTCGTATTACCAAATCTATCATGTTCAAATACAACTGAATTTAGTTTTTGCTTATGGAATGGTTCAAGGAAGAATTTCTGGTGGGGGCACTGCCCACCACATGGTGATTGACGGACCCAGGCTTCTTCTGTATTATGGCCCCATCATCCCTTAGAATGCAGAGTCTTGCCATCTACCTCAAAGGTAGATAACCAAACCTACAGCAAAAGGATGAAAGGAACCAGGGGGATAAATTTGCAGAGTTTCTCTCTCGGCCTTGAAGGACATGTCTCCAAATGTGACTGACAGTCAAACAACCAATGACTTAGGGAAAGGGTCTAGTGGAAAAAGCAGGAAAAGCTGGAAAGAAGGTGAAGGAGTGGCCCAGCGGGTCTCCATCTTGGGTGTGTGTGCTGTAGGTTTACGGGATTTTTAATCAAAATGCTGGCTCCCCAATACGAAATTTCTGTCTCTTGATGAATCCTTTGTAAGTATTCCAGAATAAATTAATTTCTCTAAGAGCGCATTCTCTGTCTGCTCTATCGGTTCAAACCTGGGGGTGGGGGGCTGAATGTAGGGCCTCACTGCAAGAGAATTCATAAGACAAGGCCATAGAGCTGTTTCTCTAGCCTCAGTCTGGATGGGGTACACTTCTGGTCCTCTCACATCTCAGTCCATTGCATGATCATTATCAACAGTCAAAAGGGTTAGCAAATGTAAGAAATGTGGATCAACCACATACATTCCAGCAGGCTGCTTACTAAAGCAATTAAATGGATTCTATGCCCAAAAGCAATCTGTCAAACATAACAAAAAGGTGTGCACTATTTAATAAAATCCAGAAGCAGAGACTGATAATTATCCCCAATTCATTCTGCCTCTTTTTCTACTATATAAAAATCTTAAGCAGTATCTGATCTGGAATGCACACAATATGGCAATCCATCTAGGATTCTAACTGCAGCAAAACCTCAGTGTAACAGAGCAAAGAAAGATCCAAGGAGAATCCATGTTGACAGCATTCTGCCTATTTAGGCCTAGACAGTTAAATAAATGAGAGAGGAATGTGCTTTCTTTTTTAGGTCACTGTTTTTATGAATCTCCATTACCACCCAGGTGTGATGGTACATGTCTTTAATCCTAGCACTCAGGAGGCAGAGGCAGGCAGATCTCTGTGAGACTGAGGCCAGACTATCTACATAGCAAGTTCCAGGCCAGCTAGGACTACAGGGAGACACTGTCTCAAGAAAAAGAAAGAGAGAAAAAGAAAAAATTAAGAAATAAGAAATAAGAAAAAAAAACTTCATTACCAATGCCAAACCTATAATTGACACATACAGCAAACCCTTACTTCCAAGTTGAAAATGCTTTCAGAAAAAGGAGAAGGAGGGGAATATAAATGGACTGGTCCCAGTCATGTAAGATATAAGCTAGATGTCAATGATGAGATCACTGAGCGGGGGACTGAGGACAAAGTGGTCATGAACCTGAATTTTTTCTACCTCCACCTCCCAACTACTGGATTTACAAGTACCATAATACCTATTACATCATGGCTTATGTAAAAAATCCCTGAGAATATTCTGGAGGGTTTCTTTGTATATCCTAGAATATAATGTGGCAGAAGCATATTCACCTCAGCAGACTGAGGAGCCTCCAACACTGTTCACAGTATAGCCCACACTTACTCAGAAGATACATATAGAGGACAGGTAACAGCTACTTAGCACAATCAATCAAAAGTAAAACTTCCATGACCTCCCCACATACACACTTGACTCCTTACTCCTTCTCTGATCTCTACAGGTTTTCCAATGGAAACACACTATCTAAAGATTCAAAGCAAGCATCTATTTATGAGAGAACATGTGGTGTTTGTCCTTCTGGGTCTGGGTTACCTCTCTCAGGATGATTGTTTCCATATCCATCCATTTTAATTCAGAATTTCTTGATTTCATTTTTTTAACAGCTGAATAATAATCCATTTTGCTAATGTAACAAACTTACATTATCCTTTCATCAGTTGATAGACATCTGGGTTGTTTTCATTTCCAAGGTATTGTGAATAGAGCAGCAATGAACATGGATGAACAGGTACCTCTATCGTAGGATACAGAGTCCTTCAGGTTTATGAAAAATAATGGGATGATGCCAGTAGTAGGTCTATTTCTAGTTTTTGAGGAACCTCCGCACTTCTTTCTATAATGGTTGCACCAGTTTGCACTCCCACCAACTCTGGAAGTGAAAGAGTCCCCTTTCCCCATATCGTTGGCAGCATTTGTCTTTTGATCTTAACCATTCTGACCAGGGTCAGATGAAATCTCAAGGGAGTTTTAATTTTCATTTCCCTGATGGCTAAAGATGTTGAACACTTAAAAATATTTCTTAGTCATTTGTATTTCATCTTTTGACAACCATGTTTAGTTAGTTCCTTGCTCCAATTTTTAATTGGGTTTTTTTATGTTTAGTTTTTTGAGTTCTTTATATACTCTACCTACTAACCTTCCTATCAGATGTATAACTAGTAAAGATTTTTCCCATTCTGTACTGCCTCTTCATTTAAATAATGGTTTCCTTTGCTATACAGGAATGCTTCAGTTTCATGAGGTCTCATTAGTCAGTTGTTGGTCTTGATGCCTATGCTACTGGGGTCCTGTTCAGAAAGTCTTTTCCTGAGCATGTAAGTTCTAATGTATTCCCTACTTTCTTCTCTATCTGATATGTAGGATGCAGTAGAATATAAATGTAAATAGAATGGGGAATAAGAAGGCAGGGCAGAGAAGGGAGAGATCTAACACTAAAGAGCTTTTGAAAAAGTCATATGTAAACCTATTACTGTAGATACTTCTTAAAATATATATCCATAAACAACACAAAAAGTTTAAATGGAGTTACCCTATAATGGGAGGGGGACAATACTCTTACTAGACACCACAGCCTAACAAATAAAAATCCCTGTACTAGAAATGGGTCCCCCTGGAACTGTCAACCAGGGAGGTCCCACAGACCCTCCAACAGTACTAACTACTGCCACTGTTCATTGTTACCCACCATAACTTGGTGGTAATACAGTATTGCTAAAGACAGGGTATACTTGAGTCACAGAATAAACAAAGAAGAAATCAAGCTGGTACTGACCTTGAAGCTTCACCTCTACTGGCTAGTTTTCATAGTGCTGGAAGGTTCTATGCATGCTATCAGAACAGAAGAGTAAGCATCAATGTAACCCAGGTGTGAACACTGGGAGCTACAATAATGACAGGTCTGGTAAGATATACACACCTGTGAAACAGTGTCAAGAATGTTATGAGTAACCATCCACTTTCTAACTGGATTGGATTTAATGTCCACTTCACAAGAAGGAGCCCATACATAGCACTTATTTGGATAAAGAATCTGTGCCCAGACAAGACACGGGCCCTAGGGGAGAACATGCTACTATTATCCTGCTAAATGAACACAGTATTAAACTGGCTGTTAATGACTTGGTGTTATACCCATAATTAGTGATCATCTCAACTCGCTTCTTCTTGCAGTAGATGACAATTAACACAGAGACCCCAAACTGGTGTACATCAAAAGAATAAAAGACCATATAGTAGTCAACCATGAATGGGATACCTATATCCTACCTTCTTCTCCCAAGGCTCAGAAATTACTGCAGAAGAAAAGATGGAAAGAATGTAAGTGCCAGAACTGATGCATGATCACAAGGAACCCATGCAGTCCAGACACTACAGAGAAGTTGCACACATGAACCCACAGTGCTGTGAAAGGATGCATAAGACCTGTTCTAGTTCAAGCCAAACAAAAACTCAGGAGGGTAGTGGAGGTAGGCAAGAAAACCCAGTCCTAGATGAGGAACTACTGGCAATTGAAAGCTGCAGGGAAAGTGAGACTCAGTTTTCCTTAAGGATGTGATTCTGGGTAGATTGACCAGGCTCCAGGGGATGAACCCACACCCAAAAGCATCTGGGGAACACATAATTAGACTTAACAGGCCTTTTAAAAAGAACTATTATAAGCCTGGGTGTGGTTGTGAATACCTTTAATCCCAGCACTTGGAAGGAAGAGGCAGGCAAACCTCTGTGAGTTCAAGGCCAGCCTGGTGTACACAGTGAACTACAGGTCAGCTGGGACTACAGGGAAACCCTGTCTCTAAAAGACCAAAAAAAGAGAAAAATTATCACTTATAATAGAGGATATGAAATCAATCAGGGGTAATAAAGTGGGGGTGGGGATCTGAATATGACTGAAATGTACTGTATGATTCTCAAAGAATCAGAGCTGAGAAAGGTGACACGAGCCTTTAGGCATATCTTGGAAGGCAGAGGCAGGCATATCTCTGTGACATCCATTGCAAGTTCCAGGCCAGCTGGGGCTACATGGAGACCCTGTTTCAAAACATGTGTACAGCTGAAGATTATACAACAAAAAAACAGAGTGCCAGGAAGGAGAAACTTCCTTTTAAGTTGCTGATCAGGGTAGTCCAAGAGATTCTCAGAATTACACAGGCTATTGCCACAGCCCCTGATTGCCTCCAGAACTTCAAGATAAGACCCTATTGCTGAAGACAGGGTGTATTTCAAACACAGGACTTGGAGCAATGTAGGTGAAACTGACCTAGAAGCCTCTTCCCTGAAAACTAGTTCCCATGGTATCAGAGAATAGTATATAAGTTGCCAAAGGGAAGAGTCAATCAGTGATCCTCCTACATAATAAACAATAATGACTGGCTCATCAACCTATTGACATCGGTGCAGTCATAGCACTTTTACCTTAGGAGTAATCAACAGCTGTCTAATTGGAATTAAGGCCTGCTCGATGGGTCAGAATGCTTGTGTGGCACTGCAAACATAACCAAAGACCATGGTCACAGATCCTAGAGAAAACCTACTTTTGCCACATTCCTAGACCATAGTAATTTTTCAGTTTATTCTAAACATGCATCCTCATATTTCACCCTCATCAAAGAAGCTTCTTTTTGCAATAGGTGGAGACTATTACAGAATTTCAGAATCCAAAGAATGAGTGTCTGTGAGATGCTGAACCCTGTGTCACATCTTCAACACAACTTCTACACATAGGATGAATGCATCTCTCAATTCTCACTAGAGTAGTTTCCTTATGCAGCAAATGGTGATTAACAATTGGCTGATGTGCAGAGAACAAGAAGATTCTAACCCCTGAATAATACAGCTATTTCAAAGCTCTGCCTCCCAGAGCTCAGGTATTACTGCAGAAAGATCATAAGAGCAAGAAGAGGTGGACGACCACAAAGAAACAGAGTTTTCCAGACAGCTGGTCATTTACTCATATAAACTCATAGCAACGGTGACAGCATGTGCAAGTCCCACGCAAGCTCAAACCAGACAAAATCCCAGCACAGACATGGGGAAGTAGGTAAGAAATCCCAACCCAACATAAGGAACTCTTGGCAATTGATGACTGCTATGAGGAAAAGAGTGTCTTACAGGGTTGGGACTCTCGGGCTCAGCAGTGGATGGATCCACACTGAAGGATATAGGGGGACACAAACCATGCTCTATAGGCACTTTGTGTGTGTGTGTGTGTGTGTGTGTGTGTGTGTTCAGTAAATTGATCGGAGGCAGTGGGAGGCAGTATGACGAGGAGGGCAGATCTAAATGCCGTCAAACTACATCGTATGGAAATCACAAAAATTCAATTAAAATGTAAAAAAGAATCAATTACATAATTAGTTTACTTAATAAAATGTAACTTCCATGATAACAAAAATAAATAACAAAATAAGATGATCCTATTATACATTTTTTAGAAAGTAAAACTCTGAACCAAAACAGGAGCTTACCTTGACTTTGCATTTGGGATTCTAGGAGATTACAAGGTCTATTCTCATTCAGTAATGGCCAAAAGAGGAAACATGAAGGACTTTTGTAGACCAATCTCAGAGACCAATTACAACAGGATAAAAAGCAAAGCCCAAGGAGAATTCCCAAAGCTGTGTATATGGAAGAATGTGCATCTACATAGCATTCCCTCAGCTCTAAGAGATGAAGCTGTTTAGAGGGAGAAACTACCTCACAACCCTGTTGTCTAGGTCCACTGTGCTGCTGCAATAAAACACCTGAAGCATAAAAATAGTAACTTATTTCCCATACACCTGGAGGCTAAGAAGTCCAAGATTAAGATACCAACAGATTCACTGTCTGCTCCCTAGACACGGCTTGTTGCTGCACTGTGGAGAGAAGGAATGTTTTGTCTTCACATGGCAAAAGGCAGAACAAGAAGGAACCGATTCCTCCCATCAAACCCCCTTAGTCAAGCATGTCAAGCACATGATCTACTTCACAGGGAGGCACTCCCATGCCTACACCTCCTCAAGGCTCTACCTCTTAATGCAATCTTAGGGACAGTACCTGAATTCTGACAGGGCACATTCAAACCATAGCACCGACACCAAAATGTAATCACCACATCAAGCCCATGACCCAGGAACCAGGCTCCTGTGTACTTGAAGAGGACCCTTTTTTATCCATGTTTAAGCTTTTCTGGAGAATCCTCAGGAATTACATGGCTAAAAGCATATACATTATACATTTAAACCTGAGTAATACTGAAAAAAATCTAGTTCTTTGCATAGGTCAGGCTACCTAATGACCATCCATGGAGCCAATGGACTAATCTCCAGCCTCTGATCCTGTAGCATCCCTGGTCCCCAGTTCCCTGGTGGGTCTCACTGTCACATGCTCTTTGCCTATAGTATTGCTAAGAAGCTGTTGCTGACAAAAGACCCAAGGTTCCTGTCTACATAAGTCCCCAACTAAATGATTTTTTCCTTGTATTGAGGTAAGCAAATAGTTTTGGTTTCCTCTAAAAAATGAATATGTTTCTATAGCTTAACAAAATACTTATATTTGGTACTTTTTACAAGGATAATATTTGGGCCGTGGAGTCAGGCAGAAGTAGATTTAAATCCTAATACAACAATCCCAACACAAGAACCAACACTTATATTAACTTACATTAACAAACCAAGTCATCAGAACAATTCTATCTAGTGGGTTCTACTGTTGTTCCACTGTCCAGATAGGACTTGCTCCTGCACATCTTGCTGCCTGGATCTGTTCTGCCAACCACTGAGCTCTTTCTTTCACCTCCCCATTCTCTTGCCTATGTGCCATATGGCTCTGAACTCTGGCATTCCTAGGTAAAACAAGGGTAATATTAGCATCTATTCAGGATATTATTCAAAGAAATTTTTATTGCTCTTTTTATGGTGCTGGGATAGAACCCAGGATCTTGTACATGTTAAGTGTACCACTAAGCTACAACTCTAACAATATAGTAAACCAATCCTTGGAAAAATTCTAAGTGCAAATCCTGGCATACAAAAAATGTTCAGTGAGTATTGACAGAAATATATTCATTTATGCAAATCAAAATACCTGATGATTAGTGGATATTAATTTATTGTTGAATACACAATAATGGTCAAAGCTGAGTGATGTCAGGTATATGGTATATGACTGGAAAGATACGATATTAGATGCAACTAAGGAATCATTGGTGATTGTATGTAGCATGGTGATTACCTAAGAAAATGTCATTTTCTTCAGATACATACTGAAGTGCCCTGACTAAAATTACATGATATTCTTTAAACTTCTCCAGCATCTAAGCAAAAGAATGGCAACAGAAAAAATTAAAACAACAAAAAAAGTTTATCATCATGAAGCTGAATGGCAGATACATGAGTGTTTATTGTATAATGCATACTTGAATTTTTTTCAAAGTAAAACATTAAGAAAGAACTGTGTAAAGTTTTACACAGTTGAGCCTTGAAACTCCCTTCAACTGAACTGCTGCAAGTGACACTTTCATGTGTTCTTCATGTTTTTAATGGTCATAATTCCTGGATGCTACATTCCTAATCAGAAACTTCACTGCAGCACAAAGTTACCACAGTAGATGATATGCAACCAGTTAAAAGAAAGAATAAATTCTGTCTGTGGTTAACATGGACACATTTACATTAATGAGTGACATACAATAGCTGCCATTGTAACACAGCGATGCACAAAGAAACCATGGTCTCACCGCCTCTCTACATCTCACCCTATATATTCTTTCTATATAGGTAAACACCATACTCAAAGTTAGGAATATCTTCTATATGAATTACAATCCAGAATCAATGAAAGTGTCTGATATGTCAATGTCAAATTAATTCTTTTTTGTTTTCTTAAAAACTGATTTCCTAGCTGGACATGACAGTGCATACCTTTAATCCCAGCATTTGGGAGGCAGAGACAGGCAGATCTCTGAAATCGAGGCCAGCCTGATCTTCACTGTGAGTTCCATGCCAGCTGGGGCTGCAGGAAGTCCCTGTCTCAAAAAAGAAAAACAAAATTTCCTGCTACACACCTGGCAACTGAACCATGTTTATTTTATCTGTTTTATTCTCATTTCCTAACATTGTATTCTAAGGGTCTATAATTCAATAAGAGATAAGTAGTCAATTAATAGCTATTGATGGTTGGGATGGGGATAGTACACATTTCAAGTGTGTGGTATGGGTAACAAAGGTACTGTGGACTACAGCAAACGGCATGCTCACTGTCAAGTTCACTCTCAGCACTCTCCACTTTTCTTGGTATTTTATCCCAATCACATATAAAACAAGCATTCAGAGAGGAGGCAACACCAAGTATAATGGTTCAAGCCCAGTCCTAGCATTCAGCAGACTGGAGCAGGAGGCATGAATATGAAACCAGTCTGAGGCTACAACCAAGGCCCTGTCTCAATTTCTTTTTAAGTATTATTCAGTCAGAAAAAAAACAAGGGTGTCTACTTTCTTCACTCTTCTTAAATATAGTGTCTGAAACCTTACCTAAATCAGTAAGACAAGAGAAATAAATAAAGGAGAATAAATTGTGTGCTGGCTAATTCCAATTTTTAACCTCGCAAGATCTGAAGTCAACTAACAGATTTGCCTTTGGAAGAGTCTATGAGGGCCTTGTTGGACTACACCTCTCCTATTGGTGATAACCCATTCTAGTAAATCACACACAGACACACAATCTGTCAGTTCTGTTCCTATAGGGAAGACTGATTAATACAAGTGGGAAAGAAGAACTCAAATTATCCTTATTTGCAAACATAATCCTGTACCTTAAAAAAATCTTTAAGGCTTTATCAGAAAACTCTTTAGACCTGATAAACACATGGAGCAAAGTAGCAGGATACAAAATAAAGGCACAAAACTCAGAAAACTTATTATACAACAATAGTGAACTTTTGAAAAAAAACATATTAGGAAAAAAATCCCATTCACAGTAGTTTAAATAACAAGTAAATAAAATACCTAGGAATGAAACAAAGTATAGAGGTAAAAGATCTCTACAACAAAAATGTCAGAAAAGGGTCTGGAGAGATGGCTCAGCGGTTAAGAGCACTGGACGCTCTTGCAGAGGACCCATGTTCAGTTCCTAGCACCCACATGGCGGCCTACACGGTGGCAAATAACTGTTTATAATTCCAGTTCCAGGGTATCTGACACCCTCTTCCAACCTCTGCAGGCATTGCACAACATGGGTACACTTACATACATGCAGGTAATACACTTATACACATAAAATAAAAATAATAAATAAAAATTTTGCATGTTAGAACACTGAAAGAAAAAAACTGAAGAGGACATACTTACGGATGGGTAGAACTAATACTGTGAAAATGGCTATATTATAAAAAAGAGAACTACAGATTCAACATAATCTCCACCAAAATACCAATGGCATTCATTACTAAACTAGAAAATATCATATTGAAATTCATTTGGAAGCATAAAAGATCCCAAATAGTTAAAGCAATCCTTGGCAGAAACAGCACTGCCAGAAGTATCACAGTACCTGATCTCAAATTATACTATACAGCTATAGTGTATGGTACTGGCAGAAACAGACAGATAGGTCATTGGAATAGAACAGAGGACCTAGAAGTAAACGCATGCAGCTATAGCTGTCAAAAATATACACAGCATTAGAGAAACTACGTATGCACATGTAAAGAATGAAGCTAGATTCATCTCTCTTACCCTGCACAAAATCAATCCAAAATGAAGTCAAGGCCTTAAAATGAGACCAGAAGCTATAAAACTTCTAGAAGAAAACAGGAGGAAAAACACTTCCAGACACAGGCCCAGACAAGGACATTCTAAAAAAAAGACATAATAGCTCAAGAAATAACCACAAGAACTAATGAGATGACTTTAAATTCAAGAGTTTTTGAAGAACAAAGAAAGCAATCAACATTGATAAGACATCCTATAGGATGTAAGAAAATATTTTCCAGCTGTAAATCTGGCAGGAAATTAATATCTAGAATCTACAAAGATTTAATAAATACCAAAAATTCACCAAATTAATATAATGGTAAATGAATTCAACAGATAGTTCACAAAAGAAGAAACAGGAATGGCCAATACATACACCAAAAACTATTCCAATTTTTAAACATGTAAATTAAAAAGAAGTTGAGATTCCATCTCACCCAGTCAGGATGGCTATCATCAAGTAAACAAATGACCAAAAATGCTGGCAAGGATTTGGCAAAAGGAAACTTATACACTTCAGGGAATGTGTAAACTAGTACAGCCACTACAGTAAATCAGTATGGTGGTTTCTCATAAAACTAAACTAGAACTATATACAATCCAGTCACACCACTCCTAGATATATACCCAAAGGAATCTAAGTCAGTATTTAACAGCAATTATCTGTATACCCATTTTTACTGCAGCAATATTTACAATAGTCAAGATATGCAACCAGCCTAGATGCCCATTAACAGAGGAAAGAACAAAGGAAATGCAGTATATATACATAAAAGTGAAATTATGTCATTCGTAAAAATAAATGGATATAACTGGAGCCTATATTAAGCAAAAACACCAGACTCACAAAGATAAGTATTGTGTGTCTTTTTTTACTGGCAAAACTAAATTTTAAGAAATTTTATTCATCCCCCATTGCCCTCCCTTCCCACTGAACCCCTTCTCCTTTGTGCCTCGCTGCCCAGTGGTCAAATCATTAGAGAAAATTACACCTCCTAAAATTTTTTAAAAACTGGATCTATAGCATAAAATAGGAAAGCATTTCTTTGTAGATACAAATACGTAAAACTAAAAGGCAATGGTTAGCTACAAATATATACTATATATACTTGTATATTTATAATAGAATATCTGACAGAAACAACTTAAGGGACAAAGACTTCCTTCCAGTTCATAGTTCAAAGGACATTGTGTCCTTTATGTCCGGGAAGGCATGATGGCAGGAAGAGCTTGAAGCTGTGGCAACAAGAGGGTGAGGTGTGCAGTTGGCTGCATGGATGATCAGTCAGAAATCAGAGTAGCCAGTGGAGACAGCCTATAACCTGAAAGCAACCCCTCCCCCGTCACAATCAACTACTTCCTCAGCTGAACCCCACCTCCAAATGTTTCCACAGCCTTCCAAACAACACCATCAGCCAGATACCAAGTGTTCAAACATACAACCCTGTGCAGGACATGCCAACCACAACACATATGAAAGACATGAAAACAGAAGAATGAGTACTGAATGACAAATGGACACAGAGGGAAGGAGAAAAACAAAGCCTAGTGAGAAGGAAAAAACAAGCAAACGTTCTCTCTCCTATGTGCTTAGACACAAGCACACATGTGCATGCACACACACACACTCATGAAAGCAGAAGAATAATCATTTGGTGGGGGAGGAATGGTAGCTGTGGGTGGAAACAAGATAAGGTAATGGAGGATTAAATATGAGGAAGTACAATAATATATGGAATGTCATATAAAGAGCTGGGGAAAGTGGGAGGGGGATTTGGAGATGGCTCAATTGGTAAAGTGCTACCAGTGCTGGGCATGGTAGCATGTGCCAGTAAGCCTGACACTGGGGAAGAGGAGGGAAGTGGAGATAGAAGGATCTCTGGAGCTGCTGGCAAACCTTTAGTCTAGTCAGATCAGTGAGGTTTAGGTTCAGAAAGAAATTGCCTCAAAAATAAATGGTGGAAAGTAACTGATGAAGTTACTGACACCTGACATCAACCTTGGCCTCTATCTACTCTCATGCACACCCACATGCTTACACACACGAGCATGTACTTATGCACATACACAAAAAGAAAAAGAAAGTGCCAAAAATAAACTTACTGCTTTGTATGTTTACTGAAATAATACAATTTTTTAAGTAGAGAAGAGGCAGGCCATAAAAACGGTCCACATTGTGTAAATGTATCACATTTTCATTAGTCCTTGTCAGTTTTGAGGACACTTAGGTTGCTTCCAACTCTTAGCTACTGTGAAAAGAGTAGCAACAAACACGGTTGTGTAAGTACCTCTGCAATAGGATGAATTTTTGGTTATATGCCAAAGAGTGGTATAACCAGGTCAAACAGTAGGTTCATTTTAGTTTTTTAAGAGTTCTCCATACTGCTTTCCAAAGGGGTTATATGATCATTCCGCTTTCCCCACATCCTCTCCAGTGCTGGCATCATTTATTCTCTTGATCTTAGCCAATCTGGCATGGGTAAAATGAAATCTTACAGTGGTTTTAATTTACATTTGCCTTATTACTAACGATGTTGAACACTTTTTAAAAGATGTTTTCAGCCATTTTTATTTCTTCATTAGAGAATTCTCTGTTCAGATCTTTGTCCAATCTTTTAATTGGGTCACTTGTTTTCTTCATTCTTTGTTTTCTGAGCTCTTTATATATTCTAGATGTTAAACCCTCTCTCAGATGTGTTGTTGGTGAAGATTTCCTCCCACTCTGTGGGTTTTCTTTTCACTTCTTTGGTTGTTTCTTTTGCTGTACAGAAGCTTGTTAGTTTAATGAGGTTCCACTTGTTGACTGTTGACCTTAATTCTGGAGGAACTGATGTCTGATTTAGAAAGTCCTTTCCTACACCTATATCTTGTAAGTGATGGTCAGTGTTTTCTTCTAGACAGTTTCAGAGTTTCAGGTTTCACACTAAGGTTTTTGATCCATTTAGGGTTGACTTTTGTGCAGTTCTACTGAGCTACAAAAACAATGAAACCATGAAATTTTCAGATAAATGGATGGAAATAGAAATTGCTATACTAAGAGAAGTAACATGGATTCAGAAAAACAAACAAGGTATGTTCTCCCTCATTTATGGACCCTAGCACCAAATCATTATATGTGAGTATGAATCCTAATGTGACTGCAGTAATCAGGATAATGGAAAGGAACCAGGGAGGTAAAGGGAAAAAAGGAGCCTGAGAGAGAAGAACAGTAGGAGACAGGTGTTACCAAGGGGAAAATGGATAAAATGGGGGTGTGAATGGAAACGGGGAGGGACAGACAAGGAATTTAGGGGATAAAAAGGAAAGAAGTAGAACCATAGGAGACTGGTGTCATCAAGGAAGAAATGGGGACGAGAGGGACACCTGAAATGGAAAAGGCATAGAGGGAGGGTTAGGTAGGAAGAGAAAGAGGAGAAATAAATAACACCTAGCTACTGCAAAAACACCCAAGGGACTCATATCAGTCCAACAATCTAATGACAAATTCCACATACAATATCTCTACAGGAGTCCATGTGTATAGCTGAAGGCTACATAACAAGAAACAGTGTCAGACAAGAGAATCCTCCCTTTGAGTTGTTGGTCAGGGTAGTTCAAGAGACTCCCAAAATTACACAACTTATTGCCACAGCCCTTGATTGCCTCCCAGAACTTGAAGGTAAGAGCCTATTACTGGAGGCAACATACTTCAGATACAGGGTTTGGAGCAATGAAGCTGGAACTGACCTAGAAGCCACCTCCCAGAAGGCTAGCTCTCACAGCTTTGGAGAGCACTGTATGAGCTGCTAAGGGAGAACACCAATCCAAGGTCCAACACCAGCTTCAAGACCAAATAACCACATCAATGACTGGCACAGCACACCACACTGGTGCAGTAGTGGTTTTTATCTTGGGGACAATCAACAGCTACCTGATGGGACTAAAAGCCCACTCAATGGTAGGAAACTCATGTGCTATACTGCAAACATAGCCAAATATACATGGCTGAAGAGGTCAAAGATCTTAGAGAAAACCTTAAGACTATCACATCCCCAAGGCTATCACAATTTCTTACTATGTGAAAAATATGTATCCTTACATTTACAGACAAATATTCCAGTCACCTCTCATCAAAGAGTCTTCTTTTGAACCAGAGTCTACTACAGAGTACCACAACTGGTCACACACAGACATTGTCTATGGATTTCCGACGTCTAAGTGGCACATCTACAATGCAATCTCTGACACCTAAAGCTCACGGAACATAGAACAAGGGGTAAAGCAGGCACGAATGAATCTCTCCATTCTCATTCATGAAACTTCCACATGCAACAGAGAGCCAGGAACACAAAAGGTCACAAATGGCCAAAACATAGAAATTAAGAATCTGCAGAAGGCTGGTCTTTGGACAGGACACCTATATTAAACTCCACCCACCCAGAGCTCAGGGACCGTTGTAGAAGACGGGGTGAAAAGACTATAAAATCCAGGAAGGATGTATGGACCATATGGAAATAAGGTCTTATAAGCTCCTGGGACCTTGCTAATTGAACCTACAGCAATCGTGACAGCATGCACAAGACCCACTAAAGCTCAAGCAGACAAAAATCCCAGCATAGAACCGGGGATATGGACAGCAGACCCTAATCTTAGATAAAGAAATATTGGCAACTGATTACTATTGGGTGAAGATGAGCTAGTCTTCCTAAAGTGAGGGACTCTGGGTTGGCTGATTAAACTTCAGTGGATGAACCTGCACTGAGGAACACTGGGGGACACTAACTCGACACAATAGACCTTAACAGGTGACAGAATGTGTGGATTCCAATTGGAGGGGTATGGGACAGTACCAGTGGGGAGGACGGGATGAACATGATTAGGGCAATTCCAGTGGGGAGGACGGGATGAACATGAGTAAGACTGATTGAGATGTTCTGTATGAAATACACAAAAATTCAGTTAATTAATTCAAATACACAAACAATTTAAGTGTTAATACTGATTTAGTTAAATGGCACCAAATTCACTACTTCCAAACTTTTCAGCTATCTGAAGGCAAACGGTCTCATCTCCACTATTTGGCTATTCAGAGGTATTCAGTAGAATGAATAAAAAAAGAAAAGAAAAACTGCCCAAATGACTCACAGACCAGGAAGATATGCACACCACAGAATTCTATAACCCTTTGAGTATCTTCCACCCAATGAGAGCCATCACCCCATCTCTTTCATCAGCAGTCCTCAGATCCACCAGACCTCTTCTCAACAAGGACCATGGTACTTATTGGTATATCTATTATCTTATATTCTTTCTATGCAGCATTGTCTCATATTAGAAGGCCTCTCTGATAAGCTATTTTAATGTAAGTTCTCAACTGGCTATCATGCCTTATGCCCTTCCCCTAAAACAAAGATCCTGAGGTTCATCTCATAACTACAAAAAGTTATCTAGTTATTTAATAATTATCAGACTCTGCTGGGCAGATTGCACTAGATTCTGGAATATAGTCAATTAATACTGAGTGTTACTAGTATGTATTCTTGTTAATCACATCTACACTCACCCATCTGAGACCAAACTTTGAGTATTTTCTTAAAGTTCTAACTGTCTTGCAACCTGGAAATGTTATATTTGAAGCATATTACAAACAATGCAAAATTGGGTATGTTCAGAAGAGATTTCCTTAGTCTTGTTTTTTATGAAATTTAAAATACTACAGCAATAAACAGCTAAGTTTTGAGAGCTAGAGGATACATTTTTTTTATTTTTAGAAGTTATCAATGTATCATATCCTTTGCTGTATCACATCTATAGAAAACCTTCTCCAGAAAAACTTAGGCTGTTTTCCAAGGGCATTATGATTCAGTTGTAGTTAGGATTCTGGTTTTGTTTGTTGTTTTTTTTCTTTCAAAGCCCCAAACCTTCTGGCACCCAACACTGGCAGAACGATCATCCCATTTAACCCTTCTATCAGATTATCAGAACCGTGTGATGTCTACCATAAAGCCGGATAACATTACGGCAGTTTGTCTCCAGCACAAAGCTCCTCATAAATAAACAGGGCTGGAGGCATTTTCGGATGGCAGAGGGCAGCCTCCTGCTCCATTCTCACTCAAAGGTGGCCCTGGCTTAGCACAGATATGGTTTACTGGCAGAAAATAAAAGGAAGAAGCAAAAATCGTAAAATACTATCTGTTATCATTTTGTTAAGTGGTAGGATGTTCAGATGTTCTGACATGAAGCATGAAGCTCAATGAAACATTTCTAGCTTAATCTTGAAGGCAAGAGATTTACTTTGTCTTATTTCAAGGCATTTTCTTTCTTTTTTCCTTCTTTTTTCCTTTTGTTTTTCGAACAGATGAAGAGCTTACTTGCTTGGAATCATGAGACATAAAACATCTTGTCCAAAAGACACTAAGACGAGAAAGAGCAAAGATGAAAGTAAAGACAAGCAAAAGGGAAGCTTTTCACCTTACTGGAGAACAACGTGAGCAGAATCACTCCTGCTGTGCAAAGCAATGAAGCAAGTTCTCAGAGGGAAAGTAGGAGCAACTTCCGAAAGAAATCCAGGGCAGATATGCTTACGAAGAGGAAACTTACACAAGATCAGACTTTGAGACAAAGTAGGGTTCAGTCAGGAGAGGTGGTTCTTGGGGGACACTCACCCTGGGGAAAGAGACATCCTGTAACCAAGCTCCTGGCTTCTGGGGAAGAAGCAGAGACAACAAATCTACCATCACTTTCTTGTGAAGCACTACATGCACACTTTCCAGTAAACCTTCCCACTGTACAGTCACGTTGTCTTTTCCCAATACCAATCTAGAAGCTGGTGCTTGAGCTTTCATGTTCAGAAACTCAAAAGGAAGAGTACACTCAAAGGGAGACTCCCAACTGAGGATCCAGCCTCCAAATTAACTTTACTGTATTAGAAAGATAAAAAGGCAGGTGCAGCTCCAAATGTACCCTTCTGTTGAACATTTAAAGAAAAGGAACACATTCGATTATGCTGCACTATTTTCCTTGCTTTTCCCTAGCAAGCACACATAGGAAAACACATTTCAAAAGTCATCTCTCAGCTCTGAAAGATATGACACCAAAATCAAATGAAAGAGTAGATATATACTCATCATCTCCGATTAACTTTTAAACACTATTTACAAAAGGGAGCTGTCTAGTGCAATTCAGACAATACACTTTACATATTCAATCCTTAAATACATCAAGGCACTAACAACAGCTGGGAATTTTAGGAACACCTAATAGGAGAGGAATGTTGCAACTACACCTGGAGGCATAACTGTGACTTCTTTATATTGTCTCACTGTGGTAAATTTTTGTGGAAGTCAAAGCAAAAGAAGGCTTGATGGTAGCAATAGAATCTCTATGTGTCTGCTGGACACATTATTTCTAGTATTTTAAGAGACAATTTACAGACAAGCCTCAGACAGAACTGTCAGAGATCTCTACGACCTGGCTCCAAACTCTCTCCCCAGCCTTATCTCTTACTCCCCCATTTTGTTCCTGCTTCTCTCCCTTCTCTCCCACAACTCCATTCTTACACACAATCATTGACATTAATACACACTGACTTAGGCATTCAAGCACATACAAAACTATTTGCTGAGAATTTGTGAACCCAGTAGTTCTCTTTCACAGCTACACTTAATTTCAAATCTTCCCTCTAATCCAAAATGGCATGCTTCTTCTGTACTTTGTACAGTTTCAGTGGACTTTTTTGTTTGCTTGGTTAGTTTGTTGAGGCATGGTCTTATTATATAGTATAAACTGAATTTGAAGTCACTATGTGGCCCAGGCTGCTGGCCTCAAACTTGCAATGATCCTCCTGCTTCAGCCTCCCAAGTGCTAGAATTATACAAGTGCACCACCATGCACAGCTCTCAAAGTCTACTTTAAATAGCACTTCTTCGACAGAGGCCTTGAAGGACGGCCTTTCCGTAATGTAGTTTTAACTTGCCTCTACTTTCATGCATAATGTCCTTCTTGTAACCTTTACCAATTTCTACCAACGCTTTGGTCATATTCATTGTGCACAAAGGTGTAAGTGTAGAACATAAGTAAGTCTATCACCATCACTAACTCCCTTCTCCCTTTGAATGGACACCATGCCACAGGTCACTTCAAATACCCTAAGTGCTGTGAGTACAGTAGCAGAGCAGTAACGTTGAAGAATATGAATGAAATCACTCATATTTGTAGTGAGTAATTCATATTAAGATAAAAGTCAGCACATTACTAGTAAAAAAAAATACCTTACACTGATTGGTACTTTCAGATGAGTTATTTTATTTCATCATTTCTGAGCCCACTGTGATAGTGTCAACTGGCAGGAATCTAGAATAACCTAGGAGTCAGACATTGGTACAGCTACGTGGGATGTCTGGCTTAGGGTTAGGTTAGCTTCTAGGCATGCCCGCAAAGAATTATCTTGATAGCTAAGTGAGGTGGGAAGACCTGCCCAAAGCGGCCTGGGGTCCTGGACTGTGTAAGTGGAGAAAGCGAAATAAGCAGCAGCAGCATTCAATGTGAAACCAATGTGACCTGCTTCCTTGACTTCCCTGTCATGATAAGAATTACCATTGAAGTCTGGCATGGTGGCACATGCCTTTAATCCCAGCACTCAGGAGGCAAAGGCAGATGGATATCTGTGTTCAAGGTTCAAGGTCAGCCTGGTCTACATAGGGAGTTCCAGGCCAGCTGGGGCTACAGGGAGACCCTGTCTCAAAACACCAAAAAAAGAAAAAGAAAAGAAAGCAGGAAAAGAAAAGAAAATACCCTTGAATTGTGAGACAGAATAAACCCTTTCTCCCTTAAGTTGGTATTAATTTGCTTTCTGTTGCTGTGACAGAAACACTGACCAAAGGAATTTATAAAAGGAAGAGTTTATTTAGTTTATGGTTCCAAGGGGACAAGAGTCCATCATGGTTCATGAAGTTGTGAAGATGGAACCTGGTTTGCAGTGGAGACCCCAAGAAGACATTCATGATGCCAGAACTGCGAGACATCTACCAAGGAGAACTGCATACAGAGTGGTACAAGCCCAAGAGAAAGATGTATGTTGCACACAGCAAAGCTAGAGGAGTTAAGTCACCTAAGTTCTTTTGAAGTAAAGTTCCAGAAGCTGGACATGGAGTTACTGGATCTGGTCTCTGCCTGGCTGGTTTTTGGTATTGTCTTGGTCCAGTATTTCCTCATTATGACTCTATTTCTTCATTTGGGAATGGGGATGTTTATTAGGTTCCATTGCATGTTGGGAATATGTAATATGTCTTTTGATTTTACAAGGGCTTAGAGTTAAGAGATTGACCTGAGTCTCAGAAGAGACTTTGGACTATGGATTTTTGAATGGTGTTGAGACTGGTGAAGACTACGGGAACTTTTAAGGTTGGACTAAATGCATTTTGCATTTTATGTGGTCATGAGCCTATGGGGGCAGGGAGTAAAGGATAGTTTGAATGAGAACATACCCCATAAGTTCTAAGTATTTGGACATTTTATCCCCAATTGGTTGGCAATATTTTGAGAAGTCTTAGAAAGTGTGGCCATGCTGGAGAAAGCATGTCACTGGGGGTGGGCTTAGAGAGTTCTTAAGCCTTGCCAGCTCTCCAGTCACTCACTGATCCCTGTGCCTGCTTGATGGTGTGAGCACTTAGCTTCTACTCCTGCTCCAGCCACCTCTGCCACAATGCCATCCTGCCATGATGCCCCCTTGGAACCATAAGTTAAATAAACTCTTCCTTTTATAAGTTCCCTTGGTCAGTGTTTCTATCACAGTCACAGAAAGCAAACTAATACAAGTTGCTTCTGTAGAGTATTTTATCACAGCAATAGGAAAAGTAACTGAAGTCATTCACTGACCATCTACATAGTAATATGAAATTCAGATTGTTTTTACAATTAATGGCACAGAGGCTTTGCTTGGTATGACTGAACTACTCTGAAGCAAGATATCATTGCATATGGAAAATGGTAGAGATGAACCAATTTTCCCACAAGCTCTCATCATAGTTGAGACAAACATTTCTAATGGTAAATGTTCTTTGTCCATAAGAAAAGGATCTGAGCTTATACCTAGTTACCTGCTCCGCCATATTTTCTCCTGTCCCTCTGAACACTCATTTAACTAGACACAGACCTAACTCACAGGGGGAGGGGACTGTTTCCAGTCTGTGCACACTATAGAGTCAGCCAGCCACTACTTGCACGTAGCTCAGCGGAAAACATGGAAAGGAAGCTGGTAGTTCCTGTGGCTGAAGGAATTACATGAGAGGTTAAGGAACTCCGCCAGGATGCTCAGTAGAGATTTCTGGAATTAAGTCTGAGAATATGGAAAATCCTTTAACTCTCTTGCCTCTGTCCTAAGGAAGGAGCCATACAAGGCATAACACACAGGCCTTCCAAACTCTTGGCCCAAGAATTCCATACCTGGACTTGATTATGGAGAAAGAAATCCAAAATTCAAATAGGGATGCATATTTATACAGACATTAATTGATCGCCTCACAGATAAGCTATACGCAATGGAGCCATCCATTTAGTAATATAATATTAGCTTAAGAAAGAATACCATACAGTCACTGAAAAATATAGAGCTAGGAGTGGAGCACTCTAGCATCTGCAAGGTCCCGAGTTCATTCCTGGGAATGGAAGAAGAAAAAAGTAAGAGGAAGAGAGGTAAAGAAAAGTATTTTTATATAGGATGCTTAATACTATGACAGACATAACTTTCATTGTACAATGTGAGTTGAAAAAAAAAGAAACACAATCATATTGTACCCAATTGCCAAAATATAAATATGTAAAATGGTTTTAACAAAGTGCCAAAATGTTAGCATTTTTCTGTGAAATTGTACAACTGAATTTACTTTAATGCTTTTCCTACTTTCTAAGTGACTTTGTATCATTTGAATAATTTGAAAAATACAGAAAGAAGAATAGAAAATGATTAAAGGAGAAAAATTTTGGTTCTTTATGAAAAAAATTAATGCTAAAATAAGATTATTTATTTTACAAAACAACATTACATTTGATGTTTCATATAACCCAAGTCATCTCCTCTTAAATTTTATAAATGTACTACATTTCTTTTTAAAATCTTCCCCTTAATTTTCAGATTATTAAGCTTGAAATTCCGAGCCATCAAATCATTACCTTAATAGAATTTGTGTTAGAATGATGTCAAATGGGCCAGTAAAGCAACCACCCTACTACACTAACCAATTTAAAGACTGGAAATATCCCCAAATGCCAGTATATTCTTTGATCACTCCTCAAATCCACAAAAATCTATGAGAGTTGTTTTTAGTCACCCACTAATATAATTGAAACAATGCTTTCAAATAGGAACACTTTAGAAACTACTCTTGTAAAAAAATTAGAGGAAAAAACAAAGTCTATGAGGAACTTCATTAGGTTTACAGATAAATTCCTCCTTCGTCCCTCAGGCACTGCCTTCTTTCCTCTTTATTTCTTATTTCTTCCCTCTGTTCTCACTGTCATCCTCCCTGTTTTATATTTTCTGTCTTCTGTTTATAAGCCAAGAAAATCTGAACTTCTCAAACTTGGTGGATGAAGGTATAATAGAAAGTTTCACAATTTACATCCAAGCTGTTTGCATCATCTTCTCAGGCATCGGCTTGTCTTCAAGAGTTCAGATCATAGACTCATGGATGAAAACCTGACTTAGGTAGCGAGATCTTAGCAACTGCAGCTTGTCGGAAGTATCAAGTTTGCTTTAACCCAAGCAAAAACCTAGATTCAGGGCAAAACTAAACTCAAAATCATTCTTATACTCCAGTGCTGTCCCACTTCTGTGACTTTGTCCCTTTCTGTGATTACATTCACGGAATACTATGCTCTGTTCCCCAGACCAGGCTTACATGGAGAAGACTGTTTCTTCATCAGATGAAAATTCATGTTCATTATCCTCATTATTCTACCACTTTTAACGCTATACAAAATGTTGTGTTTTCTCAGGATAGTGTCATGTAAAGCATAAGAAATGAGTCTACAGAATGCTTTCCATGACACACAGAGGTATCATTATGCTGACTCTTCAAGCAATGTGTATATAGATACTTTGACAGTCTAGGATATTCCAACATAATTTCTGTCTATGTTTTTATTTTTTATTTTTGGTTTTCACTGGCTTGTTTGTGACAAGATCTCAATATTTAGCCCAGGCTGGTCTTCAACTCATTATTCTCTTTTATTGGCCTCCCCAGTTCTAAGATTACAGGCTCAGCCATAATGTATAAAAAAATTACTGGTATATATTTACTCACTCAATAACTATAAACAAGAAAAAATGCTAGTTTGTGAACACAGATATCTTTACAGGTTTTAAATAAAATTTACATGAGCAGTGACTATAATTAACTTGCTGTTTTTAGCTTAACTTGCGGTGACCATGTCCATTTGTTTATTCATTGAACATATCCGCCCACCCTTCCCTTTTGCCAAGTATCACATAGCAAATGCAATAATCAAAAGAGGAACAGAGCCTTAGATCAGGATACATTTTTATCAGGGAGAGAGATGAAATGATTCAAATAAAACTGTTATAGTTACAGTCTATTTTGCTACAGTACTTGTTTTGAAAGCCTGAGCTTGTTCCAATGTGAATAGGATACTAGAGAGAATTTAAGCATCTGGGGCATAAGCAAATTTGCTTTGCTTATGTGCAATATCATGTGAGAAATGTTGAGAACACAGCAAAGAATGCCCAGCTCTGCCTGGCCAAACAAAAACACAAATACACCCCCACGCCCACCTGGGATCCCTACACGGCCGTCAGCTCCATGTGTCATAAGCCAGGCACACCATGGCCGCCACCACTTCTTTCCATCCAATTTTAAAGGCTTTCTTCCATCTGTAACTATATTAGTCACTTCTCATTGCTGTGATAGAAACACTAACCGAAGAAACTTTTAAAACGAAGAGCTTATTTAGTTTTGGAGCAAGAATTCATCATGGCAGGGAGGCATGGTGGCAGAGGCAGCTGTACATCTTCAGGCAGGCACAGGAAGTGGAGAGTGACTGGAGATTCAGCAAGTCTTAAGAACTCTTCAAGCCCAACCCCCCAGTGACGAGCTTCCTCCAGCACGGCCACACCTTTAAGACCTCCTAAACCAGTGCCACCCACTGGGTGGTGTCCAAATACTCAGAACCTAGGGGGACATTCTCATTCAAACCACCACAGTAGCTAAGTGCACCAGCTCCAACCCTCCTGCTCTTAGTTCTTCATGCAAACTTCAGATCTTTTCAAGGTAAGGTGCCATGTTCAGCATCTATTTGCATCTTAAGTGTACACCACAAATAAAAGTATGCTAACACTTTTTATAAGGCTTCTATTTTTTTAATGTGCCACTGATGAAATTGTGACGTTCATGGGATAATAATGTACAGTGCATGGCTTAGCTGACTGTTGTGTCACAGAAGAGAAATGTAATGGAGAAATGTAAGAGGAGAAAAAGCACGTGTGAGAATGCCTTTCTCAAAACATGACTGTCTGGTGAAAACCTAATGAAGAAGGAGTACGTTGCAGAAAGCAGAGGAAAGGGAGCAGACTGATGCTCCTAGAAGTGTGTAGCTGGTGAACCTGGAGGAAGAATGAACAAAGGCAGCAAGGAAGAAGACAAAGGAAACTTGGAGCCAGAATCACTGGCCCCACTTTCAGGGCCCTAAAGGCCCTGAGGAGTACAGACACCCCTTAGGAGACACAAAACACAGCGGTACATTTGGACTCTGGTGTCGACAAAACTTCGAGACGAAATCTCTCCCTGCATTATTATCTCCATGTCTACGAGGCAAACATTTACTTTGTGCTGATCTGAAATCTGACTTATCAATCTGCCAGGGTGAAAAGCAATGAATTAAGCAGGTAAATCTCCCTAAAAGAAAGTCCAAAGTACACTACTGACAAGCATATCAGTCTTTCAAGACAAAAAACAAGGTCCCCTTCCCATATGTTCAGGTGCACAGTATATCTAAACTCTCTTTTCAAATAGTTGTTGAGAAACTGAAAGTGGAGAAATATGTCCTATTTAAACACCTGAGGTGGATGTCTTTTCCTCACTGATTTGCTTACCATTGAGCAATATATACTGAGGGTCAGTAACCTGACAAGAAAGAAAAAGAATGAGAGATATGTGGATCCACACTCAATATAAGGCAGGCTACACCATGAGGACAACAGCAAAACAATGGATTCAGACCTTTCCTGTACACATGCCCACTGGGCTTGAGCCACAGTTATGGCAGCAGGGAGCCCTACAGAAGGGAAGTAGCCACTAAATGGTACAAATACGGCCGGGCCCATCTGTCATAAACAGTAGGTCCAAAGGCCACAGGTGCAGACGGCACTAAAAAGTAAAAATCACATTCAGCCGAGGCCACTTGATAGAACAGGAAGAAGCAAAATCTAGGACTGGTTTCCAATCAATAAATGAGTAACAACAGTCTATTCATCTTTGGCACCTGTTGTTTCTTCCTCTTTCTGGTTCATCATGAATAAAACTGTTTTATTTATAAAAGACATGGTGTGTACTCAGGACCAGCCTTTTGCCTATTGTGAGTCAAGCAAAGTTTGTCTTTGTATACTGCCTGGCCAGCTGGCCAATGCCACTGTCTTTCTCTCCTACCAGGTGTCAGGACCACAGCAAGCTACTCTATCCCTTCTCACCATCCAGACTCATGCTTGGAGCCTCCTTCATGGTCTTGCAAAGATTCCAAAGTAATTTCACAAACATTTCCTTCATACCTAGTGTTTCTGTTGTGCTGATAAAGACTGACGAAAAAGAACTTGGGGAGAAAAGAATTTATTTCCATTTTCAACTCCCAAGTAATAATTTATCAACAGTGGAGATCAAGAGCATGAACTTGAGGCAGAAGATGAAGCAGAGATCATGGAGGAATACCACTTACAGCTCACCTCCCTGCTTCTTAACAAAGCTTCCATATACTTCCCAGGTCCACCTGCCTAGGAAGGGCACTTCCCACAATGGGCTTGCCCTTCCTCCATCAACCAGCAATCAGAAAAATGTCCCAGAGATGCGCCCACAGGTCCATCTGATGGAGGAAATCCCTCAATTGATGTACTGATGTCCCCTTCCCGGGTGTCCCTAGTTTTTGTCAAGGTGACAAATGCCAAGCAGCACACCTACAGCAGAGCTTTGTGTTAGACATGAGAGTGGCACTAAAGATGTTACAACCCCAGAGATGACACACCAGTGACGTCACAACCCACAGAGATGACACACCAGCGAAGGGTGCACACGCACACACACACACACACACACACACACACACACACACACACACATGGAAAAACAGACTTCATGTAGTATAAATTAAGTACAAACGAACCACCCAGGAAGCAAGGAGAAGATTCAAGTCAAATGGGGAAAATGGATCCTAAGGAAGAGATGCACATGGTTAACACTGTCAACCTGACAGGACCTAGAATCATTCAGGAGGAGACAAACTTCTGGGCGTGTCTCTGAGAGAGTTTCTGGACTGGGTTAACTTAGGTGGGAAAACCCACCCTAAACATACGTGCCGCCATTCCATGGGCTGGAATCCTGGAATGAATAAAAAAGAGAAAGTGAGCAAAGCACCAATACTCATTTCTGTTTCTTGAGTGAGGACCTGGTGTGATCAGATGACTCAGTCCTGTCACCATGATGAACTATACCTGAACTGTGGGTCAAAATAAACATTTCTTTGCTTAAGTTGCTTTTTGTGAGGCATTTGGTTATAGCAACAAGAAGAGCACCCAATACAGAAAACTGTGAGAGAAACGGGGTCAGTTCTGTGATAACTCTGACCACATGGGTCAAAAGATTTTGGAACTGTTTGCCTAAGGAATGTGCAATTTTGGAAATTTGGATTTTGAAAAGTCCTAGAGAGGAGGGGGTAAGGGGAAAACTAACACTAAGGATGTTGGAAAAGGAAAGCTATACGGAAACCTACTATTTGAGGTTTGTTTTGTTTGGATTTTTTTGTGATACAGGCTCACCCTGAAGCTCAAGCTGGTCCAGACTTGCTATACAGACCAGGCTGGCCTCAATCTCACACAGTTCTGCCTACCTCTACCTCCTGAGTGTTAGGATTAAATGTGTGTGTCACCACACCTGTCCTGAAACCTACAAACCTTTATTTTATAAGCTTCCCACACAGAGACACAAAGGAGTTTGACTGGAGTTACCCTACACAAGGAATAATGTTCCTACCAGAAGCCTTAGGTGATCAAATAAAAAGCCCAGTGTCAGACATGGGACACCTCCTCTCAAGCTGTTAATTGGGGGTATCTTGGAGACCTCCCCCAAACAATACAAACTATTTCCATTGCTTTTGATTGCCCACCAGAGCTTGAGTTTAAGATTCTGTTGCTAAAGACACCATGGTTATAAGGCATTGAGAAACCAAACTGGTACTGAGGAGAAGTTTCCTCCCAATTCTTTTATAGTACTGGAAGGTACTTTATATGCTGCTGAAGAAAAGCCATCACTAGTCTTACTCAGTGATCCCTGTGAGATATAATCCTGATCAATCTGGCAAGATATGCCAATGAGTATAGTGGCTTGAATGTCGTGGGACAACCAAACCCACTCCACAGGGGGAAATGTATGCCTAGTACTAGAAATCTGGCCAAGAAACTATGGTTGGGGAGTTCACAGGCTGCAGGGTGAACATACTGTTATTCTGTCAAATAGACATAATATCAAACCACCCTCTATATACATAGCTCTATAACCAGCTGCAGCTCAGTCCGTGTTAAAGAAGCATCTTTGTGCAATAGCTTTTTTCTTTGTCAGTTAATGCAGACACTCACATCTTCAAAGTACTAAGAATGTCTGTGGCGTACTCAGTCAAAATGAGATATTTATATCAAATTCCTCTCCCAAGGCTCAGGAAGCATCTCAGAAGAAGGAGAAGAAAGATTATAAGGGGCAGAGGTCAGAGAGAGGCAGGGCAAAGCAGTGTCTTCTGGACATGACAGGACTGCTCTACTCATGTGCTCATAGCACCCGTGATTGCCTGGACCAGGCCTACACAAGTTCAAGCTAGTCAACATTCCAGCATGAAGGAGCTCAGGGCTCACAAGCCCCTACCCCTAGATGAGAAGCTACTGACAGATGATGGCTGCTGGGGAGGGAGAATTTTCTCTAGGTGTGTGGTCTCTGGTAAGTCAATTATTTTTCCATGGATGGTGCTCTACCCATGTATACATAGGCAGTACCAATGGGACTCAATGGCTCTAAGCAATAAATAAACGACATGAAGTTGGGAGAGGGGGTAGGGAGGTTCTGGGAGGACTTAAGACAGGTGAAAGGTAAATAGGATCAAAATACACCAAATACACATATGAAGTTCTCAAAGAATTAATAAAAAATATATTTAAAAAGGTAAAATGAAACAGGCAAAATTTAAAAAAGAAAAGAAAAGCCCCAGAAAGGTATGTAAGCAGAGCTTAATAGGCCATTCTAATGGGAGTTTGGAAAGTCAAATGCTAAGAGAAATCCAGACAGTGGAGTCCACAGCTCACTATGCAGACCCAGTAGGGCCTGAAACTCACTATGTAAACCAGGCTGGCCTGGATCACATAGAGATCCACCTGCCTCCACTTCCTGAGTGCTGGGATTAGATGTGCACCACCATGCCCAGCCCCTTTTAGGAAATATTAACAATGAAGAATTTATTGTAGTATCATCTGGGAGAGGATGTGAATAGAGAGTAAATCTCAAGACAGGAGAAAAGTCTTCGAAACACTCTCTAGTCCTCTCCCCAGATCTCTCATCTCCTGAGAACTACTCAAACTTCCTTTCCACTCTTTCCAAATCTCAACCTGGATTGGCTCCATAGGCTTTTCCTCTGTAAAACATGAGGATACTTATCTGAGGCCACTCTCCTAAAATCAGAGAGTAGAGGAAGCTGGGGGACAGCGTGCAAGCAAAATAAGCCAGGCACAGAAGACAGTCATCATCTGTTCTCCATGCGGAAACTAAAAAGAAAGAAGAGCTGCCCTAAAAGTAAAAAAGAGACAAATGGAGACTGGGAAGGGAGTTGAGCAGAGGGAGAAGAAAGATGTGAGAGCAAAGGCAGGAGAAGAGTGGATGGACAGGATATATGCAGGCAAGAAGATATCAGAGGATCCCACTAGTTTTTACAGTTATTGTGTGATTATAATACTGCTAAAAATCAGAAGCTAAATTTACATGTCATCATTTCATTCCTATCACAAGAGGCCGGGGGATATGCTCCTTGATACAGTCCCAGTGCCCTTCTATGGATGCTTACCCAAGCCTTCTCTTAAGTTGGAATAAAGACTCCTTGACAGAGTCCTTGCTAAGTAAAAGAACACATTACCTTTATTAAACCAGTCCTCCATTCTTGGAATAAACGGCCAGGTTTCAAAATGAACACACTGACCAACTGAGGGGAAGGGAGCCTTCAGAGGACTAGTGGGTGCAATGATTTAGGGCATGAGAATAGACAATAAAGGAAAGCTTCTAACCACACGACACGAGAACAAGAGGCTCACTGGGAAGCCTCATACTGGAAAAATCTTCTTAGGTCAAGTTTGTAAATACAGATGTCACACCATGTTCTCACTGTGCCAAAGTAGGATTTTGAGTTCTTTCTGCAAGTCAGAACCACCACGCCTGTCTCTTCTGCACTGCCTGACCTCCAACAGCAATTTACTGAAAAACTTGTGTGTTTTAGTGATTCACTGGTCATCTACTGTGCACTAAGTACTGTTCTGAGGAGTGGGACAAAGTGGAAAGCAAAAAAAAACACAACCTCCTGCTCTCTTTATTGAGCAAATAAACACAAAGGAGGAGTAATGAATCTCTCTCTCTCTCTCTCTTTTTCTGTCTCTGTATGTGTGCGTGTGTATGTGTCTGCATCTCTGCATGCATGCATGTATGCATGTGTGTTACATTTAAAAATGCTGAGTGTTGGGGAAAACTGGGAAAACTTTTAAACTGTTAGAATTAGGGTTATGTCTACTAGGTGGTCCAGGAAGACAGTACTGAAAAAACTTGAATTTCATTCCAGAAATGGAGGCTTAAAGGAGCCAAGGAGATAACAGGGAAGATCCCAGAAATCTTATCAGAAAAACTAGACAGTGGCTCTTTATATCTGATAGATATAAAGGTTGACTATATATATGAGAGAGAGAGAGAGAGAGAGAGAGATCAAGTTACAGGAATTAAATTCCTTCTGATCCATAAGGAAGAACTAAAGAGAGGGAGGAAAAAGTACAACAGGAATCCTTCTGAGCTCCAAAGCAGCACACTTACCGACGGGTTCACTTACACACAGGCGCACTTACACACAGGTGCACTTACACACATGCAAACAATACACTCAGACACATAAAATAAAAATAAGAAATAAAATATTTTTAAAGTACAGCAGGAATCTCATACACTGCCTGGTCAACAGCCAGACTTTTCCCTAAGTGGGGAGTGTACCTGGAAAGAATACTCACTATAAAACTGTTCTCCAACCAAAGTATCTAATTTTAGCATACAGGCAGATTTGATGGCACATCTAAGCTTCTGAAAACTTTCCTGGAAATAACTAAAAATAATGAAATGTTTGTGGAAATTGAAAAGTATGCAAACATACAGAATATATATGCCCATATAAATTATAAATGCACAGAAAATGGAAACAAAAAATTAAAAGGTACATTCAGACAGTACAGTGGTTGCTGCAGTGAAAATAGACCTATCAATCATCTTACAGTTACTGCTTGTTGCAAGAGCAGCTGCAATCCATGTACTTAACAAACTCCCTAATACGACACAGTTTTACTGAGTACAGCCCATGAGGGGTAAGATCTCTAGATGTAATCTATATTTGAACAAATATATCTTATGTATTTGTTGCTTTGTATTCTTTCCCCTACATACATACACACACACACACACACACACACACACACACACACACACACAGAGTAAATTCTGTGTGATTACCCATTTCTATGTGATCTATTCTTTCTCTTTGTCAAGATTCCACCTATAATCTTGTGCCATTTTTTTCTGTGTCATGTAGAGAAGACATCTGTCTTCTTTGGAAAAGTGTTTGTTTAGGTCCTTTGCACATTTTCAATTGAGTTGTATTGCAGCTACTGGACTTTTGAGAGTTCTTTATAAATTTTGGATAGTAACCCCTTATCAAATTTGCAGTTTGCAAACACATCATCATGTTATGTAGTCTCTTCCTCTGTTATTTGTTTCCTTTGCTGTGAAGAGCTTTTTCACGTGTTCTAGCCCCCTCTTATTTGTTTTTGTTTTGTAGCCTGAGTTTTTTTTATAATACCCAAAGAATCATTGTTAAAGCCAATGTCAAAGGCTTCTCCCTGTGCTTTCTTCTAGAGTTTCATGGTTTTGGGTCATTTATTCATTGTGACTTGTTTTCCATTTATGGTATAAAATAAGGGTACATACTCATCTTTTCATGTGGAAATTCGCATACCCCACTACTGTTTACTAAAGATACAGTCTAGGGCGTAGCTGCAGTTCACATTTGGGAATCAATGTGGAACAGTGGCAACTTGAGCAGCAGGAAAAGTCACAGATGCAGTGATCTTGGAGTGTGAAACAAAGCAGGCCGCAAGCCCTGCAAGGCTAGTGCTAGGGGCCTAGGACTGGTTTGGGCCCCAGGGTTTGGGAAGCAAGAAATGATACCTTCACACTTTAGAGATATGGAGCACCTCAGCTGCTCAGAACCCACAGGGCTGGTCCAGATCCACAAAGGTAGGCCACTGCAGCTGCCTGGTCCAGAGAACAACATGTCAACCCTCAGCCAAGGAAACAGGACAGCAGAGCAGTTCGGGTGCTGAAGGTGCAACCGACTGAGCTCTCGGCACCCAGGGGTGGGTGCCAGGCTCATGAATGGTCTCCTGGACTAAAGCTTCCATTCCTGGGGAGTCAGGCAAAAGGTTGGTTCAGATGCCAGAAGGACACAGCTGATCTTCCAGGACTGGGTTCTATGCAGCCAGGGGCAGAGTGCAGTAGCAATTGGGATGTGGGAGATAAGAATGCCTCCTAGATCATTTGTTCTCAGGACATGGAGAGCTGAAATGAGGAATGAAGCTCAGAAGAATAATTCCCAATTAAAGGGAGCTGCAGAACAGTATGTTACATGAAATAAGTCAGACACAGAAAATAAATGCCACATGTTCTCATTCACATGTAGAAGTTAAAATGTTGATCTCAAGAAGTGGAGCACAGACACTATGCTGGAAAAAGAGATGAAATGAGGAATGAAGCTCAGAAGAATAATGGGAAATTGGTGAGGTTTCCTACTCCCTCGAAGTTTTGTCATTCTCTTATTTTTTTCTATTTTTCTGAGGATTTCTAATTGTTTGGGGGGATTCCATACATGAGTTCTGGCACTACAGCCACTCTCTACTTCCTCCAGATTCTCTTTTAATCACTGTGATGAAAATACTCCTGTCCTTTCTTGTGAGGAGACAGAGTTATGCTAATTTATGCCCCATAATCCTTTTTTGCGGTTGATGTAGTTGTTGTTTGTATTTTTTATTTTTATTTTATGTGAATGACTGTACTGCCTGCATGTGTGTAAGCGCACCCATGTCAGAGGAGGGCACTAGATCCCCTAGAACTAGAGTTACAGACACTTGGTAGTCACCATGTGGATTCTAGGACTCAAACCCAGGTCCCCTGCAAGAACATTCAGTGATCTTAACCACTGAGCCATCTCCCCAGGCCCTTGTTTTGTGTTTTTGAGAAAGGGTCTCCCTGTAGACTCAAATGGCCTGGAACTCCCTATGTAGACCAGGCTGGCCTCAGTCTCACACAAATCCTCCTGTCTCAGGATTAAAGGCATGCGCCACCACACCCAGCTCAGCTTCATTTTTTTTTTAAATCTGGAGTTTCTTATATGCATTTGGTCATTCTTATTTTTTAATTTTATTATTTTTATTATATATGTGTATGAGTGTACTGCCTGCATGTAGGAGGTGCATCCATGTCATACAGTACCCACATAGGTCAGAAAAAGGTGTCAGATTCCCCTGGAACTAGACAGTTGTTAGCTGGGAATTGAACCCGGGTCCTCTGCAAAAGCAGTCAGTGCTCTTAACCACTGAGCCATCTCTCCAGCCCTTATTTGTTCATTCTTAAGAAATATTTACTGTGTACCCAAATTAGGATAAATATGTTATTTTGTATTCTTATCTCAAAATAGGGCCTCCGAATTATACAAGCTTCAGGTCCTCAAATATGAATCTGTACTTTTAGAGTTATTTTAAATTTTGTCTGCAGATCTTTCTGGTTATTGGAAACTCAACTTCAAATTGTCTCCAGTTTTAGATCTCCCAAGTGGTTCTGATGCTCTGGGGATGTCTCTTGCTTTATCTTCCTGGAGAATAGGACAGTCCACAGGGTCTGCTTCAAGCTCTGCTACAGAGTCATAGCACTCAAAACTCCTTCACCCACTTCTTGGGACCCCTCACCTCTCTCTAGTAAAGCTTCTACCTCCTAAGTGGGTAACAACTGTCACTGACATTTCTTTTTCTCCTTGCGTCCCACCTCAGTGGGTGTATCCCGTTGGGCCTGACACAGAGTGCTTGCTAGCTGAAAAGCTTTGAAATCTTCCATATTTTCAAGCATCTTTATTTTACCTCCACACTTGATACGCAGCTTGGTGGTGTGAGGAAATTCAGGTTGGAATCATTTTCCTTTTAGCAGAAGTCCTCCAGATGGCTCTTAGTCAGATGTGTTACTACCCATCACAGACGACATTCCAGATCACCTCTCTCCCCTTCCCCTCCCATAATATTTCCCTTTTTTTCCTTTTCTTCTTCACATGCTTTTCCCTGCATGCTCATTTAACCTAGAGAATTTTTCAGGAACTTTTGTGTTTTTAGAGGCGATTCAGATAATGTCCCCTTTGCTTATCATATGCCCACCATCACTGACACTTGCTTCTCGGGACTTAGACTAGAGTGTGAGTCATTTCATTTGACAGCATGAGTACTACCCAACAGTTTTAATCCCTCAGACTGTGTAGGTATGGCTTATGTCTGCATTGAAAAATCCTGAGTCAGTTCTACGTTTTTAAAGACACCTTACATTTTCCTGTAGATCAGTAGCATTAAAGACACAGTTGCTTCGGGCTTTCACACAGGACACTCAAGTTCCCTCCTAAGGGCCCTGTAGCTCCATCCTTGTAAGTCTGACCCTGAGTTATTCATATGCAGCAGTGGAGAAGGGATTTACTGGGATCTCTCTCTCATTCTCCAGACCTGCTGCTGCCTAAAGAATTGTTCTACTTTCCCCTGTGCTTTGCATTCTGCTAATTCTCAATTATTTTCTAGAACAGATACCATTTTTTTATTCTGATCTCTTTGGCTCCCATTCTATCTTTAATTTCAGTTTAGAGGAAACAGTGAAGTTATTCTTGGGGTTTTCTGCACCCTTCCTTTGGCATACACACTTTCAGTCTCCTCTCATTTGCCTCACCTTGCCTAAAGATCACAGTGAAAAAAGAATCTCATCTCTTTCCTTGGTCTATACTCTCAAAGTTTAAAAAACAGGCTGAGATGTTGTATATGCTTTTCAGTGATTATTTAAAACTTTCTGTGACTTTTAAACTTATTATATTAACATAGGTATCCTTAATGACATTTTTAAACTGAGTTTTAAACATCTCTGCCAAATGTTGCCAGTTTTTGTGTTCTTTTATTGATACTGGTTTTATTTGTGGTTGGCAATTCAGTTTTCTAACATACAAACTGTGAATTTAATGGTGTCTACCTAACAAAGTTATTGTGGAAATCCAATCAAGTGTTGTGAAGAATTTTTGTGTGTTTCAAACTAGCCATAAAGCCACAGACTAGGATAGAGACAAAATACTGAATGTCTCTAGAGTAACAAAACAGAATCAATCAATAATTAAGCTCAAAAATATATATAGGTACTATCATTTGACAACCATCACAATAAAACAGATATTGGCAAGAAACATAATTAAACCAATGAGATGAAAATGCGTAAGATACAGCATATTTACTTCTAGGAATATCTGCCTACAAGATATTAATGTGTAACAGAGAAAAATAGCAACACTGTTATGAGGATCCAGGATCACTCAAGTAAACCACAACCATGAGTAAATCAGCCCTTTCTGACATCCTGCAATACAAAGACCCCAGTGTCACTGCTGTGGTATTCCAACCCAAAATGGATGGCCTGAACCAGATCACGACAACCCAACAAGAACATGTGCAAAACAATTGGCCTCTAACCTTCAAAAATGTCAAGGTCATGAGAGGAAAAGACTAAGGAAATATTCCCAATTAAAGGGAGCTGCAGGACAGTATGTTACATGAAATAAGTCAGACACAGAAAATAAATGCCACACGTTCTCATTCACATGTAGAAGTTAAAATGCTGATCTCAAGAAGTGGAGCACAGACACTATGCTGGAAAAAGAGATGAAATGAGGAATGAAGCTCAGAAGAATAATTGGTGTTCTACTGTTCTGTGGAGCAGCTATAGTTGACAATATGGTTTGAAATCATTTCAAAATGAAAAGTTTGGAATTGTCAGTACTAAAACATAAGCTCCTCAGCACTTGGGAGGCAGAGACCGGAGGACCTGTGAGTGCAAGGCCAGCCTGGTCTACATAGTGAGAGTTCCAGGCCAGCTGCGGCTAGAGGGAGACCTTGTCTTAAAAAAGGTCAAAAGTAAAATAAAATAAAATGCAAGTTCCTTAAGGCCAAGTTGTTGAAAGAGTGAGGAAGAAAGGATCATCCTGGCATTCATATCCTGAGTACAGACTAGTTTTGTGTTTTTGATTATTCATTCTTCTTTGAAAGCCTGAGTCTCTTCATCGGTCCAATGGAGACAAACATGACCACCACTACAGGCTCTTGAGAAGATTAAACGGAACAGCACATTCAAAGCCTTCAGACTCGGCCTGACATGAGCAAACTACTTACATGCTTGTTATAAGAATAAATGGATGAAAAAATAAAATAAAAGGATAAATGGATACAAGGAGCCATGACGGAGAGCCATGTTTCTCCGCCCAGGGAGTGCATGTTCCCAGACCACTCCTCTGGTTTCATATCAGCCCTCATGTTTAAGGAAAAAGTGGGTGATCTGAAGGATAAATAAGAAAGGGGGAAATGATTAAAACAAGATCTTAAAACACAGCACTATGAATGTGAGACAACCTTAATGGAGTCTGGAACTATGGTAAGCCAAGTCCCTCTCCCCCTGCCGCCCCTCTCAGCATACTGTGAAATTTTTAAGTAACTCATCCTTGGATATTTCTACCACTTTTCTATATCTTCTTTTAGCAACAATTACTTATTTGATAGAATTTTAAACAACGCCTTCGGTTTTTTTAAAAAAATGGCAAATCCTGGAGCAGGAGAGATGGCTCAGCAGTTAAGAGCCTTGCCTGTTCATGCAGAGGACCCAGGTTCAGTTCCTAGCACCCACATGGTGGCTAAAAGTCATCTGTAAGTGCAGTTCCAGGGGATCCTCAGGCATTACACACATGGAGTATTTACATACGTATAGACAATACACTCATAGACATAAAAGAAAAATAATAAAATATTTTAGATCCAAAATTCTAATTTTTTTCTGTAGATAAAAAATATAAAACAACTTTTTCCAGAGTACTCAAAACAACATGGAGCCATGATGTGAAGTTACTCTGTCTTGAACCAGTTACTGCTTTAACCACTCTGATGTTCTTGCCTCAGGAAAAGCCTATAATGATGTTTATGCCTTTTGAACAAGCTGATGAAAAAAAAGCGTTTGCTTAAAGTTCCTATCAATGAATGCAGAGCTTAGGCTAGTCTTTAGCTTATACAAACGTTATGCTTATTAATTCAGAATATTCATTCAGTTATTGAAACATGATGATAAAACTCTCCAGTGAAAGACCAATTCTGTATTACACAAATTAGCTTTGCATAAAAATCCCTTGGCTCAGGAATAGCTATCTGAATGTCAGGATTCATATACCTCTTTGAAATTTTTAAACTGTGATTTAGGTATCAAAACTATAATACCAATGCTCTAAGTGCACAGATAGATTATAAATGGTCAAAATAAGTCCATCTGATTAAGAACACTCCAGCTGGATTTCAGCTTAAGAAATTCTAAAACTGCCGACGTGTAGCCCAGTCCTCGCCAGCATGCACAGCATCCTTTTTAATTAAAAGCCAGTGCTATGACTCATGCCACCTGTTTCAATGATCCTGCTAGATCCCAATTTTGGTCAGAGTTCTCTTTTGAGGATTAAAACTTTTATGAAAACAAATAGCAAATATTTATTCAAACTGATTATTCCACATCCTAAAAACTACATTTCCTACGATAAAAGTATATTTATCTATGTTAATTTTAACAAGCCAAGACTTAAACAAAGCAGTAAGCACAGCAGTAAGCATAGTTGGTGGGAAGGTAGGTAGCTAGAGTAACTATTATGTGTGTTTCACTTATATATGAAAATGTTTTTACTAAAATTCTTGTAAGCCCATTAAAAGATTTAAAAAATCTGCTTAGATACATTTCAATGAAAATCTTAAGTCTCAATGAATATGCTAAAGAAGAAAATACAATAAAAACAGAAGGAAGGGTAGTAACAGGTGGAGGAGAAGAGAACGGGAGTGGCTGTACTCAAGGGGATCCAGACGGCACAGAATTACCCAGACAGCTCTCTAGATTTTGAGTTTAGTCTGATGTTGACATGAAGACTTCTACAGAAGTCCAGTGCTTAGAATAGCAATCTGTTTCCATTAAAGAATGGGATCTGAAGACTAAATATATTAGTCCAGACACCATTTAATCAGTTTTGAAGACAAGAGCTAAAGTAAAAGAAAACAGAGAAAATGAAAGTCCAACTGTACTGTCTCCTTAGAGGAAGTGAAATCATTTATTTAAAGAAAACACAATAAAACTGATGCAAAAAAAAAAAAGAACTTATCAGTCACAGGATCACTGATTCCAATTTCTTCCTCCTTCCATGATTAGAAACTGCTGGAGAATTCATTATGTTGTTTTCATCTAAGCAAAATAGGACAAGATTCTATTCCTGGTTTCATGGTGGGTTATATGAGAATAAAATATAAGACAGAATCCACACACATCAGTCTGTGAGAGTCAGCCAGGCACACAGGATAGCATCACTCAGAAATTTGGAGGTGGTTATTCCCTCATGGGCCGGAAGTCTATATCTTGTAGTTAGTGACCTAGGGCAGGGGTTGGGGGCGGTACTCTCAGGGCCACCCTAACTTTGAGAGGAAAACCCAATCCAGGACATAAAGAGTCCCTCTTCCACTTTTCAACCGGAGTCAGCCAGACCCATTAATCAAGTGTGTATTTTTGTGAATCCATCCTCTTTACCAAATTATCCAAACTAACCAATTATATGAAGCCACTGGTATTTTTCCTTTAGCTGCACACATTACACAAAGTAGGAGAACAAGCAGAGAGTTCAAGGGCATTTTTGAGGGGAGCCAGATGAATTGTTGCAGTTGCCTAGGAAACCTTTGAAAGCAACAATATTTGATATGTCAAATATCTTAAGTCAATATGAGTCAAAGTCAAAGAAGGAAAATCCAAGAAAGCTAATGGCATAAGAGGGAGAACTGCCAATTTGTTACATGCTCATGAACTGAACTTTTGAAAAGAGAAAAAAACTGTACAATCTTAATTAGCCTATAAGAATGATAACCCTAAATGTTAACTTTTAGGATACAGAATAAAATTCAGTATAAAGGCACTTAGATTTCCTAAATGTTTATGCACAAATCAGTAAGCTAGGGTTTTATAACAACCTTAGAACAAAATATGAAGTGTTTGTACAGAACTTTCTCCCTAAGGTCTTTGTGCATCTTTTTCAGTTCATCTCTTCCCAGATTTCCAGAACAAAATGTATGCACCAGTGTGGGGTATTATATGTGTCCTGTTATGGAACAAAAATATGTCTGTTGTAATTCTGAAAAGAAAAAAATTATAATTAAACAACGAACTGTCATTTTCTATTGAAGAAACATGACTCTAATGGGAAGCTTCCAAAGTTACAGTTTTCCTCAAATGCTGTTTTGTTTCTGAATTTGTCATTTTTCATCAGAAAAGTCACCCTAAAAAGCTGCATTATGAGATCTTACACACATTAGTGGTACTAAAGTTCACATTTTATAATACACTAAATCAAAAGGAAAATCAAAATGAAGCCACTTTGGGACACACCTCCATAGCAGAGCACTTGACCAGTGTCCAGGACCATCTAGGTTCAATACCCAGCATCGGGGGGGAAAAAACGAAAAGAAATCAAAGGGCCAGAATCCCAGCAGCCTTGGGGAATCAGTTCTACACCTCACACCTCAACACCTGCACGATGAGAAATCCACTTGGGGATTAACATGTTTGGAACTTTGGTACTTTAGAGATCTATGGTTTCAGGGAAGGACGCTGTCTGAAAGGACAACTTTTAAGCAAACATTTTCCCTGTAGGTTTTTTTAGAAGTCCGTTTAGAAACTTTTCAGAGTTTGTTGCTCTGAGCTGCCCTCTGCTGGTACAGTCCTATAAATATCTGGGAAACAGCCCCACATTGTAACTGAAAACAGTCACCGATACAGTGTAAACCTTTTTAATTTGAGATCTTTGATTTTAGTTTCATTTCATATTGGAGATGTGGCTCTTTTTAAATAACTTACACAATTACAAACCGAGGATGCCATGCCATCTAAGGCGCTTGGCTTTGCATCAAGTCAGTAAGGAAATCAGCATGTCCTATAAACTGACTTAGGTAGGATTTTCTAGGACTATCATTGTTTTTTTATTGGAGGCATGAACAAAGATTACAGGACAATCATCTTTTGAATTGAAGAGCTATGCCAATTAATCTGATAGCAATTTACCCAAATTAGTTAGAAAGATCAAGCAGGTTGTGTGCAATAATGTATTCCACCAACTGCTCAGAAATCAGAAGCTCTTTTTTGCTAGAGCACCTGCTGTGGGCCTTGCTTCCCTCTACTCTGCTTAGAGCTGCTTGACTTCACCCATAATCAGGAGACTTAAAACTGTCACAGACCTGAGAAACAACAGCTTCATTTCTACCCATGCTGGAGAAGACATCCTGTTATAATGCTAATGTTATGCATCTACAACATGGAACAAATAAAAGCATTTACTCAGATTTGCTTCAAGAAACACATCTTGAATCCTATGCATCACAGCCACCAAGGCAATTTCTGTCCCTCTGAACTTTGGTCAAAACATCCATTTGAAAGTTCTGAACGCTACTCTTTTTTAGCAACCTAAGAAGCTTCGACTTAGAAATAAACTGCATTGCTCAGGAGAAGAAAACCATAAAGTTTGAGTGCTTGGAGTCTGTGTTCCAGTAAAGAGACATACAGTATACATATGTTGCAGGTCTCTTATAGCGATAAACAAACCACTCAAATATTCAGCATACCTTCATATTTGATGTTTAGTATATGTAAGTAACAGATGTAGTTCTCATTTGAGCACCATTAAAAAGTGATTTTGTAAAAGAAATCTCTAAATAGTAAATGAGTCCGTCCCAGTGCATACTCCACACTGCACACCAGCATTTGTAATATTAAGCACAGTGACATTTTAGCAGAGGTGCTTGTGGAACATCACCATGTCCTGTGCGCCCGACACTCACATCAGGATTCTCTCTCCCTCACTGCAGCAGTAACAGCTTCAGGTGACTGCCAGTTGTCACACTTGACACAGGGTTGACATGCAAAAAGGAGGAGCAAAAGGGGGGTTCCTCCCAGCTCCCCACTCACCAGTCCTGGGTCAGAGTAGAGTCAAGCCGGTGTGAGATGCAATCAAATGATCTACTTTTAACAGTATTTTTTCCTTACCTTTACCTTTACTCGTAGGTTTCTACGAGTATGTGGTGAGTTGTCTTTTCCTGGAAATGTTCCAAAATGCTCTTATGCTATTTCTCTTAGGGTTTCTCCATGCTGACCCATTCAGATATCTCATTACTTCCTAAAGGAGAAAAAAAAGTGCACACAAAAATTATCAAACAGAAACCGTTCATTTTTAAACCGCACCTAAACAAACGACACACCCATTCGAGAGGCACCTTGAACAGTGCCACCAGATGCTGGTTCTTGTGCAATATGATGCCAGAAATCTCTTTTCTTCTGGTAGTTTTAGTTTTAAAAAAACATATGTTGTTATCTCAAGTCTTTTTTTTCTTTGCTCCTTACCTCTAGTATTCCAGTGAGGTCACATTCTGTGAAAAACATCCTGCCCTTCTCCCTACAAAAAGGTTCCATAGACTCAGAATGCAGAAGCAATGCAACTTGCTAACTTTGCTCTGTGTTATTTACCAATCACACAAAGAAAATGCTGTCTATTCAGAACTCATTTCAAAACTCTTTTCACAGTGAGTAAGCGAACAAGCGGGCTCATGTCCCAAGCTGCAGTCACATCCCCAGTGGTCCGGTGATGGTTGTGGGGCTGGCACTGAATGGCACAGCCTCCTACAAGGGTCTGTTGTGAACAGCCTGGAACTTTCAGACTCAGAAGTCAAGAAATAGATGGGGGGGGGGGGCGTTCTTCCACTTCCTCATCTCCAATCACTGTGCTTGTTTGCCTGAATTTCCCTCAGAAGTTGTCGGTTCCCAAAAGGCTCCTTTGCTCTGGGATATGCAGTCTGTCATCAAGGTCACAAAGTAAAATGCTACTTAGGTACTTGCTGAGTTTCTGCCCTTGGGCAAGTAATTCAAATGACAAGGAGTTTGGTCAGTCTTTGGGGGTTCACGGTGACAGTAACCACACTGATCTTGCTAGAGACTGCAACAAAGCACAGTCCTCTTTCCCAACATGCCCTTCCACTTTCTCTGTCTCTCTCTCTTGCTGAAGTTCCCACACATCCTACCACCATGAAAACATACCAAGGGAATTACCTAAGAACCTATTCATAGATCCTGTATCTCTTGGCCACATCAAGGACATGGAAAAACAGAAAAAAACAGGTGTAGACCATCTAAGCATCACACCAAAGCCCTTTAGGGAAACCCTGGAGTGTCAATACATGTTCTTACAGTTGGGAGATGGAGGAGGCCTGAGAGAGCTGAAGCACCCTATGCACGGGACTCTGCCCCAGAATCCACCCAGAACATCGGAGGAGCTAACACAGGAAGAGCCACAAAGTACAGGTGGAAGCATGTTGGGGGGACTGTACTAGACAGCAATGAAAGGGTGGGGGCGGAGGCAAAAATTCCCAATCAGTGCCCATCTGTATGGCCTGCAGGAAGAATCCTGTCAAACACATCCAGCAGAGCTCCTGAGAAAAGGAAGATGCTGCAGTGCACCATAGCACAGCGCCCCAAGGCTGAAGAAAGTAATGCAAGACTCACCCGAAAGAAGAAAACTGCATCTTTCCTGGGAACATGGGAACCAAGCATGATGCAGCCTGCTGTCAGGAACTTCCAATTCAGTGCTTTAGAAAGCCCATTCAAGAGAGTTAGAGCAAACTTTGCCAGGGCAGAAAACATGATGCTAGACATCCAACTTACTACAAAAGACGTAGGTGCTTTCTTCCTGCATATTCCAGACATACCCTGGCAGGTGGCTGACATAGTGGCAGCAGGGGTGCAAGGTCATAGGTATTATCCAGTGGCTGGGGATACTGGTCCCACCAAAGACATTTGCAAGAATAAGAGCAAAATTAAGCTGTATTTTGATTCTGTTAAGAGCTGTGTATCTCAATACTCAATTAAGCTATCCACAGTAGACTCTTTTGATACCACGGAAGCTCCAGAAGGATCAAGACCTTGCATTTTATGTACCCCGAGGTTTCTCCAGAGTCAAGCACAGCACCTGGTCCAGGTCAGCAAGCTAGGTTCCCACCTGGTGTTTGATTGTTTCACTGTAAGGCATCACTCTTCCATCATGGTGCTTTAAGGAAATCTAGACAAATATGTTTTTTCACAAACTATTTGGTCATTTCTAAGACATTTTTGTTGTTTTTGAAGATAGGTTCTTACACTATGGTTCAATCTGGTCTCAAACCTGCAGTAATCCTCCTGTCTCAGCCTCCCAAGGGCTGGGATTACAAACATGAATGAACCACACCCACTAAGTTTCTCATAGTAGTGAATGATTTCTCTTCAATTCCCTTTCCTACATGCAACCTCTCTCTAGTCCTGTCTCTTTCATATAGACATCACAAGCTGTTTTATGTGTGCTTTTTTAATTAATGACTGATCAAAGAATTCCTTAATAAGCTTATCTAAGAAGCCGAAGGCAACATTTTCTTCCTAAAACTTCTAACTGTGGATGAACATGAACCTTTTTTCCCTGGGGGTGGGGGAAGGACTTTTCGTGGCCTTTACATTCCCTTGGCCTCATACCCTTACCCTAAATTGAAGAATTCCTGTGCAGCCCTCACCAGGTACTTCACTATTCTGAGTTTCAGAGAAGTTTAATTATTTGAATGCCACAGAAGAGATGTGTCTTTGACCAAAAGAGAAACTCAGAGAAAAAAATATCAAAGACAAGCCTACTCATGAGCTTCCCAAATTGAGCAAGTTTGGGTACAGCATATGCAGTCTCAGTTTTGGAAACCACAATATGCCATTTATCCCTAACTAGATGACGGGACAGAAATGTTGTTGCTGAACCAACTAAGGGAAATATGCTTGCTGCTTACCCAAAACAAACTTGCAAAATCCAACTTCTAGTGCATCAAATTTTCAGATGGGAAATTCTTTCTACTTATCATTTTAAAATTTTTGTTTTTGTTTTTGTTTTCACTTGCTATGTGAAGACTGATAACCTAGGGGCATATCTGAAAAGATGGAGTCCTTACCTGATGAAATATGGTTTATAAAAAAATTCACAAATAATTAAGTGGAAGACCTTTCCTCAAGATGAAACTAGGTGCAAATGAGTGTGCATGAATAGGGAGTGAGCAGCGTCAAAGATGCTGCCATTAAAACATTAAAAAGCAGACCTCTGGGGACCAATGAAACACAGATTATTCATTCTCTTTGTTCCTGAAAACCTTTCATCCATCCATTAAGAAGCCTCCCTCACATCATCTACATTCCAGAGCCTACAATGGAGAGGCTTTGCATGTAGGAACTAACTTTGATGCCCAGGACTAGAGAAACTTGATAAAAGAAGGTGAAGAATCTCCACCAGGGCTGTGTCCAAAAATGGGGGCTCTGAGAGAAGCAACCACCCAGGGCTTCCTCCTGAGGGAACCATATCTTGATTCTATCTGTTCTTGTCCTCTGCCTGTCTTCCTTTTCGTTGTGGAAAAAAAACTAGTAAAAATATCCTTTGGATAGCTTGAATGCAATCCCACCTTTTCCATTAGTACTTTCTTGACCTTCAAAACACACCAGCAAAGTGTCTATTATTTAGAGTCACTGTAAGAAGTTGAATTTGAGATAATCCACTCAAACTCACATGAAGTGTCATTATCCAATCAATAGCAGTAGTAATAATAGTAGTAGTAGTAGTAGCAATAATAATAATAATAATAATAATAATAATAAAACTATTACTCAGAACAATGTTGGAACATTTCAGCAAATGGCAGGATCCAGATAGCACATCACAAAATGTGCTATGAGATTCTGAATTGCTGGCTGCTTCAGAGTGTTTGTTACTATATAAAACAACCATTTACTAAGCACTCATTTTTTTAAAATATCCTTCAAACAGTTATATAGATATGCTCTATTCAGAAATAACTGCTGTTTTGGTCTGTTGTAGGGGGAGGGAGTTCCCCCTGGAAATCTACAGTTATTGGAATTAGGAAACTGAACAACAATGCCCTAGCAGTCATCTATTAAATGGTTTCCTGGAGAAAGACAAGGTGATAACCTAATAACTATTGGCAAGGATGCCATTGTCTCTAAAGAGCTGAACCCAAGCAAAGCAGGTAATGATTACTCATGCTTGGATTCTGTAACTTTAATGATCTGCTTTCTGAAGATGCCTTTTGGAGTCTGCAGGCAGCACTGGCAAAGATGAAAAGGAAAAGAAAATGTTTTGCTGGCAACTTACAAAGTACAACTAGCACTTGGATCCCTACCTATAGCAAAATGTACAACCCCAGTGCATGACACTGGATCACAGCCTCAGTACGGGTGTGAGAAGCAGGCCAGGCCATAGCGGCCACTGGTCTCTGGCACTGAATGAAGCTCAGTCAGGGCAGCCCACGGATTCCTGATTTCTTTTCCTTGTATCATGCCAATTTTTTTAATTCTTTGAGAAATCAGTGGGTGGGCACAGATGGGAAGTGGGAAGCTGCAAAGGGGAAGAAGATGGTCTTGGAGCCAGGCGCTCTTCTGCAGGCATGTCCTCTCAGAGCCAGATGGCCTGGTGGTTCTCCGCTGCTGTCGCCTGGCACTGCTGCCTCTGCTGCGCCCCCTATCTGCTTTCAGAACCGAGCATCTACAACCTGAAAGCCCCACCATAGATCTGTTTACAAGCCTAGAAGTTACAGCTCAGTACGTAACCTGTGAGGTGCTCTCTGCACATAATAAACATTATTAAAAGAGCAAAAGTTTTTAGAAGAACCTGCTTATGCCCATCTTCCATGAAACAGAAACTCTGCTTACAGAAGGACATGCCCCTTAGCCATGCAACAAATTTTAAAGCAGTCTTTTCCTAATGAATTCCCATCAACTTGGCACTTGGGTAGTCTAAGATTTAGAGACCCCAGGTGCAAGCACACAGAGGACAAAGGTTATGAGACATTGGGAAGGTAGAATGGTAGGCTAAGAGTTGTAAATTTTCAAAGCTTCTGATTGGCAACCCATATTGATGATGCCTTTGTCCTCGCGCACGTGTGTGTGTGTGTGTGTGTGTGTGTGTGTTAGCCTTACATCAGAAAGCTGGGAAGTGGTCTTTGACAATCAGCTATGGTATCTGCTCTTTGAAGACCACAAACTGAAAAACAGTAGGGAAAGGAGTCAGGGGAGGAGTTGATGATTTAGAAAAAAAAAAAAATAAGCAAGGTCTTACAGGGGGTTGGACTTGGAGAACTTTGAACTGCTTAATGTAGCTTTTGTCATTGATAGGACCCTTTCTCTGACCAAGGCTGGTAATTCTATGCAAAAATCACAAAATCCCCGCTCATAGAGTTTTCAGTCTACTGACCAACACAGATGAAGAATAAATACAACACTGAGATGCACTGTTGGGAAGGAGAGGCTGAAGTACTGCAGAGTGAATAACAAGGAGATTCTACCCTTCCAGGGCACCATGACAGGTTTCCCTGGAGAGTGAGTATTTCATTAGAGATAACGAAAGCAGTAAGAACTAGCTAGTGAAAGGCCTCTTTCCTGACCCACTCATAGCATGTGGGAAGGAACAGAGCATGAAGGGCAATGTGTGTGCACAAAGCAGAGGCCCAGTTTCACACCAGCGCCACATAGCCTACTCTCCCTGACAATGACTGCCTCAATGCCCGAGTTGCCTCCATGCTCTTGTCCACATTCCCTTTATGATAGAAAATGAGCCTTGGAGTATTTCCTGGAGAACTGAAAACAGATGCCATTTATAAGTTATATAAGATCACAAGCTTTAATAAAGCACACTAATATATGCTATACCTCCACTTTCTGCTTCAAGCCATTCTTCCATAGAAAATTTAATTTCTGTATTTTCAATCCAGGAAAGAGACCCCCAATAAGTCCAAGTTAACATTTTATTTTAAAAACTTAAAATTTCCAAAACTGCTAGGGTTTATTCCCCTCTTCTGTAACCACATTTGTTAATGAAGATCTTTTTAGAAGACCATTCAGTCACCTGGATTGTTAAGATTTTCATTCAAAACTTGAAAATATGAAATCATAAATATAAAGCACATATGTCATATTTTTAGTTATAAAATCACAGATAAAATGAACTAATGAAGTAACATGGATAGAAAATATTTTATATGTGTTTTTCTTTTATTTTTCTTATTTGTTGTAGGACCAAATCTTTTCCTTTGTCATTAAAGGAAAGTAACATCCCAGACCTTAGTTGAACAGCCTAGCACATGTCTCAGGATGTGGTGAAAAGAGCCTGCCAACTGCTCAGAGGGAGAGTTCCATGCCCTCTGCCACCAGCTAGCTAGGTGATTAAAGTGAGTTAAGTGATATATATGACTTTAAGAGACCCACTGCCAATTAAAATAGAAAACAATGTAGAAACCTAGTGATTATCCTTGACTCAGTGCAAAAGCATTCACTGGCTCCATACCCTGTGCCACAACTGTTCCAGACTTTTAAAGGGGACCAATCCTGGAGCGGGACTCAGCCTAATCTCTGAAAAATTTGTTACGGTTTGGGGTTTAAATATCCCCCAGAGCCCTACGTGTTAAAACCTCATCAGCAGCTTGTGCTACTACTGGGAGAAAGTTCAGGAAGTGAGGCCTTATGGAAGGAAGTCAAGCTAATGGGGACATCCTTTACATGAAAGGCTGGGACTCCAGCCCTTGATCTTCTCTTGTCCCCCTTCCCTCCCCACGTGTCATGAGATGAAGGGACCTCCTCTGCTAAGCACTCTAGCCAAGATGGTCAGTCTCACCACAGGCCCAAACATGGTGGTCAAATTACTACAGCCTGAAACCTTTGAAGCATGAGTTCAAATAAAACTTTCCTCCATTTAAATGTACTTATCCTAGGTGTCTGTCACAATGGTGGAAAGCTGAATGACACTGTCTGATTTCAGGAAAAGAAAAAAGTTCACTTTTCCACCTTCCTACATCTTATCCCCACCAAACATCAAGCTCTATGTAGAAAAAAGCATGCCTGTACTTATAGTATTGATGCAGAAGTCCCCCTCCCCGATGATCAGCTCATATTTAACTGATGTTTACATATGTATTTAATCTGAGATGGAAAAATGCTGGGAAGGGTAAGGGGGAATGGAGAAGGGAAGGTTCTTGTAGCTGCTGGATTCTACAGCACATACTGTAAACACAGGAGAGCGTGGAGCCTTTGGGAGTAGCACCATAAATGACTAGTCTCAACAAACATGTACTGAATACATGGCACTTTGTCATTGCATATTTCTTACCCAGAGCTGCTTCTAGTGGAAAGGTAATCAATAAAGGGGAGAAGGCAACTCTATCTCATCCACCAAATATTTAGGAACTAGTAAAATTACTTTTAATCATCATAAATAAAATATGCTTATTTTTTAAATAACTGTTTTAATGATAAATTTAACATTTTTATCAGGATTATAAACATACATGCACCTGCACACTTCAGTACAGTCATAAAAACACACAAGCAATACAAAGCCTTGAATAATAGCAGCAGCTGGCCTACATTTTTTTTACTATTCTTCTCTTAAAACCAGTCTTGATTCTTTATAGATAATAATGCATGCTATTCATTGTCTACTAGAAAATTAGGAGAGTTAGTTAAAATACATGACTTACAGAGCTGTTCCTAAAAAGGAAATAAAAGAAGCACTTGAGTTTATGAAAAAAATGAAGCCTTTAAAAAGAGAATACTGTACAGATATTTCTCATTTGAAAAACATTTTAAAATCTAGTAATATCAACATATTATTATATGGTGTTTGAAGAGAAAATACTGTATTTGATTTAATCCCATAGAACCCAGCAACATTGTTTGGTGAATGTTATAGTTTGAATGTAAAATGTTCCCCATAGGCTCAATGGTTTAATCAGTTGGTCCTGAGCTGTCAGTTCATGTTTGAAAGGTTACAGAAACTCTCAGACATGGAGCCTCACTGGCCAAGGTAGGGCCACAGAAATGGGGTTTATAGGCTTTAGCAAGGTCCTAGTTCTGGGCCAGCTCTCTGCATCCACATCCACCAAGAGGTCAGCAGTCTCATATTACTACTGCCAAAGACAGGGGCTAGTGTTGCCAACATGCCTTCCCCATTATGACTGACTATATCCCCTGAACCAAGAGCCAGAATAAATCTTCCTTCCTCAAATTTTTCCTATGAGGTATTCTGTCATTGTAATGAAAAAAAGTAGAAAACACAGTGAATATCAGTTGAATGAGTGAATTCAAAACAATATTCCACCCACAAGAAAATGAACACCATTTAAACTACAGATCAGAAATGAAGGAAGCAAAATTAGATGCATCTTACAAAATCATTCTAATACTTTCATTATTTTTGTGGGCATAAAGATCCTCTTAAAACTACAGATTAGGGCTGGGGAGATGGCTCAGCAAGTCAAAGCACTAGCTATGCAAGCCTGATGATTTAAGTTCAATCCCCGAGTCTATGTAAAAAGTACAATGTGGGGTCTGGAAAGATGACTCAGTGGTTAAGTGCACTGGTTGCTCTTACAGAGGACCTGAGTTCGGTTCCTAGCACCCACATGGCAGCTAACAACTGGCAGTAATTCTAGATTCAGGGGAATCCAACACCCACTTATGACTTCTGTGGGTAGTGCATGACACAAGTACACTTACATACATGCAGGCAATACTCCCATACACATAAAATAGAATATTTTTTAAAGTATGGTGGCACATGTCTGAATCCCAGCACTCTGACAGTGAGATGGGAGGTAAGGTGAAGAATCTCCCAGAAGTTCACAGGCCAGGTAGCCTGGAGCATGCAATGCAGTGAAAACAAGAGAGATACTGTCTCAACAAGGTGTAAGAGAACCAATTCCAAAAGTTGTGCTCTATTCCCTACATGTGTGCTGTGGCACGGGCAAATTCATACATACAAACACATATATTAAATAAATAATAAATAAAATGAGTCACCAGAAGTTCTACTGCAGTTACCTGAGAAAATCTGGCCAGGGTTCTTGCCTTGCCACCTCTGCTCAAACCACGATAGTGTGATCCAGAGTATGGGCTGAACATATGTCAGCAGTGCTTCGTCAGTGTGTGAACGACATGGGCTTCATTAAGTTGGACTAAGCAACCTTTCTTGAATGGATTATTCAACACTGTCTACCAGTGACAGAAATCATGTTTGTCTTTACACATAAATCAAAATTGTTAAGTCCTTCAATAAAAGAAAGAAAAGAAACTTTGCAAATAGACCAACACACTCTGAATAAGATCAGTTCTTCCCTGGGTTTCATCATGACAGAGATGCAGACATCCTACTGCCTCTGTTTCTCTAAAATCTCTGCCTTGAAAATAATTAAAATGACATTTATTTAATATTATTAATTCTTTCCCAAAGTAACTACCTTCTGGATGTAAAACCTATAAAAAGGTGGGAGGTAAGAATCATTGAGAGTCTGGAAACTTCGAGGGACACAAGGAGGACATCCAGCTCTTCCCTACTAATTCTGCACAGGCTTTTAAGTTAGCAGACACTGCCTTGGCTCCTTGGTCTTATCTACATAGGGGATCACTGCAAGTGAATCCTCTGTAGGGGCAGACCACCTTTTCTGACTTTTGAGGTTTAGTTATGTGGCTCTAAGTCATGGTGGAAGAAAAGCCTCTTTCTGAAATTGAATCAAAAGGCCTTGGGATCATATATCCTTCCCTCTTAATCACTCCGACCTCACAGCTTCCCCCAGCCAGTCAGCCAGAGGTCAGTCCCCACAGATTTATGACATTGCTACTTTTACTCAAAAAATGAACTTCCTTCATTCTAAAGCAGTAGAGCCAGGTTATGGACAAGATGACAGAACTGATACTGTCCAAGTTGGGACACCTGCTGGCTGCGCACCCTGTGGGGACCTTTCTATGCACACACACCCTTCATTCAGAGCTTGCTTGATCTGACCTAGAGAGTATGTGGCCCCAAATTAAGACCCTGAACAAAAATATTTGAAATGCTAAAGTAGTGTAGGGAATTACTGGAAAGGATTCAGGGATGATTTGGTTGTGGTAACACAGCACAGTGTGATACCTTTTCCACCAAGTAGTTTCAGCATCTAGCGCGCAAGGAGTACTTGAGGTTAAGGGATGAAAGAATGGACAAAGGACAAGTAGGACTCACTTCCAAACTGCATAATTATGACAGAAAATTTAAGCAACAAGTGAATTTCACTTTCATGTCTTTATATTTGCATTGATTCTTTGAAAATTTGACACACTGCATTTTGGGCATTATTAATATCTTTCCCCCAACTTTTCCCAGATCTGTATCCATTCTTACCCCGCCAAACTTTATGTCCTTTTCTGTTCCTTTTAAACCCTTCAAGTCCAATTTGTGCTGCCCACATTCTCTTCAGTGGGTGACCATCCACTGGTGTGTACTTGACCTACCAGGAGCCACAGTCTTAAAGAAAACTCCCTCTCCTTCTCCCAGCAATGATGAACTCCCAATAGCTTCTCAGTGAGTGCTGGACTTCATGCCCACCTGCCCCAGCCATACTGGAATTTTATTTGACTTGAGCTTGTGCAGGTCTTGTGCATGCTGTCACAGTCACTGTGAGTTCAAATGTACTGTCTTTTTGTGTCCAGTAAATACAGTTTTGTTGTGGTCATTCCACCAACTTTGGCTGTTTTGATCTTTTTTTCCATCTCTTCTGGTAATGATCCCTGAGCCTTGGGAGGAGCGGGTATGATAGAGGTGTCCCATTTAGGGCCGAGAACGTTACAATCTTTTATTCTCTGAATGTTTATTGGTTGTTAGTCTCTGTGTTGATCACCATCTACTGCACAAAGAAGTTTTCATGATGAGAGCTGAGAGATACACTACTCTATGGGTATAATGATAAGTCATTAGGAGGTGGTTTAACACCATGTCTATTCAACAGAATAATAGTAGTAGATTCTCCCCTGGACCCTATGACCTGTCTAGACACAGGTTCCATTTTGTGAAACAGGCCCTAAATCTAACCAGAAAGTGATTGGTTACTCACACAACATTAGTGCCACTCTTGCACTAGTGGACATATCTTGCCAGATCAGTCATTAATGCAACTTGAAGAGTTCATAGCTTGATAAGATTATTAATTTTCTCCTCCTGTGGCATGCCCAGCATCTTTCAGCACTATGAAAACCAGGCAGCAGAGATGAAGTTTCTGGGTCAGTACCAGCTTGATTTCTCCATGTTCCAGGACTCAAGTGCATGGAACTGTCTTCAGCAGTAGTCTCTTACCATAAAGTTCTGAGGGTAACAAAGAGTACTGGCAATATCCCAAATGTTTGGGGGTCTATGGTACCCTGCTGACCAACAACTCCAAAAGAGGTAATCCATTCCTGGAACTGGGTTTTCACTTGTTAGCCTATGGTGTCTAGTACGGGCATTGTTAGCATGTTACAAGTTAACTCAATTTAAACTCTTTCTATATGTATGTATTTTAAGAAGCTTCTACACTGATATGTTCCTATGCGACTCACTCCACAGGTGCTCAGTGTTTATCGTCCCTTCCCACAGTCCTCCTCTCCCCTCCCCCCACCCACCCATCTGACCTTCCTGTCCCATTACTCCCTTTTCTCCCTTTCCATCATTGCATTTGACCTCCCTTTCCTTGAAAGCCCCCACCCATGGTCCCTTACTAATTTCCTGACCTATATTCCAAACATGTGACATTTGTCTTCTGGGTCTGGATTATCTCCTCAGAATGACTGTTTCCAGTACCACACAGTTACTTGGGAATTTTGTAATTTCATCATTCTTAGACGCTGAAATTTTTTCCTTGTGTAAATGCATCATATTTTCATTATCCATTCATCCCTTGATGGACATCTAGGTCATTTCCATTTCTGGGCTAGTACGAATACAGCAGCAATGAACATGGTGAGCATGTGTCTCTATAGAGGATACAGAGCCGATGAGTGGTATGACTGAGTCATGTGGTAGGTAGATCTGTTTCTAGCTTTTTGAGGACCCCCACACTGGTTTCCATTGTGGCTGCACCAGTAGGCACTCCCAACAGTGAATAAGTGCTCCCCTTTCCCCACATCCACAGCAGCATTTGTTGTCATTTTTTAATTTTTTATTTTTATTTACGTGTATGAGTGTTTCTCCCACATATATGTAAGTGCATCTGTGTCATATAGTATCTGCAGAAGTCAGAAAAGCGTGTTGGATCCCCTGGAACTGAAGTGACAAATGACTGCCAGCTGCCATGTGAGTGCTGGGAATCAAACCTGAGTCCTCTGCCAGGGGCAGCCAGTGTTCTTAAGCGCTGAGCCATCTCTCCAACCCTGTCATTTGTTTTGTTTTGTTTTTTATCTTGACCAATCTGACTAGGGTAAAATGAAATCTCAAAGTAGTTTTAATTTGTATTTTCCCGATAGATAGGGAAACTGAGCATTTAAAAGATATTTCATTTATTAAGAACTCTCTGTTTAGTTGTATGCCCCATTTTTTAAATGGACTATTTTCTTGGTGTTTAGTTTTCTCAGTCTTTATTCTAGATATGAACCCTCTGTCAGCTATATTGCTGGCAAGATTTTCTCCCAGTCTTGTAAGCTACCTCTTCACTCAAATGATGGTGTCCTCTGCTGTACAGAAATCTTTTCGTTTTCTTAAATATCTCATTTATTATTTTATTTTATATGTATGAAAGTATTGCTTGCATGTGTCTAAGTGCACCCATGTTGTGCAGTGTCCATTTAAGTCAGAAGCAGGTGTCAGATCCTCTGGAACTGGAGTTACAGATGACTGTTGGCCACCATGTGGGTGCTGGAAATAGAGCTCAGGTCCTCTACAAGAGCAGCCAGTGTGCTCTTAACCACTGAGCCAGTTCTCCAGCCCAGAAACTTTTAGTTCTATGAGGTTCCATCTGTCAGTTGTCAGTCTTAATGCCTGTGCTACTGGAATCCGGTCCAGGAAGTTCTTTCTGGTGCCTATAAGCTGAAGCATCTTCCCTACTTTCTCCTCTGACAGATTCAGGGTTTTGGGTCTTATATTGAGGTCCACAATCTATTTGGAGCTGAGTTGGAGCTCTTGGGCTTAAATGATCAAAGGCTAACGCTTGTTTCTATCCCTTGAAGTTGAAAGAGCTGTAGGGTTTCCATGTTTCCACTACTACAGCAATTAATATGTGAATTTCCTGCCCTTTATTTAACAAAGTGAAATGAAAATTTTTCTAAAGTGATCATAACATAAACACTTACTTGAAAATCATAATAAAAAAGAAAAGTCTACGAATCTCAACAACAGCAGTCAAGTAAACACCAGGTGGAAATGTGTCGACTACTTTTCACTAAATGCTTTTTTTCTACATTGAAATACATATTTCTTTGAAAGAATCCAACTAATCCAATTAAGCCAACTAATTTAATTAAGGGATAATAACTGATATCACTAGAAGGAGACTGCCAAAACATCCATCAGGCAGAACTGAAAACTTTATAGTTTTTAGAATAAAGTGACAGGGTTACAGGACCAGAGAGCATTTTACAAACAGGACTTTGGTACTGGCAGGACCAAAGAGCACCAAATAAACAGAATTCCAGCTTTTGTGGGACCTGAGAACATCCTGCTTCAAGGTCTCCAGCATTCTGTGATTAGGCCTCCAGTTTCCACAAGACCACAGAGCACCACAGGAACAGAACTTCTGTTCCAGCAGGTCCAGAGGGCACTTCTAGTCTAGACCAGCAGCACTGCAGGGAGAGGAGGCTCAGGCAGACCAGACCCCGTCCTGATGACCTCAGAGGTCAGCAGAGGGCCTGAACTTTAGACAGAGTGTGCCCAGAGTCCCCTGAGAGACCAGAGATTGGCTTCAGTGTGGGTGTGGTGTTTTGACTTATGACATTCCGGTGGTCACTGTAGAACTGGCAACTAATACTGCTATGGTCCCAGAGGTTATTTCAGCTCTGTGGCTCTCACCACTGTCCCCAGATGGATCACAGTCTTCAATGGGTCTGATGTTTGCTGTTCTGCCACGATTGGGTATTTCCAAGAGCCCAAGGGAAGACAAGGTATTGATCCTGTCCAGTTTCCATGAGGTTTAGCATGCTTCCCCACCATTGGTCCTGTAGGTACATGGCCAGGATGGGATTGCCTGGGCAATTTTATTTGTCAGTCTATGCCAGGTTTCACCAGTCCAGGGTGGCTATATCTCACACTGAAATCTTTCTAAGAAGAATCATAAGGGAAAAAAATCCAAATATACTCAGAAGAAGGGGAAGTCAAAACCGAAAGACAAACCCACTCCAACACATGTAGAAGACACAACAAAGAAACACAAAGACTAAGAGACAACCATCACTCATAACCAGCCAACTTGCTTATAAGGGAATCCAAAACTACAAAGATAGCTGAAATATCTGAGAAAGAATTCAGACTCTTAAATTTTAAAAGAATTAATAATCATATAGTAGAATTTTTAAAAAGACAAATTATGGAAATCTGTCCAAGGCTTCAATAAGATGGTCAAAAGTGAAATAGTCAGTGAAACTGGAGGTCAAAGTCCCAAATATGAAGGAAAAAATCAATAAGGAAACTACAACATTGGAAAGAAATAAACAGTAATACTTCAAATGAAAGAAATGATCAACCAAATAAAAACCACAACAGATATCATCATTAACAGAAAAGACCATAGAGAAGAATAAATTCCAGGAATGGAAGACAAAGTTGAGACATAATATAAACAGACATTACAAGGAAAATAATTGAGGGGCATGATCAAAATTTCCAAGAACTCAGGTATATATTCTAGAGGCTAAACTTCAGAATTCATGGGACAGAAGGAGCAGAGACAAAAATCTAATGGAACAGACAGATATTTTAACAAAATAATAATAGAAAAATTCCTAAACTTAGAGAAAGTAGGCATCTAGACATAAGAGGCATACAAAACTCCAAGCAACATGTTCAGAGAAGAAACTCTCCAGAATGCATCATAGTCAGAATACCAAACACACAAAATAAAGAAATAATCTAACACAAGAAAAACATCAACTTACATACAAAGGCAGAAATATCAGAATTACCCCCAGACCACAACAAAAGCCAGAATAGCACAGAATAAAGTTATTAAACAAAGTAACTGTGAAACAAGAATGTTAAACCCTTAGACGTTCTCTTTCAAAATTAATGGAGAAATAAGGGAATTTCAAGACAAACACAAATAAAGGCCATTCAGAACAACCAAGCCAGCACTACAGAAAATTCTTTTTAAATTTTTTTTATTTTATGTGTATGAATGTATTGCCTGCATACATATAAGTTCACCTGTGTCATGTAATGCCTGTGGAAGTCAAAAGAGAACATGGGATTCCACTGGGACTAACGTTACAGATAGCTGTTAGCCGCCACATGGGTGCTGGAATTCAAATCTGGGTCTTCTGCAAGAACAACCAATGATCTGAACCACTGAGACATCTCTCCAGCCCCAGAAAATTCTCAGTAGAATACTTTATAGGACGGAAAAAGAAAGATAGCCACTTTCACAAGAATACATGAAAGCATTCCTTGAAAAGAACAGGTAAGCAAACTAAACGTGGGAAAGAAACATCCAAGTCCAGCACAGCAATGACCAAAGGAAATACCAATAATTCAGCAAAACAAACTTATAGGCAGTGCCAAACTCCTTTCTATAATAACCTTACATGTAAATGGCCTCACATCACTTTTTAAAAGATGTACACTAATGAACTGGACTGAAAAACAAGAACCAACTATGTGTTGCCTCCAGCAAGGATAGCGTAAAACTCATTATCAAAGGATGGAAAACAAACTACAAAGCAAATTAAACCCATAAACAAGCAGGCATCACTATCTCTATATCTGATAAAGTAAACTTCAAAACTAATTAGAAGAGATAAGGAGCTGGAGAGATGGCTCAGCAGTTAAGAGTACTGACTGCTCTTATAGAGGACCTGTGTTCAATTCCCAGCACCCACATGGCAGCTAACAACCATCCGTAAGTCCAGTTCCAGGGGAATATGATGCCTTCTCCTGACTCCACAGGCATTGCATGATATGTTGCATTTGCACAAATACAGGCAATTCCCTTATGCATATAAAAAAAAAGTTTTAAAAAGTGACACTACAAGTCAATAATGGGAACAATTCTTCAAGAAGATATAATAATTATAAACATTTATGGAGTAAATATCAGAGTCCCTATTTTAAAAAAACAAACACTCAAAGGCTTCATAGGTCCTGACACATTGTGAGGAACTTCAATACTCAACTCTCATATTTAGATAGGTCTTCCAAACAAAAAACAAGAAACTTAAGAGCTAAAATACACTACAGATCAACTCAAATTAATGGATATATGTGAAATATTTAACACCCAAAATAGAGAACAGAATTTTCTCCATGGCACATAGATTCAAAATCACATCATAAGACACAATGCAAGTCTCAACAAGTACACAAAAACAGGTAATTCCTTGGATCCTGTCAGCCCATTATGCAATAAAACCAGAAATTAACAGTAAGAGAAATCACAAAAATACTTGGAAACTAAACAATACTTTTTTGAATGAACAATGGGCAATCCAAAAAAAAATAATCACAGAGGAAATTTTAAAGTTTCTAGTGACAAATGATAATGAGAACACAACCTATCATAACTTGGGGTGTAGCCAAGGCAGTTCTAAAAGGAAAGTTTATAGCAGTAAATTTATAGTGGAAGGACTTTAAAAATCTGAGAGATTGCAAATAAACAACTTAATGATGCATCTCAAGTTTCTTGAAGAACAACAAGAAGCCAATCCCAATTCTAGTAGATGGCAAGAAATAATAAATATTATGGAAGAAAATAATAAAACAGAAACTAAAAGAAGAATACACAAAATCAACCAAGCAAAGAGTTGGTTCTATGAATAAAAGTTAATCAGATAAACAGACTGCTAGTCAGTCTAACAAAAAGAAAGTGGGAGAAGACACAAATTAACAAAATTAGAGATCAAAAAGGTGTCACTGAAACAGACTCCAATAAATACAAAACATTACTAGGGATTACTTCATAAATTTATACTCTAAAAAGCTGGAAAACCTGGAAGAAAAATAATCATTTCTAAATGCCTATCATCTACCAAAATTAAAGCCAGAAGATATAAATAACTTAAACAGACCCATTATAAGCAAGCAGATAGAAGCAGTAATCACAAGTCTCACGACCAGATGACTTTATCTATCAAACTTTCATGGAATATCTCATACCAATTCTTCTCAATTTGTTTTTTCACAAAACAGAAGGTGAAAGAACAGTATCAAATTCCTTCTACAAAATCAATATTTTTCTGGTACCAAATCTAGGTAAAGTCACTAAAAAAAAAGAAAACTAGAGACGAATTTCTTTGATGAATACAGATGTAAATGGAAACAGAATCCTACAAGCTCCTGGGACCCTGCAAATATGAAACTACAGCAATGATTTCGGCATGCTCAAGACCCATGCAAGCTCAAACAGACAAAAACCAAGCACGGAACTGGGGAAATGGGCAGCAGAACCCAATCTCTACTGAAGAAATACTGGCAACTGATAATTGAACTTCCTAAAGTGAGGGACTCTGGATAGGATGGCCAGACCTTAATGGATGAACGTGCACTGAGGAACATTTGAGGACACTAACTTAACACTATAGACCTTAACACAGATGAAAGAATGTACCCATACATCCATCTGGGGGGCTATAAGGGGGTGCCAGTGGGAAAGGGGTATAAAGATGATTAAGGTTGATAGAGATGTTCTGTATGAAATACACAATGATTCAATAAAAATATTCTCTAATGGAAAAAAGAATACTTGCAATCTTAATTCAGCAACACATTAAAATCACACACTCTAACTAAAGAGGCTTTATCCCAGAAAGGCAAAGTTAGTTCAACACAAATAAATCAGTAAATGTAATATACCATATAAACAAACTTAGGGACAAAAAAAAATCATCTCAACTGATGCCAAAAAGGAATTCAACAAAGTTCAACATGCCTTCATAATAAAGGTCCTGGTGACGATAGAAACAGACGGTGTATACCCCAAATAAGAAAGGATATATGTAAAAAACTTATAGCCAACATTATATTAAATGGAGACAATCTGAGAGCATATCTTCTAAAATCAGGAACAAGGATATCTACCTCTTCTCTCTTACTTAATATAGTATTCCAAGTCTTAGCTAAAGTAATTGGACAAGAGAAAGGCATAAAGAAAATAAAAAGAGAAGGAAGAAGTCAAACCATCCTTATTTACAGATGACATGATTCCATACTTAAAAGACTCTATAAAATCTATTAGAAATTTTCTAGTAAAGCTATAGGATACAAAAATCAATATAATTCTTATATACCAATAATATGCTCTCAAAGAAAGAAATGAGGGAAAATATCCCAGCCAAAATGGCTCTCCCCAAAATTAAGTACATAAGAATACACTTCATCAAAAGACCTCTACAATGAAAATTCCAAAATATGCCCAAAGGGAATATAAGATACTAGATGATGGAAAGAACCTCCAATGCTCCTGGATTAGCAGAATAAATATTATAAAATGGATATAATACCAAAATTAATCTACAGACTAACTGTGCTAACATATCCAAATTCTAATGTTCTATGGATCTAGAAAAAAACAGTCCAAGAATTCATACTGAATCACCAAAGACAATGATTAGCCAAAAATAAAAAACACAGCTGGAGGTATCAAAACCCCAATCTCAAATTATACTACAGAGCTATAATGATAAAGACAGTCTAGTGCTGTCACAAAAACAGACAAGTAGACCAATGAAACAGAGCAGAGTACCTAGAAACAAACCAACAACATCATGCCCATCCTAATTGTTGATAAAAAAGCAAAAACATACACTGGAAAAAAAGATAGCCTATTCAACAAAAAGTGCTGTCAAAACTGGATATCCACCAGCAGAAGAATAACAGTAGAATTCATATCTTTCACCTTACACAAAAAAATCAATTTGAAATGATCAAAGATCTTAATTTATTTAATTAATTTATTTATTTTATGTGTATGATATATTATACTTGCATGTATGTAAGTGCACAAGTGAAAGACCTTAATTTAAAACCTGAAACACTGAAACTTATAGGAAAAAACATAAGGAACATTCTTCAGGACACTGAGGTAGGCAAGAACTTTCTGAACAGAGCAATAAGAGCACAAGAATGAGCCTCAAGTAGCAATAGATGGGACTACATGACGGAAACTATCAACAGAGCATACAGAAAGCCTTAAGAATGTGAGAAAATCTTTACCTCAGACAAGGGGTGAATATTCAGAATTTACAAAGAACTGAAGAAATTGAATACAAGAAAATAAAACTACCAATCAATAAATTGACTAATGAATTGAATAGACAGTTTTAAGAAAAAAGAAATACAAATGACCAATAACTATTTTAAAAGGTGTTCAACATCCCATGTCATCAAGGAAATGCAAGTTAAGGCTATTTTGAGTCACCTCCTCACCCTGTCATCAAGAAATCTGACAATAAATGTTGGAGAGGAAATAGAGAAAGAAGAACTTTACTCACTGCTGATGGGAATGCAAATTAATACAGCCAATATGGAAATCAATTTGGAGGATCCTCAAAAAATAAATAAATAAAAATTTATTTACAAAGGGTAATTTTAAGGTGTACTAATGAGTTCACATACAGTATACTTTGTATAAGCCCTTTGAATGCTCTCTCAAGATATAACATATTTTTAATGCAAAATAAGTTCCTTAAATATACAGTATCTACATGTAATTCCATGAGAGGCTGTTCCTTATTAGGAAATCTGAATTTTAAATTGTTTCTCACTATTTGAAATGTACACTGTAGACTTCTGTAAGTACTAATAAAAGTATATTTTATTAAATTATTTTTTAAAAGCAATTAAGTAAAGCTAGTACATGTTTTAAATACTCAAAGCATTTTATGAATTTATAACAACTTCACAACAAGAGTTACTGAGCCAATGGGATTTTCCACTTCTCAACCTAAATTAAAAGATAGAAATGGAATTTTGTCAAACTCTAATTAAATATCAAAATATGATGTTTCAGTAATACAAGTCAACTGTTGGAATCATGGCACTCAAGAGGTAGATGCAAGAGGATCATGAGTTTAAGGTTAGCCTTGGCTACTCAGCATGTTGTCTGCCAGCCTATGCCACATGAGATCCCGCCTTAAGCAACCAATTTTTCACCTTAGGACAATAAAAATCAGTATACAAGGTTGTGTCTAGACTGGGGACATCGCTCAATGGCACAGCTCAGCACTTAGCATGAACAAAGCCTTAATGGTGAATCCCCAGTACCACAAATAAAAAACTCTTTCAAAGACTGTATGTACGTGCTTAAGCAACTGACTTTGTACACAGAAGCCCAACGAACATAAGATCAAATTAAACTAAGTCTCTCTCCCATTTAAAGGAGTCAAAGGTGAATTTTGTACTTGCATCACAATGCAAAGCAGGAAACATGACTGAAATCTCAGTTTAGCAGTAAAATGTCAGATTTCCAATTCTTCATTAAAAGAGCAACAAACAACATGATTTGTGTGTGTGTGTGCGCACACACATGCGTGTGCATACAGGAGTGTGTTATGTTTATGTTTAAATCACAGTTTAGGGGAAAGAAAATTTTCATTTTTTTTGTTTTGCTTTTCACAGACAGACAGTGTTGCTCACTTAAATATCTACTTGGCCATGGAAGACATTTGAATTTTTAATGTCTATACTAAAAGTTTAGGTTTGGGAGCCTCTTAGCATCCATAAGAAAATTAACCTAGAAAAAGTAAAATGTGGGCTGGAGATGGAGTCAGTCAGTAGAGAGCACCAGATAGAGGGTGAAGGTATATGCCTGTAAACCCTGCACTCCAGAGGTAAACACAATAGGACCAGAAGTTCACCGCCATCCCAACTACACAGTCAAGGCCAACCTAGACTACATGAGACCCTGTCAAAAAGAGAGAGAGAGAGAGAGAGAGAGAGAGAGAGAGAGAGAGAGAAGGAAAAGGAAAGGGAATGGGAAGGAGGGAGAAAGGAAACAGAAGAGAAGGAAGAAAAAACTGAGAAGTTCTAACACTCAGAAATCCAGGTGGCATGACAATTGCCTAGAAGTCCTTTTAACTTCCACTTGAAATGCTGCGGCTCCTGTCCCTTCTTGCCATGCATATCTTGCTCCTTCTTCTAGGTCTTTCATCTTCTTCTCCAAGTCTTTCACTGCCCTCTTTGTACTTAGTAAGACTTTGTGATCATAGTATCTGTTCTACTTACTTTACAGTATCATATTCTGCTCATTTAAAAATAATACAGGTTAGACATTTAAGTAAGGTACTTCCCCTTTAAAAACTAAATTTCCTTTCTTTTATGGTTGACTGCTTAGTTGATTCTTTATCCTACCACTCAATATCCTTTAATAAAAGTCATTACTTTCTCTTCCAGCTCCTGTCATCACGTCTGACTCTCAGCTTGCCTGCTGCTAGTATCATTTGTTTGTCAGGTCATTCTATTTCCAGAGCAGCCTGAGAGTTTAGATGAGAGGGTACAACATGGAGTGGCACAATGGCCCCTGAAGTCTCAGACATCTGCTGCAATCAGTGTCACCAAACACCTTGGAATTCTATAGGAAAAAACTGATGACACAGAGTCCTGCCACCCCACCCAAAGCCAGCCCCCTGGAATGCCACCATGTCACCAGAGTGCTAGAAGATGAACCTTCTTGCCTGGTGGCAAAGGCACAAGCCCAGCAGTCTATGCTCCCTCGGTGGGAGCAGGTCCCAGTGCAGCTCATGGTGATAGGAGTCCTCACAGTGACACAGACACATGACACAGAGAAGGTACTGCTAAGCGCCACGATCAACTTTGCCAGGGCTGCCAGTGTACTTGGTGTATATTACCAGCAGGCTGAGTCCCAGCTATGAGAATCTCTATGAAGAACCCTTTCTTGGTTCCCAAAATGAAACCTGGTTGACACTGTCGTGGGCTACAGTGAGAGGCTCCTTGGATCACCCTTGTGATCCAAGCATTTCAAACCTTTCCTGCTACCAAGGCAGTCACCAACCTCTCTCAAACCCATTCTTTACATTCCAGAAACAGTGTTTGCTAATGTCTAGTCAAAGCAAGTATATCTAAGTAGTCAAATTTTCATATGTTAATAGTTCAGAAAGCATTAAGGGGAAGAAAATTTTCCATAAGTTTTAAAACTCAATTTATTTATAAAATCTTGATAACATTATATTAAAATTGTTACGCCTTTGTAGTTTTAATTGTGACAGCACATGCTAGGCAGAGAAGGGGTTAGGGTGTAGTACATTCAGTTAAAAACAATTTCCTGTCCCCCTGGGAGAATTCCAAGTCAGAAGTCAAAAGACACGTGCTTTACTCCTGGTGTCTTTGCAAGGCACATTTATGGAGTTGGGACCTATACATGGGATGTTAAAAACATAAAACGGCTGGTTTATGGTGCCTTTAAATTAATTTCTTTTAGCATTTAAAATAAAAGGAAGAACAGATGGTGAAGACTTAGTGTAAAGTGAGAGCCATTAAAATAATCTTAGCTGGAAAGATAGTTTTCTATAACAGGGATCTGTGAGCCATAAGCAATTAGGCAAATTTTTAAATGGTCTTTTAGTAAGAAAATCTGTGTCATGACAATTCTATTCCTTATACTAAACTGATACATAACAAATACATTAGGATGTCCATATTATATAAGATTAGAAGTAGTTAAGGCTACCCAAAGAGCTAAAATGTGTTTTATACATATTGATACATATTTTCTACAAAATGTAGTCAGGATAATTGCTCAGTTCTGAGATCTCCAATTATAAGTCAACATTTTTATAACTTGTGAATGCCTCATGCTATGGATATTAAAGCAAAGCATACATTTTAATGAATAATGCCACTTAAGGTTTCTAGATTTTGAACAATATAGTTCCTTTCTTTACACTGTAATTTTAACAGAAGACTAGTCAATTCACATGATTCCCACAAATAAAGGGATTTCTATATCCACATACTGATAAACAATTCCTAAGAAACCTATTATTTAACCTATTATTTAACAACAACAAAGAAACTTGTCTCTGTTGGGCTGGAGTGTGACTCACTGGTAAAATATACTACAAAATAAAATTGTCTTTATTGTCTTTGCATGTCTGTACATAATTTAATGTACATATACTTACATATTACTTTAATATTCTCTCTCCCTTTGAGGGTGTGTGTGCACACGCGTGCATGTGTGTGTGTGTGTCTGTCTGTCTGCATCGTTCGAGTCCTACTGAATGACATAAACTCTGCAGCTGTTGAACTTCAAATGCTGAGTCAGTAAATTTTGTCAGGTTCTGACAGTAGCTATAATCTTATTGATAACTCCCAGTGAGAAAATAATTGTTGTAATGGAGCCAGTTTGATGAAAGGGATTGTGGCTGGCCCAGTAATAATAGCTGAGGTATAAAGTTTAAACCTCTTTATTGCACAGCTAACCCCCAATTACATCTCAAGACAAATAACACCCTTTACTCAAACACCTGGTACCAAATGTGGCCACTTCAAAATTTTCCCTCATGGGAGCAGCTAATGATTTGGGGGGTTTTCAAACAATGAGCATTAATTTCCAGTTTTGTATTTGATATGCTGGACCTCTCTGAAGTTAAGCAAATTATTTTTTTAATGCTTAGGTTTACTGAGTATGATTTTTTTCAAGCACTTCCATTAACTAATGATTGATTAAAAAATTAATAATGCCACAAGCTAAAAAGGAGATTAGGCTCATGACAAACAGTTCCTGTAAAATGCAACATGCTCTGTAATGGCACCTGAGTGTCCTAGTTGCATCAAAATGGAGTGATAACTGAATTATTTCAAAAATGAAAAAAATTACTCAAAACATAAAGACTTGCTACTTGGCACTAATACAGCAAGATCACTTTGAACTAAAGCTTAGATGTCATTTTTAATTCATGTGGGATTTCTGCAAGGGAAGATTCCAGATCACTTGTTTTATTTATGGTACTTTATAGAAATAACAAAAATCTGAGATCAAGCTATGGAATCAACTAATGGAGGTTCCAGTCCTTGGCTAAATGATTTGAACAAATTATATACTTGTGCTAATGTTTGGTTTTGTCATCTAAAAGACACAGTAACAACAGTACTATTTTAAATGATTTAATATGTATAAGGCATTGCATCTGGCCCATAAGAAGATTTAATCTATGCTTTTATAATTACAATTATGAGTAAAATAATTGCTCATAAAATCTCTATAGTTGTTGAACTAACAGAGCGTACTGTTTATCTTTAATGAAATACACAGATGAACACTGAAAGTACAGCTATATCTTATGCTATACTCATATTTATTTACTTATTTTTTATTTATTGGCACAAAACTTTCTTTTGTCAGGCTCTGAGTCAAGTATATATTCCTGTCTTCTGCATGCTTATAGTCTGAAGAGGAAAGAACAAGACATTCAGTGATGGCAGCACTATGAATCTGTAGGAAGAAATAACAATACAGATGAGGAGTTGCGGGGCTTATATTATAAGGGAAGAGCCCTGTAAGAGAACAGGAAAGGAAACCTCATCAAAACCAAGTACTACCTAGGAGTGGGCAGTCAAGCCATTGCGCAAATGGAAGCATCCACCATCACAGTGGTCCTCCACCACCACAGTGGTCCTTCACCAGCATGGTTATTACTATGAAATCTGTTGCTATGGGATGATACCAAAGTGGGAGAGAAGACCAGATCCAGAGGAAGGTACAGAATGGTGAATGACTTTGGATTTTCTCTAATTTGCTGGAGACTCTTGAGAAGTTTGAAGCAGATCAATATGAAGGACACAGAGGTTCACATGATCCAATTTACTTTTTCCAGACCTCACTGGTCTCAGAAAATATTGAGAAACAGGCTCTTGGAAGATAAAAGTGGAAGGAGAAAACTAGGGAGAAGCTACATTATGATCTACGATCTCCAACTGCTCCATTAGTGTTTCTCAAAGTATGGTACCCACACAAGCAGCTTCAGCATCACCTAGATCCAACACAAAATGACAGTTAGGGAACCAAACCCCAGAACAGCTGCCTTCAGAGTCTCACTGGTATGAAGCCCAGCAATGTGTGATTTTACCACACCTTCCTCATGATCCTGATGTGGGGTAAAGTGTAAGGACCTCTGATGAAGTCAGTGTAGCGGATATATTAGAATTATCTGGGAGATGTTTGAGGGTTATTAGGTGGTTGGTTAGTTGATTGATTGGTTACTTTAGTTACCTAGTTAGTCAGTTAGCTACTTGGCTAGTTAATTGATTGATTGGTTTTATTTAAACAACCAGTGCTTTAATCAAATCTCAACCAAACTAAAAACTGTTGAAAAAAATTCTGGGAAGAGTTGCTAATAAAATATGGAGAAATCAAAGTATCTAGAAATATTCCTGGGTCTTTCTTTTCCTTATAAATGACATAGTTAACCTCCTGTTGCTTTCTTACTCTACACTGATTTACTTTTCAACAGTTAAACCAGATGCATTCTAAAAGCAAATAGAATTGGACAACCTGTATTAAAAGTGTTTTTTCCCTTCCCAAGAATAAACTTACTCTACTATTCACACAGCAAATTCTTCATCCTGAAAGACTGTGTACCTAATTTAAATATCAAACCCAGGATAGGTATGTCAAGTCCCAGAGAAGAAAGATTCAGCACTGAGGCCCTCAGAAGAGGCACTGGTAACAGATTGGGTTCTTCCTTGCATTGGTACTTCTGGAGAACGGATGAGAGTGTGAACTGCGGACCTGGAGTTAAGACCCATGAATGGGCCATTCTTCACTCCTTAAGAGAGTCCTCCAGATAATTTCAAGAGCATCTAGAAAAGAAAGGCGTTAATGGTCATTATCAAAATACACTGACAGGAAAGAGCAAGAATCTCCTCTATCCTGCCTCCATCTCCTCTAGTCTTCCCTAATGGCAAGAACTAGCAGGAATCCACTATCAGAAATCCGAGGTGATTTGGAGACTGCACCAGCACATAATTCAAGAGCAGGACTGAAGCTGACAGACAGACAGAAGCTACCTGACAGGACCCAGAATAAAGGACACTTTCTCTACGAATTCTTCCCTGACCCTCACATTAGACCACAGTAAGTTGTGTGCATACTTTCATGGTGATGTTGAGTCCCACAGTTCCTCAGCTACCCTCCTCTAGTTACCTGTCTCCCTTTCTGGACCATAGGCTTGAGAAGGACACAACTATGCCTGAGATGCTAGTCACTGTCTTTTTGGCACCCACAGACATGTCTCTGTATAGTTGGTGATTATAAATATGTGTTAAATGTGCCAGACATTCTAACAAACATTTGAAATACTGGATGAATAAAAGCCCTTCATTTTTCTCTAGGAACTAGGAGACTATTGGGGGTTGGGGGGAATGTGTTCTATTTGTGATTTTTGGCAAATTGGGAACACTGCATTTCTGCATTCTATTTTTATAACATTTGCTAGGCAAGTTTTCATTCATTTAATGTGTCAAACTCATAGACAAATGAAAGGCATTTGCAGAAGAGCTAAGAAATTAAAATTACAGTGTGCTTAGGAGTTTGATAACACTACACAAGAACTGAGTGGGACAGCTAAGCTAATATGCTAAAGTAATGATCATCTTCTTTGACCATAGCTCTACCCACGACTATACTATGATTATTTCCACACGACCAACTGCCCCAGACTCAGCTCTTCAGCTCAGCATTCAAGAGTATATTCAGATGGGCCCCTAATTGCCACAGTGATCTTGTTTTACAGGGCTCCTGATTCTGATCTCAGTGTGCAGTGTGCAATGCAGCCTAATTAATTTCATGTTATTCTCTTGAATAAATCAAGTTCAAATCCCCCATTTATTCTTTGCCTGTATTATAGTAAGTTTGTGCCTAAGAAGATTTTGATAAAGGAAGATAAATATCAAAATTTATTTTCCCCCAAGTATCTAAAACCATGAAATAAACACTTCTTCCAAGGGAACTCTAGATCTTTTTTTTTGTTTTGTTTTTGATGTTGTTTTGAGACAGGGTCTCCCATTAGCCCCAACTGGCCTGGATGGAACTCACTATGTCCAACAGGTTCGTCTTGACCTCACAAGAGATCCACTTGATGGTATTAAAGGCATGCACCACCATGCCTTTCTTTTTTATGTGTATGAGTTTTTCACCTGCATTATGTAAGTGTACCATGTGTGTGAAAACCCAGAGAGGTCAGAAGAGGACATGAAATCCTCTGGAACTGGAGTTATGGACAGCTATTAGCTAACATGTGGGTGCCGGGGACCAAATCCAGGTCGGCTGCACGAGCAGTCATCTTTCGGTAGTAGGCAGGATTTGAACCTGAGTGGGAAGATACTAATGGATTTCTAGTCCATTGCCTTAACCACTCAGCCAGGATTACTGGTCCCAGGAATTGTAAATACCCTTTTTTGAAAGATATTCTTAATTTTCCCTTGGAATTCATGTCTATTTCTTGGTGTCCCATTTTTTTCTGTGAATTTTTAACCTCTTTGGTATAAGCTATGAAACATTTTAATTGCTGGAGCTCTCAAACTCTAAAATGCTCAGAGTCTCTGAGATATTTAATTGTATGTTCTTTGCATCGTGATTAACTAGAAAACTACGTGTGATCTCATTTTGTGTAACTATAAGAAGGATTGTTTGGAGACTGTTATTTTTCTTTCCACCTCTAGATTGCAGCCTGAAAGGTAAAAGCCTTATTTTGTTCTTTCATGTATTCCTATGTAGTATACATACTTTAATAGGATGTTCAATGTCTTGCTGCAAAAGGACACACTAAAAAGGCTATTTAAGAAGCCGGATGAGGGAGAGAGCAGTGGAAAACATAGGACACAAAAGTAGAAGGGGGACCACATGGGAGAGAAACAGAAACAGGCAGGGCTAGGGGCAAGGGACACCCAGCAGGGCAGTGGGAGAGGAAGGCAAATTAGAGCACAGTAAAATGACCCATATGGACGAAAATGCCACAATAAGATGCATTACACTGAATACTAACTTTAAAATTTAAAAGATAGTAAAACCAAGCCAGCATTGTATGGGAAAACTATGCTTAGCAGTATCAAAGACATTCTTTCCTTGACATAAGAACGTAATTCTCTTAACTCAAAGTTAGATAAACAGGCTGGCTAGGGAAAACTCATTTTTGATGGGAAATAAATGAAGCAGGCATCCAGAGCAGACCTGCAGAGGTGCAGTTAGGGGAGGACTCCCAGAAGGAAGGCCTTTACCCTATCACGCTGAAGTGTTCTTGATCTACAGCTCCTCCCAGGTACTTTCATAGATGCATCATCTTACCATTTTATACTATTTTGTTCTGTGCGAACCTCTCTCTCTTTCTCTCTCTCTCTCTCTCACACACAGCCATTTTTGCTGCTGTAGCAGTCAAGTTCAATAATCATGTCATACTAAACATGAAGATGAACTTGAAATCTAGCAAAATATACCACCCTACTATTTGTGAAGGTTGAACTAAGAGACAATATTGCTCCATGTCGAAGCTGCACTTGTAGGGGTTCCTGAAAGTGTATGTGCAGGAAGAAAGGTCATTTTCACCAGAACAAGGAAAATTTAAGGGTTTTTTTTTTTTTCCCCAATGGCTTACACACTTAAATCATAAGAGTTATGAGGACAGAAAAGCTATGATCTCACTGTTATTTTTTTTTACAAAACCTTTCTTAGGAACTTGAAAAGGCAAGAGGATTTCTAGCTTATCCTAGGATATCAGATGACCTGCACATAATACACTTTATATTTATTCAGATCAATATGTTGGCCCACAGCATTGAGCACAAGTGGTACATTAAACTCCATTAAACTCAGAGGTACCATAAGTGTAAAATATCTACATATAAACAAATAAGGAAGGCATTTCCTCCATAAATGCTGTTAGATATAGAATATTTTTAGAATATTAAGTTAAATAAGTTTTTGAAGAATCTAGAATGCAACTAGAAAATTATGCATGCTAGACAAGTTCTAAATCATTAAATTACATCTCCAGCTCATATTTTTGTTATTTTTTTATTTTTATTTTATGTATATGAGTGTATTGCCTGCATATAGGTAAGTGCACCCATGTTGTGCAATACCTGAAAAGGTCAGAAGAGGGTACTGGATTCCTCTGGAACTGGAGTCATGGGCAGTTGTTAGCTGCCATGTGGGTGCTGGAAGCCCCAAGATCTCTCTACATACTTTAGGCTATAGTGAGCTTAAGTTCACATGTGGCTGTCCTCAAACTCACAATCCTCCTACCCATGCCAATATCCTAGTTTAATTAACTTTTAAAATATTACCTTTTCTGTTTTCTTCTTTCAAACGTGACTATTACAAAATTTTGAATGACATATACAGCTTACATTTGTGGTTCACATTATATTTCTATTGTACATTTATCTACACAGCTATCATTTAAGTGGAGAACCTCAGTCATATGGCTAACAAGATAGGCAGAATTAGGCACTGTCTAGCCCTCCCTCCATACATGTCTACATACTACATCTACATACTGAGCAATCCATCCAATCTGAATCTGCTTTTAATTCAAGAATACAGCAACTTGGTCCAAGTTGGATGTCATGCATGGTACACAGCCACGGAGCCTAGAAAAATTCGCCCTCTCATTTCTGAAAAGAGACTTGCCCACAGGGAGAGTCTAGAAGAACCCTGTGAGCCATCCCACAAGGGTTACCCAAGACTACTTATGTTCACAAAGCTTATTTGCAGAGACTATAACAAATGGCATTAATAAGATGATTTCTGATTGCCTCTTCTTTGGGATTCTTGAAGAAGAGGATGCAGAGGCTAACACTTCCTCTTTGGGTAATATTTGAAAGACCTAATTAACACTTGTAACTATGAAGTTACTAACAAGGAAAACAGCAGTATCTATCAACAGTGTTTCTGTGGTGATTAAAGAAGATACTCTTGTTAAGTACTCAAAATAGTCAAGCAGCTGTTATTTCTTGATTATATCACTAGTACTTCACCCAGGCTTAGGTTAGTGATAATTACTGATTTTAAAATATAAGAAATTGGGGAACTGGAAAGATTCCCATTCCACCCTACCCGCAGTGATGAAGAGCACTTGCTGCTCTTCCAGAGGACCCACATTCAGCAGCTCACAACCAACCACCTGTAACTCCAGCTCCAACACGCTCTTTTAGCTTCCTCAAGTACCTGCACACTAGGGCATATACATATACATACACATACAGATATACACATAAATAATAAATAAATCTTTTATAAAAATTATGAGAAAATGGAATCTTGACTTAAACAGGGTTCAGTATCATAGATTAGCAAAGGGACTGTAAATACGAGCCCAGTATGGCCTATCTTGTTTCAAGAACAAGCTCCTAGAGCTAGGGAAATGTCTCAGTAAGAAAAGTGCCTATTATGCAAGCATGAAGGCCTGAGTTCAGATCTCCATCACCCACATAAAAAATAGCACTGCAGAGAATACCTGTAATCCCAGTGAAGGAAGGCAGAAAGGGGACAATACTAGGTATTCACTGGCCACCTGGTCTAGCCAATCAGTGATCTCCAGATTCAGTGCGGAGCCCTACCTCAAAAAATAATGTGACTAGTAACAAAAACACACTTAATATGGACTTCTCACTTCCACATCACATGAGCATGTACAGGTGTACATATCTGCACACATGTGTGCACAAACATGCATATCCACACACACACAAAACCTTCTCTCAAATCCTTAGCTGAGTACTGATCCTGCAGGAAAGGAAATTACCCCAGACAAAGGAAGGAGCAATCAGAAAGCCCTTTGTGGGAGCAAATACTTTGTGCTCTCACTAACCAGAGTGGAAAGACTTCTTAAAATCTAAATACCATACTCAGAAAACCATTGCGTTTGGAATGGTACTAAATTATACTAGACAAAAGGTTCTGACTCTTCCCAACAAAGCTTAAAAGCCAGCCTTGGAAGAATACAACTGGCCATAAGTAATTGCATTCCAGATCCCAGTCCAACACTAAAGAAACACAACAAAGGGCTCAGCAGTGAAGAGCACTGGTGGGGGACGGACAGTGAGTGAATGTTGGCTCTACAGCAGATGCTCCTTGGAGCAGTGCTCCTTGAGAATGGCTGCTGACTGGTCATGGTCTCATATGACTGAGGCATGTTTGTGCATGTCAGAATCCACAGTTTAATTAAAGATATGATGTGAACAAAGAGTGTCTATTAGACAAGAAGAATTTGGTCTTGGCAAGTGATATTTGCATCAATTTGCTTAATTAGATCAGTACTTTTAAAACAATTTGTACAGCATGGGATTAAAGGGCTGAATTTCAAAGGATTTAGCAGAAGCCACAATCATGGTTTCAAACAAATCATCTGCAAAAAATTGTAGGCTGAAAATAGCAATTAGCAGCCCACAGAAAAAAAAATTTAATGGAGGCCATTTCTATCAATTGAATAACCATGTATAATATGGCTTGGCTGGAATCACTGATAAGTTAACCTTCACCAAATTTTTCAGAATGGAAGCAAACTGCCCCTCTTATTCATTTCAGAACTAGACTTCAAATAGAAATCATTCCCAGGTGCAAAAATACTATGTGTAATTTTGGTTTATGGGGAAGAGTGACAGGGAGGTGGAGACGATGAGGCTCTGTTCCAGCCTGACCCTTCCAGCCTCATGAGTTAAAAAAAGTGTGTCAGGGTATGGTGGCCCATGCCTTTGATGCCAGCACTTGAGAGGGGGAAGCAGAAGCAGGCAGATCTCTATGAGATCAAGGCCAGCCTGGTTTACACAGTGAGTTCCAGGCCAGCTGGGACTACAAGGAGACTCTGTATCAAAAACAGAAACAAAAAGTGTATCTCTGGATAAATGATCAGTCCATAGACACTGACATTGCCTTAGCACATCAACCTCATTTAAAGGTTTAATTCAAAAATTCTCTTTAAAGGGTGTTTAATGTATTCTAAAACAAGTACCTTGGACACTGCCTCTTCCTGAAAGAGAAAAAGAATTCCATGGAGAAGGTAAATTGTTAAAAATTTAGCTTTATGTAAAGGATACACTTGGACTGGAGGATGGCTCAGCAGTTAAAAGCACTGGCTTCTCTTGCAGAGGACCCAGGTTCAGTTCCCAGCACCAACATGGAGGCTAACAGCTGTCCTTAAAAGCGGTTCCAGGGGATCCAATGACCCCTTCTGACTTCCACTGGCACTACATGTATGTGGCACACTTATTACATACAGGTGAAATACTCCTACACATACAACTAAATTTAAAAATATTTTTGAAAGAACTTTTTTTTTAAATGACACACTCTCATTTATGATAAACTTATTTCTGAGGCATTCAGAGAACAGTGACCGGCCTTGCCATTAGCTGGTATCAGTTCAACTAAAATTTCTCTTAATCCCTCATGGATTTTCTAATTTACTATCAGTGATGTTTATAAGGACCTTACTTTCTCCAAAATCCTAATGTGACTTCTGATTCCGAGAAAAAGTGAACACATTAAATTATAATCCATCTCCACTTAAAAAAAGAAAAAAAAAAAACGCCGTGCATAACAGTATCCCACCTCCTCCAATGCTGGCAATGCTCCCCAGATTAGAGACTCATATGGTGGAAGTTACAGACTCTGATACTGAAATTCTCTTCCTCCAATTACTGCATATCAAAGAAAATAATGAGTAGCGAAATGAATATCTTTCATCAACACTACAATTAAGTGTCTCCCAAAGAACAATGAACTTGGTCCTTAGATTCCCATTTTCCAAGTCTTGGGGGCATTCTCTGCCCACCTACTTACACTGGACAAAGACCCTGTGTCAAGCTGAGTTTTCTTTTTTTCTTTGGGGGCAAAGGGGACAACTAGGAATGTACAACCATAGCTAACTCGAGTTCATGAGAACTGTTAGTTGTTGGTCTAAACAAGGACCCCACGGCCTAACAAAGACATAGATCCTGAGTTGAGTTAAATGACTTTCCAGGCACATTAAAATGAGGTCCAACTGTGCTTATCAGTTATGTGAAGAGGTGGAGAGTAAAAAGTGCTCACAGTTGTGTTCTAAGATCTGTATACATTATCCCGTTGGTCCACTGGCTCCACTGGGGAATCTACAGGCATTCTCACCTCACAAATTCAGTCCCAGCTCTCGACCCCACGGCGCTACATCCAGCCCTGAGTCGGCCCTGGTGGTCCTCACTTCAGGAAATGAATGCCTTGTTACTCCAAACCTCTGCTCTCTCCCTACCCTCCAGCCCCACAGGACGCCTGGTGCGAGCCAGTTCTCTGGCCCCGGGCTTGCAGCACCTGCTGCCGCCCGGCCTCTCCCCTTTGCCTGGTTGAGTCCCTGGGCCCAGCCTCAGACCATGCGGGCCCTCGCAAGGCCTCGGCCGGCGGATCTCGGGTTCTCTCCGACTGCCCACTGTCCTGTCCCACTTTGCTTGTCCTGCACCCCACCTGAGGGCCTGGCCCTGCTCCTACCTTTTCTGGAACTTTCTGTGTGGGTGGGTCCCTGCCTTGCCTCAAACCAAGCACTCGCTCTCCAGGTCCCTCTCACACACGCGGTTCTTCTCACGGTGCTGACCCACGTGACCAGCTATGTACGCAGGCGTCCTCAGCAACCTGAGTTCCGCATCCGCAGATTCAATAAAACTCACCCAAGATACTTGGAGGTATGTCTGTGCTGTACTTGACATATACAGACGTTTTTCTGTATTGGTCCCCAAATAATATGACTGTTTTCGCCATTAACATGGTATTACATATGATGTGTCACTCACAGATTAATTAACATATTTTATGCAAATACTACACAATTTTATTTAAAGAATTCTAGTGTTTTGAGTTTGGGGCTTCAGGAACCGGTCCTCTAGGGTACACCAAGAGGCAAACGTACTTATTTGACCTCTTCTGCCAGTATGTGTCATCACAGCAAGACTTTGTGCTATTCTCCCTCCTCACCTAAGAAGCTATCTGCCACATAGGTGGTGATCGGTAAACACCGATTGAAAGGAAAATGCAACTATGGCAATTTTAATTGAATATAGAGTGCTTCCTGAGGACATAGCGAGGACAAAGACGTGGGCTAGAATCTCCACTATGTGTCTACCCTTGCCTTGAACAGTCTCTGTGTTGAAGCATCTAGAACACTCTGAGGAAGCTTCTATTTAGCAAGGTGATGCCCAGAGCTCTCTGTTTTTCTCACAGTCACCACCAGTGCCCTTAAAATATGTATCATGCAGCACCAAGTCACTCTTATCTCAATGGATTCTCCTAAGACAGACAGAGCACTCCCCCCACACCCAAAATTCCATCAATATTTGTTCTAAGGGTTTGTAATGTGTCTTATTGGGAAAGAAAATCAGTGGTCTATAAGTTTAGAAAATATCAGATCTATTATTTTCACTGTAGATTTTGGTTTCTCAAATGAACAATATTCCAGGGAAACAGATACATGTTTAAGGAACCCTTTCAGTGGCTACCTCTCTGGAGAACATATTTACACATACTTAGCAAACCAACCTGTGTTGTAGCAGTAGGGATTTCCAGTCCTTGCAAATACATACAAGCTCTCCATGCCTCTGTAACCTCACACACATGCTGAGGAGGAGTGAGGCCTCATTCCATTCTTCTGTGTGGTAACATCCCTAAACAAGCTGAATACATGACCCATACAAGTGTGAGGTCATGTGCCTGAAGAGGGCAAGCAATAGGGGATGGGGGCAGGTATGTGATATGGGTATGTAGCTGGTGAATGTGTGGTGTGGATGAGGTGTGAGGTACGAGACAGATGTGGTGTGTGTGCCTTTATGTGTATGGTCTAAGTGTTTTTGTCTAGTGGGAGGAGGGGCTAGGGCAGAGAGTAAGGTCTGTGTGTATATCTATGTTCTATAAGTATGTATGTCTATGCATGATAAGTGGGGATTGTGTGTGCTTGTAGAAAAGTTTCGTACATTTGACTGGATTGTAGTAATATGTGGTATGTAGTAATGTGGTGGAGTGGGGTGATGAAATGGGACTGCAGTCAAAGATTCTTCACAGGAAGACCTTACAAGAGTGTGTTTTGGGCATAATGAGACTGCAGGCACAGGAGCATGCCACGCATCTAAGAAGTAGCTGGATGCCAACGCTGGTGTGAAGAGAGGTGTAATAAGAGAAAGAAGGCAGAAACCAAAAGGCAGGCAGGCAGTGCATATGCAAAGTAACCAACACAGAGCATTGGTGCTAAACGGTAGGGCCATTGCTGTGATAAAGCTCACCGTATGGTTCTAGGCCTTTGGAATGCTTTCCAGATGGAATATAGAGAAGTTTGGATCTGAAAACTAGAGAAACTAGAATGCAGAGTTTAACAGACCATTCTGGTAGGAGTTTGGAAGACCAAAAAGCAAAGGCAGTGGACAGCGGAGGCCTAGCTTATAAGGTTTCAGAGGGCAGACAAGATTCTGGAAAGGGGCTAGAAGCCATTTATGTTATATTCTGGCAAATAACTGATTGCACTAAGAACTGTGTGAGGCTGAATTCAAAAACAATGTACTAATTTTATAACACAAAAAACTTCAAGACAAGATAGCATTCTGGCTGTTATTGCACTGGCTACTTTTTTGTTGCTGTGCTGAAACACTATGACCAAAGGCAACTTTAGAAGGAAGAGGTTATTTGGGCTTGTAGTTCCAGGGGCATAAGAGTCCATAATGGTGGGGAAGTGTGGCAGGAGACAGCAGGAACTGCAGGGGCTTCCAGCAGGAGCAGGAAGCCAAGAGCTCACATCTTCAACCACAAACATCAGCAGAAAGAACAAGCTAGAAGTGGGGCAAGGCTGCGAACTCTCAGAGCCCGTCTTTAGTGTGGTGCTCCCTCCAGCAGGGCTACACTTCCTAAAGGTTCCATAACCTCCCACAATCAGTGTCCCAACTGGCACCAAGTATTCAAACATTTGAGCCTAAGGGGGACATTTATCATTCAAACAACCATAGTCACGGTTACAGCTTACTGCTTTTATCCAGGTCTAGACTGAGAGCAAGAAGTACAGCAGAAAGATACAAAAAAGTGTGCCATTTGGTGAGCAAGAGCAAGTGCAAGTTTACAGAAAAGGTAGGTGCTAAGAAAAGCAGCTGTAAGTATCAGAGATTAACACCATTAAAGATAAACCTACTGCTCTGCACTGGAACAAGAGGAAAGATGCCCATTAAAACTTAAACTTGTGAATGTGCAAATTTATTTGAAAGGAGAGCCTATGAATTGAGAGCTTTGTGGAAGGCATTCGCTATTGAAAATAACTTCCTGGGATCAGCACACAGTACGTGCTACAATAGCGACTGTGGGCCCAGTTTTATAGACATGAGCAATGCAAAATGAGGGGGTCATGGAAGATTACACAAAGGTTTCAGAAAGCCACAGGTGTGTGTGGCAGGGCCATAGTCCCTATAAGGAGGTTTTAAAAACACGACTGCAGGAAGCTGGAAGAGTAGAGCCTAAGTTACAAAGGAAACCTCAGGATGCTAGAGATGTCAGGATCAAGGTGGATCTGCTGAGGAAGACTAAAGGCACAGACAGAGTGGAGCTGGTCCAAGAAGACTCATATGTGCTTTAGTTGACAGAGCTGAAGGGACAGAATGACCAAGACCACTGGATACAAATGATGCCATCATAAGCCCAAATGCTGGATATGAGTCAGGTGTTTGTCCTGCTTGGTATGGGCCTTCCTTTGGGGCAATCTTTTCTTGCTGTTACTCCATTGCTTTCTTTGGAGATGGGCATGTTTATTCGGTGTTATTGTATATTGCACATGTGTGACTTGTTTTATGTCATTATTATTGTTGTTGTTGTTTTATAGGGCCTCACATTTAAGAGTCTGTCTTTAGTCTCAGAAGAGACCTTACACTTTGGACTTTTGAACAGTGTTGGAACTGCTAAAGATAGTATAAAATCTTTTGGAGATGGACTAAATGAATTTTTCCTAATAATATGAAAATAAGATATTGGGTAAAGGGTGGAACATTGGGATTTAAAGCGATGTGTTTGGATATCAAGTTGCCAAAGAGTAGAGTAATGACTAAACTTCATTATCAACTTAACTAAACTTAGAATCGCCATGGAAACATATCCAGGTGTGTCTACGAGAGCTCTTCTAGACCATAACTGAGACATACTATGTATGTGGACAGCACCCTCTCGTGGTCTGAGGTCCCAAATTGAATAAAAAGGAAGAAAGGAGCTGAGCACCAGAATCACTAGATTCCTGACTGTGGACACTCTGTGACTCCTGCCCATGCTGTGATGGATGGACCCTTTAAACGGTGCCAAAATAAACCCTTCTTCCCTTAGGATGTTTCTTGCCAGGTATTTTGTCATGGCAACGAATAAAGTAACTACTACACCTTCTAAGGAATTAGCGCTTCATCTGCATGCCATGAAGCGCTTCTAAAAGGCTTGAGCAAAGAAGCATCAGGATGTGACGCATTTCACCGGAGCTACATCAACTGCACCGTTCCAGGAGTGGAGAAGAGTGGGAGGCCCTGGTGGATGTGAAGGCAGTGTGGCAGCTTCCATGTTTGGATAGTGATGTCTGAAAAAGAGGGCAGCGGCAAGTCACCCCCGATTATAGGCCTGAGAACGAAATTTCCACTTCCTAGAGAGGAAGGCAGGATACCAGAAGCTCATCTGAGCACAAGAGCTTGAACTATCTCTTCGAGTAAACAGACTTTTCTAGGTGGCCGGGAACTTGTTTGAGTGAACTTACAGCAATAGTAACAGAAGGCACAAGACCCATGCAAACTCAAACGAGATAAACACCCTGCACAAAACTAGGGAAATACATAAAAAGCCCCAACTTTAGCTGAGAAACTATTAGCAGGGAATCTGACACTTTCTTCTATCCTCTGCAAGCATTGCATGACATGGGTGCACTTAGCACGTATATACGTGCAGGCATAACACTCATATACATTTAAAAAAAAACTTTAAAAAATAAAATTAAATAAATAAATAAGTATCGCTCACACAGAAAGCCAAAACAAGCTGAGTGTGCTCCAATTAGGACGTGGCAAGACAGCAATTTGAGGGAAGCGGTGGGAAGATGGGCGGGCCTGTTTCCTACTCAGACACTCCAACTGCATGCTTCAGGAAGCATCCCACGCCAGAAGTGGGTAAGCGAAGTGACATGATTGAATTACATCGCAAAACAGCGCCCTGGCGACAACACATAAGACTTGGAAAAGTGGTAAAGGGAAAGAAAAAGCCCAAACGACAGGAGGGAGAGTAGGGAACAGGCATCGCCAAGGAGGAGGGAAGGAGAGTGGGAGTGCTCAGCTAGGAGGGAGGAGGGAGGGACATGCGAGGGACCACTGGGGTGGAGGGAGGAGGGAAGTCAGGAGATGGGGGATGGGGTGGGGCACTATTGGAGGCGGGGAAAAGGGGTCGCTTGTCAGGGGATGCAGATGGTGAGGGAGGAGAGAAAAGAGAGATGACTTGGGTGGTGGGAAGACAGAGGGAAATGTGCTGACTTGGGAACCCCTGAGAATACACATCCAGGGCCTGAATGCATGAGTTCGCCCCCCGGGGCTGTATGGCTAGGAGCACAAGGCCAGGCAGGTGAGCACGCCCTCCAAGTGGTTGGTCACAGTAGTCCAAGAGACTCCCGCAGTAGCACTGGCTATCACCAGAGCCCTTGGTTGTCTCCCAGAATGTCAAGGTAAGACCCTACTGCTGAAGACAGGACACACTTCAGACACACGACTTGGAGCGATGGAGCAGGGACTTACTTGGAAGCCTTTTTCTTGAACACTATCTCTCATAGTTCTAGAGGACACTATGGAATCTGCTAAGGGAGAAAATCAATCAATGGTCCAAAACAGCCCTAAAGCCTGATAGCCATAGCAACTGGCACAGAAAACTACCTCTTATTGGTGTAGTAGCTGCACTATTATGCGAGGGGAGAATAATCAATAGTGATCTAATTGGACTTAAAGCCCTCTCAATGGGAGTGGAATCATGGGTGATACTGTAATTACAGTCAAATGTCCATGGCTGGAGAGGACATAGATCCTAGAGAAAACCGTATCTGTGTCAGAACTCTAGACAAATGAAATTTTTAACTTATCTTAAATGGGATACTTATATTTACAGACAAGTATACAGCACAGCACTCATCAAAGATGCTTCTTTTTGCAACAGATAAAAGCTACTGCAGAGTTCCAGAGCTGGCCACATGTAGAGAATATATGTCTGAGATATATATACCCAGCCCCAAGTGGCATATCTACAATGGAACCTCTACACATAGTGGAACAGGGGGTGGAGAGGATACTAATGCATGCCTCAACTCTCACCAGCGAAACTTCCTCATGCAACAGAGTGTGATGGACACAGAAGGCCACAGCTGGGTAAGTTTTAGAGAAGAAGAGACTGAAGAATGTGTGTCCCTGGATAGGACTCCTATATTGAACTTCATCCACGCACGGCTCAGGGACCATTGCAGAAGAGGGGGCAGAAAGATTGTAAGAGCCAGGGTTGACCCATAATCATGAGGAAACAGAGACTTTCAGACCACTGGAAGCTTTCTCATGTAACTTGTGGCAATGGTGACATCAAACACAAGACCCATGCCTACTCAATCAGACAAGGGCCCATAATGGTACAAGATAAATGGATGGTGGGCAGGCCCTAGCCTGATAACTATTGGAAACTGGTTATGGCTGGGTGAGGGAGAGTAACCTTCCTTAAAAGCCCTAGATAGGTTGAATAGACTTCAGTGGATGAACTTGCACCAAAGGATATCTGAGTTAAATGCTTGACCAAAAGGGACTTAGCATGTATGGCAGAATGCATAAGGCCCAGTCAGGGGGGAGGGAGAGCATGAATTAGGGAGCTGTTTTAGATTTCCTGAAGAACTGTTGTATGAAATGTACAAAAGCTCAATAAAAATATTTTTTAGAAAAAGAAAAGTGACATATGGACAGCAATGTTTAAACGCTAAGAATGGGAAGTTCTTAGTATTCATAATTGATTCATCTTACATTGCAAAACATCTTTCATGCCATTGCATACAAAGATAAGTATCCCAGAGGCAACAAAGGAACTGAGAAGCAGATAACTTTTAGTGGGTGGGGTGTTTCGGTGTCGTTACTTCTTACAGGACCCTGCTGTCCCTGCTGTTCCTATATGTCTACTTTGTCCCTGATAAATGGCAATCATGAGAATACAGAAGGACTTTTTAATAAGTAGACTCAGACTTACTCATAGATGCATGTTTATATACAGTAGCACCTACCTGTAAAAATGGTCTTCCTTTCCCTTCCCTGAGAGAGAAAATAGCATACTTTAGCAAGCAGAGGTTAAGGTTTGTCCTTTAAAATGTTTTAAAGCCCTTAATTTGTCTCCATATCTACCATAATTTTTTCAAACCAACAAAATATCATTTCACTGCCCCTTGGTCTTAAGAAATTGCTGATAATAAAAATTTACCAAATATCATCATGAAATATGTTGTTTTGTACAATGTGCCAATATCTAAAATGGAAATAGAAATTGTACCAAAGTAACTACTATTTATTAATTTTAGGGTTATAAAAATGTAATTCAAACACTATAACTGTTGAAACATGTCATGATTCATGTTTAAAATAGTTTTTCTTTAGTGGAATTTCAACAAAAACTTCATAATGTCCAAATATGACCACCAGAGCAACATCTCCTTTTTCTTAAATTTGTATATTCAGAAACCAACTAAATACATACTGTTTTATTTCATTTTCAGAACAACTTTGTGAAGACACTAATAATATTCTTGTTTTTGCAGAGATAGCAGGAATGCAAAGGAAATGTCCACTTCATTGTTTTTATAAAGATTTAATTCCCTTAAAGAGCTCAAGACCTATCATACTTCATGAGTCTCAAATGTAAAGCATTAAAAACACAATATGATCAGCTGACAGGGTAAAGTCTTGTGTGAGGAGAAGTGTCATAATACATCTGAATCATGCTAAAATGAACAGCCTCTCCCATCACCTCTGAACACAAACACCTTTCATTTTCATCAAGAAACTAGTCTAGCATTTTAATCATTGTCCAGTGTTGGTCTACTTTCTCTTGTTATTTAAAAAAAAAGAAAACTGAGTTTTGGATGCTTGATTTTTTTCCTCTATTTAACTGAAATTTTGTGAATTTCATGCAATATATTTTGGTCATATTTAGATCCCCTCCCACGTCTGAACCCCTTACTAACCTCCCAACAAATTTCTTGTACTGTGACGTATACATTAAACACACACCCACACACACAAAGGCTTATAGAGTCAGGTTTGTGGCACTAAATGCACTGGAGCCTAATCAACCTTCCAAGAGTCTTACCCTTAAAACTGAATCTCCCCTTTCTAGCAGCCATCTATTGCCAGCAGTTTCTCAGGTAGAGCTAGGGTTTCTTAGTGGGTATTTGTTTTTTAAAAAGGTTTACCGGCTCCAGAGAATGAACCCAAACTGAAGGACATTTGGGGACACAAATCAGATTTTATAGGCAGGGGCAATAAGAGGAGGCATGATGGGAAGGGATCTAAATATCATCAAATTAGATTGTATGAGAGAGTGATTATTTTATAAGTGCAACTTATATTGATATATATTTGCCCACCTTACCTGCTACCAGGGCAAACCTGAGTATTTATAATTGACATATTAATTGCTTGGGTAAGTCAGGTGATCTCTAACAATCTCAAATTTTGACATATAGTGTTGTTATAAATAGTAGACATAATATACATAAAGCATTTTTATAATGAAAAAAAGGCTTAGTTAGCTGACTGCTTCTGAGACCAAAAGGCCAAAATTGGGTGGCCTGTCTATTTGACCTCCAGTAAAGACTTTGTGAAGGATGGCATCAAGGCAGAGTGTGATACATAGCAAGACACAAAGCTAGAGAGATCAGCAGACCAGGCTTGCCTGTTTGTTCAACCTAGTCTCCTTTTGAGAACTAAGTCACTAAGCATGACCAATATTAATCTCCACAGAGGGCAGTGATTCCCTGGACCTAATTTACTAAGCCACAGAGTTAAAAGCTTCACTATCTCTCAACATTTCCACACCAGGGACCAAGATTCCAACACATGTACCTTTGGAGGACACTCTCAAACTAAACCTCATTCAAACTAAAGCAGCTACAAATATCTATTTGGTTTTTCAATAACCTACTATTAGCATCTTCTTCATTGATAAAAAAAAAAGTCTGTGTTACTTCACTTACTGTAACATTTTCTAGTTCCATCCCATTTATCTGCAAATTTCATTTTTCTTTCCTGATGAATAGAACTCCTTCTGTAAATTTACTACATTTTCATTATCCATTCCTCAGTTGAAGGACATTTAGGTTTTTTCCATTTCTTAACTATTGTGTAAAGAGCAGCAACAAACATGGCTGTGCAAGTATCTCTGTAGTAGGGTGAGTTTGCTGAGTATATGCCAAGGAGTGGTATAAATGCATCATATGATAAACTTATTTTTTTAAGAGCTGTAAGATCTCTCCACACTGATTTCCACAGTGGTTGCACCAGTTTTCAATCCCACCAACAGTGGCTGAGGGATCCCCTTTCCCTGCATCAATGCCAGGATTTTGCGCCATTTGTTATCTTAATCTTAGCCATTTTGACTAGTGTTAGATGAACTCTTAAAGTGGTTTCAAGTAGTGAGGATTATACCGGGGGAGTTAGAGGAAAGAAAAACAATGCTTAGATAGTATGAAAACTCAGAGGGAAATATGTTAACTCAAAGTCCTACTGAAAAATATACTTACAATAAATATGCAAGTGCATGTGTACAGCTGAAGGCCTTTTTAACAAAAAAACACAGGGCCAGTCAGGAGAAACCTTTTGGTTGGTCAGGGTAGTCCAAGATACTCCCAAAATAGCACAGGTTGTTGCCACAGCCATTGATTGCCTCCCAGAACTTGAAGGTAAGACCCTATTGGCAAAGATAGGCCACACTTCTGAAACAGCAATAGAGTTGGAACTGACCTGGAAGCCTCTTTTCTGAAAGCCAGTTTTCAAGGTATCAGAGGATACTTACTATCACAGCTGCAAAGAGAGAAAGCCAATCAATGGTCCCACCCAGCTGCAAAGCCTAATAAACAAAATTGACTGGCCCAAGAAAGCTATACTGGTGCAGTAGTGACATTTTTATCTTGTAATCAGCAGCTGTCTAATTGGAATTGAGACCCACTCAATGGGAGGAAACTCATGAAACAGCCAAACATGGCAGATCATAGATCCTAGAGAGAAAAACCTACTTTTGCCACATCCCTAAACCAAAAAAAATTTTACCCTATATTTGTCATCAAATAAGTTTCTTTTTGCTGGGACTGGAGAGATGGCTCGGCAGTTAAGAGCACTGACCTTGCAGTGGATCCAGGTTTTATTCCCAGCACCCACATTGTGGCTAACAACCACCCATAACTCCAGTTCCAGGGGATCTGACCCCTCTTCTGACTCTGTATGCTTTACATGGCACGGGTACACTTACACACATGCAGGAAATACATTCATACACAGAAAATAAAAATAATAAATAATAAAAGGAGTTTCTTTTTGCAACAGATGGAGACTACCGCAGAAAATAAGTGTCTATGAGACACCTAACCCTAAGTGACACATCTTCAATGCAACCTCTACACATAGGATGAGTGCATCTCTCAACTCTCATCAGAGAAGTTTCCTTACGCAGCAGATGGTGATTAACACAGAAACCCACAATTGGTCAATGTGAAGACAACAAGAGGCCCCAGGGTGTTTATCTATGAATAGAACAGCTATTTCAAACCTCTGCTTCCCACAGCTCAGGAATCATTGCAGAAGAGAAGGACAGACTGTAAAAGCCAGAGGAGGTAGGTAACCACAAAGAAACAGTCTTCCAGACAGCTGGTCAGCCACTCGTATGCACCTACAGTAATGGTGACAGCGTGCACATGTCCTATATAAGCTCAAACCAGACAAAATCCCAGCACAGACATGGAGGAGTTGTTGAGAATCCCAACCCAACCTACAACTTATGGAAACTGATGTACCTGGGAGTGGGAGAGACAGACAGTGCCTTACAGGGATGGGATGCTTGGTAAGTTGACCAGGCTCCAGAGGATGGACCCACACTGACAGATATTCGGGGACATAAATCAGACATTTGTGTGGAGGACCTTGGGGGGAGGTGCAGATAGAGAGGAGATCTAAATACCATCAAATATATTATATGAAAATTGCAAAAATTCAATAAAAATCATTTAAAAGTCAGAAAACTTGAAACCTAGTTTTTAAGTAGCCTAAGAGTTTACTAAAATCATAATAAAATAACTGCATTAAAACATTTTTTAAAAGACAGAATAATAAAGCTTGATATCATTACATTGATTAAATAAGTAATTCAACAGGTCAAAGAACAGAATGCTTTAAAAAAAGTCACAATATGGGGACTAGAGCATTGGTTCAGTGGTTAAGAGCACTGATTGCTCTTGCAATGATCTAGGTTCGATTCCCATCACTTAGATGGCAGCTAATAACCATTTGTAACTCCATTTCCAGGGGAATCCAATTCCCTCTTCTGACCTATCATGCACTGCGTGATACAGGTGCACTTACACACATACAGGCAATATACTCATACATCTAGAGAAAAAAAGTCAAGTTGTGAAATTGTGAGAAATATGTACTTTATCATTCCATGGTCCAGTTTTATCAAAGAGGAGGAAACAGAAAAAAAATAGGAAAATACCCCAAATGAGCAATATGATTCATGCCTACATAGTACAAATCCCTTTTGTTTCCTGAAAAATACATTTTCAAGATATTTCATAATTTTGATCAGCTTCAGAGAGTGTTATCTATGATTCTGAAAGAGAGCATATTTATTTTTAAATTTTTTAATTGTACATATTCATAGTACCTGGTATTATGTCACATATAGGCACTTTGACAAGAGTATCCACTGTAAGTTGAGCAAATTTCCCCTCATACCCACGTACCATCCCCCTTTACACTTCACTCCCCTCCTATTAGTCACCTTCTGCTGCTACCGTCCTGTCATATATACATACACAATTTTATCTATTGATATAAAATCTAGGAACCAAAATGAGAGAAACCATGATATTTGTCTTTCTGTGGTTGGCTCAAGTCACTTAATCTGATGATCTCCAGTTGCTTTCACTGGGGAACATCATTCTTTCATATACTGACAATATTCCATTGTGTACAGTTTTATCAATTGCTCTGTTGTTGGACAACTGTTTGTTTCATAACTTAGTTATTATGAATACTGATATGTTGAGTTGGTATCCTTTGGGTAAATAAATACTGAGAAGTGATAGAACTTGATTATATGGTAGATCTAGATTTAGTTTGTGGAGTAAACTGCATACAGATTTCCATAGTGACTGGAGTAGTTTACATTCCAACAGCAGTATATAAAGAATCCTTTTCCCCACATCTGTCCAGCATCTGTCCAGCATTTCTCATTTGTTTTCTTAAGGACTGCCAGTTTGGTAAGGGTAAAATAAAATCTAAATGTAGTTTAAATTTTAATGACTATGATGGCTAGAGCGGTAGAACATTTTTATACATATTTGGCCATTTTTATTTCATATTTTAGAAGTATCCATTTCATTAGGCTGTTTGTTGATAAGATTGTTCGATTTATTATTCATTCTAGATAATTCTCTGTTATATATGTAGCTGGTACAAATGTTCTCCCATTCTTTGGACTTCCTTCTCATTAGATTTACTCCTTCCTTTGCTGTGCAGAAACTTTTCAAGTATCACAAAGTCTCATTTATCAATTGTTGACGCTATTTCCTAAACAGCCAGAGTTCTATCAGAAAGTCTTTAGCTATTACTATATTTTGAAGTATTTTTCTTACATTTTTCTCTATAATTTCAGTTTCGAGTATTAAGATATTTGATCCATATGGCATTGGTTTTTGTGCAAGGTGAGAGCTAGGGATCTAGTTTCATTCTTCCACATGGAGATATTCAGTTTACCCAGCACCAGTTATTGAAGAGGTTGCTTTTACTTCACTGTATATTTTTGACTTCGTGTTAAAGAACATGTAGTTTCATAGGTTTCTAACTGGATCTTCTACTCTGTTCTATTGATATGTGTCTATTCTTGTGCAGTACCACGCTGCCTCTGTTACTACAGCTCTACAGTATAACTTGAAATCAGGTATGGCAATAATTCCATCCATTTTGTTACTCCTTTAGCTGAGAATTGTTTTGGACTCTTATTTCATATAAAATATAAGATTGTGTAAGATTGTTTTTCCTATTTATGTGAGGAGAGGCATTGGCTTTAATGAGAATTACATTGAAATCTGTAGATTGCTTTTGGTAGTATAGCCATTTACATTAACAATTTCTCCAATCCATTAGCATTGGGAGAATTTTTCTATCTCTAAATGTCTTCTTTAATTTCTTTCTTTATCTTTTAAAGTTGTCATTGTCTAGGTCTTTCCCTTTCTAGGTTAGATTTATTACAAGTGTTCTGTTTTCTATAGCTTTGTTTCCATTTGACTATGATTGTTTTCCTGGTTTCTTCCTCCCCATGTTTGTTATTTGAATATAGGAAGGCGACTGGTTTTGTATGTTAACTTTACATCCTGTCATTTTGCTGAAAGTGTTTGTCAAGTCTAAGAATTTTCTAGTGGAGTCATTAGGGTCTCTTAGTATAGAATCGTTCATCTGAAAATGAAGATATTTTTGCTACTTCCTTCCCCACTTGGATTTCTTTTGTTTCTCTCTCTTGTCTTGTTGCTCTGGTTAAGACTTCAAATACTATGTTAAATAAGAACCATTGTCTTCTTCTGATATTAGTGGAAATGCTTTTGGTTTTCTCCCATTTAGTATAATGTTAGCTATATATATATTATATTATCATATATAGCCTTTATTATGTTGAGATATATTCCTCATATTCCTAGTCTCTTTAAGAATTTCATCATGAAGCAGTGCTGAGTTACTCTCAAAAAGCCCTTTCTGTATATATCAAGAGTGTGTGATTTCTGTCTTTGAGTTCACTTATATGACGATTAATTTATTTTATGTATGTTGAAAACTATTCTTGCATCTCTATAAAGAGTCAAATTGAGCCTGGTGAATACTATTTTATGTGTTTATGGGTTCAGTTTACAAGTATTTTATTGAAAATGTTTGCATTAATGTTCATTAGAGAGATTGTTCTATAATTTTCTTTTTGTTGTATTTTAATATCTGGGTAATACTGAATTCACCAAAAGACTTTGGTAGCATTTCTTCCAAATAGCACTTTCTACTTTATAGGCTATTAAAAACATTAGTGTTAATTCTTCATTAAAGTTCTGATAGAATTCAGCAGTGAATCCATCTGGATTTTTTTAGTTGGGAATTTAAAAATATATTATAGCTTCAATTTCTTTCTTTGTGACTTATCTATTTTAGCGAAAGATTCATGGGTTGGTGTCCTAGTTACTTTCTATTACTGCAGTAAAAATTTGACCAAAACGAACTTTGGGAGGAAAGGATCTATTTTATCGTACATCTCCCAGGTCACAGTTCATCACTGAGGAAAGTGACGGGCAGGAACTCAGGGAAGGAACCTGGAGGCAGAAGCACAAATCAAAGCACAAACACTTTTACTGGCTTGCTCCCTTGACCCATGCCCAACCTGCTTTCCTGTACAACACAGGACCACCTGCCCAAGAGTGGCACTGCCCACAGTAGGCTTAGTCCCACCCACCCACATCACTCAACATCCAATAAAATGCCTCATAGACATGCCCACAGGCCAATCCAATAGAGGAAATTCCCCAACTAAAGTTCCTTCCTCACAGGCATGTCAAGTTGACAACTGAAGCTATCCAGCATAACTGACCCATTGCCAACTTGACACACAAACACATTACTATTAAACAAAACCTTTCCATACCTTATCCCCAAGATCTCGTTAAATATTAGTGTCGCAATATAAAACAGTACCACTTTAAAAGTCCCATAGTTTTTTAAATATTCATACACTTTCAAAGTTTAGTCTCTTTTAAAAGTCTCTTAGCTGGGGATTCTGTAAAATCCCAAACAAGTTACATACTGTCTTATTTCAAAAGGGAAAAACCGGGTGCACTTAAGTAAAACCAAAGTTCACCACTGTGGTTCAGTGTTGGACATCTGGGATTCACTTATGATCTCCTGGGCTCCAAAGGGCTCGGGAGCACCACATCACACAGCACACACAGTTTGTCTCGTAGGTTCAGTCTTCCTCCACCTGCTGCTGCCGTTGGTGATGTCCCATGATACTCGAGTCTCCATTACAGTTGAGGTTGCACCTTCACCAATGGCTTCTCCTGACCTCCCAGAGTGCAAAGCCTCAGATTCACCCCATGACTCCTTCAATCCTTGGGGTCTTCACTGCACTTGAGGCTGCACCTTTACCAGTGGCTTCACATGGTGCCAAGCCTCAGATTCTTCCTAAGACCCAATCATGCCTTCAATACTAGTACCACCTGGGAGCTTCTTACACATTGCCAAGTTTTGCTGCCAGACCGATGTGCAGCTTTAGCCACCTCTGGGCTAATGGATGCAATGTTCTACAGATATCCATTCGGTCCCTTTGACCTATGAAGGACCTATCCTTTTTTGTTTGGTTTGGTTTTGAGACCATGTGTTACTATGCAACTCTGCCTGTCCTAGAATTCTTTATGTAGAGCAGTCTGGCCTTGAACTCACAGAGACCTGCCTGATTCTGCCTCCCTAGCACTGGAATTGAAGGTGTGTGCCACCACATCCAGTTGAGATATATCTCTTTGTGTCCCCACTTACAACTCCTTGCTTTTCCTAAATAAGATTGCCATATTTTACAAGTAAGAGTATAGGACAACTCTTTGATAAATAACAAATAATTTTAATTATGTAAATAGCTTAATATTGCATGGAGTATATACTAAAAAATTATTAGCTGGTGTTCTGAAATTTTAATGTCACTGGGTGTCCTATTGATCTGAAATTTGAATATTTAACTTGGAGTTCTGTGTTTGATCTAACAATATTAATCCCAAAGTAAGTAAAATGAATGCCATATAGGGATTTTCATTTCCTTGTGCACTTAATGTGTCACGAACAATCTTTCTATTTATGGAAAGAAGCTATCTGTGGAGTCTGTTAATAAATTAGAAATATCCAAATCTATAAGCCTCAGAGAAGTCTATCATTCTTGCTGTCTATTTAAGACCGTTCCTTTTACCAGATCCAGAAAAAAAACATGATTAGTTTGGCCTTGGAAACACCTGCCTCCTGAAACACCAGAGACAGGAGCTGCTTCATATCTGGGACCCAATCACCATAAAGTCTGAACATCAAAGAAATGTAACAATTTGTTGACAGACTCAACTGCTCATTTTGGGCAGCCATCACCATTTCTTCAGAGTCTGTAACATTAAATTCCCTATATCCCCAATACACAGACCAGAAAGATAGGCTCTCTGTTCAAGCAGAGTTTACTCTGGAACTCAATATTTCTGAGGTTCAACCAACTAACAACAACATTCTATTTTTCCACATGTTTGCTTGCTTAATCTGGTTTTGATAGTGGTCACTGTTTAAACCTTCAAAACTGCATGTCCCAGGTCAATTTCTTTATTTTCTAGTGTAAGATTATTTCTATTGACTCCCAACCATGAAAGAATATTTGCACATTGTAATACTCCATCTCCTTCTCTTCTCTTCCTTCCTTTTACATTTTATGCCCTGAATGGTTTTTAAATAATTACATATTTGAGTCTCTGTTGTTTGATTTATAAACCTCCATTGTCTCAAAATGCAGCCTCACACTTTTCAAATTTTGTGAAAACTTGGTATATATTTAGTTTAAGCCTCTTACAGTTTGAATATGAAATGTCCCCCGAAGTAAATCATCAGGGATGGGGCCTTGCACATACCTTGTTCCTAAGGCATTCTCTCTCTCTCTCTCTCTCTCTCTCTCTCTCTCTCTCTCTCTCCCCCCCCTCCCTCCCCAGTTCTTTCCTTCCTTCCTTCCTTCCTTCCTTCCTTCCTTCCTTCCTTCCTTCCTTCCTTCCTTCCTTCCTTCCTTCCTGCTGTTCACAATAAGGTGAAGAAGTCAACCACAAGTTCCTGCTGCTATAATACTCTGTCCAAGTGCATGGAACTGAAAACACACGCACTGAGCCATCTGAGACAAATTATACTCTTCCTTAAGTCGTTTCTGTCAGGTATTTTTTCCATAGCTGCAAGACAGCCTCACCCCCCTGTGGTGCTAGGTTCTGCCTTTCTCTTTTGTATTCTGCTTGCATAGTGGGCTTCTCCCTCTTCTTTAAAGTTGTCTACTGTTCCCTCCTGGACCTCCTTCTGACTGAAATATCCTGAGTCCCCTTCTCCTGATAAGAGCTCGAGGGGACCCTGACTGGCTAAGCACACCCAGAGGAATATGGATTGAGCTAGCTATAACTGCTGGCTTCATGGTCTGCCCTCCTAGACAGCTGGCTAATCAAAACTATTATGTGACTGCCTTAGCAACCTTCGTGTCTCTGAGGTCCTGAGAGGAACTAGCACATTGTGATTAGCAAATGTTTACCAAAGATAGCGTGAGCCATGAAGTATATCAAGTCCTGAAGACACAGGGAAAAATAAATAAAAATTCTTTTCCTCATGGTGCTCACTTTCTAGTGATACAAAATAGAGATTACATAACATTTAACATAGAAAACAGGAAGAACCAAGGGCATTTTCTTTCTCTAGCTGTGCATTTGACATATATTATGTAATAAAGGAAAACATTTAAAACACACTTGTAGTGGGAAAACTATGCTAACATGCTTCATACATAAGCACATTAATATTTAAATAAGACCATCATATCTCAGATTAATCTGTGAAAAAGAATAATGACCTCCTGAAACTGGCTAAAGTCTGTGCTCTGCAGCTGACATCTAGATCCTTTCTTGTTGGGCATAATGCAGGGTGGGCCTAGCTAGGCCACCTGCCCGGAGGAATGGAGGAATGGCTCTCTCAGATGTGGTGCTCTGGTTGGTTGTGAAGCCAGTTTCTGTCCAGCACCTGGAGGGAACCTGATCCACCTGGGAACAAATTGCGATTGGCTGTGATCAGGACCCCGCCCCATAAGGCTATTGGCTAACAAGACCTGTAAGACTCTCTGCTCTTTCTTGAATAAATGAATTTGCAGCAGACCACCACTGCTGGCTTTCCGTTCCACTCCCTGAGTAGATGTCTTGACTCTGTGTCTACTCGCTCCCTCCCCCACGGAGGACGTCCTTCCTCCCTGTGGGGCTGGCCCTGAGTGCTGGGACCTCCAACAGGGTGGCTGCGAGCGTGGAGGGAGAGCCATGAAGGCCTCAGGCACACTTCAGGAGTGCAAGGTGGTGGGGCGCTGCCTACCCATCCCCAAGTGCCACAGGCCAGCCCTCTATCGCATGTGCGTCTTTGCACCCAACCACGTGGTGGCCAAGTCCTGATTCTGGTACTTTGTGTCTCAGCTGAAGAAGATAAAGAAGTCTTCCGGGGAGATCATGTACCGCAGGCAGGTATTTGAGAAATCACTTCGAGTCAAGAGCTTTAGCATCTGATTGTGCTACAGTTCTCACAGCGGCAAGGACAACATGTATCGAGAATACCGTGACCTGACCACTGCTGGCGCGTCACTCAGTGCTACCGAGACATGGGTGCACGTCATCGTGCTCGTGTGCACTCTATCCAGATCATAAGAGTGGAGGAGACTGCAGCGGGCAAGTGCCGCAGGCCAGCCGTCAAGCAGTTCCATGACTCAAAGATCATGTTCCCCCTGCCCCACCGGGTGCTGCGGCACCAGCACAAGCCTAGCTTCACTACCAAGAGGCCCAACACCTTCTTCTAGTCTGGGCTGCAAATAAACTTAACACAGAGGCAGAAACTGGCTTCACAACCAACCGGTGTGGAGCACCACGACCACGAGAGCCATTCCTCCATTCCTCCGGGCAGGTGGCCTAGCTAGGCCCACCCTGCATTATGCCCAACACTTCTCAGTCCTTTCCTTCCTGGATGAATTTCCATCCTGCTTAAACAGAACAGTTTGATGAAATTCACTTGTTTGTTTTCTTGGAAGAACGTGTGTGTGTGTGTGTGTGTGTGTGTGTGTGTGTGTAAGAATCCAAAGAATCACATACTGTATATGTGATATATTTACATGATGGCGTATTCAGTCATCAAAGGCATAATGGTATAATACCTGCTACGAAATGGAGAAATCTTGGCATTGTGAAAGAAGTGAAAGAAGCCAATATTAAAGGCTGTACATGATTCCATGAAATAATCAGAACCGGCAAATCTATATGAACAAAGTAAATTAGAAGCTGCTGGGACCTGGAGAAAGGGGACGTGGATAACAGCTGCAAGAGGCTCCAGAGTGCCCTCTGTGTGCTAGAAATGGTTTGGAATTGGATAGTGGAGTTTACACAACTCCCTGAATATGCAAAGAACATTAAACTTCACACCTCACCTCAGTGAAGTTTTTGAAGGTGAATTATTTGTCAATTTTTAAAAAATATTTTATTTATTATTTTATGTGTATGAGTGTATTGTCTGCATGTAGGTAGGCACACCCATGTAGTGCAATGCCCATGGAGATCAGAAGAGGGCATCAGACCCCCCCATTCTGGAGTTATAGACAGTTGTTATCCACCATGTGGGTGCTAGGAGTCAAACTCAGGGCCTCTGCAAGAGCAGCTGGTCCTCTGAGCCGCTGAGACATAGCTCTAGTCCTATTATCTGTCATCTTGAAGGAAAGGGATTTTCTAGGGTTTTTTTCTTTGTGTGTGTATGTGTGTGTATGCGAGTGACAGAGAAAGAGAGAGAGGGAGAGAGAAGGCTGGCCTCAAGCTTACTATGTAGCTGTAGATGATCCTGAATTCCTGAACCTCCCTGTCTCTACCTCCCAATTGCTGAGATTTCAAGTGTTCACCATTATTCCTAGCTAGTGAAGGAATTTGCAAAAGAAAAATATATTCCGGATATGTTCATGAGGTCAAAAATGAAAATATACTCTAACCAGTTAATATATAAATAAAAAATTTGAAACTCCATAATATTCAGAGTCTGTTAAAAAGAAAAGGATCTTAGCTGTTCTTTGAGATAAAGCTGCAGTGATTCCCCACATGTGCATAACAGCTCTTCCTCTGCCCTCCCCTACTGAGACATGTCTCACACATAATCCGAATCTGAGAATGATATATTGATAGATCAGATAACACTGTCGTGAGAAAAACAATAGTAAGTTTTGGTTCAGAAATTTCTTGATCGATATGGAATGTTTTCCAAGATCCCAGTGGATACCTGAAACTGTAGATAGGACCAAACCCTATATACTCTATGTTTTTCCTAAGAATCTATACCTTTTATATTAAAGAAAGCACTTCATATTAAGTAAAATAAGAGTTACCTGAACACAGCACTGTAATGTCACTGAAGTCAATCTGATAACCAAGAAGGTTATACTGACAGATAGGTGGTAAATAGATCATGGCTAAACTAATCAAAATGCAGGTTCGCATCATGCTCAGGGCAGAGAGCAATGGGGTGGGATTTTTAACACACTATCCAGAATTGTGTGCCACTGCAGACCTATCAGCTGTTTATTTCTGGAATTTTCTATTTAATATTTTCAGTCTACAGTTGATTGAATGTAACTAAAATCATGGGAACGAAGATATTGAAGGGTGGACTGCTATTCTTTTAAACCTAAATGTCAAAGCTTGACATCATTACCATAAACAGAATGCAGCAGAGACGAGAAAGATGGGTGGAAATTCTCCACAGGGGCGCAGCAGGACTAGCAGGATAATAATGCCTCAGTGCCAACAAGATAATTCTCAGATACCCATTTGCCTCAAGTCAGATGGGAAGACAGCAAGGCTCAGCAGGGGACAAAAAAATGGAAAGGCAGTCAGAGGGGAATCCCAGGCTGTTGTTAGTTGTTAGTAAAAAACAAAACACTGAACGAGTCTAATGATAGAATGAAAAGAACAGAGGAATAAAGTCAATTACCTTGAACACAGAAGAATAGAGATTATCCAATCTCAGGGAAAAGAGAAAAATTATGAGAGCCTTGGAATTAGTTACATTTGTATTACTGCAACCAACTGCCTGGTGCAAACAGTTTCAGGGAGGAAGGGCTTGTTTTGGTACAGTTTCGAATGGTCAAGTCCATCATGTCAGGGAGGGCATAGTGGTGTTCAAAGCAGCAAGATGTGCTGGAAACTCCTCTAATGGTGATAGACGGGAGTACAGAAGGCTGGGCCTGAGCTAGGCTGGGTGCACCCTTAAAGGCCTGCCTCTGTTATCTTCCCTAGCCAAGTTCCACCTCCTAAAGGCTCAATAATCTTTAAAATAGTGCTCAAAACATGAGCTTCTGGCTCATGATTGTTTAAAAGTAAAAAACTGTAATATTATGTAGTCAGACTTATAATTATGTAAATATGATACATATGACAAATATAAATAATATCAGAGGGATGGTAAATAGTTCTATTTGGTCACATGGCATGGTATTTAGTGTTCATTGTCAAGCTGACTGAATTTAGAGTCACCTAGGAGATTAAGAATGTCAGTGAGGGCATTTCAAGGAGTTTAACTATGGAGGGAAGACCCATGCTCATTGTGGATGACACAATCCCATGGATCAAATAGGACAAAGCAGAACAAAGGAGAGAACAAACTAAGTACCTGTAGTCATCTCTCCACTTCCGATCCACTGAGATGTGAGCAAGCTGCTTCCCTCTCCTGCCTCTACAGGAACAAGTTGACAGAGGCTCCATGCTGGCCCTTCAAACTATGAAGTGAGTCTTTCCTTTCTTCAGTTCCTTCTTGACAGATTTTTGGTTACAGAAGTAAGAAAAGCAACAAATAAAGATGATTTTTGCATTTCACAAAGTATAAAATTCTAAATCTAGGTGGATTTCAAAGGGTTTAAATACATTTCTAGGACAACCACTTAAAAATAACAGAAATGGGCCTGTGAGATTGCCCAGCAGGTCAAAGTGCTTATTATGCAAGCCTGATAATCTGAGTTCAATCCCTGAACCCACAGAGAGGGAGGGATGTAATGCAATACAACACTCATGTATGAACTTCTCAATAATTTTTTAATTTAGAAAGTGAGGTGCAACGGCCCGGGTCTATCTATATTCCTCCTATGACGAGGTGGTTGGCAGACACAGACGAATTTCTCCAAAGCTCACAGATCAGCCCCTGACCTTGTTTTTGAGAGATCTTTGAGAGATCTTGCCTCAAAAATAAGGAGGAGGAGAGAACCAACTCCCAAAAGTTATCCACTGACATCCAAATGGCATGTGTGGTACATGTGTGTCCATATTCACACACATGCACACACACACATATGCACATACACACTCAATTTATAAAACACAAATTGGTAGAGACTTTTTCAAAACCTTAATAGACAAAATAAGATTGAATTCTAATAAATATTCAGAAGTCTAGAAGAAGGAAAATAAGAATGAAAAACAGAGGATAAGTAATAAGCATCAATAATGACATAATTATAACTACACTTAAAGTTATGTAACTAAACATTACAATAAAAATACAACAAATCAAGACCTTAGCAAGTACACTATAAACACAGGGACCCAGACAGGTTAAATGTAAATGGATACTGTGGGAGTGAATTTTACATGCCTCCTGCCAGGGTAAGGAGCACCCAAAGAGCTGGGTGTTACTATTTCTGGCAGTTATTATTGCTGGGTATTGAGTGCCTCTGGAAGACCCTGGCATTTGAATTGAGAAACTGAATGAAGAAGATTTATATTCAGTAGGGTAGGTGGGCATCATCCAGTCTGTTTGGAGCTTGTATAAGGTCCAGTGGATGGTCAAATTCACTGTCTTGTCCAAACTAGGACAGGCTGCTTCTCTTGCACTTGAAAATAAGAGTTCTAGAGTCTCAAACCAAGGACTTACCCATGGACCCCCCACCCTCTCTCTCTCTGTCCCCATCCTCCCACCCTCTCTCTCTCTCCCCATACTCCCACCCTCTCTCTTTCCCCATCCTCCCACCCTATTCTTGGGCTGAACTCCATCATCAGCTTTCCTGGGTCTCCAGCTTGAAGACAGCATAGCATGGGACATCTGAGAATTTACAATCATGTGAGTAACTACTATAATGAATCCCCTAATCTATTATATATATATATATATATATATAATGTATCAATATATCCTCTATTTATCATATATCCATCTATCTGTATGTCTATAGATAGCTCTAAATATTAGTTCTATTTTTTTCTCTGGAACTCTGACTGGTATAGATTGGAAAAGATATGCTATGCTATGAAAACAATAAACATAAAGCCAGGACTGACTCTATTCACATCAAATAAAGTTAATTTGATTCAAGATTTTAAGAAAGTAGTAACAGAGATAGACATTTCATAATGATAAAATGTTTAATTTGTTAATACCATGTGCTAATCATGAGTGTTTACACATTGCATTAAAATGTATAGAGCAGAGTCAAGTACACACAGTAGCACATGCCTTTAATATTAGTACTTGGAAGGTAGAGGCAGGCAGATCTCTATGAGATCAAGGCCAGCCTGGTCTACAGAGTTAAGGCCAGCTGTGATTTTATATAAAGACCTTGTCTCAAAAAAAATGTATAAAGCAAATTTGATAGGAGAAGCAGACAATTCCATAACAATAATTCAAATCTAACACTCTTTTCCTAGTCAGATAAACCTAGATTTAAAAAAAAAAATAGTACACAGGTACTTTGAAGAATACTGACTGTCTTTCCCTGACGGTATCACTATCTTACCTTCAGAGTAATAGTCTTTGTGTTTAGATTGTGGTCTGGATTTTGACTCAATCATGCTGCTTACTTCTCTGCTTCTCCAGGTTATTGGTTACCTGTCCTGGAACTTCTCAGCCTTGGTAATTGAATATGCCTAAATAAATTTTCTTTCTCGTATCCTGTTGAGACTCTCTAGAGAACACTGACATTTACAGGCACCAAATATAAAAAATTAAATTAATAGAAATTTCTTTGAAAAAATACATCCTATGAAATGGAGGCTGGAGAGAAATCTCAGTGGTTAAGAGCATGTACTGCTCTTCCAGAGGACCAGTTCCCAGCACCCACTTCAGTTGGTTCACAACTTCTTATAACTCCAGTTTCAAGGAATCTGACACCCGCTTGTGTCCTCTGCCAGCATAACATCAACATGTACACACACACACACACACACACACACACACACAAACACACTTAAAAATAAAAAAAATGAACACATAAAATTTGAGTAATGTTATAATTATTTAGGAAAATGAATCTGATGAATCTCAGTCCCAGAAAGAAATATTCATGAAAAAACTTAACAAATTAGACTTCATCGAAATTAAAAACTTATGCTCATGAAAAAATAAGTAAATGAATCAGATTCACAGACAAGAAAAAAATATTCAGAAATCTTTATAGGACACTGGAGTTGCATCCAAGATAGATTTATTTTACATCTTACTACTTGGGGCTGGGGAGATGAGTCAGTGGTTAAGCGCACTGGCTGCTCTTACAGAAGACAAGGTTCACTTCCCTCAACACCCACATGGCAGCTAAAAACCATCCATAACTCTAGTTCTAGGGGATCTGACGCTCTTTTCTGTCCACCACAAGCAGTGCATGCATGCGGCGAACGCCTCCGGCCAGCGGAGGAAGAAAGCACGTGATCACGAGGAGTCTTCCAGTATCACACTTTATTGGATAGCTCTTCGTTAACAAATGGGCGATGATGGCGAGGGGCGGGGAGCAAGGCACCTACGGCTGCTATAAAGCCTGGAAGGAGACGGGGCACCTATTGATTGGCTGCAAGTAGCTAACCACAGGTGGACGCCACGGGATAGGCTCAGGACAGGTCATGTGGCGCGCATGTGCAGTAGCAAGATCCAGGTTGGCGCCAAAGCACTACCTAATTAGGAGTTGTTTACCACAACGCTGCCAGGAAGCCAGCGCCGTCTTGTAATGGCGTTTCTGACGGCTCCCTGCACATGCAAATGGTGCGCTTACATACAGATAGGCAAAACACTTGTATATGTAAGATAGAATTCTTACTACTTAACAGAAAGATAAATATCCCAAATTTAAAGTGAACAAATTCTAAGCAGATACTTCAGAAAAGAGTGAAAGTGATCAATAAGCACATAAGAATACACATCCATAGTTGTCAGGGAAATGCAAAATGAAACCAAGTATATCAGAACTTCATCACTGCTAGAACAACTCATAAAAAGCATCATCACTAAACCCTGATGAAAATGTGAAGCAACTGTAACTCCTGTGCATTGAGAGAGGGAATGCTAAATGATACAACTCCCTTGAAAAATGAATAAGAATCTACTGGTAAAAATAAACCCACACATAATTTATGACTAGCAACTTAACTCTTAAGTATACATCCAAAAGAAATTAAAACAAACATGCTAAAAGCAGCTTTATTCATAATTTACTAATAATATTCAAATCAGGAAACAACCCGCACATTAAATACTGGTATATTCACACTGTGGTACACTATTAAAGATTTCTTAAAGACATCAAATGCATACAACAACTTGGATGAATCGTAAGAGTATACACTGAGTAGAAGAAAGGAATTTGGGAAGTAGAGATGTACCTCACTGATAGAATGCTTTCCTAACATGCGTAAGGTCCTGGATTCAACTCCTAACATTATAAGCAAAGAAAAACTTAGAACTGTAAAACAATGAAGTTTGAATGGTTTCTTTGATATCAGTTTCTAGGATAACAAACCCAATGTGTAGTGTTTTGCTTTCTCCAGGGGATTAGACACTGGAACTAACTGGGAAGAAGTGTTAGCTTTCTCTGGCTACTACAAATGGGCACTTAGAGAAAGGATTGTTCGGCTTGCTTACAGCTGGAAAACTTTCAGTGTGTAGTCAATTGGCCCCTATTGTAGATGTATAAGGAGCTTCCAGGGATAAAGATGATGTTCCCTTTGGAAAATGAGATGTGTACCTTTTAAAAAATCAGTTAATGTGAATATTTCTCAGAATATGTGCAAATGTTTACATTAAAATTAGAATAAAATGTTATAATGTAACAATATTCAATGTGTACTATAATGTATTAGATCTCGACATTGTCTCGTATGTATTACATTTTACATATGATTGCATTACATTACAATATTTGTTTTTACTGAAAATAAGAGATAATTATTTGAAGTACTTCAGATAAATATAAAGATCTTTGCAACTGATTTTGATAGATGGACAGAGACCTAGATAAACAGACATGTAATAAAACAAGTATATTAGAACGTGAAGAAAAATCAATGTATTTAACAAGTGGTGCTGGAGAAACTGGATATCAACATGTAGACACATCAAACTAGATCTTTATCTCTCATCCTGTACAAAAATGAATTGCAAATGAATCAAACATCTTAGTGCAGGATCAGCACTTCAGAGTGAAACAGGGAAGACACTGCAAGATATGAGCAAAGGCAAGAACTTTCTGGAAAGAACACCAAAAGCGCAGAAAATAATATCAAGAAATGACTAATAAGATCCTATTAAATAAAAAGTTTTCTGTACACCAAGGGAAACTATCAGCAGAGTGAAGACACAGTCTACACAAAATAGGACAAAATCTATGACAATTCTGACAAGTGATAAATGTCTATAATCTATTTAAAAAAAACATAAAATACTCATACAAGAAAGCAAACTGGAAAATCACCAAGCCAATGAGTTAATGAACCTAATATACAGCTCTCAAAAGAAGAAATATAAAGGGTCAATAAATTTATGAAAAAAATGATCAATATCCTTAGCCATAAGAAATGCAAAGTAAAATTGCTTTGAAATTCCATCTCACTTAATCATATGGTTAGCATCAAAAACATTGACAACAAATGCTGGCAAGGACGGGAAAGAAGAGTTCTTACACAGCGGGCAGGAGTGTAAGCTGGTAGAGCCACCACAGAACTTAGCGTGGAGTGTCAGAAAGGTGAAAACAGAACTCTGATATGAACCTGTCACACCACTTTGGGGCGGCTGTATACCTGAAAAAATCTCAGCATTCAACAGAGATATTTGCAGACCATGTTTACTGCTACACTGCTCACAATAGCCAAGATATTAAACCAGTCTAGATGGTATCAACAGATGAATTTATAAGGGAAAACATGACAGACAGATGATAGACAGACAGATATATGCACACACACACAGGATATTTTTAGTGTATTTATTTATGTTTATGTGCAAGAGTGTTTTGCTTACATGTTCAGCGCCCACAAAGGCCAAAGGAGGGTACTGGATACCCTGGAACTGGAGTTATGGATAGTTGTTAGCCACCAGGTAGGTGCTTGGAACCAAACCCTGGTCCTCTGCAAGGGCAGCAAGTGCTCTTACCTGATGAGCCATCTCTCCTGCCCCACACAGCGGAGTTTGATTTAACCATAAAGAAGAACATCATTTGCTTAAAAATGGATGAGACTGGAAATCACACTAATTGCAATAAGCAGACCCAGAAAGTCAAATATTGCAGGTTTTTTCTCATATACATAATACAGACTTATACACACACACACCCACTCCACCCACACACACAGAGTCATTTTTTGAAAGTACATTGAGTGTTAATGTTAGAATTAATTTCAATTGTGGGTATACAAGCCAGCTGTGAAGTGCTATTAAATTTGTCATATGTCTGAAGTATTTCAAAACGTGTACTTTTAAGTGGGGATTTATATCTCCATATGTTTATGTTTCCGTATGCACAAATATTGTATGCATAAATGTTTGCTAAATACAGCTGGAAGGACTCAGTAACCAGAGTGAGGAAAACTTTGGTAGTCAATCTCGAGAAACCTCTGGTTCTGGCCTCCGTGTCTTGCCCGCTGCCCTGGAAGGACCTGAACTGCGGCTCCGGCTGCCGGTGCTCCAGGCAGGCCATGTCACCATACACAGGTCAAAGCACACAGATATTTTACTGACAACAAATTTTTTTTAACCTCCAACTGCTGAAAACACAAATGAAGCAGTCATTCAAACGCCCTGTACCATGAGTTGTAGGCCTCTGTGTTAGCCACCATCTCCTGAAAAAAGAGCTTCTCTAGTGAGAGTTTCGAGATGCACTAATCTAGGGATAATGTTAAGTCATTAGGAGTCAGTTTAATATTAGGTCCGTTTAGCAGAGTGACAGCAGAGGGAGAGGGACAGTCAGTTTTCTTTAAGGGTGTGAAGTCAGGTAAATTGACTGGGCTCTGGGGGAATGTGCCCACCCAGGAGCATTTGGGAAACACAAATTAGACTCACTAGGTCTTTTGAAAGCAACAATAATAAAGGAGAGGGCAGGAAGGGTGGAGATGGTGGAGGGAGTCCGAACACGGTCGAGAGAACTGTATGAAATTCTTAAAGAATCAATAAAAATTTTCAAAATAAAAAATAAAGATACACTTATCCTTGAATCAAGTCAGAGTGTCATGGATCTAAATATATTTGTATCCAAACAGTAGACATGATATTAGGTTCTTTTCTAGAACTTACATGATGCACGAAGCCTGCACTGCAGGACTTTATAAGACATACTGTAAATATAAGGATGCTGCTGATAGCCCAGTTTCATTCAATTATCCTATTATAAGTACTTGAAATACCCATTTCACTGTTTTTTCAGATCCAGGAATACTTTTATTTTGAGGGCCTGGTTTATTTTTACACAAATAAGGAGTAAATCAACAGTGTATCTCCCCCAAAGTTCAGTCAGACCTGTGGTGTACCTCGACAGAAGCTTCTGCCTTTCTTTTCATTTGTTCACATCTTCTCTCTGCATTGTTTATTGAACCCTAAAGTATCTCATGTCTTTCATTGTGCAGGTTCTTAAAGTTCTTTTTAAATCAAACTAGCTTTTATGATGGTTGCTGTCATTAATACAGCGATCATGATCTATTTGATTTATCACCAGCATCCCTCTGTTAGAGTTGTTACACATCCATGACACAATACTGATGTTTTAAGAACCACAAAAATAATTTCATACAGGCTTTTTAAGTAAATGAGAAAAATCAAAGACAGGGTTTATTTTAAGGAAGGAACTGATGAAAGACATTCTAGAACACCTTCCCAATCAGGAAAAATGTAAAGAATGAATAGAATGTCACTTTTTACTGACTCTCAGAATCCAAATAATATAAATATATGTAAGTATCTGCATCTACACATTACCATAATATCTGTATAGCTCATGGGGTATGAGGGATTTAAGACTTCCTAACAGTGAGCATTACTGATCCTCAGACAGCCTTTACTAACTGGATTTGTGGGTTGTGGTTTTAAGGGGAAAAGGAGTCAGTTACCAGCTTCTCCCTTGAACAGTGAACAGAAAATAGAAGACATTTTGTTGATAAATTCTGTATGGATTATGAGATAGATATAATCCCACCAGAATCAATAAATTAATAAATAGAATCATAAATAAGGCCTTTATATGGTACCCAAAAGTGACAACCATCTTTTACAAACAGCTATTTACTTCACTTGTTTAAAAAGAATGTGCTGTGTTAATTATTCATGGAAGTTTCAGGGTGACTTGGAGAAGAAGACACATTTGTACGTATAGACAACAAAACATTTGTCCCATGAGATTCTTAGGTTTAGACAAGCAGCTGAAACTCAGGTCTATGAGCTGTTGATGACACAGGTAGGAAAGACACAATCAAGAGGATCTCCGTTGGCTCTGGAGGAAGTGGGTGAAGGGGCCAGTTCTGGGAGACTTGCCTCTGGCGGTGACCCGGGATTCTTAGCAGTCTTAGGGCAGCTGTGCTGGTGAGTAACAGAGCAGTCCCATCAGGGCAAAATGACTCACTGAGATTTGAAAAATATCTATTTTTTTCAGAATTTAATAAGAGTAGCAAAAAGCTGTTCCTGTGCACATGCTCTCTTGTCCGTCCCGTCCCAACATGGATCAAGTATTTTAGTCCTAAATATGTGTCTGACTGGACACTTCAGCCACTTTCACCTAGCTCTGCTCACCCATTTAAAGTAGTACTGAAGCTTTTGACAAAGTAAGATATATCATGTTCCCTTCCAAAGTAAGCACAGACCAATCAAAAAAAAAAAAAATCAAACAAACAAAAACAAAGAGAAAAAACATCCATATCAAATATAGTCAGTTGAACACTAAAAAGAAAGAGCATTTTTCACACAAGCAATAAAAAATTAAAATCCTCATCAACTGATGTCAGAAAGAAAATGAAAGTCAGAAAGAAGAGACTTCTCAGCAATAACAGCACAGCAATTAAGTTTTTAACTTTGAGTTGAAAGTCTGCTATATCGTTTAAGTTTGTAAAACTCTTACTTGTGAAAGCTGTTGGGAAGCCAGCTCTACAGCAGCTGACGGGAAATGCAGTCCGACAGCTCTGAAGAACTCTCATCCAAAACCTTGACACATACACAGAGAATAAAAAAGGGGAAAAAACTTTCCACAAACTTTGAAACCACATGACTCCAAGTTTAGTCCCTGCAGCTACTTCTCCTTTTCCCTTGTTTGTTCATATTCAAAACTTTCATGCTAACGTCCAGGGATCCATTCATTATAAGCAGGTGGTTTGCATTTAGACTGTCTCTGTATAACACTGAGCCAGAAATTAGGTAATGTATTTTGTGAAAAATTAAACTTATTTTCTATGACTTTCTATGACTTTCTTAATCACTGCTAAGATCATAATCTGTCACCTTGTAGAGGCACTAAGACTGTTTTAATTGCCATTTGAAATCTTTACCACAAGTTTCACCTAGCTCACAAAGGAGGTTTTGGTTCAATGAAATAAAAAGCAACCAAAACCCAAGAAGAGTAAAAAAGAAATGTAGATGCCAGAAGGTCAAATGTCATAGCAGTCCCCTCTGCAGGGGCTTCCAGAAAATGTACTAGAGGCTTTATTTACATAGCACTCTCTGGTGCATTATCTAACTTTTTATTTTATCTCATTATTTACTGAGCCAATTTTAAACATATATTTATGACTTTAAATATTTGTGTCCTAAATGAACTAAGTAAGATAATCTTTTTATAGGAATTTTCATATTCACGGAAAAACAAAAATCAAACAAATAAAAAACCCATACCCAAGCATTATGATGCCCTTAAGTTCAGTATTCCTCAGGCTGCTTTTAACCATGTCCTACTAGGTCCTCTTCTTTCCTTAGAAAATGATCAATATTGTTATATAGTTAAGTGAATAACTGAAAGGCCAAACAAAACTTTTGAAGAAATTCCTCTTGTGTAAAAGCTTCAGATGATACCTGCCAATAAATGTGACTATGTAAGCAAAGATCCACAGTCACCGCCCAAACTGATCAAACTGTGCAAACAGTTTCTGGGTGGAAAAAGGCCAAAGTGAGTCTTCCCTTCGCCTTTGTTCTAAAGCATGGGATTTAATTTGTAAACACAACCCCATTTTCCAGCATAGGGCTAAATGACCAATCTTTTTCTCCATCTCTATTGACTTTAACTGTTTATTTTTCTAGAGCATATAAAGCTGCTTTTCCAGAACAATTATTAAAGTTATGTCACATTTGCTTTCCAAAAGTAGGTTTTAGAAATTCTGGCTTAAATGCAACTGTGGGTAACAAACAAGCTGGAAGGTACTAAAATCCTATCAAAGTCCTAACCTGGGAAAATCCCATTAGAGCCTAAGCCAGTCAAGACAGCCCTCAAAGACAAATACATTTGAGACATGTAGTTTCTATGAAAACGGCAGTAGGAGAATGGCCATCATCAATTCCAATCATTCAGTACATTTTTATCTAGAAGCAAGATGTGTTTGCCAAAGATACAATGACATATTTTCCTCTCTACTCAATCATGTCAGTATTTTCCTGTTCATGAATTCTGGGAAATAACAACAGCGAGTTCCTATCCAAGTTTAGGACAGGTGCTCCTGGTCAGCTTTAACATCATGGTACTAACTGTGGGTAGAGTTCGTACCTGTAACCAAATATATTTGAAAAACAAATGCTCAGCACTGTTGCTATAGAAACAAAGGGAAGAATAACAAAAAAAAAAAAAAAAAAAAAAAAGATTCTCTTTTCAGAACATCTGGGTTAGGTTTTTCTTGAAAATGCCTTACATTTCAAGCAGTCATCAAAAAGAGTAAGAAAAATTAACAAAGTTCAATTTTTATGGCACTTCTTACTAATTTAAATCTATTCACAGACTATTAAAATTTTTGCTATGGCTGGGCATGGTGACAAATACCTTTAGTCTCAGCACTTAGGAAGTAAAGGCAGGTAGATCTCTGTGAGTTCGAGGTAACCTGCTCTACATTGGAAGTTCCAGGTCAGCTAGGGCTATATAGCGAGAATCTGTCTCAAAAAAAAATGGAAATATGGCTTAAAAATTCTGAAGGATGCTTGAAAACAGCTGTCAGATTAGAAATTTTCAGTGCATAACTGAATTGTTATTTTAGAATCAAGGAGCCATTAATACTTTGAAGTGAGCCAAAAACTTAGAAGTTTATTTGGATCCAAGTAGTAAACCAAAACAGGGGAAAAAGAAAATCCAAACTAGCAGTCAAATCCATTAGAGCAGCTTCAGGGAGATTTGTATGAGCTTTGCATTGGTTTACATGCACACCGTTGCCCTTCTAGTCACATGGTTAAAAACGAGAATCCCAGCACAGGCAAGAAAATAAAGTACTAAACACAGTGGTTAGAAGGAGTCTTTATCATCTTTTTTCTTGGCTCAAGAAATTTCTAGAAAATGACTAATTTCATAGAGCTATATTAAGATGGGTCAACTTTTGAGAAAGTGTAAGAATTACCACAGTGACACCAAAACAAGTTGAAACCAGTTAAACTGGAATGATGTATCTGATTTGGCAAAATGTTTTATCCTTTGAATAAATTTGGTAAAATTGTCACTAACCCACTTAGCTTATGAACTCTAGTCTACTTTATGCTTTCTTGAAATTGTTAAGGTGCTATACTGTCATATTTTAGAGGCCAAGCCAATTTTTCATTGGCAGGAAGATCTGTAGCATGCCTCTTACGTTTGTGCTCAATGTATGTTTGGGGAGCTAATCACATAACTAAGTGAGTGTGACCTTCTGAAGGTGTCAGAATGCAATGCAACTTTTGTGATTCTATCAGAAGTTCACAGACTCTGGTCCCTGTATGCTCCATGACATGGTACTCACAGCAAGAGAATGGCATGAAAGGACAGAGACTGTAGCTCCAGGTACGTCACCTGATCCAGCATGTACAAGGCCCTTTGGTTTGCATGAATAGCAAAAAGTAAACAAGAATGCATTCAACAAAAGCTGCTCACTAGGTGACTTTCATGGGACTTGATCTAGATTTATTTCCAGAAGGCATATTTTTGAGTTCTGTAAATACCTTAGTCACATGAAGAAGTGAATATACTGGAGGAAGTGGTCATTGCTGATTACAGTTAGGGGTGGGATGTCAACCCCATTACTTGTGGAGTGGCTTTGAGTGGCATTTAGAGCTCCTATACTTGCTAAAATAGTACACTGAAGGCTTTAGGAGATTTTCACCTTAAAAATCCCCTCTTATCCTAGTCTTCCATGGCCTGTTGTGGTGGGTGACCTCATCATGTATCTAAGATAAACCTCCCCTAAGTTTCAACCACTCACTCCTTTTTTAAGTAGCATTATATTTTCCTCCCCCCTCTGAAAAAAATCATGCAAAGTTTATCCATGAAATGTATTGTCCTGGATGTTGATTTTGCCTGTCAGCTGCTTGATTCAAGCCTCATAATCTCTTACCGTGACTTTTCCAGACCTTCCTCCTTTCAGACCTCCTCTTGGAACTAATTATATGGGCATTTCACTCAGAGAATGATTCACATGTTAAAGATGCTTGGTAAATCTATTCCAAAGTCTGAATCCAATTGGACAACTTAGGCTCTTCTTTCAGTACATGTTGCCTGACCTAGCCTAGGTCACAATCTCAGCTCTTCAATCCCAAACACTATTTGCTGGGATGCAGTTTGTCTCCCTAGGGTCTGTGTGTTGGAGGCTTGGTACCCAGCATGGAATATGGGGAGATAATGTCAATCTTCAGCAGGTGATTCCAGGTGGGGTGGGAGTTCCTCAAGTCATTTTGGGACATGCTCTCAAAAAAAACAAAAACAAAACTAGGTCATTCTCACAAAAGGATTGTTATAAAAACATGAGTCTGGCTCCCACTGGTCTCTTGTTTGCTTCCTACATCAAGATGTGTTTACTTTTGTTCTTCCTCACTCCCTTAAACCCGCGATTGCCATCCACTAGGATGAGCGTCCTGACCAGAACTGAGCAGATGCTGGTGCTGTGCCCTTGAACCTCCAAGCTGTGAGCAGACAACCTCTTTGCTTATTCTTCACATGCTGATGAATATACCTGCCTCTGCATGTACTGACTGTGGGCCTAAAAATGTGTGTATATATAATTTATCTATTCATTTATCTATATTAACTAATGTGTAACTTCTTCTTTAAAATAATGAACCAAGTCAGGGCATGGTGGATCAAGCCTTTAAGCTCATCACCCAGGAGGCAAAGGCAGACAGATCTCTGAGACCCAAGCCAGCCTGATCTACACAAAGTGAGTTCCAGGCCAGTTGGAGCTATGAGGAGACCCTGTCTCAAAAAGACCAAGAAAGAAAGAAAGAATCAGGTACAGTGAAGGTTAAATATTACAGTAACTATAACAGATTCTAAATTATGAAATCTAAACTGGAGAGAAGGGGAGAGAGTGGATGGCTTTATTGTGATTTTAGCACACAAAGCCTGCTATTCTCCTCCTTCCAGTGCTAAAGATCAAACTCTGAGCCACATGGATGCAAAAACCCTACCACTTAGTTACAGCTCACCCCCAAACCTACTTACTATAAATTTAAATTATATCAAAATGTAGTTAGGCAGAAGGAAGAACATTGAAGAAACAACATTCAATAGCAAAGCCCTCAAATGAAATATTGAACTGAATAGACACAATGCATAATTTATAAAAATTGCTAAACAATATATTAATAAACCAGAAAAACATTCTTCCCAGTTACTTTTCATATCTAACATATAAAATTACTAACATGGGGCTGAGTCGAGATAGTTCAGTCAGTAAAGTGCTTGTGTTTGATCCCCACAACCTATACTCAAAAAAAAACCTGGGTGTGGTGGTGTACACTTGTAGACTCAGTGCTGAGAAGTAGGGGCATGTAGATCCCCGGTGCTTGCTGGCCATCCAGCCTGCCTAATCTATTTGGTTAGTCATTCCAGGCCAATGAGGAGGCCTATCTCACGCCTGAGGAACAACACTTGAGTCTGTCCCCCAGCCTCCACATGGACCTGCACACAGTTACGCATGCATGTTACCAATAAAATTTAGAATGAAAACTTCTAGATGAAATGAATAGACCTTATGAAAAATATATTTTAAAAAAATTTTAATTGAATAGTCTTTATTCTAGGAAACTGAACAAATTCAAATAATTTTAGGCAAATGCCAAATTGTCTTTATCACTTTCAATTGATAAAAGAGTATACATAAAATTTTAACTAATTAAATTTGGGTATATCAAAAAGTAAATTTACTGGGGGGAGGGGAGAGTTTCTGCTATGTAGCCCAGGCCAGCCCTGAGCTCTCAGTCCTGCTGCGTCTACCTTCAAAGTACTGGAATTACAGGTGTATGCAACTACACCCGGCAAAAGTTTTTTTTTTTATTTTATTTATTTAATTACTTGTTTATTTACTTAATACATATGAGTGTTTTGCCTACAGGTATGTTTTAAGTGCACCATGTGTGTTCAATGCCTGTAGAGTTCAGAAGAGTACATCAGATCCCCTGGAATTGTAGTTCCAGACAGTTATAAGCTATCACACAAGTACTGGGAAAGAACTCATGTCCTTTTCAAAGTAGCCAGTGCCTTTATCTGTTGAGCCATCTCTCCAACTCTAGAGCAGTGTCTCCTTGTTCATTATTCTACACGTACAAGCTACTATTAATAGCTCCTATTTGCACATATTAGCAAAATAAGCTAATTTTCCCTATAGAATTAACTTCAAGTAACAACTCTGGAATTTATATTTCTCTGGACTTTTCTTTAAATTTAGGTAAATTTCTAATAAAAATTTAGCCGAAGCTAATTTTAACTTGAAGACGGAAACAGGGGCTGGAGAGATCCCACTGTGCTTAACAACACTTTCTACTGTTGCAAAGAACCCGGTTCTCTTCCCACCTCCCATGGGGCAGCTTAACAACCGTCTGTAACTCCGGGTCTAGGGAAACTGATTCCCTGTTTTTTGCCTCCATGAGCATTGCATGAAAGAGGTGCACTTATATGCATGGAGGCAAAACACTCATACACAAAATTTTAAAAATTAAAGAAATTCTTATCAAAAGGAAGAGAAAATGTAAACAGCCTTGCTTTACGTTTGGCCAGTGTTGCCACTGCGCCTCTTCACGGAGATGCTGCGACTCCAGTGCTACAGGGTCTACGTGAAGGCAGCCAGCTCAGGCTCTCTTCATTTCACCAGTGTTATTCCTGCCAGAGGGGTTTTTAATTTGCCACGTGGAGCACCGAAAACTATCACTTACAGGTTTAATTGTAATTATACTGGTTTTGTAAAGTTATGGAAGTTATGCTTGACATGATTGTTGTATAACTCTATTTCAAAATGGCTTTGAGCTAGGAGTAGAGCTCAGAGGTAGAGTAGGCACCAGGTTAGACCCCCATGAGTGAGAGGGAATAGAGACAGAGTCTGAGGCACAGACACAGAGATCTTCTGAGTGGTTTGTTATCACAACTTTAAAAACTGAGCGAACCAACCAAAATACAATGTTTGAACAAACAATATTTTCAAACTATCCCAGCTCTGTTCTTTAGTAATTTACAGTCTGCTCAACCTGATCCCTATGGGAGACTATTTTTTACTCTTCCGTAATAAACTAGTTATTTTCTTTAAAGATAAAAGAGGAAAAAAGAAACCAAGGTTTCTGGTTTCTCCAGAAGCAGCCTAACGCTTACTCATTTGCCTAACAAGCTGCTGCACTGAAAACAAAGGAAGACTTGAGGCTGGACAGATGGCTTCGTTTGCTTAGGTAAAGTTCAGCTCTGAAGAGCCTGAAGACAGGGAAGCCTCATCCTGTAAAGGGATTGCGAAGCAGAGCTAGGGCACAGAGCTCCACTGACGCCTCACCAGACCCACACCCGCGGTCTGTACCCCGACCAGGGGCACCCACTCCAGGCACCCACCTCCAGCCCACCCGCCTCTCTGGTCTTCACAGGCCATCTCCCAGAAGCCGAGGAACTGACCGCTGGAGAGCGTATCACGCAATAGAGGTCACATAACCAGAGCGCATAACCTGTATCCAAGAAAACCTGAAGACTATCTTGCAAAAACAGTCTAGTTGATCCCCTCCGTGCTCTCTGGGCGAACAGCTTGCCATTGTTTTCAAGGAGGGGTTTCTGCTGCCCTAGAGGTTTTTAATTACTTCAGACTGAGGGCACCTGGCCACAACTTCCACAGTAAGTGAGAAAGGCTTTCCAAAGAGCTGACTCCTGTACTGCATTCAGGACTGGAACAAAAGATGAATTATGCACACCTGCTGCGGGTGTGCAAACAGACCCAGCTCCCTGGATATTTGCAAAGGGAGCCCTGTTTCCCACCCTTCTCTCGGCCCTTGCTTCCTTGAACCCACCAGGTTCAGACTGCACAGGAAATTAAGATTTAATGGGCAAATTCTATCTCTTTCACAATACCAGTGTCCTTAATTCTATTTATTTAATTGATGTTATTTAATAGTGGTTAATTATTTATGTAGCAATTATATCCATTTCTAAATAGGCTTCTGTCAAAACAGAAAATGATAACAAATCTCGTTTTGTAGATCTTTATTACTTTATTGACAGTTCTTGAATCTGGCAACAGTCAGACCCAAAAACCGTTCAGGACGTCCCATCCCACGACTCATGCAGTTATATTTATAGTTATAGGATAGGAAGTGACACAAACAGAAACGATGAGGTAGAGACAGCCCAGATGGTTTTGGCTCAGGTCTGTTTTACTTGAATGTGGTTTGAACAGTTGGCCTCCTTGTAATTGGTTGAGACCTGGTTAGTCATTATGAAAGCTGGCTATAGTCCATCTACATATCAAGTTAGGTTACATTTCATGGTTTATGGGAAATATTTTAAGTCATGCTTAAAACATGTACAGAGGCAGGGTTAGTACAAATTCAATAACCTCTCCTGACAATGATAAAAATATTAGAAACCTTCTGTGCTTAGACTTTATTTTCAGAGCCATTTTAGGTTCAGTGTTTTCTCTTGTATGTGCACAGCTCCCCCTCTTTATCAACACTCTCCACCCGAATGGGTCACTCATTATAACCAATTTACATATGACCACAAGGGCTGAAGTTCAAATTATGATTGACCCTGTGTTGTACACTCCGAGTCAGCACAAGTGTAAAATGGCATGAATCCACCGCCACACTACTTACAAACACAGCACATTCACGGTGCTAAAAATCCTGTGTGAGGCTCTGTTCATCCCTCCGCCCTTCAACTCATGGGAACTATTGATATTTTTGCTGCACACGTGGTTTGCTCTTTCTAGAACGTCATGTGGTTGGAATCATGTAGTACCTTTTCGGACTTGCTTTGATGACTTAATAGCACAGAATTTTCTTCCATGTCTTTTCATTCTCAATTCTCATTCTTTCCAACTTCTGAATGCAAAAGAACTTATTTCTCCATTCCCAACTCAAGAGCCCTGTGGTCACTTCCTGGTGCTAGCAATTATGATCAATACTACTATAGACACCCATGTATGGGTCTCCATCTGACATGTTTCAACTTGTTAAGAATACCAAGGAACATGATTGCTGAGTGATTTGGTAGGAGGATGTTTTGAAAGAAACTGACTTCTTCCAAGGTGACTGTACCATGTTGCATCCTCATCAGCCCTGGATGAGACTTCTTGTTACTCCATGTCTTCACCAGCCAGGTTGCCATTTTCTAGATTTTGGTCACTTCGTTGGATAAGTAGTGCTCTGCATTGCTGTTTAGATTTGCACTTCCTTGCTGACATAACATGGACATGTGAAAGATACCTGGTTTTGTACTGTCTCAGCTCATCCGTGGTTTAGTTCTTGATCTATGCCACACGAGGGGGAAGACAGTGGAGAATTCTGTGCCCTGTCCTGTTTTCACTCCCAGTTAGTGGTAGAGTGAGTGACCCAGGGTGGTCCTGGTAAAACATCTGGGTTACCGTCTGTTCATCAAACCCCCTGAGTACAATGACATCCATGATCCCAACTTGATTCCATGCCCATATATCAGCAATCTCCACTAGCTCTACCGTTAACATCAACAAACCCCAGCTGCTTCTTACTATCTCTACTGCCACCAGCTCAGACCCAGCCATTGTGGCCTCTCATCTGATTTCGGCAGAAAGAGTCCTAGCTGTCCCCTGAAATTCTCTGTGGTTCATCCCATCCATATTTACCAAAGGGTCCAGTTAAAGACCATTCCTGACACCCTTTGGCTCACTGTGGCCTGGAGAACTTGGACTTTCTGTCTCTCTGTCTTGTGCCAGACCCTCTTTTTCTGGCTTCTCCTTTCGTTTTTCAGCTCTCCTCACTCTATTCTTGGCTACTACTGGAGCTGGTCGGCAGGATCCACCTCTAAAATGCCAACCCTCACTACCTAGAAGGCTCATCCCAGAGGCCATGGTGGCTCTCTCCCTCCTCATCAGGCTGTTCCTCACAGTGGACATGCTCTACATGTACATGCCTACCGGCAGTTTCTTCAGTGGAACAGGAGCCCACCCAGCACCAGTGGCACCTGCTCTGTTCACTGTCATGTTTCCAGTGCTGAAAATATGTCGAATGAATGGAAGTGCTTTTGATCTTAGAGCAACTTCAGACTTTTGTGCCTACTCTAGGCTATATGAGAGGCAACAGGGGGACCCAGAGTATGTCACCATCTGGAGTCTGGCCTCACCCTGAGATCTATGTTTCTCAGATTCTGTGAAACCTGAGGAAGTCCTATGGACAGAAAAACTCTGGGAAGCACTGTTTAAATGACATTAAGTAGACGTATTGATAGTGGGATTTTGCAGCCTGCTGTTGCCATTGTTATTTTTTGAAACAAGAGTCTCACTATGTCTACATAAATGTAGTGTAAGCTGACCTTGAACCCCAGATCTTCCTGCCTCAGTCTTCTGAGTGCTGAGATTACAGGAACATATTACTACATGTTAATCTTATACTACAAAAGAATAATATATACAGCAAGCCTGAAACTGTATTGACCATGGGGCTCAACATAGACTTTAATAATCCAGTGCATTCTTTGGAATGCCAAGATAATCCTTCCATGTTTTAATGATCAAGGAGTGCTAACTAGATGACTGTTTTAAGGTCATTTTTTAATTTGTTTCTTAGTTTTATTTTATTATTTTTATTTTATGTTATGAATGTATTGCCTGAATGTGCATAAGTGCACCTGTACCAGGCAATGCCAGTGGAGGTCAGAAGAGAGTGCTGGATTCCCCAGGAACTGGAATTACAGATGGTTATAGCCACCATGTAAGTGCTGAGAATCAAGTCTGGGTCTTCTACAAAAGCAGTCAGTTCTCTTAACCACTGAGCCATCTATCCAGTCCCTATTTGTTTTTTTGATTTAAAAAATTTTGTCAATTGATAAAAATTAGGTTCATTGTCATTGGTAATGAGAAAAAGAGCTGCGTTGGGCCTCTGAGAAATGACCATGGACATGGGGAGACATAGTATGATTTCCTGTGTGTTGCGAGGCCTCTATTGATACATGGAATGGCACTTGTTATACCCAGGAGCCTCCAGCTCCCCTAAACCAGGCTCCTAGCATGACCACATGTAGGTACCCATGGTCCCAGCTGATTACCTTCCTCTCATCTCGTAAATCTTAGGCCTCTGGCATCTGTTGTTTCCCCTCAATTAGCATTCATAACTAATAACTAATTAGAATCTTTTTCCTCTTCTGTGATATTCCCTGAGCCTTGGAGAGAGTGATACAGTTGTCCATCAAAGACTAAGCATTAGGTCACTGTGCCACAATAGCAAGTCACTTGTCCTCAAGAGCTTCCCAGGGCCTATGAATCTCTGGGGTGCACTGTCACCTGCAGAAAGAAGTTTCCCTCCATGACAAATTGTGGCTGAGAATAACAGTTATCTATGGATCAATCACAAATATTTCGTAGGTAGCTGGACAGGCACTTCATATCCATTTAACAAAACAATGGAAGTTGCTTCCTCATTGGGGCCTGGGACCTTCTTAGTCACAGGTTTTTGTCCTGGTTTATAGTACCAGAGATGAATTCCCTCCCATGGACTGGAATCCAGTGAAAGAGATGTTGATTGAACCAAAAATAGTCCATGCCACTATTGCACCTGCAGTCACATCTCGCCTGCATTTTGATAGTGTAGCATGCAGGGTCTACAGATGAGTAGGACTGCTGGCAACGGTTCTCCCCAGCAGTGTGCCCAGCAACTTCCAGCACTATAAAATGTAGCCAGCAGGGAGGGCGTTTCCAGTTCCATCCCAGCCTGATTACTCTGTGTCTTGTAAACAATGCATGCATTGTCTTCAGCAATAGAGTCTTATCATCTAATTCTGACATACAACCAACATCAAAGGCAATAACCTTATCACTTTGAGGGTCTCTGGGGCCTCCTTGGCAAACAATTCATAGAAAGGTAAGCCACTCCTGGCACTGAGAATTTTTTTTAACCAACAACTTTTAGCACCTGGGTTTGCTCTTTCCCATTTATGCACAGTGCCTTGGTTTAAATTTAACTGCTGTTTTCACTGCTCTTTTATATGCTTGTACAATCTGAAAGACACCAAACCTTATTTCAGAGGGATTTTGGTCTTTGAGAAGATAGGATCTTTGAAGGTCCACATCATCATCATCTATACCAATTAAGGGCCAGTTGGACTTGAGAAACTAAAGGAGTACTAAAAAATGAAACATTTAACAAATACCATATAAAAAAAATCTCATCACTTTTATCAATTTTTCCATCAAAGGAACAACATTAGGTACAGCTGTGTGGACATGGATTTAGTCTTCTATATTCCATAGACATTTTCCTTGTGTCATCTGACCTCCTCAGTTTGGCTTGCTGCTGTTGCTCTTGGACCACTGCATATCTCCCCACCCCTGATGGCATTTGCAGGGCTGCCTTGGGTTTCTCAGTCCAGTGCAGTCCCAGGGCCTTTACACTAGCAGGTCAGCACCAGAGAAGACTGTGGTCTGACAAGCTGTAAGTCAGTAGTATGGCCCTTGCCTTTTCATCAGTCACATCTGGCCACTGAAAGGGCCCAAGCCTCTGTGGACAATTTCAACCCCCAGTGTACTTTACGCTATATACTCTGGGGGATAATTGTCCATTCTAGGATGGCTTTAATCCTTAAATGCACAACATTTGGCTTTTTGTTGATTTTTTCTTCAGTAACATCAGCTCAACACAAATCTTGCCACATTCGCCTTCAAATCGCCAGTACAGACCCTTTTATCTGTTTTACCCTTCTTTCACCCCTTCTTGATTGCTTATGGATATTACAAACCCAATTTACATGCTGATCTAACGATATCCAACATAGCAATGCACCAAGAGAAGGAAAAAGAAATACCAATAATTCAGCAAAACAGAGCATCACCAAAAACATTTATAGGAAATACCAAACCCCTTTCTATAAAAACCTTAAATGTAAATGGCCTCAACTTACCACTAAAAAGATGTAGATTAATGGGCTAGGTTTAAAAGCAAGTTCCAACTATGTGTTGTCTCCAAGAAACACACGACTAGCACAGATATCATAAAACTCATTATCAAAGGATGGAAAAATATTTACCAAGCAAATGAAAATTGTAAATAAGCAGAAGTAGCTATTCTTACATCAGATAATGTAAACTTCAAACAAAAACTAATTAACAGACATAAAACGTAACACTGCCAATTAATAAAGGGAATAATTCATCAAGAAAATATAACAATTATAAACATTTATGCACCAAATTGCAGAGCCCTAATTTTATAAAAGAAACACTAAAAGAACACATGTGTCCTGACACTATAATAGTGGAGGACTTCAATAGTCTACTCTCATATTTAGGTAGGTTTTTCAAACAAAAAATAAGTAAATAAACCTAAGGGCTAAAAATACACTATAAATCAACTCGACTTAGCCAATATATACAGAATATTCCACCCAACAGATAGGGAATACACATTTTTTCTCAGCAGCACATGGAATCTTTTCCAAAATTGATCATAGCATAAAATTCAAAGCAAGTCTCAACAAATAAAAATAAATGAGCTAACTGCTTGCATTCTATCAGACCACACTGAAATAAAAGTTTGAAACCAACAAGAGAAGCTATACAAAACAGAAAAATAAAAACACATAGAGACTAAACAATGTATTTTTGAGTTAACAATGAAAAGCCCAGGACAAGATAGATTCACTGCTAAATTCTATTAAGCTTTCAAGGAAAATCTCATACCAATTATTCTTAACTTGCTCCACAAAATAGAAAGCCAAAGAATATTAAAATTCTATGAAACCAGTATTATTCTGTAACCAAAACCAGGTAAAGACACAACAAAAAAGAGAAAACTACAGTTCAATTTCTTTAATGAACACAGATGCAAAAATTCTTAACAAAATACTTGCAAGCCAAATTCAGGAACACATTAAGAAGATAACATTTTATAACCAAACGGGCTTTACCCTAGAAAAGCAAGGTTGGTTCAACCTATATAAATCAATAAACAAACTTAAGAACAGAAACCATATAATCATCAACTGATTCTGAAAAGGTATTCAACCAAGTTCAACATACCTTCATTAATGTCCTAGGGCTTTAGGAACAAATGGAGCATACTTCAAAATGGTAAGGGTTATCTACAACAAACTAATATTCAACACTATATTAAACAAACACAATAAAAACATTTCCTCTAAAATCAGTAATGAGACAGGATGCCCATTCTCTTAGCTAGAACAGTTAGAAAAGAGAAAGGCAAAGTGGGGGGGGGGGGTCGGGTGTGAACATACAAAAGGAAGAGGTTAAACTATCACTGTTTGCAGATTACATGATCCTATACGTAAGACTCTGTAGAATCTACTAGGAAACTACTAAATCTAATAAAAACAGTTTAAAAATGTATAGGCTGGAAACTCAATATTTGAAAAAAACAGTAGGCTTCATATACACCAAAAATATACTCTCAGAAAAAGAAATTTGGAAAAATATCCCATTCAAAATAGCTCCTGCACAATTAAGTACCTATGAATACATCTCACCAAAGAAGAGAAAGATTTCTATGCTGAAAACTTCAAGACACTGATGAAGGAAAATCAAAGAAAGAACTTCCAGGGTCCTCGATTAGCAGAATCAAAATTGTGAAAATGGCTATCCAACCAAAATTAATCTCAGATTGTAAGCAACTCTGATATAAATTCCAATGGCATATTTCACAGATCTAGAAAAAAGCAGCCCAAGAATTCATATGGAACCACAGAAGATAAGAAATTGCCAAAGCAATCCTAAGGAGTCAGAACACAGCTGGGGATACCATAATACCCACTCCAAAAATATATTAAAGATCTATGCTGACAAAGACAGCTTGGTACTAGCTTAAAAACAGACAGGTAGACCAATGGAACAGAATAGAGGAAATACATTTACAAAGCTATCCCCACCTGATTTTGACAAAGGAGGCAAAAACATACAATGGAAAAAAGATAGCCTATTCAACAAATGGTGCTGGCAAAACTGGATCTCCATCTGCAGAATAATGAAGTTAAATGGCTGTTTCACCTTGTACAAAAGTCAGTTCAAAATGGATCAAAGACCCTTATTTTAAAACACAAAACACTGAAACTTATAAGCAAAAACATGGAGAACACTCTTCAGGATGCTGAGGTAGGAAGAACTCTCTGAGCAGAGTGCCAGTGGCACAGGCACCAGCCCCAAATAGCAACAGATGGGACTGCATGAAATTAAAATATTTCTACACAGCAAGGGAAACTATCAGCAGAGTATACAGACAGCCCCAAAGTGGAAGAAAATCTTTACTAGCTATACCTCAGACAAATGACCGATATTCAGAATTTACAAAGAACTGCAGGAATTAAATGCCAAGAAAATAAAACTACCAATCAACAAATGGGCTAATGAAGTGAATAGACATTTTTCAGAAAAAAAAAAAGAAATACAAATGTCCAAAAACTATTTTTTAAAAAGTGTTCAACATTCTTAGTTATCAAGAAAATGCAAGTTAAGGCTACTTTGAGATACCTCCTCACCCCAGTCAGAATGGCTGTCATCAAGATATCTGACAACAAATGTTAGAGAGGATGTGGAGAAAGAGAAACCTTACTTACTGCTGATAGGAGTGTAAATTAATACAGCCAATATACAAATCAATTTGGAGTCTCTTCAAAAATAAACTAATAAAAATGGAGAACAAAAGGCTAATTTTTAAGGCATACTAAAGAGTTCATACATAGTATACTTTGTATAAATCCTTTGAATGCTCTCTCAAGATATAATATATTTTCAATGCAAAATGAGTTCCTTAAATACACAGTATCTACATGTAATTCCATGAGAGACTGTTCCTTATTAGGAAATCTGAACTTCATTATTTCACTCATATGAGAACACACACACACACACACACACACATATATATGTATATACACACACACAAATGCACATGTGGGTATACTATAACATGTGAAAAAGAGAACAAAAGAGGATAATAAAAAGGCATATGAGGGCTGGAGAGATGGCTCAGTGGTTAAGAGCACTGCCTGCTTTTGCAGAGGACCCAGGCTCGATTTCTAGAACCCATATAGAGGTTAACAACCATCTGAAACTCCAGTTCCAGGGGGTATGATGCCCTCTTCTGTCCCCTCCGGGTATTGTATGACATGCGTGCACTTACACACATGCAAACAACACACCCATACACATAAAATAAAAATAATAAATAAAATATTTTTAAAGAGAACAAATAATGCTAGATGTAAAGTCACAGATTAACCCCAGCACAACAATAATATGTAATTTCAGGTCAATGGCAAAATAAAATAAATCAAGAAACATCAGAATCAAACAACATCCTACATCAGCTTAACAAACATCTACAGAACATTCCATCCAACACTGTAGAATATACACTTTTCTCAGCAGCCCATGTAATTTCCTCTAAAATAGGTCATATATTAGGAAACAAAACAAATCTTAACAAATATAGGAAGCTGAAATCATCCCTGTAGTCTGCCTGATAACAACAAAGCTACAATTAACAGCAAGAGAAATTGCACAATATACACAAAATAATGGAAATTAAACAGCCCAGTATTGAATGATGAATGGATCACTGAAGAAATCAAGAAGGAAAATTATAATTCCTAGGATAGGGCAGAGAGCCCCATGGCTCTAGATTTCCAACACCCATGTAAAAAGCTGGGCATGGTCAGGTGCTCCTGTAACAGCAGTGCCGGGACAGGAGGATCTTAAGGGCCTGCTGGCTCCCCGTCTAGATGAGAAATGGCAGGCCTCACGTTCAGTGAGAGATCTTTCCCAGGGAATAAAGTGGAGCACGGTAGAGGAGGACACTGGCTGTCTTCTTCTGGCTTCCCCACACATATACACAAGTGAATGTACATGCATACACATGTATACACACACATGCACACTTTACAACACACATGCACACACATACAGATTCTTAGAATTGAATGAAAATGAAAACATCCCACATGAAAACCAACATACCACAAAAACCTATGGAAGCAGTCATAAAAGGAAATTTGTAGCTTTATGTGACATCAGAAAATGAAAGCGCTGTGGCTAGGGAGATGGCTCAGTGGTTAAGAGCACTGGTTGTTCTTCTAGAGGACCCAGGGTTGGTTCCTGGCACTCATATGGTAGCTAACAACCATCTATAACTCCAGTTCCAGAGAATTAAATAACTTTTTCTGACCTCTTTAGACATTCATGTGTGAGTACGTATGTACATGTACACAGGTAAAACACCCACACACATAAAATCAATTAATTAATTAATTGAATTTTTAAAAAAGAAATGAGACTTTCATCAACAAAGCTCCCCCATTCAACAGAGGGCAATGAACACAGGGCTCAGGGACCATTGTGGAAGAGGGGGTAGACAGACTCTAAAAACAAGGGAGGGAGGCACATGACTGCATGGAAATAGAGTCTCACAGGCTCCTGGGAACTTGCTCATATGAATTTACCACATTAGTGACAGCATGCACAAGACCCATGCAAACTCAAGGAGACAAAAAAAACAGCATAGAGCTGGGAAAATGGGAGGCAGGCCCCACTGTTAGCTGAAGAACTACCAGGTAGCTGATTACTACTGGGTGAGGGAGAGCTGATCTTCTTTAAGAGAGTGCTAGATAGGATGCTAGACCCCAGTAGATGAACCAGCACCGAGAAACGTCAGGGGACACTGGCTCAACAGAATGCATGAAATCCAGTGGAGGGGCTGTGGAAGGTGCCGATGGGAAGGCACATGAAGAGGACTAAAGTGTCAGGGATGAAATACACAAAGATTCAATAAAAATGGATTTATAAAATAATAATAATAATTTTTTAAAGAAAAGAAAAAGAAATGAGAGGGTTGATGCGATGGTTTGGTGAGTGAAAGAACTTGCTGTGCAGTCCTGACCATCTGAACTCAGTCCCTGGAACCCACGTAAAGGAGTCAGTGAGGTGGTGCATGTGTGTAATCCTAGCTCTAGCACTCAGACAGCAATACGGGAGCCAGAGATAGGAGAGCTACCCAGAGGCTCACATATACCGTGCCTCAGCAGAAAGGGTGAAGGAGACCCTGCCTGAAAGACAAGGTGAGAGAAAGGACCCCCGGAAACCTGTCGTCCGATCCCACATGTGCACCATGACACATGTATACACAGAGAGAGACACTGAATGGATAAATGTATGGCTAAAACAATTCTTAAAGATGAAATCAGCAAAATCATAACCAACTTAATGATCTACCTTAGGCCCTGGGACAAAAAGAACAAGCCAGATTCAAAACCAGAAAGAAGGCAATTCATATCAAAGCAGAAATGAATGAAACAGAAACAATAAAAATGACACAAAAAAAAAACAATGAAAGATTTTGGGGCTCTTATAAGTTAAAGAAAATCAACAAACCCTTAGCAAAACTAACCAAAAGAGAGAGAAACAAGACCCCATCCCCCAAAAAAAGATGGAAAAGAGACTATAACAGAAAACAATGATATTCAGAAAATCATTAGGGCACATCTCAGAAACATATATTCCACTAATCTGGAAAATCTAAAAGAAATAGATGAAATTCCGGACACATATGACTTACTAAAATCTAACCAGGATGAGATAAATAATTTAAACAGATCTATAATAAGCAGGACGGCTGAAGCAGTCATAAAACTTTCCCAAGGAAAAAAAGTCCAGGTAGAGATGCAGTCACTGATGAGTTATACTATCAACCTCGAAGAACAGCGACATCAGTGCTCCTCAGTCTAGTCTCCAAAATCAGGGGGAAACACTACTAAATTTTTTTTTTACAAACCTAGTATTATCCTCATACCAAACCCAGATAAAGACACACACACAAAAACATTATAGAAGGAGGAATACTGTGAAAGCAGCAGCCTTACCAAAACCAGTCTGCAGATCCAATGCCATCCCCATCAAAATTCCAGCGTCACTTTCACAGAAATAGAAAAAAATAGCACAATTCATTTAGAAACACCAAACACGAAAACAGTTCTGGGGGCTGAGAAGGAAATTACTGCTAGAGGTATCACCATGCCTGACTTCAAGGTATATTACAGAGCCAGAGTAAGAAAACATTGTGCTGCTGGCACAAAAACAGGTATACAGATCAATGTAATGGAGTAGAGCAGCCAGATACACACCCACACACCTTCCGGCACTCAATTTTCTATAATCTTTCTTTCTTTTTCTTTCTTTCTTTATGTTTTATCTATAGTGCACCCTTGTTATACAATGCCTGTGGAGGCCAGAACTCTGGAATTGAGGTTACAGATGATTGTCAGAAGCCATGACTGTTCTGGGAACTGAACCCAGGTCCTCTGCAAGAGCAGTCAAGTCAGGACACTTAATCACTGAGCCATCTTTCCAGTCTCCACCCACCTGATTTTTGACAAAGATACCAAAATAATTAATTGGTGAAAAGATAGCATCTTCAACACAAAGCTAAGAAAACTGGATATTTACATGTAGAATGAAATTAGATCCTTATTTCTCACTGTGCCCAAAAATCAATTCCAAATGGATCACAAATCTTAACATAACACCTGATATCCTAAAGTTGGTACAGGAAATATTAGGGAGAATACTTTGAGATATAAATATAGCTAAGGGGTTTCTGAATAGGCTTCAAATTACTTGTGAAATAAAAAGATGGAGAAATGGGACCTCATGAAATGAAAAGGCATGTACAACAACAACAGCAGCAACAACAAAACAACCCCGCTAATCAAGTGAAGAAACAGCCTACAGAAGGAGAGAAAATCTTTATCTTACACAGAATTAAAGTTCTCAAAAGAAGATGTTCAAATGGTTATAAAATATTTTTGAAGTGTTCAACGTCCTTAGTTATTAGATAAATACAAATAAAAGCTACTTTGAAAAAGAAAAATAATACTTTGAAATTCCATTTCACCTCAGTCAGAATGGCTATCATCAAGAGAACAAGAAACAACAAATGCTGGCAAAGACATGGGGAAAGAGGAACCCTTATTCACTGTCTGGGGGCTTGTAAACTGCTACAGTCACTGTGGAATCAATCTGAATGTGTCTCAAAAAACTAAAAGTAGAATTACCTTATGACACAGCTATACCATTCCTGGTTATAGCCCCAAAGGACTGCTTCCTACTGCTCATGTAAGGATGCTCACTGCGGCCCTATTCATGATCATAACTAGGAAGCAGGATCAGCCTGGATGCTCACCCGCTGATGAAGAGATCCTGAAAATGAGAGACATGCACATAATGGGCTTTTATTCAGCTATGAAGGAAAGAGAGGTTAGGAACCCTGAGGATAAATGAGTGGAACTGGAACAAATTATACCGAGTGAGGTAACCCACACTCAGAAAGGCAAACTTGCATACTCTTCTTCATATGTGCGTCCTGTCTCCTAATTTTTCACATATGTGTATTTGTATGGAGGAGAATGTGTAGAGGAGCCAGCAAACTAGAGATGAGAAGACAAGGCTTGAGGCGAGGGGGTGGGGAAGACAGTGATCTGAGACTGGATGGGGAGAAGACAGCGGAAGGGTTTATGCAAGGACAGGTGGCAGGCGGTGGAAGAGAAGACTGAGATGGAGAAAAGAGGCCAGACGAAGAATTATGAAAAAGTCATAGGAAACCTGCTACCACATAAGCTAATTAAAAAACAAAACAAAACAACAGCTCTTCTCCAAGCAGAGCCCCTAAGTCCTTTCCCTGAAAATAGCAACCCAGAAGCCACAAAGTCAAGACCAGCTTCGAGTTTTGTTCATTTCTTTCTCTTTCTCCATCTCTCTGTGCAGCAACAATTTTTTTCTGGTACAAAATCAGCAAGCAACCAGGCCTTGACAAGCGCACACAGAATGAGGCACACGCTGAAAGGCTGCAGCTTTGAGAAACTCCCGGGTTTGCACTGGCGTTTCTGCAGCCATTCTAACGGAGCAGGTCACGGAGCAGAGCAGAGGATGAGTGACTGCCTTAAGACCAGCAACACATGTCTGACCCAACCTCAAGATTCTGGTTTAGAGAAAACATTAAAGGTCTCTACACTGCATTCTGGGTTCTCACAGAGCGCAGCAGCCTCTGATCACCCCGGAGGCTACAGGAACCAGGTCCCTTTACGTAATGCTTCTTGATACCGACTCTTAAGTGTAGGAGATGGGCTTAGGATAGCCTGCCTATGAGGTGGACCACTTTCACAGCACTGGGTCACCTAAGCTGAGCATCAAGTTCAAAGGGGAAGAGCTCCTGGGTCTCACACACATTATCTCTCTGCCCAAAGAAAATTGGATTGTTCCTGGTGAGAGAATAATAACAAACTTTGCAAGAACAATATAATCACCTTACCCAAACACAATCCAAGGATGTTCTTGGAGGTAGCCGCAGAGAAAGAAACTGGCCTTCCGAAGAGAGAGGCCTGTCCAACTACTCCGAGGTCAAATGCCATTTTGCTGTAAGATGTCTTACTTTCTGCAATGCATAAGTAGCAGCATTTCGTTTCTCTAACAGTAACAACTCCACAGATGAGCCTGGGAAAACTGGACTGACATCCACAGGAAATTTTTTTACCTGAGAATGAAAACAAACCCTGGCATTGCAGGAACTCTCTGTTTCCTCTCTCGACCTTGTCTGCTGTTCATAAAACCTCATGAGAAGAAACGAAACTTGAAACTAGAACATGCTTTCTTAAAATGGACATTGTTTTTTGGTTCAGTATATTTTATCAAATTTGTTTTCCTGTCTCTTTCTGGTCCCAAACTTGAAAACAGAATCCAATTAAAAGTAGTCCTCAGTTCATCTTAGACATGCTGAAATCCCAAAGAGGTCTGCTCTGGAACTCAGTAGACATGCAGAACTCATTCTCGAACTCCTTGATGTCAAGTATAGCCACGTCACTTCCTCCTGGGCAGCCTCTCTCCCCCTACACACTCTAGGTGGAGCTTGCCCTCAAGACAGGAGTGGAAGTCACAAGCAGTTTGCCTCTTTGGCATGTTCCATATCATTTAAATATTTTCCTCAAGAATACATTCATTTGTTATTTAGTTAGAGTAGAAGGATAAAAATATATTTTCAACTTTATTGAGGTAGACTTGACAGTTGTATGTATTCAAAATATAGATGCAAAAACATGACTCTTGCCTCAAAGAAGTTAAGAGATAGTTTTCTGGAGCCAAATACAAATGACCATAGCCCAGGAACAGGAATCAGGTGACCCCAAACTCCATGTTTCAACAATTTCACAAAATTCTACTATAACAGAACAAAGAAAATCATAAATAAATGCATTTTTCAAATATATTAGAGAAAATGTCAGATAGGCAGGTCACAGAAAAACAGGGACATCAGCTGTAGGCCTCAGGTACTATCTGACCACATTCTCAGCCTTTTCACTCACGGAAGCCGGGGCTCTTTTTGTATATTCCGAAGAATTTACCTCATAGTCACAAAGACGTTCAGTTGCATACAGAGATGTGTAATGAATAGCTATTAAGGAGACTTAAAGACAGTTCACAATAATTTGGCTCTCGACTTGTAACATTCCAGCTTCTCCACATGATTAAAATTCTAATCAATTAATCAGCTTTGCAAAAGGTTCAGTGTAAAATAGTTCTTTCTAGAAACTTTTATTCACAAAGGTATAAAATGTGATGATTTTGATATATATCTGTGTAGTAGTTTGCTTTCTATTGCTGTGATAAAACACTAACCAAAACTAACGTGAGGAGGTGTATGTCATCTTATACTTCCAAGGCACAGTCCATCTTTAAGGGAAGTCAGGCAGGAACTCAAGCAAGGCAGAAACCTGGAGGCAGAAACTGAAGCCCAGACCACAGAGGAATGCTGGCCTACTGGCTTGCTTCTCTGACCTGTCCTCAGCTACTTCTCTTATAAAACCCAGGACCACCTTTCCAGGGATGGCATCACCCACATTGGGATGGCCCTACTACATGAAGCAGCAATTAAGAAAATGTCCCACAGACAGACCAATCTGATAGAGACAATTCCTCAGTTGAAGATCCCTCTTCCTAGGTGTGTCAAGTTGACAACTGAAGCTATCCAGCACCTTACATGTGTACACATTTGTAAATGATTCCAGAACAAAGTTAATATATCTACCACTTCACATCATTTCTGTTGTTTCAGAAGGGGACACTTAAGAACTACTCTCTTAGCAAATTGCAACCATACAATGCAGTGTTATAACTATAGTCACCATGCTGCACATAGGGTCATTGGAACTGTGAGAAATAATTTTAAAATATTTTACTGATCTCCAAGAACCAAAAGGAATTGGTAGCTCTGGCGTGACCCCATTAACTCAATTGTTTGTGTGTGTGTGTGTCTGTGTGTGTGTGTGTGCACGTGCATGTGCTTCTGCTCTGCACTGTACTCCACATGCATCACCTCATTTGATTCACAAAGTTTCCATTTCATAAATGACCACACCAAGGAAACACAATAAGAGAGAGAAAAAACAAAAACAACTATTTCATTCAAAAACAGAATAATCCAAAGATATGAACTGTTAAACTAGCTGCATTCACTTCTCTCCTCTTTTACTGTCCTTGAAAAGTGCACAGTTGACTGCTGAAACTACCTAGTCACAGACATATGTGATTCCCTCACATCCTTCCTTCTTTCCACACATCCAAGTGCTAATGAGGAAATTCAGAAGGTCACAAAGAATGGCACCATATGCATGCTACTTGGGTAGAAAAGGAATCAACAGTCTTACTCAGCTTGTGAACTCTTCAAGCTATAAATAACAACTAGCCAGACCAAGATATGTCTCCTGATGTTATAGTGGCACAAATATTATGAGAGTAACTACCAACTTTCTAATTGGATGTAAGGCCCACTTCACAAAATGGAATTCATGCCCAGTCCTGCTGACTGGGCCAAAAATCTGTGGCTCCCTAAGTCATGGAGGAGAACCTAACACATTATTGTCGTAAATGGACACAGTGACAAACTGCCACCTACGTTCTTACTCTTGTACCATAGATAAGGGCACCTTTCAACTCTCATCAGAGAGCTTTTTTGTTTTCAGTAGATAGTGATCTTAATAAAGAAACTCATGACTGATTAACATGCAGAGAAGGACATACTGTGAAGTGCTCAGTTCTAAACAGAAAAAGACACCCATATGACACCTCCTCCCCTCAAGGCTCAGGGATCATTGTGGAAAATGGGGAGGAAAGACTGTGAAAGCCAGAGGCAGTGGATGACTGCGAGGAGACAGTGCTTTCCAGAAAAGAAAATTAAAAATCAGTGTTTGATAGACATGATGGTGCCGTCAGACACACGGACTCACCGGGCCGTGACTACATGCTCAAGGCCTGCACATGTTCAGATCAGCCAGAATCCCAGCAGGGAAGGAGAAGGGGTAGAGAAGACCCGCTTCCGGCTGAGGAGTGGTGATGGCTGCTGGAAGAGCACAAGCGCGCTTTACTCAGGGATGTGATCCTGAAGAGCCCGATAGGCACCAGCCATGGTTCTACACCCATGACCATACAGGCACACTAATGTAATGGCTTTAAAACAGAACGCACCAAGTAGGTAGGAAAAATGGCAGAGGGACAGGGAAAGAACTGGGTGAGGGGACTGGAGGGGATTCGATCCAAAATGCTTGATCCATATATGAAATTCCCAAAGAATAAAATGAAGAGAAAGAACGAGTCGGTGAAATCAGTGCCTTCCTCCTGCGCCGGGTGACCGGCATCACTGCGAGTGCTGCCCCTTGTCTTCTCCTCTTCACTTGTCCATTCCAGACTCCAGCTGTTCTTCTCAAGATGCCAACACGGTCCTTGGGGGAGTAGAAAGACAGAGAAAATGACGGGAACACGAAAAAGAATTCCAGCACAAGGGGCTGGAGAGACAGCTCAAGCAGTTAAGAGCTCAGGCTGCTTCTGCGGAGGACCTGGTTTCTGTGCCTAGCACCCATGTGGCAGCTAACAACCACTCATAATTCCAATTCCAGGGGACATAATGCCCTCTTCTGGCCTCTACAGGCATTGCATGACACAGGTACATTTACACATATGCAGGCAAAACACTCATACACATAAAAAAGTAAATAAATCTTTCAAAAAATTGTTTATAAGAATTCTAGAAGAGCCGGGCGTCATGGTACATACCTTTAATCCCAGGAGGCAGAGACAGGTGTATCTCTGTGAGATGGAGGCAGCCTGGCCTACATAGCAAGATCCAGGCCAGCTGGAGCAACACAAAAAACATTAAAAAAGGAATTCCAAAACAGTTATCATTTTCTGAAAAGATTACTAGAAAAGACAGTCTTCCTTTATAAAGAAATAGTTCAAATAGGAATGTTGAAATAGCAATGAACTATGATTTTCTCCTCTCCTAGCTATACATAAACATGAAATTTTTCTAGGCATCTCACTGCATCTGTAGTAAAGGAATACGTTCTAACTTTCCTATACAAACCTAGGGAGTCCTGGTTTTAGCTTATCCACACTGTAATCCCATCCAGGCTACCTCCAGAGCCACCCTATAATCTCAAGTATCAGGAAGAGGAACAGAAATAGGAGAGGGAAGGGTCCCTTAGAAACCTGTTGAACAATGAAATAGCCAAACCTTCCCACATCCTGTATAGAGCCACCCCTCGACATGTGCACACAGCCCTGCTTTGAGAAGTCCCCACATGAGCTCTCCAGTATGTCTTACTTTCTTCCCAAGTATTCCTCTTTCTCTTAACCCTCATGCATAAAATCTATGTTAAAAATGTTAGGTTTGGACTAGGGACGCCTCGGTCCATTCTCACCTGCAGGAGCCTTCCCTCTAGGCTGACACTCTGATTCCCTTTGCTACAGGGAAATGACAGGTGCCCCATCTAGGCTACCTGTGAGTCTTTAGTGCTCACTTCCCCAAATGAAACTTAGTAACTATCCTAAGAAATTGGGGCAACAAGTGGCACATCCTACATCATGGGCACACACCAACTACAACCTTGGGCTGAAGTGTCGCCCCTTTCCTTGCCTCCTGAGAACCAGAGATAACCTGACTGCAAGCATGCAGGCAATGGGCGTAGTACCGGGCATTCACCAGCCACATGGCATCAGTCAGTCATCTGTAGGAGGAACCCCCACTTTGCCTCGTGGGCCTGAACCCTACCCAGATCTCCCACCATAGTGTTTCTCCATGGTGTTAATAAATCTCTTAGCCAAAAAGGTGATCCACCTCAGTGTCCTCTTTGAACTGCAAATCTCAGACCTCATAAAAATGTCTTTTAATAAACTCCAATTCAGTTTATACTGGCACATCCTGAAATTCTTTTCCTTGATGAGTCAATAATGTCACTTGACCTGAGTCAAGGTCGTTAAAAGAGTGAGAAAACGTCTTAGGCTGCTGTGAATGACTGTGAAGTTTGCCTCCAACCCTGGTCTGCTCTCTAACTTCTTCACTCTCTGAAGACAAACTCACCTGCACTTTTGTCAGTAATGTAAAGGTGATGACAGGTTGTCCTACACTTCTTCCTGCTGCCTTGTCCTTGGCCAAACCTACTGCAGTCTTCATGTGGAACATGTAGGAAAAGATCTTCAGACCATAGGACGAGAAAGAGGAAAGAACACAAGGCAGGGGTGCCAGATTTACAAGTGAAGAAGTCTTGGAGAAGATTTTCCAGCTCCACTTACTCTGGGATGTGTCCTCTTCTAAACTCCACCCCTAAAAGGTCTTTCTAGAAAAGCTCGAGTAGCTGTCAGACCGACAGTCATAATGGCGTGGTGCTCCTGCCAGAGCCTTAGTGGAGCTCACAGTGGGGTTTTCCCTTCTTCTGCTCTCATGCCCACCCTGAATATCCTGGAAGAGAGAAACTGTCGTCTGCATGCAGGCAACTGACCTGTACCCTCTTGTGAATGTGGTTACAGAGTGGGCCTTGACATCTCAGGGCTGGAGGAAGTCATACTACTGTTGAACTAGAGCCCCTAAAACCTTCCTCCAGAACCCCTGGGAGTGGAAGGAGAGGACCCCATCTGCACCTTGTCTTGCCTAGCCCGTGATTCTTTCTCCCAAGTGCCTAACCTTGTGTTGTTCTGTGAGCACTACACACTTCTGTGAGAGGATTCTATATCCCTCTGATGCCTGACAGTGTTTCCACAGTGTTCTCCATGCTCAGTGTGCAGAAGAATAGTTTATAGGGTTACCAAGATGCAGACTTTAGAATCCCAGCCCCACACTTTCCTCAGATGCATCCTAAGAACTGCTTATTATCATACTTCTCAAATGGTACTTGTTCAGCCATACTTTGACATACACATCCTAATAAAATGTCAGTCATGCCCTCTGCTCCTTAGGGGTTTACAGTCTAGTCATTATATGTTAATTGACACAATCCAATGCACTCTGAATGCAAACAGACACATGAATATTGATGAAAAACTGAGAGGCGCATGGCATGGTGTGGGTTTGCCTCGGAACTAACAAAGAAAGGTACGATCTAGTGGGACCCATCATGATCCAGCAATTTCAGCAATGCTTGGGTGCTTGTTAGAAATGCGTGTTCCTGACCCCCACCTGGAGACATTGACCCAAATCCTCTGGGGGTGGTCCAACAAGCTGTGTTTTGACAAGGCCTCACCACTCATGTTTAAGTTCCAAACATGCATGAGGAGACTGGAACTAGGAAAATACTATGGAACATATCACACCTGATGCCTTGGGAGGACATTAGGCAAAATGTTGAGAGTAAAATGTATTGAGAAGAAAGGGACCGGTGACCCTTTACATCATGCCCATCTGCGATTTGTGCAGTGTCTGTGTGTCTTTGTCCTCATGACTTCTGGCCTTGCTGCTCCTCATGGTCACACCATGCTAGTAGAAAGCAAGTCTGTTCAGAGCAGTTGCTCAGAACTGTTTCCTATTTAAGACAGAGTCATGTGAATTAATTATGATGAGTACATAAAGACCACCCTAAGATGGTGTTATGTTTTACAGTGTTTGTTTAGTTTACATTTAGCATTCCATCTGTACCAATTAAGTCATAAATGTGTTCAGATGCTGGCGGGTGGGGAGGAGTGTGTTCTTTGAAAGTGGTAATAAGCCAACAGGTTTCAGAGCAGTAATGCTTAATAAACTATATACACATCTAACATGTTACACATACAGCATGATGGGTCATGATTAAAGAGGAGATGTAGTTGGTAATAAATATATGGAAATGTGTTCATTGAATTGCAGGATACAGGTGCATTAATCACTACAGGCTTTATTTCAGAAAGCCATTTGCACTGTTAGAACTACTATTAAGAAATAATTGGAGGCAAGAATGTGGCTTACTAGTTCCCTCATAACAAACATATGGGGTAATGTCACGGACTATAATTAATCTGTTTGTAAGAACAGAAACAAGGAAGCACAGCGCCCCGGCTCTGGGCCCTTTTAATTTTAGTGAGCTAGAGGGATGTCACTGGCTTTTTGTTCTTTTAATGCTTCCTTCTATTACTTGTAGCATAGAGTAGACTTCCAGATAAAGTCTGTGGCTATTCACTTTGTACTGACGTCAAAGGCTAAATGTTTTACTGATCAAGAAATAGATTCTAAAAAGGGAAGACAGTGCTGTGAAATAGTGGTAAATGTAGTGAACGTACATTTTGTGTCCAGGACTAACAAACCAGGCTGGGACTTTATACCAGGTGTATGCTCGGTAACGGGATGTTGCAGGAACTACACAGAGGAGTCCCAGAAGCTAGCCAGGGCCCCTCAAGGGCAGTGAGAGACAACCAGGTCTGTGCAGGTCTAAAGCTACGACTGAATGCCCCCTTTACCAAATTTGTTGCTTTTTGAACAAAGGCACAAGAATTTATCTAATAGACAATATTGTCTTAAATTATAAATGTTAATATATTGTTTGTATGTTAAATTCTATTATTTGAAGTAGATTTTTTAAAGTAGCCCTTTACTATCTGTAGCCTCTCAGTAAAGAAATATTCAGGGTTCAGATCTAACAGCTGGGCGTGGCCCAGTGTAGAGCACTTGTCTACACATATGAGGTCTTGGGTTCTATCTCCACCATTGTAGATTACTTATTTTTTAATTAAAAATTATTTTTATTTTATGTGTATGCATGTTTTGCCTGCATGTATGTAAATGAACCCATTCATGCAGTGCCTGAGGAGGCCAGAAGAGGGTATCAGATCCCCCGGAACTGGAGTTAACATACAGTTGTAAGCTGCCATGTGGGTCCTGGGAACTGAACCCACTTCCTGGGCAAGAGCAGCCAATGCTCTTAACTGCTGGACCACCTCTCCAGCCCCAAATTACTTATTCTTTAAGAGAATTAATGGTCAGCGTGTGTATAATTTTTAAAAATTTTTCAGAATTTTGTATCCATCCTTCTCTATAACTATAAAATAGCTTTTAAAGAGATTCCAAGGGCTGCAGGGATGGCTCAGCAGTTAAGAGCACTAGTTATCCTTGCAGAGGACCTAGGTTCGACTCTCAGCACCCATGTGGCAACTATCAACCATGTAACTCCAGTTCCAGGGGATCCATCCCCTTCTGACTTACGTGGGCATGCATAACAAGGGTGCACTATATCCATGCAGGTAATACACTCATGCTCATCAAACAAAAAGCAATAAATTTTAAAAAATCATTTCAAAAACATCAGGATGGCACCTAGGAAGAGTTAACACATTCATTTGCTCAGCTGTACAGTTCTATCCGTAGAATGTTTCTTTCTCAATGTGACATGGTTCAAAGTAGATAATCGCCATAAATTCTATCTAAGTTTCTGTGATTATCGATACTTATGAGTTTTATCAGCCTTTCAGTTTATGTCGCAATGACTTAATGAGATGTTTCTATTTACAGTGAAGGCAGTAGCCTTCCTTTAGGCAAATGTAGCAATTCTGAGAAAGGCCACAAGGAGGAGCTCTTGTTGCAACTATAAAACATAAGCCTTAAAAGTTTTTGGTACACTGTGCTGGCAAGCAGCACGTAGACTCCATGGGCACCAGGTACAGCTATGAAAATGCTCAAATAAGAATTCATTAAATAAAATAAGTAAGGATAGTAATAAAGGCCAATCTTTAGAAACTCACATTACCATCTTAGATATAGGTATGTACGTCAGCAGTTAACGCAGCATTGCCTAATAGTCCTAAAAAGAAAGAAGTAATATATCTTTGTACCAATATACAAAGTTGGTAATTTTTAAGCTTCAGTTAAACAATTTTATTTAATTTCTATTTACTGATTGTTCTTAAACTATAATGATATAGTCCTGTCAAATACCTCTAAAGAATTCAGAAATTTAACTGAAAACTCATATCATCTTCACTCACATACCCCCTGTCAGATGTATTAGTTTTCTACATCTCTCTGTGATTTTTACTATGAATTTTATAATGGCATTTATCAAGAAACAATATTTATGAATGCTATCAGATAGAATTTTAACCAAATACAGCTGTGTGAGACTTATTTTGAATCACAGGATGTATGTGTAGTCTCGTGAAGGTGCATATATGTGTATTGTGTGAGTGCTTCTGTATGCATGCCTGTGGTGTGTTTCTTTGTGTTCGTGTGTTAGCACCACCATGCTGGCTTATTAATATTAATGGGGAGTGTAATTGTATTATTTCATTTTCTTTGAGTAATAACAATAGAGTTCGTTGGCTTCCTTCTAAAAGAAGACTGCATTCGACAGGATAAGTAAGAAGAGAGCAACCAGACAAACAGGAGAAAATAATGCGGCATTTTTAACCTTTCCTGGCACTGAGAGCCTGACTTCCAGGCCTTGCAAAGCAGCCAGGCCACCATGAGTGAGGAGCAGATGGAATAGGCAGTGGTAAGACATTATAAATATTTTTTGAAAATGATTCTACAAAGCCAAGTAGCCTGTGGAACGGCAGTGGAGGAGGGGAAGAGAGACAGCAACCCGACTTTGAGATTTTCCAGCAGGTGGCAAGCACTATCAAATGATTCTGGTATTAAAGCGTGGAGCCGGGGAGCGGCGAGCACGCTGTGAGGGGGAGCAGCTGTTCCCTTGCTCCCCGACCAGCTTCCACTTGAGTGTTTGGCAGTCATTTTCTATACTGTACCCATTGGGTTAGTGAAATCCTAGGCCAAGAGCCGTAGTAGGTCGAACTTCCCTCAAGGCAGGATGTTCCATGGAAATATCCAAGACAACATTCACACCGGCACTAAAACCCATTACCTGCAGGACGAAATCCAACCCTCAGCTGAGCATTCAGCGATTTCACAATCCAGTCTTGCACGAGCGTCTCGGTATGGCTGGCTTCCTACCACTTCTCTCCTAAAGGCGATGTTCTGAAGTCATCATCACTCCGCACTCACATGGTGACCTTTCCTACCTTCAGGCTAACCCTCCACCTGAGGTATCCTTCTTCTTAACCTGTCAGAAATCTTCCAAGGAGCGATCAGGCTGGTACTGACCTGGAGGCTTTTACTCTGGGGGCTAGCTCTCACGGTGTCAGACAGTACCATCTTGCTGTAAATGCTTTGAACTACAGTAACAACTGACCTGCTAAAACGTACACAACCACAACACAGTGGCATTAACATATCTGAAATAACCAACAGCTGTCTGATTAGACTTAAGGCTCACTCAACAGGAGGACATTCATGCCTGGTACTGTAAACCTAGCCAAGAACCCATGGCCAGAGAGGTCATAGACCCTGGGGAGGACCTACCACTTCCATCTTGCTAAGTTAATATACTATCCAATTGCCTTCCAAATACTTTAAACCCACAGATAAGGGCTGATCTCGCCCCTCCTCAAAGAAGAAATCTTTTGGCAGCAAACAGAGGCTATTACAGAGACCCACAACTGAACAAAGTACAGAAAATAAGTAGCTGTGGAGTTTCCATCCCCAAATGGGACATCTATAACACAGCCCCTACACATGTACCAAGACTTGGGTACATTGCAGAAGAGTGAGCTGAAAGACTGAAAGAGCAAGTATTACCATTCATACAGAAACAACGCTAAATCATAGTGCCACCTCAAGCTTTGCCCCAAGCCACACAGCTGGTAAAGGTGGATAGATCTAAAGGCAAGTCTGCTCTTGACATCTCTTACCTGACCATCACATTTAATATTGTTACTTAAACAAAAGAGAAATATTTGGAGTAGGTTTATGAACATGCAACAAATTAATTAAACTAGCATAAAGTATCTGGGATTAATACACCAAAAATTGTAAAGATCTTTAAGATCTAAATTTCATCCTTCACAAATGAAGACATTCAGACATAGAGTGTACTTAAAAATGTGTTGAACAGCTGCTAAGTAGGAATCATTGGCATAGGCATTTGGGTAAATTAATGAAAGGCAAAGGTGGTACCTGAAGAGATTATTGGGCCAACAGAAAATCTCCAAGTCAACTGACCACTAGAGGGCTCAAGTTGTGCTGACTTTGTCAGGGTATGTATGCCCCATCTTAGATACTTTTGAAAAATATTTTATTCATTATTTTTATTTTTTATGTGTCTGAGTGTATTGCCTGTACGTATGTAAGTGGACCCTGGTTATGTCCATGGAGGTCAGAAGAGGGCATTAGATCCCTCAGAACCGGAGTTATGGATAACCCAGGTCCTCTGTGAGAGCAGCCAGTGCTTTTAACCCCAGAGCCACGGTCCCAGTCGCATGTCTTGGGTTCTTGATCAGAAGGCTCTGCATTTTATCATTTCATTGCAGTGTTGTGATAGAAAAAACCAATTCAGCATCTAAATCTAAAGATGTTTTGCTTTAACAACTCTTATATCACAGAAATCATTCCTCCTTTGGCCAACTTGATCGGCCTGAGAGTGCCTGAAAGAGTAACGTTCTTCAGGGTTAAATGTGCAGTTTACCAGGTCAGGTATGGTATGGTGCAGATGCTTTTGGGGAGGCAGAGGCAGGTAGATCTCTGTGAAACCAAGACCAGGCTGGACTACATAGAAAGTTCCAGGACACCTAGGGCTACATAGTGAGACACTGTCTTAGAAAAAGAAAGAAAAGAAAAGAAAGGAAGGAAGGAAGGAAGGAAGGAAGGAAGGAAGGAAGGAAGGAAGGAAGGAAGGAAGGAAGGAAGGAAGGAAGGGAAAGAAAAACAAAAAAACTGCAATTTACTATCTTTCTTTGTGAGCTTTATGTAAAATTAACATCACTGCTGAGTGGGTGAGTGTGCCTTTCCTGGCCTCTTTCTCTCGGTTCTTCCGTCTTCATCGAGTCCTCCTGAGGAATTCCCATCCACAGCAATGGAGTCATGTGGTTAGATAAACCAAGTGGGTAATAAAGAATGCCAGCTTGGGTAAGTCAATATGAAACACTGATTTGCCTAGGAATCGAGGGCAGAGGTCGTTAGAGCAATGGGCATCAATGGCCCTGGCTGAATGAACAGTGATACAGACCTGTAGGGTCAGATTCTCATCAGTAACCTCCCCCTGGGAGAGAAGGAAGTGGATTTATGCGTAGCGGAGTGCATCCTAGAACTGAATGTAAGTTAGAAGTTACATGAAAGTACTATTGGAAATATACTGACAATTGTGTCAGCAGAAACAGGGACATCCAGCGGACATCCTTTCCCAGAACACCAAAAACCTTGACAAGAACAGAGTCCACTTTCTCCAAACCCTGGAAACCAGTGAAAGCTTTACAGCAGCAGGTAGGGGAAAGGTGACAAGCACATAGGAGATAGTCATGACTTGCCCCAGTTGCCGTTGAGCCCTCTTAAAGACAGCAGCCTGCATCCTAGGGTGGCTGCCTGGTTCTGGAACACAGAACAAGCCCTGCTCCAGAGGAATTTCCTTTATCTGCTTTAATCTAACTGGTATTTCTCCAAAGGGATCCTGCAAAAACTTCCAGTGTTTTGCCCAACACATTCAGGGCATCTTGGTTCTTAGACTGGAGAGAAGGACAAATGAATAAGTTCTATACCCAAGGCAAAAATAAGCTACAATGGGAATGCTGGTGCCTAGGTGAGGAAGGCAGGGGTGAGATTTTAGAGGGGGTGGGGCTTTAAAAGCTAGGAAGATGGCTTCACAGAAGGATTGTAGTACTTACAGCTATCATTGAACGTTATTTCAATATAGCTTTGCTTACTATGTGCTATCAGAAAGCATTTGCCGAGGAAAGGACCTGTGTTGAAGGTCCTGTGAGCTTTTGTTTCTCGCTGGTGTTTAGACTTAGTGCAAGCAGAATGTGTAAGCTAAGTCAAAGTTATAAATGGTATGCACATGCATCAAGGGAGAGTCCCAGCGCCAAGACAGTCTGCAAATGTCTGAAGGATGTCTTCCTTCCTGTTCTTTTCCTTGTTTTTCAAATTCACATCACACTATTCAGTGCAGAACTAATCACTACCATCACTAGAATCAAGGCGGGCAAAGAACAAGAAAGCATGACCTAATTACAGAAAAAAAGATATTTACAGGAACTATCCCTGAGCTACCACAGTCATTGGACTGACCAGACAAAGACAAATGTGTTTTTTGATGTCTGTGTAGTACTCTAAAACAATAATTATGACTCTCTGTTCATGGATATGCAACAGATAGATATATGATCTGTGATGATAGCTGTATAAAAGGGACAAACAGAAATGTACAGAAAGGGTGGCCTGTGCTGCAGGAAAGTGGACACAGGACACATGCAAGAGAAGCCCTGGCAAGACAAAGCCTTCACCTCCAAGTGTTCACCATTCTGCTAAGTGGGCATCAGTCTGAGAGGTTGTTTAGGAGGCCAGTTGTAATCTCCAGGATAGCCCAAGGGAGATGGAAATGACTGTCTGAAAGAGGCTTCTGTTTGGGAAGATGAAAATGCTCAGGTCCTAGGTAGTGTAAAGATCACACAGTCTTATGAACACCCTTAATGCAACTGAATTGTATATTTTAAAATTTTCATGCTGGCAAGTTTTTTATTTATTTTACTACAGGGAAAATAGGAAGGAAAACACCAAGAAACCACCCAGACGGCTCTGGTCTCAGTGGGACTCAGACGTGTGGGGACATATTCATGTTCTCCCAAAGTGTTCCCTATACAGCCTCCTGGGCCTCCGAGGCTAGGTCTGAGCCGTGCCAGGCATTGACTGGACTGGATCAATCAATACCGACTTATTGAATATGTGCATATTTATTTAACATCCTGGGGAATATTTCCTCAAAACAGCAAAAGATAAAATATAGAAAATCTCCGCCTGGACAGCTCACCTTTCCTCTTGGGGAGTCTCGGGATCTTATGAGACGGCCTGCCTTCTGATGTGCTAAGCCATGCATGGTCAGACAGCACGTATGAATCGGGCTATGAAAAGAGCAAAGGCATCCTTTGTTGGAGTGTGTTCCTATTTGTTTTATTTTGTTTTTCTAAGTTCTAAGACCCCTTCTTGACTTTTGAATTTTGATCAATAACCTAGATTTTTTTGTTAGTTTCTAATGTTTACAATTATCTGGTTGTTTTTGTTGTTGTTGTTTTGAAACTTGAACAGATTCACCAGGTTAGAGATTGAGTAAAACAGAGCTCTGTGTCAAAAGAAAGAGAGGGAGAGGAGAGAGAGAAGGGAGAGGGACAGGGACAGGGAAAGGGAGGGCAGAGGGAGGGCGGGGGGAGAGAAGACAGGAAGAGAGAGGAGGTGGGGAGGGGAGGGAGAGAGGAAGATCATTGACTGCTGAATGTACTTCTGGCTAGTAGTGCCCTACCTGGACCACTGTTCTTGTATATTGTAATTCAATTATTGATATCAAGTGAAAGTGACTGCAATAAAACAAAACAAAACAAAAAGGAATTGGGCATAACAGGGCCTGCCTGTGATCCCAGCACTCTGGAGCCTAAAGCAGGGGAATCCTGATTTGAAGGAGAGTGAAGTTAATCATAGGGAGACTGTCTCAAAAATTTAGTTAATTAATGGATATGCATGTGCATATATCAAATTCATGCAAATGTACCAATATTATATATGTATTTAGGATATATTTAGGATATTGTTAACATAACCTCCAACTACTAACAAGAGCAAATGATTTCTTAAACTGTTTTTTTCCAGGTCATTTATGCCTTTTACATGTCAGGAGAATGCTTGGAGCTAAAATTAGAAGCTCCTCCCATAAAAACAAGAATCATTAAGACAAAATTAGGAGCCCCCTCCCCATAATAACAAGAAGTGGTTAGTTTATCACACTTGGCAGAGGCATCTGTGCCATAAGGCTGATGAAGTCTATTCCTTGGAGCCCTTCATATATGAGTTCTTCTAGAGCTGTGAGAAGGGTCTTAGCCATGGCTTCACCTGCTGTGTTTCTGTGACATGGGAAATAGGATGTTAGCCGTGTAGGTCATAACAGTACTCTAGGGGCCTGGGTGAGGGGTGGTGACATAGGAGTATGTGAGGACGATTGTCAGGATGATGGAGATGCTGCAGTCACTTCTGCATGTAGTAATTTAATGGACATAAGAATGACTTCAGGCATGGTGATGCATGCCTTTAATTCCAACACTCTGGAGGCAGAAGTAAGCAGGTCTCTGTGAGATCAAGTTCATCCTGGTCTACATAGCAAGTTCCTGGCCAGTCAGAGGTACATAATGAGTTCCTGTCTCAAAAAACAAAGCAAATCAAAAGAAATAGCTTCCAGGCTCCTCCTTCCACCCACTGTGGCAACTCACAGGACTCCATGACATGACACTTCACAGGAGATGTGTGTGTGCAAAATGTAGTCCCATCTGTCAAAGTTGCTCCTCAGATGTTGCCCCATGATACGACCTTTAGTATAATAGTGGCAGGAATATTATCGGAATAAGCAATCATTTTCTAATAGGATTTAAGGGCTGCTTCCTAAGACAGAGCCCATACCTGACACTGTTCTCAGGCCTAGGAAGACGTGGCTAAACAGGACAGGCCACAGAGGTGAGCCACACACTATTATTCTGCTAAATACATACAGTATTAAACTGACTCCTTATGACTTATTGTTAAACCTATAGATTAATGCCTCTCTTGGTTCTCACTAGAAAATCTTCCTTACGCAGCAGATGATGATTACCACAGAGAACCACAGCTGGTCCACATGCAGGCCCACATGCAGAGACTAAGAGACTGACTGTAGAGTGACTATCCCTGAATTTGAACACCTATATCAAACTTTTGCCTCCAAAGGCTCAGGGATCATTGCAGAAGAGGTGGCAGAAAGATTGTAAGAACCACAAAGCAAACAGCTTTCCAGACAGCTGGGAAGTTACTTATGCGGACTCATAGCAATGGTGATAGTGTGCACAAGTACTACATAAGCCCAAGACAGACAGAATCCCAGGACAGATGTGGGGAAGTGGGGAAGAGTCTCTAACCCTTTCTGAAGAGCTATGGGAAACTGATGACTGTTGGGAAGAGAATCAGTCTCTTTACAGGGTATGACTCTTGGCGGATGCTCTAGTGGATGGGTGGACACTAAGGCCATTTGGGAACACAAATTAGACTCTGTAGGCCGTAAATATAAATATATCTAATATATATTAGAGTGCGGGAAATTGGGCAAGGGCTAGTAAGTGGGTTATAAGTAGAAGATCTAAATATGGGCAAAATATATTGTATGAAGTTCACAAAAGTTCAATGAAAGTGTTCTTGATTTTAAAGTTTTAAAACTTTGAGTTTGTACACCCATCTCTTAACTCAACAGATGTATATCCAGCAATGTTTTCAAGTATATCCCAAATACGATAAATACTATCAGCAATGCAGATGCACAACTTTCAGAGTTGCCGCTCTACCTGCCCATGACAGGTGAAAATTACTAAAAGCCACTATATTTTCTGTTCCTCCAGAAGGTTAGAATTCTGGTGGCCCTTCACCCTCACCGGCAGTCAACCATCCCTGCCTGCACGTCTGCTTTGCATGCCATCAAAATTAAGCTTGTGCTTTTATTTGTCTAATGCCAGCTTGTCAGAAAAAGGAACCTCTTGTTTTTCTCACAGTTGTTTCTCTTATTTAATTTGTTGTTAATCCATTGCTACATATCTAAAAAGATGAAGAAAATCAAAGTCTGACAAAGTCTAGTTGGGAGGGGTGGGAAGATGGAGGTAGATCTCAGAAGAGTTAGTAGAGAGGGGTGAATAGGGTCAAAATGCATTGTATAAATTCTCAAGTAATTAATAACAATATTATCTTAACAAACAAAACAGCACTGGACATGGTGCTGTGCCTTTAATACCTCAGGAAGGGACTCAGGAAGCAGAGGCAGGCAGACCCCTCTGAGTTCAAGTTCTGCCTGGTCTGCAAAGCAAGTTCTAAGCCAGGGCTAGATCCTGTCTCGAACAACAAAACCAAACAAACAGAAACACAACTTATTCACAGAAACATTATTAATAATAAGAAAAAAGCAATTCAGTTGTTCATTGGGTTTAAAAAATGGGTAAACAAAATGTAATACAGCTAAAAAAAAAAGTTGTCCTGTGCATTCAGTGTGTTTTCTTTTTCTCTTTAGTTTCTTTAACAAAAAGCATTATGGTATTGAGAAGTGAGTTTTTAAGTTTTATGACCTTTGAAAAAGATTTACATGCCTGGCTGATCTGCATTAAATATTAACATCTGAAAGAAGTGTGCTGGAAAGAAAGAGGGGCTCCAAAGGCACCCCATTCTAAGACTTGGAATTTGTGTGTATGTTGCTACCTTCTCAAAAAAAGTAAGGCAGTAGGTAGAATTCAGTTCAGTCAACTGATCTGGGAATGGGGAGACTATCTCGGATTACCCAGGTTAGCCCAACATGTCAAGCGTCCTGTGTGGAGCAGGAGGCAGAAGCTCAGAGTGGAAGACTGAAGATGCTATGCTGCTGGCTTTAAAAACGGAAGAAATCACAGCCAAGAAACTCAGGCAGGTCCTAAAAGCCAGAGAAGGCAAAGGAATGAATTCTTCCCTGGATCCCCCAGAAGGCACACAGCCCTGCTGCCATCTTGATCTTAGCCGGGAAGTCCATTTGGGCCTCCCGAACGGTAACCAAATAAGTCTGTGCTATTTTAAGACATTAGATTGTTAGTGACACAGTTAGTAGGAATAGGAAGCCAGAGGCTAACTTTAAGTTTTAAACACTGCAGCAAAGATGTCTGCCTCCACTGGCTAGACTAGCAGCAGTTTGAAAGTTCTTAGGGTTAGTTCCTGCACAGGCAACCTTAAATCACACAGCTTATACAGAAAAGTTGATAGTTTCCCCTAATATGGTAATAATACAAAAAAATATATAGCATTACCAATTGTAAAGCTGAAGAAAAACCCTTAAAATAGTAAAACAAAAAAAAATGTCTTGATTAGCCATTCCAGTGGTAAGATTCTCTAATTTTGTTATAGGAAATGAGAAATTACTTAGTAATTGTCATACAGAGAGGAAGATAAGGAGATTGAAGGTCACCGTGGAGGAAAGTTGTTAGATGTATCAGGGAATTGAATAATAAAACATGATGCTACTTTGCTCTGTTTTCTTTTTTGATTTATTCATTTTTATTATTTTATGTCTATGATTCTTTTGCATACTTGCCCATGGAGGTCAGAGAAAGCATTGGGTCCCCTGGATTTGCAGTTACAGATAGTTGTTAGTCACCATGTGAGTGCTGGGCACTGAACCCAGATCCTCTGGAAGAGCAGCCAGTGTTCTTAACCACTGAGAAATCTCTCTGGTCCCCCAAATTTGTTGTTGCCTTAATGTGTAGTTCTGTCTGTGTGTATGTGTGCACCTGTTTGGGAGAGTGTCCTCTGAGGCCAAAAAAGGAGTCAGATCCCCTGAGCTGGAGTTACAGGAGGTTGTGAGACAATATGTGGGTGCTGGGAGCCAAACTCTGGTCCTCTGCAAGAGCAGCAAGTGCTCTTAACTGCTGAGCCATCTCTCCATCCCTTTGGCTCTGTTTTCTGACATTATGACATCAATATATGTCTTAACCATTTGAATTTGCTTTAATTATCTTATTCTAAATGAATATGTATATCCTTTTACCTTATTTTGTATTCATAATTTTTCATTCTTTGGTCTCAGACTCCATAAATCTAGATTCTGCCTGGAGACCAGGCTCTTTTCTCAATTTTTCTCAGTTACACCCAAGGAACCCAAGAACAGCGGGCACTGCCATTTAGTCAGCTCAGAGGCAGAGCCTGGTTTGAACTGGAGTGTAATTTGAAGGCCTGAGCAGTTTGTCAGACTGGAGTCCCTCAGAGTGTGGTCCCAAGTCCAGCAGGTTCTGATCCCTGGAAATGTGTTCCATCCATTCAGAACCCTGGGCTAGAGTACGGGGACTTGGATTTTGCTAAGCTGTCCAGGTGGTTCTAGCAGCACCATTCTTTGGTCTTCACAATGAGCCACCGAGTCCCTGTTGTCAACCTGGGGGCTCCTCAGCAATCTCACCCTCCTCCCAAGCTGTCGGTGGATTATACCTTCCTTTTCCTGCTGGAGATAAAGAATTACTCGGAGTGGAAATCTATTGTATATTTTGTCTCTTCCAAACTGTAACTAGAAGAGTGTAGTTAACAAAGCCAAACTTGGAGCTGCGTGGGTCTTGGATTTCCTCAGCATGTCCAAAAGCAAATCTGACTGTGGAGCGCCATCGTGTGGAAGAAAGCGGGCCCTGCAGGAAAATAATACGGGTCAACAAGTTTACTTCAATGATTTGTTTCACTGTCTTGGCTTTATTTGTCACAGACTAAATTGACTTTCGCAAAGGGAAATGAAAGTTTAGAAAAGAATAAAACGAGGAAAACCTTTAAAAATACATAAAGCATACACATTTTTTTTTTTAAGAATCTAACTGCTGTTTCTTCACATAGGTCTTCCTCTGGGACCACAGCAAGGTGCAGGCTGGCGTGGACCCAGAGCTGCTACAGCTACGGCGATGCACTCCGTAGCTATATCGGAGCAAAAGCTGTGCTCGTAAAAGCGCTTGTTTTTGCAAATCTGTTTTTCTTTGTTGGACTACAAAAAGAACAAACATGTATGTCCACCAGAAGATTCTGATGAGTTCTGAACTGACCAACTCAAGTCTAGAAATGATTCTGACCCATCACCGTGTACCCCTAAGGTCTCCAGTACTTAAATTTCTATTTGTGGATTTTGTTGTGTTTTCTTTCATTTTCCTCTTGTAAAGGAAATAATTCATATTCCTAAAGCAATCTGCTGCTATAAATTAATGTGAAGATCTTAAAGAGAAAACTGTCTACATCTGTTTATATCCATTTCGTTATTTAGTCATGGTTGACAATTTAGTGCCACTTACACAACGCCATCAAGATGATCAGATTGAACAGCTAAAATCAAAACAATGGCTAAAATAAAAACGAGCATTTGGGGCCTTAATTTTCTTAAGTGAATCGACCAATCAGCTGACTAGTTTGAGACAAATCAACCAAAAAGTAAGAATTCAGTCAACATTCTAGAAGCAGATATAAACAGTTTCCATCACTAATTGTTAAAATGATGCTCAGAAGAATGAGAACTGAAATCTAAACTAAGGATCAACTATTAACCAGATATCAAAAACTAGTTAGTTTGAAAAGCTAACAGAAGCAAATTGCAAATGATCGTGTAATATTTGTCTAGGCAGAAAACTTGCTGTGGTTCTACTAAAATAGAAATTATTTTAAATTGGATTTTCCTCCTCCTCCTCCTCCGACTCCTCCTTCATCTCTAAAGTACAATCATTCACTACTTCTAAACTTAGCACCTTTAGGACTGTTTCCATAACTCTTTAAAATGATCTTCTCCATAGATAAACACATTTTTATAAAAATTCTATTCTTTCTACTGTTCAATTGTTTGTAAATCTTACAGGATGAATAAAATATAATCCATTTTATTTAAGTAACTTCTAGAGAAAAGTATTTCCTGCTGTAAACCACTGTTAACAATGGTACTTGTGGGGTTGGAGAGATAGCTCAGTGGTTAAGAGCACTGGCTGTTCTTGCAGAAGACCTGGGTTCAAATCCAGTACCCACAGGATGGCTAACAACCACCTGTAACTCCAGTTCCAGGGGATCCAACGCCCTCTTTTGTCCTCTGTGGGCTTTACATGACAAGGATACATACATACACATAAAATAAATAAATTTTTTTAAAATGGTACTTGTTAAAGTTTAGTAATTAAAAACTTTATTTGGAGTCCTCTCAATTGGCATAGGCAATAGGGACCTGCAGTAGAGGAAGGTGAGCTCTACTCCAAAGACAACATAAGCAGGTAGAAACTCATAGTTCAGGAGCAGTGGGAACATAACAAAAATTATCAAGAAAACATTTCAGGAGCAAAGTAAATTCTGGCTAAACTGATCTAACAGAATCTCGCTGGTTGTAGGCCAGGGTGATGAGGCATCACTTGGGTGACTGATGAGGGGAGGAGGTGCTGATCAAATCAGTTTGACAAAGGCAGGGGTTGTGACTAAGCTGACTAAGCAGGATTTTTGCTAGAAGAGGATTTTACAAAGAACTTCAAGTGTGAACCCAGGACAAAGATCTCTAGGCTGACTGGAGCATGGCCAAGCTGAGAGTCTTTGATAGTGCTTCTCTTTTTAAGGAAAGGTAAAGAAGGAAGGGAAGTGGGGGGGGGGGAAGAAGGAGCAGAATATCAGTCCAATGTCTTTCATTCACCTGGCCATTGGGCCAGCTGGTCCATCTGCTGGACTGGGCAGTTCAGTGTATCTTCTAGGCGGTGCCAGGAGGCAGGCCCTTAATGAGGTAAATCTCTATGCAAACAGAAGAAAAACGGAGACGAGTGGTTGTAGAGCCTGTGCCTGAGTCCAGAGGGCAGCTGGTTTGACTCTTAAACTTGAGATTGAAGCATCTATAGACCGTGGGTGAGTGGCAGTGGCTTCTGGTGTTCTGCCTGGTTTGTGATATCTCAGGTAGAGTCTGGTGTTCTGGACACTTTCTTGTATCTTTCCTGTTTGTTTGTTTGGAGACAGTCTCCAGCCTTAGTCTCCCAAGGATAGAGACTTTCTGAGTGACCCACACACACAGCACTGTGCCTGATCTGCTACGATGGATTCCTTAGAATTTGCATTAATCCACTTATTCTTCCACGCATGATGGCACTCAGGAGGCTGAGGCAAGGGGAATGTCATGAGTTCAAGGTTAGCCAGACCTTATATCCCAAAACAAAAATCGGGGGCTAGAGAGATGGCTCAGTATTTAAGAGCACTGCTGTTCTTGCAGAGGACCTGAGTTCAGTTATCAGCACCCACATTCTAACTCTAGTGCCAGAGCATCTGATGGCCTCTTCTGACCTCTGCTAGCATTGCACAGCCCAAGTGCAATTACACACATGCAGGCAATACACTCATGCACATAAAAAAATTAATAAATAAAATATTTTTTAAAAAACGAGGTTGGAGAGTTGGCTTAGCAGTTAAGAGCACATGCTGCTCTTGCAGAGAACCAAAGACTGGTTCCCATATCAGGAGGCTCATAACCACCTGTGACTCCAACTCCAGGAGATCTTCTGCTTTTGGGAGCACCCAAGAGCTTGTACACACACACACACACACACACACACACAGATACACACACACACCACAAATAAAATAATAATAATAATAATAATAATAATAAAATTTAAAATAAAAAGGCAAGACAAACCCCAAAACATTGCCCATCTTGAGCAGGCAAGTCTTTGGGGAAGGAGCAGCTTTAGTTTTAGCAATGTCATCTCAGGAAGGTGGAGAAGCATTTGGAAATGTTTAATTCAGAGAGCAGTAGACAGATACTGAAGGAAACTAATGAAGGAGAAGAGGAGAAAATTAATTCTAAATTAGGCAAATAGTCAGAGAAGGAGGCCCTGGACCAGATTCAGCTGAGTTCCAATTACTTTCACTTTTATCCAAGATGGCTCCCCTCCAGGTTCTCGATCAAAGCTGGCCCTTTTGGTGGGCTCTTTTCCCACTGGAGGGCTCTCTCGGGTGGGAACTGTAAACTTCACACGCTTGCTTTATCCGGTCAGGTTCCCGCTTTTACATAAATGAGCCAACCAGCAACATGCATCCTGTCCTGTCCAATCCAAAGGGGCAAAGGGACTCCCAGTCCTGTCCCACTGCCCACCATGGAAGTCCAGGCTGGCCAAGGGCGTCCTCCAGCTCTGGACCCCTCCCTTCCAGGGAGTCTGTCTCTTTAAAAAAATCTTGGCTGAGTGCTCTCCTCCTGTGGTTCTTTACCTGGAGAAGCAGAAGATCCCAGTACAGACTCCTAGGTGTCATTGCTCTGATCCAATTCCATTCACAGCAGGCAATAAAACTTCAGACAAAGCAGTTTTAAAACAACCTCCCGCCGCATGTGCTGTTGTTTTCATGGATTTTTTTTTTCTCTGCATCCATCCCCATTTCTACCAGATTACTCTGTAAAGCTGGTCCTATTTCAGACAATGTGGTATAGTTCCCAAACTATGAGTCAAGAAATGGGATCAGATCTTAAGTCTGGCATGTATTATCTGTATAAACTCAAGGAAGTTACCAAAAATCGTTTGCTCCCGCTTCTGGTGGAGAAACATGTGTTATAGTGTGTACAGAGGACAGCTTGTGGGAGTCAGCCCTCTCCTTCCATTGAGACAGCCCTAGGGATCACACTCAGGCTACCAGGTTTGGCAACAAGCACCTTTACTGTCTGACCCAGTCCCTTTATTTCTAAGATAAGGATGAACACTGATACCTACTTACAAAACTTGTACAAAATTAGGTAACATAAGCCTTGTGTGGTGACACATGCCTGTAATCTCAGCAGGCTGAGGCAGGAGGATCACAAGTTTGAGGCAGGTGGCTCCACAGCAAGACCTGGTCTCAAAACAAAACAAAACAAACAAACAAACAAAATTTAATAACACAAGAAACTGCTCATTCTACTGTTTTGTAGATGGTATACATTCAAAACTAAGCAATGCTGTCAATGTTTTATTTTAATAAATACCATAAATAGTTTCCATTAGAACACAAGTCAAAAATTCATTCACTTATTGATATTTTCATGTCACAGATAATTCCACAAATGCTTTACAGCTGCTGAGCAAAAATTCTAATTTTGGAAGCCACTGTTTTTGTAATAATAACAGTAATTCCAAGTGGTGATGGAGAGAGATGCTAATTCTTTACAAAGCAAGTATGCTTCTGTGAAGCCCTGAAGTCCCCTCCACTCCGATGATAAATCAGCCCTCAGAGGAAGCAACAAAATAAATCCCAGTCAGCCTCTTCTTGCCCTAGGAGCTTCTCCTGGCATCTGACTCAAGCAGATGAATAGAACAGCCACTCAGTACTTTTCGGAAGAAGCAGGTGGAGTGGTATGTGTCCCAAAATTCAGCCCCCCAGGAGTTGGAGGCAGGAGGGGGGTTATAAGCCCAGGACCTTGACGACAGTCTGTTCGATGCAGCAAGATACCATCTCAATTTTTTTTGTTTCCTTCAGAAACAAACTTTCAAAGAATGCTGAACTGAAGGGCCTGTCAGTGAAAACTCGCTCAGTAAACAGCCATGAACTAATTTTGTGAGGTCAATGATAAGTCAATCTGGGAATTACAGCTTGGGAGTAGAGCACTAGCCTAATGCAGTTTCAGGAGTTTCCTGAACTTTCTCATCCTTCCCAAGCGCAAGGTTTGAACCTGTGAGTTACCCTAGTAACTCATACCTGTTTTCCGACTCTTTTTGCATAATCTAAGCTAGATCATTTATAGTATTTGTACATGTCTACAAGTAAATTTAATAAAACTTAAAAAAACAAAACATTTATACATGTAGAAGACTTTGCTGCACACAGATTATTCTTTGTTTGGGTGTTAGAATCCATTAGGGGTTGGGTAGATATGGGGAAGGAGTCTGAATATGATCAAAATACATTGTATGAAATTCTCAAAGAATCAATAAAAATAGTTTTAAAACATGAGTGTCAGACATGGTGGCCGCAGGCCTTTAATTGTCTTACTCGGGAGGCAGAGGCAGGTGGATCTCTGTGGACTTAAGACCAGCCTGGTCTACATAGTAAGTTCCAGGCCAGCTGGGTATTCAATTGAATCCAAGAAAAAGCTTACATTTTTAAAATATTTATTTCTATTCATGTGAATGTATCTATATGCCATGTGAATGTATGCCGTGTGTGTGTGTGTGTGTGTGTGTGTGTGTGTGTGTGTGTGTGTATGTATCCAAAGAAGTCAGAAGAGCGTGTTGGATCCCCTGGAGCTGGAGCTACAGATTTGCTCTGTGCTAAGATGGGTGCTTGGAATCTAACTCTGGTACTTACCCTGGAAGTGCAGTCAGTACTCTTAACTGCTGAGCCATCTCTCCAGGCCCTTATGCTTAATTTTAAATGATAAGCTAGTTCTGTTTCAATCAATTAGAGTATTCACTATTGTAGTTTTCCTAGGAATAAAAAGTACACACTCATCTTTTAAAAATTTCTCCAAATTTTAATACAGGCAACATGCAAATCTTTTTATTTATTCAAACACCTACAGTGATCTTTAAGCTCTGTTACTGTTTTCTGACTCTATCCCTTTCCCCTCCCCAGACACCTGCTCTCCTGATTAGCACATCACACATTCTCACAACCTTGTTCCACCCCGTGGGCCTTGCAGTGCCTTGCAGTGTACCCCGCCTCTGCCTCCTCTCCCACACGACCCCGCAGCTCCAGCTTCCTGAACAGCACGCTGTGCTCACTGCCGCTGCTCTCCTGTCCTCAGTCACGATCTTGCGACTTCACCCAAACTCACTGAAATTTCTAGCTCCTTCCCCCAAACACTGGTCCCCAGGTCCTGTCTTGGCCTTTTATGCATCTCTCACCACACTTTACAGCTCTCATGGTTCACTCAGTGAACCGAGATCAGTCACAGGTTCCTAACCTGCTGAGTATCGTATGTCTCCACATTAACGAAAAGCTATGAATGCTTCCTACCCAGATCTTCCAGGTGCTCTGACTGCGGAGGAATTCACTCCCCACCCAGCCCACCATCAATTCTATTTTCTTCTCTTCTTCTGTGATTCTGTTTCTAGCAACCTTCAAACAGCACAAAAACACCACAGACAAATTTTCTCTGAGATAAAGCTGCCATCCTAGCATAGGTCAGTGATCTGATGTGGTTGCTTTACAACACCGATACGAATCTCTGAACTAGAACATACCACTGAAGGAATGCTCTAGCAGGTTCCTGGACACCTCCTCTTTCTAGCATTTATAGCCGCCCGTGTGGCTCAGAAGGGCAAGGATTTTTTGTTTGTGTGTTTGGTTTGTTTCGGTTTGCATTGTTTTTTTAAATTTTTGTTTTGTGGTGAAACTGTAGAGACAAGCATGCACACATCCTCATATTTAAAGTTGTGATTGGCCACATCGTTGAAAGTTAATCTGACAGTTGTGCGCAGTTCCCTACTACAGTGCTTGGTCACAGCTACTATTTGTTATCATTCTATTTCACTAACCAACATTCTGGAAAAGCTAGCTATTCCATTAAATTGGAAAGAAGGTGACAAGGAAGAGACTATGTAATATATATGAACTGACCACTCGTTAAATGAATTTCTTGCACCGATATCCAGAGGTGGGTGATAGGGAGCATTTTTCTGATAGACGCTGTTAGTCAATGTGAGCAGCATCTCTAACCATGACTTGTTTCTCTCACCAGTCTCTCTCTCTACTCCTCTTCTTTTGCCGCCCCCCCCTCCACCCCACTCCAGCAGCCTCCCTAACCCACTATTTCAAAGTACAAACCTTTTTACATCTGTCAAGAGGTCCCTCAAGGACCTTTGAAAGGCTTGGACGTATGACTATGTTGTCTGGACTACACAAAAATTTCTCTCAGACCCCAGGAGGGATTTCCAGAAGCAGAGCTATAGAGGCCGCCAGGCCAAAGTCAAGCAAGAATCACTCATTAGTAAATCTCTCTAGAGGCCGGAGAGAGGAAAGATTGAGGTCCTTTGAAAAAGATGAGGGAAGTCAAACTGAAGAAATGTCCAAGTTCAGACGTCCACAGATATCAACTAGTAGTCTATGAACCTTTAGGGCTCACAGTTTTAGACTAGGCCAGTACATTGAATTTTTTATAATCATATGCCAACAAACAAACAAAAACAAAACAAACAAAAACAACTCATACTCTAGGCTCAAGTTTCCCTGGAGAAATCCAAGGGAAGCCCACATTCTGACCTGGTAGCATAGGCCAAACTGAAACCCTGCTGTGGCTCATCCACAGCTTTTCCTTAACCACCCAGCATGCAAGCACGTGGCTTTCCACCTCCAACTTTAAATAGACGGAGCAGTTTATACCTCATTTGTGTTTGCAGCAGGTGTGTGGTAGACATGAAGCTGTCACGTGTCCTGACGGGAAACTCTGCCCCCGAATAAAATGCAACAGGGTCGCTAGTGAGTGAAGAGCTGCTCCTCCTGAAGCCCTGGCTTTCATGGTGAGAGCTGCAGTGTTCCTTAATCTCGTTTATTAGGTTTGGAGATCTTTTTTTTCTTGTTATACAAAGTATCCACTGTGAGGAAGTCATTGTTCTGGGCTCAAGCAATACTTCAGAAGGCAGTCTGCTCTCCTGCAGACATTCTTTGTTGTAGAAGGATAGAAAAAAAGCCCTTGAGTAAATATCATTGATGGTAAATATGAAGCAAATTCTTGAGGGAAATGTGGGGGGTGGGGGCTACCTTTTCCAATCAATTCCAATCAATTTAAAATGTAAAAAGTGGGCCAGGTGTGGTGGTGTGTGCCCTTGATCCCAGCACTCACTCAGGAAGCAGAGGCAGATGAATCTCTGTGAGTTCAAGGCCAGCCTGGTCTCCATAGCAAGTTCCAGGCCAGTCGGGACTACAGGGGGACCCTGTCTCAGAAAGACTGAAAAAATAAAAAATGTAAAAAGCAAGCAGACACAATCATGGATCTGTCCACCCGCCCTAAATTAAGCCACATTTTCTGTCCTTTATGAGCTCTCGACCAGTTTCTTTTCCGATTCTAGGATGGAACCTTAGGGCCTCACACGTGCTAGGCTAGCATCCACTGCTGAGTTTTGTGCCTCTCCAAAGGGCCTCTACTCCCAGCATCTTGCCTCTTCAAGTAAAAGATGTGAAACAGAAATTGAAGAGGAAGTTAGACAATTAAAGCTACTGAGGCCATGTCATTTACCCAGATCCTTTGGATGGCTAGCTGAGAATAAAATAACTCAGTTAATCTAGCTCTAAATACTAGAAAACATTGTTAATCTCCTGCCTTGCTGCTTAACCACGAGATCAATTCTCTGATGTGTGGACGTTGCTTTAAGTAAACATACAATTTTTCCTATTCACCTTTCAATCATCCATTTTCCCAAATGAGAACATGTTCTTTATAGAGACAAATTACAAGTCTATTATTCATGACTCCCCACCTTTCTATGTTGGAATTAATACAGTGAGAAAATGCGAGTCACGAAGTAAAATAAACATCATTTTAACTGGAGTTATTTCTAATTAATCTGAGTGGACTTTTAAAAACTATATTACATAGAATACAGTTTTGAAGTCTACTAGTGATTTATGAGAATAAATTATAGTTTTACAGAACTGTACCTGAAATCACTTACCGTTCTGAAACCATAGTAATCATAAAGACCCTTTAGGCTACTTTTTATCTCTGCCAGATACATCACACTAATAAGTTCTTATTTTTAATTATTCAATAGCATTTTTTGCTTTAATAAAAGTAGCTCTCAGCACTCCAGATAGTTATATGCAAAAGCTACTTCATTTTCCAATAGTAAATATAATTACCATGGTAGAGGTAGCTAATTGAAAGCATACTATTCTCTCCAGTCTTTATTACATAGCATTATTGCAGGATACTACATCCACCCAGTTTCTTTCTTTTGAGGCAGTGCTGTGATAGCTAGTGTTGGTCGCCCATTTGACACATCTGGGAAGAGGGACCCTCGATTAAGGAATTTCCTCCATTAGACAGGTCTGTGGGCATGTCTGTGGGATATTTTCTTGATTGTTTCATGAAGTAGGAAGGTCCAGCCAACTGTAGAGCGTACTATTCCTAAGCAGATGGGTCTGGAGTGTACAAGAAAGGCAGCCGAATGTAAGGTCAGGAAGAAAGCAGTGGTCTCTGCTGTTTTGGTTTCAAGTTCCTGCCTTGAGTCTCTGCCTTGGCTTCCCTAGACAATGGACTGTAAGATGAAATAAACCCTTTCCTCCCCAAGTTACTTTTGGTCAGTGTTTTATCACAGCAACAGAGACGCAAGCAGGCCACTGGCCCTCACTGCAGAGCCCATATTGGCCTTGAATTCATGACTTTCCTGTCTCAGCCTCCAAAGGCTGGGAATTCCAGGCTGGCTTCTTCAGGATTTCTTGAATACAGTTAGTTATAAATCTTTGCTCACAGGAGTGGAAATTTAGAGTGTGCTTTCAAAATGTTTGTGAATGTGCTTTTCTTTTTCTGATGGGAGTATGCACGTAAACATATAAATACTCACGTCTTTTTTTTTTTCCAGTGATGGATGAGATTCAGGGGTTGGAAAGTGGAAACAGGAGCTTTCCTATGGTACAGACATATACCTCTTCATGACACCAACATAAACAGATCAAAGGTGGTCAAAAGCCAGTATTTGGGCTGGTATAGTGGTTCACATTTGTAATATCAGCATTCAAGAAACAAAGATGGGAAATCTGGAGATCAAGTCATCCTTGCCCACAAAGCAAGTTCAAGGTCAGCCTAGATTATCTGAGATTCTTTATCAAAAATACAAGTGGCTAATGTTTGTACTTTTGATGCATTTCTATGAAACTCATGCTTTGTCTACTTTTTAAAAGGACAGGGGTTTTCAGCTGTATTGTCAGAGGCTTTTTTTACAACAACATTTAAGTGAAGGCAACTGAACACATCCATGTAAAGAATCCAGGGAACACATATTCATCTCACTCCCTGACACATATCACCATTCCAGGGATACTTGGATTTCATTCTATTTAAAACAGAAAAAAAAAAGATCTAATTGCTTTTTAAAATATTTTTTAAAAATTTTAAATTTATGTGTATGAATGTGTTGTCTGCATGTATGTGAGTATACCCATGTTGTGAAATGCCTGCAGAGGTCATAAGAGGGTGTTGTATCCCCTTGAACTGGAGTCATGGATGGTTGTTAGCCTTCACGTGGGTGCTGGGAACAGGTCCTCTGTAAGAACGGCCAGTGCTCTTAACCACTGAGCCATCTCTGCAGCCCCATATGATCTAATTTTTAAAGACAAAAATTGTCTCAGGATACTAGTTATTGTTATATATATGTATATATGTTTTGTCCATATATAGCAATCTGGTTTCAGTAGTATAACCTTTGCAACGAATATCTTTCATTAAAAGAAAAACAAGCTTTTCATATTCATGTTTTAATAAAATTAACATTTCAAATAAATGCAAATGAAGACAACAAATTAATAAAGGCATATAAATATTAAATAGTAATTATAAAAGTGAACAAAGTATATGAATATTTGATAAACATCACTAAAGTCATATACAAAAAATATTTCTGACTGATACTGAGATATAATTTGCATTATTAAATGTTACTATAGAATGTTAACCATATAAAAATAATATTCCTAGCAAAAATAAAGCACAATTTTAAATATTCTATTTACAATGTGTAATTTAAAGTCTGTCTTAAAAACTTTAAATTCTTTTGTACATGAAGGTAAACCCAGGAAGATTTCATTCTTCTGCTGGATGCCACTAATCTGTCACTCCTGGAAATGGCTTTGCTCGGGTTCCTACTAAATCAAAAGACGTATCTTTTCTACATTTAATATTACTCCAGGTACTCTTTCTTCAAATCAGATTTGCATCTTTATGTAATGTCTGTAGAAAAAAGGGAATAAAAATAATAACGACATGATTTTAACTACATAAAATTATACTTGAAATCGTTACATTTTTATATTATTTTGCTTGATGAACTGAATCCTAAGGAAGCAGGCTTGTATGTGGAGAGGAAGAAATTTTGTAGAGATGATGGCTGCAGAGATGGTCAGCTGCTAAGAGCACTGGCTGTTCTTACAGAGGACCCAAGTTTGATTCTCAGCACTCACATGAAGGCTAACAACCATCCATAACTCCAGTTCCAGGGGAATCTGATTCCCTCTTCTGATCTCTAAAAGCATTGCAAGACACGGGGGCACTTACATACATGTAGGCAGAACACTCATACACATGACATAAAAAAATTAATTATTTTTTAAATGATGATCTTCTTATTAAAGTTTTATAATAACCAAATGTATTAAAAATTAATTTGACAGCATACAAAGCACAAAATGTTCTTAAAATTTATTATACTGGACTATAGTGATTACAATATCTTGTTGAGTAATCAAAACCAGACATTATCACAGAATATTACAGGAGAAATCACTGAAACTAAAAACTCTACAGTTTTACTGGGGTTTTCTTTGTTTTATTTTGAGGCAGGGTCTCATATCTAAACTCTACAATTTAAAAACATCTAAAGAGAATGTAATTTGTGTAAAATATTTTGCTATTTTTATTTTTGGAAGTGCTGGGTATTGGATCTAGGATCTCACACACACTAGTACATGTTCTACCACTAAACTACATCCCGGGTCCTATGTTTTAAATTACAATACTGTGCTGTGGGAGAGACTATCCAGCTATTATATTGACCTAAGGACCTTCTGGTAAGTTTACTCATGTACATAAGGTATATTAAAAAGTAAGAAAGAGGTAAATATGGATTGAGGTATGTCATTTCAATAGTTAGATGAACTTTCTCATTTATCCATGCTTTGAAAAATCAGAAGAGTTGAGACAGACTGAAAGGAGCTAATTTAAGTAACTTGCCACTGGATATTGAAATGATTTAGCCCATTTTCTTCACGTAACACAAATAAAAATATTTAATGTAGTGGCTGTAAAACTTCAGAATTAACACTGCCAATTATTTATAATACGTAAGACTAGCAACAACATAAACAAAAAAAGCCGACTTAGTTACCTAATTTGGGCATTTTGCATGATAGCGCTTTAAATACTATGTCTGAAATTATGAACACCATTAACTGACAACACAGGATTGTCTCAGCAATAAACCTGTGAGGTGAGTTAAGAAACCCCCTGTGAAATTCTTTTAGATAAACTGAGTTATACCTATCAGAGCAAAAATGTTCAGGGGTCTTTCTAGACTATAGGTACTCAGCCACTTCCATTCCCACCTTCTCAACCAGAGAAAGGGTTTCTCTAAAGGGACTTGTCCGTGGTACTGAAATTCTGACCCCAAAATGTTGACTTTGTACAAACACTGGGAAAGAACTCAGATTAGAAGAGGGTGGGGGGGAAGAACTGCAAAGAAATGAATATCTTAGAGGATTTAATATAGATTCTACCTTTGTGAATCAGTATTATAATTTATATTGAATTTTTATGACTGTACAAATACTTTATTCCCTTTGGGATCCTAAGATTATTGATCCAGAATAGAACTTCAAATTTAATATTTGATTTTGTCAGGTAATGGGCTAGCATATGTTCTTATTATATTTTTATTTTATCTGTATGAGTGTAATCATGTGTGTAAGTGCACTGTGTCATGTAGTGCCCACAGAGGTCAGAAAAGGGTACCGAATCCCCTAGCAATGGTACTGGAGTTATGGATGGTTGTTAGTCACCATGTGGGTGCTGGGAATCAAACCTGGGTCCTCTGCAAGAGCCGGCAGTGCTCTTAACCACTGAGCCATCTCCTTAGCCCCGAAATAGCTTACGTTATTACTTCGTGGCTTCATAGTCTATGCGTTTTTAACTGTGTTTTGCTTGTTTTGTTTTGGAGGCAGGGTCTAGACACCCAGATTGGCCTTGAATCACCCTTGTCTCCAGGGCCGGAATTCTGGGCATGCACCACCACACCCAGCTAACTGTTCTTTCTCCTCTACTTCCCACTGTCCTCTCTCTTTTTTCACATATCCTGTGTAAATCAAGTTTTAAGGCCTAGTTTTGGTTTCTGTTATATCTCTGGCCACTTAAGAAAAGATAGACCTGTAAATAGTTTTAATCATCTATGTCTATCTGCACAATAATAAAATGAGACTGACAGACTGCTGAACACTTTTTTAATCACTAAGGGCTGTAAGGCTGCCAAAGATCTGTTTATCTTACTTGATGTAATTACTTGCAGGACATTTAAAATTAATTCAATAAAACAGTCAGTACATTTAGAACCCAGTTTGGACCAGAGTGAAAATTCCACAGGTTCAGTTCAGGAGGTGCTGTACTGCCATGCTAAGTCCAGCTCCAGGGCTTCTTAGACTCTTCAAATTTTCTTGTTTTTTTATTTTTATTTTTAGGGGGGTTGTTTATTAGTTTGGGGTTCTGGTTGTGGAGACAGACCAGCCTCAAACTGCCCTGGCTTAGCTTCTTGAATGCTGGAATTTGGGGATTACAGGAAAAACTTTTCTTAAAACAGACTATTAAGGACGGTGGTGTAGCTCAGTGATAGACCATTTACCTAGGAATCCTTGCATGTGATTCCTGCCACCATGAAGAAGAGGAGGAAGCAGGGAGGCGGGGGGTTGGGAAGAAGATAAAGGAAAGGAGGGGAAATAGACTCCGGATAAGAAAATAATCAAATAGATACTCACTGAGTATCGAAGGCACCTAGGTCTGCGAGCACAGAGGACTCACTGCCAATCTCGTCAGTAATCTAGCACATCTCTTATAATCTAGACAAACCATATAATGGTAAATGATACATATAGTTAGTTACTATGTGTGTGAATTATTGTCCTTAATTCATCTAACAGGCATAGTTTTAAAAAGAACATAAGGCTTCACATGAGTTGCCTCTACAATTCCTTTGATAATATAGGAAAACACATTATCTTCACTTTCATGAGGAGAAAACAATTAAAAGTATGACCTATCCCACACCTACTGAATGGTTTAGTTCCAAAGACTGCCCCTTTCTACCACACTGCTGTCATTTGATGATCTTTGCCTTGATGTGCTTAATTTTCCCTAGTCGTTAAATATAAGCTGTTCATGAAAGAAATACAAAAATCTGACTCAACATCACGAGTAAAATTAAATATTCCTCAAGATGAGCTATCTACTTGAAAATAAACAAAATGCTTAAAATTCATTTACTTAAAAGGAAAGTTTAGATTTAGAAAGGAATCTAAAACAGCCAGCTCAGTTACCATACATTACCATAACTTGGGCATTTCAAATGATAGCACTTAAATACTATGTTTGGAATTATTATTAACTCCAGTAACAAATATTCAAAAAGCTCATTACACAACCTCAACACACACTGTCATCATTCAGAAAAATCCAGCACTCACTGAATAAATGGCATGATATAAAAACGCAATCCATTTACTTCAAAATAACTTTGGAGGAAACTTTGACTTCCGTGTCACAGTCATCTCTCTCTCTTTTTTCATTTATATGGGAAAGTACTTTACTTACGCCAAGGAATTTGAATAATGACAAAAAGTTTTAATCCTGACAGACATTTTGTTCTTTAAAGAAATCTGGCTATTTTGAGATTTGGATACCTACCCAACTAGAATGTGATCTCTTGTTCCTTATAGTTTCAACAGTCCACACAACCCTCAACACTGTCAGGTTATAAATAGCACTCATACAATGTTTAGTCTATTACGTCCCACCCAAAGACAGTTGAAGCTTAAAACGATATGCATTTATTGTTGGATACAGATTTTTCTAAAAACTGCAGAAGCAACTTACAAGCTGGTGTTGAGCAGTCCCTAGTATTGTAATAGAGTCGATGGAAATGTTTGCTACATTCAGCTGAAAACGTGACAGGCCCTAGGGGAGAGTGAAAGAATGCTTACTATAAACACAGGCATGTTTTCCAAACAAATTGCTAGCACTTTATGGATGGAGATAATATAACTGTAGTTTACATCCTTCCTGCCCTTAAAAGAACTTGCCTGAGAGTTCTTCCCCTCACCCAGACTCTGTGGGAGGTACTGAGTTTTGATCTGTGAATAACAATCTAAATTCATTCCACATTCTCAGTATCTCACATCATGGAACCTTCACATTCAGTAGAAATCTAGAATAACTGAAAGGGAAACACTCCAGACAGAAGGAAAAAATCTGTAGAGGGCAAATCCAGGAGACCTGAAGAACATAAACCAAACGACCCTGGTTTACACTCCGTTCCTTAGAGTTGTTTGTTCAATAGGACGTAATGTTCATATGCAAAAACACTCTTTTTTTTTTTTTTAATTAAAGCGATGCATTCTCATTAGTGTAAAGGAGTCCTATGAAGAGGACCTTGAGAGTCCACCAAAACATCTGGAGGAAAGGTTTTCTTGTGGAAGTGAGAGAAGTAGGAGCAACCAGTCAGGCCGCTAACAGTGTTACCCTTTCTCATCTCGTCTGATCCTCACAACCATCATTTGAAAGTTAATTAACAGCCAGATCTGGCTGTGTAGGTCTATTAAACCGAGGGAGAGAGAGAGAACCAGGACTTTTAAGGCCAGCCTCAGCACATGAGACCTTGTCTCAAAAACACCAAAACATAAATTTTTAATAAATTAATTAACACATATGACCCCTAGATTTCATTAAGTGGAAAAATCATACAGAAAAAACACAATTACTGGCTGTGAGGAACTGAAGAGATGGCTCAGTGGTTAAGAGTGCTGACTGATCTTCCAGAGGACTCAAGTTCAGTTCCCAGCACCCACATGGTGGCTAACAACTCCACATCCAGGGGATCCAATGACCTCTTCTGACTTGTTTGGGCGTTATACACATGGATGTACTTATATACATACAGGCAAAACACTCATATATATATAAAATATAGATAGGTAAGTAGATAGATAGCTAGATAGACAGACAGATATATATATATATATATATATACATATATATATATATATAGAGAGAGAGAGAGAGAGATAAATAGATAGATGGCATGTGGGTATCTGTCATCTGTCTCTCCTATTTAGGAAACCTCTACAGTTCCACCGGCTGGAAACACAGTCTAAATTCCTCAGCATGCCACTGGAGACTGTTTGTGATCTAGATGTAGCCAACCCTTCCAGCCACTAACCAAATGCATCCCTTCCTAAGTTCACCCACTGTCTGCCCACACCATCTGCCTGTCCTCCTGCGAATGACACTATGAGCTTTCAAGTTTTGCTTAGTGGCTTCATCTAAACAGACTATCTCTCTCACCATGAGACAATCTATTCAATCCTTCAAGCCCAACTTGGATATCATGTCTGCTGCCAGTCTCACAAGAGGTTCCCAACCAAACCATTCACTTCCTGAGTACCCCTAAAACTTCATTTATACCCAAGTCTGGGGTACACTGTAGTTCACACAAGTTAATAGCATGTATCTACACACACACAAGTTAAGAGCATGTATCTACACACTATACACCCAGTAGCTTCTTCTAGACATTTATTTCCATAGCTAAACTGTCTAATATTGTATTCTATAGGAAATATTTTTATGTAACTGAATCACTGAAACATGCATGCTTACCTGTGAAATGTTTTATGAATTTGTCTTTCAAGTTCAAATCTCTTGGGAATATTTCTGTAAAAAAGAAAGAAAAGCAACTGGATTTCTAGGATAGATTTCCACTATTAAAATATAATTCCAGGGTGTGGGAGAAATGGTTCAGTGATTAAGAGCACCTACTGTCTTCCCAGAACCCTGTGGTGGCTAACAACTCTCAGCAACTCTAGATGTAGGGGATCCAGTGCCCTCTTCTGACCTCAGCGGGCACTGCATACATGTGCTGCACTTACATACATGCAAGCAAAACATTCATACACATAAAATTATATATATATATATATATATATATATATATATATATATATATATATATATAATTATAAGCACAAAACACCCAGATTCATGGCAGTTTATGTAGCTGGTCCCAAACCCTTCATGCTAGCCCCAACCATTCCCCGAGGCTCTAGAGCTTGAAAAGAACTCACTGCTTGCTCTATGGCTCTCCCAGGGAACCCTACCAACCCCTCACCAAGGTAGAGGCACAGCTGAATATCTGACTTTCGGACTGTCCAGTCCTTCCCCTCTACCCCTACCCGTGTTCCACAGCCTCAGTAAACAGCATCCTTCTCTAACCTTTGCTCAGGTCAATGCTCAAGAAGCTATGCTTGATTTCCTTTGTTCCTCACCCCTCCATCCAACCACGAGTTCTCCATACTCCATTTCCAAACATCCATCTCAGACCCTTGCATTTCCGTCACCCGCTGTTAACTCAGGCTGGCCCAGCTGTCATACTCCTGTGACTGTACTTTGGCAGCAGCTTTCTAGCCGCCTTGTCCTGCTTAAAATCCTTTTTCCCCTAGAGCCACCAGAGCAAGTAGACCGAAATGCTCTTAGGTCATGGGCCTCTCCTACTTAAAAGGCATTATTAGCTCAGAATGAAATATAACTTAAGCACTCACACTTCCCTGAAAACATGACATCCAGAGGATGCAATTTATAAAGGAACTGGGAGCACATGCAACTCATACAGTAGAGAAGGAAACAGTGGGCTTCACGGTTGGTTGTCAGGGGCACATTTTTCTTAAAAAAAAAAAACAAAAACAAAAAAACAACAAAAAAAACCAATCTTTCTATTTTATTTATTATTTATTTTATTTATGTTTTGTGTGACAAGGCATACATACGGAAGTCAGAGGACAGCTTGCTACAGTTGGTCTTTCCTTCCATGTGGGTCCCAGTGATAGAACTCAGATCATTAGGCTTGGTGGCAAAAGTCTTCCCTCTAACCCTGCCAATTGTACACTTAAACTTATAATATTTTTATCTATATTCACTCCTGATAACATAATATGTTAACGTAGCATAATATGATGCCACACATAAGGAACATTTGTCACCTCCCTTCAGATAAGTGATAAGTCTAAGACACCACATGGATGAGTGAGACTTCATGGAGATTGAGCAGTGGTGGGGGAGCCTTGGCAGAACTCTGACAGTCCTTTACTTCCTGGAGATGAATGTGGGCTGTGCTCTGGGAGAGCAGCTATCAGGGCTGGCCACATATCAGCTCAGATCATGATTGTGAGAGAAGACAAGAATGCAGAGATCTGAGTTCCCCTCCCAAGTAACAATGAATACCTGCATTTTATTTTTTAAAAAACTTATTTTGTTATTTTATGTGTGAGTATATTGTCTGCATGTATGTAGGTGCACTCATGTTGAACAATGCCCACAGAGACCAGAAGAGGGTGTTGCATGCCCTGAAACTGGAGTTACAGACGATTGTTAGCTGGGAATCGAACCCATGTCCTCTGCAAGAGCAATCATCTTAATCACTGAGTCATTTCTCCAGCCCAACACCTGCATTTTATAAACAATTGAAAACTAATTGTTTGGATCTGGAGAGAAGGTTCACTGAGTAAGAGCACTTGCTATGCAAGCATGAGAACCTGAGTTTGAATCCCCAGTACCCATGTGAAAAAGCTGGGCATTGTTGCATGTGCCTAGACCCTCAATATTGGGAAACCAGAGACAGGCGTACTGGGTGCTCACTGGCAGACCAGCAAGCCTAACCAAAAAGGCAAGCTTTTGAGTCAGTGAGAGACCCCACCCTGAGGGCAGAAGGCAGAGAGCAACACAGGAAGATGCCCTACTTCCTCTCTGGCTAACACATGTCCACACACCTGCACAATCATGAATGCACCAAACACACAAACACAACACACACTAAAATATAATCTGTTTGATGTAAAGTATGTGACAAATTACATAGGTGCTAATAAAATGAATCACCTGTGAGCTTCTTAGAAGAGCTATAGAATCAGACCTTGGCTTTTATTGGGACACGGTAGGTTCAGAGCAGTCTCCATTCATATACAGTGTCCAGGCTGCCTACGAGCTGTAGAGGCAGAGTTGAGTACTTCTATATACTTTCTCGAATTCTACAAATAGAGTAATTAGATGCATTTTGCCTTAAGAAATGACAGTATATTGTCTGCCCTCCACATCTTGGGATTCAGCAACCTACCATCTGAATATGTTTGAGAGAAAAGTGTGTCAATACTGAACATGTGAAAACCTTCCCCTTGACAATATTCCCTAAACAATATTGAATAGCATTATGTATATAGCCTTTATACTGTATTCTATATTATAAGTATCTAGGGGCCATGGGTAGGCTATATGCAAATATAACTAGGTTATAGAATGGACTTTGATTATCTATGACTCTTGGTATCCACAAAGGACTCTGGAAGCAATCTCCGACAGGTACCAGGGGGAAACTGCACTGTGTTTTAGTTCCCCAGGGCTGCCATAACAAAATTCCAGAAATTGGATGCCGTATACACCAGAAACTTACTTTCTCATAATTCTGGAGGCTAGAAGTCTGAGATCAGGGTGTGGGCTAGACAAGCTGTCTGTGAAAGCTCAAGGAAAGGCTCTCCCCTGGTCCTCCAGTTTCTTGTGATTCCTAGGAACCCCTGGCGTTCTGTGGCATCACCCCAATCTGTTTTTGTCAACATGTGGTGCCCTACTATATCTCTGGACCTTCACATGCTCATCATCTTATAAGGATTCTAGTCATGATGAACTAGGGGTCCTGTCTACCTCACTCTGACCTCATTTTAACTATCACAAGTAACTAATTGAATATATATATCTCAATAAGATCACATTCTAAATCCCTGAGGCATGAAGCTAGATGATATCTTTGGGTTTGGGGTTGGGGAAAAAAATTAAACTTATTTGGAAATCTGAGTCCTCTAAACACATAAATTGAAGTTTTATTATGTGAAATTCTATTACAATTCCTTATGAAAGGAAGAAGCATGTGTCAAGTGCTATGAAGACCCATTTGCAAAAGCTCCTCTAAGTAAGAATGTGTTCTTTTATCAGTATTTTTTTCATTGTTTGACAGCTTCATCCATTTTTATCATGTAGAACATGTTTTTAAAAAACCATTCAGTCCAGGTTACTTACATTACTTAAAAGTGTTTCAGGCACAGTATTTAGATTGTACTCATTTGCATAAAACTTTTGCCCCACATCAAGAGTGCTATATTTTTAATGGGACTGGGGAGACGGTTCAGTAATTAAGAGCCCTGGCAGAGAACCTGGGTTCAGTTCCCAGCACCTTCGTGATGGCTAACAACTGTCTGTAACTCCAGTTCCAGGGGATCTGACATCCTTTTCTGGCTTCCATTGGGCAATGCATGACACCAATGCACTTACATACATGCAAGCAAAACACTCATACACATAAAGTTAAAAATAATAAATGAAATATTTTTAAAGAGTCCTATATGTTTTTAAATAAACAGTGTATAGTGAACAGTTTTAGGTGGACAAAAAAATTATATACTATACAGTTTCCCAGGCACCCAACGCCAAGCATCTTCTATTATGCTTATTTCTTGCTATCAGTAAACCAACGCTGGTACATTATCACTCACGAAGGCCCATATTTCATTGGTTTTGAAGTTTGTTCAGTTGTACCCAGTACCCTATTTCTGTCCCAGGATCTCACATGACATTAGTTGCCATGTCTCCTTAGATTCTTCTGAGCTGTCACAGGTTTTCAAATTTTCCTTTTCTTTTCGCTTTTGCTGCTGTTTTGAGACAGGATCTCGCTATGAAATCCCAGCTGATCTGGAGGTTGGCTAGGCTGGTCTCCAACTTGGGCCCTCTCACCTAGCTTCCTGAGTTCTGCAACTGCAGGTGTCAGAACTCGATTATTTTTTTGGATTGTTTATGACTTCTGCCATTTTGTATAGTCCTAGTCAATAATTTGGTATAATGTCCTTCATTTTTACTGGATTTGTGTTTTTCTCATGATTTGACTGGAGCTATGAATTTGAGAAATATCTCACAGGTAAAAACGTCATTCTCATCCGATCAGTGGTGCAACTGTGAACGTGACGTCTGATTGCTGATGTTCGCCTTGCTTCTCTGGCTTAGCTGGTGCTTGTCAGATGTCTCCACTGTAAGTTTCTCCCTTGTCCCTGTCCTCTAGAAGGATTCTGGGGAAACAGATTCTTTCTTCCCTTAAGCATGTTTTTATGAACAGTTTAGAGTTCTGCATGAGATTTGTCCATTCTCCCTTTTACTAAGTCAGTCATGCATACCAATGTGGACTCATGGATTATTTATACATTGAGTTATAATCTAATACTACTCTCTTTATTCTGTTGCTTAAATGGTTCCAGTGTGCACTCTGGGACCTCTTTCGTTGACTCTGTATCGCTTTGATATGTTTGTCACTGTGGCAGTTCTGTCAGCGTTATTGTTCTACACACTGATTATGTTTCTATCTTCTGGCCCTAGCGTCGTGTCCATTACCGTTGTATCTCACCACTCGGGGCCAGCCCAAGGGGCTGGGGGTGAGTAGACACAGAGTCAAGCTGCAGACTCCAGGAGTTGGATGGGAAGCAGCCCAAGCGTGGCACTGCATACTCATTTACTGAATAGGTAACAAGCTCTTATAGGTCTGGATAGCCAATGACCTTGTGGGGTGGGGTCCCAAATACAGCCAATAGTAAGTTTGTCCCCAGGTAGGCAGGTTCTTTCCAGGTGCTGGTCTCACAGCTAGCCAGAGCAGAAAGCCACACCCACAGGAGCCATGCCTCTATTCCTCCTAGCAGGTGGCCTGGCTAGGCCCACCTTGCATTGTGCCCAACATGGCCCTACTGGATGTTCCAGGCTCACTCTGTATTACTGCCTTAGTGCTGTCCTTGCCTGGTAATCACAGATTTCTCCAGGCAACCCTGGTTTCTTTTAACTGAGAATAGTTTAAAACCCAAATCTGAGTCTTCTGGTGCTCCTCACTTACTGCAGCACGCTACTTCTACGACTTCACAGCTGACATATGTGGAGGAAAGAAGTGACATCATCTTCAGTCAGTGTATCCAGTGTCGATCCCCTATTGATTGAAAGTATAATCTTCATTGACTCTTAGATTGAGATTTTTATAAAAATGTGAAATATTCAAAAGCAAAAAGGATGAACAGCATTTGACTCTGAGATAACATTTACATGTGCAATCACATACAAAAACTGACAAGCAGATGGCAACAGAAAGCCATGCTGCAGCAGCCGCAGACCCCAGTGGTATGGATGTTCTTGGATTGGGCAGTTAGAAGCCTTAGCCATAAATGGAACCACTGGAAACCCCAAGAGGCTGCTGACCCAGCAGGAGATGCACACCCACTCAAGGACCACAATGACCAAGAAGCAAAAACTTGTGTTTACTGAAGCCAGAAATAAAGAACAGAGAGTAGGTTTGAAGGCAAGACACATGCTACATGTGGGAAAAGGTCATGTGATTCCTGTAGTGAAGATGCTCATCACACAGTGGTTGTGTGAATGTAAACAGCAGGGGAGGGAAGAGGGAGGGAGCACAGCCCTGAAAGCTGGCGATCAGGTCACGAGGGCAGGGAGGTCAGCAGCCCCAAGGCTTCCCGCTGTCAGATGAGATAGAGACCAACTGCCCCCTGTGACCACTGGCAGTGGACAAGTCAGGCTGCTTCGTAAGCAGATGCAGATCAGGAGGGGCAGAGACTCACTGCAGAAGATGGCAAAGAGGACCGAGTCCTTCCTATGGGGGGTTTGAATCATGATCTCTTTTTCCAGATTTCTCTTGGAAAAAAAAAAATTAAAATTTATATAAAGTTATTTTCGTGGTTTTTTTTTCATGGTAAATACATTCTTGGCACAAAGATAGAACCTTAGAAGTTCAGAATACACACACACATACATATATAAACTCTATTGCTTAAGTAATAGTGGTTTAGATACCACCTAGAACAAAATGAGATGAAAATAACTTATAAGATTTGTATTTAAATCATGTTTATTTATAAAACAGTATCCTAATGATTATAATTCCATTAGCTCAAATCTGAGCAAGAGTATGATCACTTATGAAACTGCATTAATTCAAACTAAATGGGAGCTGAGTCAAACAAAATTCCTTTTGAAGAGAGGTCAAAATCCTGTCAAGTGTCTGATTGTGACTGTGACGTCACAATTCAGGTTCCTTTGGAGGTGAATCCACGCTGAAATGAACTCACTGCTTTTCTCCCATTTGGGGGTGTGGCGGAGGAGTGACAGGAGGGAGTCTCAGTGAAGACCTGAGGATGTGGTGGTCCAGGAAATGCCTTGCTGGAAAGTCATCTCTAGACTCCATGGAGCTTCTGGAGGAAGGGGAGGGAAAGGCGGGGGGAGGGGGGTCCCTTCTCTTCACCTGAGTCCTTGGATCTACTGGAAGCAATAGACCGAAGACAGGAGGAACAGGTGAGCTGGGAGAACAAGGCCAAGGTCAAGTTCTTTGACTTCAGCAGAGAGAGGGGAGTAAGGCAACGTGAGTTACCAAGGTCACCTATGGCTTCACCTCTGCTGGATTCCGTTTCTGAAGACACTGGCCCATGACTTTACCTAGAGGAGCTATATTAAAGCTTTGGCCAGAGTTAGAATAAAATGTGCCTTGCTTTTGCAGAGTGGAGCAGGATTGGAATGTGGCTGCCCTGATGGTTCCTTGTCTTCTGTCCTTGATCCCATAGAGGTAATGGGGAGCCAATGCCAGCAGGAACTGCGTAAGGTAAGGGTAAGCTAACCCTCACAGCTGGAATCTCCTTCATGGAAGAGCACTCCCTGTGCCTCCATCTTTTCCTCCTTCTCTGAAGCAAGGCTGGGGAGAGAAAAGGTGTCACTGAGGTGAAGGTCTGCTCCACAGTGAGGGACTCCGCCTTTCGAGGCCCCACTTCACAGACTTCACTGTGCTCTCTGATACATGCTGTCTCTAGAACATCAAGTACCAGGATCTTTACCTAAAAATTCAGATTTAAAGACCATCTCAGGTAACTTTTGCTTATTGTAAATACTTTCTCTCCTTGAAACAATGAGGTTTCTATAAGCACCCAGGCTGTAAACCAACTGTCTCGTGTTGTTTTGTTTGGGGCATTTTCCCCTCTTCTGGTATTTAACCTAACGTGAGAAGTGAGACAAACATACGGTTCTCTCTAGTTCCTACACAAAAGCCTGGGGTCACCTTCTGTGGGTCTCCAGCTCTTCATCCGCATAGCTGTTTTTTGCTTCCACTCTGGAAAGTTTCTCATCTTTGGTAATTTCCCTCTCTTGATTTCCTGTGGGATTCCATTTAATTTTCTTGAACCATATTAACCATTACTTAATATCTGCTGAAGTTTCTGTCTTCTGCAGATTTTCTGTATGCAAAGATGCTGGTTGCCGGGCTAGAGAGATGACTCAGTAGTTAAGAACTCTGGCTTTCCTAGCAGAGGACTAGAGGTCAATTCCCAGCACCCACATGGTGGCTAATAATTGTCTATAACTCCAGTTATGTATGCCCTCTTCTGGCATCCTCAGACATTGCATGATATGAGTGCACTTACATACATGCAAGCAATATATAGTCACATACATAAGAATAAATAAATAAAATATTTAAAAGATGCTTGTTGAGTCTGAAAGTTTTCTCTGTGCTCTGTAAGCCTCTCTTTTCTAGCTACCTTAGATAACTGGGAGAAAACTAAGTTTCGTTCTCCTTCTGAGGTTTGAAAAGAAGTATCTAATTCAGCTGGATAAATCCATTTCTTTACAGCTCCTTTTATCTACTGACGTGAGAACCATTATATGGTTCCCTCTTCATTTTCCAATTTTAGGTTGTCATCATCTGCCATGCCTTCTGCAAGCACTACATTCCAATCTTCATCTTATGGCTGTTTCCACCAAGAGACTTTTCTCCATCATCACAGCTTTTCTGTGCGTTCTTTGGACTCTCTATGGGTTTTCTGTCTATTCAGGTTACTCTGTCTCTCTCTACGTCAGCTTCTTCTGGAAGCTTTCTTGAAGCTGGGAATTCTCATTCAATTTGTTTTAAGTTTCATTTTGCTTTGTTTTTAACATGTATTAGTGTTTTGCTTGCATACATGTAAGTGTGCCACATGCATAAAATGTCCATGGAGGCCACCAGGTGTTAGATTCCTTGGAACTTGAGTTTTAGATGGCTGTTGGTTTCTGTGTGGGTGCTGGGAACTGAACCCGGGTCCTCTGCAAGAGCAGCCAGTGTTCTCAACTGCTGAGCTGTCTCTCCAGCTCTCATTCAACGTATCTTTTATCGGTCCTGCAGATTGTTATTCATTGATCTGAAATATCCTGAGGATCAGTTTGACTTCTGCTACTTGTAATCTCACCTGCTAGTGAATGTATCCTTAAAAAAACTGCCCATCAATTTATTCCATTAGGAATGTTCAAAATTATTTCTAGTTCTCTCTTTAGAAGCAATATTTCACAAGTTTTTATTTGTGCCTCTGCAGTGTTTTTTCTTAGCTCCATTGTGCATCTCCTTCCAGATTCTTCTAGACCTTCATGCTTTTTTAAAAGCCTATCTTTTTCAAGTAGTCTATGAAACGATGATTAAAACTGTACAGATGCCATTGTGAATTCGCATCCTCCATTTTCCACCAGTCCTTAAGTTTGAAACTTACTAGAAGTCAGGTGACTTGCCGGTCTTGCCTCCCTGACCAACCCACAACACCTATGATTTAACCCTGCCCACAAGTCAAGGGGGAAATGAACCTGCCGCCATCTTAGGGTCCCACCACAGTCTTAAAAAACCTGTAGGTCCCAGTTTCAGTTTCCTGGTTTCTTAAGTTTGGAGTTGCAAGAAATTACTAGACCTCTGACTCTTGCAACTCCTGACCCCTGCAACAACAAAGAACAAGGAAACTGTGGTCTGTCTAGGTGGCGGGAACCAACGGAAATCTCTGTACTTGCTGGAATTTCCCTCCGGATACCCAATCATATTAAAGGTTAGAAAGCTTGCTTAACAAGTACCCAATCATGTTAGAGGTTACATAGTCTGCGGTTTTGCCCTATAAAATGCCTGTGTCCTTTGTTCACCTCTGCTGTCGTCCATATTGGACACGCAGCTGGTGCCCCAGCTAGCTGGAATAATTACTGTTTAATAAACTTGGCTTTTCAAAAATTTATATTTGTAGTCTTTCTTTGTGTTGTTTGTTTTTTGAGACCGGGTCTCACTATGTAGCCCTGGATAGCTTGGAATTCGCTATATAGACCAGGCAGACCTCAAACTCTCAGAGTTCTTCTTGTTTATGCCTCCTGAATGCTGGAATTAAATGCATGGGCCATAACACCTGGCTAGTCTGTATTTTTCTTCAAAGTGTCCAGAAAGCTCTAAAGCGGGCTTCTTTCTTTTTCCATAAAAAAAATGAGGCCTTTAACAAGTCAAACCCATCTCCATGAAACCAAGGGAACAGTCAAAAAAGGTCTTTACAGTAGTAACATGTATGACTGGTTCCCATGAGAAATAACGGGGACACGATCTGATCTCTGATCCTCACACAGCACCACCACAACCCTGCTCAGTTCTAGCAGCACCAGGTTCAGCTTTGTTGCATTCCTGGGTTTCTCCATGATGCCAGGCTGCTGCATAAGATTCCAAGGCCTCCAGGACCTAACCAGGCCACAAAAGTGACCGTAAAACTCAGCCATCACCTTCAGAATGGAACAATTTGGGTGATGTGGATGGAACTGGCTGTCTCCTTAGCAACACTGAGATTAATGATGTGCATTGCCATGCCCATCTTTACGTGGGTTCTGGGGCTTTGAAAGTCATCATGCTTTAGTGATACCACTCTACCCACTGAGCTATCTTCCCAGCCGCTACTTCTGGAATGTTCCACATGATGCTTTCAAACCTTGATTGACCATAAGTACTCGAGCACTCTATAGGTGAAATGGAGGATAAGGCCAGAGCTACCTACTTCACATTCCAGGGTGTTTCCTGTGGCCACAGAAACAGCAAGGAAACGTCAGCAGCCTGTCTATCTCCTAATAGCAACCAAGACCTTAAAATTCTGCTCCTAAACACTTTAGTGTTTACTTACAGCAATAAAAATGAAAAACAAAGGGAACAAAGTCACATTAAAAAGAAATTTTAGGGCCAGCATGATGGCTCAATAGGAAAAGACACTTGCTGCCAAGTTTTCCTCTGACCACCACATGAATGCACCCACATCCCCCTACAAATCAGTCAATCAATCAATCAATGTATGTGATTAAAATTTTTTTCAGGAATTTTTACACTTCCAGCTTCCTTACATAATCTGTGATTGAAAAGTAACGTCCAGGGAGGAGAAGTAGCACTAGGTGACTCTGAACTTCCTGCCCAGAATTTTTCTACTTTGCAGTGAGATAAATGGGTTCCTATAAGCAGGTCCTGCCAGAAGCACTGCGAATGGGCAGAAATTCATGGAAGTGAGCCCTGGCTACTCACCCTTCCTTCATCAGTGATGTGCAAAGTAGCAAAAAACAATCCTTGGGGTTGGAGAGATGGCTCAGTGGTAAAGAGCACTGGCTTCTCTTGCAGAGGACCTGGGTTCGATTCCCAGCACCCCTGTGGCAGCTAACAACTCTCCATAACTCCTTTTCCAGGGGAATCCAATGCCCCCTTCTAACCTCTGTGGGCAAGTCACAGCACAAGTGCACTTACACACATGCAGGCAGTATACTCATACACATAAAATAAAAAAAAATAGATTAAAAGTTTTAAAAAACAATTCTTTTCATTATTTCATTTGGAAGAAATTGTTAGTCAGTGGGTACAAGGCATGACTAAGTGGATGGAGAGATATTTTTTTACAGACTGCAATAGAGGGCATTTTGATTGCACAAAAAAAATTCTATTATTATGCAATGGGCAGCAGTATTCAAGTACATTTAGGGAATTTTGAGAATTTTTTTAAATAGAACTATGGAATGACTGAAAAATGAATTTAGGCTTTGGCTATTTTTGAACATAGAAATAATTGCAGAGATAACACAAAGGAAGAAAGTTGTGGTACTAGAAAATCTATATTCACTCTTCAGATCTGCTTCCTGACATGCAACTCCTAACATTCTAGGAATCTCCAAGATGATCCAGTCTTTTGCATGCTAATGACCTGGCGGAGGCCTGGCAGCTTCATGATGGTAAGAGATTATCAGAAACATACAGCAAGATACAGGCTGGGAGTTCACTTGAACACTGAGGACTGGTAATTTAGTCAGCCCTGCCCACGTAAGGAAACATCTATAAAATCCAGTAGAATAGGGGTTCTGAGAGTTTCCAGATAACTGCACACAGGACTAGTGGAGGGTAGCTTGTCACCCAGCGGGCATGTCCATGACCCCCCCCCCCCCACCTTGCTCCATGCATCTCTTCATCTGCATCCCTTGTAACCTTTTGTAGGATAAACAGGTGTGAGTATAGTGTTTCTCTGAGTCTTGTTATCCACCTGACAAATTAACCATTTGGACCCTAGCTGGATCATCAAGCACTGGTACAGAGCCCTTGAAGTGGAATGGGAGGCCATAGTTAATCACATTTCAGATGGGTCCACTCCTGAACATTTGAACCAAGTTGCAGACGTGGCACCTCTGACCCCACACACCCTTCTGCCACACCCTGCCTCACACACACACACACAGGGCCCAAACCATAGTTCCCTGAAGCAGTTAACCTCTGTTGACCTTCTGTACCATGGTCCCTTCCCTCCAGACCACCCACAGACTGAGACAGCAACTAGGCCCCCTCTCATAGAGCAGCTCCCTGTCTGCCTATACAGTGATGAAATTCCTAACCCCTTTGCAGTTAAATAAATACAGTGACCTTTTGTAAAACCTCAGAGCACATCTTCAAGATTTCTTGAGTTTGGAGGCTGAGGAGGTGACTCAGAGGACCTGAGTTTTGTTCCCAGCACCAAATCAAGCAACTCACAACCACCTTTAACTTCAGTACTGGCACTCACACGTACATAATTAAAAGCAAAATAAAATTACTTTTAAAAGATGAACCTTAAAGATTTCTTGAGTGTGTACTTTCCTATATTGCATTCCACATTAGCCCCAGATGAATTTAAATTGTCTTTGTTCTTGTGTATTTAATAATCACAAATTTCAGAGGCAGTGAAGTGGAAGCACTCTTGGAGTCAAACTCTGTCTCTGGGTGGAAAACATCCAGGCTGGATTCAAGGACATCAGCTTGTGTCCACTGAGAAGTGGATAATGTTTTGTTCCTCGGGAAAAGGCCCCATACCATTTAAGGTTACAAATCTCTTGCACATTGATTGCTAGAGTAGAAGGGCAAGGAAAAGCAGATTGTTTTAGCCACAGGAGCCCAGATGGGCAGACAGACTTCGGGTAGGCAAAAGTGAGGGAAGGACATTCTAGATCACAACAGAACAGCAGACATGGAGTAAACTGTAGGAAGCCAGTACTGCCACCAAGGCCTCTGAGCGCCACTGAAAGGGAAGGAGGCACAATCGCATAGGTCTGTGAACGTCCTGCCTTTGGAGAGGCCCTGTCTTCCCAGAAGGCTAAGGTCTTCTTGGAAATCAAGAGATGTCAGGACAGATCAAGACTGGAGAGGGACCACACCCAGCACGACTTAATAAAAATGTCATTTGCAATTGTTTAAAATAACCTACCCACCATCAGCACAGTTTTACATTAAAACAAGTCCTCACAACTCTGGCTGTAGAAATTCTACAGAAAAATAGAAGTGGGCAGAGTTCCCAAAGGGGACATAATAAAGACAAAACCTTCCCTGTACACTTCTGTCCCCCTACATTTTTTTGGCTAATTTTCTTTCTACTGAAAACTCCTCCAAATCTCCTTTCCCACTACAGCCCACTTCTCAGCCTTCTGATCTTGTCCACATTTTGTTGGGTGAGTACCCAAAGGCCCCTTCTATTCTGACAGTTTGGAGTGGAGTCCTCATGTGTTCCTTTCTACCACGGCGATGACAGAGACAATGAGAGAAAAGAGCCGGACTCTAGGGCAGATGGCAACGGAAACCCGCACATTTTGATTCTTTCTCCAGTCAGACAGAAGCAGGGACATGGAAAGACATAGGGAGACCATCCAGAAAGTCATTGCAACACTCTCGTGAGGGCTTGACCCTGTGGGAAAGAGTAAAACAGGACAGATTCTAGGTATTCCAGACACCACCTATGAGCTACGCTGGGCTCAGAGCCGCCGCAGATGTTAGCGAATGGCTAAAGGGATAGGCAATTACATGCATAAAGAGCAGATGTGCAGTGGGAGGAAGGAAAGTCACAGGTGGTCAGTCATCAGTGTTTCTGGGAGCCTAACAACCACACACAACAACTCCAGGCTAGGTATCCTGGTTGGTGGCTCTTGTACCAGACTTACATCTCAGCTTTGAGTTAGGGAAGCTGGCCAATCCACTGAAAAGGGAGTCTGTACAACTCCATGTCATGATATTGTGAAATACATAGTTGGCCTTCCTGGCACACAAATCCTAAACCCCTTGGAATCTTGGATGTATGCGTCTATTAAGGAGTTGACTGAGGGCATAAACTTCTAGGCAGCCTCAGGGTTGAGGCTGAAGGTGGAGTTATCAGAACTGCCCAGTGATTTTACTCAACCCAACTTGTGTAGTGAAGCCTCCACAAAAACACAAAAGCACAGAGCTCAGAGTTCTGATAGCTGAACACAAAGAGGATGCATGAAGGGTGGCTCACCTAGGAAGCGCGGGAAAGTCCCCAAGCCCCCCACCCCGTGCCCGGTGCTGTGCAGCTCCCTATCTGCATCCCTTTACGATAAATCAACAAAAATGACTGTGAGTTCTATGAGCCACTGTAGCAGAAGGATGGGACCTGAGGGGAGGTTATGGGAACCTTGATTCCTACTTGGAGGTCAGAAACACAAGTAGAACGACCTGGGTCTTGTGACTGTCATCTGAGACATCTTAGAGACTGAGTCTTCAGCCCGTGAGGTCTGATACTGTATCTTCAGGACGTAAAGTATGATAACCAAATAGAATTAAAAGTCCAGCTGGTATCTACTGAAGAATTGTTGGTATGGTGTGCCAGAGTCCAGTGCCCGGAGTGACTGATGTAGTCAGAGTACAGAAAGAGAAACTGAGTCTGTCAGTTTTTTCTACCTTCGTGAACAGCAAGGCTTCCAAAACTTAGGCCTGTAAACACAGAGGAAGAAAGGAAAGGAGGAAAGAAGAGGAGAGAAGGAAGAGGAGGGAGGGAGGGAGGGAGGAAGAGAGGGAGGGAATGAAGGAAAGGAAGAAAAAGGAAAATGAAGCAGGAAGCAAAAGAGGCCTCTGGGCCACTGTGCGGCAGCCTCGTGGCAGTCCCAGGACACCCTGAGCTTGTTCTTCTCACAGCTAGGTTGGGTGGTGATGTTGACTGTGTTGCAGAATCACAGCCCCATCTGACAGGGAGGAGAGTCTTTGGCTTCCAGAACCTAGATGTTTCCTCTGGAATGAGTTATGAGCCCTGCCACTCTTGAGCACACCCTGTGAGAACATCCAGATGGGTCCTCACTTCTGTATTTATGTCCTTGTTTGTTCCTGGTCCATGTCAAGAGTTCCATTCACAGACTCGGCATCAGATGTGACGAGCTACCCTTTCCCTCCCCAAGTGAATGAAGTACAGTATCAAAAGATGATGCTACCTCAAGCAGCTATAGAAAGCAACCAACTTTGAAGGTGACCTACAGACTACTATGTTTCCGGCTACATCATTTTAAAGTCCTCACTGTCATTCCGGGGAGGGGGTACTGGGGATTGGACCTGGGGTCTTGCACATGCTAGGAAAGTATTTTACCACTGACCTAACCCCATCTCCCTTCATTGTCTTTAACCAGAGAGAAAACGTGTTAACCTTAAATGAAGCAGCTCTAAATTGATGGGTTACCATAAATGTTTTTGCAATTTGAGATTTTCCTTACATTCCTTTTACATTCCAAAGTGTCACTGGATCCTGTGAGATAAATATTTTGGTTAGCAATAATTATTAAGTCAGGGGCTGGAAAGATGGCTCAGCAGTTAAGAATGATACTGCTCTTCCAGGACCTGAGTTTCATTTCCAGCACCCAAATCAGGTGGCTCACAACCACCTCTGACTCCACTGAAGGCACACGCATCAACCCATAAACATAAACGCATAACTAAGATAATAAAATATCAAATAAATAAGTAATTATTAAGTGAAAATGCACGACCAATGTGGCACCATCTCAGCACCCCGAGCTGTGGTCACTGCTCCTAACCCCTCTTCTTGAGGGCAGGCTTGGCCTAGGCCCTCCGCAGGGCCTCCCATGACTCCTGTGGCCTCCTTCTGCACTCTCCCTGTCTGGCTCATTGAGTGTCCTGCACGTGTTCTTCCTCTCCTTCTGGAAGGTGCTGGCTGCCTTCCTGTCTGCACAGTCTCAGCACGGTAGCTAACTACTGGGAAGACAGGTTTTCAGTAGAAGCTGTGGAATGACTAAGTATGTATTTATGTCAGAACTATTAAGAAAGAAAAATAAAGATGGGCTTGGTGGTTCATGCCTGTCACCCTGGCACTTGGGAAGCAGAGGCAGGAAGATTCTGTGAGTTTAAGGCCAACCTGAGTTACATGGTGAATCTAAACGATCTGAGCTACCCAGTAAGATGCTAGCTCAGAAAACAACAAACAACCCAGTCCCTCTGTGCTTTCTTAAAAGTGAAGCCTAAGTGGGTAACACATCCCAACCCAACCTAAGGAAATGTTGGCAACCAATGGCTGCTGAAAGGGGCAGAGACAGTCTCTTTCAGGGAGGTTTAACCAGGCTCCAGTGGATGGACCCACACTACAGGACGTTTGGGGACACAAATTAGACTCTATGGGAGGGGAACAGTAAGGTTTGTATAGGGGAGGAAATCTAAACACCATCAAATTATGTTGTATCAAGATTGCAAACATTTATTTAAAAAAGAAAAAGAAAAAAGCCTGAGAGAGGAGTGTGGAAAATTCAGAACTACATAGTGAGACTCTGTTTCAGAAAAAAAGCTGGGGTGCGGGAGGGAAGGAAGGAAAAGAAAAAGAAAGAAAGTGGAGTGTGAGGCAGGAGAGGTCTCAGCAGAGCAGGACAGCCTGGAGGGACTCGGGGTCCCCGAGAGCTCCGTGCCTGGTCTTCCAACAGGGACACCGGCTCTTTCGCCCCAGCCTCCACCTCGCCCTGGGTTTAAAGACCAGCCCTAAGAGCCTGAGTGGCTCCTCTCTTCCCTACCGCCTTGCTTCCGGCAGACATGCATTGCTCCCTGTGGGGAACCCACTGCACCTCCTCACTTCCCTGGGTTTTCCCTCGTTCCCTTTCACGCATCTCTGCCTACAAGAATCATGTTTCTCTACTGTGACAACCGCCCTCCCCACACCCCTCCTTCTCAAGCACCCCAGTGGCAGGAACCTGGGTGTCCCCACCTGGCTTGGAAGGAGCTGGTAGCGTTTAGTGCCCTTCTAACTTACGCAGGAAAGGCCGGAGCTAGCACCAGCCAGGGCGGCTGACCGAAGTGGGCCTGCTAGCCACGCATGCCCTGGGGCCAGCTTGCCACGAGAAAGAGAGTGTGTTCTGGAATGTTAGGTGTCTGCGGCTGGTCCTATTAGTTAATGCTCAGGACTCCTCCCGAAGACCCAGAACGGAGGTGCTGACAGGTGGATAAATTGGCCCACAGCCTGCCAGGTCAGGCTGAAACTGGACTTCCAGCTGCTAGAGATCAGTTCCTTTCCAAAAAGACCTCCGACCCCTGGGAAGGAGCAGGTAAAGCTCATGTCTTTCCCTGCCCGATTTTGTTACTGAAGTGCCAACTGAGACCAATCGAGTGGTTACCTCCCCGGGACGATTCCTAGGACGTGCGGGTGTGACTTCTCTGCGGGATCCCAGGCGAAGGACGGGGCGCGGGGCGAGGGCTTACCTGCGCTCCGGGCGGCTCTGGGCGGCCGAGTGCCCTCCGCGAGGAGGGACAGCGCGGGCCTGGGCTCGGCGCCGCGCGCCCCTCGGCGTCCCCGGGGCCGTCCCTGGACCCCGTGCGGGGACAGCGCCAGCGCCAGCAGCAGGAGTGCGGACAGCGGGCCGCCGGGCGTGGCCGGCCGCATGGCCCCGGCGTCTGCGGCGGGAGCGACACTGGGACCTGTCGCGGAGGGCCGGCGTCTGGGCGCCCGGACGCGGGGCGGGGACCGGGGGCGGGTCCGGCGCGCGGGACCCTCGGGAGCGCACCGCCTCCCGGGCACGCTCGGCCCGACTGCCGGACTCCCGTCGCAGACCCGGGCGCGCGCTGCGGGAGAGACCCTGGCCGCGTCGAGCAAGCCGTGCAGGGAGCCCGGGGCTCTGTCCTCGCCCCGCACCGTGGCTCTCCCGTAGACCGCCAGCCGAGGCCGCCGGGACGGAAAGAACCTGCAGCGTCCAGGTCTGGAAGCAAGAAAGCACTGCGGGACCGCTGAAAGGTGCCGCTTGCCGAGACCCTAACTGTGCTCGGCCGCCCCCGCTCGGGTCCCCGCCTGCTCCGCCCCGGAACCCTGGCGACAGAGCCCGGGCACAGGAGCAGTAAGGGGCCGGCACCCCGGACCACAGCGGCCAAGAGCTGCGCACACCCGGATCCCTCTAGAGGTCACCGGGCTGAGTGCCATAGGCCGAATCCCGAGGCAGATCAGTGTGACCTGAGACCCTCGGAGGCTGGGATTTTTAAGTTATGAAACTCTTGAGCTGGTTTTGTTGGTCATAATAGTAAGTCCACTTATTCTTCTTAAAATGAGAATATTTCTGATGAAACCGGTCTGTATAAATTATGATTTGAGTCATTTCACCTGCTAAGTGTATTGGAACATGCTGACTGACTTGTCCATCTCTTGATTGCTAATTATCTTCCCATAACCCAAACAGGCCAGACCCTGTGGTTCCTTAGTCATTGCCTGACTCGTAGTTCCACTCAAAGACATCTTATCTAAAACTGAAAAGTAATTCCAACTCATTCACATAGTTTACCTAACTAAGCTTTATGTTATCAAACATGCTCAGGAAATTGAGGTCTCAAAGCAAACTTTAGAGGACATGCAGAAAAGCATGCCTTTGGATGGAACCCTTAAGAAAGTTGTGCACAGACTTCCACTTGGGATGCTTTAGGAAGCACAACATCCTGAATTTCTTAATGACATATAAAAATGACGTCCACTTCCTATACAGCACCATGAGGTGCGACATGTAAGCTATCTCTTGCCTGTTTGTTCAGAGGCCACTTGAAGTTTTTGCAAAGCTCTATCTCATAACACTTGCTAACTTATTATACTCTTTCATATATAAAGGATGGGCTATCTCCTTAGAAAGGGGCATTTATTAGTTTTTAATAATTCTGTTTTGAGGCAAAATCTCCCTTTGTAGTTTAGGATAGCCTGGAACTCACTGTGTAGCCTCTGGTGGCCTCGAACTCATGGCCACCTTGCATTATGCCCAACAGCAATACTCCTGTGTTCTGGAATTACAGCAATTACAGCAGTGTACCACCATGCCCAGCTAAATAATTCAAACTTTTAAGTGTAGATTTGAGGGCGAGGGGTGTTTACTATTACTTTTATTTTATGTGTATGAATGTTTTGCTTGCATGTATGTAAGTGCACCACATTTGTTCAATGCCTTGCAGAGGCCAAAAAGGGGCATCAGATCCCCTGGAACTGGAGTTAAGGACAGTTGTTGTTTGTCATGTGGGTCCTGGGACTCAAACCCAGAGTAACCACAGAGCTATCTTTCAAGCCCCCTAATGTAGCTGTTTAAAACTGTGATTTTTAAGCCTTGGAACTCAAGTTTCCTTCCTTCCCTCCCTCCTTCCTTCCCTCCCTCCCTCCCTCCTTCCTTCCTTCCCTCCCTCCCTCCCTCCTTTCTTCTCCCTTCCTTCCTTCCCTCCCTTCCTCCCTCCCTCCCTCCCTTCCTCCCTCCTTCCTTCCAGGGGTTAATAAGGCTTTAGTGGAGAGAGGAAGGGAGTGAGGAGATGAGCTGTCAGTCCAGTTCCCATTCTGGGGGTTCAGGTCTCTTGAGGTTCTGGTTCGAATCTCACTTTGTTTTACAGGAATGAGGTGTTCCTTTAGGGAAAAGAGATTTTAAAAAATCCAGAACACCCCCACACACACCTCCTTTCTGACACCCCCAGCCTCTGGCTGTGGCAGAACTGAAGATACTTTTGGCTTAAATAGTTTTGGCATCTCTGGCAGAGATGGACAAGAAATTGGGACAAGGACAAGAATACTGGCAGGCCCAAGGACTTTTCTGGCTTTTAGCCAAGAAAGAAATTGGTGAATTTTCTTTGGGGGTCTTTTAACCCTAAACTTCCCAGATAATGTCTATCTCCTGTTCTCATCACCTTCCTTCCTTCCTTCCTTCCTTCCTTCCTTCCTTCCTTCCTTCCTTCCTTCCTTCCTTCCTTCCTTCCTTCATCTTTCTTTCTTTTGACAGAGTCTCACTAAGTAATCGAGGTTAGCCTTGAATTTGTAACTCTCCTGCCTCAGCATCCCCAGGACTGGGTACTACAGGTGTGTACCACCAAATACAGCCACTTGTTTTCTTTGCAGATGATCTAATAAATGAAATTCCCCTACGTGCCTGTGGTGTTTTGAATGAGAAGTGTCCCCCATAGGCTGCCAGTATTTGAACACTTGGCCCCAGTTGGAGGCAGTTTGCTGAGGTTCAGGAAGTGCAGCTTTGCTGAAGGAAGCGTCACAGGGGCCGGTGGCTTTGAGAGCTGGTAGCTTTGCCCCACCTGCAGCTTGCTCTCCCTGCTTCCTGTGCTGGCTTGAAGATGTGAGTCCTGAGCTCCCTGCTCCAGCAGCCTCCCTGGCCATGATGGACTTTTATCTCTCTGGAACCATAATCCAAATAAACTCTTCCTTCTATAAATTACCTTGGTCATGGTGTTTTATCACAGCAACAGAGAAGTACTTAATATAGTACTTGGTTCCAGTGCTCTCTGGGCCGGGACCTAATCGGCAAAGCATGAAAAAACATAGCAAAAGATTGTATCAGCCACAAATATGAAACCCAAACCTGCTGTTGAAATGGGGAGAAAGAGAGCATCCCCTAGTGCGTTCTTAGTCTCATCCATAAAAGAATTAAGAATGGACCCAAACAGAAGCTTCAGGACAATTTTATTGGAATTTAAAGAAAAATCCTCAAGGGAGGCAAGCTGGGGATCTCAGCAGCTGCCTGGAAGAGGAGAATGAAGGGAGAAGACAAGAAGCCAAAAAGTCATGTAGGTTTAGAGCCTGAGTGGGGTCAGACACATGACAGACTGGCAGCCACATGGCTGGGAGAAGGAGCTTTAGAGAAAAAGAAAAATACAAGCTGCCCAAAAGGCTTTAGGGCAGCCCAAAGCCTTAGAGAAAGCATGTTTTTAAAATGGGACATGAAGAAGAGGAGAGATCACACCTTCCTGAATTCTTCAGAAAAGTGGGCCAACCTATGGAGAGCTAGATGTGTGTGGCCTGGTCCAGAAGCACCACGAAGCAGGATTCCAGGCAGGAAAAATTCATTGTCTCACTAACACAATTGGTATCCTGCTCATCTATTTAGTATAACTTAAGGTGAATTCACCTTCCTGGGGTGATCCTATGATCAGGTGATTGACCAGTGAAACTGGATATGTGGGTTTTTCAACAGATAAACTAGAGAATTTATAGTCTTAGATAGCTATTTGCTATCTAACACTGTGGTGTCTCCTTCTGGAAATTGATAGTCAACAAGCCAAACACAAGCTCCTTGTGCATTAAAATCAAGATGAAGAGACAGGCTGTGGGGATCTGGTACTGTGGTTCATGCAGGCATTAATTATTTATATCAACATTACAACTACACTGAACAAAATAAAAGCCCGACTCTTAAAATAAGTTTTTCAGAGTGGGCCCAAACCTGGAGAACACTAATTCTCTTCGTTATTAGAACCAACTGTCTCCCAGAACTGTATTGAAGGAGCTGTGTCCCTCACCCTGTGTGGATAGAACTGTCTCTCAAACCCTGTTTCTTCCACCTTGTGCCTCATAATTTATTCAAAATGATTTCTCCAGCTTCATTGGATAAGTACAAATTCAAGTTCAGCTCCATCCTTTTCTCAACAGACCACCCTGCTTCCTCATCCTTAGTGGCTCATTCATCCAAGGTCATGAAATCTTCTCAACCTCCACGGGGTCCAAAGGGCCCACTTTGATATGCTAATTCTGAAGCATACCCATATTCATCTATTCATTGTCTTTTTGGGTGGAGTACTGAAACTGAAGTTGCCAAGGAGACAACCCATTCATCAGATGCAAGAGCAAGGGCAGGGTTTTGCTGGGGTTAATTAAAAGTCACTAGTTCAGATTCTGCTCATTAATAAAGTCATTCCTACAGTTCCTACTGGAAAACAGTAGCTGCTGGCGCCCAGACCCACAGCACCACTTTGCCATCATGGAGGAGTGCTCTCAGAAGACTAAAGTACCTGAAAAACAAGTAGAAGCCCCATCCTCGGAGACATCCCTAGTTGATAGCAACTAGGTTAGCCTGTGTAGCAACTAAAACACATGTAAAAAGTCAGCATATAAACAAACCTTATTAAACATTTCAAATTATAATCACACATTTAATACATTTGATTTGGCCTATCAAAAAGCCAAAGATACAAATACTGGAATAAAAAGGTATTTTATTTCCGACCAGCCGGGGCTGCTTACAGTGAACCCCAATCTTACTTAGAAAGAAACTTTTATAGGGTCTTGGGTGGAGATTGGTTACAATTCAAAATATCCATAAGAATATCCATAAGAACTATGTTTTACAAAATTTACAAAGTTTTCGAATGCACATTCTTAACAGATCAGGGAGTTAGCTATTTACAAATGTCCTGCCCAGATAGAACATCACGCGGGGTATGGTTGGGCCAGTTTTGGAACTCTCAAGTTTCACTCCTTTCTGGGTGTGCCACTAGGAGGCATTGGGCAAAGGTCAAAATTTGAAGTCTGGGCAAACTGCAAAATGAAAGTCTTTATCCCATTTTCCTAGACAAACTAAATCTCCAATCTCACCCAAATATTAACAAATATTTTCAATACTAATTTTTCTTTATTCTTGAGAATTTCCAGCACGTATACAATCATATCCCCCTCCATTTCCCACTTCAAACTCTCTAAATCTCCTTCAACAAGTCCGCCTCAAACTTCATGTTCTTTCTTTTTTTGTTGTTTTGTTTCTTAGCTTTTTGATACAGGGTCTCACTGTAGCCCAGCTGACCTGGAACTAGCTATGTAGACCAGGCTGGCCTTGAACTCATAGAGCTCCACCTACCTCTGCCTCCAAGTGCTGGGATTAAAGATGTGCACTACCATGCCCAGCTCATGTTCTTCTTCTCTTTTTTAACCCACTAAGTCCAATTAGTACTGTTCAGTGTGTATGGATGTGGGGTTATCCACATGTGTGTATGGATGTGGGGTTATCCACTGCTGTCCACACCAACATGCTTTTCATCATCTCTGAAACCACCTTAGGCATGGAAGTCAATTCTCTGTGATAAAATGAGTCTTCGTGGAGCTGCCTGATAGAGCAGAGAGGCTTGGAGGAGGGGAGGGGTGGTTATTCGGAGCAGAGCAACAAGGGAGGACACCATAGTTTCTTGATCTTGCCTGGTGGTTAAAAGGTCATTGTCATGGTCTTTTCCATCATACTTTGCATCCAAAAAAAAACAAATCCTTGAGCCACTGAATGAATTCAAATTTGTCCTGACATTATCCATAGGGATTACTTTCCAACACCCATCCTCTTCAAACCTGGTCACAGCATTTTGATCCTTTGGACACATTCGTCCAGCTTAGCTTGAAATTTCACTTTCTTCTTTAATTTTTACTTTTTTGTGTATAAGTGTTGTGTCTCCATGTATATAAGTACATCTCTGCATGCAATACCCACAGAGGCCAGAAGAAAGCAATGGATCCCCAGGAACTGGAATTACAGACAGTTGTTAGCTACTGTCTGGGTGCTGGGAACCAAATCCAGTCCTCTGCAAAAACAGCTCTTAACCCCTGAGCCTGTGCTCCAGCTCCTCCCTTCTCCTCACTTTTTTGTTTGTTTGTTTGTTTTTGAGAAGGAATCTCACTATCTAGCTCTGGCTAGCCTGGAAGTCCCTATGTAGGCCAAGCTGGCCTTGAACTCACAGAAATCCGCTTGTCTCTGTATCACTAAAGGTGTGAGCCACCATGCCTCAAATTTTACTTTCTTTAAAAAAATACTTTGTTATTTTTAATTTATGTGTATGAATGTATTGCCTGCATGGATGTAAGTGCACCCATCTCATGCAATGCCCACAGAGGTCAGAAGAGGGCATCATCCCAGAACTGGAGTTATGGTCTGTTGTTAGCTACCATATGGGTACTGGGTTCTCTGCAACACAGCCAGTGCTCTTAACTGCTGAGCCACCTCTCCAGTTCCAAATTTTACTTTCTTAAAGGCAGTGGAAACTATACTCTTGAACAAGGGTTTCTATTGGGGGTTCCAGCACTCAGGACCAGCCCGAGAGGGACTGAAGGAGCTCTGCCATGGGGGAGGGTTGTGAGTAGGTGAAGAGTCAACACACAGACTCCAGGAGTTGAGCAGAAAGCCAGCAGTGGTCATCTACTGCAAATTCATTTATTCAAGAAAGAGTAGAGAGTCTTATAGGTCTTATTAGCCAATAGCCTTATGGGGTGGGGTCCTGACTACAGCCAATCACAGTTTTTTCCCAGGTGGATCAGGTTTCCTTCAGGTGTGGGCAGAAACTGACTTCACAACCAACCGGTGTGGAGCACCACACCCAGGAGAGCCATTCTTTCATTCCTCCTGGCAGGTGGCTTAGCTAGGTACACCCTGCATTATGCCCAACAGGTTTCATCTTTCTTTTATTGAAACTGTATACCCAGCATATTTCTCAGGAAATATAGCTGATTCAAAGTATGACATAATGACCTCGTAAATTCATTTTTAATCTGAGATTGAAAGCTCTCTTAACTACATAGGACCTGTGGACTTTGTTTTTAGATAACCCTAAAGCTTGCCTTCTGTGGGTATTCTTTCTGGGTGGACAATACCACATTCCACTTCAGCCAGGGCTGGTAAAACTCGTCCCATTACATTCCTCTCTGGAACCTCAGCTTGCAGTAATAGATAAGCAGATGACTGCTCTGCATATGCTAGGTTTAAACTGATGTAGCCTGAAGGACAGGCATTTCGCCTTCATCCTCCCTCAGAACACTGAAGGGAGCTCAATAAACATTTGGGGAGGAGTACATAAGAGACCTCAGCATCCTTCTTGCCAGCAGGCAGCAGACTCCTCCTCTGTATGGCTTCGCTCTCCTTGGTTTCGGTTACCCTGGTCAGACACAGGCCAAAAGCATTAAGTGGAAGACTGCAGAAATAAACAGTATGGGCTTTAAATTAAGAGCTATTCTGGCAGTATGGTGAAATCTCTGTCCTCCTCACGATTTGATGCATCCCCCCCCCCCCGCAAATCTCTCCCCGCAAATGCTGATGGTTACTTAGTAGGCCATTAGTAGGAATCCTGGTTATAGATGGCCATTGCCATACCCAGTAATCTGTACCTAATGTAGTAATGTGCCCAGGTGCAAAAGGAGTGATCCTGGCTATTTGTCAGAGGGAAGCCATATTGTACTTCCTTGAAGTGAAAAACTCTTGACTCGGTAAGAGGAAAAATGGTATGCTGAGGTTGCAAATATTCACAGTGAAAAAGAGTCTCCCACCCATGAAATTATAAAGAAGAAAAAAGAAGTTGATGCTCCTTCTGCTGTCTTATTTCAGACTATAAACGTTAGAGCCGTGATGGGTGATAGGTGCTTAGATAGATGAAAGATGCAAGCAGGCATGGTGAGACACCCTTGTAATCCCAGCCAGGAGGCTGAGGCAGAGGGAGTTTGAGTTTGAGCCTTGCCTGGGCTATATATCAAGACTCTGTCTCCAAAGGAAGTTGGAAAATGCTTGTTTGTTTCTGGAAGACATGGATAGAAGATATGTTCTAATGGAAGACAACGGACCGTGCCAGAAGACTTTGAGCCCTGCTTCTCCCTGTCTCACGGGCATTATATTACCTCATTACAAGGAGAGTGAGTTCAGTACACTGAGATGCTGAGACACACACATACACACAATTCACACACACGAGAGAGAGAGAATCCATATAACTTTTATTACAATATATTCTTATAATTGTTCTATTATACTATTAGTTATTGCTTTTTTTCTAACAGTGCCTAGCTTATAAATTAAATTTTATCACAGCCGCGGATATATAGGGAAATCACAGACTACATAGGGTTCTGCACTATTTGTGGTTTCAGACCTCTCTTGGGGGTCTTGGACTGCATCACCCACAAATTAGGGGGCATTACTGCCCTCCAAAAATGTACCTCTTCCAGTGTGGGCGAATTAGCTCGGGAAACTGATCCACCAATAGATGGCAGTGCTGATTTAATTCTCGACATCGCTAGATCAGTAAAGTGCTAAAAATGTCTTCTTTCGTTGGTTGTGACTCCCCCAGCTCATCTTCTCCCAGCTGCTGCTGTGCCTGCCTCCTTTCGGCTCTGCCTGACCCTACCCAGCGCAGTGTTCCCGGGGCAGCTGGAGACTTTTTTTCTTTAAAAAACATTTATTTATTATATTTTGTGTGTATGAGTGTGTTGGCTACATACATGTTTGTGCACCTGTGTCCTACAATGCCCGAGGAGGTCAGAATAGGGCATCGGATTCCCTGGAACCGGAGTTACAAATGATCGTTAGCTGCCCTGTAGGTGCTGGGATGACCCTGGGTCCTCTGCAAGAGCAGCCAGTGCTTTTAACCACTGAGCCATCTCTCCAATCCCTAGAAACTTTCTTAACTAGATGCCTAGCCTCAGCCCTCTTCTGAATCACACCCATAAAAGATAAAAGCTAATCAGAGCTTGTTTATCCTCTGCTCAAATTTGGCTGCTAAGAACCCTCCCTAACTCCAGTTCCAGGGATTCTGACCTCTTCTGACCTCCACCGGGATTGCGTGTACATGGTACACTTAGATACATGCAGACAAAACACACATACACATAAAATTAAAATAAAGAAAAATATTTTTAAGTAAACGACAGAAATCCGTTGATCAGAATCACAAGGACAAGGCACATGGTCAGGGTGCTACTCATTGGCCTGCAAAAGCACGCGAAAGGCCAATTTAGACACAAAATTCATTTGACAAGTCCGGAGACTAGAGAAAAAAATTTAAATATTGACATCCACCTTGTAGTCAAGGTTCTAATCACAATCCCACCTTAAGTCTGCTCTAATCTGGGATGGTTCCTCAGTCTGCCTTTCATGACCGTGACACTTTCTAAGAGCATTAGCAGGTTATTTTGTCCTCAATTTGATTTTCTGATTTCTCCCTATGATCCCATTTTGCTATGAATTTTAGCAAGAGCTCCTCAAAAGGGAAGGAGTGTCCATCTTGGGACATCTTCCAGGGAGGTACATAATATTGCTGGCTCTTCTTATCGCCATCATATATGATCATTTGGTTTAGTGATGTTGACCACATATCACTACAGACGATTGACTAGTTTTTCTTTTTGTTATTTTGTTTTCATTGCCGGTATTCACTGTACATGGAGCTGTGCTGCATAAGGACTTTTCATACTAGTATGTACTGTATGTTGACTGTATGTCCCACACTCCCCAAAACATCTTTTCGCCCCTCTCTCCCTCCCTTCAGTCCCATTTGTCCCCTAGACAATTTTACTTCTACTTTCCTTTAATGTCTACATATATGATTTTATGTGACTATATAAAACCTAGGAACCACAAATGAGAGAGAGCATGCAACATTTGACTTTCTGAGACTGGCTTGATTCATTTAATACAATTGTCCCCAGGAGCTTCTTCCATTTACCTGCAAACAACACAACTTCATTCTCCGTGGTGACTCAAAAGATTCTATTTTGTGTATGTATCACATTTTTTTTTGTACATTCTTCTATTGAACACCTAGGTTGGCTCCATAAATTAGCTTTTGTAAATAGTGCTACAACAAATATTGATATGAGGATATCTCTGTGATATATTGACTTGGAGTCCTTTGGATAAGTACCCAAGAGGGGTATAACTGAGTCACATGGAAGATCTATTCTTTAGTTTGTGGAGGAACCTCCCTACTGATTTCCATAGTGGCTGGACTAGTTTACATCCCCACCAGCAGTGAATAAGTATTCCTCTTGTACACATCTCCAGCATTTGTTGTTACTAGTTTTGTTAATGATGGCCATTCCGACTAGGGTGAGACAGAATCTCAATGTAGTTTTAATTTGCGTTTCTCTGATGAGGGTGACCATTTTTTCATGCATTTATTGAGTTGTGTTTCATGTTTTGACAAGGTCTGTTCATTTCAAGCCCATTTATTATCAGTTTAACATTTTGATTTCTTTGTATATTTTAGATACTAATCTTTTGTCAGGTAGTGTAAGGAGCATACAATGCCAGTTGACAGTCAGCAAATAGTGTTTCCCATTCTTTAGGCTGTCTCTTCACTCAGTTAACTATTTCCTTTGCTCTGCAGTAGTTTGACTAGTTTTTTCTTTGTAATTCATAAATGCTCTATGAAGAGAGACTTCTTGATATTATTTTTTATCAGACATTAATTTTATCATTTGTTAGTGACTGGTGATTAAACTTATTACTGTGTGTTTGATAAATAGTGGATTTTTCTATAAAAAACTTCTACATTCATTAACTGAAAGCCCATTGAAGAATATCCATTTTGCTACATTTATTTATTTATATTTACCCAACCCTTCAATTATACTTGAGAAGCTCTGGTCTACTGTACTGTGTGTCTGTCTAATGCTTTGAATCTTCTGTGATAAATTATGCTTTGCTTCAGCCTCTAGGATACACAGGTAGTAACAGGTCGTGCTCCTGAGAAATTCTAACCTATTAAATCAAACTCTGGTGAATTTAACAGGCATAACACAGTTTCTCCAAAACTTTTGTCAAATTGAATTGACTGTGGAGCTCCTAGGATTGACCAGGAGGCCTCAAGTTTTAATGAGCATACGATGTAAGAATGATCAGTAAATTTGGAAAGCACATGGTAGGGTCTGGCTCAGTAGAGCCAGGAGAGACTTGGTCATCAATATTTGTCACCATAGAACACTGAGTATGACACAGGTGGCCAAAGCCCACACTTGAGAAGCTACTTTTGTGACTGTCTTATGTGTGCATGACGAATTGGGAAGGGTGCCACGGAGCACCACGGAGCACATGTGGAGGTCAGAAACAGTTTGTGAAGTTCATTCTCTCCCGCCACCCTTACATGGATTTTGGGGGAATCAAACCCAGGTCACCAGACTTGCACAGCAAATCACCTTTACCCACTGAGCCATCTCACCAGGCCCACAGTGAAGTATTCCGAAATATAGTAGAAAATGCTTTCTGAACAAAGAATTACAATCCATTTAGGAGACATGTTTAGCAAATTAGTTTGTAGTTTTCATAGAAGATTTTGAGAAAAGATTTATTCCCCTGTAACAATTTTTGCCTTGTCAGAAAATGTAAGACACATGCAATGATTAGGCTTCTGTCCCTCCCAAGTTGTAATACTGCCCCTTTGTAAACACCTGTGGGATTTATTTGCTTTACTCAGGAATAGTGAGGTGAACAGGCAAGGTCTTGAGTGTCAAGATGGAAGATGTTTATCTTCTTAAGTGGCTAGAAACAGAAGGCATGACAAACCATGAAGAGCCACATGGGAGGGGCCTCGGAGGATCCAGGGGCTAAAAAATAGGAAAGCTGGGGAAGGAGCCTCTCCTGCAGCTTCAGAAAGGTAGAGCAAACAGCCTTGGGCTCATGGCTGCTTTGAATGATTTCGGGGGACCCCGCTGGTAAAGGCTGCCACTAGACATTTCAGAGCTGCCCCAAAATGGTTAGGACATGGGACTGAGACTCCAGCTCTGAAAAACTGGCAGAGGTGATGTGTGTGAGGGTACAGCAAGTTAATCAGGCCAAGTGTTTGCCTTCTCTGGGTATCCAGTGCGACTAGGAGAGGTGATTCTTGCAGGGTCAACACAGCTTCAAGATGTTAAAGCATTAGAACTACAATGAAGGGTTGGCATGGAGCCCAGGAGGAGCTCATGAGGCCCAGGATTTTGTGGGAAGGCTCAGACCTGTGCCAACTCAGAGTCCAAAGCTTGACCAGGGAGCATTCTCTAAGGTGTGGAAGCTTCCAGGCAGCCCTAACCACACCCTGTGGACCCTGATGACCTAGAGGTTCAGCAGTTGCTGTTCCTTAGTGGCCCACCTGATCACATCACCATCATTCCAGTATGCCTATTCTGTATGCAATGTGGAGTTTTCTGTATCCTCTGTTGCGGTATAACCAGGCACTAAAGACCAAGGCAACCTACACAAGAGCCTTGCACCATATTGGAGCCCAGGACTGTCTCAAAATCCTGGTCTTGAAAGAATTGTATAGGGTTGTGGGCATTATGTGAAGATCAGACCCCAGTTCCTGCTGTTCCCCATGGGAATGGGTTAGGCTTGTGGCTATTATTGGACTTTTTGCCCTTCTTTTGATTTTAGGGAGATATTTTCAATCGGTTAGAAGCCTCCTTTATGTGGAAAGAGAAATAAGCCTGCTCTAGAGCTCTCTGAACTCTTAATTAAAATTTAGACTACTTGAAAATATAGCCTTGTTCAAAAAGATCAAGAAGGCCTAGAGTCACCTTCAAATCACACCAGCTTTGGGGAGAAGTCAACAGAAACATGGCATTTGGAAGTCACTTGAGAAAGGCCAGAGAGGCCCATATCAGAACGTGATGAAATATCGCATCTAGAGAAAGAGTTAAAAGAAGTCTGAACTTCCAAAAAGAATGAGTGGGCAGTGTTTAAAAAGGCAGCAGCCTCTAGCAGATAAGCCAAACCTCTCAGAATACAAGTAGCTGCAGCCAAAACAATCGTCAGGGTATTTCAGCTCAGTGAAAAATAACCTAAGGGATGGAAAAGGCATACTTTGAATGGTAATTCCCAACTTCAAGAAAGTTAGAGCAAGCTTCTACAAGAAACTGATGTAAGCGAGTCATGGCAACTCACAGCTCTAACTCAAGATTAGAGGCTGAGAAGGGAAGATTTCAGAGAGACCCCAGCCAGCTTAGGCTACAAAGTGAAGGTCTGACTCAAAAAATAAAAGAGATTAAAAACAATAAATAAGAGTAAGAATGAGGAGGCTGGCACTGGCTGCTCCTGAAGAGAATCCAAGTTCAATTCCCAGCACCAAAATGGCAGCTAACAATCATCTGTGAGTCCAGATCCAAGGAATCTGATGCCCTTTTCTGACCTCTATGGGCACTCACATATATGCACGCAATACACTCATACACATGAAATAAAAATAATTAATAGATAAAATATTAAAAAGGAATAAGAATGAGGGGGAGGACAAGGAGGAGGATGGGAATGAGGAGGAGGAGGAGGAGGAGCAGCCAGGGGCATTCAGGGAATGCTCTGTGCCATCAGGCAGCCACATTTCAATCCTGCTCCACTCTGCAAAAGCAAGGCACAATTTATTCTAACTCTGGCCAAAGCTTTAATATAGCTCCTCTAGATAAAGTCATGGGCCAGTGTCTTCAGAAATGGAATCCAGCAGAGGTGAAGCCATATGTGACCTTGGTAACTCACGTTGCCTTATTCCCCTCTCCCTGCTGAAGTCAAAGAACTTGACCTTGGCCTTGTTCTCCCAGCTCACCTGTTCGTCCTGTCTTGGGTCTATTGCTTCCAGTAGATCCAAGGACTCAGGTGAAGAGAAGGGACCCCCCTCCCCCCGCCTTTCCCTCCCCTTCCTCCAGAAGCTCCATGGAGTCTAGAGATGACTTTCCAGCAAGGCATTTCCTGGACCACCACATCCTCAGTTCTGAATGAGCATGGTCTTCACTGAGACTCCCTCCTGTCACTCCTCCGCCACACCCCCGCATGGAAGGGGAGCAGTGAGTTCATTTCAGCGTGGATTCACCTCCGAAGGAACCTGAATTGTGACGTCACAGTCACGATCAGACACTTGACAGGATTTTGACCTCTCTTCAAAAGGAATTTTGACTCAGCTCCCATTTCAGTTTAAGTCAATGCAGTTTCATAAGTGATCATACTCTTGCTCAGACTTGAGATAATGTTATAAATTATAATTGTTCAGTGTTTTGTAAAGATTGCTTAAATGTGTAATATCATTGTCAATTCTTGGTATTATTTCAGAAAGTCTTTCTTATGCCTATATCTTGAAGGATTTTTATCTCGTTTCATTTTATTCTAGATAATATAACCATAGTTGTTTAAGCCACTATTATATAAACACTATTGAGAATTCAGACATGGATGTATGTGTGCACTTTGAGCTTTAAAGGATATTTTTTTCCAAGAAATATATTTGCTGTGGTTGTAGACAAATGTAAAAGTAACTTTATGTTTATCTAAATTTTAACTGATGTTTTAGGTAGAGGAAGATTAGAGGAGGTATAGGAAGACGCACAGTCCCTGGGGAGTAAACCGGAGAAGCTAAGTGACGTTACCACAAGTGGATGGCACCCAAACGCCTTCAGCTTTACAGCAAAGTCAACAGAGAATGTTACAAAGCAGGAAAGGATGTCAATGTCTGTCCCAGGGAACAAGCTCTCAGCTTGGAGGGCTCTGTGCTGTCAGTGACCAGGAGAATCCCCGGCTCATGGAAGAAGCCACAGCATAAGACAGAGGCTCGGAAAATCTGCAGTGTAATTCAGTAATGGACATTTTAAAGAGCAGAAAAGGACAGCAGAGCCAGCACTGGGCTTGCGGCAGCAGCATGGGCCGAGGGAATGCCTGGAAAACGTTCTATCCTCGGCATTCAGCTCTGAACAGCAGTTGTGGGATGTTATTTAAAAAAAAAAAAAACAAAGCAAAACCTGTGGGCTTTGAGAGATGGCTCAGCAATTAAGAGCACTGACTGCTCCTGCATTGGACCTGGGTTCAGTTCCCAGCCCCCATGTGGTGGTTAACGCCCTCTTCTGACCCCCATGGACACTGTACAACATAGGTGCACTTGCATATATGCAGGCAATATTTTCTCATACACATAAAATAAAAAAATAAGTAAATAAAATAAATCTCTTTAAAAGACCCTTGTTATGACAGTGGTTTGGCAACCTGAGACCTGCTGTGAACTGCACTTGTGGGAAACTCAGAACAAATATCACAGGACTGTACACTGAAGTGTGGCCCACCAAATACTGCAAGACTGTAAGGATGTGATGTAACCAGTTCCTTCAAGCTGCTGGTGCTGTGAGTTCTCTACAGCGATGAACTATGTTCTAGTTCTGTGTCTGATGTTGTGATATAATACCCTGACCAAAAGCAGCGTTAGGGAGGATAAGGGTTTATTTGACTTATACTTCTAGGCTTCAGTCCATCACTGAGGGGACAAGGAGGCAGGAACTGAAAGCAGCTAGTCATATAACATTCAGTCAAGAACAGAGAAAAACAAATGCTCTCATGATGCTTGCCTGCTTATGCTTCTTCCTGTCCTATTATAGTTCAGGATACACCTAAAATGGTGTCATCCACAATGGACTGGGTCTTGCTAATTCAATAGACAATCAAGACAGTCCCCCACAGACATGCCCATAGACCAACATGATAAAGACAATAACTCAGTTGAAACTCTTTTCTCAGATGATTATGAGCTGAGGCCAAGCTATCATCACAGACTGTAACCTGGAACTGTGAGCTAAGTAAATTCTTTCTCCCTTGTTTTGTTAAGGAATTTTATCACAGCAACAGGAAAAGAAGTCTTTCAGAGACCATTAACTGCCTGCAGCTCCTCATAGAGGGCCCTGTATTGTGCAGGTCTTGCGTGGATAACCACAGCTGCCGTGTCCGGATGACAGCGTTGCCCTCTGTTGCTCTCAATCCTCCAGCTCTCATGCGCTTTCTGCACCCTTTCCCACAATGTTTCCGAAGACTTGAAGGGCGTGAGATACACGTTCCATTTGGGCCTGAGCACACAACAGTCACCCTCGTCACTTTGATCCATTCTGAGAAGCCTCTCTGGCTAATTCTTAGAACAGCACTAATCTATGTGTATATACATAATTATGTAGAAGACAGTGTGACAACACGTCCACATAGCAAAACATCGATGGTGGGACCTGCGACATGCCCAGCTGGGGGCTTTGACTAGGTCTATGTTGCCAGGCATATTTCCCTCTTGTGGGGCAGGCTTCATATCCAATCAGAAAGTGATTCATTATCCCCTTAACAGTCATGCCACTGTTACACCACTGGGCACATCTTACCAAATAGGTTTGTATTGCAGCATGTAGTGTTCACATCTGGATAAGACTGATGAGTCTTCTTTCCCAGCAACCTACACATCACTGACCACCACTCTGAACACTAGCCAGAAGGAAGAAAGTTTTCAGGTCAATTTCAGTTTAATTTCTGTATGTTCTGCAACCAAAGTGTATAGTGTCTTTAGTTAGTAAGGTCTTATTCTACTCCTGGTGGGCAGCCAGGGCCACTGGCAGTATCTTTAATGCTTTGGGAGCCTCTGGGTCCTCTCTGACCACTAACTCATAGGTGGTTATTCCATACCTGGAGCTGTGATCCTGTTTATTAACTTATGGTTCCTGGAGGTGCGTTATTCATTCCTGCAGGGTACTTCCATGCAAATGCTGGAAGTATTTCACTTCCATACATTCATTACATGAGTTCTAATGCCCCACCTCCCCCTGAATGTAATGTTTACCCCCGACTCGGGTCCCTTCCTGGCTTCCTTGGCTCTGCAGACATCCATTCCAACTGAGACATATGAATCTAAAACTTTGAAGCTGAGATCTGCATGTGAGGAAGAACATGTGGCATTAATCTTTAGGGCCTTGGTTACTTCTGTGAGAATAGTATTTTTCACTGTCATTCATTTTCCTGTAAGTTCTATTCTTGTATTTTTCTTAGACTCCATTGTGTGTTTATATTACACACTCACTGTCCACTCAGTTAACAGACAGGCAGGCAGATTTCACCTTCTGGCTATTATGAATATAGCAACAATAACAAGGATGGGTATGTGTTTCTGTCACAGGGTATATGGCCAGCAGTGGTATACCTGACATATGGCAGTTCCATTTTTAGATTTTTGGAGAACCTCCACACTGATTTCCATAGTGACTACAGCAGCTACGTTCCCACTACTCATGAATAAGGCTCCTCCTTCCCCGCACCCTTACCAGCATTTGTTGTCATTTGTTTACTTGGTGATAGTCCTTCTGACTGGGGTGACATGTAATTCTCAAAAGTTTTAATTTGCATTTCCCTGATGGCTATACATGTTGAACACTTTAAAAACCATTTAATGGCCATTTGTTTTCTTCTTTTGAAAATTCTATGTTCAGTTCCAAAGCTTGTTTTTTATTGGGTTATTTGTTTTCTTTTTGAAAAACAAAATCATTATTTTTATTTTATGTGTATGAGTGTATTGCCTGCAGGTATGTGAGTACACCAGTGTCGTGCAGTGCCCAGAGGTCAGAACAGGGCCACAGATCCTCTGGAACTGGAATTACAGACCATTGCTAGCCACCATGTAGATGCTGGGAACCAAACTCAGGTCCTCTGCAAGAGCAGCCAGCGCTCTTAACTGTTAAGCCATCTCTCCACCCCACACCCTGTAATTTTTTAAACACTTTTTATTTTTGTTTCCTTGATGTTCAGTTTTTTGAGTTCTTCATATCATATCAGACATGAATCATTTGTTGGATGTATGTTCATAAAATTTTCCTCCCATTCTGTACACTGTCTCCTCACTCATTTAGGTGTCTCCTATGCTGTACAGAAGCTTTTTAATTTCATGAGGTCCCTTATTTGTCAATTATTGGCCTCATTTTCTGGGTGACTGAAGTCCTAGTCAGAAAGTCCTCACCCAGGCCTGCATTTTGAAGCGTTGGTCCTACTTTTTCTATAGCAGTTTCAGAGTTTCAGCTCTTTTGTGGTTCTCCTGTGAGGTTTATTCTTTTTTCTTTTTTTTTTTTTTTTCAGACAGAATCTCATTATGTAGCTGTAGCTGGCCTAGAGCTCACTATGCAGACCAGTATAGCCTTAAACTCATAAAGGTCCCAAATGCTAGAATTAAAGACATATGCCACCACACCTGGCTCACTAAGACTTCTTCTGTTGGGACAGGAAGTACCAGAAATGGGACTTGGTGAGTACTGGTTGAATGTGAAGATGTACATCCTATAAAGCAGAGCTGTGTGGCACTTCTGGGTAGGCAAGAAATACCCCACCACCTTGTACTTCTGAAGTGTGCCCAAGATCTTCACGGCACTCTGTTTGAATTGGCCATCACCCACACAAGTGCTTCAGGTCTTTGAATCACTTGGAGTTGATTTTTGTGCAAGGTGAGAGAGACGATTTCATTCTGTACACATAACGGTTTTCCCAGTACCATTTGTTGAAGAGGCTATTTATCCTCCAGTGAGTATTTTTGGAATTTTTGTCAAAAAATTAGGTGATTGTTGTTGCAGGGGTTTTATTGGGTCTTCTGTTTTCTTTTGTTGATCTGTATCTGTTTTATGTCAGTAGCATGTTGTTGTTACTAAGTCTCTGTAATGTACCCTGAAGTCAGGTATGGCGATACATTCATCTTTATTTCTTTTCCTCTGGATTGCTTTGCATGCCTGAAATCTTTTGTGCCTCCAAATGAATTTTTAATTTTGACCATGTATATGTGAGAGCCTACATGAGTTTCTGTGTACCATATACACACAGGAGGCCATAGAACCTGGAAGAAGGCACGGGATTTCTCTGGAACTGGAGTTGCAGGCAGTTGCAAGACACTATGTGAGTTCTGGGAACCAAACTTGTGTCTTCTGCAAGAGTAGTAAGTGCTTTTAATTGCTGAGTCATCTCTCTAAGTCCATATTTTGAAGTTGTTGGGTTTTTTTCCTATTATTGTGAAGAATGGTTTTGAATTTTTTTTAATTCTCCAAGACAGGGTCTTTCTGTAGTCCTAGTGGGAACTCACTATGTAGACCAGGTTGACCTCCATCTCACAGAGATCTCCCCAGCTATCTCCTGAATGCTGTGATTAAAGCTATCATATTCAGCTGGCTTTGAAATTTTGATGGGGATTATTTTAACTCTAGAGTGTATTTCTTTCTTCTAGTGTCTGTTTTAGTTTACCTTTTGATGTTTCAAAATATTCATTGTAGGGGATGGAGAGATGGCTCAGTAGTTAAGAGCACTGGCTGTTCTTGCAGAGGACCTAGATTTGATTCCCAACTCCCATAAAGCAGCTAACAATTGTCCATAACTCCAGTTCCAAGGTATCCAACTCCCTCTTGTGATTTCCGAGTGCATTGCATGACATGGGTGCACTTATTCACATGCAGCCAATACATTCATACATACACAAAAAATAATTAATAAAATATTTTAATACACAAAAAATAATAAAATATTGTAAATTCATTGTAAAGGTCTTTCACTTCCTTGATTCAGTTTATTTCATTTAGGGTTATCTTTTGTGACAACTGCGGATGGGATTGTTTCCCTGATTTCTTCTCCAGTATGTTTGTTACTCATGTATACAAAGGCTACTGACTTTTGAGTGTTAGTGTGTCCCCAGGGCTGGAAAGACAGCTCAACAGTTAAGAGAACTGGCTGCTCTTGGAGAGGACCTGGGTTTGGCTCCCAGAACCCACATAATGGCTAAAAACTGCCCATAACTCCAGTTCCAGGGGATCTCTCTGACCTCTGAGGGCACGGCAAGACACAGGTGCACTTACATACATGCAGACAATACACTCTTACATAAAATAAAAATAATAAATGAAATATTTTTTAAAATATTGTGTCCTCCAACTTTGCTGAAAATGGTTTTCAGGTTCACAGTTTCTCTGGTGAAGTCTTTAGGCTCTCTTATGTATAGAATCTTACCATCTGCAAATAAAGATATTTTGACTTCTGTCTTGATTATATAAATTCCTTTTACTTGTTTTGGTTGTCTTATGCTCTGTCCAAAACTTCCTGTACTATACTAAATAAAACGGTGAAAGAGGACACCTCTGTCTGCTTCCTGATTTTCATGTTTTGTATTTTATTTCATTTAGTGTAATGCTAGCAATAGGTTTGTTAAATAAATTGGCATATATTCCTTCTAACCTGTTTCTTCTGGATGTTTACCATGAAGAACTTTTGGATTTTTGAATCTATTGGAATAATTATGTGATTTCTGTCCTTACATTCATTTATATCATTTATTTAGGTCTTTTTGAGACAGGGTCTTCCTGCAACCACAGCTGACTCGGAAGTTGCTATGTAGACTAGACTGGGCTTGATCTCATAGAGATCCGCCTGCCTCTGCCTCCTGAGTGCTCAGATTAAAGATGTGGGCTTCCACATCCAGATTCATGTATTGATTTTCATATGTTGAACCATCTATGAATCTCTAGAAAAAGTCTAACTTGATCATGGTGAATGATCTTTGTAATGTGTTCCACTGTAATGTTTGCAAGCATTTTGTTGATAATTTCTACATCTAATTCATCAAGGAGATTTGTCTATAATCTTTTCTTTTTCCTTGTGTCCTTATCTTGTTTTGGTATCAGGGTAATACTGGCTCATAAAAACAATTTGGCAGTGTTTCTTCTCATTTTATGGAATAGTTTGAGCAGCATTGGTGCCAGTTCTTGAAAACCTAAGAAAACATGCCAGTTAGCACATCTGGGCCTTGATTTTTGAGTCATAAGATTTTTATTTTATTTTTTATGTATATGAATTTGCCTGCATGTATGTAAGTGCACTTGTGTCATGCTTAGTGAGTGCTTGGATCAGTGTTTGGTGTTCTTTGGTTTACTTTGTGTTGGTTTAAGCCAGATGCTACGTGAAGTTGAGTCCTGGAGACAAGCAATGCTGATTCATTCGTGGGTGGACTTCTCAGGTGATTTCAGCTCCATTAGGTGACTCATGAGCAGTCATGCAGGTGATGATGGGAACCTGAAGAAGACAGCCTTAGGTCTTGGATCTCCCACAGGACCACTCTGAATTGACCCAGTTTGAAGTGGGAGCCCAGGGTGGGCTGGTGCTGTAGCATGTATTCTTGGGTGACTTTGGTTTTACTCCTGAAGCACAGGGAGGCAGGAAAGAGAATCTATTTGGGTTTTGTAGTTTGAGATTTTTTTGTTTTGCTTTGTTTTTTATTCATTTGTTTGAAGTTTTCAGAGGATCTCCCTCTAGTCCTAGCTGGCCTGAGATTTGCTGCATAGACTAGGCTGGCCTCCATCCCACAAAGATCCACCCTCCTCTGCCTCTGGAGTGCTGGGATTATATGAAGAGAATTTATTTGAAGTAATAGAGTATAATCTGTTCTAATCAGAGACAGAATTTACAGACTGGAGGGATGGCTCTGTGATTAAGAACACTGGCTGCTCTTACAGAGGACCTGGGTTCAATTCCTAGCACCCACATGGCAGCTAACAACCATCCATAACTCCAGTTCCAGAGAATCCAATGCCCTCTTTTGACCTCTGAAGGCCTTGCAGGATATGTACGCACTTACATACATGCAGGCAATGCACTTATACACATAGAATAAAAATAACAAATTTTTTAAAAATTAAAAAGAGACAATTTAGGAGTAAATTGTCTACTTCTTAGTGTGTGAATTTGGGCAAATTGCTGAAGAGTGTTGTCTTAGCTTCCTCATTAGAAGAACACCTCTCAAGGAATGAATGACGTTCTAGTGAGGTCAGAATTCAGAAAAACATCTGCTGTTCGAATTACAATAAGGAGTACAGATATTATCTGTTACTGTGAGCCATAAATGAATTTAGTTGATTGGCAGTCTTAGAAATAAATGGAATTAAAATCCATATTGCTTGGGGTTCTTTGAGAAAAGTACTAGGTTTGAATAATGGTAAAAACAGTTTACCCCAAGCCAATGGACTATTAATTTACTTGCTATTTCTTGTTTTAATTTTATTTATTCAACCACATAAAGACTGTTCATTTATAATTTGAGCTACATAGTATAGACAGAAATGTTATTTATTGCTTTAAGTAAACTATTCATGTGATACTTTATTTCTTATGAATGGGCTCTGCCACATGCTAATTAGTGAATTTTTTCTGAGTGAGATCAATGGTGCAGTTGAGAAAATCGCCGGAGGGAAAGCTTCCAGGCTTCTTGTGCTGCAGGGCATGTTAAGCCTACTATAAAGTTTGTTTAAATTTCTCTCTTCCATCTTCTTAAACAGTCTAAATATAAAACCAATTCACACCCTTTAAGGAAAAAAAAAAGTCGCCTTATGTATCTGCTAATCTCTCTGTAAACCTCTGAGGATGATTGATGTGATTACTTAAACCCAAGTGTTCAAAGAGACAGCTTCATGTAGGAATTAGATATTTTCTGTTTCATGGTTGGTCTTTTCCCTCTCAGTATGGAGTGTTGATCTGGGGCTTTCTCAGTTGTCCCCAGCAGACCCAGGTCAGGCCAGTGTTGGCAGCCTTTCCTCTAGCCCAACAGTATCTCAGACTTGCTGATGGACAGTGCAATCCCAAGGCCACACCATGAACAGCTCACTGGATGCCTACAATCCCTGGCTCTTGCCTGCAATGTCTCTCTGGGGGAATTAAAAATACAGACAGTTGTGGGGCCTAGGCCTATTGCAAAATGTATTGAGCAAGCAGCGTGTGATAGGAGTCTCCTCTTCCTGAAGCTATGGCCTAGGTCCTAGGAAGCCGCTGTAGGTGTGGCCTGAAGTTTCATTTCCTCGTTCCTCAGCACTTGCTTCACCTGACCCCTAAAGGCCACGTCCGCCCTAAAACCTTCCTGCCTTTACCTAAAGACCCTGCCTTGAACTTTCCCACCTTCAGTAATGGACAGACAGGCCTCCCTATATAAACCCCTACCTTGATTTCAATAAACAAGCTGTCCACTGACATAGTCTCCCAGGAGTTCTTTCCTATCACACCCTGGGCCACCTGAGGACCTGTTTGTTTGCTCTCTGAGATGGCTAGTGTGCAACAGCTGCCCCATGCAGAGGAAGACCTCCAGACAGTAGCGGCTGGAGGAGTGGCTGGACAGTTAAGAGGACTGACTGCTCTTGCAGAGGGCCCACATTTGATTCCCAGCACCAACATGGGGCAGTTCCAGGGGAAGCCAATGCCTTTTTCATTTCATGACGGGTACACTTACACACAGGCAGGCAATACGCTCATACCAGTAAAATAAACATAATAAATAAAAATTTAAAAATACAGACAGTAATAATTAAGAGACTGCTTTCTATCTCTTCACAAATTTGAATGGATTTCCACTTTCAGAACACTTGAACAGGAGTTCCTGTGCTACCTTTCACTTTGAAGGTGCTAGAACGTGGTGTTAGAGACTCCTATTTCTCCTACCTGCTTAGACATTATTTTTATCATAAAGATCTATGCTTTTTTCCTCCCATTTCTTCAGTTTCGTTCATTCTTATCTTCCACTCGGCTTAACTCTGGAATTAGACAGCATTAGCAATCCTTTTAAAATACAAGGAGAGCTTCCTTTCCTAGAGGAGACATAGGCTAGAATAGTGTTTCTCAAAGTGGTTCCTCTGGTCTCCCTGGGAATGTGTTGTAAAGGACACCAGAGCAGAGATGCAAAAACCATTCACCCCATTGATCCAGTTTTTGTCTAGCTCTACCTTATATACCTACTCATTACTTTTCACAGCTACAACCTACTGTCAAGCTAGAGAACTAACGGAGACCCAGGTGTGTGTAGAGGCCCAGGCTTTTTGTCCCATGGGTAGACTTGGTCGCAGCGTACAGTCCAGCAGTAGGCCACTCACGCTTCACCTTCACTGACCTGAACTACCCCTATTTACATCATAATATTTAGAAGCTACTCACTTGTTAACTATCTGCATTTTTTTCTTATTTTTAGAACTATCTCACAACGAGAAGTATATACTATGTAATCTTTTGATATTTCCCCCTTCAACCAGCATAATGACCTTAGGACATACCCAGGCTGTATCTATCAATCATTTGTTCCTTTTAAAAATTATAGTTCATAATAGTAGTAGTCCATAACCATGCATGGTATAGATGTTCCTTTCTTTAACTTTTCTATTAAAGTCACTATTGTTGTTTCAAACAGTGTCTATGAGTATTCAAATAGATCTTCGTTTGAGTTGAAGTGTCCATTTACATGCAGTAAATGATCTGGCATCAGATTGCTGTGGTACCTGACTAAGACTGACATCATAAGAAGCTGTCAGACTTACCCAGGCACCATTTTACAGGTCGATCAGTAGCATGTAGGTGCCTGTTTCCCTGTTATTTCCGCCAGCATCTGGTTCTTAGGTGCACAAGTGTTTTGTCTGCCTGTATGCGAGTTCACCAATGTTATGCAATGCCCATGGAGGCCAGAAGAAGGCATTGGAGCCCCTGGAACTGGAGCTAATGACAGTTGTTAGCTGCCATATGAGTGCTAGGAACTGAACCCGGGTCTTCTGTAAGAGCAGCCAGTGCTTTTAACCTCTGAATCATCTCTCCAGTTAAGTATTTTGGTAGTGTGTGACTGCATTTCCCAGTAACTTGCACCGTGAGCAGTGTCCTCCATCCCCTTTTTATCTGCCTATCTGATGAAATGGCTCTATTCTCAGACCTTTTTCTAGCTGGATTGTTTGTTAGTTCTTTGCTGAATTTTTAGATTCTAGATATGAGTCCTTTGCCAGATATTTGGTTTGAACATATTTTCTCCTAATTTGTAATGTCTTTTCATTCTTTCAACAGAGTTTTTCATACTGAAAACATTTAGTTCTGATAAACTAGCCATCATTTGTCCTCTTTTCCCTATGGATAACAACTGATGACTAAGAATCTTTTCTAAGTGTTAGGTTCTAAAGATTTTTTAAGTTTTCATCCTAAAGTTGTATGTATTTATATCTAAATTTATCCTCCTGTTTTAGATAGCTTTTCTCTAAGCTGTGAGGTTTAGGTGAAGTTTTTTTTTCTAGTCTGTGATATCCAATTACTCTGCAGACTTTGTCAGAAGAATATTCACCTACTATTGGAGTATAGCAGTGGATACACTCAACATAGTAAATATTTGCATGAAAAAAATGACCTTATGAAACCCTGTGTAATAAAAAGACTGTCCTCCTACCATGGAGTTACTTCTACAGCTTTGACGAAAATTAGGTGGTTGTGCTGTGTGAAGTTCTTTTCTTGGCTTCATTCCTTTGCGCTATGGCCCCCTCCCTCTGCCTGTCTAGTCTCATTAGGTCTTAAATGGGCAGCCTGATCCCTGCCATTTAACACATTTTCAAAATTGCATTAATGACTATTTTAATTTCTTTTTCTTTCCATTTAATTCCATATAATAGAATAGAATCATCTCATCCAACTCTACAAAACATTTCCTGAAAGCTAGACGTGGTGGTCCATGCCTTTAATCCCAGCACTCAGGAAGCAGAGGCTGGCAGATCTGTGTGAGACTGAGGCCAGCCTGAAATATATGGTGAGTTCCAGGTCACTTGGGGCTTCAAGGCAACCCTGTCTCAAAAAGACTAAAAAATTCCTTAGACTTTGATAGGAATTGTGTTAACTTGCATTTTACTCTGGGAAAAACGGAAATTTCACTGTTATCTATAGTAATGAATATGCAAGCTCCCTCTATTTACTTAGGGTTTTAATTTTTTAAATCAGTCTTTTATAATCTCCAGCAATTAAGTGCTGTTCATGTTGTTATGTTTTTCCTCTGTGAATTTATTTATTTTGTTAATTATTAGTGGCAATGTATTTTAAATCTTTCTTCCATGATACATATTGTGGGTACATAATAATATAACTGGTTTTCATATTCTGATACTGGGTATTGTGTTCCCACTGAACTTCTTCCTCAGTTCCAATTTTCTGTTGTTCTTGATTCCTTGGGGTTTGTCTAATAACTTTGATGGTGTCATCTGAGAACAGAAATAGTTTCAGTTTTTCTATTTTGTCATATATATGTATATCCTTTACTTTTGTGTGTGTATACTTGAATACATGTTGATGGGTGCAGGAACCTATGCACATTTTCGAGTGTGTGTGTGTGTGTGTGTGTGTGTGCGTGTGTGCATGTGTGCATATGTGTAGAGGTTAGAGATTAAGCCTGGGGTCATTCCTCAGGAGCTGTCCACCTTGCTTTTTTTGGCTTCTATTTTTTCTTTTTTAAAAATATTTTATTGAGTTTTATATATTTCATACAGCAGTTCTGAATCAAATTTAGACCCCTCCCTCCATCCACTTCTCTCCAACCCCCACCAGGCCTCATGATTCTGTCATACATGTTAAGTCCTATCCGGGCAAGCATTAATGTCCAGATGTCCTTTAGTGAAAATTCATGCACTGGAGTCTGGTCAGGCTATCTAGAGATGGTAGATAAGACATGCTCTCCATCTCCCAGTAGTAATCAGTCTTCAGAAGTTTTCAGACTAGGTCCGACCCATCACCAAGTTCTATGACTCCACTTTGGGCCCTTGTCTAATTTGAGTTGGTGTGGGTGCTGTGCTCATTGCCATCATTGCCACAGTTTGACATGTGCCAGCTTCCAGTAGCCTGAAATATTCTGCTTCCCTAAGTTCATGAACCAGCCCTAGATCTTACAGTCTTTCCACCCTCTCTTCTGCAATGATCCCTGAGCCATAGGTGGGTGAGGTTCAATATAGGAGTCCTATCTTGGAATACATAATCTGCAGTCTCTTATTCTATAAAACTTGGCCAGTTGTGGCCTTCTGTGTGCACAGCACTGTGTTGTTTAAGGACGTTTCACTGGTGATAGGTGAGGGATGCTTTAATATTCTTGCTATTACCGTGAGCCTTAGGTGTAGAGGTTCAACTGTAGATATGTCACCTAGGAGTAGGCATCCCTCAGTCATATATTCCTGTATCTGACCAGTTGTGGAATTCTCCATCTGTTGCAAAAAGAAGTTTCCTTGATGAATGGCATACTATGTTTGTAGAATTAGAATCCATATCTAGCATATGGTAAGAAATTTCATTTCTCTAGAGACATGACAGAGATAACGTTCTCTCTAGGATCTGTGCTCCCTTCAACCCTGTGTATCTGGCTGAGTCTACAGTGCCCTTGAGTTTACTCCCATTGAGAAGGTTTTAAGTCCAGTTAGACAGCTGTTGATCACCACCCCACCCCATGAGAGTGCTACTGCACCAATAGAGGTCGTGTGCTGTGCTGGTTGTTGTGGCTATTAGAATTTAGGGCTGGGTTGGACCATTGATTGATTTTCCTCCTTATCAGTTTGCGTGTTATCATCTGGCATTACAGAAGCTAAAGTTCAGGTAGAAGGCTTCCAGGTCAGTTCCTGCTCCATTGCTGTGAGTCCTGTATCCCAGGTATGTCTTGTCTTCAGCAGTAGGTATTATCTTCTAGTTCTGGGAGATAACCAAGAACTTTGGCAATAGCCTGTCTTATTTGGGGAGTCTCCTGGACCACTCTCACCAACCACACAGTTGGAGGTACCTCCTGTCTGGCACTGTGTTCCTTGTACACAGCCCCTGGGTATATAGATGTACAAATGTTTACACACTGCATTTCTCATGGGGTTTCAGTGGTGTCACATTTCCTCTGAGTTCTGTAGCCCTCCAAGATTCATTCATCTCTGACCCTTTACCTCCTTCCTCCCTTCCCAGTTCCAGCACCCATTATCCCAACCCTCCCCCCATTAACACCCGCCTCCTTCCTTCTCTCCCACACCATGACCCCCTGAATGTTCCTCCCTCCTCTCCTCCCTGACAAACACTTTCACTTTCCCCCCATCCTGTAACATGTCTCCTACTATCCCCATTTTTCAGGATCTTTCTTTTCCTTTATCTCCTGTATTCTTTCTCTTTCCTAGATCCTAGTGTTACATCCCCTCATACTGGGGATTGGTGCTACAATTCACAAATGAGGGAGAACATAAGCTGCTTGATTTTCTGCACTTGTATTACTTAGTATAACAGTCTCTAGCTCCAACCATTTACCTGAAAATTTCATCTTTTCTTAGTGCTGCATAGAACACCATTGTGTAAATGTACCATGTTTTCATTCATCAGTTGAGGGACATTCAGGTTGTTTCAATTTCTTAGCTAGTGTGAAGAGAACAGCAATAAATATGGATGTACAGGTATCTCTGCCATAGGATGAGTTCTTTGGGTCTATGCCAAGGAGTGGTAAAACTGGATCATTTGATAGATTCGTTTTTGTTTTTTTAAGAGTTTTCCACACTACTTTTCATAGTAGTTGCACAAATTTACATTCCCATCATCAGTGAAAGAGAATTCTCCTTTCTCCATGTCCTCTCAAGCATTTGGTGTCTTTCATTCTCTTGATCTTAGTCAGTCTGACTGAGTTGAGTTAGAATCTTAAAGTGGTTTGTATCTGCATTTCTCTAATTACTAAGGATGCTGAGCACTTCTTAAGGTGTTTCTTGCCATTTTTATTTCTTCATTTGAGAACTTTCTGTTCAGCTCTATAGCCCATCTTTTTATTGGGTCATTTATTTTCTTGTTTCTTTGTTTTGTGAGTTCTTTGCATATTCTGGATATTAATCTTCTGTAGGATGTGTAGCTGGTGAAGATTTTCTCCCACTCAGTGGGTTTCTTCTTCCCTTCCTTGGTTGTTTCTTTTGCTGTATGGAAACTTTGTAGCTTAATAAATTTCCCTATGTTGATTGTTTACCTTAATGCTTGAGCAGCTGATGTCCAATTTAGAAAGTCCTTTCCTAGGCCTATATTCTAGAGGGTGCTGCCTATATTTTCTTCTAGCACTTTCAGAGTTTCGGGTTTTATATTGAGGTCTTTGATCCATTTGGAGTTGACTTTTGACCAGGGTGAAATATAAGGGTCCAATTTCATTCTTCTACAGGTAGAGATCCAGTGTTGCCTACACTATTGGTTGAAGACATTGTCTTTCCTCCATTGTGGGTTTTTGGCACCTTTGTCAAATATCTGGTGGATGAAATTGCATGTAATCTTGTTTGGGTCTTCTATTATGTTCCATTGATCTACCAGTCTATTTTTGTGTCAGTACCATGATATTTTTATGGTGATAGCTCTGTAATATAATCTGTGATGCAGAAAAGACCTTTAACAAAATCCAACATGCATTCATGTTAATATTTCTGGAGGTAATTGGTCTGGAGGGAACATACCTCAGCATAATTAAAGTTATGTACAATAAACCCATAACCAACATCATTCTAAATGGAGAAAAACTGGAAGCATTCCCATTAAAATCAGGAACCAATCAGGGCTATCAACTATCCCCACTCCTTTTCAATATAGTGCTTCGAAATCTTTCAAGATCAATAAGACAAAAGAAGAACATTAAAGGAGTACTAATTGGAAAAGAAGAAGTCAACTTATCCCTATCTGCAGATGATATGATATTATAAATAAGAGATCCCAAAATTCCACCAGAAACCTATTAGAAATTAGTAACACTTTCAGTAGAGCAGTAGTTAACAAAATCAACTTACAAAACTCAGTAGCCTTTCTATATACCAATAACAAACAATCGATAAAAGCATTCAAGGAAACCCTCCCATCCACAAAAACCTCAAATATTAAAATATTTAGGAATAAACCTAACTAAAGACATTAAAGATCTCTACAATGAAAATTTCAAATGTTTAAAGAAAGACATTGAGTAAGACATTAGAAGATGGAAGGTCCTACCATGCTCATGAATTGGTAGAATCAGTATTATAAAAATGACCATCCTACCAAAAGCAATCCATAGATTCAATGCAATGTCAATGACAAAAATGCAAAGGACATTTTTCATAGGGCTAGGAAAAAACATCCTAAAATTCATTTGGAATCATAAAAGACCCCGGAGAGCCAAAGCAATGTGGAGCCAAAAGAACACTTTGCTTTTTGACACAGGGTTCCTCACTGGGCTAGCATTTGCCTATTCAGCTAGGTTGTCTGACCTGTGAGCCCCAAGCTCCATCTCTTTCTATCTCCCCAGAACTGGAATTAAAACATGTCCCTCTACCAGGCTTTTTACATAGGTTCTGGGAATTGAACTCACATCCTCCTGCTTGTAAGGCAAGTGCTTTACTGAGCTGTCTTCCAGCCTTATAGATCCATTTCTTATGCACTTTTTCTTGTCCTTTTTTTGTATGTTTTAATGGATCTCATTACACAGCCCTAGCAGGCCTTGAACTTGCTATTTAGACCAGGCTTGCCCTTAATATATGGCAATCCTTCTGTTTCCTGAGTACTGAAATTAGTGGTGTCTGCCATAACATCTGGCTTCTCTTTTTCTTGACATCTCTCACGATGTTGACTTCAACGGTGAGAGCAGATGTCCTTGCTCAGTCCCATATTTGGGGCACATTCAGTCCTCGACACTATATATATACATACACACACACACACACCCTCAGCAATGCTATAGTTTTCTGAGAGCTTTTATCAGTAATGAGAGATGAGTTTGGCAAATACTTTTTCTGAATCAATTGATATGACTGCGATTATTTGGACTTAGTATACTACTGTAATAAATTAGTACACTGATGGGTTATCAAATATTAACCAGGAGTGAATCCCTGAATCAGCCCAACTTGGTCACAGTATATAGTTATTTGATGTATTTCTGAACTATTTTGTTAATATTGGGATCTTGATAGGCCTTGTGGTGCAGTCAAGGGGGAAGAGGCAAGAACAGGAGTTTGAGGTCAGCTACAAAGTGGGAACTTGTCTCCAAAAAAGGACAACAATATCCACAACTAAAACAATACAAACCAAGAAACCAAAAAAAAAAAATGATAAAGAAAAAAATTGAGAAGATGACAGAGAAGACTGGTGTCTCTCTGGGAGTGTCTTGCTGGGAATGATATTCCTTCATCTTTTTTTCATGTTTGAATTCTCTGGTTACAGAATCAAGCTACTATTGGTTTTTAAAAAATAGACAGTAAGTATTGGACAGTGTCCTTTTCCATTTTGGGAAGATATTTTATGGTATTAATGTAGACTCCTGTTTGGTAAAATTTTGTAGTGAGACTAACTGAGCCTAGAGATTTCTTTTTGCAAGAATTATATATATATATATATATATATATATATATATATATATATATGTAGTACATATTGTATATATATATAATGAAATATATATATATAATGAAATATATATATTTCATTCCTATGGGATGTCTGATCCTAGTTCGAGGCCTTCGAACAATTCTACCTCTAGTAGGCACATGGTGAATACTAGGAGGTTTGGCTAATCTTGCCTTCCCCCCTTCCATTAACCTAGTTGGTGAGCTTCTCATCATTACATCTTCATTCTCATGAGCTAACTCCACTATTATTCTAATAGTTCTCATGTTTTAATTACAGCCCTTTATGCCCTTTACATATTAATTTCATATCATGTCATGAATGCAGTTACTTCAATGGTTATGCATTTATAGTTTATATTGGGAGCACTGTGGTGGTTTATGCTTTTTAAGGAACTATTCCATTTTATCTAAGTTGTCAGATTCACTTGTCTAGAATTGTTCACAGCGTCACCTTATCCCTATGGTGTCTGCAGGGTCTGTAGTGCTAGTGTGTTCCTGTTATTGATGTGAAAATTTTTCTCTACCCTAAAGTAAGCATTTATCACTATGAATTCTTTTCAGCAACTATTTAGTTGCATCAAACAGATTTTAATACACACTTTTATTTCATTCAATGTTGTCTAAGATATTTTCTTTTCTATCGACCCCCCTTTAGGGGTCGTAAGAAGATTCCAATATGGCTAGGGAGTTACATTCAGAGAGACATATGAAATTAACTAGCTTTTTATACCCATGGGTCCTAGGAAGAGGCTTGGTACATCATTCAGGGCCATACAGGAATGGCTCAAGTCTCCCCCAAGCAGGTGAGGAAACAGAGTGAGGAACCGTGAGCAAGTGTCTTTATCAAAGACCAGAGTCCACAAGCACCACGAATGATGGAATTTAACTAGGGAGTCTCCATGTCACTAGATTTTCAGGAAAGGGCATGAAGAATTTGAGGCAGAGACCAACTTTATCACACTGGAATACTGCTTGTGTGGCTGGAGTACTCCCCAGCTCTACTCACATTAAGGCATTAAAAATAGGAGGTTGGAAGTTTATAATATGGTCTCATGTATACTCAGTAGTAGTTAATTCAGTTGCTCAGTTCCCAGATACTTGGGGATTTTCCTGTTCTGTTACTGTTATTAAATTCTAGTTTAATTTCACTATGGTCAGAGAACATAGTATGTAGGGTTTCAATTCTTTAAAACAAATTGAAATTTGTCTTCTGGATTATAATATTGCCCACCTGGGCATGTTTCACATGCATATGAAAAGCACATGTATTCTACTCTTAGAGGAATGTCCTAGAAATGTCAATGAAGCCTTTCACTGGTGGGGTTGATCAATCAGTCTGTCTCATTGATGGTTTTCTATTTAGTTGACCTACTAGTCATTGAAATTCCCACCACTAATTTGGAAATATCCTTCCATTCACATGCTTTGCCGCTTTGTTTTTATTTTTATTTAAAAATATTTTTGATTGATTTATTTTACGTATATGAGTGTTTTGCCTGTGTGTGTGTAAGTTCACCAATGTCATGCAGTGCCTGTGAAGGTCAGAAGAAGTCACTGGATCCCCTGGAACTGGAGTTACAGACAGGTGTTAGCTGCCATGCGGTCTGGGAACCGAACCTGGGTTCTCTGGAAAAAACAGTCAGTGTTCTTAACCAGTTAGAAACGTAACTAGTACAAACTCAAAGAGAAGTGTGAGGCATATGTGTGATGAGGCGGCTTGCTCCATTCTGCATTTGTACATTAACCAGTTTCGAGGAGATGGGTTTGGTTTCATATGCTCTCCGGTCTCCTAATTATTAAAGCAAGTGGTTGCTTTTATAACCCATGTTCAGAGATGTCAGATTGAAGAGAGAAAATAGTTCCATAAACTTAATTACCAATAATTGAAACACACCACACTTACTTTTGGAAGATAATTATTGTCTTCAGTGGGACCATACTCTGACAATTGTGAGACTTTGCCTCGACTCACCTTCTGCCACTAGGAAACAGATCCAGGCATATGTGAGAGTGGCAGATGGGCAGCAATAACGCACACTTCCTAAATGTGCCGCCCGACATCCAGATTCTGTTTCACTTACATATTTCCTTATTGTCCTGTTGGAGGAGGTCAGGTGACTGATACACTGGCCTCTCCCCAGGTGCCCTTCATTCAAGGCACCTCATATTCAGGAGGCATTGTTGGGGATGCTAAAATATTAACCGTTTTTTCTGACAGCCAATGATTAACACTGAGGCCTTTTTACACTTCTCTGCAAGCCAATTCTGAAATGCAAATTTAAAACTTGTCAACTGACTTTCATGAGAAATTAAAATGAGAACATCTTAATAGGACTAAATATTACCTTATTGTTAAAATAGCTTTCAACTGTGGTTTGTCTCAGTATGTAAGAAATGTCCTTTACTGTGAACTCAGACTGTCCCCTGCAAGCTCTTATGCGAGTCCTCGGTCCCTCGCTTGTAAGTGGTGCTGTTCAAAGGTTCTGGAGATGTGAGGTGTAGCTCTTTTGGAGAGTGTAGGCCATTGGAGGAAGGTCCTTGAGGGTATCTCACCCTTGGCCCCTTCCTATGGGCAACAGGATGAAAAAGCCACTCCGCCACATGCTGGGGCTACTGTGGTGTTCTGCCAAAGTGCACAGAGCCAAAAGACTATGGATCGAACCCTCTGACACTGTCAGCAAAACAAAAAAGCTTAAATTGTTCTGTCAAGTATTTTGGTCACAGCATGCAAAAATAAATACTACAAATTCACTACTGATAAAATAAATTTAAATTAAAAGAAAGCGTGAAGCCATTAGAGATGTCTGAGAACCACAAGCTCAGCTGAGAACCACTGGCTTATAACTTTTGCTCTAGAATATCTTTAGCATCAAGGATGCAATTTCAATGGCTATGGCTCAGATAATTTTAATACAAGCTGTTGTCAATGTTGTTTAATGAGTGAAAACTGAGGGTATCTACTTTTTACTTGCTTTGAGTCCTGTTTCTAATAGATCATGTTTTTAGAAGAATTGAGCCATCAGGGCTTGCTCATACCCCATAATTATACTGAAATATGTCCTAGTCCTTCTGCTACTAGTATCAATGAGCTTGAGGGTAACGTACGAATTATGCAGAAGATCATGATCCTGAAATGTGTGCCATGCTTGCACAAAGGATGCCCGCCAGCTAATAGAGACTATGCCAGAGACACTGTAAGTACTACATAGGCTAAGCCCTCACCCTCGAAGCTGCCCTTTGAGCTCTGTTATCTCCATTTTCATTGTATAGATAAAGAAACTCAAATCATGGAGTGAGTTGTAAGTCACTAGTTCAAGTCAGAGCTGGTAAATGGCAGTCAGTCAGGATTTTCTCTGGTGGCTGCTCCAGACCTCATGATCTTAGCTCTCAGTTCATAGCCTGTTAGTCTCCTCAGTCGACATTCATCTACTCACTGATCATCATCATTTAAACCAAATCTAATTTCATCACTTGTGTATGTTGGGTGGACTTTTTTTTTCCTGACCTGCTATAGAATGGCACTTGAGAGAGATTTATTCATTTGGCTTTCCTTGTCTATAGACAATACATTTGCATCACCGCAAAATTAGCAATTAGTTCTTTGCTGAGGCTGCACACATTTGCACATAGCTGCCCAGACAGTAAGTTACTCCTGCTTTCCTGTAAGCAGAGTGAGCTGTCAGGAGGGCCCTGTTTCCCGGGGCCAGTGTTTACGTGAGATGCAGTAGGAGATCAGGCTTTCCTAGAGCATGCCCACACTCAGCGACCACTGTACCTGTTCCCGTGTCACCAGGGGACTTAACTCCACATCATGCACTAGCTGGTGGAGTTGGCAATTATAACCCTCCTGAATGGGAACTCATGTGGTGGTTTCTGTTACCTGCTTATAAGGTGACATTTTTTTTTCTTTATGAAATGATTTATTAACAAGACAATTAAAAACCTTAAGTCTTAAGTATATCTATTTTATAATTGTTCATAATTTATATAGGACCTGCGTAAAACACACATTCGTCTGGTATTTTCACTACTGGCAGTTTCACACATGGCCCTTTTTAGCAGCACAGGAAAAACACACCCTGGACTTCCTGCCACTAATGTTGGGGGCTGATGGCAGCTTCCCTGACCTTTTCTGGGTGTCTGCCGGTGGCCACTGCACACTGGTCTCGGCAGTGATGGAGAGCAGGCCACTTTTGTTTTCCAGATTTTTCCTTCTAGATGGTGGCAGTGAGTTTGGAGCATGAATTCAATAAGACAAGCTGAAAGGAAGAGGACAGACTTTCCAAAGACAGAAAGCAGGAGCCGCAGCCTGGGGAGTCTCACTGTGGCTTCTGAGAGCCCTGCCTGATGCAGAAATGGAAAACACTTGGGCGGGTCAAAGGCCTGTAAGTGCAGATACTTGGAAGCTTTGAAGAGACAGTCCCCATGACTCCTCAATGACTAAGACTTAATTAGTACAGCATAGACTAATTCAAGTTCGGTGAGATAGACAAAATATTGTTAAATTTATTACAACACCTAATTCTATTTTCTTGCTCTCCAAATTGAGGTTTAGAGCTCTGCAGGTTCCCACAGCAGTGATGTAACTACAGAGTCTGTTTATCCAGTAGCTCAAAAACAATGCCAACACGTAGCAGAGATGCACAGATGAGAAGGGGAAGATCAGAAAGAAAAGAAGGTGAAGGTCAAGCCTCAGCCTGAATGCAATAAACGTGAACTACCAAAGGCTTCAAAAACACAAGCAGAAAATAGATCGCATTATGATATAACAATTTTGACAACTACATTAAAAAGTGAATGTTCACTTCAGAAGAGAATTTAAAACCCATCAAGAGGGAAGTGGATAAATTGTTAAAGTTATCTTTAAAGTTATCTTTAGAGTAAGTCATTGATTAAAATAAATTTTTGTTGTTTCACTTGATAGGTACATTCTTTTCTAATGTTAAATAAAACATGGCCAGAGGAGATGACTCGGAGTAAAGGCTTTGTTGCCATCAGGCCCAACCAGCTAAATTCTGAACTGGATCCTGTAACCCATGGAGTGAAAGAAAGAAACCAACTCCCACAGTTGTCTTCTATCCTTCACACATGCACCATGGTACATATGCATACACACACACACACACACACACACACTCTAATAATAAACATAAAAAGAAGTCTTGATTTACTCAGAGAATTTCTTGGCATCTTTTAAATACTTTGGCCCATATGTATATATAGGCTATGGTAATTTTTCGATAATTTGTATGTAATTTTAACTATACAAAGTAAAGTAATAAGCCTACAACATATTAGAAATAAGATTGATTATTGGTGGCTATTTCTTTGGGTTGTAACAGTCATCGGACAGTGTTAATAATACTTTTATTATGATTGTGGCATTGGGAATGCACTCTGGGGTCTTGCACATTCTAGGCAAGCTTTCTAGATTGAGCTACAACACCAGCCTCTGACACTTCCTCTCTTAACAAATACAGCATCGCATTACCTCTCCAGCCTTGGCTTCATCTAGGCTACAAGCTACACCACTTACTTTGGATTTAAAAGAGCCAATGATTCCTTCTGAGCAACATATCTTTTGCAGTATTTAGCCTACTATTATCGGTTTGCTGCTGTGGCATACACCTGCTTTAGTGTGTCCGATTTCTTTCTTTGAGTTCCCATTTCCCATATCATCCTGAGAACAGACAAAGCAGTCTATTTTGTGTTTTCTGTCACGATAGATTTAGGGTAGGCAAGAAGAACGTCTAAGTAAAGTAGATTTGGTTTGAAAGTTTCTGCCAGTCATTGTTCTTGCCTTTCTAGAACTTTATGCCTAATGTGACAAGCAGAGGGACAGAAGGATAAAGCAAGATAATGATATGAAAATGAAGAAAAGAAATAAAAATTCCAAGACAGCTTTGGCTTTGTTCAATACCTTACAATAACAGTCCAGCTTGACAGTTAAAATGTTTGAATTTTGATGACTAAACAGAAGGTGGTGGTCATTTTGGAAGATGAACTCATTCTGGTATTGAAGCCATGTGGTCTCAGCTACACACACCATCCTGCTCCTTAGCACAGAAATTTGTAATCTGGGTAAAGGGAGCACGATACTGCCTTTAGTGGGAAACGGGAAGGAGTTCGGGATAGTCAGGTCAGGACCCTCGTGTCTGAAACAGTTGAACAGTTGAAGAGGCAAGAGACTTCTGGACCCTAACTGTGGACTGGTATGGTTTTGGGCGTGAAGTGTTCTCCCCAAAGGACCCATGTATTAAACACTTGTCCACATTTCTAGAAACTTGAGAAGGTCCAGCCTAGCTGGAGGAAGGCGGTCACTGGGAGTGGCAAGACCTTGAGGCGTGCATCTTTGCGACTCTGTTTCTCACCTGCTGTGAGGTGGGTGGCCTCTGTATTTCCTCTCATAACAAGATATCCTGACGTACCATGGACTCAGAATCCATAGCGGCAAGGGCTCTGGACACAACATCCTGAAACCAGGAGCTAAAACAAGTAACTCACCCTTTAGTTGTTTTGATTTGGTATTTGGTTACAATGTAAAGCTGAATAACACAGCTTGGCCATTAACCACTTTAAACTTCAGTCTCTTAAAAAACTGATGCGTATGAGCATTTTGCACCACATACGTGCAATGCCTGCGGAGGCCAGAAGGCACTGACTCCTCTGGAACTGCAGTTAAGGATAGATGTTACCTATCATGTGGGTGCTGGAAACTGAACTTGGGTCCTCTGGAAGAGTAGAGTGCTTTTAACCACTGAGCCATCTTTCTAGCCCCTTCAGTGTCTTTATATGGCGGAAAAACACAGATTTTATTTTCAGGTTGAAAAAGATGGTGAACCTAGATCTTGAGTCAGCAAAGTCCTGGAAATATTAGAAAACAGGTGATCAAAATGATTTGCAATTAAAACCCTTAAAAATACTAATGAGAACAATATCCAGAGAAACTAAGACTCTATTTGGGGGCGCTGAAGAGATGACTCAGTAGTTAAGAGCACTGGCTGCTCTTGCAGAGGACCTGGATTCAGTTCCCAGTATCCACATGGCAGTTAACAACCATTTCTAACTCCAGGTCTAGGGAATCTGACACCCTCTTCTGGCATCCCCAGGCATTGCATGACCCAGGTGCACTTACATACATGCAGGCAAAACACTAGTACACATGAAATAAAAATAAAAGGAAGAATATAGAAAAATGGAGAGTTGACAAAAGCTATGCTAGGCAACTATGACTGAAAGAAAACAAAGGCAGGAATTAAGTCAAATACATACATCTATATAGTCTTTTGAGTCTTGCTCCATACAATCCAAGGTAGCCTTGAACTAGCTATACAGTTGAGGATGACCTTGAACTTCTGATTCTCCTCCCTCTACCTCCCAAATGTTGGGATTGCAGGCATGCACTACCATGGTAGTTTTATACAGGGATCGAATTCAGGGCCTTGTGCTAGAAAAGCACTCGACCAACTGAGTTACATCCCCAGTCCCCGCAAAGGAAGCTAAAAACATCACATAAGAAATTAAATGATAAATATGTGAAAAGACAAAAAGTATGAACAAAAATCCAGCTGATAATAAAGTCTAAAAACTCTTGGTAGAACTGTGAGAATATGTAAATCATTTTCAGGAAATCCGATGTAGCAATCTTTCATATAAACTGATCTTCTTCATCCTGTTTAACAATCTTTGTCTTCTCCAGGAAAGGATGATGCTTTTCCCAAAGTTTCATTTGCCTTTCATTCTAGTTCTATGACCCATTTCACATACATTTTTATATGTTTCAGATAAATTTTGTGAGTAGTATGCATCAATGCCAAGGTTCTCATAGACAGAGAAAGCAGGGACTAAAAACCATGTATTAAGCAGTCACTTCCTTCAGAGTTTGTATTTAAACTCATTTTATATACTGTCTTAGTCTCTATTAGGTCATACTGTATAACACTCAGAATCCCAGAATGCAGGATTTGCATGAGGTGCCAGAATTTTCCAATACTGGAATCCTGACACAGACAGGAAGTGACTGGCTGGTTGCAGGCACTGGCCACTGGGAGAGTCTGCATGACCTGTAGCGCGTGGCCCAAGCTTTCGCGATGTCAGCATCATTGCAGTTGCTGGTAACCTGTAGACAGCTGTCAGCTCTCGTCCTTAAAGCAAAATGTGTATTTCTTTCAAGTACAAAGGCTAGGTTCAGATATCATTCCAACACTGGTATGAAACTCAAGCTTCCTGGGTATCAACTTTGAAAGCATGGACTACTTTCTCTAACAGAGTAGCTCATAGTATCAGTAGAGGCATGAGGCAGGAGACATCTGCACTCTCTTTGTCTGGTGAGCCACATCCTTGAGGAATGGCTGCTCTCTCCTATGTGTGCAATTGTTCCAGGAAGGAGTCAACAACCACTAGCATTGCCGGAGACTTCCACCTTCATGTGGTACTACAGTCATCTTCGTAGTTCTTATTGTGTATTTACATGTATATGTATGTGCAGGTGTGCATGTGTGTACAGGCCAGAGATTAAGCATCCTGTTTTCCTCAGTTGCTCTCCCTTCTTGCTTTTTGAGACAGGCTCTCTCCCTGTAGCTGAGGGCCAGTGGTTCAGCTAGCCAGGCTGGCCAGACAGCTTCAGAGATCCTATTCTCCCCAGCGTTGGGGTTACACAGTGCTGTGCCTGGTTTTTTATACAGGTGTCTGGGATCTGAATTCAGGTCCTCATATGGAGCATCAACTGAACCATCCCAACCCTTTAACTTTGTAATTTTGTTTGCTTTAAAGATAAGGTCTATGAGCCTAGGTTGGTCTTGAACTTGGCCATCTATCTGATTCAACCCTGGAGTTCTGGGATCATAGGTATGTATCAACCTGCCTGGTTTGCAGTAATCTTGAATATATGATTTTCTCAAAAACATGGAAAGGAACATCATAAAATTTCATAATATTGCTCTTTAGAATTATTTATTCATATTTTATGTGTATGTGCTTTGCCTACATGTATCTAAGTGTACCACATGCAAGCAAGGCATTGGAATACTCTTACTTGTAGGGTATCTCACAATATTTTCAAATATGCATAACTTCTTTTATTACTGAAGGCAAGATCTCTGGTGAAAAATTCCAGGGGGTGAAATGACCACTGTCAAGCTCTAGAGGAATCTGCTCACTCACTCCTTTGTTTTCTTTGATGCTACAGGCTAAATTTGAAGAATACGCTTGAAAGTATTCTTGTACTTCTTGTACTTCTATACAAGAGCTAATTGCGTAGATGGTGACATGAAGACAGAGGGTGAAGCGTAGATTCTGTTAGGAAACTCATCCCCTCTTCTAAGGCAGCATGCTGCCTCCGGAGCTTATACTTCTCAAACAGACTGAATGTGGAGGTCAACTTGCAATACATGATGAAGAAATCGCTGCGAGAAGGTAGGCAGATTGTATGCCTGTGAGGCAGGCTATGCATTCTTGGGAGTTATGTTTAAGGGCTCATTCCTTAAGAAACATAATCATTCATGTTAGACACCTGGGCTGGTTAAGGCCAGAATTCCAAAGAGATTACCGGTGACATGTACATTACCTCTTCTGTGAGTAATACTACAGCTAGACTGAGGAACTGGATGATGATACTTGTAAAGCAGCTAAGAAGGAAGATTACAACATCAAATTGGAATCAGATTGTCAAAAGCATCTTTGCTATTAGGTCCCACAAAGTGAGAGAAAATTCTGTCCTAAGTTTAGCAAACAAAAAAGCTATTGAGAGCCAAGGAAAGTGCTAGATGTTCCTGGTAATGACAACTTAACAGTTGAGGACAGCTAAAGGGATTCCCGCCTCTGACAAGACGGTCTAACACTTCACTGATGTGAAATGGAGATACACTGTGAATGGCTGAATACACAGTGTTTCATGGGGCTCAGCTACTGCACAGCAAGGCAGGCCTGGGCTGCACTCTTTTTTGAGACAGGGTCTATCTATGTAGTCCTGACTGGCCTGGAACTCACTACGTAGCCCAGGTTAGCCTTGAATTCAGAGATCTGCCTACCTCTGGCTTCCGAGTACTGAAGTTAGAAATGTGTGTGATACCCCTCCTCCCCTCAGGCTGTGTTCTTACAGATTAGAAGAGAAATGAAGAACTAAACTTGCATTTTATCTTGAGGGTTCCTGCTCTTGCTTCCGACCATCAGACGGCATTATTTAGGGTGGAATGAAGCTAACAGGTGGAGCTTATTCTAAGTGGTGGCCAAGTCTGAGACACCTAAGAAGCATGTAAACCAAATAGCTTAGGGCTGACTGTTCAGTCTCTTACCACTGCTAAGAACTGCTGGAAAGAATTTCCATCTCACCCATAAAGATTATAAATTATGGCAAATATTTAAAAGAACTGGCTAAAGACAGCTCTGTCCAAAGAGTGTGACTACCTGAAGAGCTGCCAATTAATGTCATTTCCCAGTTATTGCAAGAATTAAGATAGGTAAATTTATGAAAATTAAACATTACCAACTTTGGTTGACTGTAAGCAACATTAAGCCACGTGATTTTTTGCATTTTTGTGGCACTGGAGACTAATCCCAGGGCTTCGAGCTGGGCAAGTGCTCAACAGAACTACAGCCTCCAGCCTCAGCATGCACTTCTCAAAACTGCGCAAGTTATCTACAAACCTAAATCTTAAGAGGACAACAGCTTAAGGGATAATTTAAAAAGTGAAATTTAAAAACTAGTTACTCCAGCAGGTTGAGTCTGGGCCGCCTCTGCCCTTTTCATTGTCAGCCATTGAGCCTCAGCTATTGACAGCAGCAGTCAATGAGGAAATTGATGGTATTATTTTAGGCTGAGTCCCACAGTGTATGTCCAATACAGAAATAAGTTTTGACAGAGATTCTGATGAAACAAAACCCCACAACAAGCATGGTGGCGCATGCCTTTAATCCCTGAACTCAGGAGGCAGAGGCAGGCCAATCTGAGTTCAAGGCCATCCTGGTCTACATAGTGAATTCCAAGCCAGCTGGGGCTACAGGGAAATCCTGCCTCAAAAAAGACAAACAGAAACCCAAAACAACAAAAAATCTCTAAAGTACACTGCACTTCCTGATGATGGCTGGGATAGAGAACAGACTATCAGTAACAATGGGTAAAAACAAAATGCTGTTGGAGCTTGCAAATATGGGGATTTACAACTAGAAGCAGCAAAAACAACCGGTCAAGGTCAAACTAGCAAATGTGCCAAGATGTTCATGAGCAAAGGATGTCAGTTGACTTACCTTAGCTGTTTGGGCGAGGAGACCTGTGATGATGCAGAGAATAAAATGTTCAGTCTAACTTAGCAAAAATAAAGAAGTACCCAGTGCTGAGTTACATTGACCCAGTAAGCTGCAAATTCAGAATACAAATGTTTTGTCTTGGGCTCAATTTCAGTATAGTCCTTGTGTTTCAGTGATCTGAAGATGACTCCTTCCATGTTCACTTACAGTGTACTAGCATTCTGAGAGCTCTTAATTATGATTTAGCTAAGATCCAAATGATGAAAGACAAGGGTTTGTTTTTGTTTTTTCCCCACATTTTCACATCTACGCAACAAATATCGAAGTTCTAACAAGAGCAATTTGGAAGGCAAGGGACCCCCACTGGAAAGAAAGTGGAACTATGCTGGCCTCTGTCTCACTCACAAAAAATAGTACAGAAAATAATGAAGTGTCGGGGCCTAAGAGCAACATAATACAAAAATCAGTAGTTTCTAGAAGCAATAAAAATACACATGGCTGAAGAGGTCATGGAGAAATCCCCAAGGCTGTCACATCCCTAGGCTAATGTAACTTCTTACCAAGTGCAAAATATGTATCCTTATATATACTGCCAAGATCCCAGTCATCACTCATCAAAGAAGCTGTTGCACCAGACGGAGACTAATATAGAGTACACAACTGGTCACACACTTTGCTGGTGAACTGCTCATGCCTAAGTGGCACACCTGCAATGCAACCTCTAAGCCTAAGGCTCATGCAACAGAGAACCAGGAACCTAGAAGGTCACAAATGGCCAGGACTCTTATTGTTTTACTTACCCAAAACTCAAGAGTCATTGCAGAAGAGGGGGTGGAGAGATTTTAAGAGATAGTGAAGAAGGGCAAGACCATATGGAAATAGTCCTCCTGCAGGCTCCCGGGACCCTGCTCATACAGCAAAGGTTTCGGCATGCTCAAGAGCCATGCAAACTCAAGCAGATAAGGACCCAGCATGGAACAGGGGAAACGGCAGCAGACCCAGCCTTGGCAGCTGATTACTGTTCGGTGAGAATGAGTTAATCTTCCTCAAGCAAGGGACTCCAGACAGGTGGACTAGACCTCAGTGGATGAACCTGCACTGAGGAACATCTGGGGACACTAACCTGACAACAGACCTTAACGCAGATGAAATAATGGCTTCCTGTTGGGGGCTACGGGGCGATGCCAGTGGGGAAGGGGGTGTAAAGATGACTACGGGGGCGGTGCCTGTGGGAAAGGGGGCGTAAATATGACTAGGATTGAGATATTCTATATGAAACACAGGAGTCAATTAAAAAAATTAGCAAAACAATTCCACTTATTAACTTTTTTATATTTTTATTTATGTGTATCAATGTATTGCCTGCATGGAGGCAGGTGCAGTTGTGTCATGCAATGCCTGCGGAGGTCAGAAGAGGGCATCGGATCCCCTGGAACCAGCTACAGATGGTTGTTAGCTGCCCTGTGGGTGCTCAGACTCAAATCCCCGTCTTCTGCAAAAAGCAGCCAGTGCTCTTAACCACTGAGTCATCTCTCCAGTCTCTAACAATTCCTTTTATGTCAGCATTTAAGGAACATCAGACTCTGGAATAAATATGACTAAGGGGCGAAAGAACTGCACACTGTATGTGTGCATAAAATTAAGCTCCATAAAATTAAGACAAAAAAGAAAACACTTTGTTCATGGATTAATAGATTCAACATTGTTCAAATGGCAATATTTCCCCAGTAACTTATGGATTCGATGTGATTCCTATCAAAATCCTAGTGGTCTTTTCCAAAATGGAAAAATTGACAAAATTCATATGCAGTCTACTGAGACCCTTAAACAAAACAATATTGAAAAGAGAACTCATGCTTCCAGTTTTTAAAACTTGATCAGACACAGTGACCAAAATGCTACAGTACTGTCATACACACCTATGACATGGGTAGTCTTTTTTGGAGACAGGGTATCATCGTAAGGACTATGCTGGCCTTGACTGTTAGACCTTCCTGCCTGGCCTCTGAAGGGCTGAGATCACAGGCACGTGCACCACCACACTGGGTTTGACAATCTCGTCACATGATTCACAAGTCTCACAAGTGAATCACTGACATTCATTCTTGAAAGTAATTTGGAACCTTACCTCATTTCCTATCAAAAACAACTCAAAACCAAATCAAACCCAAATTCAACTTAAATTGAAGAGTTGAAAAAATTTTAAATCTTTATAACCTTGTTATTTGACAACTTAACATGTGACAACATAAAACACAAGAGAAAAAGATGACTAAATAAGTTGAGCTTAATCAACATTTAAAATTTTGTGTACAAAAATTATGGCGCCAACTAGCTGCTCCTGCAAAGGTTCAAATCCCAGTATCCACACGGTGGCTAACAGTCTGTAACTCCAACTCCAGGAATCTGACGCCCTCTTCTGACATCCAAGGGCATCACACAAGATGAGTGCACCTACCTAGATGCAGACAATATACTCATATACATAAAATGGAAATAATGAATATGAAAAAGGCAGTAACAGATAATTCCCCAGTAAGACCCACAGGCTTACTAGGTGGATTGTAAAATGAAAACAATGTGAGCATCTGGAGAAACTAGAACCCTCACTGCAGATGAGAGTATAAATCGGTTCAGATAATGTGGCGCTTTCTCAGAAAGGGGAAGACAGAACTACGTCCCAGCAATTGTCCATTAAGGATGCACAAAGAAAGTACTCAAAGTACACTGTTCACTGAAAGTGCCATGAGGCAGGTCTTCTTATTACCTTGTTTGAAACACAGGACAGTTGAGGAACCGAGGTTAATAGAACTCATCTCAAGTTTGACTGAACCTGAAGGCTCATGCTGTACTGCTTTAATTAACCCAAACTAAGAATTCAATGAGTATAGATTTCTGGAAATTTTTCATTTTTGTAAAGAATAAAAACACTGCAGTTTTACATGTTTCTGACAGGTACATATGAACACTGATATGATGATTGTAAGAAAAGTATACAGCAAAAGCAATCAGCAACCACATCTAGCATTCAAGATCAGTATTAAGAAGATTTGCTATCATGTGCTATGGCACACAGCAATTCCACAGCACGGTGACCACACATTACATCTGAAGCACACCCACCTAAGTCAAGCTGGCCCTCCTAGCAGATTCATTTGGCACCAGCATCATGTAAAACCCTTTATATAAAGTCATGTGGTATACTGGCAGGCTCAGCATAAAGATGTCATGGAAGGACGGAGTAGAAACGTATGAAATCATTTGTTCATTTATTCATGAATATGTTGTCAAATTCAGAATTCTATACACTATGATGTTTATTCCATTTTCATACTATTAGGTTACATATTTATAAAAATATCCAACTTATTTTTTTTTGAAGAAATTAAATATTTTCTGAAAAAGAATCATTTTATTACTGCTCACTAGCAGCAAACCCGAGAAAACTCTTTCGAGTCAGCTAACTCATTCTGTACTCCAGCTCAAGGGCTTTTCTAAATGTCTGCTTTACATAATTCTATTCTACATAACACTGTTTTACCCTGTTACACAGTATATAAACAACATTTTTGAAATAAACATGTTACTCATTGATACAGAACGATTTTTCACACTTCCCAGCAATCACTCAAATATATTAAAAATGTAACCTTCTTTAAAAGGCACACACATTTACACTTTCAAATCTTTATTGTTTTAAAATTGTACAGATCTTTTACAATACAGTATTTTATTATTTAAATGACCTCTAAATGTTAATGTACAATGAGTATCTTTTTCTGGAACTCAACCATGAACTACAATTTTATCAATATGATTATTCTAAACAATTGTAAGATGTTAAGGAAGTTTGATTCTGCACTTGAAAATGTTAACAGTGCAGACCCTCCTTCCCTGGAGAGCCCAAGTGACCTCTCTATGGAAAAGTGCATTTGAAGACTGCTCATTATTTACGGCTGATCTTAAAGTCAGTCAAATTACAGAGTTCTTTTTTCTGAAACATCAAAGGGCATTTTAAAAAAAAAAATGAAAGAATTTGCTTTAGCAGTCTGAGTCAAACTCAAAATGATTATCTGCATGCAATAACACTCCTCTTTAAATAGTCTGGAAGAATTTATACATTTTATAAAGAATGTATTAAAGAGTGCAATATTCTGATACTGAGTTCACAAAAGGACAAATGCTGGTAATAACATTTAACATCTAAGTTCAAGCTAATGTATTTAACAGGCAATTAATATGGCTAGTTATAAGCCACAGTGCACAGGTTATGCCCTTTGAGAAGATCAACTAGTTTGGTCCACATTTCTAGTATTTGGTTGGAACAAAACAAAACAAAAACCATTTTAGTTCAGCCAAGGATTTGATGAATTTATTTTTCCTAAGATGCAGCTAGGTAAAAAGTAAGTGTTGTCCACCAGTGAAATACATTGTCCTGTTGAGTTTTCTATAAAAAGGCGGCCGGTTGTTTTTGGAGTGATTTCTGAGCACTGGAGAACAAAACAAAAATGACTTCAAGTGTAGTCATTTCTTCCATGGGCTATACTTTCTTATTCCATGACACAGCTTTCACTCTGTAAAACTTTGTCCCCAAAGGAACTTTGAATCTGTTTTGTGCCTAAGAGGAAAACACAAAAGGGAATCACTTGAATGGCTAAACCAATTACACAGATACTCATCTACCATACTACTGACTGCCGCAAGAGTATTCGGGGGGCGGGGCACTGACCCAAGTGGCACAGAACATCTTCTGCCACAGGTTCACAGATATTCTGATCACAGGCATGCAGTACCACACGTGGCGCATCAATTCGCTTTTAAACCACCAAATACTGTAGAGCATCTTTCCTCAACAGAGTTATAGACACAAGAGCAACTCGACACAGAAACAGAATTCACTGCAGCCAGCAGGTATGGAGGGGTGTTTTAACCCGAGCATGCTAGCAGTTTTCTTCTGCAGGCGAATGGATTATTGAGAATTTACCTCTTCCACTGAAATACTATAATATGAATAGCAAACTGCTTGCTTAAACTCAATAAAATTCAAGCTGTGAGTGAAAAAGGCTGAAAGTACTAATAACTAGTATCTAGTAAATTCCTAGGTTTATATTACAGGGAATAGTTTTTACCTTTTTTGCCTGACAGTATTCCTTTTCCATGACTTTTCCGAGGACCCAGGGTCTTCTAGATGTACCTGAAGCTAATGAATAAATTGTTAATTTCTTTTTCAAAGTATACTCATGAGAAAGGGATGGCCAGAATTTTAACAGTAATGACATTTTTGTCAAAGAACATATAAGACTTTAAAAACTCCTGAAATTTTATTTTATTCAATCAAAACTGTATTATGCTACTTTTCAACTTTTAAAAAACTGTTAAAAAATGTATTTGCCAAGTATTGAACAGTTCAAGAAATACTAGGCACCCAGCAGGAGAACAGGGGAACAGGTGACCCTAGGCTAACTCAACACTGCCACCTACTGAAAGAACCACCAGACACCCTCCATGTCTCAAAGTGCTTTGAACAGTTTGAGAGAACCTGCAACCATAGTGCCTAGCTCAGCAATGTGCACACAGCCAGAACTCAATAAAAAAATTAATAATGGTAAAAGTCCAAATTAAGTCTAAATGCAGACTTGCTGTGCAAGGAGAGACTGAAAATGGAGGGCACAGTGCAAACACTCATTCTCAAATTCATAGAATACTTCAATGTATTTTTATACTTATATATTCAAAAACACACAGATAATACAACACAACAAAATGTTAACAGGTGAATCTGAATGAAAATATGGATTCTTTGACTTATGAATTTTTGTAACAAAATCATTTTCAAATAAAATCTAAAGGGTTGGGGTACAGCTTAGAGGTAGAGCACTCAACTAGCATACTCAAGGCACAAGATTTGATCCCCAGCACTGTGAAAACAAAACCCCACAATTAAATAAAGGGTTTAAGCAAATGAAAACAAGAATACCACCAAAAGACCATAAGGAAAAAACAAACAAAAAACAGACATAGCCAGCTGTGGTGCCACATGCCTATAATCCAGCACTTAGAAAGTAGATCTGAAGTTCACAAACAGCCTCAGATAAATGACAGTGTCAAAAAAAAACCTTAGGTTGTATGCTTACATTCTTACTTTTCATGGTACTGTAATGACTGTCCCATAGGCATTCTAAAACAACTCACCCACCAAAAGCCCTGATGGGGGTAGTCATGTGACACCATCATAGTCCAAGAATAGGTATTTGTTTACAGGTCATGCCAAATAAGGTCATCAGTACAGGCAGATATACTGTTTTTCTAAACAATTATATTTAAGCTAAGTTCACCAAAATACAAATTGTTTTAATGACCCAACAGATAATGGACAAGGGAACTTAGCATATTTAACAAAACTCACTGTCTTTCCAAAATTCCTGAATTCTAGTATTAATAAGTTGAAAAACAGAGTAGGAAAAAATAATAAACAGTATAAAAACACATAACACTTAAACATTTTTTTTTTGACAAAAATTGGTAATATCTCCATGAACAAACCTACAGATTGTACATGAATATTTGGACAATAGTTCTGAAATTACTAGGTTACAGCATGTTTGAATCCTGTTTTTTAAGATAGGGTCTTACTATCCAGCCCTGGATAGCCTGGAACTCACTATGTAGACCAGGCTGGCCATAAACTCACAGAGATCTGCCTGTCTCTGCCTCCAAGTGCTGGGCTTAAGGCTTGCACCACCATGCCTGGCTGAATCTTTAAATTATGTGGCTACTGCAGATCTCCTTAAAATTGGGGCAGTGGCAGGAGGTGAGTACAGGGGAGGGGAATCTAAATACCACATGTACTCTATAGAACATAAAAATATAAAAATTCAATTAAAAAATCCAGATTTTCCTAAAGACTTGCTCTAAATATTTAACAACACAACAGGAAAGAATATATTTCCTCCACTCAAGATTAATGTTTTAGAACTAGATGTGACACTTACCGCCCTCACCTGGTTTGAGATCCAGGGCAGGTAGAGATTCTGAATGCAGGAAATACAGAGTAGGACTAACAGTGAACAACACGTAATTGTCATGCCGCTCATCTAGGATGATAAGTACCAAATCTCCCACCTGAAAACTAAGGACAAGAAGGTTACTGTCTTACAGAAAGTTGTAACTGCTGTGCACTGTAAACTTAAGCATACTATCTGTGTCCATAGATTCTGTATCCATAAGCATTTAAACAACCACAGATGCTTAATAGTTGGAAAGGAGACCCACGTCTGTAATGAACGCATAATGTAACACTATTTGCAAAGCATTTGTATAATCTAGAGATGTTTTAAGGTAGACAAGATGTGTGTGGGTTATATACAAATACCATGCCATTAAACAAAAAGGACTTGAGGGGTCTGGTGAGATGGCTCAGTGGATAGAGGCACCTGTCGTCAGGCCTGGAGATCTGAGATTAATCCCTAGAATCCAAATGGTATTCCATGAGAGAGAGAACTGACTTCTGCAGCTTGCCCTCTGACCTCCATAGGTATGAACTCATTCACAGGCAAAATATTCTAAAAATATAATTTTAAAAAAGCATAACAGGGCTGGAGAGGTGGCTCAGAGGTTAAGAGCACTGGTTGTGCATGCAGGGGACCTGCGCTGGGTTCCCAGTACCCACATGGTAGATAGTAACACCAGTCTCAGGGAATCTGACACCCTTTCTGACCTCTGTGAGCACCAGGTGCACAGACATACATGCAGAAAAAATATTCATACACTAAAATTTTAAAAACTAATACATGAATAAATGAATACGAGCAGTCAAGGGCTGATTTCCACAGGAGATACTGGAACAATGTATCCTTGAGGCTATTTATGGACGACTGTATTTTACAAAGCTAAATATTAAGTTTGATAATTACATGATATCCTTTTGTTTTCTGCCAAAGCATGTTGCCCAAAGTTTCCTTATTAAACACCCCGAGTTTCCATAGTAAAATTTCCATTAATTATAAGACAGAAAAGGGCTAGAGATGGCTCAGCACTAGCAGTTCTTGCAGAGGACCTGGATTCGGTTCCCAGCACCCAAATGGCAGCTAATAACTGCCCATAACTCCAGTCCCAGAGGCATCCAACACCATCTTCTGACCTCTGTAGGCACTGGATGACACGGGTACAATCACACATATGCAGGCAATACACTCATAAACATAAAATAAAAATAATAAATAAAAAAAAGAAAGCAAAACTGCTTGGTTGGGGCTGGATGGCATGAGTGTGCACGCAGGACGGCATGAGCACACCTGTGTGCACGCAGGCCCCACACACGCACAAATATTCAAAAAAGAACCTCCTGGATATGGTAGGAAAAGGGCCCAGTTACAGGGTACCTTTTTTCCTAATTTTTTATTTTATACCAAGAAATATTAAGTTCAGAGAGAGAAAAAGAGATCTAATTCAGTCAAGATGTTTGTAAAAGAAGTAGACCATGGCAATTCCTAAGTGTGGAACTCTTCATTTTGAAAGAAAAAAGCAACTGATCTCGATTCATGTAGCAAATCAGGCTTTAGCACGCCTAGGTATAGATCTGAAGGAGCTAGACAAAGCAACAATCACAGCTGCCCACGTGTGTACCTGCTTAACTGGTGCATACCTCTCAAAACATGCTCTGAATATTAACAGGTCCTGAAAAGTAACTCCAGAGTTCTTAGCTGACAGGGTCATTTTATGTGCAAATCTTACAGACGGCAAAAACGAAGCGTTTTTTTTTGTTTTCCGTTTTGAGAGACAGGGTTTCTCATTTGTGAGTGTGTGTGTGTGAACATATATGGGCTTTAAATACACCACCTTCCTGTCTTCACTTTCCCAACACTGGGATCTTAGGCATGGGCCACCAAAAAAGATTTAGGAGGGTTTTTAATACTTACTGCTACAATAATGTTAGAATAAGCACAGTTTTGGCTAAACACCAAAAACTAATATATCAATGGTGTGGGGATGGAGTCTCTGAGGGAAATAAAGCTCATTTCTCATTTTCAAAAGACCACTGACCTGAAACACAGTAAAGACAGATGCCATCCTACCTTTGAAATCACCTAGAAAAGATAAAACTACTGGAATGTCAAGGGCCAGAACAACAGATTTCTTGACCCGCTCCAAAAAAACAAAACACAACACAGAACAAAAACCTGACAAAATCCCCCCAAAACAAAATCAAAACAAAAACAAATCTGATCAACACACTATTGTAAATTAAGAATTTTTAAAATACTGAGTTCAGAAGCTGGGGAACATCCTTGTGGAACATACCTTAATCCTAGCATCTGGGACAGCAAGACATGATGACCATTAATTCCAAGTCAATCTGGGCTATAGTAATTTTTTACATTTGTCTGATGAACTATAATAGACCATTATTCAAGAGTTACTAACAATGCTTTTCTTTATTATTCCAGAAATCATTTTGAATAATTCATGGGAAAGAACAATTATGACTCTGGGGTAATTTGTCCAGGAAAGCTATAATATTTAATTGTAGTATATTTTGAATTTGTAGAATATAAATAGAATAAAGCATTAAATACTGGAAATTCAACCTTATGTGTGGTACTGTAAACCTGGCCAAATGCAAATAGCTGGAGAGATCATAGATCTTAAGAGAACCCCAAGTCACACCCATAGACAAACAATTCCTAACTGTGTACAAAATATGGATCCTTAAATTACAGACAAGTATCCCAGTCACCACTCATCAAAGAAGCATCTTTTTCAACAGAGATTATTACGGAGTTCCAAAACTGGTCATATACAGAAGACTGTCTGCGAACTGCCCAAGCCTAAGTGGCACACCTATCATGCAACCTCTACATCTAAAGCTCATGGAACACAGAAGAAGAGATAAATCGAACACTAATACTTTTCTGAATTATCATCAATGAAGCTCCCTCATGTGAAAGAAGGCAAAGAACATAAAAGGTCACAAATGGCCAAAACATAGATAAATAATAAGAGTCTACAGAGTATGGGTCATTGGCAGGATTCCTGTATTAAACTCTACCCACCCAGGGCTCAGGGAGCACTGCAGAACAAAGATTGTAAGAGTCAGGGAGGAGATACAGAATCATATGGAAATAAGAGTCCCACAGGGTCCTGGGACCTTGTTCATAGGAACCTACAGCAATGGTATCAGCATGTACAGAACCCAAGCAAATTCAAAAAGGCAAAAATCCAGCAAAGAACTGTGGAAATGGGCAGCAGGTCCCAATCATAGTGTAAGAATTACTGGCACCTGATTACTGCTGGGTGAGGAACAGCTGGTCTTTCTAAATGGAGGGACTAGATAGGTTGACCAGGCCTCAGTGGGTTGAACTGGCAAGGAGGGACACTAACTTGACATGACAGGCTGTAACACAAATGACAAATGTATGAAATCCAGTGAGTAAGGGGAGCTATGGGTGGGTCCCAATGGGGAAGGGGTATAAAGTGAACATGTGTTGTATGAAATACACACAAAAATAAAAAAATAAAAATAAATGAAAGTCCAACCTAACATCAAGACATTCCAATATGAAACAAAAGGACCAAGATGCGTAAGTAGATAATTAAGTTTTAAGAAATGACAGCAGGCCAGGTGTGGTCATGGTGGCACAACCTTTAATGCCTGTACTCAGGAGGCAGAGGTAGAAGGATCTTTGTGGAATTCAAGGCCACTCTGATCTGTATGGTGAGCTCCAGCTTAACCAGGGCTACATGGTGAGACTCTGTCTTAAAAAAAAAAAAAAAAAAAAAAACTCACCCCAATAAAACAAAACAATGGCAGCAGTCCAAATGTTAACCAGAGTCAAAAAGCTCTAAGGGTATTTGTTTGAATAAAGTTGTAACAGGAATAACATAGAAGAGGTTCCAGTATAAATGAAGAAAATCTTGCTTACCAATGAACTTTTAGCACAAGGCACAATCAATGAAGACAGACCTAAATGATTACTGTAAAAATCTGATTTAGAACCCACAAAATAAAACTAAGGTACTTACTCTCTAATAGCTATCTTTTCAGAATGTCTTGAAGAAACTGAAGACATGCTCTGAGACATCTGAAAACAAAGCAAACCTTTCATGAGCCTTATACATTCTGAATACTACACTCACTGCAAGATACTTGTTACAATACATTTAAATCTGTTCAAATTTCAAAGCCCACACTTGTGTTCAATAATTCCTTATTAACAATGAAACCTAATTCTGAAGCACTAAGTCTTTATTCTGCTTTATCTAGGAAAGCACACATCTATCAGATGAAAAATGTTCATAACAAAATAAAGTAATTAAAATCAGGAAAAAACTTACCAGTCTTTGATTTAACCGCTTGTTTTCTTCTTCTTTCAATTGCAATGTCTACAGGTAGAAAAAAACGAGATGCACAGTTTATACTTGCACCTACTCGACTATAAACACAGTGATCGTTACGCCTCTTATCCTGAAACAAATGAACAGCTCTGGAATGAAAGAGTGAGGAGGTTATTGTTTCCAGGAATCTCTTCCAACTGTTCTAATTATTTATTGCTTTAATGAGAATGAGAACATAACTAAGCCAATGGTCTTCAAACTTTAGAATTAGCTATAGAATTTATAAAATGTACAATAAATGTATTTCTCCACAAAGACTGTTTTGGTTGAGAGGTGGAACCTACATTACAATCCATTAATATGATTCTGAGGTGCTTAATCACAAAACTTGTAACAACAGAAAAAGTGATGATATACTTGAATAAAACTGAACATTTTGACTATGGGTTATTATCACAAAATTCAACTTGTTCAGAACAAAGATGTTGTTAAAAATCTTCAAGGTCTAAGGAATTAAACTAGTCACTGATGATCTGTCAAATGCATACAATTTTGTACTCAACTGGAAGAAGAAAGTGCTTACTGCCAACTTTTCTCCTGCTCATTTCAGTTAATCTTTATTAAAAACATAATCTTTACTATTTTTTCTTATAATTTTGCTCATGTCTTGAAAAAATACTGTTTTGTTTTTGAAATAGATGAGTTAAAATTTCTATTCATCTTGTCTGATAACTTCTGAGTTGCTACTGAGTTAGACCATTATTTCAAATTATTATATGAAAACCATTCCCTTTGTCCTTTATGCAGGTGCTGGTATCGTTCACTGAAGTTAATGCACGTGCAAATGAAAGGGCTTCTCAAACATTCACCACAGAATTAGTCATAAAGAGGATTTGAATTCCGAAGCATAAATATAGTCTAATATTTTCAGAATAAAGTTTATTTCAATGCTTTTGAAAGTAAACATTCTAAACAAAGAATATCAAGAAGACAGTTTACTCACTCGTTCTAACAGCATAATCCTCTGTTTTTCTTCAGAGAGCATATGAATGTTTTCCCTAAAAGTGAGAGAACAGTTATTAAAGTTTTCATCCTTTGAAATTCTACATTTTACATACATCAATGAGACTTTTAGAAGTTTAAATATTAATTCAGTTCTCTTTATTTGAACAAAGCTACTTACAGACATGTACAGGGCGAAGAAAAAGCTCAGCTATTAAGAGCCTAAGCTGCTCTTCTAGAGGACCTGGATTCAGTTCCCAGTACCCACATTAGGAGGCTCACAGCAGTCTGTAACTTCAGCACTGCATGTATGTGCAAAATTCCCATAGACATACACATATATACATACATACTTTAAAAATAAAATTTCCAAATACATAGATTCTTCTTTTGGTTAAAATCAAAAGACTTGTGTTATCAGTTTCCAGTCAATTTTCTCAATTATATAAAGATTACAAATCAACCTCTATCTATCTATCTATCTATCTATCTATCTATCTATCTATCTATCTATCATCTATCATCTATCTTATAGAGAGAAAAAGACACAGTCTCACTGTATAGCTATGGCTTGGCCTCCAACTTACAGAGATACGTCTGCCTCTGCTTGTCCCCACTATGACTGGGCCTAAAAGTGTGTGTCACAACTCTTTGCCTCATTGTTTATTTTAACTTCTTATGAGAGAAGTGTTCTATATACCTCGAGAGTTTATTCTCTTTCTAAAGTACTTTTGATTCATAAAAGTTGATCAATATACACTGGGCCTGATGGCACATGCCTTAGCCTCAGCATTTGAGAGGTAGAGGCAGGTTGATCTATATGAGAGCCAGGCCAGCCAAATCTACATAGCCAGCTTCCAGGCCAGTCAGAGCTAAAAACAAAACAGAACAAAAGACCACAAAAAAATTAATGTACAATTTTATTTTTGGTATGCAGAGTGTGAGTGTGAAGACCAGAAGACAACAACGGGTGTCTTCCTTGAGGATGGTTCTGTACCTTATTTTTTTGTCTCTTTTCACTGAACCTGGAGCTCGTTAATTCTGATAGCTGGCTGGGTGGCCAATGAGCTCCAAAGATCTGCCTGCCCTGTACATGCCGCCCAAGCCATGTGGGAGTTTCATGCTGCCTGTTCCTAGCCTTGTGTCCTTATGAATGTTTTTCAATCACATTACACTAACCTTTCTACACTGTTTTAATGTTGCTCTGATACATGGAATATGCTTGGATGTGTTCTCCCCACCTGCAACTCCTCAACAAGGTTATGTTTTAATAGACTTCCACTATGGACTTATTTTGATCATTTATGTCTTCCAATTATCACGTTCTCTTTAACAAGTTTGTTTTTTTGTTTTGTTTTGTTTTTGAGACAGGGTTTCCCAGTAGTTCCAGCTTACCTGGATTCACTAGGTAGACCAGGCTGGCCTCAACATCAAAGAGATTCACTTGTCTTCGAAAGTTCTGGGTGGGATTAAGGGTCTGTGCCCCCGTGTCCAGAATGCTTTTCCTTTTTGAATTTTTATGTAGGTTTTAGACAATTAGTAAAGTTAAAAAATTTTCCTTCTCTTAGAATTTCCTACCTTACAGAATGGCACTACTAACGTTATTACAAATTTTGAGACAGGATCTTACTAAATTGTTCAGGCTGGTCTTGAACTCAGTCTGTAGCCCAAGCAGGGCCTGAACTATAATCCTCAGTCCTCCTGAAAAGGTGGGATTCCAAGCCTATGTTTCAAGGCTTAGGCCCAACTTTACACTATTGATTTTAAAAGCCTTTGATGATTAATAGAAGAAAGACCTACTTACTGGACAGACATCATGCTTGTCTCCATGGCTGAATCCACCCTTCCTTCATCTGCTGTCTCTAATCTAGCTGTTTCAGCTGGGAGCTCAGGAGCACAAGCTCCACATAGCTCTGGGGCAGCAACTACAGGTGGTGAAGGAATAAAACTGCTACTACGCAGTTTACTGACTTCTTCTTCAAGCTTTTTCTTTTCCTCAAGCAAACGAGCTCGATCTTCAGAAAGGGATTCTATCAAATCTAAAAGGCCCCAATTCAAATAAGTATTATTCAATGAAAAAATTCACATGAATATTTTTACCTTAAATTGTAGCTTTAAATCATGTACCAACCTTTATCCCGCTCTTGCTGTTGCATTGTACTTTTTAATTTATCACTAAGGTCATTTATTATGTTTTCTTTCCTCATTTTCTCTCTTGTTAAAACAGTGTTAAAATTGGTCTGAAACAACAAAGTATTCCATTATCTGCATACATTTAATACCCAATGCTATAAAACCAAAGTTGCAAATATTCTTTTCTATGATGCATTTATGGAGAAGATTCACATGTGATTAAGTAAAAAAGGAAATATATTCCAGTAAAGGTTCTGTTCTCTTGATTCCATAGCATCTTACCAATAAATTTTATTTTCCTATTGTGTATTGTCAGAAGAATGGCAAGGCAAATGATTGAAAATTTAGGAAAAGAAGTAAAATGACCAACAATTTAAAGAATGCAGTTATACACATGACCTTTCATGATAAAAAATCATTTATAAGATTTCATTAAGATCTCTCTGAAACATAACATGTACAATTATGAAATAATCTAAACTGACTCTTTCCACATGCCAAAGTTTGATAAAAGTCCACTGGTTCTTGCTAATGAATGATGGCAACATGTTAATTGGAAAATTTAGTACATCAAATTCAAACATCCATTCAAGCTAGTAAGCATGCTGCAAGATCTTCAAAAGGAAACAAAACCACAGTTCCGTGGTGTGTTATCATCTGTACTCATTTCCAAATAGAAAAATAGCATACTCTGCTACTGCTGTAATATGAGACAGATTTTTAGGATGATTACTACAATTTACAATTTGCATATTAGCAAAAAAGTGAAGAATCAAATGGACTCCTCTTGAAAACTGGAAGTTTTAAACTATGAATAATAACCCAGATAGCAGTCAATTTTATATTTTTAAGTTTCAGTCAATTAACTCAGCCCCTAATTCATCATGGGAATCTCAAGCTGAATGTTCTTAAAAAAACGCACAGTGACAATTCTAGAGAAAGAGAACAGTGACATGTCCAGTGAGGTGTACCAAAGCAGCCCAGGTTCACATTATACAGCTGCTGGTCCTCGAACCCCCGCACACTTTGTTCAGCTTGTCCTGTGACAAACTGTCAAATGCTCTTTTTAAATATATGCGTTATCATGAAGAAGCTAAAGTAAATATTAACAACACTATTTAAAGGAAACCACAACCAAGATATAAGAAACCCTTGGCTATGCAGAGAAATATTTTTTCACTTTTATCTACTTTCTTCAGATCTCAAATAAACAAATGGAAACAAACACACACCTGCTGTTCAGCGATCAAGGATGTCCGAACATTCTGCATTTCTTCATTCTTTCTTTTTTCTTGTTCTTCAAGTTGTTCTAGAAACTTTGCTTTTTCTTCCTGAAGCTTTTCTTGAAGTTCAGCAACTAAGGTGGAAGAATCTTCTCTGGCAGATTCAAAGTCAGGTCTTAAAAGTTGAAAAAAGGTTTTATAAAGACACTACAGATTCAATCACAAATATATCAAATACCTAAAGATTACTTATTTTCTATATAACTTAAAGATAATAAGAAATGTATTTCTGGCAGCTGGGCATGGTAGAGCATGCCTTTAATCCCAGCACTCAGGAGGCAGACACAGGCAGATCGAGGCCAGCCTGGTCTATACTGTAAGTTCTAGGGCAACCAGGGCTACAGGGCTACCCTGTCTCAAAAAAAGAAAAAGAAAAAAAGAAATGTAACTCAGTGAACTTCTGTCTTTTTGGCTAAACAGTAAAGACAAACAAATGCAATTATACAGTGTCCAACAATGACATGGCCGACAGTGTCACTGCCAACACGGCTGACAGTCACATGGTTGGTGACAGCTGATCTGTATCAATGGGTTCAACACATATGCTGATATATATATAAAATTCAAAGTGCACTTCAAATCTCAGGTTTTCTAACCTAATAAATTGCAATTTATAACTGAAGAAACACATGATGATTTTGTAGATTACATCCTACAAAATAGAGTTTAGCAAATTTTGTTATCCCAAGACTTAATAGGAAGTTAAAACTGAACTCTTCATTTCAGTCAAAACTTGCTATTCTCTTAGAGGTTCCTCACAAAGCAGAGATGAGATGGGCCAGATATAAAATGAGCAAACACAGTGAAGGATTATTTTATTTTTGGTATATACTAATTATTATAGTATTATGTAAAGTCTTAAGTTCAACTTTGAAATGATTCCTAAAATGATCCCTTCAAAAGTGCTGAAACACACCAGGTCCAGTGGTCCATGTCTATAAACCTAGCATTGAGGAGGCTGAAGCAGATTTTTACTTCAGTTTTCTACTCGAGTTTTTCTTCCAGTGCTGGCTGAACATACAGAGCCCTGCTTCAGGCAGGCTACACAGCCAGACCCTGCACCTCCAGCTCTCCTCACGTGAGTGTTAAGACTTGCTGTAACAAGACAAAGTCTTTGGTGCCGTTAAAAACTCCCAGACTAAGCCAGGCATGATAGAGCACACCTTTAATAGCAGAACTTGGTAGGCAGGAGGTAGGTGGTTCTCTAGTCTACACAATGAGTTCCAGGTCAGCTTTAAGAAGACCCTGTCTCAAACAAATTAATTCCCAAATGACTTTCATTATTAAGTAACTTACTGTCTATGTGCAATTACTTGATTTTAAACAATATTTTAATGTTTGGGACTATGGGTACATTTTATTATCAGTATTTTTAGGTAAAGCATTTGCTCACCACTAAGTACTTTCTTAATATAACTGTGGTAGGAATGTACAATTAATACTATAGCAACTGAAATAATGCAGATCAGGTGCAATTTATAGTAACATAAATTTGAATGATTAGACAAATCATCCTTTCCTGAGAGATAGCTTTAAAGGGTCAAACTGGAGTTAGAGAGATGGATGGCTCAATGGTTAAGAACACTGGGTGCTCTTGCAGAGAACCTGGGTTCAATTCCCAGTTTACACATGGCAACTAACAACTGTGTTTATAATTCCAGTTCCCAGGGAATCCGATGCCTTTTTCTGACCACTGTAGGCCTTGTATTACACGGTTTCATTTACATACATGCAGGCAATACACTTGTGTGTGTGTGTGTGTGTGTATGTGTGTGTGTGTGTGTATAAAATTTAAAAAAACTTTAAAAATAAAGGATCAAACCTAGAATAAGCAGTTTAAGACAAAGTCTGATGTATGGCTTAATGCTGAAAGGTTGGAATAACAACTTTCTATTCCATATAATACAACTAGTTAAAAAATGAAGGATTTATTTTCAGTTTCTCCCTTAGAGTTGTAAGAGATGCGACTGTGCAATGTAAAACTCTATCAGAGCTACTATAGGTAGCAGGGCTGAATACATGAAACGTTAATGAGATAGCAGAATATAAAAAGGACTCAGACTATTAACACTAAAAGTGATCAGGATAAAACCATGCACAGGCAGGACAAGAAATAATCCTGTTCAGTTAAAGTCTTCCTTGAATGTTAAATGGTAACAGAGTAGACGCGGATGAAGGACAGGTTTACTAAAGGATATGAAGAGTTTCAAATTGTGGGACCAGATGCACCCAGGCAGAAGACAACAAGTACCTACCATTTCTAAGTGGTTTTCATCTGTGGATTGTCTGCTGTACCCTATTTCAAAATCAGTGCTGGGCTGAATGACATTGGTAGAAGAGATGGTTTCAGGCAAGCAAGTTCGTACAGATATCAGACCCTCTTTCTATGCAGAGGATCTATCATTGTTCAAACCAGAAAGAGCACACTGGATAATTAGCACAGGGTAAACTGCAGGATGACTCACAGGTTTTGTTTAAAAGGAGAGCCTAAGAGATTTAGTTTGCTTCTCTGTTGCTGGGATAAACAACACTGCAAAAAACCTACTTGGAGAGGAAATGGCTTATTTTAGCTTACAGGTTATATATAATTCTATCATCGAGGGAAGCCAAGACAGGAACAAAGTAGGAACAGCAGGAACTAAAGTAGAGACCATGGAGAAACACTACTTATTGGTTTGCTTCCTCTGGTATGCTCAGCCACACCTCCTATACAGTCCAGGTCCACCACCAAGGACTGGGACCACCCATAGAGGCCTGGTCCTTTCTACATCAAGGAGCAATCCAAAAACTGCCCCCACAGACATGCCCATAGGCTACTATACTATGAGAAGGAAATTCCTCCACTGAGATGACTAGTATGTGTCAAGTTGACAAAAACTAACAAGTACAGATCTATAAGGAACAATCAATAATTATCCTGACCTGGGAATGTGAGTTGACAGGCTGACCTCAAACTGACATTTCTAGCTGAGGATGACTTTGAACTTCTATTCTTCCTGCCTCCATCTCCAAAGGGGCAGGGACTGAACCCAAGGCTTTGACTCATGCTAGGCAAGCACTTTACCAACTTAGCTTCATCCCCAGCCTCAGGAATTTTTTCAATCTGGTTTAACACCTTGTGCCATCCTATGTCCAAAACAATTCCCTATGTTAATTTTACACTAGAAAATGCTCTAAATGGCTGTCAGATGCATAATTATTTTATTTTATATTACCTCAGACCGTGAAATGAGTATCAGGAAGAATTAATGTAGTACTGAAATAGTAACAGCTAAAATAGCCACTATTTTATTTAGTTTTCTCCGTACCACTGCCTCCCTCTGGAGGAAGCGAAGAGCTGTGTGCTAGGTGAAAGGAGAGTATGAAGAAAAGGATACTTTATTACAATTAAGTTCAAACAAAATCAGCATAGAGTTCTAAGGGCTCTGTGAATCAATGGTGGCCCCATTTCGTTTCCTGTAATTCTTTATATTCATGAATACCCTAAAGAGATACTGAAATTAAGTTTCAAGAAAATAGATAGGTTTGTTATTGCCTAGGATCTTTAATATAAGTGGTTCTGTTTTCTAAGCACAATCAGACAGAAAGACTATCCATAAAACATGAAAATCTGCAATTGAGTCTCTGATCTATTTAGATTAGAGGGCAGTAAGGACTGTTGTATTTAACGGTAAAATAAATCACTAGCAGGTGAGGGCATTTCAAGGCATCTGTGGTCGTTTGAGATCAGGGGACTAATGAAGCAGGGAAAAGCGTGGGGTATATGTTGGAGCTTGCCCCTCCAAAACCTACACAGCCTCCCTTTCAAGCAGCAAAGACTTTGTCATCAAAGGGATTGGTGTCACTTTACCTGAGGTAAATGCACATCATTACAAGAACCCTTCAGTTTAGTTGCCTCCATACCGACTGCCACTTTCATATGGAGTATCCTGAATAAGTTAAAAATCTGAGGAAAAATGGCAATCAAAAGATTTACTTATTTATTTTGACAGAAATCTGGGAGATCTGGAGGGGAATGTACCCAATGTGTGTGGGGGGGGCGGTCAGGAAGTAAAAATATAATGCTAAATCAAGCCAAAACTATAATAGTGTTTAGATTCCAAATTCCTTGTTGGCTATTAACACTCCCAACTAGATTGCCTTAAACTTGGAGCACATACCCAACACTAATTGAAAATGAGAAAGCAAGATGGGGATCATCAATAGGAGTAGGCATTTTCCGCCAGTTACCTGTTTTTGGAATTGAAGTCTCACTACAAGGCTACAAAAATTTAGATTGTCTCACTGCCCTCTTGCTATCATTTAGTAGTTTTAATAAAGACCATCTGGTCCACAAAACCTAAAATACATCCCAGTTCTTTGCAAAAGGATGTGAAACCAATCTAAGCCTCCCAAAGTCTCTGACTGTGCCTGAAGCAGGCTGGAAGAAACCAGTCTGTTTTCGGAGAGTGAGGTTATAACTATTTCCTTACTAGCAGGGTGCCATCTGTGCTTTTCTTCTTCTTGACACTTGCACTGATAAAAATCCAGGCATCATACCAAATTGTACTTCCTATCACAGTCCCCTTCACTATAAAGGAGAAATGGGGAAGTTATTTTTTTCCTCAATACAGTAAAAACTGTTAGGTCTCTATCCTTGAATATGTATCATTTAAAACTCTACAATCAAATAGGAAATATTTATAAGATTCTTTGGCCATTAAACTAAAATACGGTTATGTGTCTTACAGAAAAAAAGTCTGAACAAGTATTTTGGGTGTGTGTTGAGCTAGCTGTATTTCAAAACATGTCAACATTTAGAAAAGCTGTGTAACTCACTGAACTACTGTTTACCAACTGACCAATTCAAGATGCTTACAAAACCACAAAGGGCAAAATATACAGGCAAAATATAACAACAGACCAATTTCTATAATGATTACAAAAAGCTCACTGACAGTTTCATGTTTCACAATGAAACAAATATAAGAAATTAACACTGAATTTTAAACTAAAATAATATCCTCAATTACATGAAGTCTATTTAAATATCCCTCTATCAGTATAATGCTACATGTTAATATATTTCATTCAAAACCCACAAACTGGGTATGGTGACACATATACTGTAATCTTAGCACCCAAGAGGCTGAGGCAGGAGGATCATCAGAGGCACTCACCTTTTCATTTTGAGAATAGTTTTCTTAAAGAAAAAGAATTTGGCTAATGAGATGGCTCAGATGGGTGAAAAGTGCTTGCCATGTTAAGTCTGATAACCAGGGTTTGATCCCCAGAATTCATGGTTGAAAAGATTTCTGAAAGCTGTCCATGGATCTCCATATACATACTATGGGGGTATGTCTCCCCTGCCCCGAGTATATTAAATTTTAAAAATTATGTCAAGTAAAGTGCTTTCATTGCTCTCAGGAGACTGAGGTAGAAAGATGAGTTTTAGACTAGCCTAGGCTACACAGTGAAGCTCAAGCAGAAAGAACACAGGAGGGCTACTATACTAACAGATAGCGACCACATGAACAAAAATCACGGTGGAGTCCAAGGGCATGAGACCAAATAAAGCAAGAGGACTGTATTTAATTTTCATGTATTTGTTGAAGGATGGTCTCACATGTGACTAGACACGCATGCAAATTCTAAGATAGTTACTGCATTTATTACATTGTAGTGCTTGCACATATTTGCCAAACACTCTACCACCAAGTGCCTGGCTTTTTAAGGAAGTCTAGAACCAATGAGATGGCTCAGTGGGTAGTTTGCCATCAATCCTGATAACCTAAGTTCAATTCTGGGGTCTCATGTGGTAGGAGAAACCTCCTGCAAGTTAAATTGCCTGGTGACCTTCCCATATGTATGGGAGTCACTTAACTGAATGTGGGAGATTGTGAAAAATCTGGCAAGAGTTAAAGGCTTTTGCACATAACAACCACCGAAAAATTAATTTAAATAGAAACCCAATCAAAGGTGTTTCTGAAGTCCTGACCTGTGTTGTACCAGGTGACTTCACTACAAACTGGGTTCTGAACACACATGTGCTGTCACCATGCCAAATTTTATCACAAGCAACTCAGCTCTGACTTGAAACTACCATATATTATAAATTGCACTGTTTCTATTATAAAAAGTTTTTTGCGTTCATGAAGAGTGGTTTTATTATTGAAAACAAAGACTACCATTTTCCTAGTTATTTTTCAGAAGGCAAGTATCAAATTAGTACATTTTTGGATTGTACTGTTTGAACGTTTGGTTTTAAAAACTGCTGTGAGGGCACACGGGTTCAATTCCAAGCATCTATACCTGTGGCCAACAACCACAAGAGTGCACAACACAAGTATACTTACATACATGCAGGCAATGTACTAATACACATAAAATGAAAATAATAAAGATTTTAAAAATTGCTATGAATTGCTGGCTTTAGTTCCATAAAAATTTATTAATTGAATGTCTGTGACCCAGCACTGTGAGGGGATTTCTGGAGTTTGCTGACTGCCACCCTAGCTCAAAACTTAAGTTCCAGGTTCAGAGAGACTGCCTCAAAGGAACAGAGTATAAAAGACGACACCTGACACTCTCCTTTGGCTTGGGTAGGTACATCTGCACATATACCACACACATAATTCGCTCAATGAATTCTGGCTTGGGAATAGGATGAAATTTCCAACAACTTCTAAAATGGCTCTAAATATACTCTGTTATTTTGCACTAGGTATTTATCCAAAGCGGCATTCTCAACATTAACAATTATAAAATCAAAATAATTGAGAAATGTTGAAGATGCTCTATATTCTACAGTATGTAGCAAGTATTTTAAAACTAAATAAGCAAAACTACCTCATTAGAATACAAATTTACTTTCATCTTTAATAGAAAAATCAAACATTATCAAAGAGCTAAACTGTATCAGTACATTTTTGTTTCTATAGCTATTATATAAATATTATATATATACATACATATGTGTATATATATATATAATTATGTATATACACACATATATATATATAGTCATGTAAAATCTCCCAGGCAAAAAGGAATGCAAAACATTTATAAAAAGCCCTGCTGCCACTGGGAGGCAGAGGCAGGCAGATCTCTATAAGATTGAACTCAGCCTGGCCTACATAATGAGTTCCAGGCTAGCTTGGGCTGCACACTCTGACTTAAATACAAAAACCACTCTCTCTCTCTCTCTCTAAGCCCTGCTCTGCACAGTCATGTGAGTACACTAGAAGGAATTACTTTATTATACCTGAGAGAATCCAAAGAACATTCCCTTCCCTAAGGAGCTGAGAAACCTATGAATAAATTACTGAAGTGGTACTACTCTGTAGGCCACAGCTAGCAGATATAGATAAGACCTGGAATTCAATGTATTTAATTAATGGCAATTAAGAGGAATCTGCTGCTGCAGAGGCCAATTAATGGCACATCATGGAAACATAATGTGGCTCTACTCCAGACAGCAGATCCAAAGCAGTAATCAGAAGGCTTGTCCCACAAAAATCTTTCCCAGTAGACAGCTGGCATCAGGCCACAGAATGGGTTAAATAAAGGCTTATTAAAACTATAAAAACAAAACAATAAACTCTAAATTGGGTATTCAGAGATCTAAATGGGCTCAAGAGAACCATATTTTTCACTGAATTAGAAGACCTGGGCCAGTAATCAACTACATTGCCAAAGGATTTGCAGCTTTCCTTAGCTATATGGGGGTGGAGAGTTACAGTTTGGTGAGTCATTCTGAACCCATTGTGGCTCAGGAGGGAGATATTATGGGTAGTCAAATACTAAGACTCTAGGTCAGTGAATCCCTCACCTAAGATAGCTACACCCTTAGGGTTCACACAATATGGCTGAATAGACAGAAAGCAACTTGACAAAATTCCAGTTTCCTTATCATGGAACAAAGACTACTGTGGTAGGAAAGGCTGAGTTAAATCACTATGTCTTATTTCAAATGAAAGTGCAAAACTTCCTAACACATTCTTATTTAACCTATGTATGTGTCCTAGCCAGAAGGCAAATGAAGACTACCCACGGATTACTGTAAATTTTATTAGAGGCTAACTGCAATCCAAACTGTTGGTTCAAGTATCTCCTTGCTCGACCAACAAGGCCCCTACTATCAGGAAGCTACTACTATGGTGACCCATCCTCTCCACATAAATTCCTATTAGTATAGGAACAGACTCTAAACCCTTCTGTTATATAGAAACAGACAGTACAAAATGTCGACCTAATGGTCTCTGTTGCAACTATTCAGTTCTGGCAACAGAAAAATGAACAGGCAGAGATGTATTGTAATAAAGCTAAACCACAAGCCCCCCTTACCTGTGGGATATATTATTTCAAGACATACACTGGATGTATGATACTATAGGTGATGATAGTATCTACATGATGGCATGGAATGAAGTAAATGAGGAAATACTGTGTCAGAAATCAAGGCCACTACTAATCTGTATTAGAAGAGGGATCATGGGCCAGAATGATGTGAACTGACCACAGTTAAATAAAACCAAGAATTAAAGTGAAGAAGCTGGGGGAGAGAGATGATTCAAAATAGAATACATGTGTTTATATACTGAATTAATGAAAAAAAAATGGTGGACAGCTGTCTAGGTAGGTCCCTGAACAAATTCAAAGAATCATTTTTGTTATTCCTACAATAGACTGCAATACATTTCTGTCTATATTAACTCTCCAGTCTTGTTCAAATGTTAGCAGCCAATGAAAAAATACTAAATCTGGCTTCAAATTTTATTAGAAGCTGGCAATACAGGACAGATGTCTCAGCAGCTTACAAACACAAAGGTTTATACTTGACTGTCTTAGAAGAACTCTAGAATTAACGTATATTTCTTCTTCAGAGAAAATGAACTCTAGTTCACAGAGATGCTGGTCTCACTCTTCTTGAGATCACACTGATCTAATACACTTGAAGACAACATACTGCTTAAAACTAGTAAATAGGAAGTAGCAACTACTTGGGGAAGACACATGCAGGAGAGACCAGGTAATAAACCAGTGAAAATGCAGGGATCCTGTCAGCACAGTAAGATTTCCAAGTATCCCTTTGAAGGTCAAGGGACAAAATGCTGCTTGGTAAAAGCCTGAATCTTGAAGGTAACATATCCCCATTTGGGGAAGCTGTTCTCAGGTATGTACCAAAAATTTATAAGGCTTCCTATCTGTGTAATGCCCAAAGTAAAGTGCTTTCTTCAATTAGGTTCAGATTAACATGCAAGCTGCTGTCATTAACTCCTAGGCCACATATCCTAGTAGATGTCTGAAGTATGTATAGTAGAAGCCAAACATTTATGGAACCTTAGCAGAGTACTACAGGAAAATCACAATTAAACCCTAGGATTCTGGAGGGAATATTTTCCTTTCATGAAATAGTATAAAGTTCAAGACCTGGTCTTTTTACAGACTGAAGCTGAAAAGTCTCCTAATCACTGTGAGACCATGACTGCCCACCACAAAGATAGACAGTGTTTAACCCATGAAGATATAGAGAGAGCTATGTAGAGCAACACTCTTACCAAGCACACATAACATATACAAGATTTAGATTAAACAAGTGCAGAAGATACTGAAGTACAGGTGATTCAGATTCCTGCTACTCTGCCTCTTTTCTACATCCCTAACTGGCATTCATAATGAGGGGTTAATCAGGCAGGCCTGATTCCTGAAAAGCCTGCATAACATACTGACATTCTTCAAAAGCACAGGTGAAACATCAGAGACCCAGTGATGCATAGCCTGGGAGAACAGAACGGGAGTGAAGGAAAATCTTCCCAAAGGCACAGTTGCAATACCACACAAAGTAAAGTTACCTAAAAGGAAAAAAAGGTGAAGGGATACAGATCTAAAATGATGTATGGAGGCCTGGTGAAAGAACCCCCCAGATAGTGGGCCTAAAAGTAAACTACATCAAACTTGGTGACAAAGCTGTTCATGATGGTACAGGTTTGTAATTCAGGCACACAGGAGGCCAAGGCAGGAGGACTGAGTTCAAGGCCGGACTGGGCTACATGAGACCCTGCATTGCACTTTCACCAACTTCCCCTTTCCCCCATTGTTACAAACAATTCATTGGAAAGGGCTAGGGATATGTTCAGCAGTACAGAAGTTGTCTGCCTGGCAGTGCTAGGCTGTACGTTCAATTCTAAGTACTGAAGAAATAAAAAGGGAGGGAGGGAAGCGGGGAAGGGAGGGGAGAGGAGGAGGAGGAGAACGACGGTGGTAAGGAGGCATCTCTGAAAACAGGAATGAAATATTAAGATTTCTGAGATTATGTTCCACTGCAGGGAACTTGTTACTAATCCCATTAATTTGAATACTTCAGTGGATACCAATTAATTTCTTTCTCTAGTGACCACTTTTGTTACAGATTCACAAAAAAGTGCCAATGGAGGCGGAAGCAAGGTGATACATGGCCTCAGCACCATGGTTTCAGCATATCAAGAACAAAGAGTCCCCATACTGATATTCCCTAAAACCACCCAGGCACCCAATGACAAGGTGACCACATTGGACAAACATGAAAAAACCACGAATCCATCTTTACAAGGTCAGTCCCCACACAGACAGACCTTTTACACCCCAAACCTATTTCTGACAAAACCACTGCTCCCCAACTTAAAAATGCCATATTCACCAGAATACCTTCTGAATAACAAAATATCCAGGGAAAGATGTGCAGCCATTGCCTAGTGCCTATTTTAGTCACTTTTTTTTTTTTGCCTTATCTGTGTAAATTCCTAGGGAGCTTAGCCTGTTACAGTTGTGGATCAATTTACTGAAGACTCCAGATACAAAAAGGATGACATGTCAAAGTGGCAGTACTGCTCTGAACAAGGGGTGAAAACACTCTGACAATTCTCCCCGTCAGAGGTCAATAAATACCAGTAAAAATTTGTAACTTTGGAAATGCTGATTTAGAGGTGATTTACTTCCACAGAACAATCCTTGGGAACCAGAGAGATAATTCAGTATTTGCCACAAAACATGCAACTCTGAGTTCAAACGCCCAGAACCTTCGTACAGCTGTGTGGAAGCGCCCACCTGTGATCGCAGTATCCTTATTGGTAAGAAGGGAAGTGACAACAAAAGAATCACAGGAAAGTCACAGGAAACCTAGTTTGGACTATGAAGCCTTGAACAACAACAAGGGCCCAAAAGAGGGCCCTGTTTCAAACAAGGTGGGAGGCAAGTCTGTCTTTGGACCTCCTGGTGTATGCGGATCTACACTTGTACCCTCCCACAAGCAGTGATACATGGGATGCATCCGCCAAGCAGTTTGTTCATCAGGAGACATAACCAGGGCAGGGTCCCTATGAGATGTAGCTTGTGTGATCACTTAGCCACTGACGGTCCCCCCCATGACACTGAACCAGCAAGTAAAATGCAGGCAACTCTGTAGTTGTCTTAATTTCATCCTATCACTATAGAATGAGGGCACAGAAAACTACTAATGTAACTTGGAGATTTCCTGGGGTGTGTCTTGGCATGACCATGTTCAGTGGTCAAAAAAGAAAATAAAACTCAGAAAAACTATACCACTTAAGAAACGGGATGTAGCTCTTTGGTAGAGTGCTTGCCTAGCATACACAAGGCCCTGGGTTTAGGACCCAGCACCAAACAAATAAAATTTAAAATCTGGCAGCAACTATATAATAGCAGTGTCTTTATAAACAAAAACTTGAACCCTGCTATCAGGTAAGAGAACTAAGATCAGATAAGGTACTGGCTGAGGTAGTAAATCAAGTAGACAATAGAAGGAAGCTCTAAATATCTACTAGACCTGAAAAGCTTATTAAAAGACTATTTCTCTAGTTTATGAAGGTCTGACAATGGTCATTATCCCTGCACTTCAGCTTGTAACCTACAGAATTTCAACGAGACTTCAAAGAAGAGAAAGGGGAAAGGACAAGTGCTCAGCCTAGGAACAGAGGGCATCAATGTGTCTCACTTTTGAAGAGAGGGGTGGGGCTACCTGAAGTAATAGGAGGAGGGGCAGAGGTCGCATCAGGTCAAACAAACATGTTATTACAAGTGTTTTTATTTGAAAATTCAGGATGAGCAGAGAGATATACATCTGTATATCTTTAGTACAGTACTAAACTGCCATCCCCAACACTGTCACCACCACCTTCTGCAGAGATTCTACATTTCCCAAAACCCCTTGGAGAGCATTAAGGATGCCAATTAAAGAAAACCTGCAAGGTTTAGAAGATGGAAGAGGCTCAGACTTATTCTCCAGAAGAAGTTGTAGCCAGCTGTAGTCGTCAGAGCAACTTCCTGGCAAGAAAGAAAACTACCCATTTTATGTAGCAGATTAAACCAAAACATCTGGTGCTTTGAAGAGATTCCTGAGTGCTGAGCAATTTCACACTGAGGCATGGAGGACCAACAGCTTTGGTGAGTGCTTCAGTGTTTGTCTTCTTAACAATTCCAGTTAGCGCTTGACAAAGACTCTGACTAAACATTAGAAAGTCTCCAAACCTTAGTATCTGTTCTTGTTGGGCCTGCCTTGCTGGGCTGTAGCAAGAAGCCTGGTCAGGCGGTTTGGAGAAAGCTCCCCAGGCCTGTGATCTCATTGTTCTCAATAGCAATCAAACTCTTCATCTGACACCCTTGGGATGTCATCACTCTAGTCTGTTGTCAACAAGAATCTTGGTCGGTCAGAATTCCCTTTATTCTGAATGCTTTCTCTTCACAAGTATCCACTACTGACCCCTCATTTCGCTTTGGTATAGACTTCAGCTAGTCCATGCTGTATTCAGAACTAGCTCAGTTCTATGGCGACAGTTCATTTGGGAATGATTACCATTGTAGTAAAATTGATATAATCTATTCTTACCATTTTACCATTTAGTTCCAGTTTTCAAATGAGCTCTCCACACAATCACTATGATCTTTGCCCTCCTCCCCAATTTATAATCATCCACACATGGCTTATTACTCTATTAAGCCCTCTCCTCTCCCAAGAATACAGAAAGAGCTATATTGAAACAAGTATTAGAAAGCAGACAGCAAATTAGAGTGTTTAAAAGTGTTAAGACAGGGATTAAAATCTGCCATTATAAACACACACACAAACGTATAAAATATCCACTGTGAGAATTAATGATAAGACTAGTTGAAATGGGAATTCTATTCTACATACTGTTTATTGGACCACAAAATCCCATCACAAGGTTCTAAGAGTTCAAATACTAAAAACCATAGCTGTAATTAAAAGAACAGTAACAGACACCAACAATAATAAAAAAGAAACCCATCACAAAATCAGGTTTGGAATTTAAAAACATTATCCTTCTAACAGAAACAATAAAGCAAATTATAATATTAAAAAATAACAATAATGAACATTCTAAATATTCCAAGTCTATGATTTAGTAATAGAGGAAACTTATACTCTAACAAATACATATGAGAACTAAAGTAATTTCAAGTGAAAAATTTAATAGAAACTACAAATCAGAAGAAATTTATGAATAAAAAAAGAGAAAAAAGTTCCTATAAACATTTCAAATTTTCAAATAAAACCTTTTTCTGCAAATCTGAAATACTGGCTTAATTTGTAACTTTTGTTCCCTTTTTGAGTCAAGGTCCTACTCTGTAACCAAGGCTAGCCTTGTATCCAAAGCAATCCTCCTGGCTCAGTTTCCCAAGTGCTGGGATTGCTGACTTGAGCAACCACAATCAGCTCTGAAGCATCTTTCAAAAGCAATAATAGATTTATATAATATGTTGTTTTTATAATGTTTTCAAGTAACTATTTAAAAAGTAAAAAATTCTACTTTGTAAAAATATCTCAATTTCTATTTAACTAAAGGAATAAACCAAGGCATTATGATTTACACTCAAATTTGAGTCCCCAATACTTTAATCACATACTAATTCTTACCTTTTGGCTATTTGATTTTCAAGATGTTTAACTTTCTCTATTAACTCTTTCTCAACAAGTTCTCTTTCCAATTTAAATTCTTTTAGTGCAGTCTGAATAGCTTCATCTTTCTCATAATTAAGCTTCTGAATGAACTGCTCTTTGTCTTGTTTGTGGCTCATGACCAATTCTTCTTTGTCTTTCTCAAGATTCTGAATAATAGCTTCATATTTCTCTTCTAGTTGGGTTCTTTTTTCATCCTTCTGTCTTTCAAGAGCATTCAATTCTGAGTCTAATTTACTCTGCAGTTCAACAATTTGTTCTTTCAGGTTTTTTTCTATTTCAAATGCTTGGTGATGTAACGATGTTACATTGTCTAACTCAGCCTTAAGTATATTAGATTCTTCTTCATGTCTACTAATTAATTCTGAAATGCACTGATCTTTTTCAACTGTCATTAAAGTTCTTAGCTCTGATAAGCCCACCTGGTAATTCTCATTATTATCTTGAATCTTTTGATTTAATTTACTTATTTCTGTTCTCAAATTTTCTGTCTCTTTTTCAAGAAGAGATTTCAAAGTTTCTTTCTGCTGTGTTCTGCTTTCTTCCAACAAAATTTTTATTTCATCAGTTTCTGCTTCCTTTAATGCAAGTTCAACCTCTAATTTGCATCTCATGTCTGACAAATCAGAAACCTTGAGTTTCAATTCCTGTAACTGTTGTTCTTTTTCCTGGATAGATGAAGCATGAGATTCTAACATCTGATCAATTTTTTGTTGATTTTCCTTTTTTAATTTCTCCAAAGATACTTTGTGGTCTGTTATAACTTTCTCAAACTCCTGCGTGTGCCTGACATGTAGTGTGTCCTCTAATTCCTTGAGGTGACTTTGCTCCAGGCACTGAAGTTCTGTTCTCAGTAACTCCATCTTCTCATCATTTTCAACGTGGAGCTTTTTTAAGTCTTCTAATGCTACCTCTCGTGACTGCTTTAGTTCCTTAATTTCACAACTTTGATTGTGCATTATATTTTCCATCTCTAGTAACTTTTGATCCTTTTCATTTTGCATGCAGATGACAGCCTCCTTTTCATGTTTAACCAAAGCAAATTCATTGTCTTTATTTTGTAAAACCTCCTCAAGGCAAACTAAGTCTCCTTTCAATTTTTTAATTTTATTTTCATTTTCTTCACTCTCCTTTGCTAGAGCATCAAGTCTGCCTTCATACTCATTTTTTAAAGACTGTAGTTCTTTTTGATGGTTTTCCTTTAGTGTTATTTCTAGGGAACATTTTACTTTTTCAATAATGTTTCTTATTTCTATAGCTATACATTTTAAAGAATTTGAAAAGTCACACTGTTCTTTTTGAACAAATGTTTTGAAGCGGCATAGGTCTCCCCTGACAGTCTGTAGACTGAAGTGAGTGTCTTGGGCAACAACTCTGCATTTTTCCAACTGGACCTGCAAAGAAGCATGAACTCCAAAGTCTTCTTTTCCACATGTATGTGTGTCCTGCATACGTCTACTATCTATTGCATTGATGACTGATGAATAAAGTGATTCCACCATCATTTCTGGACTTTGTGGATCACTTATAGGATTAGGAGATGATAAATTTTCTTCTATCACAAACTCATTCACAGCAGACATAAAATCAGATTCAGGACTTTCAGCTAATGAATCCAAGTCTAAAGAAGCTTGGTGTATAGTCTGTTCTGTGTTTGGATGGGGGATAGTTTCAAAATCAAAGGTATGTGCATCAATACTATCTGGAGATAATTCTTCTAAAGGACATACTGCAGGACATAAGGGATCCTGAACAGTGAGTGGAGGAGGAGTTTTTGGTGAGGTAGTAGTTGTAATTCCTGCTGCACTTTCAATCCTTGGGGAAGAAGTTGACTGTGGGGATGCCTGACTCGTAGACACCTGGAACACAGAGAAAAGCTCTTAAAAGATCTGCAGCAATGCAAACATCGCATACTAATAAAAGTGCTTGAAAGCTCATTTGCCTTTTGTTCATTCAGCAGATCTGTAATCGTCTGTGACATTTCATCTAAACTTTGTGCTGCTTTTACCAAATTATGTAGGGCAAGTACATGCTGGTGTAGAGGTTCAAAGTCACAAAGTAAGGGAACCCTGAAAAAAGAATGCAAAGAAATTAATTCCTGATTTCTAACGGAAAAGATGGGTAAATGAAAATCACTCCACTGTCAAAAACACAACAGAACCACAGGATGACCATTCTATTTTTAAGTAATGCCAGCAAAACTGGAAGAAGCCTGAGACATAACTGGTGAAGAGTAAAGTCATAAAATCCCCCAGTATGCTCAGTCATGGTAGCTAAATGGAAATTTAGTCCACATAGGGTCCATCATAAAATGTCTCTTTCATGGCATCCCTTGAATAACTGGGCTATTTTCTAAACCATGAAAACATGTTAAGATTCACCTGAGGAATGGCTGTACTTCTGAAGGACAAAATGACTGCAGAAACTGTAAATCCTTTAATGAAATGTCTGGAAGTTCACAGTCAAACTTTCGAGGCTTCTGAGTCTATATGAAAAGAAAAAATTACCAATATAAAAGATGAATTTGTTTTTTTGACATAATAAACCCAAGTTATTGTCAAAAATGTGCAAAATGATGTCATCACAATTAAGAAAAAAAGAAAACAAAAGAGCACTTGGCAAAGACATAGCATACTATTTGGGGAGGTAGGGTTAATAGTCTGGATCATGATTAGTGACCATCAAGTGTGCTCATTCTTTCCTTTGCTTTTACCAGCATTTCAGAGAAATTCTAGAATTCCCATCCACACTAAACGAACCTACTTGTACTGTGTATATGTGACCTCCCTCCGATAAACTCTGCTACTATAACATGTTAGGGAAGACTTTTCAGTTCTATTTAACATTTCTTTCCCTTCTCTTCTCATGATCTGTTTGATCTTCAAAAATATTGTTGAACTGGGTATGGTAGCTCATGTCTGTAATCCCCAAACTTGGGAAGCAGAGGAAGGTTGTCTCAAAAAATAAAATAAAATAAAATAAAATAAATAGAAACAACAAATATCAAATGAAACCAAACTAAGAATGGTACATAATCCTTCTCAATCACTATTTAGGAAGGTTTAAAGATGTCAGGATACTCTTTATAAAACAGGTCCTTGGATAACTGAGTATGTGAATCCTGCTCACTGTGTGTATTCTCCCCCATCCTCTGGCTTTTTGAGACAAGGTCTCCCTTCAGTCCCAACTGGCTTGGAATTCACTACGAAGACCAAGCTGGCCTCAGAGATACACCTGCCTCTGCCTCCTCAGTGCTAGAATTAAAGGTATGTGGCACCATTCCCAATCTGTGTATTTTTTAAAACTTTTTACTTATTTTAATGTGTATGACTGTTGTGCTTCATGTATTTAAGTGCGCCTTTGCTATGTAATGTCCATGGAGGCCAGAAGAGGGTGTTGGAACCTCAGGAACTGGAGTTATAAATGGCTGTGAGCTGCCATGTGGATGTTGGGATTCAAACCCTGCCAGTGCTCTTAACTGCTGAGCCCCCATGTGTGTGTATTCATAAGAAATACTGCCATACAGAAACCTGTTTGAAGCTAAGGTGTGAATATGGAGGATGGGAGGAGGGCATACAATTCCCCAAATTTCTTTGATGATTAAAATGTTTCTTTTCATTTAATAAAATTAATAAACCCAGCTACAATTGGTCTTAAAAAATACCAGATTAAACTTTCATTGGGGGCCCACTATTCTGATTCATCAAAACACTAAGAATAGGGAGAAGTAAAGGGAAGAGGAGGAAGATGTGAAGTAACAAAAAGAAAACCTTTCCTGTCAATTATGACAGTTTAATATATGCTACAAGTACAGCGATTCTTGATCAAAAATTAGTAATACATATTAAATCTTTATGCTAGGGGACTCTCTCCGAGTCAAAAAACATCTGCTGCTGATTTAATCTCATCACAACTAATTCTGTTTCTGATAAAATGCTTCTACTTTTGTATAATGTTTTATAATATACAAATTTAGTCGTGGCTAGAAAATACATACACAAAAGGAGGGGGGCCAGGAGTCCAGTCCCCTAAACAGACGATTTCTTAAAAAAGACTTCCCTGTATAAAGAAATTAAGAATATGGTTATTTTAGAAATCATTTAAAGCCAAAGGAGGAGGGGTAAAAAATTAATGAACACTTACTAAATAATTTACCAAAGGATTCCCTTTTGGACTTTTCAGCTTCATACAACTGTTTTCCATCTTTGACTAAAGCTCCAGCCCACTTAAAAGAGGAAAGATCATTAATAACACGACCAATTTATTAAATGTTCATATATAAACAATTCAAATAACTTACCTCTCTGTAGTGTTTAATGAACATTTTTCTCCGTACAACCTCAACAACAGCGAGGCAATACATCTGAGGAACTGTGCTAAGAGCCTCAACAATTTTTACTCTTTCTAACAGCTCTATCACAAGGCGGAGCAATGCCTGTAATTTCTCTCCATCTTGATCAGCATGAAGCATCACAAAACAACACCACCTGCAGAATGAAAGCTATTACTTCCAACAGCCCCAAAGTTGATGGTACTGAAACTCATCTTGTAGGTTAAGCTATGGAAATCTAGATGTATGTGGTCTATAGTGTCTAATCCTAGAGTTAATCAACATGCATTTCAATACAGTAGTAAGGGGGAACTACTCTCATCACTGAGACAATAAATATAAACATGCACTCTAAAGCACCAAAATTGCATATAACATAATCTCTTACTTCAGTCTGACATGTAGATTATTTGCTAGCTCTTGTTTGGCAGTGGTACACTTCTGTTTAATATCCAATAGTTTTCTATGGTTTTGCAACATAATCATCAGCTGATTTGCATGACTCAGGCACAGATCAGGTAACACAGATGCATCCTTCAAGTTTTCAGCTCTCATCTGATTAGCTAAAAATCCCTTTGGGAAAAAAAAATTTTAAGGATATTTAATTTTGTTACATAATGACACGAAGAATCAATTAAGATAAAAATTTGTTTTAAACAAACTATTTTACTTTCAAAGATTTTTAAATCTCCTTGGGACTGGGGATAGAGCTCAATGGCAGGATGTTTGCCTCGCATACATGAAACCCTGGGTTCAATTTCAAGCATCACTAAATTTATAAACCAACAAAAATCTTGCATTCTTCATAATGTAATATATGCATTCATAAAACAAGGCCTACCTAGAATTTAGATCTAAGTTGGTTTCACTATTCAAAGTAAAAGGACCATTAAGTTGGGTATGGTGTCAAACACCTTTAACCCCAGAACTCAGGAAGTAGAGGCAGGGAACAGGTGGATCACTGTGTGATGGAGGCCAGTCTAGTTTATATAACTAAAGAAATTCTCCACCCCCTCGCCCCACCGCCCCGCAAAAACCCAACCAACCAAACAACATTAAAGCAAAGAAGATAAAAGTAGCATAATGAAAGACATACCTAGTAACAAAATTAGAACCATAAGATATGTAACACACAAAGGACTAACAAGATTATATACAATAAATTCTTATTAAGCATGAGGATAAGGAAAATTTGTCAAATGACAAGTCAGAGGAAATATATACCAAACTTGAAAATGAGGAAATTGTTGTCATTATTAACTGGGAGTATTTATTGATTTTAACTATCTTTATGAAAAGCATTATAACAGTATTAGTTAATAATTAAAAGACTACAGATACCTTAATATAGTAACAGTGTATTAGAACTGATGTCTATGTCACAAAATATGCATGTAAAGACAGATGTATTGGGCTGGTGTGGTAGAATTCATCTATGATACCCACACTTGTGAGGCAGAGGCAGAAAGATTCAGAATTCAAGGGCAATCTGGTCCATATAACAAGTTCCATGCCAGCTTGGGCTACGTAGTAACATACTGTCTCAAAGAACCAAAGGATATGTATTGACATAATTCAAAAATATCTATGACATAGAAAAACTGATAACTACCTTAACCAAAAGAAACATGGTTATATCATGTTTGATTCATTCTATGCAAGTTTAGAGAAAAATGCTTGTTGAAAAAGGAGTCAATGAAAAAATGCCAAGTTCTACCACATGGTGGTTTGTTGTGAATCTGTAATGTCTTCTATAAACTCATGTTTTTAAATGCTCAGCCCTCAGTTGGTGATGGTGTTCTGGGAGATTATGGAATCTTTGAGGTATAAGATTGGGCAGGCAGAGATGATCACTAGAGTGTCTCATTTTTTAATTCTTTATTTCCTAACCTATAGAGGGGTAAGGTGGCACCGTTATCACTCTCCCTCTGTTACGGATGGAACTGCTCCAGATGTAGATGTTCCATCTGCCGTGCCTTCATGTCACAATATACATGGAAACAATAACGCATTTGCAGCACACAAGGAAGAAGCGAACAAATGGTGTAGGTCAAATAGATAAGGTGGCTAAAACATATATATAGACAAACACAGTACCTGAGCAAGTTCTTTCTGCTCATTCACCAGCCGGCCACAGCTGGCAATCATCTGGTCCAGGGCATACAGCCGATCTTCAAGCCCTTTAATAGCTTTCATATTCTGATTATCAAGTTTGGCAATAGTTTGATGGCATTCTAACATAAATGGTTGAATAATCTTTGGGTCAAGCTAAATTAAAAGAAAACACACATGAATAAAATTTTCAAGAAATAGTTTTAAATATATTTCACACTATTTTGATACACAAAGTAAAATCTGTTATATTTCCACAGAAAGATAAACAACTGGACAAATCTCATCCTAAACTGATACTAAATATACTACAATACATGATTATAAACATGATTCCAGGATTCAGATTCCAAGCAACTCAATACAAGATTCAAACAATTCTCAATATTCCCCCCAAAATGAGACTTTCAAAGTCATATGGAGTTTATGATTCCTTGGTCAGTAATAATGCTTATTAATGTAACTTATCTCAAAGCATCTTCCATAACTAGACTTCCATAACCACTTGTCTGTAATCCCAGTAACTAGGAAGCCTGAGCAACTTAGACAAGACCCTTCAACTCAGATAGAGAAAGTTTTATTTGTTTATGCTTAATCTTCTTCAAGTAACTGGCTTGATCAACATGCTTTCTTAGTATTTAATCCTGTTCTGTAACTTCAATTGTACAAATGTGCTGGAATTCATGGAGTTTAAAGAACTTTGGCACTGCCCTGTTACCACCTGAATATAGTATACAGTGGCCACTTTTCAACTGCATTTTCTAGTGAGGCTGTTTGGTCCAAGAACAACAAATAACCTGCCTCTTTAAGGCTCTGGTATTTTTGCACAGCAGGCCACATTTTCCAATCTCCTCAGGTTTACAGATTCCTTCTCAGACTGTTCTACAATCTTTTAAGTATAGATGATCCTGAAGGATACTGTCCATTTTTACTCTCTTTTATTGACTTAACATTTTTTGGGGGGAGGTGTCTTACTTGGCAGCTCAGGCTGGCATGACTATGTAGCCCAGACTAGCCTCAGATTTGTATCAATTTTCCTACTTCAACCTACCAAGTGTTGGGATTATAGGTACAAGACACCACCAATAGCTAGAAATTGGACCTAGGACCTTGTAAATGTGATGTAACTGTTCTACCACTGAGATATATATCCTCATCACTAACTATAACTTCAAAAAATTGTCTTTTAATTAATGTATTTAGTGTGTACATGGGTGTTTCTACGAGCAGGATGTCAAAGAACAATTTGCGCTGCATAAGCTGGTTCTCTCCTTCTAGCATGTGAGTTCTGGGGACTGAACTGAAGTCATCAGGCTTCATAGTAGGTATCTTCACCCACTGAGCTACCTTCACAGGCCCTAAATAGAACTTATAATTTTTTAAAAAAATTTTATGTGTATTAAGTGCACTGCCTGCAAGCACACTTGTGCTGTGCAATGTTTGTGGAGGTTAGAAGGTGGCGTTGGGATCCCCTGGAACTGTAGTTACAGATGGTTGTTAGCCACCATGTGGGTGCTGAGAACCCAGGTCCTCTGTAAGAGCAGTCAGTGCTCTTATCTGCTGAGCCATTTCTCCAGCCCTTAACCATAATTTTTAATGGAGGTAAACTACTGTAGGTAAATTCTCAAGTTGACACTGAATGCCTGTTAACATTCACATGACAATATCAATAAAGTTATTTTCTTAAAAACAAAAAGCCCCACATTTATTTATTCAGTCTACTTGTGCATATACATATACCTGGGGGCTGTTGAGCACTACAGCTCAAATGTAGAGGCAATAAAATAACCTGCTGGAGTTCCCTCTCTCTACCAAGTGAGACCAAACTCAGATCATCAGGCTAGGTGGCAAGGCCTTTACACACCAGATAATAGCTCTGGCCCATAATCAGGGTTTTTTCTAAACAATACTTTTAATTATAAGACTGTCCTTTTGATTATAAGATCAGGAAGCATCATGATCAACGGGGTATTTGACTAGACCCTGAAATCAGGCAGGAGAGAGGCTTAACTGGTAAGCCAGTACTGGATTTGTTTTGAATCACAGGTTAACATTTCTGAAAATCTTACTGTATTTAATATTGTATTCCATTTCTCCACAAATAAAAACTAAAATTTACATGGGCTGGAGAGATGGCTCAGTGGTTAAGAATACTTGCTGCTCTTTCATAGGACATGAGTTCAGTTCCCAGGACCCAGGTTGGGCAGCATACAACCTCACCTGTTACTTGTAGCTCTGACTATAAATATATTTATTCCTCAAGGTTTAAATCTAGAATTGCAAGGGAAGGCAAAATATCCTACTTTCAAGTTTATGGGAGATGGACTACTTATAATTTCTCATGTGGGTGTGGGGGGAATGTTTATTGGAAAAAGATGCAAGACAACTTTCCAGGTGATAGAAATATGCAATATCATCGTTTTTTTGGTAGTGATTTGTCCTTGAAATGCATAAGACCTCTTTAATTTAATATAGTAAGTCCTCCTCACTCACTAAAAATTGTACTTATATACTCAAGTAATCTTCACAAATTTATAATCAATTAAAAAACAGTTACAAATTAAATAATTTGATCCATCCCAAAGTTCCAATGCAAGGTACACTGTTGCCACTATAACATAATAGGCATTTTCCCATTACATAACAACACAAAAATTATCACATTAATATTACTGACCCTGCTCATAGAATCAAAGCACTTTCTGACCAAAGATTCCACATCATTAGGTCTATCTTGAACATTTATCCAGTCTAACAAAGAAACATTAAAAAAGGGCAGATCACTGTCTTTAGCATCCGTTGAAGTTTCTTCTTGCTGGACAGTACTTTGACAAGATTCCCTAATTTCTTTGCCACTTTCAGCATCCGTGGTATCTGGAGCTACATGTTCCACTGACTTGTGAATTGAGGTTAACAAAGATGTGTTAGTTATTCTAGGCATATCAGGAGAGAGCACCAGTTCAGTGGATCTTTTCATCATGGCTTTCTCTGAGCCTTCATGTTCATTTAAAGAATCCAGTCTTCCCAAACATTCCCTATAACTATGTCTGGTTAGGCACTCCAGCAGTGGAATCTTGGCCATTACTGAAACCGCAGTTCCTAAACTTAAAATAAAAAACATGTGTCAGTAAAGCAATGAGAGTGTTCTAGTTAGGGATTAGATTAGTACTGTACAATTAAACTGCATTGTACTGTAAAACATAAAACTTACCGCTTGTCCACTATACTATAGATGGAAAAAATAGTTTATTAGTTGGCTATTCATTAAATTACAGCTTACTAGAGAGGTTAACATTAACATCAATTTACAATAGTAAAGTTAGATTATCCTAATAAAGTAGACACTGAATTTTTAATCAAATCTTTTTCAAATTTAACCTTTTATTTAAAAAAATTAAAACTTAAGCTGGGCATGATTGTCTGTGCCTTTAATCCCAGCAGATGGGAGGCAGAGGCAGGAAGTGAGTTCAAGGCCAGTCTGGTTTCCATAGCAAGTTCTAGGACAGCTGGGGTTGCAGGAGATTACCTCAAAATAAATAAATGAATTAATTAATTAATTAAATTTAATTTACAATTGACCATAGCAGTATAAGGTTGCCTTTAACACGACCAAATATATTTAATGTATTGAAAGCATAGGATGAAATGAATAATCTTAATTTTAGGATAACTCTTACATTCACTAAGAGAGGTAAACTGTCAAAGGACATGGGAAAAATCTTTGTAATTTCATAAAACTGTATATAAAATGCTTCAGGATTTTATGAACTCCCAAGTAGGTATTTGGAAAGGCTATTGTAATAAACATTTTAAGAGGATCCTCCTTATCCTAACTATTCCTTCTCTTTCCTCTCAGTGTTTCTTTTATTGTCAGCTTATGATCAAAAGCTGTCTAAATAACTATCCTACAATGTAGGATATCTTATATTTTCTCTACCCTGGAAGAGATAAGATTCTTAATTTTATAAATGGCCCAAAGTCTTTTTCATAAAGTATGAGTGAGTGATAATATATACAACCTATAAAGCCTAAGAAGATGTTAAAACTGGGCCAGAGACATAGCTTTGAATTAGTAATTACACTTGCCACAATGACCTGCGTTTAAACCCCAAACCCATGGTGGAAAGAGAATCAACTCCCAAAAGTTATCATATGACTTCCACCTGTGAATTGTGGCACTCTCATACACATAATAAAAGATTCTAAAAATAAACCTCATCTAAACACATGGCCTCCAAAAACAAGCATACATTGACTAAACTCCTAATAAATTTCAAAAGCATTTTAAACAACACCCTTTTGATGATAAACATACTGAGTAAGTTTTAACTTGATGTCTTCTATGGACTGCAGATAATCTGAATAAATACTTTCAAACTTGAAAAGAAGCTTTTGGTATGAGTTTGAACAGTCTTCCAGATTGGCCATGATTGCAGCCCAGCCTTGGTGCTGAAGATGTTCATCATGGACAAGACCTTCACAAAATGAACAGAGTTTCTTAGCAACTTCATACATTTCCTGTATTGAAAGAGGAAATAAAAGCAGAATAAAATAAAGCAGTGATTGCTGTGTACATCTGCATGCACACGTACACACATGCATATAGCTCAAAAGTTTTTGCAAAACACAAAATGAAAGACATTATCAGCTTCTAGCCTAATGTAACACATTCTTGAATTTATAAGCCTTCATTTTCTGAAGGCAGCCAAGTCATTATTTCTAGGAGTATGTGTGTGAGTGGAGGCCTGAAGAGGATATTGAGTGTCCTCTCTGAACCCACCTAGGCTGATGGTCAGTACATCCCGTAATACTCCTGTCTTCACTGCCCATAGCACTGGGGTTGTAGGCATGAGTCTCTATACCCAGCTTTTCATGTGGGTGCTGGAGTATTCAAAATGAGGTTCTCATGATTCCCTAGCAAGTGCTTTAACCAACCGAGCAGTCCCTCAGGCCCAAACAATGAAATTATTTTAAGAAGAGATGTTTCAAATTCAGTTTCAAAATATAATGTATCAAGTACAAACTTCTAAAAAGCAATGTAGGAGACTACTGAATAAGAGGAGCTCTCTGTCACAAAAGGTTTTAGAGCAGTAGGAAATAAATGAGATCATTCTAACTATAAGAAAGATGCCTTTAAAGATTGTAAGAGGGCTGGGTGTGGTGGCACACGCCTTTAATCCCAGTACTCTGGAAGCAGAAGTAGATGGATCTGTGAGTTCAAGACACTGTCTCAAAAAAAAACTCCAAAAAGATGCCAGGAGAGAAATCTCATACAGGCTCGGCTCTTGGTTGCCACCAGAACTTGAGAGTTAACACCCTACTGCTGAAGATACCACACAGGACATGAGAAATTAAGACGGTACTGACCAGGACAATTCCTCCCTGCTGGCTAGCCTTATAGCACCAGAAAGTACTATGGGGACTGATGGAGAGAGAAAGAGAGAGAGTGTGCATGTAGGGGGCGGGATGGAACCAGTCTTACCCATCTGTGGACCTTGAGAGTTACAATAATGAATGGTATGGCAAGATATGCCTTGGGTACACTAGTGCCATGAATATTATGGGGCGGGGGGCCGCAACCAACCACTTTCCAATTGGATTTAAGGCCTGTTCCACAGGAGGAAATACATGTCCGGGACTAAATCTGGCCGGAGAACCCACTGTTAGGGAGCTCACAGGCCTCAGATATAAACCTACCACTATCAAACTGCCCCTGAAATTTGTTAACTCTGAGTAAGATTCTGTGGTGGTCTGAATGAGAATATCTCCTACAGGCTCTAAGTATTTTTCCCCCAGTGGGTGGCACTGTTATGGGAAGTTAGAAGGTGTGGCCATGTTGGAGGAAGCACGTCACTAGGGGTGGGCTTAGAGAGTTAAGTTTTGTTGGATCTCCAGCTGCTCTCTGATTCCTGTGCCTGCTTGAAGGTGTGAGCTAAGTGCTTTTGCTCCTGCTCTAGCCATGCCTTCCGATCATGATGGACTCTTGCCCCCTTGGACATAAGCTAAATAAACTCTTCCTTTTATAAGTTACCTTGGTCAGTGTTTCTATCACAGCAACAGAAAGCAAACTAATACAGTTTATTTGTGTAGTGGACATTGGTTAATGTAGAAACTCACAACTGGTCAAGTTACAGAAAGTGTCAGTCGAGTGCTCAGTCCCTTCCCACTACCAATGGCTGAGGGACTATTTCATAAGAGGGGCAGAAAGAGTGTAAAAGCCAGAGGGACCAATGAAACTGTGTTGTGGACACGACAAGACTGCTGAAGTTATTCGGTCACAGGAGCTCTTGAAGACTTCGAAAGATCTTCACAAGATCAAGCTAGTCAATATGCTAGCATGGTGAGGGAAGGGTTCACATTCTACCTTAGCTAAGGAGCAATGGACATTTGATGGTGTCTGGGAAAAGACTCAGGTTTTTTTTAATCCATGCTCCAGTGGATAGCCTCACACCAGGAATATATGAGCAGCACAAATGGATTCAATGGGTTATTAAAAACCAAACAGGAATCTGGAGGTGGGTAGGAGTGGAACAGATCTGGGAGGAGCTAGGGGGAGGAGCAGGGGACTGAATTTGATCAAAATACACTGCATAAAATTCTCAAAGAATTAACACATTTTTAAAAGTGCTTAAGTCAAATTAAGTTTAACTACAGGAAAAAGAAAAGCATAAAATATCAAAAACTATGAGATGCTGCTAAAATAATATTCCCTGGAAACTTTAAAGCTTTGAACAGAAGCAATTAACACAATAACCTTAAAACTGTTTTTTAGAAAGAACAAAATAAAGCACTTGATAATCCACAGAAGACCCATGCCCAATGGAGTAATTAGTATTTATATCAGCTGCACTAATGTCTATTGTACTAGCCAATCATCTCAATAATCCAACTACTCACACACAGTTCCAAATGTTGCTAGGGTCAAGATTCCATAAGATCTGCTTACCCTTAGTTGAGCAAATCTTTTAAACAATTAAAAGTGAGTAAATAATAAGAATGTTTAGAAAGTAAGCACAGACACAAGTCTGAGATACTCATTTCAGTTCTATAGTATAATAGGTTAATTTCCTTAACAAAGTTACCAAAGCAGTTACAGTACTTTAAAGATGTTAAAAGTAGGTAAGAACCTGCCCTTCCCTAAAAGTACACGAGGTCTCAAAGAGCTAAGCAGTTTCCAAAGTTTATAAAATAATACCAGCAATTCTAAAACATCAAAGTGTCAACCCATCAAAAGAAACTAGGAGTTAACAAACAAGGACATAAAACTTGGAATACAAAGAGAAATATGACTTGCAAGGACTATCAAAACACAAAATTCTAGGGCTCAGTGAGTAATGGTACTTATTACCAAGGATTACTCCCTCTCCCCCATGATGCATACATAGGAGACAAACAATGCCTGGAAGTTGTCCTGTGACCTTCAAGTGAGATGGCACATATGTACCACCTCACACACATAAACAAAATAAATATAATCTGAGAAATGTTAATATTGCTGGGCGTGGTAGTATACACCTTTAACCCTAGCCTTTAATCCCAGCACTTGGAGGTCAGAGATCCACAGAGCTCACATAGAGATTTAGGTCAGCCTCGTCTACATAGTTTTCCAGGCGAGATGGGGCTACAGGAGATCGTATCTCAAAACAACAACAACCTCTTAAAAAAATGTTAATATTAACCCAGATGAGGTGGCACACAAGGCAGAGGACATGCAGATCTTTGTGTTTAAGGTCAGCATGTGGCACATGCACAGGTAATTATGGACCAGCCAGGGTTATATAGTGAGATACCATCTCAAAATATTAAAGATTCCAACAGGATTCATGACTGTAAGGATGGTTTAGTACCTTTCATAAAATATATCCTGTGATAAAAATATTCCTGACATTAAAATTTTTTAAAGAAACAAAAAGTGCAATACACACTAGGAATGAGAATCAAGTTCTTAGTGCTGGGATATCTCTCTATAATCTCAGCCATGCATGGTAGGTGATACAAAGGGCTCATAAGTTCAAGGCTACCCTGGGCTATACAGTTAAGTTTCCAGCCAGTCTGGTCTATCTAAGACCTAGTCTAAATGAAAACAAAACAGTGTCATAAGGACAAATGAGCAAGTGGCTATAAAGGCATAAATTCATTACCTTCCTATAGCAGTTACAAATAAAACAAAAGAAGAGGCCTCACTCTGTTCCCAGGTCTTCTGGGTTGCTCTTTACACCCGCTTGAGAATATTGGGCCTTCAGATGTCTACTTCAGCACTTTAATCCCTTATCATTTATTTCTCTCTTGATCCCTGCCTAGATGAAATCTTTAGAAAAGTTTTTTTGACTTGTTACCCTATGACAGGATACTTCTATCTTATCCATAATCTCTCTGTCTTACCAGATGGCCCAGATAAAACCAAGAGGACCAGGATGTTTATACAAGATGATGATGCCACTAACAGGACTCAATGCATGACTCAAGACTGTAAGTCTTTTATCATGATGATGACAACAGCAACAGAAGGGACTTAGCAATACTGAGTAAAGTCACCTTCTATTACTTGGCCAATCACAAAGCTATAATGCTTGAACACAAGGAAAATACCTTTTAAAGTCCATGACTAATGAATGAACAATTGACAAAAGGTTAGCCTACTCCAAGAAAACCAGGAACTCTGTTGCTTACTCTGTTAGGCTGAACAGCTCGATCAGCAGAAATTTTACCAATGCTAATTCCCGTCTGCTTCCAATAAACCACTTTGCCCATTCTGTTTGTAATATGCAAACTGTTCTCATTTCTGTTGATTCCCAGCCACAAGATTTTGCTGTCCAGTACCACATAGTATGTTAAAATGAATTTCTAAGACTTTTTCTAAGTAACACTGAAGTTTGCTAAATTATTGTTAATTTTTTTTTTTTTAAAACAGGGTATCCCTACCCTGTATGGACCAGGCTGGCCTAATGATACCTATTTTTTATGCATTGCTGTTGTTTCACTGGTTCTAAGATACATTTTCTTTTCTGAAGGCAAAACATAGTTACTACTTACTTAAGAGCTTGGAGTCACTAGTATTACAGTAATGCTATAGCAAATTAAAAGGGAAAAACAATCAATGTGGTACATGCCTGTAATTCCGGGACTGGGGAAGCTAAGGATTACAGCTTGGGTTACACAGGAAGACCCTGTCTGAAAGTATGAAAAATGAAGGAAAATGATAATAAAAAATAAATAAGGACTGCAGTAATGTGAGAAGTATGTATTAGAAAGAATGATGATTCTCTAAGAACTAAATATGATTTTAGAGTTAAGTTTTTTGTCTATGTCTATTCTAATATGGGTATTTTATCAAATGAAGAAATGTCCAAAGGTAATTATCTGCATATAACATCCAGGGGAGAAGAAACACATTATATTTAAAATAAACATTTTATATATGTATGTATATACGTATGTAGATAGGCTGGAAAAGGTTGGCATTTTTTGTATTTTCTACATTATTCTGACTTCTTTTCTACATAGACTTTAATACTGTGTAAGCAATAATTTCTGTAGTTAAAATAACTGTTTATATCTTACCACTGCAAGTTGTGTCCTTGAAGCAACAGTGTGAAAAACTGCAGGCATCATGAGAGACTCTTCAACTTTTATTTCCATATCATTTTCTGTTGAAAAGGTAGTTTTAGGAATAGCAGGTGCACGGTCACATAAGATCATTTCTTTGTTAAAAAGAAAAATTGGATTTGTATCCTAAATAAAAAAAATTACAGAAATAATAAAAACAAAAATGTTACAAATGCTGAACTTGCATACTGCCCTTATTATATGAACACCGAGTCCCAGTTCCCCCTCTGATGTGAAGGCAAAGTAGCCAGCGTAAAAGGGAAGGCCCTTGGATACCTACCGTCCCGGCGCTGTAAGTACACACTCTTCGCTCTGCAGCCATGCACTCTCCTCCATTGACCACCAGCACCTGGTGCTGAATAGCAATCTTGTATTTGCTTTGAATGGCATGTTTAAGGTCAGCCACACTTTCAGAAAAACAGAATCAGTTATTTAGATATGCCTAGTTAACTTTATAAAAGCACCCCTTTATTAAACAACATATATACACACACATACCCTAATAAGACTAATGATTTCACTCAAACTTTCCCCAAAAATAAGCAAAAAAAAAAAAAAAATTTGCTGGGTGTGGTGGTACACACTTTTAACTCCAGCAGTTGGGGTAGGAGGGGTGGGCAGAGGCAGGTGAATCTCTAAGTTCCAGGCCAGCTAGGGCTACAGGGAGACCCTGTCTCAAAAAGACACACACACACACACACACACACACACACACGCACACACACACACACACACACACACACACACACACACACACACACACACAAAAACAGTTCCCTATTTTTGATCTGGAGAGATGGCTCAGTGGGTAAAGTGCCTGTTGTGTGGCAACCTGAGTTTAGTCCCTGGAACCCACATGATAGGAGACAACCACCTCTTCTGCAAGTAATCGCCTACATGACACACAGACACAGACACAGACAAAATAAAAATATAATAAAAAAAAAGCTTAAGATGTTTATTTTTTAAATTAGTTTCCACAAATCAAGTGACTATGTCTGCTACATATTTTAGGTATGAATCTATAAAATACAGGCAATACATATAGTTACCTTTCTGCAAGAGACATAAGCAAGCATGAATGCTCAAATTGGCATCAAATTTAATGGAATTCCCTTGAACCCAGGAGTTAAGGGCTTCACAATACATTACAGAAGCTACATTACGTCTAACTCAAGCGAAAACAACTTCCTTTCCCCTCCTTCTTTCAAATAAAATAGTCCCTACTATTTTTGTATTGGTGGCATACACTTAATAATCCAGAAAACTCAAAGAGGCTGGGGCAAGGAGGTCTGCAAGTCCAAAGCCAGTGTGGACTTAACTAACAGGAAAATCAATTCCTTTAGAAGTTAAACAAAAAAATGCACCAAATGAAAACTAGTGCATTTAAAACATAAAACAGGACCGAGGAGATGGGTCAGTGGGTAAAGTGCCTGTTGTTCAAACATAAGGACCTGAATTCCTAGAGCTGGCTGGTCAGTCAAATCAGTGAGCTCTAAGTTCTATGAGACCCTGTATGAAACTATAAGTAAAGAATGATAGAAGACACTCAATGTCTACTTCTGTCCTCCACATGTAGTATGCACATACAGTATACCCCAACACACATGCAAATGGAAATATGCATACATACAGACATCACACACATTCAAAACAGATAAAACAAAACTCCTTAGTGGCCTTTGTGTATGTGGTGTGTGTGTGTTTATGTGCTGGTATGGTTACCTGAGCCTGCACCTGGATGCCAGAAGTTTACAATGGGTGTCTTCTACTGCTCTCTACCATATATTTTTGAAACAAGAACCTGGAGCTCATGCTTTTAATTAGACTGGCTTGATAGGAAGCCCTAGAGATTCATTTATCTCTCTGCCAATCCTTCTCTCCTTCCACAGGCATACTGCCACATCTGCCTTTTTATGTGGGTGCTGGGAATCTAAACTCAGGTCCTCATGCAAGTGCAGCAACACTTTACCCACTAAACTGTCTCACCAGCTCCCTTAGTGCCTTTTTAAAAAAAAATTTTATATTATCACGTGAACATTGATTTTAATGAGTCTCATTATGACATATTCATACATGGGTATTAACTAGTCCCACCAGTTGTTCATCTCACCATGTTCCATTCTCAATAATCCCCTTCCTCTTTCCAATTACTTTCCCTATACTCCTATGCATTATTTTTTAAGTTTAACTAGTGTTACTTAAAGAGCATGGGTAAAGGGTTATTTACAGGAGCAGGAGCAATATACTAAGGGCTCTACCACTGAAGAAAATGTCTTTCACTCCTCCCATCAACCACAAACTGTGTACAGATCCTCAGGGGGAGTTAGGGCATTTATTCAAAGTATCAGATTAGTTTATTTTGTATTGTATTGAAGCATTACTACTAAAATAAGCATGTACCACTTGCTTTTCTTTCCTGTTTGACCTCAAATTACTTAGAAAACGCAAGGGAAAAAGGATAGTCATTGGTCAATTATCTGAAATCCTGGCAAAGATGGAAAATGATTAGACACAAACCAACCTAGTAAGAAGTATACAATTTGTTTTATTGTATTACTAATAAGCAAAACAAACCTAGTGACTTTACTTACACAAGGTCTAGATGAAGACTACAGGCAATCAATAGTTACTGAGAGATGGAAAACCAGTTTTCTCCAAGGATGAGCTCCCCGATAGGTTATCCAATCCCAAATGGTCAGCACTAAACACATGTACACAGAGCACTACTAAATGGATTTAGTTGGCTGTGTGTGTGTGTGTGTGTGTGTGTGTGTGTGTGTGCATGTAACAATAATTAGATCATAAATCTAAGAAGTGTGAGGGAGCATGGGAGGAGTTAGAGGGGCAAGGGAAGTGTAGAAATGATGTACATAAAACGCTCAGGTATGAAATTCTTAAAGATGAATGCTTGTCCCTGAAGAGGATGCCCATTTCAAACCTCTGCTTCTCAAAGGCTCAGGGATCATTGTAGAAGAAAAGGCAGAAAGAGTCTAAGAGCCAGAGCAGGTGGATGATCACAAGGAAACAGAGTCTTTCAGACAGCGGGTCAGTTACTAGCATGAACAAATCCGATGCAAGCTCAAACCAGACACAATTCCAGCACATGCATTGGAAAGTGGATAAGAAATCCCAACTGAACCTAAGGAACTTTCAGCAACTGATGGCTACTAGAAAGGGAAAGACAGTGTCTTAGAGGGTTTGGACTCTTGGTGGACTCACTGAATGATCCACAATGAAGTACATTTGGGGATATAAACCAGACTCTGAAGGTTGTATTTTATATGGCACATATATATAAATAAATATATATATAAAAGTACATTAAAGAGGGTGGAGGCACTATGGGGGGAAGTTGCAAATAGGAGATCTAAATACCATCAAACTACTTAATATTTTTATACAATACAAAATAGAAACCCAAAGAAGATAAATGGAATACAACTTACGTTTGCACTGTTAGTTCAGTGTCAAATGTCAGGGTAGTTCCAGTGTTGACAAGAAACACATATAACTTCATGATGATTTCTCTGGAATCTGTGAGCCTGTACTTCACCCTCTGGTACAGTTCCTAAATGAAACAAGAAAAGCGATTAACTTTATAAACAAGTTCAAATACATTCATCATTAAAATACAGCACAGGGGCTGGATAGATGGCTCAGCAGTTAAGAGCACTGACTGCTCATGCAAAGGACCAGGGTTTGATTTCCAGCACCCATATGGAGGCTAACAACTCTCTATAACTTCAGTTCCAGAGGATCCAACATCCTTTTCTAACCTCTGAGGGCACTGCCTGACATAGACAGGAAGATAATACACTAATACACATAAAAAGATATATAACAGCAAAAAAAGCATGTTTTGATGTCTAAGATAACTAAACTGGATAATGTGATCAAATACTATGCCTAAAAAGAAAAAAGGCTAGTTGGTAGTTGGACACACATTTTTAGTCCTAGCAGAAGCAGATGGATCTCTCGATCTCTGGAATCTCTGGGAGTTCAAGGTGGCCTGGTCTGCATAATGAGATCCAGGCCAGCTGGGGGTTACAGAGAGACCCTGTCCCAAAAAAGACAAAAATCAACACTAAACAACACACACAAAAACAAACGAAAAACAGTTCGCCTGCATTGAAAAGTTCATTTCTTTTCAGGAAGAGGCCCACTGTTTTAAAAAAGTTAATGGGTATATTTTTTCTATTTTCTATATTCAGAGAAAATACTTGATTCACAGGTACAGCTCAATGGATTAAGGCTCTAGGCTTCATCCTCAGCACCTGTGTGTGTGATGGGGGGGAGAGATGTCAAATATTGTCAATCAGACTTAGTAGAGCACATTTTTATACCAGCATTCAGGAGACTGGGGAGGAGGATTTCAAGTTTAAAGTCATATAAGTTCCAAGATAGCCTGGGCAATGGTGATAATGGATCTCAAAATACAAACAAAAATTCACTAGATCAGGAACTCATGTATGAAGGGATAACTAAGGCTTACCGTCAGGTAGTATGATGAGTCCTATTACTTTTCTTAAAATATTAAAAGTGTCTTATATTTGCTTTGCTTGATATTGGCAGCTGAATGGCATTACCTGTGAAACTCGAACAACTGGGAAGAAAAATTTCAAAATTATTATACAGAGAAATGATTTACTATGTAACAAACAAAAACATACAGCTATTCTGTCTTTTCCTTTAAAACTGCCACCTCTAAGGATAATCTCTATCTGGCTGGGTCCCTTTTCCCACTGAATCCACAACTACAAGTCAGAGCCACACCACCACCAAAGACAGAAGTCACGAATGACCTCCCCCAAACTGCTACTTCCAGGGTCTTTTCAGAACTTAAGATAGAATGGTCGAGAAGGCACAGTGACAGAGAGAGGAAGATGACAAGTTTAAGGTCACTTTGAGGTGACCCTGTCACCCTGTCTTAAATATAGAACAGAATCAATAAAGTATTAAGAGTAATAAGAGTAACAGAGTAAACAGTGGTAAGGAAGACTTTTCTGTGGAATCAGAGAACTTAGTATAGAGGGGAAAGGGTATGTGCATGTTACTACTGCTGAGGTCAGAGATACCAGATACCCCTGGAACTTGAGTCACAGGCAGCTAAGAGCTCCCCAAGATGGGTGTGGGAACCAAACTCTGTAGCCCAAGTATGCAGTTGTAATTGCGGAGCCATCTCTCCAGCTCTCCGTTACGTTTAAGTGTGTACTCAGATGCTGTTACTATTTCAGATTCTTCTCTTATGAAGAGGAATAAAAATTACCTGAGGTTGGAGGGATGGCGCAGAGGGGGTAAGAGTTCTTGCTACAAAGCCTGATGATGAAAAGAACCAACTCCCTCAGGCTGTCCTCTGATCTCCAAATACCCACTGTGGTATATGCATGTGCATGTACACGAGAATGCATACCAAAAAAGGATAAATATTAAAAAAAAAAAATGGAGGGGTTGGAGATGGCTCAGTGGCTAAAAGCATTTGCTGTTCTCCCAGAAGACCCAGGCTCAGTTCCCAGCACCCACATGGCAGCTAACAACCATCTGTGTACCTCAGTTCCATGAGCAACCAAGTCTTTCAGGCCTCTTTGGGCACTGCATGTACTTGATACACTTAAATGAAGGCAAAACACTCATATGCATAAAAATAAAAATGAAATATATTAAAAAATGTTTTTAAAGAGTACCCTTTATAGCAAATACCCTCTCTGGATAAGCAGCGGTTATTGATGCCATCTCGACTTCCTGGTACCCATTCTAGTATACACACATCACCACCACCACCACTGCCTCAGATTCAGGTAAGTCTGTATCTCTAATCAGGAAAACATAGCAATAAAACAGAACGTCTTTGATTATTATTAAGGTTATACCTTCCATTTTACAGCTGACTTCCTTGTCAACCTTTCTTAGTAAGCAGTCATACAGACTTACACTTGATAAGAAACTCAAGGTGACCTCCGGTTAATGGATAGCAGGAATTCAGTCTGACAATTTTCAACGATCTGCCAAATCTCTGCATTACTAAGGAGATAGTAATCTAATTAAGCCTCATTAGACACTAGTCCTAGACAAAATCTTGACTACATTCTTATGAAACACATTTCAGCAGAAAAAAATCCTGATGCCCAGGATCAGTACAATAATATATGTACATTGCTTCAAATAACCAAGTTCATAGTTATTTCTTACTGAGCAAGATAATATAGTAACCACATCATACGGGTATTATAAAGGGGAAGTAAAATTTTCATTAAAAAAAAAAAAAACATGGTGTACACAGATAATACAACTCTCCACCATGTTAGAACCAGGCCTCCTGACCTTTGTAGATTAGAATCTGGCCTACTCCTGTGGCTGCAGCTACTACTGCTGTTGACTACCTACCAACACTCATACCTAGCCCATGCAAACCCCCTGAAAGGCAACAAATCCTATTTATTTGAAAATATGCGTTTCTCCAATCTTACCGATTGAAGATTCTTACCAATTCTCCTTGCTTAAAAAAAAAAATTCTCTCTGCTCACAGAATCTACATTTACTCAGTCAATCACACCCTAGCTCTTCTAAAAGGCATACCTATCCTGTCAACTTTTAATACTTAAATATTTATAATCATCCATCCCTGTTCCTAAATCAGATTCTCACTGTTCACAACAGCTTCCCAATCCGTCTCTAATCTCCTTAATCTCTAGTACGCCATCTTCCCCACTGTCTTCAAAGAGATCAGTCTAAACAGAACAATGCTGGGTGTAGTGGCATATTCCTATAATCTCAATATTCTGGAGACAGAAAAAAGAGACCTGCAAGTTCCAGTGTCTATGGTACATAGCAAGTCACCCCTTGCAACAATGACAGACAAAACTTGCTCTAAATGCTAAGCAAATCCAAGTTTTCTGGCCTTTTAAATCTCATTATAATCAATTTTACAACAGCAATTACCATCCTGGTTATTTCCTCCCCTAAGAAACTATTCTACATGCTTTCATGTCTTTTGAGATTATTTCATGATAAGAACCCAGACTGTCCTCAAACTCTTCATTCTCCTGTCTCAGCTTCCCCATGGCTGAGATTATAGGCAAGCCTTCCCATGCTCCGCTTTCTATAAATATGCTTTCTTTCTTTTTGGTCATCTTGAGACAGGGTATCCCTGTAGTTCCAGCAGGCCTGGAACTCATCATGTAGACCTGTCTAGCTTCTACCTCAGAAGTCCAACTGTGTATGCCCCCCAACATGTGCTGGTATTAAAGGTATGTGTCACCATGCCTGGCTATTATATATGCTTTCTTAAATTAAATACTTTCATTTGATTCTCATAAGAATCCTATAAAGTAGATCATACTGTCATTTTATGAAAAGAAACTAAGAATTATGAGTTAATGTTTTATATTAGTGAGTGCTGATTCAAATACTATCCAAGGTTTTGCCTTTAACAATTATGGTAAATACCAAAGACAATGTCCCATTCTCACCCTTTGATTTCTAAATACCATATTGGCGTTGGCTGAACTTGAAGCAAACAAGTTATTAAGTCTCTGAGCCTTCAAGAGGGCAGGTCTCTGTGGCTAGAAATCTCCTAGTCCCCATGATCACCTGTCCCCCTCTGATAACCTTTTCCTCCTGTCAGGCCTTCACACAGACTCATCTTCTTTCACACAATCATGTGAAATTTATCGCTTTATTAGCTGTGCTATGTATTCTATGTGCTTCTATGCTTGTGTACATTAGGGAACTTCTTCAAAGTAAAGACTTGACACTGGCTTGTTTCAACATAAACACAAATATACCTTACTAACAGTGATGGAAATATATTTAGTTATACTGCCAAGTCTTTTGATGAAGAAAAGTAAGTAAAAAGCCAATAGATCAGAATGGCAAGTAGCTGTCTGCAAGTAACACACCAAGGTCTGTAAATTAACAATGAACAAGGTCCTGGGTAAGCCATCACACCCGGAAGAGAGAAAAGCATGCTGAATTGTTACAATTTTAGACTTCAGAGCATTAAGTTCATCATGGGTCCTTTTCCTTCATTTAACTATTTTTCATGTCATCACAAATTCTTCATAATCTTTAAGATTAGTGGCTAAAAAGCAGTCAGGTCTGTGAAGGCACTAAAATTGAATTGTTATTTCCCAGGGTTTAATTTCACAGCATACACTTACTCCTTGTGTTTAGGATTATATCTGCAGGAGAAATTCTTAGAAGTAAAGCTGCTAGGTCAAAACATTTAATTTTTTGTTGTGGTTGAGAATGCCCTAATGGAACTTAAATTTGGTGCTCTTCTGGCTCAGCCTCCCCAGTCCTGAAACTGCTAGGAGCACCACCATTCCTGAATCAAACCACTCAAATATTTCATACTGGAGTATGTTATAAAGTTGCTTCTTCTAACAATTTATATCCTTCAAATAACATATTCTTTTAACAAGTAAATCAGATCCTTTCCAATGTCATATTTCAAATTTACATGTCATCTCTGACAGCTGTCATTCAGATTCCCTACTGTACATGAGGCACCACTATATTAGACAAAGAAAACAGCAATGAACAAAATAAACTATTACGAGCTTCAATCACTATGAAAAAAGAAGCAAACATATGGATACAGATACACAAACATATACACAATATTTAAGACAAATATACTCAGATTCCATACAGACATGCCAGGCAATTGTTATTCAACTTCTAAAGGTTGTTGAGAAGCAACTCCTGACCTACTCAAATTGAAAGGTTATGTTTGTACACTGTTTTACAGCTAGAAGACTGACTGGCAGCTTTGGGGAGGGTGAAGTAAGAACACTGCTGTTCACAATCAACTTTTTAAGACTTACAGCTTTACTCAGAAACTCTCTTTTGAATGTTTACCCTTACAACCAGCTACTAAAGACTTGTCCAAAAGGAGAGAGAAACCAAGCTACATAGTAGGTATGAGTCTATCCATATTCGCAGTCTATAAATAACTGTAATGTACATGGATTTGGGCTATACTTTTATTCACTCTACATTTGTAAGGATGTGGCATATAAAATTAAAAATCATTGCTAACAGGGATGACTGCTTTATACTAATCATTATGCTACATAGTATTACATTTATCACAAGTAGGACATTAATAGTATCACCATTTCCATTTACAGATGAAGAAAAAGATTCAGAAATTACTCAACCTGCTTAAAGTTAGAAATGTAACAACTAAAAATTCCAGACACTTAAACCTATGTCAGTTTGTTACATTCTTTTATTAAAAAAAAAAAAAAAAAAGTATCTGAGTCTGGGGGGAAAGTTGGCACACACCTGAATTCCACGTCCTATGTTCAATACCTAGTACTATTTTTTTTTTTAAGAGTCAAAATTTCCAGAGTAAAAAAATGAAATACCAAAAGAAGGAAGAAGGCTGGGCTGGCTGTAAGCTCAGTAGTAGAGAGCATTTGCCCAAGGCCCAGGGCTCAACCATAGGACATTCAGGGGATTACTTTGGAAATGTTAGTATAGACAGGCAATATATAATATTCTAGGATATATATTTTCCATACCACCAATGAATGCAAAGCTGCAAAAGCAGTTTTACCCAAGGCACCCAAAGTCATGAAGAACTAACCTTAAGTAACCAGGTCTTACCTTTGTTATGGTCATCTATGAATGATCTCTAGACCCCAAGTATTTTCTTCCTGATAGGTTTTATGTATCCAATAGTCTAATAATGTGATTTATGAGGGAGACTTTGGTCTCTAAAAGACCTGAAGACTTCCTGATATCAGGAAGGATTACAAATGAAGATGATAGGTAGCCAGAAGCTCTCAGTCTAGAGTCTTTCCAGATTTTGCTCTCTGCTTAACTTTCTTAAACATTAAAATAAAAAGGTGGAAGAGAATTAAGAGCTATAAGTAAATAAATAAATAAATAAGTTGTAGGGTGGCAAACTATAAATCTCAGTAGCTGCTCAGAGAAAGAAGATAGAGAGGAGAAAGAGAAAAGGCCATGTCCTGTGAGCTGCACTGGCATGGCAGTCAGTCACATGTGACAAGCAGCCATACGGTGGGGGAAAAGAGCTTTAGAGAATGAGCGAAGCCCAAAGTATTATGGAGAGCATGCTTAGAAAGAGAGAGAAAGAAGAAAAGGAAAACTGTTTTGTGACTAATCCCAGAAGTAGGAAGACTGATGAAGCTGCATAGCTGTAGCTCTACAAACAACTGCCTGCTTTTAATTTGTGTCCTGTGTTATAAGGCCATTTTAAGAAAGGGTTTTCCTAATTTTGTAAGCTATTACACAAGAGGAAGCAATGATCATGAGAGACAAAAAAATCTGTTGACAGGACATGAGGAAGGTCCTATGTATCACCAAACTTGCAAGTAGTCTCCAGAGCAAAACGCAGTCTTAACCACCTGTTTTATCCTAACTCTAGAGTTAGGTAAAGTCACTGTACACCATATTGTGATTTCTAATGAGACTACTTGAAGGGGCCGAACTTAAGGATCCAAACCAGAAAGCATACCTATCACATAAGTCTGGAACATCTTAATGTGCCAGGAATGAGGCGCTGCCAAAAGGGCAAAGAAGCCAATGGATTTCACAAGCACAGTCTGAGCATCATAAGAATGATTACAAATAACCTCACATCTATAAAAATTCATATGTTCATACCTTAAAAAAGAAAACCTGGGGCTGGAGAGATGGTTCAGGTGATACACGCACTTGCCACCAAGCCTGACAACCTGAGTTCAATCCCTGGAATTCACAAGATGAAAGGAGAGAACCAACTCCTAAGTGGTCCTCTGACAAGCTGTACATCCTCTGACCACATACACAAAGAATATAATTTAAAAATTAAATAAAATAAACTGGAAAAGAAATTAAGGCTTTGTCTTCTTTCCACGAAGAACACTTGAATAACCAAATAGCTGATGACACGAGCACTATACTGGAAAAACACCAATGATGTAGATGAAATAGTATTATTTTGCAATGAAAGAATAGATCTGTGCACTGCTAGATGCTAAGAGAATGAAGATAGCTCAGTGGGTAAAGGCACCTGCTGCCAATCCTTAAGGCCTGCTTTAATCCCTGGAACCCACATAGAGGTAGGAGAGAATGGACTTCACAAATTTTCCCTCTGACTTCTACCCATGTATGCTGTGGCATGTGTAGACCCACACAAGCAAATAATGAGAAACTGGACAAATCTTCATAAAAGGAATGCTGACAAAATATGAACATGGTGATCACTTGGCACTCATCTAAGCAGAACAGTATCACAAATGAATCAACTGGACATAGTTCATTTACAAAGTTTCTTACCTCCCCCGTAAAATTAATCAAGATTCTAAATCTACTAGCAATTTCTACTTTACCCTAAATACAAGGACTAACTGTAAAAAAACAATCAACTGAAGATGATCATTCCTTAGAATAACCTTTCGTCAACAAAGCTTCCCAAAGAACAATTTTATGTTAAGAGAAAATAATAGCACATGAACATGTGTGTGTGTGTGTGTGTATACACACATACATACACTTGTCTAGATAAATCTTACATTAAAAATGTGGGAATAGTTATGTCTGTGACAGTGACACACTAAATGGGGGAGGGGAGATTGGGGGAGAAGTTGTGCAAGCATTTTGACCCAGTGAAAACAGTCTTTCTCACCAGCATCCTTTTCCACCAATGTAAGTTTTTCATAAAGCTGCCCAATTTCAGAACTGTTCTCTTTCCCTTAGCTTTCACACAAGTAGATGCCTTTAAACGCTTATTTATTTCTGGGCTAGAGCTGTGGTTTACTGGTAGGTAGCTTACTCTGCATGTCTAAGGCCCTAGGTTTACTTCTCAGCACTAAGCAAACACCCTATTTCTATCTCAACCTGTTATTTCAATCCCAGATACCAACTTTTAGGTGGTCACACCGTAAGTGTGCTTGGTACAGAAATGACTTTATTTCATTTTTTTACCATGATATAGAATAAACACAATAAAGGAAATATGACCTTTTGTGTAAGCAAGATAAAAATTTGTCATTTAACTGAATGAAATACATTTACTGGGCTGGAGTTGAGTACTTGCTGAGTACTATGCACAAGGCCCTGGATTTCATAATTAGCACAATTACTTAAAAAAAAAAAGTGAATTTACCTGTGCTGTTTAATATTCTCTTATGAAAATAAATGTTTTAAGACTTTTATACAGCCCAATTCTGTGTAATATAAGTAAAAGCTATAAAAGTTATTGAGATACATTTCCCACAGCCAATCCCTGAGCTAAATGGCTTTACTATGAGAGGAAGACGAAGAGGGAACCTTCCTTAACAATACACCTGTTAAACTTCAACTAGAAATTAAGTTTATCCTTACTAAATCTCAGCACTCTGGAGGCAGGGGCAGACAAATCTGGGAGTTGGAGGTACATGATCTATGTAGTGAATTTGAGGCCAGTGAGGGCTACATAGTGAGATCTTATCTCAAAAATTAAATAAATAAAAAGGAAACAAAGATAAAAAGATGATACTAATAGTACTACAAAGAAGACTCTAAACTTCTGCCCTAGAGGAACTAAGTCAACCAGGAGCAAAACAAAGATCCCCACCTGTTACCCATTTCAGTGACCAATGTGACTTCCAATGGAGTTCTGTCCCACCCTACTTTCTTCCCTAAATGCTCGCTCCCACTTCCTCCTCTTCAGGTAGAGCAGTAAAATGTAAAAAGAACTTGCAAATCAGACCTATCTATTTACACCTTACCCTATTATATGACCTTGACTGGTTTCATCTGCCAACTTTCATTTGATTACAATTCAATACTCTTCCTTTAAAACAACTTCATGTAGACAAAACTATCATTCTTCTGCTAGCCAAAACCTGTTTTTGTTTAAATCCTATCCATCTTTTCCTTTAGATCTAATCGCTAATCTTCCATGGCATAACCCTTGAGTCTGTGAACTTTTTTGCGTTTCTGTACTACTCCAATCCTTTCACCAGTTGGTCTCAGATCATCTTCATTTTCACTGACACAAAGAAGCAAGCTATTGACCCTAAAAACTGTCTTTCTTTGCAGCTACCTTTCTTAGACTATGCCCTTCAACTTAGTATGTACATGATTTCATTTCATTAGCAGGCAACCCAGTATGTATGGGGACCTGACAACTCCAATGCACAATGAACACAAAAGGATTCTATCTTTGAACACAAAATTTATCTATATTTAAATTTCACCTATTCCAGAATTGGAGAGATGGTTCAGCAGTTGAGTGCTTACTATTCCTGCAAAGGACTTTGGTTTGGTTCCCAGAACCAAGATAAAATGGTTCACAACTACCTCTAAGTCTAGTTCTAAGGGATCTTAGGTCTTCTGACCTCTGAGGACACCTGTATCTGTATGCATGTGATACACATGTACTGATGCAGCACATATATACATACAAGAATACACTGTTTAAAAAACCGAAATAAATCTCACCTACTACACTCAAATGACCTCAGCATTTGGGTTCGTGATTATAAACTCTATGACACCTTTTAAGAGTAGGTAAGAAAGACAGCAATAATGTATTTCTGCTTTCTTTACAAGGCTAAGAATAAATTAAAAACCACCAAAAGTGGTACTTATTGTGAGTTTAACTCCACTTCATAATTAACTCCAGTTTATCTTTTCAGAAGTATCACTAAGAGGCCTGGAGACATGGCTCGGTAGTTAAGAGCCAGGTTCTAATCTCAGCACCCACATGGCTAACAACCTCCTGTAACTCCAATTCTAGGAGATCCAACATCCTACTCTGGTCTCTTCAATGTCCTATTCTGGCCTCTGAAGGCATTGTATGACATTGTATTCATGTATGCATTGACATACATGAAAGCAACACACACATACACATAAAATAAAATAAAAAAAGTATTAAAAAAAAAAAACACTAACAGATTACCAACATGAAGAAACTTCCATCTCTGTTTATCTGAGTTCTAAAGTCAAAGTATGAACCTATTACCATTTCTGAGAAATCTTCCCTTGTTTCAGGTCACCCACAGAATGACTTTCTCCTTGAAATATTCAAAATTTTAGCTATATAAAGTACTAGGGATTAACTAACATAGGGGGGAAAAACACACAAAAGGACGACCTGCTCCTCATAGACCCTTCTCATCTATAGTCATCTATAAATGATGGGGGAAAGCCAACCTGAACTTTAAAAACAATCATTCTACTGTACTTACTCAAGAGTATGGGCAACAACTGGACTTCCGTGCTCAGATATAAAAGAACTAGAAAACAACTCATAAAAAATTGTCTAGGCAACTTGACCAGTTGGAGAATAATTTGAAACTTCCCCTTGAGATGACTTGGTCAACCATTCTAGCCTTACTATCTATCAACTGCTCTAAAATATTCAAACCTCAGTGTAAACTTCCTTATACAGGGAGTGGGGTATGAAAGCATGATGCTCCAAATAACAAGTTTTCATCTCCAAAGCTAAATATATTAATCAACACTGGTGGGGAGGGGGCACTAATAAGCCAGGCAGTGTACTAAAATGCTAGGAATTAGATACTTAAGTTGCTTTCAAGTTTAAGACAGCCCATGAGATGCGGGTGCTATCAGACTTGGGAAACTAAATGCTTCATGGAGAAAAACAATTCAGAGTAATTTTGTCTCATTGTTAATTCTGCAATCTGCAATTCTACCTCATTGAAGGTTCAGTGGTTCCTGCATCAACGGTAATATTCATGACAAAGAACATCTACGTGGCCCACACACTGAAATCTGGGGGTCAGCCTCGGCACCTGATACTACTCTTTCTCTGCCAAAAGGGAGAGAAAGGGAAAGAGGAGGTCAGAAGGTATCTTCACATTCTCCAGAAGAGACACTTTTTAATGAAGGTTCAGTCCCCTAAATGTGTCTTGTCTGCAACTAAACAAGTGTCCTCCATATAAGAGCATCAAATGACTGCAGAAATACTTAAAAAAAAAATTGTTACTTCTTTTTTATTTTATGAGTGCTTTACCTGGATGTATATAAATGTGCCCATGTAAAGCACTACCCAGAGGCCAGAAAAGAACACTGGAGTCCCTGAAACTGGAGTTACAGATGGATGGTTGTGGGTGCAGGGATTTGAACCCAGGTCTTCTACAAAAGCGGTGTGCTCTTAACCACTGAGTCATTCATTTCTCCAGCCCTAGTATAAATACTTGTAAAGCAAAAATGGAAGAGCTGGTAGAATCCCTGATATTTATACCTTAAGTACGGAAGAAGCATGTCTATACGTAATTATTTTCATTTTATAAAAGCTGATGCCAAGCATACTAGTAATATAACTTGTTTGAATTGAACAATATGAAAATCATTCGATATCAGGACACATAAGCACATTACCCACTTTAATATCCTGTATTCATTAAACTACGTGTAATTCATGAGAGAAAATTTTCTAGTTGCATATTTTACTTTACAGTGTATACTAAGTATGAAACAAAGCCAAAACTATAAAGTATAGAATTAGCTTCACTCTATTAAACTAAGACTATAAACCTACAGCAATACTTAAAAAAGAAAAACATGCTCAAATATGGCATTTTCACTAAGAGTTACCAAAAGCTATGTCAAAAGTATGGTGCTAGATTATGATACACATGCTGGGCAGTTACAAACCAATTATTCTATATGGAATTTAAAGAAAAAAATGATAAGATTGTCTCAAATTAGTGGCCAGTCTTAAATCAGTAACAAAAATGGAAAAGAATCACAATCATTTTCATGTTTTCAAAATACAAGTTAATAATAAGAGAATTCAAAAAGGCAAAATCATGGGTGAAGAAACTGTTACTTCTATAATTCTCAGGGCACCCATTAACTATCTGTGCAAGCTGAAACTAGCCATAAAAGGCTGTTGTAAGCATTCAAGTATTCTGCACACTTGCAAACTCCAAAGAACCTTAATGTTATAGGGGGATGAAATAAAATGTCCTATTCTCAAGACCCTGGAAAATAGCCAGTGTTATAACCAAAGGGGATTTCCTACATCTTTAATAATGGAAAAATGAGAAAATATGCTAAGTAATTTTCTACATTTTTATCTAAGGAAGTATACAACTTAACAATATGCTTCTCTAGCCTATCTTTTCTAAACCAGTAATTGATAATTCGTTGTTTTGCCTTCTTTAAAATGTTCAACAGTTCACCAATTCCTATGGAAATATGCACACATAGACACACAGACATCCATGTGTCCCTCCAGTTATACAGTACTTAAGATAACAGTGTACTACTACACAGGTTCAATTAACATTGAGGAATGAAGAGCCTTCCAACTATTTCCCAGACTTGCTAGATTTATTCTGCCTTTATACATGCAGAGTTGATAGGTTCCAGTTTGTTACTAGAACTTACAAAACCCAAGTATCTACAAAGCGCCTGCTCCTCTCCCACAGCTGTCGTCCCTCACTCTTGCCAGTCCATCTTCAATTAACCTTTTTCTTAGGATATGCCTTGAATCTTAGAACCTTCACATTTTCTACTTCTGGCCAAACAGTCATTCCTTGAGTATTTTAGTTTCAAAGCCCACCCAACAATACACACATCACACACTTCACATCCTTTCTTTGCTTTTTTTCCCTCTTTTGTCCATTATGCTCGCCTTTTAACTTTTTCTTTTTGAGAAAGGGTCTCATTATGTAGCTCCAGCAGGCCTGGAACTTGCTATGTAGACCAGGCTGGACTCAAACTCAGGATCTGCCTGCTTCGGCTTCCCAAGCGCTGGGATTAAAGGCCTGAACCACTATGTCTTTATTTTTCTTTTTAATGAAAACAGGGATTTGGGTTTCTTCATTCCAGGATTGTTATCAATCTCTTATCACTAATAAATACTAATCAAAACCCTGAGTCAGTCACGACAGCTTTAGGAAAGAGAACCAAGAACTGGAGACCAACCAGATCCACCAAAACTGAAAGGCTAAGGTGGGATTTTTAAATTTTATGTGTTGCCTGCATGTATAAGTGTACCACAATATACAATGCCAGAAAAGGGTGCTGCATCCCCAAGGCTGTGAGTCAATACGTGGGTGCTGGGAAATGAACCCAGGTCCTCTGGAATAGGAAATGCTCTTAGGTGCCAAGCCATCTCTTCAGTCCCAACTAGGCTGCTGTTAATGACAAAATGGGTCATCCACATTACTTTTCTCTCTCAGGCTACAAATCCATACCATATAAATACTCAAATTGTTCAGGTTGATTTCCAATAATGCTCAGCTGTATAAAATTTCTTCAATTTCAGGAGCTGGAGAGAAAAGGACCAAGAGTTCATGACCAGCCACAGCTACTCTGTGAATCTGTGGCAAATCTGGGCTACATGAGACCCAGACTCAAAAAATATCTTATATTCCTTAGTTACTGACTTGACATCTAAATTTAACAAGTAAAAAAAAAAAAGATTATAAATGACTGTGGGGGGGAAAAAAAATCACTCTTCCACTTGAGGTTCCAAAGGAAATGTTTACAATACAACAAAGTGTAGCAGGGCAGGGTGGCTCATGCCTAGAGGACTGCTCTGAATTTGGAGGCCAGCATGACCATACTGTGAGTTTTAAATAAGCCTGGAGTACACTATGACACCCTGTTTCAAACAAACAAACAACAACAACAACAAAAACAAACATGTAAATGGGTTAGAAAACAACAACAACAACAACAAAAACAAACGTGTAAATGGGTTAGAAATCAGCTGAAAGAGAAATTCTACTAGCTGTTTAAAAAGAAAATTCCTGAGGATGGATGGCTCAGCAGAGGACCTGAATTCAATTCCCAGCACTCACATGGTGGCTAACAACCGCCCGTAATTCTGGTTCTAAGGGAATCCAATGCCCTTTTCTGACTCCTCAGACAATGTACAACACAGGTACACTTATACACATGCAGGTAATACACTCATACACATAAAATAAAAATGAATAAATATGTAAATACCATAAATTGAGTTCCTGATGTATATATGGAGGAGGCAAAAGGGGCTCAGTGGTGTAACATTTTGCCTAACATGTTGTAAGCTCTGTTTTTGTTTTCCCCATTACTGGAAGAAAACTAAACAAAACAAGAAACAAAAATAAAATCAGATCTTGTATTCTGCCCTTTGGCTTCTACAGATTTATGTGGTGGTCACAGACAGCCAGAAAAACACTTCTTTCTGGACAAAGAGGGCTGTTTTGTTGTCTTCCCTGAATGCCAGTAACAACATAGAGCCTAGTCCATAAATACCTCGAAATTTGATTCCAAACAAACTAAGTCAAAATACTTTTAAAATATGGCCTAAGTTCACTTAACATCAGAGTTACCAATTCAAACAGTATATTATGTGGCTAAAGCATTCACAGCATATCTAGATTCTTTTAAAAGATGGGGTCCTACTGTAGCCCCAAAGAAACCTCCACTCACTATGTAACCCAGAATATCCTCAAGCTCCTTACTGTCCTGTCTCAGTCTCCTGGAATGCTGATGCCAGGTACGTTCTAGACCTGGCTTTCTAGCTAAGGTTTTAAACACAATTGTAAATGCTAAAAAACATGACAAGAATTTTACTAGGAAAATACGTTCATCTTTTGTAACAGCATTAAAAAGAAAAAGAAAAAAAATTCACACCTATAGTAATGGCACATTTACTGAACAATAATAAAAATCATCTATTAAAATAGAGTAACGACATTCTTGATTGGCACACGTGCAGGTCTATTTAAGCAGTTTCTAAACTGCTAACTTTCCAAACTCTCAGATAAAAATTATGAGTCCCATCAACCTAGAAGCGTTTTTTACAGGAAAAAAAAAAAGTTAGCAAGATGGGCAGCTCTTAATGTTTGTAACAGACTTGACAGTACTCCCATCCAGTCGTAGGGACTTTATCAATAGAGAACACATTAGTGTTCCTTGGCACCCAGACACGACAGAAAGGACAGGGTTATGAAACCATCAACAGTAAACACGGCACATCCATCAGCCAGTGGAGAAACTACAGCCCCTCCACTCGCAACCTGCCCTTTCTCCTGTTCACGGATTTTCATTTTTACCAAGTTGTGAAATCCGCACGCACACCCCATCCCAAATCTATCAGCCGGGCGGGAGGAGGCTGAGTCATCCCAGGAGTAACTTTACACCGATCCTCGCACTCCGGGGTCGGGACAAAGACATCACCTCTGGGTTCCTCCCCTGTGCGGGCTCTGTTCGGCCGCGGCCCAAACCCTCTCGGGTTTCCCGAGACCGGCACATTAGGGCGAACCTCCGGCAGCGGAGCCCAGGGGAAGGACGCCTCCGGGTGGGCTAGGACGTCCCCGCGCTCTGCTACTCCCGCAATTCCGTCAGGTGCTGACCCGCGGCGCGCTCGGGACCCGCCCGGGGAAGCCACAGGCGGCCGCTCGCCCGCAGCGCGGCGGGCCAGGCTAGGGCACCGAGGTCCACGGCCGCCGAGCCGCGGGGACACAGGACGGGCGACCCCGAGCTGGGCCTGCACCGAGCCGGGCCGCCGCACCTCCGCGGCCAGATGGGGGCAGGGGCGGCAGCACTCACCCGGCAGCGCCTCCTCCGCCTGCGGCAGCAGCACAGCCAGCGGCCCCCCGCACCATCTTCCGCCGCCGCCCTGTCCTCGGCGGCGTCTACCAACTGCCCATTCGGTGTCGCCAACCGACACAACCAGCGGCACCCGGCTGCGGGGCGCCCGCCGCGGCCCCGAGTTCCGAGCACGCAGGGGTTGAATAGGGCCGGCAGGCCCCTCGGCTCTGCGTCGGGGGCCGGGAGGCCGGGGCCGAGGTGGTCAGAGCCGAGGGGCCGGGGAAGGGACCCGAAGGCTCGGCAGGGCAGGGACGCGGCCGCGGCAGGGTTTGTTATTGTCGACTGGGGCTCTTCCTCCGCGCAGCATGCCGGGAAACCACTGGCCGGGGGAGGGGCGGTCTGAGAGGCGCAGCGAGAGGTCTGCGCAGGACCGGAAGTCGCTGGGCTGTCGGGACAGGGGCGGCTCCGCCTGTTGGCGTCTGGCCTGGCCGCCTGCTGGGCTGTCCTGCGGTGACCCGGGAAGGCTTGTGGGGTGGTGCTCATAGCAGCCCGGACGCGGACTGCCAAGGGGAGCCAGACCTTCTCGCCACTGAGGAGTTAGAGGTAGACCCCGCCACACTCCGATCAGCCGCGCCGGGCCGAGACGAGATCCCCTGAGCCTGGGACGGAGGTGGGCAGCCAGCCTAGACCTAGCCTCCTGGTCCGCGGTCTCCGGGGCACTCGGGAGCGAGACCAGGATCCTGACAGGTACTTGAGGGCAGTGCCTCGGCAGGCAGAGCAGCACGAGTCCCCACCGCTGGGACTGCAGGCAGCTTTGAAAGCATGCTTGGCAGGTTTACAGGACGGGGCGGCACAGCCAGACCAGGTAAGCAAAGAAAACCTCCAGCGAAGAACCAGTGCAAAGCCGACGGAATTTTCCAAGGCACGGCTCGACCTTCAGTTTTAAACGTAGTAAAGTACTGAGTTCTCTTCTGGGTTAACGGTTAGCACCAACAGACGACGGGCTTGGGACTTGAAGCCACAGAGCTTGAGTATGTATAAGTTAAGTGTGACTTATCGACTGTGTTGCTTTTCGAATTGTTATATCCTAGAACATCTGTCTGGTAAAGGAAAAGCTTAGGAGGGTAACTGATCTCCACCACACCACTGAGGTGTTTCTGCAAAGATGAACAATAAGGGATACCAAACTGAACTGGATACTTAGTCCTTGGTTTGTTATGGTACGGAAAGGAAAACATTTACTGGTAAGTATTAGCGATTGCTTCCATCACACTGACTCCAGGAGCTCCCAAGTCATGCTTGTTTATATCAGTTTGTTTTGAATTTTGCACTGCTGCCATATCCCAAAGAAATCTTGTCTTTATGGCTTTTGACATGCTGTTTTACATGTTCAGTCCTTTTCAAGTGGAATTTTATTACACTACCCCAGGAAAATAGAGCAAAAGTGAAAAATGATAACCAAAAAAATAGTTACTGTGCTTTACAAAGAGTTGTATACTGGCACAACAAATGAGTCACAAATCACACAAAAGATTCTTGATAAAAGTATGGCTAGAAATTGACTGTGGAAAACTCTGGGGCTGGATAGATGGGTAAAGGCACCTGTTGCCAAAACTCAGTTCCATTATGGGACCCACATACTAGAGAGCAACTCCTGAAAGTCTCTGACCACACTTGAATGTACACACACACACACACACACACACACACACTTCTCAATCAACATGGTTAAAGAGTACATGGGTACTTGTCCTTTACCACATCAGTGACATTTATCAGTACATCAGTACAAGTAAATATAGTCCAACTTAGAATGTAAAAGCATCACATATCCCCATGACAATCCTACTAAACAGTATTTTACTTGTCCCTTTCACAATTCTAATCCTTTTAAAACTGGAACTTGAACAAATTACCACAAGTATCTCATTGATACTTTACATGGCAGTGTAAATACTTAGAATATATGTGGACTGGATGATGGCTCAGCAGTTAAGAGCACTGGCTACTCTTGCAGAAGACCTGAGTTCAATTCCCAGCACCCACATGGTGGCTAACTGTCCATAACTTCAGTTCCAGGGGAATTCAAGGTCCTCTTCTGACCTCTGTGGGCCCTGTACAACATGGGTATACTTACTTCCATGCAGGCAGTACACTCATTCCCAGAAAACAAAAAATTATATATTATATATATATATATTATATATATTTAAAAATCTTCTTTAAAAAAGTTGATATGCATCTAAAATTCTTTTCCATGGCTAAATGAAATGTGTAATATTCCATATATATATATATATATATATATATATATAATAACTGTATATATAGTTAAGCTACTGATCACATGTCTTCTGTCCATAAGCTATCTTCTTTCATATTAAGCCTTAATAAAAGCAGGAACAAATTCTCCAGCAGTACTCCTTCAGACATCTTCATCCAGTCTCATATTTGACTTCTGTGCTTTTCTCAGTGAAACTGCAAACAGATTGGCAGGGCCTTCCACACTATGTTATTAAGTGGACAGTGCTGAGCTTATTAAAACGCTCTGATGTATCTGCCATTTTAAGTGCTCGTCACAGCTCCCCTCCTCTTGTGTTTTGCCTCTTCCTTGGTGCTTCTAAATCTCTGTCCATTTACTTGATTCAAGTAATAGCACACTGTGAGGGATACATAGGAAGATTTGGTGCTGTGAGGTGTGCCACTTAGTCTTGGCCTCTACACTTAAAAAAAAAGTAATAGCTTTTATCAGTTTTTCAGTACACTTTCAGTAAAGACAAATTAAGTGAAGGTACTTACCATCAAGCCTGATGACCTGAGTTCGGTCCCAAGAAAACCAAGGGTTTAAGGAGCAAACTGACTACTGAGGATTATACTCTGACCTCTGCATGGTTCTATGGCATGCACAATAAATGTCATTTTTTAGGTGATTTTTTTTTTCAGGAGTGCAGGGATTAAGCAGCATCTACTAATGAACACGTCAGTACTTCAGTTCAAATCTTTAAATCCTATTTTTCCTTCAGCATAATTTCAATGTGTTTTAGTCTTTCCCTGATGAGCTTGTAATTTTAAATCCTCAAGCCATAGTTTCTAAGTGTCTAACATGCTGGCTATAAATCTACTTAAAATATTAACTCTAGTGCTAAGTGTGGTGGTACACACCTTTAATCCCAGCCCACAGGAGGCTGAAGTAGGTGAATCTCTGTGAGTTCAAGTCCAGCCAGGCCGCATATTAAGTTTGATAGTAAGATAGTAAGCTTGATAACAAGATAGTAAGACCCTGTCTCAAAAATATTAACTCTGGCCCTGGTGACTGGTAAACAGTGATATACACTCAGTAAATGGCAACTCCTTACAGCTTGTTCAGGGCTTCTGTACCTGACTGGCCCTTTTCTGGCCTCCGTTATTTATCTATAAAAGCCCAGTCTAATTATGTCTCTTCCCTTCCTAACAACTTAAAGTGATTCTGTTTTGTATATCAGATACAATTGAAACATTTTAAACCCAGCACAACAAAATCTTACCATGAATAGGTACCAGCCCGTCTCCTGACTTCTCTCTTTTTTGTTCATGATTGTCTTAACCCAGCTAGCCTAAAACTAGCCTGCCCCCTCTGTCTTGAATGCTTAAAATTACAGGCCTAGGCCACTGGTCCTTACCCTTTGTATCTACTTTACACGTTTGTCCTTCCAGTGTGTTCTTCCCTACTTAACCTCCTAAGTCATTCTTTCAAACAGCTTGGACATTTACAGCTTCCAACAACCTGGTAATCACAACTTTTCATTCACTCTTTTCACATAACTGTGAAGATGGATCTCTTCTAGTCTAGGAAACTCAAGATTAAATACTATACATTACTAATTTTTAAATTCATAGAGTGCTCACAACAAAGAAATTATAAAATATTTGTAGAATGCAATAAATTCTGTGAAGAATTTTCTGTTGAAGGCCTAGTAAGTAAGTTTCTGTGGAAAATTCCTGTCTTCAAAGGCCACTAGTTAGTACAGGGGGCCATTTAACAAAACAAGCAACAACAAAAAGTTGATAGCTGATCACCTGGGAGGTAGGGGCAAGAGGTTCAAGAGTTCAAGATCATGCAGTAGGTTTGACACCAGCTTGGTATATGAGATCCTGTCTCAAAACCAAACTACAATGACAAGTTTATATGACATTAATATTTTACAAAATCCCTTGAGAATATTGGGATGGTTGTGGTACACATCTTAATTTTGTTGGCTCTGGCTGATTTCAGATTCCGTTCAGAGTATATAATAAATATTTCTCAAGCAACTTAGTGTTATTATCCTGACTTTTTAAAGATAATGTTCAAACAGCAGTCACTACTGTGACTAAGCATAAACTAAGCAGTCATGCTTATAATTTGGTTTTATTTAAGGTAAATCAAATTACTGTCTGTTGGGCTGGAGAGATGGCTCTGCTGTTTAAAGCACTGGTCTTTCAGAGGACCCAGCTGCTGTTCCCAGCACCCACATGAGGGCTAACAACAGTAACTCCAGTTCCACGGGATCTGACACCCTTTTCTGACCTCTGTGGGCATTGCATGCATAGGTGCACTTGCACATATTCAGGAAATATACACACAAAAACATGGAAATAATAAAAAGTTAAAAATAAAAATGTAGGAGTGGTGGGGCTGGAGAGATGGCTCAGTGGTTAAGAGCACTTCTCTTCCAGAGAACCCATGTCAGGTGACTGATGCCTATAACTTGAGCTCCAGGGTATACAACACCTCTGTCCTCAGTAGGCACCTGCATACATATGCACAAACACACAAACGTTTTCTGAAAATGAGGGCTGGGGCTATAGTTCAATAACAATGCTTGTCTCCACTATCTAAACACATAAAACAGCTGGGAGTGGAAGTATATGCTTGTAATTTTAGCACTTGGAAGGCTGAGGCAAGAGGACCATGAATTAGAGGCCAGCCTGATATTTCTATACCCTAAAATAACACTGTGACCAAGTACATGTATCACAGGGAAAATACCTGCTGCTTGTGAGGCACTGTGATATTTTCAGTTCCTTATTCTCCTGATTGTAATATTGGCTCCCCATTCATTTTACCATCTTATAGTGGTTTTTTTGAAGACATCAGTGACAGACAGGAGCCTGATCTTGAGAGTCTCATTGCTATTTTGATTATATACGTCAGTAGTGAAGCCTGTGGTTATTTTAAAAATATAAAATTTCATCATTGAAACTTAGGTAACTCTCAGAGTTTACTTTTACAACTCTTTTTAGCTGTCTTAACATTTAATCTAGTTTTTATAACTTTTCTCCAATTTTACAGATTAGGAGTTGATTCATGAGACTAAGTTACTGAATCAGTGTACTTCATTCTAGTATTCCTTAGCTAGTCCCTGTCGGGACCAGAATTTAAAACCACGTAGTCTGGTTCCTCAGACCTTAATACATAATGTTGTCCCTTATTTTGTTGTCAATTCAAATTAAGGAAGTAAAAGGTGAAAGCTTAATAAAAATTTAGCAGTAAGCTAAGTTTTTCAATGACAGAACTGTTATTTTGGTCTGGGCACAGAGTGGGGTCCTTAAGGGAGTGTCCTGTGCCTTTGAGGATTTTTAACAATATCTTTGGTCTCCACCTGATGGCAGTGACACTCCCAGCTGTGAATGGGAAACACCTCTGAAGATGTCCTCTTCCCTAGGGACAAAAGAATTAAGTCCTTTCCCAGAGTCATACTGCTACCCTTAAGATATAGTGCAGATACTGAAACTGCATTTTAGAAAAACATTTAAAGACAGAGGAATTAGACTACTGTTATTCACAGTTCTTCATATATTACTATCTCTGGAAAGCTAGATGTAACAATGGAAGAAGAAGGATCCTAAAATCTTTTCCTCTAATTGACATCCACTCCTTGTGCGTTTAAAGCTTCAAAGTGGTAGCCTAAAATAATGGTAAAGATGTAAACGTAAGGTATCAAAAGTTTGTGGAGCAGTTGGAGAAGTGCTGAATCAGCCACGTTGTACAATATTCCCTGAGACTTCAGCCCCGGGACACATTCATTCTCTTCTCGTCAGGGGTGCAAAAAATAAATTATGTTTTTTGTTTGCTTGTTTGTTTGTTTGTTTTTGGTCTGAGACAGCCCTATAGCCACAGCTGTCCTGTCCTGGAACTCACCTTGTAGACCAGGCTGACAGTGATCTCACAGAGCTCCACCTGCCTCTATCTCCTGAGTGCTGGGATTAAAACGGGGCGTGGCCAAACAAAGGATAAATTATGTGAGGCAACTTCTCCATCTAAAGGAAATCAGAAGGGTTAGATTTTGAGGCTGATGAAATTTTAGAAATAAATACTAGTATATTTTGCTTCTATTTTTGTGTATAGAGCAATGTGACTTTGAAAGGTATCTAATGGAATTTACAAAAGCTCTGTAAATAAATATGAAGTGACTTTTTCTTGTGTGTACCTTTTTGGCATTTTCTAAACTACAAGTCTTGTTTGTTTGTTCTTACAGAAATCCACCTGCCTCCACCTCAAGTCTTGGGATTCGAGTGCTGGGTTTAAAGGTCTGTGCCAGCACACCTGGACTAGACTACATGTCTTTTGTAACCTAAACTTATTTTTTTCCAGTTTGCTGAGGTTCATTTATTTTAATAAGATTTGTTTTCAGGCTTCCTTTCTCAAATGATTCTTTGGTCTTAACTTGCTGTCCATGCATGCAAAATACTTTTTCAGTAGTTACTCCTTTTTTTCTGAATTTATTTTGTGGGTGTGCATACTTGTGGAGGTCAAAGGACAGCTTGTAGGCGTCCTTCCAACATATGGCTTCCATAAATCACTCCAGTTGCAATGCTTTGTGGCAAGCACCTTTATCCACTGAGTTGTTCTGCTGGCCTCTCATTCATTTAGTATGTTTTTTAAGGACCACTGAAACCAGGGTTCCAGTCTTACACCAGTCTCTAGTGTCATGTAGTCTAGACTTTCTCCCTGCTCTACACTGTACTATTCTCAAAACCCTAGTCCCTACCCCTGCTTGGTTTTCTCATTGGCGAATCTCACCTTAAAAAAAAATTTACCGTATAAGTATATAAGTGTATTGCCTGAATTTATGTTAAATGCACCCATGTGCAATGTCCATGAAGGTCAGAAGAGGGCATCAAATTCCCCTGGAAATGGAGTTACCAGTGGTTGTTAGCTGTCATGTGGATGCTGGGAACTGGACCCCTGTCCTCTGCAAGAGCAGCCAGCGCCATTAAGCCATCTCTCCAGTCCCCTAATCTCACCTTAATTCATGAGTAAAAGAATGTCCTCACTTTCTGCTGTAATCTGCAGTCACATTTGTACCTAAACTTATTGTCACACCTGTCACTATCCTTGCCAGCCCATTTTACCATCTCCATCTGTCATTCTGTGGAGCCACTTGATAAGTGCTGTGAGAAGCCCCACCTGTGTTAAGAATGCTGACCCATTAATTATAACTTTGTAGAGAGTTGTTATCTTGCAAAATAAGAGTCAATTAACTTCCTTAATAGCTACTCATTGCCACCTCTGTATGTTCTAACATCCTTGTGACTCATGTGAAATACACTGGAATGTATTAACTTTGCAAACAGCTTGCTCCACCTACCCAAAGCCAAGATCATCATCAGATAACATCTCAGACCTGTAGTGGAGATTTCCCCCACTGTGCTGTAATCTTAATATTCCCACCAATATGAGACAGCATTGGTTTATAGCCTTCTTTTCTAACTCTAAAACTATACACACACACACACACACACACACACACACACATATACATCATGAGTGCATGGTAGCACAGACCTTTAATCAGAGGACTCAGGAGGCAGAGGCAAGTGGATCTCTGTGAGATCACAGCAGGCCTGGTCTATGTAGCAAGTTCCAGGCCAGATGGGACTACAGGGAGAAAAAAGAAAGGAGAAGAGAAGGGGAGGGGAGGAGAGGGAAAAGAAGGGGAGGGAAGGAGAGGGGAAGGGAGGGGAGGGAAAGGGAGGGGAGGAGAGGAGAAAAGAAAAGAGAAAAATCTTGTGAAATTTTCAAAGAATTAATAAAAATAGTATTTTTGAAAATTAGTTTATGTTTTACAGTGTATTGTACATTTTCTTTAAATTTTGATTAACACTTCTGGTTTCAATTTCTTAAAATTCAGTCTTTTCTGGCTATTCTTACTAGAACAAATTTATATAGGAATGAAATGTTTCTAGCCAGGGCAAAAACCCAGCACTCGGGTGGCAGAGTCAGGCAGATCTCTGTGAGTTCAAGGCCAGCCTGGTCTACATAGCTAGTTCCTGGCCAGCTGGGGCTATAGGGAGACCCCGTCTCAAAAACACAAAAAATTAAATAATCCAAACATTTGTTCACATTTTTCTATACATTTACATTCATATGTTAGAGGCTTTTTGTCCTCTTCTCTCATTTGTTTATACCTCCAGGGTTCTGGAAGGTGTGGAAAGGCGAGTGCGTAAATGTTTTCTTTATCTTTTCTTTTCTTTTTTTTTTTATGTATACATATATGACGCTCCCAAGAACAATTTACTGTCTCATTTTAAGATTATCATTTTTAGGGTCTGGAGAGATGGCTCAGCAGTTAAGAGCACTGGTTGATCTTGCAGGACTGGGGTTTGATTCCCAGGACCCACGTGGTTGTTAACAACCATCCATAACTCCAGTTCTGGGGACCCAGTGCCTTCTGATCTCCAAGCGCATTGCCCAACACAGGTACATTTATATACATGCAGGTAATACACTCATACACATAAAAAATAAAAAAATAAAATATTTTTAATTTTTTAATTAAAAATTATCTTTTCAAAAATAATGAGTATCATTACGAAAATATCTCACCCACCTTTTGCTAAGAAGTTGCAGAACAAACAAAAACCACTATGGTACATATGATTTCGTCCCAGGACTTACATCAAGCTGGAACTGATATGGAAGCTTCCTTCCTGTTGGCCAGCCCTCAAAATGCTGAAAGGTGCTGTGCAGCCTGCTAGGGGATAATAATAATAGTCTTCCTCAGCTGTGGGCCCTGCATGCTACGTCACTGCCAGGAAAGATGTGCCCAACTGTGGCCTCTTGGTAAGTCTGTTACAGAGATAACCCATGGCTTTCTGATTAGACCTCAGGCCTGCTCTACAGGAGAGAATTCACATCTGGTGTTGTAAACCTAGTCCATGAGTGTGGAAGCTACAGCTGTTATTTTGCTAAATGGACATGATATACCTGTCACATTGCCTTTTAAATAATTATGTTCATGTCTGTAGATTAGTGCTGCTGTCAGCTTTTGGTCAGAAAAATCTACTTTTTGCAGTGGTCCGTGGTGACCACAGAGACTCAAAACTGACCAAAGTGTTGAGAATATTGAATGCTCAGCCATAACTGGGATCTATAGCACCCTTGTAAAGTGCTGGGGATGTTGCAGAGGACAAAAGGAATATAAGAGCCAGAGGTTGGGAGTGGTCAGAGTGTTATGGATTGCTGTCCAAGCATGACATGGTTAGTGTTCTTAAGCTCACAGGAGTTCTCATTACCTGGAGGAGATCAACACACAATTGGGCCCATCAACATGAAGTGAGTTATGAACTTAGGAGACCCCACCCTTCTCTGAGGAGTTAAAGTTAGTGGTTGCTCTTGCAGGGAGAGATTATTTTCTTCAGTGGTGTAGTCACTGGTAAGGTGGCCATGCTCCTGTAAGCATCCCCAATGAAACTCTCAAATTACCGAAGAAGCAAGGAGGATAAAAGTAGAAAGGGTTCTAGCTGGAGAAAGAAGTGGTCAGTGGGAGTGGGAGGGCAACAACAACAACAAAGTAATGGGGCGAATGTAATCAAAATGCCTTATAGACAAGTGAGAAAATGTCTTGAAACCCATTATAGTTAATTGTACATACGTTGATAATGTGGGATGCAGCTAGGCATGGCAGTGCATACCTTTCATCCCAGCACCTGGGAGGCAGATCTATGAGTTCCAGGCCAGCCTGGTCTACACAGATCAGGCCTCAAAAAAAGACGGAGGGAGATGGGACAAAAAATTACATATAGGCAAATGTGGCAGCACATGTCTGTAATCCCAGCACTCAGAGACAGAAGGATCATGAGATCTGGACTAGCCTGGGATATAAAGACTCTCAAAAAAAATTGTGTGTAAAAACATTCAAAAGAAGTAATGTTATCTTTTTCATATGTATCTGTTTCAAAAGTATTAAGATTTTACTTATATATTTTATTTTTGGTTTTTATGAGACAGGGTCTCCCTGTAGCCACAGCTGGCTGGAACTGACTATGCAGACCAGGCTGGCCTTCAACACACAGAGATCCACCTGCCTCTGTCTCCGAAGTGCTAGGATTAAAGGTGTGTGCCAGCAGCCCAGCCCAGGATTTTACTTTTATTTTTTACATTTTTTATTTATCTTTATTTTATGTGTATGAGTATTTTGCCTGCATGTATAGAAGTGCATTGATGTCGTGCAATATCCAGAGGCCAGGGAGGGCAGTAGATCCCCTGAAACTGGAGTTACGGGAGGTTGTTAGCCACCATATAGGCACTAGAAAGCAAACCCAGACCCTGTGCAAGCTGAAAGCTCACTTTAAGATTTATGTGGTAATGCAAGAGATGAACAATAGCCAAAATGATCCTGAGAAAGAACTTCATGCCTTCCTATTTCAACTCTCTATAAAGCCATGGTATTGAATGCAGTGTGCTGTGGACTTAAAATAATAAAGCTGAAAGTCCAGAAATGGACTGTTAATTTAATGTTCACTGGTTTTTGACAAGGGCACCTAGATATCTTGATGGAAGAAGAATGACCTCAGCATATGGGGGCCATTGGATATCCACAAGCAAAGTATCAAGTGGATCTCTTACTCTGTACATGTACAGCAAACCTCTATTGAATGCATGATCATTAACTGCTAAAGCTATAACTTGTGAGCAAACTCAGATACTCATAACTCTGGATTAGGCAGTGGTGTAATTGAGATGCCAGTAATAGTCAACAGAGATTACATAAACTGCACTTTATCAAAATTAAAAATAATTTTAAACTCATGAGACACTGAGACCAGCCTAGTTTATATAGAGAGTTCTAGGCCAGCTGGGGCTACAGGGTGACTCTGTCCCCAGGAGTGGGAAAAAAATATCTTCCTACAAGACCACTCCATGTCTACTACAGTAGATAAAATTTATAATATCCATGGCAAATGCTGGCAAGGAAGCAGGACCTGGACCCCTTATACTGCTGAAGGATCTCTAATATGCTGCAGCTGCTTGGAAAGGCAGTTCAGGGATTCATCTTAAGGTTTAGCATAGCTGCTACATGGCCCAGCAAGTCCACCCCCAGAGAAACGAAAATGTCACCAAAAGAAAGGTACAGATGTTTAAGAACAGTTCATAACAGCTTGAAAGTTTAAGTCCAGGGGCTGGAGAGAGAGTGCAGTGGGTGAGGGTACTCACTGCTCTTGCAGAGAACCTGTTTGAACCCCAGAACCCACGTGGAGGCTGACAACCATAACTCCGTTTCCAGGAGATATGATGCTCTCTTCTGGCACTTGTAAGCATTGCACAACACAGGTGCACTTACATATGTGCAGGCATAACATTCATACACATAAAGAAAATTTAAAAATAATAAAATGAAAGTCCAAATGGACCTCAGCTTTGTTTTTTTTAACAGAAAAAGCAACTGAAACATCAACTAATGAATGGTAAGTTAAATGTTGCCAAAAGTTACAATGGAATATTATTTGGTAATAAAAAGGACTCAGGTATAGATATATGCCATAACATGGATGAACCATGAAAGTATGCTAGATGAAGAAGTGTATTACAGGGCTGGAGAGATGGCTCAACAGTTAAAAGTACAGACTACTCTTGCAGAGAACCCAGGTTTGGTTCCCAGCAACCACATGGCAGCTAACAACCATCTGTAACTCCAGTTCCAGGGGATCCCACACCCTCTTCTGACATCTATGGTCACTGCACAACATGGGTGCACTTACATTCATGCAGGAAATGCACACATAAGAAATAAAAATTTAAAAAGTGAATTACAAAACAGCATATGATTTATGTTCCCTATATATGAAATTTTATGTGCAGAAAATAGTGGTGGTTAGGCTGAGGAAAGAAAGAACGGGATGATTCAAAAATGGTGGTAATTTCACAGGAACAGATGAAACACACTAAATTGTAAACTTTTGAATTAATTTTTGGCATGCAAATTACATTTCAGTAAATCTGTTATTTTTGTTTTGTTGTTTTGTTTTTGAGACAGGGTCTTTCTGTTCCAACTGGCTTGAGTTTCTCTATGTAAAGACCACCTGCCTCTGCCTTCCAAGTACTGGGATTAAAGTCATGCGCCACTGTGCCCAGTTATTTTTGAAAAATATTTATTTTTATTTTATGTGTATGCATGTACTAACTGCATGTATGTAAGTGCACCTGTGTTGTGCAGTGACCTCCCCCGGAGGTCAGAAGAAGGCATTGGAGACCCTGGAACTGCAGTCACGGAGAGCTGCCATAGAGGTGTTGGGAATCAAACCTGGGTCATCTGCAAGAGCAGCTAGGTTCTTAAGCACTGAGCCATCTTTCCAGCCCCAAAGCTATTATTTTTTTTATTGTTTTGAAAAAGATAAGTAGGAAGTTGAGTGGGTGGTAGTAATCACCGCCTTGCTAACAAGCTCTCGATCATTTAACCAGTATGAGTGCTAGTTCTTTAAAACGAAACTCCTACCTCCCTGCACCTGCTGTCCTAAGAAAAACATCAAAGGGATAGTGAACGGGAGCTAGGCCAGATTTCTGTGTGGGATGGCTACTGCTGGGCATGGCCACAAGGGCTACCTTTTCTGGAGTTATTGAACTGTCATGAGCCAAACTTAGTGACCCGTGTTTGTAAGGTTCAGCCTCTAAGGTGCGATACAGCAGAAGGAGTCTGTAACAGGCCAACCTGGGGTATGTAGTAAGACCCTGTCTCAAAAATAGTAATAATAGACTCTAGTCTGTCTGCTTTTATGATGACCACATGTCAACAATCCTGAACAGGGTCAGTGAAACTTTATTTCCTCTGGAAAATATTGTTAGTTCAAGACAAGGTCTCTCATTCCTAGTCATTTCAGGCCAAGTAGTCCTTATTACAGTGTCCTGTGTAACTTAGGGTGTGTAAGCCTGTCCTTGGTCACTTGACTCCAGTAGCAGCATCTTCTACCGATTTTTAACAGACATTAAGTATCTCCAAATATTACCAAATGTCCCTTCAGATGCAGCACTGCCAATGTTGAGAGCCACCTGGCTATAGATAAATCTTAGTATTTTCTGTGGGTGTTAACAGCTGACTAAGCTTCAGTTTAGCACATTTTTAACTTTTGTTCAGTTTTTGTGCTAGGGACTGAACCATGGGCCTTGCACAGTAGGCAAGCCCTCTACATTGAGCTGTGCTCCCAGCCCTAGTATCTCTTTAATAACCGTTTTGTTCTTTGAAGTTTATCTAGAGTCTTACACAAGGACTTGCTTTTATATGTGTGATGGTGTATGTACATATGGTACATTCTCAAAGGTTTTAGCAGTCACACAGCAAGCCCTTCTTTAGGTTGGTATAGGGGATCAAGGAGTGGATAGAGTAGGGAACTAACACTTGGGTGACTGTGTGAGTTGTCCTACTGGGTGCTTTCTATACTTTTATCACAACCAACATTTTATATAAAGAAATTGAAACTCATGAATCTTCTTTAATTCAAATCTGTTCATTGAGTAGCACAAGGAAAATGACAATTTTTGAAAAAAGAACCCCAGGGGTGGAAGAGATGACTTCCAAATGGAGGCTCACAGCCATCTGTACCTTGATTTCCAGGGCATTCAATGCCTTCTTCTGGCTTTTGTGTGCACCAAGCATAAATGTGGTACACATACTTACATATACTCATACACATAAAAAGACTGCCCTCTCCCAAATAAACTTCTTAACAGTGTGGACAGCCTGCATTGCCAGATTCTTCACTACACTACGTCGGTCATGGGCTGATTCTTACTCTCAGCAAACAAAACTATAATATGAGGGGCTGCAGAGATGTTGGATTAGTGGTTAAGAGTACTGACTATTCTTGCAGAAGACCTGGGTTCAATTCTTAGCACACACACGGTGGCTAACAACTGTCCCTAATTGTGGTTCCAGAGGACCCGATGCCCTCGTCTGTCCTCTGCAGGCACTGCATAGCACAGGTGCACTTACATACATGCAGGCAACACATATACATAAAAAAATATTTTTAAAGCTATATAATATGAATCTTTTTTTAAGTTTTGCACTTCTGGTAGTTCCTCACTTATTAAGAATTTCTGGGGCTAGTAATATGTACCATCCAGTTCCCCCTGCAAGCCTTCTTCCAGCAGAAAACCCTTCTGTTTCCCCAGTCTCAGAAATAGTAACTACTACCTTCAGGAACTAACTTTGTGGCACCTTTTTCTTTCTTTTTCTGTCCATTGATAACCAGTTCTATATTTCTGCCAAAGAAAGGTACACACACACACACACACACACACACACAGAGAGAGAGAGAGAGAGAGAGAGAGAGAGAGAGAGAGAGAGAGAGAGAGGAGAAAGAGAGAGAGACTAGAAATGGTGCCTCACTCCTTCAGCCCTAGCACCTGCGAGGCTCAAGCAGGTAGATTTCTGTGAGGTAGAGGCCAGCCTGTTGTGTTCTACATAGTTCCATGTAACCTAGGGCTACATAGTGAGCCCTGTCTCTGAGACAAAGAGAGACATGGACTGGTTATGGCCTTATCAGCAATGTTTTGTCTCAACATAAAGTCCTAGAATCCTAGTCAAAATCAAAAGACACAGGGAGCTGGTGAGGGGGCTCAGCATTTACCAGCACTGGCTACTCTAGGACTTGGGTTCAGTTCCCTGTACCCACTTGGTGGCTAGCAACAGTTCTTAATTCCAATTCCAGGGCATTAGATGCTTTTTTCTGGTCTCTATGGCATTTCGTGGAACGCTGTACTTATATACATGCAGGCAAACCCCTCATACACATAAATAAAAAGTTTAAATCAAAAGAATAGAAATAAGACTAGTATTTAAAAAAATAGGGATAAAATTTTCTTAAAATCTATAATTACAAAAGTCTTGGATTTCTATGGTAAAAGGTTAAATGGCAAACAAGTCTGTGTGCCACTTTGCCTTGAGATTTCTAAACGCACATTCAGTAGAATTAACTACATGTTCCTTTGCACCAGCCACAAAATGTGTCATTACACACATAACACCACCAGTGGATCATCAGGTTCTTCATGGAATCTGCCTCTTTGTCATGATATATGGACTTGAACTTCAGCTTTGTTTGAATAGTTGGTATGTCATTTTCACAAAGCAACCTAGCCAGATTTATTCCTAAACCAGTGTAAATATAGACAGGGTGTGGTGGCCTTTAGCTAGCTGGGAGTATTTATGCCATTCAAAAGATGACTCACAAGCTGCTGTTTACATTGGAGCAGAAAATTCAGACTTCATGTAGTTTCTTTGACTAAGTGGTGATTGAAGCTATTTTTAAGTAATTAAAACTGAACAAGTAAGCAAAGTGTAAGAGCAATAAAAGGCTGTACAGGTCAGGAGGCAAGAGGCAGGTGAATGTGTGAGTGTGAGGCCAGCCTGGTCTACATGGTAAGTTCTGGTGAGGGATACTCAGTAAGACCCCTCCAATCCTCTCCAAAGGCTATCCAGAGGTGGGAATGTGGCTGGTGCAGAGCCTTTCCTAAAAAGTAAGGGGTGCTGGGTTCAAACCCTAGTACTACAGACGAGAGCAAAAAGCTTCCCCACAAGCATCCATTTAAGGTCTTGAAATGACCACCAGAACAAAAGGAGTTTCCAGGATGGAATCTTCCCTTAGTCACTTAGTAGTAGTAAGGTTGTCAACCAGAGTCTGCCAAGTATTCATACCATGATACCCAGCATGCCTTGCAGTCAATGCCTTACTGATTCATAGTTGTTCATTCACTCAACAAGTAGCTATTGTGAGTCAGACACTGACAGGTGTTTTGTCTGTAATTATGTGTGTGTGTGGGGGGGTGTCTCCTCAAAGAACACCAGCTCTCTCAGTGTATTCAAATATGGCCTAACTCTAGAGAACGCCTTGTTAACTTCAGATTCCAGGTTCTGCCAGAGTTTTTAAAGTGCAGTATGAAGAACCACCCCTAGTTGTCTATTAGAGGATGTACAGATAAATTGTGGTATAATAACACAACTTAATATCTCTCAGTAATTAAAAAAAATAAACAAACCAGGAACTAGAGCCACAGTATGGATGTCTCAAAAACATATTTACATAAGAAGTGGAAACATTTGATAATATGCAGTATTAGCAAGAGTGAAAATTTTTCTGGAAGTGTATATACTAAAGCCTTAAGGGAAGAGAATATGGAAATTGATTACAATATAATTAAAAGTATCAAGTCTGATTTACTCTACACATATATCTGCATGCATGGAAAAATGATGCAAGAATAGTTATTGCAATGACATTTTAGTAGTAAGAGACAGACTGCCCATTAATACTGGCCAGACTGAATAAATTATGATGCCTACAACCCCTGCATCCAAGACAGAATAAGGAATCTCTTTATACAGTGTAATTATTAAGACATTTTCAGAATACAGTCAGGACAGGAAGTTACACTGGGCATCCTGAGGGCACACTTGTGAAAACAAACAAAAAAAAAACCTTTTCATTTATTTGGGAAACAGCATTGAAACTTATGATGAGAAGACTACTGGGATTTCTTAATAGATTGTCCCCACAGTGAAGAATCTCACTGGGGGCGGGGGCATAGAGAATCATGGCCTTTCAGTTGGATTTTCAGGCTGGAGAGCAGGTAAAAAAATTATTTCCCAATGCTTTTGCTTATCCTCTTGCTATTTCTGGAACTAGTGACTTCCTGTGAAAAGACAATCAATATAGAAATGTTCTTTTCTGGTCTACCAACTGCAGGTGATTTCTTTGTTGTCTTCGTAGAACTACAAATCATCTGTGTTCCCTCTGTTACCAAACTTGAGGCTCACAGCCTGTGCCCCAAAGCAGGTCCCGCCACTCATCCTCAATAAGCCACTTAAAAGAGCTAAACTAATAGTGATTTATGGAGATTTATTCAGTGTAGCCCCATTGGGAAGTGGGACTAAGATCCAGTGAACTTCAGAGTGCTGAAATGAGTTTGAAGTTTAGACAGAAGCCAGGAATATGCATGGCGAAGCCTTGCACTTAAGGTGGGGCCCGTCCACCACTGACCCATCTTTGGGCTTCAGGCTCATCGGGTGGTCTGAGATTGTTAGAACTGTGTTGAGGTCTGGTCTCTTTCTGGGAGACAAGTTCCCCCTCTGGCTGGCACCCTTTCTTTCAGCATGAGACCCCTGGGGAACTCCCCATTCTTTGGAGTGCATTGTTTCAATAGGCTGACAGATTGAGCCACAAATTCTTTTCAGAATAACTTCACTTTTGCCAGACCAACTACACTTCTGTTTCCAGTTTTGTTTTTGTGCTCTTCTGAGCCAGAGCCAGTGTCACTATAGAGCATGTACTGGCTGAGAACTCAGGGGTTCTCTGCCTCAAGCTGCTGTATGCTGGGATTAAAGGCGTGAAAACTATGCTCGGCTCCTAGTTTGCCTTTCTGAATATCTGAGCATTTGTCCTGTTCACCATCATCAACTATCACTGCCCTAGACATTCATGTTTTCAGCCTTTACCAGTTAATTATAGTAATGAAACAGTTTCTAAAAGCAATGATCTTGGGACTGGGGAAAAAAGGTAAGAGTATTTGCTGTGAAAGCATGAAGACCTGAATTGGAATCCTAGCATTCATATAAGAAAAGCCAGGCATGGCTGTACATGCCTATAACCCCAGAGCCAGGGGGCTGGTGGGTGTGGGAGAGGACACAGACAGATCCCCAGAGTTCACATAACCAGCTAGCCTAGCCAAAATAGCTTCATGGCCAGAGAGAGACCCTGTCTCAAGGGAATAAGGCTGAGGAGTAGAAGAAGAGGAAGACTCTAATCACCCCAAACACCCAAATAAATATAAAATAAATAAAAATAAAAACATCAACTTTATGAACTACATAATGATTATTCTTGAATTTTTTTTTTTTTGAGACAGGGTCAGGCATAAGTGACCTTATGAAATTTGTATAAAATAACTCAATTTTCTTTTTTGTGACAGGGTGGGCTGCACACTGACTTGCTGCTTTAACCTCCCAAGTGTTCATTAAAGGAATAAGCCATCACGCTCAGTTCAAAAGAACTCAATTCTATTCTTACCTGACCCACATTTCTCCAAAGAGAATCCAGATCATTATCAAAATATATGTAATTTTTCTAAGGTTCTTCATTAGCATATGTTAATTATGCATAATAATGGTTTCATTATGACACTTTCATACATGTATCTGGCATTGTGTATTTTGAATATATTCACCCCATATCACACATTCTTGCTCCTTCCTACTCCAACTGATCCCCTTCCTGTTCCCAGTTAGTCCTCTCCTACTTTGGTGTGTGTGTGTGTGTAATCCCATGACTTTAATTAGGGTTACATACAGGAGTATGATTAGAGGCTATTTAAAGGAACCCTACCCATGGAGTTTATGTAGACCATATGAATGCAGGTGCCTGAGAAGCCCAGGGGACATTGGATCTCCTGGAACTAGAGTTATAGGTGGTTGTGAGCTGCATGATGTGGGTGCTGGGAAGTGAACCTAGGTCCCGTGGAAGTGCTCTTAACTGCTGAGCCATCTCTCCAGTCACCAACTGCAGGCTTTTAAGAAATAAGCCCAATCTGATCACCTTAAGAAAATCATCTCTAATATTTGAATAAGACTCAATGTTCTCTTCAAGGATGTTTGAGATCATGTGAAAAAGTAGAGAAGCATTGTTGGAGAGGGGCTGGAGAGCAGTTTATAATCCTTAATTTAAGATCCATAGACCTACCTGAAGGTCTGTTGCTGGGCGACAACAAGATTCACACATCTCATACCTGGGTCTGTCTAGAGTCCTAAGCTACCTTCATGGTAACAATCCACTCTGCAAATGTATACATCCTTACAGTGTCTACATACGCAAAGCCTGATTAGAAGGAAGAAATTCTAGCCCAGAGGGCCTGGTGACACTCAGGAATCAAAGGCAGGTTAATCTGACTTCCAGACAGTACTATATAAAACCCTGTCTCAAAGAAAAGGGAAGGGGGTTTGAAGAGATGGTCCAGTGGTTAAGAGCACTGACTGTTCATGCAGAGGACCCAGGTTTGATTGCCAGAACTTACATGGTGGCTAACAAAGTCTGCAACTCCACTTCCAGGGGATGTGACACACTCTTTGCATGACACAGGTGCATTTACATAAATGTATGCAAAATACTCATACACATAAAAATAAATAAATTTAAAAAATTAGAAATAATCTAAAATTTTTTAAAGGAAGGAAGGAATTAATTCTGGAGTTGGGAGTAACCCTCAGTACAGTGCGTCCCTAGCATGCATGAAGCCCCAGATTTGCTCCCCAGCACCATAAGTCTACTGTGGTAATGCACACCTATAATTCCAGCACAGATCCAACCTCCGAAATTGGAAGGTTGAGATAGACTTGCCAGGAATTTGAGGCCAGGCTGGGCTACCTACAAGGACCTTATCTCACTAAAAGATTAGGGGTCAAGGTGGACGTGGTGGAGTAGGCTTGTAATTTAGCACTTGGGGGTTGTAGACAAGAGGATTAGAAATTCAAGGTCAGCTTTGCCTACTAAGCAAGTAGGAGGCCAGCCTGAGTTACAGGAGACTGTGTCTCACGAATAAAAACAAAACAAGAAACAGAGAAGCAGTAAAGAGCCAGATGAATGACTAACACTGCAGGTTTTTGTCGTAACACCAGATGTCACTGCAAGCTAGAAATTTTCAGCACTACCTCACAAAGTTGAGCTAATGTTATTCACGGTATTTACCTGAGCACTTGCTTATTAACGAGATTAGTTCTACCCAACTCATTTTTAATAGCCAATGTCACATTTAATCATCTTTCGATTGTCCAGTTTTAATTCAAGGAAAAAGAAATGATTTAATATTTTAGAAAGCATTACCCCAAAGTAGTTTCCTTCCAGGAATCTTGGGAATTCCTCTTTCCAGGGAAAATTAGATACAATATCATAGTTCAGTAGATGAAGCCAGACTTGAAATCAGAAAAGATGCATTGCAAAATCTACTGAATGGAGGCATTGGCTATAGACCCTCACTGCCAAGCAGGCCCAGTTTTCTGAGTTCTTACTCAAAACGGAAAACTTTCCCTTTTCTCCTTTCCATCCATCTCTTCTTTGAATACCGTCCCGAACCCCGTGCATGCTTCCGGGCACTAAAGCTTTCGCACTCTCTTCTCTGAGTACTGGATCCCCCTTTTCTACTGCTGCTTGCTGGCCCCCATTGCTGATCTAAATCAAATACCATGTCTCCCTCTTTCCTCTTCTCCAGCTCCTCCCTCCCAGCAGCTGCCAAGATGTACAGTTTGCCTGCTCTGTTGCTATTTCTCAAACTCTAAATTGCCTTCAAATGCACAGAAACAAAACAGTAACAACAAAGAATTAACAGTAATATGCTCTTTCTGGCTAAATTTCCATGCAAGGAAGAGACTAGCCTAGGCTTTCTAGGATCTTATCCAGCTCTTTTGTGATCATACAATGAAACAAATGTGAACCATTTGTTGTGTTGTAAGTGCTCTAATGCTAAACAGAACTTAACAGAACTTCCTTGGTTTCAGGAGGTCACTGTGTTTAAAGATGAGCTTGTGGGAAGGAGGAACTGGAACTAGAACCATTGGGAATTTAAACCCACCAAAGCAGAGATACCCTTGGGGGTTCTGAGGATAGGACAAACCCATATTCTTTCCTTGGATGGAGCCAAGTTTCCAGATTGCTGCCCTGCCCATTTCCGTCTTGTTTTTTGTTTGTTTTCTGATTCTGTTTTTCATCGAATACAATGTGAAAAATATAAATAATTCTTTAAAATTACTGAAGCTAGAAAAATAGTTTCATTCTATGTCATTTTTATTTTTGTTTTACTACAATTTATAAAATTATTGTAAATAATTGTACATGGTCAATTATTAAATAATTATAAATGACCATTTATTAAGTGATGATTGTAAATAATTATAGTGATTTATTAAGTGATTTAAAAGTTCTTTTTGTTTTTGTGGGGTTTTGGCTTTTTTGAGTCTGGGCCTCCCTGTAGCCCCAGCTGGCTTGGAACCCACTATGGAGATCAGGATGACCTCAGTCTCAGGAGATCAGCCTCCAGAGCGCTGAGATTAAAGGTGTGCCACCGCGCTCAACTTTTTTTTGATGGTATTTAGATCTCTTCATCCCCACCTTGTTTTAGTATCTAGAGTCTTATTTGTGTCCCCAAATGTCCTTCATTGTGTGTCCACCCACTGGAACCTGGTTCATCTTCTGACTCTTGGTTAAGAGTCACACCCTTGAAAGAGACTGACTTTCTCCCTTATAGCAACCATCGGTTGCCAGTAGTTCCTCAAGTAGGGTTTTGGTTTCTAACTCACTTCCCCATGTCTATGCTGGGATTTTTGTCTGGTTTTAGTTTACATGGGACTTGGCTTGCTGTCACTACTACTATGAATTAACGTAACTGCCCAGTCTGGAAAACTGTCTCCCTGTGGTCATCCCCACCTCTGGCTCTTACAGTCTTTCTGCACCCTCTTCCGCATGATCCCTGAGCCTTGGGAAGCACAAGTGTGATGCAGCTGGCCCACTCAGGGATGAGCACTCTGCAGCCTCTTGTTCTCTGCATGTTGGCCAGTTATGGTCTCTGTTTATCACCATCTGTTGCATAAGGAAGATAACAGGCCTCGGACTCTGAGGTTTCAGGTCCTAGGACATAGAGAGTCTAATAGTTGTTCTGTTTTTAGAGAAAGGTTCTCAGTCGGGCCTCTAATTCCTGATCCTTCCATCTAGGCTTCCGAAGTGGGTGGGATTACAGGTATGCAGTACCCAACACTAGTATTCTTGAGTAGAGCAATCACATGTCATGTACAATTAGCTGACTTCTTTAATACCTGCCTTTCTGTGATAGATCCTTGATCATGTAGCCCAGCAGGCCTCAAACTTGCAAACCTCTTGACTTTCTGTGATAGATCCTTGATCATGTAGCCCAGCAGGCCTCAAACTTGCAAACCTCTTGCCTTAGGCTGCTAAATACTGGGATTACAGGTATGTACTTCCACTATATCCAGTCCTCCAGCAAAATTTAAAAATTTTTATTTATTCATCTATTTTGTGTGTGTGAATGCTTTGCCTGCCTGTTTGTAAGTGCATTCGTGTCATGCAATGCCCACAGGTCAGAAGAGGGTATTGGATCCTCTGGAACTAGAGTTAGAGTTGACTGTTAGCCTCCATATGGGTGCTGGGAACTGAACCCAGGTCTTCTGCAAGAGCTCCGGTGCTTTTAACCATCCTTCCAGTACATTTTTAAAATGCTTTTATTTATTGCTGTTATATGGATATGAACACGGGGAGGCCATGAGAGGAGCTGGAGCTATAGACAGCTGTTAAACACCAGACCCGTGCTGGGAATGGAGGCCAGGTCCTCCGCAAGGCAACCAGTGCTCTCAACTGCCCAGCCATTTCTTCAGCCCCATCCCTCCAGTAATTTTTTTAAATTTCATGAAAGACAATCAAATGACACCCCCAACTTAGACCTTTAGTCAACGCTCAAGTAGAACAACCTTCAGTGAATCAATCTGGAGGATTAAGACGAGATTCTTCTAACATTTGTGAGATTACCGATTATAGTGATTACTGAACCTCCTACATTTAAAAAACTAGTATATTTTTATGTGTGTGAGTGTATTACCTGCATGTATGTGAGTACACCCATGTAATACAATGCCCATAGCGATCTGAAGAGGGCATCAGATTCCCCTGGAATTGGAGTTACAAATGGTTGTTAGATACTATGTGGGTGCTGGGAATCGAACCTGGATCCTCTGCAAGAACAGCTGATGCTTTTAACTCCTGAACCATCTCTCTAAGCCCAGAACCTCCTACATTTTCAAAACCACATTTAACAACCTCAATGTTGCTTAAATCAAGGATGGTGCTTCTTTGGTACTAGAACACATAAACTCTCAACAATTCCCAACTTTTCAAATAAGTCATGACTCATCAAGTCAACAGTCAACAGTCTGCGCTTCACCCCACACTGTAAGTCTATAACAACTGAGAATCACTGTCTTACAAAGGTTTCTTGTTAGACTTAAAAACTAGGTAGGGTGGAGTGGACAGAAATAGAACACTAAAAACAAATAGTACTCTGGATTTAATCTTAGCACATCCACAATACATAGCTAGAGAAACAGTTGCTTTTCATCATCTCTCCTTTCAAGAAGTTAAATTTTAGGGCTGGAGAGAGGGCTTCATGGTGAAGAGCATGTACCATTCCCAGCAGCCACATTTTTCAACTACATACAACGGAACATTCATACGCATAAAATAAATAAATCTTTCTTTTAAGCTTTTTGAGACAGCATCTCCCTGTAGCCCCAGCTGACCTGAAACTCACCATGTAGACTAAGCTGACCTTGAACTCACAGAGATCTGCCTGTCTCTGCTTCCCAGTGCTGGGATTAAAGGTGTGTGCCACCATGCCCAGGAAAATAAATAAACCTTAATTTCCTTTTAACTTATTTTGTTTCTTGTAAAGTATAGCAGATAGAGTGAAAGACAATATTCTTTAAGTTCTTATTAAAACAGAAAGAAGACAGAGAAAACCAGGCAGGGACCTTATCAATAGGGATCCTGAAACCTAAAATAAAGACTGCTTGCTGTGACTTCCAAGGTGACTGATGAGTGGCTGCTTTCCAAGGTGGGGCAGAGCTCAAGTACCACCACTTTTTGGCAGCAAACTAATTCACTAAGGCATGGGAGAGAAGGAGATCTGCAAGCTGACTGTGACACTAAAACCAGTTTTTCGAAAGAAGAAAGGTAAAAATGAAAAGTTGAAATTCCATGTGTAGTGCAGTAAATACTGCTCTCCTGGACAGCAGCACTTTCCTCCAAGTGCACTTTCCTAGTTATTAGTTTACTTATTTATTTATAGCTGGGATCTCACTCACGCTATTGCCCAGACTGACATGAAACTCATAGTCTAGGCTGTCCTTAAACACAAGTCAGTCTTCCTGCCTTAACTCCAAGTGCTGAGATTCCAAGTACACGCCACTAAGACCAGTTTAGTAACTGCTGCATTTGGTGGAAATATATATAGAAACAGACAGAATTACACATAGCCCAGGATTGCCTTTAGCTCACCATGTAATTGAGCATGACCCTGAACTGTCTAACCTCCAGCTGGCAGCAATGCCAGCAACTGGGATTATAGATGTAGCCACCACACCCAGTACACCCAGCAGTAACTGCTTTTTGACAACTGGAAATGTATTAAGTTGTTCTTTTGCTATAACTCCCTAGGATAGAACTCTGCTGTATTGACTTTATAAAGAAATTTCCAATTATAAATTCTTGAATGTGTCTACCCACCCACACTGAAAGCCTAGGAAACAATACCGCCTTGGGCATTCAAAGCGGCCTGAGGACATTTCAGGTATGACTGAAAGTATGAGTTTCAGTCACAGAACATTTAGTTCAGTTGTCAAAATTCTTCATTTCCTGGGGTGTCATATACACCTCTGGTGAGAGTGCTTGCCTAACCGGAGGGGGACCTAGACAGTGATTCCAGCATAACAACCGACATCCAAGCAAGTAACCAAAAGGTCTGCTTCATTTAAGTCCAAAAACTGCTTTAGTGCATTTAAACATATTCCCCTTTAAAGAGAAAAAAAATAGTTTTATTTCCAGGTTTTCATAAAGATCACAAAGAAGTTAATTCTATTTTAAAACCATTTTTAGAGCCAAGTCCAAGGACCCACATGGTAGAAGGAGAGAACTGAACCAGCTCCAAGTTGTCTTCTGACTTTTACCCACAAGCATGCCATGGGGCAGGGCACCCACACACATGTACACAAATAAATAAACGTAATGAAATTGGAAAAAAATGAAAACCATTTTTAGTTTAAGTCCAGCTTGACTCCATTGAAGGCTTACTGGCAGATGAAGAAGGCTTTGCCTTTGTTTATTTGAAAACTAGTTCCCAATTAAATAGCATAATCTGCAAGGAAAATATTTTTAAAGCATTCATATTTTAAAATTTCAACGTCATGGACAATTTAATGCTCAAATAGTGACAACCTGAGTTCAATCTCTGGAACCCATGGTGGGATGAGCAAACCAACTCCTGAAAGACGCCCTCTGACCTCTACACTCGTGCCACATACATCCTAACACGTGTTTGAGAATAAATAGAACTAACTAGAAAAAAATTAATTCAATACTTTTCATTTTTTGTTTAAAATACATGGCAATTGGTGAATACATTTAGTCAAATTGTAAAATTGTAATTCTTACCGTTTTCAGTTAAGACCTTAAGAAGCCGGAGAAACAACTGGTAGTGTGTAAATACCAAATTCTCCAACTTCTGTAATTCTTCTACAGGGTATAACCCATACCCCATCATCTAATTTAAATATAAAAGGAAACACCAAAGGAGTCATTTCCACCTCTGCCCCTTCCCAAGGCCTCACTTAGGTTCCTGAGGAAACTGTTCTTAGTTATACCTTTGGAGAACCAGCTGTGGTGATGCCTTCCAATAATTCCAGCACTTCCCAGGCAGAGATCGAAGAATCAGGAGTTCAAGGTCAGTTCATACTACTTAGCGTACTCCGTGTCCAGCAGGTACTGCTCAAAAAACAAAAGCAGTTGGGTGTGGTGATATACTCCTTTAATTCAAGATCTTGCTGCAGATAGTGGATTTGAGGTTATAGTGAGTTCCAGGCCAATGAGGCTGTAGAGTGAGACCCTATCTAAAAACAAAAGACAAAACCAAAAAGACTTGCCCCTAGAGATTGCCTCACAAGTCACCTTGTACAAAGGAGTCATCAGGTTCAGAGATTGCTTGATTGACCTTCCACAAGTGGTTGTTGAGCCCATCCTGTGCTTCAGGCAATACCACTAGCAGATGAGGAAGCCCAAACCACCCAGCTCTCTGGGACATCTATGTGGCCCAGGCTGAATTTACTTTGTAGCTGAAAATGACCTTAAACTACCACTCTTCCTCCCTCCACTTCACAAGACTTAGGGTTCCGTCCATGTTTGGCCAAACCAGATCAAGTCCAATAAACTGAGAATTGTCCTCCGAGAACTTAGAGTCTTGTGGAGAGGAGTAATAAATAAAGGGTCAGGGCTGTGGTTACTGAGATGTGACTGAAAGGACCCCCCCCCCTACACACACACCACAGCGTTTCAGGACTCAGGAAGACTGACAGAAACGTGGGGCCAGAATTTTGAAACATCCATGAGAAGAGGCTGACTTTCACAACTTTCCCTGGATGAATCCAGGGCCTGCAAATTCCTGAAAAAGGGAGTGACTTTTACAGCTTCTCCGTCAGATGATTCCTGAAAAGGGGTTGCTTCCTGGCCAAAAGTTTACAATCTCCCCTTAATCATCAATCAGATGTCATGGGGGTGCCCCACCCCATAAAAAGGCCTACTGACCAGCTAGGGGAGGCTAATCTCTCACTCTCCCAGAGAGTTAGCCTCTCACTCTCCCTGAGCGAGCTTCTCCATCCCGATCTGGAGAAGTTAAGCCAGGCACATGCCAGCCTGGTCCCACAGCCTGAGCCCCCAAGATGAGGGGGCTAGTATTTTCTCCACTCCTGAATGTGGAGAGAACTAGTCCCAGCTGGTTTTCTCTCTTTCCCCGACTGGAGAGGAAAGTCCTGTGCCTTTAATAAACCAGTCCTGTTAACTCCCAGTGGAGTCTCTGGTCCATTTCTGCTGTGTCTCTTGAACCCAAACCTTACAGCTACAAGTTCAGTGCAAACCCAGCAGTCCTGGGGAGCTGTCTGACCTGGGGTCATCCACCTACTCTTTGAGTTAAAACAAAGAGTACTGAGATGCAGCTCAGGGAGAAGGTGTTTGGAAGGTGTTAGGGCGGGGTTCCTCTAAATAAACTTAAGATTCTAGGCTGAAGATATAGCTGAGTGGCAGAGTGCTAAGCAAGTGTGTGGGAGGGAGGCCTTGCATTGGATCCCCAGCACCAGCAAAAGATACACCATGTAAGCTAGGCATAGTGATGTGTACCTTTAATCCCAACACTCCGGAAGCAGAGACAGGGAGAGCTCTGTGACTTTAAGGCCAGCCTGACCTCCACAGTGAGTTCCAGGACAGCTGGGGCTACAGGGAGACTCTATCTAGAAAAAGAAAAAAAAATTGAAACGGGGTGAAATGAGAGCGTCCCCTAGAGGGTTCTTAGTCTCATTCATAAAAGAATTTAAGAATGAACCTAATCGGAAGCTTTTAGACAATTTTATTGGAATTTGAAGAAAAATCCTCAAGACAGGCAAGCTGGGGATCTCAGCAGCTGCCTGGAGGAAGAGAATACAGGGAGAAGAAGAGAAGCCAAAAAGTCATGCAGGTTTAGAGCCTGCATGGGGTCAGACACGTGGTGGACTGGCAGCCACATGGAAGGGAGAAGGAGCTTTAGAGAAAAAGTAGAGAAATGCAAGATGCTAGGGCAGCCCAAAGCCTTAAAGAAAGCATGTTTAGAAAAAGGATGTGAAGAAGAGAAGGAAAGATTATGTTTTTCTGAAGAATTCAGAAAAGCGGGCAGACTTACTGAGAGCTACATGTCTGTGGCCAGGTCCAGAAGAACTGCCCCGGGAGGCAGATTCCAGGCAGGAAAAGTTCACTGCCTCATTAACACACTTTATATTCCGCCCATCTATTTAGTATAGCTTAAGTTGAACCCACCTTCCTAAGGGTGGTCCTGGGATCAGGTGATTGACCAGTGAAACTGGAAATGTGGGTCTTTCAACAGATAAACTAGAGAATTTATAGTCTATCTCACCAGCTAAATAGCTATTTGCTCTCTAACAAAATGATACACGATGTAGAAGAAAGATTCTTTCTCCTCCTCCTCCTCTGCCCTCCCTTTCTGAAGGACTCCCAAAGTCCAAAGTCCAAGACTGAAAAGACACACACACACATACACACACACACACACACAAAATACTGTTATGAGGTGGAGCATTTGACTCGTATAGGTATGGCACCAGGAAAGAACTAGATTAAGTGACTATTGTGAAGTTACTTAGGCAAAGCTAATGGCTCAGGAGTCCCATGCAGGTAGATGAGAGCAAGACATTTAAGCCTGCCCCGCCTCAGCTCAGACCAGGGAAGAGGCCAGAACAGCTGTGCCCAGTAGGGATGAATTCCTAAGGTCCGAGACATATTCAGATTGTTGAATGGTTCAGTCTAAGAACCTCAGAAGCTAACCTGGGGTGGATCAATAGTCCCCTTTTCACAATGAGTTCACCCAGAATGATGGCATCATTTGGGGAGAGTAGAAGACTGTGGGTCTTAGTCTAAAATAACAGTTAATAAGGATAAAGTCATTATATGCACCTGGCACTGATAAGAATTTTGTATGGATCCTATTATTTGATCCTCAGCATACCAAGGCAGGGTGCTGGGAAATGTACTGGCTGTAGTTAGTAGGGGGTGATCAGGTAGCCAGGAACTTGAAGGCTTTTGTTTTGTTTGCCCTTGGGAGTAGCTAGCAATCTAGAGGCACTCTAGAGAACCGATACCCATTTCTGACCACAAAGTCCAGGGCATGGAATGAGAGGGCCTGGGGAAAGCAGCATCTTCAGAAGAGAGGCAAGGATCCCCCTGGCTGGTGTACACTAGTAGTTCAAGAGGCAAAGATGAGAAAAAAAAAAACCTCATTGTGGTAGGAGCTGATTTACCATCACATGCAATGGCCGCAGACAAACGAGGGTAGGTTCAGGCAGAACGGAAAGGGTTGAGAGAATTAAGAACCAGAAAAGATTTGAATCAAGGGGGAAAAAAGCATGGAGTCCAAAGGAGTGGGACTCAAAGTGTGGACCAGCATAGAGGATCCGCAGTCACACAATGAAAACAAGCCTACACCCAGCGTGCTTCCCGGTGAGGACAAAACTGGGTGATTCCTACACTGAGACAGCCCTCGTATGTTTAAGGTAAAGTTCACAAAAGCTGCTGATATTGTGGCAATTTCATTGCCATTATTTCTTCTGTTGTTGCTTTCTCACAATCATCATCTGGATATTCATTAGTTCTTTAATGTATTCATGATCCCAAGCTGTAGCTCCATATTCACAATAGGCAGTTATGAATGGCTGCCATGGAGAGCTGAGGGTTATAGTAGAAAGACTATGGAATCGTAACTCAAAGCTTTCGTTCCCAATGCTAGAACCTTCTACAAGAGGTTAACCTTTCCAGATGATTTGTTCATCCTTAAAAAGGGGGTAAAGCCAGACATGGTGATATGTGCCTATAATTCTAGCACTTGGGAGATGGAAGCAGGAGGATCAGGAGGTTAAGATCGTCCTCAACTACAGACATTGAGGCTCTCATGTATTCATATCCTAGGCAAGTTCTTCACGGTGACCCTAAACTTTAATTTGACATATTGAGGGGCATGGTGCAGTGTGGGCCTTTGCAAAGTCACCTGCTATGAGGATTGAGGGAGTGGCTCTTGTGGTTACCTGCTATGAGGATTAAGGGAGTGGCTCTTGTGGCTATCTTCTATGAAGATTAAGGGAGTGGCTCTTGTGGCTATCTGCTATGAAGATTAAGGGAGTGGCTCTTGTGGCTATCTGCTATGAAGATTAAGGGAGTGGCTCTTGTGGTTACCTGCTATGAAGATTAAGGGAGTGGCTCTTGTGGCTATGTGCTATGAAGATTAAGGGAGTGGCTCTTGTGGCTATGTGCTATGAAGATTAAGGGAGTGGCTCTTGTGGCTATCTGCTATGAAGATTAAGGGAGTGGCTCTTGTGGCTATCTGCTATGAAGATTAAGGGAGTGGCTCTTGTGGCTATCTGTTATGAAGATTAAGGGAGTGGCTCTTGTGGCTATCTTCTATGAAGATTAAGGGAGTGGCTCTTGTGGTTATCTGCTATGAGGATTAAGGGAGTGGTTCTTGTGGTCACCTGCTATGAGGATTAAGTGAGTGGCCTCTGCATCTGGAGAGAACCTGTATCCCTCTGGAGATGAACCACCCCATAGGGGGTTGGCTAACCAAACATAAAACCCCCTGAACCTCCTTGAATAAACGAGTTTTGCTGTGGCTTGCCATCCACATGCATTCCGCCCAACTCCTGGAGTCTGTGTTTTAACTCCACGCCTCTCATCCTCTTTCCATGGTGGGGAACCCACGTCCCACTCTTGGGCCGGTGCCAAGCAGAGGGGCCCCAACAACCTATGACTTCTAACAAAGTAAAATTTGAATTTGTTTATCTCCATCTACTTTTTTATCGTCATTTTTCTTTAATACAAATGTTTTGAGGGGGTGGATCAAGGGTATGTGCCACCATACTCAGCCTTGATCTGAAAAAAAAAAAAATTTTGAGACAGAGTCTCCCTATATTCCCAGCTAGCCTAGAACTCGGTCTTACAGAGATCTGCCAGCCTCTGCCTCCCACCTCCTGGGGATTGGGACTAGACATGCGCTATCATGCCCAGCAATGCAAATTTCTGAAAATGCAATCTCCTTGTAGATTTCCAGAATTCAGGGTTTTCCTGTGTCCTCTTGGTGTCTTTTTGTTGGTGGTGGTTGTCTATAACAGGGTCTCGTATTCCTCCTGCTGTCTTTTAACTAAAATTCTTGTAAGTTGGGTAGATTATGATTAGCTTAAACCTTGATTGATTTTGTCAAGATTATGTAATGGTGAGGCTGCATATTTGTCTATCAGAGCAGGAGGAACAGAAGGCAAATGGCCCAGACAGCAGTGACCACTGATAAGGACAGTCCCTTTAAAAAAATCAAAGAAGCATCAAAATCAAAAGATAATCTTTAATAACACCATTTTCTACATTTACTAATAAACATCATTTACCATATTGATAGTCCCTGTCCAGAATCGATGTATCTCTTGTTTTCATCTTATTCATTGCAACTTGTTTTGTAGCCCAAACTAATATTATATGAATATGTACATGAGAGTATTTATGTGTGTGTATGCTATATGTGTATATGTGCATGAATGTTTCTATTTGATGTGGCTTGAATTTGAAATTTCCCCTGCGAGCTCTTGTTCTGAATAATTGTTCTTCAGCTGCCACTGCTATTCTGGAAAGCTGTGGCACCTCTAGGATGTGGAACCACAGGTGGAAGGAAGTCACTAGTGCAGGCCTTAAAGGTTATAGCCCACTCTTCATTAGGCACCTTTGTCTGCTCCTAGTCTGGAGTGGTGAGAGAGACCTGTACTACCTACTCCCCCTAAATCTACCATGCTTTCTCTCCTAGGAAGGACTGACACCCTGTCTAACTCTACAAATTTTTCCTCTCTTAGGCTGTTTTTGTTATATTTTAGAAGAGGAAAAAGATATGTAATCTAGAGTTAAGAACCAGAGTCAGAACCGCAACACGCAAGGAATGTATACTTTATTAGGGCACAGCCAGGGTAGATACTTCCCTGCAGAAGAAGCCGCTACAAGTATGAGAAAGGAGCCTTTGGTTTTGTCTGAAAGGTGCTAAGTATAGCTAAGAGTATTTTCTCAGGCTAGGCATGCAAATATCTCAAGGCCCTAAAGGAGACAAGTTGGCTCCATGAACAGTTTCTTTTCAGTTGTCTATGGACCTAAAGGGGAAAGGTCGATCTCCAGGCTCCCTTAGCATGCCAAAATGGACTGTGCATTCCTCTGCAGCACAAACAAACTTGACTGCTGGTGCTCCATAGGAAGGGAGAAGGGGAAGGGAGAAGCAGGGAGAGTCAGCTAGCCCTCCCAACCAACCAGTGACCTGAGCTGTAGGTGGAGGAGGGACTAAGATGGAGGCGGAGGAAGCTGGGTGGAGACCTCCCCTTCTCCATCTCTGGGGCTGGCAGCAACTCACCCGGGTACCCCCAGAAATGTAAAATTTGCTGTCTGGCCTCAGCCGAGCAACCCCCTCTCCTCGTTAATTGCTCTGTAAGCAAGCCCAAGTAAACTCTAGTTTCCCAAACTGTAGTTTGGTAAAAGTATAAATCACTTTGTCATTCTGGATTTAGAGGGGTACAGGGCTGGACACAGCTCACTTCTCACAGAAAGAACTTTTACAGCAGCTATAGAAACCAGAATTCTTCTTCCCAAAGGAATTTCATAGAAGCTCTCATCTTCCCCACCCTTCTATTTTGGAACTTCTACAAAGAAATTATCTGATTTACCATGTTTGATAGTGGATCATAAAATTTCCATTTCAGAGGACCCTGCCAAACCTAGAAGGAAGGGAGGCTACACAAAGAGGCCAGGGAAAACCTGGACAGGCCTTGTTAGAATTTTTATTCAATATCTTGGCATTTCATGTCACTATTGGTCCAGAGTTGTCTGTGCTTAAATTATGCCTGTGCAATGAAATCTCTGTGAAAACCTGAAGGGAGGGGTTGGGGATTTAGCTCAGTGGTGGAGTGCTTCCTAGCAAGTGTTGATGTTGGGTTCAGTCCCCAGTACCAGGAAAACTAAGTAAATAAACAACAAATGCCAGTACCCCCAAATACTAAAAGAATGTGGTTTGGAGGGCTTCCAAGTAGCTGCACACGTGAAGATTCTCAGTGGATCATGCCCGGTGAGGGCACAGAAACACAGTATCACTACCCAATACCTTGTCCTGTGCATTTCCTAGACTGTATTACATACATACATACATACATGAATGCATACACACATGCATATCTATCTATCTATCTATCTATCTATCTATGTATCTATCTAATTTTTTTTCTTTTTAGACAGGTCTTACTATGTAGCCCTGGCTGGGCTTGAACTCATACAGATTTGCCTACCTCTGCCACTGAATGTGGGGATTAAAGACATATGCCACCACTCGTGGCCTCATCTGTATTCTTTGTAATATTTCCCAACTCCAATGAGCCATTTCAGTAAACTAAAGAAGTTGTCACTTTTGGCTGTCAGTCAGAAGCAGGAAAAGCAACCTATGGTTTGTGAGAAGCATCTGAAAGGGGAGGGGTTCTTACGGTCAGTGCCCTCCCCAGAGATTGGACTGTCAGAATTGGAGCAGATTGCAGTCCTTTACCCACGAGGGCTCGTGTCGCATAGCTGGCTTGCTGGGTGGGAAAACATCATACACTTGGAGTCAGGGTGTGTCATGAAGTTATTAGTAAAGAAATTGAGTTTGAGGTTTTCTCCCCCTCTGTGTCTGTGCCTCAAGGTCTATTTATTTCTTCATTAGAAGACCTTGCATTATTGTTTTTAATTACTAAGCTGTTTCTGCTGCTAGACATCTAACATTTACACACAATTCTCTTTGTTAACTCCCAGCAGTACTATGGATAAAACCCAGCGCCCCAAGGACACTAGAATGCACTGAGCTGCATTTCCGGCCTGTCTTTGTTACCTCTTAAATCTTTTGTTTTTTTAAAAGCTTCTATATTTTTAATTTTTTATTGTCCTTCCACATTCATGTAATTTTTGTGACAAATTTTCTATTATTGGGAAATCTTCTTTCACCGGGTGGCCGCCTTTCTAGTCTTCTATTAATTGTTTTCCCTTCACCCTGAAGCTGTAGATCAGGTCATCCAACTCGCCTCATCGCTTCTTTCTGAAGCGCTAAGGGCAACTGCGTCTCCTCTTTCAGGTCAGCCACACCATCCCTGGGCGACAGAGGGATCCTGCCCTCTTTCTGTGACTCTTTGGAACTATTTACCAGCTGCTTTGGCTTTGGTCTGCGCCGCCACCCGAGCCACACTCTCGGTCCCAAGGCCCCGCCGGCTTCTTTTCTTTTATTCTCTGCCACCTTCAGGCCCTCCAAAGGGTCCGATTCCGTTGGTGACTACGCAGCCGAAGCCTTCCTGTAGGTGCCCAGGCATGAAGATGGCCAGGCGGCCTGTGAACACCAGGAATTGCAGCGGGCCTCATCGGGACAAGGGCGCCTGCTTCAGCTCTTCTCTCAAGATTCGAATCTTCTTACTTTCGTACAGTTCCATTTGATGATTCTTGGGGTTATTTTCTTTGGTATTGAAGTCCTGTTTAGAAAATGTTTGCCTATGTATATCTCGAAGAGGCCCCCCACCCCAAGGCGTTTTAGAATTTCATGTCTTGCAATAGAGTCAATTTGATCTATTTTAAATTGATTTTTATGCAGGGAGAGAGATATGAATATTATTCTTCTTCATGTGGAAATCTAGTTTTCACAGCATCATTGTTTTTTTTTTTCAATAATGTGCGTTTTTGATTGTTTTGTCAAAATTAGGTGGCTCCAACTGTGTGGGCCGATTTATGGATCCCCTATGCTATTTCATTGATTTAGATGTCTTTTTTGTTGTTGTTGTTACATGCATATGTGTATGTCTGAGTGCAGGTGCCCATTGAGGACAGATCCCCAGGAGCTGGTAGGCGATTGCTGTGAGCGTTTGTGTGCTGCTTGATACAGAAACTGGGAATGCATCTCTGATCCTCTGAAGGAGCAGCAAGGGCTCTTAACAACAGAGCCAGCTCTCTGTCCTACGTGTCTGCATTTGTGCCAGTGCAATGCTGTTCTTGTTACTGTGGCTCTGTAATAGAATTTGAGATCTGGTATGGTGATAGCTCCAACATCCCTTTCTGCTGAGGACAGCTTTAGCCATTGGAGTTCTTTTGTACCTTCATGTGAATTTTGAGATTGTTTATTCAGTTCTATGAGGAATGTCTTTGAAGATTTTGATGAAGAATGCTTCTAATATAGTCATTTCCAGAATATTAATTCTACCAATCCATGAGCACTGAAGTTCCTTGTCTATTCTAGTGTCTTCTTCAGTTTGTCTTGGGGTTATATTGGACAACAAATTGCCTTGGGCCACACATGGAATACACAAACACTAAGGAAAGCTGATAAAGAAAAAACAAATAAACATGTTCTGTGTATAATTTTTGTGATATCTGTACAAAGATAAGCAAAAAAGCCCTCACATAATAAACCCAATTGTTAAACTGGGTGTGCCGGCAGACACCTGTAATCTTAGCACTTGGGAGGTGGCAATCAGAGGATCAGGAATTCACAGTTATCCTCCATACACCGTGAACTTGAGGCCAGCCTGGGCTACATGAGACCTTGTTTCACCTACATACAAAATTCTAATTGTGTGGTTCTCCATTTGGGAGGTTTTAAAAAGTCATCAAACAGAGCCCAAGTTTGGGATCACTAATAAGGAAAATGAACAAATCTAAGTAATACAGTTTCACAGATTTTTCTGCTTTTACTGAGCGCGCTTTGTTCTTCAGCCATGTGGATACTGTTGACTATCAAAGACTTGATTGTAAGATGTGATTTTGAGGCAGACATCTGTGTCTAGGAAGACAGGCCTATAAAGTGTAGGATGTATGATCGAATGTCTTTTAATTTGAATGTCAGATTTCTGCCCTATGAATTCCATTTGAAAATTGCCAAAAATGGAGTTGCAAATCTACCAAAATATTGATTATTTTCCCAGAAATCTTGAAATCTGTTTTCAAATTCTTGTATCAAACTGAAAGGTAAAGCTATATATTTTTAATTTACTGAATTTTTGAGTGTTTCATACACTATATCTTAATCATGTTTAGACCCCTCCATTGTTATGCCCCCATCATCTGTTCATTGGATTTCATGCATTTTTTCATATATGTTAAGGCCTATTGAGTCAAGTATACCTAGATGCCCCCTGTCAGTTCATCCTATCTGACACCACTGCCTTAAAGAAGATCACCCCTCCCTCACCTACCAGTGATCAGCAGCCAATAGTTCCTCAGCTCCGTATGTTTTTAGCCAATGTGTTGACTTGCTTGCCTTGAGGTAACCATAATCTCAGTTTCATCTGGAATGCTGCCAAAATTTGAAACATTGTATTGCTAACTAAGATTTCAACATAAAGACCTATATCTAGCTTATTTAAATGAGTGCCTAAATACAGTAAAAATGGTGAATCTCTAAGTCAGTTTTCATGAAGTTATGCCACAAATTGTGGTTTTGACACCCCAAACAACTGTACAACATGTTGCAAATTTGCCTTTTCATATCTGGCCTCCATTTAACCATCTTAATTCTGAAAAGTAAAGGATGTCACCTTAGCTGGCATCACCACTTTAAAGGAATTCCTGGAGTCACTGAAAGATTAATCCCCAGGCACTTATGAAATACATTATTGATGACCTGATAGCTTAATCCCCAGGCCTTACGAAATACAGCATTAATGATGATTTGTACAACATTATTTATAAGATGCTTTCACATGAATTTTCTTTCTTTCTTTCTTTCTTTCTTTCTTTCTTTCTTTCTTTCCTTCTTTCTTCTTTTTTTTGGAGACAGGGTTTCCCCTGCAGCCCCAGATGACTGCAACCTTGCAACTCACTATGTTGCACACCTCTAACTCACAGAGGTCTCCCTGCCTCTGCCTCCTGAGTGCTGGGATTAAAGTTGTGCACCACCATGTCCGGCTGAGATTTATTTTATTTTATGTGTGTCTATTACGTATATATATGTTCACCACATCATGCATACGTGCTGACTCAGAGCCAGAAGAATGAGTCATCAGATCTCCTGGAGCTGGAGTTATAGGTGGTTGTGATTTGCCCAACGTGGGTGCTGGGAATCAAACTTGGGTCTTCTGCAAGAGTAGTGAGTGCTGTTAACTGTTGAGTCACCTCTCTAGCTCTCTCATAATAATAATAATAACAATTTACAATTAATATAATTATAGTTAATATATAATGAACATAATTATGTTATTATTATTATTATTATTATTGTTATAAATTGCTGGTTCTGGTGAAAAGAGAGACTCTAACAAATCAATATTTATTGCCAAGTAGTCAGGTTTTAAAGGAATTGCTGTGTCATGATGAATTCAGAACTAAGATCCAAGGCATAAAGTTTTTCTGGTGAAAGTGCTGCATGTACAGTTCCAGCTAGGAATAGTGATCATAACACAATTTACATCACTGGACAGGTGTGTGAGCAGCAGCTAGCAGTGTCCTGCCTGTGCCTGTTAGCTTTCGCCTCCACAGTGTACCTCAGAAACCAGACAAGGGGCCTCTGCCCAGGTTAAGGCAACCTGAACTGCTAGAAGAGGGTATTAGATCCCCTACATCTAGAGTTACAGATGGTTATTAGCTGCCATGTGGGTGCTGGGAACTGGACCTGGGACCTTTGCAAGAGCAGCCAGCGTTCTTGACTACTGTGCCATCTCTCCAGCCTTACAAAATCATTTTGAAAGACCAAAGAGAGGCAGAGGTTTGTAATCTTTTGAGAAGAGCTCATGATCATTTACAAGGCAGAATTTTAACATTATAGAACTATAGAAAATTGCACTAGTGAATTTTAGACACTACAAAAGAATTCCATCTTTATTTTCATGATTCTGCTCCCTCTTCCCTTCTAGTCATCCCTCAGTCCATCCGTATCTGTCCATCTTACAACCATGGTGGCGACTGGTACAGCAGCCCTGCTGTGATCTCAGCAGGCCTAGGTGGAAGGGTCAACAGTTTGAGGCTTAGCAGGGTATGGCGGTGTATGCTATAGTCCCAGCAGTCAGGAGGGAGAGGCAGGTGAATCTCTGTGAGTTCAAGTCCAACCTAGTCTACATCATAAGTTCCAGGTCAGTCCAGGGTATATAATAAGACCTCCAAAACAACAGCAACAAAAAGAATTTGAGGCTGACCTGAACTACCTGGACTATGACAACTTCTCAGAGAGAGAGAATTTTGGAACCTAGACTATTCTATTTCTTCTAATGACAGCCAATATGTGCCAGCAGATACTCGGCCTTCTAGCCCCTTATGAGTTTAACTGTGCAGTGTCAGTAAATAGTATAAATGTATTCCTGTGAAACATTATTTACCCAAATGACCATTGCAGTATTTACAGTCTAAATGCAATGCTTCACGGCCAGCTTTCCCCTTATGGGCACTCTTTCTCTTTCTAAAAGGAGTGTAAGATAACTGAGATGAGCAAGATTAGCTGGAAAGGCCTCTGTGGAAACAGGAGCCCCATTTCTCTTCATTTCGTTTACTTCTGACTAATTATGATCCCTTACGGAGCTCATATAATAGTGTCATCAGAAGGTCCTGTTGAGGAGAGCAGGAGCAAGGGAACATCTGGCACTCACGGTGCCTGCTGGTTGAAAAGGGTATGCAGCTAAAAATAGTCTCAATGTGATAACTTTTGAAAGCAAGCACCAAGGCCAACAAACTATCATCTGACCAACCCTTGAGGCTGCAGATTTCCCAGTCTGGCATGAGAACAGGCATAAATAGCTCTGGGAAAGCCATAGCTCTGATAAGATTCCTAAGGTGACAGGTCTCTACTTGCAACAGTGGCCCAAAAGCACAGTCCAGGTCTCTACTTGCAACAGTGGCCCAAAAGCACAGTCCAGGCTGCAGTGGCCAGAGTCATAGCAAGTCAAGCATTTAGAACGATTTTTCCACTGTTTGACAGAGTATTGGTTGAAAGGAGCACAGCTGAAACTGTTACAGAGGTGGCATTATGCTTCCGGAAAAATCTCATATTGCAAGCAACAACAGTAGCTGTGGGATAAGGCTCTACAGGAAAGAGTGGAGAGATCCAACCAGTTAGTGTGAAAGTTGGCAACAAAGCTCTCCCAGATACGGAGGCACCAAAGTAGTTTAGACAACAAGGATTATTTCTCATTCAAAGGTGGTGACGTTCCTGGGAAGTACGGAGACTGAAATCACTGTTCAATTGGCACCCATCACACAAAGCTGCCTGAACCATGATGTTCAGAAGCACTTCATTCTGTAAATAATTCCCATGCCTCCCTTTTATAATAAACTAGTGAGTCTAAACTGATGGGGAAAAAAAGATCAAGAAGGTGAGTTTTAGCCCAATGTTGCCACCCCACTCCTGGTTATGAATTTCCCTGAGGAACCTCAGAAATTCCTTCCACCATCCTCTCTTTCCTGCTTTGGTTTTTGCATGTCTTGGTTCAGGAATACAGCATTGTCTGCACAGTTCAACCTTTTAGTGCATGTGGAAGTAAATGAGAAGTCAGGAAAGAGAAATAAGTTGTTCAATTCCATTTCAGTACAGGTCTAAAACAAACAGAAAATATAAACAAACAAAAGGACTTACTTCTAAACAAGGCAGTATTTGTATTCAGATTATGCATGTAACAGCGATACAAATAGAACAGGAGTTTCTGTTAAACTAATCGACTATTGCACTTCTTCTCTCCCTCCCTCCCTCCCTCCCTCCCTCCCTCCCTCCCTTCCTCCCTACCTCCTTCACTTGCTATAGTTGCCTAGGGATTAAACCTAGGACCTCATACATGCTACTGCTGAGCTATATATAGCCTCATCCATTTGTATATTTTTATTTTTATTTGTATTTTATTTTTGCCCAGGCTGCCCTTGAACTTACTGTGTAGCTCCCTTAGTCATGGAACTTGTGATATTGCCTCAGGCTCCTGAGTAGCTGGGGTAGGCCTGTACCATCAGACCCTTTGACTGTAGTTTCTACTTGCATGCCTTGGTTGCTAAGGATACACTCCTACATTCCTGTAAGCGAAGCCATTGCTTGGCTTTTTTCTACTTCAGAGTCAAAATAAGTAATCAGGGACAATTTAGCTAAGAATTTTCGAATCGAGAAATATTTTACTGTGAGATGTTTAGAACCTTCCTCCCTTTGAGTACACACCTCTGTGGAGTCTCAGTGCCTCACTTGGTGTGAAGATTACAATATCAGAATGGGCTAAAAGACATGGAAATTAGCTTGAGCATTCCAGATTCTTGTTTACTGTGCCATTCTGATTTTGATATTCATCTTAATTTCATAGTCATTTGATCTTACAAAGTACAGTGTTTTCAGAAGACTGTTTGCCTGGAGAGTTCATAGGACATCTGTGCCGAAGTGCTCTGTGCATATGGAATTGTTACCTGCTTCAGGGTGCTGAAAACCACACTATCCTTTCAATAAACAGTTACCTGAAAAAGCACTGTGACAGGAGTGCTGACTGCATTTTCTCTCCACCTCCTACGTCAGGTCTGTTCACTTTCTGTCTTAGGACAAGGTCTTACTGTGAAGCCCAGGGTGGCCTTGAACCCATGATCTAACTGCTTGAGTCCCCTGTGACTGGGATCACAGGCATCATGACAGCTCCTGGCTCTACTATCTTTTTTATTTTTCCTTTCCCTTCGTTCCCCCTTCCCCTCTTCCTCTCTGCTTGCCTTCTTAAAAGTCTTGTACCAGGGGATTGAAGAGATGGCTCAGTGGCTAAGAGCATTCACTGAATGCTCTTGCAGAAGACCTGGGTTTGGTTCTTAGCACCCACATGTCAGCTAACAATAGTTCAAAACTCCGCGTAACTCCAGTTTCACAGGATTTTGTGACATGGATGCACTTACATACATGTAGGCAAAACGCTCATACACATAAAATTAAAATAATAAATAAAATATTTATTTTCTGGTATTCTTTTTCATTTCTTGTCCTTTGTGACTAGCCCAGATCTGCACCCAGGGGAGACAAAGGGCAGCTGAAAAGAAAAAAAGATTGTATCGAGAAGCAGAAGAAATAAATATTTAACGTTGTTTAGAAAAATCTCTGAAGAAAGTTGGCTCTTCCTGCAGCGTTTTGGGTTCTGAAACTAAATGAGAAGTCCTGTAAAGTAGCAGAAAATCAAAGGGTGGCATGGTGGTGCATAGCACTTGGGAAGCAGGAGGATCAAGAGTTCAAGGCCAGACTCAGCTACATAGAAAATTCAGGCCCAATGTGGCCTACAAGAAACCTTGTCACAAAAATCTTGTACCTTTAATAATTCTTGTACGTTTTGGTATTCTAAGAATCAAAATTTTTGATTCTTATTATGTATATGAGTGTTTTGCCTGCATGTGTATAAGTGCACCACATGTGTTCAGTGCCTATAGAGGCCAGAAGACGGCCTCTGGAACTGGAGTTATGTTTGGTTGCTAGTAACCACATGGGTGCTGTGAACTGAACCCTGGTCTTCTGAAAGAGCAGCCAGTGCTCTTAACCTCTCAGCCATCTCTCCAGCCCTCATAACAGTTTAATACTGAGGAAAAGTTGGTATGGTCTGGGCTTTCATCAATACATTCAAGGGAAGAGAAGGTGAGAAAAAGGGAGGAAGAAGAAAGACGACTAATTGAACTGAACACTTGCCACAGTTCCCCACGCATTCAATATTTTACATGCTAAGATTTTATTTAGGGGGTTGGAGAGATGGCCCAGCAGTTAAGAATGCTTGCCCCTGCTTACAGAGGAACTGAGTTTGGATCCCAGGACCCACATTAGGCAGCTTATAACTGCACGTGACTCTAGCTCCAAGGGAATCTGACACCCTCTTCTGGCCTCTGTGGGCCACACATACACACAGATAAATACATTTTTAAATTAACACTAATTATATCAGAGATTTTCATGTATTACACCATTGGATGCTCAGAGAAATACTGTGATTTATCTCCATATGTATAGGAAGCTGAAGTTCAAAGACATGATCTGCTCCCGGAATTTGAACCCCGCCTTACTTGACTTCAGAGCCAGAGCCACAGACACTCTGATCTGGAGTGTCTGTGTACTCACATGTAAACGTAAGTGCCTGTGGCAGACAGAAGAGGGTGTTGGATACACTAGAATTGGAATTACAGGTCTGTGATCTATCCGGTGTGGGCTGCACCTGGGCCCTCGGGAAGTACAGCGAGCACTCCTAATCCCTGAGCCATCTCTCTAGTCCAATTTTGCTTGTTTGTTTTTGAGACAGAGGCTCACCACTGGCTTGGAACTCTCAATGTAGATCCACCTGCCTCTGCCTCCAGAGTACTGGGACTAAAGGCATGTGCCACCACTCCTGTTTGTTTTTGTGACAGTTTCTCACTAGGTATCCCAGACTATCCTTGAACTTGAATGTGGTACACCCTTTCCTCAGTTTCCCAGTGTGGGGATTTCATCATTAATTTTTACTAATTTTTTCTTTATTATTTTATTTCATTTCTTTTTCCTGTCTGTCTGTCTGTCTCTCTCTCTCTAATTCTATTGCTGTTGGATATCTTTTGCTTTTATTTTTGGATTTTGTGATAGCATCTCTTATAGGCCACAGTAGTCTTAACTTGCTATATAGCTGAGGATGGTCTTGAACTCTTGAACCTGCTTCCCAGGTGCTAGGATACAAATATGCACCACCATGCCACACTTTGATTTCCTCCTACTTTACAGAACTTCTCATTTAGTTTCAGAACCCAAAACACTGCAGAAAGAGTCAACTTTCTTCAGAGATTTTCCAAACAGTGTTAAATACTTATTTCTTCTGCCTCTCGATACAATCTTTTTTCTTTTCAGCTGCCCTCTATCTCCACTGGGTGTAGATCTGGCCTAGTCACAAAGGATGAGAAATGAAAAAGGTCACTAGACAATGGAAGCCTTCAGGGAAGCACAAATGCCATTTAGTGGGACGCTTCTGTGTCTTGGTGCAGTGATTGCTGCTGGCCCAGATCACCCTGCCAGGAGAATGAATTGGCAATGTATTTCTGCCTCTTACCCAGAGGGACCCATTGTTTTCATGCTGACCCATGGCACACTGGAGCATCCCCCATCCCAACACTATAGTGTCCCAATTAGGCTTACTCAGTTCGACTGGCACCCATTACCCAAATCATCCCACTTTGCTCAGCAACAGAATTGTCAATCCTATTTCCAACTAGTAACAGCTTGTCACGAATTTGAGCTATAGTTCTGCTTAAATAAAGCTCTTATCGAAGTCCTTTGCATAAAATGTTTAATATTCTTCTATCGCAGTTAGACTAAAATCCAAACTGCTTGCCATGACCTCTGTGGCCTCCCACTCCATGTTGTATCGTTCCCCTCCCCTCCTTACTGCAGTGGACAGACACACCTTGCTTCTCCACAAACACTTCAAGCTCATTTTCATTTGCTGTGACCTGGTTTCTTCTTTTCATGAAAGACTCAGCTCATATAGACTCTCAGAGGGGCCTTGCCCACCTTTCAGCCTTCTGTAGCCTCCTCCCACACACTGCCCCATTTTCATCACATCACCCTCTGGTTTTTACAGGAAAAAAATTCATAGTTAAAAAAAAAAAAAGAAGAATCATGATGTGATAGCATGCATTAAATCCCATGTGCGTTCAAAGTAAAAAAAAAATCCCATCATAGACATGAAGAAGTGAGTAAGAAAATCCAACCCACCTAAGGAAACTGTGGCCACAGATGGTTGCTGGGACGGACAGGGACAGTCTCTTTCGTAGGTGGGACTCTTGGTAGGTTAACCAGGCTCCACTAAATCAACCCACACTGAAGGACAAAAGTGATAATGCTGGAAGTGGAACTGGAATCAGATCTACGTGTAATTAATTAGAGAAGATCCTTAACATGAAATCAAGTTCGTGGGAAATTTAAACGAAACATCAGTTCTTCTGGTGCTCACATCATTAGTTCAACCTCAAATCTGTCCCAGTTCTTTTCTCCATTTGCCTTTGATTCTTTACCGAGATGATGCCTAACTGTGAGCAGCTGCCCTCTTGGGTGGTTTGAGGGCAATATTTATTTGAACACAGCAAGTCAGATATCTTAAACGATGCTTTTCATCGGAGTTTTGGGTCAGGACAGTGCCACATCTCTGCCACTATTGCCACGCGCGTTCCAGCTCTAGGTTCATGCTGCATGCTCCCGGCCGGCAGAAGTTCTGCTTCAGTGCTTCTCCCAGGGCTGTAATTACGTGGCCTGTGCAGAGTATGCACTTAAAACTGTGAGTTCAGGGCCCCCCAGGCACGGTGCAGGAGGCACACACCTTTAATTTCAGCGTGCAGGACAGAGGCAGGCAGATGCCTGTGACATCTAGCCAGCCTGGTGTACATAGCAAGTCCCAGGCAGGCTGGGGCTCCGGGGAGACCCTGCCTACAAAAACCACACCACAACCCAACCCAACCAACACAACAAAACAAAAACCTCCACAGAAGCAAGCAAAAGAAACCCCTGCAAGTTCATGCTCACAGCGCAGGAAGGACCAAGAAGCACTCACTCTCACTGTGAACGTGATGGGCTGGTTGCCTGGATACTAAGTGGCTTCAACTGTGGAGCTCTGGCTGGTCCCCCAACTATGGATGTGCCAATTCTAGTCCATGATATTTGGACACCATCCCCAGTACAAGCCTAGCCATTGCTGTTGCCTCTCATATCTGTCTCAGGACTTCTTGCTGCTGGACTCCCTTCCTTGTCAATCTTACAACTCTGTTTTGTCCATGGTAGATGTGCCGCACATCACTGACTTGTCCCCATGTTTCTGTTTCCTCCTAATCACCTTGCTGCCTGAGACTCACTGGAAGAACAATAGTCTTTGTGGCAATTCTTTCTTTCTTTCTTTCTTTCTTTCTTTCTTTCTTTCTTTCTTTCAGTCAGGGTCTTGTGTAGCGCAGGGTAGCTTCTAACTCACTATGTAACCAAGACCCTCCAGTAGTCCTGAGAACGTCTTTGCTGTGCTTGAGAGGAACCACTGAAAATTTCCCAGAATGCAGATATAGCCCAGGTCTTCTGACTGCAGCTGCTTTATGACTGAAGCTCGTCTGCTGCTTCTGTTTTTGTTCATGATGGAGTTTGAATTCCTATAAGTACCTGGTGAACAGTGGACATTGTAGCAAGTTAACCCTATAAGCTATTTTACGAAATGCATTTTATAGTTCACGGATGACCGGCAAGGGCTGGGGATGTGACCCAGCTTGTTTAGCATGGAGGAAATCCTGGGTTCAACCTTCAGCTCCTTAGGACAATAGTATGGGGGCACACGCCTGTCATCCTGGAACTTGGGAGGTGGAGGCAAATCAAAAGTTCAGAGTCATCCTGTGTGCTGAGTTTGGAGACCAGCCTGTGGCAAAACCAAAGCAATAACAAAAATGAGAGGCAAGCTGGGGCTGGCGCCACATCTGTAACCCTAGCACTGGGAGGCTGAGTCAGGAAGATTTTGAAGTTGCAGCCAGACTGGACTGCAGAGAAGCACCCAGTCTCAAAATACAAAATGGAGGTGCTGGGGAGGGAGACGGGGTGGAGTGAAAGAGCTGCTGGTTTTTCTTTGTTAATGAACGTTTTCTGACAGCTATTGAAAACTCAGAAATGAACATTGTTCTTTCTTCAGATTTTTATAGTGCTAAGGTTCTGGTTTCCACATGTGCTGTATAGTGTTTTCTTGATAGTATCCTATGCAGAAAGTAAAGTTTCAGGATCCATGCATTTGCATTACATTGTTTATTTCTGGAAGGCAAGAATACCCCTCTCTCTGTGTGTGTCTCTCCCTGCACCTTTCACCTGTAATGTGTTTCTTGTTTCATTTTGATTTGATTTTCTTTCAGTTCTACTATATCAACAGACAAAACTTGAAATATTATACTTCAGATCCCTTTTGCTCAAAGAGTAAACTAAACTATTTAGTGCTGCGGTCTCTGGAATCCCCCTAGGGACAGTGCCACTGCTTCCTTGCTTAAGACGGTGGTGCGCCGTCATCCCTTGTTATTACCAAATCCTCTGAACAAACTGACTCTGGGCGGAAGAAAAAGGTGTATATAACTGAGCATTCCCTGCACGTAGCAGACCAATGGCACCACGCTGCTCTGCAAGTCAGTACATTTGTGTAGAGAATATGTGTCGCAGAACCTAAAACTAAAAGTAGTGTTGCCTTTGAATATAAGAATAATATTCTGAGCTTTAAAAATGTATATGAGAATAGAATTCACTCCCACATAACCTCAAAGATTGCTCTGAATGATAATAGTGCTGTTATGCTGGCATAGAATTATGGAGATTTAGACCTGGGGGCTTTATTTTATTCTCTTATTTTATGCGTGAAGAGGAAGCCTAGAAGGGCCAGAAGCCTGTCAGTGTTCAGGCAGGCCACTAGAGGCAAAGGCACAGCAGACATGCAGACCAGGAGGCACAGTCTGGCCTTCTCTCAGCGAAGGAGGGCTGTGCTTTGGGACTGCTGGTTACTCAGCTTGGGGACTGCTCAGAGCTTCTGCTTTTCCTCCTCCAATGGTTCTTACCTTTAGTTGAGAGTACTGGACTTGTGTACCTGGGAGGCAGGGTTGGAGGCACATACATCCTCAGTTTGCCAAGTTTGTAATCTATAGTAGATTGGCAATGATTTAACAGGGAAATTGGGTTCATTTTAAGATAAAATTAGCTTTTTATTTAACTGTTTTTTTTTGTTTGTTTGTTTTTTGTTTTATTTGTCTTTAGAGACAGGGTCTGTCTCACCATAGCCTTGGCTGGCTTGGAACTTGCTATGTAGGCCACTATGGCCTTCATCTCACAGAGATGCACCTGCTTCTGCCTCCTAAGTGCTGGGATTAAAGGCATGTGCTTTCACATTTGGCTTATTTTTATTTTTTATGACATTTATTTATTTATTGTGTGTATGTACACACAGTATTAGTGTCGGTGTACATCTGCCACAACTTATGACTGGAGGTAAAGGAAAACTTGTGAGAGTTGATTTTCTCTTTCCACCTTGTGGGTTCTGGGGGTTAAACTCAAGTGGTCAGACTTGGTATCAAGTACCTTTAATCACTAAGCCATCTCACAGATCCGAGCTTTTGTTGGTTTTGGTTTTGAGACAGGGTCTCTATACAGCCTCATCTGGCCTGGAGCTCCCTATCTAGACCCGGCTGTCCTCTGTATCAGAAATCTGCCTCTGCCTCTGCCTCCTCAGTACTGAGATTAAAGGCCTGGGCCACCACACCTGGCCTGGCCCAAGGTTTTGTTTTTTAATCTAATTCTTCATAGTTCCCTCAGGTGTTTTGTTTTGGTTTCTTGAAGCCCAGTCTTTGTCTTGTAACTCCATCTAGCCTGGACTGTAGGTCCTCCTGCTTCAACCTTCTATACTGCTCGGATTACAGGAGTATGCCGCCATGCCCAGCTGTGCTCTCAAGTTCATGAAAAATACTTGCATTCTCATGTATCTCTCTTCTTTATTATCAACATAGCAAATACCACAAAAATTCTTACTCCAAATGTTACTATTAAAGTTCATCCTGTGACATCCAGATCAATAGATAGCAGTACTTTGTCATAGCCATACCTACAAACATGAAGTTAATCCCACATTATTTGGAGTCAAATCAGAAGGAAGTTAAAATTGGAGATAGGTCAGAGATCACTGTGTCCTGTGGCAGAGGAAGGATTAATGGACAAGAGGGCTTAAATATTGTGTAAAAATGTTTCTGTTAGTTAAATGAAATTGTTTATACTTTGTTAAATATGTTGTATAGTACAGGAAACTACAATAGTCTTTCAGTTTTCCTAAGATATTTTTTGAAGGAGTTTCATATTCTCTCAAATATACAGAATCACACTGTCACTGTCAGTATCGTTACACAAGAAACAACTATGGATTTTAGATATGTCTTCAGTTAAGAGAAAAGATGGAAACCAAACCTGGTGGCAAACACCTATAATCCCAGGAATCTCAGCACTCAGGGAGGTGGAGGGCAGAAGTTCAAGGATACACAGCAGATTCGGGTCCAAGACCACACTAGGCTACTGTCTCACATCTGAGAGAGAGAGAGAGAAAGAGAGAGAGATTAGAAAAATGTCCATGAATAACAACAAATGTAAGACTGAGAGAAGTAAATATTAAGAAGTACAGAAAATAATGGAGGGAGGAGAGAGAAGGAGGGGAGAAGGCAGGGAGGCAGGGAGAAAGGTTGCTTGAAGAGGATCATGTCCAAAAAGAATGTCTTAGTAATGACTAAACTCTTCCAACAGGTGTCTTCCAACATTTTAGAGGCAACAGATATCAAAGTGTAAAGATTTAAGGTATTTTTTCAAGTGTTTTTCTTTCCAGCATCAGGGATTTTTATCTGTGCCCAATTGCTTCTAGTGTTTTATTTTTTACTTTTTCTCTTTTTTGAGACAGGGTCTTCCTCAGCTGGCCTGGAATTCACTATGTAGACCAAGCTGGCCTTGAACTCATAGAGATCCGCCTGTCTCTAACTTCCAAGCCCTGAGATTAAAGGCATGCACCACCATACTCTACCATGTCTAGCTTTAAAAACAGACAAAAAGGGAAGATTTCTCCTGTTTGGCACTGTTTTTTGTAACAGTGGTAGGCAGGAGAAAGCTTCCTCTGAGTTGTTGGCCAGTTGGTGCAAGAGGTTTGCAAAAAGATACAGGCTATTCCCACAGCCCTTGATTGCCTCCCAGAACTGGAAGGTAAGACTCTATTGCTGAAGACAGGACATACTTTGGAGACCAGATTTGGAAAATGGAGCTGAAGCCACTTCACATCAAGGCTAGATCTCATAGCTCTGGAGAGCACTGTGCAAGTAGCCAAGGGAGAACATCAATTCATGGCCAGATACCAGCTTCATGACCAAATAACCTCATTGATGACCGACACAGCATTCAACACTGGTGCAATAGTGGCACTTTTACCTTGGGGCCAATCAACAGCTACCCATTCAATGGGAGGAAACTCATGTGTGGTACTGTAATCACAGCCAAATACACATGACTGAAGAGGTCATAGATCTTATAGAGATCCCCAAGGCTGTCACATCCCTAGGCTAATGTAACTTCTTACTAAACGCAAAATATGTATCCTTATATTTATAGGCAAGTATCCCAGTCACCACTCATCAAAGAAGCTTCTTTTGCACAAGTTGGAGACTGACACATAGTACTACAACTGGTCACACGCAGACTTTGTCTGTGAATTGCCCATGCTTTAGTGGCACATCTACAATACGGTCTTTATATCCAAGGCTCACTCAGTATAGAACAAGGGGTAAAGAAGGCATTAACGAATCTCTTAACTCTCATTAATGAAGCTCCCTCATGCAACAAAGGGCCAGTAAAACAAAAGGTCACAAATGGCTAGATCATGGAAATTAGGAATCTGCAGAGTGTGGGTCCCTGGACAGGACTCCTATTGTCACTGTTCCTCTGCTCGGGACTAGCTGGAGGGGGATGCAAGGTCTCTGCCGAGAGAGGGTGAGAGGCGTAGAGTCAGAACACAGACACCGGGAGGCGGGTGGAAGCATGTGGAGGTGAGCCGCAGTAAACTCGTTTACTCAAAGACGTGCAAGTGGTTTTATGGGTTTGGTTAGCCAATCGCTCTATAGGATGGTTCCTGACTGTGGCCAATGGTGTTCTGTCTCCGGGTGGATTATCTCCGTGCAGGTTCTCTCCAGATGTGGGCCTGAAGCTGGTGTCACGCCTGGGTGCAGCAGAACACCAGGTCCACAGGAGCCATTTCCTTATGCCTCCTGGCAGGAAGCCATTTCCTTGTTCCTCATGGCAGGCAGCCTGGCTAAGGCCTACTCTGCAGTACACCATACATCCTATAGTAAGTTTCACTTACCCAGAGTTCAGGGGTCATTGTGGAAGAGGGGGCAGAAAGATTGTAAGAGCCAGTGAGGAGGTGCATAACCATATGGAAACAGAATCCTACAAGCTCCTGGGACCCTCTCATATGAACCTACAGCATTAATTTCAGTATGCTCAAGGCCCATGCAAATTCAAGCAGACAAAAACTCAGTGTGGAACTGGGGAAATAAGTAGCTTTGCTTAAAAAAATATTGGCAGCTGATGACTGTTGGGTGAGGATGGGCTAGTCTTCCTAAAGTGAGGGACTCTGGGTAGGCTGACTAGACCTCAGTGGATGAACCTGCATTTGGGGTCATTTGTGGACACTAACTTGACACAATAGACCTTAACACAGATGAAGAATGCATGGATTCCAGTTGGGGGGCTGTAGAGGGAGCTGGTGGGGAAAGGGATGGAAGATCATTAAGATCGCCTGAGATGTTTTGAATGAAGCACACAACCATTCAATAAAAAATGTTTAAAAAAAGAAAGAGAAAAGAAAAAGAAACAAAATGAAGTGTGGTGGCCCATGCTTGTCATCTTGGCACTGGGGAGGCTGGGCCAGGAGGAGCGTGAGTTCAAGTCCAGCCTGGGTAACACGGTAAGGCCCTGTCTCACAAGCAACAGCAACAAACAACTAACAAGGAAACAAACTTCTTTGGACACTGTTTCTTCTTCCGGGTACTATAACTTTTTGTAGCGAAACTCTTGGAATTGTCTCTTTGCTCCCTCTCATTTTTGTTAAAGCCTTCATTTTTATTTTGTGTGTATGTGTAAATGTCTCCATGTGCATGCCTGGTTCCCACTGAGGCCAGAAATTGGCATTGGATCCCTTGTAACTAGAATTAAGGATGGTTGTTAGCCACCATGCTGGTGCTGGGGGTCAAACCTGAGCCCTCTGCACGGGCAGTGCTCTGAACCACTGAGCCATCTCTCCAATGCTTTTCATTTCCTTTCCCCTGGGTTGGAGAATTGAGGGGTCTCTTGCATGCAAGGCAAACACACTTCCACTGAGCCATACCCGCAGGTCCTCCCATTGCTCTGCCATGCTCTCTCTTCAGCCTCTTGGAAGTCTTCACCTCACCACAGTGCTGATGACTTTTCACACACTCTCCCTCTTCTAAGCTCTTCTAACCAAACTATGAAAATATTGGGGCCTGGAGAAGGCTCAGCAGTTAAGAGCACTCACTGCTGTTGCAGAGGACTGGGTTTGGTTCCCAGCACCCACATGGTGGCTAACTGTTCATAACTCCAGTTCCAGGGGATCTGATACCCTTTTCTGATCTCCGCAGGCATTGCAAAACATAGATGCACTTACATACGTGCAGGTAAAGCACTCATACATATAACGTTTAAAACTCGGTAAATTTTTTTAACAATATGAAAACATTGCAACTGTTTTAAATTGATAAATTAATTTGGGATAGTAACTTTTTAGAATATTGAACAGCAATAGTATTTGCCTGTTGTTTTCTGGATTTCTTTGTTAAATATTGCTACAGATTTTTATCTATACTGTTTCTCTGATATAGATAGGAAATTTTTCATTATTATGTTTTATAATTTTCTTATTTCTCTTATATAGAAAGTTATTGTTCTCTTTGCATGTTTATCTTATCTTATAACCTTGCCTCCAAGAGCATCCAAATTTAATGAAAGACAAGCAAATGTTAAAATTAGGATAAAAGAATAATTTAGGCCATAACTGTGTGAGCTAATCTGTGAGTTTCGGGGCTTTGAAAGGTTCAAGTTGTTTGTAATGACAAAGTGCTGGAGGGAGGCACAACTTGACCCAGTCCTTTAAGAAGGGATGGATTTCTAAGTGGTGGGTTAGAGAAATGAGACTGGATATGGCACATACTTAAAATGATGATAGCTTTCCCCGACAGATTAGAGAAAAAGCTAAAATCCAATGAGAATAATGGAGAGAGGTGCGTGGCTATTATGCAAGCTCTTCAATCAAATGGAGAAGTTCAGAATTGATTAGGGGGAATCATTTTGAATGTCATTGGCATTCAGATAGTAGAGTTGTAGACTTATTTTTGGTGTACTGGATGCTGCTTTGAATCAGAGTACAAAGCTGTTTCAATAATACAGTCTTCTGCAAAGGTAAGAAAGAATGGAGGCATTCCAAACCTGGTATGGTGGTCCATGCCTTCAGCTTGGGACTGGGAAGGCAGATCTTTGTGACAGAGGCCAGCTGGTCTACATAGTGAGTTCCAGGCCAGCTCTGGTTACAGGGAGACCTGGTCTCAAAAATTAAAAATAAATTTAAAAACAGAGAGAAATTCCAAAGGTGAAGAGACAGCAAGACTAAAAATGAATGTGGAGGAGTAATGGATTGTTCAAAACGTGGGCATCCACCTCACGCCCGCCTGCCTCGGCTTGGCAGTGCATGTCGCCTTCCCGGATCTAACACTCCTGCTTTGGAGCGAGTAAGACTTAAAGCTTATTGGATTTTCACTGAGGTCATTAATTAAAGATACTTTGTTGTGCCTTTTGTTGTGGGAGGAAATGACTAAACCAGTGAAAAATACTTAAGTGGAATGAGTTGATAGAAAATATGAATTTATAAAAACTGTAGTTAAGTTCAAATTCAGCATTCTGTAAAGGGTATTTTGGTGTAAAGTGTATTTAACAAAAGGTAAAGACTTTAGCCTTCTAAAGTCAAAGGTCACATTCACAGTGAGAGAGGGAAACTGAGCACACTGCAAAGGAGAGGTTTCTGTTTATGAAGACTGCAGATACTTTGTTTATACAAGGCCACAACACATGTATGTTCACTATGTATTGTTCATTGTTACATAAATTAAAATTATTGGCTATTAACTACTAAGAGCATGGGGGGACATTTCAGTTTCATAAAACCATCTCCTTGCACCCTGCTATCAAATTTCAATATTTAGGAGAAAAGCTTTGGCCAAAAAAAAATTGTACTTAAAAAAGATTTATTTTTATTTTTATGTGTATGTGTGCCATGTATGGGAGGGTACTCATAAAGTTCAGAAGAGGATGTTGGATTTCCTGGAGCTGGAGTTACAAGTGGTTGTGAGATGCCAGATATGGGTGTTGGGAACTGAATTTAGGTCCTTTGGAGAGGCAGCAAACACTCTTGGCCACAGTAGGTCTTCTTCATGTGCCAAATCTGCTGAATAAAATCTAAGCAGTAGGGCTAAGAGTAGAGGCAGATTAGGAAGTGCTCCCTACAAGTGATGCAGTGAGTGAATGAGGAGAGTCAGGATAACTGAGCAAGGGGTAGGCGTCATAAAGTGGGTGATAGGAAAGCAGAACTCTTCAGAAAAACGGAGGATGACGGAGCAAAAGGGAGCAAGCAGCACACAGTCCCCTGTGTGGCTCCCGCGGAGGGGAAGCACAATCCCCAGCCAAAGGGCATGAGAGTGGCTGCGATGGCAAGATGGGCAGTCCCACCCACAGGATGAGCCCACTGTTATTACAACCTTCAAATTCAGCTGAGGGCCGTGCGGAGACAGAACCTCTCATTTGGTCAGTCTTCATGTCCTCATATTGCTGACCACAACCTGGAGAAAGAACATATTAAGACTGACTTAACCCCAAGTACCCAAGTGCAAGGATCAGTCACAAGTCAGGGTACTCAGAAGCAACTTACCATAAGCCCACCATGAGAGATTGCTGTGGGAGGTATTCCTGAAGATGGGAAGGGCCAATGTACCAGAAAGTTCAGGTGGCAGGAAACTGCCCCTTTGGTGAAGGGTACCGTGGGTTGTAGACTTGCCCTTGCAGGCTTGAAAAAACCCTATAACCTGAAAAATAATCCAGAGACTGAGATCAGCAGATGGCTCAACCTCTGCTGCCATCTGTCTGCCATGACGGTCACTAGTGGCAGCACTGAGAACTCTGAACCACCATTGAATGTTTGATTTCGGCTACCTCATCCCTCCAGCACCGTATCTAATGCAGTGCAGGTTTGGAAAGAGCGGAGACACTTAGAGATCTCAGTGATGTGTCTGTGTCCCTTCCTTCCCATGTATATGGGATGAATGTTATAGATTCAGGTCTTCCCCTTAGCTCTTTTATACATTCTGGGTTGGTTTTGTGTGTGGTATTAGGTAACAGGTCATCTTCACTTCTTTACTTGTGTTCCCTCATTTTCTCAGCAGCATTTGTTTTGAAAACTGTTATTTCCTAATTAAAAGGTCTTATTACCTTTGCCAGAAATTCATTTGCTAGCAGGGTGTGATAGTACATGCCTTTAGTTTTAGTCGCCCGACCCTGGGGAAGTTGAGACAGGTAGATCTCTGTGAATCTGAGGCCAGCCACAGCTACATAGTGAGACCCTGCTGAAAATGAACGAAGGAACAAATACACAAATTCATTAGCTACATATGTGAGGATTAAGACTCCCATTGGCCACTATGGTTGTCTTTTTATTTTCTTGTTTTTTTTGTTATGTAGCTTAGAATGACCTCAACCTCATGATCCTCCTGCCATAGCCTCCCAAGTGCTGGGATTACAGGTATGTGCTACCTATAACCTTAATTTTTTTCATGTGCGATTTGATTATATATATTTTAAGTCTCCCAAGTTATTTTTCCTTTATTTTCTTCCTTCTTTTGAGTTTTTTGAAATTTTTTCATTTATTTTAACTTATGTATTATATTTATTTGCATCAATACCTTGTTTAGGTTTTATAATATGCTTGTGTATTTTTTCACAGCTGACTTAGAAGCAGCAAGAGCAGATAGTACTCTTAACTGTTCAGCCATCTCTTCAGACCCTCTAATATTTATTTAATGCTTTCTGTGCTATACACTGGTTTGGGCTCTGTACAAAGAACAAACCGTTTAACTGAAACAAACAAACAAATAAACAAAGGAAAGAAAGAAACCATTGTCAGGTAATGCCACTGTTTCTGCCATCTCAATATTGTACTTGCAGAATGTCCTTTCTTTCCATTTAAATTGAAGGTATTTTTATATTCATTTTTTATAGCCAAAAATATTTTCAGTATTCAGTGGTGCCCAAAGCAACCCTGGGTCAATGGCCTCTGGGTCTTTTGTCTCAGGTACTTGAAGAACGAATTTCATAGATGATGTAGGGTGAGTTTGGATAGAAGTTTTATTATAGGATTATAGATGAGGGCTTAAGAGAAACAAAGAAGGCAGCAGTCTCAGAGATGGGGTTATCCCTGAGCTGTTAGTTTAGGGGGTTTTATAGGACTTTATAGGCAGAAAAGGGGGTGAGGCATGGAGAGATGAGCTGTTCAGTCCAGTTGTTTAGGTGTTTAGGTGCTGCTCAGGGTCAGTCAGGGCCTCACATACAGCTTCTAGGCAGTGGTTATTTTATCTAGGTTGGTAAAAGGAGAAGAGAGATAGATAACAATAAGCCAGAGCAGGAACTAGAGCCCTCTTTGGTTTCTGGCCTCTGACTAGGACAGATCTTAGGACATTTCCAGATTCTGGCCAAGGACAAGAACTGAGGTCACTGTTTCTGAACGTCTGGCCTATTTCTGTCTTCTGTTCTCATCATTATGATATAAGGCTTTGGATTTGTTTAAATTTATGGAATATGAATATTTTTGTTTGGTGGGTAATTAATTTGGATTTGGATAGCTATTTTGATCCAGAATCCTACAAGGTGTGGTTTCCATGTCAGCTCTGTTTTGAGAAGTTTGAAGAACTATTCAGATCCTGTCCCATGTATGACTCACACAGTAACGTGTCTGGTATAGTGTTCTAGATTAGATCCACATATGCCTACCTTGGGCACAAGTGCAGAAGCTCATAAGCAACCAGATGGAGTTTCTATCCCATGATCCCCTTTCTCTGCTGTTGAGTATTTTTTTTCTGGGAAGTCATGAACAAACATTACCCCTGATAGGGCACTGATGTCAGAGCCAAGAGACAATTCCACCCATCTATCTTACTGACCCAGTCAGAGTTTATTGGGGTTGCTTACAGAAATAAGGTTGAAGGCTCACTTCCAGGAGTGCAGGTGACTGGAAGGAAAGTTGCGTCCCTAAAGGTTCACCCCAGCTTGGGTGAGGACTCACAGAAGTCACATCCTGGTGCAGCTCAGCTGTGGGGTTACTTCTCTCCTCAGCAGTTGATGCTGTTTGTATAATCTTGGGGAGGGGTTTTGGAAGTTTCATTACTTCCAAAATCTTAAGGAGCCTCCCTCTGGAGAGGCCTCCCTCCTGGAGCAAATGCTTCGGTTCAGACGAAGTTGCTACACAGGGCTCTACCCCTTCCTCTGACTGTGAAATTCTCACAGCCATCTTCACCAGTGTTTCCAGAGCCTTGGAGGGGTAATAGAAATTCAGATTATTTTCAATCTGTGACTGAACATTGTGTTGCTATACACAACAGTCACATCTCCAGAGCTGAATATCTGTGATACACACCCCACTGCAAAAACCATTCCTGTCCATGACAGAAAGGCTGACAGCAGCAGAAATCTAAGGGTAGAAACATAAATGTTTAGAAGGCAGTGTAGACATGCATATCACATTCATTTAACAGAACAATATCAATGGCTTCCTGACCAGGGCCTCTGTCTTTCCTACTACCTGATGTGAGTTCAGTCCTGTAGAGCAGGCCTTAAATCCAATTAGAAAGTATTTAGTTGTATCAACAGTAGTTCTTCCACTATTGCTCCAGAGGTCACATCTTGCTTAGAATGATGGAACTGTAGTATGCAGAGTCCATAGCCCAGTAGGACTATCAATGACAAATGGTCTCTAGCAGCAATCATAATATCTGCTTGACAAGGTCGGATCTTAGAGCTTCCGGTTCAGCCAGGGCCAGAATGCCTGAGCTCTCTGTGCTCCATGTCCCGAAGCGAACACATGTGGCTTTTGTTTGGTTTTGTTTTTTTATGGTGAGAAAAAATACCTGTATTTAGAACTAGCCAGCTGGACTAGTTGGATGATTCCAATTTTGCTGGCAACATCAGAGGCAACATAATCAGGAGCCAGCTGTACAAAGGCTGTCTTCTCTCCCTCAGGTCTGATCAGGGTATTGACTTTGGCCACATCAATGTCGTGGAGTTTTTTCACAACCTGTTTGATCTGGTGCTTGTTGGCTTTGACATTCACAATGAACACAGTGTGCTGTCTTCTATCTTCTTCCCAGTCGATTCAGTAGTCCCCGGGAACTTGATGATGGCACTGTGGTCAAGCTTGTTTCTCCCAGGGCACTCTTACGAGGGTATTTCGGCTGCCTAGGAACCGCAGTCTTGGGTTGCCAGAAGGTGGGTGATGTGTGTGTTTTCTCTCTGTGGCTGTGGATGCCTTTCAACTCTACCTTCTTGGCTTGCAGTACTTCAGCTTTGGTTTTGGCTTTGGAAGGGGCAGAAGCTTCCTTTTATGTTTTTGGCTTCGGTAGCATCTTGTGAAGAGCATGTGTGGTGCTTTTAGTGATAGGAACTTACCATGTACTTCTGGTATGATACCAACAGCAGCGGCAATAACGCCTAAGGAATGTGGAGCCTCAGCTGCTCCACCACTAACATAGGGAGGCAGCCTACTCCTGAAACTGGGATTTTTATTCAATAATCTTACGGCTTCTGGAGTTCCAGTTCCCATTCATTCAAGGAGCCTATGCTTAAACACCTTAATTGTTGTCTTTACTGTTTTTCCAGATGCTTTTTATCAGTCTGTAAGACTCTTAACAGTTAGCATTATAGAAAGGTTTGGGAGGCTGGGGTGATAGCTGAGTCAGTATGGACCTGAACTCAGTACCCAGAACCTTATACAAACTCCTCAGAATGGTGCACTTGGGAAGGTGGGTCTCTGTGGCTCACTGGCTAGCTAGGTTAGGCCACTGAGTGACCGTGTCTGAACAAAGAAAGGTGGATAGCATCTGAGGAACTACACTCTTAAGTTGTGTTCTGTCTGTCACATGCACAACCACCCCTCACAAACATGCACATATACACACACACAGAAACCTTAAGAAAAGAAATTTATTTTTATTAAGGCTGGAGAACAGCTGAACAGTTAAGAGAACTTCCTGTTCATGCACAGGACCGGAATTTGGTTCCCTGCACCCACATAGTGGCTCATAGCCATCTATAACTCCAGTTTCAGGGGAACTTATCCCCCTTTCTGGCCTCCAAGGACAGAAGGCATATCATTAGTGCCCATACATACATGCAGGCAAGCACTCTTATGCATAAGACTTGTTATTTTTAAATTATTTATGGATATGTGTATATGTACATGCATGTACTCACTGAAACCTGAAGAAGACATCAGATAGATCCCTTGGAGGAGGAGTTATAGGTAAGCTATTTGATGTGGGTTCTGGGGTTTGATCTCCAGTCCTCTGAAAGGGTGCAATGCTCTGAACTGATGAACCCTTTCTCCAGCCCCTTCAGAAGCCCTTTATCAGGAGTGGGTAGGATCTTGGATGGCCCACCATCATTCATTCTAAGTAAGCACTGTTTGGTCTTGGGTGGCTCAGGAAAAAAAATATTTGCAGGGTTCAATATAACACCTTGGCTGCTTGAATTGGCTTATACTTTTATCAAGCATTTTTCAAGCCCCTCCGAGTCTGGCTTGTGAGGCTGTGGGCCATGAAGGTTGATGGGATCAGCCTGAGTGCCTTTGAAGCCGAGAAACTGAGTGATATACCTATCCATTTCTCCCTGAGACAGAGGAGCACAGCCAGATGCAAATACAAAGGAAATCAGTTCCTAAGGGTCTGTACCATACAAGTGATTGGTTATCGCTGGCTGAGATTCCCAGGTGCAAGAAGATGATAGATGCCGGATGGACAGACATTATTAATGGAAATAGGCACGAGAGCATTGACATCTGATATTCACCAGGTCCGATGGGATTGTGCTTATAAGAGAGTTAAATAGTTTGGTTCAGAAAGGACTTTGGAACTCGTATGGGGCTTTGGTGGCTTTGCTGAGTCCTGTGATAGGGGATGATCTTTATTGTCGCGTCTGTCTCTCGTCCAGCAAGGAAGACGCGACCCCGGACTCTTCTTAAATGCAGTTTATTCAGGAACCTTGAACAACCTTTTGGCTTCTTAACTTTCTAACTTCTTCTTCCCGGGGAAAAGCCCTCCACAGAGTTAAATCCCCTCCTGCCAGCCAACCCCAAACTACCACGTGGTGAAAGCAGATAGGCGCACACATGCGGAAGCAGGGCCAGACCTCAGCCACAGCCAATTATGGAGCTGTTTGCTCCAGAGAGCACCCACCCTCGGGATGGTGGGAGGAGGGAGCAGGCGCCATCTTTAAGACGCGGCAATCCGAAGCTCTCTACACTTTATGAGGTAAGAAAGGATCTTGTAGATTTGAATGACTGACCAGCATGTCAACTGGGTTTGGAAATTAAAAAATCAATCAAGAGGGAACGAGAGGAGGCTCATCCATGTGACAACTTGATTGTGATCTTGACAGAATTTAGAAATGTGGTGGAAACAAGCCACTGGTGGTGTTTGAGATTGTTTCTAGATTAGGTTGAGATGGGAGGATCCCCCTAAATGTGGGCGGAACCATTCCGTGGACTGATGATCAGCACTCATTACTGTTTCTTAATTGTGAATGCAGTGTAACCAGCTGCCTCACACTCCTGCCACCATGGTTTTCTTGTTACGATGGGCTGTGACTCTGAGTTGAGAACCTTAAACATGTATCGATTGGGCCATCATTGAGGCCCCCATGTATGCTGAATCATGATTTCTCCTCTCTATCCAAAGTCAGGCTAGGGTTACCTTCCTTCACTTCTACCTTACCTACTCTCTTCTTATTACTCGATTCTTCCCATAGGCTCCAAGTCTTTTGATCCCAGAAAAGGCTTCAGCCTCTCTAACCTATTTTCTCTCCTTGCATTCTACTAGTTATAAGAAACATGGAGCCAACACTTCAGTTTCCTCCTTCTCCTTCTACATTTTCTGCCACATCAGACACCACTGTAACAGATAGCATCCACAGGTTTTTTTCCTATCATAATTCCTTAATTGTAAGGCCAAGTTCATTTTGTGAAGACAGCTGAACCTTAGTTACAGGACTTCTGCCCTCAAGCTAAGACCCCAGGACTGCTGCAAACCAATCCTACTTGCCATCTCTCCTCGCACACACTACTCTTAGGGACTACAGTGCATTGTCTCATCATTAACATTTTGGGGGGAACCCCATACTCTCATAGTAGCTCTATTCAGGAAGTATGCTACCCCATACGAAGTAGAGGAGGATGGCCACCCTAGGATTGCCCCCACAGATGCCCCACCCTTACACGGGTCAGCCTCAGAAGCATGTCTCAGCACCCACTGTAACTGCTCCTCCCCAACTTGCCTTTGGTTCATGCTGGTCTGTGGACACCAATTGTGTTGTGTGACTTTTGCCGTGTGAACAGGAACAAACATCAGTTTGCCCCAGCTAGGCACCAAAGAGAACAAAGAAGCTTTCCCAAACAAATCTAACTTTGTGAACCAGTGAGTTTATTGGGATTATTTATAGGAGGTGGTTGAGGGGTTCCTTACAGGAGCATGAACGATTCAAAGGTAGCTGTATCACTATGGTAGGAACCCCTAGAACAAAGAAAAAGGAATACAGAGTGCACATACATAGTTCTGTCTGCCATGATGGTGTAGCAAGGAACACCTGATCAGGATGCGTCTGCTACCACATATGGGAGACAAAGACAATGAACTGCAAAGGGCACTGATAGAAGGAATAAAAGGCTGGGTCTTTCTTTGTTCTTTGGCTTGTCTTTGGTATGAATTCATGGGACGAGCAAGAGTAAACTGCTTCCTGGAAGAAGGAAATGCCTCGGTGTCTCTTGTCTCTGCACATCGCACCTGCAACACCACTGACAAGCCAATTCCTGCACATGTGACAATAAATCAAAGCGGCATCCCTGGACCTCCTTGTACAACTTGTAGGCAGTTCAACCAGTGAGAAAAATCTCTCTCTGGGGATAGTTATTACTTGTATAATGCTGGAGAGAGACCTTGAGAGTTTCACTTACTTTCTGAGTCAGGAGGAGCCTTCCCACAGGAAGGAGTGTTTCACTTCCGAGGACATATACTACAACATTTGCAATTTCCTCAGAAGTCTCCATCAGTGGTGGTACAGCAGGAGACATGGCCCAGCACTGCTGTCAAGAGCCTGAGTAGTTCTCTATCCTTCGGAGATCTCCATTCATATTCTTGACCCTGTCAGAGAAAATGATTTTGTGATGAGTTAGTATGAAGCAGAGTTGGAGTTTATTAGGAGGGAAATTTAGCAGATGTCAGCATGGGGTTGATAGAAACATTGCTATAGAAAAGGAACACTGTCTATGTGAGCAACCTTTGCAGTCAGTGTTAATTGTGCTGGAATTCATGAGAGAGGCTTCAATCCGACCCTGGAGTGAGAGGTTCCCTTCCTGTGTTCCCATAATTTTCCCCGTCTTTCTATCCTGTCTTAACCCCTCCTGCTGAGACTTTGAACCCTTAATCTTAAGGGGTGAAGAGGGTCAAAGATCCATTTTCTGAAGCTTCTTTATTGCTTAATAAGGATATAGACTCTGCTTATCTGGAGATCAAAAGTCTTGACCTGTCTGATCTAAGAGGGACATGAGAAGGTTCAAGCTTGCAGATCCGAGGGTCATCATTCATTAGAAATCTGGAAGACAGATACTCTTACTTGAGACATCAAAACCACATAATCAATAAAGCATATAAAATATTGTTAAGCCTGATCATAGTTATCATCAATTACCAGGGCCTCTTTATTACGGGACGTCTGAGAACCATGACGTTAGTAAACCATTAAAACTTATGGCGGAATATGACAGAGATTTAATTTGAGCATATAAATCTTGAAGGACTGAAGACCCTCCTCCCCATTGTCAGCTACTCTACTCTCTAGTGGCACAGGTTCCCTTTGTGTTACTATCAGAATAGCAAGAACAATCAAGTCTTGTAGTACGTTGCCTTTATCACCGTAACTTTTGAGTTTAGGTTATGATCTCTTTGGCTATAGAAAAATATGCCAGTAGTTACATACTAATACTGTGACAAAGCATAAAAGGAGAATTTCAAGAAGGAATCCAGTGGTGGGATAGATTAAAAGGAAAAAGTGTGTGATTTTGTAATTATTGTGCACATTTATCATTTTAAGGAATATAACTTTTGAGTGCTTTTTAGTCTGGGTTGGGTAATCTGAGAAGGTATCATCAAACTGCAGAAGGTATTTGTACTTTGATGGGGCAGCACAGAGTAAAGTGTACTTGTCAGTCTTTTCTCAGAACGTGTCTTTGCTTTTGTACTAGATGATAGAAGGCGGAGGCTTAGTTTCATGTTTCGGGTTGTTAACGAGATACCGCAAATAGGCCCTTACGATTTTATTTGACTGTTGTCCTTGTCCCCAAAGGTATAAGTGACTAGTATAGATAATGTCTGTATTCGGAGCTGTCGTGAGTCATGAAATTGCTTAATAATTTGTTTTTAAATCCTGCTTTGGGTAACAGAATCTTATGTTTCCTTTGAGTCATCAGCTCTTTTCAGTCCATATCTTTGCTGGGTAGCTGATTCCTTCTCTGCTTCTGCTTAAGACAGGCTTACATCTAATTCTAGGAGAGAGGTACCACAGCCATTTCTGTTGCCTCAGAGATTTAGTGAAATTGTATACTTTGTAAGCCTCCTAGCCACTGTCACTGAAGAGTCTCGCTGGGACTAACAGTATGCTTTGCCTTTCTGTCATAGAAGGTAATCTGAATCTGGGTTGACAAGAACTTTGGTTTTGGGCATTCCCACCGACACTGGCTACTACACAAACTTGTTTAGGAAGGAGTCTTGGGTTGTTAATGAAGACAGAGAACAAAGTCCCAGAGTTGAGAAGAAAATTAGCAGTTTTACCTGTGACATCGAGTTACTAAACATGCCTCTATGACTGTCTGCAGTTGCTTGAGTGGAGCTCTCCTCAGGGATCCTCAGGTAGCTTTAGTCTTTGTGCATTTGGATGGTGGGATATTATCCTTTACAGTGGTTTGCCTCTTTACAGGGGAGGCAATGCTCTGGTCCCTAGAACTCCACTGAAGGCAGTTCTTTTCTAGTGGACTATTTTCTCACAGCTGTGGCAGCAAGAATTGCCAGTTAAATTCCTTTCTTCTGCATGGATCCCCTCTGTGGGGGTAGGTACTTATTTGTCTGGATAAATGTATTATTTCTCCAGGCTAAAGCTGCCAATCACGCTTAATCTTGTGTCTTTAATTGCTCTCTCTGAGCCTTTTGGATGGACTTTAGTTCGTGGATGTTATTGAAAACTCCAAAAGCCTAATTTAAAAGTTAAGTGGAGTATCTGGGGTCCCACTTCCTCCCTTTGTATCTTCCTCCTAATACCTAAAGCAGATTGAGTGATGAAAAGAAATACCTAAAAAAATGACCTTTTGATTATAAAAATAATCTTCAATTATAGTAAGTGTAATCACATATGTACCATCTGTTTTTGAGGTTTATCTTTCATGAACACTTTGACTTAGGCAGACCATCTGCACATTCACAACACAAGCTTTCTCATGTCCTCATTTATGGTTCCACATTGGAATAATCCTGTGCTTTAGGACAAAATGACTATCTAACTTCTTATTCAAAAAGCACTTTGTTTTCTATTTATAGTTTTTAACAAAAATATGTTCATATCTATCAACTTTTACATCTCTTTTATTTAATGGTTCCTTTCTGTCTTTTTAATTTTTACATTTGGAATTTAAAAAATAAAATAACTACATCTTAATGGAAATCCAGAAAATCTGTATCAGAAATAAAGAAAACATGAGAATTGTCTTAGAGATCTGTCCCATATTTAATCCTAGGATACTTGTGGTGAGTTTCTACCTGAACTAGAGACATCAGTGGCCCATCCAATGTAGCTATTTTCTGGATGACAGGTATCTGTGCAACTTGAGTGGCTAATTTGCTTCCAGGTGGACCCAGAAAACTTCTCTGAGCACAACTTCCTGTGCCTCTTTATAACAACTCAAAGACACAGTTAGAAACACATAGAGGTGGGTAAATGAGAATCCGATTTTAAATTTGCCTAATTCAGTTATTGAAGCCCTTTTCTTAAAACATCACTTAGTGGGAATCCAAAAATAAAGACAGAAATCAGACTCTCATAAGGAGAAAAGCACTGCAAGCTCTAACAAGTGGGGGGTGGAGGGCGGGGTGAGAAGGAGTGGAGGTGTGGGCTGGGAGATGGCTCAGTGGGTAAAGTACTTGCTGTCCATCCATCAAGACCTGAGTTTGGATCCACATGTAAAAGCCAGGTATAGTTGCACATGCCTGAAACCTCAATGCCGAGGGATGGGGAAGGGAGATAAGTGAATACCAAGGATTTGTTGGCGCCTAAGTCTACCCAAAACACCACGCTCCACTCCAAAGAAGATGCAGGTTGGCAATATGGCATTGAGGAAGAGGCTACCTGGGGTTACTGGTTTCACAGAAAGCAGAGAGCACCGCCAGGAAAACTGCAGATGTGCAGGTGATACAGTGCTGAGCGCAGCTGCCGCCAGTAAGAAGACTTCAGGACCGGGAGAGGGACTGGTGCATGTCACACTTGGAAGTGGCCATTCTTTCGCTTGTTTGCTTTGAGACAGGGTCTCCCTGTAGCTCCAGTGGGTCTGGAATTCGCTACACAGTCCAGGTTGGCATCAGTTTCACAGAGATCCACCTGCCTTTGCCTCCTGAGTGTGGGGAAGAAGGGAGTACTTCTGACAATAACTGAAGGGATTGGTAATCAGGTGAAAAGCAGGACTGGTTTTGTGCTTGCAAGAGAGCGTGCTGGTGAATTACCGCCAAATCCGTCACGGTCAGGAAAACCAGACTGAGTTGAGCAACTACAATCCAGTGGGCTGCCTGGTACCCTGCTTTACCATCCAGGGAGGAAGGAACTTTCCCTCAAGCATACATTTGGAATGGCTTTGTCATTCTCCTTCCAATACGTCAGGGAAGGACTGTGTGTCCTTAACTCCAGCCTTCCTGTGTTTATCAGTGTGTCCACTGACTCCATGAGCCAAGTTTCAGGCTCATGCAATACGCAACTCTCTTGGGTCCTGAGGATTGAGGTGCTGCAGAATTTGGAAACCAGACACTCCCTGTAACGTTCCAGTTTCTGTATAGATTATTGCGTTCTGCATGTTACTGTTAGCTGGAGAGAACTTTGAGTTTGTCATAGATTGGATTTTAATAAGAAAAATGAAATCAGAGGAAGGCGGCGGAGGGTTTTATGGAAAATGCTTCCTGCTCTGATCTGATTTGGTTTTCTGCATCAGATACACTACTTTTAAGCATATTTTTTTAAAGTATGACTTAGAAAGTATGCTCTAATGGGTGAACCTGTGTTCGTGACTTCTTCGGAGGAGTCTTGTTTGAAGTGTTGCCCAGTGTAGTCACTGGCACCTAACCCTTGTCTTAACAGTCTTCATAGGTACACTTTAAACGTTTCCATTTTTGTTTTTACTTATGTGTTTGTGTATGTGAGTGGTTTCCCATGGAGACTAGAAGAGCCTCTGGAGCTGGAGTTACAAGCAGCTGTAATCACTTAATGTAGGTGCTGAGAACTGAAGTTGGTTTCTCTGTGAGAGCTATAAGCACTCGTAACTGCTGGGCCACTTTGTGCTTTTTTTGGTGACTGTTATTATTAATGAATAAGTTTACAATAAATGTTTAGCAATAGATAGCTGAGTTATGCCATTTGAAAAATGTGCCGGGTGCGGTGGTGAAGAGGCAGTGGATCTCTGCGAGCTCAAGGCCAGCCTGGTCTACATAATGAGTTCCAGGCCATCTGGGGCTACAGGGAGACCCTGTCTCAAAAACACACACAAAAAAAATGTACGCACAATCCATGAGTTTATACATAGAATGCTAAGCCAACTTCCTTCCTTCCTTCCTTCCTTCCTTCCTTCCTTCCTTCCTTCCTTCCTTCCTTCCTTCCTTCCTTCCTTTCTTCCTCCCTCCCTCCCTCCCTCCTTCCTTCCTCCCTACCTCCCTCCCTCCTTCCTTCCTCTCTTTCCTTCCTGCTTTCTGTCCCTCCCTAGTGTTAAACCCAAATCAGACAGTGCTCAAACCACATCCCTATGCGGCTGGGTCTTTCTCCTCCCTCAGCTGATCCTGCTTCTCAGTGCTAGGCTAACAGACTGGGGACTACCAGTGACACACCCTCTATCATAGCTACACATTCACTGAAAGGACCCTGACTCCCCACTTCCCCCACATCTTCAAGGTCACACATTCCTTCCTCAGAATGCAAGAAGCCCTTCAGTCTCCCACTAGTTACCTGGGGTTTGGAGACCGTCTGATTACAAGCATTGACTACAAGCATGCACTGTCAACTCTCCTCAACCATGTGGCCTAGAACCTTCCTCTTCCCCTGAAACCTATAAAAGACCTTCACTCCGTCACTTGGGCCTTAACTCTTCTCAGAGTCCCCAGCATGCTGCTGTCTATGGTGTTAATAACTCTTCTAACAAATTTCTTACTCAAAAGGACAGTCTGCCTCAGTGTTCCCCTGAGCTCCCAATTTAAGGCCTTTCATCTCTTTCCTCCCTCCCTCCCTCCCTCCTTCCCTCCCTTATTCTTTTTCTTTCTTTCTGTTTGTTTTGAGGCAGGTTGCCTCACAGCCCAGGCTGTGCTATCCTTGAACTTTTGTTCCTTCTGACTCTGCCTCCTGAGTGCTGGGCACTCATCTACATCGTTTTCATCACATGCATACTTTACTTGTGGTGTTCCTGCCTCAGTAACCCATTTTTTTCCTCCCAGTGCTAAGTTTAGTTCAGTGGTCCCCAGCCTAGCACCGTGCCGTACCTTCTGGAGCTCTCTCTCCCACAGTGCTCAGTCACTCCAAGATATTTTCTCTTTCTTTGATTCAGGAAAAGAATTTGTATTTTCTGTTCACATGCTATTTCATACCTTTCTAGTTTTGCATAAAATCAAGGAAAAATCTTTGTGGTACTATGCACATGTAATCAGAACATAGGGGAGGTGGAGGCAGCGTGATCAGGAGTCTAAGGTCATTCTTGAGTTTCAGGTCAACCTGGGTTACATTAGACTGTGTCTAAAACAAAGCAAAGGAAACAGCATAAAAAAAAGCCCAAGAGAAATCAAATCAAATCAGTCAATCAAACAAAAAGGAAGTGGGGCATGACGATTCATTTTCATAACCCTGGCACTCAGGAGGCGGAGGAAGGACAGGCACCGTGAATTCAAGGCCACCCTTGACTGAGACCTTGCTTTCAGAAATGAAGCAAAGGAAAGACCAAGAGAACAAGAAAAAAAAGGAGAGAGAGCTGTCGGTTGTTCCATAGGAGTGACTGGTATCATTCCTTCAAGCTGCTGAAATGGTCACTAAGAAGCTGGGTGTGAGTCCAGACTTAATCCCAGCACTTGGGAGACAGAGGCAGGCAGATCTCTGAAGTTCAAGGCCATCCAGGTCTATATGGAGAGTTCTAGGTCAGCCAGTACTAGGTAGTGAGACCCTGTGTCAACAGACAGACAAGCAAACAAAACAAAAGAAGGTGGGTGTGTTGGTACCTGCCTGACCCCTGAGCCTGAAGGTGGGTGTGTTGGTACATGTCTGACTCCAGAGCCTGAGGCAGGAGAATATAGATTTTTGAGACCTAGGTAAGAAATTTTGCACGACCCTGCCTGAAGTTACATTTTTAATCTGCATAAGACTGCACAAGATCAGGCTAGTCAAAGTTCCAGCATGTGTGGGAGGGATTCATGAAGCCCCACTCCTGGCTGAGGAACTAGGGCAGTTGATGACTGCTGGGATGTGGAGAATAATTTTTCTTTGGTGGTGCAGCCGTTGAGATGCTGCCCCGTGCCCAGCAGGGTAGCACTGACTGGAGTCAGTAACTCTATTTTTTAAAGAATGAAGAGGACATGAAGTTGGGAGGGGACACGTGGGGTGGGAGGGTTCCCAGGAGTACAGTAGGGGAGGGAGAATGGATACGATCGAAATACATTGTATACATGTATAAAATTCTCAAAGAATAAATGAAAATCTATAAAAATAAAAAAATGCAAAACTTAAAGCCGTAGGGGGTCAACTCAGTATTGGAGCACTTGCCCAATATGTTTGAAGCCTAGGGTTCAATCCCCAGCATTGGGGTAAAGAATTCCTAAAAGGCCTAGGGTTAGGGATTCTCAACACTCAAATTCTGTTGCCAAACATCTGGCTTTGTTCATACAGATGTAAGTGTAAATGAAAGATGATTAAAGTTCTTATAAGAAAGAGCTCATCAACTCCCTTCAAATTAGCTTACATACTTGTTGGCATGAATATCTTGATCTAGGGATCGGAAAAAACAGTGGATATAGTTACCTAGCAACCTGCTTTCCGCTGTAATAAGGTTAAGTAACTTTGCCCAGAATCCACAGTGTATCAAGAACCAACACCTGGCCAGGATTAACCAAAATCCATTAACTTGAAAAGTTCCATCAGTCAAGATTGCTTCTTAGGTATAAACAAATATCATGCTTCAACGAAGAGAAATGCTTCTGATGCTTTGAGCCCTGGCTGTGTTAGAAACCCTCCGGGGTTGGTTGTGTGAACTTTTTTTCTCAAAAGATTCCATCTGTGTTCACTCCCTGTCCACACATATGTACTGAATTTCTAAGTCTTGCGCTAACATCTCTGACTTACCACAGCACTGTGGGAGAGTGCCTGTGAGGCCCAGGGCTCTCTCTCTAGCACTGTAAAACAAACAAACAGAGCAACCAGCCAAACAGACCAACACAGTCCCCAAAGATGAAATGCAAACTGTTCCAATTTGGCTTCAATTTTCCGTCTGTGCCTATCTCTTACTGGCCCTGTAGTCGCCTGAGAAACACACTTCTCGGATTCCTAATGCTGAGTAGGACGTGTGCAGGCAGGAGGCCAAGCAGGACAGAGTGCGAAGGGCTCATTTGGATAGTCTTGACTGTGGTTCTGCCTGTGTCTTGGCCCATGTGTTTCCTGCAAATGGCTAAGAGGGTTTCTCCCTTCTCAACCAGCTGCCAGTCTTGGTGAGTGTCCATGTGTGTCTAAGTGTGCGGGAAGAGTGGCCTGCTGCTGGCCTTTTTCTCTGTCAATCTCAGCACCTGTGAGAATAATAGTTCCCCTGTGAACGGAGAGGACACTCTCACCTAGGCCATCTGAAGACACAAAATTAGGGTTATTACGTGACCATTTTCAAACATCTAATCTTGCCACTAATTAGAAAATAATGCTGACCTTTGTTGTGGTACTGGAGATAGAATCTAGGTTCTGGGAAATGTGAGATAACCCTTGCCTTGTACCACTGAACCACAGTCCTAGATTGACTTCTTAATCCTTAGAAACTTTAGGGGAATGGAAATAATAAATACATGGGACTGAGGATGCTGGTTTGGTTCCCAGCACCCACATGTCTATCCCACTATCCACCCACCACCCACTGTCCATAGCTCCATTTCTAGGGGATCTGATACCCTTTCTGGCCTCTAAAGGGTTATATGCGTGTGGTGCACTTACATACTGTATTAGTTTTCTTTCTGTTGCTATGATAGAAACACTGACCAAGGGAACTTACCAAAGGAAGAGTTTATTTAGCTTACAGTTCCAAAGGGCCAAGAGTCCATCATGGTGGGGAGGCGTGGCAGCAGAGGTGCCTGAAGTAGAAGCAGAAGCTAAGTGCTCACGTCTTCAAGCCGGCACGGAGAGTGACAGGAGATCTGACAAGGCTTAAGAGCTCTCTAAGCCCGCCCCCAGTGACGTGCTTTCTCCAGCATGGCCACACATTCTAAGACCTCCCAAAACAGAGCCACCAATTGGGGACAAAGTGTTCAAATACTTAGAGCCTACGGGGGACATTCTCATTCAAACCACCACACATATATGAAGGCGAAACATTGATACACGTTAAAAAATCATACCAATACTTTTCCCACAGAGTCTTACTTTCTTACTTGCTTTGTAGCTCATGATGGCCTCAAACTCTCAGTTTTCCTGCCTCAATTCCCAAGTGCTAGGATTACAGCTGAGCCATCTCTCCAGCTCTAGATTGGCTATTAAAAAAGGCTAAGTTAGCCCATGATAGTTCTGACTTTGTACCTTTTAACATTCCAACTTTCTCCACCCTTTGATGTTAGTCATTGACACTCAGCAACACAGGTGGAGCCTGCTGAAGTTTCAACACAGATGTAACTTCTTTGGGGACTCTCAAACCACAGTATTCTTGTTGGCCAAAACATTCCATTTTGTGGATGGCAAGCATAGACTCCTGTCACCCATGGCTAGGAACTTCTACTAGAATCTGATAAGGATGAGGCTGAAATGTCCAGAAAGGCGCTCTTCAGGATGAGAGAAATGATTACCAAAGCCATTAAAGATTAAATTCTTGGATTGTATTACTGTATTAGTCAGTATCTTGTTTGATTTTTTTTGTTTTATCTTATATATATGTAATAATATTTACATGTGACATTTTAAAATTAATCAAGAAATTAAAATAATCATCAAGAACATAGTATGCCCTAAATAAATAAAGGTAGCCAATGAAAGAGACAGGTATTTTAACTTAGAAGAGCTAATTTAAATCTTTGCATGTCCCACAATTACAGTAAGCAGAGTTAAAATTAGAAGAGTAGTAATCTAATTGGTTGGACTAGTTGGTTTAAGTAAGGTAGGAGATTGAGGTAAACAAATAGTTATATTAAAACCATGAGTAAAATAAGGACATGATGTCATTCGTATGTCACTTAAATAGACTTCAGAACAGAAAGCTCAAAAGGGATTTCACAGTGTCCAGCATCCCTTCATGATAAAAGTCCTGAGAAAACTAGAGATAGAAGGAGCATATATTAACACAACAAGGGCTGTATATGGCAAACCCACAAAGCCTGTCATAAGGGGAGACTGAAAGCTTCCACTGATGATCAGGTGCTCAGTCCTGAAGTTATCATTCAGTACATGGAGGAAGGAAGTCAAAGTATCCTTACTCGCAGACAGTATGCTCCTATGCTTAAAAGACCTTAAAAACTCTTTCAGGAAACCCTTAAACCTGATACTTTCAACAAAGTAGCAGGCTACAAAAACAACAAAGAAAAATCATCAACTTTTCTATATACTAAAGAAGAGATTTCATTGAAAATAGCTTTAAAAATATGTGGGACTAAGCCTAACTAAAAAGGTGAGAGAGTTCCACAATGAAAACTTTAAGACACAGGAAAGATCAAAGAAAACACTAGAAGATAGAAAGAACATCTAAGTTCATGGATTGAGAGAATTAATACTGTGGAAATGGTCATATTATCAAAAGTGATCTATAGATCGATAATAATCCCCATCAATATTCTAATATCATTCTTCACAGAACTAGAAATATAAAATTCTAAAATTCATACAGAAGCACAAAAGACTCCAAGTAGTGAAAACTGTTTTAACTAGAAAGAAAAGTGCTGGAGGATCACAATATCTGATTTCTATTATTCTCCAAAGCCATAGTAACAAAAACAGCATGGCACTGGCTCAAAAACAGACAGGTAGAGCAATGGGATGGACTACAGACTTGGAATCAAACTGGTGCCAGTAAAAAGGCATCAAAAGCGTACTGTAGGAGAAAGGAGACCTCTTCAACAAACGGGGCTGAGAAAACAGGACACCCATATGTAAACGAATGAAAGCAGATGACTCTCTCTCACCTTGCTCCAAAATCAATTCAAAGTGGATCAAATCCCTCAGTGGACAGCCTGAAATTACTAGAGGAAAACACAGGTAAAATACTTCTAGATAGGAACATAGACAAAGACTTTCAGAAAAGGACTCAAATAATACAAGAAATAATTCTAAGAGTTGAGAAATGGGATTGCATGGAATTAAAAAACTTTTATACCACAAAGGAAACCACAAGGAGAGAGAAGAGACAGCCTGTAGTTTGGGAGAAAAATTGCCAATCATACATCCAATAGGAGATTAATATCTGGATTCTAAAAAAAAAACTCCAAAAAATTAAGCATCAACACTCAAAGTCATTCAGTCAATAAATGGGCTAGTGAATTGAATAGACATTTCTCAAATGAGGAAATAAAAGTGGGCAATTAAATATCTGAACAACTTTCACCATTTTTAGCCATCAGAGTAACTCAAATTTAAATTGATTGGCGGTTCCCTCTCACTCAGCCAGAACGGCTATCATCAAGAAAACAAATGACAACAAATTGCTGGCTAGGATGTGGGGAGTGTGTATTAGTTACTTCTGTGTTGTGATAAAGCACCATGACAAGGCAACTTACAGAAAGAAGGTTCTTTTCTAGAGGTGTAAAAGTCCACCACGGCACAGAAGAAGGAGTCAGGAGGAACAGAAAGCTGTGCACTCACATCTTCAAGGAGGTACAGGAAGCAGAGAGAGACAAACTGGAAGTGGGCTGTATACTCTCAAAGTGGGCCTTCAATGATATGTTTCCTCCAACAAGGAGGCATCTCCGACTGGGGCCAAGTATTAGAATACGTGGAGCTATGGGGAACGTTCCTCATTCAAACCGCTACAGAGTATAAACTGGTGTAGCCACAATTGTAATTGCTATGGGACTTCCTCAAAAAAATCTAAAAATAAAACTACCATACAACGCAGGTATGTCACTACTGAGTATGTACTTGAGGAACCCTTTAGTAAACACAACATAGAGATACTTGCACATCCATGTTTATTCTGGCACTAGTCACAATGGCCAGGAAATGGGATCAGTCTAGATGTCCATCAGTAGATGACTGGATAAAGAGAGCGTGGTACCTGTAGACAAACATTACTGTTTCTCTTGTCTATGTAAAAGCACAGCGCTCACCTCAAAGGGGATATGATATAGTCTAATCAGGAGCCAAATCTGAGTGATGATGACCCAGGAACAGATTCAGGTTGCCCTAACCCCATTTTCCAACAGGGCAGCAGTTCTGTGAAGTTTTTCAAATATTTTATTTATTATTTTTATTCTTTATTTTTTATGTGTATGAGTGTATTGCCTGAATGTACATAGGTGAATTCATGTCATGCAATGCCTGTGGAGGTCAGAGAGAGTGTCAGATGCCATGGAACTGGAGTTTTGGATAGTTGTTAGCTGCCTTCTCCCTAATCAGAGTAAAGTTTTAATAGTAACAGGAAAAAGAAAGTCATAAGTCAACATGGTTTTCAAGTACATTGGTGGTAACATTGGTGAACAGGTTAGAGATGTGGGTAAGCCTCTGCTGTAGGCCTAGGATGCTGTCTGATGACATTCTTAGCTTTTGGTGGCAGCTAGGGGTCTGTCCATACAGTCTAAAGATTCAACCTCATAGTCATAAGGATGTTAGATCACATATATATTTGTGTGTGTGTGTGTGTGTGTGTGTGTGTGTGTGTGTGTGTGTATCTCTACTATAGAAGTAGACAGTAAATGGTCATTTTAGGGAAGTAAAGAGCGCCCAATGTAATTTGAAATTAGGCTCTGGACCTGCAGTATTCCAACCGCTCCACAATTGTTGAAATTCTAATCTGTGGGCTGTGGGCTGGAGACATAGCTCAGCAGTTAAGAGCACTGGCTCCTCTTCCAGAGGATTTGGGTTTGATTCCCAGCACCCACATGGTGACTAGCAACCATCTGTAACTCCAGTTCCAGGAGATCTGATGCCCTTTTCTGACCTGAAAGCCTCTGTTTTTTTGTTTTTGTTGTTGTTCATGTGTCAACCCTGGTTCTTACAATCTCTCTGCCCCCTCACCTGAAATGGTCCCTGAGACAATGGGTGGATGAAGTTTAATATAGGAGTCCTATCTAGGGACACACACTCTGCAGCCTCTTATTCTCTAAAACTTAGCTAGTTGTAGCCTTCCGTGTGCATCTCATTCTGCTCCTCTAGTGAGAGTTGAGGGAAGGGTTAGTACTCTCTCTACCCTCTGCTCTGCCATGTCCCACGCGCCTTAGGCATAGAGGTTCCACTGTAGATTTGCAGACTTCAGGTCAGTTCTAGCTCTGTTGCTTCAAGGTCTGTGTCCTGTGTCCTGTCTCCAGTAGTAGGGTCTTACCTTCCAGTTCTTGGATGTAATCAAGAGCTGTGGAAATAACCTGTGTTATTTTGGGGGTCTCTTGGACCACCATGACTAGTTACTCCGAGGGGGGTTTCTCCTGTTTGGCACTGTGTTTCTTGTTATATGGCCTTCAGATACATACCTGCACTTATATTCAGATATTGTGTGTGCATTTTTCAGGGTTTCTTTTTTTTTAGTTAATACACTTCCCTCTGGCTTTTTAGGCCACCTGAGCTTTGTTTATTTTTTCTCTCCCTCCCTGTTCGGACTCCCTCCTCCCTCCGCAGTTTAAGTGCCAGCCTTCCTTATTCTCCCCCTGATAACACTATCTCCTGTTATCTCCCTCTCCTGAGCTCCTTCTTCCCCTCACCCCACGGTTCCTTGTGTGTCTTCCCTCCTTACTTCTCCATTGAATACCTAATTTTTCATCACCTTGGCAACGTGTCTCCTACACTCTCTCCCTTTTGGGCTTTTCCTTTTCCTTTATTCGTTGCTTCCTTTTCATTTTTCTGGATCCTGCTTTTACATCATGATCTATATTCACATATAAAGAATTTGAGGGAGAACATACACTACCTGCTTTTCTGAGTGTGGGTTATTTTACTTAGTATAACAGTTTCTACTTCCATCCACTTACCTGAAAATTTCATAATTTAATCTTTCCTTACTGCTGAGTAGAACTCGGTTGTGTAAATGTACTACATTTTCATTATCTACCCATCAGTTGAGGGACATTTGGGTTGTTTTCAATTCTTAGCTATTATATAAAGAGCAGCTACAAACATGGATGTGCGGTTAACATGACAGAAGGCCTCATCCTTTGAGTATATGCCAGGGAGTGGTGTCACTGGATCATATGGTAGATTCATTTTCAGTTTAAGAATTCTCCACACTGCTTTGCACAGTGTTTGTACGTGGTTGCATCCCTCCAGCAGTGAATGAGAGTCCTCTTTCCCACATCCCCACCAGCATTTGATGTCTTCTGTTCTCTTGATCTTAGCCGGTCTGACTGGGTAAGATGAAATCTTAAAGTGGTTCTAATCTGTATTTCTCTAATTACTAAGAAAGTTGAACACTTTTAAAAGTGTTTCTTATCCATTTCTATTTCTTTGTTTGATAACTGTCTGTTCAGATCCTTACCATCTTTTTATTGGGCCATTTGTGTTCTTGTTTCTATGAGTTTTGAATTCTTAGTAGAGTCTGCATATTGATCCTCTGGTGGATGTGTGGCATTTGAAGATTTTCTCCCACTCAGTGGGTTTCTTCTTCTCTTCCTTGGTTATTTCTTTTGTTATACAGAAACATTTTAGTTTAATGAGGTCCCACTTGTTGACGGTTGATCGTAATGCCTGAGCAATTGATGTCTGATTTAGAAAGTACCTTCTCACTTCTATATCTTATAGGGCACTGCCTATGATTTCTTCTAGAAGTCTTTGATCCATTTGGAGCTGACTTTCATGCAGGGTGATAGATAAGGGTCTAATGTCATTCTTCCACACATGGAGACACAGTTTTGCTAGCACCGTTAACTGAAGATGCTATCTTTGCTCCAGTGTATGTGCTTTGTACCTCTGTCAAGTATCAGGGGCCTGACATTGCACACGCTCATATTTTAGTCTTCTGTTGTGTTCCATACATCTATGTGTCCGTTTATGTGCCAATACAATGCTGTTTTTATGACTATAGCTCTGTAATATAGTATGTTGATCTCCCAAACATTGCTCTTTTTGCCCAAGATTGCTTTGGCAATCCAGAGTCTTTTGTGATTACATTTGGATTTTAGGATCTTTTTTTCTAGCTCTGTAAAGAATGTCATGGGGATTTTGATTGCCATAGCATTGACTCTATAGATTCATTTTGGTAAGATTGTCATTTTCACAATATGAACTCTACCAATCCGTGAGCATAGTAGGTCCTTCCATTTCCTCCTGTCTTCCTCTATCTCTTTATTTAAAGATTTGAAATTTTCATTATAGAGATCTTTAATGTCTTTGGTTAGGTTTATTCTTTGATAATTTACTTATTGAAGCTATTGTGAATAGGAGTGTTTCCCTGTACTCATTCTCTGATTGCTTGCTATTGGTATATAGAAAGGCTACATATTTTTGTAAGTTGATTTTGTCATCTGTCACTTTACTGAAAGTATTGATCATTAGTAGCAATTTTCTGGTGGAATTTTTGGGATCTCTTATGTATAATTTCATATCATCTACAAACATTGCTAATTTGACCTCTTCTTTTCCAATGAGTCCTCCTTTAATTTCTTTTCCTTTTCTTATTGCCCTAGCAAAAGTTTCAAGCACTATATTGAAAGGGACTGGAGACAGAGGACAGCCTTTTCTGGTTCCTAATTTTAATGGGAATGCTCCAGTTTTTCTCCATCTAGAATGATGATGTCTTGTTTTTTTTTGTATATAGCTTTAATTATGTTGATGTATGTTCCCTCCAGTCCAATTCCCTCTAGGACTTTTACCATGAATACATGTTCGATTTTGTCAAAAGCCTTTTCTGCATCTATTGGGATGACCATGTGACTTTTGTCTTTAAGTCCATTTATATAATTTATTACATTTATTGTCTTATGGATATTGAACCACCCCTGCATCTCTGGAATAAAACTGACTTGATGGTGGATGCTCATTTTGACACGTGTCTGCATGTGGTTTTTATCTTGTTTAGAATCTTTGCATATATGTTATTTAAGGATATAAGCTATAGTTTTCTTTTTGTGTTGTGTCTTTATCTGGTTTTGGTATTAGAGTGATATTGTCTTTGTTGAAGGAATTTGGGATTTCTACCTCTGTTTCTATTATTTTGAATATTATTGGATATCGAGCTTATTTGAATGTTGGGTAGAATTCTTCTGGGCCTGGGATTTTTTTTGGGGGGGTTGGGATTTTTTGTATTGCTGTTTCAATTTCCTTATTTGTTTTGGGTCTATTATTTAAGCTGATGATCTATTCTTGGCTTAACTTTGTTATTTCCATGAATTTACAAATTCATCCATTTCTTTTAGATTTTTTTTCCTTTTTTATGTGTATGAGTGCATTGTTTTCATGTATATAAGTACACCTATATTCTTCAATGCCAATGGAGGTCAGAAGAGAGCACCAAATTCCCCTGGAACTGGATTATCTGTTTGTGGGTGCTGGAAATCAAACCTGGGTCCTCTGCATGAGCAATCAGTGCTCTTAACCACTGGGCCATTTCCCTAGTCCCCTCTTCTGGATTTTCAAATTTATAGTGTATAGGTTTTTAAAGTATTCCTTTATAATGCTCTTGGTATTTTTGGTGCCTATTATGATGTTTTCCCTTTCACCTCTGCTTTTGTTAATTTGGATTTGCTCTTTATTTATTTTGATTAACTGGGCTAACTTTTCAAATAACCAGCTCTTAGATTCATTGATTGTTTTTATTATTTTCTTTGTTTCTATTTAATTAATTTCTGCTCTGATTTTTATTATTCTCATCTGCTAGGTTTGATTTTGGTTTGTTCTTACTTTTCCAGAATCTTGAGTTGCAATGTTAGGTCATTTATATGTGCCCTTTATGGTTATTTAATATAGGTACTTAGAACTATAAATGTCCCTCTTAGCACTGCTTTTAAGGTGTCCCAGAGGTTTTGTTGGGACAAATAATTTTCATTTTATTCCAGGAATACTTTTTTTCTGTCTTAATTTCTTCTTTGACTCATTCATGTTTCAAGAATGTGTTTTTTAATCCCTGAGTCCATGTAGTTTCTAGAACTTCCTTTGCTATTGATTATAAGCTCTATTCCATTGTGTTCTGATAGAATGCATGAATTTGTTTTAACTATTTTGTATTTGTTGAATTTTGTTTTGTGTCCCAGTACATGGTAAATTTTAGAGAAACTTGCATGGGGTGCTGAGTAGAAAGTGTATTTTTTGGTGCTTGGGTGGAATATTCTGTAGATGTCTGTTAGGCCCATTTGATGGAGGATGTCATTTAATTCTGATGTCTCTCTGTTTATTCTTTGTTAAGCTGAGTTGTCTATTGGAGATAGTAAGGTACTGAAGTCACCTACTATTACTGAGTTGAGGTGAATCTGTGTTTTATAGCTCTATAGTACTGTTTTATGGAATTTGGTGCACCAGAATTTGGTGCATAGACATTCATGATTATAATGTCTTCTTAGTCAATTGTTCCTTTGATTAGAATGATGTGATTCTTTTTATCTCTTCTGATTAGTTTTAATTTGAAGTCTATGTTGTCAGGTATTAGGACTTTAACTCCTGCTTACTGCTTTGTGCCATTTTCTTGGAATGCCTAACAAAACCCATCAGTCCTCCTAGTTTGGGTGCAAGGAATCAACACCAAGGCACAGCGGGCAGGTCTGGACTGAGAGGGTGGTCCACAGATCTGGTGTAGAAAGAGCAGGAGTGGGCCGGGACCCAAGGCTAGAAGGGGGACAGAGTTCAGGGAGTGAGTGGAGTTGCTCAGGGTGCAGGGGAATCAAGATGCAGTGGGTAGGATCTGACCTTTGTCATGATTTATGTCTTCAACAACTGCCTACTGAGCACTGCTTATGTGATTCTGAGACATGGCTCATTAAATAGACCTGTCAACACTTGTCAACCTCTCTGATCTCCTTAGCACTTTAATTATAAATCACACTCAGATCATAATAGGATAGTGTTGATGAAGGAGTTGACTCTGAGACAAGTTCTACATAAAGAACTATAAGTTAACTAATTTACATTTAAAACCTGTATTTGATTTTCTAGAGAAATAAGTGTTTGGGAGTGTGTATAAATACTTGATGGCAAACACCATGTATAAAAACATATGCCATTGTTCATGGAGATTTTGAGATGGCAACTCAGAAAATTTACCCAGAATGGGTCTAACTGACTGTGTGCTTTTTTTCTTCCCTAGGGTGATGGGACACAACAGGACACAAGGTCTCACTGTGGAACTCAGGCTAGCTTTTGACTTGAAATCCTTCTGCCTGCCTTCACCCTAGCAGTGGGATTACAGGCAAGCAAATTCATGTCCTGTCCTCCCTTTCTTCACTCAATCCAGGGCTGCAAGTGCTCCACCATTGAGGTAGAGCCCCAGCCCTGACTGCAGCTGTTTGGGATTAATTTAAATGGTTCAATTAGATGGATATGACATAGCTATAGTCATAATATTTGAAGGGAATTAGATAATGATCAATCAAAAGTGAAATATTAAGTATGTGTAGTGTGCTTTATGTGCTTGGAAATATGAAATGGGAAGCCTGTGGCTACATCCTTTTCTTGCCTTGGCCAAACCTGGTGAAGATGGGTCCAGCTATGCTTTCGTGTAGATGAGTCACAGTGAGATGTGGGCACAAGTGGGCGTCAGGCTCTGACTTTAGACACCCCACCGTTTCCTTTCTCAGAAGGCGTTACAAGATCAGAAGCCACTGCCCTGAGCACTGGGGCTGAATTCTCAGAAATACTCCTTTCAAGTTTAGAGATACAGAACTGGCATGGTTTAGACCTTGTTAAATCCTCATTAGAAATAAAAGAAACCCTTCCCTATCTCTTTCTTTAACTAGCAAGAGGTGAACTTTTATTCAAAACGCCAGTTCCCATGCCTGCAGCACTTTATACACATTTATTAGATCATCTTTTTAATAATCCGGGGAAATGATTTTTAACCATCCTCACTGTGCATGTGGGCAATGGACACAGAGAAGCAGTTGAGGTCTGCCTTGAGCATCTTTGACTGGGTGCTGTCCTTTGAACACTCCCAGGCTGCCTCTCAGCCAGGTTTCTGTTCCCTGTCAGAAAAGGACATGGGCCTTGGGTATTATTAATCAGGGAGTGACTTTTTGGTACATTGTTGACAAAGGCTGCCAACATTCAACTGTACTGAATTAATTACTTTAGATCAAATACTTATATATAATAATAACATATTTTCTGATAATAACAATACTGTATGGCCATGATTTGCTATGAGGGTCACATGCTTGGGGTATGTAAAGCCTTGTCTGAAGAAAATAAGCTTACAGCAAAATTTGTCATAAACCCATGAAACTAATTTTTGTTTATTTGGATTTTAATATTCCTTATCAATGATCATCAATATAAAATGCTCATGTGACTACATATTACATAATAATGGAAAGCAGTGTGGAGAACTCTGACAAAACTAAAAATGAATCTATGATATGATGTGGATATACCACTTTTTGGCATATACTCAAAGCACTCATCCTACTGCAGAGTTACTTGTACATCCACGTTTTTTGCTGTTCTTTTCACAATAGCTATGAGATGGAAGCAACCAAGTGTCCCTCAACTGATGAGTAGGTAATGAAACTGCGCGTTTACACAATGGAGATCTACTCAGCAGTAAAGAAAGATGAAATCATGGAATTTGCAAGTAAATGGATGGAACTAGAATCTGTTATACTAAGCAAAGTAACACAGACTCAGAAAAGCAAATGATGTGGGTTCTCCCTCATTTGTGGATCTTAACAGCACCAAATCCTTATATGTGAATGTAGATCCTGATGTAACAGCAGGAACCAGGGAAACAGAAAGAAATCATGAAGGTAAAGGGAGAGTAGGAGAAGAGAGAGAAGAACATAGTAAGAGACAGGTGTTACTAATGGTGAAATGGGTAAAATCGGGGAATTTAAATGGGAGGGGAAGAAGGGATATGCAAGGAACCATGGCATAAAGGGAAAGAAGGAGCTGAGGGAGGGATCATAGGAGATAGGTTTCAGCAAGGAGAAAGTGGGGAAAATGGGGTACTTTAATTGAGGAGAGAGGAGGGTGAGTTAGACAGAGAGAGAGAAGGAGAGAGGAGATAAATAATGCTTAGCTGGTTTGGAAAACCAGAGAAAAATGTATTAGTGCAAATGCTTACTGAAAAATTACACATACAATACCTGTACATGTGTCCATGTGTATTGCTGAAGACTATATAAAAACACAGTGCCAGAGGAGAAACCTCTCTTAGAGTAATTGGTCAGGATGGTTATCCAAGAGACTCACAAAACTGTACAGGCTATTGCCATAGCTCTTGTTTATCTCCCAGAACTTGAAGGTAAGACACTACTGCAGAAGACAGGACAGTCTTTGGACACAGAACTTCAAGCAATGGAGTTGGACCTGACATGAAAGCCACTTCCCTGAAGGTGGGCTCTCATAGTTTTTGAAAGACACTGTGCAAGCTGCTAAGAGAACAGGCAATGATTCAACTCCAGCTTTAAAGCTTAATAACCACAATCATGACTGTGGTTATTAAGCAAATTGCACTGGTGCAATAATGCAGGTAATCAACAGCTGCGTAACTGGATTTAAAACTACTCAATGAGAGGTAACTCATGTGTGGTACTGTAAACACAGCCAAATACACGTGGTTGAAGAGGTCATAGATCTTAGAGAAAATAGAAGGCTGTCACATTCCTAGACAAATGTAATTTCTTACTATATGTTAAAAATAGATCCTTACATTTACAAACAAGAATGCTTGTCACCACTTATCAAAGAAGCTTCTTTTGCAACAGATGGAGACTATTACAGAGTTCCACAGCTGGTCACACACAGAGAATAAATGTCTGTGAGATGCCCAGCCCTAAGTGACACATCTGCAATGGAACCTCTACACCCAAGGTTCACAGAGCTTAGCAGAAATAAGGGGTAGAGAGAACACTAGTGCATCTCTCTGCTCGTCTCACTGAAGCTTCCTCATGCATCAGTGTGTTTTATTTTAGCAGTAGAAACCAAACCAGGATGGCGGGGGACTTCTGGCAGGGCCTCAGAACACACCGGGTAGTCCTCCCTCTCCTCATCCCAAATTTTCCATCTTGTTTGTTGCCATGCAGGACCCTAGACTCTCTCTGGGACCTGGATTCAGGTCTTCAACTTCTTCCTTGTGGTGTGTGTGTCTTTCCTCATCCTTGGCCATCTTAGCAGTTTAGGTGAAGAATATCAGTCCAAATGTCCTCCTGGGAGGGTTACTGCAACTCTAGACCTGATCTTGTTCTGGCAGTAGTGAGTCCGAGTCATTCAGCAAGGATGCTAACCCCAGACTTAGGACCCTTTGAACTCCTTGCTTCAGACCTTTGCTGGATAAGCACAGGCCATGCTCATCTCTCAATGTCTGCAAGGTAGGCCTGAGGGACAGTGTCTGAAAGGGTGAAGAAATGCAAATAAATACCAACCGTTGGATTTTACTCAATATTCCATACAACTCATCATGCATTTAATTTTGATGCAGTAATTTATGCTGATTAATAATTTCATAGTTTTTCTTGATTATATATTACACCTCTAGAAACAAGTGTCAAATATAATCCCATGTATGTAAGTCTCTCTTATCTATCTTCTTTTTAAAATTCTCCTCTCCTTGTCTCTCTCCTCCCTGTGGGCATCTCACGCATCAGTGTCCTTGCATGTGCCCTGTCCTAAGTCTTCTCTTCTCTACATAAGCATGGAATGTGTGGTTATTACTCACTGGAGAGAGCCTGCCTTACATCCCCATTTTCCCACTGTACTCAGCACAATGCCTTCTGGAACATAGGCCCTTGACCAGGGTGTGTGCAATGAACAGGTAAGAAGAGGCACGTCTAAAGCATGAGTGGCAGCCCAGACAGGGCAAGATCACAACTGCATCTTACAATTGCTCTTCTGCTGGAAATGGACAAGAAGTTTCAGCTCTAAACAGTCTTCCTGGGCAATTAAGCAGAACAAAAAGTAATCATACTTAGCATAAAATGCAATCACATTTTAATGGACTCTGGAAATTAAACAGGCTTTCTGATAATAAATTTAAAAAATTTTCCAGTATCCGTATTAGAGAATCATAATTTCTGGTGGCTCTGAAATGGCATAGTCCTTTGAATTACACTGAAGTTATTTACATGGAGCTAGCTAATTGTTTCCTCAGTATTAAGGAATCAAACAGAGTTCCTCTTAAACACCAGATGTCAGATCGTATACTTGATTTATGAAGCAAATTGAATCTCATTTATGAAGCTTGTAAGTTATCTACAAGACTCTGTGTCAGAGGCAAAAGATTTTATTTCAGCCCAGTAAGTTACATGATTAGAACTGGTTACAATGTCCCCCAAGTCCCAAAGTGATGGCCATTCCAGACAGATGTCTGTACATGATATGAGAGGGGAGCTGAGCTAGGAGGCCCTTTGAAGGAGTCTACTGTATGATTTGTTCACTGCATATACAACCCAGAGAAATGACTCTGGTAGAGTGGAAGTGGCTTTTCTTTTCTTTCTTTCTCTTTCTTTCTTTCTTTCTTCCTTCCTTCCTTCCTTCCTTCCTTCCTTCCTTCCTTCCTTCCTTCCTTCGTTCCTTTCTTTCTTTCTTTCTTTCTTTCTTTCTCTCTCTCTCTCTTTTTTTTTTTGTGTTGGGAATGGAAATCAGTGTCTAAGTATACTACCATTGAGCTATATACTCCAATCAGGGCTTTATATTCTTGACAGGCCTGCAGGCATGCTAATAACCTTCCCTGGAGGACTGCCTTTGTCAGTATCTGGGAATTCATACTCAAAGTAACAAAAATACCATCCTTAGCTTTAGGAACTTTAACTATAAACCATTATGATCAGTTAGTAAGTCTTTCTGCAAAAAGAAATTTGGTGATCCTAAAAAGTAATTTACTAGTAATACACATATAGATAATGATTAGAGTTATAATCAAATGTTTTATCTAAATGTGATTTTTGTTCTGTTTTTGCTTTGAAACAAGTTCTTATGTAGCACAGCTGGTTTTGAACTTGCTAAGTAGCCAAAGATTGTCTTAACCTCCTGTCCTCCTGCCTCTGTTTTGTGAATGCTGAGATTGTGGGAGTGCGCCATCACACCCAGCTTCGATATTTTTCACCAGTGTGTCAGAGTGAACCAAATGAAATTCTCTCACTTTGCTAAAACCTGTGACCTTTGAAAGGTATCCTTTTCGTGCTGTTTTAGTCAGCTGTCTTTTACTGTGATAGAATAACTGAGAGGTAAGGTTTATTTTGGCTGCCCAGCCAGAAGGCCATGGAAGAAGGAAAGCTTTTATCTTTTTGTTCACTTGGCCTTCACTCTTGCTGGTGACTTCACCTACTCTGTTGCTTCCATTGCTGATTTGTTCATTGATATCAGAACCAGCTTCTTCATGCTTCCAATGTGGACTGAAGTCTAGTGGCGAGCCACTAGGTCTTCAGCACCAGATTGGGACTAATGAGACATCCTACCCTCTTAGACTGAGCAGCGACAGGGTTTTCAGCCTCTCCAGTGTGAGGCAGTCATTGCTGGACTATTTTGACCATATGGTGTGAGTCAATCTAATAAATCCTTCTAAAATATATATTCATTCTATCAGTTCTGTTCTTCCAGAGAGCCCTGACTAATACACAGAGTGCCCTCCAGAGTAACTAAACTTCACATTGCCAGCAGCTGTGTTTGAATCTCCTGGTTCTCTACACCCTCGTCAGTATTTGGAATTGTCATTAGTATTTGTCTTAGCCATTCTCCATGGTGTGTAGTAATATTCTTTGTGGCTTTAATTTGCATTTCTGTAATAGCTAAAGATGTTGAACACATTTCCATGTGGTTATTTGCCATCTGCATATTCTTCCCAGTAAAATGTGAAATGTGTCTTCATGTCTTTCAACATTTTCTAACTGGATTATTTCTTTATTTTTGTGCTGCATTTGTAGAGTTTCTTTTTTGTTGTTGTTACATATTCCAGATGTTTGTCTTTTTTTTTTGGTCTTTTTGAGACAGGATCTGTCTGTAGTGCCCACACCCCTTTTTGTTCCTTTTTATACTTAGTTTACAAATACTTTCTCCCCCTATGTATAAGCTTAATCTCATTATCTCCCATGGAACAAAATCCCGATGAAGTCCAATCTAGTAATTGTTTTATGGATCAATCTTTTTTTAACATTCAAGAAATCTTTCTAATATTTATCTCAAGATTTTTCTTCTATTTAAAAAATATTTTATTATTTTTATTTCATATGTATGAGTGCATTGCCTACATGGATGTAAGTGCAACCATGTTGTGCAGTGCCCACAAAGGTTAGAAGAGGGTGTCAGATTCCCTTGGAATTGGAGTTACAGCTGGCTGTTTGTTGGGCATAATGCAGGGTGGGCCTAGCTAGGCCACCTGCCGGGAGGAATGAAGGAATGGCTCTAGAGGGTGTGGTACTCCACACTGGTTGGTTGTGAAGCCAGTTTCTGCCCAGCACCTGGAGAGAACCTGATCCACCTGGGAACAAACTATGATTGGCCATAGTCAGGTCCCCACCCCATAAGGCTATTGGCTAACAAGACCTATAAGACTCTCTGTTCTTTCTTGAATAAATGAGTTTGCAGCAGTCCACCCCTGCTGGCTTTCCGCTCAACTCCCAGAGTCTGTGTGTTGACTCTGTGCCTACTCGCCCCCTCCCACATGGTGGAGTGCCTTTGGTCCCCCTCAGGCTGGCCCTGAGTACTGGGACCCCCAACAGTTGTTAACCACAATGTGGGTGCTGAGAATCAAAGTTGGGTCCTCTGGGAGAGTCAGTGCTCTCAACCACTGAGCCATCTCTCCAGTCCTTTTTCTATGTCTTTTTTTCTGGAAGCTTTATAGTCTTTATGCTGCACATTTTGAAACATTTATTAATGCTATTACTATTGTTAATTTTTTGTGGTGGTGAGGGAGCTCAGGGCCTCATGCATGCTAAGTGCCCCATCACCAGGTTTCACACTCCGGAGCCCTATGCTGACATATTCTGAGCTGCTTTCTTTCTAAAGTATAAGGCTTAAGTAAATGTTTGCATTCCTTTGCCTATGCATGATCATTTATCTCTACTCCATTCATTGAAAAGTATCTCACCTTGTTGAATTGCTTTTGAACAAAAGTCCTTGTTCAAGATATTGGTGTTTTATGGGGTTCTACTTTTTTTTTTCTTTTTGAGACAGGGTCTCCCTGTAGCCCCAGCTAGCCTGGAACTAGCAATGAAGACCAAGTTCAAGGATGGCCTCCAGCTCACAGAGATTTACCTGCTTCTGCCTCCCAAGTGCTGGGATTAAAGATGTGGTTCTAGTTTTTGATTTGTTGTTCCATTGATTTATCTATTGCTTTGCTAATTTCACATAATCTTGGTTGCTAACTAAACAATATAACTCGGAATGAGCTAGATTGTTTCTTATTTTATTTTAAACATTGTTTTAATTATCTATCTTGTGCTTGCTTTAATAATCTTTTGGTATCTAGGAGTCCAATTGGCAGGATTTAGTCAAGAATTCTGTTCATGTTGGTTGCTGGGAATGTGCTTCTTTAGCAGACTTCCCTAACCCAAGACCATGGCATGTCTCATATCTCTGGGTCTTCTGCCATCAATATTATGTAGTATTTTTGGTTTTTAATTATTTATTTTCATTTTATGTGCATATGTGTATCAAGTGTGAACAGAGCCCATGGAGGCCAAAAGAGGCTGTCAGAACTCCTGGAACTGGAGTTACAGTTGTGGGTGCTAGTTACTGAACATGGGCCCTCCACAAGAGCAGCCAGTGTGTTGGATTCTCTGGAATTGGAGTTAGAGATGGTCGTTAGCCAGCATGTGAGTGCTGAGAATCGAACCTGGGTCCTCTGCCAGAGCAGCCAGTGCTCTTAACTGCTGAGCCATCTTGCCAGCAGTGTATGAATGCATTGCCTGTATAATATATAAATGCACCTGTGTCGTGCAATGCCCTTGGACGTCAGAAGAGGGTATCAGATTCCCTAGAATTGAAGTTACAGACTGTTGTTAGCCACCATGCAGATGCTGAGAGTTGAGCCTGGGTCCTCTGCCGAGCAGCCAGTGCTCTCAACCTCTGTGCCATCTCTCCAGCCCCCTGTACTTTTCATTTTAATTTATTTTTTTGATATATAATCTCATGTAGCCCAGGCTGGCCTCAGAACAGCTATGTAGTTTACCTTGAATTTCTTATCTTCCTCCTTCACCTCCAAAGGCTTGGGATTGTAGATGTGTAGTTTTAAGTACACAAGTCCCATACAGGCTGTATTTGTTTCAGTTAAATATTTCCTGTTTCTGAGCCACTGTACATAGTGTTGTATTTTGAATTATATCTGTATGTTCATTAAACATATGTAAACATAATTACCTTTTTATTGAACATGTTACAAAAGGAGGTTTAATCAAGAAGAGTAATGCCATATCACCATGTTATGAAAAAATCCTTTGAACAAAGAGACCAAGCACTCACCCAGGAGAGAGCTGGAGAACTCATTTATTCCTTACTGTGATGCATGAGGACCCAGAAGCAACAAAGGTTTTCTGGATTCTCTTGGGCACTGATTCGAAGAATGGATGAGGATTTTATAGTCAATTTTACATCATCTTGTGACTAGCACCCTATGTTCTTTTCATGATGGGCTGTTATCAGGAAATTCCTACCTGAGTTCATTCAGACAACATAGTTTTTAAAGTATAGTTCAGGACATCTGCTGTTGTTTAACCTAAGCTAGGCTAATTGGACTAGGACCCAGTTAAGCAGTCATTTTAGTTTTCAAAATCTGATATCACCAGCATTAGATTTCTGACCTGTTTGATCTACATTTTTTTGGACTGACTGGACCAGGCACCTCACTAAACCATTTGGAACTTTCCATTGTTTTAGTTTTATCTCTTTTATCAACAGTCAGACATAGTGAGTGGAAAGCATCACAGAGCTTCAAGACTTTACACGGTAATAAAGCATCTCAGGGTGGTGAGAACACCACAGAGTAAAATATTGTTGAGCATCCCAGAGTTAGATTTTAAGTTATCCACCCAGAAAGTAAAACAAAGGAAACTCTAAGTGGCCTAAGCTTAACGGGACATTACATACGAATACAGTTGTAAGACTACAATGTTTTCATTTTCACTCAGACTCCTCAGATTCTGCTTTCTTCGCTTCCACTTCTCAACTGGAGCATCAGGGGTGGGGGACAGCGGGGGTGGAGGGGACAGCGGGGATGTCGGGGACAGCGGGGGTGGAGGGGACAGCGGGGATGGAGGGGACAGAGGGGATGGAGGGGACAGCGGGGATGGAGGGGAGAGCGGGGGTGGAGGGGACAGCGGGGGTGGAGGGGACAGCGGGGGTGGAGGGGACAGCGGGCGTGGAGGGGACAGCGGGGGTGGAGGGGACAGCGGGGATGGAGGGGACAGAGGGGATGGAGGGGACAGCGGGGATGGAGGGGACAGAGGGGATGGAGGCGACAGCGGGGATGGAGGGGACAGAGGGGGTGGAGGGGATGGAGGGGACAGAGGGGGTGGAGGGGACAGCGGGGGTGGAGGGGACAGAAGGGATGGAGGGGACAGCGGGCGTGGAGGGGACAGAGGGGATGGAGGGGACAGCGGGGATGGAGGGGACAGCGGGGGTGGAGGGGACAGAAGGGGTGGAGGGGACAGAGGGGACAGCGGGGATGGAGGGGACAGAGGGGGGGGAGGGGACAGAAGGGATGGAGGGGACAGAGGGGATGGAGGGGACAGCGGGGATGGAGGGGACAGAGGGGATGGAGGGGACAGTGGGGGTGGAGGGGACAGCGGGGATGTCGGGGACAGCGGGGGTGGAGGGGACAGCGGGGATGGAGGGGACAGAGGGGATGGAGGGGACAGAGGGGATGGAGGGGGAGAGCGGGGGTGGAGGGGACAGCGGGGGGTGGAGGGGACAGCGGGGGTGGAGGGGACAGAGGGCGTGGAGGGGACAGCGGGCGTGGAGGGGACAGCGGGGGTGGAGGGGACAGCGGGGATGGAGGGGACAGAGGGGATGGAGGGGACAGCGGGGATGGAGGGGACAGAGGGGATGGAGGCGACAGCGGGGATGGAGGGGACGGAGGGGGTGGAGGGGATGGAGGGGACAGAGGGGGTGGAGGGGACAGAGGGGGTGGAGGGGACAGCGGGGGTGGAGGGGACAGAAGGGATGGAGGGGACAGCGGGCGTGGAGGGGACAGAGGGGATGGAGGGGACAGAGGGGACAGCGGGGATGGAGGGGACAGCGGGGGTGGAGGGGACAGAAGGGATGGAGGGGACAGAGGGGATGGAGGGGACAGCGGGGATGGAGGGGACAGAGGGGATGGAGGGGACAGTGGGGGTGGAGGGGACAGCGGGGATGGAGGGGGACAGCGGGGGTGGAGGGGACAGAAGGGATGGAGGGGTCAGGACATCCTGCCGGAGTGACACTGCTGCTGATGCAGGTCCTCCAGCCCCTACATTGCAGATAAGGCTCCCAGTGCTGACACTGGCCAGGGTGTTTTGCAAACAAGCCAGGCCCAAAAGATTCGGCATTGATAGGATATATGTATGTTAGGTGTACCCATGTTGTGCAGTGCTCATGGAGGCCTTAAGAGGGTGTTGGTTCCCTGGAATTGTAGTTAACCATCATGTGGGTTTTGGGAACAGAAGTCAAGTCCTCTGCAAGAACAGCTGAGCCATCTCTCCAGTTGCTCTGGAAATTTCTACATAGGCTGTTATGCCATTGGCAAATGGTGGTGAAGTTTTCCCATCTGACCTTTATTTCTTCTATTTCTTTTTCCAGCTTGTTGAATTTGTTATAGCTCCTAACACAGGATGGGATGGTGAGAGCAGACATCCTTACTTTGAGTGGTACAGCAGTTTCTTCTGCCCTTGAGATGACCATCACCATCATGAAGCAAAGTAGCTAATGTGAACTATAGAAGACCGTCAACCACGGCCCTGGTAACAAGAACAATATTGCAGACATTCTTGGTTATGGTAATGAGACTGTTAACATCCTCCTTGACCAAGGCAGGGTCACAAGGCCCTCACTGGAGATTCCACCCACTATTCCTCCTGCCCCAGGTGTATACACCCTTGCTACAGTTGTGTGTAATCTTGTGGGGAGCGCAAGGGCAGAGGATCTAAGCTGTCTCTCTCCCCTCCCAGAAATCAGGACACATTCCTCTGTGGCGCCCTCTCTCTGGGACAGAGTTGATAAAAAAAAACAAGCAGTGCAAGACCTTGCAGCCCCTCCCTCTTCCATCTGCAAGACCCGTTTCTGGTCCTACCTTGTGCTCCTCTGCTCCTTGTCACAGAGCCAGGCCAGACTAGATCACTAGGTATGAAGCTTGCTCACCTTCCTGGAAAACCTGTAAGGACGATGATACAGGGGAGAAACAGCGTTCCCTAGAGGGTTCTCACACAAGTTTTAGAACAGTTTTATTAGACTTTAAAGAAAAGTCCTCAAGGCAGGTAAAGCTGGGACTCCCAGCAGCTGCCTTGAGGAGGAGAATGGAGGGAGAAGGAAGAAAGCCATAAGGCCGAATAAGCTTAGAGCCTGCATGGAGATCAGACATGTGGCAGACTGGCAGCCACATGGTGGGGAGAAGACAGCTTTAGAGAAAAAGTAAAGAAATACAAGATGCTGGAGCAGCCCAAAACTTGAAATCTGCTCTGGCTTCATTAACTCTTTTAGGCCATTCTGTAACCTAAATAATACATATAGATAAATATATTTTCTGTGTTGTATGTAATGTGTAACCCAAGAGCTAATAATATAGGTAGTTAAGATTGGAATAAAAGAACCTGTTTGCCAACTTTTAACTATCAAAGGAATCAGGTATAAATGGCAAATTGCAGCTAATGAATTTGATATTGCCTGTGACTTCATCATTATTCTATATATCCTGACATTGTAGAAAGATACAAATTGTGTCCATCTATGTTTTTGACAAATGTTTCTGACATTGTGCATTCATGACAGCTTCTTAAGAGAGTAGCATTTAAGTGTCTTAACAATAGTTATGTATATGAAGTTACTCTGGTCAAAGGTTTTAAAAAATTACAATGATTTGATACATTTATAACTAAGAAACATTTCCTTAGTAAATAAAAGAATAGGCAGTTTAAGAGGTGCAGGTGCAGGTTAACAAGATATGATAAAAATAGGTCAAAAAAGTTAAAGTAATCCTTACTATACCTTTAGTAAAGTATATATAAAAGGAAGGTTTGCGATCTTGTCTGAGGTTCTCAGAAAACTACAGGTTTACAGATGAGAAAGGGATAAGTTTAAACTGTGAACTGAAGTTCCTAGAAAGCAGCAACACTATGTTAAAGATTCTCCAAGGCTTATTGAGTGATTAGACCTTACATGATTGTAGACAGTTGGAATGCTTCAAGTCCAGAGCCAAATCACCTTAGACGATCTTTAGTAACTTTAATAGCCATTCATTTGACCTAACATCCAAGTAATTAGTTCAATACTTCTGAAATGTACTGACTGCTAGTTTTCATCAACCCAAAGGCTAAGAATATGTTCAGATGTGTCTGGGGCGTATCGTAGATGTCCCTACTTTAACCCTCCAGTGCTGGCGGGTCTAGTTGTCAAAGTGGCTCACCTGGGTTGAGGGCGCCTCAGTTGGGAATTTCCTCCATTGGATTGGCCTACGATCATGCCTTGGGTATTTTCTTGATTGTTGAGTGATGTGGGAGGGCCCAGCCCTCTGTGGGCAGGGCCACCCCTGGACAGGTGGTTCTGTATTGTGTAAGAGCGGGTGAGCATGGGCCAGGGGAGTAAGCCAGCAAGCAGCATTCCTTCATGGGCTGTGCTTCAACTCCTGCCTCCAGGTTCCTGCCCTGAGCTCCTACCTTGGGCTCCTTCAGTGATGAACCATAATCCGGGAGATGTAAGTCAAATAAACCCTTTCCTCCCCAAGTTGGTATTGGTCAGAGCATTTTGTCACAACAATTGAAAACAAACTATAACACCGCTGTACTGATGTTCACATCAATGTTTTTAAAATGCCTTGATTTATGTTTTTTTGTTCTGTAACCATAAAAATGTCATAGACTGTTACTACATCATAACATGATACTTAGGGTAATCCAAATCTGTGTTCTTGACTCATGGTTACTTATATTTGCTCCACAATAAACTGTCTCTTAATCCCTTTGGGACAAAAACTATGTTTTGATGTCATCTTTTGCATATTTATAGTAAAGAACACTTGGTTATGACGTACATAAAGTTGTCATAAAAACACAGCGTAAAACTTACCATTTTAACCATTTTAAAAACATTTTCATTTCATATTTAATTAAATGTATTTGTATGCTGTGTGTGGGTATATGCATGTGAGCGCAGGTGCTGGCTTTGGTCTGAGGCATCAGATCCTCTGAAACTAGAGTTACAGGCTGTTGTGACCTGCCTAACGTGGGTGCTAGGAACCAAACCCATGTCCTCTGTTAGAGTAGTATGTGCTCTTAACTGCCGGGCTATCTCTTCCGTCCCTATTGTAATCATTTTTTAACATGTAGTCTGATAACATAAAATATATTCTCATAGTTCTGGAACAGATCCACTAAACTTTTAGCATGTAAATTTGAAACTATATATGCATTAAGCAACTCCATTTTCTTCCTCCCCTGATCCCTGGGAGCTCCAATTCTTTCTGTTTCATGAATTTGACTACTTTGAATAATCATATGAACGTTATCATGCAGCATTCGTCTTATGTGACTGGCTTATTTTACTCAACACATTTCACTCAAGACCCAGTCATGTTGTAGCATAGGATAAAATTTCCTTCCTTTCTTCCTAAGCTTTTAAAAAATATAATTGATAAATAACAATTTAGTGGCTAGAGAGATGTCTCACTGATTAAGAGTACTGGCTGCTCTTGCAGGGGACTTAGGTTTGTTTCCCTGGACCCAAATAGTGGCTAACAACTGTCTGTAGCTCCAGTTTGATGGAATGCGATGCCCTCTCGGACCTCCACAGGCATCACACATGTGGTTCACTTGCACACATGCAGGCAAAACACTCACACACATTAAAAAATTTAAAGTGTATACTTAAAATGCACTATATTAATTAAAAAAAAAAACAGAACCAAAAAATGTATACATATGTTCTAAAGGGGATTCACTAGATTGGCCTACATGCTAGGGACAGAGGAGTCCACCAATGCTGTCTGCAAGGGGGAGATGGTGAGAACCTGAGACACGTTCAGCAAAATGAAGGTGGGTTCCTCAGCAGTTTCAACCTGATGCTGAAGATCTGCAAGGTTCTGGAGAGTCACCTGTACTCAGTCTACACTGGAAGGTGATGAACCTGGAGTCTGATATCAGCAGATGACAGCAGCAGTTAGCTTTGCTCGCAGGAAGGGAAGGCAGGTGGTGCTGCTTTTCTTCAGGACTCTGCTTTATGTCTGGACCACCTGGTGGAAGGGACCATTCACCTGAAGGCAGGTCTTCTCTCATCTGTTTATCTTCTCTGGCAATACCCTCCCAGACATAGGCAAAAGTGTGGCCTCAAGGGTGATTCCAGATCTTTGTTCAGTGTTAACAACCAAAATTAACCATCACATGCATATCTAGCATTCTTCTCTTCAGTGCTGAGGGTGGAACCTAGGTCTCTCAAACATGAGACTTTACCACTGAATGATGTCTCAAGATCTAGTTTTTGATGTGCCAATTAAAGTACTACAGCCAGATTAACTGACATATCTGCTAACTCGAGTAATCACTATTTACTTTCATTGTTGGCTAGAGAGAGCACTTAAGATCGACCCACTTAAGCCTCATATCTCCCATCTTCCATGGATGGAAGCAGGGAGGATCCTCAAAAGCTGAAGACTGTTATACTGGAAATGCTTAACAAAAGTGAATGAATTTCACAGAGCTTGAAGATACAGTACCCAGAGAAAGAAGTTTGAGAAAAAGCCAAGCACTGTCCCAAGGAAAATTGGCAGATTACAGACCTGCTATATTCAAATGGCTAGGAGGATGAGAAAAGCTGGGCCCCTCAGCATACCCACCACACCTGAACTAGTGTTTGCGATCAGAACCAGTGGTCTCAATGCGAGAGTTCAAAAAACCCAAAGGAGGGCTGGATAAGAGCATTGGCTGTTCTTGCGGAGGAGCTGGGTTTGGTTCCCAGCACTCGAGTTCTAGGGGAACTGATGACCTCTTCTGGTCTCTGTGGACATTGTATAACACTGTTATACATATATACATGCTGGCAAAACACTCATATAATAAAAGCAGGGAATGTTGGTAAATACCTTTAATTCCAGCACTTCTGAGGCAGAGGCAGGCAGATTTCTGTAAGATGGGGGCCAGCCTGGTCTATATAGCAAGTTCCAGGCCAGCTGGGGCTACTGTAGATCCTGTCTAAGAAAACAAAAACAAGCAAATAAAATTCCAAAAGATGTTGCAGATTCTTTGCTTTCACCAGGTCTTTGTTGAGCACAATAAGGCTTCCATGGACTACATGAAATCATATACTATGTGGTGGTATCCAAATCTGAAGTCACTGAATGCATTAACCTACAAAACTCAATTAAAAATGAATTTCCTTGGCAGGGAATGCTTGGATTGCTTCTCTCTTGGTAAATACAGCATCATTTGCATGAAGGATCTCATTCCTGAGAGCTGTATTGTTGGAAGATAAAACATAAAACTAGGAATTGGATCTTAACTGTGCTTTGTTCAGATGGTTGATAACCTGGGAAGTCACAGCTAAATCTGACTTCCTGGACCCTTTTTCTCATTAGCATTTGTCTTGGTTTCTTTTTCTGTTGTGGTAATAACAATGCTAAAGTAATTAAGGGAGCAAGTATTTATTTCTGCTCACAGTTGGGTTCATTCTGTAATGACAAGAGAATCAAGGCAGCAAGAACTTGGAGCAGCTGTTTATACCGCATCAACAGTCAGGAAGAAGGGAAGAATGCATGTGTTCAGCTGGCTTTCTCCTGTTCATTCAGACTAGAATTGCAACTCATAGGAATGATGCCACCCCTCGTAGGCAGGTCTTCTCATCTCAACCTAATCACGGTGATTCACCCCAGTCATGTTCAGAGGCTAATTAATCCCTCACACACGTTTTGGAGGCTGATCTCCTGTATGATTCCAGATCCTGCCAAGGTGATGGTTAAGACTGGCCATCACAGCATTTTCAGAGAGAACCAAAACAAACAAACAAAAAAATTGATTCAAAGTTTGTCCCTCTCCCCCTGGTTAGGTGAGTACTATTTCCAAGATTTGGCTTTCCTTCATTATTCTCTCTCTCTCTCTCTCTCTCTCTCTCTCTCTCTCTCTCTCTCTCTCCCTCGCGCGCGCGAGTGTGTGTAATAGAGGATTTGCAAACACTAAGGCCACTGAGTCTTGCATTTCTTCTAAGATGCTAGTTTGAATAACTAGATTTCAAGTTAACTCAGAACAGACAAACCATTAGCCATGTGTATGTGCTAAGATGTTTACATGCAGATTCCTTCCTATAGAATTAAGTACAAATATGTTCTTAAGAATGTAAAACAATCCCATTCCTCTGCAAAATAAAGTATAAATGTACTCTTAGAGAAAATGCAGTGTCCTTATCAATGTGCCCCCATCAAAAGAAGCAAATAGCTTCCTCTGGTCTTTCAAGTTACCTTCTCCAGGATGTGTAGGAGGTAAGGTTGTTGTTAACAGGAAAGAGCAGATCAAAAGGCTCGTTAGAAAGATGATCTAAGATGTCTTGTCATGATATTTTTATAATCTATTCAGTTAATAAAACTGACTATTCTCAAACTGAAAATGGAAAAGATCCAGTTTCTTAGCAAATTCATATATACACTGTAAAACTGTTGACCTAAGTTCAAGTTCCTGGAACCCCTGTAATTTCACCAGTAACTTGTGTCTGTAATCCCAACACTCCTGCAGTTAGATGGGAAGCTTGCAGGCCAGTTAGCCCAGCTTATGAAGTACAATGACAGAAAAAACTCGAGGGACCCTGTTCAAACAAGGTGGAATATAAGGACCAAAACTGGATGTTGTCCTTTGATCTCAACAAGCGCACTGTACTGTGTGTACCTGTATACAAATACACATACATGCACATTCATCATTCACACATATACACACAGACAAATTTTAAAACACTCAGGAAAGCTAAGATTCCTTCCTTCATCAGCCTGAATCGTGTTCCATCACGTGTCCAGGCCATGTGCTATGTATCTATCAGTGACACTTGTCCTGCTTTTGCCCTTGGCTATTGTGAATGTTACTCCATAGGTGTGTGGATACCTCTTTAAGACCCTCCTTTCAATTTTCCAATAGACCACAGAAGTATGGTAGTTTATCGTATGGTAGTTTAAGTTTTTAATTTGGGGGCGAACCTTTGTGCTTTCTTCTTGTAATGGCTTATACCATTTTACAATCATACCAACACCTACACTTCAAGAAGGCTTTAATTCCTCGATATGTTTTCCAACATTTACAATTTTCTGTTTTTGTTTATTCGCTTGTTTGCTTGCTTATTTTCTGGAGACAGGGTCTGCTTATATAGCTCAGGCTGGCTTCAAACTTGTGATCCTCTAGCCTCAATCCGTCAAGTGTTGGGGTTATACCTGTGTCTCACTATCCTGGCTTTGTTTGCTAGCTTCTGGTAGTACCCATTAATAGGGTTGTAGGTGTTTTGTGCAGTTTATTAGCACTAGCTCCTGACTGTGGATTTGTATCCAAAAATTGAGCCCCAAACATAGTAAGGCCTTTTATGTCATTGTAGCCTCTTTGTGACCCTTACATGATAATACATTCTGATTGGGTACTTTAAGGCTACAGGGCTGTGACATTAAGATTATAGGAATGCAGCAAGTCTGTGCATGTGAACATTGACACTGATTAGACCATGTTGTTTTTTCTTTGTTTTTCTCTTTCTTGACCCCAAAGGAATTCCTACCTCAGTAAGTATGAAGAGATATATCATTGTGGTTCTAACTTGAATTTCTCTGATAAGTGACCGTTTTAAGCAGTTTTAATATGCTTAGTGTACATTTATGTAATCTTTGGGATATATCTTTTGAAGTTCTTTGTTCATTTATAATTGGGCTATCTGATTTTTTTGTTGAGTTGTGGATGTTCTTTGTGGAGTCTAAACTCCACCAGATTAACTCCCATCAGACAGAATTCGCAAAGACTCTCTTCTCTTTGTACTTTGCCTTTTACTCCACGGCCCCTATACTCTGATGAACGGAACTTTTGAAGTTTGATACTGTGTCTTTTGTCTCTTTTTGCTCTTGTGTGTATGAATTCATTACCCAGTCCAGTGTCCTAAAGCTTATCCTTGTTTTCTTCTAGGACAATAGATAGAACTTTATGTCTCATGTTTAGGTCTTTTATTCATTTTTGGGTAATTTTTGCATATGTTCTGAGTCCAATTTTATTCTTTTGCATGTGGATATAACTCTTCCACGTGGTTCAGTTGTTTCTCCTTAATTATCTGTTAAAGGTTTCTTTTATGTCTATATTTACAGAAACGCTGTTCCACACTTTTCTTTTTCCCTATTTACCTACATTTTGTGTAATACTAAATTCAGTTTTCAAAAAGATTTGTTTTGTTTTTAATTATGTTCGTGCTTCTGTGTGGGGTTAGTATATTTGAGTGCAGGCACCCTTGCAGGCCAGAGGCATCAGATCCCCTTAGAGATGGAGTTACATGGATGTGAGTCACCCAGCAGGGGTGCTGGGAACTGAACTCTAGTCCTCTGCAAAAGCAGCAAGTGCTCTTAACTGCTGAGCCGTCCCTCCAACTCCCAAATTCATTTTTTCCTTCTTTATTCATAAGTATATGTGCATGTCATGTGCATGCATATGAATGTGTGCATGTGTGCACGTGCATGTGTGTCTGAGGGAGTGCCTGTGTACATGTGTGTGCATGTGCATGTGGAAGCCCAAAGCTGATATCAGGAATCTTCATCAATTGCTCTTCTGCCCTATTCTCTGAGGCAAGGTCTCTTAATTAAACCCAGAGCTCACCTATTTGGCTAGCCCTTCTGGCCAGCTTGCTCCACTGATGCCAGCTCTGCGGTCGGTGGCGGGAATTACAAGCAGCTGCCATGCCCACCTGGCGTTAACGTGAGTTTTGGGGAACCAAACTCTGCTCCTCTTGCTTGTTTCGCAAGCACTTTCACTGCTGAGTCCTCTCCCCAGTCCAGTTTAATTTTTTAAAAGACAGATTTTTGTTAAAAAGATAGATGCTCACTAATTATCCTAGGCTTGCCTAGTACTTCTGGCCCTGCAGCTGGGATTATAGACATACACCTCCACACCCTACTCCCGACTTCAAAAATGCAGTTGCTATGAAGTCATTGCAATTTCTACTTAATTCCGCCCAGAGTCATGTATACAATTATTGCTAATTCTTTAAATTTTAGTATAATTTCCTGGTGAAAGCCATCTGGGATCCATGATTGTTTTAGAAATTTAAAAATAAGATTTAAATTCCTTTAGCATTTGTAGACCATTCAAAATGCTGATTATATTTTCAGTCAGTTGTAATGATTTGTACTTTTAATGAAATTTCTCTGTTGATAATGTCTGTGGTATAGTAGTTCCTGCTCTCTCTCTCTCTCTCACCCTTTCTCTTCTCTCTCTCTCTCTCTCTCTCTCTCTTTGCCAATTTTGCTTGAGATTTTCCAATGTACTTATTTTTTTCAAATAAATAGCTTTTTCTCCAACTGATTTTCTGTGTTGTAGTCCCATTCCAATTTCACTAATTTATCGTTTTGTCATTCTTGGTTATTTCTTTTGGTATGTTTTGTGTGTATTTGACACTGGATATTCCTGTCTGGCTCTCTGTGAAGGTAAAGTTTGGTTGTCATAGACAGGGAGGGAGTGTGAAGGGTGTTGGGTGGGATTGAGAAGCGTGGGAAATTAAAGAACATCCACAGACCCACTGGCAGATGAGACATGCTTTCTTTTCTCAGGGAGAGAGCATAGAGGACGCTGGACCAGTGGACACAGAGCAGAATCAATGTGCCCTTGGTACCAAGGACTTTTTTAAAACAGGAAATCACATCATGGTGGCTTCTTGCCAAGACTGGTTCTCTAACAGATTATATCACTCTTTGGGGGTCCTTGGACATTTGACATCAGTCATTTTGTGCTGACTCATAACCCTCCATATGTCTAGTGTTTGCCATCTTGGCTCATGCTGGAAATCCATATCAGCACCGTGCTGTCTAAACCTAACCCGGCCCTCAAGACCTCGGCTCCCCACACCCTCCATCTTGATTTTTGAGTACATTCTCTTACTGAGCCTGGAGCTCACTGAGTGAGTGAGACTAGAGTGTGCCACCACACCTGGCTTTTTGCTAGGGTTCTTGGGATCTGAATTCAGGCCCTCAAGCTTGTCCCACAGTCACTTACTGACAGCCATCGGTGAGCACTGTGTGCTTTCACTTTATCCACTGACAGCCATCGGTGAGCACTGTGTGCTATCCTTTCTGTACTCACTGGCTTTTGTTCTGCTCATTAATATATACTGTATTTTCATTTTTTACTTTAGTGCATTTCTTTCTTGTTCCAGCAATTCAAACTGTGTGCACGGATTGACTTCTGTGTTGTATTAGCCACTTGCCCAGTATTAAAACAAATACACAAGATGATTAAATTATAAAGAGAGGAACATTCATTTGGGCTCAAAGTTTTAGGGATTTCCAGTGCTTGATAAAGTGCCTCATTACTTTGGCCTGTGCTAGGCAGTGCATTATGTGGGAGCATATGGTAGAGCAGAGTGTTCACCTCATGACGGGGACATTAATAGAGAAAGAAGGAGACACTTGGGTTCCACTATCCCTTTCTATTGGTGACCTTGGCTGCCTGGAGAAGCCCCAAGAGTTTACAAAATGAGATCCTGATGACCTTTGTTTCTCTTGTCTATAACCCAGGAACTTCTGTCTGTTGTAAAACTCCAGCACGACCCCTAGCAAATCCACAGGCCACTAGCAGGGAACAACCCATAATAACCCTCCTTTCCTGTAAACTGACTGGATATGAGGATCTTTGTGCCTACTGGGCTCTTTAAGAGTCTCATGTTCGCACCAGGCCTCTGAGCAGAACAATGACTTTCATTCCTCTATGACGGGTCTCTAAATGACAGCCCGAATTCTAATGCTGGAACACTGGACTTGTTTTAATAGAGGGAGGGGAAATGGAGTGGAGTCCCATATATCCAAACTCTTTATGCTTTGAGGGACCTGAAAGGAGACCCGGATGTAATCTCCCTTGCCCTCTTTGTACATGAGATGGGAGGACTCTCCCATTAAGAAACTCAGTGCATCTGTACAGGCATGTCCAACCTCTGGCCCAGGAGAGAAGGTGGCAAGACTAGCTGTAAATGCCGCTCAACAACAATCACAGAGTTGCTTAAGGCATACGTAGTTTGTAACTCCTGGTGTGTGGAAGGGCAAATAACTTTCACAGATAAATTCATCATCCAGTCAGCTTTGGATATCTGTCAGAAACTCAAAAATCAGCCTTGGGTCTGGGGCCTGCCCTTGATGACTTCTAAAGGTGGTTTAAAACCTCTGAAATCTGAATGGATTGTTCTGACAAGAGCACCTCCGTTTAGTATTGTCAAAATCAAGAGGAGGAAATGAAGGCCTCCCCGTGGGAGTAGAGTGAGGAGGAGAGGGCAGCATTGCTCCCGGAAGGCCTGCGGACAGAAAGGGATCGCCTGCACACCCAGCAGACACGTGTGCCAGAAACTAGGCTAGGCCTGAGTGAGGCCCAACCACAGATGCCATGCACTCAGTGTGGGCCGATGGACACTGGCAACAGGACTGTCATGAGGACTGAAGGGTCCCAGGCTTGATCCAGTGGTGAGGCCTTTATGGATCTCTAGTGAGGAGGCTTCAGTCTTTGCCAGCACCGGGCACTTCTGTCACCATTGGCAGGCCGGAAGTGAGTGCGTTCCGTGACGTCACAGGCAGGACCGTTACCTTCTTACTTGATACTCTGCCCCAGGCTCTGGTCTTACTTTTACTCTTGGAAAGTAGATGAGCATCTCATGCCAGGTAATAGGAACCGAAGGACAGTTCCGGACTCAGTGCCCACCTTCTTTCATCACTGAGAAACTGGGAGTTTCACTCACTACTTTCCAGTGATGATGCAATACCCTAATCTCCTGCTTGGATGGGTGTCCAAACCAAGAGAAGAGTAAACTTGTTTTTCACAGATACTGTAGAGGTCTCTTTCATTTTTCAGTCTTTGTTTCTGCTGCCATCCACTTTCCCCCTCACAGGGGTGGAGGGATTGGTGGTTGACCCATCTGTCTGGGACACAGTTGTCCCTGATAGAACAAAAACTGCAACCCCAGCAAAAAATTGACTAAAAGAACCTCTCAGACTTTCCTCACAAACAACAATAAGATATTAATGCAGGCATCTGGGCTCTTGTCACCCAGTTTCTTCAACATGGGCTTTTGGAACCTTGTAACTGTCCATGCAACCATCCTATTTTAGTAGGAAAGACAGCACATGGAGTGTATCAATTAGTAGCGGTCCTTGGAGTCAGCACTGAGGCTACTCCCGTCTGCTTGGTGGGAACCTGTTTTTACATTATTCTTAGCTGTCTGTCTGAAGGTTTTCAGTATGAGTTTCACATGGCTTCTTTTTATGCATTCCAGTACACCTGGACCTTTAATATCTATGTACTTTTGAGTGATCCTCCCTCACAGAGAAGAGTCAGCAGGTTAGTCTGACTGTTCTGCCCAGGGACCACAAGATAACTCTACCTGTTTGGTTAGGCTTTGATGAGATCTGAGGAATCTTTTTCTACCAGGTAGAGCTATTTTACAGTATGTAAACAGCTTTCTCATTTGTTCATTGTCATGATAAATGACCAAATGCCACTCAGAGATCACCCTCAATTCCTGGCTGAAGATGGTATTTAGTACTAAGGAAAAGAGTCCAGTTAGTGCCTCAAGTGGTAACGTACCTGGGCTTTGTTCTGTCTCTGGGAGGATGAATCGTCTCTTCTGTAGGGCTTAGGCGATTTTCTAACTGCTCTTCCTCAATAGCCAATGACAACTTGTAGGTCTGACCTTCCACTCCTGCATGTGGATCCTGGGATACAGTGAACTAGTGAAGCTATTGTATGAGTTCCTTAAAAGAGGGGAAGAGGACTGTCTGATTGGACCCCAGAACAAAGGTCCTCATTTAATCAACTAAAGAAGACCTTTTCATTTGCCCACCTTTGCCTGGCAGCAAGCAGATAAGCTAATTTAACATTATCCCTGGGAGTTCTTACTCAGCAACTGGATTCACTTCACAGCCCTTCCAGTACATGGCTAAGAAACTAGACCCTGTGGCACAGAGCTAGCTGGGGTATCTCAGGGCTTTGGCCACAGTCTTCTTACTAGTTGACAAAGGATTCACAATCACTTTGGGGTCATCTTTGACCATGTACTCACCAACAGGTCTGTGCTCTGCTAGAAGTTAACAGAACACTCTGGGTTGTAGACAGCTACATCGTAAAATATCATGAGTTGCTGCTAGAGTTCTCTCAGGTAATGGTCTACCTTCCATGGATAATGGGACACAACACTATTCCTCCACCCTCCTCTCCAGTAAGAGGCTCAGACCAGCACTTCTCCCTGACCAAGGGCCCAGCAAAACTCTCACCCTTACTTATTCCTCTCCTGACGGAATGACGGAATGCCCTTTCCTGGCCTAATGCCAGCCCTGTGAGGCTCTTTTCTCAAGCCTCATGTCAAGTTAGTCTTGCTGTCCTCCCTAGGCATCAACTGTTGCTTGATCACCAGCTGCTCTCCAAGGCCAACATTTCCTCCACAATTCCCACATTCAAGGCGCCCCATGAATGTGCCTTCAACTCTACTCATTGGGGCCCTGGTGGGATCTATCTTTATGCAAATCACAATTTAAAATGTATGTGCTGATTGGAAGGAGACGCCCCCCCCACCCTATTGTAGAGAACTGCCGCGCCTTAAAGATGGTGCCCGCTTCTGCCTTCCACCATCCCAAGGGTGAGTGCTCTTTAGGAGTAAACAACTCTTTATTGGCTATGGCTGAGGTCTAAGCATGCTTCCGTATATGTGTGCCTATCTACTGTTGCTACGTGGCAGTTCGGGATTGGCTAGCAGGAGAGTACTTAAGTTGTGGGCGGGCTTTCCCCAGGGTCAGAAGTCTGAAGTCAGAAGTCGGAAGTCTGAAGTCAGAAGATTGTTTAAGGTTCCTGAATAAACTGCACAAAGAAGAGTCTGGTGTTGTGTCTTCCTTGCTGGACGAGGTGGTCGTGTCAAGTGGTGGCCCGTACAGGGAACTCATCAAGGGACTCAGAACTTTTGCAGTCAGGGCAGTGCACTGGAAAGTCCTCAGGTAAAGTGGGGATCCGCAACAAAAGCGGGTACTTTGCTAAGTCCCCAGGTAAAGTGGGGATCCACGACAAAAGCGGGTACTTTGCTCCCTCTGTAGGTAAAGACGGGGCGGGGAGAGTTCGCGGGATAGCGAACTGAAAGTAAAATAACGGGCTGAACACATGGACTTTTACATGATCCTTGCTATAGGGGTGGTTCTTAGTTTTTTATTCTGGTACCTTATTTTTGCCTGCTTTTGTAGAAAGCGTACAAGAGGTACTCAGAAAAACATTATGGGAAATACTAGTTCTCATCCAATTTTTTTGGCTCTAAATGGGCTACTTCGTTCTAAGAATTTAGAGCTTAAGAAAAGCACTTTGGAGAGATTCTTGGAGGAGTGTGATACCATTGCACTGTGGTTCGCAGTGTCCGGAAGTCTCACAGTTCCATCATGGGAAAAGCTAGGAAGAGATTTGGACTTTGCTGCTGATCAGGGGACGCTTAAGGGAGGAGTTAGGCCTGTGTGGAAACTAGTCCGGGGTTGTCTCGAAGATCAAAAGTGCAGTGCGCAATAGAAACAAAAGTCAGCATGACGATACTTCTGCTTCTAGCCCTGATGAGCCAACTAGGGAAAATGGAACCAAGATGGGGAGTTCTGTCGGTGTTTCCAAAGCCAATACTGGTGATGTATGATGCTAAGGTTTTTCCTCGCCTTTTTGCTGGTAATAAAAGCTTAGGATTGCCCTGGCTGCCTTTTGATAGCCAAGTAAGTCCCATACAAAAAAATAAAAGTATACTATTACGAGGCAGCCTATGTTTTGCTTTGATTAAAAATATTAGTGAGAATGCTGAATGTGTAAAGCTGTATAATCAATCTGCAGGTTGGTTCGAGGCTCCATTTTGCCATGGAGATATTAAAGGAGATGGGAGATTTCCATGGACAGGCTGCCAGAGTAGAGGTGCTGTTTGGGCTGTTAAAGATTATTTTTCCTTTTCCCCCCAACATTAGTACGGAATTCAATGCTTCCCATGCAGGTGAAAATTTTACTAATCAAGATCCGGTGTTCACCGGAACAGTTAATCCTTTTAATTTGTGGCTGCTGTGTGTTGAGGTAAAACATTCCAACCTGCAGGGGAGCTCGTTAAGCTCAGGAAGTAAACAAGTCAAGAGCTTCAGGAAGGCCCTGAAATTGACCAGGTTCACTAATTTGACTTCCTGCCTAAATTCCTGTGCTCTGATTAGAGGTAAAAATAAGTTGAGCAAAACAAAGTTGGGGCCTCAGTATTTCAGAGTCTGTTCAGATAAAAAAGGTTCAAAAAAAAAAAAAAAGGACAAATGCAATGCAAATGGGATCTGGCTCCACTGGAGGAGTCCCCTTTTGTGGAACCTAAAATCAGGCAGTTATTCAAGAGTCTTTAAATCAGCCAATGTGGCGCATGCTTTGGATTTACAAACCTCCTTAAATTCACAAGTTAAAGGAGGCCTTATGATTGTTAATCAACGCATAGATCTTGTACAGGAGCAATTAGATACACTTTGGCAATTGGCACAATTAGGCTGTGAATGGAAATTACAAGGATTATGCATTACCTCTTGTTGCACCCACCTCCTCCAGCAAGGAAGACTCGACCCTGGACTCTTCCAAAAGCAGTTTATTCAGGAACCTTGAACAACCTTTTGGCTTTTTAATTTTCTAACTTTTTCTTCCCCCCTCCTTACTGCTTCTTCTTCTCCTGGGGAAAGCCCGCCACAGAGTTAAATTCCCTCCTGCCAGCCAACCCCAAACTACCACGTGGTGAAAGCAGATAGGCGCACACAGGCGAAAGCAGGGCCAGACCTCAGCCACAGCCAAATATGGAGCTGTTTGCTCCAGAGAGCGCCCACCTCGGGATGGTGGGAGGCGGGAGCAGGCGCCATCTTTAAGACGCAGCAATCCGCGGCTCTCTACAACCTCTGTTTAATATTATAATTATACAAGGGCTACAAATTTATCTAAGGCTTTGTCCATATATCTTTTACAGAATTGGACACTTGAGTTCGAAGATACCTTGAAGGAGTTGTGGCTGGCTGTAGTACACGTGAACTCTACTCTAGTGGATTTCTCCCTTGCATCGGGGCTGTCCTCCTGGCTGACAACCGCCATGAATCATCTGAAGGAGTGGGCAGGCATGGGAGCGTTAGCGGGCCTCCTGATTAGGGTCTCCCTGGTCTGCCTGTGGTGTTTGTGTAAGATTAGAGCCACGCAAAAGTGGAATGCAGCTATGATCATTCAAGCCTTTACAGCCATTGAAGCTGGGCAGTCTCCCCAAGCATGGTTAATCACCATGAAAAGCTAAGACTCAATGTGGACGGGATGCGAGGCTGAGCACTGCACGAGGTGTTGCTTGCTTGTGTTTGAGCATCTCCTCGGAAGACATGTCTGATTGCATGAAGGTGGTACCCTTAGCTCCTTCCCCTGGGAAAATTGGTACGGGATGGGTATGGGTCACCGCAGGTGATGAGTCTGTGGGTGTCTCCATTACGTAATCCCATTTGTGCACACCGGGGATCAGACCTCTATCTTCGCCCGTTTCTACTGTTATATAAAATAAAAAAGGGGGAACTGTAGAGAGCTGCAGACTGCTGCGCCTTAAAGATGGCGCCCGCTTCCGCCTTCCACCATCCCGAGGGTGAGTGCTCTTTAGGAGTAAACAACTCCTTATTGGCTATGGCTGAGGTCTAAGCATGCTTCCGTATATGTGTGCCTATCTACTGTTGCCACGTGGCAGTTTGGGATTGGCTAGCAGGAGAGTACTTAAGTTGTGGGCAGGCTTTCCCCCGGGTCAGAAGTCTGAAGTCAGAAGATTGTTCAAGGTTCCTGTATAAACTGCACAAAGAAGAGTCTGGTGTTGCATCTTCCTTGCTGGATGAGGTGGTCGTGACACCCCATTATGTGGAAACTACTCTATATGCGTCCCAGAGCTTAGAATGTAGTTGTGGTCCTCGTAGTCCATGGTACCAGGGTGATCCTGTACCCATCCACTGCAGCAATGCTCCTTAACCCTCTCGGGATCATCTACTCTTATCCTGGTTCAACAACTTTAAAGTCAGCAAGGTTAAGGATACTTATTTCTATGTGGTATCAGATTATATACACTACCCTTTGAAGGTTATCCTAATCCTATTTTCTGTCTGAGCTATTGCCTACCCCTGCATAGGTAATGCTCAGTTCATAGGCTAACGTTCATTGAGAATGTTAAGGCAGAGACTCAGAATGACTAAGCACAGCATCACACACCTGTGATCCAAACAGCCTCAAACACTGGGGTTCCCAATTCCATAAATCAAACACCAATGGGTATAAAGAGTCAGACAGGTTCTAGTAAGATAATATGAGTGATTTCAGAAACTCACTCTCATCTTTAGATTGGCCAAACTAAAAATCAACAAACAAATTTCAGTTAAACTACTGAATTTAACAGACATCTGCGGAATATTCCATCCAATAGAAACAAAATATACATTCCTCCCAGCAACCCATGGGATCTTCCTGAAAACAGCCAACACTCTAGATAATGAATCAAGTCTTAACTAAATACAAAAGAACTGAAATAATGTCTTGTATTTTATCAGATCATAGTGCCATAACACTAGAAACGAATATCAAGAAAAACTACAGAAACTACACAACTACATAGCCATACACTCTTAAGTGGGTCACTGGCAAATCCAGGGAGGAATTTTTAAAGTTCCTAGAATCAAATGAAAACGAATGTGAAACTTATCTGCACTTTTGGGATAGTTATGGCAGTTTTAAGAGGAAAGTTTATAGCTGTAACTGCTTGTATTAAAGAAAAAAAAATCAGAAAGAAGGATAATTCAAGCCTCAAAGAAGTAAATGGCAAGAAACAATAAAGATCAGGGCAGATATTAATGAAATAGAGACCAAAAAAATAAATAAGAGTAACACAACCCTAGTGAAACTAACCAAAAGAAACAGAACACTCAAGTTAATATAATCAGAGAAATTCATTTGAAGGTTCAAATGAAATGCAGAGGATACCTAGGGAATACTTGCTTCTTGAGTGCTAGGATTAAAGGCATGTGGCCCCATGCCCAGCCTGCTTTATAGGGAATACTTTTAAATTTTATACTCCAAGAAATTGGAAAACCTAGAAGAAATGGATAAATTAATAGATATACATACCTATTAAAATTAAATTAATAAGATATTAGTAATTTAGGGGCCGGAGCGATGACTGAGCGGTTAAGAGCACTGGCTGCTCTTGCAGCGGACCAGAGTTCAATTTACAGCACCCAGATGGCAGCTGACAACTGTCTGTAACTTCAGCTCTAGGGGACCTGATGCCCTCTTCTGACCACCTTTGGGCATTGCATGCCACAGATGCGCTTAGGCACAAACAGGCAATATACTCATACACATAAAAATTTTAAAAGTAAATAAGTATGGCCCCACAAACTGTACCAAGTTTTCTAATACTTGAAGCCTATGGGATCACTTATTCAGTACAGCAAGTTCTACTCACTGGTCCCCATAGGCTCATGACCATATCATAATGCAAGGTGCATTTAGTCCAGCTTCAAAAGTCCCCATAGTCTTCAACACTCTCAAAACTGTTTCAAAGTCTCTTCTGAGACTTAAGTCAATCTTTTAAGTCCCTGTAAAATCAAAGAGTAAATTATTATGCTTCCAATACACAATGACACAGAATACACATTTCCATTCCGAAAGGGAGGAATGGAGGCACTGTGAGGAGATAATCAGGCCAAAACAAGACCAAAAATTAGCAGGGAAAACATCAAATCCTGTAGCTCTATGTCTGAGGGACTTTAGTTCTTAAGGGCTTAGGTGGTTCTGCAGATCCCACCTGGGAGAAGCTGTAAAAGTCAGCCTCTTCTCATGAATGTTTGAAAATTCTGGTCCCAGGTTTCTGTCAGTCTTCCTGAGTCCTGATTGGCTGGGGGGGGGGGTTCCTCCTTCAGTCACATCTTACAACTACAAAGTTCCTTTACAGTTTAGTGAAAAACAACCTTTGTCCTTTTCTTCAACACCCGAATTTGTGGCTGGATCTTATCTGCAGAGTCAGTGCTGTTTGGGGTGCCTCAGGTTAAAAACTGTTTTGTGGGCAATTCAGTTTGACATGTCATGGCTCATTATTCCTAAGGAACAGTGAAGATTTGGCCCAGATCAATATCTGCCACACAGGCACCCCAAGGCTACTCCATCACCTTGCTAATTGAAGAACAAAGCAGCACAGAGAGCCAAGAGAGCACTGCGCATGTCTTACCCCAGCACAAGCCGGCTATGAGGTGTGACAGACAAATGTGAAATTCTATATGCAATTTATAAAATAATTTTCTTAGGCATTCTTTTCTTTAATTTTTAAAAACACACCTAATTTTAAGGTAGAGGACAAAAGGATAAAACACACATAAAAGCAGTCTGAAGCATATAATTTGTTTATGCTAGACAACTCATCAATAATGTCTGTTAACTCCAGGTGTGACACTCAGAGAGAGCGGAAAGAATATGTTCTGAAGACAGACTGAGCAAGCAGATTATTGAATGATCACAGTTAGCCTTCTCTAGCTGTTACCTGGACACAGAGATTTTGAATTGATATTGACTCTTCTCCGGTGTCTTACAAGATGAACAGAAGCAGAAACAAGCAAATTTAGCTGATTTGATGTTACATTTGATCTTCAAAGATGGGTTACTAGGTTGGGCGAGCACGCCTTTAATCTGAACATTCAAGAGGCTGAGGCAGGTAGATCTCTGTGAGTTCAAGGCTAGCCTGGTCTACATAGCAAGGTCCAGGCCAGCTGTGGCTACAGGGAGACCCTGTCTCAAAAACACCCCACAAAAGATCGGTTATTTGTTTAAGACATTGATTCTTTACCTACATCATTCTCAGAACTGATTCCTAGTTGAAACAACCAGAGCTAAACTTCTTTAGAAGTCAGGGGAATAAAATTTTGTGAACTACATAGATGTATTTGCTATTTATATAATTTACAGGTTTTTAAAAATGAATATCAGTATTCCTGAGGGACTTTAACATAGGAAATATAACGTGTAAATGTTTCAATCTCAGCAATTTAGCTGTGGAGAATTGGTTTCTCAAGACTTAGTCTTCTTCTTGTTGATAGCCAGCATTTATTGCACTGTTCCCTGGACTCTGTTTTAGATACTTTACATAGAACTGACTTATTTCCTCCTCTAGGAACATTAATACTACTATTCTATTTTACAAGAAGAAAATTGATGCAACAAATTATTCAGTAACTTGCTCCAATAGATACTAAGGGGTGGACTTGGAATTTAAACTCAGCTATACATTTATATAACCAAACAGCCACTGTGTGCTTTCTTTCTGCTGCTCTGTCACCCTCCCTCCCTCCCTCTCTCCCTCCCTCCCTCCCTCCCTTCTTCTCTCCCTCCCTCCATTCTTCCCTCCCTCCCTCCCTCCCACCCTCCCTCCGTTCTTCCATTTTCCATCCCTCCCTCTCATCCCCTTCTTTTTGTCATTTTTCTATGTTACCCAGGCTGCTTTTGAATTCCTGGGCTCAGTGATTCCCCTGCCTCAGCCTCCCAAGTGAGAGATTACAGATAAGCACCACTGTGCTCAGTTCCAATGTGCTCGATCACTGTTTAGCAATAATTTAATGTTAAAATCTAATTTCTATAGTTTCCTTCCTCCTTCCCTCCTTCCTTCCATTTCTTTCTTCCTCTCTATCTTTTCCTCCCCCTCCCTCCCTCTCTCCCTCTGTCCCTCCGTCCCTCCCTCCCTCCTTCCCAGCTGACCTTCCTTCCTTCCTTCCTTTCTTCCTTCCTTCCTCCCTCCCTCCCTCCCTCCCTCCCTCCCTCCCTTCCTTCCTTCCTTGGCCCCTTCACATCTAGACAATCACTCCACCACTGAATCACACCCTATGGTTTTCCATAACTTGTGAAGCTGGATAAGGAAACCAGTACATATTTAAATGATTTTTCTCCTAGACACTCAGTTCCAAACAGCTTTAACACAGGAATTGTACATGCCTTAAATCCCAACAGAAGCAGGCAGATCTCTGTGAGTCCAGTCTGACCTATACAGTGAGTTTTATTAGGTCAACTGGGGCTGCAGAGAGACTCCATCTAAAAACCAACCAACCAAACAAGATGGGAGTTATAAGTTATGGGCAAATAACGATATATGTATAAATGACAAGTCGTGGACTCTAGTGTTTTACTCTCGGCTAAACCTTTGTTATGATAAAATCATAACCAATGTATCTAGGGTTAATGAAAACTATGAATTAGTCAATGTCTAGATGTAGGCTTTGGTTTACTCAAGTTGACCGCTAAATTATTTATGTGAAGTTGACCATTTTATTAAGCAGTAAATGATTGGCATTTGAAAACATTTACTCTCCTGCCTTTTCGTTTACTTGTTACCTTTTGCTTTGTGATCCTCTGGAGAAGAGGTGGTGTCACTCAGACTCTGGTCCTGGAGCAGCACATCATCCTTCTTTGATGCTGTTTCACAGATATCTTGCTTCTTTGCCTCAAACATCTTATTTCTCTTCAGCTTCTCATTACTATCAACGTTTGGTTTTATTGTGTTAGTTGGCTTTCCATTGCTATGATAAAATGCCTGAGGCTTATTTTGGTTTATGGGTTCAGATATTACAGTCAATACTTGCTTGACTCCTTTGTTTTTGAGCTTTTGGGAAAGCGGAACATCACAGAGGGGAACACATATTAATAGTGTAGCAAAGATGCACTCTTCCTGGTAGCCAGGGAGACAGGATGGAAGGAAGATGTCCTTGGCCCAGCATCCCCTTCAAGGGCACACATTCCATTAGACTTTACCTTTCAAAAGTTTTGCCATCTCCCAACTGTGTTTGTCACAGGCTGGCAACCAAACCTCTATCTATTTTTTTGCGTGGGGTGGGTGGGTATTTTAAGACAAGGTCTCCCTGTAGCTCCAGTTGATCTTGGAACTTTCTTGAAGATTAAGCTAGCCTCAGTTTTACAGAGGTTTTCCTGCTCATGCCTCCTGGGTGCTGGGAAGTGCACTACCATGCCTAGCTTTTTATTCATTTATTTATTTTTGTTGTGATTTTGAGATTGGGTCCCTCAACCAACATTTACATACATGACCTTTAAGGAACATATTTTAAAATATTTATTAATATTTATGGGGATTCTGGGGGGAGGGTTGGGACAGAGTCTCCAGACTGGCCTTGAATTTGTGATTTTCTTGCCTCTGTATTTCGTGTGCTGAGATTATAGGCATGCACCACCATGTCTTTTTTTCTTTTCTTAAAAATGCTTTTTTTTTATTCTTGAAAATTTCATATATGTATGACATATAGTAACATATCCTCTATTTCCGCTCTAGCTTCCCCATATCTACCCCAACACACCTCCCAATTTCATGTCTGTTTTTTAATAATCCACTGAGTCCAATTAATGCTGAACATACAAACATGGTATGGGGTAATCCACTACAGTATGGGACTCCTATTAATGGTCACATCCTCCAAAAAATTATTTTATCCCTTTCAGCTGTCAGTAACTCCCCCGTGAGGGTGGGCCTAGAGGTCATCCACGCTGTCCATGCTGGAATGCTCACTGTCTTGAACTTGTGCAGGTAACCACAGCTGTTGTGAGTTCATAAGTGTGGTAGCACTTCTCCCCATCTCCTGGTTTTCTTTTTACTACCTCTGGCTCAAAGTCCTCTGAGCTTTGGTTGGGGGAGTGTGTTCATATAGGTGTCCCATTTACAGCTGAGCACTCAGTCTCTTATTCTCAGCACTTCGGCACCATGAACTTTTTTTTTCCTCTTTAAGTTTTTAAAAAACATTCTATTTATTATTTTTATTTTATGCATATGAGTGTATTGCTTGCATGTATGTAAATGCACCTGTTGTGCAATGTCCACAGGGGTCAGAAGAGGTCCCCTGGAACTGTAGTTACAGATGGTTGTTAGATGCCATGTGGGTACTGGGAACCAAACCTGGGTCCTCTGCAAGAGCAGCCAGTGCTGTCTTAACCACTAAGCCATCTCTCCAGCACCCCTTTTTCCCCTTAAAATTGGATTTACAGTGAACATGTTTTACTGCTTTAATTTACATACATTTTTGTAACATAGTTCTTTTTGAAGAAGATTATCCCTAAGTTAACTATAGATATGATAGCTGTTCTGCTGGTAGTCACAATTTTCCATGAGACATTGGTTTTCAGGCATAATAAAAGTTTTAAAAAGGGTCAGCAAGTTGGGTTGTAGGTAAAGGCTTGACAACCTGAGTTTGAGCTCTGGAACCTACATAGTAGAAAGATAGAATTATCTTCTCTAAGTTGTCTTCTGAACTCCATATGCATGCCATGCCACACACATGCATATACACACTACCCCCTCCACACCAAAAAACCTTTTAAAAATTAAATTAATGAATCACAAATGAATAAACATCATTGTTGACTTTTTAGGTAACAGCTTTATTGAGATGAAACTTACCGCCCAAGGCATGCCTCTTGTCTAGCTGAGAAGTAGTCTCAACCAGAAAAATATTCTGATGGCCTAAGTCATCAACAGCACAGGTGACTGGATTCAAGCATGTAAAAGTCCCTGGAGGTTTCTTTAACCTGGAACTTGAAGAAACACAGTTACTTGATATGCAGAATTTAAAAATATTTCAGTGATCAAGTCCATTGACTAAAATCTTATAGTTTCTGCCTTTGAATAAAAGTGCTTCAAGTTCAATATAATGAAAATACACATTTTGTTCTACTTTTTTTGTTTTGTCGTTTTGAGACAGTCTTTTCCTGTAGCCACAGCTGGCCTGGAACTTGCTATGGAGATCAGGCTGACCTTGCTCTCATAGAGATCCACCTGCCTCTGCCTCCAGCATGCTGGGATTAATGGTATGCAGCACCATACCTGGTTTTCTTTTTCCTGCTTTTAGAGGTAATTGGTATTTATACTAATTTCTAATCTATCTTTAAAAATTTTGTTCACAATATATTTCTTGAGGTTAGAATTGGAGATAGCTCCACTGAGACATTTCCAGTGTGAATCTGCTGGCTGCACATACCACTAAAGCTGAACTGAGGTTGGATTCTTGGTCCTAACCATGTTTCTTAGTACTCTTTTGACTGCAAAATGTTTTCTTGATGGAGCTGGCACAGATGAGAAGTGGGAAACCATCCTGATTATTGCGTCTCGTTTATTCGTTTTTCTTAAGCTTTGCAGTGGCAGTGAAAAGCAGGGACGGACGGGAGAGGACAGTCTCTTTCGTTGATTTTGCTTTGTGCATGGTGAGAAGCTTTGATTTACATATTTAGATATTTTACCTTTGGCAATTGCTTCTTTCTGTCAAATGTTGCGGTAGGAGTGATAAGGTAAGCATCTAGCTTTTATGAAGGAATTATGTAAAAAGGATGAAACCCACATATAAACTATTCATGTATAGCCAATGACAACGTGGGCGTAATAAGGTTACCAGTTCAGGGTGGGGGGGCATGCATGCCTCTAATCCCAGAACTTTGGAGGCAGGAGCCGATGGATCTCTGTGAGATCAAGCTCAGCCTGGTCTACATAGTGAGTTCCAGGCCAGCTGGGGCTACAGGGAGACCTTCTCAAATAATAATAATAATAATAATAATAATGTTACTAATGACCATAAGCAAATAAATATGTACATAGAATAAAAATGTGCTCTTATAACGTTACCTTTATGAAAACAAACTTCGAGTCGTAGAAATCTGTTGCCCGCTTACAGCAGCCTTTTCAACCCCAGGTGTGCTTGCAGTCACCGTCTCTGTGATTTCTCTCCTTTGCAGCGTCTGTGTTGCTCTTTGTTTAGGAACTCTCTGACTTCCTTTCCACCAGCTTAGCAAGTGGAACAAGCACTTTCTGTACAAAACTCCTGGTAATTATCCTCCCACCTCAGCTTCCCAAGTATCTTGGGAATACAGATACATGCTATATTGCATACTGTATTCTTTTATTAAGTTATTGTATTTGGCTCTCAAGGTATGCACAGCATTCAAAAAACCAGGCATATAAACAAGCTACTATACATTCATTAGTACCATCTAGGATGTCGGAGGACTGTGATCAGAACCACAGCAGAAACATGGCCTTAGAGACTTGTGTCTTGCACTACCAGTTGTGGTTTGGAATGTTCCCCCTGAATCACTTATACACTGGAGGGTTGGTCTCCAATTGTTGGTGTTGTTTGTGGAGATTTTGGAAACTTCCAGGGGAGGCTCACTGAAGAACACAGACTGCCTGGAACATCTCCTTGGGAACCATGTCGTGTCCCCGGGCCCTCCCTCTCTTTGGTGCTCTGATTCCTGGCTGTCATGATGCTAAATTCTCTTTTCTGCCACGCCCTCTCTACCATGATGCTGAAATTACGTACTAAATCATTTTTGTCCTTTTGAATTATTAATGTCAGATATCTGGTCACCACTGTGGGAAGCACCTAACATAGGACACACAAATGTGCCAGGGGAGGCTTACTGCTGAGACAAAACCATGCGGTCCTTAAGGCTTCAGAAGGAGCCAGTAGGGGAATTTGGAAAAGTATGAATATGTAGGCCAAAGAAAGCCTGTAATGCTGTAGGGAGAGCTTAAGTATTCTCATTCCAAAAGAAAGAAACAGCTGATGAGAACTCGTCAGACCTAAATATTGATAGGAATTTATTTCTATAGTAGGTCTCCAATTTCTACACTTGCCCCTTTCTCTGGTCAAGATGTCTGACACAGGGAGTGATTTCACTGTTTTTGACAGGAGGATAACCCCTTGGAATACTCCAGAGATAGCAACTCTGAAATGTGGATTCGAAAAATCATAATTCCAAAGCATTAAAAGAAGATGACTCCGAAGCAGCAAGCTGCTTCCAAAAGGTTTTGGAACTACAGAGTAAAGAGGAGATTGAAATTTTAAAGCAGCGGAACAGATGAATAACTTCAAGTTATTCAGGAATGGTGAACAACTATTGATCTACATTCAGATCCAGTCACAATAAACTGTTATGAAAAATCCTTTAATGCTATGTTTGATTATATCTCTAATTCTAAACAGAGGGATTTACTGAAGGAATTTTATAAAGCATCATTGCAAGTATCAAAAGATGCTGAGAATGGTGCACTGTGGTTTAAGACAAGAACAAAGCTTGGAAAATTATATTTAGAGCAACAAGAACATGGAAAGCCCCAAAAATTGTATATGAGTTACATCAGCCTGATGGTGGAGAAGATGACCCCTGATAGAGCACCTAGTTACATCAGCCTGATGGTGGAGAAGATGGCCTCTGAAAGAGCACCTAGTTATTAGAAATGTATGCTTTGGAAACCCAAATTCATGGCACAGAAAAATAACAAAACTTAAGGCATGCTATGAACATCATTTCCCATTCAGTGTGCCATCCTTCATCCACTGATGGTGGGGTCATTAGAGAATGTGGAAGCAAAATACACTGGAGAGCAGATGGTTTTTGGAAAGCACACACTGAAGTTTTGTAGAAGGTTTTAAATATTATGAGGAATCAGAAAGTTCAAGATGAATCATTTGTTTAAAATATTTAAAAAATTCTACTTATTTATTTTTTATTTTATGTGTGAATATATTGCCTGCATGTAAGTGGGTGCACCATCTACATGCAATGTCTATGGAGGTCATATACTCTGGAAGGACAGTTGTTAGCTGCCATGTGGGTGCTGGGAACTGGACCCAAGTCTTCTGCAAGAGCAGTCAGTGCTCTTAACTGCTGAGCCATCTCTCTAGTCCCTTGTTTAAAATATCTATCTTAGCAAATGTGCTAATGAAATCAAAAGTAAATTCATTTGATTCACAGGAGGCCAAGACATATGAAAATGATCCAGAAATTCTTGCTGACAAATTTAGCAAGTGCCTATCAGAATAATGACATAACCAAATTTGAAAAGATTCTGAAAATAAATCAGAGCAATATCATGAATGACCCATCCATAAAAAAGCAAATCAAGAGCTCGTAGGAAACATCAGAATAGAAGTTCTTATAAAATTAATTAAGCCTTACACAAGAATACATATTCCTTTTATTTCTAAGGAGTTAAACACAGACGTGGCTACTACACTGTGGGTTGGATAACACAATTCATGGCTAAACTGATCAAGTCAACCAGCTCCTTGAATGGGATTATCAGAAGAAGGGTGCCGCATGATATACCACAGTAGATAAATGGACCAACCAATGAAATTCTCTGAACCATGCTGTGGTCCATAAGCTTCTTACAGATAACAGCCTCTTCTGGATGTACTTAAGGTAATAGTACAGAGATGCAATCCTTAAAAGACCCAAGAATGTCAAATGTCTGTCAGGTGAAGTACCTTGAAAAGGACTGGAGTTACAGAGAAGTACCTGGTTTTCTTTGCTGCTGTGTTCAGCCCTGATCTGAAGAAAATCAAAACATCATGAGATTTATGATGTATTGACATTTTGCCCTAAACTTAAGGCATTGTAGTAATTTGTCATGGACAACAGAACCAGAGAGAAGATTTGTATCATGATTTGAAACACACTGACATACTACTGTTGATTAATTGTAAACATATGTTACCTGAAGAAATTCCCCCACAAATAGCCTGTAATAACTTGAAATTCATACCCTTAGAGCATCTGCTTTTCTCATGTATAAATGAAAATGTTTGCTGCATTTTGTACAACAGCAGTTCTCTAAAAATGTGTCCGTATATTTCTGTACCTGCAGCATAGTGAAGGTTTAGATGAAACCCCATAATTAAAGTGGCATACTGTCACTTAGGTTACAAGCAAAAAAATAAACAGTGCCACTCAGAAATCCTCTTTGCTTCCTGTGTTTTTATTACATTTGTGGTAGCTCTTTTGTTTTTTAGTACCTAAGGAATTTCAGATTGTTTTATCTTCAGGTAAGATTTAAAAGCCCAAGAGTAAATGAGACTTTGAGCCTATCTGTGAAAGAATGTGACTATTCTCCAGCAACCAAATTTATAGACTAAAAATATTTTCAGTTCCGTGAAGTGAAATGTTGGGTATAACTGAAAAAAAAGAAGGGGAAGACTAGGGATGGAAAGGGTTAAGTGGGATGCAGGTGGAATGAGGAACCTGGGAGGTTCGAGTCCCTGAGAACTACAGTAACAACTGGCTTGGCAATATGCTCATGGTTACAGTTGTGGCACAATCGCCATGTGGGTTACAATCACTTTCTGATTGGACTTAACATCCACTTCACAAGTTGAAGCCCATCCTGACACTGCTAGCAAGTCTAGAAAATTGTGGCTGTATGGGTTACAGGCCACAGGGGAGAGCCTACTGCTAAATGGACATGGCACTAAAATGAGTCCTAATGACATTGTTCTTTCTATCCGTAGGTTAATGCTTCTCACGACTCTCATCAGAGAAATCTCCTCATGCAGCACCTGCTGATTAACACCCACAAATGGTCTACAAGAAGAGAATAAGAGACTGCAGAGTGCTCAGGCCTGAACAGCACACCTATATCGGCCGTCTGCCACCGAGGCTCGGGATCATGTGGAACAGGGGTGGAAAGATTGTAAGAGCCCGAGGTGGTGAATGTCCACCAGGAAAACAGAGTTTTCCAGACAGCTGGGAAATTACTCATATGAACTCACAGCAAAGGTGGCAGCATGCACAAGTGCCATGGAAGCTCAAGTCAGACAAAATCCCAGCACAGAGGTGGGGAAGTGGCTAAGAAACTCCAGTCTTGCCTGAGGAACTGCTGGAAACTGATAGATGCTGGCAGAGGAGGAAGTTTCCTTTAAGGATGTAATGCTGGGTAGATTAACCAGGCTGCAGTGGACGGACCACACCAAAGAGATTAACCAGGCTGCAGTGGACGGACCACACCAAAGAGATGAACCAGGCTCCAGTGTATGGACCACACCAAAGGACATTTGCAAACAGAAATTACATATATTCTCTCTCTCATTCATATCTATATCTGTATCTATATCTATACCTATATCTATCTATATCTATCTATATACATTATATGTATATATATATATATACATATATATATATATATACATATATATATATATATAAATAAATTGGGTGGAGGATTGTAAGGGGGTCGCAGTTAGGGGAAGGGCCTGAATATGATCAAAATATATTGCATGAAATTCTCAAAAATTAAAAAAGAGCCTAATGGAAACCAGCTAATTTGTAAAAATGGAATTGTTTTTAAAAGGAGATTGAGTGGAGATGCCCTGTGTGTACGGATACTGCCTCTGTCAGAGTCCAGAGGTCATTAAATGAGAGCCCGAGTGCCACGTGGGGGAAACCTTCTTATAGGTTATTGCTCCAGAGGTGCCAGAGACCCCTCCTGAACAGTACTGGCCATTGTTGCCCTTACTCTTAGAAGACCCTATAGGTAAAGACACTATGTACTTTGGTTGCAGGACATAGAGAAGTCAAGGTGGACCTGAGCTAGAAACTTCCTCCCTGTTCTCTAGTTTTGATAGTCCTGAAATTGATATCCAGACTGCTGGGGGAGAAGCGCTATCAATATTCTTAACCAGCTGTGGACTCTGCATGCTGCAGTCCTGACCTGTTAGGCAAGATGTAGCTACTGATACAATAGTGGGAAGGCCGTTATGAGGTGTGCTGGTCAGTGTTGTCAGCTTGAGGGACTCTAGACTCACCTGGGGTGTGGGTCTCTGGGAATGCTTCTGGGGGATTATCTTGATTAGTGATATGGGAAGACTTGCTTTCCTTATGAGTGAGACCATCCCTGGGCAGGGGATCCTGGGCTGAGTAATGTGGGAAAAGCAAGTGCAGCAGCTATCTGTGTACATTCCTCTCTGGTTTTTGACTGCTGGAGCCATGTGGCCACTCCCTTAAGCTCCTGTGACTTCAGCTTCCATGCTGTGATGGATGATATCCTGAATCTGTGAGCTAAGAGAGCTCTTTCTCTCAAGGTTGTGCTTGTCAGGATACTCCATCACAGCAGCAACAACAGCAACAAAAACTAAGGCATGGGGTAAACAAAAGTTGTCTGATTGGATCTGAGGGCCACTTCACAGGAGGAGATTAAAACCTGATACTCTGAACATGGTCAAAACCCTGTGGCTAGGGAGGTCATCCATTCTAGAGAAGAGGCCACTAGTGTTGTTTTCTGAATGGACAATGGACAATGGACACGGAGAATGACAATAGTCAAACTGCCTTCCGAATATTTATGTTTATACCCACAAATGCTGCACTCAACTTTGATCAGAGAAGTTTCTTTTCGCAGTGGGCAATGGTTAATTCAGAGGTTCATAAAAGTCAAGGTGATGAGAATAAGTGACTATGGAGTATTCATCCTTAATTAGGGTGTCCGCATCACATCTCGCCTCTCTGACATGGGGAAAATTACAGAACACGGGGCAGAAAGACCGTCAGAACCAGAGGATAAGGAGAAGCGCTGTGAAACGCTGTCTTCTGCACGTGATGTGGCCATTGCACTCATGGACTCACAACAGCTGTGGTAATCTGCACAAGACCTGCACCAGGCTGAGCCCATTCAAGCAGAGCTGTGAGAGGGGCTTATGAAACTCCACCCCTAGCAGAGGAGCTGTTGGCAGTTGGGGGAGGGGAGGTATTTTTCTCCAGTGGTTTAGTCCTGGTAAGTCTCGCCCACCTACCCAAGTTCACGCAAAGAACCCTAATTAAACTCAGGGAATCATTGAAATAACATATATGATAACAAAAGGGGTATATATTGGAAGGAGAAGGGAATGGCAAGGAATAAGAAAGGCATGTTGTGAGGTATTTCACCAGAGGAGACCACTCAGACACAAGATATTGCCAAAAGAAAATCTTTAATAGTCAGCTGATGACTACGCTGGGCAAATTTGTCCCATGTATAGCACAGGTTTTTCTCAGAGTCAGCCTTATATACAGGAAGAAAAGAATATTTAAGTTCTAAAGCTTCAGAGTTGGCAGTCCCCCTAACAATTCCTATTGTACAGGAGGAAGCCAAGCAGAAAGCACAGAAGCCACAGATCAGTCGTTAGCCATGGTAACCAGGTGCATGCTGACCTTTTCTGCAACCCATACTTTGGTCAAAGTTCTCCAAACCCACACTTTGCATTAACTGCTTCCAGCTTTAACTACTTAACTACTGGGTTTAGCTAAGACACGGAGCAGCTATGGTCAGTCTTGAGGTGCCTCACCACAGGGCAATGGGGAGCTAATATGGTCGATATACGTTACACATATGAAACTGTCAAAAATAAAAATATTTGCAAAGAAATAAAAAATACTGGACATTTATAAAACAACCAAACAATTATAGAGACATTTAAGTATGTTTCCTTTTTATGTTGTGAGTCGGAGCCTTTAACAACTAACCCATCCAGTAAATTTCTTCTTAGTAAGTACCAAAAGAAAAATGGATCGGGGTTCTAAATGTCACATGATTATTGAATGACACTTCCCATTTTCATCCTAGGGAAGATAGAGCATAAGCTAACTGACAAAGTAATTACTTAGGAAAGAGGCAGAGACTGCTGGTAGGTAAGAACACAGAGTTTTGAGAGTAAAGTGTGGTTCTTGCCTTAAAAACCTAGCTCTCAAGGGATACAGAAACATAAACACATACCACCAGCATGAATTCTTTCACAGTAGAAATCCGAATTTGTATTTTTATTGATCATATAAATAATTTTGGCTTTGGGGGGATTTTGTTGAACTTTTGGTGTTTGTTTCTTTGTAAAGGCCCCTTCTATACCTGCAGACTTAGTGTCACTGGGTTCAGCCAATCTCAAAAAAAAAAATCTACTAAAAAAAATACTGTTAAGGGCCATTCATAGTGGCCCACGCCTTTAATCCCAGCACTCAGGCAAAAGCAGGAGGATCTCTGTGAGTTTCAGGCTAGCCTGGTCTATGATCTACATAGGGAGTTCCAGACCTGCTGGGGCTACAGGGAGACTCTGTCTCAAAAACCAAAACAACAACAAAATGTAATGATGTTAAAGTAAAATTGTGTCTTGTGCAGAATGTAGACTAAAAGGATATGAAAGTAGAAGGCAGCCTATGGGGGTGGGAATGGAGCCAGTGGGACGGCGAGGGGAAGAAAACAGTGGAGGGCTGTGGACGAAAATGACGGCGCACACCTGTAAAAACGTTATGACGAATCCCATTATTTGTACAAATAACATCAGTAATAATAGAACATGTAGCTGGAGAGAGGGCTTAGTGGTTAAGAGCATTGACTGCTCTTGCAGAGGACCTGGCACCTACATGGCAGCTAACAATTGTCTATAATTCCAGTTCCAGAGGTTCTGACACCCTCTTCTGAACTCCACGGGCAGTGCACAGCACAGGTGCCCTTACGTACATGCAGGCAATACACTCACACAAATGAAATAAAAATAACAAATAAAATATTTTTTTAAAAAGGAAGCTGGATGTGGTGGCACATACCTTTAAAGGTAGCACTTGGGAGGTAGAGGCAGGAGGACTGCTGTGAGTTCAAGGCTAGCCTGGTTTACATAAGGAGTTCCATCCGTTTGCCTGTGAGTTTCATAATTTCATTCTTTTTAGAGCCGAATAATATTGCACTGTATATGTGTACTACATGTTGACTATCCAGTCATCAGTTGATGGACATCTAGGTTATTTCCGATTTCTAGCTATTATGAAAAGGGCAGCAATGACCAAGAATGAATAGGTGTCTTGTAGTAGGTTGAAGAATTTGTTGAGTATATGCCTGAGACTGGTGTGACTGGGTCATATGCTAGGTCAATTTCAAACTCTTTGAGGAATCTCCACACTGATTTCCCTAGTAGCTGTTCACATTGCTACCAGCAATGTTCCCCTTACTCTACAGCCTTGGCGGTGTTCGCCGTTCTTTTGATTTCTGAGAGCGGGTAAGATGAACTCTTGGAGTGGTTTTAATCTACATTTCCCTGATGACTAAAGATTTTTTTTTAACATTTTAAAAAGTATTTCTGAGCCCTTCACTTCTCATTTTTAGAAAACTGTCTATTCAGTGTAATTGGGGGGTTTGCTTGATGTTTTTAGTTCTTTGTGTAGTCTAGGTATTAACTCTCTGTCAGAGGTAAGCTGGTGAAGATGGTGTTCATTCCGTAAGCTGCCTTTTCTCTAGAACGATGGTGTTCTTTAATGTCCACAAAATTTTGCTTCATGCAGTTCCATTTTGTCAGTTGTTGGACCTAATGCTTGTACTATCAGAGTCCTGTTCAGAAAGTCCTTTCCTATTCTTATAAATTCCAATTTATTCCCTGCTTTATCCCCATCTGGCTCTGAGTGTCGGGTCTTATGTTGAGGTCATTGATCCACTGGAGTTGAGTTTTGTGCATGGTGAGACATAGGAATCTAGTTTTATTTTCTACATGCCCTGATCCAGCTTGAGCAGCACCATTTGATAAACATGCTGTCTTTTCTCTGCGTGTATTTATGGCTCTTTTGTCAAAAATCAGGTGGATGTAATTGTGTAGATTTAAATCTGGGTCCTTAATTCTTTCTATTATGTTGATCAGTGTGTCTGCTTTTATGTCAGAACCATGTTGTTTTTATTACTACAGCTCTATAGTGTAATTTGAGAGCAGGGAGGATAATGCCTCCAGAAGTTCTTTTATTTTCCAGGATTATGTTGGCTATCCTATTTTTTTGTGTGTTTCCATATAAAAGTTGAGATTATTGTTTCAATTTCTGTGAGGAATTATATTGGTATTACATTGAGTTTGTAGACTGCTTTTGGTGGGATGGCCATTTTCCTCCTCTGTGAGCATGGGGGGGTCATGTTTGGTATCCTTTTCAATTTCTTCAAAGTCTTGAAGTTTTTGCTGTAAAGGTCCTTCACTTCCTCGATTACATTCATTCCAAGATATCTTACACATTTTGAGGTTATCATGATTGGGATTGTTTCTTGCATTTCTTTCTTGGTTTGTCTGTTGCTGGTATGTAGGACAGCTACCGATTTGGAGGTGTTAATTTATATCCTGCTACTTTGCTGAATGTATTTATCAGCTCTAGGAGTTTTCTGGTCCTTTATGTATAAAATCATATTGTTTGCAAATAAAGATACTTTGACTTCTTCCTTTCCAGATTGTATTCCTTTATCTCTCTCCTTCATTTGTCCTACTGCTCTGGCTGAGACTTCAAGTACCATATTGAACAAGAATGGAGAGAATGGACATCCTTGTCTTGTTCATGATTTTAACAGGAATGCTTTCAGCTTTTCTCCATTTGTATGATGTTGACTGTGGGCTTGTGTATATTGCTTTTATTATGTTGAGATATGCTCTCTGTATACCTAAGTTCTCTATAGCTGTTATGAATGAATGTTGGATTTTGTCAAAGGTCTTTTCTGCATCTAATGAGATTATCATGTGTTTTCTGTCCTTGAGTCTGTTTACATGGTGGGTTAAATTTATTGATTTATGTATGCTTAGCCATCCTTCTATCTCTGGGATGAAGCCAACTTGATCATGGCAGGTAACTTTTCATTTGTTTTAGCATTCAGTTTGTGAGTATTTTGCAAATGTTTGCATCTATGTTCATCAGAGGGGTTGGTTTATAATTTACTTTTCTGTTGGGTCTTCCTCTGGCTTTGCTATTAGAATAATAGTGCCTTCATAGAAAGAATTTGGAAGTGTTCTTTCATTTTCTATTATACAGAATAACTTGGGGTATTTGTACTAGTAAAGGTTTTGGAAGAATTCTGTGCTGTATCCTTCTGGTCCTAAGTTCTTTTCAGTTAAGAGATTTTAAATGATTATATTTACTTCATTTGTTGTTATGAGTCTGTTTAAATTATTTATGTCATTTTGATTTAATTTTTGTAGGCTGTGCATATCAGGAAAGTTGTCCATTTCGCCTGGACTTTCTAGTTAAGTAGAATATATATCTTTTTTGAGACAAGGTCTCCCTGTAGCCCCAGCTGACCTAGAATTGGTTATGTAGACCAGACTGGCCTTGAACTCACAGAGATCTGCCTGCCTCTGCCTCCAAAGTGCAGGGATTAAAGGCATGCACCAGCTCACCAGGCCCTGGAATATATATTTTTAAAGCATGTCCTTATGATTTTCTGAATTTGTTCAGGATGTTTTCCTAAGTTTTTAAGAACATGTTCCATAAAATCCCAGAAATTATGGAAAAGGCAAACCCACAGATCACGTAGCTAGAAGATTAATCATCACTGCACTCAAAAGGATCATTGAGTGCATAAAACATCCCAATTTAATGAGTTTAGTACATTTCAATAAAAATTATATGCTACGAATTTTACTAATAACTTTCAAACTCATGATGTCAACTTTCTGTGAAAGTAAAACTCTAAAATATCAAACCATTTACCAAACTCAAAATTATTCAGCCATCCTCTAACATATAAAAACACTTATTATTTCAACAAGCCGTACACTAAGTGATAAACTGCTCTTAGCATTCATAAACTTTTGAACCAGTGATGCCATTTGTATAGTTTTCCTGATAGGAGTTTGAATCAGGTTTTTTTTTTTTTGGTATCACTTTTTGGTAAAGCACAGGGGAGCAGTAATACTTAGGTGAATTGTTTATATAAACATAGTTTATATAAACTTCTCTGTTTGACGTGTTAGGGAATGTGTTGTAGAGGTCACACTAAGAATAAAATCCATTATCAGAGAGCCAATTTGGGGGGCTGGAGAAATTGCTCTGTGGTTAAGAGAACTGATTTCTCTTGCAAAGGACACAGGTTCAATTCCCAGCACCCACATGATAACTAAAAACAGTCCATAACTCCAGTTTTCAGGAATTCAATGCCTTCTTTTGACCTCCATGGGTACAGCATGAATTCTTTGCTGTGAGCATGTTTATTAAAATTGGCCATTACACTAATGATTTCATGTCTTTAAAGCATCTGAAGTAAACATGACATAGAAGGAATAAGACAGAGCCTTGAATGACCAAGGAAACTGATCAGGAAAATGACCTTAGATTATGGAATTTTCTATTACAGATATAATTTTATTTCGGGAACAATATTTTAAAAAAAAACTAAAAAGCTGACTTCACAGAAAGAGAAAGTAGAAAGACAAAGGGAGAAGTTCTGGGGCGGGGAGATGGAAAGATCTGAGGAGAGGCTGGACAGTGGGTGCACAGTCAGATGACAGAAATCGGCTCTGTCATCGCACTGCACAGCAGGTGAGTACTATTAACATCAGTAGAGTGTGTATTTCAAAACAGGTAGAAGAGGGGATTTTAAATGTTCTTACCAAAGAAGCAATGAGAAATGTTTGAGGTAACTGATGTAGGAATTACTCATTTGACATTATGGGAGCATGTACAATTATTATATGTCAATTAAAAGGCATCATTTTTAAACTAATGGAAAAAGAAGTTAATACCTGATATATTAATGCACTGATGACTGCTGTTAATGACTACTCTGTTCTAAGTGTGTCATAATCTTCTCTAATTTTATGAGGAACTTAGAAACTCGATCAAGTTCACACAACATGTCAACATATAAACCAGTCCAAGAAGCTAGGTCTCTTATCCTCTAAATGGACTTTTATTTTATGTGTATGGGTCTATCACCTGCATGTATATAAGTGCACCTATGACTGCTGGACCCATGGAGATCAAAAGAAGGCACTGAATTCCTGAAAACTGGAGTTATGGACTGTTGTTAGTTACCATGTGAGTCCTGGGAATCGGACCTGGGTCCTTTGCAAGAGAAATCAGTTCTCTTAACCACTGAGCAATTTCTCCAGTCCCCCAAATTGGCTCTTTGATAATGGATTTTATTCTTAGTGTGACCTCTGCAACACATTCCCTAACACATGTCAAACAGTTATTTCTTTAAAAACTCTAAATGCCTTGCTTTCACCTAATGACCACTCATCTGATGGATACAACCCAAAACAGCTTGTGCAAATGTGTCTCCTTTTCTGGTCTTCTCCTTGTGTGTCTTTGTCTCTTGCCTGTCTCATAATAAGCCTAGGCTCTAGCCACACTGAATTCTTTGCAGGGAGCATGTCTTCTCATCTGGTCACATATTTCTCTCCAGGATTTGTCCAGTCCCATGGTCACTGCGAGGAATTCCTACAGGATCTGGCACTGGTTGTTGATGGAATGAATGAATGGTTTGGAAGTGTCCCTAAAGGCCTACGTGTTAAAGGTTTGGTCTCCAGCCCATGGTCCTACTGGGAAGGGATGGAACTTTTAAGAAGCAGGGCCCAGTGGGAAGCCATCTGGTCATTAAGAACCTGCCTTTGATGAGGATATTCGGACTCTGGTCTCTTCCTTTCTTCACTTCCTGCTATGAGATGGACTTCTGCCATACCTTCCAACCGCGATGTCTCAAAAGTCATGAACTGTTTGATCATCTACCAAAGTCTCCCAAACTTTGAATTAAATAAATCCTTCCTCTTAAAAATTTTTAAAATTATGTGTACATGTGTGTTCACATGGGCATGTGAGTGCAGGTACCCATGGAAGTTGGAGGGGTCTGATCCAGGAGCTGGAGCTGCACACAGTTGTGAGTTGCTCTGTGTGGTTGCTAGGAATTAAACTCTGGTCCTGGAAGAACAAGGGCTCCAAACCACTGAGCGAAACTCTCTACTTTTAAAGAGCTTGTTTATGTTTTTAAACTAATCTCCTCTTTTTTTATTTAATTTTTGTTACATTTATTTGTGTGTGTGTGCAGGTGTACAGGCATGTACATGCCATGGCACACATGTGGTCAGAGGAACTTTTGGGAGTCAGCTTTCCCTTTCAGCCATGGGCAATCGAACTGGGACTAACTTGGGTTGTCCCGTCATCCCAGCACAAGTCTTTCTTGTTGTAGGTTTACTTTCTCAGTCAAGAAATATAATGGGTTCCCAAACTGTCATCTCTTTATCTTGTTTGCTTAGTCATGTGTAGGTGGGTATATAAGTATTTTGTACATAAACATCTTTGTGCAAAGCTGTGCTCTGTTCTGTGTACCAAAAAGTGCCTGCTGAGAAATCCAGCACCTTGGAGCATGAATGATTCTGATGACATCAGCGTGCATGTCCATTTTAAAGATGAGGGATCTGAGGCCTAGCGATGTTTATTGCTTTATCTCGTTCTCTTTCAGTCATGTTATTCTTTTCTTTCTACCATGGCTGGGGATTTTTATTAAGCAGTGACTGATTGGTAGGGTGCTCAATGTTTTCAAGAAGGAGAATATAGAACTCAAAGGTGAGGAACAGGAAAAAGTCAGTGGGACTTTTGCATCTCAAGGTCTTATTATTTTTGTTTATGAATGTGTATATGTGCACACAAGTGGGTTCTATGTGCAGTTGTCTGTAGATGTCAGATGGTGGCATAAGATCACCTGGTGCTGGAGTTACAGGAGGTTGTGAGCTGCCCAACATAGGTGCTGGAAACTGAACTCTGGTCCTCTGGAAGAGCAGCTAGTGCTGTTAATTATGGAGCCATCTTTGCAATGCTGAGTTTGCCATCTTGATAACCACAAATAATTTCTACAAGTGACATCTGAGATGGAGAACAGCAGTCTCTCAAAGCCGGTTGTGATTTGTGATCTCATTATCCTGAATAGTATGGGCTGGGACAAAAACACTCTTGAGTCTCAAGTGATCTTTGCTTGGCTTTAGCCAAAGGGTAAGAAAGAAAAACTATACAGTTATCAGCAGAGAGGCAGCCCCTTCTCTGTGCTCAAACTAGAGCCCTTCTGCTTAGCTCCAGGTGTTACTAGGTGGCTGCCAGTGGCTTCTTATAGGATTGCTGAAAGAGAACATTAGGACATAAGCAAATGTACTAAGGAGTGACCATGTGCGGACAGAAGGGAGAAGGAGGACATTGCAAGCCAAAGAAGGAGACTTCAGGACAACCACTCCTGTTGGTCCCTCATCCTCAGACTTCCAGCCCCCAGAACTAGACAATGTATTTGTTTCTTTAGCACTTGGACTATGGTCTAGCCACCTTAGTAAGCTAACATGTACTACATACAAGGAACCATACATGAAAACATATCCAGACTTATAAAGGGAGAGTTTGGATGCTTCTTTCTTTTTATTTTTTGTTTTTGTTTTCTGTTTGTTTGTTTTGAGACAGGGTCTCACTATGTAGCCTTGGTTGGCCTGTAATTCTCTACATAGACTAAGCTGGCCTTGAATCCATGGAGATCTACTTGCTTTGTCTCCATAAGTGCTGGGATTAAAGGCATGTATTTATTATGGTTTTGGTGCTGAGCTTGAGCCCAAGGTTTGTGCTTCATAATTTTTGTGGTTTTTTTTTTTTTTTTTTTTTTTTTGAGACAGGGTCTCATTATGTACCAAAGAATAGCCTGGAACTTCAGATCTTTCTCCCTCTGCCTCTTAAATTCTAGGATTATAGGTTTATGTCACCATGCCTTGTGGTGTTATTATGCCACGTTACAATTTTCTGAATAAACAGCCCGACTCTTAATTTTGTTTTTAAGAGTGGGCCCAAACTCAGAGAACACTTGTTCCCTCTAATGTCTCTTGGAATTGTATCATGAATAGTGCTCTGTAACCGTATCTCTGAGTCAGACCTCACCCATAATTTTATTCAGAAACTGTTTCTTCGGGTTCAGTTAGAGAAGTTCAGGTTGCAGCCCACCCTTATCAGACAATCCTGCCTTTTCATCCCTAGTTCCAGAATATCTCATATACACAGCATCAAACATTCTTTCTCAGTCTTCATGTTTTCAGTGAAGATATGTGTGCTGCCCCTCAGTCCTTTGATGTGTTAACTCTCAGACATACCCACACTCAGTCATTATCTTTTTGGATGGAGTAACAAAATGAGGTTCTCAGGAAACAAGATCAAGTACCCAGGATACAAGACACTTGGCTCAATGAGTTTGCAAAGATTAGTTATATCAATTGTATAAAGTCAATCCTGCAAAGCCTAGCTCGTTTGTTTTGTTGAGGCAAGATTGAATTATGCAGGCCAGGTTTGCTCAAAGTCATGTTGCAGCCCAGTTAGCCTCTGCTCTAGATGCATTTTTCTGCTTTGATATATAAAAGCTAAAGCTCTTTTCAAAAAACTAAGCCAGAATGTGTGTTTCCATCAAAAATAAATTTTCTAACTGTGCGATAAAACTTTATTCTTGACAGAATAACAGAGTGCACCTGTGACAGTTCACCTCTGGAGACCATAGTTGATTAAAGATGTAAAGTACATGTTTTTTTTTATTAAAAAAATTGTATTTGTTCTGGAAAGGTCACCTGAAATTATGTTTACCTCCTGTTTTTAAAAAATATTTATCACATTTGTTTTATTATTTAAAGATCAGTTCATATAATTTGATTTTTTAATTTAATTTTTTATTGAATCATTGTGCATTTCTAATAGAACATCTCAATCAATCTTAATGATCTTTATAACCCTCCCCACCCGCACCCCACAACAGCCCCCCAACTGGAATCCATACATTCATCTGTGTTAAGGTCTTTTGTGTCAAGTTAGTGTCCCCAAATGTTCTTCAATGCAAGTTCATCCAATGTGGTCTAGTCAGCCTATCCAGAGACCCTCGCTCTAAGAAGAGGAGTTCATCCGTACCTGACAGTAATCAGTTGCCAATATTTCCTAAGCAAAGATTGAGGTCTGCTACCCATCTCCCAAGTTCCATGCTGAATTTTTGTCTGCTTGAACTTGCACGAGTCTTGAGCATGCCTACACCATTGTTGTGGGTTCATTTGAGCAAGATCCCAAGTCCTAATCTTCATGCTTTGGTCATTTGTGACCTTTTGTGCACCTGACCCTCTGCTGCATGAGGGATCTTCGTTAATGAGAGTTGAGAGATCATTAGTGTCCTCTTTCCCCTTGTTCTATGTTGCATGACCCTGTGTGTGACTAGTAATTATTCTTGGCCTCTTTTTCAAATATCAGGTGGCTGAAATTGCATCTACTCATATTTGAATGTTCAATTATATTCCATTGGTCTATGAGTCTATCTTTCTGCCTGTATCATGCTGTTTTTATGACTATACCTCTGTAATATAGTTTGAAATCTGTTATAGTACCCCCCACCCCCCCCGCACTGGTCCTTGTATTTAGGGTTGCTTTGGCTATCTGGGATATTTTGTGCTTCCAATGTATTTTAGGATATTTTTTTCTAATTCTGTGAAGAATGTCATGGGGATTTTGATTGGTATTGCACTGAATCTATATACTGCTTTTGGAAGGGTATTCATTTTCACAATATTAATTCTACTATCCATGAGCACAAGAGTCCTTCCATTTTTTTGTGTCCTCTTCAATTTCTTTGTTTAAAGATCAAAAATTTCCATTGTAGAGATCTTGAATGTCTTCGATCAGGTTTATTCTGAGATTTTTTTTTTGAGGCTGTTGTGAATGGGAGGGTTTCCTTGTAATTTTTCTTCAATCCCTTCTTATTGGTATGTTGAAAGGCTACTGATTTTTGTAGATTAATTTTGTAACCTGCCACTTTACTGAAAATGTTAATTTTTTCTCAGAGTTTTCTAGTGGAATTTTTGGCATCTCTTGGGTTATCTGCAAAAAGGGATAATATATTCTCTTCCTCTCCAATGAGTACTCCTTTAATTTCCTTCTCATCTTAATGCTCTCAAGCATTTCAAGCACTATATGGAAAAGGAGTGGAGGTAGAGGTAGTTTGCAGCCTTGTCTAGTTCCTGATTTTAAAGGGAATGCTTCCACTTTTTCTCCATTTAGAATGATGTTGGCTGTGGGGTTTTTTTGTGTATAGCTTTAATTATGTTGAGATATGTCCCCTCCAGTCCAGTTCCCGTAGAACTTTAACATAAATACATGTTGAATTTTGTCAAAGGCATTTTCTGCCTCTATTGAGATGATTATGTGATTTTTGTCATTGAGTTCACTTATGTGTTTTACGAAATTTGTTGACTTATGTATATAGAACCACCCCTGCATCTCTGGGTTAAAGCTGACTTGATCGTGATGGATGATCTTCTTGATTTGTGTCCATATGGGTTGTGCAAGTACTTTGTTTAGAATTTTTGCATCTATGTTTTATTAAGGATATGGGTCTATTGTTTTCTTTTTGTTGTATTTTTACCTGGTTTTGGTATTAGAGTGATGTTGGCTTCATAGGAGGAATTCAGGAGCTCTGTTTCTATCTTCTTGAATAACTTAAGCAATATTGGATATAGATCTTCTTTGAATATCTGGTAAAATTCTGCTGTGAATTCTTCTGGGCCTGAGCTTTTTTTAGTTGGAAGGTTTTGTATTATCGTTTCAATTTCCTTCTAAGTTATGGTTCTGTTTAGGCTGTTGATCTCTTCTTGATTTAGCTTTTATGATTCCCAGGATTTGGGATATTCATCTATTTCTTTAAGGTTTTCAAATTTAATAGTGTTTAGATGTCTAAAGTTTCCCCTTATAATATTTTGTATCTTTTTGTTGTCTATTGTAATGTTTTCATGTCTGATTTTGTTGATTTGGAGTTGCTTTTTCTTTCTTTTGGTTAAATGGGCCAGGGGTCTGTATATCTTGTTTATCTTTTCAAAGAACCAGCTCTTGCAAACATTGCAAACATTAATTTTTATATTGTTTCTTTGTTTCTATTTCATTATTTTTTTTTATTTCTTTGTGTTTGCTGGGTTTGGGTTTCATTTGTTGTTGCCTTTCAAGAGTCTTGAGTTGCAATGTTAAATCATTTATCTGTGCTTTTTCTGACTTTTTAATGCAGGCACTTAGAACTTTAATGCAGACAGACACTTAGGACAGTTTTTAAAGTGTTCCATAGGTTTTGGTGGGTTGTTGAGGTTTATTTGGTGCTCTAGTATGTGGACAGTTTTGGAGAAAGTTCCAAGGGGTGCTGAATAGAATGTGTATTCCTCAGTGTTCAGTTGGAATGTTTGGTAGATGTCTATTAGTTCCATTTTATGTGTGATATTGTTTAATTCTGTTGGCTCTCTGTTTATTCTCTGTCTGGTTGACTTGTCTAAAGGAGGCAGTGGGGTACTGAATATCCTACTTATAGTGAGTTTTGTGTCTTAAAATTTTGTAGAATTGATTTTTATGAAGTTAGGTGCACCAGAGTTTGGTGCACATATGTTCATGATGTTATATCTTCTTGGTTAATTTCTCCTTTGATGAGAATGAAGTGACCCTCTTTATCCCTTCTGATTAGTATAAGTTTGGAGTCTATTTTATCAGATATTAGAATGGAAACTTCTGCTTGCTTCTTAGTGCCATTTACTTGTAATTTTTTTTCTTCCTTTCACTTTAAGGTAGTGCCTGTACTTGAAGGTGAGATGGGTTTCTTGCAGACAACAAAAGGATAAATTTTTGTTTCTTTTCTTTTCAATTAGCCTGTGTATTTTGACTGAAGAGTTCAGTTCATTGATATTTAAAGTTATTATTAAAAGATATGAATTAGTTCTTGTCATTTTAATTTCTGTTTGCATTCTTGGTCTAACTTTGGGGTTCCCCAGTTATATCTTCTTTAATTTTCTTTCTGTTGTCCTTTCAGGATAACTGTTCATTTTTTAAGCTCTTTGTAGTTCTTCAAGTATTCTCTGAAGGACTGGTTTTCTGGATATGAATTCTTTCAGCCTATTCATGTCGTTTTTTTTCCTCTTCAATTACATTTTTAATATTAATAATTTTTGCTGTGTCAAGTATTCTGTGTTGGCATCCATGGTCATTTAGAACTGGGAATACTTTGGTTCTGTCTTGTCTGGCTTTCATAATTTTCATTAAAATGTCAGCTGTTATTCTGGTGGATTTTCCTTGATATGTGACTTTTTGTTTTTCTTTTGCATGTTTCAGTGTTCTTACTTGCTCTGTATGCTTAGTGCTTTTACTATCATATGTCATGGGGCGTTTCTCCTCTCATCCTGTTTATTTGGTGTTCTATGTGCTTCTTATATTTGTATGGGAATTGCCTTTCTTTAATTTGGGGAAATTTTCTTCTATAATCCTCTTGTCAATACCATTATCTTGAGATTCTCTCTTTCCTCTATACCTATGATGTGTAAATTTGGTCTTTTCATGGTGTCCCATATTGCCTGCATATTCCATTTCTATGTTTTGAAGATAATTCATAATCTTTTCTTGAGTGCTCCAGTTCTTCAGCTTAATTGTCCAGTCTTGGTATTCTGTTTTCCATTTTGTTACTTCTGTTGGTGAGACTGTCTCCTGTTGTTTCATGTTGGTTATTGAGTTTTTCAGGTCCTTTATTTCAGCCTGAATTTTCTTCAATATTTCCATCTCTTTTTGTGAATTCAGTCAGAAGTTTATCTCTGTTTTTAGTTCTTTGATTTGTTTGTGTATTCTTTCAGTTCATTGAATTCTTGGATCATGTTTATCACTGTTTGTTTAAACTCTGTGTCCTGGGTTATCTCTATGGGGTTTTTGCTGTAGAACTCTTCTATAAAACTGGAGATGTTTTCGGGGGACATATTATTTGGGTTTTCCATATTATTATTTTTTAATTATGATTTTGGCATGTGTATTTCTTTTCTTGCTTGTGACTCTGATGTGAGAGTCAAGCCTTTCTTTGCTTGGTTGAAATCTGATTCTGTTTGTATACTTGATGTGACTTGGTTGTTTTATTATTGGGTATGAAAACCTGGTTGGTCAAGGCTTCAGGTTCTCTCTTTTGACTGTATGTTGTAGGAACCAGATGGCTCTAGTCCAGCTGCTAAGAGGTTCCTCAGAGACACTCATCAGTGGAGATCAGATACTCTCAGGTTCTCTTAAAGTCTGGACCCCTCTAGCCAGCAGGCACAGCATATTTTGGGAAGATTGCTAGGCAGATGTTGAATTCATGGTTTCTCAGGCTGTTTGAAAAGGTTTGGGCACCTACCACAGGGCACAGAAGTGGGAGGGTCTGCAGAGGGCACCAGTGTAGGGGCATAGTGTGTTCTTAAGAACTTATAGCCAGTCGGAGGTGAGAGGGTGGTCCATAGATCTTGGCAGCTGAGAGTCAAAGTGTGCCTGTGTTCAAGGCTAGAAGGAGAAGGGATGTGGGTGAGGGAGTTTGGAGTTGCTGCAGCAGGAGGACAGTGAGGACATAGTGGGTAGGAGCAGATTCAGCGGGGAAGAAGGCCAGTTTCCTGAATCCAAGGCAAATTGGTGGTGGGGACTGCCAGATCTCAGGAATGCAAAGTCAAGTTAGAGGGAGGGACAGCCTATGAAGGCTCTAGCAAACTAGACTGGAAAGCTGAGCTGGTTTGCACACAGGGGTTTCACATGCAGTGGACTGTTCTGGACTCAGCGATCTGGGGCCAGCCTGCCTCTGGCTCCCTGAGTGCGGGGCTGAGGGTGTGCACCACAACTACTTGCAGGACTAACTCTTTAAAAATATTTAAATATTTCAGATGTTTGCTACTACATCTAGGAAGGCTGCACAACAATAACAGAGAAATATTTTAGTTGAAGAAAATGTATCTGCTAGACATTTGCAAAGATAGGACTGTCAGGAGCATGAGTTCCATGTTATGAGCCGTTACACAGAGAGTGGCTGACTATGGATTTGAGGTGTAGGCCTGATGTTCCCACCAGGGCAATAACATTCTGATTGAAAATGATTCAACTAGAGGTGATTCAACAGAGGCGATGACTCGGAGGTCTATTGGGAGGTTGGTGGAGGAACTTAAAAGGAAATGTGAGGTTTCCGGGCGAGTAGTGCTGTAGCCCAGCACAGACACCTTTGAAGGTCAGTGCTTGCTGCCATTTGTGCCTTGCTTGTTCTTGGCTGGCTCACTGTATCCTCCCTCTTCCCAGTGTCCCACTACACCCAATAGGAGAGCAGATAGCCGCAGGCAGGAAATCTGGTCTGTGCACCTTGGCTGGCAGTGCCTGTAGGACGAGAGATGTAGTTGGGACTGAGACCTGCTGATGCTCAAGCCCTGCCCCATGGCTTCCCATAATTGAACTTCATGGACTGCTTGGTCTCTCTTACTCCTCAAATCTGAGTCTGTGAACTTGATTTAATGCTTGTGCCCTCAGTGGATAAAATCTAGATCCTTTCTTGATTCCCTGGATGGAGGAAGGAAACCTATCTTCCAGAGCATGGTGCATGCTGTCCTTGGGATCTTGTTCCTGGACAAAGTAGCTCTTTCCTATCTCCTCTGCCCAGCTCCTGGACTCATTCTAAGATGTCTCAGAAGAAGGGCAAGAACTGATATAGTACTGTGGAGCCCTTGACCTGTCTCTCAATTCTTATTTATTTTATTCATTCAATGCAAGTGCACACCTTGAGAAATATTGTTGGTTCTTGAATTGTGACTCTGGCATTTTACCAGCTTTGTGATCTGAGTTTCTTGTTTGTGAAATGGGATAACAAAGGCATCTCTTTAGCATCTTTGTTTGGCAGACTGCAGTTAATGTAGAAACTCACAACAGAGAATAAGTGTCTGGCATGCTCCATCATAAATTGAACATGGATATCATACCTCCACCCTGCAAAGCACTCAGGAAACATCACAGAGGAGAGGACTGAAAGGCTATAAGAGCCAGAGGGTGGCGAGCACCAAGGTAAAGGCAATTCTGGATGTGACGGGACTGTTGCACTCATAAACTCACAGCAGCCAGGGTAATATCATGTATCAGACACCAGCTACTCAATCAATTTCTAAATTAAAGGTCAGCTTTTCCTGGACAATATCCTCCACAGAATGTGTCTTGGCATAGCTTTAGAATCACACTCTTAAAAGGTGCCACTATGATATGCTGAGATACATGTGAGAAAAGTAAAGAGTACAGGTTATTTTTCTCATTTGTTGTGCTCTGGATCAAACTCAAGGGCTTGTGTGTACTAGGCAAGTGTTCTACCACTGAGATCCACCCTAATCCTCTTCTTCCCTTCTCCCTCCCTTCCTCTCTTGCCCCTTCCTCCTCTCTCATATTATTTTGTGTATATGGTGTATATGAGTGCATATGTACATGTAGGTGTGCATGCATGTGAGTACATGCAACTGTGGAGGCAGATGTTGACACGGGCTGCCACCTACTATAGTTCACCTTATCTTTTTAGACAGGGTCTTTTACTGAACCTAGAGCTCAACAACTTCTTCTTGCAACAGATGGAGGCTACAGCAGAATTCCAGAACTGGTCAGACAGAGAGAATATATGACTGAGAGATGCCAAGTCCTGGGTTACATATCGACATTTGGACCTCCGCACCTAAGGTTCATGGAACCCACTGGAACAAGGAGCAGAGGGGAAACTGAAGCATCCCTTAACTCTCACCAATGAAGCTTCCTCAGACAACACACAGAAGCCACAACTGGCCAAGTCTCCATAGAATAAGAGACTGTACAGTATATATCCCTGGCTAGGATTCCTATATTGAACCTCACCCACATATGGCTCAGGGATCAATTGTCGAAGAAAGGGCAGAAAGATTGTTAAGAGCCTGAGCTGGTTCATGAACTTAGGGAAGCAGAATCTTTCAGTCTAATGGAAGCTCACCCATGTGAACCTGTGGTGATGGTGGCACTGAGCACAGAACCCACAACAACTCAAATTAGACAAGGACCCGCAGTGGAGCGATAGAAGCTGGTAGTGGGCCAGACTTAGACTGAGAACTGCTGTAGACTGAGTACTGGTGGGAGAGGGAGAGGGAGAGGGAGAGGGAGAGGGAGAGGGAGAGGGAGAGGGAGAGAGAGAGAGAGAGAGAGAGAGAGAGAGAGAGAATATGCCTTACAATTTCTAAATAGCCTGACCAGATTCCCGTGGATGAATTTGCACTAAAGGACACCTGGGCACTAATGCTTGACTGGATAGGACTTAACATGTATGACTCAATACATGAGGTCTGGTGGGGGTTGGGGAGATGGATCGCAGAGGGGGTTGAAATTTGATTAAGAGCTCTTGTATGAAATGTATAAAACTCAAAAATTTTAAAAAAGAATGCAAAAATCATGAAAATTTCAGGTAAATAGATGGAACTAGAAACTGTTGTTTTAAGTAACACAGACTCAGAAAAAGAAACAATGTGTGTTCTCCTTCATTTGTGTATCCTATCATCAAATCCTTATACGTGAGTATGTATCCTGATATAACTGCAGGAACCAGAAAAATGGAAAGGAACTAGGAAGGTAAAGGGAAAGAAGGAACCTGAGAGAGAAGAACAGTAGGAGATAGGTATGCCCAAGGGATAAAGAGATAAAATGGGGGCATTTAAATGGGAGGGTGGAGAGTTATACAAGGAACTACGGGATAAAGGAAAAGAAGGAGCTCAAGAGAGCAGGGCCATAAAGACTGGTGTTATGGGAGAAATGGAAGAAATGGGAATACTTTAGACAGGGAAGGCATGGAGGGAGGGTTAGACAGGGAGAGAGAGGGAGGAGAGATAAATAACGCCTAGCTAGTGTAAAACGCTATAGGGAATCATATTAATTGGACAACTTAATGACAATTTACACATATCATATCTCTACATGGGTCCATGTGCATAGCTGAAAGTTACTTAACAGGAAACAATGCTAGACAGGAGAAACCTTCCTTTGAATTGCTAGTCAGGGTGGTCCAAGAGACTCCTCAAATTACACAGGCTATTGCCAAAGCCCTTGATTGGCTCCCAGAACTTGAAGGTAAGACTCTATTGCTGAAGACAGGACATCCTTTGGAGACCAGATTTGAAACAATGGAGCTGGAACAGACCTGGAAAGTACTTCCCCTTAAGACTAGCTCTCATATCTTTGGAGAGCACAATGCAAGCTGCTAAGGGAGAACATCAATCTACGGCCCAACACCAGCTTCATGACCAAATAGCCACATAAATGACTGACACAGCATCTGACATTGGTGCACTTTTATCTTGGGGCAATCAACAGCTGCCTACTTCATCTTAAGGCCCGCTCAGTGGGAGGAAACTCATATGTGGAACTGTAATCATAGCCAAATACACATAGCTGAAGAGATCATAAATTATCTAGGCTGTCACATCCCTAGACTAATGTAACTTCTAACTAAATGCAAAATGTGTGTCCTTATATTTACAGTCAAGTATTCCAATCACCACTCTGTGAATTGCCCAAGCCTAAGCAGAACATCAACAATACAACCTGTACATGTTCATGCAACACAGAACAAGAGGTAAAGAGGACACCAATGAATCTCCCAACTCTCATTAGTCAAGCTCCATCACACAACACCAGGAACACAAAAGTTCACAAATGGCCAAAGCCCAGAGATTAGGAGTCTTCAGAGTGTGGGTCTCTGGAAAGGACTTCTACATTAATCTTCACTCACCCAGGCTCAGGGACCATTGCAGAACAGTGCCGGGTTCGTTGGCAGGTAGGGTGGTGGAGAAGCCGTCCAGCCGGCCTCCTCCAGGGGCTGAGCAGGATGGTGAGTGTTGGCGGCCGGGACCCTCTCCACTCCAGAGAAACACCACACCGAGCTGGTAGAACTGTCGAAGCAGGATCTCACTTTATTGCATCAGGCACAGTCTTATATAAGGTAGAGGTAAGGAGTTGGTGAAGGACCAATCATTTTTCACCACGTAGGCTGTAGCCAGGTAGAGGCCATTTTTGTTATGCCTTGCTGAGTCACTCCTGTGTGGAAGTGGAGTGTCAGAGACAGGCTGCAAAACTCGAATGAGGCTCGGGAAGTTACACTAGGCCACACGTCTGGGCCCATGAGGCCCAACAGAACATGGAGTGGAAAGATTGTAGCCAGGGAGGAAGTGCATGACCATATGGAAATAGAATCCTACAAGCTCCAAAGACTCTGCTCATTTGAACCTACAGCAATGGTGTCAGCATGCTCCATGCAAACTGAAGTAGAAAAAAAACCAGCATGGAGCTGGGGAAGTGGGCAGCAGACCCCGATCTTTGCTGAAGAAGTATTGGCAGTTGATTACTGTTGGAGGAGGAAGAGGTAATCTTCTTAAAATGAGGGACTCTGGCTAGACTTACTGGACCTCAGTGGTTGAACTTTCCTCGAGGAACAACCGGGAACTCTAACTTGGCACAATAGGCAAGCCTTAACACAACTGACAGAGTGTATGAATTCCGTGGGGTGAGCTGCGGGAGGATGTCAGTGAGGAAGGGGTATAAAAATCATTATGATTCACTGAGATGTTCTGTATGAATGCACTAAAATTCAATAAAAAATTTTTACATGAAACAAAAAGAAAAGAAATGATTCTTCCTTTCACAAATGTAGACACTTGACGTCGCTTTAGTCATAGTCTGGAATTCTTCCTCTTATGATATACAAAGTCAAGTATTTTAATAAGACAGTTTTTTTTAATTTTATGTATATGAGTGTATTGCCTGTATGTGTGTAAGTGCACCCGTGTTGTGCGCTTACACAGAAGGAGTTGTCTGATTCCCTGGAACTGGAGTAACATACAGATGGTTTTTAGGCACCCTATGGGTGGTACAAATTGAACATGGGTCCTCTGCAAGAGCAGTCAGTGCTCTTAACTACTGAGCCATTTCTCCAGCACTACTTCCTCCTCCTCCTCCTCCTCCTCCTCCTCCTCCTCCTCCTCCTCCTCCTCCTCCTCCTCCTCTTCTTCTTCTTCTTCTTCCTACTATTATTTGGTGTTTTGGAGATAAGTTCTCCCTGTAACCCAGAAGACCTGGAAATCCCTATACAGACTACATTGAACTTGATCTCACAGAGTTCCCCTGCCTCTACCTCCCCAGTGATGGGATTAATCATGTGCCACCATGCCCAGCAAGACAAATCTTATTTAATTATAAAGTCTATTCATATGAAACAACCTGCTTCTGGAAACTGTGTTTCACTCTGAACCTTATAAATGTTAAAAATTATGATGATTTGGGTCAGCGAGGTGGCTTAGTGGGTAAAGGTGCCTGCTGCCAAGCCTGGAGGCCTGAGCTCAATTTCTGGGACCCCCACTGTAGTGGAAGTAGAAAAGTGAACCCCACAAGTTGTCCTCTGCCCATCCCCTACATGTGCTCGCATGAGCGCACACACATATTAAGTAAACAAACATACTTTTAAAAAAGTAATGTTGACTAAAAATTAAAGTAAGAATCCTTCCATTTTGAAGTGGTTGAAGCTGTTTTCTAAACTAGTATGACACATGAAGAAATATGTTTGCCTTTAGAAAATACAGGCATTAGAATAAACAATTTCTCTTTTGAAGAATGAAGTGAAAATCTTTAGAAACTACTGCAGTATCCTAACGAACACATAATTAAACAGACGTGATGAAGGTGTGTTATGAAAACTTCTGTGGTTGCTCAGGACTTTTTTTGTATTTTAATTGAATTTTTCCAAATTTTATACAATATAATATGATCATATTCAGATCTTCTCCCTTATCTGCACCCATCCTTACTATCTACTAAATTTCAGGTTCCCTCTCTCTCTCCACACAGATATATATAGATATAGACATATGTGACATAGACACATATGTAGATATAGACATATGTGACATAGACACAGATATATATCTACGTTAAGGCAAATAGAGTCAAAATTGTGTCCCCAAACTACCAAAAGTTTCATCCTTAGATAAGACTGACTCCCCCTTCCCAGAAGCCATCAGTTACAATACTTCCTCACATAAAGTTTGGATTTCTTACCTACATCCTCGCATCTATGCTAGGATTTTGTCTGCGTTGAGCTTTTGTGGTACTTACGCAAGCTGTTACCATTCTGTGACTTCGTATGAGCAACTTCCCAGCTGTCCAAAAATCTCTGTTTCCCTTGATCATCAACCACTTCTGGCTCTTCCAATCTTTATGTCCCTTCTACAATGATCCCTGAATCTGGGAGGCAGAACTTTGATATAGATGATTGGGTTTCACAACATATAGTGGGCTTAGTTTTTCTCCTTGGGAAGGAATCTATTCTTATTACAAAGACTCCACTTTGAGAACTGCATCAGTTAAATTCTCATAACAAGTGTATGAATTTAGGTAACTAGATACATTTAATTACCTCTAACATTCATAAATATGTAATATAAACACATTCAACATTCTTATAGGTACCTTGTATTATGAACATTTTTACAACTTAGGAAAGTAAGAAAGTGAATTTATTTATTTAAAAATACTTTATTTTGTGTGTGTGTGTGTGTGTGTATTTAGGTCAGAGGAGAATTTGAGGGAGTTGGTTCTCTACCATGTGGGTCTGGGAAATTAAACTCAGGTCTTCAGGCAAGTACCTCTACCTTTATCTGCTAAGCCATATCTGAGCCTTATCTGTTGTACTATTTTTAAAAACAGAATTTGCTTTTTATATTTTTTCGAGACAGAATCTTGCTATGCAGATCACCTGGCCTTCAGTGTGTAATATATCTACATCAAGTTCCCAAGTATAGCTTTTATCAACAAGCATTACAGCTAATTCAAGTTTTTTCTTTTTCTTTTTCCTTTTTTTAAAACAACTATTTGGTTGGTAAGATAAAAATTATCATGTGAGGCATGTGGAGATGGCTCCAGCAGTTCACAACATTGGCTGATCTTTCAGAGGACCCATTCTTAGTTCCCAGCATGCACATGGAAGCTAACAACCATCTATGACTCCAATTCTATGGGGTCTGATGCCTGTCTCTGATCTCCATGAGCATTGCATGCATGTTGTGCACTTAGCATATATACATACAAAACTTTAATACATACAAATTTTTTAAAATTATCACATGCTGGTCATTTTAATAGATGCAGAAAAGGTCTTTAACAAAATCCAACATGGCTTCATGTTAAAAGTCCTAGAGGGAATTGAACTGGAGGGACCATACCTCAAAATAACCAAAGGTATACACAATAGACCCACAGCTAACATCATTCTAAATGGGGAAAAACTATAAGCATTCTCATTAAAATCAGGAATCACACAAGGGTGTCCCACTATCTCCACTCCTTTTTAATATACTGCTTGAAGCTCTTGATAGAACAATAAGACAAGAGAAGGAACTTAGAAGGGGCACTAATTGGAAAAGAAGGGATCAAATTACCACTATTTGCAGATGATATGATATTATACATAAGAGATGCCAAAAATTCCATCAGAAAACTGCTAGAAATGATCAATACTTTTAGTAAAGTGTCAGGTTACAAAATCAACTTACAAAAATCAGTAGCCTTTCTATAACAAGCAATCAGAGAAAGAGTACGTGGAAACTCTTTCATTCACAATAGCCCCCCAAAAATCTAGGAATAAACCTAATCAAAGATATTAAAGATCTCTGTAATGAAAAGTTTAAATCTTTAAAGAAAGAGATAGAGGAGGACACCTGGAGATGGAAGGACCTACTGTGTTTATGGACTGGAAGAATTAATATTGTAAAAATGACAATCCCACGAAAAATGATCTATAGATTCAATCCAATGTCAATCAATATCCCCATGACATTCTTCATAGAGCTTGAAAAAAAGTTCTAAAATTCATATGGAATGACAAAAGACCCTGGATAGCTAGAGTAATCATGGGCAAAAAGAGCAATTCTGGGGGATCATCATAGCAGATCTCAAACTGTATTACAAATTATAGTCATAAAACCATGAGAATTCTGGCACAAAAATAAACACATAGATCAATGGAACATAAGAGAAAACCCAAATATAAGTGGGTGCAATTTCAGCCACCTGATATTTGACCAAGGTGCGAAGAACACACAATGGAGCAAAGAGCATCTTTAACAAATGGTGTTGTCAAAACTGAGTCTCCACCTGTAGAAGAATGAAATTGGACCTTTTCACCCTGCATAAAAGTCAACTCCAAATGTATCAAAGACCTCAATATGAAACTCCAAACTGAAAGTGCTAGAAGAAAACATAGGCAGAACCCTACAAGAAATAGGCATAGGAAAGGACTTTCTAAATAGACATCAGTTGCTCACGCATTAAGGTTGACAATCAACAAGTGGGACATCATTAAACTAAAAAAGCTTCTATACAGCAAAAGAAACAACCAAGGAAATGAAGAGTAAACACACTGATTGGGAGAAAATCTTCACCTCTTACACATCCAATAGAGGATTAATATCCAAAATATACAAAGAACTCAAAAAGTAAAGAAAATTTAACAACCCAGTTTAAAAACTGGGCTAAGAACCTGAACAGAGAGTTCTCAAGTGAAAAATAAAAATGTCCGGAAACACCTTTAAAAATGCTCAACATCTTTAGTAATTACAGAAATGCAGATATAAACCACTTCATTTCACTCCAGTCAGTCTGGCTAAGATTAGGAGAACAAAAGACACCAAATGCTGGCAAAGATGCAGAGAAAGATCATTTACTGTTGGTAGAAATGTAAACTCAAGGAGGGAGGTTAGACAGGGAGAAAGGAGAGATAAATAAAACTTAGGTGGCATAAAAGGCCAGATGGAAATGTATTAACTCAAAGTCCCCTGAAAAAATGCGTCTACAATATCTGAGCATGAGTGCATGTGTATACCTGAAGGCCGTACAACAAGGAACACAGAAGAAATCGCCCTTTGAATGATTGGTCAGGGTAGTCCAAGAGACTCCCAAAATAATATGGGTTATTTCCATAGCCCTTGATTACCTCCAAGAACTTGAAGGTAAGACTGTACTGCTGAATACAGCACATACTTTGGGCATAGGACTTGAAGCAAAGGAGCTGGAACTGACCTGAAGGTCACATCTCTAAAGACTAGCTCTTATAGTTCTAGAGGATACTATGCAAGCCTCTAAGGGAGAAAAACAATCAATGATCCAACCCAAGCTCTCTCTATTGATGCAGTAGTGGCACTTTTATCTTGGGAGTAATCAACAGCTATTTAACTGGACATAAAGCCCTCTCAGTGGGAGGAACTCATAAGTGGCACTGTAAATATAGCCAGATACATATGACTGAAGAGTCATAAATCTTAGCTAAAACCCTATGTCTGTCATATCTTTAGACAAAAGAAATTTCTTACTCTATGATAAATATGGATCCTTATATTTATAGACAAGTATACTGTATACCATTCAACAAAGAAACTTCTTTTTGTAACAGATGGAGGGTATTACAGAGTCCCACAACTGTTCACACACAGAGAATATGTCTGAGAGATGTCCAGCCCTAAGTGACCCATCTGCTGTGGAACCTCTACACCTAAGGCTCATGGAACATGGAGGAACAAGGTGTAGAGAGAAGACTGATACATCCCTCAACTCTCACCAGCAGAGCTCCTCCTACACAGTGTGATGTATACAGAAGGCCACAACAGGTGAAGTTTTAGAAAATAAGAGACTGCAGAGTGTGTGTCCCTGGATAGGATACGTATATGAAACCTCACCCACCCATAGCTCAGGGACCACTGCAGACGAGGGGATGGAAAAGTTGTAAGAGCCCAGGGTTGGTGTATGAACATAAGGAGACAGAGGCTTTTGGGCCACTGGGAACTTGCTCATATGAACCTGAAATAGTGGTGACAGCATGCACAAGACCCATGCTGACTCAATCAGATGGAAACCTAGCATAGAATGAGGGGAATGGGCAGCAGGCCCCAACCCCAGCCTACAAACTATTGGCAAGTGATTCCTGCTGGGTGAGGAAGAACTGATCTTCTTTAAGGAGTGACTCTAGATAAACTGACTAGACTCCAGTGGATGAACTTGCACCCAGGGACATCTGGGTACAAATTCTTGAGCAGATAGGGCTTAACATGTATGACAGAATGCATGAAATCCAGTGAGGGAATGTGGGGGTAGTGCATATGGGAGAGGGATTCTGAATTTGATTAAGGTCTATTATATGAAACACACTAAAACAATGCAAAATATATTTTAAATTATCGTATGATAAGAGAGGACAAGATTGAGAAAGAAAACTCTTTTTCTCCTAGTTATCTATAGATTTTGGAACCTCTGAACAATTCCACAAAATTTGGACTTGTTAACTTTTAATTTCACTTAATTCAAGATTTAATTGTAGAAAATGTAGGCATGGATGGAGCACTTGTTTTTCATTTTCTTTAGATCTTTCTGTACGTATTCCAATTGATATTCAAATAATAAGAACTCACTATTCTATGATGGTGATCACTTTCTAATCACTGTCGAGGGATTTTTATCCAATTAAATTAATCATTAATTGCAAATAAGCTCAAGCAATACACAGTGTGACAAACGCAGTCTTCTCCCAAGGCCCTCTACGGTATCACTTCAGACCTCTCCACACTTGGTCCTGATTAGAAGGCTACAGGAGTCACTTGGCTAATTTGTGCATGGGAAGGAACTAAAAGCTCTTCCGATTTTACTTCATGACAAATTCTTCGGCATCTTTCATAATGCCATATCTGTAAAGTATAGAAAGCTAGGTGACTACATAAATATTTGACTTCAAGGATTAAATTCCCACTTTAAGTTCATTTTGCAAAGCATAAATATCTTGGACTGAATGTGTCCTAAAAATTTCAAAAGAATATTTACTTCAGACTCAGTTACCATGAATATTTTCTAGCTGCAAAGTCTTTTCAACTGTGCTATCTAATTATGCTCTCATGGGACTCATATAAAATTTGTAATTCATTAGATATGTGATAATTCATTTTAAACAGAGAATTATGTAAATATGCCATTTGAAGAGCATCCAGTCTAGGTCTAAAAACAGCAAATATAAATGACATAAATTTTAGAGGGGTGTAGGCTGTACCACTGAGGAACATTAACACTATCTCGTGAGAGCCCATCATTGCTCCTAGTGCTGGACACCGTAAGTATTTATGGCTTCTGCAATTAGGGGAAGAGAAGTATATTTGTGTAGATAATGTGACTGTGCTGCACCTTCCTATGTGTCAGTCTTTTGAGTGTTAGAGTACTGGTAGATCATTATCACTGTGACACTGGAAAGCAGAAAAAATTAGCAGAAAGATGCAGGAGAATAGTTCTCTCAGCCTGTCTTTCAAGCCAGTTTACAATAATACTTTTAAAGTAAGGGCTCCAGGTATATTATTTTTTCTTTTTCTCTACTAAACATAAAAAGATCAGCTCAAAGCCTACCTTCCCATCTTGGATGCCTCTTGATTATTATGATTATAGTCTTTTGATGTCTGTGCATGGGTGCCAGTGATGTTTGCTGCATTTATTAACAATGCATGTGCTGTCCAGATACCTTTGAAACTCATTTGAGAATTGCATAAATTGCCAGTACATGAGGTTGCCAATAGCTAACTTAGCTAGGGATCAAATTATAATTGCAATTCCGTTTTGGAATTAGTTTTCATATTCTCTGCCTCCTATTCTTCTTAAGAAAGTGAAAACAAAATAGCTGAAAATATTTTGAGTAACAAGATAAACAGCCCCAACCAGGTTTATTTCTCTGTAGATACCTTAGATAATTGTCAAAAACATGAAGTCCTTTTCCTAATATTTACAGAACCAATCTCCGGTCCCAGAGCCAACTGGGAAATACAATGGTGCAGGCACTCAACCATACCAGGTAATTGCAGGACCACAGAATATGTGGATCCCTCAGTCATTTGTTTAATTTAAGGAAACACAAAAAGAATCATCTGATGCAGAATTTAAACATATCGCAGTGATCAAATCTACTGGGCATTTGTTTTATAGCTTCTGTAACAGAAATGGCTCCGGTTCTATCACCATCAACATATTCGCTTATAGTTTTAGTTTCTTTATTATTATTTCAGTCGCAAATCATAGTAGTGGTTTATATTTAGTCAGTCTATCATCACTCTAGCTACTTTTGGTTTCGGAAAGCAAGTTTACACAGCCCACTGAAAGGAGCAGCAGGCCTGGCAGCAGCAGAATTGGCTGTGCATGGCAGTGGGAGGGGGTGGTTGGGGGGTGGTTGTTCTCCATTTTGGGGAAGTCCTTGTTTGGTTAGGCGAACCTTTGTGTGCAGTTTTCCCCCTCATGCAATGCCCACCTTTATGCATGCCATTTCTTGTTTTGGGATCCTGCTAGGCAAATGGGGTGAGTTCTATGGTGTCAAACTGCAGCTAATTCGGATCGGCTGCATCAATCTGCTATTCTGTTCTTCCATCATTTGGGGCAAATCTACAGTTTTTTCTCTTTGGGGGATGCTTTTTGGACCAGAGTGCACTGAGGATGCAGTCCCTTTCTCAGTCGTGGTCTTCTCATTTTCCCCAACAGAGTAACAATGCTATCTTCTCTATTTTTAGTTATTATTTTTGAAAATTTCATATGTATACATGTATATGTATATATGTATGTGTATATATATAACATATTCACCTCCTCGGCCCTCTCATCTCTCTCCCAATCCTTCTCCTTCCTTCCTCCTGACTAGTCCTGCTCCCACATCCCTGTTCTTGTACTGGTCTTGTGCAGGTAACCACAGCTGCTATATGTTCATGATCGCAATAGCCATGTCGTATTCAGAAGACAGGGTTCACAGAACTCCTCTCTAGCTTCCAGCTCCTAAGATCTTTCTGTCCCTGCTCTGCAGTGTTCCCTGGGAGTGGGCCATATAAATGTCTTGTTTGTGGTTAAGCACTCAACAATCATTTGTTCTCTACACTTTGACCAGTTATGAGTCTCAGATGTAACTGTCACCCACTGTGAAAAGAAACGTTTCTGACATAGGCAGTTTGACTAACACCCATTTAACAGCACGTCAGTAGTAGATGCCCCCTAGGACTTGTGACCTCCCAAGCTTTAGGCTTTTGATCAGGTTTATGGTACCAGCATTTACTCCCTTCTGTGAAGTGGTCTTCAAATCTAATTAGAAAACAGCCACTGCTTAGTCTTGTCACCATTGTAGCACCCGGCAGGTTGATATTGTAGCCTGGAGGGTCCACAGCTGAGTAAGATCATCAGCAACTTTTCTTCCCCAGCAGTCTTCATGGCACATTCTGGCACTCTGAATGCTCTCTAGCGTGGAGGAAGCGTCCAGTTCAGTTCCAGCCTGACTTCTCTGTGTCTTATTTCCAAGGTGTATGGTGTCTTCAGTAACAGGGTCTTACCATCTAGTTCTTGTGGGCACTCAAGAACAATGACAATAGCCTGCACTACTTTGGGAGTGTCTGGAGTTTCCCTGGCCAACAATGCACAGGCAGTATCTAGCACTGGGATTTTTTTTTTTTTTTTTTTAATCCATGATTTCTGAGAGCAGTATGATCCATTGATGCGGGCTACCTCAACCTTTTTAAAAAATTATACTTGTATTATTTTATAAAGCACTAAGTTTGCATATTTTAAAAATGCATCCTTAGTTTGGATGATCCTCCCCAGATCCCCATTGTTCTTCCCATCCATCCCGTTTAAACCTTCCCGTTCATATACCCCCGCTCCCATCTACATGCCTCTCATGACTCCTTTTTATGATTTCTGGCCTACAGGCATTCATTCCAACTTAAACACAGAAATATAAAAATTTGAAGTTAGGTTCCACATAGGAGAGTGAACATACAGCTTAGTAAACCTCGTCTTGGGAAGTGGTCTCTTTTCCAGTAGCTTGTTTGAGCTGAGTAGAGGAGATACAGTAGCTGTATTGACCATTGTCCCTCTGGCAGGGGTCCCTGTGGTGGTCCAACAGAACCATGATTAGGGGCAGTTTTGGTTAAAGGTCATATTGACTGGTTCAGGGAGCTTAAGGGATGTGGAGGCTACTGTAGCAACGGTTGATAGCCTTGTCAATGCATCATCTGGAGATGGAACTGTTGAACCCAATCTGCTGTAGTCAGGAAATCCAGAGCTGAATGAGAAGCATGCAGCAAGTCTCAGAAGATCAGGCCAGAAGCGAAGGAAAAGTCTGCAGTTTGCTCTGTAGTTCTTGCTGCTTGGTATGTGGGAACAGGAACTGAGATGAGAGAAAGAAAACAGTCATTTCTTCCTCATGGGCCCAGCAGTAGGACCACCCTGTCCTGGTCCTTCAGATCCCGCCAAAGAGTTTTCTTAGCCAGAGATCTTCAGTGGACCTTTCCACTGAGAGACCTGTCAAAGAAATAAACTCAGTCCTTCATCTCTGGTGGTTCTAGGAGCTGTCTGTGAAAACAGGAAGGTCTTTGGATTTCAATGTAGAGTTGCACCAGTCAGAAATCATGGTACGGAGCGTCCCCAAAGGGTCACAAGGTAGAGACAGGAAGTTCTCAGGGGAGGCTAGGCCTCTTGAACCCCCTAAAATGGTAGTGAGCATGAGCCAAAGCACGAAGGTCTACGCTACGGGTGCCCAGTTCTGAAACCTTCTGGAGCTGCACAGTGCAGCTCTGAGAGTCCCAGGTCAAGTGCCAAGCAGGGAAGGTGACTGCAAGGGTCTGGGAACAGGCAATTTTTCTGACAACACTGAGAAAGCATCTGGGGTCTCCAAGCCCATGCTACTACAAAGGTCCAGAGTCGGGAGAAAAGGGCAAGAATAGATGAAATTCCTGCTCCCCACACAGGCCACCAACGTGGGAATTTTGGTGAGAGAATTCACACTTTAGACCAGAGTAGAAAGAAAGAAAAGTTTATTTAGTACACTGCAAAGGGAGCAGCATCCACGGCAGTACCAGAAGTGCCTGCTGGTGTTTCTGTTACCATGTCTTAAGAATTCTCCTCTCCCAGTGAGGCCCTGTGTTTGGCCCCATCTCTCTAGGTTTGCAACTGACTGAGCAAACGGAGAATGCTCTTCAATTAGAGAAACTAGTTTATTTGGGGTTACTTACAAAGGATTCATCCCCGGGAGACAGACAGAAATTTCATGTGGGGGAGCCAGCATTTTGATCAGAAAGTGTGGTGGAACTCTGGCACACAGGCCCAAGATGGAGACCAGCCACCTGCTCACTCGACTTTCACTGCTTTCCCATTAGACCCTCCCTGTCAAGTCACTGGTTGGTTGGAAAGTAGTTGACTCTATGGCTTCATCTCTGTCAATCACATTTGGAGACATGTCCCTTGAGGCAGAAATTGTGCAAATTTACCCCTACATACCGTCACCAGCATTAGTTAGAACATTAATGAGAAGCAGCATCATTTAGACATTTGAAATCACATGCTGATGCATATAAACACCACTAACCTGGATATGCATTCTTGGATCATATTATTTAGTACTGGTTAGACTGTAGAAACTTAACTTTTTGGCTTTAGCATTGATGAGAAGCATACAATCAATCTAAATTTTGCATTCCTTTTATCTGTCGGGATGCGAACTTTTATCTTATATACTTTGAAATGGCAACAAAACCCAGAAAGTCAGGGTTAATCTGTATTACAGCCCCTTTGATTGATTTTAGCTTATTGTGGCAAGAACTTTGACCCACAAGCATACATTTTGTCTTTGAAAACTGCTTCTGTAATCTCCTCTTGGTTGTGTGGTAGAAAGGGTGAGGTGAAGATCTGGGTTTTAAAACAGAATCATGTGAAGAGTGTGTAAACAATATGTAGTAATGTATGGTAAACATCACCCATGATAAAATGGGCATAGAAACATATTTGGAGCAGGTATTTTATCTGATGAACTATTTGCAATTATTGTTTCAATCCCTGCTTTGCTAACAAACTTTAAAAATATGAACTTAGTTATTTCTGTATCAATTTTATAGAGCATGGTATGTAATCTCAAGTACTGTATTGTTTGGTCAGAGATCCACACGTGTAAACAACTTACTTCATATATAGCAATAGACTAATGACATCAGTGAAGAAAAGTTTGAGAAGGCATAGAACAAGCTAATGAGCTTGAATGGATCATCTAGTTCATTCTTTTACTCATTGATGCAGCATATAGTTCTCAGGAAAATGGAATACATCCCAAGGAATAATGAATGTCTTTCTTGGTGTACACATTCTGACCTTTGATCTAAGTTGCGTTTCAAATCTTGTTTTTGATACCCTTTGTAACTCTTGCTTGATTTGGGAGAAAGTAGAGAATTAGCATAATGATTTAGGCAGATCAAACAAAATATTTTACTTATATTTTTCTATATTTCAGTCTAGAATTGTATAAGAATTTTCTTAGTTATGAGGTAGAATTGTTTTAAAGCTAAAGAAAGAGGAGAAAAAGAATGATTTAAAAGATTATTTTATTAATTTTCTCAGTTAAATCTTGAGAGGCTACACTTCATGGGGCTCTTGAGATTGCTAGAGCACCAAAGACACAGCATCAAAGAAACTCCAGGCCTTGTCTTTTGTCCTTCCTTCAGTACCCAGTCCTCTGCTGCTCCCAGCGGTCTAGAACAGGCAGACTGACCTCCATGGACTATTAGCCACAGCCTCCTTTGCTCCTTGGCTTCCCACTGACTTTTCTGATGGATACCCACTAGAGGTCAGAGGGCAGAAAGCAAGTGAGTGCTTTCTCTGAGGCGTGTTACTGGGTAGCAGAAAGATCCAATGCCCTGTGCGGTCAGGCAGCCCTGAGCATGCGGTTCTAGGTGTTGATATCTTGCTTCATCTTTTTATGCAATGCCTCCACCTCCTCCATGGAAGCTTGCTTCAGTATGGACATTTTCCCTTACTTCTTATTTTCCTAAGCATTACCTACATCTTTGACAGTCTTTCTTTTAAAACTTCTAGGAGACCCCGATTTCAGGTACAAGATCACCATGGGATAGATAGACTCCTTTCAACAAAATCTCAGAATGAGGACTGTTGTATAACTTGAGTAAGCATGAAGTGCAAAGAGCTACATTCTTAATCTTGAAGGATAAAGAGTAGACTAATTACAAGGGAGAAATTCTATTTCCTTAGAGTTTGATCTCATTGTAAATTCATGAACCAGATTTTATATTTTAACTTGAAATAAGCTGTTCCTAGTTAAAAGTTGGCTTGGAAGATCATAAAGTATGAATGTAAAGTATTAAATCACATTATTCTAACATTTGTATCTACAACTCACCCATACCAGAATGTTTGACACTGTGCATGTTTATTTAAGAAATGAACTGCACAAAATTCACATTATAACCTAAACTAAGTAAATATATTTATAATAAGAAAAAAAATCTCCAGAATTAAATTTCATTAGGGAATTGAAAAGTTGGTTTTGAAAAACAGACTGTTTTCTACTTGAAAATGATCTGCGTTACCCTCAACCTGAGACGTGAAAGGGACAATTACACTGCAACCCAAAAGTTTGCTGTGAGGATCCTTCCTGAGTTTCATCATAAACTCACTTAAAGCAATTTGAACGCCAGAGGGTTAATGTGGTGACTGTCATTTTAAGCAGCATCAAGTTCTTGTTTTGTTTTGTTGGGATAGAGTCACCCTGTAGCCGGAGCTGGCCTGGAACTCACTATGTAGACTGGGTTAGCCTTGATCTCACAGAGATCCACCTGCTTCTGCCTCCCCAGTGCTGGAATTAAATGTACCACCTTGCTCGGCTAAGAACCAACATTTTAAAGGAATGCTTTAATAGCTTGGTAAAAGGAATGCTTGGTAGCTCTAAGTATTCATAGTCTGAAACAATGTTAAGCAAATTGGTTCATTTTATTGAGTCTAATTTCAAGGCTTCATTACATAACTGACTTAAAAAATTCCAGTAATTTCCTCTTGTGCTAATTACTCATTATTCATTAGGCACTCTGGGTATCATGTATTGTTCCCTGGCTTTCTGGGGCAGTAACTCAATGGGAGACACAGCATGGAGGAGTGATTGGGAGTGTGCATGACCTGGCTCTGAGGTCTCTCCTCTGTCGACCACTTCATGGCCTGTAGCAAGTGACTCATTTCTACTTTCCTCATCATGATTCTGATAAGTTAACCACTTTAGACAGTGCCTAGCATTTCATAAGCATTCAATAACATTTAAGTTATCTTTCTTTGAAGGAATTTTCTCCTGGGCCATCTCCAAGCATACTCCATTTCAACCTACCTGTAACAGGATGTGAAATGAAAACATTCACTGGGTCAAACAACCAAAATTTAAAATATCTTAAAAATATATTTGATTTTCAGAATTTGGGCAACATTTTGAAAGGTGAAGGTTATCTGAAGGGAGTCTACCCTGGGAGCCTAGCAGCAGAATTCTTAGATCACAGGAGGATGGGGAAACATTCCCTGGAGAAAATAAAATCTGAGTGGTAAATTACCATGCAGATACAATGGTTATTAAGCAAACACAAAGCTTTCCCTGTTTTCAGGATTGTATTCTAAGTACCTAAGTAAGAACCTCCATGAGTTATCAATAGAATGTCCATGTTGTCATAAAAGAAAGTAGATTAATGATAATAGCCTTTAGTCTTTTATTAAAGCTTTTACACCTTTAAGTTACAGCAACTTGAGCCATATATATAAATCCCCAGCCAGACAAACTGACAGCATGCCAGAGTTAAGTTATAAAACAGTTAATTTTAAGGGCAACCTCACAAGTGACTCAGCTAGTCAAAAAAGGTGATGGGAAAACCAGGGATAACAACGCACCACTAAGAGTTTACACCCCAAAGTGTGCGCTCCACAGGCAGCACAGAAATGGTGCAATTTAGCAGTGATCGCAGTAGCTTGGCTTGCAAATACTTCTCCGTTAGCAGCTCAGTACCCGAAAATGGGCAGACTCCCTTTGGGTTAAAATATTGTTGAAATACTTTAAATAGCAAATGTTACCTGAAATAGCTTTTATTAAGTCAGCGATGTCCTTTGATATGTTTGAGCTTGTTCATTCATTAAGTGCTTACTAAATATCTACTATGTGTCTGGCACAGAAACTGCAGAGATGAAGGTTGCATTGGCTCTGCAACACTCAGTCCAACACAAAGACACAGAAGTTGGAGGAGTTAAATGAGATTGGTTGGCTAAATTATTTGTATTCTGTTTTACAAGTAATGCAATTAAATTGATAGGTCAAAATTTTTTATTTATTTTATTTTATGTGTATGCGTGTTTCACCTGCATGTATGTAAGTATACCTGGGTATACAATACCTGTGGAAGTCAGAAGAAGGCATTGAATCCCCTGGAACTCTAGTTATGGACAGTTAGTATCCACGTGGGTACTGGGAAATGGACCAAGGTCCTCTGCAAGAGGAGCCAGTGTTCTTAACTGCTGAACCATCTCTCTAGCCCCCAGTTGATAGTCTTTAATTGGGAAATAGTATGATTAGATTTTAGTTTGACATCTCTTACCCAAATAGTAGTATAAAGTAAAGAATGAGGCCAGAAGGCTGGGGAAATGAAGACAAAAGAAATCTAGACAGCTGTTGTCTAGGCTGGATAGGATGTAGGCCTGGGCTCAACTGGTTTAGTAGGAATGCAAAAGAGGATGTGGATTCAGGTAGAATTTAGCAGGAGCTCTGATTAGAAACAATTAAGTCACAGAGGCTTCTGGTTGGAGTCACATCATATGTGAGTCGGTGCCATTTGCAAAGAGATTATGACAGGTTTCAGGGACAGGATGGGTGATGAGTCTGACTATGGAAAGCTGAGTGAGAAATGTTTGCATCTGTGTGACAGTACCCAGTGGGTACCTGGGCACAGATGCATGGACTACTAGGAGAGATCAGGGCTGCAGACCTAGGGGTAAATATACCAACACAAACAGGCAGCCATTTGTGAGAAGCGTGCAGTATGTTATAGTTTGGATCTGAAATGGCCCACAAAGGCCATGATAACTTCAATGTAAATAAAAAAATCTAGATTTGAAGAAAAGGGTCTCAGTATGTTCTCTAGTATTTAGAGAAAATGCTTTTTTGATGGCTTTGTTAATGTCACTTTGAGCTCTTAGAGTTTAATGCTGGTATTATAAAACCCTCTGTTTTCTTTACTAGAGTTCTAAGTAGTTCTAATTTATTAATCACCTCAAATATCAATATCATAGCAAGAGCCTGTACTTTATCTACTTAATGTAACTTACAGTGGGAACACTTCCTTCCATTCAAAAACCAACTGTATAATTACATGATTCATTCACAATGTGCCATTTATATTCCTAGAACAAGTCCTGTCTCTCAGTGCTGTGCTGTGTTGTGGTAAAAAGATAAAAGGACTACATCTCAAAATTGGGTAAGGGAGTAAGAGAAGGGACAACTGACACTAAAGGCTTTTAAAAAGAATCATATGGAAACCTATTCTGGAAGCTTCTTTCAATATATACACATACAACATGAAGAGTTTAAATGCAGTCACCCTATAACTGGGGTTCAGCAGCCTTAATAGACACCAGAGGCTAGCAAATGAAAAGCCCAATGCCAGGAATGGATTTCCCTTTTTTGAAGTTGTTGGCCAGAGAGATCCCATTGACCCTCAGACAATTCCATTGCACTTGGCTACCGACCAGAACTTGACAGTAAAACTCTATTTATTGAGGATAGTACATAACCAAGTAACAGAACAAACAAGGATACTTAAGCTGATACCACCCTTTAAGTTTCATCTCTACTGGCTAGTTTCATAGTACTAGAAAGTATTATGAATGTTACTGGCAGAAAAAAGTAATAATCAACCTTACCCAGCTGTGAATCCTGTGAGCTACAATAACAACTGGCTAGGCAAAATATGCCCACTAGTGCAATAGTGGTGTGAATATTATAAGAGTGATTAACCACCCTGTGTTTCGGTTTAAGGCCCACTCCCAAGAGAGTCCTTACCTGATTCTCTTACTGGGGACAAGAATTTGTGGCTATTAGGTCACCGGCCATAGGGGAGAACCAACCTACTAGTTCTCACATTTCCCTGCCTCTTTCTCCTGAGTGCTGGTATTGCAGCTGGGCACCATCATGCCTGGTTCATTTGTTCTTATTCTGAGACTACCAGATTCTTTGATCAGCTATTGGTTTCCCCAGCTCTCTAGCTTGAAGAAGACCATTTAAGAAATCTCCTTATCATGAATGCACTGAGGAATGATGCCAGAATACACTATAAACCCACAAATTGTCATTAATTCTAGTGAAGATCTACTTTTAAAGGCTTTTTCTAAGGAATGTTCCAGATAGATGTTCAAGTTACTGTCCTCCTGGAGCTTACAATCTAAGGGCAGGACAGATGATAAAATATAGTGTAATATCAGGTGAGAGGAGGGAGGAAAGGAGGCAGAGCGAGGGTCACCCGTGATCAAGTGTTCAGAAGGAGTGTCTTTCAGAAGTGGTATTCAAATAACCTATTAGTTATTGACCATGAGTTAGTGTAGATTAATACATACATCTGCCTTTACAATGCAGATGTTTCTTTCAAATGACATGAGACAGAGAAGTCTGAGTTACAATTTAAATTTACTATGATTTTTGAGGCCTTATAATTTGATTATGTTGTATGTTATGAGATATATAATATTATGTTGTATGTTATAAACCATTACTGTATCTTTAAGCAGCTTACAGATTTTATCATCATAGATTTTATTTTTTGCCAGTATAAAGATGGCCATAATTTGATAGTTTTATCAAGTAATATGCTTTCTGAGATATATGATTAATGTCACCAAGGGTCACTCTCTAATAAATGACTTTATCTTTTCCCATATTTTTGGATATTGCTTATAGGCAAAGATCCATTTGTTATAGTCTCTTTTAGGGTCCATTCAGGTACCTAGGATTGTTTACAATTTTGTCTTGATTTTTTTTTTCTTCACTGCAAATTTAACAAGCGCAAAAGATTTATTTACATCTATTTTCTACATACTACTGTCTTCATTTCTAGGTCTTTGAGTTAAATTGTTCATTTAAATTTTTTCCTGTGGTTGATAAACAGTACCATTATCTTCCTCGTCCTTTAGATCAAAAATGTCAAAAAGTACTGACTGCGTGGAAAGCTGTGCTCCACTCTGTCTTAGACCAGGACTATATTTATTTTCATTTTCTGTAACCCTCAGATTTCAATGCCACACCCTAAGTGACCCCTTCCATAATCCATCCCAGTTGTCAAGAAAACTCATTCTTCTTAGGGGCTTCCAAAGACTCTTTCTGAACATTACTTTGCCTTTATTACAGTGTTTTATTCTGCACTACATTTTCTAAAGTTTGTTCTGAGGAATATTAGTCCCCTAGAAGTAGTCACATAAAGAGTGTTACTAGGCAACATAGGTTCAAAGCATTTTGCCTACTTTCTTGTCTTAGAGTTTCCTGATTTACATTAACATACTGAAAATTCCAATAGGACCCGTAATAAAGAAATCCATTTTTTCATTTTAACTTAGGATCTAACTTTATGTTGTGGAGCACTTTTGTTCTACATAATATTTGCTTTCCACGGCCTTTATTGATTGGTGCACTATGTGTGTACTTGTGCCTTGTAGTTTCGTAGTGATTACTAGATGTGCTATATGACAGATGTATCTCAAATAACATTTTACTGATAATTCCTTCTGGATAGCTCTCCCAAACTTCAACTAGACCATCGTGAACTGAAGAAGATAAATTAGTAAACTACCAGCTGAAGAGACTGACTGAGAAATTAGAATTGCTGGAGCCCACTATCAGTGGGAGAAGTAAAAGGAATGAGAAACTATACTGCAAGATCTAAAATGGAACAAATTATAAACATTGGAAAGTATTATCACTGGCTTGTGGAAAGAAGCATAAGAATGATTAGAAATCCAATACTGAAATTAAATGCTATAGCATTAATTCTGCTGACTAAAGTCCCCAAGAATCAACCCATTCAAAGAAGCACTCAATCTCTTATGGATTGTGGATTCATTTGACAACTTGTGATGAGGCAGAAGTTGTCATGACTTGACTGGTTATCACAGTGCACACAGCTGTCATATGCTAGAAACTTAAGCCCACTGCTACATGAGTCTGCATGCTACTTATCTGCTTTTTAACAGAGGGCAAGCGAACTGTTGTCCACCAAGACTTGATTACTAGACTCAGTGACCGCTTTGCTCTGTTCATTGTTTCCTTTGGTGCATCTCTCCTAGGCAGAGTGTGCAGAATGATGAAGTACTGTCATCTGATAGTGTCATCAAATGCATTTCATTTAGAAACACTAATAGCAGAGCAGTTCTGAGTGGCTTTATCCCCAAACGGAAACAACTTATTTTATTAAGTGAAATGTTTTATAAAGAACATCTACTGTCGTTGCTCTGCCGCTGTGGTGTGAATAGAGCTTGGTTGTCCACATGCAAGCACTTTTGTGGGTACTTTGATCATGCCTTCATAATATTCTTTCCATGCTATATTTTAACCTGTCATCAGAATGGCTTTTCATTTTGTTTTGGCCTCCAGCTTCAATTTTACAGTGTACAATGACTGACTAACATTAAAAAAAAAAAACAGCTGACCATCTGGGAGTAATTCCTCAGAACTATCAAACCAACAAACAGATTTGCATGCACTGGAAAAGGTCATGTCCTTGCAGTTGGGTAAGTCTTTCATTCTGAAGTCTTTGGATGGAGGTACTTATGATGTTTAAACCCTGAGGCGAACATAAGAGCTGGTTTGCAGCTATTGTGCGTATCTACTAGGTGTCCTTCCAAGGCTTGATCACCAGTCTGTTGGCAGGTGGTAGGACCTTTAAGAACTGGCATCTGGAGGAAGGAGGTTAGGTTACTGGAGACTTAACCCTTGAAGGGATATAGGGACCCCTGAATGCTTTCTTCTCTTTCTCAACCAAAATGGGATCTAATAAAACCATTAGAAGGGTTTAACTGATGGTTCTTGATTCACAATCAAATTTAAGGTATCATCCTTGGAATTTATGCCTTGCTTACAATTCTGGTGTGGTAAAATAAGACACTTTACAACATAAATGATCTGCAATGATGTCTTGTATATCCAAATATAAATTCATGGTGTTGTGAAAACTCATTAACTTGATTACATTTATAAGTTTTGAAAAATGGTCTTCCAGCTTTTTTCATTTTAGTTTTTAGATAATTTTTTGGGTTTAAATAATAATGAAGGGGGCTGGATATGGTGGTGCAGCTGCAGGCAGATTTCTGAGATTGAGACCAGCCTGGCCTACGCAGTAAATTCCAGGCCAACTGAGGCTACACAGAGACCTTGTCTCAAAAACCAAAATGAACAAACCAGCCACCCCACCACCAAAAAAAAAATCCACAAACCCAAACAGAAACCAAAATGGTGTGTTGAGGAGATGGCTCAGTAGGTGAAGGTACTTGGTGCCATGCCTGGCTTGCGTTCCGTCCCTCGGACGGACATAGTAGAAGGGAAAAGCCAGCTCTCCTGGGTCCTGTCCTCTGACCTTTACATGCATGCTGTGGCCTGTGTGCCCCACCCCCCAAATAGCAATAATAAATGTAAAAAACTTGAGCACAAAATACCCTCATTTTATGTTCTACCCTAGAAACCCTAGAGAATTATATCCCTCTCAACTTTCTCCTCTGTTTATACTATTAATATCTTGAATTAATAGTATGCTTATTTCAGTTGATGAACCAGTGCCAGTAAATATCAACTAAAGTATCATTTATATTAGAACTAGCTCTGTGTGTTGTGAAACTTAATAGTTTTGACAGGTGCAAACTACTACATACCCACCACTGCGGAATCACACACAATAGCTTCACTCCCCTGAGAATCTTTATGCATCACAAATTCATCTTTGCTGCCCCGCCCCAGCCACCACTGATGGTTTTTGCCTCTATTATTCTATTTTCCCCATAACATTATTTAACTGAACCAAACTGAATGGAGCCTCTTCACATGGCTTCTTCTGCTAAGCGGCATATCTATTTACCTTTCCTCTACTTCCTGTAGCCCTGATGGCTTTTTTTCTTTTATAACTGAAAATAAACAATAAAAATTGAAAATTGATGTATGGATACACCAAAAATTAATGTATTAGTTATTTCTTAAAGGACAGCTTGGCTGCTGCCAGCTCTTGGCAGTCCTATACCAAGCTGCTATCTGCATTCATATGCAAAGTAAAAAAATGTAATTTATTATTTTTATTTTATGTGTTTGAGTGAGTATACTGCCTGCATGTGTGTAAGTGCCTGTGTCATACAAAATCCATTGGGCTCAGAAAAGGGTGTCAGATTCCTCTGGAACTGGAGTTGTGGACAGTTGTGGGTGCTGGGAATTGAGTAAGAGCAATTCCCTTAGCAACTGAGCCAACCCCTTATATGCGAATTTTGTGTGGACATAATTTTCAACTACTTTGGCCAAATAGCTAGAGTACAGCTACTGAGTTTTAAGTTGAGACTGCCTTTCTTGTTGTTGTGCCCAGGTTATAGAATCCTCTCAAAAGACCACCAGGAAGGTCAAATCTGATGCAAGAACAAAGGGTCTTTATTTACAAGCTCGAGCTCGGTCCACAGTCTGACACACCGACGCAGAGGGTGATAAGACAGTGGCCCCAAGTGGAGGGTGAGGTTGGAATTGGTTAAGGAAGCCCGCTGGCGCGAAAAGAGAGGAGGGACAAGGGTTGGAATTGGTTAAGGAAGCCCGCTGGCGCGAAAAGCATCTTACTCATATTAAGGTTACAGGACCCGTGGAATGTGCTGACCAAAGGATGTTACAAGGTCTTGTTTATGTCTCTGATTTTAGCCTTGGTCAACCTGACCAGATTTCATGTAGTCCCAAGTAGGGTGTTTTTACAAAACCGAATTTGAAGACTACGTCCTTGCAGGTGTTTTCCTATGAATGTGGGAAAGACTGTTTGTGGTCTTTCCTGGAGCTGGGAAATCAAGCTTACATAGCAGAGATTTTTCTCTAACAAAATGGAGTCAGATTTGCTGCAGCCTTCACTTTTCATTTCTGGGGGTGGGGGTGGGGGGTCCTTACATTGTAAGAGACTGCCAGCTGCCTTCAGAAATGGCTCACCACTCCGCATTTGAAGTGGCGGTGGGGTTGGCTGGGGCTCTGCCTCCCAGCAGCATTTGGCATTGCTGATGCTTTGGATTTTGACCACTGTCATAGTTTTTGTCAACTTGATAAGCACTTAGACAGACCTGGGAAGAGGGGCTCTCAGCTGAGGAAGAGCTTCCAGCATACAGAGGAAGAGCTTCAGCATACCGACCTGTTGGCATGTCTGGGGCATCTTCTTAATTGCCAGTTGAGGTACGAGGACCCAGCCAACTGTGGGTGGTACCGACCCTAGGCCTGGGCTGTATAAGAAGGCAGGCGAAGTCAGGAAGCAGCACCCCCCAGCCCTTTGCTTACAGGTTACAGTCCCTTGAGAGTGGACTGTAACCTGTAAGCAAAAAAAAAAAAAAAAACAAAAACAAAACCCTTTCCTGCCAAGTTACATTTTGTGGTTTATCACAGCAACAGAAAGCAAACTAGAACAGCCAGTCTGTCACACACACACACACACATATATATCTATATATCTTATTATTTTACTATATCTTGCTATTTTTCGATTCTCTAATGATCTACAGTGGGCTGCATTTTTTGGGGGGGTTGTATCTGTTTAGAGCTTATACCTATTCCTTGTTTTGTTTTTATTGTTGAATTTTAAAGCTTCTTTGTATATTTTGTGTATCACTCCTTTACTGAATATATGTTTGGAAAGTATTTTCTCATAGTAATTCTTCTGTTATGTTCCTTTTAAAAATTTTTTTGTTTGGTTTTGATCCTAGGTATGTCAGCCTTACAGAATGAGTTAAGTAAGGACCTCTCTGCTTTTATTTTCTGTAAGGAATTATAATGAATTCTTTGTGTTTCTTCTTTAAGACATGGTATCACTGTATGTAGCTCAGGCTGGCTTTAATACTGTAATCCTCCTAACTCAGTCACCCTAGTGTTGGAATTAGAGGTACTCATCATCATGCATTGGGAGTTATCATTTCTTTCTCTTATTTTTCTGCTTTCAATTTCATTGATTTCCCTTTTAATCTTTATTATTTATTTTACTCTACTGTCTTTGATTTAAAATGTTATTTCTTTTACTGCTTTCCGAGGTACAAGTGTTTATTCTTTTTAGGATATTTTTCTTTTCTGGTGTTTGTGTTCAGTGTTGTCAGCATCCTTCTGTGTGTTGCTCTCACTGCTTTAAAAGTTGCTTAGTATGGCTTTGAGAAGTTGTGTTTTCATTAATTTGACATATTTTGAATTTCCTCTTGAGACCTTTAGAAAATCTATTTGTTATTTTAAAGTATATTATTTAATTTCCAGGTGGGTTAGGATTTGTATTAATCTTCCTGACACTGATTTCTAATTTAATTATACGTGATCTGAGAGAACACCTTGTTGCTATTTCTACCCTTTTAAACTTGTGGAGGAATGCTGTAGGGCCCAAGCTGTGTTCTATTGGGTGACTAGTTCACATAAGCTTGGGAAGCATGTGGATTCACCTGATGTGCAAAGCGTTCTGGAAACATCCACTAGGTAGGCTTATGGAGGGTGCTCTTCATTTTGGTTACATTTTCACTGATTTTTTTTTTGGTCTGTTCATTAGAAATAGGGGCTTTGAAGCCTCTAGCTGTAGCAGTGAGCCTGTCTATTTCTCTTTGTAGTTTTATTTCTTTTTTATATCATGCGTCTCTAGCATTCTGTGATTATATACATACTCATCTATGGTTATGTCTTTTTGGATAACTGATCTCTTTACCCCATGTACTAATTCTTTCTGTCTCTGATAATTTACCTTGGTCTAAAATTCATTTTGTTTAAATTAATATAGATATTTCAGACTGATTTTGATTTAGAAAATTATCATCTGTTATCTTCAAATATTTTGTTCTCTTGACATCCATCATCCATAAATTTTACCTTTTGTGGGAAGACATATGTGCATTTTGTTCCATTTCTAAAATTCCCATTTCTCTCTGTGTTTAAATTTTGAAACTAATAGGAAACATGAAAGAACAGATAAGCCAAAGCAAGTCTAGAATTCAATGCTGCAAATAATCTTAATCTTAGGCATTGAGAATAGTTCTCTCTGGTTTGATGTTATGCCCTCTAGACCCACGGAGGCAGGAGGATCTTACTTTCTATGGCTTGGAACGCCCTCTTCATTCAACTTTTTGACAGGTCTCTCATGTAGCCTTGGCTGGTCTGGAACTTGCTATGGTGATCAAGCTAACCTCAAATTTATGATAACCGACTGCTTTAGTCCATAGAGTACCGGGATTACAGAAATGTACGTCATCACACTTGGTTGGATAACCCTTCTTCTGTGATAACTCCATGCTGGGGTTGTGCCCTGGCTGTCAAAGGCTGAATCATGCACTGGTTATTTTGCTGCTCTGGGGTTAAGCTATGTTGGGCATTTTTCTAATTCTCTGTCTAAGGGGGCTGCAAGCTTGTAGGAGTGTATACTCTAGACCTGTGATATGGGGTTGGGCAGTGTAGTGGTTTTTGCATTGGTGTTCCACGGTCCTAGACTATAGAATAGGGCCTGGTTTCTGTTCAGGTCAGTAGCTAATCTCATTATTACATGCCAGAGTTGTTTTGCTACATACCTGATTTGCCTGAATTTTCCAGATCTTTAAGTTCTGTTACTCTTTTGATGAACAAGTTGACCTTTGACTCATTTCTTTCTTCCATAATTTTACTATAGGTGTTCAAGAGGAACAAAGTGGTTCCTTAAACATTTTATAGATATATGTAGATTCTTCTTTTTAGTAAATATCTAGTGTGATGGCTCTCAAGTTCTACCTGCCACAAGCACTAGGACATGAATTCAGCTCAGTCCATGTTCTTTGCCACTGAATAACAAGGGGTGATTTTATCCAGTTTCCAGTAGTATCGTCCTCATTTCTGGCCTTTACTAGTTTATCAACATTTGTTTCTGGTACTTAAGATATTTTCCAAGAATAGTGAAATTGTGTCTACCCCGCTCTCCTTTTCTCTCTGTGCCTCACCGGGACTCATGGCACTATAGGTCTTTTCTAGACTATACCTCAGAATTCTTCCTGCCTTTACCCAGCCCAAAGTTGCTTCCCCAGTGTTGGGTAATTTGGTTTAATTAATTTTTAAAATGTTTTATTTATCATTTTATATGCATGAGTGTATTGCCTGCCTATAAATGCACCATGTCATGAAATGCCCACAGACGTCAGAGGAGGGTGTCAGATCCCCTGTAACTGGAGATCCCCAGCTACCATGCGGTGCTGGGAATCAAACCCCAGTCCTCTGCAAGAGCAGCCAGTGCTGTTAACTGCTGAGCCATCTCCCCAACTCCTGCATTGGGTCATTTGTTACAGTAGCACCCACATCTTGCTATTTATTTCCTGTTTTAGTCTCGGTGGGTTGCCGTGACAAAATATCACAAACTGGGTAGCTTATAAGAAAAATGGATTCCCCCTAGATTAGGAGACTTGGAAGGCCAAGATCAAAGGGTTAGACAAACTCTAGTGAAGTATGCTTCCTGGACAGACATCTTGTTACTGTAATGGCACAATGTGAAAGGGGCAACAGAGCAACTCTGGGGCCTTTACATAATAAGGACACACCATCTCTGAACACCATCACATTGGGTTTAGGTTTTAATACAGGTTCTCTTCAACTTACATAGGATCAGATAGTCTGAAAGCTACCATAACTGAAAATATCATGAGTCAAAATGCTCTGAGCACATCTAACCTACCAAATACCATAGCCTGGCACCCAGTGCACTGTAGAGTAAGGGGTATTGGGGACAATGGCTTGCTGCTGTTGCCCAGAAAAACTGCAACAAGAAAATATTAAAATCTAAAATTCAAAGTACAGATTTTATTATATAAATTGTTGTTTTGAACCACTGTAAAATTGAAATCATTTAAGTCAACCACTGTAAGGAATTATCCATATATGACTATACAGGAGGACACAAACACTCAGACCATATTGACATCATTTTCATCATTAAAAGATGAATATTGATCTGGTCACGGTGTCACATCCCAGAAACTCTGGAGTATGTGGTGGTGGGGCACTTGAACCTGGGCTCCACATTGAGACCGCAACTTTAAAGAGAGGCAAATATTATCATATTGTTAAATATAATTTTTTTTTGTCTTTTTGAGACAGGGCCTCCTTGTAGCCCCAGCTGGCCTGGATCTCGCTATGCAGACCAGGCTGGTCTTGAACTCACAGACATCTGCCTGCCTCTTCCTCCTGAGTGCTGGGATTAAAGGTGTGTGCCACCACACCAGGCCTGTTACATTACATTTCTAATCTGAAAATAGTTCATAATGCTTATTTGAAACATTTATTGATTGGTTGATTACAAAATAGGAGTGAAACTTTATTACTTTATTCAAAAACAAAGCAATAATACATATCAAAATATACTGCGAGAGAGCAGCAGGCCACCTGCTTGAAGAAGTGCTCCTGGACACAGCCTATGAATCTTTTGTTCCAAATGTATGTTACTCATAGCATGGGTAAAGAAAAGCATTAAGTTACTGGCTGTAAAGCTGGCCCCTGGTGGCTTGTGGTGTCTTTCACAGTTTCACAACTGTCAATTCCTGACAGTCAAAGTGTCCCATAAAGGACCAGACAAGCTCTTTATCTGGACCTTACCTGCTTTCCTGGCTGGACGTGTAATATTGGAGAATAGAATCCGAATTCAGGTTTTAATGTGTTGGTTTCTCAAAGTAAAGGGGATAGGATAGCAGACTCAAAGATCTTAATAACCCTCTAGTGGGTTTCCTCTCTGTCTGAATAAAAACCCCAGGTCTTAGAGACTAGCGCACTGGAGGCCAAGCCAACCTCTGCTGCCCTGGCAATCAATTCCTCACAGTTGGTAGCTATCATTATCAGGATTTTGAAAATCAGGGGAGTGCTGAACAACTGCAACATTTCATGAAACTCGAATCAAGTCATTGCCCCAAAGGCTTTCAAAATAGTTTGTCTTTATGAAGACGTCACATGTGCTTTTAGAAAAAAGAAAAGTCTCAAATTGTCAACCACCATTTGTCACTAACAGTCTTGTAACCTTTGAAGACCAGAGTATCATAAAATGAATCATGACCATTTAAAAATTGCATTCGTTTTTCTTTTCTGTATAGTAATGTGATATGCATGTGATCAAACTTCAGATTACATTAGTCCATTTGGGGCATGCTATTGAAAACGAAATGGGAACCTCGTCTCCTTTAAAATGAGCATTCACACTTAACTTTGTTTTTCTTAAATTCAGTTCTTGACAGGAAAGCTTTTCAAGTCAGAGGAAGTGAGTTTATACTTCAGAAAGCAATACAGAAGCCCAGTCTTTTGAGGGATGCTGTTTTCTGTTAGATCCGAGGGTTTTTCTAGGAGTGGGTGTGGGGTAGCAGGTCGTCTGAGAGCAGTCCGGAGGGGGCGTGCTACCTACAGCGGCAGCTTTTGGGCAGAGGCGCGGAGGGAGGTGGACTGCCGCCACAGCCCAGGCAGCATCCTCCCGCGGAGAGCAGGATTCTGCTCGCTTCTCCAGAAAGGCAGACCTTTTCTGGGGCCATCCAGGTAAGATCAAGATTGCTGCTGAACTTGCAGGAAACCGAGGAGGACACATATTTTCCTCTGCAGAATTCTGTGGGGTGACCAGTTATGCCAGGGGTGACCTTAAATAGGGGGAAGTGGATTTGCATTTTCCTGAGTGATGAGATGTTTTCTGGTAGCACTTTGATGTATTCAACAGGCTGGAATCAGATTTCAACTGGGAGCGGGCAGAGCGCCCATGGTGCAGATTTGGGGCGCAGTGAAGCTTGCAAGTCTGCACCTCCCTTCTTCCCAAAGCTGTACGTGGTCGTCGACGAACCTAATCCGTTTTTGATTCTACTTCCAGCCCCGGAACCCGCGGAGACAGAGGGCTGAGTAGTCGCTGGGAACGCCTTTCTGCAAAGCCTGAGGAAGAGAGAGCGGCTCCCAGGGTCGGGTGCACATCCCGGACTCCAGACCTCCTAACCCCTCTGGGCTGCTGATCCGGACGGGTGTCGCCGGCCCTCGCCAAAATGCACAACGGCTCGTTCTTGGAGCCGGGAGTCGGGAACGCCTCGTGCCCGGGGTTGGCTCCGGGCTACGGGAACGCGTCGAGCCCGGCGCCCCTGCCGCTGCCGCAGCCGCTGGCGGTGGCGGTGCCCGTCGTCTACGCGGTGATCTGCGCGGTGGGGCTGGCGGGCAACTCCGCCGTGCTGTACGTGCTGCTGCGGGCGCCGCGCATGAAGACCGTCACCAACTTGTTCATCCTCAACCTGGCCATCGCGGACGAGCTCTTCACCCTCGTGCTGCCCATCAACATCGCCGACTTCCTGCTGAGGCGGTGGCCGTTCGGGGAGGTCATGTGCAAGCTCATCGTGGCCATCGACCAGTACAACACCTTCTCCAGCCTCTACTTCCTCACTGTGATGAGTGCCGACCGCTACCTGGTGGTGCTGGCCACCGCCGAGTCGCGCAGGGTGGCCGGCCGCACGTACGGCGCGGCGCGCGCGGTCAGCCTGGCGGTGTGGGCGCTGGTGACGCTGGTGGTGCTGCCCTTCGCCGTCTTCGCCCGGCTGGACGACGAGCAGGGCCGGCGCCAGTGCGTGCTGGTCTTCCCGCAGCCCGAGGCCTTCTGGTGGCGCGCCAGCCGCCTGTACACGCTGGTGCTGGGCTTCGCCATCCCAGTGTCCACCATCTGCGTCCTCTACACCACCCTGCTGTGCCGGCTGCGCGCCATTCGGCTGGACCACCAGGCCAAGGCCCTGGACCGCGCCAAGAAGCGGGTGACCCTCCTGGTGGTGGCGATCCTGACCGTGTGCCTCGTCTGCTGGACGCCGTACCACCTGAGCACCGTGGTGGCGCTCACCACCGACCTGCCGCAGACGCCGCTGGTCATCGCCATCTCCTACTTCATCACGAGCCTGAGCTATGCCAATAGCTGTCTCAACCCGTTTCTTTACGCCTTCCTGGACGACAGCTTCCGCCGGAGCCTTCGCCAGCTGGTGGCGTGCGGCGCCGCCCGCTGACGCCTGGCGCCCAGCCTCTCCCTCTGCTCCGCAAGCCCGGGCGGGGTCAGTGGACGTTGGAAAGTTCGATTCCCCACAGGAAGCCACGGTGTCCCGAGGGCCCTGCCGGGAATGCAGACTCTGGGGCCCTACCCAAGGGAGTGTGACCACACGGGCAGTTTCAGCCCGCTGGCCCTCAAGGTGAGGCCCGACAGCACCGAGCGGGTGGCCTTCCCTCCGCGGCCCAAAACAACACTGATTTCTCCCTGAAGCTTAACCGCGGGGGTCGACCCCTGAACTTGGCACAGACATGAGTTAGGGGCGGGGTGGGGGCAGTGTCGCGGAAACTTGAGGTCTAATTCTCCTCGGATCTTCCTGCAGGGTGGCCCGCGGCACCAGACTGGGGAGGGTCTCTAGGATGTAGCCGGGGTCCCCCTACATTCCCCTTCGTCCCCCCTCCCCTAACTCCCCCGCGCTCCGTGCTCACCTCTGTGCTTTGCTTTTTGGCTTAGACTGTGATTGTGCTTTTGCTTAGGCTGGTGAACTTCCTGGCCTGACCTGCCTGTCTTCCTAGGTGCGCTCCAACTGCCTGGGCTAAGGTGAAGGTCGGTGTCCCAGGGGCCGCGCGGTGATGAAGGCGCAGGCCTCCAAGACACTTCACTAGGTTAAAAAGAACCACTCTCCTCTTTCTCTCTCTCTTTCTCTGTCTCTCTCTTTCTCTGGTGTGAGTGTGTCTGGGTCTGTGTATCTGTGTCTATGTGTTTGTGTGTCTGTGTTGTGGGGTAATGAGTGCCTAAGTAGTAGAAGTGTGGGATGGAGTGAAGTAAACCAGAGCCTGGCTGTGACTGCCAAGAAGTAGTGATATTCACCCCCACCATCTCCAGCCCCCCTCCTTTTAACTTTTTTATTTTCCAACCTCTGATCCCACTCTTTAAAAGACTACGGAGGAGGGCGAGAACCCGCAGCCCGGGGGAGCCGCTAGAGAGCGAGGTTCCAGCGCCCCCTTGAGGAGCTAGTGGTCCCGAGCATCCCGAGCTGGGCGCTGGCTGTGGAGCTGCCTGACAGCTCTTCACCTTCGTCCTTTCCGCTTTCTGTGAAGGACTCTGATGCTGCCTGCTCCACCCGCCTCGACTCACAGCCCACTGGAACTCCCGTTGGCTTGGACCTTTTCCTTGTAACTGTTCGTGTGTATCGTTTTGCAGGACCAATAACTGTGTAAATAATGTGTTTTCCCTAACTCCATAAGTTACTTTGGTGATTGTAAGAATAAGAAACGGAACCTGTTTCTCCTTGGTTCCCTTCCCTGCACATTTTTCGCAGACCTCACCTCAGGGCGAGTCCTGCATCTGAAGCCCTCATGCCTCAGCGTTTTCGTGGCTGGACCCCTCCCATCTTTTGTCCAGGGCAGGGAATTCTTGATCTTTATTCCTAGCCCCAGACAGCAGCAAAAGAGGATCTGATTTTGATCTTGCCAGGGACCAGCCAGCACCCACTTTTATCTCATCTCTGCCCGTGGAAGATAAATATAGATGAAGACTTTGACCTTCAGTTTACATCTTAGACCGGAATCCTGAACTAACTAGATCCATTAATGATTGCAGGGTTTTAAATGGTGTTAGTATTTAGGATGAATCCCTACTGTAAGACTCATTTTAAAAATATGTAGCAAACAGTGTTTCCAGAAGATTTTTGTTTACCAAGTTTGATTGACATTTAGGTCAGTTCTCAAGTATTTATGTTCAAAATACCTTTAAAACATGTAAAAGGGAGAGGGAACCTACCTTCATTCTGGTTTTGGTGAATGAGAATTTGTTCCTTTGTCTCAGAGTTATTAGTAACATTGAGATGACTCATAGGCATCACTTAGAAAGTTAATCTAGAAGCTGTGTGCCCTGGGTGATTTTAATCAGTCAGGTGTTGAATGATGGCCATCACAGTCTTGGAAGAAGCTTCTGCTGTGGCCTCAGAAGTCTTCTGGAATGTGTGTCGGTATCCTTCAAATTTCTAGAAAGCATTCTATGAATTTTTTTTAAGACTCACAAAATTCTTCTGTGAGTCCTCTCTAATATTTCAAAGTTGAAGTTTAAATTTGAGTGGCTTGTAGACTGTCCAAGGTGAAGGACAGAGGGTGAGGTCTAAATTTGGCCACAGACACAGTCAGGTATTATCGCCTGGACTGGAAACTCAGTCTTCATGAATTCAGCAGCAGCACAGGTTAGAGGAGACTGAGGTGGTCCATCTTCCCACTATACAAGCTCAGCTGTAGATGGATCTGTGACTGTCTTGGAGGCTCTGGATGCTGCTGAAAAATGTAAGGACAGGCATTGTTCTCTCCCTGGCAGCCAAGTGTGGGGCTCCCACAGGCCTAAGGAGGACTTGGTTCAGTCTCACCCTGACCTTCTAGATCACTGGTTCTGCATCACCTCCAGGTTGTTACCCTTCATTTGAACATTTAGGAGTTCAGACTGTATGCCTTCGACTTCCTTTTCATATCTTAATACATAGAACAATGTGCACATAAGTCATGCATGAGTAAGTTTCTTTATAGCATTGTATTGCAGTGGTTATAATTCTGTGTTGAAACTTTGTGTAAACTATGCTCTTTGGTTTTACTATTTCTGATATTTAAAGATGTGTATTTGGTTTCTGTTTAATTTAGTAGTTGTGTAATGTGCATGCTTATGTTTTCTCAAGAAAAGCAGGAATTTTGCTAGTCTATAGTAGAAGAATTTGGTTTAAAATAAAAACTGAAACATTCTGTGTGACAGGTGAATACTGTGTTTCCGAAAACCACAGGACCTGTAACTTAATGTAATGGGTTTGCCTTTCTTCAATAGAAAGCCAAAACAAGCATGGCCAAGAGATCGAAGAGTAGAGGAAGACGTTGCCTGTGGCAGGTAAGGAGAGCTTGAGAAATAGCACAAGGCCATGCCGTCTCTGAACAAAGCACATATGGGGATTTTATTTGGGGCGCCTATACAGATTCATATGGGGAAGAACTCTGAACTTCAGCGATAGGCACATACCCAAACATGACTAATTTAAGACGGATACTATTGAGCAAGCTCAGTTTAAGGTCACAATTCAAGAAAGTAAGTTGGTGGACAGGAGCACATCTGGGGACTTTTCAACTTGCATAGTAAAGAAGGAGGTGGCTGCATGTGCTTAGTTTGTGTCATATGTAGTCAACCTTGCAGTTGGGTTGTGGTGCTAGGCCATAAATAAAGCCTAAGGAATGTTCTCAGAAACTCCCTTTCCAAATAGACGTTAGTTGCAGCCAGAGGAATGGATACTTCGAAGGTGAGTTAATGTAGGAATTCGCCCCACCTCATTTTCACTGCAAATAATTCATATTCAAAGACTTTTATACATCTCTCATTTTTAAAAACACTGCCTTTACAGAAAAGTTCCATATGTTAAGCAAAGAACAAGCATGCTTGTCAGGAAACAATGAAGATTTAAATTCCCTCACATATCTTTTAAGTTGATTTGTTGTGAAAATGATGCAAAGATGCTGATTGGCACAGGGTTCTAGAACTCACAGAACTCACATAGGTTAGCGAAAGGACGATTAGCATTTCCCACATAGTCATAAACTTCCTTTCTTGAATATCTGAACAACCACTAGGAGAGGAAGAAGGGAAGAGAGACTGCTGAAGATCCTAGCTAGCATATGCCATGCAGTTAGCTAGCCGTATGCAGAGGCACGCCCAAATGTGTGCAAGTAGAGAACCTCGCAGAAAACCCTTCCTTTCCTCAGCATTGGGCCAGGGAAATGAGGACTGGCCTTAAATCACCACGGACAGTGCTATGGATTAAAGGTCAATGTTCCCCACAAGCTCCTGGGATTGAACACTTAGTCCTCGGGTTGCAGTGATGCTTTAAGAGGTGATGGGAACCTTTGGGATATAGGATCTGACTGGCAGACATTGGGTCTTTTAGAGATATAGCCTGGCCGGGCTTCCAGCCTGGTTCCTGCTTCCTGCTTGCTGTGATGTAAGCAGCCACCCTGTGCTCCTGCTAGTATGGACCAAGCCACTCCCACCACCATGCTTGTCGCACCATGATGGACTAAAACCTTTTCAAACCATGGATCAAAACAAATCCTCCCTAAGTGTCTTCTATTAGGCATTTTGTCACAGTGACAGGAAAGTGAGAGACAGTACTGATCATCTGTGCTTGTTAATACCGAGAAAGTGATCAGATCAGAGGAATCATATACATAAAATATCTTGTTAGAACACCTTTGGATCTGGTATTTTGATACCTACTTTACATATAAATAAAGATATGAAGACGCAATTCAATTTACTCAAATATGCAAATCCAAATCAAGACCAACAGAGCCACTTGACTTTTAAAAGAAATTACATCTAATTAATTATGCATGATTATGTGTGCGCATACATACATACACACTTACATAGGCCACAATGTGCATATGGAGGTCAGAGGACAACATGTAGTAGTCAGTGTTCCAGGGATCAAACTCAGGTTGTCACACTTGGTGGCAGATGCCTTTGCCTGCTGAGTCACCTTGTCCCCCAATTTTTCCTTGAAATAAGGTCTAATATAGCCGAGGCTGTCCTTGAACTCCTGATCTTCCTGCCTCCAACTCCTGAGCATTGACATTACAGATGTGTGCCACCACACCCAACCGAGATATTGCCCAAGCTGGCTTAGAATTCAAGGTTCTCCGACTTTGACTTCAGTGTTTACGTACCTGAGTTTGTTACCACCATAGTTGACCCACCTGGCTCCCATTTAGGAATGTCTTATACTATTTTGGCAGAGACTGATTTTGTTTCAATGTGGAAATATTTGGAAATATTAAGTTAGAAAAAGCAGTGATGCCTTTGAATTATTTAATGGGTCGAGAAAAGTACATTTGCTATTACTTCATGTGGGATGATAATTAATAATGATAATAATAAAGCTCAATAATCAAAATATGTGCTGATATGTTCCCTATGTAGAGTCCTTACCTAGCATGCATGAGATCCTAATTTTGATCTCAAAGAGAGGGAGGGAGGGAGACAGAATATGAATAAAATGCCAGTCTTAACTCAGCCTTGCAAAGTGTATGGAGTTGGTAAAACTTTATAGAAAAGTAAAAATTCACTATCCGGAACAAGCCACTCTATTCAATTGCAAAGGCACCCGTGCCTCCTTCATGCCTGTGGAGGGGCCCTCCCGCACCTGGTATGTATAACAGGATGCTAATGGTGCTGTTTCCCATGGAATATAGTTAGCAAGAATGGAGCTCTGCGTGTGCATTGATTCTATCATATGACATGAAATTACTTGGAAATATCAATTACAAGGACAATTTTTAAAAAGATATGAAGAGAATAGACAAAATGATGCATCTCAGAAACTATCTGAATGGATATGAACTGTGTGCATCCACGGTCCAGGGCAGACTTTCTCTTTTGATAAATACTGTCCGACAGGGAGAGCATGTTGTGCCCCCAAGTACATGACTACACACCCTAGTGGGCCTCTGCAATGACCCGCTGGGCACTTGCACACCATAGGAGGATGAGTGGAACTTGGCGTTCAGTTGTGTATGCTCAACAAGGCAGGAGAGATTTTCAGTGCTCCCGAGAACAGGACACACAGCATCTATAAATGCTAACTAATTATAACAAAGTTTCATGCGGTGCATCTGTCTAGCAAAGTGACTTACTTTGGACAGCAGCATCTTATCTGACAGTGGAGGAGAACCCAGCCCTCTTCAGTCTAGGTGGCTTGAATGAAGGAATCAAATAGGACAAGATGCGAATGTTACTTCAGCAGAAGCACCCAGTGTGCCATCCTCCTGCTCATTTAAAACACTGGTTTGGTTGCTGTCACTCTGCTCTGCGAACAACATACCCATTCCTGTCACTGCCTCTCTCTACCTGTTCTCTTTACAAGGAATGCTCATTAAAATCTCTAATAAAATAATTTTTCTCATAATTTCAAAGAAATCATAATTTGGATTTACTACAAATAAGTAGTATAATTAAATGTTATAGCATACCTTTAAACTTTTATGAAAATGCAAATGTAAGGGACTGCAGGATTAATTCAGTGGTAAAGCATTTGCCTAGCATGCTTGAGCCCCTGGATTCCATCCATAGCACTGAAAAATTAAGCAAATGTAATTGATATTTAAATGCACCAAACTAGGTGCATTTATGAATTTTCTTATGTTTTTCATGAATTTTCTATACCTGCATTTGAAAAGAAGAATACATCTAGGTAAACTTTCTACTGAATCCCTTTCAGGAATAATCACAAAAATAATGGTCCATGGGCCAGTAAGATGACTCCTTGGGTAAAGACACTTGTGCAAGCCTGGCAACCTGACTTTGATCCCCAGAAACCATGTAAAGCTGGAATAAGAGAACAAACTTCACAAAGTTGTGCTCTGACCTCCACACACTCACCATGGAATATGTATGCGTTCACCATCCCATATCATTGCACACATGTAATGAAAAACAACAATATGATACCAATAATCTATTCAGTCTTTCAAACCTCCATTTAAAGTTTTTGAGCCCAAGTCATGCTTAAGTTTTATGTCTAAAATAGCGACTTTTTTTTCTTTGAGACAGGGTCTCAATATGCATCCCTGATATTTGCTGTGTAGACCAGGCTGGTCTTGATCTCATAGAGATCTGCCTGGGATTAAAGACATTCACTACCATGCCCGGGTGAAATAGTTTTATTTTAATCAAAGTAATACATACATGATTTGAACTATTGGGGAGTTGTTATTTTTGAGACAGGATCTCTCTGTAGCCTCAGTTGGCATGGAACTCACTATACAGATCAGGCTGACCCTGATCTCACAGAGATCTGCCTGTCTCTGCCACTTGAGTGTCAGAATTAAAGGCGTGCACCACCATGCCTGCCTGATTTGAACCTTGAAGACTGTCATGGAACGCTTCAGATAACCAGCAGTCCCCTGCCCAGTTCTTCTGACCCAAATCCCATGAGCACTACTTCAGCTGTTTATTCCGGGACGGAGTTTGTACCTCATTATTTAACTCAGCTGCTTCAGATCTTATGGTTAGGAGGATTTCCGTGGCTCTCGCCAGTTCCTGAAGCTGGTCCTCTCTGAGAGGCTCTCTCCACTCATGTTTCAGACCTTACTTTGTCTGTGCTTTTGCTTTAGTACTGACTCCTATAGCACTTGGTTCCCTCTTGGCATAATGCTGGGGCCAGTTTCTTCATGTTGCATCTATTTTCTGGAGTGTTGTGGAGGAGGGGTTGTGCACTTGAAGAGTCAGGCTTGGGTGACTCTTCTTCATACAGCCTTTCCTTCAGCCTTGCTCTTTGTGTGCAGGAGCTCACCTGAGTTCAGTGTGTCCTGAAGACATTTCTCCTCTCCGTGGCTCACTATTCTTTCTGCACACCAGCTCCCTAAAGCTGTTGATACTTTGGCCTTCTCTGTCCAATTCTCTCATCCACTTAAAACACGTTTCCTTTTACTATAGTAGGACTTCAGAGAAAATAACAATGGATGCCATCATTAAAAGTGTACGTGCAAATAAATATGCCTGTGTGTCAGTGTGTATGCGTGGGTGACATGCTTGCCAAAGCTTTGTTGAGCCATCTCATCAGCCTAGAAGAACTTGCGAAGGCATCAGTTACATGAAAATTTACTGTTTAAGCCTAAAGGTCATAAAATGGCTGGAAATGAAAAGATAAATTCCAGCAATCTAAAATATTAGATTTCTTTGACAACAAGCATTCTAATATTTGGAAAAACTTCCATGTGTCTATCAAGAAGAAAGCATAACTCGGAGCTGGAGAGATGGCTCAGCAGTTAAGAGGGTGAAGAGCACTGAATGTTGCAGAGGACCTAGGTTCAGGTCCTATAACTTGACAGCTAACAACTGTCCTTAACTCCAGATTCAGTTTCAGGGGATCTGATGTCCTGTTTGGGTCTCCGCAGGCATCGCATGTACGTGGCTTACTTACACACATGCAGACAAAACATTCATATACACAAAATCTGCATCAGAGTGAAATCTTTGTAATTCAGCCCCAGCCCTTTCAGGCACAGCAGACAAGGCCCATTCATTCAGTAGTCATGTGTGGCTCAGCTGCCTCTGACATTGTGAAACAGTCTCTGGACAGCATTTGACACCAGCATTTTTAGACCTCCCAACCTGGATCCTGGAGTGAACCTTAAACCTGTGTACAGGAAAATAAATGCAGCTGCTTATCAGAATGAAGCCCCGAAGTTCATGTGTGACATGGCCCCAAGCAGAGGCAAGAATTCTTGGAGGTAACTCATGAGGGCCTGGCCCTAAACTCATGGGCTGTTTCAGGGTAGCTTTGTTATAAAAGAGCCCTGTCTGCATTGCTCTGTCTTGGCATATGGTGCCCTCTGCTATGTCATGACCCAGAAGGAAGACCCTGGCCAGATGCTGGCCTGATGCTCTTCAATTTCCCAGCCTCTAGCACCAGGAGCAAAATTAACCTTATTTCTTTATAACCACCTAGTCTCAGGTATTCTCAGAGCAACAGAAAGTTGTGTAAAACAGCTTATTGCCAAATGCCACGGAGATGTCGGGCATTACTGTGGTAAAAGCCAAGACATTTGATTCATTTTTTTTTGTACCTTATCATTAAGCTGCTTTGGCCCTAGCTTTTATTTTTCATCTTTTTTCTTCCTTTTATTAAAGTTCTTCCACCTTTAAGTTAGAGCAACTTGAGCCATACATAAATCACCAGCCAGACAAGCTGACACATGCCAGGATTAAGTTACAAAAACAGGTAATTTTAAGGACAACCTCACAAGTGACTCAGCTAATCAAAAAAGGTGATGGTAAAACCAGGGATAACAACGCACCACTAAGAGTTTACACCCCAAAGTGTGCGCTCCACAGGCAGCACAGAAATGGTGCAATTTAGCAGTCATCGGAGTAGCATGGCTTGCAAATACTTCTCCATTAGCAGCTCGTTACCCGAAAATGGGCAGACTTTCTTTGGGTTAAAATATTGCAGAAATACTTTAAATAGCAAATGTTACCTGAGATAGCGTTTCTTTCTTTATTTGTTTATTTTAAATCTTTATTGAATTGTTGGATATCTCACACACAACATCTTGATCATTTCATGATCTTTATACCTCCTTCCTCTCCATCAGCACCCTCCCATACTGTGCCTTCCCAATGAGTTTCATGCATTCTCCCATTTGTGTCAAGCCAGTATCCCCTGCTATCCTTCAGTGCATGTTCATCCCCTGGAGTCTAGTTTGCATATCTAGAGTAGTTCCCTTAAGGAATATCGGTTCTGGGGCTAGAGAGATGACTCGGTGGTTTAGAACACTAGTTGTAGTTACAAAAGACCCGGGTTCGAATCCCAGCACCCACATGGTGGCTAACAACTGTCTGTAACTCCAGTTCCAAGGGATTCGGTCCCCTCTTCTGTCCTCCCCAGGTTCTGTGCAACACTTACATACATTCAGGTATAACACTTAAACAGAAAACAACAACAACAAAAAAATAATTCTTAAAAACTAAAAAAAAAAAAAAAAGAATATCAGTTCTTCCTGATAAGATTGGAACCTGTTGCCCATTTCCACAGTGCTATGCTAGGTTTTTGTCTGCTTGTGTTTGCATGCTTCTTGTGCATGCTGTCACCATTGCTGTAAGTTCATATGTGCAAGGTCCTAGGAGCCTGTAGGGCTCTGTATCCATGTGGCCACACACCTCTTCCTGTGGCTTTTACTATCTTTCCACCCCGTCTTCCACAAAGGTCCCTGAGCCCAGGGTGGGTGAAGTTTAATGCGGGAGTCCTGTCCAAGGACCCACACTCTGCAGACTCTTATTCTCTACACTTTGGCCATTTGTGATCCTTTGTGTTCATGGCCCTCTGTTGCATGAGAGAGCTGCTTTGTTGACGAGAGATGAAAGATGCATTAGTATTCTCTCTACCCCTTGTTCCACTAGGGTCCGTAAGCCTTAGGTGTAGAGGACCCATTGCAGATATGTCACGTAGGGCTGTTGGCTCTAGCTTTTAACTGATCTTTTTTTGAAGGTTCCACTTTTTCTTACTTGTTCACGGAGGTGGTTTAGCAATTTTATTTTCTTTTAAATTTATTTATTTATTTATTTATTTTTGTGTATGAGTGTTAAGTGTTCCACACAAATAGCACCACCCTGAGGACCAAGCCTTAAATACAGACCTTTGGGAGATATTCAAGACTCAAAGTACAGGGCACAATTGTTTCTGCTTGTTCATATATATATATATGCGAATATGTATATGTATATAAACATATTTGCCTTTTCTTGGATATTGCCTAGGGAAACACCCTCCTGGAAGATATAATTATGCATAAATTTCTATATTTTATATAGGCATATTATATTTATGTATAAATTTTAATGTTTGATATTCCTCCCTTTTTATTCATAAATACACATTTTAATGTGTATACATTTACAGATATCTCTCAAACAGCTTTTATTAGCGGAGGTGGCATCTTTTGACTTAGTCTAGCATTGATGGTCCATCAGACGTGAAAATCTCATTGATAGCCAAGTTCCTATGCTTGACTGAAAGTTTTGGGACTTGTCTGTACTCCCTTAACTTTCACATGCACAGTTGCAGCCCCCAGTGACTGGCTGTGCTGGACTCTTCTCACCCCACAAGCTGGACTAAATTAAATTTCCTTCTTGCTGAGAGACAGAGCCCAACATTGATCTGTTTCTCTTCATCTGAACATGCTGTAGGACGTGTTGGGTCATCTCAGTCTTGGATGTGCCTCAATATGGTGGAGGGGTGCCATTGGGCATCCGGACCTCAGGTATTTTCATTCACTTCCACCTGGTGTGGGTTCTCTAGACCCAGCTAGACCAGGCCAGCGCTGGCTTTCTCAGGAATGTGTGACCTTTAGTGCCCTGGTGGATTCCATCCCTCCGGCCTGGTGTCCCTTTACTGCTCCTGCACGCGCAGTGCCATAGAACAGCCCGAGGGCTCAAACCTCTCTGCCTGCTCTGGGTGCACCCCATACCTGTCCACTCACCAAGGTCTGTGTATGTACAACCTGAGTGTCAAAGGAAGATATCTTATTCCAACTGATGGCTTTGGAAAAAAAGGACGACTTCCTCTCAGAGGCATTTGGTCGTTAAAAGGGCGCTGCTGTGGCAGCCCTGTAAGTCCAGGGCTACATGGTACAGGATGTGAGGGAGTCCCTTGCGCTTTGGGTCCACCCTTGTCAGTAGAAGAGGAGGGCTTACTGGTCTCTAACATGAAGGCAATTGTGTGTGTGTTTACATGGAATTCTGTGTTTCCTTGGCTTGAGCATCCTTAATACATAGTCATCTACGCATCTCTGTACTTACATATCTATATATCTAATATACATGTATGTTTATTTAGAACTTTGCTTATACTTTATTGTGTAGATATGTTATATATATATATATACATATATATATATGTATATATATATATATATATATATGCCAAATGGCTCTATTCTTTTTTTTTTGAGACAGTGTCTAGTTAAATAGCTCAGGTAGGCTTGAACTAACCATCTTCCTGCTTCACTCTCCAAAGCAAAAATTATGCTGGTTATGACTGAAACAGCCATCAACCACTTAGTCTAGCATACACAACCCAAGAGACACCTCTGCCTCTCACAGCTTGGTTAGTCACACCCTTTGCTGGACTGAAGGTCTGGAGACCCTCTGTAGGTTCAGGGAAGATGGGGAATAAACAGAACAATGGCCTTCTCATGCCCACCAGCATGGAGCTAAAGAGCAACTGAAATTCATTGCTCTTCAGAAGAACTGAAGTAATGTTTAATTATGTCACTAACAGAACCAATAAATACAAATGAATCAAGCAAGAATATATAAACGAAAAGTCTTCAGTCAAGCATATAAGTACATAGTGCTTGTGTAAAGGGCATGCTATAAAACTCTAGTGTGATAATGTTATGAAAACATTAAGAAAAGTAGTGAATGGATAGAAATGCTTTTTAAAAAATAAGTTAAAATACCTTTGTAATACTTTGAAAACTATCTCCCATTTTGGAAGCTATGAATTTTGTGAAAGATGTATTAACATTTATTCAGTAAATAAAAAGATAAGTAAATTCTCAAAAAATATTAAATGTCTCAAATATCATTAAATTACTAGTTTCCAGCAAACCCTCCTGGATCTCATTTTGTGTAGAGAATTTATAAAGTCAGTAGAGCACTAGGTGGCACCAAAGGCTCAGCTGTGTAGAGACTGGTTAGCCAGGAATACTCCCCAGTCATCACTAAAATTATCTCAAGAAAAGCTGCATTGAAAGTGTTGGGGCTGCAGAGATTAGAAGGTGCTTATTCATATGCTTATATGCATTGGCCCCAAGTGTGTTCTCTCGGCCGATGTCTCTGTCTTTCATAATATATGACATATGTTTATGCAGATCATGACATTGAAGATGAAATCAAGAGGACCAGCAAGATGACTCAGTGGGTAAAGGCACTGGCCAACCTGGGGACTGGCATGGTGACAACTGTCCTCTGACTTCCACATGCACTTGGTGGCAGGGGCCTGTCTTCACACACACACACACACACACACACACACATAAACAAGCAAAAAAAAAATGAAGGTGACATCAACATATGAAGGATTATCCAAAAGACAATCCATGAAAATATTATTAAGGATTAAAATTAGAAGTATGAAAATGACCAAATTTATTTAAAAAATGAAAAGCACTAAGAAAATTCAAGGTGAATATGATCAAATACATTGTGTGAAGTTCTCAAAGAATTAATTTAAAAATCTTAAGTTTTTTTACATTAAAAAAAAGATGTTTTTTAAAGATTCGGTCACACGTTCACATTAATTTTTAAGCTTTATATATGCATATATATGTCACATACAAATGTATGTGGATGGGCGTGCATGTGCCATAACAGCTGCATACATTGAACTCAGGTTGTCATGCTTAGCAGCAAGCCCTTTTACCTGTTGAACCATCTCACATTTTAAATATTCACGTTTTAAAATTAGAATTTCCTACTTCTTGTTTAGTTAATGGATGCATAAGGAAGATTGTTTGCAATGGGTTACAATTTTATGTTAGTTATGATGGACTTACTAAATGCAGGAAAGCAAACAACGGCATGATTGAATTATATCGTCAAGCTGAGTGGTACTGTATTTATATATAAAGACATCTTTGAAACATTGTCATGGCCTTCCCTAATTGGGTCTGGCGCTTTCTCTGCAGATTCTTGTAGTTTTTTTCTTACCACATCATAACATGTAAGTCCTCTAAATTACCTACACTTGACTGGCTTCTTTGAATGCATTAAGTTTGTGTTCTCGGCATTTCTGTGAGTGGGGAGTGAGAAGATTTCACCACAGACACTGGTTTGTCTCTCAACTCTACCATAAGTTCTGTAAGTCAGGGATTAATAATAATGCATGGCAATAATGATAGCAGATATTCCACAAAGTTTTGGTGAGTTTTTAAGAAAAGATTTATTTTGATTTTAAATTATGTGCATATATATGTCTGTGTGTGCATATGTACTTTCGAGTGCAAGGTTTTGATGAGTTTTAAATGATGTAACAGATATAATACAGTCTTTTGAATATAGTAGAATCTCAATGACTGCTAAATATTATTTTTATTATTATGAAACATTTATTGAATGAGTGGATCTTTAAAAAAATTTGTTTTGAATCTGGAGAGATGGGTCAGTTGTTAAGAGCACTGCCTGCTCTTGCAGAAGTCCTAGGTTTGATCCCCAACACCCATATGGCAGCTAACAACCACCTGTAACTCCAGTTCCAGGGGATTCAGTGCCCTCTTTTGACCTCCTCTGGTATTGCATGACATGGGTGCACATACATACATGCAGGCAATACACTCATACACTTAAAATAAAAATAAGTAAAAATAAAAATAAAGATTTAAAAATTTTATGCATATTTTGTTTTGCCAGCCTGTATGCAAATACACCCATGTGTGCAATGCTTGCAGATGCCAGAAGAAGGTGTTGAATCCCATGAAACTGGAGTCACAGACTGTTTTTTAGCAGCCATTTGGGTAATGGACCAAACCCAGGTTCTCTCCAAGAGCAGCCAGTGCTCTTAACTCTGAGCCAGCTCTCCGGCCTGGAATGAGCGGATCGTCTGTGTTCTTTGAAAGTAGGTTTCTCTGTTCAGAATTACTGGTCGGAGTGTTTATGCTCCACTCCCCAGTTCACATGTGGAAACCTAATTTCCAAATGATGACAATAAGAAATGAGCTCTTAAGGTGCTGTGGTTTGAATGTGGAATGTCCCCTACAGGCTCACTTCCTAAATGTTTGGTCCCCAGATCCCAGTGTTATGTTGGAAAATTCTGGAAGCTCTAGGATTTGGGGTCTGTCCAGGGGATGTAGGTGGGTCACTGGATATAGGTGCCTGGGAAAATCTTGTCCCTGGGTCCCTCCTGGCCCTTTCTCTATTTCCTGCTACATGCTACTGTCACCACATCGTCCATCCCAAATGCATGTGATAAGTGGCCGTGGTCTGTGAGTTGACACAAATCTTTCCAACAGTCAGTTGTTATGTCGGGAACTTTGGTCACAGCTTTGTGAAGATAGTTAGTACAGGTGATTATCTCATTAGGGCTCTGCCTTCATGAACAGCATGTATACCCTTCCAAAAGAGGCCAGGGGTGGGGGGATCTTGCTGGTATTCTTTGCTATGTGAGAACACATGAAAGTTACTATCTATGTGAAAACAATTTCTCATGAGATATTAAATCTTCTGTCATTGTAATTTTGAATTTTCCAGATTCCAGAGTGATAAACAGTAGGTCTCTAATTTTTTTTTTTTTTTTTTTTGAGGCAGAGTCTCATTATGGAATTCTGGCTGGCCTGAATTTACCATGCAGACCAGACTGGCTTCCAACTCACAGAGACCCGTCTGCCTCTGTCTTCCTGAGGGTTGAGATTAAAGGCGTGTGTCAGCAAACCTGGCCAAGTCTCTATTATTTATAAAGGCTGAGATATTTTGTTGCATTATCCCAAATGATTAAGATAGCTGCTATTGCTATGGTGTGGGCATTTCTGTTATTTTGATGTATATAATTAGGAATATTGTCAAAGAATATTGTTTGATTTATAAAAAATGTTAGCATAGTACTTCTATGAAGTTCCTAGAAAAGTTGTCTGAAACTTTGAAACTGGCAAAAGAGCTTATTGGCTGATCTTCCTGTGCAGTGTGGGGCTTCGTTTTATGGTCTGGACAGTCAGCCTCTGTAAAGCACAGGTTAATTTGTAGATTCCTTTAAGAAAAGATTTGTTTTCACTTTTTAAAGTGTATACATCTCAGTGTGTTTGTCACATGTGTGAGGATTCCTACAGAGGCTAGAGGAGGTGCCAGACCACACAGGCAGTTGTGTCTGACACGGGTACTGGGAACAAAACTAGGCTCCTGTGGAAGAGCAGATCTTTGTTCAGTAGAGGTGGCCATGATTTCTGTTATTAATCAGGCAAGCCCGAGGTAACAAATGATACTGTTGGACTGAAATTAGCTTTGTACCTATTATAACGATATTATCCCAATGTTTTCTTGTTAAGTATTTTATATACATATAAACTTCAGTGTTTTTTGACTTAGTTTATCATTTTATTGATTCTTTTGTTGATTACTATGTTAAGTACATTGTATGTACATAAATTCTTGTTTTAAAGCTTTATTTATTTCTATATAATGTATGAGTATTTTGTGTGCATATATATGTGTATACCATGTGCATGTGGTACCCTTGAGGACCAGGTGTTCAAATCCCTGTGATTGGATTACACATGATTGTGAGCCACCTCGTGGGTGGGGTGTTGGGAATTGAACATGAGTCCTCAGCAAGAGCAAGTGCTCCTAATCAATGAGCCATCTCTCCAGCCTCCACACATAAAAATTTAAGTAAATTTTTTTACTTAGCTTATCTTCTTATTGGTTCTTTCATTGATTACTAAGTTATAATTATTTTTGTGTTTATTCTTTCCAAATCTGTAAAAGAAAAAAGATTTTACCTTGTATAATAGTCAACCCCAAAGGGATCAAACCTACATTTAAGACTTGAAACCCTGAAATTACTTGAAGAAAACAGAGGAAATACTTCAAAACATTGGCATAACGTGGGCAATGATTTTCTGGTTGGGACCCCAGAAGTACAAGAAGCTAAAAGCAAAAACTAATGAACAGGATTATATCAATCTACAAATCTTCTGCACAACAGGAAAATTCACCACCACAATGAAGAAATGGCCTAGAGAATGAAAGAAAATACTTGCTCACTCTTCACTGGAGTGAGGGTAACAATCAGAATATATGACTCTCAAGGGCACTGATTGCTCTTGCAGAGGATCCAGGTTCAATTCCTAGCATCCATATAGCAGCTAACAACTGTCTGTAACTCTAGTTCCTGGGGTTCTGATGCCTGACATCTGTGGGCACTGGATGACATGGGTGCAAATACATCCATGTCGGCAATCCAGTCATACACATAAAATAAAATAATAAAATGTTTAAAAAGGGAAGTCAAAAAATTTAACAACAAAAGTGACCCAATATACAAATGGGCAAATGATCTGAATAGACACTTCTCAAAAGAAATGTAGATTCTTATCAAATATATGAAAAATGTGTTAAGACATTTAGGGAAATGCAAATCAAAATCACAATGAATTATCCTTTCACCCCAGTTACAATGACTATTATCAACAAAGGGACAAGCAATCAAGCAAACAAACCCCAACAAAAGCTGGCAAGATAGATAGCAGAGGGAGAAACTGGAGCCCCTGTACTGTGTTGATAGGCATGTCAAGTGGTAAACCATTAGATAGGACAAGGCAGAGAGTCCTCAAAATCTAAAAATGTATCTACTGTGTGTACTAGCTGTTTTACTTCTAGATATATATCCAAAGAAGGAAAACCAGTATAACAAAGACCTTCTTCCTGCCCGGGATTATTATGGCACTATTAATAATAATTAAGATATAAATTTAGCCTTAGTACCCATCAAACAATAAATGGATGAATAAAATGTAGTATTATATACACAATGAAGTATTTATTCAGCAAGAATAAAATCCTGTCATGGCTAAAAAAATAAAATTATAATAAATTACGTACAGTGAAATTAGCCAGATACAGAAAGACAAACATCACAAGTTCTCTTTCAGATGTGGAAGGTTAAAAAGTAGATTTGAGAATGTAATCGAGATTGGAAAGGGCCCAAAGGGGAGGCTGGATTTGATCAGTGTCTGCTGTCTGCAGGTATGAAAATACTGCTTTGAAACCCATTAACATTACAACTAATATAGCATAATATATGAGTAATATAACAACTAATACATGTTAATAAAATAATTTAAATGTATACAAGCGGTACACTTTAAAAAAGTCTAGTGATGAGAAATCTGAGCAAGACTCTGCACCATAAGACATCACTCTCTTTGGTGATGTCATCAACATCTACGTCTTTGTCTTTAGTAGTTTTTTGATAATTTACCCTTAAGACTGTAAGTTAAATGGGGAGATATGATCACTCTATTTGTTGATATTCATGAATTTCTAATGGCATACGTGGTTTAGTTAAATTCTCACAGAAGGAAGTATTGGATAGAAAAAAATAACAATAGTAAACCCACAAGATTCATTACAACTTCCTTGTCATATAAGGGAGGATCATCTTTCTTACAGTCTTTTGTTTGTTTGTTTTGTTTATTGTGCAAGTGACATTCCACATAGTTTATTTATTGTTAAAGATAATATTTTACTGGTTTTGAGAATTCATACAATGTATCTCGATCATATGCAGGCTCCCATCTCCTCTCAGATCCAGCCCCATTTCCCTTCCCTCTCACTCTTTGTGTCCTCTAGTAGTTTTATTTCTTTACATATTTTATTTATTATTTTTATTTTATGTGTGTGAATATATTGCCTGCATGAATGTGAGTGCAACATGTGTATATAATATGCACAGAGATCGGAGAGGGTGTCAAATCCCTTGGAACTGGAGTTGTGGACAGTTGCTAGTTTCCATGTGGGTGCTGGGAATTAAACCCAGGTCATCTACAAGAGTAGCCAGTGATCTTATTCACTGAGCCATCTCTCCAGTCCATCTAGCATTTTAAAAGGCCTATGGAGTCTATTTTGTGTTCCCAAAGACTTTTGGGTGGAGGTTCAACCCCTGGAGCCTGGTCAACCTATTTGGCTTCACACCCTTAAAGAAAACTGACTCTCCCTTTCCTAACAGCCATCAATTGCCAATAGTTAGGGTATCTGAGTTGGGACTTCTTGCCCACCTCCCTGTCTTGCTGGATCAAACCACTCAAAACCATTCCTAGAGAGAGCAGAGAAGGCAAGAGAAGTTGCAGCATTCCTTTTTGTAAAATGTTTATCAGAATGTATTCCTTATGTAAAGTGCTTGGTTTCATAATGACCTTCATACTCAAGTATGCCTTGTGTTTGAACATATCTGTCCTGGTTATCCTTTTCTGTCATGTTGTCTATCTGTCTGTCTCCCCGTTCATTCATCCACCTATCCATCATCTGTCTGAATCTATGTTTACATATGAGAGAAGACATTATTAACACTGTATTCTTCTTTGATCAGTTCACAGTTCTGACAGGGGTGATCTTTGGAAGTGGTGTCTGTAGTTACTTTTACTTTACTCCAATTTAAAATCTACTCAGATATACAAGAGAGTAAGTAACCAAACTAAAACCAACAATTGGCTTAATGTTAGCAAAGGGAAGTTTCATGTTTCAAAGAAAACAGCTCTTTAAAGGCTCTGCAAAATAAGCTGAGAACCACAAAACTCTTATCAAAGAAAACTCAGCAACTAGATACAAAGGAACCAGAAACCCCAGCTCAGACTTTCCTCAAGTATTGCTGATGCTCAGGACATTCTTGGTCAAGTGAAAGGAGATTTCTTCTGGAACCTGAATATTTTCCCAGGTTTCACACGTAGAACATAATTTCTATTATGTGCATATAACATTATCTATACTACTCACCAGAACAATCTGACTAGTCAGGGTCAGTTCTCTTAGGGAATGTAGGTGAGAAAGGCACATGCCATTTCTAATGACAATTCTTGGTGGGTAAATATATATGCCAAATCTAACTCTTCCTACATTCAGACTTTGGGATCACCTTGGAGTTTATAATAATAATAGTCAAACTTTAATTCCAAAGTTATAAGAAATAGTGTGCACAAATCTTTTCAAATAGAAACACGAATGTCAGAAACATCTATTATATGAAATGCTTCGATATACACATTTAATGCATTGACTATAGAGGTGTATCTATTTTTACCTTTCTTTCCACATATATATGTTAGTTTACACTGTAGTATTTGAAAAATTGAGACTGATTAAAAAGCATATGCCTAATATTGAAATAATTCAAGTAATAATATTTCTTCTGTAACTAGAAAGACATATCAAAATTCCCAGTAACTCAAGTTTCTGTTACAAGTTTATGAATTTATTATTACTTTATTGTAGTTTTATAGGCTTGTCAGTTCATAAAATATAGCTGCAGAAATATCTGATAAGCACATTTTTAATATATGTGAACATAGAAAGCCAAGCTGTCAATTGCTCAGAAGACTCTACTTTCTCCCACTTTTGTTGCTTTTGCAAGGTGAAAAGAACATTGCTTTTATACAGCATCTGACCAAAAGAAATTACTTCAGTGGCATGAAACCAGACCACAGCCAGCCCCATGACACAGGGTTCCCAGTGGCAAATCCCAAGAAGCAATTTCAGGTGGTTTCCCAGAGGACTAGGGCTTTTGGACTGGAAAACGACAGCGGGAAAACCACTGTCAGCCTGCGGACTCACCCAGCACAGAACAGCTCTTTCCTGGAAAGGACTGAGACGAGAAATCCCATCTGTCTAGTTTTGTATAAAGAAATGATTGTCCTAGGGTCCTAGGAAATCTAGTCTGCAGATGTTCAGATGCTATTAGATAGCTAGATGCATCTACCTTTCGGCAGTATGCAGACAAAAATATCCAAATGGCTACTGGGCTTTTAAAAGTTTTATTTGGATTTAATTCTGGTGTAGGAATGAAAATGGCTGCATAGATGCATCCTTAATTAACCAATTCATTCATTTATTCATTCAGCAAATCCATACCGGAAGTCTCGCCACGTGCACGGTCAGAATTACATATTGATGATGTAGCCCTGTGCAAGGCATGCGGGCTGCTGCCTGTATAAAACACTGCTGGAGCTCATATGCATGGCCAGAACATTTCTCTGTCTGCACTGTGCTGACCACTGGAGCTACAAACCCAAAAACTGGTATTCTAGGGGCACAGCTGAATATCTGCACTGCAGATTGTTGGAGGTAAGCATGAGGTTCTATGGGAATGTACTAATAAATAAATCGATTGCAATGTCTTTTTAGGATTTTTTAATTGAATTTTTGTGTATTTCATACACAACATCTCAACCCATCTTAATCACTTTTATACCCCTCTTTCTTATTGGCACCCTCGCTTAGCCCTCCCTCCCCAGAATTCATATACTCTGTCTTTTGTGTCAAGGCCTTTTATGTCAAGTTAGTGTTCCTAGAAAATCCACAGTGCAAGTTCATCTACTGAGGTCTAGTCTCTATCCAGAGACCCTCACTTTACGAAGATTAGCTCTTCCTCAGCCAACAGTAATCAGTTGCCAATATTTCTTCAGCTAAGACTGGAATCTGCTGCCCATTTCCCCAGTTCCATGCTTGCTTTAATTTGCTTGGGTTTTCATTGGTCATGAGCATGCTGATGTCATTGCTCTGGTTAATATGAGCAGAGTCCCAGGAGCTTTCCCTATGGTCATACACCTCCACCCTGGTTCTCACAATCTTTCCACCTCTCTCTTCTGGAATGGTTCTTGAACACTAGATGAGGAATGCTTAATACAGGAATCTGTCCTGAGACCCACACTCAGCAGACCCCTAATCTCTACTCTTTCTTTGGCCATTTGTGACCTTTTGTGTTTCTGGCCCTCAGCTGCATGACGGAGCTTTGTTAATGAGAGTTGAGAGATTCATTGGTGTCCTCTTTACCCCTTGTTCTATGATGTATGAGCCTTAGGTGTAGAGGTTGTATTGTAGATATGCTGCTTAGGCGTGGGCAGTTCACAGACAATGTCTGTATGTGACCAGTTTGGGTACTCTGTAGTAGTCTGCTGAAAAATAAGCCTCTTTGATGAGTAGTGACTGGAATACTTGACTGTAAACATAAGGATTCTGCACTTACTAAGAAGTTACATTAGTCTAGGGATATGACAGACTTGGGGAGTTTTCTAAGATCTATGACCTCTTCAGCCATGTGTATTTGGCTATGATAACTGTACCCCACATAAGTTTCTTCCCATTGAGTGGGCCTTAAATCCACTTAGGTAGCCATTGATTGACTCCAAGATAAAAGTGTCACTACTGCTCCAGTATCTTATGCTGTGCTAGTCATTTATGTGGTTATTTGGTCATGGAGCTGGTGTTGGGTCACTGATGTTCTACTGTAACAGCTTACTTAGTGCTCTCCAGAGTTATGAGGGCTAGCCTTCAGGGGAAGTGGCCTCCAGGTCAGTTTCAGCTCAATTGCTCCAAATCTGATCTACAAAGTCTTATCTTTGACAATAGGATCTTACCTTCAAGTTCTAGGAGGCAATCAAGGGCTGTGGCAAGAGCCTGTGGAATTTTGGGAGTCTCTTGAACCACCCTGGCCAACAACTCAAAGGAAGGTTTCTCTTGTCTGGCACTGTATCTTGTTTAATAGCCTTCAACTATGCACATGGACTCAAGTAGAGATATGGTATGTGGAATCTGTTTTTAAGTTGTTAGACTAATATGATTCCTTCTGGTGTTTTACACTAGCTAGGTATTATTTGTCCCTCCTCTCTCTCTTTTTCCGTGTCTAACCTTCTTTCCATGCCTTCCCCATTAAAGTATCCCCATCTTTCCCTTTATCCTCAAGCCCCGCCTCTCTTGAGCTCCTTTCCCTTTATCCTCGTACTTCCTTTTTTAACCTTCTCCCCTTCTGATTAAATACCCCATTTTACTCACTTCTCCTGTAGTAACACCTGTCTCCTACTCTTCTTGTCTGTCAGGTTCCTTCTTTCTATTTACCTCCTGGTTCCTTTCCATGTTCCTGGTTCCTGAAGTTACATCAGGACACATACTCACATATAGGGATTTGGTGCTAGGATCCACAAATGAGAGAGAAAATATGTCATTTGTTTTTCTGATTCCGTGTTATTTCGCTTAGCATCACAGATTCCAGTTCCATCCGTTTACCTGTAAATGTCATGATTTCATCTTTCTTCACCCCTGAGTAGAACTTCATTCTTTAAATGTACCACATTTTCATTATCCATTTTCATCAGTTGAGGGACACAGGTTGCTTCCATTCCTTTGCTGTTGTGAAGAGAGCAGCAGAAACTTGGATGTACAAGTATCCCTACAATAGGATGAATCTTTGGGTACATGTCAAGAAGTAATAACCAAGTCAAATGGTAGATTAATTTTTAGTTTTTTTATGAGTTTGCCACACTGCTTTCCACAGAGGTTGCATGCATTCACAATCCCAGCAGCAGTAAATGAGCATTAGTTTTTACCCACATCTCCAGCACTTGGTATTATTTGCTCTCTTGATCTTAGTCAGTCTGAGTGGGGTAAGATGAAATCTTAATGTGGTTTTAATTTGCGTTTCCCTAATTATTAATGGTGTTGAACACTTTTTAAGATGTTTCTCAGCCATCTTTATTTCTTCATTTGAGAACTCTCTGCTCAGATTCTTAGTCCATCTTTTAATTGGGTCACTTGTTTTCTTGATTCTTTGTTTTTTGAGTTCTTTATATATTCTGGATTTTAAACCTCTGTCAAGTGTGGCATTAGTGAAAATTTTCATTCATTCTGTGGATTTTCTCTTCACTTTCTTGGTTGTTTCTTTTACTGTACAGAGATTTTTAGTTTAATGGGGTCCTACTTGCTGATTATTGACCTTAATTTCTGAGCAGTTGCTGTCTGATTAAGAAAATCCTTCCCCACACCTAAATCTTGTAGGTTATTGCCAATGTTTTGTCTAACAGTTTCAAAATTTCAGGTTTCACATTGAGATCTTTGATCCATTTGGAGTTGACTTTTGTGCAAGGTGAAAGATAAGGATGTAGTTTCATTCTTCTACAGGTGGAGATCCAGTTTTGCCAGCACATTTGCTGAAAATGCTGTCTTTCCTCTAGTGAGTGTTCTTAGCCCCTTTTTCAAATATCAGGTGGCTGAAATTGCATGTGCTCATGTTTGAGTCTTCAGTTATAATTGGTCTATGGGTCTATTTTTGTAGCACTATCACGCTGTTTTAATAACTATAGTTCTGTAATATAGTTTGAAATGTGTTATAGTAATCCTCTGTGCATTACTCTTTGTGCTAACAGTTGCATTGGCTATCAGGGGTCTTTTGTGTTTCCATATGAATTTTTTTTTTCTAATTCTGTAAAGAATGTTATAAGGGTTTTGATTGGGATTGCACTGAATCTATGTATTGTTTTTGGTAGGATGTTCATTTTCACAATATTAGTTCTTCCAATCCATGAACATGAGACGTCCTTCCATCTTCTCGTGTCCTTACTAATCTCTTTCTTTAAGGTCTAAAATTTTCATTGTAGACATCTTTAATGTCTTTGGTCAGGTTTATTTCAGTTTTTTTAAAAACTGTTATGAATGGGATAGGAAGGCTTCCTTGTACTGTTTCTCCTATTGCTTGTTATTGGTATATAGAAAAACCACTGATTTTTTGTAGGTTAATTTTGTAACCTGATACTTTTCTGAAAGTGTTAATCATATCTAAGATTTTTCTGGTGGAATTTTTGGCATCTCTTAGGTATAATATGTCATCTGCAAAAAGGAATAATTTGACCTCTTCTTCCAATGAGTACTCCTTTAACTTTCTTATCATCTCTTATTGCTCTATCAAGAGTTTCAAGTGTTATATTAAAAAGAAGTGGAGATGACAGTTTTATCTGGTCACTGATTTTAACGTGGGTGCTTTCAGTTTTTCTCCATTTAGAATGATGTTGGCTGAGGGTTTTTGTATATAGCTTTGATTATGGTGGTGAAGTATGTTCAGTTCCCTCTAGGATTATTAGCATAAGTCCATGTTGAATTTTGTCACAGGCCTCTACTGCATCCATTGAGATGACCATGTGATTTTTGTCTTTAATATGATTTATGACATTTATGATTATGATTAATATGATTATGACATTTATGACTTACTTATATTGACCCACTCCTGCATCTCTGGGTTAAAGCTGACTTGATCATGGTGAATAATCTTTTTTATGTGTGGCTGTATGGGGTTTGCAAGTATTTTGTTTAGAATTTTTGCATCTATATTCATTAAGCATATGAGTCTATAGTTTTCTTTTTTGATTGTATCTTTATCTGGTTTTGGTATTAGAGTGATGCTGGTTTTACAGAAGGAATTTGGGTATTCTTTATGTGTTTCTGTATTTGTGAATAATTTAAGTAGTATTGGATATAAATCTTCTTTGAATGTCTAGAAGAATTCTTCTGTGAATCCATCTGGGCCTAGGCTTTTTTTGGTTGGGAGGTTTAGTATTACTGTTTCATGATTTTAGATATACGTTCATTTCTTTAAGGGTTTCAAATTTAATAGCATATCTATTTTCAAAATATTCCCTTATAATATTCTAGATCTTTTCCTTGTCTGTTGTGATGTTTCCCCTTTCATTTCTGATGCTGTTTATTTGGGGTTGCTCTTTCTTTCTTTTGGTTAACTGATATAAGGGTCTGTATATCTTGTTTATCTTTTCAAAGAATCAGCTCTTGGATTCATTGATTCTTTGTTTTGTCTTTGTTTTTGTTTCATTAATTTCTGCTCTGATTTTTGCTATTTCTTCTTGTGTGCTGGGTTTATTAATTTCTGCTCTGATTTTTGCTATTTCTTCTTGTGTGCTGGGTTTAGGTTTCATTTGTTACTGGCTTTCAAGACTCTAGTAATGTTAAATCATTTATTTTTGCTCTTTCTGATTTATTAATGTAGGCACTTAAAACTATAAACTTCTGCTTTAAGACTGCTTTTTAAAGTGTCCTGTGATTTTGTTGGATTGTATTGTCCTTTTCATTTAATCACAGGAATATTTTTATTTCTTTCTTAATTTCTCCTTTGGCTGATTTATCATTCAGGAGTGTGTTGTTTAGTCTCCACAAGTATGTGAATTTACTAGGGCTTCTTCCAATGTTAATTTTAAGCTTTATTGTTTCGTTGTCTGAGATAATGCATGGAGTTATTCAAATTTTTTTGTATTTGTTAAGGTTTTTTTTGTACTCCTGTATGTGATCGATTATGGAGAAAGTTCCATGGAATGCTGAATACAATGTGTATTCTTTGGTACTTGGATAGAATATTTGGTAGATGTCTGTTAGGTCTATGTGATATAAGGTATTGTTTAATTCACATGTCTTTCTGTTTATTCTGTGTCCAGTTGACCTGTCTAATGGAGATAGTGGGATATTAAAGTCCCCTACTATTAGTAAATTCAGATTAATTTGTGTTGTAAATCAGTCCCGTAGCACTGATTTTATGAAGTTGAGTGCACCAGAGTTTGGTGCATATATGTTCATGATTCTAATATCTTCTTGGTTAATGGTATTTTTGATCAGAATGAAGTGATTCTCTTTATCTCTTTTGATTAGTTTTAGTTTGAACTCTAGTTTGTCAGATATTAGAATGGCAACTCCTGCTTGTTTCTTGGTGCCATTTGCTTGGAATATTTTTTCCATCCTTTCAACTTAAGGTAGTGCCTGTCCTTGAAGGTGAGATGGGTTTCTTGCAGACAACATAAAAACAGATTTTGTTTCTTAATCCAGTCAAGTAGCCCGTGTCTTTTGAGTGGTGAATTCAATCCATTGATATTTAAAGGTGTTATTTAAAGATGTATGTGTATTGGTTCCTGTCATTTTAAATTCTGTTTGCAGTCTTGATCTAATTTTGTGTTTCCACTGTTATACTTTCATTTAGGTTTTTTTCTTCACCTATTTGTATTTCTTCAAGTAGTCTCTGAAGGGCTGGTTTTCTGGACATGAATGCATTCAGCATATTCATATTGTGGAAGAATTTTCTTTACCCTTCAAATATAATAGACATTTTTGATGGTTAAGCTCTAATTCTGATGCCTTTTCTTTTTTGGTTGAAAATCTGGTCAATACCTTTGTCCTGAAGTTCTTCTCCTTTCTCTATGTTTATGATGTACAAATTCCATCTTTTCATGGTGTCCCACATTTCCTGCATATTGCATTCCTGTTTTTAAGAAATTCATAATCTTTGCTTGAATGGTCCAGTTCTTCAATTTTATCATCTTGCCTCAGTATTCTGTTTTCCATTTCATTCATTCTATTGGTGAGACTTTCTCCTGTCATTACAAATTGGCTTATTGAGTTTTTCCCTTCCTTCTTCATTTCAGACTGATTTTTTTTCAATAATTCTATCTCTTTGGTGAATTCAGTTTATCTGTATCTTCTGTTAGTTCTTTGTTTTGTTTGTCTGTGTGTTCTTTAAATTCGTTGAATTCTTTGATTATGTTTGTGATTGTTCTTTTAAACTATGTGTCCTGGTTTATCTTTACAGGGTTCTCTTCTATAAAACTGGTGATGTTTTGTGGGGACACATTATTTGGGTTTTTCATTTTATTATTTTTTCTTCGTGATCTTGGCTTGTAGAGTTCTTTTGTTGTTTGTGATTCTGATGTGAGACTGAAGCCTTCTTTTGCTCAGTTGAAGTTTGATACTGTTTGTATACTTGATATGACAGCTGTTTTCTTATTGGGTATTAAAAACGGATTGGTCAATGTTTCAAGTTCTTTCTTTTTATTTTACATTAGTGGGACCAGATGGCTCTCATCCAGCTGCTAAGGAGTTCCCTCAGAGGCATATGTTAGGTGAAATCAGATGTTCTCAGGCTCTCTTTTAAAGTCTGGGTCCCTCTGGCCAGCAGGCACAGCACAGTTTTGGAAGATTGCTAGGCAGAAGCTGAATTCAGGCTTTCTCAGGCTGTTTGCAGAGGTCTGGGCCTACTAACGGACACTGAAGCCTAGTACTTCAGCCGTGGGAGGGGCTGCAGAAGACACCAATGTGGGTGGATGGGCATGGTGTGATTTAGAGATCTCACAGCCAGGCAGAGGTAAGAGGGTCGTCCAGGGATCTGGGGGGCTAGGGATAAAAGTGTACATGTGCCCAAGGCTAGAAGGAGAGCAAGATGTGGGGGAGTTTGCTGTTGCTGAGGCAGTAGAGGTGTGGAGAAGTAGTGGGAAGGATCAGATTTACTAGGGAAGAAGGCTGGTCTCTGGAATCCAAGGCACGTTTGGGGTTTGGACTGCCAGAGTAAAGGGCTGGTCTCAGAAATGCAAAGACAAGTTGGGGTGGGGACAGCCTGTGAAGGCTCTAACAAACTAGACTGAAAGATTGAGCTGTTCTGAGAAAGGGAGATGAGTATGCAGTGGGTGGGTCTGCACTAAAGGAGTGGTCCAGAGATCTGGGGTGTTAAGACCAAGAGCAGGCATGTGCCCAAGTCTAGAGGGAGAATAGGATGTGGGGGGGTGGAGTTGCTCAGGCTGTAGGGGAGTGGAAGGGCACTGGGCAGAACCTTTTCTATCCTTTCACCTTAAGGTAGTACCTGTCCTTGAAGGTGAGATTGGTTTCTTGCAGACAACAAAAAGATGGATTTTGTTTCTTAATTCAGTTAACTTGTCTACCTCTTTTGATTGGGGAGTTCAGTCCACTGATATTTAAAGTTATTATTGAAAGATGTGGATTTGTTCTCATCATTTTAATTTCTGTTTGCAATCTTGGTCTAACTTTGTGTTTCCACATTTATGCCTTCATATACTTTCTTTCTATTGTCCCCTGGGTATAGTCGTTCCTTCCTTCAGCTCTTTGTATTCTCTGGAGATCTGGTTTTCTGGACATGAATTATTTCAGCCTATTCATGTTGTGGAAATTTTTTCTTTCCCCTTCAAATCTAATCGACATTTTTGCTGGTTAAAGTATTCTTAGTTGGCATCTGTGGTCATTTAGAACTGGGACTACTTTGGTCCAGGCTCTTCTCACTTTCATAGTTTGCATTGAAAAGTCAGTTGTAATTCTGATGGATTTTTTTTTTTTTTTTTGCAGCTTTCAGTATTCTTTGTACATTTAGTGTTTTTACTTGATATGGCATGGGGAGTTTCTTTTTCTGGTCCTGTCTATTTGGTGGTCTATGTGTTTCTTGTAATTATATGGGCATGTCTTTCCTTAATTTTAGGAAATTTCTTCTATAATCCTGTTGAAGTTCTGGTCAATACCATTATCCTGAGATTCTTCTCCATTTGGTTTTTCCATGGTGTTCCACATTTCCTGCATATCCCATTCCTCTGTAGGGTTTTTTCCAGTTTTTCATAATCTTTGCTTGAGTGGTCCAATTATTCACCTTTATTGTCCAGTCTTGATATTCTGTTTTCTATTTCACTAATTTTATTGCTGATAACTTTCTCACATTGTTATTTCCAATTGGCTTATTGAGTATTTCACTTTCTTCTTCATTTCAGCCTGAGCTTTCTTCAATATTTCTATCTCTTTCATGAATTCAGTCAGAAGTTTATCCTTATCTTCTTTTAGTTCTTTGATTTGCTTGTTTGGGTGTTCTTTAAATTCATTGAATACTTTGATCATGTTTATGATTGTTCTCTTAAATTATGTGTCCTGAATTATCTTTAGGGGGTTCTCATTGTAAAACTCTTCTCCTATAGGACTGGTGGTATTTGGTGGAGACATATTATTTGGGTTTTTCATGTTATTATGTTTTCATTGTGATTTTAGAATGTTAGGTTCTTTCATTATGATTCTGTTATGAAGCTCAAGTCTTCTTTTGTTAAGCTCAAGACTGATTTTGCCTGTATTCTTGATGTGCCTTTGTTGTTTTCTTATTAGGTATGAAAAGTTGGTTGGTCTAGACTTCAGGTTCTCCTTTTGATTGTATATTGGAAGGTCCATATAGCTCTAGACCAGCTACTGAGGATTTCCCCAGAGACCCAAGTATGACACCAATCAGATACTCTCAGGCTTCCCTTAAGGTCTGGTCCCCTACCAGCCATCAAGCACAACACAATTTGAGAGACTTGCTAGTTGGAGGCTGGATAAAAGTGCTCTCGGCAGTTTGGAAGTGTCTGGACCCCTGGCAGAGGGCTGTGGAGTCTAGCCCTGTAGCAGTGAGGGACTTCAGCTATGGCAATATTTTAACGTACCAGTCTCCACAAAACATTCTACACTGTCAAAGGGAAGTTATTTGCAGTCTGACTAGATGAATTTTCTTTTGGTCTATGCATATTTACATGTGTGTGGGTACAGGGGCCCATCTCTGTCTCCAGAGCCCTGGTATTATAGGATTACAGGATATACAGATGTTCATGATGAGGTATCTTGTCCTTAGATGTGGATTTTTCATTTATAAACTAGAGCCTGAATTACAAACCAGGCTCCTGTTTTGAAGCCACAGTGTGTGCCTGGGGCCTGACTTCCCATGCCTCCTCAGCGGCAGTGACCTGAGGGACCTCCCCGGTGCTTGCTCGCCGCTTTCCTCAGCAGCAGTCTTTTTAAGGGCACTAATGCGAATAATTGGGGGGTATAAACTACCAATAGTACAAACCCACTCTAATTTATCTCCTTGCCCAGCTATCTGGAGGTCAGTCTTTATCTTTAGCTGAACTTAATGCGTGGGGTTGGCTGAATTTTAAGAATTCAGGATCCTTCACTTTATTCCAAGTTTCATGTTAAAGGCCCGTTGCAGACCTCCTTCCAGACCTGGCAGGTATTTGCTCTCAGTGCTGTCCCCGGAGTGCCGGGAGCTCATGTTCTCTGTCTCGGTTTCTGTTCAACTTTTTCTCTCTCACAGTTCTCTGTCAACCCATTGGCTGCGTTTTCTCTTTCATTTGTTGTGTGTTTCTTTATGTTATTGTCAGGCTATCTCAAATTAGCATTTTCAAGATCCTGTTACTGCAAATGCTGGTAAAGCTTCTGTGTTTAGAGATCAAAACACCCCTGTGATCACGCAGTGGGTGCAGAACTGCTCTCTGTATTTGCCAGTTTTGGTAAGTGAGAAAAAAAGCAAATAAACCCTAAGTTGTAGGAACTGAATTACTTCATTTAGACACATTGATTAGATAGCCTACCAGCTTATGTGTAGTCTTGGTATAGAATTAATGTAGTTATTCAAAAAATCGATCTGTTTTAAAGAAGATATTTTGAGGTATATTCCATATCTTCTAACCATTTATTTTGTTTATAAAAGAAAAATCTGATAAATGCTAAATGTAATTCCAAGAGCTAGAGGAGGAGTTGAGAGGAGATGGGAGGGGCCAGTCGGTCAACAACTTCTGAGAGACTGCTTCATAGTCTTGACTGAAAACTAAAGCTTTAGCTCCCATCCCATCACGGCCCCCAGGGTGCCCCAGTACCCTGCCTAGAACCTCAGCCAACTCAGGGCAGCGAGCAGTCTGCTCATGAACTGCCATATCAGAGCTTTCTCTGCTCTGTGTTCTCCTGCCCGTCTTAGCTATAGACAGTGAGGGGTCAATGTAAACAAAGCCTTCCTTCCCCACATTTTCAGATCCAAATATCCATTGGATCTTTTCCCAAATATGCCTTAGCTCTGCTGTTGCAAGTAAGGAACTAGTTTTAGAACCTGGTTCTTTTCTGACTAGTATCTGTAATAGCCCAGTAGAGCTTTCTGATGTTGTCTCTAGCTTTTTTCACTGAGTATTTATGTTTGAGGCCCATTCTCTTGATAGTGTTAGGATGAAAATCCTTTTCTCTACCAGGTTAGGTGGATGCTGCCTATAAATTTAGCTGACGATAAGGAGAACAACAGGAAAAGGAATGCATTTATTCATATATACATGAATGCACTAAAAGCGTCTGTCTAAACAGTTAAATACAGAGGTTTATATTCCACCTTTAAAGGGTGCCAGGAGAGAAAGAGCCTCTACAGGTAGATTAAGTAGTTTCCTTGGGAAAAACATGAAATTTTTCCGGGAGAAAATAATTTATAATTTACGATGTTAAAATTAAAGTTAATGCTAGTGTTTGTTTAAGTCTTCTCTTATCTTCTGTATGTAACCCTTCCCTGGAGAAGGGAGTTTAAGCAGTGTTACTCATCTTTCCATCACCGTATATGTCAACATACCTGAGAATTTTCATTTAACATGAAATAAGACAATAATTCATTATTTTCTACATTTTCTGTTTTGCTGTTATGAATAGTTCTACAGAACTGGACCTTCACGTACTAGTTTTCATGTGATGATCTGTTCATTTCTCTTATGTAGAAATGAGTGGATCAGGTGATCTGTGTTTAACCATTTGAGAAACTGCCAGACTGCTTTCCAGAATGGCAGTGCTGTGTTCACGTGCACCCTGACCAGAGTTCGTACTGACTGGGGGCTTCTGATGCATGTGAAATGCTGTCACATGCGGTTTGTTTACCTTTTCACGCAAGTCTAATGATATTGGAGTGTTTATTCACTTACCTGTTGGCCACAGTTGCATGTTATTTGAAGAAATATTTGTTCAAGTCCTTTGCCCATCTCTTTATTGGTTTGACGTATTGTGGTTTTTGAGTCCTTTATTCAGGTGCACAATAACATTCATATTATCAGATGCTTAATTTGCAAACATTCCATCCTGTTCTATAGATTGTTAATTTTCTTGTTAATATCTTAGTACACATTAGTATTTTTAGTTTGATAAAGTCTAACATCATTTTTAATTTTGTTACTCATGCCTGTCTACAGCACTCTGTGTTAACCTACCATTCCCACTGTCACAGTCTTCACAGTGGCACACAGAAATGATGAATATCTTTCACCGTTTCTTAAAAGCTTGTCTTGATTCCAAATTTCCTTTGCAATTAAGTGTAAGATATAGAAGGTCTTTATTAAACTGGGAATGCCCTCTGTTCTTGGTTTCCTATGAATTTTTGTCATGAATAGGTGTTTGATAAGAATTAAACTCTGTTTCTGCAACCACTGATACAATCAGTTGATAGGACTTGCTCCTTCAGACCTCCATATTGATAAGTAATCACTCCCTCTCTCCAGTTGCTCAAACCAAAACCTGTGGTGACTTCTTTTCTGGAGAATTCTGTATCCAGTTACTTGTCAGAGCCTCTCAGCTATCCTTCAGTGTGCTCAGCTGGCCGCATTCTCTCTGCTTTGTCACACCCCTCTACCAGACCTACGAGTGCCTTTCCCATCATGCTTTGGTTACTGTTTACTCCATCCAAGCTTCACAGTCTGGAAAGTCAAGTCTGAGGCTTATAGCACAACACTCTGACCCTGCCTCCTCCATTTGAGAATTTCATACAAGAGTATGGTATTTGCATCATTTCTGCCCTCCCAGTCCTCCCGTGTCTTCCCTCACCCCTTTTGATTTCTCATTCTCTTCTTTGATTATTGTTACATATACATACATATATTTATAAGTATACATAGCTATATAGTGCAGTTAGTGCATTTAGTGTGCTAGTGTGTATATGTGTTTAGAGATGACGAGTGGGTTTAGATAACTTTCTCAGGGAGCTCATCCCTGGAGGAAACTGGTTCTCCTTCTCTTAGTATCGATTGACTGCCTCTGGCTCTTCATTTAGATGTGAGACCCTCATGAAACTTTCTCCATCCACATTTGCATGTAAACTAGATTTTGTCATTATGCAGATCTTGTTAGGTTAATATATGGTGGAGATTTCATGAGTGCTACTTTCTTATCATATCTAGAATGCAAGATCTAGAAGCATGTGTTTTTGATGGCATTTTTGATCTTTCTTCCCCCTCTTCCACAATGTTCCTTGAGCCTTAGCTGTAGATGTTGCATTATAGATGTATCAGTTAGGGTTGGGTATCCCACAGTCACTAAGTCTCTGCATTTTGACCAGTTATAGAACTTTGCAAGTCTCTATCTATTGCAAAAAGTAGTTTCTCTAATGAATGGTGAGAGCTGCCTCTGTGAATATAAGGATAATTATTTAGAATAGAGTAAAAGTTTTGTTTTGGTCCAAGAAAATGGCAATAGTAAGTTCTTCCTTAGGATCTATATCTTCTCCATCTATGTGTATTTGTCTATATTTAAAGTAACAATCAGGAATTCCTTCCTTTTGAATAGGCCTTAAGTCCAATTAGATAGCTGCTTGTATCCCTAATATTGCTACATTTGTACCAATAGAGATAACGTTCTGGGTGAGTCATTATTGTGGTTCATGGGCCTTACAGCTAGGTAGGACCTTTTATTCATTTTTCTCCCTTGGCAGCTTGCATAGCACTGTCTGATACCATGAGAGCTAGTCTTCACGGAGGAGGCTCCCAGGCCAGCTCCAGCTCCATTGCTCCAAGTCCAGCTCTCTTGTTCTGAATCATGTCAGGTCTTCAGTAATAGGGTCTTACCTTCACATTCTGGGAGGCAATCAAGAGCTGTGGCAATAGCTTCTTTTACTTTGTGAGTCTCTTGGCCTCTATGGTGGCCAGCAAGATGAAGGGATTTCCCTCATCTGTCACTGTAATTGTCATTCTTTAGACTGCAATTAGACACGCACTGACGTAAATCTATGTGCATTTTCCAGTAGGCTTATGTACTAACACATGCCCCTCTGGTGCCACACCAGCTGTGTTTTATCTATCTCCCTTCCCCCTCTCCCTTTCTAGTCCTCCCTCCACCGTCCCCATTAGAAGCGCCTCCTCTGTTTCCCATCTCCCGCTTGATAGCACCTGCCGTACTGTCCCCCTCTCTTTGACCAAATGCTGGGAAAACCAATTTAAAGGGAAGAATTATTTACTTTGTTTCCTGGTTTCAGAGGTCTCATGTAGCATTATCGATTCCATTGATTCTGGGCCTGTGGTGAGGCAGGATATCATGGGTGCAGGATCCCTGGTAGAGGCTGCTCAACTCACGACAGGCAGGAAGCTGAGAGTGCCAGCACTGGCTGGCTTTCTCCTTTCCCCCTTTTATCCCACCCAGTCTCCCACCTTCAGGGTGATCATCCGTCTTCATTAATCCTCTCAGCAAACACCTTCACACTCTGAGGTATGCTTTACCAATCTTCTAGGTGCTTCTCACCCCAATCAAATGAACAGTCAGAATCAGCCATCTTATTATCTATCATCTGTTTATCAGCAGAACATGCCCTGAACTTTCTGTGCTGCTCTCCTGATCTTCTTGCCTATCCTTCTGCCTATACTGTGCTATTTCATTACATAATGTTTCATTCCTTCTGGTTAAAATTTTCTACTATTCTTAATTTCAAGTAGGATCACTTTTAAAAATCTGACTTTTGTTGGATTCTTTTCTATACATTTTTTAAGAGCATAAATTCTGTAAAACTTTGATGGAATTTCAGAACATAAATTCTATAGAATTTTGATGATAATTTCATTGATTTAATAGTTTCAAACGTCCTTCCTAGTAAAGGAAGTTTACTGTATATCATGGTTTGATAGGGTCCTTTTTGTCTTTCACAATGATGAACATTCTAATTTCATTTATAAAGTTTTATTGTTTAACTATTTCTAAAAAGCTTTATGTCAAGATGTCAGAGTTTCTGTTATAGTGAATTCCTACTGTTAGTTTTACAGTAGTTAGGAAGCACAGATTCAAGCATAATTCATGACTTCAGGACAACAGCACAGAGTGGATTGGAATAACTATTTGCCTCAGTTGGACACTGAGGGAATCACCATTTTTAAAAGTTTTATTGAGGAGTAATGTATCAATGTGTTGCTATAACAAAATACCTAAGACTTGGTTCTTTATGAAGAAAATAGAGTTTCAACATGGTGTTGTGGTACATTCTTTAATTCCAGCACCCATGAAGCAGAGTTAGATAATTATGACTTTGAGTCCATCCTGGTCTACATAGTGAATTCCAGGCCATCTAGGGCTACATAGTGAGACCCTGTCTCAAAAAAATACTTTTTTATGTGTCTTGGTCCCAGTCAGGTAGTTTTATTTGTTTAGCCTCTGGTGAGGGTCTTGCATGGATCTGATGTGCCACAACGTGGCACAGTAACAGAAGAGAAACAGCTGTCTGCCAAAGATGGCAACCTGAGACTGACCTTGCATTATAACAGCCAGCTCACAAGCTGTTAGCACTGAACCTGTCCAAGGGTAGTGTCTCCATGTCCTAAATGCTTCTTAGAAGCCCCACCTCTGCCCTGGGTTGTGGCACACACTTCTGCTCCCAGGGGCAGAGGCAGATATCACAGGGATCCAGTCCTTCCTGCTCTACATACTGAGTTCCAGGGCAGATGGGAGACCTTGTCTTTAAAAGACCAAATAAATAATAATAAAAAGAAAAGAGCAAAGTCCTACCTCATTTCTTTCTTTTTGTGTTTTGGAATTGTTCAGACTGGCACTGAACTCACAATCCTTTCCTTGGCTCCTGAGGGCTAGAAGTATAGGCATGTGCCACAATACTTGGCTTGGGCCCTCCCTCTTAGGGACTCCTGAACCTCTTAACATCACCACACCAAGGATCAAGAGTCTACCGCACAAACCTTAGAGGAAACACTGAAACAATACTGAAGTCACAGTAAAAAGATGTAATAAGCTATAAATTTTTAGAGTGCCCAAAGTGCACATGTGTAGACTATTTCTCTTTTTCTGAGTCATAATATATAAATCTGAAAGCTTTGCAATAATATCTAGGTACTGAACAATCTATCACCAGAGAAAGTTTCCCAGGACAAATGATTTTCTTTTGTTTTCTAATTTAGATTTTTTATTTCAGACTGTTGCACATGAACACTATATTTACATCATTTTCACCCTTTTCTCTCCCTTCACCAACTCCTCTCATGACCCCCAAGTTCATAAACTATGTATAATTGTTTTTAGACTCTTTCCGCTCCGTTTCCTGTGATGTGCTCTGAGCCATAGGTGTAGGTGTGGCACTGTAGATGAACCAAGTGGGCTTGGACTCCCCAAGGTCACTTATTCTCTGCGTTTTGACCAGTTGTACATATCTATTATTGTCTCCATATGCTGCAAAAAGAAGCTTCTGGGATAAGTGATGAGAACGGCACTTGCCTGTGTGTATAAGGTTAAGTATTTAGGATATAGTTAAACATTATATTGGTTTAGGAACAGGGCACAGTAATAGATTCTCCCCCGGGGCCTACGACCTCTTCACTGAGGGTAGCTGGCTAAATTTGCAGTACCATGCATGAATTTCCCCCTATTGAGCTGACCTTAAGATCAATTAGACAATTTTCATAAAATAGAAGTGCCACTATTGCACCGTTGGGGATATTTTGCTGGGCTGATCATTGCTGCGGTTCACAGGCTCTGCAGATGGGAAGGACTATTGATTACTTTACCCTCTTGGCAGCTTGCATAACTCCTTCCAATACTATGTGACATGGTCCTCAGGGAGAGCTTCCAGGTCAGTTCTAGCTCAATTCCTTCAAGTCCTGTGTCTGGTGTGTGGTGTGGTCTCTTCAGTAATAGGGTCATGCCTTCAAGTTCTGGGAGTCAACCAAGAGCAATGGCAGCAGCCTACATTATTTGGGGATCTGGCTCCTGGTGGAAACGTCTTTTGGCCTTTTGGCCACCACCCTAGCTGGAGTTTCGGGGACAGCACTAAATACAGACAGGAATGCACAAAGCATATGTGATGCGGTCTTTGTGCTGTGCTTTGCTTCTTGCTTGTGTTCATGAATTAAGCATCACTTGGGTGATTGTGTAATGCAGTATTTCTTCTTCACGTTTTCTTTTCCGTCTTTACATAAAAAAAACCAAGAATCCCTTCATTTGTAAATCCACCTTTGCTGATACTTGAGTGACTGTGAGCCTGAGTTTTCACCTTCATTGGAGTTGAAGGTGTTGGTACTCTTCATTCTTGCTTCAGAAAGACACAGAATGGTGTTTCCTGCAACAGGTAACACTAGCAGAGAACCAAATATTCTAATTCTCATGAGCAAATACATTTCACGTGGCTACCACATCTGTCCAATTTCCGCAGATGACATTGTTTGCGTGGGGGAAGTCCCGCTGAAATCTGAGCAACTGAAGCAAAAAGGATCTTTAGGAGTCGGAACTATGTGTTAAACTGGAAATAATTCTACAGAGACAGAGAATCCTGTTATGAGGCTTTCTCTCCCTCTCTCTTCTTCTCTCCCTTCTCTTCCTTTTTTCTTTTTTTCTCCCCCTTCTTCTCATCTTCCTCATCCAGTGATTCGTTTCCACTGAGGAAGATGGCAGTCTCCACTCTGTCCTGCTGTGAGTGCCGAGTGTTCTGTACCGACAGGGCACAGGCCTGACCGTTTCTCATCAAGCGCTCTTAGAATAAGTTCTACCTGGTAGCAAGGCTTCTTCAATCACCAGAGTCCCTTAATATATTTTAAGCCTAAAGTCTTTAAATATAAAATTAGTGATTACAACATACAGTTTGAATTTAGGAACCTATATTTGAGATATCTGAAAGTGTGTCTTGATTTTATAAGAAGAGAAAGTAGACTTTATATAGTATTTAAGTATTTAGTCACATTTCATGAATTTGTGTCTCAATATGAAGTCTTATTCATGCAGAGCAAAAATAACATATGAATATTTCCACCTCTGGACCTAGAAAGCCAGTCCTTAATTAGGCTAACAGAGTCTATCCAATTCTTGACTGGCAGCACTAGGCAAAAACTTGAATCTTCTGCTTTATGAGTAATTAATCTCCTATGGCTTGTTATAAAAAGTTAAGCTAAAGGTCACCTTGAAAGACAAGTTTTTCACAGCTTGCTAAATCTTGGATTTGGTTGGCATAGAAATACATCATTAAGATACCAAACTGCAGGTAAGTTATTATTTTAGCTTTTTTCTTATGTGGATATGAGGTTGTTACTATCATAACTAACACTGTGTGATCTTGGTTTTTTAAAGTATGGGAAAATAAGATCAGCATTTTATTACACACACACACACACACACACACACACACACACACACACGCCTAATAATGCTCAGTTTTACCTTAAGAAGTAAGAAGAAGATACCCGGAAAAAAGAAAATGCTGGGAGTCACAGAACAAGTGGGAAATGACAGAATGGCAGAAGCTGAAGATAAGTCGCAGCTCCTCCAAGGAGGCGCATCTCAAGGTGGGGCCCTTCAGGAGGAGGGAAAGCAAGAGTCATAAAGTCTCAGGAGCACTGTGTTCCTCTCTGGGTGTATTTTTTTTCCTGAGAATCTTGTATTACCTGACAACCAGCTATCTTTATTAGTCACCCATAAGGCAGCCAGGAGATGGGTATATATTTCTCTCCTTTTAAAATAAAGAAAAACAGCAGACTGTATGCTTAGGGGAGAAATGCAAACTAATCATGGGTCCTAAATTTGCTTTTGTAATTTTGTCCAGGCTTTTTTGACAGCCAATGATTCTGCCAATCCCTAGCCTAGTGTTTAAGTCAGCTCTGATGTGACAAAAAAATGCTTTCTTTATGCTTGAAAGGGAGGTGATACTGATTTTGTAGAAATACTTAGTGATGTTCGGTGAGAATAAGTTTTTGGGAACTTCATACATGAACACTGTACTTATATCATTTCCCACCGTCCCTCTCCCCTCCAATTCTTCCCATGCCTCCCCCGACTCCTTCTCAATTTCTTGACCTCTTCTTTATTATTGTTATACATACATACATACATACATACATCTAGCAGTGAATAAAACAAATAATAGTGTTCCCTTTGTGGCTTTATATCCTTGTGACGAATAAAGAGAAACAAGGTAAATTAATAAAATACATGGAGTGGTGATAATGATAAAAACAACTAAGGAGGAAAAGGAGATATAAAATTATGAGAACTTATGAGGAAAGTTTCGATGAGGTGGTCAGGACTTGGGACCAATGTAACAGGCTGGGATGAGCTAAGGTAGGATGCAAGCTGGGAAGAGAAATAGGACATGCAGTGGTCCTGAGTAAGAGCATGCTTGGAGTCTGTGAAGAATATAGACATTGGATGGTTGCAACAGAGGCACAGAAAGTTGATTGTGTAGAGCTTGTGAGCTATAATGAGCACTCTGGCTTTCACCTCTCATGAAAAAGGAAACGATCAAAAAGTTTCTAACAAAGGAATAGGTTAGAATCTGATGGGATGCATCTCACAGGAAGTTTAGATACATAGACAGAGAGCTGCAGAGAGACCAATTTGGAAGCCTTTGAATATATATCATAAGTGAAAGGTCGCATCTCTGATAAACAGTCTTTGCTTTGTCACTTGAGACTTGGGTTGTCTTGCTTGATCTCCATCCCTATGATATCTGTACAACACAGAGCTATGATCACTTTGGTAAGGAGGTTCTACAGGGATAGCCACGGATATATACACACACACACACACACACACACACACACACACACACACACACACACAGTTGGGGCTATTGGCACATTACATTCCTTCCACACAATAGAACCCATTCCTCCACCACATTTTGGCTTTCTACAAACTTTCCCAAACCATCATAGTTAAAAAATATCTGAACTCATTAGTTGATGTACTAATTAGTTGATGTACTTGTTTGCATCAAAGGACAATTATAGTGTTAAATTGGCTCTTTCCTACAGCTGAATTCAAATAATTAATTATAAGATCAAGTCACTGCCTTAATTTGGTTATTTGTACAGAAATAACTAGAACAGTAATGGTCTTCTTACTATGCTAATAAAGTGTTGAATTTGGCTTGGTTTAAACAATTTGTTTAAATATTTTCATGATAGTAAACACACACACATGTTTTTAAACAGAGATAACGTTGAATGTTGACAGTGTTTCTACTATGAAATGAGATATGGTCAAAAGCCTGGAGTAGAAGAGTTATAAGGTCTGTATATTAAACATGTTTCCCTATACATTTTTTCCATACCATATTTTAAGACTGAAAAGAAGCTGAGGTTTTATTGTCATTTGAAAAAAAATAGCTTGAAATCACATGGGAACCCAAAACACACCACATTTAGGGTTAGAGAGTTGGGTTGGAGTCTTGCTGCGTTAGGGACAGACTCCCCTCTTAGCACAAATAACAGTGCCTGCCGTACATAATTCCAGGTTGCAGGTCTAGTGAGCTCACATATGAAATAAGCTTGCAAACTAAATGCTCACTGTGATGGAATCATCATCAAGAAATCACTAGCAAATAAAAAATTGCAGTGTTTAAAGATCTAATTGGCCTTTTCTGCAGTTCTGCAGTTGGACAATGCCTCATGTTATGAAAGAATGGACTGAGCAGAAGAGGCCGACTTCATACACAGCAAGGGTCAATTTGCTTTCTTCAGCCTCTTTTGTTCTGTGAGGAAAGAAAAGCAGATGGTCACTTCAAATTTGTTTTTCTTATAGGGTTAAAGCAGAGGGAACTTTCCTGTTAGGCCTGTCAATTACGCAGGATCCCTTCTGTTTGGCTGCTGTGGATCGCCTTTAAAAAACAGGGTCCATTGGTTATGAAGGAATTAACACACTGTTTCAGTGTGTTTATGCTGCTGGGACGAAATACCACAGACCAGGGAATTAATACAGATCAGCAATTTATTTCTCACAGAGTCGGGGCAGGAAGGCACTGGGGATGGTATTGGGAAGACTGGCTCTTGTCACATCATCCTGAAAGAAGGGCAGGAGATCAGAGCCAAATGCAGTATGAAGTCTCTTTCTAAAGGTAACTCCTCACTGGAGCCCTGATTCACCAGCCAGCTGTCTCCCTCTCTTAGCACTATCATTTAGAACTCCAGACGGTAGTGATTTCCCATGGGGTTAGGAAGCAGACAGCTCACACACTGAACTGGACTCATGGGACTAGAAAAGCCAGAGCCTGGTACATGCGCTACAGACATTCTAATGTTCAAAACCAAATTCAAAGAGTGAAGTCATATACTTATTAAGTGGCCCTTGTGTCATCCAGAGTTTCTCCCCTCACGCCCACCCTCCACCCCACACTCACAGGGTAGAGAGAACATGTTCTGTGGGGAAAACAGCTTCTCTCCAGGTCACAGGAATGCACACAATGAAAGGGCTTTCAGTCTTTCTTTAGGAGACTCACCAAAACAAAGAATGTTCCCTCTCTAATTAGGGCTTACTCTGTTAAAATCTACAAAGCCAGAGAGATTTCCTTCCTAATTAGTGGCCTTTGGAGAGGCATGCTGTAGGAGCCTCTGAACTGTGCAAAGAGTGGCTACTGTGTTCCTTTGTGACTCTGAGGGTCACCAGGCTTCTCAGAGGATCTCTACATGACTGCTTATGAGCCTGTTATTACTCTGCAAAAGAGTTGTAGCACCTACCAGGTCATCAGTTGTCCAGTCTAAACAGATCTATAGACTTAAGCACATCTAACCAGGGTCATTTAAATTGCTACTTTATATTATGAATTATTTTAAAAAAATATTAGCTTCTTTCTTTGGGACTTTTGCAATTTTCATACGATATAATTTGATGGTATTTCGAGATTTTAGAGATCCTGTCCCATGTCTATACCTCCCTTATCACCCCACCCAATTTAATGTGCTCTGACACACACACACACACACACACACACACACACACACACACACACACACACACACAAAGACCTGTAGAGTCTAATTTGTGTCTCCAAATGTCTGTCAGTGTGGGTCCATTCACTGGAGCCTGATTAACCTACCAGGAGTCCCATGTTTGAAAAAGACTGTCTCTGTTCCTCCCAGCAGCCATCTGTTGCTACAGTTCCCTTAGGTGGGGTTGGGGCTTCTTATCTACTTCCTCACGTCTATGCTAGGAGTTTTTTTTGTCTTGTGCTTGCATGGGACTTGTGCATGCTGTCATTGTTGCTGAGTTCATATGAGTAATTGAGAAGCTGTCTGGAAAGCTGTTTCCATGTGTGGTTGTCCTCCACTTCTGGCTCTTACAATCTTTCCACCCCCTCTTCCACATAATCCCTGAGCCTTGGGAGGCAGAAATTTGATATAGGCGTCCTATTCAGAGACAAGCGCTTGACGGTCTCATGTTCTCTGAACCTTGGCCAGTTGTTAGTTTCCAGGTTAATAGTCATCTGTTGCATAAGGAAACACTTGTGGTGAGAGTTGAGAGATAATAAAGGTGCAGTGCACATACACAATGGAATATTATTCAGCTCTTAAAAAAATCAAAATTGCAGGTAAATGAATCGAACTGGAAATAATCATCCTGAGTAAGGTAACCAAGACTCAGAAAGACACATGTTACATATTCTCTCTCATAGTGGGACGCTTTTTTTTTTTTGGAAAGTTTAGGTATGCATGTTTAAATTTGAGAGGTCAAGGAACTAATTAAATGGCCATTGTGTGGGGTAGGGAGGCCTGCTGGGATAGATGGTAGAGTGCAGTGATAGAAAAGGGGAAAGAGGGACATTGCACTAGGAAGGGTTAAATGGGGTGGAGAATGGGCAGGCAGGACCGAAGAGAGACTATGAGGAGGGATAAGGTCACACTACAGGTGTTTAGAAAAAGCCATAAGGAAACCCACTGTGATAGATACATATCATAAAAAGAGATTAAAAGGAGTTATCCTATAACAGGGTACATTGTCCTTTCTAGATATCCTAGGCTAGTGAAAAAATAAACCCTAAATGTCAGGCACGGACACTCTAGAAGTCTCTTCTCCACTGACCAGCATTCTTAATGCTGGAAGGTGTGTATAGGCTACTGGAAGGGAAAAATCATCATCATCCCTACCCAGCAGTGAATCCCATGAACTGCAGTAGTAACTGTTCTGGCAAACTATGCCTACCCAGTGCAAGTGACACAATTATTATGGGAGTAGCCAACCACTCTTTAATTGGATTTAAGGTCCATTAATAGGATGGAGCCCATGCCTGACATTTATATCAAGTTTAGGAACCTGAGGCAAGACAGGTCACAGGACGTAGGGGAGAAAGCAATAACAGTTTTCTACTAGATATTGTAAAGTGATTCTTAATGACTTATTGTTATACCCATAGGATAGTGATTTGTATTCTTAATCACTCCTGAACTGGGGCAAATGTGATTGTGTGATCTAGAGTATAAAGCAGTCTCCAAAGACACTTTTTAAATTTTCAACATTTAAACTGCACCATCACACGCTCTTCTAACAGCTTTCTAGCTCAGCATTGTACTGTTTTCAATACATCTTGCTGCAGACATCCCAAGCATTGTTACAGCTCTGTGTTTACACATCACAAGTAAAGGCATTAGTAAAATGTTATGATGATATTCTAACAAGTCTTTTTTTCTGAGCTTGCTTGCTGTTTTTCATAATTCTATTTTTCTTTTTTATTGAATTTTTGTGATTTTCATACAGTATAATTTGATGGTATTTAGATCCTTTTCCTATCTACACCTCTTTTTATTGCCCCCACTCATTTTAATGTACTTTGTTATATATAATAAGGATTAAAGAGTCTCATTTGTGTTTCCAAATACCCTTCAGTGTGGGTCCATCCACTGGAGCTTGGTTAACCTACTGAGTCCCATGCTTAAAGGAGAATGTCTCTGCTCCTCCCAGAAGCCAACTGTTGCCACAGTTTCTTTAGGTGGATTTGGAGCTTCTTACGCACTTCCTCATGTCTATTCTGGGATTATTCTGATTTGAACTTTCACGAGCTTGTACATGCTATCATTGCTGTGTGAACATATGAGTAACTGACCAACTGTCTGGAAAACTATTTCTATGTGGTCATCCACTAGCTCTGACTCTAACAGTCTTCCACACCCTCCCTTCCTTTCCACAAGGCACCCTGAACCTTGGGGGGCTCTTTTTCATAGTTCTTAGATGTTATCTTATTATCAGTTTGTAGGGATAAATTTACTGAGTTTCTCTCTGCCTAGAGGGACATGCCTCCAAGAATGCGATTGACAGAGATGAAGCCAATAGAGTCAAGTACTTTCCAACCAGTGACTTGAGGGGGAGGATCTAGCGGGAAAGCAGTGAAAGATGGATAGGAGACAACCAAGCATGTGCAGCGTGGCTGGTCTCCAACTTGGGTGTGTGTGCTGGGAGTCCACTGAACTTCTGATCAAATTGCTGGATTGCCCATACGAAATTTCTGTCTCTCTCCCTGGGAATGAATACTTGTAAGTAACCCCGAATAAACTGGTTTCTCTAATTGGGGAGCATTCTCCATTTGCTCAATCAAACCTAGGGGGAGCAGGCTAAACACCAGGCCACCTCAGGAATATGGCAATGCTTTGAGAACAGCAGAAGGTATAGAATAGACTGCAAACCCTGGGAGTGGTGTGCCAGAAGGAAAGATATCAGCAATCGGCTGCCAAAGTGGCTTGACCACTGCTATGCCTTGTGAGAGACTTATCTCAGGCTGAATCAGTGAGAGAGACTCAAAATGTGAGAGAAGAATTAGTTCAAGAAAAAAAAACATGAGGCTTGCTTCCTCAGTACTGGCCTCTAACCTTGCTAGCAAATTGTATAAAAGAGAAAAAGAGAAGTTTGAGCCTGTCGTTTCTTATGGCTAGGAGGTTGAAAAGGGATGAAAACCCAGGTCAGTTTGATAATACAAGACCCATCCTGGGACCCTAGGACTTGGAACCCCTGGGAAGAATCAGGCAGTGATGAGGAAGGGAGTAACCAGAAGAAGCTAAGAGTGTCCCTCAGGTTCAACCGGAAATACAAAGAAAGGAGAGATCCAGATGCCAGCGTGCTGAGAGAGTGCTTAACAAATGTGAGAATTTAGGGAATGGAGGGTTTTCAAGCCCGGAACTGCTGGAACTAGGGAGGACATTCAAACAAGTCACAAAGGAGCCTGTCATCACCTGGCTCCTGAGAATCTGGGACACAGGGGCAGATGGGATTATTTTAAGAGCTGCAGAGGCAGGACAGCTGAGCAATATAACTGCTCATCCCTCTTTGAGATAACAAGGGGAAGCAGTCTCTGATGGACTGGCTTGTGTGAACTGTTAGAGATACTTGGTTATCACCAGTGGAGGTTCCCGTGGATGTCAGGAGCTGGAGAACAATAAAAGGCGGACAAACACTGCTGAGAGAACTGGGTGTGAGGAAAGCAATACATGGTGCCTCGTTCATAGGAGCAGATGGGACTGTGATCACCAGAGATTTAATGAAGGACTTCACTGAACAAGGACCTCGAAATTTGGTATGGAGGTTTAGTGTCCCTGCTAAGTCCCCTAGTGGGACAAGAGCTTTACAAGGCAGGAGAGGCTTTGACAGATTTAAGCAACCTAGACCATCATGTAAAGTATGTCTGTAGAAGAATAGAACAACCTGAAAGATGTATAAAGGAGACAAAGCAGAAAAAGAGATCTGCTTGGGTTACTCATAGGCAAATGTAGTAAGACTTGGGTCTAGCCTAGGTTCCTAAAGAAAAGAATGATAAAGAGCCAAATTCTGTGCTAAAGTACTTATGAGAGGCTTTAAGCCCTGAGGAACAGTTCACAAAAGGTACACCAAGGATAAAAATTATCCCAGGGGTGGATAACAGCCCCTCAGAGTAAACATAGTACACTTCTCCCCTGTGAATGGCTACTCAAAGGGTGGAGACAGTTTGCCTGGCCAGGGCCTCTCCCAGAAGCCATGTGTGGCCGATGGAGAGACCACAGGTATGGTTAGAGCCAGGAGTCAGACCCAGAGTGTGCCTGGCCCTGGGAAACAACAGGTGCAACCAGGGCAAGAGGAGTCTTATTCCTCCTTGGCCCTATGTAGGACCAAGCAGTTTAGGCCAACCCCAAATGAAGTTATCAAGGATAAAGGGATGCATGGAGGCTCCATGTAAGAACTCTAGGACACTAAATGGATTCCAGACGATAACTAAAGATAGTAAAGGACTAAGTTACATGCCATTTTACCCAACATGGATCTGTTGAAAAAACAGCTGATACAAATGGAAAGGAATTTCCATGCTATGTTAAACCTTGTGTATGTATATAATGCTAACTCTTGAGTGTTTTACAGTTGTGAAACCCAGTTGAGAGATGTCAAGTATACCTGAAGAAATAAGGGTAAATTGTAACTCATACAGAATACAAGGGTGAAGTATAACTCTGAAATTCTAAGGAACTCTATGGGCCTAAGCCTATATGCGCCAAAGAGTACAAGGATACTTCGTATAATTGTTAACTAGCAATTCCAGTACCAGGTGTGGGTTGCTCTCCCTGTGAGCTATTGGCCAGGGGAGCCTTGGAAGTCCCCTTCTACATAAAAGCAATTGCCATATTGGTTGCACGCTGGAAGAGGACAGTAAGGCCCTGTTACTGAAAACTTGGCATGATTTAAGCATGGAAAAGAGAGGTCTAGCTGGGACTAAGCTGAAAACTCCCTGCAAATGGATGGCTGGCCTACATAGTGCTAGAGGGGCCTATGCAGACAGCTATGGGAGAGTGGTCCTGAAAAGCTCTGCTTAAAGACAGATCTTGCCTACTTCACTGTTGGATGCCAAACAAGATGTTCTTTCTTATGTAATAATGGCTCGTCTAGTATGTGCAAACCCAGAAGAATTCTAATTGGATTTAAGGCCTGCTCCTTAGGGAGGGAACACATATCTGATACTAGGAAAGGTGTTGACCCCCAGTGGTGATGAGGAGAGTTGTAAGCCCCCATAAATAAACTACTGTAATTGTTTGTAAGATGAATATGATGCACATACTTAGGTACTGCCTAAGCATTTGTGTTCACGTCCATAGATTAAGTCATTCAATATTTTGTTACTTTTGTTGTTGTTGTTGTTTTTATGATTGTTGTGCTTTTATAGTAGGAGTATCACTGAAGCCAGATGATATTTCATGCCACAGTGGAAAGAACATTGTTCTAAACCTGTTATCCCCTCCCAAACCCCTTGCTCCTGAGGCTCAGGGATATTGTGGAAGAGGATGGTGGAAAGTTTCATAAGAGCCAGAGAAAAAAGGTGTAAGGTCAATTTACAGAGTTTCTCTCTGCCTCAAGGGACATGCCTCCAAGAATGTGATTGACAGAGATGAAGCCAAAGAGTCAACTACTTTCCAACCAACCAGTGACTTGAGCAGGAGGGCCTATCAGGAAAGCAGTGAAAGCTGGGTTGGAGACGTGGGCAGCGTGGCAGGTCTCCATCTTGGGTGCATGTCCCTGCACTTTCACCGCACTTCTGATCAGAATGCTGGCTCCCCATATGAAATTTCTGTCTCTCTCCCTAGGGTAGAATCCTTTATAAGTAACCCCGAACAAACTTGTTTCTCTAATTGGAGAGCATTCTCCATTTGCTCAATCAGTTCAAACCTAGGGGCATGGGGTCAAATGCCAGGTCTCACTGTGAGAGGAGAATTCTTAAGACACAGTTGTTAAAAACAAATTGGGGGCCCTGCTCAATGGGTGAAAGTACTTGCTGCCAAGCATAATGACCTGAGTTAAGACCCTAGAAGCTACATGGTGGAAGGAAACAACCGACTCCCACAGCTGATCCACCAGCTTCCCCCACCCAATGGAGTCCAGTCAGGTATAACTGAAGACTTCTTTTCAGTCCATTACAAAGCTTTGTACTCTTCTCCCTGAATTTCTTCCAAAACTCAAGTGTTAATAGATGACTCTTTACTATATCAAGCTTAGAATATAGTTTCCTTTTTTCACCTGGTGTACATCTTTTGTTTATGTTTCTCTTTATTTGTACAAGGATTTTGAGGATATCACAATGACTTACTTATTTGACTTTTAAAAACATAACCTCTTAATCACACAAAATAAAAGTGTTATCCTATAATAAATACATTTACCTATAAACAAGAAACTAGTTGATTGGAGTGCATTTTAATGGGGCAACTGTTTAAATGCAGCTTGATAAAATGTTTTTGTATCACCAAACATTTAAACTTAATATTCTATGAATATGATATATTCGACACTAAGATATTAAATACATTATGACTTTATTGAGGTAAAATTGAAAAAATTATATATATTTATAATGTACAACATAATGTTTTGATACAAGCATACATCATGAAAGGACTACCACATTTTGACTAATTAAGGTACACACACATGTGGTTGGTGAGACTAGTCAAAATGTATTTCCTTAGCAATATTCAACTATACAGTACATTTATTGTAGTGCCAAGACTGTGAATTTAATCTTCACAATTTATTCATGCAATCCCTGCAGGGGGCTTAACGAGTCTGTGTCCTCTATGCCATACTCAGCTTTGCCTTACTGAAACTTTAGAGCATTTAACTTTTTGGTTAAACAATTGGGCTAATGCCAATTGCTAAAATAAAAACTTGCGCATTGGCATCAAAGTCACTGAGTTCAGGGAAAGACTGAAACTGAATTGTTTTTGCATAAAACAAAACTTCTTTGCTGAAAATCATCTGCTTAGGGAAGTTTTTTTTTTTTTTTTTTTTTTTTTTCAGATTCAGCCTCAGAGACATACAGAAGCCCATGCAACTAAGAGGGTCAGGCTATATTCAGGTGAAAGTAGAATTTGGCAATGTCATTCACATTGAACTGTTTTTTTAAGGAAGAAAGTTGCAAGAGTAAGGGATGTCACTGAAGACAGACAATTTGACAGGTCAGATGCCCTGCAAGAAGACCTCAAAAAGCCATTGCATGGAGTTAGGAAGGTGAATCTTAGGTATCAATGGAGACCACAGGATGTTGTAGATGCCAGGATCATGGAGTATCTGCAGAAGATACCTGTAGACATGGAGACAGCCCAAAAGAGGATATGTGCACTTTGGGTGGCAGAACTTGGTGGGTGAGACTACCCAAGGCTGTTGGAGTCCTGATGATCCATCATAAACCTCAGATAGTGTACCTGGGCTTGTATGGATTTATATTTGTTTACCTGGGTTTGGGTCTTGCTTTGCTTCAATCTCACTCCCTTTTAGAATGAGAGTATTTATTTAGGCCATGTGTATTTGATGTATATAACTTGTTTTCTGATTATACAGGTGCTCACAGTAAAAACATTGCCTTGAGTCTCAGAAGAAACTTTGTACTTTAGAACAATGTTAAGATTGTTGCTGACTATGGGAGCTTTTAGGATGGAATACATATATTTTTAATTATGGGTAAAAGATGAAATGTTTGTGGGTAGGAATGAGATGTTAAGACATAAAGTTTGGGAGTCAGGTTCACAAAGTGGCTTCATTTTCATTGACTGTTTGATTTCATTTGGAATCATTTGGGAAACTAACTTCTGGGCTTTTGAGTGACAGCATTTCCAGAAAGGTTAACTGAGAAAGGACCCCCGCCCCCAAATGAAGGACTACTAAGAAAACAAGTGAGAACTAGCATGTGTCATTCTCTGCTTCCTGTGGTTATTCCTGACACCATGACTTCCCTTACACCATGAGCCAAAGTAAACCCTTCATTCCAGAATTTGCTTTTGCCTAGTATTTTGTTGCAACAAAGGGAAAAGTAACTAATATATGCTCTAAATCCCTCTAGTGTTTGGATGTCATTCTGTCTCTAGATTTAAGAAATTTTCTGTTATATCTTCATTGACTAAATACTTTATACCTTTAGTGTCATCTCAGTTCCTATTCCATGGGTTCTTAAGTTTAGTTTCTTGATCATAAATCAGGGCTCTTGGACATGGTGGTCATTCTCATTGTATTCCATTTTGAGGTTTGGAAGTAATATTTTGTTGATCTCGTTCTGTTCTGAAATTCATTTTTCTGTTTGGTTGAATCTGTTGATGATGCTTTATATTATGGTTTTTATTTGTCTTACTGAGTTTTTCATTTCTACCATTTCTAGTTTTGTTTCAAAATCTCACATTCTTTGCTAAAGTTTTATTACATGTTGCTGACTCCTCAATACTAATGATGTTTTCAGTGAACTTTTCAAACTTTGTTTCTGACTTTCTTCTCTAGATTGAATTCATCTGTTTGTTTGTATTCTCTTGAGGTCATTGATATTTTTCACCAGTAAACTTTCGAAATCCCATTCAGGATTTTTACCCATTTCAGTGTCTACATATCTAGCAGTTGAGGAGTTTTGATCTTTTCAGTAGCCAAGTTGCCCTGTCTTTTCATATTTTTTGTTTTTATGTATTGTGATCTGTACATCTGTTGGTTTGGATATACAAATTTACTTTTTAAAAATTTTATTTTTTTTGAACTTCTGTTATTTTCATATTAATGCAGTTTGATGATATTAAGATCCAATCCCCCATCTACACATTCCCCCTCTGTCCCCCTCCCAATTTAATGTTGCTCATATATATAAAATAAGGCCTATAGAGTCTGATTTGTATGCCCAAATGCCCCTCAGTGTGGGTCTATCCACTGGGCCCACAAGAGTCCTATTCCTGTAAGACATGGTCATCAATTTCCCAAAGGTTGGGTTTGGATTTCTTATCCACTTCCCCAGGTCTGTACTGGGATTTTGTTTGGTTTAAACTTGCATAAGACTTGTGCATGCTGTCACCATTGCTTGAGTTTATATGAGTAACTGATCAGCTGTGTGAAACACTTTGTTTCCTTGCAGTCATTGCAATGATTCCTGAGTCTTGATAGGCAGAGGTTTGAAACAGGTGTCCTATTCAGGAATGAGCACTCTTTGGACTCTTGTTTTCTTTAGATTGGTCAATAGTGGGTTTCTGTATTAATCACCATCTGCTGTATAACCAAACTTTTCCAGTGAGAGTTGAGAGATGGATATATCTATGTTCAGAAGTTGCACGGTGCCCCGGCCTGTAGGGCAACAGCTAGGGGCACGAATCTCAGGGACCTGAAAAAGAATAGAGACAGAAGGGGAGGAGAGAGATGGCTAGCAAGTCTTAAATATTGATCAAGCCAAGCCAACTTTATTAAAAAGCCACAATCTTTTATACCAAGGAATTTTGAGACACTGAACCACAATGAAAGCTTTACAGAGGAAGTTGGGGAGGGGGATCAGAGTCACAAGTTGTTTTTCTTCAACCTTATCTCTTACAACATATCTTTTTTTTAACAGCTTTACATTACATAACTGATTCACTCCAGATTAGCAGTCAGCATGTTTCTGGTGGTCAATGTCTAAAAATCAACCTGTTTAGGAACTATTTCTTCTTAGCTTACTCAAGCTGTCTCCACAGGATATTCTGCAAGTTGCAGAGTTATTTTAAGCTATTGTTTGGTCCTCAGCAGCACTGAAGATGGATCACTAAGGGTTAAGTGTCTCACACTTATTCTCTACACTTGATCAGTTCTGGAAGTCTGTAATCGTCTCCATCTGTTGCAAAACTTCTTTGATTATCCCCAAGATTAAAATGCCGTTACAAATATCTTCACTAAAATGGCGGCCTTTTTCTTGAGGCTCTAAAGATGTAAATTTTTCCAGTTCTTCAAGGGGCAGTGTCGTAATCTTGGAAGCATTGATTCCCATCAGTACGTGCAAAGCAAGTGGGAGAACTCCGTGGGGAGTTGCCTCCCCCTCCTTCTCAGCCCATTGTCTTGAAAGGCACAATAGCCTAAAGGGAGGAAGACAAGACCTCTGTGCTGCCTGATGTGACCTTTACCTGCCAGGACCTGGGATTAGATGGAAGGAAAGGTCTTGACTTACTCATGTCCCATGGTCCTGATCTCTGATAGCTTTCCTTCCATTCCAGATATCTCTGATATTTCTTCATTGCTCAAAAAAGGGGATTTTCCTTTCTGCTTTTTTGTTTTGTTTTTATCTTGCAGTAAGTGAAGTAACAGCGGAGTTTACTGGAAGGTCATCTAACTCGCCTTCTCACTCTCAACCCTATGCCAAAAGGGGTCGCTTTGGTATATAAGGGGGAACTCTGGCACAGTGTGGTATTTCTCCCCAAGGATCGGTCTGGGTAGTGAGATTATCCCCATGCATTCCCATGGGCTCAGGTCCTGTTTACTCATATTTCTGCTTATATGCAAGATACCTCTGATGTCTCCAGTGGAGTGTCAGAAAAAATCTTGGATAAATTTGTTTTAATGTTCCATGATGTCTTTTCTTAGACCCACATCTAAAAAAAAACCCAAAAAAAACAAAAAAAAGGGAAGTAATACTTGGGATCTAGACAGCATTGCAAAGAAAGAGAAAATAATAATAAGATGAAGAGGAAGAGGAAGAGGAAAAGGAGGAGGAGGAGGACGAGGAGGACATAATTATGCATTTCAGAGTCAAGACTCAGAAAGATGGACAGACCCAGACCAACCTCATGGTAGTGAATAGAGACTTCCCTAGGAAGTTAAATGTCTTTAAAATTATATACATTCTCCTGTGAGAACTTCACACAATGTGTTCTGATCGTACCCAGCCTCCCCACTCCCTCCTCCAAGTCCTTCTGGACCTCCCCTTCCCTTTGCCTCCCATCTTCATGTCCCCTTTAAAAAATGATTAATTTAGTCCAATTAATGCTGTTTGTACATACACTAGAGCATGGCCATCCACTGGAGCATGGTCTGCCTACAAGAAGCCAGAAAACTGATTCTCCCTCCCTCAGCCACCATCAACTGCCCCTGTTCTTGGTTATCCACCAGACCTGTATGGGAAGACCCTATTGCTGAAGACACTGCTTACATGAGCTTGTTGTAGAACAAACAAGGAGAAATCAAGCTGGTGATGACTTCAGAGTCTCATGTCTACTGGCTAGCTTTCTAATTGGATTTAAAGTCTGCTTCATAGGATGGAACTCGTACTCGACATTGATATCAGACGGAGGAACCTGAGACTAGACAGTCATGGGCCATGGGGAGAACCTAATACTAGTTTTCTGCTAAATAGTTACAGTACTAAACTGTCTCCTAATGACTTATTGCTATATTCATAGATTAATGCATCTCTCAACTCTCACCATAGAATCTTCCTTAGCATCAGATGGTAATTAGAATTGCACAACTAGTCAACATTGCAGTGAATAAGAGGCTGCTGAGTGCTTATCCCTGCATAGGACACTATATAAACCTTCTGCCTCTGAAGTCTCAGAAGTTATTGAGTAAGAGGGAACAGAAAGACTGTAAGAGTCAGAGATATAGATGAAGACAAGAAAATAGAATTTTCTACACAACAAGTCAGTTCCTTATATGAATTCATAGCTATGTTGACAGAATGAGTATGTCCCATGCAAGCTCAAAACAGATCAAATCCCAGCATAGATGTGGGGAAGTAGATAAGAAACCTCAACTCTACCTGAGGAACTATTGACAACTGATAGTTGCCAGGAGAGAATTAGTCAGTCTCTTTTTAGAATTCTGACTCTTGGTGGGTTAGCCAGGCTCAGGTAGATACTGGTCCTGCTTTTGTTGCTTAACTTCATTGTCAGAAAGGCTTAATTTCAAGTGAAGTTTTTAAACAAGTATTCTTCAAGGCAGTTCCTTTTTATGAAGTTGGGATAAAAAGAACAGAAAGCTTGCTTTCATTTGGAATGAACTAAATGGTGTATGTAATACTTCTTAATTTTCAGGCACAATTGTTTTCTTTTAACCTAAACCCATAGTTTCAGAGATTAGAAAAACCTGGTGATGCTTTAACCCAACTTCTTCAATTTATTTCAAGATACTGAGTAAAAGTCTTGGTCAAATTTGCTGGTAAATAGTACACCTCAGCCTCCACGTCAGACCTATGGGCTCCTGTTTCAGCTTCTCTCTTTTCTTTTCTTTTTCCCTTTTTCTCTCCCCTCCTTCCCCCTTCCTTCCTTCCTTCCTTCCTTCCTTCCTTCCTTCCTTCCTTCCTTCCTTCCTTCCTTCCTTCCTTCCTTCCTTCCTTCCGATATTGGAGATCAAAACGAGGGCCTTACATATGAAAGTCAAGTGCTACACTACTGAACTCATCCCACTCCTCCTGTCTTCTTACCCCAGGAATGCTGGTCTTGTGTTATTGATCTCTGTGCTCCATTTGTAGTTTTCTTGTTATGTGTCAGAATTGTGGTTTTCAACACAACTGCTGAGCTGCCACTGGCACTTTGCCTTCAACGTTAGTGATGATTGTGAGTGTTCTCGTGTTTAACCTTTGTAGCTATTGCATTTTCACTTAGCTAAATTATTCAGTCATATTTAATTTCTTAATTACTCTTCAGAAACTTTTAATTATGTACTTTTCTTTGCAAATTAAATTCTATTTCATTAAGCTCTACAGAGTTCAGATTTCATAGCAACTCATGCAGAATACTTGTACTCTGGTAAAATTCTTGATTGTCAGCACAATGTGAACAATATGAAGTATTTAGCAAACTGAAAAAGTGAGCAAATTATCTATCAGCTATATATCTATCATCTATCTACCCATCTACCCATCAATCATTTCTACCTGTCATTTATCCATCTGTCTCTGACTAGTATCCCCATTCCTACATGATCATTTGTGAAAACATTCAAGGCTGATTGGAGAGATCTTCTTAGCTCTAGGGGATAGAGACAGGGATGCTGGTTTAGTTGCTTTTCTCCTTAATGAGAAAAAGTATCTGACAGGAAGCAATTTAAGGGGAAAGGGCATATTTTGTATTCTATTTGATAGAATACAGTCCATCATGGTGGGAAAGGAATGCTGGTAGGAGCAAAGGCAGTTGGTCAAACTGCATGGACTGCCAAGACACAGACAGAGAACAGGAAGTGGGGCCCGGCTCTAACACAGCCTCAACCTCAGTGACCTACTTCATCCAGGAAGGCTGTACCTCTTAAACATTCCATAGCCTTCCTGTTGTTTCCTTTCTGTAGCTGTGATAAAACATGGACCGAAATCAACTTAAGGAAGGAAGTGGTTTATTTGGCTTATACTTGCAGGTCACAGTCTGCTACTTGTGGGGATCTGGTTACTGAGCAAGCCAAGCAACTGCAGATACCCTAAAGGGATGGCAGGTGTCTGACCTGCTCTGCCTGATGTGATATGAATCTTTCTTTCCCCCACCCCAGACCAGAACCAGGTTTTTGGGTTTCGTTTCCTCATTCCTGAACTTCCACAACCTTCCTGCCTTTACCCCAACACTCCACCTTTCCCGCCTTCTGTAACGGTCAGAGAGGCTTCCCTATATAAGCCCCTGCATTGGCTCTAATAACCGAACTACCCACCGACGTAGTCTCCCGGGAGGGAACTCCTCCCGCCGCACTCTGAGCCACCTGAGGTCCCGTTCCATCGTCCTCCATTCTCTGGCATGGCTGGAACACAACAGCCATGCTGGAGATGGAGACGCACCCACAAATGGCGCCCAACGTGAGTGGATAGAGACCAACAATGGCGATTGAACAAGGGACACTCCAGGACGCTCTGAAGAAGGTGAGTGCTCCCCACGAGGGACATCAGCTTCGGCCCCGCCATCCCACCCTGAGGACAGGCACGGTTTCTTTCTAACTTCGGTCTTTTCTATCAAGCTGCAGGTGAGGACTGAGCTCAGTCCTCAAACCTCAGTCACCTGTAAGCACCAAACATATGTAAAAATGGCTAGCCTAGAGTTTTCGTGTCTATTTTTGGTTCCTGTGTCAGATCCTGTTTCTGTGACTTGGAAATAATCCGGCTTGTGTTACTGTCTGTGTCTGTTTTGGTTTTGCCTTAAGTGTTGTGATTGCTTAGTCGTGGGCCAGAGTGAGTCCAAAAATGTCAAAATGTCACTACTTTTAAATATATAGTGACCAACTTTTCTAAATGCCTTTATCTACCTTGTTATCTGAAAATGTAATTACCTCTCTATATAAAAAAAAATTTTTTTTAAAGTTACTTCTTACCTTACACCTTTACTCCACCATGCTTCTCTTCATGGATAGGAAAAAGAGCCATTAGAGGGCCTAAACTTTGGACCTCAGTCACCATGGTTCCCAGACAGCTGCCTTTCTAGCTAGAGCTAAGCATTTTAAGTTTTCGTGAACAGGAGAGTCATATACCATACTGTATAAAACATTTAACTAAATGCCTTTAAAAGTAAAAAAGAGGTTTCTATGATATACCATGAGTTTGTTCATGATCATGGCTGGTGCCCTTACTAGGAGAGAGGCAACCATGTGGTCTGGTCTCCATATCTTATGTGTGTAATTTCATCAATATGGTGACAGTCACATGGCCTGACTGCCACCTTGAACAAAAATTTTCAAAATGGCGTTGACCTGCTTGACCTTGTCGCCATCTTAATCCAGCCACATGGCATAGTCCAAAATGGCCACACTCAGGAATTTACTGGTTCTATAGAACTCCAAAAGATCATGATAATCTGGGAATTCCTTGGACCACAGACATTTAATCACATGTCCTAATCTTTTTGCAATTTATGTTTTTGCTTTGGTTTTCATTTTTGGATTCTTGATGGTATCATAGAAAAGCAAGCGATTTCTCACATGGTCTTTTGTCACAAGGTTAATACATTTAAAAGTATTTTAAATTTTAACTTTTAGTATGGTATTTACTGGTTTTTAAATGACTCTTTTTACATTGTCTTATGCATTTACTGGTTTTTACAAGGAACTATTTTAAATTCTGTTGTTTATATAACATCTTTATCTGGTAAAATAAAGGAAATTATTTTGGATTGTAACATCTTTATATGGTATATTTACTAATTTCTAAATGTAACTATTTAAAATTTTAAATTGTTTTGCATAATAAATTTGTCAGTTTCTAAATGGAAACTTAAAAAGGTTTTTCTAGCCATAAACCTCCAAGACTAGCTAGGTACAAAGTAAACTGATGTTTTGTGATGAGTAAACCTAAAAAGCTCATGTAAATTTGCAGTATTCCAGTACCAAACTTTACACGAGACAAGCTGCTACCAGGAAACAGCTACAGCAATTGGGAGGTAAAGAGGAATAGCCTACTTGGATGGGAGATATGAGATTCGGCCTTCACTGGTTTTAATTCCTACTTTTTGCATTATGATTCAAAGCCTGTTTTTCTGATGTTAAGTTGCTTCAAGCTTACTTTTCCATGTCCTGAGCATCACTGCTTTTCACTTTCTAGTTACGATGTCCTAGACAAACTAAAAGAGAAAAACATTTTTGTATCAACTCTTTCCAGGTTCCTTTAGGTATCATTATTTTCTGTGTTCTTTATTATGGCTTAATAGTAATTCTTCTGTTTTAATTAATGGAATCCTGTTCTAGATAAAGGACCTGGCAGAAGAAAGACTCTCCTGCCTAGATAAATGTATACAAGTTATAAGAAGGACAGATGTTTTCATTTATACTAGTAATGATTAAACTTAACAGCTCTCCTGTGCAATGACTTTGTCTAGTTTCAGGCTGGCCCCCTGACTGTAAAAAGGAAAACAATACAGCCTCTGAGTAAAGTCACTGTGCTACTAAAATTAACTAAGAGATAAACTAATTTCAACAAGGTTATAATTATTCATCTTATGATTTAAAATGTCTATAACAAAAGTAACTCATAAAATTCTCTATTTTCTTACAACAATAAAGGTCACTAACAGACTAATGCAAATGTATGAACAGACAGCACCCTCTGTCAAAAATTCCTCAGTTAGTGATTTATACTGGAAATTCTAAACTCAAGTTGATAATGTATTACTATGTACCAATTGCTTCTCTCTATCTAGTATCTACATTCTCAAGACCGAAAGCAAGGTTTTGGTAGACCAACTCACTAAAATAGGTAAAGTAAAAAGGATTTTAATGGTTTTTCTGTTTTCTATAAGGTTTTACTAGAAACTTATAAAGTACAATGTACACTATCTTATGTGTGTAATTTACATCCCATGTTCTTTATTAAGATGATGCTGCACAGCACTCCTGAGTCAAGTAACTGCCATGCTTGTGACTTCAGCTGTGCCTACTTACAGAAGTGCATCACAGTTGGGTTTGCTAATGGTTGTATTCTTCAACTGAAGGAGGAGTAAGCTGGACCCCCACCTGAGTATCCAGCTACTCTTCCCAGCCAGCTGTATGTAATTTTGCCCTAATCACAATGGTCTCCTGCATTTGGGGAGGAAATTTGGGAAAGGCTAAAAGAAAGGACTTGATCTATAAGGTTATATATTTAAAAAAAAAATCAACATCCATACTACTATGGTGCATCTTCTCTCAGGTTACCTATATACCTGTTAGTAACACCTCACCCATCTGTATGTGTAAAGTCATTCATTCCACAGGGTAAACTTTAATATGATCAAACATTGGTTTGATACTAGAACCCTAAAAAGGGAATAAACATTACTTAATGCACCCAGGAAGAAAATTTTCTTAATGTTATTATGTCTCATGATCTTAAAAAAAAATAAAATAAAAAGGTGAAAAATATGTATATTTTATTAAAAGGGGTTTTTGTATAAGATATCTATACAAGTAATTAAAGATCTAAATTTATATGTTATAATATAAAAAACATTAGATAAATAATGTATACATAGTCTTATAGTTTCTAAAGTAATAGTTCAGTCAAATACTTTAAGGATTCAAGAATGTTTGGCTTTTGTCCAAGCTTTAGTTACATGACATATAGTAATTAATAGTTCAGTATTGGTGGAACTAACCTTCTTGGGTGTCTAACCACCATATTTAATGGCCTCTAATCTGGTCAGAGGGACTTAAAGGGACAATTTTTTGTCTCTTGCCCTCCAAGGTCAACTAAGTTCCAGGGGACAATGGGGCATCTCTCGAAATGTCCTATAACTGTGATGTGTCACCTGTCTTCCTGTTCAGGGAGGTCATGGAGACCCCACTAGAAGGACTTGAACCAGTGTCCAGTCTGCAAAGAAGAGGGTCAGCACAGGAAAACGTTTCCTTGATTTGCTTCAAAGTGAAGCCATGGTCTAGCAAGACCTTCTGACTTATCTTCACATAGATGGAACTGGTAAAACAAAGGCCTATGGAGTCAGGGGCTCCTCTCAAGCCCATGTGATCCCCCTGAGGAACAGATACTCAACTGACCTTAAGAATCAAATTAAGTTGGTTTATTTGGGCCAAATTATATAATCTTAAACACCCAAAAGGAAAGTATAACCAAAAAATTAAAATAATTAGTATGCTTCTTTAAGACTATAAGAAATTACACTTCCCAGACATTAGGTTTAAGTTTATATAAAATGTTATTTACACAATTTCTCACTAATGATTTTGTTAATAAGAAAATGCCACTCAGATGTAAGACTTCAATTCTTGGCCTACCTTAACACTGCAGTGCATACCTGTGGCCAAGAAAGGCAAGCCCACCATTGTTCTAACCCCAAAATTAAATAATTTCTTTTCTCTCTTTATCTAGAAGCCATTTGGGAGGGAACTCACCCTGATTCTAGCCACTCCAGCTATCAAGGTGCCTGAAAACAAATCCTGACTTCAAGACTCTCAAGTTCAGCCTTGGCAGTCAAAAAGAAAAACAAAGAGGAACCCAAAAGATGAAAGCCTTTGAAAGTCCTTAAGCAAGAAATTCTAATGGACTTTAAATTGGACATTTAAACTCTTCCCTGTTGTGACTATTTTAATTTCATCTTCCAGGGACCAGTCAAGGACTTTCTTTTCCCCTACAGCTAACAGTTATGCTATTCAGGGGTCTTTTAGTTAGACTCACTGAAGGGGTACCCCTATTGCCACAATCTACGACCCTATTCAGCCTTGAAGAAGCCAGAGAGGTCAGCGCCCCGATTCCCTATTGGCAATTAGGGTGACCTCTTCAGAGGGTGGTGTGATGAAAATAGAAGGTAAAATTTGGCTAGGTAGTTTAGGGTAAAAAGACCCCAAAAGACCAAAAACTGTCCTTGTGTCGTTCAGCAGCCTACTCTATATCAAAGGCCAAATATGTCTGAAGTATTTGGGGGCTCTTATCTAATTCCTAAAAGATTTTAGGGTTACCTCTTCAAAAGGGGAACGTTAAAGAACAAACAACTAACTAAGAGACTACAAATTCTCTCACTTATACCTTTCATAAACTCAAAAATGAACTTAAAACCCATTATCCCCCCTGGTTTGCCAATCCCCTCATGGCCTGGCTCCTCCCTTTACTGGGCCCTTATATACCTCCCCATTATATATATAAAAAAAGGGGGAGATGTGGGGATCTGGTTACTGAGCAAGCCAAGCAACTGCAGATACCCTAAAGGGATGGCAGGTGTCTGACCTGCTCTGCCTGATGTGATATGAATCTTCCTTTCCCCCACCCCAGACCAGAACCAGGTTTTTGGGTTTCGTTTCCTCATTCCTGAACTTCCACAACCTTCCTGCCTTTACCCCAACACCCCACCTTTCCCACCTTCTGTAACGGTCAGAGAGGCTTCCCTATATAAGCCCCTGCATTGGCTCTAATAACCGAACTACCCACCGACGTAGTCTCCCGGGAGGGAACTCCTCCCGCCGCACTCTGAGCCACCTGAGGTCCCGTTCCATCGTCCTCCATTCTCTGGCATGGCTGGAGCACAACAGCCATGCTGGAGATGGAGACGCACCCACAGCTACTGAGGGAGGTCAGGGTAGAAACTTAATCAGGAACTTGAAGCAGGCACCATGGAGAAACACTGCTTGCTGGCTTACTCTCTAACTTGCTCATATCCTCATCCTTAGTTAGCTTTTTTAATACATCTAGGGCCATTGGACCATTGATGGTATTACCCACAGTGGGCTGGTCCCTCCTGTATCAATTAATAATCAAGATTATCATCATAGACATATCCACAGGTCAATCAGATCTAGGAATTCCTCAATTTAAGATACCCCTCTCAGGTGATTCTATATCAAGTTGACATCTAAGGGTAATTAGCACACTTCCCAAACTGCACCAAGAGCTGGGGACCAAGTATTCAAACACATGAGACTATGGGAGATATTTCACATTAAAACTACACCAGATGTGAAAACTTCCTACAGTGCATAGGAACCAAATATATCAAAGGAACAGGTGATCAAGACCATCAATAATGCCAAGACGAGGGGATTGTTCTTTCCAGAGCTCATTTCAGGTCATCCTCCCATCCATCTAGAGACTTTATCTTTGTCTTTCTCTATTTCTATCTTTACATAACTCTACTACATCATATATGATTAAGTATAGCTAAGCAAAATATAAAATAAAGTAAACAACAAATAGGAAGTATATCACTTTGTTAGAAAGCATAGACTGTACTCCTTTCCTCTACTTAGATTTTGGAAAGCTAACTATTGGTTGGTGCTCCTGTTTGAAGACTCTAGTCCATTAGGCAAAACTTCCAAGGAAGACCAATGCTGTATTTTTTCAGTATTGATCAAAGCATTTATTTCAAGAGCTACTAGGAATGCACACTTATATGAAGTGTATTTAGTTTTATAAGGATTTACTTATTTTAAAAATGTGTGTGTATATATGTGTGCCTCCTTGAGTTTATGTGCACCACCTGCTCATAGGTGCCCATGGAGGTTGAATATTTTAATAGTCTCAAATATGTCCCCTAAAACATTTATTACTTAAGTAATACTTATTAGTTAGAAAGGCAAATAGAGTTCATGTAGCTATTTCTCCAGCTCCATATGCAAATGACTACAGACTTCGTGGTTTGGTATAGTATACATTTATTGTCAAGTTTCTGAGTGATCGAAAGGACCATCTGCTCAGAGTCTCTCAGACTGAAAACAAGGTGCCACTGAATTGTATTCTAATTTGCAACTCAGCTTCTCTTCCAAACTTTGGCAGCTTGTTAGCAGAATAGGTCCTGTCTGTGGAATGAAGGCCCCCACATTATGCAGCCTGTCACCCAAGGTGTTATCAGGTCTTAGATACTCTGCCACTCTCTGGCACAGGAGGTGGCAGTTAGCTCCTTCGAGGCCAGCAGAGGACTCTCTCTCACTTATAACCGATCTGACTTCTTTTGTCGCCTCTTTATATTAGTTCATGCAAATATAGGTCAATCTTTTTGATTAACACCAAATTAACTGTTCAAGGACCTTAATTAAATTCATGAAATCTCTTTGACAGTACAACATAAAACAATCACAGAAACTTTCTCTACCATTTTAGTTTTGTAACTTTTATGTAAGTCTGAAATTATTTCAGAATAAAAAGTTTCATAAACACCAATGACCTCTCATGAAAATCAGTTAAGTTTGAGAGCTAATGACTTGTAGTTCACCTTTCCCACTGTGGTATTATGTGCTTGGGGAAGAGCAGAATTTATCATTTTTCTTTTTAGGCTATGACAGTAAATCTGATGAGGTAGGCAAAGGCAGGTACAGAAAAAATCATTAGAATTGGGAATTAACAGGTAATCCACACCAAAGGGGGAACGAAGAGGTCACCACACGTTATGAGCATACAATATCCTGAGTACTGTGGCTGCCATTGTAAGAAATGAAATCTCTTCTACCAAATGCATTTTGAAACTATATGCTTGTCTTTTTCTTCAGTATCCTTGTTATAGTACTAAGATTTACCTCAATGCTATTTTTTTTTCTTAATATGTCACTTGTAACTTGTGGTATTCATTTCCCTTCTCCCTTTTGTAAGTCTCATAGATACATTGTGGAAAAGCTTTTGCTTCCTTAATCTAAGATATCTTGTTTCCTCATCGACAAATTCCCTTCTTCTTTTAGTGAATTTTAGACTGGCTATGTGACAAAGCTCCATACTCCCAAATGCCAAACAAGCTTTTATTAAATGCCTTTCCTTCTTTACAGTTACCCACTCAGGTTTAAAACAGTCAAGCTCGCTTTCATATCAGCAATAAAAGGGGAAGGCTCTCTTAACAATGTGGGCTTGCTCTTTTATTCTTGTGAGATTTTCACCCTTCTGATCAGAAGTAAAATTTGCCTTCTGAGGTACTTTGAATTGGAGTTGTGGCTCTTTCTTTGTGACTTCAAATTAATTTCTAACACTGTTAACACTGTTAACTTAGAATTGTGATGCCCATTTTATTGATTAAAATGATCAAAGCTCTGAATTTAAACCAAGGTAATTCTACATGACCTCAAAGCCCAAGCACTTTTTCTTTATTCAGTGTTGTATTATGACCATATCACCATAAATGGAGAAAACTGCAACAATACAGAGAAGAAATAAGAATTATAGAACACTCTGCATATTCGAGTAAAGAACCAAACCTAAGCTAAGTTCATCAAGAGCAAGAGACTGGCTTGTGGGTGTAATAAGTTCAGGCATTAGTGGAAAAGATCATACCAACAGGTGGAACATGGCAAGGACAATTCCAGATCCATATTAAGTTCTGAGGCCAGGGAACTTATTATGTGACAGATATCTTCATTTGTGGCAGATTCTGGAATCCATAAGTAAAGAAAGAGGCATAGGAGAAGTTAGACAAGTTGCCAGGCATCCTGCTCAAGGAAGTACCAGATATGGGCACCTGAACTGGATTTGGTGCTTGGGAAACAGGAAAGTAAGCCAGCCAGTGTCTCAGCTCTGCATTGAGGCTGTCTCAGGGACGGGCTGGAAATGCAAAGGGGATTTATAGACTGTCTTTATGGCTTAGATGTTGTGATGTCTAAGGGTCTGGTTAGCAGCAAATATTTGCACTGGGTTAGTGTTTCTGGGAGGATGGCAGTGCCTGCCACAGTGCTCAGAACTGAGCACAAATGGCAAGTACAGTCAGCTATCTCTCCTTACAGGTTCCATAGCCATGGGATGGCTGTGGTTCCTGTAGAGGTTCAACCTCAGGTTGAAAATATTTGAAAATAATCTACCTGTCCCAAATAAGTACTGATTTCTTTTTTCTTATCATTATTCCCTAAATAATACAGTATGCCAATGATTTACGTAAAACACATGGATACATATTTTAAATAGCCTGGAGATAATTCAATACATACAGAAAGGGTGTGCAAGGGTTATTTGTAAACACTACACCATTTAATATGAGATATGAGCTCTTGCCGGTTTGTGTATCCATAGGAGGGAAGTGGAAACATTTCTCCTTAGAAGAAACTGAAGGACAACCATATTAGGAAAACAAATGCTGGGATCAGTAGGAAGTAAAGCTGAGAAAGTCCCTGAAGTCTACATTAACAAAGAATCATATATATCAGATCTCGTCTATATCTTTGACACATATATATGGACTCAGACACTGATAGACTAAATGTATACACTGAAGTACTGACAAGGCCTCAACTTGGTCTTCCTTGACATTACTGTGCATAATTCAGTCTTCCATTTTGATATTTGTTGAGTGCTATAGATGAGTATAAGTACAACTACATGAATTAAATAGTGTTAATCATTAATGAATTAGTTTAGCACATTGCTCTTGGTTAGTGTTCAGAAACATGTCTACAGTTTTTGTTCCTGTTTCTGTCCTCTTCAGTCCTTCCCAAAGTGACACAATCTAGAGGAAGATGATTTCCAGGACATCTTATCCTTCTAAAAATCCAGGATGCAATCAGCTTTCAGTAGATGACCATTTTCAGCTGCTTGCACCAGAGAAAGAATGGCAAGATGAGATCTGAGGATGCATCCCAGGGGAAGGCAGTGAGGACAGTGCAGTCACAGGCTGGTGCAAATGCTTCTTCTTCCAAGTGGGACTGTGGAGTAAATTTACAGTTTCTCTCTCTGCCTCGAGGGACATGCCTCCAAATGTGATTGACAGCCAACTAGCCAGTGACGTAAGGGGGAGGGTCTAGGGGAAAAATGCAGTGAAAGCTGGGAAGGAGACAGGAGAGGCTGGTCTCCATCTTGGGTGTGTGCCAGAGGTCCACGGGACTTCTGATCAAAATGCTGGCTCCATGATATGAAATTTCTGTTTCTCTCCCTGGGGATGAATCCTTTGTAAGTAACCCAGAATAAATTAATTTCTCTAAGAGAGCATTCTCTGTTTGCTCAATCAGTTCAAACATGGTGGGGGCGGGGGCTAAACACCAGGCCTCAGTGCAAGAGAATTCGTAAGACAGGGACTCCTGCGTGGATTTTTAATAAGCACTGCTTTTCTTAACCCCATTACAGAAATTTATTTTACAAGCTTATTGTGTTTATAAGAACTTATATTTTTCCTTAACACACTGAGGCCATTTGCTTACAGACTACTTTTTGGCCAGAGAATATTGGTATTATTTAAAAAAAAGGTAACAAAAACAAATTGTTAGAGAACTATTATTTTCACGTAGAACCCAAATGCTCTTTTCTTTTTGTATTTTGGGATCATAACAAGAAAAAAATTCCTGTTTTACTTGTAATCTCTTTTCCTGCTTTAAACACATTTAATTACAGCAGGTCCTCTCCCCTTATACATGAGAACTGATTTCAATATGTTCCCCAGTAGATACATGAAATCCTAGAGTACTGAACTGTAGATACAAGCACTGTAATACAATGAGAGCCGATCTGATAATCAAAACAGACAGTAAAAGACAAGAGGGAGGGTGATGTTACAGTGTGGACACTCTGGACAAAGGTCACGCATGCCTTGTGATGGTGAGGAACGTTTCATTACCCTACTCAGAATGAGTACAACCTCAAACTTATGAAATATTTATTTTTGGAATTTTTCATTTAATTTTATTATACCCCAATGATGACATTGGGTAACTGAAATCAAAGATAAGGAAGAACTATTGTTTTTTCAATACTCTATCTCACAAATAGATAGGGAACATCCACCTAAATGTGAATTGGGAATGTGAATTAACTCTTTAGTCACTGATCAATTTCTTCCTTCCTTTCTTCTTCTTCTTCTTCTTCTTCTTCTTCTTCTTCTTCTTCTTCTTCTTCTTCTTCTTTCTTCTCCTTCTTCTTCTTCTTCTTCTTCTTCTTCTTCTTCTTCTTCTTCTTCTTCTTCTCTTTCTTCTTCTCCTCCTCTTCCTCTCTTTTTCTTTCTTTCTTTCTTTCTTTCTTTCTTTCTTTCTTCCTCTCTTTCTTTCTTTCTTTCTTTCTTTCTTTCTTTCTTTCTTTCTTTCTTTCTTTCTTTCCTTTCTTTTTTTGAGTTAGGTTACTATGTAGCCCAGGTTGGCCTCAGACTTGAGAATGCTATTATAGGCACGTAGCACTATACTGGCTTCTTATTTTCTTGTCTTGACTCTGTACCCTTAATTTTTTCCTTTCTTTTCCTTTCTCTCTCCTTTCTCTGTCTCTGTTCTTTCTTTCCTGTGATTTCTTTTTGAGGTGGACTCACTGTGCAGAAGAAGCTTGCTTTGAACTTCTGATCCTCCCTGCCTGTACATCCAAAGTGCAGAGATCCCAGGTATGTAGCATTATGTACAGCTTAAAGTCTTCACTAAGGTGGTGGTGGTGGTGGGAACATGACAAGAGTTGGAGAGGGGAGAGGGAGAGGTGGAATCTAACTTAATGTTCTTGTATATTGCTATCCATTTGTCCTAGAACTGTTTGTCAAAAACTATTCTTTCCCTCATTGAATTGTCTTAATACATTTCTTGAAAAATAAATTAACTGTGACCTTGAGGCTTATTTCTAGACTTAGTTTAGTCTGTTGGTCACAATGTGTTTAAATCTATCCCTGCCTTACTTGGTCTTGATTATCAGAGCTTTCTAATAACTTTTAAAATCCGATGTGTGAGTCATGCAACTTTTTTGTTGCTTGTTTCTTTGGGTTTTCCTGAGACAGGGTGTTTTTATAGTCACAGCTGGCCTGCAATTCACTATGTAAACCAGGCTGGCCTCCATCTCACAAAGATCACAGAAATCTGCCTGCCTCTGTCTGCTGAGTGCTGGAATTAAAGGTATGCACCACCACACTCAACTTGTTTGCTTTTAATATCATTGCAATTATTTCTGGTCCGTTGAATTTCCATATAAGTTGGTAATCAGATCACCAGTTTCTGCGAAGAAGACAACCTGATGATTGACTGGGATGGTGTTAATCTATGGATCAGCTAGCCATATTACAACACGAGGCCATCAATTGCTAAACACAAATCTTTTGTCACTTATTTACATCCATTTGGGAATTTATTTCAAAGACATTTTTCTATCTTTAGGGACTATGTTTTAATTTTTGGTTACGTTTATTTTTATGTTTTTGTTTCTTGATACTATTTTAAATAAATTTATTTTAATTTTTGTGTGTCCCTTGCTACTGCAGAAACATGGGTGACATTTTTTTTATTGATCATGTATCCTGAACCAAGATGAATTTCATTTTAGTATTTTTTTCCAGTGGTTATATTGGGATTTTCTATATGTATATAAGAAAGGCCAGTAGCAAACAAGGATATTTTATTTCTTGCTTCCCAGGCTGAATGACTTTTCTTCTTTTCTTACCAAATATCTTTGGTGAGAAACTTTAGTACAATGCTGAAAAGAAGCAGTTAGATGAACATCTTGTTTCATTCTTTTTAAAAAAGTAATAGTTTCATTGATACCTTGAGAATTTCTTACAGTCAGTAATTTCCTAGTCCAGTTGGGAACATGAACAATTTTTCCGGTGTCTTGTCTACCTCAGATTATAATGACGTGGAATGAAACCGCAGCGTTTATCTCTGAACTTGCCAAGTAAGAAAAGGAGAAAACGGGTTTTTCCTGTCTATATCATTGTGATTTCACAATGGCCTGCCAATTTCAGGAGATATGTGTGTGTGTCTGTCTGTCTATCTATCTATCTATCTATCTATCTATCTATCATCTATCTATGTATAATTTCTATTTTATATGTATGGGTATATTTCCTGCATATATGTAAGTGCACCCATGTCATGCAACGCTGGTAGAGTCAGAAAAGTGTTGGATTTCCCTGAACTGGAGTTGCAGATGTTTTTTAGCTGCCATGTGGGTGCAGGAAATCAAACCCCGGTATTCTGCAAGAATTCTCTTAACTCCTGAGCCGTCTCTCCAGCTCCTCAGGAGATAATTTAATCCCAGCGTGAGCCAGGAGGCAGAAGCAGGGAGATCTCTGAATTAGAGCCCAGCGTACTCTACAGAGTGAGTTCCAGGCCAGCCAGGATTACACAGAGAGAGCCTGTCTCAAAATAAAGTCATTTATAAAAGAATGTGCAGAACATGGTGCCGATTATTTAGAAAAATTAAAGGTGTATGTTACATGAACATATGTAAATATACTATAAAGGCTTAAAAACATGCAAAGGAAGAGTGCACACCTTAGGGCTGTGACAGCGTGGTGAGAGAAAAGAGATGGTTGAAGTTCAGGTGGCAGTTAATTGATATCTATTATAATGTAGTTCTGTATATCCGTAAAAAAATCATAACAATAAAATCAGCAAGATACATTAGACTCATATCCAAATACTAAACCACTGAATATCATTTTTACTTGGTTTCCTGAAGAGTTTCTGAGTGAATCTTCCTGTTGTTTTTCTGAGCATTGGTGTTAGCTTAGTAGTCTCTTTTTAGTATTGCACTTGATGCTATAATCCCATTTGTGTCTATTCTACATCTCAATGTAGATGATGGGGGACATCTAGACAAGTGTTGGATGAATGTGAAGCCCTTGCTCTCTAGGATAGAAAATCTCTATGGTAATCCTAAATGATAAATTTATGTTTTGGATCCCAGAGGAATAAGTTGAAAAAAGACAGAAAATCTCCTGGAAGAGACCACAGAAAAATGTAAAATTGGCAGTGTTGAGAGGTTGCTTATGGTTCTTGTGAGCAAACTTACTGGGGTGGTTGAACTGGTCATTTACATTGGGGCAATAGATCAGAGGACTTAAATATCTAAGGCTCTTTGTGTTTGGGAGTTTACCTTCAGCCTATAACTTTTAAATAGTATGTAACATACTAAGGCTTCCTTGGGTCTAAAGGTTTAAAACAGTGTTGAATTGATTGCACAATGAATTAGAATGGAAGTTAATGTCTAAAATGAATTCCCCGTAAAAGTAAATATTTACAAGTCACTGTTAGAAACTCATTGAAAAACTACTCTTTTGAATAATGTTGAGGATAATTTATCTTGTCTCCCTTTACCATATTTAACGAAATAGTATTTAAACATTTCAATGAATGATACATGGTATGTTCACATGCATTATTCATATTTTCCTCACATTTTATTTCAGTTGGTAAAATATATATATGCAAGCATTAAAATATTTTTAGTTTGAAAGATTCAGGTTTCCAGTGTTGGCTGTTAGCCCAACATAGAAAACTACAAAAGCTTTCCCATGCAAGCTCAAACCAGACAACCCAGTACAGATGTGGGGAAGTGGGTAAGAAGCCCCAACAGTAGCTGAAGAACTACTGGCAATTGATGGCTTCTGGAAGGGGGAAGGGGAGTGGGTGTTTTTCAGAGGTGTGACTGTAGACAGGTTAACCGGGCTCTAGTAGATAGACCCACACCGAAGGACATTCATGGCCACAAATTAAACTTTATGGGCTTCATTCTGTACATAATAGAATATATTAAATTGTGTCAGAAGTAGTAATGAGGTGTAGATAGGAGAGATGTTATAAATATGATAAAATGTATTTTATGAAAATATGCAAAATTTCAGTACAAAAAAATTTTTTTTTAATTCCTTAAAGAAGCCGAGTGTGGTGGCAAATGTGTTTAATCCCAGCACTCAAGAAGCAGAGGCAGGCCAATCTCTGCAAGTTCAAGGTCCGCCTAGTAGTCTACACAGTGAGATCCAGGCCACCGGGGCTACAAGGAGACTCTGTCTCAAAAAGATATATATATATAATAGTTTAATGTTCCCATAACATTAAATACATGTGGAAGAAGGAAATTCAAGACCCTTTAACTTCAGTGTTAAACCATGCTGACCAACAACCATGAAATATGAAAATACATGTGAAAAACAGTAATACAGATTAAGATTTCAGGATTTTAGTCCATGAACTTTCAGAGTAACAGAAAAACTATTTTAATGCACACGAATCTAATAATCATTTTCATGTTTGATGTAAACACTCATAAAACATAATTTAATTCAAGCATGGTGATATATGCCTGCAATCTTAACTATAAAGTTGTGTGGGGGAGGGTAGGTGGGTGAGGCAGGGACCAGGACAGTAAGAATGAGGGTTCAGGGCCTCTTTAGACAACAGAGAGTTGACGGTCTGAGGAACTTAGCAAGCCTTGTCTTTAAAAAAAAATTTTTAAGTGGGGAGGGGGTGAAAAGGGTGAAGCCACACGACCGCCCAGAGAGAAGAGAAAACAGATGCGAATTCCAAAGTGCACAGTGTGGCGTGAGACAATATGGTGCCAAGAGCACAGCAAAGCACAGGAACTACAAAAGTGGGAGGCGGCATGCAATCGGCGTGGGGGACCCAGCGACAATGGCGTGGGAGCCAGAGGCTTGGAGATCTGGTAGCTTGGGGTGAGTAGCAGGACGAGTCCAAAGGCGAGTCAGCAGGTCTGAAAGCAAAGCAGTGGGTCCAGAGAAGAAGCAGGACTCCATCTCAGAAACATCCCTGCTGATTAGGCACTAAGGCAGCCGGGATTCTCTGTAAACCACACTTCCAGGACAGTCACAGCAAGTTACACAGTGCATACTAAGTCAGGAATGGCAGAATTCTGCCACTTGAGACAGAAGCGAGCATATTGATAAACGGGCTGGGTTGCTTTCGTGCTCTGTTCCCCAATCCTGTCTCCTTCCTCTGCTCTTTCCTTTTGCATTTTCCTCTCCCAAAGACACACCTGGCCAGGTGTGTGGATGAGTTGGATAAAAGCACAAAGAATTCGTTATAAGTATGTTCAAAGAAGACACAAATTCTTGCATGAATTCCAAAGAACACAAGCAGTTGATGATTTTAATAAGAATACAGGACTGGATAGACGGCTCAGCCAGTAAAAGCACTGGCTGCTCTTGCAGAGGACCCAGGTTCTATTCCCAGCACCCACATGACAGCTAACAACCATCCTTAACTTCAGTTCCGGGGAATCGGATGCCCTCCTCTGACCTCCACAGTCATTGCAGGACACTGGTGCACTTACATACATGGAGGCAATACGCTCATACACATAAACATAAAGTAAAAGAAAGTAAAGTAAAAATAGAAAGAAGAGGACTTTTCAAAAAGTGGAAATAGCAAAGAAAACTAAACGGAATAAAAAGACAATACATATTCATATAAAAGAGTTTATCTGGCATTATCATTCATAGGGAATAAAACGATCCTCTCAAAAGCCATAGGTTGGCAAACAAAGAGCCCACTGTTAGGTGTGGGATACTTCCCCTCAAGCTGTTGATTGGACATGTTCTAAAGACATCCCAGTGTTCTATGACATTTTTCCTCTGACTGGCAGAATGGACTGCCACACTTGAGAATGCTGCTCGCACCTCACAGAAAGAAATTCTTAAAACAGCCCCAAATAATAGAGTCAATGCTCTTGGTTGCCCACCAGAACTTGATGGTAAAATCCCCTTGCTGAAGACACCAGAATCAAGTTGATACTGACGAGGAAGTTTCTTCCGTGCTGACTCACTTTCATAGTATGAGAAAGTGCTATGCAGGCTGCTGCGGAGAAAAGTCATCAACAGACTCACTCAGATATGAACCCTATAAGCTACAACAATGACCAACAATGCATGATGTGCTCCATGGTTGTAATATGTTTTGGGGGTATGTTACCACTTTCTGGTTGGATTTACAGTCTACTCTACAAGAGGAAACACATATCTAGTACTCTAAATCAGGCCAAGAAACCATGATTGGGGAGCTCAAAGACTCCAGGTGGGAACCTACTGCTCTTATGTGCTAAATGAACACAGTGCCAAACTGTTCTCCAAACACATCTCCCTCTACCCATAGATTAGTGCAGGTCTCAGACATCATCAGAGCATTTTCTTTGTGCCATGGACAGCAGTTAATGCATAAACTCACAACTGGTCAAAGTGCAGAGAGTAAGTTCAGCTACAAGTGAGACTCCTATATCACATCCCCTCCTGCTGTTCAGAGTGAAAACATTGTAAGAGCCAGTAGTCAAGGAGGACCAGAGAGGAGTAGTGTCTTCTGGACCAGGTAAGAACCTTGTACTCATAAACTCACAATATTTGTGGTTTCCAGCACAAGACCAGCACAAAACCGAACCAGTGAACACTCTAGCACAGAGAAGGAGGGTTCATGAACTAACTGAAGAGCTGCTGCCAGCTTATGACTTCGGGGGAGGGAACAGTCAGTTCTCTTTAAGGATGTGGGCCCTGATAGATCTACCATGCTCCAGGGATGGCCCTACACATGCAAATAAATAGGCAACACAAACTGGATTCAGTGCATATAATAAAAAAGGAAAAAGCGCACATGAAATTGGGAGGGTTGAGGAGGTGAGGACTATATCTGGGAGGAGTTGGGGGAGAGTGGGGGGGGCTGAATATGCTTAAATTGCATGACATGAAATTCTCAAAAAATAAAAGTATTCTATTTAAAAAGCTTTGGGAGCTGGAGAGATGGCTTAGTAGTTAAGAGCACTGACTGCTTTCACAGATGACCCAAATAGTTCCCAGCACCCAAGTGGCAGCTAACAACCATCTGTAACTCCAGTTCTAGGAATCTAATACCTCTGGTCTCCAAGGACATTCTATGCACATGGTCCACTTACATACATGCAGGCAAAATACTCATACATATCAAAGAAAATTAAGTGAAAATTTTGTTAAAAGGAAAGGGGAAGGGGAGGTAACATAACAGAGCACACACGATGGGAGAGAGAGGGGCTACAGAGGGAGGGGCAAGGAGAGAGGAGAAGAGCTCCGGGGGCAAAAGTAAACACCCGTGAAAATGCCGGAAAGAAACAATTAGGTGGTCAGTGAGCTATTAAATAATAAAATAATGTTTAAAAATAGAGAAAAAAGTAAGAGAAAGAAAGGATGAGAGAAAAAATGGCAACAGCTGTCATTTGGTGGTAAAAATGTTTGAATAGCATGTGCTAGTTATGGCTTCCAGTGCTGTCTCAACTAGGCTCACAAAACAAGCAAAACAAAATAAACAAAAGGAACAAAAATAACATTAGAAATAATTAAGCCAAATATAGATCTTATAAAATTTAAACTTAGGAAGAAATTCTTCAACCACTAGATTATATCTAAACTCGTTGGAACCCTAAGACTGACCTTAAGCCCTACCTTTATCTTACATTAATTGTAACTCTGTAAAATGACATTTTTTGTTTATTTACTGCAGTGCCAGAAACCAAACACAGGGCCACATGCATGCAAGGCAACACTTTATGCTGAGCTGCATCCCAGCTTTCCATATATTACTGTATTTCCTCCACTGCGTCTCAAGTATAAAGAAAGACCTTGATATAGAGACTCTTTTACAGTTTCTATTTTTGTCAACCAAAAGCATTCGAAAATAGCACTACCTACCTATGATGTGTTGTGTGTTGACTACATACCATTTTTGTCATTGCTACAAAATATTGCAATCAAGCTGTGGTCAAGAGCACATTCATGAGGCGAGGAGAGTCTTAGTCCTGGTGTAAAGAGAAGGCACCTGGGGAAGTTGGGTCTTTCAATATTGTTCCAAGCAAGTTTCTTTTCAGTGGGCTCCTCAACTTGTCTCTTCATTCCTGGCACCACGATGTATTTTTTTTTAAATGTCATTGTAGGAACTGGAGAGATGGCTCATTGGTTAAGAGCACTGGCTGCTCTTGCAGAGGATCTGGGTTCAAATCATAGCACTTACATGGCAGCTAATAACTATAACTCCAGTTCCAGGGGATCTGACACCCTCTTCTGACCTCCTCAGGCATTGCACAACACAAGTGCACTTACACACGTGCAGGCAATACACTCATACACATAAAATAAAAGCAATGGATTTTTTAAAAATGCCATTGTAGTTGGTGATCCCAATTTTGGTGGGGATTCAGCTGTTGGAATGGCTGTTCCACAGCAGTTTGTGTCATGTAAGGATGACAGAGCCCAGGAACACTGCTGTGACAGCTGTGGTCAGCAGCTTCCCACTCTCTTGATGATCAGAGTCTGAGGGAATGAGCCCATTCTCTGGAACACACACTTTACTTTAAACAGGGATTTGAAGGACAGTAATGATCGTTTTCTTTCTTGGCTAAGGGTTGATATTTCAAAGCCCTGAGGCACACTTCTGAGACTATTTTAAAGCTGTATTTTTACATGAAATTCATAGGACTGTCTTTTTCTTGAAACCCAACTTTCAATACCTCTTGATGGCCTATGATTGCAAATCACCTGATGACAGCTGTTAGCTTGATGAGATGCTTTGTTTGACTAGCAAGTGCACTTCACTCTTGGTGGAAGCCCCCAGCTAAGTGAAGTCAAGTAGCTTTCTAAATAACTGGCCTGAAACATACTGCTTTTTCAGTCAGGATTGTGTACAACAAGAATAAATCTCCCTTGTGTGAGTACCATGAATGTATTTTATTTTTATCCCAATCAGAACATTTCTGTTATTCTGTCTTAAATCATATCAAGTTGTTTACATATCTACCTCACCTTTGGACTCTTAATTCCTCAGCAATATTGATGGTTATTGTTGTAACTCTGGCACTTAGCACATGGTGTTATATACTGGGCTTAATCAGGATGATTAGTTATTACATACTGTAGAGAAACTAGCTTTCACCTCATGAAGGGATAAGATAATGTGAGCAGTTTGTGTCCATGAGGATGCTACAAGGAAATATGTTTCCAACTTCCTATGCTGGGAGAATAAAGTTATAAGATGCTATAGATGTGCAGAGATGAGCAGGAGGTTATTAGGAGAAGTTGGAGAGAGACTGCTGTGATTATTCCTTGTTCTGAAAATGAGCCAGAGAGCACACAGCTGCAGCAGGTGTCTTGGTTGGGTGGCAACTGTGTTGGAAGCAGGAGATTCTCTCTGCTGGGTTGATGGGCACCTTCCTTGATGAGCTTCAGGTGGTAATACCTTCAAGTTCCCATCAAAACTCCTTGTTCCTTGAAGCATCCAGGGCAAAGCTAGCAAGTAGGAGGGGCTTGTGCACTCATCTCCATAGTGAGACACACATCTAGCAGTCTGCTGTCTCTGTAGTAGGGCAGACCATGGTGGCAGGGATTCCTCCAGAGAAGCGTGGGGATGGCGGGAGAGAGGATGGATTGCAAATTCAAAGATGGGAGCTTCAAAACCAGGACGGTGGAATTCCATAGTAGGTGAAGTACGTGGATTTTATCTTCCAATGGATCTAGGTGAAACCTCATTCTGTTAATCAATTTTAATCTTAGATTCCTGGAGAAGTGGAGGAGCTTGACCCTGATGTCGGGGGTGATGTGTATGTGTGTGCACAGATGCTGAGACTGGGACTGCTGCCACCATGAGCCATAAGTACTTGGACTGTGCCGTGGACTTAATGAGTGACCTGCCTTCACAGCAAATGGAGAAAAACCTGGCCCCCAGTCTCTGAGGATCTCTTGTGTTCTGTTAACCAGCCACTGAAAATTGCCATAGTCAAGGCAGTGGGAAAGGCTTACCACCTGTGTGCCTACAACAGAGTTGGAGATTTCTACAGTGCGTGGTGGAGCAATAATACGATCCTCCTGTGGAAGGTGAGGCCATGCTGTCTGCTCAGCTGAGAAGACTGGAAGAGGAAGCTAACAACGCCTTTGACAAGTGTGGAGGCCTGTACTTTGAAGGTGGCCTCTCTTCTGCCTACCTTGGTGTTCCCCGTCCATCGGGACAGAAGGAGCCGCACACTGGTTCTGTCTTCAAGAACAGGAACCTTTATTTCTTTTTAGCACAGCATTATATATTGTCCAGCTACCAATCATCATTTGTTGCTATCCAGAAGCACCCCTCATCCCTTCCCATTGGACAAACGGTCTCACGCAAGGCTCATGTGATCATCACGTGATCATCAGGAGCTTAGTTAGTCCTGCCTCTTGGACAGCTGCCCGCGGCCAGGCTCCCAACAAACCTTGGGGATCTGGATCCTGGCTTTTCTTGAGTGATCCTCATAAAGAAGTCTGGAAGTGGATCAAGATCAAAGGCAGCTGGGTTCCTCGGTGTGGCAAAAGTGCAGACAGAAGACCAGTGACTACACCGCCCATCACAAGTTGACCTCCATGGTGAGGCTGTGGCTGCAACAGATCCTGGTCAGGCGCCATTAACCTCAGAGGCAGCCTCTCCAGACAGGTGGAGAAGGATGAAACAGCCACTGCTCCCCACGCAGGCAGTATCGGGAACCTGATAGAGGACATGGGCAATGTAACAAGCATGAAGAATGAGATCTGCTTTGGAAATACAAATGACATCGTCAGCTGGAGGAGATCTGTGCAGACACCTGCAGACAAATCAAAATAGAAAAGAAGCTCTGAGGAGCCAGCGGAGAGGCTTCGAGGAGACAGCACTCCTCTGCTTCATGCTGACTGCTCACACTGTTCCCTTGTGGGATTCTTTTCCTGGGAAACCCATTTTCCGCTCTTTCCCCCTCATCCTTCCCTCCCAGACAGGTCACCTAACAGTTTGCGCTGACCCGGCAGTGCCAGCTCTCCCTGAGGATAAAGCCCAGTAACCACCTGTCTGGCTCCAAGGCCTGCGCCCACCCTCTGCTTGTCAAAATCACCCATAGAAGCCACTTTTCCCCCCAGAACCTCATCTCCCTCTCTCCTCGTTTTCAAGCACGAATACAGTGTCAACCACTGCTGTAAAAATGTACAGCAAAAATTTCATGAAATAAGGCGTATGAACGATAGAAGAAAACTTGGAAATCTGATTACATGGGGGTTTGGGAGTTGCTGAGGTTGGGGCTGGGGTGAGGGCGGAACAAAGGATAGTTCTGGATGAAGGAGAGCTGTCCTTGGTTCTGTCCTGAGCAGATGTGCCTTGTCTCTTGGAGACCATGGGAGGGGAGGCACCGCTGGCTTTCTGCTCTTCTGGTCAGATGATTTTCTGTCAATTTTTATGGAATGCAAAGTGAGGATGTTTGTTTGTTTCATTTCTTTATTTTGTAAAACTTAACAGCAAAAAACTAAATCTTGTATTTGAGCCTCCATACTAAAAAAGAGCAAAAGATAAATAAAACAAATTGGGATACAAAGAAATGATTAAACAATATACCAAAAGCAAAACAAAACAACAAATAACCTGACCATAGTCAATTGTCTTTCTTTTGTTGATCTAAAAATGAACATAATGGCATCAGGGTCCTTTTCACTACTGTAATTGAGGATGGCATGGGGTAGACTGAACAGAACCACATGGTTCCAGGACAAAGGCACAAAACATTGTGGCGCCTAGTTATACACAACTCATTAAATTAAAATAAGCACAGTCTGGATTCCTAGTGGTTTGCAGTTGCCATCAAATGAAAGTCTGATCACATGAAACTGAGAGAATGGTTCAGATTAGCAACCAGAGAGAACTGAAATGGTCAACAGAGGTAACCAAAGGAGTGGTCTTCACAGAGGGTGCTGTGTTTGCTCCACTCCAGTCTGCTTGCTGAATCGGAGAGGTGAATCACCTGAACATTTGGCTTGGCAGCAGGGAATACTCCCATGTTCTTACAGAGTCTAAACATTAAAAGAAGCAAAAAACAAGTAAGTATTTGTTTTACCATCTATCTCTCCACAGGAATTTAAAATTGCTACAGTAAAAAAAGTGTTTGGTTATGCCAAACGTCTCAAAGCTTCCCAGGCCTTAGCTCTCTCACCTTCGGTTGTGAATACACAAAATTGCTCTTGGAACTAGGCTGCCTCCCTGCAACCAGGCCTCTCTGGCAAAGGATGACAAGCTAAAACGATGATAATGGCAACAAACGTATTCTGTGAGCAAAACTGGGTGCTTGGTTATAATGAAACTATAGTCTATCCACTGTAACCTTGACTTAGAAGATAACTGTAAATCCCAGTTGTGTTTCCAGCGCTGGGTGGAGCCTTGAGTACCTCTGTCCCTGTAATGAGTTCATACTGTTTAGACCTCCACGCAGTGCAGCCCTCAGATGAACTGAATGGAAACTTTCCTAAGAACGGAGCTAAGACTCTGATTTGTAACTCAAGGCAACACTTTTCCAAGTCCTTTTTCACCACCTGCTCCAACTCTTGAATCTTTGCAGAGCTTCTCGAAGATAAATTTTTTAAAAAATTAAAATTAAAGCTAGGCCCGTATCTTTTGAAAGCCAGAATGTTTTTGTTTCTTGCCGTTTACTCACCCATTTTTTTTCTTCAGTAAAGAAACCTCTGTGTTTTCTCTCTATGTGACAAGAAGCCTAGGATAAGAGTTGAGAATGATGACTCTTAATGGGCGAGAGCACCTGTTATTTTCTCATCACAACAACACATGACAAGCTGTCTGGTTTCAGAGCTAGCAAATGCTTCTCAGACTAGAAGTCACAAGATAAATGTGAAACACTTTGTAAAGTATCAATTATAAGTGACTGAAGACATCATTTTTAATATAAAAGCAGGTAGAACGTTTTATGAAGCATGGCACTCTCCTCCTCTCCCCTTTCTCCTTCCCTTCCCCTCCCTCACCATGTGACCGCCCCCCTCCTCCCCCTCTCTTCTTCCTCCTCTTGTTTATAGACAAAAGCCACCACACTCTGCTCCAGAAAATCGAGTTATCGTGGCTGTTTAGGAGACTTTTACCCTCTCATCATCCTCTACTGTCCTGTGGATTGTGGCTAGACTGCAGCAGTTGTTATTGACTTCACGTTTTGATGGTGAACATGGAAGTAATATATGAACGATAAAGAACGGCATCTCACTACGAACCTAGGTTCTGAATTCAGAGCCGTGAACTGAAATATAAGGCATCCCAGTTAAATGTGGAGTTTTGATAGAAAACGACTGTTATTTTAAGTATGTTCCATGCAATATTTAGGACATATTTATACTAAAATTACATTTGAATTTCAGATAATGAGTCATTTTAAGTGTTTGCCAAATATTGCACAAAATACTCTCAGGGCACCTGTCCTTTATCTGAATCATATTTAACTGGAATACATTTTTTGTTCATTTGCTTTAAAAGCCACATAATTATTTAATGGAAGCAATGAAACCAGAGAACAAAGGTGGTCTTCTTTCTGTCTATACAAAGTCGAAATTAATTTCTCGTAAAAGATCTATCTCCATGATTTGATTTAAATAAAATCTGAAAATATAGTATTCAGTTTCAATATATTCTGGACTAAGTTTTCCCTTTCTTATACCATTATTACTATACTACCTCAGTTCCTTTGGTGCATAAATGAATCAATAGTTTTTTTAAAAAAAGACTCCAGTACTCTAGGAAACAATAACAATAACTGACAATTAAGATAGGAAGAAATGAAAAAGGTTCTGCAGAGCAAAAGAAATAACCAGGTGAACTAACAGCCTACAGAATAGAGGAAAAAATCTTTGCTAGCTATACATATGACAACAGGTGAATATCTAGAATCTACAGAGAACTCACAATTAAGTACCAAAAACCAATCATAAAATGGGCAAATGAATCGAACTTTTCTCAGGAAGAGGACAAATGGTCAATAATGCACACATAAGAACATCAAATGTCCTTAATCATTAGAGAAATTAAAAATCAAAACAGGCTTCCCCTTATGATGTTTTGCTAACATGTTCAAAGTTTCTGGTCTCACAATTAAAGGTTTGATCCATTTTGAATTAATTTTGGCACAGGGTGAAAGATAGGGATCTAGTTTCATTCTTCTACATGTGAATATCCAGTTTTCCCAGCACCACTTGTTGAAGAAGCTGTCTTTTCTCCAATGCACATTTTGGCACTTTTGTTGAAAATGAAGTAGCTGTGGCTGGGAGGGTCTTTCAGAGGCTCTAGTCTACAGCACTGGTCTACAGATCTGTTCTCCTGACAGTACAGTGCTTATCTGATATTATTACTATGACTTTAGTATAATTAGGATCATTGCTATGTTGTTTTCCTGGGCCATCAGGATCTTATGTGACACCTTATGAATGGAGAATTTCTTCTAGCACTGTAAAGACTGTCCCTGGAGTATTTAATTTGCAGATTGTTTTCAATATGTAACTGTTTTCACACTGTTAATTCTGTTGATCAGTGAGAATGGGTTTTATTTCTTCTAGTGTCCTAGGTAAGTTTTTTTTTTAAGGTTATTGTGAATGGGGCTGTTGTTTTAATCCTTTTTTAGTATGTCTATTATAGGCATATGGAAAAACTATAGACATTTATATGTTGCTTTTATATCCTGTAACTTTGCTGAAAGTGTCAGATCTAGAAGTTTTTTGTTAGCGACTTTAGGTTTTCTTAAAGTATAGGATCATATAATCTACAAATAGGGATAATTTAACGTCTTTTCCTATTTTAAACCTTTTATTTGTTTCTCTTGCCTTATTGCTCTAGGTAAGACTTCAAAGTAATAATAATGATAGTAATAGTAATACTAATAGAGTGCGAAGCATATGCATAATTTTCTCATTCCTGATTTTAGAAGGGTTGATGCCATGATTTATCCATTTAGTAAAATGTTGGCTATAGGTTTGTCATATAAAGCTGTTGCTATGTTGAGGTACATTCCTTATAGTCTACTTTCTTCAAGTGTTTTAGCATAAAGAGATGTTCAACTTTATCAAAGGTCTTTCTACATGTGTTGAGATGGTTATGTGGTTTCTGTTCCTCAGTCTGCTTATATGCTGTACCACAGTTATTGACTGTGTATGTTGAAACATCTTTGTATTTCTGGAATTAAATCAACTTGGTGATGGTGTAATATTTTTTAAATGTATTGCTGAATTTGGTATTCAAGAATTTTATTGGAATTTTGTGTACTTGTGTTGATGTTCTTCTTGTATATGCCTCAGGTTTTTGGAATATAAGTTTACGAAGTGTTTCTCCATCACACTTTGGCTTTCATGGCATTTTTTATAATGCTTCACTTTCATCTCTAAGTTTATTAATTTGAATTCTTTCTTTTGGTTATGTATGTAAAATTTTTGATCAATTTTATTATTTAGAGGATCCAACTGTTTATTTCGCTGATTCTTTGAACTATTGTTTTAATCTCCATTTTATGTTTCTTCCATGACCTTTACTGTTTCTTAACAGCTACTAATTTGGGTGTTGATTTGTTATTATTTATATAAGACCTTAAAATATATACTCATTTGATTTTTCTCAAAATTTTTATATAGACAGTCGTAACCATAAACCTCTTTAGAACTGCCTTTCCTGTGTCCCAAATATCCCGATAAGTTGTATTTCACTTAAATTTGATTTAATTTTTTTCTCCCTAATTTCTTCAATGACTCTGATCATTTAAGAGCATATTTGTTCAATCTTCATGTATTTCTTATTTCTGATTTTATTTCTAGTTTTATTCCATAATGATTTTTAAGATACAAGAAATTACATTCCTTTTTTTAATTTTTATTTTTGTTAATGCTGCTTTATGGCCTAAAATCTATTTTGAAAACTTGGATGGTCTGCTGAGAAGACTATTATCATGACTGGACCTATATGTTCCATTATGTACAATAGTGTTTTGTTTTATGAAATGGAGTACACAATGCATATATAATTGTTATGTCTTCTTAACAGATTATTCCATTCATTAATTTATAGTCAACTTCTTCATCTCTTTTAATTTTGTCATTGAGCATAGCTTCTTCTTGTTTGATATATCATTTGTCATTCATGTTCTAATTTTTTCTATAATATACCCAAGGATACACTTTTACATTTAATTTACTCCCCAATTAAAACCCATGAGGTAGCACTGCCTCACATACACATAAAGTGCCTGAGACACTGGATATTAAGTAACTCAGTAGACCTCCACACTGAGGATTTGAACTCAGCTCTCTCTGTTACAAACTTGTGACCCAGGACTGAAAAGATTTCTGTTTCCTTCTAGTTTCCCAGGCTTGTCATATGCCTCTTTCCTGATCTTACCATCACAAAGGCTTATTTAGATGATTGTTTGTGGAATTTCCTTTTTATGAACTCTGACCTAGCTTTCCATTTGTTCATATTCTGGGCACTGTATTCCATGGGAAGCTTCTGTCCTGACCAAGGTGTCCTACTCAGTTAACTCTTGCCGAGTTCTCAGTGAAACTGGCTTTAGATCATGAATTATATTATGTTTGCATTTTCTTATTTAACAACAAAACAGTTTGAGTTGCTTGATGTTCTTCATAAGAAATGTCTGATACTTGTGAGGCAAGCCTCAGATATCCACGAACTCAAAGCCTTTGTTTATTATTTATTTGAAAAAAAAGAAGAGGACTGTCTAGTACGTTAATAACTGTTCACAATCTGATGCAAGTTATGTGGAAGCTGTAATGATATCTGGGTTATACTTTCTTGAGAATTTGCCTCTATGTTGACATGATGACAGCTTATATCCTATGATACCATGAGAGCTAGTCTTCAGGGAGGGTCCTTCTTGATTCAAGTCCCGTGTCCAAAATTTGGCCTGTCTTCAGCAATAAGGTCTTACCCTCAATTTCTGGGAAGAAATCAAGGACCATGGCACCAACTTGCGTTAGTGTGTTATTTTCAAAGTCTTTTGGATACCTTGACCAATAATTCCAAGGGAGGTTTCTCATGCCTATCACTGTGGGTTTTTCTATACAGCCTTTAGCTATGCGCATGCATTGGTATATTTATTGTATGTCTATTTTTCAGAAGGACTTTGAACTAATACATTTCCGTCTGGTCTTTCACACCATCTAAGCTATTTATCTTTCCTCCTTCACAACTCCCCGTCCTTCCTCTTCAGGTAAACTGTCCCTCTTCCCTATCTCTTCCTTGGTAACACCTGTCCCCTACGTCCCCTCTCTCACAGGCTCCTTCTTCCCCTTTATCCACACATTTCCTTTCCATTCTCCTGGCTCTTGTAGCTACATCAGGATATATACTGATGTCTAGGAATCTGGAGATAAGATTCACAAACGAAAGAGAAAATATGTCACTCGGTTTTCTGAGTCTGTGCTATCTCACTTAGTATAACAGTTTCAGGTCCATCCATTTACCTAAAAATTTCGTGATTTCCTTTTTTATTACCATGGAATATAACTGCATTGTGTTAACGTACCGCATTTTCGTTATCCACTCATCAGTTGAAGGACATTTAGATTGCTTCCATTTCTTATCTATTGTGAAAAGAGATGCAGCAAACATGGATGCATTAAGTATCTCTGCAGTCGGATCAGTCAGAGGGACTGTAAGAGACAGGTGTTATCAAGGAGGAAATGGGAAAAATGCGGGTGTGTAATTGGTGAGGGAGGGCAGAAGGTTGTACAAGGAGCATGGAGGTAAAAGAGAAGAAGGAGCTTGTAAGAGGGAGGTATTATCATGGAGGTATTATCCAGGGGGAAACAGGGAAACTTTAACTAGAGAAGGAGGACAGATGGTTATACAGGGTGAGAGAGGAGAGACAAATAATGCTAAAGGATGTGAAAAGCCAGTGGAAAATACATCAGCACAAAAGCCTACTGAAAAATACACATGTATAAATATGTGTGATATATATGTACATACATATATATTTGTGTGTAGATTAAGGCTGTATAACAGGAAATAAAGTACCAGACAGGAGAAACTCCCCTCAGAGTTACTGGTCAGGATAGTCTGGTAGACCCCTAAAGTAACACAGGCTATTGTTACAGCTCTTTATTGCCTCCACAACTTGAAGGTAAGACCCTATTGCTGAAGACAGGGCATATTTCACACACAGGACTTGAATCAAGAAGCCTCCTCCCTGAAGACTATCTCTTATGGTATCAGAGGAAACTACATAAACTGCCAAGAGAGAAAACCATTCAATGTTCCTACCCAGCTGTAAAGTCCAATAACCACAACAATGATTGACCCAGCAAACTATCACTATTGGTGCAGTAATATCACTTGTATCTTGGGGTTAATCAACATCTGTCTAATTGGAATTAAGGTCCCCTCAATGAGAGGAAACTTATATGTGGTACTGTAAACATAGCCGAATACACATGGCTGGAGAGGTCATAAATCCTAGAGAAAAACCTACATCTGTTATATCTTTAGACAAATGTCATTTCTTACTATATGCTGAATATGTATCCTTAGGTTTATAGACAAGTATATCTCTCATTACTCATCCAAGGAGATTTTTTGCAACAAATGGAGATTATTACAGAATTCCACAACTGGTTTTGCAGAGAATATGTGTCTGTGAGATGCCCAACGTTAAGTGGCACAACTACAATGCAATCTCTACACCAAAGATTCAAAGTACAAAGTGGAAAAGGGGCCAGAGAGACTATTAACGCGTCTCTCAGCTCTCGCCAGTGAAATTGCCACATGCAACAGATGGTGACCAACACAGAAAGCCACAACTGCCCAACATGTAAAGAATAAGACACTGTAGAGTGTGTATCCTTGAATAGGACTCCTATATTAAAGCCAGGGCCCAAGGTCCATTGTGAAAGAGGGGGCAAAAAGACTGTAAGAGCCAGTTAGTGGATGATCACAAGGAAACAGAGTTTCCCAGGTGACTGGGATCTTGCAGTGGTGACAGTGTGCACAAGACCCATGCAAACTCAAACCAGACAAAACCCCAGATAGTCCTGGGAAATAAGTAAGAAGCCTCGACATTAGCTCTGGACTTACTGCTGGGTGAGGGACAGTTTGTCTTTTTTAAGGAAGTCATACTAGATAGATTGACCAGGCTCCAGTGGATGAACCCACACCGAGGCACATCTGGGGACACCATGTTGACCTGATAGGCCTTAACATTTATGACCCAGTGCATGAAATCTGGCAGGGACCTATAAGGGGTGTGGATAGGGGACAGAATTTAAATATGTTTAACATACATTTACAAAATTCACAAAAATTCAGTTAAAATAGGAAAAATGTTCACACTCTATGTTTGTGGTTCTCATAAATTAAGTAGTTCAAACTAAGAACTATAAAGCAGCCTGAAAATGGAGCTTAGTGTCTCACTTGAACATAGGAGGCAATCCAATAACGTTATCTGATTTTCATAATATTGGGAATAGTCTAGATCTGTGGAAAAAATTCGAAAAGACAGACTTAGAAAAAGTGGTCAGTCGAAATTTGGCTGACTTGAAACAGAGACATGAGAATAGTCAGTTGCTTCCTCCAGTGAGATTTCTGCTGTTGCCACATCCAAAATTCTGGGCCATAACGTTGACAACCCAACATCTGAATCTTTCTAGGACACAGGGATGGCTGACTCTTCAGCTACCCACCCTGTATGATAGTGCTGAATTAAAGTCTCCATTAAAAAATGTTAGCACACAAAGTAACCGGTTTCATCGTGGCATTTTCACACAGCTTGTTGACCACCTCAGTTTGCTTGGGAAGCCGATTTAAAAGCCTGGACTCTCCAATTTTTGAAGTCTTTGTGAGTTATATTAGTTTCTAAAGACTACAGACATTTATTTCTTTTTCCTTGTCCAGTTAGTGAATCTTCATCTTTAAGTTGGTGAGTTAAGGTCATTTGCTTCTAGGGTTTTTATCGAGAGACATTTGCTATTCCTTATGCTTCCATTGGTTGTTATTCTAGCTTGTGTTCTTGGTAATTCTTTTTCCCCTTCCACTGTATTAGAGATTTGCTCAGTTTTGTGCTGAACATGACTGAGTCCTTCCTCCTCTATTCATCTGTTCCTTTAACGAAATATTTTCTTTCCTTTGTTCTCATAGATGAAACTGCCTTCCTCTGTTATCAACTTTTAGGGATAACATTCTTGGTCATAGCAATCTTGGTTGACAGTTATTTACCCTGAGAGAGCATGGTGGGCCTTCTCACCAGTTTTTAAGTTTTATTGATCCATCATAACACTAAAGCAAGTTTTGCCACAACTTTCTTTGATCTTGTGCAGCTCATCTGGGCTCTGGCAGGCCTAGGAGAGTATGGAGATCTCTCAGCCTTGATTCCCTTACCAGACATGCTGCTATCTCTAGAGTCTGTACGCCTTTGGGTCCATTGATCCTTTGTTCTTTTAGGCAATGGCAGGGGTAGAGCATGCTGGACATCGCAAATCTTTCAACTTCCAACTAGGCAGCCCTTTTCCAGTGCTGTGCTCACAGCATCCTGTGCTTTCCTCTCTGCTTTAAGCACGCTGAAGTCAGACTCTGATATGGGTTCCTGGCAGCATAAACTGTCTCTCTTCTCAGCGCTCATGGCATCCCAAGTTTCAATTTCTCATTTATTTAATGAATTAGAAAATCTGGCTTTAAACACAGTCTTTCATTATTCTACTGATTGTTTTGTATTTGGTATTTTCGTGACACTAGAATTAGAAGCATCTATCTTTTCTTTGATCATCATTCCTTTTTAAAGAAACTATAAATGTTATTTAGAAATCCATTTTCTTACCACCAGTTTCCCAGTTTTATATCTTGCTTTATCCTAACAAGTAGAATGATATTTTATGTTTCTCAAAGACTAAAGTGCCACTTAAAATCTCGTGGGAGTACTATTTCACAGAAGAGACAAGTTCAGCGAGATGGTGAGAAGGCTTCTCTCTCAGACTTTTCCTCTCTAATTAACTCATTTTTATCTATTTAAAAATATTTCAGAAAACTTCCTATAGGCTCTCCTCCTCCAGATAAAGAGGGAGGTTATTTGCAAACAGCATTTGCTTTGCAAACTGTCTATGGGAACCATATATACAAACAGTGCCAAACCAAAACTGAGTCTCCGGTAAGATTGATTTTATCTTTTCATTTCTATATTTATTTTGATTATGAATTTGATAAACTAGACTCAGCTTTACTAAGTGCTACTAGGGGAGAGTAGTTCTATTCCAATTTGAAAATTTCACAAAGATAGTGGTGAGCAGATAGTTTTCCAAGGAGACTGAGGCTTAGAGAAAGGATGTGGGGGACTCTGTAGAATCAGAAAAAGGAAAACGGAGAAGGCTGGTGGGCGGCAGTGCGGTTCAGCAGCTGTGTGTGCCAGCTAGCCCCGGAAGTGAGGGCTTCACTCTTCATCCCTGGGAGATTCAGGCCTTGTCCTCCGGGGACTCATCGAGACCGTCGATCCCAACCTTAATGACTACATTTTGAAGGAATGGGTCCTTTATTTTCCTGAGTGATAGGAAATATAAGTGTCAGCTTTTTGAAAAAACAAATGCTTTGAGACAGTAACTCAGGGCCTGTGTCCGGTGTTAGTTGGAACAAACAGTAAATTCTTTTGACAGTCTTAAGCTTTTCTAGACAGAAACTCAAAAGGAATCTGGGCTATGCCAAGGATGCACACTTCTGTGACTAGGAATCATCTTTTTTTCAAGTCAAATTAATTTTTAGCCATTATATTAAACACACACACACACAGGGTACTATGCAATATTTTAAAACTTACAAACATTGCATTAATATATAAATAAGAGTCATCAAACCTACTTCTTCAATTATTATCATGTGATTATGGTAAAACCATTAAGACTCATTTCTTCTAGCATTTTATAGTATACAGTGCATTTGCGTTAGTTATAGCCAAAACACTAGAACTTCTTACAATCACACCAAAGCTGCCTATGCATCCTTCAGAACCAAGGGCTCACCCTCTTATTTGGAGAAGTAGTCATTTTCCAATAGATTTTTTAGTTTTCAGTTTTACCTAGTGTTAGTCAAGCATGTCAACATTGACTGACACTCATGTAAAATAAAGATTTGCACAATACTGTAAATCAAAGTTCCTTATTTTTAATCTATCTATCATCTATCTATCTATCATCTATCTATCATCTTTGTCTATCTCTATCTTCTATCTATCTATCTATTTACACTTTTATGTGTATGAGTGTTATGCCTGAATGTATGTATGTACACTCATGTGGAGGCCAGAAGAAGGCACTGGATCCCCTGGAACTGGAGTTACAGGTGGTTGTTAGTCTCTGTGTTGGTCCTGGGAATGAACCTGGGTCCTCTGCAAGATAAGCCAATGTTCTTAATTGCTGAACCATTTTTCCAGTCCCCAAAGTTCCTTATTTGTGAATTTTTTAGATGTTCTTAGGTATCTTGGTATTGTAAACAATATCAAAATAAGCATAGCATGTAATTTCTGGATATCTGTTGGTTTAAATATTTTTATAAATTTCTTCTAAGAAAACTTGTTCTTATGAACTCTGAGGAAAAGGATACTAAAAGAGTATATTTTGCTCATCAAATTTGCACTAATTTTGGCTTCATCTGCTATCCATGAATCGTGATCAAAGCATGGACTTAAAATGTAAGGGCTTATATTTTTCAGAATTGTTGCCAATATCTTCAAAATTTTTGCTAGCTTCCTATTGCATCGTGATAGTCTTCTAAATTACCCTTTAAGGTCATTCTTCTCTATTGTAATTTATGTTAACTTGGAATAGATTCATAAACTCTCTTTGGTTAGTTTTGTAGGAAATCAATCACCTCTGGAGTCATTCTTGCCCGCCTCCATATCCCTTAACATTATTTATTATTCAATTAAGAGATTCTGAGACTAATGCAAATGACGCCAGAATTTTAAAATATGTTGATGATGATAATGGCTCCCCATGAGACAAGCTGTCAAAAAGTGACTGCCACCTAAAATAAATGTTTCCCCATGGGCATTTCAAACCACCAGACTGAAGGAGACATGGTGCTTCAGACTCTGACTATTCCAAAGTGCAACGTGTTAGAAAAACAACCTTCCTTTTTAGACAGCCAGAAGCTCTACATAATTTTCAGAAAAGTCAAGTTTTAGGGCACTGCTAATGATCTTTAAAAGCCCATTTTCAACCACTGAAGGCAGCAGATGACATTTATTTTGTAAATTAACAAGATGCTTTTATGGCTTCTGCACACATGAGTGTTCTAGAGGGACATAGTAAGAAGGTGGAACAGAAAGGGAGAGAGAAAGGAAGAGAAGCAGAGTGAAATATGTGAACATAGAAAGCTCCCCTCTCCCCTTGGCCCTGCAGACCCACTTCCCATGTTCTCCACGCTCTCATACTGCTCCAGCATTAACCTAATTCCCTCCCCCTAGCTTAGCTGAGATGTAGCATGTACACTATGTGCTTATTGGAGGATGCTGGAGGGGTGGGGAGATCTCACTGTTTACACGCCATCCCTGTCTGCATAGATCTAGATTAGTCGACCTCTTTGTAAAGCCCACAATATCCATTGGGATATTTCTAATTGTTTCACAATTTCTCCCTCAATCCAAACTTAGGATCTATGGAAAATACTTTATGAACAGACTAGAAAGAATATAGGTCTGTTGTGAAGAAACCTGCCATCTAGGCTGACCCTAGCCAGAAATAGATGTCCATCTTTTCACAACACCACTGACATACCTCTGAAAGAGAGGATTTCTCCATGGGGCAGGACTTCGGGCAGTGCCTATGGCTGGCCACTGCACAGACATGAGACTGGCTGATATAGATTGATAATGTCATGCACAGTAACTGATGAGTTGCACAGTTAAGAAAAGAACCGGAGAGGAAAAGGACTGGAAGGTAGTGGTAGGACTCTGGGGAACTTTGTGGCTGCTCCTGGGGGACTGGGTGTAGAATGTGGGATGTGCGTCATGCCATGGAGAATACTCTATGAAGTAACCTCTGTAGCCAGGGAACGGAGTGATTGCCAACCATCCAGTCAGCCCCTTCCCATCACTCTCCTGTATGAACCCTGGATCCGTGCACAGGTTTTGAGGAGAGGGACGGAATCTATCCATCAGTCACCACTACTGAATTCTACTCTACAACAGTAGAACCCTCATTATGATGCCATTGTTCCAGGCGATCATCTGCCTGCCTGACTGAAGGCTGATCCATGCATACTTCAGGTATGCTGAACCCAGGTCTTCTGCAAGAGCAGCCAGTGCTGTTAACCACTGAGCCCAGCTCTCTGGCCTCTCACTTTCTCCTTTTTAATGCAACCAAAGAAATGGTATCACCCACAGGTTTACCTTCCTTGTATATGATGGTACAGATAGCCTAGGATTTCTGATAGTTACACTTGGGAACGTTAGACATTATAATGGTGAGAGAATGACATTCAACAGGATCATACTTGAAATTTTGGACTGGATCTTTTCCCACACTAGTGATATGGTTGGAGACTCTGTGCTAGGTGCTGGTCAGTAGCACTGAAACACAGCTCACAGTCATCCTTGAGACTGAGAGGAAACAACCAACACTATACGGTGCTATGCTCCCAGCGTTTTTACATATACAGTATTCAATAACCTGAATGATATTCAGCACTTTATTATAAAATATATCTGGAGTTAGATAGGCTAATACAAATATTCTGAGCACGTATAAGGTAAGTTAGTGTCTTGGTTTCTTTTCCTATTGCTGTGATACCTGACAAAAGCAGCTGAAGGAAGAACTTACTTTGCCTCACAAATCAAGGTTGCAGTCTGTGACAGTGGGGGGGTGGAGGGTCACAGCAGCAGGAACTTGAGGTAGCTGGTCACATCATGCCCACAGTTAAAAGGCACGGAGTGATGAATGCTTGTGCTCAGCTCACTTTCTCCTTTTAAAAATATTGTATTATTATTTTTATTTTATGTGTGTGAGTGATTGCCTGCATGTGTGCAAGTGCACCCATGTTGTGCAGTGCCCACAGAGGTCAGAAGAGAGTGTCAAATGCCTTGGAACTGGACTCACAGACGGTGTTTGCTCCCTCATGGGAGCTGGAAACTGAACCTGGGTCTTCTGCAAGAGCAGCCAGTGCTGTTAACCACTGAGCCAGCTCTCCAGCCTCTCACTTTCTCCTTTTTAATACAACCAAAGAAATGGCATCACCCACAGTGACAGGTCCTCTCATCTCAGTTAACCTAATAATTCCCACAGACATGCCAAGGAGTCTACCTTCCAGATGATTCTAATTCTCATAAAATTGGTAATTGATATTAGCCATCACAGTCAGGTTAAGCTAGGATGTTCAGTAGATTGGGTGTAATAATCTGTTTCTGACATGGTATTTTCATTTCACAGTGGGTTTATTGGGATGTAACACAACTGGACATCTGTATTTTATTTTTCTATTTCCTTGAGACAGGTTCTTGGAGCCCAAGTTGGCCTCAATTTCACTAGTTGAGACTGTCCTTGAATGTCAGATCTTCCTGCCTCACCTCTCTCAAGTGCTAGGATTAGCCACTTGAGCTGTCACATTCAGCCAAAGAACATCTGTGTCTATAAACTTACAGTCTTCTCCAGAGGCATGATATTTTAATCAGTCATCTCTCATCAAACCATCATTTTTTTAAGAGAATGTGGCAATGGATTTATGCCCAAAGGATTACTTCATACTGCTTTTCTGGTGGAGTTCTTACTTGAAACTTCAAATAAAAGTAATAAATTCATATTCTTCTATCATAATCCCACTTACTATGCTAACATTTCCCATAACTACAACTCACTCATAAAATAGTTCTTGCTATTTTTTTATGTAGACATCTTTATCCTTAACCTAATTCCAACCCTAGTATTTATTCATTCAGACCATAAAATAATTATTTCTGACAATGAATAATTTAAAGTCTTAATCTGAGTTTCCAATTTAATTATGTTTCAATAATATTTATGGCAGTAACACTGTCACATGATCAATCAAAAACCTTCTATGCAATATACATACTCAGATTCTTTAGATATGTATTTATATTCTTTATCACTAGATAATTCCAGTCTTTACCAAAGACCTATTTCAAGGAGTATTATCATTTTTGTTAATTATGTGATGATCTTGTCAAATTGAATCAAGCAGCATCCCTTCAAGAAATCCTACTCAGCTGCATTGGGGATATGGAATTCACCTTCCCCACATCGTCATTTTCATAGAGTCATATACAAATACATCTGAGTTTATTTTCTGTGTCTCTCTCCCTTTCTCCTTCTCTTCTTTCCCCCTTTCTCCATAGCCCAGCTTGTCTTGGAATTCACTGTGTAGGCTAGACTGGTCTAAAACTCTCAGCAATCCTCCTGCCTCAGGCTCCTAAGTATGGGGGATCAGAGACATGAGTCACCACATGTAGCATGATTCAGGCCAAGCCAGACAAGCTCGCGGCCTGCTGGCCTAAAACAGCTAGAACGGGTATTGAGCACGCCTGCGCAGTGAACTCTTCCTGGGACCCATGGCAGTTCTCAGGCCCCAGTAGCCTTCTAGGACCAATGGGAGTGATGTGCGTCAGATCATCAGAAGCTTCAGGACCTATCAGAATGAAGCACGTCAGATGACCAGATAAAGACCTCCCCTAAGCCTGGCAAAAATATAAAGCCTGTTCCCTTCTAAAATCAAAAGAGATTGTTGGTTCCACTCTCTCCCAGGGTCTGTGTCGTTGACTCTGCGCTCCTTGCCCGCTCCCCGGATGACCGCCAATGCCAGCCACCAACCACAGCCAGATACAACATGGAAATTTCAACAAGTGTTTCTATTCAGCCATGAGCTCAATCTCACACTGGTTGGGCTATTAATAGCAGAAGCTGGTTAAGTCCGTCCACTTTGGCTCCCATGACTGTCATGGGAGGGGCAATAGAAGAGCCTGCACCAGTATCCCCTCTCCTCCACCGGGCAGCATAGGAGCAGCAGGACCTTTACTATTAGTTCACTTCTATGTATAGTAGCACTCTAGCCATGCTATTTATAACTGTCTGTGCTTTAACACAGTGACATCAAAAATGTTGATTTTCTATTTCAAATCAACTAGGATTGACAATAGTTACTATTGGCATTCATTAGTCACACGTAGCATATCCATTTTCAAAGCTGTTCCCTTTGTGTACTCGGGGTCTGTTATCTACAGCCTCCACAATGAGCAAGACATTTGAAAAAATAGGTTTATTTGAAGTCATACCACTTCTCATTAATTATTATATTATACATTATTATACGACCTCCTCATTAATTATTAGAAGCATAGCACTGACAGGATAAATTTTCTTACAGACTTTTACCTAATGAGTTAATCAGTGAGTCTACAGTTACATTGTATACCCTTGCCTGAGTCCTACAAGTTGCACTCATGACTACTTTCCTAACAACTGTAGACAGTGCATATGTCATCGCCCCTGCACTTGGACAACCCTGATTTCTAACTATAATGAACACTATCAAGAACACTCTAATAATAATAACAATAACAATAATAAACTCAACCACGTGCCTTACATTGGGAGTGTTCATACTGGAGTTTTAATTTTTAGCAGTATTAGTCCAGTAAATGACTCCCAATTAATGACTTAATTTTATTTAAACATTACCATGACTATTGTAGGCTTAATTTCAGCACTAAAAATAACTTATTAAATTCTTCAATCTCTTTGAAGTCTTCTCAATAATCATTCATCATTTATCACCATTTATAAATCTGTCAGCAGATAATCTTCTAGACCTAATTTGGCCCGGAAAAGTAGTCCCTTTAAACATCTCCCTTCAAATAACAGCTTCAACTACTATCTTTGACTAAAGAAAAGGACTTATCGTTAACTACATGACTTTTCCTTTCTAATCTTATTCCTCCTCACTATAACACTAGCCACTTGGTTACCATGAATAACTTCAACTACTATAAAAATACTAACAGATAAAGATCAACCAGCTACATTCATCAATTTTCTAATTGGGTAACATGCCACGTGGATTCTTCATAAAGAAGTCCAACACACTCATCTTTAAAAATTATTCAACCCTCTAGATTTGTAAAACAATTTCTAGTTAATCATAATACACCATTCATGTAATTATAAATACTTGCCTTGAGAGATAATGCACTTAGTTGGGTCACTATAATCGTAGTACTTGGGAGGCTGGCTGAGGCAGGAAGATCAGGAGTTCAAAGTCAATCCAGCCAACTCTCTTCCCAAAGATAATGTCCTTACAGGCCATTTCCATAGCTTGTCCAACAGCCACCACCATCATTCCTCCTACACAAAGTAAAAACATTTTTCAGGTCTAAAAAGGATGCAGCAAAACTTAGTACAACGTCACCAGCAATAGTTACTCCCAATTCACCATAGACAAAGATTTTCAAAAGCTCTCTACAAAATGTGAAACAAAAATAATACTTAACAAAAGTATGATATATGTCATGATTTCTACATGGAATTAAAGCATGACTAACGGCACATAAATAATTCTATTTCAGTGGTGGAAACTTTAATGGCCAGCATTTAAAAATTCAATCCATTTATTGATCTATTTTCCCCATAACATACCTGAGTATAATGAAACATGGTCTTTCTATTAGGAATGTGTCCAGAGTTACAGATCATTCCTCCAGGTTATTCCTCCCTTGATGGAACAGTATTTTGACCCACACAAAGTCTTCTTGACATCCCAGAGAAAAAGCCAGTGGACAATGAGGGTGTAGGAGGGATGTCCTCCCGTTCGTTTTGCCTCCCATGTTTGCTGAGCACTTTCCACTCTCCTCTGTCCCCGCAGTCTCCCCGGGCTGCGTTACTGGGATCTTTTCTTTGTACACTCTGGTGGGTTTGTATCTGAGATGTGACAAGTGCAGAACTACGGAGTTGTACGTCCTCCTGACTCCCTCCATGGCCCTGGGTTGGCGGTGGCTGCCTCTGATTGCCGGAGCTGCTCTCAGCTGGCCAGCCGCCACCTACGGCTTGGCTCTTCCTGATCCAGGTGATGGCTCTTCCTATCAAGCACCCCTTCTGGTCTCCTGCTTTCTTTCCTTAACCCTGTTCACACCTCGATGGACTTTCTTCTGTTATTGCACCTTTCCATATTTCTGGAAATTCCCACTTCCGTCTGTTCCTGTTTGTGTTGTGTTGCTTTTGTTTTTATACAGAGTTTTGCTATGGAGACTAGGCTGACAGGGAATGATGTGAGTTCTGGGAAAACAGGCATACACCAACATGCCTGTCTAGGTTCCTTTTATGGAAAAGTAAATGTTCAGGAGGAAAATAAAATTTATGTCAAGAGTTTCCACAAAAAATTTTAAGGGGGTGGGGACAACATTGCTCAGGAGACACAGGTGTCTGCACCATCAACCCTCACCACTGAGTTCATTTCCTTTGATCCTTGTGGTAGAGGAAGAGAACTGGCTACTGATCTATACACACACACACACACACACACACACACACACACAAACTTCTGAAATAGAATAAAAATAAAGACCTTCAAGAAGAGTTTTTTTTTAAAAATTACTCATTATTTTTATTTTATATCAATGAGTGTATTGCCTACATATAAATAAGTTCACTGCCTACGAAGGTCAGAAGAGAGTGTTGGTTCCTCTGGAACTGGAATTATAGACGGTTGTTAGCTGCCGTGTGTTAGCTGGGAATTGAACTTAGGTCCTCTGCAAGAGCAGTCAGTGCTCTTAACTGCTGAGCTGTCTCTGCAGCCCTCAGAGTTTTCTAATATAAGAGGGAAATGTCTAAGGGAAATATGCTTTTGGCGTGACAGAAATTATCATTTACCACAGTAAGTAGTGTTGGCAACACAAAGAATTTTGAATCAGATTTTAAATCTTTCTTTTAAATTCCATATACAAGTACTGTATTTAGGCTATTTCACCCCCTTCCACCCCTTCAACTCCTCCTGTGTCCCCCACTAGCTGTCACATTCATGATCTCTTCATTGCTCATATGTACATGTGCTTAGCTGACCACTTGGAATCAGAAAACCTATCAGCAGGCTTGCTCCTGGAGAAAGGTGATCTCCCTTCCTTAGCACTCGGTAGTTCTTCTATGGGTGGAAACTTGTGACGTCTCCCCTATCCACATTAGAATGTCATTATGCAGGTCTTATTTATACAGCCATAATGTTGAGACTTCATCAGTGCAGGATCCCTGTCATGTCTAGAAGATGCTATCTTGCCCGTGGGCTCCTAGTCCTCCAGCTCTTGCTATCTTTCCACCTCTCCAGCCATGGGCAGCTGGCCAGATTTAGAGTACTAAGCATGAATCCCCACCTATCAAGTGGTCCGTAAGTCCAATTAGACAACTGTTGGTTATCCCTAAGATAGAAGTGCCACTATTACAGCATTGGGACTATCTTGTTGGGCCACATTGTTCTGGTTCATACGGTGTACAGCTGGGTAGGACTACTGATTGCTTTTCTTCCTTAGCACCATTCACTGTACCTTCCAATACTATGAGAGCTAGTCCTTAGCAAAAAACTTCCAGGTCAGTTTCAGCTCCATTCGTCCGAGTCCTATGTCCAGAGTATATCGTCTTCATCAATAGGGTCTTACCTCCAAGCTCTGGGAGCCAACTAAGACAATATGGCAGTACCCTGTATTTCTTGGAACACCCCCTGACCAACAAATTGAATGATGATTTCCTTTGCCTGGCACTGGAGTTTTGTGAGAGCATTGTCACCCTCTATGGTTTAACTCCATTTAAACTATACATATTTATAGTTTATGCATATACACATAACACATATATTATGCATATATATATGTATGCATATATCTGTACATCTATATGAAGTTTTAAGTAAGTCTATAAAATAACACATTTCTCCTTGTCTTTTTCAGACGTACTGAATGTCACCTCCCCTCCCTCTTCCTCTGTTCCTGCCTTCCCATCCCACGCTCCCCTTTATGTCATACCCATTGTCCCCTCACCACCTTCACAGCACCCGTGCCGTACTGTGCCCTCTCTTGAGCTCCTTCTTTCTCCAATAGTCCATGACCCCTTTCCACTTTTCTAGCTTCTGCAGTTACTCAAAGTTACATACTCAACTCAAAAGATTTGGCGTTAGAGTCTGCAAATAGGAGAGACTGTCTGGCATTTGACTTTCTGGTTCTGGGTTACCTCACTCAGTATAATGCTTTCCAGTTCCATTTACCTGCAAACTCCATGATTTCATTTTTTGTCATATCAAATAGAATTCCATTTGTACCACAGTTTCGTTATCTAATCATCTGCTGAAGGACATCTAGGCCACTTCTGTTTCCTAGCTATTGTGCACAGCATGTCAATGAACATAGCCAAGCAAGCATCTCTGTAATGAGTACTGAGCCCTTTGGGTATATGCCGAAGACTGATATAGCTTGGTCATATGGTAGATCTATTTTTAGCTTTGGAACATTCTCCCAAATTGTTACCATAGTGACTGCACAAGTTTGCAATCCCATTAAGAGTAAATGAGCACTCCCCCTTCCCTGAAACTTCACCAGCATTTATTGTCAATTGTTTTCTTGATCTAAGCCATTTTGATTACGATGAGATGAAATATCAACGTACTTTTAATTTGCATTTCTCTAACTGCTAAGAATGTTGAACACTTTTAAGGGTATTTCTTAGTCATTCTTAATTCTTCTTTTGAGAACTCTCAGTTCAGATCCATAGGTTGTTTTTTTAATTGGACTGTTTGTTTTACTAATTTTCTGTTTTATGAATTCTTTGCATAGTCTGGATATCAATCCTCTGTCAAATGGATAACAGTCAAACTCCTCTCCCATTCTGTGGACTCTCTCTTCATTCCATTGACTGTTTCCTTTGCTATACAAGAGTCTTTTAGTTATGATATCCCTTTAGTCCAATGTTGGCCTTAATTCCTGAGCAAATGAAGCTTTATTCAGAAAGGCCTTTCCTGTACCCATGTCTTGTAGAGTACTATGTGTGTTTTCTCCTATCAGTTTCACTGTTTTGAGGTTTCATGTTAAAGTTTTTGATCTATTTGGAATGCTTTTTTTGCAGACTGACGGATATGGGTCTAATTTCATTCTTCTCCATGTGGACGTCCGGTTTTCCAACACTGTTTGTTAAGCAAACATGCTGCCTCTTTCCCCCAGTGTGCATTTTTTGTTTGTTTGTTTGGTTTTGTTTTTGTTTTTGAGACAGGATCTTCCTGTAGCCACAGCTGTCCTGGAACTCACTATGGAGTCCAGGCTGGCCTCGATATCACAGAGGTTCACTTGCCTCTGCCTCCCAAATGCAGGTATTAAAGGCGTGTGTCACCATGCCAAGCTCAAGTGTATATTTCTATCACTTTTGTCAGACATGAGATGATACTGTATTAAAAAGGAGTGGGGATAGTAGACAACCCTGTCTCATCCCTGATTTTAATGGTACAGCTTTGAGTTTTTCTCCATGTGGGGTGGTGTTGGCTGTGGGTTTTTTCCTTGTACAGTCTTAATTCTGTTCCCCTCAGTTCTATTCTCTTTAGGAATTTTATCATGAAGACAAGTTGAAAGATCTTTGCTGCATCTGTTGATGTGGCCATGTGTTTTTTTTTTCTTTAAGTCCATTAACATAATGTGTTATATTTATTGACTCAGGTATGCTGAATCATCTTTGCATTCCTGGGATTAAAGTCAACTCGCTTGTGGTGGATTATCTTTTTGATATATTCCTGCATTCAAGTTGTAAATATTTTACTGAGACGTTTTGGGTCTATGTCCAATGGTATTGACGTATAGTCCTTTTTTGTTGTTGTGCCTGTACCTGTTTTTAAGTGAACAATGGCTTTGTAGAAGGAGATTGGATGTGCTTCTTCTGGTCCAAAGTTTTGGAATATTTTTTGAAAAATTTTGGAAAGTCTGGTAGAATTCTGCACTGAATACCTTTGGACCTGGGGATTTTTTTTTTTTTTTTTGGTCAGAAGCCTGTTTAACACTGTTTCTGTGTCTTTATTTGCTATGGTATGTCTAAGTTGCTAGTCTCTTCTTGGTTTGACTTTGGTGGTTTAGATGTATTGAAAAATCCATCGTTTCTTTTTTTGGTGTTCTCACTTAATAGATTATAGATTTTAAAGTATTCCTTTATAATATTTGAAATGTCTTTAGTGTCTGATGTTTATCTCTAATTTTATTAATTTAGGTCTTCTCTTCCTTCGTTTAATTCAGCTAAGGGTCCATTAGTCTTGTTTATCTTTTCAAAGAGCCAGCTCATAGTTTCATTGATTCTTTGCATCATTTTCTTTGTTTCTGTTTCATTAGTTTCTTCCATGGTTATTATTTCTTCCTGTCTATTGGATTTAGGGTTGGTTGTTGTTTTCTTTTCCAAATCCTTGAGTTGTATCATTAAGTCATTCATTTGTGTTCTTTGATTTTTAAAAGTGTAAACATTTAGGGCTGTAAATTCCCCTCTGAGGACTGCTTTAGTGTCTCCCAGGGGTTTTGATGTGTTGTATTTTCATTTTAATTTATTTCCAAGCATGTTTTTATTTCTTTCTTGATTTTTTTTACCTACTCATCATTCAATAGTGTGATGTTTAATCTCCATGTCTTTGTATAATTTCTAGATGTTCTTTAGCTGTTGATTTCTAGCTTTATTGCACTGTGGCCAGATAGGATATGTGGAATTATTTTTATTTTTCTTTGTTTTTGAGGTTTTTGTGTGTGTCCTGGTAGGTGGTCTATTCTATAGAAATGTCCATGGGCTCCTGAGTAGAATGTATATTCTTTGGTATTTCAGTGGAATCTTTTGTAGATATCTGTTAGATTCATTTGATATATGTTGATTAATTCTAGTGTTCCTCTGATCATTTTTGTTCAGAGGGCTAGTTTATAGGAGAAAGTGGGGGATTGAAATCACCTACTACTAGTGAGTTGGGGTTATTCTGTTACTTGAAGTTCAGCAGTAAGTATTTTCTCCTTGTAGCCTCTGCTGGCCTGGGATTCACATGGAGACCAGCTTGGTCTCAGTCTCACAGAGATATGCCTGTCTTTACCTCCCACATGCTGGAATTAAAGGCACGTGCCACTGTGCCTGGCTGTAGTACATGTTGTCTAATGAAATTGTGTGCATCGATGTTTTATGCTTGGTATTGAAATTTCTTCTTGGTTAACTTTTCTCCTGATCAGAATGATGTGTACTGTTTTATCCCTTCTGGTTAATTTTGGTTTGAAGTTTATTTTGTCAGATCTTTGAACAGCAGCATGTGTTTGTTTCCTGGCCTTATTTATTTGGAATGCTTTTTCCATCTTTTCATTCTAAAGTGATATCTATCCTTGAAGATAAGATGAGGTTCTTGTAGACAACAAAAAGACGGAGTTTGTGTCTTTCTATTTGACCAGTCTGTGTCTTTTGTTTAAGAAGCTGAGGTCATTAATATTTAAAGCTATTTTTGAAAGAGATGGGCTGGCTGCTGTCACTCTGCTTTTCCGCCATTTCTGTTCTTAGTCCCCATTTGTATTCAGTGTTATAGTTTTATCTGTTTTCTTTCTGTAAACTTTTGTACATGTTTGTTACTTTTTCAGTTTGAAATCTTGATTCCAGTAGTCTCTGTAGGGCTGGCTTGGTGGGCGTGAATTCTTTTAACATGCTGATATCATGGAAAGTTTTTCTTTGTCAACTATGGCAGGAAGTATTTCTTAATAAAGTTTCTGGGTTGGTATCAATGGTCCTTTGGAAGTTGAAGCACATTGCTCCAAACTCATTTGCCTTTTAAAGTTTCCACTGAGAAATCATGTTATTTTAATAAGTTTGTCTTTATATGCTACTTATGGTTTTTTTTTTCTTCCAACTTTCAGTACCTTTTCTTGTTCTGTATTTTAAGGTTTTAATCATAATGTACTATGGTAATTTTTTTTCTGGTTCTTTCTACTTGCTGTTCTTTGTACTTTTTGTATCTGTATGAGTATGGCTTTTCTTAATGTGGGGAATTTTTCTTCTATAAGGTTATTTAAGATGTGGCATATTTCATTGACCTGGGATTCATCTCATTCTTCTATCCCTATAAGCATATAAATATAATTCATAGTTTGTCTTTACATGATGTCCCAAAGTTCCTATATTTCATGTAATTTAAAAAATTATCATATTCTTTGATTGAGTGGTCCAAGTCTACTTTTTCTTTAAGTCCCCAAATTCTCTCTTCTCAATCCAGTATACTACTGTGGCTTTCCCCTGAATTTTCTGGTTGAGTCATTACATTTTTCAGTTCCACCTTTATTTCAGCTGGAGTCTTCCCCAGTATTTCTTTCTATCTCTTAACTGATTTCACTTTAAAAATCCTGAATTGTTTTCATCATTTCATTCAGCTTTATGTTTGTTTTCTTGGACTTTAATCAGGGGTTCTTCCTATCCCCTCAGTTCATTCAGGTGTTTGTGCAGATCTTCTATAAATTCCTTGAATTCTTTGATCATATTCATAATTGTTCCTTTAAATTCTGTGTCCTAGAGCTCATCAAATTAGTTCTCATTGAGAACATTTCTATAGGGCTATTGCTTCCTTTTTTTGTATGGGTGCATACCATCTTGACCTTTTATATTATATGTGTTTTTGCCATGTGACCTGAGCATATGGAAATATGCTACTAGTTGTGAGTCTGATATGAGATTCTAGCCTGCTTCTGTTGAGTGAAAGTTTTTCTCTTGCCAAAGTTTAGTTTATTTCAAATGAGATATGAAATTTGTGGGTCAGTCCTTCTGATATATAGTGTTGATTTTTGATTGGAGAGCCTGGGATGATTTCTATCAATTGGTGAACAAAACGTTTGTGAATGTTGTTCCCAGCTTGGTCTGAGTGTTGTTCTTTCTTTCTTCTATCTTTTTTTCCTCATTTTTTTGGTAAGGTCTCCTTGTTGCCTCAAATTGTCCCGGAACTCGTTATGTAAACCAGGCTTGCCTTGATCTCACAGAGATCTCTCTGCTTCTGCCTCTGTGTCTGCCTTCTGGGTGCTGGGATTAAAGTTCATACCAGCTTTTGTCTGAGTGTAGAAAGGTGCTGTATGGAAAAGGATCTGGGACAGAATCACTGAGCGTGTGTGTGAGTGCAAAACCGGATAGGACTAGGTTTGTGTCGACAGTGGAGGCAGGGGTCTTTGGGACTCATCCAGCTAGTCTGCACTCCTGTGTGACTCTGCATGGCGATCTGGGGGACTCATCCAGCTGAAAATCACCTCTGTGTTACTGTGGAGTTGTCTGGGTGGCGGTCTGGGGGAACTCGCCTTGCTAAAGTGCATGCCTGTCTCTGAAACTTTTTAATATATAATTTTTAAATACCTTACATACAAATAAAGTTACTTGATAGAATACTTCAGTCAGAAGAGAAGATTAAACACTTTCAAGAAGGCACAAAGAATAAATAAATTATCCCAGAACAATCAACCAAAACAGATCTAAGAAGACAGCATGACAGCATCAATATAACAGAAATTGATAAACACTGGTCAATTACAGCCTTCAGTATTAATGGTCTCAACTTCTCAGTAAAACGACAGAGACTCAAAGAAAATCTCCAAAATTTAATGAAAATTGAAATATCATCAGCTTTGCCACACTAGGGATCAAGCTTGCAGCACACGGACTCCTTTGAGACACAATCAAAACATATCTATCTAAGCAGGGCTTAATGGTGACTACGGCATTTCTTAGTTATGACAAGTAGGCATTGTTTGATGATGGTCTAGCAAGCGCTTACAAGAAAGTCAGAATGCACACATTTGAAAACATTTGATTTCAGTTTCATTACCTAGAGTGTTATCACCTTTTAGCTCCATCATATTAACTGAACTCACCTTGGCCTCCTCTCACCTAGCTCCTTCTGTACCCTTCCCTATCTCTAGCAATTTTGATATCCTTCTTCTTGTCATCCAGGTTCAAAATATAGGGTCACTTTTTATTAATACTTTATTTTTAAAATTTTTATGTGTATGAATATATTGCTTGCATGTAAGTGTACCCATGTGATGCAATGCCTGAGGAGGTCAGAAGAGGGTGTCAGATCCCCTGGAACTGGAGTTAGGATGGTTGTTAGCCACCATGTGAGTGCTGGGAATCAAATATGGGTCCTCTGCAAGAGTAGCTAGTGCTCTTAACTGCTGAACTATCTGTTCAGCACCCTTATAAAATTATTTATTTATTTATTTTGGTTTTATGTGTATGAGTGTTATACCCACATGTATGTAAGTGTATCTGTGCTGTACAGTGCCTGAAGAGGACAGAAGAGGGCATGGTATCCCCTGGAACTGGAGTTATAGATAGTTGTTAACCATCATGAGGGTTCTGGGAATCGAACTCTGGTCTTCTGCAAAAATAGCCCATGCTCTTAACTGCTGAACCATCTCTCCAGCCCATATAGGGTTATCTTTGATCTCATCATCTTCTCTGACTAATCAGTAAAAATTCCTCCTTATAGCCCCGAGCCTTGTTCATTTCCAGCATAATCATTTACAATGAAATAAACACTTGAACAAATAAACTTAAATATGTAGTACTAAACAAGTGGGTAATTAAAAATTACACCACAACCTCATCTTTGCAGTACCTTTCACTCTTACCTGAATTCAGCTTATCTGCAATCAGAAGCTTTGAGCTTCTATTTCTCTACAGAGTCTCTGAGACACAGCTTAATTCTCCCGTGGCCTGTTAAGGCAGCACCTCACACTTTGTCACCATGCTTATCTATGAGATCATCTTGCATTGGGTATTTGACTTCTTTTTCTCTCCATTAACTTTGTTCATAAAAGTACATAATTCCTACATTACTGTGACGGTTCAAAATCTACCCAACCTTTGTCCATATTCCAAATTCCAAGTCAAACCTTACTCAGGGAGCCTTTTATCACTTCTCTTGGACCAATATTACTCTGTCCTTTGAATTCTATCATAAGCATTGTCTAAGCCAGGTATTTATAGTGTACTTGGCGAATACAAATAACTGTCCTAATTCTATTGCTTTCAGATCTTCAATTAGATTATAAATACCTTATAATTGTTATTATTTTAGACAGAGTCTCACTATCTATCCCTGGCTGGCCTGGAATTTTCTGTGTAGTTCAGGCTAGACTCTAACTCATCAAAATCCTCCTGCCTTTGCCTCCCAAGTGCTGGTATTAAAGGTGTGCTCCATCCCATCCTGCACGGTGTGTTGAGTAGCTTATTTTAAAATTCTTCTGTAGCCCTTTAAAAAGGTCTCAGCAGGGCGAATACTCTAAAGTGGTTTGATCAATGATTCCTCTTTAGGAAATCAAGTAATGTATTAAACTGAAGTTCCATTCAACCTAATTTGATATTTTCATAATTGCAAGTTTACAAATTCTGCTTTTTCTCTCTTCAACTGGTGAAATGATCTAAATTCAGTCATAATATATTGTATTAGCTCTGCAAAAGTTCATTAGAAATATATTGCATGAAATTTTTAAGTTAATAAAAATATTTTTAAAAGAAAAAAATACATGAACTTTTTTTAAAGTTAAAATTCATTAACTGCATTCTCAGTGTATGCCAGGCATCTTTCTAGGAACTGGGAATATATTATGAATAACAACAGCAAAGACAAACTTATTTCTGTGGAGCTTACATTCTAATAAACTAAGAAATAAAGTAAAAGTAATGATTAGGTTACTATTTCAGAAAGTCATAAATGCTAAGTATAAACATAGAGTACATTAAGGGAACTCACACGAGGGATACGAGTGGCTTCACTGAGAAAATGGGATTGGAGGTGTGGGATGAACAGTTCACGGAACTGTTATTAATGTTGTGTGAACGAGTGCCAGACACCCTTCTGCTTTATGGTGGCATCTAAATTAACAGTCACAAGAATGTTATCCAGGAAGCCATGAGCTGTTTTCCCACTTTGGAGATAAGAGTGAGTCTTCAGAGACTTGGTGTTGATGTTCTGGCCATCTGTAATTGGGACACTGTTAATGTTCATGGACTTTTAAAATTGTTAAAGCTATGGAAGGTTAAAGTTATGATGTATATAAAGAGGAGGCATCAGAAAGAAAGAGGAAAAGCGGTGGAAGTGAGAAGGAAAGTATGAGTTGTACATGGGAAGAATAGAGAGTGTGGAGCCCAGCAGAAGACTGGATGGAGAAACAAACAACTCCTAGTCCTAACTGAGCAACATGCCAACACATATATATGTGTATATATAATTATAATGTCAATATCATATATCAATATATAATAATATCTATATGATTAAAATAGACAATAAAAATACTAAAAATGGCAAAATACTGAAAATAATAAACAAAAAACAAAGTACAATAAAAGAACATTATATTAAAAATGTTGCATCAGTCAGTATTCCATCTTTGGTGCAATGAGTTTTGACCTTTTCCCTCCCTCTCGTGTTTCATGTAGCAAACTGCACTGATAGGAAGGAGCAATTTGCAATTCCAAGCCAAATTTATGGAACCAGATTTGGGGTGAGTATTGCCCAATAGTGTTTAGACAAGTCACTTTTTGACATGAGATTCTGATACAGCTGTACTGAGCTGAGTGGTGTAATTCTCAGTTCCCTCCTGGGAAAGACTAGAACGGGCACCTTGTCTTCAGCAGTGCTCCGAGATGCTGGTCTGTGGCAAAGGCGAGGTTGTACATTACCTGGTGGCTCCCACAGATCTCAGCTGATTCCTGTGCTCTGTTTTAACTTCATTCAGTTCCAAGGCTTCATAGACAATTATGAATGCAGTCTTTGGCTGAGCAGTTGACTAGTCCTGCAGGACTGGTTTCTGTGAGGTGGAGTGTTTGCCATAGCTTCTGCTGCCCTTGCTGGAACATCTTGGTTCTGTGGTGCCACAGCTTGCTTGCTTTCCCATGGGAATCTCACCTGACCTGGTCAGTTCACTTATAATTTCTGCCTCTTTCAGAAAAAGAGATTATTGTGCTTGTCTTGACTGTGTTCTTGCACCAAATTCCACTGTCGAGGCTTCTAATCTGCCATCCCGTCCGGAAGACCTTCCTGATGTCTGTCTGCAGGGCCTCCTCCACCTTGCCCTCCATCTCGAATACACTTTCATTTGCGCAGCTGTCTTCCCGCCTGGTTTGGACTCGGTTCATTTCATTTTTACTATTTCCATACTGCTTTCCGTCTCAGCCTTCTTGATAAATGTTTCCCACGCGCCTTACATTTTCATCCATATTGCTGTTCTTCCCATCCTTCCCCTTTTCCTTGATGTTACTGACTTTCCTTTGCAGGCCTGCACTGAATATATCTGCTCTCCAGTATTCTATTTGAGGACCCTGTTATTTGTTTATTTGCAGTAAGTTTTTGAAATCTTCTTCTAGCATTTCACTTACTTTAGCATCTCAGAAGTTGAAATTATGATCTCAGGGAGGAGTCATATTGCTCTGCTTTCGTATATGTTTTTGTCTGTGTGGTATGACCGGGCACAGCAGCTGGTTTACACATCTCTTCTAGTTTTATTTGGAGATTCTCTTACAGAGCAGTTTATTCTCGAGGCCTCAATGTTCATCACATTCAGTGAGGAGAAACCAAAATGTTGCAACAGCAGCGATATCAAATCATAGGAGGTACGCTCAGCATATTTCTACACACTAAGAACAGTTAAAGCCCACTGATGCATCATCAGAGACCATTAACCAGAAAATGAGAGATTAATGTAAAATGACATTTGAAGATAAAAATCATTTAGGATAAATGTGGAAACAGTAAATGAATGAAACTAGGAAGGAGACAGGGAAAGGGGAAACAGAGGAGAAGCAAAGTTAAATAACTAAAATAAGCTGAATTGCTATGGAAAATAATGAAGGCAAGAGAAAGAACAAGAGACTGGAAAAGGAGAGAAAGAAGCAAGTCAAGTTTCCAGTATTTAGAAGGATAAAAATATTCACATGATAAAAGGAAACAGACAAGAAGACAGGACCCTAGAGTTCCTTTTTCAATTCTACCATTAACATAAAAGGTAAGATTTGGCTAAGACTACAAAACCCATAAAATTCTTATTGACAACAGGCATGATCTCTTGTCTCTATCACTGTTATTCTTATTTGACAATGAAGGCAATCTTGATAAAACAAATGATATTATTCAATTTCTTCTTTAATACTGCTTTCCATTTAATTTTTCAAATTAAGTCTAGTGTAATGTCAAAGTAATAAAATATCTAGTATCCATAGGTTAATGATAATTTAGATATTAAACACAATTTTTCCTAAAAATTAGAGCTACCTACTCTACATGCGGTTATAGCTATAAGATCAAGTTAAAGAAAAAACACACTAAAATTAAGATAACATATATTTTTCAATACTCAAAATATAAATAAGATACTCCATAGAGTACAAATAACCATAAATACTACAGGGGGAACCATGTAGTTAATCTACCTTAAAAAATATGTACATTTTGTTATTTCAAAATGCATGTTTCCTTAATCTGTTGCCTTCACTCCATTATGCCAAAAAGAATCCTATTGTATGTCACATGTGAATGCTATCTCAGATTCAGAGGGGGGAAAAGCAGTTTATTTTTTTTAAGTCTCAAAATTGGAGACAGATTGGTGACATGGCTCAGTAGATAAGATAGCTTGCTGTCAAGCTAGCAACCTGATTTTGATCCCTAGAATCCACAGGGTAGGAGAGAACTGACTCCTTTAAGTTTTCCTCTGACCTCCTCACATAAGCCATGGCACATGTGTACACCAACACACACACACACACATATACACACACACACGCACACGCATAAACAAATTTTTTTTATTTGAAAGCATTTGGAGATTGTCATTTATATAGGTAAACATGGATCAATTTTACTTGCTGAGTCTTGTCTTTCTTCTGGTTTATTTTAATGTTGAGACTGAATTGGGTAAGTGTTTGATGTCTACCAGAGCTGTCTTCATTCTGTTGTTACCTCCCTGCATACCAGAGGCCTGTGGTAGCTACAGTTACCTTGGTAGTCTGTGGACTGGGCAGATTCTTTCACCCTCCTGAGATTTCTCAGCGCATAACTACTAGGGTGACTAACGCTTTCGCTCTGAGTGTCTCCCAAGTGCACTGGGTGTGCCAAAACAGCTCAGCACTGAGATGTGTAGAAGCATCAGATCTGTCTTCGTATCATCAAGATCTCTTAAGTATTAATTACTCTGCTGGAGGGATTCAGCCATGGTGTGCACTAGACCACTGGGGCTCAGAGAGTTTGAGGATCTACAGAAGAGCAAATAGGTGGCTTCACTTGTTGAGCTTAGGTTCAGGGTCATCAAACTCTAGAGTTATCCTCAGTCGATGGAATTTGCTCCCAACATCCAGGAAGGGCTACTAACCCCTAAGTACCTCTCTTCCTGAACCTAGTCTACTTTTCAGCTTGTCAGCACCTGATCTGTTACTCTCCACAACTGTCTCCGAGGGCTGACTCTCGGGCTAGGGCTCTGGCAGATTAAATGCCAGCTCCTGTGTATTATGAAGAGCCCCATTCTCAGGCTCTCCAAGGCAGTCCAGTTTCAAACAATAGGTTCTTTCTCAAATGGTGCTGGCCTCTGCTTTACAGAGTGATAGCACAGGGCCTTTCTGCTATTGACTGTCTGCCACAAGAATCACTGTCTTGCCAAAATCTACAATTAGTTTTAAGACTTGTAAGAGCTCTGGGATTCTTGCAAGTAGGATTCCTGCTTTCTTTTAATTGGGGCTTCCTGGTTTACCTTTAGGGGATAGCCTTTGACTCCCCATCACCTTATCATGGTGGAACTTGGCTCTTTTCCAAGATGTTTTCTCTGTATTTTTCAGATATTGTATTATAAATTTGTGAATTATTGATTCACAAATTGATTTGTTTATTTTTATTTTTTATTTCTGAGTGTTTTGCCTAAATGTATGTAAGTATACAATGGTCAGCAGAGACTAGAAAAGGGCATCAGGTTTCCTGGAATTAGACTTAGGGACTGTTGTTAGCTGCCACATAATTACTGGGAACTGACCCTGGGTCTTCTGCAATAACAGCCAGTGCTCTTAACCACTGAGTCATATCTCCAGCCCCCTTTGTGATTTTTGTAATCTCTTAGTCTCCTTTTCTCTTTGGAAGAGTCTATTTTTTTCCAACTCTTTTGCTTCACATTTAGGTAGTTTCTAGTCCTACATATTACCTGGAAGCCAACCCCAGGCATGCTTTACTTTTCTTGAACTCCCAGGATGCTCTTAAGGTCACCCTTGTGAAGTCTAGAGGGAGCAGAGCCCTCGGCAGCTCAGCTGGTTGGGTGGATGGTGGTAGTGGACGCTGTGTGCAGTCAAAAGGGCAAAAGATCTGGACAGAGAAGAAAAGCATTTTTTTTTTCAGTCAGTATTTGTTTTCTTATCCTCATGTAATCTACAGAAAATAGGTAGTAAATAAACTCCATATTCAGTATGTAACGGGTAATAATCGTATTTATGCTGTGTGTGAGGACAGATTATCAGGCATCAGAGAGGGTCTCGTGAGAAAAGGAGAGTTCCCGAAAATTCAAAGGAAATTCACAGCAGGAAATAATAGAATTGTTCAAAGATAAAATACTTTAGGTAACATCACCTTCACAGGTTTTTCACTGAGTAACTTAACATGTTCTGTCATGGGTGTAATGCTGTGTGAACAAAGCATCGTGTGTCTTTGAACATGAGGCTATGTGTATTCTGTGGTCACAAATGACTGAGCTGTGATAACTAGGCAAATCCATTCTTCAGGCCCTCACATTTTAGGACTGGGATAGAACTTTCACTTTTTATTTTCTCTCCAAATTGCTGTTCTTGAGGCCTTTTAGGTCTGCTCTGATTGCATCAACCTAGTCACAGTGTTTTAGACACTTCTCTGTAAGAAAAAGCCTGGCGTCTTGACAGGCCGATGGCTCTCCTGGCTTCATGCAGCTTTTCTACAGCTCACCTGCATAGCAACTGAAACAGCCTTCCAGCACCTTACTGAGTGACCGACTTAAAAAGAGAAATTGTACTCAAAAAATCAGTCTATTTTCAGTTTTCATGATCACATAGTAGAAAGCACTATAGTATTTTACAGTAATCTCATTTTGATGTGCCTTTGGATTATTATGATTCTGATTGAAGTTTTCATGGTTTGCTGGTTCCCAATAATTTTTTTATTGTTTTTTATATTACACATAATTATTTACAAAATGCAGCATTATTGTCCAGCATAGAGGGTACAAATCACATTAAGGAGCAGCACTGTAAGAACTGTCCTCTTGGCCCTTTGACCAGGCACACTAAAATCTGGTATCCTGTAATTGTGCTGTGTGCTTGGTGCTCAACACTGGTCTAGGCTGGAGGGCAAAATAATGAAGACAGCAGGTTGCTATATTAACTGAGAGAAGACTCAACCTGGAAACAGGAGGTGGAAAATTGAAGTCTTTATCTGAGGACAGAAGAGAGAAAAACCCAATTCCAAATACCATTCTAGAGGAAGGCCAGAAACCAAGGTCAGATGGCAGGATTTCAGACTTTTGAGACAAAACCATGCTTCAGAACCAGCCACTGGCTGAGAAGACCTACTGAAGAGCAAGTCTTCACCCTTTAATCTTGCATACTTTGTGTGTCACATGGTCCTTAGAAATGAGTACAAATGGCCTGGTGTGTTCACTGCTTGATGAACACTGTTTCTCTCACTGCCCTCTGAAGAGTGTAAGTAACCAGGGTAGAAAACTCAGGAAAACTATTTATAATTGGGCCATCTTCTCCAGGTTGGCATGCATGCGGTCCAGGAACTCGGATCTGATGCTTGCCATTTCATTTTTTATCTTTGTGATCAGACACTGATAACAAAAATGGAGAACAGGTACTCATGGGGCAGGGGAGGGGGGATAAAAAGGAGAAACCCAAGTTTTCCTTTAACTATTAAAGTAGTTTGAGCAGGAGTGACTTTGCCTTATATTATAATATTACTTGTGCATATAGTTTGAATATTTTTGTATTGGAATCTTTTGAAAGAAATTGTGAATGTATTTATATTTCACATGTACAAATTACACACAAACATACAAGGGTCCTTGGATCCAGCTTTCACCTGGCAGTGACAAGGCATCCTAGAAGGAACTCAGGTGGTGATGGGGCCAATGTGAGGGGCATCTATGGGCATCGGTCCAATCTCAAAGACACTGAGTTTTCCTGAAAACAAAACAGGGCCCCTCACTCTTGGAGGATCCGACAGCAAGTAGGGCTATCTTAAGGCATGCCTACTTTAAAGAAAATCAATTTGTTGCATCCCTATTTCTCAGAAGAGTCTGCTTTGCACCATGACATTGGGTCAGCCTTGATAATTGCCATATTGTCTTAAAGGAAACGACAATAAGCTTGTTTATGGAAGAGAAGGAGTTGAAGAAGTCCAATAGTCTGTCACACTGTGGAAACCATAGGAGAGGTTAAGGGTGGTGGCCATGTAGGACCAGAGCCTTCATGTGAATTTCTGAACAACAGGATGTTTCAGTCTTAAAAGCAACGAAGAAACTGGAAATCTGAAATGGGTTTTATTCTAGGTGAAATTGACTTGATTCATACATACTACATTAATTCATTTATAATTTTCTTCAAACAAATATTTAGAATGCATTTCCAGCGTGTGACATTGTGCTGAGAGTCGGGGTCATGGAGTTGAGTGGCACTGTCCCTGCTCTTTTGAACTTAATCTCATTTCACTGAGTTTGGGCAACAGCAAGAAAATCATTTCACCTGGAGAGGCATAGGTTTGTGATAGAGTTGGGTGCAAAGTGTAGTGGGGGAGAGAAGTGGGATGTGCAAAAACTAAGAAGGAAAATGGAGGATGGCAATGGGTGCGTCTGTGGTGGGGCAATCTCAGGGAGAAATGGTCAAAAACAAAAAGCTACCTTTGTCAAAGAATTCATTTTTCCTTATCAAGACACATTTTCTCTGAACTTATGTCTCTGAACTGATACTCAGACTCTGGTGCATGGACCCATCTCAGAGGAAAGCAGTATTAAAGGTTAATAAGATCTGGATGCTTTCGTGTTCCACCGTACTTGTATGTGTACTTGTGTCAGCACATTGCAAAAGATGGGATTCAGAAACAAATATGGGATGCCTGCTGTGTTCTGTTAAACTAGGCATTGGAGATGTGCATAAATACAAGACATGATACTCTTTCATGGTGTTCTTGTTTCATTTTGGAAAATAGGTATTCTCAAATCTTTTTGTTATGCAATATATTTTTTGGTGTTATTAAAATATTTTATTTTAAAATGATCTACAACTGTTATTAAGTTGTGGGTTTCTATCCCCAGTGTGGTGAGCATTAAAGAGCTGATCCTCCTAGCTCCATATCCTTAGACGGGAGGATATATCCTGATGCAACCACAGGCGCCAGGAAAATAGAATCATGGAATCATGGAGAAGAGGGGAAGAAAGCCTGAAAGCAGGGGCTAGAAGGACACAAATGTTAACAAGAGAGAAATAGGGAAAGCAGGGGTGCTCTAACCCTGGAGAGAGGGGGGAGGGCTGTGAGGGGAACGGAGAGAAAGAGATCAATGATGCTTAGGCTGTGTGAAAAGCCAAAGGGAGATGTATTATTTCATAAGGGCGCTGAAAATACATATGTAATATTATACACATCTGTTTATAAATTTATGAGTATATATATAACATTAATACTCAAAGAACAGGGCAAGAAATTGTGAGGGAGTGGGGGTCATAGAAGGACACAGAGGATAATGGGAGGCCCAGAATAATACACATACAATACGCATGTGAATTTCTCAACAAATTTAAGAATAAAAGCGAAAATGAATATGACCCTCCTAAAATGTTTGGTGAGTGATGCCTATTTTTAGTAGTATTATGGGATCTTGGGATAAAAAGATTGGAAATCTCTATTGTCATCAACGCCACAGGTTTAAATCCTTGCACCAGCTACTACAAATATAGCCTCGGGCCAATTACTGAGCATCCCAAATTGCCAGTTTGCTCACATGCAGTGTGGGCTTCTGAATGTGGAGACCTTGTAGGGTCCACTGCGAGGACTGACAACATCTTTCTGATGTATGTGGATGGTGCTTCATAACACTCCGAAGAAATTTTTGTATCTGAGACTCATGAGCATTAGAGTGACAGTTTATTCTGTGATGATATCAGCATAATCCACCATAGATTTTCAGGCCCAGAATGGACCAATCCTCTGGATCATTCCATTTTTTTCAACTTTAGCAGTGAGCTACATCCCAGTTCATCCACTTTAGATGCATTTCCACTTCAGATGATAATTGTAGCTTCTCAGTTACTCAAGGGCACATCGTTTTTGGATGGTAGACAAGAGTATATACACAATACTGGTCTAAATTATTAACAGTTAGTCTATGAACATCAGTGTCTGTGAATTTAGATGCTTTGTGGTGACCTTCAACTAAGCCTATACTGTCTGCTAAGACTAGTGGTAATTCTACGGAAATAAGTCCTAAAGTGTTTTCAGGTGGATCAAGCAGAGTTCAGACCTGAAAGTCCAGGCAAACATGCAGTGATGAGCATTGTGGTGTGCTCGCCCCAAACACTCCCAAGGTACTGACGCCATGTGAAACAGGTCCTTTCCCTCTAGCAAGTTTTAGCTATATGTCTGCTAGTTCTATCACCCTAGGTGTAGTGGGTACTTACGGGAGCAGAATACTATATGACATTGTGATTGATGTTTCAAACATTCTTTTTACTAACAGTTTTTTTCTTATAAAATGTTGCCACAAATTACAAATTATTTTCTTAGTATAGGAAAATATTTCTAAGAGCAGTTATGAATATGCAAGATTTTCTAGAATGGTACTCCTGTCACTTTAAAAATACTGATTCTTCAAAATAACTAAGAATTGTGGAGTATCATACCGCCTCCTTGATATCTCTCTGACTTTTCATCCAGTTAAAAACTTAGAACTTTATGAAGAGTTAGTTCTTGAATCCTGTATTGTGGTGTTAGTGTCCGTGGGGAACAGATTTATATGGAAAATGAAAGCCAAGAATTTTGCCTTAGGATTTGAATATAATAACTGGAGCTTTCTGATTTTCCCAATTAGCATTCAGTATAGCAGTATAGTGTCTTGGCATCAAAGATGTGGAGGCAATTCATAGAATAAAACTTTCAAATGATCCTTAATTGAGTACTTGTATTCAAGAAGTACATTATTCACTTAAAGACAACAGGAAACTTTAAGTTTGTTTGCACTGACTTTGAAGTGGCTCACCTAGAATATGATCCTTCATTCCCATCTCAAATGTAACTACCAGAAACAGTGCTTACAATCTGAGCTTTCCTAGTCAATATTTTTGCAGATTTAATTGTGCTGTTTGTTATTTGGTTTTGATGGCTCTAGTTTTTGATTAGGTTTTCAGTGAGTGAATACATATACTATGTGTAGCCATCTGCTCACGGGCACTTAGGTTCGTTGGAAATACTGCAAGTAGCACCGCGGCCCTGTTGGTACATGTCTCCTTTGCACGTGTTCCAGACTTTCTCTTGAGTGCACTCATCATTAGAATGCCTGCACCTTAGGAGACACACTGGTGCATGCACAGTCCCTCCTCCCTGTTCAGGGTCCTCATCCCTAGCACACGCCTGCATGTTTGATAATAGTGGATCCCTTCTAGCATGAAAATTCACAGTGCAAAATACACAACTGAAACTCTTCGAATGCTGACATGGTACAACAAGTGATAAATTAATATTTAACCTCCTGTGACAGGTCATAACCAAATTACTAGCTCAGCATGCACTAATAGATGAGAAATAAATTAATTTCATGTTTATACTTAGGTTCTAACTCTCTGTATAAGCAAATATTACACACATGCCCCAATATGAATTTCTAAACTCTTCAGTTTTTAAACATTTATTATGAATATTTATCTGTACTGTTTGTTAACTTTCACACACACACACACACATATCTTTTTTAGATTATGCATTTGTGGTTTAAGTTGCTTTCATGAGTATGATTTTTGTCATATGCTTTACTGTTACTGATAGAAATATTTTATTTTTTAATTTATTAAAAATAAATTATTGTATGCAAAAATTTGGTGTAAGTTCCACATAAACATGAAAAATGTTTATAAAAGATACATGGAAGAGGAGCTGGAGAGATGGCTCAACAGTTAAGAGCACTGGCTGTGCTTACAGAGGACCTAAGTTCAATTCCCAGCACCCACAAGGCAGTTGCCAGTCATCCGTAGCTCCAGCTCCAGGGGATCCCATACCCTCTTCTGACCTCTGTGGGCACTGCTCAACACAGTTACACTTAAACACATGCAGGCACTCATGCAAGTAAAATAAAAATAATAAGTAAAATATTTTAAAAAGATACCTAGAAGAAAAAGAGAAAGGAACCATTTTTTAAAAGAAAAAATAAGCACAAAATAGTAAGATGATAAATAAAATAGAGTTAACAACTGACAATGTTGGTCCCTTCCTGCAAACAGAGTCTCATAGTACATGATTTCAATGATAGCATTTCCTAGAAAAGGCAGAACTCCTGAAGGAGGAAAGAGTAGAGATTCCCAGGGCTTACAGGGCGTCTATAAAGAGGCAAAGCACAAGAGACTTTTGTGGCATTGAAACTACCCTGTACAATAGGGATAGATACATATCATTACACCTTTCTCTAAACCCATACAATGTGTGATACCATGAATAAATCCTTTTGTAAACTGTGGGCTTGGGCTGAGGTATGATCCCATTATTAATTGCTATAACAAAATTCCTGAAGCTGGATATTTTATAAAGACAAGAGGCTCAACTATGGAAACTGAAAACACAAGATTGGTGGCCCCATCCTTCTAGGTCTGGAGAGGCGTCTTCTTCACAACATGGTGAATAGTACCCTAGAATAAGAGCATAAGAGAGAAGGAATCACACGACAGGACAGGAGACCAGAAAGTGGAGAAAGACCAGTCTTTGAAAAAATAACAGTGGAGCTGTGATCCTCTCCCATGAGCCAGAGTTGTGGTCCATTCCCGTGCCCTCGAGCTGTGGTCCATTCCTGTGATCTGGAGCTGCTGTCTCTTCCTGTAAGCTGGAGTGCGGTTCCTTACTATGAACCTGGAGCTGTTTCAGTCTTCTTGGAGTAACTGCATTCCCCACAGCTCCTCCCCCGAGGTCTCAGGTTGTACATGGCAGAGGCTTTGCTTCTTATGCTGGTGGGGAAGGAAGGCCTCTGTTATTTGCAGATTCGGATCTTGGGAGGACTGACTCAGGAACTGACCTCCCACCTCCCCTGAGGCCCAGCTGTGATCCTGGGTATCCAGGCCTTGATCCTGAACTGATCCCATTACCAGGCACCCAGAGGTTTTCCATTATTTTTCTGTGACTCTTCTACAGCCCCAGGGTGCCTTCACCTACACCCTAACTGAACATCTAGAGATAAAAATCACAGTCTGGGAAGTGAAAAAAAAAGAAATAGAAAATACTGTAATAACTAAACTTATATAATCCTCAAGCTAAAATACGCAATTTAATTTTAGAACACAAATTCAAAATTCTGTGTCTACTATAATTTTTGAATATTATTTAATGACGAAATTATACTACCAGGCTTCAACAATAATGTGAAATTTGTCACTGTTCCTACGATGTGAGTTCGCCATTCGCTCCCTTTCCAAATTCTCCAAACTATACAAAGTCATTCAATGTAATCATGTTACTTCTGAAAGAAAGCAACACTAATAAAATTTTTAACCAGTTTTGCAAGAACTAATTCTTCTAGGAGACCATCATCAATCTCCTCCAAGGATAGTGTCATCAGTGACCAAATTATCGCACTCTAGGTCCCCGCATGCTGAGGACCATGCTGGAGACAAACCACATCCAAACCTTGACAAGTAATTGATAGTGATATTTCAGCATGGATTCTTCAGTCATAACAATACACCACTTTGGGGCAGAATTTTGATAGTCAGGACACTGTGCGTATTCAGGGCAAGGAATATACAAGAACTCTGAATCTTCTACTTAGTTTTGCTGTGAACCTAACATTTCCTCTACAAATAGAAAAACTCAAACTCAATGACAGCAAGGCTAGAAGGATCTGATGCTGGCAAGGGACTGATCTGGCACCTAGTAGACAGTTGGTCAGGGAATACCTTTGATAAGTTAACCCTTGCGTTTAGTGTCCAATGCTAGAACAGAGCTCAGGGGCCTGTGGGAGGGAGCCTGATCAATGGCTGAGCATATCAAGTCTGTGGACTTTGAGCAAGACAAATAGGGCAGCTGCCCACCCAAGAGGCAAAGGATGGACATTTGAGGGGCTCTGTCCTTGCTTTGTTGTTGGCACCCAAACAGGGTACTCAGAGCTCCCATCTGAGCGTGGAGAAGAGTAGTTGTAGGTGGTAACGGGTTTCTCCCAGGGACATTCCTGCCTGTTACTGCTTTCCAGAATCGCAGGGCTGACGTAACCTTTGCTTTCAAAGTCATGTCGGCATTGACGGCTGAGCCATCTAAATAGGGAGTTGAGAGCACAGACAGCCCATGAGGGGGCATGGTGGACAGGATACACAGTCCGGACCATGTGGCTTCCTCTGGCCAGAGACAGACAACCTTCTTCTGATGCTGGTTACAGTGGGGCCTTTGCACCATCAAGGCCGCATGACCCTGGCCCTGGGTCTTTATCGTGGCAGCTTCATGGGTGATCCAGCCTGATTCAAAAACTGCATCCTGCTTCTAACCCAAGGGAGGGTACCCTTAACCCACCTGGTTCTGTCCGGGAGTGTGAGCTCTTTCTGCCGAGCAGAACAAACCTGTTTTCAGCTTGATATCAGCGTGAACATGGGCTGTGGTTTAACTCGGTGCTAGGACGCTGGATCAGGTGTCTAGAAGGACCTCTGTGAACTGAGGATCCCATGAGCCAGCAGCTTCGCTTCAAGCTCTGGACTGAAAGTTAACATTTACCCACAGAGAAAGCTACTACTTTCTCATGCAAACAGGAAATACCACAGAGCACAGGCTGTGCCATGCCTGATTGACAAGTGAGGTTTTGTGACTCTTTTCTACCTACGAGTACTGGAGTTGAGAGTGACTTCACTTCTGCAAGATGGGCATGTCAGGCCAGATTCACCAGTTAGACCTCTAGCAGTTTTCACATAGGTTCAGTAACAAGTCCATCTCAGCTTTCCTGAAGGACTCAATCTAGTAGCCATTTGTTAAGGTTTGGATCTGCCTCTCAAAGGCTTACCATGCTACTGGAAGATGGGGATCCTTCAGATGAGGCCTAGCTGGAAGCTGTGGGTAACTGGAAGAGTACCCTTAAAGAGTATATTCGGGTCTTGGTCTCTTTCTGCCTCCAGGCTGGAAACGAAGTGGATATCTCTGTTCAGCCATCTTCTTCCCAGTGTAATGTTCTGCCTCACGTAGGCCCGGAAAAACGGGCCATTGACCTTGGACTGAGAACTCTCAAACCACAAGCAAAACTAAGTCTTTGTTCTATGAGTCGACTTTCTCGGGTATATCTTGTAGTGATGCGGAGGGAACACACCATATCAGAATCCCAAATGTGAAGCTCACGGGCGTCCTTCCATCTGGGGGCTGCTTTCCATCACTGCCTGCTTCCTGCAGCGGTTCAGATCAGCGGCAGTCCTCCTCGGCCACAGAGACTTGTTCTTTTTCCAGCATCGTAACTCAGAGTGAGATCAGCGTCTGTCTCGCAGCTTTAAGTAGCCAGCAGCTGTGGCTTCTTAAGCTCCACTTCTGACGCTTTTCTCCTGAATGTGGGTCGTTACCTCCTAGTTTCTCTACCTTCGGGACGTGCTCCCTCACACACTCCCCCACCTGCAAAGCTCCTCGTAGCCCTTCGCCCTGGGTGCCCAACGGGGCTATAAAAAACTGACACCCCCTCCTCCTGAACTTCATCAATGTGCATAGATGGCACATTGCTCTTTGTGATTAGAAAATCTTGACGTGACTCAGTTCTAACCTTTCTGAGATCCAAGGAAATGAAGATCCAGTGAGTGAAAGATGGAAGGAATCTCTGCCCAGCGCTGGGCTGCACAGCGAGGTGCAACCTGGCTGTGGCAACCCTAGCCCTTCCTGCCTGTGTCTGGAGCAAAGAGCAAAGGTTTCAGGTCCTCAAGGCCTGCCTCACTCTGGGGATTCAGGTCTTTTTCTTTCTGCACAGACAAGAAGGGAAAACCCCAAGATCGCACCCTGTGCCCAGTTGCCTTACAGATGATTCTTTCTCATATCCTGATGAAAGGAAGGAGAGGGAGAAAGAGGAGTAACTTGAGATTCTTGATGGAAAAATAATGATAGAAACTCACTTTTAATTCCGTCAAGATTCATGAGCACTTGGAGTATGTCGGTGTTGTCTGGATTTTATAACCCTCACTGGAAGCTGCAACAATGAATGGAGATGAAAGTGTAGGTGGAGGGCCTGGAGTGATGGCTCAGCAGCTAAGAGCTCTTGTTGCTCTCCCAGAGATTCAGAGTTCAGTTCCCAGCACCTACATGGGTGCCTTACAATCATCAATAATTTCAGCTTCCGGGGATCCAGCACACTTTTCTGGCCTCTGCAGGCCCATGAGTGCACATATTCACACAAGCATGCAGACACACATAGATAAAAATTGAATATTTTAAAAATACGTGAGTGAAGACTGTGATAATCCACAGGGCTGGTGTTTTCACTCAGCTTCAGATCGCATGGGAGGGATTGGATTCTATTTCTACAACAGTATAAAGCAAGCTCCTTACAGACAGTACTCAGAAAGAGAAGGCTAGTGGAGACAGGAGTAACTGCAGGGGTCAGGAAGGTCGAAATTTTATTTGAAGGTCAAAAGGAAAGGTGTTGATATTACTAGAAAGGAATATAATGCTAGTGTTTGGCTGATAACTTTAGTCAATCATAGCAGAAAGAAGTGTGAAGGTTTAGGATTACACATCCATTGTCCAAGAGGCCCCCGCTCCCCCTTGCACTCAGCCTTCCCCTAAGCTGGGAGAAGTTGGAACAGTGTTATCTGCCATTAGTGCTGAAGGAGAAAATTTGAGATTCTCTACTTTAAAATGGCTACATTATGTATTCAACAATATTGGGCATCTACCATGTGCCAACTCCGTTGGCCGTTATGTAGGGTTGGTACCTAGACAATAATTTTGTTTTCAGTATACAACAATCAAAGCCAGGCCCACCATGGCCAGACTAATCACTAACAATATATTACACAAAAACTGATTTGTAAGACTGAATTTGTATGTATTCAGTTTCAAGCTTTTCTGTTTGTTTGTTCAGGCAACCTTTAAAAGTCAGATGTATGTAATCTTTCACCAAATAATTCTCTTTTTCTCTATGCCTGTTCTGTTTAAGGAGAAAACCTCAATTCTCTATGCCAGAGTATATTAAAGATCTCTTGTGGTTCACATAATGTGTCCTCTATCTCTTGAATATAAATGTCTACATAATGTAGGTGAAATCCTAATTAATCTTTTTTTTGGTCCACAAGATAGCAACCATTTCTTCAAACAAAAACTGCTCACGCTTCACATCTTTTAAATGTCTATAATTTAAAATTTAATACAAACACTTGTTCCATGTGGATTTGTCTCACCTTTCATGGCATAAGCACAGATCGTTTATATTTTCTTATACTTTAGAGCTCATAAATAGGCAATTTTATGTTGTCCACTGAGCATTGGCCAAACACATGTACAATTTAAACAATGGGTAAAAATCAAAGTCCAGAGAGGGCAGCCCTGGGCTGTGCGACCCTTTACTCTCTTTGTGACTTCCTCTTGTTCCCATTCAGTTACAGCAACCATAATTTGTAGTTATTGAAACTCCTGTCAAGTGTACAGCAGGCATGCTGCCCTGGAGACCGAGAGGCAATATGAATACAGAATGGTGCAAGTTCTATTGTTTTTGTTCTATGGGCAAAACACAGCAGTGTGTTTAACAGCGAGGCTTTCCACAGGGAATGTGCAATTGATCTTTCAGAATAACACATTAAAATCATATAAAACAAAAATAAAGACAATCTGGGCTGTGGCTTGTGGGTTTATACTCAGCAACTCTGGAGCCTACAGCCCTGGCACCCGGAGCAGAGTGATGCCCCCAGAGTGGGTGGGAGGGACACTGCCAGCACCTGTGGGGCTCACTCCCAGAATTAGATTGTCCCCAGAAAAGTTTTCGTTTCTAGGATTCTCTGCTCAATTGTCACCTTGATTTTCATTTCAAGGCTTTCTTCTAGGGATGCTGGTTTCTGCTAACATGTTGAGTAAAGAGTTTTGAGGGCTCCATAGATCAAATTCTATAGATACCAAGTTTTCCATGCGTAGCTTGCTGGAGGAGGGCAGTTGGATTATTAATAAAATCTCTGTTTTAAAGAGGCATCTGGGAACATCAGCTGACTGCAAGCTGGGGAATAAGACGGTCTCACTGGCTCCCAGTAATGACAAAAGCACATTCAGTGGGAACTCTGATGAACTTTATGCCCAAAGTTCATACCAAAGTTCATACGGTTCTACCAATGTTAAGGAATCTGCTCACTCTCACTGGAGAGGAGGTTTGTGGTTATGAACAATTTCTTCTAACATTAACCACAACATCATGCCCAGATACTCAAGAAGGCTGTGTTATCCACTGCATAGTTCTCATCACAAAACTAAGCTAGAACAAACTCTCCCTAAGAACAACCTGTAAACTTGCAGAAAGGACTTAACAATGTTCTCTGTATACTCAGCACTCAGAAGGTTGAGAGGTAGCTATTTAAGGCAAACAAACAGATTTCACTTGGTTAGAATTCCCTGTGTATAAACTTTATAATTCTCTTTTTCATTATACAGTTTTCTTTTTTTATGAAGACATAATCATGACATGGGCAAGACTATCTAATTTTTCATTTTTGGCTGATCATGAATATAATCATATGAATATATATGAATATAAAAACATCCTTTACATCCTTCCAGGGATGCCTTCTTATTAAACACCCTTATTTTAATTCATTTAGTCTTATGTCTTACATTCAACGATAGTGCATTCAAGTCAACAGATTAAAATATGTCAACTATTATCTACATGCAAAAACTCCAGATAACAGGGACTGGAGAGATGGCTCAGTGGTTAAGAGCATGCCCTGCTTTTCCAGAGGACCTGGGTTCAAATCCTAGCATCCACATGGTAGCTAACAACCATCCAGAACTCCAGTTCCAAGAGATCTGACACCTCCTTCTGACTTCCTGGGGCATTGCATGACACAGGTACACTTACACACATGCAGGTAATACACTAATACACATAAAAAATAAAAATAAATGAAATGAAATATTAAGAAATTCCAGATAATAATGAACTAAGCCAAATTTAAAGAATTTTCTCTTTTTTAAAGGTTTTACCAATTTGGCCACAGTCATCACCACGTCACCTGAGAATAGGAGGCTAATTATGTCTGGCAGTAGCTGGTCCAGTATTGTGTACATTTCACTCTGTGTCATGATGGAGCTGAGACATCCTGGATAGATTGTTATCATCAGACAACTTGTCTGATTTAGAAAATTTTAGTGAGTTAAATCTGTAAACACTGCAATTTTGCCTCTCCTGAATATCTCATGTTCACACAAACACAAAGTATCCAGCCCTACAATGTGTGCTGTCTGAGCATTCTTGGCTCTGTGAACTTACAAAGACACTGTGAAGTCTCAAGTTCTAGTTAACAGTGTATTTGGGGAAGAGACTAATAGGCCTGTGGTCCCTTGAACTTGGTTTATTTAGTGATATCACTATTTGAATTTCTCAGGAACTGAGAATACTCAAATAATAAATACAAACAATACTTTATTGCAAAAGACCTGTAAAGATATGAACTATTTGGCTGGGGTGTGGCTCAGTAGTAGAGCCCTTACGGAGCATGCACGATTACTAGACTCCATTCCTAGTACCATACACAAAAAGGAAACACCAATATTTAGAAAGCAAATTAATGGATGGTAAATTATTTAATTTCTTTTTTTCTATCAACTTTATTGTAGGTCCTTGTAAATAGGCAACTCAATGATCTGGAGGAATAAAGGGTGCTGAAATGACAGTTCACTGTTATTCACATAGTTCTATTTTATTTTCCTCAACTAAACAAACCCTCTCTTCTCTGCACTTCCTGTTCTTAGTGCTTTTTACCATAGAGTGAAGTCCATATGGTCACTATCACTAGATAGAAAATCAGGAACCACAAGACATTTATGAAAAGGTACTATTGGATGCATAGTAGCTCCTCAAATGCATATAATGTAGAGATTTTTATGCACTGAAAAATTAGAGCCCCAGGCCTTAATGTACTATATAAGATTATATTGGGACTGTAAGATTTTATATATATATAATAAGTATATATAAAATATATAATATATATATTACTTGACCTAGTTCTAGCACACAGGTTCACAATTCTTTGGAATCTCAGAAGCTATAGGAATATGTTTTGAGTGCTAACAAGATGACTGATGGTTTGGTCCCAATCACTAATACATAGTGAATGTATTAGTATATTTTGTGTTTCTATGGCCAAACATATGAGACTACACATTTAATAAAGAAAAGAAGATCTAAGAACATGTTGTTGGTGTCCCCATGAGGTCCCTCTTGCTCCATCAGCAAATACTGGAGAAGCAGAAAGGAAACCAGTTTCATGAAAAATGACAAAGTTTGTGGTGGGATTGCTTTATAGCAATCTGCTTTTCTAGCAGTAACTCACTCTGCCAGATTAGCACTGATCACTTCTGAGGATGATGCCTCCAAAACCTAATCCTGCTGCATCATACTATACCTGTTAAGGATTCTACCACCTCACCATTACCACTGTGATGACTAAGAATCCAGCGCAGGAACCTTTGTGGAAATGCCTACAGCACAGCCAATCAGTAGCAGATAGAATTTTCTACACCATTCCTCAACCTTTTGTGGGAACAAAGAAGCTGTAGATGGATTTAATTATCAGTGAACAGGTATTTACTCTATATATCTGTGTAAAGAAATCTCAGTAAATATTCTAAACTGTAGCTTCCTCTCTTCCGATCTCGGTGGAACCTCCAGCTGTAAATGTCCTGGCTTCGTTCATCAGCCGAGTCCGGATCGGCGGAGGGCTGCGGATTGAATGATGCACATAAGACAGAGAGAGACACACACACTAGGTAGGAGGAAAGGAGAATGACTGACTTTATTCAGAGGCAGCAAGCCTTATATACCCTGAGGGCGGGGCTTTACAGGAGGTTAAAAGTTCAGGTTCTCAGGAGACATTTAGCCACATGACACACACCTGATGTAAACTGAGGAAGTCTGTAAAGGTCAAGTTGTTTACTTCGGAACTGCAACTGACAAGATCCTGCTAGCTCTGGGCCGAGAGCCTAGCACTAAGAGAGAAGGGCTGCAGGGGGGCCAGACCCTACACTAAACGATTGGTTCAGAGAACTTATAAGTTGGTGAATGTGTGGTGGTATGCCCAAAAAACACACAGAGGACCTAGCCCTGCCCTTTGCCTTATTTCTCTTTCCCATGAGTCTGTGTTCTAGTTTGCCTCTCTGCTGCTGTGATAAAACACTGACCAAAAGCCACTTGGGGAGGAAAGGGTTTCTTCAAGTTTAGAAGTCCATCATTGAGGATAACCAAGGCAGGAACTCAAGGCAGGACCTGAAGCAGAGACCATGGAGGAACTCTGCTCACTGGTTTGCTTCTCTGGCCTGCTCAGTTATCTTTCTTAGACAGATCAGACACACTTGCCCAGGAATGGTACTGCCCACAGTGGGCTGGGCCCTCCTATATCAGTCATCAATTGAGAAAGTATCTCACAGACGTGGCCATAAGCTAGTCTGATAGAGGAAATTCCTCAATTGTGGTTCCCTTTCCACAGGGGAATTTAATTTGTGTCAAACTGACAAAAAACAAACCAAAACCTCACCAGCACAGTCTGTTTCTGGGTCTTTATATACACACATATATACATATACATATATACATATATATGCAAATAAGTGATTTATTAACTATTCTGTGAATAATTCAAGAAAATGATTGGATCCAAGAGTGGGTTAGTGATCACCCTGATTTGTAGCTGTTTGGAAGTTATGGGAAGGCCTGGGTCTTGCTGTTAGCATCTAACATGCAGGCAGTTTTGCAGAACTGAGCCCTGTGTGAGGCCCAGAGAAGAACAAATTTATAGAATACAACTGAAAAATCCTGGGATTATTGAGTATTTTCCTATGTGTCCTTGAGCTAACTGATCAATTATATTCTTTAGGGTAGAAATTGCAGACAGGTTTGTAAGGAGACTCCAAAGCTGCATGGAATTAAAGCAGATCCCGATTTATTGGTGGCTTATTCTGGAATTGTTCTGTCAGTTGTGGAACCTTAACCATACTTTCTTGTGGATGTGCCTGGCTGAGTTAAAGGAGCCTATTTTCTGGAGGACATGGCCATGGCATAGGCTTCAGTGAAACCCACGGATACTAAAAGCACTGCAGCTGCTTTGAGTTTTTGTCATGCCACCAGGGCCTCCTTTCATAATGGTGCCACCACTGACCACTGCACAGTGTCCTGTTAAGGCAGCCACACATCTTGTTCTCCACTGCCCCAGCAGGCCATCCCAGTGTGGGACCTTCTGCCACAAAGAAAGGAGTCTGCTTTCCTCTTGCTGTGCCTAATATTTGACACCTGTGGCTTACATTGTTGGAAATGCATAGTTTCCATACAAATTTATCATTCAGTCATCAAAACTGAGCTTTTTTTTACCAGTTAAAAAGAATTTTCTAGTGTTTTGTCTGTGACTGCCCAATACTTTTCTATTGGGTTAGACATCCCTATTAGTTTTTAGAATTATTATGTAGGGATATTTTAAAATAGAGTCCTTTTTGTCTCAAACACAGGCTTACCATATTTTTCATACATTTCACATTCTTGGGTGATTAACAATCATATTTAGAGGCCTATACTAATCTGGTCAGAAGAACTTAAAGAGACAATTTTTTGTCTCTTGCCCTACAAAGTCAACTAAGTCCTAGGGGACTATGGTACATCTCCTGAAATGTCCTGCAATGAGTCACGTGTCATCTTGGTCAAGGAGGAATGGAGAATGCATTAGATGGACTCAAACCAGTATCCGGTCTACAAAGAGGAAGGTCAACCCAGAAGAAATGTTTCCTCAATGCTTCCAAGTAAAGCTATTATCTAACAGGACCTTCTGACTTATCTTCACATAGATGGAACTGGTAAAAGAAAGGTCTAGGGAGCCAGAGGCTCCTTCATAGCCTATGTGACCCCCAAGGACCAGCTCCTCAACCGACCTTATAAGTAAAAATAAATTGGTTTATTTGAACCAACTGCATGGTCTTAAACACCCAACAGGAAAGTATTAGCCAAAATTAAAGTAATTAGTATGCTTCTTTCAAAATGCAAGGAATTGTACTTCCCAGATGTTAAGTTTAAGTTCATATAAGATGTTATCTGCACAATTTCTCACTAATGATCTTGTTCCTAATAAGAAAATGCTGCTCAGTTGTAAAACTTCAGTTCAACACTTCAGCGCCTACCTGCAGCTAAGGAAGACAAGCCCACTATTGTTCTAACCTAAAAGTTAAATAATGGCTAAATTCTTTTCTCTCCCAGTCTAGAATTTCTTTTCTCCAGTCTAGAAACCATTTGGGAGGGAGCTTACACTGATCCAAGCACTCCAGCATCTATCAAAATGCCTGAAAACAAATCTTGACTTCATCACTCCCAAGACCAGTCTTGGCGGCCAGAAGAAAATGAAAAGGAACCCAATAGATGAACATTTTTGGAAGGCCTCGTCAAGAAATTCTAATGGACTTTGATTTGGACATTTAAGGCTTGCCCTATTCCAACTCTTCTGGGTCCCTGTCTAGAAAGTACAATGCTGACTACTCTTGCATTTACTTCTTCACGTCTTCCAGGCACCATTCAGGGACTTTCTTTTCCTCCTAGAGCGAACAGTTATGCAATTTGGGGGTCTTTTATACCCACTAAAGGGGTTCCCAAATTGCCACAACCTGCCCTTTATTCAGCATGGAGGAAGCCAGAACAGTCAGCACCCAATTTCCCATTGGGAATTAGGGTGACCTCTTCAGAGGATGGTGAAATAAAAATAAAAGGTAAAAATGTATTAGACAGTTTAGAGTAAAAAGACCCTAAAAAAGTACCCAGTTTCTTTCTTGGTTAAAAGTCAAGACATCCTTTTGCCTTTTAGCAGCCTACACTGTGCCAAAGAGCAAAAATGACAAAAGTATTTGAGAGATCTTATCTAATCCTTAAACAATTTTAGGGTTACCTCTTCGGAGGGGGAAATGTTAAACTGGCAAACAGCCCCAGTTAAAATTAAGTGGGGTAGACTAAACAATCTCCAGCATTTCTGTTGAGAAAACCCATGTTTCAGTTTCACTAGTCAATCATTTGGTCCTAGGACCACCCCCCGCCCAAGGAGAGAGGTTCACTTTAAATTATGCTAAATAGATGGGTGTGTTAACGACGTGATGATTTTTTTTCCTGTCTGGAATCCCACCTCCTGGGCTGTGCTCTCAAATTTTCGGCCCAGAGAGTGCAGTGAATCTGGCTGACTTGGAACTTCTGAGATCGGAGTCTGAGTGGCTCTTCATGGGCCCTGCACCAGAACAGTCCCAGCTCCCTTACAGTCTGGGTTTTTGTTTTTGTTTCCTCCTAAAAATTATTTTGCTTTTTTCTGGGTCATTTATTAGACATTTTCTTTCATGGTTTCTAGGGCTTTGTGATATTTAGAAAATAATCTCTCACTGCAGAATATATGTTCAGAGTCCTTTTGTCTGTCTGCTGGCATCGCTCAAATGGGGAGGTATGAGCTGTCAGGGTTTAGGCTCCACTTTGGTTGCTGGGTAACGTGTCTGCTGGGGATTCTATGGCTTCTGAAAAGCAGGAGTCTCTCACCCTTAGTCTGAAGTCTCAAGCTTCTCAGTCAACCTCCAGCTAGGAGAGGCTCCACCACTTGTTCTCCTCCCTTCTAAACTTCTGAGGCTCAGGTTGATTCAGGACAATTACACCAGTCAGCATGCATTTTCTCCCTTTGGGGCCTTCAGAGATCTAAGCATCAGGCTCCGTCAGGGATTTCCTGTCACTCTCACCAGGAATTCCTAGCTGTGACTCTAAAGGAGGAAGCAGGAAAGGCAAACAACTGGAAACTGGGAGTGTGGGGGTTAGTGGTCCCACATCGTGATAAATTTCTAGATTATTAGAGAAAATCCAGCTTTGTAAGTGGAAAGTCCTCTCCAGAAACAGTCTGATAATTTACTCAAATCTCCATTTCTATATCTTGGGCACATTTAAATATTTTTTACCTTCAACTATTACTTATTTACTCAAATATTTCTCAGTATTTTCTTCCTAAATGTTAATTCCAGCCTGGAGGCTGGTTGAGAAGCTTGAGATTTCAGACAAAGAGTGAGAGACTCCTCCCTCAGAAACCACAGAACCCACATCATGAACCATCACCCAGCAACCAAAACTGAGCCTGAATCCTGAGAACTCATAACTTCCCATTCTAGTGGTGCCAGCAGACAGACAAAGCGGGCTCAGATTGAGATTTGTAGATACTGTGAGTTATTGGCTTGTAACTATATAGTTACTATTATCAATTCTACAGCTACTTGTGAAAGATTTTCAGCTGATATGTGTAAGATGTGAATGAGACCCCCAACAGTTTTGGACTCTGGAAGAAACCTGGAGCCAGAGCTTATCTAAGCCTTGCAAACCGCTCCAGATCCCAAATTCCTTGGCAGATAAGCAAGGAATTCACGAACAGCTCTGGAAAAGGACTACTTCCTGGACAGAAGCTTGCCTGAAACATCAATCAGATGTCATGGCAACCCTCCTCCCCTAAAAGCCAGGAGGTGGCTAAAGGTTTTTAAAAGGCTTTTGGGGACTTGGACAACGTGCTTGTGCTTCTGCTGGTGCTGGTGCTGCTGGTGCTGTGCGGGGCTTTTGAGACTCAGACTTGGGCTGATCACGCCAGCCCAGTTCCCCGGAGCCCCAGCTCCAAGATGGGGGTGAGGGGGCTAGCCTCCCCCATCTCTTCGGGGAGGCTAGCCCCCAAGGGAGGCTAGCGTTTCTCCACTCGTGGGTGCGGAGGAGCTAGTCCCATCTGGTCTTCTCTCAATAAAGTCGGGTCCTGTTAGCTGCCAGCGGAGTCTGGTCCCTTCTGTCTGCTGCGTCTCTCGAACCCTGAACCTGACAATATGCTAGGAATTTCAATGTGCATTATTAATTTATTTGCAAATTTAACTTGACAGGAGAAATCTACTGAGTGATAGTGGTTATCTTTGATTTCCAGCTGTAATGAGATTGTGACTACTGGTTTCCTGTTTGGCATAATGTTTACGATATTTATTACCAAAACTGTGAAAGCTTTCTAATTACTCATTTTGATATAGAGAATGGGATTATCAACTTTCTCTAAGGGCTGTGTTCCAGTTCAGTGATTTTCCAGTTCAATGATTTTTCAGTCCAGTGACATTCCAGTCCAGTGACGTTCCAGTCCAGTGAGGTTCCTGTCCAATGACATTCCAGTCCAGTGAGGTTCCTGTCCAGTGAGGTTCCTGTCCAGCGAGGTTCCAGTCCAGCTACATTCCAGTCCAGTGAAGTTGCCTCACATTCACAATGAAGACAGAGAGAAATGATTACATGCAGGTTGCTCAATTTCTCACAGTTCAGGACCCCCTGCCTCAGGAACAGTACTTCCAGAAGGGCTGGGTCTTTCCACATCAGTTAACTTAATCATAAATTAACAGTCCCCCACAGACACGCTCAAAGACCAACCCAATGCAAACAGTTCCTCATTGAGACTGTCTTCTCTGGATTTTAGGTTGTGTCAAGTTAACAAACAAATCATCACTGGCTAGAAGAAGCAGAGATCCCTTTTATCCTTCCATGTCTTTCACCTTGTGAGCACATGCAGTCTGCTCGGGAGGACATAGTAACGCGAAACTTAATGTGGACACCTTGATCTTAAATTTCCCATCCTCCAGACTTGTGAGGAAACAAATTTTTGTTTTTTGTAAATTACCTACTCTCAAGTATATTGTTAAATGCAAAGGAAAGACATATACAATTTCATATTGAAATGTTTAATTATAGAGTGACACACATATTTATTAAAATTTTGTAATTAAACATTTCAATATGAAATTGTATATGTCTTTCCTTTGCATTTAACAATATGATAAATCTTATCAAAAGACTTAAAGAAGGACCTATCCTAATATCTTTGAAATAAGGCCTGCTTGTTCTTGGTATATAATTTTAAAATACATTTGATTTTTAAAAATTTGTTTGTATTTGGGAATTTTAGTCTTCAATTCTGTGTGTGTTTTCTGATTGGATTTATAGGTATTATCCCTAACTCATGAAATGGTTAGAAATTATATATATATAATTAATTATATAAATATAAATTATATATAATATAAATATAAATTACATATAATTTATATTTATATATATATATATTTAGTGCTCTGAAACAGTTCGAACAGCTTTGGAAACTGAGTTTCCTAAGATTTTGGTAGTGTTTCACTCTGAATCTCCCTCTCTTAAGACTTGGCAGCAATATTTCAGGATTTCAGGAATGTGTGCTTGTGGTAAGGGGAGGGATTAGGTAGATTGATGATAAGCAATTTTTCTTTCATAAAAAATGCAACTTTTTTCTTTTTTGAAAATATTTTATTACATTTATTTATTTATTGTACATATATGCATATGTGTGTGTACACATGTACCACTGAATGTATATGGAGATCAGAGGACAGTTTGAGAGAGTCCTTTCTCCCCATCTATCACGTAGGACGTGGGGATCAAGCTCAGGCCATCAGACTTGGCAGCCAGTGCCTTTACCCTTGAGCTATCTTGCTGACCCATATGTGGCTTTACTTTGGTCATTTTGTTTCATTTTTCTATCAGTGAGCTGATTTCTGGACAAGAATATAAGTCTCAACTATTTGCTTGTGATTTTCTGTGCCCTGTGTCTTATTATCATTCTAAGGATACCAATAAATTTAACTTGAATGCCCAGAGGTGCTGCCAGGGCAATTTCCCATTGATGTACTTACAAAATTAGCTGATGGTTCCCAGGAAAAATCCCAATGATTTTGAAATATAAGCCCTTTTTTTTTGATTTGCTGAAACCTTGTTATTGGGAAAACACATTTATCAACTTCTAAATGAAAGTACCAAGAAGGCAAATCTTTGTTGTGATTGGACCGTGATGAGAAGGAGATGGACGTGGGGAAGGACATCTAACTAAAGCTGTACTGAGTGCAGGACATCCTATCCACCACAAATATATCACACTTCTGCTTTAAAGATTTTAAATAAGGTACATTTTGTCCGGCAAGCTAGGTGTCACCTAAAATTGATATTGAACTAAGACTTGACTTGTTAGATATTAGTATTTTAAACCTCATTAAAATATGTAGAAGTTTGGGAAATACTTTTATTACTTGCTTAAACCACTCTCAGACAGCAGGGCATCTTATCGCCTGAAGAATAATTTAGTTGATAAGTTTGTAGATCAAATCTGAGTGGACATATTGGACTTTCATTGCCTACTGCTCTGATACCTGAAAGACAGGTGTCTAGAAAATAGGTTAAATATACAGCTAGAATGAATAGAAAGAGAAAACTGGCAGATCACCTCATTCTGGCTCTTAGTGTTTTTTAACTACAAGCTTCTAGAGGCAAGGGATATAATGTTGTTAATGTGATATTTGTTACCACACATGGTGGCACAGACCTGTAGTCCCAGCACTGTTTGAGGTCAGCCTGGGCTGTAGATAGTGAATTGAAGATCAGCCTGGAAAACATGGAGAGATGCTATTTCAAAAAACAAATACTGGCAACAGATTACTGCTGGCTGAGGAAGATCTGTTCCTCCTAAAACAAGGGACTCTGGTTAGGCTGACTATGACCTCAGTGGATGAACTTGTGCTAAGGAATGTTTGGGGACACTAACTTGATGCAGTAGGCCTTAACACAGATGACAAAATATATGAATTGCAGTTGGGGGGGGCGTGGTATGGTACTGGTGGGGAGGAGGTAAAAAGATGATTAAGACTAATGAAATGTTTTGTATGAAATACACAAAGATTCAAAAAAAATTTTTTTTAAGAATTATGATCAAGTACAACCCCCCAAAAAAACCCAACAACCCCCAAACCCAACAACAACAAAACAAAACAAACAAACTAGACACCTGTTTTTTTCCAGCAGCAGATGTCTCCATCATTTACTTGGTTTTGGTGTTTGCTCATTCTCTCATTTCTGGGAGTTTATCTTATTTAAGCATGTACATAACACTGAATGAAAAGTTAGTTAATCAAAGTTCTTTGGTTCTGTTGAGCCAAGTAGTACTCAAGTCTCAACTATCTCAGTGTGATTAACAAACGCAGCCTTTTGATTCAGAATAAGATACGTTTGTACCAATATCTTTATTTACCTGCACTTGGAATGCTAAGTTGACTGACCATATGTATTAAATGACAGAATACATAAAAACTCTTAGTATCCAAGTCATTGATCTCTGTTCACACGTATATTGGACAGCGTGTCTTGGGAACACTTTGGGTTGCACTGTATTGGTTATACCTCATTGTGTCACCTTTATGGTTTTTCCCATGTATGAAATTCATATTTAGTTACTGAGAATGCACAAATTAGGAACCTTAAGATAGCACAACAAAGATATATATATATTTGATCATAGACAGAGGGGAAAACAAGGAGAGGAGAACCATGGGAATATTACGGTTAGTAAGTACCTGGGATAGTAGCTGGCTCAAATGATAAAATTCAGCAGGAAATGAGTCCAGGGTCTCTAAGCAAAGCTAGCACAGGGCTATAACTCACTCTAGCTTTTGATGTAAATATAGACTCATGTGGCTGGTTCTTTCTTACCATCCAGATATAGTCCATTTTTCCTTACTATAGTGAAATAGCTGAGGCTGCATGATCTTAAAGGAAAATAAGCTCTTCTGGCTCATAGTTTGGGAGGCCTGAAAGCCCAAACCTGGTAATGGCTTTCTTGCTCAGCAGAGTCCTTATACAGCACAGGGGCATCACATGGTGTGAGACAGAGAATACACTTGTAGGTGTATCCACTGGTCTCTCTCCTTATAAAGTCATCAGGATTCCATCATGGGTGTTCCACCATGGGTACTCCATTTTGATAATTTTATGCAGTCCTAATCACCTCCCAGAGGGCCCATGTCTAAATAAACAGTGGGATTGTTTACCATCTTAATACATCACAGCAAGAACGCTCGCTCGAGGGGACAGGCTGCTGCCCCTCATCTGGTTAAAGCTGAAGCCAAGTCACTGAAGAAATTTCGTTTTACTAAAGACCCATACTCTTACAAAGCTGTGGAATCGTCATCGCTACCTGGTAATTATTAGCTATAGGAATGTATTACTGCTCTCTTAGTTAGTCTGGAATAATTGTCTTAATTCTTCCAATGAAACCGTCACTTTAAACATTTTCAAAGCTCTGCATGACGTAAAAGTTCTTTTACTTATTGCTAATAAAAAGTAGGATCAGATAGCTCATTAAAATTGGTTAGTAATGCTGGTATTCACTGTTCAGAACGGAGCATTGTGCAGTGTTTTCAAAGGCCTATTTCAGCCAATGTATCTCTGAATTTTCTTTTAATTTGACAACATATAAAGCAATTTTGAAGACAGAGCTCTAGTTCAGGATACTCCTACGAGTCTTTAGTGATAACAAGTCAAGGGTCAGGAGGACTTAGTACTGAAGCAAAAATAACTTAACCATTTGCAATGTATTGAGCTGGATTATACATAAATACAATGTTTATACTGTATCATAGTAGACTGCAGAATGAGAATAACAGCTTTCCAATGCCAAAGAAAATATAACTAAGAAGAGGAAATTTTGATGACACTAAAAATGATTTTGTAGTTGTCACCGTGAAGTTTGGAAGAATTACTATTATACTGAAAACTATAATTTGGTAGGGCTGGATAGATGGCTCAGCAATTAAGAGCACTAATTTCTCTTGTAGAAGACCCAGGTTTGATTCCCAGTACCCATATAGCAGCTAGCAATGGTCCATAATTCCAGTTCCAGAGGATCTGACACCTTTTTCTGGCCTCCTCGGGCACTGCATAACATGGGTGCATTTACACACATTCAAGCACTGTACTCTGACACAGAAAATAAAATTAATAAATAAAATATATTTTAAAAATAGAAATACTATTTGACAGGCACTATGACACAGAAAATAAAATTAGTAAATAAAAGATACATATTTTTAAAAATAGAAATACTGTTTGACAATTAGATCATAAACTTTGTCATCCTATGTCTGGTCACTGTGGGACCCCTGGAACCCCTCTTCAACCCAATAACTGCTCTCTTCGCTTCTGTAAAAAAAATGCTTGGCTATAGGACGTCAGAAAATGGATAAATATAACTCCATCTTGTTCTTTGTTCCTTCTAAGTATTCACAAGGCCACAAGATTAAATAAGGCTAAAACAAAAACTAGCAAAAGGTTTGAATAATAATCAACACATTCCTTTGCCCTGAAGGCAGCACCCACCAATAAGAAACCTCCAAACCTCTATTAACCAATTTTGGTATATAGTTCATTACAACCAATTAATTTAAAATATGCTTGGCGCCTGGGCTCCTATAACCAAACAGAATGTAACACTGTTATTCTCCACCTTCCTTTATCTCAAACTTATAAAAGGCTCCTAACCTCTCTGCTCGGGGCTCCCAGAACAGATCCACTGTGTTGGTGAGGTCTGGGGGACCGAGCTTAAGCTTGAATAAAGGCTCTTTGTTTTTTTGTATACACTCCGGACTCTGTGGTGGTTCTTGAGGAGCCGTTCTCTGGGCATAACAGTCACTTCATAGACATATCAGTGCGTAGGTATGTAGGTATAATCCTATTTACTGAATGATTTTGCTATTATCAGTCAGCATTTTCCAGAGATCATTCCTCCAGCAGTCATCTGTTGCCAATAGCTCCTCATTTGGTGTGCAACTTTGCCAGGAGCCAGCCTAAAACTTTAATTAAAATAAACTTAAAGTGAAGCCATCTTGGCCCTTTCCTTGAACTTAAGTTTCTGTTTACCCTCTATAGAGCCATTTTTCAAAAATCAGGTGATTGCTTGGGTGAGCCTAGGAGCTACAAATAATATATCTCCTAGCAACAGTTTCTACCTGACTGCACAGTTCATTATTGCTGCCCCTGCCCTGGAATTTCCTTTCAACTCTATTACTGTAAAAACCCTGCCTAGTTAGAGCTTGATCAGACTTCTTTTTGACTTGCTCTCTGTCTTTGTGCCTCCTGTCCCCCATTTGTCTCCCCTACCAGATCTACCCACGTTGATAGTGACCCGCGGGTCGGGGCACAACTCCATAAGCCACTCCTCCATCCATGCTGGGATTTTGGTTGGCTAGATCCTGTGCAAGTCTTGGGAATGCAGTCACAGTCGATAGGAGTTTATGTGTAAAAGGTGCTGCAAATTTCAGAATTTCATTTTTCTTTACATTGTGCATATATAGTACGTTTTCATTATTCATTCTTCAGTTGATGGACATCTAAGCTATTCTATTACCTGGCTATTGTGAATAGAGCAGCAAAGAGCATGGACGTGCAAGCATCTTGGTAGTAGGATATAGAATCCTTTGGGAGCATGGCAAGGAGCGGTACTTCTGTGTCACATGGTAAATCTATTGCGACTTCCTCAGGAACCTCCACTGTGATTTCTCATAGTGGCTAAGCCAGTTTGCACCCCACCAGCATTGAATGAGTATTCTCCTTCCGCCACATCCCCACCAGCGTTTTTTGTCATTTATTTAATTTCTGTTTGTTTGTTGTTTCTTTGTTTTAGTCTTAGCTATTCTGACTGAAGTAAGATGATAGTACAAAGTGATTTTAACTTGCATTTCCTTGATTGCTAAGGATGTTGAACATTTAAAAGACTATTTCTCAGCTATTTGCATTTCTTCTTCTGAGAACTCTATTAACTTCTATGACCTTGTTTTTAATTAGGTTGATTTTTAATTTAGTATTTTAGTTACATGTGTATTCTATAGACCAGCCCTCTGTCCGATGTATAATTGGTAAAGATTTTTTTCCCCGATCTGTGGGCTGCCTCTTCAATCTCCTTTGCTATACAAAAGCTTTTTTAGTTTCATGAGGTTCCACCTGTCAGCTGTTGGTCTTAATGCCTATGCTTTGGGGCCCTGTAAGCCTTTTCCTGCACCCGTAAGTTGAAGCACATTCTCTACTTTATCTAGTATACTATTCGGTAAGTCTTATGTTGAGGTCTCTGATCCATTTGAAGTTAGTTTTATGTAGAACTCGAGATAATGCTCTAGTTTCTTCTACATGTAGCTATTCAAATTGATCAGCTCCAGTTGTTGAAGATGTTATCTTTTTCTTTCAGTGTGTATTTTTGGCTTCTTTGTCAAAAATCAGGTGACTGTAGGACGTGAACTTATATCTGGGTCCTCAGTCTGTTCCACGGATCGATGTATCCGTTTGTATGCCATACAATGCTGTTTTTTACTGCAATACCTTTGCAGTGTAACCTGAAATCAGGGATGCTGATGCCTCTAGCAGTTCTTTGATTGTTCAGGGTTATTTCAGCTATTCTGGCTCTTTTGTGTTTCCATATGGATTCTGAAATTGTTTTTTTCCAATTTCTGTGAAGAATAGAATTAGAATTTTGATGGAGTTGCATTGAACTTGTAGATTGCTTTCGGTAACATAAGATGTTCATGTCACAATATTAATTCTACCAATCCGTGAACATGAGAGGTATTTCCATCTTCTGGTGTCTTCTTCAATTTTCTGCCATCTGTGTATTAACATTTAATTATACAAGTCTTTCATTTCTTTGGTTAGATTTATTTCAAAATGCTTCTGAGGTAATTACGAATGGGACTGTCTCCCCAGTTTCATTCTTGGTACATTTATTGTCAGTATATTGTAAGGCTACTGGCTGTGTGTGTGTGTGTGTGTGTGTGTGTGTGTGTGTGTTAATCTCTTATCTTGAAGTTCTAGCTAAGATGCCAAGTACTATATTGATCAGGAGTGGAGAGTGGAAATCCTTTTCTTTTTCCGATTTTGGGGAAATGCTTCAAGATTTTCTCCATTTAGTAAGCTTGTTGCATATTGCCTTTTTTATCCCAAAGGATATGTCCCCTCCATCCCTACAGTCTCCAAGACTTTTATCATGAAAGGGTGTTGGATTTTGTCAAAGGCCTTTTCTACATCTAATGAGATGAGCCTTTGTTCTTGAGTCTATTTATATGGTGGACTACATTCACTGACTTTCATATGTTGAAGCATTCCTACATCTCTGGGATGATGCCAACTTGGTGGATCATCTTTTGCTGTATACGCTTGCATTCAGTTTTCAAGTATTCTATTGAGAATTTTTACACGTATGCTCATCAGGGAGACTGGCCTAGAATTCTCTGTTTTTGTTTTGTCTTTATCTCATTTAGGTTTCAGGGTATTGCTTGCTTCGTGAAAAGAATTTAGGAGTGTTTCTTCTTTCTCTGTTTTACAGATATTTTGAGGACTATTGGTTTCAGTTCTTTTTGAAGATCTGGTAAAATTTTGTGCAGAATCCACTTGGCCCTGGTCCTTTTTAAGTGGGTGGATATTGTTATTTCCATCTGGTTGATTGTTAAATGGGCCTCTTAAAATTATTTACTTCATCTTGGCTTAGCTTGGTAGTTCATAAGCATCCAGAAATTCATCTAATTCTCTTTTCAAGTTTAGTAGAATACATTTAAAAAAAATTTTTTTGAGAAAGGGTCTTACTGTAGCCCCCATTGACCTGGAACTAACTATGTAGAACAGTCTGGCCTTGAACAGAGAGCTGCCTGTGTCTGCTACCGAGTGCTGGGATTAAAGGCATACCATCACAACTGGCACAGAATACACATTTTTAAGTTTATTCTTAGGCTTTTCTGAATTTCCTCAGGGTTGTAATACCACCCCTTCTCCAGTGTTACTAATTTAGCTAAACATTTGTTAATCTTGTTCATCTTTTCAAGGAATCAGCTATTTATTTCACTGATTCTTTGCATTCTATATTTTTATTTCTTTAATAAATTTCAGCCCTGATTTTGATATCTCTACCCATTAACTGTTTTCAGGTGTTGTTTATTGTTTTTCCCAGGCCTTGAGCCACATCGTTAGATTATTATCTTGAGATCTCTCAACACTTTGGAAGTAGGCATTGGTGCTGCATACTTTTCTTTTTGACTGCCTTCATTTTGTCCCGTACGTTTTGATAGCTTTCGCGTCAGTTGTAAACCCACTGAGTTTTAACCCCTTCCACCACAGTAGGCCTTCATAACTCTTCCCCTTTTTCCTATACCCACCAGAAGAGTCTCTTCTGCATTTCTATACCTATAATAATCATTTTACTGCCACTAATGCTTCCAACCCATATCTCTTTACCCTCCGATGTACTTATCTCCTCGCTCTTCCTTTCTCCATTTTTTCTTCACCTCACTGCTTTCTGATACACCCTGTTATTTCTAAAATAGCTGAGACACATCTTCTCTAAGCAGTACCCCAGCACTGCTGTCTCTGAGCCATAGCAAGCACCATGCAAAGGGTCTCCTCTAACTAGGCAAACTCAGGTCTGACAATAAAGAAGTGGCGGGGGACCACTGCATCTCTCCCTCTAAATTAGCCGCAGAAAGCCCAATATTGGGAGGACTCACAGAAAACAAAACCACCAAAGAGAGTTGGAAGGAGAAACTACAGTTGTAAGATAAATCCATTCCAACAAATGCAAAAATGACAAAATCCACAAAGAGTGCAGCACACATACCCAACCTCTCAGCTTTCCTACAACGGAAGTCAAAATTGCTGAATTACATCACAAACTGTGCCCAACTCAAGAGAGGTGGGCCATAGGAGACTGGTATTATCAAGGGAAAATGAGGATACTTTAAATGGGGAAACGGGCAGCAGATCCCAATCTTCACTGAAGAAATATTAGCAGGTGATTACTGTTGAGTGAGAAAGAGCTAATCTTAAAGCAAGGGACTCTGGATAGGCGGACTAGACCTCAGTGGATGAATTTGCACTGAGGAATGTCTGAGGACACTAACTTGACACAATAGGCCTTAACACAAATGACAGAGTGTACGAATGCCAGAGAAGGTTGTAAGAGGGTGTCAGCGAGGAAGAGGGTAAGAGTGATTAAGACCGAATCATTCCTCAGAACCACAGCAAAAAGTATCATCAATAGACAAGACATGCAGAAGAGCAAGCTTCAGGAATGGAGGACACAGAACAGTAACACATGCAGAAACATGGAAGGACAAATTACAAACCCAACCAATATTTCAAGAAATCTGAGATATAGTCAAGTGACCAAATCTGAGACTGCAGGAGACAGAGAAAGGAGGACCAATAAAGTAGAAAATAATGGCAGAATGTTGAATGAAACTATAGCAGAAAACTTCCCAAACCTAGATAACAAGAAGCATGTTGACCCAAATACACACGGCCAGAGAAAAGCCCCTCCACAACACAGCATAGTCAAGATGTAAAGAGTACAAACTAAGAAGCAGAGCTGACAGCAGCACAGGAAATTTGCTACCTTGCATGCAAAGGCAGGAATGTCAGAATAGCTTCAGACCTTTTGTCAGCAAACCTAAAAGCCATTAAATCATGGTATGATACACTTCAAGCTCTGAAAGTATATGACTGTAAACCAAATTATACCCAGCCAAGTCATGTTGCAGAATTGATGGAGAAATTAGCATATTTCAGGACAAACACCATCTAAGGCAATTCACAGCACCCAAACTAGCACAAAATTAAAATATTTTATTTACTATTTTTGTTTTATGTGTATGAGTGTATTGCCTGCATGTATGCAAGTGTACTTACATCACGCAATGCCTGTGGAGGTCAGAAGAGGGCACTGGATCCTCTAGGAGTGGAGTTATAGATGGTTGTTAGCCACCATATAGATCCTAGGAACTTCAGGTCAAAAATCACCCAATCATTTCCAAAGAAAAAAAAAGATAACAAAATTTAATACTGTTCTAGACACATTAGGAACACATATAACATACCCAGACTAATAGAGGCCATATACTATGAACCCATAGCAAACTTTAAACAGGGAGTATTTCTTCTAAAGATCAAGAATGTGGGGCTGGAGAGATGGCTCAGCAGTTAAGAGCATCAACTGCTCATGCAGAGGATCTGGGTTTGATTCCCAGCAACTACATGGCAGCTAACAACCTTCTATAAGTCCAGTTCCAAGGGAATTCGACACCCTCTTCTGACCTCTACAGGCATTGCACAACAAAACTGTACTTACACACATGCAGACCACACCTCATACTCATAAAATTAAAACAATAAATAAAATACTTTCAAAAATAAAAATCAAGAATGAGACAAACATGCACACTCAAACCTTTCTTGTTTAGTAAGCTTTAAATTTTAGCCTGAGCAATAAGATAAGAGAAAGATATAAAAGGGATAAGACTAAGAAGATAGAAATTAAAATACTCCTATTTACAGAAGACATGATTCTATTCTTAAATGATTCTAGAGTCTACCAGGAAACTCTTAGATCTAATACACACTTTCAGTAAATTTGAAAGACACAGACTCAGTATATGAAACTCAATATACTTTATACATTCCAATAATGAGCTCAGGGAAAGGGGAATCAGGAAAAGTATCCCATTCATAATAACTCTGGAAATGCCTGCAAATAAACTCAACCAAGAAAGTGAAAGGCACTGAAAAAAGAAACTAGAGAAGACAGCAGATAGTGGGATGACCTTCATGACCCTGGACTGGCAGAATTAGCATCATGTAAATGGCCATATTACTAAAATTTATCCACAGATTCAATGCACTTCCCATCAATATTTCAATGTGATTCTTTACAGAATTAAAATAAGAATCTAAGACTTCAGAAGGAACCACAAAGACCACAAATAGTCGAAGCAATTATAAAGAAAAAGAATATAGCTAGAGGTATCACAATACCTGAACTCAAATTATTCTACACATCTATAGTGACAAAGACAGTCTGCTTCTAGCATCAAAACAGACCAATGGAAGAGAATAGATACCTCAGGTATAGACTCACAAAGTTGATGCCACCTAAATTTTGATAAAGCTATCCAAAATATTCGGTGAAGAAAATGACCTATTCAAGAAACTGTGCTGACAAAACTGGATATCTACCTACAGAAAAATGAAACTAGAACTCTGCCTTTAACCTTATACAAAAATACGGTTCAAGTGTGATCAAAACCTTAATTTGAAACTTGAAACCCTGAGAAACTACGAGAGGAAAACATAAAGAATACAGTTCAAGATGTTGGTATAAGCAAGAACTTTCTGAACAGAGCTCCAAATAGGTGAGAGAATAATCATAAAACCAAAAGGTAGGACTATATCAAATTAAAAGCCTGCACACAGCAAAAGAAATTATCAGCAGAGCAAGGAGATAGTCTACAGAATGGGGAAAGTCTTTCCACTGATACTTCAGAGAAGTGGCTAGTGTCCAGAATTTACAAAGAACTATAAAAACTAAATATCCAAAACCAAAACTACCAGTGATCAAACAGTAACTAAATGGACAGACAGCTCCAAACAGAAGAAACACGAGTGGCTAAAAAGATCTCCTTGGCTGTTTTCTTTTAATTATTTTTAATTTAAACTATTTTATTATTTTTATTAAATTTTTGTGCATTTAATACAATGCATTTTCATCATATCTCTAGCCCAATTTTAGTATATTTTTCAATGAGAAAATGAATTTTGTATTCAAAATAGACTTTGTGAGGAACTTTCACAAATATTCATCATTTATCAGTTAGTAGTTTCTGTTTCATATTTGCAGATTTGTTTTTGATATGAAAGATGGTTAACTGCACAAAAATCATTTCTTTTACAGTCAGGCTTTCTAGTTATCACACCTCCTAATGAAGCTTTCTTCTTAAAATGCATGTTATTATCCCCATCAAGGAACTATATATAGAAGATTTTCATCAGCTTGACGAGCTGTCAGCTCCTTCAAAAAATGGGTTTCTGATAACATCTGGTAATGGCTTCATTCCCAAACACAGTATTTCAAAATAAAAGACAAAAGGAAAAATATTTAATCTTTTATTGACATATTTACTCCGTAGAAAGTCTTCACCACTTGAGTTTCCATCAAGACTATTTTTGATGCTTAGCTATAGTGAGTTCGAAGCTGTAGCAGTTAGCATTTCATTCCCTAGCTTGCCTACAAAGGAGACTGTGATTGGAGCTTAGAGCTTCCAGATTTGTCCTTGAAACTCTTTGTCTCTTCCTAAGGAAAGAAATTCTCCTTAGAACTGATGACTGGATGAGAAACCTGATGTGGCTGTAAAGCTGGTCACCTCAAGTCCACTCGCTACTCAGGGGCTACTTGGTGCCCGCCATTTGCTTTGAGGTCCTATTCTATTTACAGCGAAATAACTATCTTTAGGTGTTACCGTCTCATAACGTTTTTCTAAAAAATAAACTCTGAAACACACAGAGAACTAACCCAATCGCATTGTTCTTCTCACTTTAAAATGTACTTGGTAATTTTGAGATTTGCCTTTGTTCATACATGAGGCAGCTTTATGTTGGTGATTTCAATGGTTGAGCTTTATTTTACTATTGGTGTGAAAAAAAATTAAAATACAACAATTCAACTTGTTTTCTCACTTTTAGATGCTTCTTAGAATTTTACACTAATAAGTGATTGTATTTTAGATAAGTCTTTCATTTGTTGATCAAATTCTGCTGAAAAATTAATATGGGCTAATCTCTGCCCTTATTAAATCAGTATTTCAGCCATCACAGAAGAAAATAACCAAAATAGAAATCCTTCGGAAAGTTTCAGAGAGAAAAGTAGCATGATTTGGCTTCTGTTTTCAAAAGGACGGCTCTAGAGGTGTGGAAATCTGAGTCTAAAGAGGCAGGAGAAAGACAAGGGGAAACAAGAAGACTATCAGGACGGAGACACGTGCTCCAGGTCAGAGATGGCGGGGGACGGTGAGGTGAGTCCACAGGTTATAATCAGGGTAAATTCAGGAAGTCCCTCTTTCCAAAAGGATTTTCTGGGATATAAGCTATGAGATGAAGAGAAAAGTTAAAGACAGATCTAAGCAATCCAATGAGCAGCCAGGGACTGGGGCTGCTTTCAACTAACAGGGAAGAAAGTTGGGAGTTTTGTGCACAGCAGACTAAAAGGTCGAGTACGAGCTCAGAAGGCCCAGGTTCGCAGCTCCACGTCTCATAGAATTGGCATTCCTTTCTTCCACATCTCTTTGCAGTGAGTTGAGAGACAAACACATTGCGCTGAAATCCAGATCCCGGGAGCTGGAATGTACAGTTTGACTTCAAAAACAGTTATTTCGTATGATGGAAAGCTTCAGCAATCCCCGTGTAAGCACATTATTCACATCCTCCCTGACGGATTCACTCACTTACCCAACTGCACATCAGGAAGGTCCCAAGGATACATAAAGCACAGTACTTTCTTTTAAGGGAGAGAAGACAGAAAATAAATGAAAACAATTTCTCCCATTTATTGGCCCTTAAAATTTTGAATAAATGTGATTGTAACAAAATCATGCATAATATATTCTTGAGGGACATACAAATTACCTATAAACTTTTGAATGTCTAGAATTATAACTTTATTCTATTTAAAATATTAACTCGTATTGTGAAACTTCTAGATCTCTTGTTAAACAGACTATTTTATTTCTTTTCCTTCTTTTACATTTGGGTTTTATATTAGTTTCCCAGAACTTCCATAACAAAATAATACAAATTAGGTAGCTAAAACAAGAGAAATTTATTGTCTTACAGTTTTAGAGCCAGAAGCCCAAAATTAAGACATCAGAGAATGAAGGGTGGGGCCCAGGTCTCTCTCCTAATTTCAGCCGGCTGCCAGCCATGTGGCAGGGTCAGTCCAGTCTGTACACGATGCCCATTTTGGCTTACATCTTCCCTTCTCATAAGGATATCAGTCATAAGGAATTAGGAGCCCATGTGACCACTGAACTACAAGCTCACTGCAGCTAGGCCTGCTTGCACCTGCAGTTCTCCCTTATCCAAATAAGGTCATCCAGTAAATGCTCAGGATTAGGATTCAGCTTTGGACACTTGAGAACAATCCAACACTTCTGTATCAGCATTACAATATTGCTGCTGCCGAGTGATCATCTAAATTTACAATGACACCCATGTCCATAAGGTCCTGAACTGAAAACTATTAGTGTACGGAGTCTACATTAGACACAAGCTCTGTAGTGGTGATATAGCAAGGAAGGCAGCTTTCTGATGAGTTATTTTAGTTACTATTTGTGGTTAAGGTCCAAGCCCAAGGCCCCAAAGTAATCTGTGAATAATAAAGTTTATCTTCACCCTGGGAAAAGAGTATCTGAGGTTAACTGAGCCAGTATAGAGTAAGACCAGGTGCACCATGCAGTAAAAAACTCAGGACCTAGATGTCAGTGTGTGGTGACACAGATGACAAGTGGAGTAGAAGTCCTGAAGACTGCAGATGTTGTCATTTAAACAGGAAGCGCTGTGTGGGCTGCTCCAAGTCTGATGTTACCATCCAGCCTAATCCTGAGTCTAAAGTCAGATCCATTTGGAATGCTGTGAGGAATCTGTGAAAGTCTCATGGGTGTTCTATTTGTACCTTCTCCCAGTATGTGGAAGTACCTTTTGGCATCTGAATATGTGACTCTTATTTAAGAAGGAGGTAGGACTAGCAACTGTTTATTCACTAGTTTGATTTTAAAAAATTTAATTGCTGATCTTGGGACTGGAGAGATGGCTGAGTGGTCAAGAGTATGCTCTTGCTGAGGAGCTGAGCTTGGTTCCCACCATCCATTTCAGATGGCTCACAACTGCCTGTGACTCTAGCTTCAGGAGATCTGACAGTTTTAGCCTCCAAGGGCACTGAACTCACATGCCTATACCCACATGCACACACACACACATGCACATAATTAAGAATAAAACAACTTTTAAAAATTGATGATCTTAAACATAATAGTGGGGGAGAGGTGAGAGTACCCCAAATTGTTCCTAAAACTATTGGAGAAAAGAATCCTTTGGATGGATAGAAAACAAAGGTAAGACTGAAATGTTAACAGTTACCACACTGAAACTGTGACCATACAGGATAAATGAGAAAAGAAAAAGAACAACCCAACTGCAGGTGCTTACATGAAGCCCACTGAAGATAAGCTGTCACAGAAAGGCTAAAGGGAACAGCTGAACAAAGACACTCCTTTTTATTACAGAACTACATTGCTTCTTCTATAAAGAAATAGTAATGTTCTACAGAACTCTTCTCCCTACCAATAATGGTCACATGAATTTTAAATTCAGAGCAGAATAATGGTGCCCTTTGTTAAAAGGCATTGACTAGCCAGTATTAATTGACACACATTCGTAATTAAAAAGCAAAATTCTAAGCCGAAGAATACTTTATATTATTACTTTATAGAGAGATTAGTATTCATATCCTGTGGGGAACACTTTGTTTCTGAAAACCCCATTTGTTATTGGAGCGGAAGCTTCATGAATGTTAACTGGAGCATGGTGAGGCTGTGCCGTCTGCTGAAGAATGATGTGATGTCACTGACCTAAGGTGCAAGTTCTGAATGGCTGAAACAATTACATCTTTCCAGAAATATCACATACGACATAGGGCTTCTATTTTGTTTTGTGAGATAGTTGCTCAGAGGGGTGCAGGTGGAGTACCTGCCCATGGAACTAAGAGATAGACATCCACAGACATAAATCAGAAGACTTGGATATAAGCTTTTAGAGTGAAATGTGCCTTCATGGTTATTGTCATAACTTGTAGTTAAGTTTCTGTTTCTCATCGAAGTTTCACGTGTCTCACAATGACAGACTTGAAAATCCTCTTCTGACCATTACCCCTCCAAGCTCTATCTCAATCCCTCTGTAGTTTTGCTCTTCTGGTCAAACCCTGGCTCTGCATGTATGTGGCTGTGGTGCTCTCTTTCTTGAACTCCTCACTACTTTATTAGTGGAGCAAAAGACATTATTTCATCTGGCATCAGATAAGCAACCTGACCTGGAATGGACCAAGTTCTCACCAGCTGATGGCACAGCCAGTGAAGCCCAAGGCTGTGTGTCCTAAAATGCCTCCAGGGAAACCTGTGCCCACATGTAATCTGCAAAAGGCTTAAGGCATCAGAGAGCTGGAACTATTTGTAGTAGTACATTATTTTTTGCCCTTTTTACTGAGCTGATGATATTTGTAGCAAAGCTACAGAAAAAAGTGGTAGATAAAATCACAAGTATCTCTGCATGATTCAGAGCATTGGCAGTTAGTTCTTTACCAGACTCTCCCAGAATTTAATTCACTTAAAAATGTCCTTAATGGAAAAAAAAACTTATTTAATGTTGGTTCTTAAGTGCATCTTTCAATATTCTGTGAAATGAGGCATAAACACAAGGCATGTCTACCAAATACTGAAATCGCATGGTGACTCCCCAGGAAAAGCACGTACAATCATTTGGATTGCAACATGAACAGGCACACCCTGTTTGCTTGAGAAGATGACTGACAGACAACCCATGAGTATTTAGACAAGTATTTGGCATTTTCTCAGAACTGAAAAGAGTAAGCTTGTCACTCCAAAGAAAAGCACAATTCAATGTTTGCTGCCAATGACAAAACGCGAGCTTTCAAATGAACATCAGAATTTTGAAAAGTTTGTAAAAACCAGTGCAAACATAACAGCTTCATAATAAAGTCTTTTTGGATATAATCTGTGATATTAACTAGAGTAATTTTTCACTTATATAAAATAAAGTGTGTCAACCAGTATCTTTCAGTGTCTTATGCATGATATTACCATATTGTCCCAGTCTGCTTTTTCATTGCTGTAACAGAATACATGAAACTTGGCAATTTATAAAAGAAAAAGGTGGGGATTGGAGAGATGGCTCAGTGGTTAAGAGCATTGGCTACTCTTGCATAGGACATGGGTTTGAATCCCAGCATCCACATGGTGGTTAACAACTACCTGTAACTCTAATTCCAGGGGATCCAATGACCTTTTCTGGCCTTCTCAGGCATTGCATGACACAGGTGCACTTACCTATGTGCAGTCATAACACTCACACATATAAAATAAATAAAGTTTAAAAACAAAATGGCTTATTGGGTTTACAACTCTGGAGCTTGAAAGGCACCAGCAGTTGCTTAGAGTCTGTTGAGTGCTTTTCTGTAAGCTGAAAAGTAAGCAGGTGCCTGCAGAAGAGACAAAGCATGAGGCCAGCTGCACCTTGCAACAATGTACACTGACGTTAACCACCCAGTCTTGAGACAGCAAGAACTCACTTGAGGACAACATGTCACCAGGATCCAGACAAGTCCTACTGGGTTGAGCTTCCACACATGTGATTTGGGGTGGCATATTCAAACCATATACACACAATCTTTGCAAAAGACTCATTCAAAGTACAATGGATTTTAATGCTAAGGAATATGAACTTATGGAAATGGTTTCAAATGGAACATTATAAATGGCTCTTGAAAAACTGTCACTTGCCCAGTTTGGCAGTAATACCAAAGATCTGCCATTTTCACCTGGAAAGATCACTAATTATTCCTTCCTTTTCCAACACCCAGTCATTCTTGGATTTTCTTTTCCTTTATTTACTTATTTTTTTTTTAAACTTAGTATCACTCTTAACTCAGACTGACCTGAATCTCACTATGTAACCCAGACTGCCCTAGAAGTTTTTAGCAATCCCCTTGCCTCAGTTGCTCAAGTGCTGAGATTACAAATATGAACCATTACACCAGGTTCTCTTCCTATATTTCAATTAAACAATGTAACAAATAATTCAAGTGGACTATAAGAATTTACTCCTTTTTGTAAGTCCTGACATTAAAAACATTTATAAAATTGTGAAGTAATGTGACTGTTTTTATTGTCCTGATTTGTTTTTTAAAATCATATAAAATTGTTACTTATAATTATGCTCATTATTAGCACTCAAAGTGGATAAATGAGAGCTTTTAAATGCATTAGCTCTGTTCTTGTTTAATTATTGTGTGTGTGTGTGTGAATGTATCGCCTGCATGTTTTTATGCATCAGCTCTATTCTTGTTTAATTATTGTGTGTGTGAGTGTATTGCCTGCATGTGTTTGAATGCACTCATGTCATATAATGCCCTGAGGTCAGAAGAGGGCGTCGGGTCCCTGGAAACTAGTGTTATGGACAGTTGTTATTCATCATGTGGGTCCTGGGAAGTGAACCTGGGTTTTCTGCAAGAACAGCCCATGCTCTTAACCACTGAGCCATCTCTCCAGCCCTATCAGCTCTATTTCTAATATAGTAAACATAGGTTAAACATGTTCCTAATGAGTGAAGGCTCTCTTGGGCCCTAGTAGTCTTTAAAACAATGAAACAAAAACAAAAGGAAACACTGACTTTAATAATATATAGAAACCATATCTTCCCATGTGGAACAAAAAGAAAAATTAATAACTATGAACTACTGAAATAATATACATATAGAATCAAGAAATAATGAATACTTCCTTTTTAAAATATTTTATTTATTATTTTTAATTTTTTGTGTATGATTGTTTGCCTACATGTATGTAAGTGTACCCATGCATGCAATCCTTTTGGAGGTCAGAAGAGGGTATCAGATTCTCCTGGAACCAGAGTTATGGACAGTTGTTAGTCATCATGTGGGTACTGGGAATCAAACTGGAAGAACAGTCAGTGCTTTTAACTACTGAGCCTTTTCTCCAAAACCATAATAAATATTTCAAAAAATATTTCTCCTATTTGATTGATTCCTTCATCTGAGATGAGTTTTTATTTTTCACAAATATTCATCTCAGTTCATCTGCAGTGACTCAAGTCCAGAAAATCCTGAATTGTCACCCATAAGTGATCAGTGATCAGCAGCCTGACTTTCCATAACATGGAATGTTCAGTAGAAGGGAAGAATATGCTATGGTCCATGTAGCAATGCAAATGAATCAAAGAATAGTATCGAAGCCACTACCACAGAACAGCACACCCCACCTGGTTCTGGGTGTAACGCTATAGGAAATGCCAACAGACACGCAGTTAGATTAGTGGTTTTCCATTGACAAGAGCAGAAGGGTGAATCACAGGCAGACGGAACTTTCAGAGGATACACCTACACTCACTTCTTTGATTGTGGCTTATAGCTCCTTAGACATGTGCATGCCAAAGTTAACAAATTATGTATTTTAAATATATATGTAGTTTATTAGTGTGATTATACTTCAATAATACTGATTTTAGAAGTTGTTTATATACTCAGAAAGAAAGAGCCTAATACACCGAAGATGAGGAAACAGGTAACAAATTCAGAAGCCAGAATGTAAATGCAGAGTGATGTGGACCTATGCTCCATAGAAGGGGTTCTCCCAGTCCAGTGCCCAGGAGCCTCATGCTAGGGCTTGTGAATAAGAGCAGATCAGTGGAGGATGGTAGTTCACTGCCTTACAGAACAGTGTTCTTGAAGATTCTGGCTTCTGGTGATCTGGTTAGCATTGATTTTTTCCATTTTTTCCACACTAATGCTTAATTTGCATCTTATTTGTTAATAACACCTACTGAGCACTTTGCTAATTCATGAGAGAAACCATGTTCTTTTATTCACTTTCCTTTCACAGATGAGGAGAACAAGGTTCTAGTGGCTAATCTGCATAGAACACAAAATAGCGATAACAATCCTAGTTAGCAATTTATACCTCTAGAACCTTTTTTCTAAGAAGCTGAATGCTTGGGAAACACCAACGTCTTGTGCGGAGGCTTGGAAGAGGAGCAGGATTCCCTCCTACATCTTCAGGCAAGTGTGCACAGTCACAAGGATCTGGTGCACCTGTGGCTCCCACACACCTGCCAAGGGCACACCCATTGTGGGCAGAGAAGATAGCTAGGGGTGGGGAAGATAAATTTTTCAGTCTTAGTCATCTGAAAATAATTGTCTTTATTTAATATTCATTTTTTGCTTAGAAGAAGAATTCAAGCATAAAGTTTAGTTATTAAAATAAAAATCTGCCATATTCTGGCAAGCCCATTACTATATATGGCTTAAGCTGGTAGATAAGAGAAAACTCACTGGCCTAGGACTCTATTATCCTCTCTTTTACTTTTTTTTTTTTTTTCTTTCTTTTTTTTCTGGTAGTACTGGGATCCAAACCCAGGGGCCTTGCTGTCTACCACGGAGCTCCAACCTCAGCCTTTGGATTTTTGAGACAGGGTTTTATCGCATAGTTCAAGCTGGCCTCACACTTGTGATCCCTGACCTCTGCCCTGTGAGTGCTGGGACGGCAGGATGTCCACCACACCCTCCTTAACCATCCATTTTGTAGGTGGAATGAACATGTGATCTGTGTCTTATTCTTACGACAAAACCAGACCTTAGATAAACTACCCAGCCAATAAGGGTATTGCCCTTGGCACGGCTTGGCAGGAGGAATGACGATCTGGCAGGTACACCCTCTCTCTGTCTCACTTGGTCACGTTTCCCTCTGTGCACCATTCCTGTAATCCTGTAATCTCAGGGAGTGTTGTTTCTCTTCTATCTTCTGAGTTTTAACACAATATTTAAATACATGTACTTTACTGATTTTATAATCCTTCTCATATACAGAGTTTTTCTGTTACTGCTTTTATTCTCACAAGATCACAATACGCAATGCAATCCTACCAAGGCTGACAACTTACAATCCTGAGACTCACAGGGTTTGAGTAATATCTTCAAGTTCAGCCTTGAAAAGCACTGGCACTTAAATTCCACTCTTCTAAGTTCTCTGATAGTTCACTTCACTAGTGTGATCAGAAAGATGTCCATATGTATGTAATATCTAAAGCCCTGTCATTGCTCTGTTCAGAAACTTGAGGCTTTAGCCAGTTTCAAATGCTGCATCTCACTTCAGTGCTTTCTATCATTCATTGATCACACCAGGTCACCATAAAACAGCTCCCAGGACATAATCTGTGTTACAAGTTCCATTACATGTGAGATCCAGTGTCAACTCTTTCAATGTGAATTATACTTTCTGGAGAAAGCCCTACTAAAATACATAAACTTTGTAATCCAACACCTAGACTGAGACCATTAATTAGGTGTCTCTGTGTTCACTTTAATTCACTGTCTGTTCTCAGTCAGCATTTGAGGAACTGTAACAGTGATAAACTCTCAGGGATAGCTTCAGGCAGTTTTCAAAAGGTCTTACCTTAAATCAAGTAATGAAAATTTTAATGTTGCTATTTCAAAAAATAATAATGAATTAAAATAATGTAGAGCTGCTTACTATTTGAACTGTTTTTAATGACTGTAGAGACTAGGATTGAGACTTTGTTTTTACTTTATGTGATCTGTGTTATTCAAACAATGTTGTCACTCTTCTTCATATTTGAATTATATAATATATTCATTTTTAATAAAAATAAGCAATATAAAATGTAATTAGTTTGCTGCTGACCTTGACATAGAGTTACAGCTTCTTCTTACAACTTCCTAAGTTCAGATTTGACCTCATGAGAAAAATATCATTTTCTCTTTATAATTCACTATAGTAAATAATTACTTGAATTCTCATATTAGTTTTATATATGCCTTGAACTTTGAAAAAGAGAACTGAATGGCTCGGTTCTTTAATATAACTGAAATAGTCCATTAGTTTCTTATTTTCTTCACATCATAAAGCTGAGCAATAATCTGGTATTATGATCAACAAACCAAGAATAACTGTGAATTTAACAAAAGACAAAAAGTGATAAAAATATAATGAACATTATTTTGTTTAGTAGATAAAAGATGATGGTGTACTGTAACTCATAGCCTTACAAATCCCCAGTGCTTGATTATAACATATTTATACACACCTGAGTTATTGAATAACCATATAGTTCCTATCAGTCAATGCCTATGTGTTTGGAAATTGCTTAAAAATCAAATTCCTATGTTAATGTACTTTTAAGAGAAGGCCACCTGCTCCTAGTTTGCATGCTACCTATAAGAATTACACGTGGAAGAAAATTAGATATAAAGATGACTGATTTCTAGGAATATTAGGATCAGGATGCTGTAGGAGCTGCACCAAGACAGCTCCAGAAGCATCTAAGGTCAACAGTCAACAAATGGGATCCCATTGAACTAAAAAACTTCTGTACTACAAAGGAAACAATCAATCAAATGAAGAGACAACTACAGACTAGGAGAAAATATTGTGACCAGGATTAATATCCAGAATATATAAAGAATTAAAAAACAAAGAAACAACAAAATAAATGACCCAATTAAAAAACGGACTGTGGATCTGAACAGAAAGTTCTCAAAAGAACTAACAATGACTAATAAACTCCTTAAAAAATGTTCAACATCCATAGTGATTAAAGAAATGCAAATCAAAGCCACTTTAAGATTCCATCTAACTCCGGTCAGAATGGCTAAGATCAAGAGAACAAATGATGCCAAATACTGGTGTCAATGCATGGAAGGGGGGCCTCACCCACTGTTGGTGGGATTGCAAACTGGTGCAGCCACTGTGGATATTAGTGTGAAAAACACGTTAAATACATCTACCATATGATCCAGTCATATCATTCCTTGGCATGTACTCAATGGACTCATCCTATTGCAGAGATACTTGTGTGGTCATGTTTGTTACTGCTCTTTTCACAATAGCTATGAACTAGAAACAACCTAAATATGTTTCAACTGATGAATGGATAATGAAAATGTGATACATTTACACAATGGAGCTCTACTCAACAGGCGAAGGAAAAATTAAATCATGAGATTTTTAGGTAAATGGATGGAACTGGAAACTACTATACTAAATGAAGTAACACAGACTCAGAAAAACAAGTGACATATGTTCTCTTTCGTTTATGGATTTGAGCATTTAAAATACAGGATAATCATTGTAGTAGTGAGAGAAATATCAGCCTTTCAGAGAGCAGCCTCCAAGGGCAAACATAATCTTGTGATGAATTCTGGTCTCAGGGAGCTGTACCGTTCCCACCTCTAAGAACAGAGGAAATACAGAAACAGGGTGGAAATCCTGAAACGTCAGCCTCCTGAGTCCAGTTCTCCTTGCATAGGCTTCTAGGCTCTTGTCTTTTCTAAAAGAACAGAAGGTAAGCAAAGCCATGTTATATGATCAGCTTTCTGCCATTTGAAATGAAGGGCTCATCTCTCTTGTGGACTCCAAGTGAGCAGAAAAACAATAATTCTGCATAGCCTCCCACTCTACAAGCCCACTTCCCCCTTCCCGCTGACATTTATGCTCTTAAAACATGCCTGCAGAGCAGATGTTGGAATAGGCACTTTTTCACCCAAGACAGCTTCAGAAACACTGCTTCACGGTTTGAATGTAGATTTTATATTGAGATGGCAGATATGCGCAGATTCATAAAATATATACATTCTTCAGGCTCATGGTTTTATTTTTGGCTGAGTTTATTGACTATGCAGAATGCAGTCGTAGAGAAACTATAAAAATGATTTGCCTAAGGAACTATCTTTTTAAAATTCTACCAGCTTAGCTACACACTTGGCATGAATCAGAATGAGCCCCATAGCTTCTGGTCATGTGCTTACTGGGCATGAATGATGGCTGGTGGGTTGTGAGTCTGCTGGGACTTTACCTCTGGTCTTCATAGGACAGAGTTTGAAGGTCAGATCAAGAGAGAGTGAGTCAAATTTCCAGTTGAGTGTGCTCATAGATGGAGCACTTAGGATATGATTTTAAGATCTAAGAATGCTTTGACAGCAAACATTTTTTCTGAGTGCATAACTCATGGTCTGAAATCTTACTATGAAAACTATGCTTCTCTATACTAGTCTTCCTTCAGTGAAAAGTGAATGCTTCTATATATTTTAAATTTGTATATTTACTCTGTGTGTGTGTGTGTGTGTGTGTGTGTGTGTGTGTGTGTGTGTGGTCACATGGGTGCTATTCCAGAGGGCATCTTTTGGTAGTTGGATTTTTCTCTCCAGTATAGGTTCTGAGGCTCAAACTCTGGTCATCAGGCTTGCACAACAACTCCTTTGACCTACAGAGCCATCTCTCTGGATGTGAATGCCTTTTCCAAGAAGTAAGTCATCAACCATTGCCAGTTACAATCATTACTAGTTATGATTGACACCCAGACTCTTAAGTACTTTTTCATGTGGTTTCTTTATTGGTTGGTGACAAAGACTCTTTTTCTTCTGTTCCTTTCTCTTATTTTTCAAAGGCAAATTTTAATCAAACAAATCAAACAAATAATCATCATGTTTTCTGTAAGAGTAGGCCAGTAGCTAAAAGAATCATTTTATTAGAGTATGTTTTTGCTTGTATGACACATGCTTAGTCAATCTGTCCATCAGTTCTTTTATTGATAAGTTAGGTATGCCAGCACATAACCTCAGGGTGGCAGCAATTATTGATTGTTACAGTACATACAAATTAGAATGTCTTAAACAGTACCCACTATAGTCAGAACTCGGAACACATGCTATATAGTTATATCATTTAACTTTTAAACTCAACTCACCAATTTCCACTGAACATTTTCAGTCTGGTTTGACTTCTTTATCATTGCATTCTAATTCCTCATCAAATTCTGCATCCAAGCAGTGCTTTCAGAATGGCTGAGTCAGGACTTCCAAAGATCTACCCTGCCATTAAAAATAATGAGAACACTGAGCCAAAATTTTCAAAATCGATTTTTTAAGAAATCTAAAGATTAGTGAGAAAGATTTGCACCAATCTACTGAAAATTTACTTAAGAAAAGAACTTGCTGAAGAGCTCTCAGCTTTGTAGCATGTTTCAAAAACATCCCTGAACAAGCAACAAATGTCAAACAACTAATGCTCAGGGAAGACATCTGGCTTCTAGAGTAACCACATATTATTTCAAAAATTATGGAACTTAGCCAGGTGTGTTGATACATGCCTTCAATTCCAGCACTTGGGGGGCAGATGCAGGCAGACCTCTGGAAGACTGAGGCCAGTCTGCTCTACATGGTGAGTTAATGCTACAGGTAGATCCTGTCTTCCGCCCTCCCCCCTTCCCCCAAAATTATAGAACCTGACAGTAAGTCAACTGAGATTATCCAGAATGATAAACGGAAAGAACGAAGTGCAAAGAGCAATGAACAGAATGTCAGACTTCTGTGGGAAACCATCAAGCTTACCAATAGGTACATGATGGAGTTTGGAAGACAAAAGACACAGGGACAGAGGTCATACGTTAAGACATAATAGTTGAGGGGCCAGGGAGATGGCTCAGTTACGATCACTGACTGCTCTTGCAGAGGACCCAGATTTGGTTCCCAGCACCCACCTGGTGGCTGACAGTAATCTGTAACTCCAGTTCCAAGGGGTCCAACAGCCTCTTCTGGCCTCCACAGGTATTGTACATATGTTCAGTGAACTTACATACATGCAGACAAAACACTCATATGCTTAAAATAAAAATAAATACATCAATTTTTTTTTAATGTAAAAGATATAATACCTGAAAACTTTCCAATTCTGGAGGAAAAATATTCAAGAATCTCAACACACTTTAATCAGGATAAACTCAGAAAAATTACACTAACATACATCACAGTTAGCTAAGTTTTTTTTTGAGACTATGTAGCCCAGGTCAAATGGGAACTCACAACCCTCCTGCTTCAGCCTTCCAGGCACGGGGGTTACATACATGTGCCATCAGACCCGGTTTAACCATAATTAATTATTCTAACTAATGCCAAAAAGAGAATTTTAAGAGTGTTCATAGAAAAATAAATCTTTATCTACAAAAGCTCCTCAATAGATTGACAGCTAGTGTCTGTCAGTCTGTGGAAGATAGAGGCACTGGTGTGATAGATTCAAGGTGGTAAAGCAAACCCTATAGATTATTATATGTGAGTGATTCAAAATTCCGTTTAATTTCTGTCAGCCCTTCACCCACACCTCCTTCTCTGAGGAGGGCCAGTCTCAGCTGGGAGACCCACTCATCTCAGGCCTGGACTTATGCATCTATTTAATTGTGAATTCATATGCAAGATAGGCTGTCCAGAGTCCAGTGGATGGATTTACACTGAAGGACCTCTGTGAGCATAAACTTGACTTGATAGGGCTTGACACATATGACAGAATGCCTGGAGTCCCATGGGGTGGTGCAACCGGAAGGAGAGATCTAAATAAGATAAGATGTACTGCATGAAACGCACAAAAATTAAATGAAAAATAAATACATAAGTATGCTTATGTGTGTTTTGATGTATTTTTAATATATATATACTCTCTTTTAAAAATATTTCATGTATTATTAATTCGTTATAATAAAATACAATTATGTAATACCTTAATGCAACTAACAACATACATATTCTTGTTTTGATGTTAATTTATTATATTATAGTATATATAATACCATCAAATTGTACATATAATTTCTTCCTGGAAAGGGAGCTGTATGTGGGGGACAGAAGAATTCTACACTTTTAATTTTGAATTTTACACTATGCTCTTTATTTTTTAAATTAATTTTTACTTGAATTTTTGCAAATTTCACACAACATTTTTATCATAATTAGAGTCCCTCCCATATCTGTACCTTCCTTACAAACCCCCACCAAATAAATTTACATATACATATATACATATATGAATGTCTATTGAATCCAATTTATGTCCCCAAATGCCCTTTAGTGTGAATTTTTCCACTGGAACATGGTCAACCTACTAAAATTCTCACACTTAACCAAGAATGCATCTCCCCTTCGCAGCAGCCATAAGTTGCCAATACTTCATCAGGTAGTGTTGGGGTTTCCTACCCACTTTCCAAGCCTATGTTGGGATTTTGCCTAGCTTTAGTTTACATGGAACTTCATGTTGTCACCATTGTGGAGAGTTCATATGAGTAACTGATCAGCTGTCTGGAAAATTCCATTTCTTTGTGGTCATCCACCACATTCAGTTCTTACAATCTTTCTGTCCCCTCTGCCACAATGATCCTTGACCCTCGGGGAGCAGAAGTCTGACATAGGTGTTGAATTCAGGGATAATCACCCTACAATTTCTTGGCCTCTGCACATTGGCTAGTTGTCCTTTCTGTGTTTAATCAATCACCATACCCTGCATAAAGCATCTTCTCTGCTGAGAGTTGACTTACTTGACAGTAAGTCATTAAGATAATGCTCATTGTTTAAAAAATAACTAAATTTACTAGTACATAGTTGTTACACATCTGTACTATATATAGCTATGCAATAAGTTTACAACTGTACATAAAGTTTACAACTGTATTTCTTTCTACATATACAACTAAAATAGCACTATGATTCATTAAGGTATCATAAGGTTCTCTTAGGAACCTAAAGACTAAGCAGACTTGGGCAGACTACAAGCTAGAATAAGACATGATGGCAATGTGTATGTTTAAAGGTGCAGTTGTAGTGATGGAAGGAAGACCTGTCACATGCTTACCATTTTAGTGTCAGCTGTGGGCTAAATAGGTCAGAAACCAGCTGTTCTGAATTTACTTAGTGCTGGGGATTGAACCCAGACCTTATGAGGCAAGTACTCTACCCATGAATGATATCTTCAGCCCCAGAGTCTAGTCACTGTTGTAAGAATTCCCTTATGGGTCAATACAGAAGTCTGTGGGACTCCAAGGATAGGCAATATGCCTTTAGCTGGTCTGGGTTTAGTAGCAGCAGTAACATAAGGCTCCTTTTTGAAGCTGACATGGAATCTGACAGACTGAGATAGTTCTATATTGCATAAGCCACAGAAATAAATGTTTTTTAGGGATAATAATGGGGAACAGGTTGTGCCTATGCAGAAATGAAAAAGACACTACAGCTGGAATAAGGTTACCAAGTTCTGTGGAAATGAAGCAGGGGAGAAAATGTTGTTTATCATTATGATGTATTTATGAAAACATGTGCAACACAGTGTATCTTTAGAAGTGCAAAATAAGAGGATACTAATGTCACATATTTTATCTAAAAAGAATGTACTATTTGAAAATTTAAAAGTATTATCATTTGTTCAGTAACAGCAATTTGTAATACTTTGGTTGTATTTTAATCTGAAAAGAGCTTTGTTAAATAATATTTATGAGTTATTATGTCTCTTATTTTTATTTCAAATAAAAATTTAATATTCCTTCAATACAGTTTCCCAAAGCTTGAATAATATTTCATTGATTTCAAGGGGCCGAATGATATATAATATATATTACATATAATATAATTAATGTTAAACTTAGAAAAGACTCTTTGCAAGGGCATTGATAGCCTTCATTTGAATAACAGGCAAACTGTGTCTAAAGTCTTGCTAATGTGATAAATTATCTATTTCTTTCCGTACTATCTTTGAATATTTAAAATTGAGTGAGCAGTGTTTTATTTCAGTAAGAATAAGCACATATGGTGACAAAAATGCCTTTTATTACTTTCATCTTCTATGGCTTCCCAATAGTTTGTGGGTAGCCTTCAATGAGAATATTTCACAGTCAGAAAGAGCTTAGGATTGCTGTGACTAGCATAAAACAAACCTTGCCTCTCTACTGTCTGCTGGATGAAACTGCGCAGAGACAAAGCTCAATGAGGTTTGAGGTCAGTGTCTGTTAGGTTGCCATACTTCACCATGGTAACTTTCTCCCGTCTCTCCTGGTCTCCTGGGAGTGGAGGACACAGATGAGGGACAAACAAGCCCTCTCTCCCTCCTTGCCCAAAAGAAGGTGCTCAAATTCACAAGTGGTTGAGATGATGACATTGCTCCACCCTCTAGTCACATTTCTGTGATCAGTGGCTTCCATCCCACAGTTCACTGTGCCGACAGTGGTCTTAGTATCTCTCTTTCCTCAGTTAAGTGATATTTAAGATGGCTTGGTACAGGGCTGGAGGAATTGCTGAGCAGTTAAGACCACTGACCACTCTTGTAGACGTCCTGGGTTCAGTTCCCAGCACCTACATGGTGGCTAACAACTGTCCCAAACTCCAGTTCCAGGGGATCCAAACCTTCTTCTGGTTTCCATGAGTTTGCACACATGTGGTGCACTTACATATATGCAGGTAAAACACTCATACACATAAAGAAAAAGCAGAAGAGAAAACGGGTGTTCTGTACATTTAAGGCTCTATTACTAAACAGATTCCCACAAATAGTTCTTTTAGAATAAACATTCACTATAGCAATATTTTGGAAACAGAGAATAGGATTAAAGAAAACACACTCTACACTAGTCAATTTTATGGGTGCAGAATGCAGATTTCTCATTGAATAAAGCTATGGTTTGTCCACATTGAAATTCATGCTAAAGTTTAATTGCCAATGTATTGGTGTTGGGAGGTGATGGAGACTTTACCAGGAATTTTTAGTCATGAATGACAACTTCCCACGAATTGGTTAGTATTTTCCTAGAGGAACTATGCAGCTATAGTTGGGATTCAGCCCCCTTTCTTACACATGCACCTACTTCCTTTTTCTGCCGACTTTTCTGCCCACTCATACAAAAATAAGTATGAACCCCTCACCAGACGTCAAATAATCTTGATGCCCTGACCTTGGACTTTCAGAACAATGAGTCAAAATAAACCACTTTTCTTTATAGATGACTGAGTCTTGGGAATTCTGTTACAGCAACAGAAAACACACTAAGATGAAATAGTGATGCCACAAAAAGGATAGGAAAGAAATGGAATCCTTGGGAGACAGAAGGGCCAGCAGCTTTCAGAAGCTCCTCATCTGGGGCTTAGTCAACAGTGGACTGCGTCATGCATTCAAGTTATGGCCTGCTTGTGTTTACGCAACCCCACCCAGCATCACAGTCATGATGTCAGCAGGCAGAGTCTGAGGTCTCAGGACCCAGACCTGAGTTCTGATACTCAGCTATTAACCATCTGAACCCAGATCTCTTCAGATTGCAGAGTTCGGTTAAATAGTGTCAGCCTTCCGTGAAGAATGAGATATGTGACGATGGGGAAACGCACCGGGTAAACGGCAGTGCTCCCACAAAAGCTGGGAGCTGTAGGCACACGGGCAGTTCTGAAGAAGAGAGTGGATGAGGTGAGAAGCAGATTACAATACACATCAGACTAGTCTGCAGCACTGACTCCATTTCCAAACGCCAGAAGCATCCCTAGAGCTCTGTCAGTGCAGCCTTCCTCCCCATAAACCTACAATTTTGGTCGATGCTCTACACCAGGACTAATTCCTCAAATGATAAGCAGAAAATGTTAACTATTCCTTTGTCTGGTTCTATGCATCAGTTTTATTTCTTTGAATTTTAAGTGAATGTCACCCTTTGCTGTTCCCTTGGTTACTTCAGAAGGGGAAGTGGTAGCTTCGTCTTCTATCTCTCTCAGTTTCCGCCTGCTGTTACAAGGCATTTTCCACACGGATCTGTCAAGAGGAGCAATGCCATGCAATGAAAATTGTTGCAGACATCCCCAAACCTAATGCTTTTCATCCCTGTTGTCCTACCCATCAGAATGATTGTGAGGAATGATTTTCTGGCATCCATATTGGATGCTTTTCACCAGAAAATGTTGAAGGCTGAATGTACTACTAATTACTTTGAGAGTCAGACATGAAGCCATTTAACTGTCACATCAGGGAAGAGATAGGACAGAAAACAAATTGGCACACAAAACAGAACTTGAAGCCCTCACACTGGATGTTAAGGTTTTTCCAAATGCTCAGCTTCAGACTCAGGGAACCTCATTATGTGCCTGCAGAAGAGAAAGCCCTCTGATGGTCTTCCCTGTTAATCACAGCAAAGAACTTAGTGCCGAACGCTGAGGCTGATGTCAGTGACTGATGGGAAAGGGGCCGAGGAGGCAGGTTGGTGAAAGCACTGAACATTCCTCAGTCTAGAATTTAAAACTGAGATGTGGCATCACTTAAGTCCATCCCTGGGAACACCAGACATGCAGAGAAAACTGTTATGATTTTAGGGACATAGTGACCACAGATCCATCACTCCTAATTTAGAATGGTTAATCTGTGGCAAAATTTAGACTGAATAACTGCTGCTTACTTGGCCGTGATGAAACACAGAAGAGAAAATGGGCCCTCATTGTCTATGAGCGACTGATTCCAGGATCCCTGCAGATGCTCTGATCTAAAATGCTCTCATCACTTTGTTAAAATAATATGTCATATCTGCATAGTCTCTAAGCAGATCCTTCTGTGTTAAACCCTTTCTGGGTTGTATAAATAATTGCTATATTTGTTAATGGAATAATGACCAAAAATATCCTTACAGACTAACTTAAGAATTTTCCTCTTGCAGTGAGGCTCAGCAGTCGGCCCTGTCCCTCTGGTTCCGAATGGGCTGAACAAACAGAACATACTCTCTGATTAGACAAATTGGGGTTTATTGGGGTTACTTACAAAGGATTTATCACTGGGGAGAGGGACAGCAATCTCAAATGGAAGTCTGCATTTTGATCAGAATTGCGATGGACCTCCAGGGTGCCCAAGATAGTGACCCCCTTTCCCGAGCATCCTTCTCCTCCCCAGCATTCACTGCTTCCCTCCTAGGCCCTCCCCCTCAAGTCGCTGGTTGGTTGGAAAGTGATTGAGTCTATTGGTTCAATTTTTATCAATTAAATTCTTAAGTTGTGTCTTGCCACTGCTTGTATCCAGCACTCGCCTCCATGAGTGTGTCCATCCCTCCATGAGTGTGTCCATCCCTCCATGAGTGTGTCCATCCCTCCATGGGTGTGTCCATCCCTCCATGAGTGTGTCCATCCCTCCATGAGTGTGTCTATGCCTCCATTAGTGTGTCCATCCCTCCATGAGTGTGTCCATCCCTCCATGAGTGTGTCCATCCCTCCATGAGTGTGTCCATCCCTCCATGAGTGTGTCTATGCCTCCATTAGTGTGTCCATCCCTCCATGAGTGTGTCCATCCCTCCGTGAGTGTGTCCATCCCTCCGTGAGTGTGTCTATGCCTCCATTAGTGTGTCCATCCCTCCATGAGTGTGTCCATCCCTCCGTGGGTGTGTCTATCAAGCCAGAGCGAAACACCAGGTAAATTTACCTTATGCAGATTTAATAAAAAAATGAAAAATCTAAAAAGTAATTTTTGATCTCTTGTTAATTGAATGCTCATGTGTGGAGACCATGGTTGACTGAATCCTCGGGTAGAGAGCCCATGGAAACAGAGTGATGATGATATTTGGGAAATGAACCTGATTTAAAAATTGAGTTTAGAAACAGTACATATTTCAAGCAGTTCCACAGGTAAATCAATCTTTTAGTCAAACCTCCCAGTTAATTATGCTTTGAATATTCAAATATTCACTGATGTATGTTCAGATACAATAGAAATGATTAATAGAAATGTGAACCACAGTGAAGGGGGCCCCACCACATACCCAACGGATGCGGTAGTGAGCCTCACCTGTTGCTGCTCCATCCTTCTGCTGGCATGACCGACAGGCCCCAGCATGAACTCGGTTGAGCAAGAGCTATGGGCGTTCCCATCCCAAGTGACTTTTACAAAGTTCATAGTACAGTGATAGAATGAGAAAATAACGAGGCAACCTAAGCCCAATCTTTAATTCTGCTCTGGTGTCCTCTAAGTCCAGTCCCAAGATGACTGGTAGCTCTAGTAACAGTCACCCAAAGCAAGAGTCTCCTTATGAGAATCTGCGTGGTGGTGGTGGTAAGAAGCTGTGGGTCTAGATTTAAATGATGAGGTTCATAGAAGTGCTCTGATCTGATTACGTCCTTTGTGTCAAGTTGCAGAGGTCACTTCATTGTTGACTACTGAGTCTAGGACTATGATAGGAAACAATCAGACCCGGATTCAGTTCTCCCATGCATAGCCCTTATACAATGCAGCTCGAAGTGAAACTACATGAAAGAATTCAAATGAAGGCAACAAAATGACAGGAAATAGTGACACAGAGGAGTCATGGTTGACTCATTTATTAGTTCATTAGAAGTACACCATTCAGCAAAAGTGGGCCATAACCTTTTAGATAATGAAAAGTGTAACTCAGGTAGAGCTGAGTTCCAGTGACACCTGAAGTGTCTGGACCCTGGGGTTTGCAGAGACATGATCATTTGTCCTGCAGGAACTTTAGTCTGCAGGGTTGAATAAAAAATGGCCCATCTTTTGCTTTTGATTTAATATGGAACATTTAACTTGTGGAAGTAAAAGAGAAATTTAAAATTATGTATAATCATAAAGTATAAAATACTTATATACATATTTTATGTTTCTATAAATACTATTTTTATATAATTTGATTCCTTAGCTCTTTTTGAACACTGTAGAATACATTTAACAATTTTTAGCTCAGTAAATTGTACACATAGCACACAACTAAAATTAAGTGATTATAATACTCTCTCAACCACTAAGCTTTCCTTTCTGGGAGCAGTAATTTCCTAAATGTTTGCCTCCTTTTAGACACAGGCTTTCAGTAAGTAAGAACTTAGGAGTATAGGGGTGATTCACTTGTAATTTTTTAACATGAGAGTTGTTTTAGCCTTCTTGTTAGGAAGATTATACCATGTCATAGTGAAAATTTTCAATACAATAGAAACGTATGAAAAAGAAATTGGAAAATCATGTGTATCTATATAATCTATCTCATTTTGTGAACATAGAGTACTGAAAGGATTCAATCAAGTTGTGATAACAGGGACACACTAGATATTCAAATATGCAATGTGGTAGACAGGTTTACGAGCTCCTTCAACTTCTGGTGACTGATGTGAGAGATGTTAAATAACAGAAGCTATAGATGGGATATGGAGGGAGAGTGACCAACCTATGTAAGAAAAGAGGGGAGAGGAAATGTAAGATGAGACAATGGCTCAGCCCAGAAAAGCTAGCAGCCCAGATGAGCCAATAAGAAACAATCACACGATGTAAAAGCTGGAAGAAAGCTTTCGGCAGCTAGCTCAAGATTACTGGGCTCCTTGAAAGATTACTTGCTTTTTGTTATATGATTTACTAAGAATAAAGATTCTGTGTTTTGTACAGAAAGACTGCAAATTTCTGTACCTTGTGCTGTGGGAAATTTGGCAATGACTTTTATTTACGTTAAAAATCACTTATGAAGAGTGACTGTAGTGGTGGAACGCCAGCGGGCTGATTTTAGAAACGCGCAGCCAAGCTTCTGAGAACACAGCCAAAGACCTCGGCTCTAATTTCAGCCATCAGCATGTAAAGAAGTCTTTGAAAGCCATTATGCAGATGTGGCTTTGCTGCCAGACTCACCCATGCACCGTTCTCAGAATCAAGACTTCCAGACTTCTGTGAGTCGCCTAGGATCCACTTCTCGGGAGTTGGCACTCAGGTTGCTCATGCGCCTGATGATACCCACCTGGTACCCTGGCTTGCTTCCAATCCTTAGAAGTGCTATCCCCTGCCAGTCTCGGATCCAGGAGGGCTCCAGTTTCTCTGCCTCAGATCTCTGCACTGGCTTCCTAACCCAGACCAGCTACACCCCTAAGCATAGATTGGTAATTCCTTCCTCGGGTGGTCCCTGTCCTCTCTTCCCTGACTCTGCTGGACAGAGCTGTCCATCTGGACCCTGAAAATACACTGTTTGTGACTCATCAAAGAAGCTTCTTTTTGCAACAGATGGAGGTTACTGCAGAATCCCACCACTGGTCAGACACTAGAATATTCATCTGAAAAATGCCCAGTCCTAGGTGACATTTACAGTTGAACCTCTGCACCAAAAGCTTGTGGAACATAGATAGAGAGAAAACTAGTGTATCCCTCAACCTCACCAGTGAAACTTCCTTGTACAACAGAGTGGGATGCACACAGAAGGCCACAACTGGCCAAGTTTTAAAGAATAAGACTACAGAGTGTGTGTTCCTGGATATGACTCCATACTATACCTTACTTACCCATGGCTCAGGAACCATTGCTGAAGAGGGGGCAGAAAGATTGTAAGAGCCAGGGCTGGTTCATGAACACAGGGAAGCAGAGGCTTTCAGGCCACTGGAAGCTTGCTCATGTGAACTTGTGGCAATGATGCCTCCGAGAACAAGAGCCATGCCAACTCAATCAGATAAGGACCTAGAGTGGAGTGAGAAAAATGGATGACACTGATCTTAAACTGGGAACTACTGAAGACTGAATACCCCCAGGTGAGGGAGAATATGTCTTACTTGTTATCTCTGGATAGGCTGACTAGTCTCTGATGGATGAATTTACACCAGGGGACATCTGAGTACAAATGCTTGACTGAATATAACCTAACATGTATGGCAGAATGCATGAGGTCTGGTGGGGGATGGGGAGGCATGGATGAGGGAGGGGTTTACATTTGGTTGTATGAAATGTACAAAAGCTCAATAAAAAAATTTAAGTTATTTATCTTTGGTTGAGCATCTTCCTTTAGGGAATATTGTGTGAACTTTCCCTGGGGAAGATACAAACAGATAAATGCCTAATCAACTTCAGATAAGGTGCCAATGTCAGATTAAATATGATTCCACCAAAGTCCAACTTGGTGAAGCAGTGAGTATATTGCTTTTGCCTACAGAGCATGGGTGACCACCAAAAAATGGTACCATGGGAAAGTCTTATTCCAGCAAGAGTGTTGCAATGAATAGAGGCCCCCACTCCCCGACACACGCACTCTCCTTCAACTAAACTTCTGCAGTCTATGTGCTCTACCATATCCAAGATATGAGACCATGTATAGCCTGGGTAGAACCGCATACAGCTTGGATCAATGTGTGGGAAGGATAGCTGGAATCTTTGGGTGAAACTCTATTGACTTTCCCCAAACCTCCTTCTATGATGGAAGGTCAAGAAGCCCAATCTTGAGGATTTCTTGCAAGTTGTTTGATCATATCCAAGTCCAGCTAAGTCGTTATCAGCCTACTGATAGATTAACGAATGTATGCTGTTTTAAGCTGCTAGATTTTGTGGTCATTTGAAATACACCAATAGATCATCAGTGCAGACCGAAAGAGCTTCATCTATATCTACTTGATATTGTTCCCAAGAACTTCAAACTAAAGACAACGAATAGAGGCAGAATATGTAATGGTTAAAGATAAAGTCCATGCTCAGAGTCTTTATCTCATGATAAAAGTTTAGTGAGATATGTAATAATAATTTCAAAAAATAATTGTTTCCTAAAAAGAAACATTTGGCAGTTAAAAATTTAAAAATGTCCTCTGCTGATTAAAGCCTTTGTCAGATGGTATTGGTGGTTAAGAAAAAGTAATAAAAATGTAACAACTGGGACACACAGCCTGAAGACACAGTCAATTGCTGTTTAACAGAAATTTTCTTTTTCCCTTCCAGTATTCTCTGTATGTTAGAAAAAAAGAAGTAGTCAACTGCTTCTAGATGTTTTTAAAATACATTTTCAAAACAGGCCTTTAAATAAATTTTAATCGTTCTTCATTATAAGTTGAATTTGAATAATGAAATAATGTATTCCCTATTGGATTTCCAAAGGATAGGCTTCAACATATATTTAATTACTTATTTTCCAACATTTCTGTATTTCTCAATAATTTTTCCTTGTGATTGACTGATCAGTATCTCTGCCTATTTACCAGTGATATCTAATGTCTTTCACAGTACTTAGAAACATGTAAGAAAGGAAATGTCCTAGTTTGAATTCTGTTGCTGTGCTAAAACATTGACCAAAAGCAACTCAAAGAGAAGGGGTTTAAAAATCCAAAATTTCTTACTCCTGTAAAATAAAAAATAAGTTGTATATTTCCTTATTCCAGGAGAGAAGAACCCTACAATGAGATCAAAACAAAACCCCAAATCCAGAGTAAATCAAGTCTTGGAGCTCAACACCCAGCATCTGGGATTCACTCACAATCTTCTTGCCCCACAGGGTCTGGCCAGTCACACTTGCCTGACTCTGCCAGCCACAATGCACACAGTTTGCTGTGTAGGCTCATCCTGGCTCCATTCCACAACTGCTGCTAACCGTGGTGGTCATCCAATGGTCCTGGTACTGCAAATATGCTAGAATCTCTACTACAACCAAAGCTGCACATTCACCAATAGCAGCTCCTAGCCCCCACTACCTGGTGCTAAGCCTTGGATGGTCTCCATTTCCCCTTCATGCCTTCAAAACTAGTACTAGATGATAGATACTTACACATTATTTGCCAAGTTTTGTTACCAGGTTGATGTGTACAAGTTGTGAACCATAATTTCTCCTTGCTATATTTTTGTCTCAGTGATACTGGTCTGTTACTAATCACAGCTGAATTTTTAGCCCCGATTGACCAGTATCCATTACCTCATGAATCAAAGGTTTTACTCCCACAAATTTCTAGTCCCATACTATTACACAAATAGCCATGATGGAGTCTTTAGGGGTGTCTAAAACTTCTTCCTCAAACCTCACTATCCAAGTCTTTATTATCTACTTTTCTCTCAACATTCTTACCTTCCAAGTTCCCACATAATAGTCCATTCAGCTCTGAGAACTCAATGGCTTTTCCAGCTCAAAGTTATAAACACTTCCACAATCCTCCCCTGACAAAAGGGGTCAGATCCATCACAGCAGTAACCCTACAATTTCTGTTCTAATTTGCTTTTTGTTGCTGTGACAAAACACTAATGAACAAAAGTAATTTCAAGAGAAAAGCATTTGTTTCACCTTGCAGATTACAGTTTATCATCAATGGAAGCCAAAGCAGGAACTCAAGACAGCATCCTTAGGCAGGAACTGAAGCAGAGACCACAGAGGGGCACTGCTTACTGGCTTGCTTCTCTGGCTTGCTCAGGTACCATTCTTAAACCATCAAAGCCTACCTGCCTAACGATGACAGCATCCAGAGTGGCCCGGGACTTCCCACAGCAATTAGCAATTAAGAAAATGCACCACATACATACCCACAGGCCAGTCTGATGGAGGAAATTCCTCAATTGGAGCTTCTGCATCCCATGTGACTAGTTTGTGTCAACGTGACAAAAATCTAAGCAACACAAAGGAAGTCTTTGACCAACCAGAGCTACAGTTACCTGTACATTTCTTCATTCTTGGGCATAATTGCAACCAATGAATTACTGCCATTTGGTAGGAGACCCCCACGTCTCCTATCAAGCTTTAATTGCTTTCCCATTAGACCCTCCCCCTCAAGTCACTGGTTGGATAGAAAGTAGTTGATTCTATTGACATCATCTCTGTCAATCACATTCCTGGAGGCATGTGCCTCGAAGCAGAGAGAAACTCTGTAAATTTACCCCTATATGAAGTCTATCTGGTTTTCTCTAAGGTTGTGCTATCATTTTAAAGTTTTAGGCTCTCTTAAACATCTACAAAGTTCAGATTAGATGACCACACTTCAAGTGGTCAAGTATGAGAAATCAAGTTTGAATTGCAAGCTGTATGAAATTTCAAGACAGAAATTCGACTACAACATGGTATTAATAATATTTATTTGCTTTAGTAAATAACACGTCTTCATGATTTCTCAATTTAGTCACATATATTTTAGTCTCAGAAGATGATGGGAAAGCTCAGTAGTTTCGGAATGGGGACATTTAAAGTAGCAAGTATATCACTGATAAACTATGTCTATGGATCAAATATAGAAACAAAAGATTTATATTAATACACTTAATCCTCACAACAAACTTTAAAGATAAATATTACTATACATATTTTTAAATATATATTTATTTTATGTGTCTATGTCTCCATGTATGTCTGCGCACCAAGTGCATGCAAGAGCTCACATAGGTCAAAATAGGGCAGCAGAGCCCCTGGGAATGAAGTTACAGGCAGTTGTGAGCCTACCAGTGCTTTTAACTACTGAGCCATCTCTCTAGACTCTACTACAGCTATTTTTAAATTGAAGAAATATAATTCAAGCTACGAGTGAAAGCTGAACTCAGGTTTATTTCAATATGAACCTCTTTCAAAGTCAAAACTACATATAGATAGATGGTGATGATAGATGATAGATAGATAGAGGATAGATAGATAGATAGATTTAAAAGAAAGTGTGTTTTTGTTCTCAGTACCATAGAACAACAGCAGCTGTTATGGTTTTCTTTCCAAGATATAAATTCATGCAGGCCATTTAATATAAATGTCATGGAAAGACAGGAGCCTCCCGACATCAAAATGAGATTAATGCACTGTAGGCTTTGTGTTTCCAGATAAAAAAATATTGTAATTCAAAATTACGACACCCCCCCCGATTTCATGTTGTTGTTGTTGTTTTATAGGTGAGCAAAGTTCTTTCAGTACATAAAAAATTCCTCTTCTTAGTTCTGCATGAATATTGAAGCAAGCAAAAGATTCTCTTGAGATGTGAGGATTTCAGAGTTTTCAGTCTAATGGGAGAAATGGTTCAAGCCAGGCTGAACTTGCTGGGCACCAGCTAACTAACTGCCCCTCTGCACACAGTTCTGAAAGAAATTCAGGGTTTTCAGTCACCATGATGAGTGCCACTTAGGAGCTTTTGTCCAGTAAAGATGGACAGCAGAAATAGACAAAGCCTAATTATTTTGCTTTTTTCTCATTATCTGGGTTATCTTGATAACCAAATTAGATGGATTAAAATTTTACTGATTGATGTAGTTAAGGTATTACGATGTCAAAAAATCCTCAGCTGCATAAAGTGGCTGAGTTAATGATATTGTATTCTTGTGTTGACACAACCTTTCTTTAAACTGAAAGTAGAGAGGAAACAGAATGGAAGATGTAAAATTCTGGGCATTTATACTAAATAAAAGCTCTTTTAATTTCAGGAAAGCGTCAGTTGTAGCTGGCAGCTGCACTGAATTACAACATGTGACAAAAACACGAGCAGAGCTTCTCTTTCCTCAGTGTCCGCTTCATAGGGAAAAAAAAAAAAAGTCTTTTCATGAAAATGATTTTATTTTTTCTGTATAATGCTTTTTTATTATAGTGCTGCAAAGTTTTCTAATTCGAATGTAAATGGAAGAGCATGTGTTTTCAAATATTCATTTTGGCACTGTTAGGAGGGGAGGGATGTCTCTGTTTTTGTCTTCTGGAAGGAAAGAATTTTGTAGAGAGATATAGACAGTTTAAGAAGAAGTTTGTTTACCAAAGCAAAACATAGCTCCAAAGAGACACTGGAGTGTGATGCCCGAAGGAGGGGACCAGCACGGTGGGGTTCGGACCTCTAGATTTTAAAGATATTTCATGACTATCAGGTACGTGGCATGGTCATGGGTGAGGTGACCTTTTTTCACTCCCAGATCATAGTGGACTGGATCTCCATTTTCAGGTATTTATTTCCATGATCTTCGAAAAAAGTCCATGAGGCAGGAATCAGATCAACAATGTCAGGGATGAAGAGATGACTCAGCAGTTAACAGTATCAGCTGCTTTTGTAGAGACTCAAGGGTTTTTCCCATCACCCACTGGCAGCTAACAACTGTGAACTCCAGTTCCAGATCTTCTGACGCCCTCTTCTGACCCCCCGTGGGCACTGCATGACATGGGTGCACTTATATACACGCAGGTAATACACTCATACACATAAAATAAAAATAAATAGCAATATTAAAAAGCTACAATGTAAGTGATATTATCGTGAAGTCAGGTCTTTTGAGAATACAGACTGTTGGTGTACATGTGGCAGGTGGGAAACTGTCCTGGTACCTTAGCTTCTGATTCAGTGCAAACAGCCTATCTATAGCCTCAAGGACATTTAATCATAGAGGGCTTTCTGGTCATCCAGACACAGGAATCTCAAGACTGAAGTAGATTTTTTTTTTGGGGGGGGGGGGATTTTTTATTTAGGGTTTTTGTTTGTTTTCCTGTTCTTTTATTTTTTTACTAGTAGTTTGGTTCCTGTCACCTTCTATCTAAATCCTTTTTGAGACTGCTCAAGATACTATGAAGACATTTTGTAAATTTTGAAACTGAAGCAGAAGCAGAGCCCAGGGTTTTATAATACCTTCCCAGGCCATGCAAACAGGAAGAAGCCTTAGGCTGTCCTTTAAGATCCCTTCTCCCAGCTCCTCTGTACATGTCTCTCCTCAGTGCAGCAGAGCCTTGTGTCATACCAGATGTGGAATGCCAGTGAGCTTTTTATACTTCTTATATTAATTATGTGATATTTATTATAAGAGAATTGATTTCCACCTAGCAATTTAAAACAGGAATGGAAGCAATAATTTCCAATTTTCACATAATTTCCATAAACTTTCATTTTTTGTCTCTTTTAATTATGAATCAACAGTTATAGCCTTTTCTCTGACCCCTCTGATGTCATCTAGGGTCTGGTCTTGGTCCATTTCTTCACCAGGAAAAGAATTACAAGGCTAAAAGTGTGCCATCGCAGCACACAGCCAAGGTTTACTGAAGCACAAGCAACACTCCACCCAGCAAAGAGAGATTCCCCACATGGGAGGGGTCAGAGCTGGAGCACGGTCTGCATGCCTGTGGAGTCTGGGCTTTTATAGCTATAGGGTGGAAGTGGGCTAGGACTGGGCTTCCCTTCCCCGTGTATATCAGACAGACAAGATGGTATGTGTGTTGTTGGTTAGTTTACTCATCAAGAACCTAATTGGATAGAGCAAGGGCAGGGAATCTGAAGTTCTCACCAGAGGAAGCCCACAGGCAGGAAGAAACACCCACTGAAAGCGCCAACTTTGGATAAGACCCCGGAAGCAGGCCATCCTGAGTGAAAGTGAAAATCATTGGAACACAGCTGTGTCTTGCCTGGGGTCTCCTTCTCTATTTGCCTAATTTAGAACTCTTCCCATTCTCCTTCACCTCTCTCTGACATCATCTTAAGTGTAGAAGTAAAAGTCTCTGGTTTTGGAGAACTGGACTGTTTGAAACCTGAGTCACTGCTTAGAGGAGAGCCATGGAGAAACCCACATGAGTGACATCTGGCAGTGACACCAGATAGAAAGATTTGTCTGAGTCCCTGAGATAGGAGGTTTAATTTATAACTGCTGCTGGCTTAGATATTCAATCCCCATGAGTGCTGCCCATCAAGTACTGAGGCTCTGCCTCACCTTAGTGTCTGCAGGGCCTAGCACCTGGGTTCTTTCATGGTAGACATATAGACTACCCAGTCTAAGACATGGTCAGTGGGGCCCACATTGTGAGTTACTAAAACCCACAATCAGTGTTAACCATTCTTCCTCTAGATTGCTGTGTGTATTTTAAGCAGGATAAAGTATTCCTCATAGAATTCAGAAGGCTCTTGTGTAGGATATCTTTGACAAAGAAGATCTGTTAAATCATATAATTTTATCTGATGGTTAATTTTACATATCAACTTGATTGGAACATGGGATGCTCAGATATCTGGTGATACAATATTTTTCAGTCATTCTGTGAGGATATTGGTAGAAAAAAATTAACATTTGAGTTGGTGGACTGTAAGGTAGATGGCCCTCCAGAACAGAGCAAAATGATGGAAGAAGATTGAATCTCTCTTTGTCTCTCTCTCTGTCTCTGTGTGTGTAACTGCTAGCAGTGAAATGCCTTTCTCTTCTACTCTTGATCTGAGACTTATGTTGTTAATATCTGACCATCATGGAACCCACTTGACCTTTATAATCACATGAGCTATTTCTATTGGCCCAATTTCTCTGGAGAATTCTGACTAATAGGCCCTAATAAAAGATTTGCCCATGTACTCAAAAGAACTGAAATCTTATGGATATTGTCTCTAACCTGTAGTCCTCTAATAATGTATGGCATAGAGATGACTGTAGATTTTGTTTAGAGTCATGAAGTTGTTATAGTAGAGTGATATTTGATTAATGTTATAGTTTTTTTACTTATCTACCAGGTGATATGTGGGACAAGATGAGAAAAAGTTAAAGTAATATAAAACTGTTGATGCAAAAGGGGATAAGAGATAGTTTATTCTGGAACCAATATGAGTAGCCATGGCTCATGAACATGGATCCAAGTTACCCCAAATTCCATGTTCCAATGTGGTGGCAGTTTCATGAAGTATTTATAGTAACAGAACAAAGAAAGCTATAAATCAACATGTTTTTCAAATACATTGGTGGAGATATCAAAAAGGAGGGTTCAGCAAAGAGAGAATTCTGCTCTGGGCCTCAGATGCTGTCCAACAGTCTTCTTAGCCTTTGGGTTGATGGACACTGGTGATCTGCCAAGTTAATACATTCCAAGAGGTTTTAATCTGTTACGCACAGGATGCTAAGTCAGAAACAGAAATGGGCAAGGAGTGGCTATTCAGGAAGCTAAAGATGGCAAAGATAATGGTAACTAGGATTTGGATCTGCAACATTCCAAACTCCACAGTCATTGAAACTGTCATCAATTGATCAGCCTTCTTAGAAGGTTCAGTTGCGAGATGCAGTGTTTCTAGGAACTTTCATTCCAAATGCTAACAAAACTTTTGTTGACACTGATTTCTATAACAAAATGCATTTGTAAAAGCACTATAGCTCCTCAAAGTATTAACTGTTGAGAGAAGGATTTTTCTGAAGAAAATTTACACTCAGTTAATGACAGATTAATTATAGTTCCTAATCTACTCCATGGGCATAATATCATAAATCCAAAATGCCACTGACCTAGGAGGGCAAAGACTTCTCAAATGAGTATTATAAGTTGTGAAAATTTGTATTACTGGACGATGCAACTTTCCATTTAAATTTGTGCCAACCACTCACTGCTTACTTAAAACGTTTCAGGTTTGTATGTGTTGATGTTTATACAGTTAGTATTTCAAGGCCAATAGTAGCCATCAAACTGTGGGTAATAGCTTGTGTTTGCATTAGTTATTTTTCTGTTGTTGTGATAGAACACCATGACCAAGGAAACTTACAAAAGGGTTTATTTGAGCTTATGCTTCCAGGGGAATTAGAGTCCATCATGGCAGGGAGGCACGGTAGCAGGAGGTGCCAGAGCAGGAGCAGAAAGCAGAGACTCACATCTTCAAGCAGGCACAGGAAGCAGAAAGCAACTAGAGACCCAGCAAGGCTTAAGAACTCTCTAAGCCCTTCCTCGCCCTCGGTGATGAGCTTCCTTCAGCATGGGTACACCTTCTAAGACCTCTCCAAATGGCACCACCAACTGGTGACAAAATGTCCAAATACTTGGAGCCTGTGGGGGACATTCTCATTCAAACCACTGCAGTGTTAGAAAGCCAAATTCTATGTGAATACTCTTAGAGGCCAGCTATACAGAGGCTCTGTTTCAGTGGGTCAGGACTTGCCCAGAACTCTTTTGCTGAGATGAAAATTTTTTCTTTTACACGGACCTCTGGTCAAAAAGTGACATCTACTGATTAATGGTTGTTGCTCCCTGGCCATGTATCTACTGAAAGTTTCGGGGCGGGGGGGGCGTACCAGAGTGTTACTGATTAAAATGTGTCCTGGTAATAATGCTATTGGGGCTGGTTGCATAGCAAAAATATATCCACAGTACATTGTGAGATATGAATGGTCTCTCTGTTTCCAGGGTGCTTGGTGGTTCCTGATCTGAAAGGGAGAAAGCACATGGCAATGTTACTCTGAAGAGAAACAGAGCAACTTGTATTCAGTTCTCTGCTCCCGAGGCCTCTTGCTGTGAGGCAGTCTCTGGGTGGAATTCAATCCTCACTTCATTGCTGTTGCTATGCTAGATCTTCTTGCCATATTAAACTGTATCTGTCAGCATGGCCACATTACGTCCCATGAGCCTTCTTTGGTAATCAAACCTGTCTGATTGATACTTTTAGTGTAGGTTCTGTCTCCTGTGGACTGGTATCCTTTCTGACTTAATGATACTGCTGCTAAGTCTAATATGATAAAATGACCTACATAACTGTTTTTGGTAAGGGACAAAGCCAAAATGATCTACATAAGTATCAGTCAATTAATTAATGATCACTAATGTAATCAATGTAATTAAGCTATATTGATTATGCAATAAAATCAATTAATTTTCAAAAACAAACTTAAACACTAGTAGAGAGAAAAATACCCTAAGTTCTATTTATAGATATTGATGTTAGTCCTGAATAAGTAGACCAGAGAGACTGTGGTAGGAGGACAGAAAGTTCAAAGTCAGTCTGGACTATAGAGAGAGACCCTATCTCTAAAAAATAGCAAGAGATCAATCTAGGGACAATACTCAGGGAGTTGTTCTACAAAGCCAAGTAACTTCTTTCTATAGGTGATCTTGGAGGAGTTTTCTCCTAGAAAATCACAACATTCAGAAGCTGCTGCTAACGTGGATGCAGCTGGCCAGGGCCCACCCCAAGCTGGGGGCTGAGCTTGGCGGTGTTGTTTGCATGTCCTCCTACCACAGTCTCTCTGGTCCTGGAGTCACAGGTGTGTTCTACCATGTCCAGGATATCTCATTGTTGGTGAGTCTTCAAAACTACGTTTAGTCTCTATGAGCCCCGGTCATCCTCCCTACAAAATGAACATAACTAATATCTTCCCTGCCTATCTCAAAAGTAAGTAGCTAAGGTGCCCCGAACCAGCAGGGCTGCAACTAGAGCAAGGACTTCTCAGGAACCTGGAATGAGAGGGACAAGAGATACACGAAGGACCGGCAAAACAGGCTGTCTGATCAAATTGGCAAAGTTTATTTCTTCCATAGGTCTTTATATATGTATAGGATATAGGAAAAGCAGGAAACAATCACTAAAAAATGTCAGGGAATGATTACCTAAACAACAAAAGCATTACTAAGCTAGGGCTAAGCAAGGGTCAGGTCACAGGTAATTTTCAAGGAATGTGCACCAACAACCGCACAAACAACCTTTCCAAGAAAGAGTGATTGCTAATCAGGTCCGGGAACTTTCCAGACTATGATCACAGGCCATGCTGGGTTTTTCAGATATAGATAAATCTTAACATGGGGTCTGGTTGGCTCCTGGCACTAAGGATCCCACCAAGTATCACATGCAAAAATGCTTTCCAAGTTATGAGTTTTTGTGGTGTTGTTGCCATATGCTAGAGGAGAACTTCCACAATGCAAAACAAGCACTGCTTTTTTGGTATTTTCTCATTTGTATTTCCCTTTTGAGGATCAGAGGCAATCAGTCTAAAGTAACATGAAGATGCCTCCTCTGTGAACAGTGACTTCAAGCCTCATAGCTGAAGTCTTTATTACTTCTCGGCAGATGGAGGCACAGCCTCAGAGCCTTGTCAAGGGCAGTTGTTCCCTAACACAGAAGACCAAGGCTTTTGAATCAGACTTTGTTCTTTACTCCTGCAGTTTGATTTTGCAGTTTGACCTTAAAAATTGTGAGTCATGGTGATAAGTTTTAAGCAGCATGACTCTACCCAAAGGCAGAAAAATAGATTTAATGACCTTCTGAATACTGCCTCCCAGTCTTATAATTGTGTTGTCTATAAACGTTTTCTGAACTAATTATGGCAGTCGCCAGGACTGAAAATGAATTTTAAAAATGTGAAATGCTCTATCCATATTTTAAGTATTAAAAGTTTTCATTTCACTATGCCTTTAACATATTGACTTGAATTTAGAAAAATAAAAATATTCCTAAGAAATAGTTTAGAGACTATACTGTAGCAATTACTTTGTAATTAAAAGTCAGATGGTTCCTCACTATAAATGTCAAGAACAAGACTGTTGCTCTGACGAACTGTTACTTTTAGGAGTTGCTATTAGGCAGAAAAATTGTAAGCGGTCTAGAGTTACAGAAGAACTTATCATTATTAAGGAGACAAAACATAGCGTTTTTTTTTAAAGTTTCATACCTTTGCCTATAGTTTCAAAAATATGACTGGAAAACAAAATAAAATATTTGGATAAGTGATACACTCTATACGCCTATCAGGAATTCAGAGACAATACTTGATATCACCTACCATAGTATTATTGTGGGTTCAATTGTGCCAGCTCTCCAAATGTAGCTCGAAGTCCTAACCTGAGACTGTGACTGCCTGGAAGTGGGGTCTTTGCAGAGGTAATCACATAAGAATGAAGCCATTAATCTGTGTCTTAATCTGACTGTGTCTTCTTAAAAGGGGAAATCTTGGGCCCAGAGATAGATATGCACACAGGAAAGGCCATGTGAGACTATGTAAACAGACATGGGAGAATGCCACATCGGGACCACGGTGACACGGCCACAGGCCAGTCAGCATCTTAAGTCTATAAAGGTCTTCCCTGACAGCGTTCAGAAGGACCCCAACCTGAGTCCACACCTTGAGCCAGAAGCTCAAAACAGCACGTTTTTGTTGTTATAAGACATATAACTCATGGCACTTAAAAAACCAGTACAATAATTTTTCTAATGAAATCCATTTGTTGTAGTCATTAAGAGTATGGGTCCTCAAAGTCACTCATTCAGTCAGTATTCTATGACTTCCCTGTCTTAGGAACCTAATTTGTTTTGGAGGGAGGTTTATTTTATGCCTATGAGTGATACCTGCATGTAAGTACACCCATGTTGTGCAATGCCTGTGGAGGACAGACGAGGGCATCAGATCCCCTGGAACTGGAGTTACGAGTGGTTGTTAGCCATCATGTTGTTAGACTCAGATTTGAACCTGGGTCTTCTTCAAGAATAGTCAGTGCTCTTAATGGCTGAGTCATCTCTCCAACCCCCAGGAACTTAAAATATTTTTATAAAGACTTTTCACAGAACTCACATCCCAGATGAAGAAGGCAGACAGGAAGCAAGCGGAGTCTGTGAAATGAGCTCAGCACTGCTAAATGCAGCAGAAAAGCAAAGGTGGGTGACACAGAAATAGTCAGGCCTGCTTGTTCTAAAAGGCATCATCAAACACTTCTTTAAACATTGATATTTGGCAGATGTGAAAAGGGAGGTCTAGGAAAGAGGGATACAAAATAAAGGGATTGGAAACATAAATGCCACGAAGCAGGAAAGGACCTGCCTTGTTGCCAAACTGGAAAAGAGTCCAGTGGGACAGTCCTGAGAAGGGTAAGCAGTGGAGAGTCGCAGAGAAGAATCTGGATGTTAGCCTGGGAACAGAAGAACATCACTGGGTATTTTAAGTAAAGGATCAATGTGATCTATTTACAATAAGAAATAGCTGGCTGCACTGTAAAAAAATAAAAGTGAGTGGGCATCAGGGTGGGGGAGTAGCAGTCCAGGTTAAGAGAGAGAACTGGCTGGGCCGGTGCGACAGCACGTGGGGCTGGAGAACAGTGGTCAGTTCAGCACTGAGGTTAGATACAGGACTGTTTGAGAAACTCAATCTAGATGATGAGGATGACAGTGACCTGGGAAAGCAGCGAAGATAATGTCAAGAAGGAAGGAGAGACCTGCTGCTCTGGTGGGCTCAGGAAGGCATGAATGGACTCAGGAAGGCATGGATGGACTCAGGAAAGCATGGACTCAGGAAGGCATGGACTCAGGAAGGCATGGACTCAGGAAGGCATGGACGGACTCAGGAAGGCATGAATGGACTCAGGAAGGCATGGACTCAGGAAGGCATGGACGGACTCAGGAAGGCATGAATGGACTCAGGAAGGCATGGACAGATTCAGGAAGGCATGGACTTAGGAAGGCATGGACTTAGGAAGGCATGGACGGACTCAGGAAGGCATGGACTCAGGAAGGCATGGACGGACTCAGGAAGGCATGGACTCAGGAAGGCATGGATGGACTCAGGAAAGCATGGACTGAGAACTGGCCCTGGATTTGGTTGAACAGGACAGCTGATAGCTTTGATCAGAGCAGTGTCAGTGGAAGAATGGGAACAGAAATGATGCAGTTTAAGCGGAGTGTAGGGTTCTGGACGCCCTGCATGCGCCCACACTACGTTCGTTGACCAAGTCCGGATTGGCGGAGGGCTGCAGATTGAATGACACACAAGACAGAGACACAGAGACATACACACACTATGTAGGAGGAAAGAAAAATGACTGACTTTATTGAGAGGCAGCAAGACTTATATACCCTGAGGCAGGGCTTTGCAGGAGGGTAAAAGTTCAGGTTCTCAGGAGACATCCTCTATTGATGACACGCAGCTGTAAACAGGAAAAAGGATGTTGGGGTCGGGCTAGCTTAAAGGTCAAGTTGTTTACTTGAGCTTTGCAACTGATAAGATCCAGCTAGCTCTTGGCTGAAAGCCTAGCACTAAGAGAGAAGGGCATGCAGGGGGGCCAGACCCTACAGTGGAGATGTGACCACATTCCTCTGAGACCTTTCCAGGAATATGGCCTGAAGGAAGGCAGTGAAGTGAGTTCGTTGCTCAGCATCAGGGGCATTGGATGCTTTCAGAATCTCGCAAAGTGGACCATTAAAGCATGCAGTGGGTGGTGGTGCTAAGAGAATATTCTTTCCCTGGTTTTGAGTTTCTACGCATAGGGGCTCTGCCACATGGAACTTTTTGTCCTTTTATGAAGTTTTAAAAATTTCACACTATGAATTTGCTCATATGCACCCCAGTTCCTCCCCTTGACTCTTATAAGATCCATCCTCACATCCCTACACCTCCCAACTTTATGTCCTCTTTTCTTAAAAATAACCCATCAATTCCAGTTTGTGTCTTCCCCATACTCTTGGGTGTGGAGCTATCCACTGAAGTACAGGTGACTTACCACAAGTCACATGCTTAAAGAAAACTAACCCTTCCTCCCCCAGGACCATCAACTATCTTTTACCCCTCTGTTAGGGGTGTGGACTCCTGAACCCCTTCCCACTCGATACTAGAATGATCTTGTGCAGGTGTTAGGCAGTCAGCCATAGATGCGTTCACGAGTTCAGCAGTCCTGTCATATACAGAAGACACTGATTTGTCCAGTCCCTCCGTGATGTCTAATTTTGATAATCTTTTCGCCCCCTTTTCTGTGATGGTCCCTCCTTGGGGAGGGGTGTGATACCAATGATACTAATGTCTTATTTGTGGTTAACTACTCCGCAGACAATTAGTCTCTACAGTTTGACCAGTTGTGAGTTTCTGCATTAGCCATCATCCTCTGCTTTAAAAACTAAAACTTCTCTGATGAGACATGAAAGCTTCATTAATTTATGGATATAGAGATGGAAATTCAGAGGGCAGTTTGATACCCTGACCACTTGTCAGAATAGTTATAGGTTCATTCCTGGCAGTGCCATATCTTACACTTCTTCACACTGGATAAGTGAGTTGATTGATCCATGGTCTTCTCTCTAGCTGATGGGGTTAATCTGCTAAGAAACTGATAATAGAGGCCCATGAGATAGTTCACTAACTAAAATTTCTTGCCATCAAACCTGAATATCTTAATCTAACTCCTAGGACATGAGTGGTGAAGGAGAGAAAAGATTTCTGTAAGTTGTCCTCTAATAGAGAGAGAGAAAGAGAGAGAGAAGAAAGAAGGATAGAATTTTTTTAAAAGTTTGACAATACTGGAGATTTTTTTCAGTATATTTTTATTGAATTTTTGTGCATTTCATACATTTTTTTTTCTTTTTGGTCTTTTTGAGACCTTTTTGAGGCCTATAGCCCTAGCTGTCCAGTAACTCACTATTTAGACCAAACTGTCCTCAGTTCTACAGAACCTCCCCTCCTCTGCCTCCTGAGTGCAGGGGATTAAAGTTGTGAGCACCTTGTAGGTGTCTGGCTACACATAATCATATTTAGACCCCTTCCCCTATCCGTACATCATAGCCCCTCCACTGGATTTCATACATTCTGTCATATATGTTAAGATCTACCAAGTCAAGTTTGTGTTCTCAGATGTGAGTGCATCCACTGGAGCCTGGTCAGCCTATCTAGCATCACTCAAAGATCAGCTCTCCCTCACCCAGGAGTGATCAGCTGCCAATAGTTCTTCAGCTAAGGTTGGACCTCCTGCCCATTTTCCCAGTTCTATGCTGGGCTTTAGTCCAGTTGAGTTTGCATGGATCTTGTGCATGCTGTCACCATTGCTGTAAGTTCTTATGAACAAGTTCCCAGAAGCCTGGAAAACTGTTTCCTTACAGACACCCACCATCCTTGGCTCTTACAGTCTTTCAGCCTGTCTTCCACAATGGTCCCTGAGGTCGGGGTGGGTCAGCCTTAATATGGAGTCTTATTCAAGGTCATGAACTCTATAGGCTTTTGTTCTCCACATCTTGACTGGTGTGACTTTCTTTGTTGATAGCACTCTATTGCATGAGCGAGTTTCGATGGTGAGAGCTGAGAGATGCAGTAGTGTTCTCTCTCTCTACCTGTTCTGTTAGGTTCTTTGAGACTTGGATGTAGAGGTTTCATTGTAGATGTGTCACAGGGCTGAGCATCTCATTGACACTTTTCTAATACTGGCGATTGTTGTTCTTTCTTTCCACTCTGTGCCAGCCCAGTCGAGACAGCTATCCTATTCGTGTGTTTCTTCTTTAGATCTAATTTTGCTTTAGGAAGACTTCCCGAAAATCTTAACTGAGCAAGAAGCAAAATGACTGATCAAGGCCTTACTAAGAATCTAAAGATTTGTCTATAATGGATTTTTAAATTTATTATTTTTAAAAATTGTTTCCTTTGAAATAAGGTTTCTCTGTAGCCCGAGCTCACCATCTAATGGGTTTATACTACTGACAATAAAATTTTAATTTCCATTAGCGTATATCAATTGACCCTACCTTAACTTATTCAAAACTTGGTAGCAGAATAAAAATGTGTATTGGCCTACTAAGGTTGGACTGTAAAAAGAAGGATTCTGTAGAAGGGGAAATAAATCTTAGGAAGGAAAGGTGTAATTAGAGCAGCCAAGACGTGGATAGGCCAGACTTCCTTTTCAATAATAGAAGAGAAAGTGAAATATAAAGTTACAGACAGAACAAGAGATAGACTTGGGCTCAAATGCAGACTTCATCACTTAGTTAATCTACATAACACTAGGAATTTTCCTTAGTTTCTCTGAGTTTTATTTTTTGTTTTTAAAATGAAGTAACAGCACTTATCACCATAAGCATGTTGTAAACCATACATGAACACACAAAAATTTAGCCAAGTTCTGTCCCTTGTAATTGGCAAATAAATCATCACAATATGCACTTATAATAAAAAAAAATTCTGCCCAGCAGACTAGACTAAGTACAGAAAGATAAGGGCAAGTTTTGACACCCTCCTGCTTTCAAGCAAAGTTGTTAAATGCATGGCTTGTATATTTATGATTCTGAAGGCAGGGATCTTTCTCAAGCTTTCAATAGAATTTTTGCAACTTTCTTTAGTGAAAAATCTTATTGACATCAGGCAATCAGAAAATCTTTTGGGTGTCCACTTCAGGCAGGATAAGCATCATCTTCAGACTCTTACAAAGCGTGAGCTTTCTAACCACTTGAAAATGGAAAAGTTTGCGGGGAATCTGAGAACAGGTTTTTTTTGAAGAGTTTGTAAAGTGTCTGTGAACAGATGCATTAGCTTCCCTGGATTCTCCCTTTATTGATGGTGTACTCAGACAGAATCCCTTATTGGAACTCTTTTCGAATTGCAAATGTCTCTCCAATGATGCACTGCAGAGTAACTGAACGGGTACCTCCTATGGTGGTGCCTGCCTTTAATCTCAGAACATAGGAGGCAGAGCCAGGTGGATCTCTGTGACACTGAGCCAACCTGGTCTACATAGCAAGTTCCAGGTCAGCTGGATCTACAAGGGAGACTGTCTCAAAAAAATTAATCTGTACTTTAAAGCATCACAGTATAATCCAGTGTCTCTTTTCAAATTCAAGGTAAACTCTTCCCTATGAGCCTCTGTAAAACAAAAAAATGTTATATACTTCCAAGAGATAGTGGCATGGATGAAGATTCCCTCCCACTCCAAAGAGGAACGGGAGAACAGCAAGGAAAGACTAGATTGCAGCAACACTGAAAATCAGTAGGACAAACATTACATCCTGTGGATAACATGGGCTCCAGCAGGCTTAGCCAGGCCTACACCTTATGTTCTGAATGTGTGCTACACCTTGTGTTCTGAATGTGTGCTATACCTTATGTTCTGAATGTGTGCTGCACCTTGTGTTCTGAATGTGGGTCTAATCCCCGCTCCCCAACACTTCCATATTGGTTCTTTTGGACTGTGACACCCCTGAACCTCTGGTTCCTTATGCATTTACTTTTTAAAGGACGGTCTTCATAATTGATTTGCATTTTATACCCTGAGGCCTTTGATGGGAGGGGCTCCATCTTGCTTCAGTTTTAACTGTATTTATGTTTCTTTCTGCTTTTTACTTCCTATCACTGTAAAGTTAAAAGCAGTCGTGGGGCTGGAAAGGCAGGTCAGCAGCAGCAGATCTGTGGCTCCTCCGGAGTAGTGGAGTTAGTTTCCAGCAGCTCGGGACTGCCTGAAACTACAGCTCCATGGGACCTTCAGGCCTCTGCGGTCCCCGCACTCTTGCGCACATACTCATATACAAACATATGCACAGTGAACAAGTAAAATAAATCTCTTAAAAGAAAAACAATGAGCAATAGCTATGCCAGGCCCTGAATGTTATGCTGCCTTGAAACTCCTGCCATAAAATAAATTCATTACTTTTGAATTTAGTTGCACAGCATAATGGAACTACATTCTTTGTCAGAATATAACACAAATAGACTACAGCCCAGTTCCTAGTAGATTCTCTGTTCTCACCTTAAACCTTGTCAATTAATCAATTCATCTTTACTATCTGAATTTCTGTCAGCATCTTGTCATCTGAACAGTCACCAAATGGCCATTATCCTCTGTTTCCATCATTCTCTAGTCGCAGTGCTGAATTCTTCCACAGTCCTCCCACACCAGTAGCCAAGTCTAAGACACAGATCAGGTTTATCAAAACAATAACCCACCTCTTGGCGCCAGTTTCTGTATTGTGTATTTTTCTTGTTGTGACAAAGTACGTGACAGAAACAGCAAGGGAGGAGAATGTCGCTCTCGGTCCACATTTCAGAGGGCAAAGCTCCATCAAACTGGAGAAGTGCAGTGAGGCCCTTCAGTCTGAGTGGGAGCATGTGCTGATGGCTCATTTACATCGGTGGGTCGACGGCAGAGAAAGCAGGCCAGAGTCACAAGTGGGTGTGCTCTACCTGTCCCCAGTGACCTAATTCCAACTGCTTGGCCCTGTATCATAAAGGCTCCACATCCTTCAAAATAGTGTCAAAATCTGGTGAGCAATATTCACAACATAAGTCCGTGGTAAACACATTCAAAGCACACTAAGACTTTTCTATGTTCTAAACAGCAGTACACATCATTAACATTTTCACTTAACCAGACTGTTATGTCATTGTTAATCTCTAAGATGTGTAACACTCATTCTCCTGACAGTGACTTCATTTTGGATTTTGTCACTGTTCTGAAGAATTTATCAGTTTTACTTTTCAAAACTGCAAGTTTGGGGCCTATTTACTCTGTCTATTTCATATTTCATTGGGTTCAGCTTTTACTCCTCTTCTAGGAATATTGGTTTAATATACTTTCCCGTTTCTAGTTCGACAAGGGCAAATTTTATTTATTTGAGAGCTGTTTTCTCAAATCTGGACGTGTAATGTTATAAATTTCCCTCTAAGCTATGGCTACATTTCATAAACCTTGATATATTGTGCTTTTATTAGCAATTAATATAAAGCATTTGGTAATTTCTCTGATTATTAATTCTTTAACCATTTTTGCTGGTTTACTATTGGTTTAGGGAGGTGATACTGGAAACTTTCTGGACAGGTAGCCATTGCTTATTTGCAGTTTAGCACTATTAAAATCAGGAAGCACACATTTCATTCTCTTTAGATCTACTGAGCCTCGTTATATTACTCAGCATTCAGTCTCTTTTGGTAACTACCTCAAGAACATTTCAAAATAATGTATTCTCCTACTGGTTAGTGGAATTTTGTACAAATGTCATAAAATCAGGTTTGCCCCTTATGATGTTTATGTTTCTAAGTTTTTACTGATGTTCATGTGCTTGTTCTGACAATTAATGCAGTCTGTTGGTTAAAATATCTGATCATAACTGGGGTTTGTTTATCTGTTCCTTTATTTCTGTAAGTTTAGTTTTATATATTTTCAAGTGATGATACTCAGTGAATAGAAATAGAGTAGTTGAACCTTTCCATTGATGAAATCTACATTTTAAAAAATGTGCTTATTTTATTTTATTTGCATGTTATACTTGATGCTTGCATGTGTATAAGTGCACTCATGTTGTACAGTAACCACGGTAGACAGAAGAAAGAGTCAGATCCCCTGGAACTGGAGTTATTGGTTGTTAGCTACCATGTGGGTGTTGGGATTTGAACCCAGGCCTTCTGCTAGAATAACCAGTGTTCTTAACTGCTGAGCCATCTCTCCAGCCCCCAAATCTATATTTTTGTAATTATCCATCTTAAACTTTATTGAGTCTATGTGAGTTGATGTCCATTATGTTAGGTTAGTTTCACATAACTAGTTTAAACTTGTGAAAATTCAACTGTGTTTTTTTTTTTTAATTTCTTTGTTTGGTAATGGTAGATTGACTTGGGGTCTAATAAGGTTGAACACAATCATGGGTCTTTTCATATCTTATAGTAATTGTTTACCTTCTGAAATTTAGATTATAATTAGAACTGTAATGGGTTAAAAAGAAAACTCATACACTGGGTGTGGTGGCTCACAACTTTAATCCCAGCACTCAGTAGAGAGAGGCAGGCAGATATCTATGAGATCAAGGCCAGCCTGGTATACTTAGGGAGTGGCAGTCAGCTGGGGCTACAGGGAGACCTTGTCTCAAAAAGACAAGAGAGAGAGAGAGAGAGAGAGAGAGAGAGAGAGAACTCATGATTTCATAGCTTATCCTGCTTTTTGTTATATGTGTGTTAATACAAGAACAAGGGTATCTACTTATTTTCTGTGTCTGAACTGTAATAATAACCTGGTTATTTTTGTTACCTGTCTTTTCTGGTGTCTAAAAACCTATAGAGGTTTTTCGTGGCTCTCTATGATTTCATTTTCTTCCAGACAGGCATTTTCCTTTGACAGGTGTCTAGACAGGCTTTTTGAGTTACACAAATACCAGTTTAACTCAGAGATTAGAATACATTAAAGCTCAGTTTCAACACTGATTGTGGTTCTATTTCTGGTCCACTTTTAATTTAAGTAGGCCCCCCCTAGGATTTTATTAAGTGTTCAATAGTTACCCGGTCTGCTTTTCTATAGTGAGTGAACTCCAATCTGTCTCCCAGCTCTGGGAGATTGCCAGTATCTAAAGGGATCTTTATCACTTTCAAATAGGAAAATGCTTCTAGGAGAAAAGCGGTGTCGAATGTTAAGATTATAACTTGTGCTTCTCTCTTTCTGAGAACTTGGCTCCAAAAATCCTTGTGAATTATTAGTTCTCTGATGAATTTAAACCTGACTTCAGTGTATTTTTTTTCCAACATTAGAATTTCCCTGAAACAAGCTGATCAGGCTATCCTAGAATCCTTTTATCTTTTTTCATTTTGAATCGCAATCTTTCATTCATTCTGAAAAATGGGCTGCTATTATCTCTTTAAAATATCATCTTTGTCTATTTCAAGTCTCTTTAGGAAAACCAACAAAACATACACTAAATTTTGTTATTGTACCTCCTTGAATCTTACTTTCTCTTCCTGAATTCCTCATCAATTTGTTTCTCCAAAATACAATCTAAGTAAGTTCTTCCTACTTGGATTTCAGTTTAGTAATTTCTAATTTTTCTGTGTTTGTTTAAACTGTTCCATTCAGATACCACCATGTATCTGGCTAATGTATTATTCACTTTGGAAGTTTATTAATTAAAAAAATTATAGCATATTTTCCCAGTAGTTTGATAATCCTTATTCACCTCTTAAATAAAAACAACATCAGTCAGTATTGTCTGTCTGCTCATTCTAGTATCTTAAGTCTTTCAGTTCTCATTTTTTTTTCTGATCTGCTTGCAGGTGTATCTAGTTATCTCTGACTGAATGCTGACTATAGGAGCAACAGAGAGGGAAATATACTCTAAATTAAATGATAAATTAAAGTTCAATTTTAATACTGTAAGTTTGCCCTGATTTCTGGTCCAACTGTCAGGTAACAGCCACAGTTAAGAACGGAGAGCATGCCTGCTAGTGTTGTCCTCACATTCTCCTCATTCAGTCCAGGACTCACCTCAGTCAGGCCAATCCAGAAACCTTTTCATGGGCATGTCCACAGGCAAACTAGACAATCCCTCCGATTGAGACTCCTTTCCCTGATGATTCCACATTGTATCAAGTTGACAATTAAAACTCACTCAGACGTCTTCAGTGGATAAACTGAGCACTTCAAATAACATTTGAATAATCATTGGTTTATTAAAAAGTAACCCAATAATTTAGTTTGGATAAAGAAAATGAAAGCTCATTAGCATTCTCACACAGACCAGGGACGGACCTTGGATTTGCTCCTCGGGGCCTTTCCATTTCCTTTCCATCCCTCCAAGAAGACTTCATCCAGGAATCCCGAACCTATCCCTCTGTGTCTGCATAACTCTCAGATTTCATCTCTCCACTGAGGTACTCCCTCATACATCTCCAAGAAGCACTCCACTCCTGTTTTTCACCCCACACTGTTTTCTTTTCTGTGAGAGAATCTGCCGCTGATATTTTATATTGTGTATCTTTTTGTGGGTTATAGTCTCTGATCCTCAGTAGAAAGCAGGTCACGTGCAGTCAGTACCTGTGCATTTTAATTTGTTGAATCAATGTCTCACACTCAAGGAAGTCAAAGCTCTGGATTGTCTACTTCCACACTGGAATAACAAAAGGTATAGCTGTAAGTGTGGGTACATCTGTTCAGACATGAGCACGGACAACTGCACAATTCATTGTTCTCCACAGCCAAAACTGTGGCTGTGCTTCACTGCCCTTCTAGCCTGGCTCCCGCCCACACACTGGTGTGCCCACTTGCCACAGGTTCAGGCCTTTGACCTTTCCCTTGACTAGTAGACTTTCAAGTGCCAGTAGGTCATGATTGGCTGATTCCTTCTACCTCTAGTCTTTTGTTAAATCAGGCGCAAGACTTTGTTTATGTTACGTTGTTGAATGTTAAATTCATGTTTAGTTAGTTGTTAGTTTTCTTTTATGAGTATGATTAAGTTTCCTCTGGAGTGTTTTAATATGTTTAAGCCTTAGGAAAGTCTAAAGTACCTCTATCTACATAAATAATTTAGTTCTATTGCTAAGATGTGGCCTTCCTTGTGTTCCCACTGATTTCCCAGGGTTCTCAACAAATTCTTCTCTGAGTGGACAAAATCCAAATGTCATCCAGTCCTCTGTGAATGAGGTACTGTCCACATATTGCTCCAGGCAGTTGTTCTTAACGCAAACTTGTACTCTTATGTTTTGTTTTGTTTCTGTGCATCTGTGTGTATGTGTGTGTACCAGTGAGTTTATTGGGGCTCCTCACAGGAGTGTGGGTGAGGACTTACAGGAGCACAGGTGACTCTAAGGCAACTGTATCATGAAAAGCCCACCCCAGCATAGGTCCTGAGAATACTGTAAGATGAAATCTTAAAGAGGTTTCAACATGTATTTCCCTGATGATTAAGATGTTGAACATTTTAAAAGTATTTCTCATCCAATTATACTTCATCTTTACAGAGTCCTCTGTTCAGCTCCCTAACCCACTTTTTAATTTTTGGTGGGGGAGGTGTGTTTTGATGTTTAGGTTTTTGAATTCTTGTATATTCTAGATACTAAACCTCTGTCAGAGGTATAGTTGGTAAAGATTTTTCCCTTTCTTGTTAAGTTGGCTCTTCACTTGAATGGTGGTGTCCTTTGATGTACAGAAACTTTTTAGTTTCATATTCTGTTTGTCGATTGTTGGACTTAATGCTTGCACTATAGGAATCCTGTTCAGAAAGTTTTTTCCTGTGCCTATTAGTTCCAATGTTTTCCTTTCATTATCTTCCATCTGATTCAGGATATCAGGTCTCATTTTGAGGTAATAGATCCATTTAGAGTTGAATTTTATTCATGGTGAGAGATAGGATATAGTTTCATTCTTCCACATGCCCTCATCCGGTTTAACTAGCATCATTTGTTGAACATGTACTTGTTTCTCTGATGTGTATTTGTGGCTACTTTGTCAGAAATCAGGTGGCATAAATGTGTAGATTTACATCTGTGTCCTCAACTCTATTCCACTGATGAATGGGACTCTTTTTAATGCTAGTATCATGCTGCTTTATTACTCTCGTGCTGTAGTGTAATTTGAGATCAGGGATGGTAATACCTCCAGTAGTTCTTTTATAGCTCAGAATTATTTTGTCTATCCTCAATGTTTTTGTGTTTCCATTTGAAATTTCAGATTCGTTTTTAATTTTGATGAAGAATTGTTTTAAATTTTTAAAGGTAATTGTGTTGACTTTGTAGATTGCTTTTGGTCAGATGGCCATTTTCACACTATTAAACCTACTGATGGATGAGCATAGAAGGTCTTTCCATCTTCTAGTATCATCTTCAGTTTCTTAACTATCTTCTTAAATATCTTAAATACCTTCTTCAATATCTTAAAGTTTTTATTGTACAATTACAATAGTCCTTTGCTAGATTTCCTTTGCTATATTTTATTCCAAGATATTTTATGGATTTGAGGCTATCATGAATGGGATCATTTCCCAGATTTCTTTCTTGCTATGTTTGTTTTTGGTATACAGGATGGGTACTCATTTGGTAGGGGGGGTAATTTTATATTGTGGTAATGTTCTTATTGTATTTATTAGCCCTATGAATTTTCCAGTGGAGTTTTTAGAGACTTTTATGTATAGAATCATATCATCTGCAAGTAAGAATATTTTAGCTTCTTTCTTTCAATTGGTATCCACTTTATCGCTTTCATCTCTCTTACTGCTCTAGCTAAGTCTTCAGGTACTATACTGAACAGGAATGGAGAGATTGGGCATCATTTACTTGTTTCTTATTTTGATGACAATGCTTTGAGTTTCTCTCCATTTAACATGATATTGGCTGTTACCTTGTTGTACATTGACTTTATTATGCTGATATGTCTCCTTTACCCCTAATTCTCCATGACTTCTCATGAATGTATGTAGCATTTTATCAAAGACATTTTCTGCATCTAATGAAAAGAGCATGTGATTTCTGTCCTTGAGTCTTTTTATGTGGTGGATTACATTTATTGATTTATGTATGTTCAACAATTCCTATGTCTATGAGATGAATCTAACTTGATCCAAGGTGGATCAGTTTTGATGTGTCCTTGTATTTGGATTGTATTTTGTTTAGAATTTTTAAATCTATGTTCATTGAAAGGTTTGTCTATAATTTTTTTGTTGGGTCTTTGTCTGGTTTGGTATTAGAATATTATTGGCTTCATGGAATGAATTTGGGAAAGATAGTTCATTTTCTGCTTTACAGAATAACTTGAGGAATATATTTGGTATTAGTTCTTTCCTGAAGGTCTTGTAGAATTCTGCACTGTATTCATCTGGTCTTGGGCTCTTTTTAGCTGGGGGATTTCTAAAATTTTTTTTATTGAATCATGTATTTCATACAGAATATCTCACCCTCCTCCAAACTCCTAACTGGAATACATACATTATTTCATTTGTGTTAAGATCAATTGTGTCAAGTTAGTGTCCCCAAATGTTTCTCAGTGCAGGTTCATCCACTGATGTCTAGTCAGCCTATCCAGAGTCCCTCACTTTAGGAAGATTAGCTCATCTTCACTAGTTGAAAGATTTTTAATTACTATCTTCCTCTTTGGTTATTTGTCTATTTAAATTATTTATGTCATTTTGATTTAATTTTGGTAAGTTGCACATATCTAGAAACTTATCCTTCTTTTAGATTTTCTAGTTTATTGAAATAGGGATTTGTAAGTATGACCTTACAATTTTTTGAGTTTCCTCAGGGTCTGTTGTAATGTTTCCCTGTTCATCTCTGAATTTGTTAATGTGGGATCTCTTTCTTTATTTGTGTTAATAAGGTATAGTTTTGTCAGTCTTGTTAATGTTTTCAAAGAAGAGTTGCCTTGGTTTTATTGAATCTTTATATTGTTTTCTTTACCTGTATTTCACTAATCTACTAGGAGTTTTCAGGAGAAGGTTTTGGGGAAATTTAATTTGGAACATGTTAATTGTGAGATATCTATTAACTAGTCACATGGAGGTGTTGAGCAGGCAGTTTTCTGGAGTTTATGTAAGAAACTGGGACGAAGGACATAGGGAGCTCTGAGTATATGCATGGCCAATAATGCACTTTATGGTACTCCATGTGCACAGCATGGGAATGATGTACAAAGACAGAGGAAACCCAGGGAACTCAGTCATGAGCAGCAGAGAAGTTCAGCCAGTTCGTAACAAGTGAAAAGTTGGGTCATAGGGCTACCAGTTGCTTCATGATGAAACATTTGAGGTGTTTTTGTCTTCTACATGCATTTGGTAATCTGACTGGTGAAGAGATGATTGACAGTGTCAAAACCTTGCTCCTCTTGTCAAGAAACTCAGTGACTGTCCGTAATATTTACACGATCTCAAATATAGATGCTCAGCTCTAGCAAAAGGGATGGAGAAGGTGGTCAAAGAAGGGCAGGTTCATTCCTGGTGCAGTAAAGACAAATGGACGGAGAATTTTCTAGGCTTGTGCTTGGACAGTTGGGTGTGCTGTTTAAGTCTTCTCTTCGTTATTGAGCGTTTTCTGCTGCCTCTTGTTGGAATTAGCACACATTATGGGTGTCCACTGCCGCATGGAAATATCCACCTGCAGCTGGAATTCTTTATGTCACTTTTCTATGTTTCTTAGGTGCTCCTGTTGATATATACACCGAAACTATTAATGCTATTTTCTTTAGATAGACCTGTTCTGGCATTTAATATAGCCGAGGAAGCTTCACCCATTTCCGAGTGCCAGCACAATGATTGCTTACAGGCTCTTAAAGCTTTTGCTGTAGGTTTTCTTATCCAAGAGTTGCTGTGAATCACCTTCCTATCTATTTTCCTTCCCAGGTCATTAACATTCCAAATACGGTGCTAGCTACTCACTGTGCTGCTTCTGATCTGTGGGTCAATACCAGAAAAGGAATGTGCCAGTGTTTATCAAACATGGAAAGGAGGTGATTGGCCTCCCTCTTTGGATTCAGTCTCCTTACTCTAGTAAGTCAAGTCAATGGCTGCCCAGCCATAGTCCCCGTTCCTTTGTTCACCGCCAGTATGAAGAAACAAAGACCTCTAATGAAGCACTCTTTTTCGCACTGTGCCTCTTCTCTTTGGTGGAGAAGATAACTTCCATTCTGTACATCCTGAGTAGCTCAGCCTCTGTGGTGAAGAAGTTCCCTCCACTGCACCATGTCCACCTCCATGGAAGCCTGAAATCTACCAGGTCACCTGCCACCTGAGGGAATGGGTGGATGGAAGGAGGTTGTTGAAGATGGCTCTTTCCCTTGTTTGACTTTCTTGTAAGGGAAAGCAGAATCCATGCTGTCAGCTGCTCTCTGTGTATTACTATCTAACAGAAGTGCTGAAATAGTCCTGATACCACTGTATAGATTTTTACCACCAAAAGAGTCCAAAAGGACCACAGTTTGTCTGCAACAGATTTTTAGGGCTTGCTGCACAATTTGCATGGCCTGATTTGCTTTGCTTTTCTCCCGGTTCTGTGAAGGCTCCCATCATCCCTTCATACTTTTCACAATCTTTGCAGAATAAATGTTGCAATTATAGTTAGGTTTTGAGGCTTCGAGATTTTCATTGCCATTCTGGGAAGCACATACATTGGATGCTGGAAGTAACCCAGCTCTTGGCAGCTCACTTTAAACCCATCACTGTCTCTCTTATTCAGCCACAATATTAATAATATTAATAATAACAATAATATCAATCATGAGGAAGGAATGAGAGATGGAACAGGAGAAAAGACAACACAACCAAGTCTGCTTGTCTTGTGAGCTATTTTCTTTTTCCTCCTTGAAAGAAAAAAAGCTTTTTATCACCAGCACACTTACAATTACCCCAACTATGGGAAAACAGAAATTTGGGACAAGTTATCCTGCCAAGAAGTACTCAAAGAAACTGAACTTTTCGACTCTGGAAGACAGAGATTCACTGATGGCCACTGTGGTGTCTATATGGCCTTTTAATGCATATTGACTGCCATGACTAAGAACTAAAGAGGTAGACTTACTTAACTTACACATTTGGGGTTGCTTAATGCTGTTTCTGCCATTTTAAGGAGCTAATATCAAAACTGCTATACAATTTAAATGTCACTATTAAACATGGGCTGTTCCCCACAACCCTGAGAAAAGTGACTCTGCCATTCACCGCATCGGAAACTTAAACGGAACCTGTGATCTGATGCTGTGAGTAGCAGAGCCACTTTCTGAGGGTTGAGGGCACTTCCTCCTTCCTGTGCAAAATGTAGGAAGTGAGCTGTTAATACCTAAGGTATTTTAGCTTCGATGTTCTCTTCCACCATTTCTGTCTTTTAGGCTGTTTCAATGAGACAGAAAGGGTAAATTTTAGGAAATTCCAAGATCTTCCCATAAGATTCACCAAAGGTAATTTGAATAAATTAAAACATTATAAAACACATCAAGTCAATGACTCTGATAGTTCAAGGTCTGCTTCACTGCTGGGGGAAAATTAAAGCAAAGAATAAATAAATAAATAGCCACAAAAAAGCAAGGATCGAGGCTAAAAGTAGAAAAACAGAAATTGGCAGAAAATATAGATGTGTAGATGTTTGAGAAATATGCAGGCTAACTAATGAGTCAATATTAAAACAGCAGAGAATCTTAAAGGGGTAACTGAAGGTCAGGAACAACCAGAAAACCTTTGGCTGAAGAACCTATGAACATCCAGAAAAAGAAAATATATAGGCAATACAAATAGGTTAAAATACTTATTTGAACAAATGAAAGCTATATAACTTGTGACAACTGAAATAAAGAGAAGGGGAAATAATTAGCATTTACTGAATACCTATTATGTGTCAAGCTCTGGGTCAGGTGGTAATTTATGAATTCATTGAAGAATTAACAAAAGAAGCCAGAGAGAGCATGAATAATTACTCTTTAGTATGCATAAGCATTAGAGAATCAAAGATTCTCAAGTCTCAAATCTTTGCTGTGACTTCAGAAGGTCTTGGGAATACCAGTTTTTGTTATTTGAATGCTTTTTCAGTAACTCCTTGTTAGTCAAACTTGAAAACTGTGGATCAAACTTTAACATGGGAATTTACACTCAACTACTTAAAATGTGCATTGCTCTAATTGTGTGCAAGATAGCAAAGGATCATGACAGTGTGGGAGGATCTGGGACTTCATTAGCCTCAGAGGAGGGATGAACACAGATGGAAAGAAAGGAGAAGAAAATGAAAGCAGCCGCAGGGCTGCACCAGGCTTAGAAAATAAAGGAGAAAGACTTCATGTGTTTGGCTAGCAAAGAAGGCATAGAGCATGTAGATCACAATCAGGATGAGACAAGGAAGGTGTCATAATCCACCATGCTTTTATTCTTTTCTTTTATTCATTTACTATCTGTTTGTTTTTGAGGCAGACTCTCGCTATGTAGCCTTGGCTAACCCAGAACTCATTATGTAGACCAGGCTGACCTCGAACTCACAGAGGTACACCTGCCTCTGTCTTCCAAGTGCTGGGATTAAAGGAGTGTGTCACTACTCCAGGCATAACTAATCATTCCTGAGAACTGTACAGTGTAATATCTGAACTGGCAAAGAGAAGCTGGACAGTTAAAGAATCCACAGAATTGTTACATTACTATATTTAGTGCTTGTAATCCCAGTATTCAGAAAGCTGAGACAGAATTCTGTTTGGTGTCAGCCTGAGCTACAAAGTGAGTTCAAGGCCAGCCTGGACAGAAACAGTGGGTGGAAGGCAAGGGATAGAGGATGAGTGAAGAAGAAACTGAAATGGAGATACTGGAACTTGAAAGAGAAATGTCAGAGTCCCAGGTAAAGTTTGGGGATCTGTCTAAATAACTGAGAGGCAATAAGATCCTCAGAGTCAGTGAGGTCAGGAAGAGGGAGTTGGAGGAGAAAAACTCAAGGGAGAGCAAAGGGGGCTCAAGGGAGGACCCTACAGCCTGAGGTACAGAGGACTCAGAGGAAGGGACACAGCTACATCTGAAGTCTTCAGAGAGCTTCGGGTCACTTGTATTAACCCTAGCTGTTAGGGAAGAGCCCACTCAGGCATTTGGCTCCTCCTTGATGAAGACTGGGTTGGTGAGTGACCTGCTGGACTCTTCCTCCTATGAAATGCAGAACAGAACCAGAGTGGAGGCAGGGTATGTGCAATGACAGAGGACTGCAAAAGGAGGAGAGTGAGCGCTGCAGTTTTCAAAATTTTTAACATGAAAGGACTTGTATAACAGCCTTGGGGACTGGTGAGACCCGGAAAGGGCTCCAATAGCTGTAGTGGCCATTAGTGCACTGTGTTCCAGAGGGAGGACAGGCCAAGGTCATGAATACAATGGAATAAAATCAACAAAACAATCCTATGAAGGATGGCCTCTCAGAGACTATGCAATGCTCTGGATCTCACAAATTCAATCTGTCCTGAAGAGCCAAGATTGCTCTTCTGACCACCTCAGAAGTCCTTTGGAAAAATGCAAATAGAAATTTCAATACCTTGGCATTTTCAGTAATTCCTTGTGGTGCCCTACGGAATAGCCCCAGAATGATATTCCCACATTACTCTATTCTGTTAATCTGTGTCTCAGAGAATGTTAAGTATGTCCCTCACAAACAATTGGTTTTGCATGTAAACTGGGCTAACGGCTTCATGTCTACTAAGGTTACAGTGCAAGAAGATGAGGATCAAAGGGCACCAAGGTGTGGGTATTGGTGAATAAATCTAGAGAGGTGATATACAATGGGAGTTAATAATATTGCCCTGTATACTGGTGATTTGCCAAAAGAAAAGAACACGAAGAGAAACACAAAGAAAGGGGCAAAGGAAAGTAAACAAATGAGATGATGACTGTGCTAATTAGCTTGATTGTAGTAATTACTTCACTATGTATACATATGTCAAAATGAATCTATCGATCATGAAGCATCCCTTAAATACATACAATAAAATGATGAAATTAAATATAATTGAGCAGCAAAAACCCAGAACTGCTATGGTATATTGAAATGACAGCAGTTTCTTAATGGTCTACTCCATTATAAAACTGCTCTCTCCAGGGCTAACCTTGGTCTAAGGGCTTGACAGCATATGGTGACATATTTAAAGGGAAATAGTTTGGAAAAAAAAATCGCTCGGCTCGTAATCATTTGTATCATTTGATGAACTTGAGCCTTTAACAAGGACAGAATTCTCCAAAGATTTTCTCTAAAAATGATTGCCTTTTGTCATGGATAATGATGTTATTAAACAATGTTTTGTGCTCAAAAATGAAAACCTTGAATTTATCAAAACTCTTTGAATTCTAGTCCAGAAAATCTGTGTAGATTTTGATTTAACATCTAACCAAAAATAACTGAAATAAAGTCTAGCCCAAGATTGCCAGACACAGCTCCAAGTCGTGAGATCAGAATTTTTGAACTTACTTCTTCTCTCAAGCCACACAGACTGTTGAGGCAGTTTCCTGCTAAACAGCCCTAGACAGACCCCTCAAAGCACTTTAGAACAAATGCAAAGGTGAGTCTTAATTTGGCATTCAGAAAAGCTTCCTGGTTGCTTAGCTGCAATCATTCTTTATCAAGCTAATAATAACTAATACTGAAAAGAGCTTTGTTGTTGACAAATCATTCTAAGATAAATCATCTCATCAATTCTTTCTAGCCATCCTGGGAGATAATTATTATTCTCATTTTCTAGGTGAGGAAACGGAGTTGCTTTAACATTCTAAAATGATAAATATGAATGTGGTCTGTTGCTGCCATCACATAAGACATTTTCCATCAGGATAATTCATTTGTCCATTTTTTGGTTTAATAAACATTTGTTAGGTACAAAAGAAACCCCAAGAGGCATCTCCTGTAAGACCCTTCTGTAAGATGGCTTGAATCTCCTAAACCATAATCCTTAAAACACGACCCAAGGATCTAGAGCAGATTAACCGTTAGACATTAAGTATGTCATTATATTTCTGGAACTGGCTTTTCTAAGAAACAGAAAGGAAAGTACTTTTATAAGCTAATGTTATACAATATTCCCAGGTTCTTACAGTGATTGGGAGGTGGGAAAGAATCTTATGGATTGAGAAGTTGGGGGGCTGAAGTACGAGTTAGGTAAAATGACTCCTGTGGTTCCCCAGTTGTTTGGTCCATTTGGATCCAGGTGTGTTGAAAAAAGGAGAACCCATCTTCTTAGAACTTATAAGCATGAATCCTAATTTGAAATTTAAAATCTAGATTATAATGTGAAATTCATGGATGGTAGTAGAGATGCAACTGACTCTCTAGAGTTGGATGAAGTATTTAACTCAGGGTCTTTAGTTGGTTGAACACAGTCTTTAGACTCATAAAGGCTAATGTGACGAGGCATGTGTCTTTGCTCATTTGTGACTTGAAGATGTGTGAAATAAGAAGTCCAGATTGATGTTCTAGAACTGCTCATCCTCAGAATTTAAATCTACTTTTCCAGTGCTAAATGACTGTAATAAGAACCACTCTATTTTACTCTTTTTGTTTGCTTATTAGAAAACTCCTTTTCTGAATATCTATGCGGCATTTTTTCAGACTCTATAGGAAGATAGCAGCAAATATGACTGTGTTAATTGTGGTTAGTTATTCCTTATTAACCCGGAAAACCTAGGTGTAAAGTGTGTTTGTAATGCAACAGTCTTAGCTGAAATCATGTGACATTTTAGAACTCTAGAGCTCATGTCCGATGTGCTTTTCCTGGAAGAATGAGCATATTTAGTACTTAGAAAACAATTTAGTATCGCAAGTCAACAAATATATATTATGCACTTTCTATGAGTTAAGCACAATGCTAATCTCTGAGGACGTGCTAATAGGTAAAATCTCTTCTTGACACATTCATTAAGAGCTGGAGTTATGGCCATTAGCACCAACCACAGCACAGATTTTCCCATGAAGAGTTAGAAATACAAGGATATAGCCTTACAGTGGTATTAAGCAGGGCTGATAGGACGTTTGTGTGGTGGAAATAACAACCTTAGGCTCACGGACATTATTTACTCCTAACTCTTTTATTTATTCTGTTTTTCATTGATTTTTACACATTTCACACAATATATTTTGATCATATTTGACTCTCTCCCCTTGAACCCCTCTCTAGTCACCCCACCGGTTTTCATTTACTCTGTCATGTATAACAAAGCCCATCAAGTCAAGTTCATGTCCCCAAAGGTCTTTCAGTGTATATCCATCCACTGGCACCTGGTTCACCTACCCAGCCTCACACTGTAAAGAAAACTGACTCCTCTTCTAGTAGTTACTGGCTGTCAGCAGTCCCTCAGTTAAGGTTGGGGCTCTTACTGACTTTCCTACACTCTCCTGGTTTTGTGTGGCTGGAGATGGCATAGGTTTTGTGCATGCTGTTACCATTGTGAGTTCATATGAGTAACTTGGACTCTTATACATGTTTGTGTGTACACCTCCTTGCCTGCCAGTCTCTCTCATTCATTTTTCATGAGTCTTGGTAAGAGAGTGGCTAACTGGCTACGGCATCCAGTTCCTCTTCTTGATCACATGCTTATTTTCTAGCCAATGATGAACTTAAATATTGTCATTCGACTGAGTCTGACCAGTGGGACTGGAATGCAAAGAATGTATTCTGTTATCACTTATAGCCCATCTTAACATCCAAAACTGATTGTAAATACCACAGCCTTAGCTGCTCTATTGAAAGTAGAGCTACATACCACAAGGCCCTGCTCACTGAAGAAGCAATGTTTGCCGATCACAAATATCTGCTATGGACTTCTTACCAGCTAGAAATATACTTCTCCTGGATAAGCTATAATGGTCTATGGTTTTATGCATTATAAAAGCTAGTACTACTCTACTCTAACATGTACACAATTCTCTAACCAAAGTTGTGATCATTAACGGCCTTCTCAGATGGTATTTCTCTAACTTTAGATCATACATCATCTTCATTAAAGTTTCAAAGAAGAGAGGCATCTCTTTGAAGAAAAGTGCTTATTACAAAGCTATGGAACATGAAATTGACATGCACTTACTACATCTGTGAGCTTACATAGATTGTGTAACCTCTGAAGCCACAATTCATCTTCCATAAACTCGGCACAATGGCGATTCCTAAATTATAGCACTATTTAGCATTAAGTAAGTTTCTATGTAAAAGACACTTAGAACTACAGCCACATGAAGTACTTCAGCAGCGGCAGGTGTTTTACTGCCTACCACAGTCTCAAATGTCCCAGAAGCAGAATTTCGTCCTGGGCAGCAGCTCTCCTCAGAATCATTACAATGATGACTTTGGCATTTAGATACTATCGACATTTAGAGCTTATATGGTACTACCCACAGCCCAAATCAGAGAACATTCAAAATGAAGCTCAGTAAGCACTCCAATTTTCATTTCTTATAATGCTATAGCAAGTTGGAAACTCCCATTCTCTAGAAAAGCTTGGTACAGTAGCCATTACAGCCCGAGAGAGTTGATTTGACTTCTGTTTGCAAATGCCTGTGATATAAAAGACTGGAATGAATCTAGACAAGTGTTATCATATTCCTGTGTTTTGATCCGACTCATGTAAAGCCATAGTGTGAAATTAATTCTTACATAAGAGACAGACAGAGGTTTGTCCTTTTGATAACTCCATGCTTCTTGTCATAAGCAGTTGCCATGGATTTCTTATAACACTTACAAAAAGATCATTTGTCCATGTCCACTATGAGAAAACCTTTTTCTTTCAGTTCTTGAACTATTGTAGAGTGCTCTTGACCTTTAGCCAAAGCTCAGAACCAATCTTAAATGACACAGTCAGGAAAGGTGGCACCAAGCGTTCCTCTGTGATGAGAGAATTCTAATTTCATGGACATCTGAACCTGCATCTTGCTGACAGAACCTCTCTATTGCGCAGGAGAACAACAACCAAAATAAAACAACAACAACAACAACAACAACAAAAAACAAGCTGTTGCTTGCTGTTTCATCTGTTCTGAATAGTGAATAGTCTGACTTCCCAAATCCCTGTATTGTCTTACAGTATATTCATTCTTAGAGAGTTTCATTACCCTGGTAAAAAAGATCACAGGTCTGTTTATCATGGTTATAAAGGAAGTCAGGTAGCCAGGCAGCAAGCTTCTTTGAGCTTTCCACCCACTTATTTGCCAAAAGCATAGAGCATTAAGTGAGAACTCCTCTTTTCCACAGCCAAGTCAAAGTGCCTGAGTCTTTTCTTACTTTTGATGATTGCGAAAGATTCAAGGAGTATTATTTAGGTATTTTGTAGAATGTTTTTCACTGGAATGTGTATATACCTTTTACTGTAACATTGAGCAAACTTGAGTGTCTGTGTCTTTGTAGAAGAAAACCAAGGCAAACACCCTTCTCAACACATCACTCAAGGGTACACATTACCAATATGACTTAGTGCTCTTGATGTTGGCCTTGGCCATCTGTCTGAGAGTGTCAAGTTTCTCCATTTAAAATTTGCACGTTTTCTCTCCTTTCCACATTGTACTCTTGAGAATGCAATTACTATGCAGAGCACATGCAGAAGATTGCAAAGTCATGTGATACCCCATGAAGGGAGGGCTGCCTGTACAAGACAGCTGGAATTCATTTCTTCTTTCCATTTATTTGTTTATTTGGGGATTCAATTATGGCAGAATGGGCTCATGGGTATTTATATTATTCTTTAGGTTGCAATATAGTAACACATTTATTTTGTTGCTCAAGTTTTCCTGTCCATTGAGATGTCACTCAGATGGGTCTTATGTCCTCTTTGATGCCTTCCTTGAACTATTGGTTTGTTTATTTAATTTTGACTAAATCTTTTATTTATGAGCTGTAAGAGTTCGAGGATAACTGGTTATGTCATGCATATTAGCTTATTTTTTCAGTCTCAGTATGTCTATGTCATGTTATGTATTTGTTGTTGTAGACTCAAACTGTTTCGCGGACACCCTTGTACTTTAGCTATTAAGCCTTTTCTCCCTCCCTATGGAACTTAAGATTAGTAGTGGGCTTTTCATTATTACTCTAGCTTTCTCTCTTCCAGGATGTCATAACATTGGAATTACACAGTATGTGTAGTCTTTTAGGACTGGATACTTTCACTTAGAAATGTGCATTTACGTTTCATTCATGTATTTAACATACCATAGTTTATTCATTTGTTGAAAGATATTTTGGTTGCTTTGGTTATTTATAAGTATGAGTAATCTGCTATGAATGTTCATATACAGAATTTTGTGTGGACATATGTTTTCAGTTCAGACAGGTAATTACTCACAAATACAACTGCACTTTTCATGGTAATGCTACGTTTGGCTCTTTTAAGAAAGGACAAAGATTATTTTCAAAATACTTCTGCTACCAGTGTTTTATGTTCTTACCAGAAGATAGTCATTACTCCAGCTATGTGCCAGAAGTTAATAAGGATAAAATGCAATAATAAACAGAGAGGTGTACAATATCAGTACAGCATGTGTGTGAAGACTAGGCCTCCAGGAGAAAAATCATCACAGCTGCCCCTCCTGCAAGTTGCTCACAGTAAATTTCTGAAGGATAAAGGCCCAGGTAAAAGCTACTTTTACTGATAATAGAGCATCATGATTATTGCTTCTATCTTGTCTTTATTTCAGTACTGTGGGTTGAACCCAGGGCTTTATGCATGCTAGGAATACATTCTGCCATTGAGCTACATCCCCAGTCTTGCATCTTCTTGCTGTACAAAAACTTAGGACTCGTGGAAGCTATGACCAAGGTCCACAGCCAGTTAAGAATACAACTAGAGCTCTGGGACCCAATCCCCTGCTCTCTATTCTGAAGGAAAGAGCATTCTGTATTAGTAAACATTCTTTAGCTTGTAAATAGAAAGATGGAGCTTTTATATATCTATCCTCAGTCATCAACTTTGAGTCATCTCAAAGTATACATGGACCAGTACTGGGCCCTGAGGAAATAAAACTGAGCAATAAGATTCTCTAAGAGTTTAGAGTGTGACTAATGGGAGAAGAACTGGAATGTGTTTCAAAGCATTTCTAGCAAAGGATAGTTGAGCAGAAGTACTGTGTGTATGAAACTGTGTGTATGTACCACAGCATTGTGAAGACGAGAGTACTTCCTCCTGGAACAACAGAGGAATGATAAAGCTAATATTCATAATTGAGTAACGCTAACAGGAACCTTTAGGTTTTTCAATAAAGGCCGTGAAAAATCAATAATGACCTCAATATTATTTGAAAGAGGGACTCCCTACGCAAGAGTTCAGTTAGCAAAGAGAGAAGGTAGAAGATGTTAAGTTAGGTGCCTCACTGTTGACATTAGCTTCAGCAGTTATTTATCAACTAGCCAGTATTACTATGGAGAGGCAGTATTAACATTCTTATTTTATGAAGGTTGTTCTCTGTGTGTATGTGCTAATATTTGTGCACATATATGTTTGTAGACATGCACAAAGGGGTATTATGTAGAAATATTTTAAAGCAATGTAACTTAGTATGTAAATTTAATTTCCAGTTTGAGAATTAGCATTATGTCTATTTTTATTTCCTAAAGAAGCAAAACTGTGTGTGTGCATGTGTGCAGATATCTCAAAACCGCTTTCTCAGTGATATGAGCTCGTGTCATTTTTAAATTGATTCCAAATCATTTACTGAATTTTAGAATTCTTTTGGTCATTGACTGGTGTGAATACACTGCTTGGCTCCTTCCTGAGTCTCCGTGCATTCTCAGTACAAAGAAGGATGACTGGCAGAGGGAGAGTCTGCTCCTGGACCCCGGGTCTCCCATAGGCCTGTGGCACGATGCCTCCACCGATGCCCGGCCTGTGCCTCTTCCACGCCCCTGCTAAGCAGAGGCTACCGGGCGGGAGCGGCACCCTTAATGTCCCTTTTCCCACCTCCAGGTTTGCGCATGCCACAGCCCTGGGGCCTCCTGCATTTGTGCTGACACTCAGCCTCTGCGGAGATGTCATCTTACGATTTTTTTCTAGGTGGTGTAGATAGATTCGCCCAGTTTGTGCCTTTATGTTGGGGCTAGAAGTTTGTAGAGTTTGAGTTTGAGTGTGTGTGTGTGTGTGTGTGTGTGTGTGTGTAGAATATCGAGAAATATATGTATGCTAAATGACTACATGATAAATGATGCTATGCTTGTAAATTAGTTATAGCCTCTCTTTGTGACAAGTGATAGACATAAAAAGCTTCTCCTTTACCTTGCATTTTTACCTAAAAAATTCTTCAGTGAGAGTCAATTGAAAATACATGCTAAACAATTTGATTTTCGTAAAACTGACTTGAACCCTCTGGCCTTCCTCCTCTGGAAAGCTTTAATGAGCTTCTCTTGCATTGGTCATGTAATGTAAAATCTCCACTTGCCATTAACTCTGAGAACAAATAATTGCAGGCTCCTTGATGTTTTGTTCTACTTATTAAACTTTATAATTTGCCTTTGGAAATACAGTCTAGCATAGCACCAACAAAAACACATATTCGTTTGTATTTCTGATTTCCAATGCAAAGCATCAAATAATCCATGTGATAACAGCATATTACGGTATTTTATACCTTTTTTATTTAGCACGCATGCACACACACACACACACACACACACACACACCAAAACAAAACAAAATTCCTAGGGCTGAGAAGAGTTAAATAACACATTCAATGGAAATAATTCCAAATCCAAATTTCTCTGGTTCCTAAAATTTCTCCCTCCACTTTCCCACAATGTTTTCTCTCTTATGTTATATTAATTTGATACAAAAATATTTAGGAATTTGAAATAATGTACAGTAATAAATTTACTTTCTTGCTATGAACGCACAAAATTTTCATATAGAGGAGAAATTTGTTTTATGCATCTTTTAATTTTAATTTTGTTGGCTACATGTATGAATGTTTTGCCTGCATGTGTGTAAGTGCACCCATTCATACAACACCTGCAATGGGACTGGAGTTACAGATGGTTGTGAGTTGCCATGTGGGTGCTGGGAACCAAACCTGGCCAGGGCTCCTAGCCCTTAACTCGTCTCTCCAGCCCGTCTTCTGCATCTTTAGAGAGTCCGCAGCTGTTGCTTATTTTCTCTGTTAGCTAATTTGTTGCATCGTTGTCCACAAGCAGTGTCTTTTCAGTGATCATTGTCTGTTTCCTGAAGGAATGGGCTTCAGTTGAGTTTCGTAAATACCTTAGCATTTAGTACTGCTCTTCTTTGAAGAGAATGTGGATTAACGACATAATAAAGTTTTGAAGAAAGACTATGTCTCTTTGTGATGATTCTTTTCATCATGAAGAACAGTAGATATTCAAGTGTTCAGTATGGAGAGGTGAACAGGGAGGTTTTGAGGGGAGGGATCTGATGAGAGCTACCTCCCTTCCATCCACGTACATGATAGTTACCATTGCTACATGACCAACCAGCACAGAGCATGGTGTACAAAACAACCACTTTGCTCTGCTCACCTGTTCACAAGTGAAGAATATGGCATTGGTTAGGGTGGCTTGCTCTGTCTGTCTCACATGTCTGGGTTTTCAGACGGAAAGACTCAAAAGCTATGAGGGACTGTGGGGCAGGAGCTGGAGAAGGCTTCACCTCCTCTGCTTTTGATGCCACCTGCTGAACAGAGCCTGCTGAACATGGCCTGTCTGCGGGGCTTGCTTGGGTTTCTTTACAAGATGTTACTGGTTCCAAGGGCAAGCCTCACAAGAGAAAAGGTCAGGAGTCCAGATATATTTTTGGTTAAGGCTCAAAAGTCCTATACTTTGTAGAGAGAGAGAGCCAATAATTCTTGTCTATCCAGGCTCAAGGAAACGACATAGTCCAAGTACTGGACAAGAAGAAAACCAATGTCATAATGCAGTACCCCACAGAGGGAAAGATACTGCAGCATTTGGAACATACAATCTGACACAGTGAAGTGGATCCTAATTTACAGACTTTTGTTTTACAAGCTGTGATTGCCCAATGTTAGAAGTAAGCATAAAAAGAATCCATGATGGGGCTGGAGAGGTGGCTCAGTGGTTAAGAGCACTGACTGCTCTTGTAGAGGACCCAGGTTCGATTCCCAGCACCCACATAGCAGCTAACAGTGTTCCTAACTACAATTTCAGGGCATCTGACATCTTCCTCTTACATTCATGGCACTGCACAACACAGGTGCACTTACATACATGCAGGCAAAACATTCACATAAAATGAAAACCATTAATAAAACAGTTTTCTAAATGAATCAATGATCTGGGACTATTTGCGTCTTGTATCATTTATGTCTTGTTGTGAACGCTCCCCGGAGGCTGCTGAAGGTCTGCATGATTGCATCCTGGCTCCTCCCATGCTTCTGTGCTTTGAAAACTGTGATATAAGGTAGCTAGTACTTTACCCTGCTCGCCAATCATTAGGTTTATGGATATTAGCGAAGTCTGCTGAATTGGAAGTCACGAGAGCACACCTGAAAACTTAACCAAAATGCCGGGAGCCATTTTGTGAACCACAGCCATTTCATATGAGAATTGCATCCCCGTAAGCCTGGCTGATATGAGCACGTGTATTTTACAGATGCAATACTGTGGCATTCTTGCATCAGCTTCCCGCAGTTTCCCCGCCCCCTCCTGCCGAGCTTCCTGCTGTTTCCCCACCCCCTCCTCCTCCTCCTGAGCCCAGCGTTTCTATATATATCCCTGGTGTGCTGGATAAAGAGGGGGTTTGATCAGCCATGTTGTCTTGCCCTCATTTCTCTGTGTCTCCCGCCCTCCATTCCATTGTTCCCCTCCAGGACTGCCCACGTAAATAGTGTTCCCACTGGCCGGGCCACCAAAACAGCGCTGTAGTAAGAAAAGTTGCCGACCTTAAAAATCCATATAGTGATACGATACTGTATGTACTGTGGGTGGAGGGGAAGGGATATTGTTTAAGTTCTTAACTATGTTTGAGGTAATATTGCAATGATGTAATCTGAGTTTGTTTTTCTCAAATAAATTTTGGCAGAGTGTAGCTCTAAATGGAAATGCCCTCCATTTTAAAAAAGTAGTCCTTACAGGCAATTGCTTATACAGAGCAACTCTGTTAGCACTCTGTCACTGAGACAATACCTCAGATAACTTGAAAGGCAAGTTTAATTCTGGCTCGCGGTTACAGAGGGTCACTTGACCTCATTGCTTTGTACCTGTGACAAGGTGGAGCATCATGGCCAGAGGAGCACTGGGGAAACACACCCAGCATCCCATGGAAGCGTGGCAGATAAAGAGAGAGGGGGACCAGCCTCCCAGGAGTCCCTTCACGCGCAAATGCCCAGTGAGTTAACTTGGAGACTTAACTCCTTCCACGAAGTCCCACCCCTCAAAGCTTCCCCATCTCCCATTAACGCAGCAGACTGGCGGCAATCAGGCCTCCAGTATTTGACCTTTAGGAGAAATTTAGGATTCAAACTGTTACAGAAAGAATTTCAAACTATGGTTTAAAGGAGCTGAGGAGATGGCTCAGAATACATAGAAATCTATCAGAGGACATGAGTTCACTTGCCAGCGCGCAAGATGGGTGACTCACAACTGCAGGTCTAGCTCTGGAGGATCTGACACGGCCTTCTGTCCTCCATAGGCATCTGCTCTCAGGTGCATCTATCAACACACAGTTATGCATATATACACAGTTATGCATATACACACACACAACTAAAAAACATGTGACAAAGACTGAGAATTATGTTTACATTTGAAAATAAATTTATAGGAAAGCATCAGTGGATGAGGAAGCAAAGCCCCTTGAGAGGGCCGTGGTGTGTCAGTGTGCTCAGCAAGCCGGCGCTCCACGATGAAGACAGTCACAGGAAAATACCTTGAACTTTACAAAAACAGTCATTCTTAAAAACAAATCCAGCCAGTGCTTCTAACGGGCGCTCTTATTTTATCTTGCAGAGTGCGAGCATCTTAATTTTCACCCTAATTGCTATGTATTCCAGCTGGCACATGTCACAGTCTTATGTATGGTTACCGGCGTTTGGAAGAACCTTCTTCTTTAGAAGAAAGAACTGAATACCCTATTTCTGTTCTCCTTAGGGTTCCTGTACCTTAATGTCTTTTCCCTGCCAACAGTGTGAGTGTGGCTGGGTCTATGTTTTTCAATGGCACCTAATTTAAACTGGATCATTTATGGATCGATTTCATGACAGTCGTGTGTCTAAGGCTCTGTTTTTATAGAAGACTTAGGAACGTGGTAATTTAGTCAGTGGAGATAAGCAGTTGTTGTATACTTTGTTTGTTTTACTGGTGCCATTTGCTGAGCTTTTATCCCCAGCAACTGCAAATATGTATTTATTCATAACAAATGTCACTGTGTATTATTTATAAAACACTGCCAATTTAAAAACTCTTCAGTATTACGTGTTAGAATTTTCTTACTAATTTTAAGAATCTTCTGTTCCACTTTATTAATACAAAGTTTATAAATTTAGATCTCAATTGCTATTTATAATTAGTGGGATTATAAGTATTTTCAGTGTGGGTTTTCTTTTGGCAATACATGAATTTGGAGCCCAGTTTCCAGAACAGAAGAGGGGAAGAGCAGCGTCAGAACTCCGGTGGCTTCATCTGTGGCGGCCAAGAACCCTGTTGCTCTTGTTCTCTGGGCTCACCCCACACCTCAGCTCTCTCCACCTCCACCCCCACCTGCAGTGACTTTTGAGATGCACATTCCTTTCAAAGCTGTGTCTCCATTTCGTGTCCCCCTAGATTCTTCCATTTCCTTGCTGCTGAGCTATTGAGAAGGATGAATGACTGAGTAGGTGAGTACCATAAATAATGGCTGCTTTCTTTCCAGCCTCCCTTTCTTTCCTCTTTACAGTGAAAATTCATGCTGAACAGCGAAAGGAAAACTATCCTTTCCTGACTTCTCCCTGTTAACACACACAGGTGTATACCCAAGGGGTTGGGGAAAGACATAATAGAGTCATAGCAAATTGGAGCTCTGTCGCCAGCAAAAGTGATTGGGCCTGGGAAAGACAACTGGAAGCTTTTTCTTGGAGACTGGGGTTCTGGAGAAGAGAGGGTTTGCCTGTCCTTCAGTTACTATGAGCTGTGAGCCTGGAGCTGCCAGAGTTACAATAACAGATGCTCTGACCCTGAAGGCAAAAAAGAATGAAGGCCGTGGAGCAGCCGTGGCATCATCCTTCGAGAGGGACCCGTTCGTGGCCAGCTTCTGGAGCCTTCAGCTGCTAAGCTGCAGCTGCCGGCCACGCCCTGTTTTCTGAACACAGATTCATGTGTCATCTCATTAAGTGAGTCATCTAGGGAGCCTGTCCCTTATGACTTTGATAGCTCCCTCATCTATGCACGCAATGATCACGTTTTACCACCTCTGACACTTTGTATGTGGCTTTGGCAATTTATTTGATATTTCACGCTTCATGTGACTTACAGATTTGTCGAGTATTAGAGGATATAAAGCACTTACTAGAACAATAAATGTAAGATTTCACAATTATTGTTATTAACAGTGGCGACTCTGTTCCTTTACTGTTTTATTTATTATTTTTATTTAATGTGTATGGGTATATTGCCTGCATGAGTGCAAATGCACCCATGTCATGCAAGCCCACAGAGGTCAGAAGAGGGCATTGGATCCCCTAGAACTGGAGTTATAGAAGGTTGTTAGCTGCCATGTGGGTGCTGGGAACTGAACCCAGGTCCTCTGCCAGACCAGTCAGTGCTCTTAAGCACTGAGCCATCTCTCCAGCCCAACCCTATTTTTTTCAAATAAAATTTACCAGGTATTTCCCTCTAGTAAATAACGCTCAAGTTTAGACCATATAACTTTAGTTTGAAGTTCTGGTTGGGGTACATTCTGACATAGATTGTCTCACAGACTGAAATTTTCCAGCTTGGACCACACAGAGAGATACTCAGGACCTGAAGAGTGACTTCTGGGTCTGCCACATACGATTCAAGGCTGATGAGGAAATCGAACCTGGTGTGGAATCATTCACTATGACCTCAGTATAACTTTGTTCGGTATGGGAGATGAATAAAAACTAACAAGTGTGTTTTACACGAACCTTATATACTCATAATAATCGTGCTTATTGATATATGTTGAAGTAATAGAAGTTTGGAAGCTTCTATTTATACTCAAATCGCAAAGACTACTCTGTGTTCAATGTCGGCTGAGATAAGACAAGACACAGTCTGTGAACGCCTTGGAGAGTTCTGCCTCTTTCAGTGGTCTTTCAGGAAGCACCTGTGACCATATATCTTAGTAATTAAAATAGCTAAGATTATACTGGCATCAGCCTGTTACTGGGGAATTACCACACAGTTGCCCAAGATATCTGCTTCTTTGTAAAATGCTGTTTAAATTTCCTGTAATAACCTACGGTGCATGCACACTTCTGTGCTGGAAGTCTCAAATACACCAGTATGGTTACTGCCAAGGCATGACATGAAAAATCCTATAAAAAACCTGTATGTGTTTCTGCCCTATGCCTCAGTTTCTCTGGTACAGGTTTTACCCAGTCTATTACCCTGCAGGTAATAAAGAATAGCTTCCCTCGCATCCTGAGTATGGTTTGAGTTTTCTTGATGGGCCAGGTCAATCCGTTATCAATTCCAGTAACAAGGTTACAAATGAAGGCTTATTCAAATTACAGGTCACCTCAAAAATCAAAAGGATCATTTAAAATTATGAACCACAGACATTTTATACCTTCAGAACCATAAGCTTGAGGCTAGAGAGATTGGTTGTTCTTGCAGAGGAACCAGGTCCTAGTCTCAGCACCCACATGTTGGCTAACAAACATCCTTAACTCCAGTTCCAGGGGATCCGACGCCCTCTTCTGACTCCTGTGGACTTTGCACAACATGGGTGCACCCACACACATGCAAAACACTCATACACAGAAAATAAAATAATAAGATAAAAACCGTAAGCCTATAGGTGATTATCACCAATTATCCAATCGGAGACAACACCTGACAAAGGCATCCTGTGGATAAAGTTTCTTCAGCAAATAGCAGCAGTCTCTGTTTGTCAGACAAGGAGTCAGGTATCACTTGTTTTATTTTTCACTCCCCACGGGGGCCTTCCTGTGTCGAGCTGATTACAGAACGGGCATTTAACTCTTTCCTCCTACTGCCATTGAAAAATATTAAAGGTAACCTATATATTTTCATTTTGGCTGGGTTTGCATAGTACTGTATAGAATGACTTATGTTTTCAAATGTCTCATTCTCTGGTATGTTGGTGCTTTCAATGTATTGGCTTTCTTAGTATGTTATGTTTCTTGTTGTGACAAAATACCTGGCAAATCAAGGAAGAATATATTTTGCTTAGAATATGAGGATCCAGTAGTCAGGGAGAAAAGTCACAGCAACAGGACCATGAGGGAGCTGCTCACATTACACCAGCAGTTGGGATGCAGAAGAAATGAATGCTGCCTCTCAGCTTGCATTTTCCCCTTTTTATTCGGTCAGGGAGCAGCCCATAGCACAGCTCACACACTCCCAGGGTGTCCTCCCATCTCACACTTCCTGGAAATATCCTCTAGACACACCCAACATGTTTCCATGGGGAGTCTCAATCCAGTCAAGTTGGCAATGCATATTAACCATTATATTTGGCTAACTTGGAGTCACATATATCACTGTGGCCCTTATTATGTGGCCCCGGTTGGTAGCAGTTATACAAGTTACAGATACACATAATTAATTTTCATTTTAATTGCCTCCAAACATGGGAGTAACTGTTAAACATTTTTAGTAGTTTAGTATGATATAAAGCCATAGATACAGCACTATAAAAGCATACCTAGGGAGATGAGTAGCATACCTTCTCAGAAATGGTTAGAGTCTACCGATTTGTGCCACTTTCACATATTTTTTTGTTAACTTACCTGTCTTTCTTAGCCTACATGCATCAAAAGTGTTATCTATTTGTTTCCTTCTAGTTATTAGACCATAGCATAGTTCTTGATAGATCTAAATAATAGTCTTCCAAGTGTATTAATGGAAAAAGAAATTATACCATTTTCTGGTCTGCTTTATATTGTTATCTAGTTTCTGTAAACCTAGAGACCATCAGCAAGAGTAACCGTAGAGAGATGATAGCAGGTACCTATGCAGTATGTACATACGGCATAGTGAGTTTTCTCTCCAAACATATTTCAATTTCAATGTCACATTCTATGTACATAGACATTTATGTGTGGAACATACAGCATCAAGTAGAAGAATGAATTTCATTTCATATGAAAAATTATTTACATCCCTGTTTTCTTAGATATTCTCAATTTTTTTTATTCTGCTTTATCAAACAGCCAAAGAATTTACCAAAACTGAAATTGGAAGCTCATGACACCATAAGTTCTAATAACTTCTGAAGCCGGATAACTGATTAAGGACGAGCAGTGGTGAGAAACTTGCTCCATTTTAAAATAAGAATAGGAGCTGGGTGTGGTGGCACAGGCCTTTAAGCCCAGCACTCAGGGGGAGAGGTAGGCAGATCTCTGTGAGATATAGGTCAGCATGGTCTGCATCGTCAGTTCCAGGCCACTTGTGGCTATAGGGAGACCTTGTCTCAAAATTTAAAAAAAAAAATTGTACCAACAATCAAATAAGTAAAATAAAATAAAATGAGGATAGACCTGCTGGCGAGTGATTCCCATCAACAAGATGACCTCCCTTCTCTTTACTCAAGTCTTTATTTTACTTGCAATTTTTTTTCTCAAGATACTGATTTTAGGGTTGGGGGTGTAGCTGAGCTAGTAGAATGTTTGCTTAGCAAGCAGGAAATCCTGGGTTCAGTTCCCAGCACACACCACATGCAACAGGATATGTTGGTACATGTCTGTAATCTCAGGAGTTAGAGAGATAGGGACTCAGAAGTTCAAGGTTATCCTCAGCTACAAAATGAGTTCAAGATCAACCTCGGTTATAAAACTCTGTCTCAAAAATGCTAATGTCAAAATTTGGTTCTTGTTTATGTGAACAAATATCATCATGGTAAAAAGCAGCCCACAGTCGTGATGTGTTATGTAGACAGGAGGACAGGAGACTGAATTTGACTGGAGATATTGTTGCCAGGTGCTTGATTTTTGGAGTTTGAATGCATTTTCATCGGGAGGGCAGTGAATATTTAATATTAATTATGAGATTCTGAGCATTACTATTAAGGCAGGGGGGATTTTCCTAAGTTATTTCACAGGCCTAGGAATTAGGATTATCATTTAGAATGCTACATGTTTTGTTCTGTTCCATTAGTCAGATGATGGTGAGTGGAAATCGATGTGCAGTCTTGAGAAACAGTTAACCTTGCTCTTGAGAACACGTGGTGTCACTGAAGTCACTGAAGAATAAATGATTCACCAATAGAAGACTGCAACCCATAGCAGGTACAATTTTGGTTTTATTGCAAGGCACACAATCATATATACAATGCATAATTATTCTCTAAAGCATGATGTGAATAATATACATTATAGTAAAGAATATATGAATATATTTTTCTTTTAGAGAAGAGAATGTTCTTGACTTGAGCCAATTTATACTCTCCTGGGTAGGTTTATCCAATTGATGCCGTATCATTCAAACAACTCTTGCTTAGAAAGTAAATCTTGCTGAATGAACACACAACTTTGTCACAGCTTTTAAAATGCTTTCATTTAAAACTAATCAATGGAGCCTTCTTACCTTACGTCCCAGTTTTAGACAGAACATCTGCAAATTATTGAATAAAAGTTGAACAATTCTTAATTCTCTCCTATATCAATTATAAAACAAAGCCTCTTTTTCAAAAATCCTTGGTTTCCTTCTAAATGATTTTCCCCCCGAAGTTGTTAAGGAATGGGAAGGTGGAGTTCCTATGGAGTCAGTCCCAAGGTTAGGGGTTTGCTGTTCTGGTCTCACAGACACAACACACAGTAGTTTATGTGTTTGATGCAAGGTCAGAAGCCTCAGGAGAAGGGAGTCACCTGGAGCCTGAAACTTAGACAAGTGTATTTTCTGCAATGATAAAAAAAAATAAAATAAAAACAGTGTGCTCACCATGCTGCAGAGGGACATGTGCACATGTTTGCAGTGCTCTGCACAGATACACACACACATACACACACATGCACCCCTCTATAACAATGAAACATATTTGTGTAAATGGTCTTTTTTACTGTATATGATTCTCTTTATCATTAAAGCAGTGCCCTAAAATGACTGGTGGTTGTGCTCTTCTTTCAATCTGATGGTCACCTGTAAGCGTGGAAAACATCTCATGGACAGAAAAGCTAATATCTTTCCTAGAGATACAAACTTACACATAAATACACTCAGGAAAAGCAGATAAAGCTTCAGACCTCCATAATGACAATCAATGCCAGTAGCTCACATGGAATGCTAATTTAAAGAGGGCCTACTATAATTCCATCTTATGTTGGTGTGGTATCTCCGCTGTATTTTGCAGTGAGTAAAAATTTAGCTTGACATGATGGGCCTTGACACAGGAGACAGAATATATGAATTCCAGTGGAGGGGGTTGTGGGAGGGTGCCAGTGGAGGAAGGGAGTGCAGGGATCGTTGGGATGTTCTGTGCAAAATACGCAAAAACTCAATTAAAATATCTTTTAAAAAGAAAACAGTGGCGTGGAAAGTAAAGAAAAATCCACCAAGAAGCTATTCTGTATTTCAATGTGCTATAAAAGCTTTTCTGTTTCTTCTTTTAGTAGGATTTGTTCTTGGAACTACTCTATATACATACATGTTTCTCTTGTATAATATCCAAGGTTAATGTCATCCAATATTTAAGTCATTCTTATGTACATTCAGGTATAAGAATGCAAGGATGGTCACTGTCTTTTAAAAAGATTGTTCCCTGGCCTCACTGAATACTCAAGTCACCCAATGACGGAAGCCTGAAGACCTGAGCTTGATCCCCAGAATCTGTGTAAAAGGGGAAGAAGAGACAGACTCCACAGAGTTGTCCTCTGGTGTCCACATGTGTACCTTGACATGTGCACACACACTCTAATAATAAATAAAATATTTTTACAGAGCCCATGTCAACTCCAGGGCATGTACTCCTGTTCTCTTCCAAGTCTTTCTCTCCCTCTCTTAACGTCCACACTTAAATCTACATTACAATATTTCTTAATAAATTCCAAATTTGCATCATAAAATGATTTTAAGGGCATCTACATATTTCAGTCAAATTTAAGAAATATTAATAAGAACATTGAATTTTCATTGAGAAAAATTGCTGCTGCATCACTGTATGCCCTTATATTAAATGTCATAAAAACTTGGAATGGAGATAAGCCTCTGTAGTCACCTGTAAAACCTTTATGCAGGCCGGTGTCTTCAGGAAAAGAAGGAGCTCACGGTGAGCAGAAATCAACACATTGCCCATGTCTATAGTTATCCAGACACATTAGATGCTCCTATTAAATCCCAAATGGTGCTGCCCTAATAATGCACAACCTTAGAAATAGGTGTTATTTCTAAACTATTCCTTTCTTCTTCCAAGGCAAATTACAAAAGAGATTACCCCTGAAACAATGGGTTTTAGGGGAAAGGAGGAGGAATTTCTATGTCATCTGGAAGTTTTAACAAAATTACCCTAAATGTGCTTGCTGTCCAGGACACTATCCTCAGCAGGCATTTCCCTTACAGAAATCCAGCTGTGCTCAGACACCCAGAGAAGTATCATTCCCTTATTCAATACACATTTAGGAAGAATTCTGCTTCCTGTGGAAAGTCACAACATAATATCTCGAGATTCACACCTTCAAAACACCGTCCTCTGCATGAATCGGAATCTGGGAACAGCTATATTTTTATAAATATGCCACAGCAATCTAGATTATGCCAAAACTATAGCCTTCAAGTGAATTCAGAGTTTGCAGGTTTGTTGATGAGCAGTTTTAAAGGGGTAAATGATGACTGGGGGATCCAGGAGAAATGACAGCATGACTGATTCCCAGAGCACAGTCTGTGCTGCAGCAAAATGTCTCAGCTTCGACTCTTCATGCCTCAAGGGGCGTCACTAATGCACCTCTGAAAATTTTCCTGGCTAGAAAGGAAGCTTAGTTCTTATTTGCACATAGATTACTATTTACAGATGGAACGAATCACACTTTGGGTGGTATATAAGCTTCGTACTTCTTGGTATTAGTCTGTGCTCTAACACAAGATTATTCACCTGAATAGCATGCTAGAAACCGAAATCTTAAGTAGCAACTGTAGTTTTCAAGATGTTCAACATGGCTTTCACCTTTCACATGTTTAAACAAGTTCACAAATACCAGGATGATATTCTGTCCTTTGGTAGGTGTACAGTTCTCAGTCCAAGTGCTTCATAAGCAGGATTTTTCTCCACATAACTGCATTAAACATGTCCACCTCTCAGAAAGTGAGCTGTGTACAAGCCTGGAAATGGTCTTAATTCTTACTGAGGTTGTTGCTGTTGGTGTTAAACGTACAGACCAGGTATTTAAGGAGCTCTGAAACTCATGGTTTTGTTTTGCCTTTGCCTTTTCCTTTTTTTTTTTTTTTTTTTTTTTTCTGATAACAGAGCTTTGAAGCCATGTTGCATAGAAAGGCCACAGCAGATGGAGGTTGAGCTAAACCAAGGAAACCAGAGGAGGCTTATCTCTGTCAAAGGGACTGAGATTAGATTGGCTCCTCTGACCTAGAAAATAGGTGCATTTGTGGCCAGGATGGTCTGTGCTCTGTCCTTCAACCTTACCCTCCCACTCACCTGGATCACTAAAACAGTCTGCTTCTGTGACTGTAAACCACGAGATTTCTCAGTTTATTAAATACCCTATCTCTCCATTTCAGACTGCAGTGGTAATCTGGGTTAAACCAAGATCATTGAACTCTTCTCTTCCCAGAGAACTATAAGAAGACATCTCCACGACTAGTCATACTGGCTTATTCATCCCTTCCACATCTCTCATGTAAGTAGGATCCTGAACTGTATTTCTAACTCTGCTCGTGCTCTGTCGCTCCATCCTCATCTTAATGGGGAAGCAGAAGTCCCTAAAACACCGCTTGAAGTTCTCATCCAGAAAGGCATAGAGAATGGGGTTCAGGCTGCTGTTGGTGTAGCCCAAGGCAATGCAGAAGTAATAGCTGGAGAGGGCAGCTGTGCTGTGGGAGGTGCTACCCAAAGCCTCCACCAGGATGAAGATGTGAATGGGGGTCCAGCAAATGATAAAGACTGCCACCACCACCAGCACCAGCCTGGTGATCCGGCGGAGGTTGCGATCCTTCTCCCGAGAGCCAGAAAGGAGCCGGACACTCTTGAGGCGCAGGATCATCAGGGTGTAGCAGACGATGATGATAAGGACCGGGATCACAAAGGCGAAGACGAAGACGCAGATCTTCAAGAAGAGGTCCCACCAGGAGTAGTCATCATCGGGAAACTGCAAGGAGCACTCAATGACATCCATATCTGCAGGAGGTGACCAAAGACAACAAAACCACAGAATCCCATTATTGTCAAAACTGTGACTGCGCAGTGCTCTAGATATGAATTTGAAAGACTTGATTGAAAAGATCCAGTTACAGTGAGATGATATTGCTTGAAGCTCGTGGGGAATTGGTGCCATAGTATACTAATAACTCCATTGTTCATAAAGCAGTGCATCTAGAGAAGAGCTATTTGTTAACAATATGCACAGTGTTGTGCAGAAGAATAGACAAAGCTGTCTGGCCATATGAATGGTCCACTGAGAAACCTGGTTTGGTATTACTGGCTTTCAGCAATATCTGTTCATTTACAGCATGGGTACATATTTGTATTTCTGTGTGTTAACAATTGTCCCATGCCTATGGTTTTGTCAAAATGAGTTAACATAAAAAACAGCTAATATCTATTTCTAATAGTGACTAAATATTTTAATTTCCACGGAATTTAGAAAACACTAATTTGTCTTAAAAATTAGCTGTTTCTGTGGATCCATAACAATCAATAATGAAATCTATTTAAATGAGATTCAAGTACCATGATTTAATGTTACTCGCTGTGATTAAGGGCATTGTTGCAACACAAGCAAATATTTAAAGGAAGGAAAAGAAACTAAGTGTTTACCTCAATTTTTGCTTAAATGTCTATGTGAAATGATTTAAAATGTCCTTTTAAAAAGTCACCACCATTATCATAAAGAAGAAATATTCAAAAAAGAAGACATTAAAACTTTGATTAGAAGAGTCTGAGTTGATACAGTTGAGCCTGGTAAACATTTTTCTTGAGGACGGGAAAGAGTTTTAAGGAATGGAGAGGATCTGAACTTTTGCAGCTCTCCTGTGGAACTTCTCAGCTTGGAAGTCATTTCAGAGATATTTGGCTAGAGGTCTCTTTCTTTGCTCCTCTCCCCTGAAACTTGTGCTCAGTCTCCATTTTCTGCTCACTCTATTTGCTTCCCCGAGACAGATCTCCCAATCTGAAATCCTGCATTACCTTTCCTAACAGTTTTCTAATGTAAACAACTCTAGGGTAGTGATCCAGCCTGGAATGTTCAACATTTGACCCCCGGCAGTAGTGTGTGCCTAGAACATGTGTGCATGAGAGAATAAATGCTTAACTCAGTAGGTTAGCATATCCCAAGTAGAGATAAAACCCTGAAAACATGTACTATTTACAATAGTTGATATGCTGGTGTCCTAAAATTAAGCAAAGGTGACCCAGGACTGACATAATTTGTGTGTATCACTGAACTTCAAGAATCATCTTTTTTTTTTTTTTGAACTGTCATACAGGTAGTGAAAGCTTAATAAACATTTGATCAATGAGTAAAGTGATCAATGGCATTTATTTTTACAAATCTGTGTGAAATAAACATCCAATGAGAGACTGGGTGTGCCCTCCAAAATCTAAACTGTCTGGGTTTGTACCATTAAAGAGAAGATATCCCAGGAAATTTCATCCCTAAGCCCAGTGTGAGAAATTAAGGGAAAGCATAATTATCCTGTTTGCAAGATCTGTAAGTCTCATCCACCTGTGAACCTGACTGTGAACGGGGGACACCTTGAAGAAGGAAGAAAAGAGCCAGCAGGTGTCTCTAATGATTCAGTCCCCTCTTACTCTCTTACTGAGAAAGAGAAGGTGTGTCCTGGAATCACCAGCTTGTATTTTCAAAACCCTCATGCCTGGGATCCTTACTTCATCCTCACCTTCCAGATTCCACAAGTAAGATAATAAGCAAGGTGTGATCTGTGGGCAAAGAAGAGTACCTCGTGTTCACACGCCTCACTTCCTACATAGTATTAACTACCTTCTGAAATACTGTCAGGATTATTCATGATCACTTTGGGATTGGTCCTCTACCTTGTTAGGTAAATACAAATGTCTAGGTTACTATTTCCCAACATGTGTTCTGTAGAATGGAAGCCAGCGCATGCGGCAATCTCATCTTGGAATCCGTCCAGATTTAATGAGCGTCTCAGAACCAGAGGCTGCAGCTCCCTGCTCTGCTGGTTGTCAACCCACTCTGTGTCCAGAGGGGAAAGGAACACAAAATTGTTTTCTAATTTTCCAGGTTTTAGGCACTGTATTTCTTTTTGATTCCCCCCCCCACCCCCGATGTGTTTTCTTCATTCCTAAAGTAAACACTGATCTACTTAGAAGTTCTGTTTTTACAAAGTGACCTGAAAACGATCATTCTTACCTTCCCTGACTTTGGTGCCTCCAAGGACTATTGCTGAAATGCCAACAGATGATGACAGGAGCCAAATACAGATATTGATGATCTTTGCCTTCAAAGGTGTGCGGAAGTCCAAAGCCTTCACGGGATGGCACACAGCAATGTAGCGGTCCACACTCATCATAGTCAAGGTGAATATGCTGGTGAACATGTTGTAGTAGTCAATGGAGATAACAATCTTGCACAGAACATCTCCAAATGGCCAGGAATTCATCAGATAGACAGTGCTCTGGAAGGGCATGGTGGTGGTGACCAGAGCATCTGCCAAAGCCAGGTTAAATATGTAGATGTTGGTTGCCGTCTTCATCTTTGTATATCTAAAAGGTAAGCAACAGTATTTCCTTCCAGTTTTTCGATTTAAATTCACGGAGTGAATGTGTGTGACTGCCGCTGGATTATTAATTTGGCTTACACAATCATTTATTCTTTATGGACACATTGCATGGTAGTTTGTAAAAGGTCTGTTCTAAACACTAGTGATAGTAAGAAAATTGACCAAAGGTCTCAGACTTCACTGAGTTTTTTTAATTTGTTTTTATTTATTTTTTTTGTGATTTGTTCAAAAAATTTAAGGGCTGGGGGCTGGGTGTGAATGCCTTTAATCCCAGCACTTGGGAAGCAGGGACAGGCAGATCTCTGTGAGATTGAGGCTAGCCTGATCTACATGATGAGTTCCAGGCCTTCTGAGAATACAGAGAGACTCTGTTTCAAAAAGACAAAAAAATTTAAGGGACTAGAGAGATGGCTCCGTGGTTAACAGACTACACTGCTGTTTATAGGATCTGAGTTTCCAGCATCCGCGTCAGGTTGCTCACAACCAGCTGTAGCTTCAGCTCCATGGGGTCCAATGCCTCTGGCCTTCATGGGCACTGACACTTGTGTTCACATACTCACATGCAGACACATGCATACCAGACATATAATTAAAAATAAAATAAGTTCTTTAAAACTTTAAATAAACAAGACAATGAAGATAGAATAGGTAGAAAAGTAAATAAATAGATCTTACAGATTTAGATACAGTAGAGGTCTTTATTTTGTAGGTGACAATTCATTTTAATCCTTTCTGACTTTAAGTATTTTTAAAAATATTTTTCTTCCACTTTATAAAACAAATATAAAAGATTTTCTCTTCATGGGTATTTTGAGAAATCAATCATTGTAATTACTCAACCTTTTAAAAGTCCAAAATGGTATTTAATATGTTCAATTGTAGTGGTTAACACACAATTAGGCTCTTGTTTTCTGCTTGCCAATATGCTACTAGGTTGTCATTTTCAGTATTAAATAAATAGGCTCAGGTGATGTATATCTGTCACAACAACACTACAGTAAATAAAAATAACTCAACAACTGATAGCTGTTAGAAGGAAGTTAGCTTTCTTTCAGAGTGTAGCCCAGGGTAGGTAGACTATGCTCTTGAGGATGGCCCCACATCCAGGAGTATATGGGCAGTGTAAATTAAACTCAATGTTTTTTTTTGTTTTTTAAATAATGAGGGCACAAAATTGGGTAGGTAGGGAAGCGGAGTAGATTTGGCAGGAGCTCAGGAGCGAAAGTGAGTATGATCAAAATACATTGCATTGTATTCTGAAAAAATTAGCACAAAACTGAAAAGAAAAATAGTTATTGAAACAAATCAAACAAGGAAAGGATAATAATAATCATTCTGTCTTTCTCTATTCCAGGGCATTTTTAAAATTTTATTTTTTGGGGTTTTGTTTTGCACCATTTTCTCATTTTTAATAGAGAGGACAATAATTTCAAAATAGGTCAGAAAGATTGCCTGTAAGTTAAAATTATTCTTTATACTATATCGATATACTGAAGTTTAGAGCAATGCCATTTTTGCCTAAATCTGAATTGATTGGTCTGTTCTGCTTAGAGAATGCTTCCTTGGAAATCCACCGAGCAGTAAACATCTCAGAGTCCCATCAAGTTTTCAGAGGTCAAGAAGAGAAATATGTATACTAATTCCTTTTCACATACCTCAGATGATAAACCTTATCATGAATATCCCTGCCCCACTGGACACATATATTTCCTCCTGAATATCTTCTAGCAGTCAGTGATAACAGAGTGATACGACAGTATGCTCTAATATAAAGTTACAGGCCTGCATATAAACTCAGTGAAACTTTCCTGAATCTCAGTTCCTGCTACAGAAGAATAATAGGAAGTAAACTGGCAGTCCAAGAAAGAGAGAAGGACGGTGGGTGGCTGAACTTGACATGTCTAACATGTATGGCTGCCCTCCCCTCTTCCCTTTTCTTATAAAGAAATAGATATGTAGTTTCCAGATACCACTCACGGCCATTTCACCCAGCTCAGCTCAAATAAAAGATATGGGCCTATAACAGGATGGTGGTGCACACCTTTAATCCCAGTGCTTGGGAGGCAGAGGCAGAGACAGGTGGATCTCTGAGATCCAAGTCAGCCTGATCTACATAGCAAGTTCTAGGCCAGCTGGGGCTACAGGAAGACCCTGTCTCAAAAAATCCAAAAAAATCAAACAAACAAAAGAAAACATGGCAGTAAAAATGAAACTTGAGCCCTGCCATAACAGGGTGTAAGTGGAATGATGCCAAACTTCCCCATAAGATACAATATGGATCCTAAGTAGCCATAAACTGTTAAGTGATATCTGGCCTTTAGCTTTTCAAAACATTGATAACCAACAAGAGAGATGTATAAAACTGTGTAAGACTTATAAAAAAATCAAATTTTCTCATCAGATCTCAGAATAAAGGAACTGAGAATGGACAGCGATCACAATGACCCCCTGCTGTGTAACGCTCCCTTAGTAGACGTTCTCTGTACATCCCACAGACTTTAGCACATTCAGGCCTCCAAATAACTCCACACAGTAGGTGCTAATATCACTATTCCACAGATAGCAACTATGAACCACAGGATTTTCTTGCAAATTCTTCAAGTCATATAGTTTTAAACGGCATAGCAGAGATTCCAATGCTGGAGTAAGACACCGACGCCCATTCCTACATCTGTTACTTCATAACCATAGCTTTCAAATCAAGCATTCTGGTTCCCACGTGTCTGACTTTACTCTGACTGCCCTTCAAGTTGGCTTTGAAATTTGTTTTTCCCACTGCTAGATGACAAGGGCAGCCAATGATTTGTGCAGTAAAGCAGAGATGGGCTTTACTGGGAGGAGTGGGGCAGGGCCCCACCCAGGTCCTGCAAACACATGCTTCAAAACCTGCCACACTGGGAGAGAACTCAAAATTATAACTAAAAAGGATGATTAAGCCAGAAGTTCAACAAATATTGCTCAGAGTCTTTCAGGAACAGCACTGGGTGATGTATATTAATGAATATGTAAATGTAATATGTAAATGTAAACCAAGACCAGAGATTCAGGCAGGCCCCCAAGTGTTATTAGTATTTTACAACAACAAAATGTTAGCCAATCCTTCCATTCATTTAATGTCCACTGGGGAGAAAACAAGTAAGCTTTTTTCCTATGATAGAGTATTATATTTTTTTCCTATTTCATCTACACTGTTTCACGAAAACATGCAAGCATTTCAAGTAACATAGCAGCATGTGGGTGGGAAGTTTCGGCGTGTGTGGAGAAGCTGGAGGTGGCTGGCTGAGAGTGGATGCCCTTTTTAGCATGCACAGGTCAGGGGTATATGGCATGCTAGAAATTCAGAACCAGTAGAGAGAGTGCAGACCCGTCTGGCATGCAGGGTCCTAGGGCTCCTCTTGTCCTCTCCATGTGCCTGCAACCCAGACAGCTCACAGATGGAAGACATGATTGTTTTGTTATTGACATGCACAGGTCAGGGGTATATGGCACTGAAAGAGCAAAGAGGAGGCTCTCCTGGTTGAACTCAGCAATGTCACAAGCCAGCCTCCCGGCAGCGCCATGCAGAGGGCAGGAGGGCCGGAGCAAATCCAGAGGCGGGCTAGACCCGGGACTCCGGGTGTGAGCCTCGGTGGAGGGGACTTCCGAGATAGAAGTGCTCCTGCAGGCCGCTTTGACTCAAGACACCCTAGACAGTCCCTGAAAGAGAATGGCGTCTACAGGTACTTCTGTGACTTGAGGGAATCAAAGCTGTTTTGTAAGACACCAAGAACGAACATCAAGGGCAGAATGACTCAGTGCTAGAAATTCAGAACCAGTAGAGAGAGTGCAGACCCGTCTGGCATGCAGGGTCCTAGGGCTCCTCTTGTCCTCTCCATGTGCCTGCAACCCAGACAGCTCACAGATGGAAGACATGATTGTTTTGTTATTGACATCCTTTGCCAAAGAGGTCTATCTTATCAATAACTTCATTTCGCCTTTATGACCAAAGCACAACAAATCTGTAGTTCTGGCGACTGATCACCAGGACGCTTCCAGATGTGTTGGTTTCTGTTATTTTGAGCCTTTGTCTCCGGTTCTGCTCTGCACTGCCCTGAACAGACTTCTCTCTCCCCACCATGCTTCTCTTGCTTCCCCTATCCTTAGCTCTTCATGTGTTCAACAGGTCTTCAAGTGCGTACCCCCAAATCAGCAATACATTAAAACTCAAAGATCATTGAAAAATAAATTCAATATAGAGATCCAGCCCTAGGATCTTTTAAATGAACTGAGTCCAGATTACAATGTGAACCGGAGGAACCCACAGAAGGAACGATAGCTGAAATCACAAAAACCAGTGCAGGGTTAGCAGAAGAAAGAATATTGCAGGACCTTGAGCTTGCTGAATGACTGGGTTAGCAGTGAGGCTTGAGAGTTAGTGCTCCCAATAGGAGACAGTGAGGCAATGGGTCTCCTGCTTCAGGAATCCTACCGAAGAGGGATGGGAGGTTAGATGAGAACAGTGGTTTTGGGTCAGAGAGAACCTTGGACTCAAGAAGAACAAAATCATTTTCTGCACTTATTGATGGCTTATTCACTGGCAGACACTGGTTTAGGAATTCCATACTATCTGACAAAGTGTTCAAGATGATGAGATAACACACATTAAATCATTTAGCCAGAGACCTGGTAAGTACTCAGTGGATGCTGGCCTCCATTGTCAACATCAAGGCAGCTGTTGCTCTTGTCGTTGTTATTAGAAATCTGCCACAGCTAACAACTTGTACCGTCCTGTAAGATATCATAGCTTCTACTTTTAATGGAAAGGAAAAGTCTGAGAAAAAGTCTTAGAACTATTCTCTGCATTTCTCAGGGGTTCTCAGAATCCATGTGCATTAAGTAAATGAACTCGGAAGCATCTTCCTCCGAAGACCCTGAATGAGCAGCAAGCACTCCCTTCTTGAATGTCAGCAAGCATGGTTTATTCACTTTCCTGACAACGTCTTCCAGATTGCATGGCATTCTAGATTTTGTGTTTTAAAATGATCAGAAAGAGCAGGAAAATGGAGAGATGTTGGTTAAAGGAAGAAAACCCTTCGTTACAAGATGAAGTCATTCTGGAACACTAATGTAAAACAACGTAATTACAGTTAATAAACTATATTGTGGACTTGAAAGTTGCTGAAGGTAAATCTTAAGTGTCCTTCTCACATCTACAGGGGTGCATATACACACACACACACACACACACACACACACACAAAGTAGTAATTTTGTGTGGTTTATACATGTGCTCTTTTGATTTGGTGAAACATTTCATAATGTATATATGTATCAAATTATGTTATTATTCTGTCACAGTAACAAAGCACTGCGGTAATCACCCTGTAATGAGAAGAGGTGTGCTTTGTCTTCTGTTGACCTGCCCATTTTGGAGGAGGAGGCGATGGTGGCTCAGTATATCATGGTAGAAGCATATGGTAAAAGAGGCCTGTCTACCTCCAGTAGCAAGGAGGGAGGGAGGAAGGGAGGGAGGAAGGGAGGATGTCTGATGTCCCAATATTTCCTTCAAGCACATATCCCCAGTGACCCAACTTCCCTGTGCTGACCCCAACTCTTAAAAGTGCCACCACCTCCAAACAACACCTCAGGCTGATAACTAAGTCTTTGAGAGACATTCAAAAACCGATCTTTATCACAAATGACCACACTGCATAGCTTCAATATATACAAGTTTCATTTGCCAATTAGACCTCAGTAGAACTTGGTGTGGGGAATAAACTCCATCATCAACCTCAAGGTCTGGGTGGAAACACTAAGTGTCCTTGGGCTCCTTGGTTACCCCATCGGAATGGGACGCTGGCAGTAGGGAAACCATCGACCCATGTGGGGCAGAGGTATATGGAAAATAATTCCATTCCACTTTGTTATGAACCTGAGTGTTATTTAAGAAAAACTTCTTTTAAAATAGAAAATAAAAATAAAATGATCAAGAATAATTATTGTCCTGGTGTGGCTTCTTAGGGGAATGATTTGTAAACATAATAAGTTTCTTTCATTAAATTCTCCAGATATCTTCCAGTTCATTTCAATGAAATTCATTTGCTAAACATCCTTGTGGATTATTTGCTATTGAAATTAAGATTCTTTACTAAAGGACAGTAGTTTATTCACTTTTAAAAGGAAAGAAAATGATCTCATTGTTTCTGAAATGATCTTTGATATTCCCTCAATCTGTAGTGTTCTAAAGACATGTATTCACATGGGAGTCAGGCCCTTGAAGCTCCCCAGGAGTGTTCTCTACCATGTATAGAGCAAAAACTGTAAGAGAACAGAGAGCTGAATACAGCCACAACCTGCAGATGACTCTCACAGCTCGGCAGGCTGTCCTCACGGAACTGTGGCCAAGACAGAAGGGGACACCCAAGTAACAGCTTCACTGGAGTAGTCAGTGCCAGGTAGTTACTGCCACATGACAATGTACCCTTCCAGAACAAATCCAGTATATTCAGTTGGGCACAACCCCTGAGGTATTGAGAGACATACAGATATTTAAAGTTAATTTTTAAGTCCATATAGAAATCAAGCCACAGAGTGGGGACAAAGTAGAGACTTAAAACATTCATTTAACATCTAATCTGATGCTAGTTGAGATAGTAAATGTTAAATAAATAAACAAACAATAATATACAAGTATTTTATAGTATTAATCCATTCCCAGATCTGTTCCTCTTCTAGGCACGGTGGCAAGGCCTGTAATCCTAGTACTTGAGCTGAAGGAGGATCACGAGTTTGAAGCCAATTTGGGGAAATTAGTAAAACTCTCAAAAACACCACCACTTCAATCTATTTTTCTTATACAAGTGCTCTTTGTCTCAGACATAAACCAGCAACCCTTTAGAGCCAAGAGGGTAGGACTATGGGCTGACTTTTTATTTCGAGGAATAAGTAACTGTTAACGCCAAAACTCATACAATTCTAAGCCTGTACTACTTGTCCCATTGAAATCATGCTAAACCTTAGAATGGCCACCATCCTGCAGCCACAGGATTTTAGGTTTGTAGCTGAGCACAGAGCCTTCAGGACAACCACAATTGACCACATCCAGAAGTCAATCTGGAGTGAAGGAGGTACTCCCACAACCCCACTCCACCCCCACCCCCCCACAGTTCTCAGGACGATATTGCTGCTCTAAATATAGCACAATAATTAATGGAGAGGAATTCTTCCCTCCCAGCAAGGAGAAAAACATTCCCAATCTAGCCCTGGCACGGACACCAGGGGAAAAACAAAGCCAACAAAACATAGGAACATCTAGAAGACTACAGCTCTGTTTGTGGTCTCTTACAGCACAAAGACCAGTAGATCAGGTTTCCCTTTTCTTTTATGGTGCTAAATCCGGTGCCTTATGCAGGTTCAGTAAGCACTCTAACATTGAGACATATCTTATAGCTGTCTTTGGGTGGGGGACATTTTGAGATATGGTCTCACTAAGTTGCCCAGGCTGGACTTGAACTCAGTCTGTGGTCCAAGCAGGTTTAGAACTCACGTTTTTCCTGCCTGGGCATTCCAGCAGCTGGGATTACAGGGGGCTGTACCTATGGACCCAGCGATTTCTCTCCTACATCCTTTTCTCCCCTGCCATCTCTTTTTCTCTCTTTTTTTCCTATAGTTGTTTATTTTTCTGATTCTTGAAATGGTCTTGCAGGTTCCAAATTTTATTGTGATTATATATTCCACTGAGAAGAAAATAATTTTAGCTAATCTATATAAGCAGTGGCCATGAAACTGATCCTCTTTTAAGAGGCTGTCGAACATGTACAAATTACTTGGAGAAGTGAAAGATAAGCTCTTGATATCTAAAGTTACTTCTGCTATATTTGCATGAAAGGAAATATTTAATGCTTATTCCAAGACAGGATGCAGAAAAATGAGAAGACATCATTTTAATCAAAGCCCAGGATAAGGCTGCAGGAGGGAGCAGAGTGGAGATCAGAGCAGGAGCTTCGCTGGACCTTAGCCTTGTGGCTGTTTCTCTGCAGTGTTTGGTGATGTTATCTAAGGGAGGACAAGGTGACATTTGTGAAACTGTGGAAGACATCTACATATAGTGCAGGGATTACACAGACACTGAGTGGGGGGATGGAAGACCTGACATGGACAACACTTTGACAGACTCTCCAATTGGGTCATCTCATTCTTTCCCACACTTTTGCAATTCTGATTACAGCCATACAGTTTTGACATGGTCCATCTCTGGTGACTGGCTCAAACGTGATCTAACTGGGCAAGTATCTGTCCCAAACCCAAGGTGGTATAAACAGAATAAACCACAGAACTTGTGCTTAGTGGATTAGGGGAAAATAAGCTTTTCTCCTATTTATGAGCAAGGAAATTGTTCCTTCGTGAAGGTCAAGTTCCATGATCAGCAAGCTGGGATGGATCCGGAAATTTGAGTTTAGGAAATGTAATGGTTTCCAGAGTATCCAGGAAGCTTCTTCTGAGCCCTTTACAAAATTCTCCCCTTTGGAGAACTTTCAACATAGTGAGACTGAGCTTCAGAAAAGCAGTCACCAATGCCCAAGGCAAGGACGAATGTGCATTGTTGGTATAGTGGTGAGCATAGTTGCCTTCCAAAGCAAGGATGGAGAAAACTGAGCCCTGGCAACAAGTTAGTGAAAACTGATGAGAAAAAGAAAGGGAAAAGCTTGTTACCAAGGCCCAAAGAATTTCTTGATTTTATTATTTTTTCAGTAAATTTTTCCATGTTTTATTTTAAGTAATTGGCAAAGAAATATACTTTCGTATGAGTGTACTTTTGTCTCCTCATAAAAGAATACTAATGTAATTATTATGGAATTTAAAGCTCTGGGAAATTTCTCTAGAAGATTAGAGAGAGGACAGGTAGCTCATAGGCTGAGCTTCATATGTTGACATCCTAATGCCTCATGTGCTTAGAGAAATGGTCTTCAAAGAGAAAAATTAAGACCCAGTGAGGTCATTTGAGCATCTGATATTGCTGGTGTCCATAAGAAGAGGAGATAGGACAGTGACACGGAAGGAAGACACATTGGTCCATGGAAAACACAGTCATCTACAAGTCAAGAATAGGCCCCAGAGAAATCTAACTGACCTCACTTTAACCTTGGGCTTCTTGCATCAAAAACTATGGGACAATAAATTTCTGTTGTTGAAAACACCTGTCCATGGTGCCTTGTCATGGAAGCCCTGTCAGACTAATGCAGGCAGATCTAGAAATGCCTGTTAGGTTATCAGACAGGGTTATACAAAAGAAGGGAAGAGAGCAGAGTCTAGATGGGTATGGAGTGAGAGAGAGAGATTGATTTTGACTGATTGATTGATTGATTGGGAGTTTGTTAGAGTGTACTCAATAACCATGCCTCAAATGAATGAAACCATTGAAACAAAGTGTGATGGTCAGTTTGATGTGACTCCTTGACTAGGCTACAGCTTCCTGGTCTTCAAACACTCATTTAGGTGTTACTATGAGGCGGTTGGTAGAAAGGATTCAAGTGCACAGATTCCACTGACTTTAAGCAAGCAAGTGAGCCTAGAGTCCCTGGGTGGGCTGGCGCTCCAGTAGAAGGTACTAGGAGCAGAGCTGAGGTTCACCAGGGAAGGAGAAATTTCATGTGGATGTAGCTAGCCCTTCCTGGCTTCCTGAACTATGAATCTCAGATGCCCTGCTGTCCTCACAGCTGCATAAGTCAATTCCTTGTATGAAATCTCTTAGCATGTGCATATAGCACTGGTCCTGCCTTCTGCTAGACTAGTGTGGAGAATGTGTCAAATGAGGCTAGGAGAGAGTGAATGAAGCCCTGAAGAACTCGTTTACTTAGGAAAAGAGGAAACAGAAGCTGTGAAGCAGCCAAAGCCCAGAAGACATAGGAAGAAGCTAAAAATCCAACTGGAGAAAGTGAGAAGAGCCAAGATCGGTGAAGCCCATGAAACGCTCTGTGGAAGGTCAGGTGACAATTGGCTTCCAAGAAGCCTCTGAAATCTGAACATTTGGTTTGGTAAAGGGGCTTCAAGGACAGCCCTAAGCGTAGGGACAGAGTACAGGGACGATGCGGCTTATCTGTCTGTGGTGCTCAGCCCATGAAAGGAAGTTAGCTATCTGAGCAAATTCAGAAAAATGGATGGTGAAGAATTCTGGGCTGTTTCATCACGTGAGATACTTAAAAGGAAAAGCCAGTGGATAGAGAGAAATCACTGAATGAAAGAAAGAAGACAGCCCTATGGCAAGACTTCCATAGAAGATGAGATTCAAAACAAGCAGAAATAGACTGTTCTCATGAGTCAGAACAGCAGAGGAGCTGGAAGGAGCATTCTGAGGCGGCAGCTCTGGGTCTTGGTGAACTCCTGCGTAAGAGCATTTTCTGTGGGGAATAATTGGGCAGAGAGTTTAGGAAACAATCCAGATTTGGACTCATTCTTTCTCCTATTCTTTCCTTTCCTTCCTTATTCTCTTTCATTCCCTTCCTTTCATTTTCTTTTCCTTTCTTTCTTTTTTTTTTGAGACAGAGTCTCCCTGAAGCCCCAGTAGGCCTGGAACTCACTATATACACCAGTCTGGCCTTGAACTCATAGAGATCCCCCTGCCTTTGCCTTGTGCCTGCTGGGATCAAAGGCATGCACCAATACTCCTGGAAATTCTTACTTTTTTTGAGTCAGGATCTGGCTGGCTGGTCACAAATTCCTGATCCTCCTGCCCCAATCTTCCAACTTCTAGGGTTACAGGTGTGAGCCACCACCCCTAGCCTGAATTTGTGTTTTATTGGAAATAGGAGAAGGAATTAGTACTTTTTGGAGAACAGGAGAGGATATAGATAAAAACTTCTAAGCAGAATTTCAGTCAGATAAACGTGAAGGAAATGATATTGTCTTTACAAAACTAAAATTGATTTTACCAACAACTTTCAACTAGCTGGGCACAGAACAAGGAAGGCAGATTACTGCTCTGATGGAGACAGTGCCAGAAGGACTAAATATCAAGACAGAAGGGTAAACTGACAAGACAGAGACTGAGTAACGGATCACTGAATAGAGGAAAGCAGACGAGACTGTTTAAAAGAAAAGGGGCCAGAGAGATAGTTCAATGGTTAAGAGCACAGCTGCTCTCGCAGAGGATTCAGGTTCACTTCCCAGCACCCACATGATGGCTAACAACTATTGTTCCACAGTACCCACATGATGGCTAACAATCATCAGACTAACAATCCAGTTCCGGGAGATCTGACACTCTCATCTGACCTTTACAGGCATTGCATGACATGGGTGCTTTTACATACATGCAAACAAAACACTCATACACATAAAATAAAAATAATTAATATTGTCTTAAAGTTTTAAGAAAAGATATAGCTGAAGGTTATATAACACGAAACAGTGCCAGACAGGAAAAAAACCTTCCTTTGAGTTTTTGACCAGGGTAGTCCAAGAGTCTCCCAAAATTACACAGGCCGTTGCCACAGTCCTTTTGCCTCCCAGAACCAAAGACAGAACATACTTCAGACATAGGATTTGGAGCAAATGAGTTGGAACTGACCAGGAAATCACTTCTCCTGAAACCCAACTCTCATAGCTTTGGAGAACAATATACAAGCTGTTAAGGGAGAGCATCAATCGATGATCCAACAACAGATTCAAGACCAAATGACCACATCAGTGACTGGCACAGCACACCACACTGGTGCAGTAGTAGCACTTTTATCTTGGGAGCAATCAGCAACTACCTAATTGCCCACTCTATGGGAGGAAATTCATGTGTGGTACTGTAAACATACCAAATATACATGGCTAGAGAGGTCATAGATCTTAGAGAAAACCCCATGACTGTCACATCCCTAGACTAATGTCATTTCTTACTATGTGCAACATATGTATCCTCATACTTATAGACAAATATCCCAGTTACCACTCATCAAAGTAGCTTCTTTAGCACCATATGGAGAATTACAGAGTACCACAACTGGTCACACATGGAGAATGTCTGTGAATTGTCCAAGCTTAAGTGGCACACCTACAATGAAACCTGTATTCCTAAGACTCACAGAACATAGAACAAGGAGTTAAGAGGACATTAATGAATCTCTCAGTTCTCATTAATGAAGCTCCCTCATGCAACAGAGAGCCAGGAACACAAAAGGTCAAAAATGGCCAAAGCATAGAGATTAAGAGTCTGCAGAATGCTGGTCCTTGCTTCTGGCCTTGGACAGAACTCCTATATTAAGCTTCTCCCACCCAGGACTTGGGGGCCATTGCAGAAGAGGGAGTGGAAAGATTGTAAGGGCCAGGAGGGAGGTACATGACTTAGCAGGACTAAATAGGTCCTGCAAGCTCCTGAAGCCTGGCCCATGTGAACCTACAGCAATGGTGACAGCATGCACGGGACCCAAGCAAACTGAAGCAGACAAAATCCCAGCACAGAACTGTGGAAATGGACTGCAGACCCCAAGCTTAGATGAAGAAATATTGGAACTGATTAACTCTGGATGAGGAAGAGCTGGTCTTTCTAAAGTGAGGGACTGTAGATAGTTTGCCAGGACCTCAGTGAATGAACTTGCACTGAGGAACATCTAGGGACACTAACTTGACACATAGACCTTAACCCAGAAGACAGAATGTATGGATTCCAGTTGGGGGTCCACGCAGGGTGCCAGTGTGGAAGGGGGTACAAAGATGATTAAGATTGATTGCCATGTTCTGTATGAAACACACAAAGATTCAATAAAGAAAGAAAAAATGGGTTTTAAAAAGAATGTCTAGAAAAGAATGTGTCTTTATAGAAATGGTCTAGAGAAAAATGAGTAGCAGAGGCGACCATCGAGGCCCTTCAATTTTAAGTCACACTAAACGTAACCTCTATGCAGTTCAAAAGGATGTTCTTGTGGGATAATCCATCAAAATAGTGTAGTTGAATTTATCCATATCTAAGCAATTCCAAAGCTGTATATCTTTGGAAAATCTATTAACTAAAATTCCTAGTAAATCTGAAAGAATCTTTTTTTATTGTGATATGTCTATGTCTGCAATTTGCATCTAAAAGCTATTTTGGGGTTCTTCATTATTTTTAATCTTCATCTTCTGGGCCATTTAAAAAGCTACAGAGCAACTAAGCAGTCTTCTAAAAGTCAAGACTTCAGGTGCTCATTCAAATAACAGTAAGATGTGCTCTTTTACTTAAGTGCTAAGTATAGCATGTGTAGGAACATAGCCACTTTTAAAATTGCGCCTTTTTTGTAAGAGTGTTTTATTGCCAAAGATATGGCCTCTGTAGTGAGAGTCCTGAAAATGTTAACTATAACTAAAGTCAGTGGTCTTTTTCTTTTGTGGAAAATTCTCTGTACTTGTGACCAGCCCTGGGGTTATTAATGAATTGGACAAACATGCTGCCTTGAACATATTGCTCCTTCTAGTGCCTTTACTCAAATCTGATAGGATTCCAGTGTCATACACTAAGCAATCGTGGATGCCAAGTAGACCAGCTCCATATACTAATTTGAGATGACAAGAGTGTAGGAATGTGTACCAAAAGGTTTATAAGTAGGATTGATGTTAGAGTAGAGCTAAGGATAAAAAACTTGACATTCCAAAGTGTCCCCAATGATAATGATTTATTGTAATTTATTTATTTATTGTAATTACCTCCTAGGAGAAAGATTCACATGCTGTGGATGTTGTTTCTAAAGTTCATAATAGTAAATAAAGCATCATTCTCAAAATTAAATTCAAGATAAAAAAAGAACAGGAAAAAAATTATTTCTTCAGGGTTGGAGAGATGGCCCAGTGGTTGAGCACTGGCTTTTCTTGCAGAGGACCCATGCTGGGTCCCAGCACCTACATGGCAAATTAACAACCACCCCAAACTCCAGTTATAGGAGATTCAACACCCTCTTCTGGCCTGTGAGGGCTTTGTATGACACAGGTGCACTTACATGCATGCAGCCAAAGCACTCATATACATAAAATAAATAAATAAATAAAAATTTAACAGGTCATGTCTTCATTGTATTTACATCCATAATTAGAGTGACTTGTATCATTCCTCTATTTTTAGGGACTTCTCAAAGGAATTTAAGCTTCTTACAGAAAGTGAAACACCTATATCTCAAAAGGCCTGCAGAACAACATAGAGAGGTTTTTGTTTGTTTTTGTTTTTTAGGATTTTTCTTTCTGTCTTTTTGAAAATTAAAATTCCTTGGCTTACCATAAAAATAACATATATGTGAATATTTGGAACTTTATCATTGAAAGTCAATTTCAAGAAAATTCCATGAGGGCATAATAAAAGAAAACCTTCATTTTCTCATGGTGGCTTAAAAAAATAGCAAAGCAATGTTTTGCTATCTCCACCACCCACAATTTAGATGACTAATTTGAAAAATTCATTGGCAGACCAAATAAGTTGGAACTCATTTCAGTAATTAAAGGGCTTCTATGAACTGGCCAATAGCTATAATCTTAGGACTTGGGGAGGTGAGGGCAGGAGGATTGGCACTTCCAGACCAGGCTGGGCTACAGTGAATTCAAGACTGGACTGAGCTGCATAAGGAGACCTTGCTTCAAAAAGCCAAGAGCTGAGCAAATAGCTCAGTGGCACAGCAATTGCCTAACTAGCCTGTGCCCTGGATGTGATCCTGGGCACCCAAAACTGTGCTATGTGGATACTAACAACACGACATAGCATATTGGCTTTTGTTTCATAAGCACATAACCTTGCCAGCCAGTCTGTTGAATCATAGACATTTCTGAATTATCCCGGGTGTATTCAGTAGGTCTGAAATTTGTCTTAAGAAATATTTATACAGACAATAAAGTTGCCACAAATCGGAGCAGGCAACCTGCAAAAGGACGCACAAATAGACAACTTTCTTTACCAGAAGGCGACCTTGTGGTAAAAAAACAGGGTACTTTCACACAGTTCTCATTTGAGGTTTGAGGCTCTTCTTCTAAGCCGGCAGGTAGCTCTCAAATCAAGGCAGCAGGGATTCGCCCTGTGAGCCTCGCATTTCCCTGCCAAAATTCTCCCAGTTAATATTTTTAAGACACTACCTTGGAGAATCTCCTTAGGAACACTGCACCTGAGCAAAGCCCACACAGCACCTGACTGGCTCGCTCCCTCCCTCCTCCGCCCTGCCCTCCGGAGCCCTGACCCGGTGCAGTGCTCACCGGATGATCACGAACATGACCAGCGAATTTCCCACCAAGCCCACGACGAACACCACGGAGTAGACCGCGGTGATGATGACCGGGATGGCTGGGGAGATGTGCGCGGGCTCCAGCTGCGCGTCCTCCGAGCTGATGCTGCTGTTGTCGGACTCTGCCCAGCCGGGAAACCAAGCGCTGCTGTTGGGGAGCAGGCAGGCGCTCGGGGCGCAGGTGGGGCCTGGCTCCCCGCGGAAGATCTGGACCGGGGACTCCATAGTGAGGCGGTTGCAACTGGAGAGCGACCAGACACAGCACCTGCGGGGCAGCAGGACCCAAAGGATACGCTGGATTCAGAGGCACAAACTTTGCTTGCGCCGCAGTCAGCGCACTCAGACTGGCGGCGTTGGAGACCGAGGACCCTTTGACGCTCACCCTGGCAGCGCATCCCAGAGGGAGGTCCAGAGAGAAAGACCTCTGGCTGGCACCCCCCCGCCAGCTGCCGCGCGCCTGAGAAACAAGCCGAGGCACAATGAATGGGGAGAACTTGCATCTTCTCGGATTTCTTAGCTGCTCGGCTCCCTCGGGTACTGTCCAATGGTGTGACTGTCCCTACCCTGCCTCTCTGAGCTCCCAAGGACAAGAAGCACCCCCAACCCCCGCCCCACTGCCTTCAGCTCAGAGTAATCATCCGACTGTGCCTTGAAAGCCCGAAGCTTACCTCGGAATGGAGGAGACAAGCAATCACGCGCCCAAGTCTTCCCTGTCAGCCTTCCAGGTCGCTGCGCACCTGCCGCCCCGACATCTCTGGTTCTAGACCCCAGCTGCGCTCTGGTTCTTGGGCGTCTGCCTGATGCCTTCCGTGTCCCCACTGCTTGGTGCGCGGCTCCCACTGCTGGAGGAGGCTCAGCGGGCTGGAATGCAGCGGATGTGCTGTTGAGCGCAGGGGACCCGTCAGAGCCGCTGGGCTGGCGTGAGCTGCCCGAGGTCTGCCCATGTCCACCCCGCCCATCCAGATCTGCCCCCCAGCTCCACAGCCTAGCGGCCACACACAACACAACGCTGCTAACTACCCCTACTACACACTGCCTGGCGTAGTTCCTGGCCCTGCACAGCCCCACTCCCACCCCACAACCTCCCCGCACGGAGCTCCAGGCTGGTAACATGAAAGGACGCGCCTGTATAGTGCCAGAGAGCACAGGGACCATTCATAGTGTGGCTGGAATTTAAAGTGTTCATTATTCGCAAGACCGGTCTCTTTTTAGGTGAGGAGAAAAGACTTTATTTCGAGTTTTATTTCATGGAGGATCCAAGTACAGTTACAAAATAATCTGATTAGAGTCAGATCAGATCATAAGGTGTTAGTGGTTTAAAATGCATAAATAGATACCTCGGGCATTCGGTCACTCTCAGTTTGCTCTGTCTGAGATGGCAAGGTGTGCGCAAACCGCACTTGCCAGGTCCTAACAGTGCTGTTACTGCAGAAGCCGTCCTTAGCCAGGCCCACTGATGGAGTTCACATTACTCCGCAGCCCTGGCAGTCTCCTGACTTCTTCTTCACAGTGGTGCCTTCTCTACTAAATGCAGAGATCTGAGCCTTGACAGAGAAACTCAGTTACCACTTGCAGCACGTCCATCCAGCAGCTGAGGGCCAAGTCGGCTCCTACTTCTTACAACACGTAACTGTGTCCAATTTGGCCATCAGTCTTCCCACGGGTTACAAACGCCACCAATGTCCCTTCAACTAAGTTCTGAGAATAATGACCAAGTCTTGAAATTTACTTTTTATTGCAGACTTTAATTAGAAGGTGACATCTACTTCTACAAACATCAGCCTTGCTGGGAACCTGGGGACTTCAAGGCTGCCCTCTCCGTAAGGAAGACAGCAGTCTTTCCCTCAGGTCCGGGGCTCTCTTTCTACCACAGGGATCGGGTGCTGCCAGCAAACTCACCAGCAAAGATATTTTGCTGGAAATGAACAAAAACCACAGTTGAAAACAGAGCTTAGAATGGATGGGCAGAAGCAGTGAACATTCATTCTGGTTTTTTATGGGCTCATTTATTGTTTTCGGTGTGTGCGAGTGTTTTGCCTGTATGCATGCTAGTGTTATGAAGTGCCCACAGAGGACAGAACAGGGCATCAGGCCTCTGGAACTGGAATTACAGTTGTTAGCCATCATGTGGGTGCTGTGAATCAAACTGTGGTCCTCTGAAACAGGAACCATTCCTTTTAATCCCTGAATTGCTTCTCCAGTTCCAAACATATTCCTGCATACTCAACCACTCAGCACAGAAAAACTTTAGATTAGAAAGTAGCTCATTAACAACAAAATTTTCTGAGGAAAATATTTGCTCTTCTGAATTACCATCTTTCTTATCTATTTCTTATATACTTGCCTATTATTTTGTATATTAAAGGTACAACTACTTTTCCGCTTCCGTGCGTGTTATCTCTTCTCCTTCTGCTTTTCTTTACACACTGTCCTTTATTTTACATGCAGGTCTTTCATGAAACTGGCAGCGCTGGATCTGAGTTCAAACACAGGTAATACCAGATCTCATCAGGAGCTGGCTGAGCAGAACTACTTCATGTGAGGAGACAAATGCAGAGCCCACTTCTCACAACAGAATTTATGAGGGAGGTATTTGGCAAGGGCAGAAAACTGTGTTACCTGACAAGATCTGGGTAAAGTTTTAAAGACGAACGCTTCTAAATCAGATATTTGGTCTCCATTCTTACATGAGTGCATAAATATTTGTCCCTCATGATTTTTGGTGGACTGGTTACAGAAACCCGCAGTTATCAAAACCCATAGATGTTCAAGTCACTCCTATGAAATACTGTGATATTTACATGTAATCTATGCTGATCAGTCTTTACATTAAATCGTCTCTACATTAGTCTTAATACCTAATACACAACAAATGCCATATAAATAGTTTCAATACTGTGCTATTCAGGGGCAAATGATCAAAAATGTTTGTATGTGTTCAGAAGAAATAAATTTAATTAGAGAAACATGCTTTTAATCTCTGGTTGGTTGAATCTGTAAATGTGGAACCCATGAATAAATACTCTTACAGTTACATACTGTTACTGTATACTGTTATACACAGTGAGAAGGAAAAGGAGAATACAAGATCTAAGCATAAGATGATATGTTATATTCTGACCAATAGGAAACCTTTATGAGTTGAGACAATCTTTGGAAGGTAAATGAACACTAGTGGCAATAGTGACTTTGTTCCACTTTTATACCTTATTTTTCTCCCCTTTTAAACATCAAATTAATAGCCCAAATAAGGTGAAATGAAGGTAGGGAGAACCCTGAGATGCCTGAAGGTGGCTCCTGTTGCTAGGGGAACCTGCCTTGGTCTGAACACAGCGAGCAGGACTGCTACTATGGAGTCAACCTTTCAGGAGTATGAGAGTTTACCATAATATTGAATAAAGCCTTTTAAATAAAAATAAACTAAGTTGCTGTACACTACTACACATTGTTGTGAAACTCATTCAATTAAATTTGATAATAGTTATTTCTACTTCATTTTACTTACCGACATTATGCTCAATATAACAAAGAAATACTTTTCAAAAGAAAAGATTGGAACTGTATTGGTTAGCACTGTGAAGCCACTTGGATAGTGAGCAGCTTTGACTTCCTGTAAGATAAGCAGGATAACCCCAGCCCGCTGAGATTAATTTGCTTTCTCCTGCTTCTTAGGTCAGACATAAACCAACTATGAGTGCAGAGATTTGGTGACAGCTTTAACATCCAAGCTGCAACCACTGCGGTCCACTAAGCTAGAATACAGCCAGCCCAGCTCACCTGACTCGGCTGTTGTGTCCCCAAACGGCAGAAGAAAAGGCAGGCCCTAAGACTGTCACAGGAGCCTATACAAAAGCCAACTCTCTCAAAGAAGGTAAACACTCTAGCATGAGACAGAATCTAAATTGTGAATATTTTATGAATAATTACTAGACATTATAACTAACTTTGGTAAATGTGAGATAGGAAATGTATTAGGTCACAGGGCATAGGTGAGAGCAACTAATACTATTCTTCTAGATAGACATAGTATTAAGCCAGCTCCTGATGACTTATGTTTATTCCCATAGATTAATGCATCTCTCAACTCCCATCAAAGAAACTTCCTCATACAACAGACAGTGATTAACACAGAGACCATGACTGACCAACGTGTAGAGAATATGAGACTGCAGACTGCTTATCCCTGAATAGGACACCTATACCAAACTCCTGCCTTCCCAGGCTCAGGGATCACTGCAGAAGCGGGGCAGAAAGACTGCAAGAGACAGAGGTAGTGGATGACCACAAGGCAACAGGTTTCCAGACAGCTGTGCGATTACCCATTAGAACTCACAGCAGGGGTGACAGTATGAACAACTCCCATGTAAGCACAAGCCAGACAAATTCCCAGCATAGAAGTGAGGAAGTGGATCAGAATTCCCAAGCCTAGTTGAGGAACTGCTGTCAACTGATAGCTGCTGGGCGGGGATGAGTCAGTCTTCCTCAAGGGTGAAACTCTGAGTAGGTGAACCATATTCCAGAGGGTGGAGCCACACCAAAGGACACTTAGGGCTGGAAATTTGACTCAATAGGCTTTAAAATGCATAATGGAGTGCATGAAATGGGATAGGGTGGTAAGAAAGTGTAGCTAGGGGAGAAGGTCTAAATATAATCAAATATATGGCATGAAATGCATAAAAATTCTATTAAAAAAGAAAGAAATCAGATTACTGATCACTAATGCAGCATGTTTGTATAAAATGTAAAAACTTCTTTCTTGGGGACACCTTGCTTACCCCTTTCAGTAAAGTATCATAATAAATGTACAAACCTGCCTTGTTTGGGAATGATGGCATCCTGTGAGATATTGCACACTTATTTGCTGAACAACATGCCCATGTGTGTGGAGTCTCCACAGATCAGAGGCTAAGAAACTATAGTCAGTATAAAAACACGGGGGTGGCACATAGTGAAGTGCGTTAAGCTGACACTTTATGGTTACTATCCAGGCACATTAATGGCATGGTGGCCAAGGCCCCTAAGTCTGAAGATCAAGGGCAGTGTTGTCCAAGGTAAAATGGCAAGTCCTGCGGCTGGACAGCTCTTTTGGACTTCAAGAGTGAGAGACACTAAAGATGCTCAGACAAGAAGGAATTTGCTGGGAATTTGGCTCGTGTGTACACATGTGTGTGTATATAGGTGCGTATGAAGACCAGCAGTGGATGCCAATGCATTCTTTAGTTCCTCTCCACCTTATTTTTTGATACAAAATCTCTCTATGACCCTAGGACTCACAGATTCAGCTAAATGGCTGACCAGGGATTCCCCTGTCTCAATTCCCTGGTACACCCAGCTTTTCATGTGGGGGCTAGAGATCTGAACTCAGGTCCTCATGCTTGCTCAGTAAACACTTTACCAACTGACCCATCTCCCCATATGGATTTTGAAACACTGATTTTTTTTTTTTAATTTGGAGAATATACGAGAGGAGATAAAAGATGGGGGCATTTGGTAACTGAAATAACCTGTTCACTGTCTGGTTAAAAGTTATCTTTGTGTGACACATAGTATACAAGTGAGGGGTAAAAGATAGACTCTCACAGTTCAGTCTCACAAGCTAAGTCTTACAAGTTTAGATCTCAACTTGAAATATTTTGTTTTAATCCTCTTCACAGAACTGAATCTACCATATGAAAATCCATTGTCAGTCACATGTCAGACTGTGGGGCAGGGAGTGGGAGAAGCTCTGGCCAGAACAGCTTATCAGGCACATAGGCAGAATTGGTCCAAAAGAGGTCAGGAGTAGTCCTGGTATGTAGCAAAGGCCACACAAGGCAGGGATTGAAATGTGAACAAGAATTTACAAGGAAGAAAGGTCACAGAGGCGCAGGGCCAAGGTAGAGAGTTTTCCAAGTCACAAGCATCTATGCTGCCATTGTGAGACCTGTGGTGGGTAAAGGGAACCGAGACAGCAGGACACAAACTGACAATGAGCAGGCTGTGCTGCCTGCTGCCAGGGAGACTGGTGTGCGGAAGGAGTCAGCCCTTGGACAGAGGAAGGTGGGAAAGTTCTGCTGGTCTAGGTAGGTGATGATTTAACATTGAAAAAATGTGCTTGCTAAGGAGATGGGGAGGAGAGGGTGGTTTTGAGAACCAATTAGGAAATTAAACTGGCAAGGCTTATAATCTGAATGAATTTAGATGCTAGTGGAGGAAAAGTCTAGAATTACTTTAGGGTGATGCTTGGGTGACCAAGTGAATGACAGTGTCATTAATGGAAAGAAAATTCAGGCAAATCATAGTGAGCTTTGGGCAGAGCATAATGAGCCCTGGGTTTGGGACTGTGTTCAAGGCACCAGGAGATATTCTTTTGTGTACATGATGCAGGGGTGGGAGGTTGAGAGAGAACAGGTAAAGTAGAGTTGAATCCAGGAAAGTGAGCCAGGTATCCAGGGTAAGCATGGCAGCAAGTGGAGCTCATAAGAAAATGCTGGAGAAGCTGCATTTGCAGGGATCTAGCATGGAAGACTGAAAAGAAATAGGAACAAGTGAAGATGAGAGAAGAAGTCAGAGAAACGCACAGAAGAGTTTCAGGAAGGAAGGGATGATCAGCAGGACAAAGGAGGTAAATATCTATCTGGGAAGTAGGAAATCATTGTGAGGGGGTCTCAGCATTATTTATCATTAATATTAGGTTTTGTATCTGATTATTAGAGTCAAAATGAGTAGACAACAAAACTTGGAGAAAATCTGAGATTTGTGACTTTCAAGTGCTCTGTTGAAGATAATTTCATGATGAGGCAGTGGCTGGGTCAAGGCCAGTGTGAAAGATGCCCTCTCCAGGCTGAGTGGGAGCCAGTCCTCATTTTATATCACAAAAGCACACCTGCTCTATGATTGTGTACTGGGAAGCCAGGACTCAGGACTGGGGTACAAAAACACCTGCTTTCTGCTTTCCCAGAACCCCATGCTCTAGATATTGTATGTTTATTCTTGCTCACCCATGCTCCAAATTTGGCCCTGTTCAGTGATGGGGATAATTCTAATTAGTTCCAGGCAGCTGAGGGCACTGGGCAAGGGATCAAAGGGCATCTGAAGAGGGAAATTGTTGCTTTTGTTTTACTTAGTACTCTCTGTTCCAGTCTAGTTTCCTGTTGCTGTGATAAAACACTGTATCCATAAACAAGTTAGGAAGGAAAGGGTTTACTGCATTTTACACTTCCAAGTGACAGTCTGTCTTTGAGGGAAACAGGAACCCAGGACAGGAACCTGGAGGCGGGAACTGAAGCTTAGACCACAGAACACTTCTTACTGGCTTGCTGCTCTGGCCTATACTCAACCTGCATTCTTTCGTTTTCTTTTCTGCAAATTCTGTATTGAAAGTTTTTGGTATTTCATACAGAATCTTAATCATCTTTGTACCCCCCTCCCCGCTGCCATCCTCCAATAGAACCCCCAATGGAATTCATACACTCTGTCCCTTGTGTCAAGGCCCCTCGTGTCATTAGTGTCCCCAGACATCCCTCAGAGGGAAGTCTAAAGGTCTCCCTAGAAGATCAGCTCTTCCTCACCCAGCAGTAATCAGCTGCCAATAATTCTTCAGTTAATATCGGGAGCTGCTGTATATTTCCACAGTTCTGTGCTGGGTTTTTGTCTGCTAAAGTTTTCGTGGGTCTTGTGTATACTGACACCATTGTTGTAGGTTCATGTGAGCATGGTCCCAGGAGCTTGGAGGACTCTATTTTCGTATGTCATGCACTTCCTCCCTGGCTCTTATAATTTTTCCACCACCTCTTCTGCACTGGTCTCTGAGCCCTGGGTGAATGGAGTTTAACATAGGAGTCCTGTCCAAGGACCCACTCTGATGACTCTTTTTCTCTTTTCTTTGGCCATTTGTGACCTTGTATGTTCCTGGCCCTCTGTTGCATGAGGGAGCTTCACTGATAGAATTGAGAGTTGCGTTAGTGTTCTTTTTTACCAATTGTTCTATGTTCCATGAACCTTAGATATAGAGGTTGCATTGTAGATATGACACTTGAGGGCAATTCACAGACAATCTCTGTGTATGACCAGTTGTAGAACTCTGGAATAATCTCCATCTGTTGCAAAAGAAACTTCTTTGATTAATGGTGACTGGGTTACTTGACTGTAAATCTATAGATCCATATTTTGCACATAGTAAGAAATTACATTTGTCTAGGGATGTGGCAGCCTTGGAGTTTTCTCTAAAGTCTATGACCTCTCCTTTCCTGTGTATTTGGCTATGTTTACAGTATCACACATGAGTTTCCTCCTTTAAGTGAGCTTTAAGCCCAATTAGGTGGTTGTCAATTACCTCAAGATAAAAGTGCCACTACCACAATGTCATGTACTGTGCTGGTCACTGATGTGGTCATTAGGCCTTAAAGCTGGATTTGGACCATCAATTGATATTCTCCCTTAGCAGCTGTCTAGTTCTCTCCAAAGCTATGAGAGCTAGGTTTCAGAGGAGATGGCTTCCAGGAAAATTTCAGCTGCTTTGCTCCAAATCCTGTGTCTGAAGTATGTCCTGTCTCATCAATAGGATCTTACTTTCAAGTTCAGAGAGGCAATCAAGCGCTGTGGCAATAGCCTGTGTAATTTCGGGAGTCTCTTGGACACTCTGTCAATCAAAAAAAGGTTTCTCCTGTCTGGCACTGTTTCTTGTTAGTAGCCTTCAGCTATGCACATGGACTCATGTAGAGATAGTTGGTATGTAGTATGTCAGTAGGTTTCTGAACTAATACAATCCCCTCTTTTTTTTAACTATCTCGGCATTATTTATCTCCTCTCTCTCCCTGTGTAATCTCCCTCCATGCCCTCTGCATTAAAGCGTCCCCATTTCTCCATTTCTCCCTTGATAATGCCCATCTCCTCTCGTTCCACCTCTTGAGCTCCTTCTTCCCTTTTGTCCCCACAGATCCTCGTACATTCCTCCTTCTTCCCCTTCCATTAAAACACCCTTTTTAACCCATTTTCCCCTAGCACCCCTGTCTCCTGCTGTTCTCTCAGGTTCCTTCTTTCCCTTTATCTCCCTGGTTATTTTCCATTTTCCTCGTACTCACAGTTACATTGGGACATATGCTCACATTCGGTGCTAGGATCCACAAATGAGGGAGAACATACATTGTTTTTTCTGAGTCTGTGTTATTTCACTTAGTATAACAGTTTCTAGTTCCATCGATTTACCTGCAAAGTTCATGATTTTTTCTGTCTTTATCACTCCATCGTGCAAATGTACCACATTTTCATTATCCACTCGTCAGTTGAGGGACACTTAAGTTGCTTCCACCTCTTAGCACCACAGAGAGGCTGAATTCAGGTGCACTCAGGCAGTCCACCATCTGGGCACCTACTGAAGGGCAGAGAAGCCTAGCCTTGGAGTCAGGGCAGGGATTACAGTGGTCCCAATATAGGGTGATGGGGACTAAGAGATCTGGGAAGCTCATAACCACAGGGAGCCTGGATTCGGGTGCTCTGATACCTCAACCTGCTTTCTTATACAACACAGGACCCCTGCCCAGGGGTAACACCACCCCCAGTGGGCCGGGCCCTCCCACATCACTCAGCAACTCAGCAATCAATCAAATGCCTTATAGACATGCCTACAAGCTAGTCTGATAAACGGAATTTCCCAATTAATGTTCCTTTTTCCCATGTGTATCAAGTTGAGAACCAAAACCAAGCATGACACTCATTCAGTGATCAGCCCGTGTGTCCCCTGCTTGTATAGCTCCAACTGAGAACGCCGAGAAATCTCTCCCTTCCTCTCTACTCAGACAAAGCACAATCTCTCTCTCTCTCTCTCTCTCTCTCTCTCTCTCTCTCTCTCTCTCTCTCCTGGAGTCCATGGTCACAATTGTGTAAACATTATATAAACAGTCCCTGTATTAAACGCTCCTTAATTAGGGAGTTTGAGACCGTGACATATCCCATCTGAGGACACAGATTCCTTGTGCATGTGGAATTTGTATTCCTTTACACACATGACTGCAAAGAGCGAGCTGGGCAGTCTGACAATTCATCCTGTGCCCTGATGACATTATCTATCTAGGAGTAAGTAAGTTGTGGTTTTCTCTTGGCTCACTGCAAAAGAGTACAACTCTGTGTTTAATCATTCCTCCCAACAATCCTAAAGGAGCTAATCACCCAGACCTTGGTCTGATCTTGGTGGATGGTTTTGGTTTTGGACCCCCTTAAGCTCATCAGACCCACTACCCTTTATGCAAAGACAGAGCATATTTTGCCTTAATAATGTTGATATTGATGCTATTACTTATATCTCTGATATAGTCTCTGGCTCTACACAGCATATGGACTGAATGAGGTAATAAGAATGACAGGTACTGTGCCACATTTCACAGTGAAGAGATGAAAGGCAGTATGAGTGGGTTTTGACCAGAAATGGTAGTGGTAGACTGCTAGCATGTGTCTGAAAGGTGACATTGCCCTGAGGCAGTGGTTACAATGAGTTTACCAGCTTTGACGCTTCCTTTGCCTTTTACTTATGTATATCATAAAGCAAAATTCTGACCAAGTGACGAAGGGAAGGAGGAAAACCAGGAGAAAACAAGCCAGTGAGTTTCTTCCAGTCCTATAGCACTGTGTACATTTGCTAAGATCAAGAGATTCACTGAGCACCACAAAACTTAGGAGCTCCACACTCCAGACATGTCAGATTCCAAGCAAGCTATGCACTGGAAGGCAGTGTTTACCCAAAATGTTCCTTATCTCACAACAAATTTCATGAGTATTCAGTTACTACTCAGAATCTAGCAATAAAATGTCCTTAGTGGAGGAAGCACAGTTGCTCGTGGCATCTGTAATGCCACTCTGACTGACTGTTGTCTTATAGGAAAATGATCTCTGCAAACTTCTGGCCTTTTAAAATCTGTGTCATTTAGAATATATACAAATTTCTGCAAATTGTGAAAAAAGAAAATATTTAAGCAACCTACCAAAAGAAAGAAGAAGGGAAGGAAGGATGGAAGGAGGGAGGAAGGGAAGGCGAGGACTTTTCAGGGTTCACGTGAGTTGTTGGATTTTATTTCTGTTTTACTTTCCCTAGTCTAACAGAATGTGCAGACATGGATGTGTGAACAGCAGAGGGAGTGACTGCTGTAACAACCAGTTTGGCAAAGACATGAAAGTAATCAAAGAACTCACATAAGTTCTATCAATAATCCAGTGAGACTTGAATCCAGCTCTAAATCAAAGATACATTTTTTTCTTTTCAAAATCTATGCAGCTTATTAAACCGTCTCTTTGTGGCCATGGTAATAGGAATATCAGAAATTTTGAAAAGCCTTTGATTTCATCAAAGCACTTCCCATAATAATAACTCATTTGGTCATAATATCTTCCTGTACTTCATACAGAAAAAAACTATTTCTTTCTTATAATTTAAAAAGCAGAATACAAGATAATACATAATTATAATCATTTAATACGTGGAGGAAGCAGGAATAGAAGTATTCTTTTAAAATTCAACCCAGTGACCTTTTTACCTTTCAGGTTGCATAAAACTTTTGCTTCAAATGAAAACAGAAATGAGTCATAGGAGTCAGGTTAAAATGTGAGAAGAATGTGAAGAAGGTGACAATAGGAGACTTGGAGGGGTTTCATTGTCTTCACAGAACTAGCTGACTGATGTATTTGGGAACCACAGATGAAAGGTTACAGTGGGAGGAACTTTCAGAAGTTGTATTAATGTTAAGTTTCACTGTAAAAGGACATTCAGACCCCTGAGCAAGGAGAAGCGATGGCTGACCAAATCCAGTCAGTTAAAGGCTAAGTGCTGTACAGCTGAGCACTGTAATAGGTGCGTTCAGGGGAAAAACAACTGCCATAAACAGGATTATGAAGTATGTGTGAAAGTCACACCTGAAATTATGGAAGTGACATAATTTATCGAGCTTACATGGTAAACATTAAGAAAACATCATTTACAGTTCAAAACAGTCAAAGGTTTCTTTTTCTTGGTTTAAAGAGAATAATTATCGTGGTAATACAGTCTTATGAACCACAAATTAAATTATTCACAGAAATATTGAAAAGTTCAGCTCTCTCCTATTCTCTTTATCCTGTCATCTCTTTGTTCTATGTAAGCAAACTGGTTTTGAACTTTTGATTATTCTTGATATTTTCTACATTAATACCAATGTTCAATGATGTTTCATGTATCTTCACATGTTCGAGATGTTTCTGTGCAAGATGAAATTTTGATGTTCATTTTAAAATTAGCCTCTTCATAATTTTCCCCTTGTGATTTATGTAACCAGTCCTTCAGAAATAGAAACTTGGGTGGGGAGGGGCTAGTGTGCACATATAGTTCCAGCACTCAGAGACTGAAACAGGAGGATCAACAGTTCTAGACCAGCCTTTACCAGAGAGGGAAGCAGTCTCAAAACAACATTCAAAGACAAAACCAAAATAAATGAACACCCTTGTTTTGTCTCCTGCCATCCCTGACAATTCTGCAGTCGTGTGTGTGTGTGTGTGTGTGTGTGTGTGTGTCACTGTGAATGATCACAAGTGTATCTTTTAGATAAAAGTGTGTACATGAGCTTATTTGATCTAATGTAGATAGAATGGTGTATTGGAATCCTTAAAATTCTGGGCATCTGCTGATCTAACTGTTAAAAATCGGTTCCATGAAAAATTAAATTTATATAAACTTTATTAAACAAATTAAAATTAAAGACCACAAATAAACAAGGACCTGCTTCCCATTTTCCTATGATCTATGCTTGCAGGCCCTCTGTCATCCGGTGTGCTTTCGTCCATCTTTGCCTGCTCCAAGTCCAGTTGTATTACATAAGCAGCTGAAGCTAGAAAAACAAGACAGGCTAGTTATGCACATCAGGGCCTCAATCCTTTTTCTCTTTTTCAAACCCATTAGTGTTTTACCTGTTTGGGTTGTTGTTGTTTCACAGAACCCAATTCAAATCTATTCTTTTGTCTTGTTTTGTTTTATAATTGATACATTCTTCCAAATTTCTACTTGTAAGATTTATTTATACTTTGTCTAATAGATAATTTAAGGTTCTGCATTTTTCCTTCTGAGTTCTGATTTTATCTTATTCCACAGGTTCTTAAATATAATACTTTCAGTATCTTGCTTTTAGGAAACCTTTTGATTTTGACTTATATTTATATTACATCCTCTTTGATGAAAGAGTAAAATGTTCATAAGGAAGAAACTTTCTGCATTGTGACTTTTAAATACATTGCTATTTTAAATTTTATTTTATTTTGAGAAGTACATATAAGAGTAATGTATTTACATAATGTCCATCCCTCTCTCTCCCCTCCCTTCAAGTCTTCCTACATGATGAACACTTCTTTAAATATTAAAGATGATGGTGATGATGATGATGATGCTCTCCTGAGTCCATTTAGTGATGCTCATGTGTACATGTTTAGGGCTGACTACTTGGGATTGGATCACCTATCAGGAGACTCATCCCTGGAGAAAATTGATTCTCTCTCCTTCAGCAGCCATTGATTGCCTGTAGCTCTTCACCCAGCAATGGGACCTTGTGAAATTCTCCCTATCTACACTGTCATATCAACTGATATGGTCATTATGCAGGTCTTGTTAAAGCAATCATGTTGTTGAGATTGCAGAGGTACAGCTTCCTTGTCATGTCTAGAAGACACTGTCTAGCATACTTCCTCCTCTGGCTCTTACAATCTTTCTAGCCCCTTCCACAATCTTCCTTTAACCTTGGGTATAGATGGCTTCATTCTATATGTGTCAACTGGGGATGTTAAAAGTCACATATTCTCTGCATTTTCTTTAGTTGTCAAGTTTTGTATAGTCTTTGTCTTTTGATGAATGGTAAACACCACAACTAAAAGCCACTTGAGGAGGAAAGGGTTTATTTGGTTTACAGCTCACAGTTTATCACTGAGTGACACAAAGGGATGAGCTTAAAACAGGAACTGCAACAGAGACCATGAAGGAGTGACTGTTTACTGGCTGGCTTCCCCTGGCTTGCTCAGCTTTCTTTCTTTTTTTCCGAGTTGATTCATTTTATTGCATTTTTATTTTTTATTGAATGCTATGAATTTTCATGCAGTATCATTTAATGGGATTTAGACCCTGTATGGTAAATACGGGGTTCTCTCTGAGGTTTTTTTTTTATTGGTTCATTCCATGGCAATTCCTTCCCTCTGATCAATAAGAGGGCAGGAAGGTGGGGAGAAGGGGTAGACAATATGGCAGCGAGTCCTGGGGAGGGGCACAGATTGAAGCCACACAGGAAGAAAAATGCCCCGGCCCCAGGCCCACGTGGAAGGCCAAGACTCAGGAGGCAGCGTTCCAAGTCCCCGCAGTCCTAAGAATCGTGTGAGTGGAAGCGAAATTCTGGCCAGGAATGGACTAAGAGCCCTACACCCGGCTGTTCTGGACCTTGTAGGCAGCCGCAGGTAACCTGTAACTTTGTAAATTGCCCTAAATAAATCAGTCTCTCTAAATGGAAGATCAGTTTCTGTTTTATGCAGCCGGATTAATCAGACCCCACCTTCTAAGGCATGGAGGATAAATTTCATGAGAAAATTGGCTCTGTGAGCAGGATCCAGCCGGCACAAATGGAAAAATAGCTCAATGGTTAAGAGCACTAACTGTGCTTACAGCAGACCTGCAAGGGGGAATGCAGACAAACGGAGTTCTGGCACGGCTGTTACAGTGGATCCTCAAGTGGCTAATTAATTTAATATTGCCAAAGCCAGCAATGTCTGGGGGAGAAATCCCAGGATGGGAACCCACTTGTGGCTGGCATGACGTGGCTCACTTACTGAGCCATTGGACCTCACCATAGGATTACGGTGATACTCTGAGAACAGCAGAGGGTCTGAAGCAGACTTTGGAAACTCTGCTGGATGGGAAAGAGCCAAGACTCCAAAAGGCGATGACTGAGGCAGCATGGCCTCTGCTATATGTGATAAAAAAGTTAGCCCAAACAGAGATTATAGCCCAGAGAGAGATTGAAGAGTTAAGAGAGAGATTAAAACAAGAGAGGGAAATAAGACTGACCTTTTCTGTATTAGCCACTGACCTCACTAATAAAAAGGAAAAGAAAGCCCAGAGTATACCTGAGTACCCACAAGAGAAAGCCGACAGTAAGCAGGAAGGAAGCAACCCAGAAGAAGCTAAAAATACCTCTCAGGTTCGACCTGTAATACAGAAGAAAAAAATCTAAATGTCAACATGCTGATGGAGGCCGTAACAAACGTAAGGATTTAATGCATAAAGGGTTTTCAGCCCTAGAACTGCTGGAAATAGGACATTCAAACAAGCTGCAAAAGAGCCTGTCATCACCTGGCTCCTGAGAATATGGGACAGGAGAGCAGATGAAATTATTTTCAATGCTGCAGAAGCAAGGCAGCTGGGCAACATAACCACTCATTCGTCCTTGAGATTTAAGCTGCATAACCTGGCACAATACAAGGGAAAGCAGTCGCTGATGAACTAGCTTGTGCAGGCTACAGGAGACACTTGGTCATCACCAGTGGAGACCCCCATGAATTCTAGCAGCTGGAGTACGACACAAGAAGGACAGGTGCTCTTAAGAGAACTGGGCATGAGGAAAGCAATATACAGTAGCCCTTTCACTGGGCCTGATATGACTGTGTTCATAGAGATTTAATGAGAAACTTCATTGAACAAGGACCTCGATATTGGTATGAAGATTTAGTGTCCCTACTAGATTCCCTAGTGGTCCAGGAGCTTTACAAGGCCAGAGAGGCTTTCACAGGTTTAAACAACATGGACCAGCATGTGAAGTATGTCTGTAGAAAAATAGAGAGACCTAAAAGGTGTGTAAGGAAGACAAAACAGAAAGGGAGGTCTGCTTGGGTTACTCGTAGACAAATGTGGAAAGATTTGTGTTTAGCCCAAATTCCTAAAGAAAAGATTGATAAAAAGCTAAATTCTGTGCTAAAGCAGCTCTGGGAGGCTTTGAGCCCTTAGAAACAGTTCACAAAAGGTACACAGAGGATGAAGCTTATCCCAGGGGTGGATACTAACCCCCCCTAGAGTAAACAGGGTACATTTCTCCCCTGTGACTGGCTATTAGAGGGGTGGGGACAGTTTGCCTGGCCAGGACCTCTCCCAACAGCCAGATGTGGTCAATGGAGAGACCACAGTTGTGGTTAGGATCAGGAATCAGATCCAGGGTCTCCCTGGCCCTAGGAATCAACAGGTGCGATAGGGGTAAGAAAAACCTTATTCTTCCTTGGCCCTATGTAGGACTAGGCAGTTTGGGCCAACATCAATGAGGTTGGCAAGGATATGGGACCGCATGGAGGCGCCATGTGATAACTCTGGGACACTAAATGGGTTCCTGACAATAACTAAAGACAGTAAAGGACTGGTTAATTTTCCATGCTATGTTATACCTTGTATACACTTGTTAACTTCTGAGTGTTTTACAGATATGAAACCTAATTGAGAGATGTCAAGTGCACCTGAAGGAACAAGAATGGAATGTAACTCATACAGGGTACAAGGGTGAGGTATAGCTGTGGAATTCTGGGAGTTCTATGGGCCTAGGCCTTCAGATGTCAAAGAGTAAAGGTATACTATGTGATTGTTAACTAGCAATCCCAGTACCAGGCATAGGTTGACCTTCCCTATGAGCTGTTGGCCAACGTAGCCTTGAAAGTCCCCTCTACCAAAACAAAAGGCAATTGCCACATTATAATGCTGGTTGCACACGAAATGGATGGTAAAGCCCTATTACTGAAAATGTGGCATGGCTCGAGCATGGAAAGAGAGATCTAGCTGGGACTGAGCTGAAGACTCCCTACAAATGGATGGCTGGCCTTCATAGTGCTAGAGGGCGTTATGCAGACCACCACGGGAGAATGGTCCTGAAAAGCTCTGCTTAATGACAGATCTTGTGTGCTTCACTGTCAGATGTTCTACAGGTGTAATAAAGGCTCATCTGGTATGTGCATCCTCAGCATATTCATAATCGGATTTAAGGCCTGCTCTTTAGGGATGGAACGCATGTCTGATATGAAAAAAATGTTGACTCCCAATGTATCAAAGGAAGTTATAGGTCCCAGTAGAGACACTACTGTAATTGTTTGTGAGGTGAACATGATACATCCACTTAAGTGTCTAGACAGTTGTGTTTGTGATGGTCTATGTGGATGTTACTGCTTGCCTTTACGGCTGTTGTTGTATTGTTATGTTTTGTTTGTTTTCCAGAGAGAAAGGGGCGGAGTGTATGGTAAATACGGGGTTCTCTCTGAGGTTATTTTTTTATTGGTTCATTCCATGGCAAGTCCCGCCCTCTGACCAATAAGGGGGCAGGAAGGTGGGGAGAAGGGGGAGACAACATGGCAGTGAGTCCTGGGGAGGGGTATGGATTGAAGCCACACAGGAAGAAAAATGCCCAGGCCCCAGGCCCACGTGGAAGGCCAAGACTCAGGAGGCAGCGTTCCAAGTCCCCGCAGTCCTTAGAATCGTGTGAGTGGAAGCGAGATTCTGGCCAGGAATGGACTAAGAGCCCTACACCCGGCTGTTCTGGACCTTGCAGGCGGCCGCAGGTAACCTGTAACTTTGTAAATTGCCCTAAATAAATCAGTCTCTCTAAACGGAAGATCAGTTTCCGTTTTATGCAGCTGGATTAATCAGACCCCGCCCACTAAGGCATGGAAGATAAATTTCATGAGACAGACCCCTCCGCTATTTGTATCATCCCTCCTTCCCCTGCCCGTTTTAATGTACTCCTGTATACATAATACAGCTGGTAGAGTCCAATTTGTGTCCTGAAATGCCTTTGGTGTGGGTCCATTCACGGGGCCCAACAAGAGTCTCATCCCAGTAAGACACAGTCTTCCCCACTCCCCACAGCCATCAATTGCCCAAAGTTCCTTAGGTTGGGTTGGGATTTTTTGTTCCATGTCTATGCTGTTTTGTTTTGTGGGGGTTTTTTTTTGTTTTGTTTTGGCTGATTTGAGCTTGCATAGAACTTGCGCATGCTGTCATCATTGTTGCAGTTCATATGAGTAACTGACCAGCTCTCTGGGAGACTCCATTTCCTTGTGTTCATCCAACCCTCTGGATCCTACAGTCTTTCTGCCTCCTCTTCCAAAATGATCTCTGGACATTGGAAGGCAGAGGTTTGATATAGCTGTCCTATTCAGGGATGAGCACTCTGCAGCCTCTTGTTCTCTGCCATCGGCCAGTTGCAGGATTCTATGTTAATCACCATCTGCTGCATAAGAAAACTTCTCTTCTGAGAGCACAGAGATGCACTCATCCTATATGTAGAGGTTGCATTGAAGATGTGTCACTTAGGATTAAGTGTCTCACAGAAACTTAATCTCCATATTTGATCAGTTCTGGTACTCTATAAGAGTCTTCATTTGTTGTAAAAAGAATCTTTGGTGAGGTACATTTGCCTATAAATATGAGGCTGCATATTTAGAAGAAAGGTAGAAATTACATTGCTCTAAGGATGTAGCAAAAGTGGGTTTTTCTCCAAGATTTATCTCTAGTCATGTTATTTGGCTATGTTTACAGTACCAGACATGATTTCCCTACCACTGAGAGGGCTTTAATTCCAATTACACTGCTGTTATTACCCCAAGATTAAAGTGGCACTACTATACCAATAGTGATAGTTTGCTTGGCTAATCATTGTTGTTTATGAGGCTTTACAGATGGGTAGGATCATTGATTGGTTTTCTTCCTTGACAGCTTATATGGTATCCTCTGATACTAGGAGAGCTAATCTTCAGGGAGGAGACTTCCAGGTCATTTTCAACTTGATTGCTCCAATTCTTGTGTCTGAAGTGTGGCCTGTTTTTAGCAATAGGGTCTCACCTTCAACTTCTGGTGGGAAATCAAGGGCTATGAAATAGCGTGTGTTATTTTGGGAGTCTCTTGGACTACCTTGACTAAACAACTCAAAGGGAGGTTTCTCCTGCCTGTCACTGCTTTTTTTTCACATATAATCTTCAGCTGTATAACATGCACATGAATGTTTATTGTGTGTGTAATTTTTAGTAGGACTTTGAACTAATACATTTCCGTCTGGTTTTTCACCCCTTCTAAGCATTATTTACCTCTGCTCCCCTCCCCCATGTAACTCTAGCTACTCCCCCCTGCCCCAGTTAAAGTGCTCTCCTTTCCCCCACTTACCCCTTGATAATACCTGTCTCCTACCAATCCCCTTCTTCAGTCCCTTCTTCCCATTTACTCCCAAAGTTATTTCCATTTCCCTGGCTCCTGCTGTTATATCAGGACATGAGCTCCCATTTAGGAATTTGGAGCTAAGATCTCTAAATAAGAAAGGACAAATATCACTTATTTTTCTGAGTCTGTGTTACTTCACTTAGTATAACAGTTTCTAGTTCCATCCATTTACCTGAAAACTTCATGGTTTTGTTTTTCTTTACTGTTGAGTAGAACTCCACTGTGTAAATATACATTTCCATTATCCATTCATCAGTTAAGGGATATTTCAGTTGTTTTGGTTTCTTACCTATTGTGAAAGCAGCAGCAACAAACATGGCTGTGCAAGTATCTCTGTAATAGGATGAATCTGTTGGGCATATGCCAAGGAGTGTTATGACCAGAACATATGGGAGATTTAATTTTAGTTTTTTAGAAGTTCTCCATACTGGTTTCCACAGCGTTGCACCAGTTTGAAATCCCACCAACAGTGGATGAGGGCTCCCCTTTCTGTGTCCACGCCCGCATTAGATGTAATTTGTTCTCCCCCACTTTTTTTGGTCTTTTTAAGATAGGATCTCCCTGCACCTGTAGCCCCAGGTGCTTTGGACTCACCATGGAGACCAGGCTGGGCTCGATTTCTGCCTCTGCCTCCTGAGTGCTAGGATTAAACGCATGTGCCACCATGCCCAGCTCTGTTCTCTTAATCTTAGCCATTCTCTCTAGGACTACATGAATCTTAAAGTAGGTTTGGTGTTTTTTGGATTTTCCTAATCACTAGAAATGTTGAACACTTTTTAAGGTTTTTGTTAGATATTGTTTTTTCTTCTTTTGAGAGCTCTCTGTTCAGATCCATAGCACACATTTTAATAGATTCATTTGGCTTATTGTTTATTTGGGTTTTTGAGTTTTTAATAATCTGGACATTAAAACTCTGTCAGATGAATAGCTTGTGAAGATTTTCTCCCACTCCACAGGCTTCTCTTCAATTGGCTGTTTTCTTTCCAGTACAAAAGCTTTTTACCTTAATGAGATCCCATTTAAAGTGTTCATTGAGAAGGTCTTTAATGTCTTTGGTTAGGTTAATACCTAGATTGGTTTTTTTTTTTTAAATTTTATTTGTGAGCCTATTTTGAATAGAAGTGTTTCATAAACTTTCTCTGATTGCTTGTTATTTGTATATAGAAAAGCTACTGGTTTTGTAGATTGATTTTGCAACCTGCCACTTCGCTGAAAATGTTGGTCATTTCTACAAATTTTCTGGTGGTATTTTGAACACTTAGCATTCTTATGTATAATATATTCTCTAAAAATAAGGATAACTTGACTTTTTCTTTTCCAATTACTACCTCTTTGATTTCCTTCTCATGTTTTATTGCTCTAACTAGAGTTTCAAGCACTATATTGAGAGGGAGTAGAGACAGTGAGCAGCCCTGTCTGGTTCCCAATTTTTATGGAACTGCTTCAAATTTTTCTCCGTGTAGAATAATGTTGGTTATGAATCTGTCTTATAAAGCCTTAATTATGTTGAGACTTGTTCCAAGTAGTCCAATTCCCTTTAGTACTTCTATCATGAATGCATATTGGATTTTGTCAAAGGCCTTTTCTGCCTCTATTGAGATGATAATGTGATTTTTGTTTTTAAGTCTATTTATATGATTTATTCCATTCATTGACATGTATAATGAACCATCCCGGCATCTATGGAATAAAGCCTACTTGATCATGGTGGATGATCTTTTTGATCTGTGTTTGTATGCAATTTGCAAGTATTTTTTTGAGAATATTTACATCTGTGTTCCTTAGGGATATGGCCGTATAGTTTTCTTTTTTTGCTCGTCTTTTTCAGGTGTTGGTGTTAGAGTGATGCTGGCTTCATAGAAGGAGTTTGAAGGTTCACAGTCTGTTTCTGTCTTTTTGAATAATTTAAGTGGTATTGATCATCTCTGAAGTTCTGGTAAAATTCTGCTGTGAATCTAGTGGGGTCTGGGCTTTTTTTTAGTTGGGAGGTTTTTGATTTTCTTGTTTGTTGTGGGTTTCTTTAAGCTGTTGATCTCTTCTTGATTTAATGTTGGTGGCTTCCATAATTTAAAAAAAAAATTGTTTCTTTTATATTTTCAAATTTAATGGAGTAGTTTCTTGAAGTTTTCCTTTATAATGTTCTGAATCGTTTTGGTGTCTGCTTTGATGTCCCTTTTACCTTTGATTTGGTTGATTTGGATTTGATCTTTCTTTCTTTTGATTAACTAGAATAAATGTGTGTCTTTTAATATTTAAAAAAACAGCTCTTAGATTCATTGATTCTTTATATTGTTTTTTTTTTTGTTCCCATTTCATTGATTTCTGTTATTTTTTTTCTTATCTTCTGGGTTTATATTTGGATTGTTCTTGGTTTTCCAAATTTTTGAGTTGTACTATTAAGTCATTTATTTGCATTCGTTCTGATTTTTTTAATGTAGGTGCTTAGAGCTATAAATGCCCTTCTTAGGACTGCCATTAATGTTACTCAAATGTGTTTTTGTGTGTTGTATTAGCATTTTTTTTAGTTTCAAGGATACTTTATTTCTTTCTTGATTTCTTTTTTGACCCATTCATTGTTTAATCTCCTTGAATTTGTGTAGTTACTGGAGCTTCTTTTGTCATTGACCTTAAGCTTTATTGCATTGTGTCCTGTCAGAATATATGGAATTATTTCAACTTTTTGTATTTATTGAGTTATGTTTTGTGTCCCAGTGTGTCATCTATTTTAGAGAAACTTCAGTGTGTTCTTTGATCCTTGGGTGGAATATTAAATAGAAGTCTGTTAGGTCCATTTGATATATGATATCATATAATTCAGATATTTCTCTGGTTATTTTTTATCCAGTTTTTCTGTCTATTGGAGATAGTGGAATATTGAACTCAACTATCATTATTGATTTGGAGCTAATCTGTGTCTTGACATTTAGAGGTACTGCTTATATCAAACTGGGTCACCAGATTAGACACATATATGCTCATGATTATCATATCTTCTTGGTCAACTGTTCCCTGGATCAGAATAAACTGGCCTTTCATCTCTTCTGATTAATTTTAATTTGAAGTCTGTTTTTATCAGATATTAGAATTGCAATACCTGCTTGCTTCTTATTGCCATTTGCTTAGAATATTCTTTTCCGTTCTTTCACCCTAAGGTAGGGTCTATCTTTGAAGTTGAGGTGAGTTTCTTAGAGACAACAAAGGATGGGCTTTGTTTGTTAATTCATTCAATTATAGTCTGTGTCTTTTGACTGGAGAGTTGATGTCATTGACATTCAAAGTTATTATTAAAAGATGTGTCTTGGTTACTATCATTTTATTCTTTTTTGTGTTCTTGGCTCTATTTTGTGTTTCCAAATTATGCCTTTGCTTCTTTTATTTCTGTAGCATCCTAGGTATGGTCATTCCTTTATTCACTCCTTTCTGTTGCTTATAGTATTTTCTGTAGGGCTGGTCTGGTAGACATGAATTCTTTCAGCCTAGTCATGTCAGGGAAATTTTTTCTTTCCCCTTCAACTATGATAGACAATTATGCTGGGTAAAGTATTCTGGGTTGGCTTCTATGATCCTTTAGAACATGGACTACTTTGCTCTAGGCTCCTCTTGCTTTTATAGCTTACACTGAAAAGTGAGCTGTACTTCTGATGGGTTTTCCTTTCTATATGACTTGTTGTTTTTCTCTTGTAGTTTTCAGTATTCTCTCCTTGTTCTGTACATTTTGTGTTTTTACTATGATATGCTATGGGAAGTTCCTGTTCTGGTCCTGTCTGGTCTTCTGTGTGCTTCTTCTATCTGTATGAATGTGCCTTTCCTTAATTTCTGGAAATTTTTTATATAATCCTGTTGAAGATGTGGTCAGTGCCATCAGTCTGAAATTTCTCTCCTTCTTCTATGCATCTGATGTGTAAATTGGACTTTTCATGGTGTCCGACATTTCCTGTATATTCCATTCTTGTGAGTTTTAAATTTTTTTTCATATCCTTTTCTTGAGGGGTCGAATTCTTCAACTTTACTGTCTTGATATTCTGTTTTCATTTTGTTCATTTTGTTGGTGAAGCTTTTTCCTGTTGTTTCTGCTTGACTTATTGAGTTTTTCAATGTCTTCTTCATTTCAGCCTGAGTTTTCTTCAATATTTTTAGCTCTTTTGTGAAGTTCTCAAAAAAATTCACTTTTCAAATTTTCATTTCATTTATCTATATATTTGTATTTACTTGAACTTCACTCAGGAATTTATATTTGTCTTCTGAGTTATATGAGTTGATTGTATATTCTTTAAATTCATTGAATTCTTTGGTCATGATTATTATGGTTCTTTTAAATTCTGTGTCCTGGGTTTCTTCCAGACAGTTCTCATTGTAAAATATTTCTATAGAACTGATAGTGTTTTGTGGGGACACATTATTTCGGGGTTTTGTATTTTTTCGTTGTGGTCTGGCATGTGGATTTTGTTGTTGTTGTTGTTGTTGCTTGTGTTTCTGGTATGAAACTCAAGCCTGCCTTTGTTGAGTTAAAGTTTGGTTTGGTTTATTTTGTTGACGTAGCATGGTTGCTTTCTGATCTGGTATGACTAGTTAGTTGGGATGGATGGATCCAAGCAGGCTAGTCAGGAGCTCTCTACAAGAGCAAAGGAGCCTAGACTCAAGTTGAGGTGATGGATATCAGATGGACCAATTTTAACCTGGCTAATCAGGTGTTGACCAGAAGCTGGGGTGAAGCTCAGCTACCTTTCTTATACAGCCCAGGCCCACATGCCAGAGAATGCACCACCCACAGTGGTAGGCATAACTCACATAAATTGAGCATTTAAGAAAATGCCACTCAGACATGGCCACAGGTGGAGGCAATTCCCCAGTTGCAGTTCCTTTTTTACAGGTGACTAGTTTGTGTCAAGCTGGCAAAAACTAAACCAGCACACGTGGTGAGAGCTACACTTAGCTGTGGGTATAAGAATAAATATTTAGACTATATTAAGAAATCACATTGGCATAGGAAAGTAGCCGTAGTAGGTTCTTCACTAGAATCTATGACCTCTTCAACCAAGGATAATTAACTAGGTTTATTATCCAGGCGTGAGTTCCCTGCTATTGAGAGGACCTTGAGTCCAATTAGACAGCTGTCCATCACCCCTAAGAAAAAAGTGCCACTATTGTATCATTATGGACAATTTTTAGACAAATCCTTGTGATTCACAGGATTTACAGCTGGGTAGGACCATTGATTGCTTTTCTCCCATGGCAGCTTGATGAGAGCAAGATCTCAATAAGAGGCTTCCAGGTCACATCCAGTTTGATTTCTCTAAGTCCTGTGTCTAAAGTCTGTGGTATTTTCAGTGACAGGGTCTTACCTTCAAGTTCTGGGAGGCAACCAGAATAGTCTGATTGTTTAGGGAATCTCTTGGACTACTCTAACCAGTAACTTAAAGGGAGATTTTCCTTGCCTGGCCCTGGAATTGTTGTTATATAGCCTTCAGCTAGACACAGAGACGTATAAATAAAGCAAGGTTATAAAACAATACTTTGCTCTGTGGCTTTTTTATTCTTAGTTTTATTTAATCTCCCTCTGTTTTATCCTCCCCAATTAAAGTCCCCCCCGCCTTTTTTCATTTCCCTCTGGGTAGTACCTGTCTCCTACCTTTGTTATTTTCATGGTACTGTGACCAAAACGTTATCCAAAGATTTTTCTTTTAGGCAGGGATATGTTGAAATGTGCCTCTGATGCTTACTTAACAAAAGGTAATACTAATGTGTCTTGAGATTTTGTAAGTTATTTTCTCCAATTTGCAGGGACAGGTTAGTAATTATCTGTGAGAAATATTCTATTACTCATATTATTTTAGTGTCTTATATACTAAATTACTGTCCATTTGATATGCCGTGTCAGAGGGAAATTAAACGTCCTTACCACAAGTACTTACCTTTCTGTTGCTCCCTGTGTTTTCTCTCGGTTCTGCTCCATGAATTTCTCTGCCATATCTTTGTTGTATTCACAACTCCCTTGTTCTTGTTGAAAGTTTTCATTTGAAATGAAGTTCAGCTTCCCTTGATATATTTCACTCTCGAGCATCACACATTGGGAAACTAGCAGTTGTCCTACCACACCATTTTTAAACCTTCCTTTAAAATTATTGTTCTCTGTATCATCTCTACATGGCCCATGTCGCTTATTTATTGTTTGAGGTCAGCTCAACCTAGACTGACCTTGAACCACGTTCCTCATGCCTCAGCTCATATTGCAGGCATGAGCCACCCCTAGTTCATGGTTCCATTTCTCAGTCATGTGCATTTCCATCCTGTTCTCTCTCACTAATTCTTATGTAAATCTTAGGTTTACGAGTGTATGTTACCAGCACTCATCGTGTTCATCACTATTATATTTGCTATTCCTTTCATGCAGCTTCTTTAGACTTTTGTTCTTTTTTCTGATGAAGTTTGCTTTCTTTTGTTTTCCTAGCCCTTGAATGTTCAAATCATGTTGTTGATGTCATCATACACCAAAGGCAGTTGGCTACATATGTCAAACCCTTGAGTCATAGTTGCTTTCTTTGGTATCTTTTAGGTTTTGTTTCATTATCTTTTGACTTTAAATGTTACCAAGGATACATGAATTGAGCTTAATTATAGGGTTTTTAAAATAAGATTTGATCACTCTTATTCCTATGGAAATTTTTCATTATCTTTTAAAGACCACAAACTCACCTGGCTATTTCTTAGTACTGGCCATTTTCAAGCAGTTTCTGAGACACAAGTCTTGCTGTTTCAATGTGTAGAATTCTGTCTTAGCTGCAAAGGTGCTGAATTTTGAAGTATGCAGTGTCATACTGAGCATCACCCTCTCACCACAGGACATTCTTACTGCTTGATGTTCCAAGAAAGAAAACGTTCATCGTTGATGAGCAATCAAAAAGGAAAAATAAATGATAAACAATGTAGACTAGCAAATTAGAGAAAAATTATAAAAGAGAAAAAAGGTTAACTGAAGAATAAAAGTAACTTTATAGAATACATTCTTATAGACACAAACAGGAAAGGTTTTCAGAAATTCCAGAAAGCCCCTGCATTGGAGCAGGAGCTGCTTACGCCTTAACGGAATTACCTCTTCCTACTCTCCTACATGGGGCTCTAGTGAGGGTGTTACAAGCCGCTCAGCAATCAAGTCAGAGCTCCCTTTCACCCTAGCTGATCCTTTTACTGGAGTTGTAGTGGTTTGCTTGGCTGGAGAGGAGAGGTGGTCTCTCTCACCCCTTCCAAACCAAGGCTTGTCACTCAGCCCAGAGTCAAGCTGAAGTGACATAGGTAAAGAGTTCAGTCTCAATACTGTCAATACCAGTTAGCACCCCTGGTGATCTAGGTCTGCCTCTAAGGTGCTAGCAATAGTGGAGTTATAAAGAGACAAAGGCAAGTGTATGGCTTGCAAGCAGCAGTCTTGGTCAGACAAGGTCACTGTCTTGAGATAGCACTGTGAAGCCCTCTTGTTATCAAGGAAACCACTGCTGTTTGGGAGCAGTTTTGATCCCTATCATAAGAATCCATTAGAATTTTTGTTTGCTGGATTCAAAATGAAATAAGGAAAAGGTGCCTCCAGAGAAAAGCACTCCAGCTGCAGTCTCCTGGGTTACTCCCTGCTTTCCTTCAAGCCTAATGGATTCAACAGTCAGTAATTGTCAACTGATCCCATTCCCTAAAGATCTGTGTTTCAGAAATCCTCTATCTGGAAGCTGGTGGCAGCTAAGCATGGATTTCCCCATCTCAACCCCACCACTTAGGGTGCGTCTGGGCCCAAGAAGAGTCGGAGAGAGGCCTTGTCTTGTCCTTAACAGCTCCTATTGCAGAGGGCTACTCCAGTCAGCTCTGCAGCCAGCTTTCTGGGGAAACAGAGCTATTTTGGAGCTGGTTTGGCATCTGGTGAACAATAGCAGATCCCTAGCCCTTGGCTACAGAAGATTTATGCGTGGTACTGGCAGTACTGCGATGGCACTGATTCCTCCCATTTCCTAACCTCACACATGCAGCTCTAGCTCTCCCAGATCTAGATGGAGCAGCTGTTGCGGGGTGACTCACCATCCCTCTGCCACCCCACCTTCTGGGCACTGAGTTTCTGGTCACCGGAGTGTCAAAATAAACCTCGGAGACTAACTATGCCTTCCCTTTGCCATGGGGCCTGATTAGAATCACCATGGTGCAGTTTATGCCTTCAGACAATGTCAAAATACATTAAAGATATCAGTTACAATTAGCAAAGACTGGAGAAGTGGGAAAAGATACCAGAGAGACAGACCAGTCCAAAGCTAAATGAGGAAACTATAGAAAAGGCAGAGAGAACCCAGCTAAAACTAGTATCACCTCTGGTGTTGTGTGCCTGCTATAGTCTTAGATCTCAGGAGTAATTAAAGAAGAATTCTGAGCTACAAATCCTAGGTTAATCATAAAGCAAAAATAGGAACTAATGACACCCGGGTCCAACCCAAACAGGGAATTATATTATATTACAGAATTATATTACACCATCCTTATAAATGCATTTATTAAAAACAAAGATCTCAAATCATTAAATTTTCACATACAGATCTTGAAAAAGATAAGAGAAAACTCAAAGCTTGAAGAATGAAGGAAATAACGATCAGAGCTAATATCAAGATGTCAAAGACAATGGAAAAAAATGTACAAACTGAAAAATTAATTCTTTGTAAAAATAAGAATGAATAAAACTCCAGCCAATTTGATCAAGAGGGAAAAAAAATCTCTCAAAGGATTAAAATCAGAAGTAAAAGAAGAAATACTAACAGCATCACAATTTTTTAAAAAGGACTAATGGAAAATATCACACACAATTGCATTCCAACAAGTTAAAAGAACTTACATAAATAGAAAAATTGCTTTAACACAAACTTACTAAAATGCAGAGAAATTCATAGAAAATCTGAATAGGCATAACAAATTGGGGAAAGAAAATATAATTTAAAAGTTTTCATGAAAAAACCCAGGTCCAAGTAACTTCCCTGACAATTTCTATGAAATATTTAGGCTCAATAAAAACCCTTCAGGAACTTTCCAAAAAAAAGAGGAAGACAAATGGGAAGAAAAAAAATCTCTCAATATATTCTGACTACCAAAGTAGAAAATGGTTTCAGAAGGAGAAAAATAAAAACAATATCTAGTATGAATGTAGATGTACAATACTAACAAATCAATGTATCAACACAGAAAAAAGTTATGCAATGTATCCCTGGCAAGATTTATCCCTGAAATGCCAAGTATATCTACCATCCAAAAACTCAATATAATTAACTCTAAGACTAGAATAAAGAGCCAAAAATCTTACAATTTTTTCCACAAAAGCCAGAAAAAGTATTTGACAAAATCCAACACTATAAATTCAGCAAAGCAAGAATACAGAAAAAACACCTCATGATTCTGCTATGTTTATTCAACATCTATTAGAGGCTTTTGTCAGAGCAACAGGCAAGAGAATTACATAAAAGGCTTCCATATCGGAAAGAAATAAATAAAATTACCTCTATTTGTAGACTGTAATACTGAGCAAGACCACACAGGATCACCGCATAGTGGTGGTCGAATCGAGTCCTTTATTAGCTAATTAGCAAGCCCATGGTCAGAGAGTGGGCTCATGCCCAAGAGAACTCTCAACTCCAAGAAGAAGCCAGGCAGTATTTACAAATCTTAAAACCACAATTATATCATGTCAGGGATAAAGCCAATAACCATAGTTATATCAACTTACCATAGTTACACCAGACCAGGGGGTAGGCCAGTTAACAAAGAGACTTGATAAGGAAAAAATTAATTTTTACATCAAATTTGTAGAAACAATTGGCTTTGTGGAGACGCAGGTATGGCTGGGAGGGAGGATGTGCTTTCTGGACGTGCATTCTGGATGCTTGTAAGTTTCCCAGTGTTGTAGAAACAGTGTACTTCTTGAAACTACCTGCATGAGACGCTCTGCCTGGCTGGCTGCAGTGGGAATGGCTGGGCAACAAAGGGTAAAGCAAAAGTCAGACGGAACAAATGGAGCTAGTTTTACCGCTTCATTCCCCATGGCCTTAGGGCAGAGTCAAAGTTGAGTCATCCTCAGGTGACTGGTTTGTGCTGGGTTCTCAGGTACATCACTTTGACAAGGGTTAATGGCCTGTAATTTTTTTTCAGAATAGGGCAAAAAACAGTTAATTTAGGCAAGGACCAATCATTGGACCCAGGAAGAGAAGAGGTCTTGTTAGGCCTAGAAACAAGGTTATGGCTTCCAATCAAACCAGCAATGGAATTAGGAACTTTTGGCCTCTCCTTTCAGAACAGATGGCAAGGTGTAGAGGAGTGAACCAGGAAGATGTCTCAGACATTAAAATGGACTACAGCCTGGACTGCTGGAGAGACTGGAGATACTTTAAGAGAGACCGATCAGTCATTTTTAAGAACAGGGTCCCTTAATAGGCAGCAGAGGAGGCAATCTTTTGAAACTACATCTAACCCAAAGGAAGAGGACTAGGGGCAAGAGGTTGGGCCAATTTTCACCCATCTCTAAGATTAATTTAGCATTATCTGTGCCAATTGACAAAGGCAGCCCAAACCTCAGAACTATCTTATGTAGAAGGCCTTTTACCATCATGAGGTAAAGGCATACATCCAGAGAATGTGATCACAAATGTCAGAAAGTAGTTCAGTTTGGTGGCACCCAGATGGATCATCTGATGAAGCTGGTCCACAAGAAGGCATCCAATGGCTTCAGAACGGACGCTTCTGAAGGCTGGCAGCATCCATTATCCTATGGGGTCCTTTTTTACTTCCTGGGAATGGGGTGGTTCAACAGGGAGTCTGGAACCCAGCTGGGCCATAAGACTTTCTGCCATGGACGTATCAGAGTCTTCCTTCCTTGTGGATAATGACGGGCACATGAAAGGTGGCAAAGGCACATCTGGTATCTGTGAGGATGCTCACCCATCTCTCCTTTTCCCAGTGTAGAGCCTGGATGAGGGTGATCAGTTCAGCTTTTTGTGTGGAGATGCCCTAAGGAAAGGCTTGGGCCCAGATGACATTACTCCAGCCTTCCAGGTCCCCTCTGTCACCAAACTGTTTTCATCCATGAACAAGTTTGCATCTACCTCAGGTAAAGGTGTGTCTCAGAGGTCCAGGAGACTGACCTGGGAAATGTCCAGAAGATCCTCACAGCCATGTAGGGGCACAGCTGGCATCAGCGTTGCCGGGTTAAAGCTCTCAATGACTGAGGTGAGAAAGGGCTGATCGAGGAGTAGACTCTGGTACTGAGTAATGCAGGCATTTGACATCCATCAGCCATTTGTTCCCCAGAGGAGTGTCTTCATTCCATGTTAGGGTTAAGTCTTTGCCCAAGGTGAGCTTGTCAGCCTCGCTCACCAGTAGGACAGTCTCTGCCATGGCAAGTGGACAGAAGGACCATCCTAAAGCTACTGGGTCTAGGCACTTGGATAAATATGCTATGGGCCTTTGCCAGGGTCCCAAAGTCTGAGTAAACATGTCTTTTGTAATCTGTAATCTCCCAAGCTTCAAGAACAAGCAGGCAGACCTTCAGGCAAGACCCAAGAGCTGGAGCTTTGGTTAGGGTCAAGCCTGTCGAAAAGCCTATTCCTTTATCTCTGTCCATTTTATGGACTGGTTCCCTAGCTGTGGTTAAGGAAAGTGGCCTTGCTACTTTAGCCAAACTCAAGATCCAAAATTGACAAAATCCCATGACCCCCACGAGTTTGCTTACCTGTTTTATGGTCTGGGGTGCTGAAGGATGGCTTCTTTCTGGGCTGCAGTAAGGGTCCTTTTACCTCAAGAGAGTTTGTATCCCAAGTTGAACTTTCTTCCTGGAGACACAGTACCTCAGGGTTGGGAGTTGCTGAAGCAGTCTGGGTGTGTCTCACAGGCAAGTGGCAGGGTCAGCAGTAGCTAACAGATCATCCATACCAGAGCAGTGTCGAGTCAGGACGAAAGGCTCTGAAGCTTCTCCAGTCCTTTTAAAGGGTTTCCCCAAAAGTGTGCAGGGATTTTGAACAAAGACCAAATTTAGAACTCAGGTGTTTTCTGGGGCCAGAGGATCTTAAAAGCACTCCTTAGGCCCCGTGAAGAACCCTGATGGTTCAGGTAGATTTGTGGACTTTGGGCTGTCCTCCTGATTCCTCCTAGAAGAATCTGGTGAAAAATGTAACGATACTCAGAAGCATTCAGGACGTGATGCACTCCAGAAAACAGGAGGGTAACCAGAGGAAGGGCCTCCATGGCCTTGGGCCCATCCTGAGGTACAATCGAGGACCCTGGATCCCAGGTCCTGGATCCCCTGGTCACTGACTGCAGCCAGGGGCAGTGGAGGCAGGGAGGCCCTCAGCCCTCGGGAGAGAAACGCAGTGCAGCACACGTGGAGGTGGGACACAGACAGTGGAGCCCTCATTTTAAGGAAGGCTGTGCAGTGGAAGCCACAGGCCCTGCATGCTCTTCCTTGGCGGCCCTGACAGAACTGGGGCTCTGTGAAGAAGGTGGATCGGGAGAAGGGCTGCGTTACAGGACACCTATATACAGTCATAGCATCGTGGGTAAGTAACACAGCACTAAGTAACGGGCGCTTAGGGAGCACCCCAGCCCTCTTTCATAGTTCAGCTGGAGGTGGTTGGGGGTACTGACCTGTCTGCTGTAGACAAGGGTAGCAGGAAACCCAGCCATATGGAGAAATGTCTTGGAGCTTAGGCCACTGCCAGGTATGTAGAAGAGCCCAGAGAACATTCATAGCTTCATGGTAACCTTAAGTGAAGACCTAGGTCAGGACCCAAAGGACAAGCACCCTCAGTAGACAGAGATGCAGCAGCAGCGGCTTTTGAATAACCATAGAACAAAAGGGGAAAGACCCCACATCCACAAGCATTTGTAATATCTCAGGGTTGTTTTATCATATCTCAGGGTTGTCTGTTCATATCTCAGGGTTGTTTTCTCATATCTTAGGGTTGTTTGTTCATTTTACTTTCCCCAGATCCACTCATGAGAAGTGTGAGGAGGATGGGGAAGCTGCAGGGATGGAAGGGACGGGACAGCAAGGGTGCTCTGAGGTCTGCCATGTTATCCCATTTCATGGCTTTTTCTTAGTTTACTCAGTCAGTCCTGATCTGGCCAACACTACTATGATGTGAGAAGGTCTCTGACAAAGAATAGATTGAAGCATCCAGCCCCCAAATCAGAAGATGAGGGGACACCAGAGCAGCAGTGCTCCATGCCTCACCTTAAGGAGATTTGTTTAATCTTACTGGCGGATGTTTCATGGAATGGTTTAACACTGACTTGGATTAGTCACTATTATAAATCTGGCATGGTGCAGGGCATTAGTCCCTCTAAACTTGTAAATATTTTATATGTTATTTTTATTTTCTGTGTATGAGTGCATTGCCTACATTTGTCTAAGTGCACCCCATGCCCACAGAGGTCAGAAGAGGGTTTCAGATCCTCTGGAACTGGAGTTACAAATGCTTGTCAGCCTCCATGTGGGTGCTGAGAATCAAACCTGAGTTCTCTGCAAAAGCAGCCAGTGTTCTTAACTTCTGAGCCATCTCTCCAGCCCCTTAAACTTGAACTTTTTGTAGTAAAGAATTATTATCTCTTTTTCCCTCTTAGCAAGAAATCTAATCAAAATTAAACCAAAGCAAATAAAGTTTACATTTTCTCTGGCTGTTTACAGTTTATTCTATATCCTTGAGTTGGACTTTTCTGGTTTCCTTTTCTATTCTGGCACAATCAGGCATCTTAATTTTAGGCAATACTATTTTTGTTTGCTTTTTAGATGTTAAAACTTGAAGCCTTTGCCCTATGATAGTCCATCCATCTATGTGCAGGTCCCAGGTACTTACAGTCTCACTGCTCCTGCTTCCCTTCAAGTTCCTGGGGAGCCTATCTGAGGAAGGAGGTGGAAGGATGTAGATAAAATATGAGTGGGCTCCTTTGGTAAAAAGTGAGTAGGCTCCTTATTTTCTTTCTAACAATAAGGCATCATATAACAGTATTTTCTTAGGAGAAGACATCTAGAGATAAATGCCAACTCATGTCCTCAGAAGGTCATGAAGCAGTTTATTTGGGCTTGCACTAACTCAGAGAATTCTCATCCAAAGTCTGAGACCTGCATGCAGCAGAACTCAGCCTTTTATTATCCCCGTTAGTTTTCCTTTACAGTTTAGTCTCACTGTCTCTCATGTTTGGTAACATATATTCTGATAGAATGCTGTATGCTATAGGGTTGTGACAGGCAGAGCTATGTATATGCACTCAGGCATAGACCACACAGCATGGCTTTCCCCTTGTTCAGGGAAGGTCCCTGCCATATTCCCCCCTTTGATGCTTGGAGCATTCTTAGGATCAAAGAGCATCATCTTGGTTTAGGAGTTGTGGATGAGAACACTAACTATAATGCTACAAATTGCAGGTGACATATTAAGAAACATCAAGGTAGATATTACTTTTATAGTGAGGGCACTGAAGAGAGACAGGCATGTAGTTTTAAAATGTTTTTGACAGAACAGATTTCATTATTTTAAGTTTATATTTTTGTCAGTAGTTCCTCAGGTAGGGGATGGAGCTTCTTACCCACTTCCCTACATCTAAGCTGGGATTTTTGTCTGGTTTAAGCTTGCATAGGACTTGTGCATGCTGTCACCACTGGTTCGAGTTCATATGAGTAACCGACCAGCTGCCTGGAAAAGTCTCTTTCCTTGTGGTCATCCACTATACCTGACCCTTAAGTCTCTCAATCCCAAAATGATCCCTGAGCCTTGGGAGGTAAAAATTTGATATAGGTGTCCTATTCAGGGATAAATCATGCTGACTCTGAACCAAACCTTAACAGACACAGAAAGCACTGTACCCTTACAGGCTGCAGAGTCATATGGGGTGAAATAAGTAAAAGAAATCGAGAGGGAGATTTACAGGCATTGACAGAGAAGGAGGTTCTTACCCTACTTGTGGGCAAGCAGTCCCCATGAGTGACCCAAAATGGGATTCTAACTGCTCCTAGGGGAGATGAAGATGAAACCATTTCTTACTACATCGTAAAAGACTTAAAAAAGGACTCACCCTAACCCAAATTATCCCAAAGATTTTTAAACAATTCAGGGAACAGAAGAGACCCCTGCAGTCTTCCTAGAGAAGCACAGGGAGGCCTGATCAAACGTACAACCACCCTGAGTCAACAGAGGGATTGCTAATCATAAGAGACTGCTTTATAACTTCATCTGCCCCAGAACAGATGAAAATTACAAAATATTCTCCTGGGGGCTAACAGTGCCCCAGACAATTTACTCAAGTGCACCAAGGTGTTCTACAACTGAGACTAGGAAGGAACCAATGAGACCAAAGAAAGGCCACCCTGTTAGTGCTCATCCACCAGTTCCAAGAACCATCAGGACTCTAAGCGTCTTCTACTGAATTATAAGTGTGGGAAGGACAATCCAGGGCTGCCACCTGGACACTGTTCAGAGTGTATTCAAAACCATTGGAAGCAGACTGTCCTCAAGACCTAAATAAGAACATGACTGACCAGCCAGACAGATTGCTCAGCAGATAAAGGCACTTGTCACCAAGCCTGACCACTTGAGTTCAATAAATGGGATCCACATGGTAAAAGAAGAGAACTGACTCCTACAAGTTGTCCTCTGACCTCCACATACATCTCCACATGCATATATATATATATATATATACATATATATATATAATTATAAATATACGAAGTTTAAAATAAAAAATGAATAAGACTGAAGGGACCTGAGATCACCACATAATACCTCCACCCAACATCAAATATCTCTGTGTGAGCCCCAGGTAGCCTTGAGGGCAGAGGGATGAGACATAAACGGCTTACTAGGTACAGGAGCTCCTTTACCAGTCTTTCCCTTTCATCCTGGTTCTTCTCCCACGATGCCCTATTTTCATGATGGAAATCCCATGACTTGCTACTTTACCCGCCCCCCCTTTACAACTGGGCAGGCCTCCTTTTCTCATGTGTCTTCCAGATAGGGCAGGGAGCCCTCCTCTCCTGAGGCAAGACCTCATTTTCCAACTGGGTCCACTTTTGCTGGAGCTCTGGGACAAAATCTTATTCTTCCTTTAATGGAGACTAAAATCACTCCAAGAGTAATTGGGTCTTGACCCATATGGGTCATTCAGGGACAGATTGGAAGGACAATGACAGCCTCCCCTGTTAAAATCAATCTAGCACACTCATCGTTATTTTCCAACCAACAATATTTTTGAAAACCTGAGACATTACAGAGCATACAAAACATCACAGCCAATTTAAACAATAAGATTTATTAGTGCCCGTAACAGTCAAAAAACCAAACAGAAAGTGGAAACTGGCCCTAAACCTCAGATTTATTAGTGAAGCTGTAAGTGTACTTCACCCCATGGTCTTTAACCCACATACTTTCCTGTTCAAGATCCTAGAGGTCTCCAAATAGTTTACTGTCCTAGACTTAAAGGATGCCTTTTCCAATATCCCTCTAAACCCTGAGTCACTGCCTGTTTGCCTTTGAAGAATAAACTCCATGATGCCAACTCACCTGCAGCCCGGTCCCAGGGGATTTAGAAACAGACCCCAACTCCTGGGCCAGGCCTTAACTAGGAACTTGTTTGACTTCTTGAGACTTCAAGCCAAGGTCTTCAATATATGGATAACATCTTCCTTTGTCTCTCCACAAAAAAAGATTCCCCAAAAGAAATTAAGGCACTCCTCAAATTTTTGGATGTTATGAGCTATAAAGTATCCAAGAATAAGGCTTAATTCACTCAATCAAATACTTAGGATTGGTCGTTTCTTACTAACAGAAAAATATAAGTAAAGATTAGGTGCAACTTATCTCTTCTTTCCTTCTACCAGAAACATGTGAACAATTTAGAGGATGTTTAGCGATTATGGAATTCTATAGGCTCTGATATAGTTTATCAGGAAATTGCGCAATCTCTATATCCACCAATAAAAGATACCCAGTCAAGAAAAACCCAAACCCTGATCTGGGCACTGTAGGAACTTAAGGCCTTCCTAGGTCTTGAGCATGCACTCCTTAGTGCCTCAGATTTGAACCTCCGAACTGGAAAGGACTTCTGTCTCTATGTAACAAAAAGTGACTCTAGAGGCGCTTACTCGGTGTAGGAAGCCCACTCAACAATCCACTTAGTTGAGGATGAGACCTCCTGGCAAAGGGCTGGCCAGCACAGAGTTACAGCTGTAGTCCCACTGTTGATTCCAGAGGCCCCAAACTTGACCTTGGAAAATGATTTGATTGTACTATCCCCACATAACATGACAAGACCATTACAGTAAAGAAGGAATCCCTGCTTAACTGATAACAGGCTCCTAAAGTATCAGGCTTTGCTCTTGGAGGGTACGGCTGTTCAAATTAAATCCTTCCCTTCCTCAATACCGCCTTCCTCCCAGAGGAAAACAGGTAACAAAAGTCCCAAACATGACCATGAACACACACAAACTTTTGTTACCGGGAAAGACTTAGAAAAACTCCCCTGACAAATCCTGATTGAGTCTTCTTCACAGGTGGGAGCTATTTCATTAAGCATGGGATCTCCTGCTAGATATGCGACAGGGACCCTTACTGACACCCACAAATATAAAGCCCTCCCTCCAGGGACCATTACTCAGTCAGCTGAACTGATAACTGTAATAAGTATCTTTGAATTAACTCAAAACATGGTGGCTACACCATGCACACTGGTTTTAAATATCCCTTCTTAGTACTTCATGCAGTGGTATGGAAGGAGAGAGACTTCCTTATAGCTATGGATCCCCTATTAAATACTATCAAGAAATACACAGAACGCTTTCTGTCGTATTTCATCCCAAGCAGGTAACAAACCCTTGGTAAAGGACATAAAAAGGAAACAGATGACGTATCTATTTTAAAAATTGCTGGGCTGACAGTGGCACAAAAACCCAGCTGATGGAGTTTGACCATAGTCCCTCTGAGTGGGAGCCCTTACCAGTGAGAACCCAGCACTCTCCTAAGGAACTATCAAAAGCACAAAAGGAAAAACTTTGCCAGGCATGGTGGTGCAAACCTTTAAACCTGGGGCTCAGGAGGCAGAGGCAGGCAGCTCTCTGTGAGATCAAGTCCGTAAAAAGATATTTGTAGGAAAAGAAACCACTGCAACTACTGGCAATATAGTTTGGGCTCATGAGCTGTGCCATAAGAATGCTCCTCAGACCGTTGACTTGCTCCTTCGGGAACACAGAAGACAGGATCCTGTCCCCGAAAACACTGGAAAATAGTTTTTACCCACATGTACCGAAGTCAGGGCATCTAGTTCCTTTTAGTATGAATGGGTATCATTACCAGCTGGGTGAAGGCCTTCCCCTGGAGGACAGGGAAGGCCTCTGAGGTGATCTTATCTCTATTCATTAAATCATCACAGGACTTTGACTGCCATAGTATATTCAAAGTGATAATGGATTGGCCTTCAAGGCCTTGGTCATACAAGGGGTGCCGATTGCTGTAGGGATACAGCTTATCCTCCAGTTTGCCTGGAGACCTCAACCCTCTGTGAGAAAGTTAAAAAAAAAATGGGATCTTTATTCCTACTTCTTTATGTAAAGAAAATTCTAAGGAAACTGACTCAAGAAGTCAGCCTCCTTTGAACTTCTCTGTTCCCCTTGACCCTGTTCAGAATCAGAAACATCCCTTAGAGTTCTAGTCTCCATCCCTGTGAAATCTTATGTGAAAGGCCCTTTATCTCTGATGACTTATTAATGGATAGAATTGTGGTTAGATGGGCTAGGTGACTTCCCTGCCCCACCCCTTACCACGGAGCTATTGACAGTGAATAGGCTGCTGTGGGAGAGAGAGAATTTTTCTGTTTTGAGGATGTGGCCATGTGTATGTTTCCCATGTTCCAGTGAACGGCTCCACATTCATGCACATATAGTACATAATTTGGGGTAGGTCAGGGCATTATCCCAAGCGTCTAATCACTTAATATCCACAATTGAGAGCAGAGAGAAACACATGTGCCCATGCTGGCTACTTACTTGTTTGCTGATAGCTTTCTTCATTCTTACATAGTACAGGGTCCAGCCTATGAAATGGTACTGTACACATTCAGGATGAATCTTCCTACTTTAATTAACAGTCATGAAAATCACCTACAGACATGACCCTAGGTCAACCTGATCTAGATAATTCCTACTTCTAGGTTGTGGCAACTTGACATCTAAAACTAACTAGCATAGACCACTGTGCCTGGACTAATCAACCAGAAATATCGTCCAGTGAGTCTTTATATGGGTTCAAGGCCTCACCACTGGCACCAGCTTAATAGCGACATTTTTTGCATGTAGTTCTTGTGTGAACCTAATGCTTCTCACTCACTGATGGAGCCAATATACCATAGTAAATGCCTTCCTTTAGGCACATGTCCTTAAAGCTTCTGACTTTCCTTCATCAGAAGCATTTTCTAACTTAGGTTCCTCTCTAAAACACTCTCTCCCTTAAAACAATGCTCTAAATGTGGTCAACCCTCCTCTTCTCCAAGCCCTCCCAAGAGGTAGCCATAAAACCTTAGTTTATTTCTAGGAGTTTCTTTATGCCTGCTAACTTTACTGCACTTAAACTCCAATTAAGTATTCGCAACCTCTCACAAGTCCTGAAGTCTTCTTGAACTTCTACCATCCAGACCACTGAAGCTCAACAATAGAGCCTTACCTCATTGACCCACATGGTCCTTCAAAATTGGAGAACCCTGGACTTTCTCCCCATCAAGGTAGATTCTACCTCTGCTCTTACTATTACTGAGACCTGGTGCTTCTGGGTAAACAATATGGATTTGGTATTAAATGACCTATCAAAAATTAAAAATAACATAAAATATTAAAAGATATGAATAAAAATATGACTCAAGATTTATGGCTGGGATGGATCTTTGGTGAAAAAATACACTGGATTTGGGGCTTTCTACCACCTACCATAACATCTTAATATTGAAATTTTTAACTTGTAACTTTAGTTCTTGCTCACTCAATCTCCCAGTTTGCTTTGTGTCTTCCTGTTTGGAATCCCTCAAACTCCACACGGTCTTACACTGACTTCCACCACTAGGTGAGTCTTCCATTTCTATCATGAGTCATTAGCCAAACCTGTGAGCAGGGGCTTAACTGCCATCAATTTTCAACACCTCTCTTCAGCTCTAATTAGCTAAAAAGGCCTTGACCTTACTTCCCTAACAGCAGTTAGGTTCACTTGCTCCAAGTGGGAACTGAGGCAGTAAACAGAAGGAACTTAGGCAGCAACAGGCCGGTTCAAGCAAGACTCTATATGGACAAACTCACATAGTATCAGTTGCAGATACTCCATGTGACAAAGCCCCTCTCATGTATGACCTTTAGAAAACTGTATCAGTTCAAGAGGAGCTTCAGAACTACTAGAACAAGATCAGTCATCTTGTGCAAAAGGAGAAGACAAGACATTCTCTGTTCTTCAGCCTTTTAAAAGTGCACAGTTCTTATTGCTTGTATTGTGTCTTCTCTGGGAACACCTCCAGCTTCAGGAGTTTTCTCTTTTCTTTAACAGACAGGCTAGTTGAGCACTCTATCTCTGGAGTCCTTGGGTTTCATTCCTCATCTGTAAGACACATCGCAGGGGTCATATCAGAATTACTGAACATTTATTTTATAAACTCTAGTTCTTTGGTGAAATATTCATTTAAAGTCTATTCTTGTTGAGCTTCCCATTTTCTTCGATATACTGGATGTGGGCAGTGATGCCTCAGGAGACACAGTCCAGAACAGCCTCAATCTCTTTCTTTGGCAGTTTGAAGTTTTCGTTGCAGAGGTCTTTCATCTCCATGCTTGGGTTTATTCCTAGATTTCTTTAGGTTATTGTGAATGGGAGTATGTCCATGATCTCTTTCTCAGAATTATTGTTATTGGGGTAGAGAAAGTCTACTGGTTTTTTTTGTAAGTTGGTTTCATATACTTAAGTACACTTTCATATAGTTCCATTCTGCTTAATCATTAATTAATCATTTCAAGAAGTTTTCTTAAAATTTTTGGGATCTCCTATGTATATTCATAATCATCAGATAGGGATAATTTACTTTTTTGTTTCCTATTTGTATCCATTTAATTTCCTTCTCTTACCTTATTGATCTAGCTAGAACTTCTAGTATTGTATTGAAAAGGAGTGGGGACAGTGGACAGTTCTGTCTTGTTCCTGATTTTAATGGTCTTACCTTGAGTTTTTCTCCATTTAGGATAATGTTGGCTGTGGGTTTGTAGAATATAGCCTTTAGTATGTTGAGGTATATTCCCTCCAGTCTTAAGGCCTCTAAGACTTATCATGGAGGCATGTTTAATTTTACCAGCACCTCTTTGTTTTTTTCAATAGCTCGTGTCTGTAGTGTCTACAGCAATAGAGACTTACCATCAGGTTCTGGTGGGTAACCAAGAACAGGGAAATGAGTCAATGGCCACTAGTGTTTGGGTATCTACAGCTTCAAGAGAGGGAGTCCATTCCTAGTATCAGGATTTTACTTTGTTAGCCTATACTGCCCAGTAAGGGCAATGTGCCTCCTATATAAGGTAACTCGTTTTCATCTCTTTTTATAATGTACATGTGTATACATTAAGAAACTTCTAGAAGTGTAGATTTCCATATGGCTTCATCTAAAGGCCTATATTGTAATTGTTCTTCCCAAATCTCCCTTCTCTGTCCTGCCCTCCCATTCCCCTTTTAATGTTTTTTCACTTTATCAATCCCCTTTCTTCTTTTATATCACTGCATGCTACTCCCCGCTCCCTACCCAGGAGCTCTCTCCCCTTCCATGGGAGTTTATAAGTTTCCTAACTTCTCTGAATTTCAAAATTGAAATATGTGTATCAAGGATTTCAAAGAACGCATCCAGCTGTGGGAGAGAATATCTGTCTTTCTGGGTCTGGGTTGCCTCACTCAGGGAGATTGTTTCCAGTTCCAAGCAGTTACCTGTAAGCATCATCATTTCATTTCTTCAAGAACTGAGTAATACTCCATTGTGTATATTTACCATACCTTCATTATTATCCATTCAGCAGTTGATGGACATATAGTGTTTTTTTCCAATATTGGCAACTGATTACTGCTTGGTGAGGGAGAGAGAGTTGATCTTCTTTAAGGTTTACTAGGCTTACTAGACTCCAGCGTATGAACTTGCACTGAGAGACATCTGAGTACAAAAGCTTGATTTCATAGGCCTTAACATATGTGACAGAATGCATGAAATCCACTGGGAGGTGTATCAGCAGGGATATGAAATGCACAAAATCCCCATGAAAATATACATAAGAATGAAAAGGGCAGCAATCAGCCGGGATGAACAGGGATTGCGGTAGTATCAAGTTTTGGGGTATCTACCCAAGAGTGGTATGACCAGATCATATTGTAGATCAATTTCAAGCTTTTTCAGGCATCTTCACCCTGATTTCCACAGTTGCCACGCCAGTTTGTGTTGCCACCAGTGGTGGATAAGTTCCCCTTTCTCCACATCTTCACCAGCATTTGTCATGGTTCGCTGGATGGATTGTAGCCATTCTGAGTGGGATAAGATGAAATCTCAATTTGCATTTCCCTGATGACCAGAGATGTCGAACATTTGTTTTTTCAGCCATTTATGTTTCAACTTTAAAGAATTCTCTATTCAGCTCCTTGCTGCACTTTTTAATTAGTTGGTGTTTTTGTTTTGTTTATTTTGTGTTTGGTTTGGGTGGTTCTTTTTTTGCTGTTTGGTATTTGAGTTCTTTGTATATTCTAGGTACTACCTCTCTTCTTGGTTGGAAATAGAGCTGGTAAAGAACTCATTCTGTAGGTTGCATCTTTACTTAAATGATGGTGTCTTTTGATGTACAGAAGCTTTTAAGTTGTACATGGTCCTATTTGTCAATTGTTGGATCTAATGTTTACACTATAGGACCCCTGTTCAAAAAGTTCTTTTCTGTGCCTATAAGTTCCAGTGTACTCCCTACTTTCTCCTCTATCTGATTCAGGATATCAGGTTTCATGTTGAGGTCCTTGTTCCATTTGGAGTTAAGATTTGTGCATGATGAGAGTGAGGGCTCTAGTTTCGTTTTCTACATGCCACTGTAGTATGATAAGCGCCATTTGCTGAACATTTGAGCCTTTTCTACAGTGTCTATTTGTGGCTGCTTTGTCAAAAATCAGGTATAAATGTAAAGATTTGAATCTGGGTCCTCCAGATCTATTCCACTGATCACTGTGGCTTTTTTTATGCCAGTATTGTGCTGCTTTTATTACTACAGTTCTGTAGATTTATTATTAGTATTTAGAAAGACTACTGATTTGGGGGTGTTAATATTATATATTGTTACTTTGTTAGATGTATTTACCAGCTCTTGGAGGCTTCTAGTGGAGTCCTTATGATTTTTTATGCATAAAATCGTATCATATGCAAATAAGAATACTTTGACTTCTTCCTTTCCAATCTGTATTCATTTTATCTCTTTCATTTGTCTTACTGCTCTGCTCTAGCTAAGACTTCAAACACTATATTGAGCAAGAATGGAGACTCTGGGAAGAAGCCAACTTCATCATGGAAGGTAATCTTTTTGATGAATTCTTGCACTTGGTTTGTGAGTATGTTATCGAGATTTTTTGCATCTGTGTTCATTAGCGAGATTGTTCTATTTTTTTTTTCTGTTCAGTCTTTAGTTTTGGTATTATCATAACACTGGCTTCATAGAATAAATTATTTGTGAGTATTACTTCATTTTCTATTTTACAGAATAATTTGAGGAATGTTGGTATTAGTTCTTTTAAGGTTTTGGTAGAATTCTATACCATATCCATCTGATCCTGGACTCTTTTTAGTTGGGACTTTTTTTGCCATTTGATCAGTAATTATTTTGGTTTTTTATTGAGGTTTAGTTTGATGATATTTAGAGCCCATTGCATATTCACACATCCTCGTACTGTCCCCTGTCCAGTTCAGTTTATTCTCTTACCTGTATAAGACAGTCTATAGAGTCTAACTTGTGTTGCAAATATCCTTCAGTGTGGGGTCTGTTCACTTGGCCAACCAAGAGTCCCATCCCTGAATCATACTGTCTATTTCCCTCCTCGCAGCCATGAAAAAACCAGAAGGTTCCTTAAGCTGTGTTGAGATTTCTTAACCAGTTCTCCATGATTATGCTGGAATTTGTCTGATTTGAGCTTGCATAGGGCTTGTGCTTGCTCTCGCCATTGTTATGATTTATATGGGTATCTGAAGGATGACTCTTTTTCCTTGCAGTCATCTCTCCACTCTGACCCTTACAATCTTTCCACCACTTCTTTTGCATTGATCCCTGAGACTTGGCAGACAGAGGTTTCAAACAGGATTTTCAAACATGGGAAAGCACTCTGTGGCCCCTTGTTCTCTGCACATTGGCCAGTTGTGAGTTTCTGTGTTGTCATTTGCTGTATGAGGAAACTTCTGGTGAGAGTTGAAAGACACAATCATCCTGTGTATGGAGGTTGCATTGAAGATGTGTCATTTAGGGGTACGCACCTCACAGACACTTATTCTGTGCATGTGACCAGTTCTAGAATTCTGTAATAATTGTTTCCATGTGTTATTAAAATTTCTCTTGGGAGAGGCAGACTTAGCTTAGTCCCTCCCTCCCCAGGTCCTGCAACAAACACACAAATTTCTCAACTCACAGTTAGGGAAATTCTAGCTAGTTTACTTGGGCTTACTAACAGAGCAATGGGTAGGGGGTTACTTACAGAACATGGGTGCCCACCCTCCCCTCCGCAAGTTACATTAGTAAATCCACCAGGCTTGGATTTTGTGACTTCCCGGTGGTCAGATCCAAATGACCAATGGGAGAGGAAAAAGGACTGGCTTCCTGGCGCCCCGAGTTTAAATACTTTTAGCCCCTCCTCTTCTCACCTCCAAGGCCAATGGACAAGTGGGAAGGGGCAAAGGACTGTCTCAGTTCCTCCTCTTCCAGCTCATCAGGCTCCTCCCTCAGAGAATCCATTTACTCTACACCATGTGTCATAAAAAGAATTTTCTTTGATGATGAGGATGCCTATTTAGAATAAAGTAAGAAATTATGTTGCTCTAAGAATGTGGCAAAAGTAGGTTTTTCTCTAGGATCTCTGACCTCTCTAGTAGTGTGTATTTGGCTGTTTATAGTCCCATCCATGAGTACCCTCCCATTGAGCATGACTTAATTCCAATTAGACAGCTGTTGATTACTCCCTAAAGGTCCCTCAACTGAAGAATGGATAATGAATATGTGATACATTTATACAATGGAGTATTTACAGTGTTCTAAATTTATTCAGGGTCTTTTCACTATTTCCTTTTTCATCTCTGAGATTATTTGGCTCTTTTGCCTCTTTCCTTTGATTAATTTGGCTAAAGATTTTCCAATCTTGTTAATGTTTTCAAAGAAACAACTCTTCATTTCATTGATTCTTTGTGTTGTTTTCTTCATTTCTATTTCGTTAATTTCAGTCTTGATTTTATTTATCTCCTCCCATCCACACTTTTTAGATATTGTTCGCTCTTGTTTTTCCAAGGTTTTCAGGGGCATCATTAACTTATTTATATGAGATGTTTCTAATTTTCTGGTGGAAAATTATATAAATTTTTAATTGTATAAATTTTTCTCTTCAGGCTGCCTTCACTGTCCCAAAGTTTTGGTATGTTGTGTTTTTGTTTTCATCCAGTTCTAAGTATTTTTAATTTCCTTCTTGACTTTGCCTATTATTCAATTTTCTATCAGTCTTGTGTTGTTTAGCTTTCGTGAGTTTGTTACTTTTCCCCATTTTTATTGTTGTTATCGAGCTGTATTCCCATGTGGTCAGATAGAACATAGGATGATACTTTGTAAATATTTTGTAATTTTGTAAATTTGTGGAGACTTGTTTTGCATCCTAATATGTGGTCAATTTTCAAGAAAGTTCTATGGGCTGCTGAGAAGAAAGTCTACTCTTTGTTGTTTAGGTTGAATGTTCTGTCAATGTTTGATGTCCATTTGATTTATGGTGTCATTTAACTTCAGGGTTTCTCTATTTAGCTTTTGTCTGGTTGACCTGTCTATTGGTGACAATGGGGTTTCACTATCACTGTGTTGGAATCAATGTATGATTTTAAACCTAATAAACTTTCTGTGTGAAATCACATGCCCCTGTGTAATATGCATATATGTTTAGTATTGTAATATCTTCTTTTAAAATATTTTATTTACTATTGTTTATGTGTATGAATGTATTGTCTGCATGTGTGTGAGTGCACCCATGTTGTGAAATTCCTACAGAGGTCAGAAGAGGGCATCGGATTCCCTGGAACTGGAGTTATGGATCCTCTGCAAGAGCAGCTAATTTTCTTAACCGCTGAGCCATCTCTTCAGCCCCTAGATTGTAATGTCTTCTTGATAGATTTTTCCTTTAAGGAGTATTAAATAACCTTGTAGTCTCTTTTTCACTGTTTGGGGGAGGGAGTATATGTCTTGAAGACAGCAAATCAATGGATCCTGTTTTCTAATCCAATCAGTTCATCTGTGTCATTTTACTGGGGAGTTGAGATCATTAATACTGAGGGTTATTATTGACCAATGTTTATTAATTCTTATGTTGCTGTGGAAGTGCTCTTCTCTTAGACCTCTTTTGGTTGACTATTCTGGGATAACTTATTTATTCTTTGTGCCCTCTTGAGAGTGCTTAATCTTTTCCTCCAACTGAAGTATTTCATTGAGTATTTTCTGTAGATCTGGTTTTGTGGACATAACTTCCTTAAATCTGTGTTTATCATGGAAAGTTTTTCTTCTCCTTCAATTACAACTGATAATTTTTTTGAGTACAGTAGTCTTGGCTGGAGTCTGTGTTTTTTCATAACTTGTGTGATGTTGGTCTGTACCATTTTGAATTTCATAGTTTCTATTAAAAAATCAGGTGTTACTCTGATGGGCCTGTCTTTGATGTGACTTGATCTTTCTCACAGCTTTCAGTATCTGTTCTTTGTTCTGTACATGTATTATTTTGACTATTAAATGATGTGCGAGTTTCTTTTCTAGTCTTGTCTACTTGATGTTCTTTCCTCTAGTATCTCTTTCCCTATTGGGAAATTTTCTTCAAAATACTTTCTATATATTTGACCTGGGTTTCTTCTTCTATGCCTATGATTCACAGGTTTAATCTTCCTACAGCATCCAAGAGGTACTGCATATTCCATTCCTGGGTTATTTTATATCTGACTTTTTCTTTGATTGAGCAATCTGTTTCCCCACACTTGTCTTAAATATCTGATATTCGGTTTCATTTCCTTCTTTTTCCTTCGCTTTGTTCCTATAAGGGTCTTTGTTTGAATTTCTGAGTTATTGTTTTTTTTTTTTCAAGTTCATGTCATACAATGCATACAGAGATGAAAAGAGGTTGTTAGACCCCCTGGAACTTGGAGTTTTGGATAGTTTTAGCTGCATGTGGATTCTGGTAACAGAAACTGGATCCTCTGCAAGAGCAGCCAGTGTTTTTAACTGCTGAGCCATCTCCTCAGCCCCTTTGAGTTGTTTTAGTTATTTCCTTCAATTGCTTATATTTTCGTAGTCTTCATTCAGTTTTTTATTCATATTCTCTTTGAGTCCCTTGAACACATTTATAATTGCTCTTTGAACTCACTATTTTCTGCATACACTGGGTTGTCATTCTCGGGAAACATCATGGGGTTGTTAATTTCCTGCAGGGAGGGGCACGAAGTTCTGGAAAGGACGAGAGCTAAAACAGACTGTTTTTTTACTCAAATTGACTAACCTGAGTCTTTTAATCAGACAGTTAAGAGATCATTAGTATTTATAGTTATTATTGAATGATGTGTGTTCATTCCAGTCTTCTTGGATTTCTGGTTTTGTTTTGCTTTCTGTTTGTGTTCTTAGTCCTATTTTGTGTTTTCGTAATTACAGTGTCAACAATGAGGAAAATGCTTATGCTTATTTCTCTCTTCACTCTGAAATACCGTTTCCAGTATTCTCTGTAGGGATAGTTTTGTGGATGTGAATTCCTTTAGCCTGTCTATTTCATGGAAACTTTTCTTTCTCCTTCAACTATGGTCAGTAATTTTGCTTAGTAGTTTGGCTTGGCATCTGTGGTCTTTTAGAACTTGGAGTCCATTGCTCCATATTGTCCTGGATTTTAAAGTTTCCATTGAGAAGTCAGGTGTTATTCTGAAGGGTTTTCCTTCATATGAGATTTGTTTTTTCTCTTGTTGATTTAATGCCTATTTTTTGTTTTTATATTTAATGTTCTTACTAAGAAGTCCTGGGGACTTGCTTTTCTGGTCTTATCTGTTTGGTGCTCTGTTTGCTTATTGTATCTACATGGCGATGTCTTTTCTTAATTTGGGAAAGTTTCTCCATGAATCTTTTAAAATTCTGGTCTGTGCTATTAACCTGGGACTCTTCATTCTTCCTATAATTCATAAACTTTTTTTTCATTGTATTTCAAAGTTCTTGCATTTTTATTTCCTGTGTTCCAAAGAAAATTCATCATATTCTTTGATTAAGTAGTTCGCTTTCTCTGCCTTACCTTGAAGTCCTGCAGTTTGATCTTCTACTTGATTCATTCTACTGGGAGAGCTTTCCCCTGAGTTTTCTAGTCGAGTTATTGCATTTTCAATTTTTTCTTCACTTCAACTTGTGTTTTCTTCATTATTTCTCTTTTTACTGGAATCAGTTTCCAAGTCTCTGTCAATTCATTCATTTATATACTCATGTTTTCTTAGACTTCACTCCATTTTCTCCTTCTCCTCTTTAAGTTTGTTAGGGCACTTTTCATGCTGTCCTTAATGTCTTTGATTTAGTTGATCTTGTTTATCGCTGTTCTTTTAAATTCTATGTCCTGGAGTTCATCTAGGTAATTCTCACTGGAGAATATTTCTATAAGACTAGTGTTCTGGGGAACACAACATTTTGCCTTGGCTTTTCATATTGTTTTCTTTTTGTAATGTGCTCTGGGCATATGGAATTCTTCTGTTGGTTATGTAGACCCCAAGATGAGATTCTGGCCATGTTCAGTTATGTTTTTGTTGTTGCTTAACCTTGGGTAATTTCAGATCAAGTATGAAGAGTAGGTAGGTCAATCATTTAGCTACTTATGTTGGTGTTGTTGTTAATTTTATGTGTGTGAGTGTTTTGCCTGCATGTATATGAGTGTACCACATGTTTGCAGTGCCCACAGAGACCATCCAATGGTGTCAGGTCCCCTAGAACTAGAGTTAAAAATTGTTGTTAGCGGCCATGTGGGTTCACAGACCAGAACTAGGGTCTAGTCAATGCTCTTAACCATGAGACATCTCTCCAGTGCCTCAGTGTTGATATTTTATGAGTAGGACAGGGTGATTTCCATTCTCTGGTAACCAAGACAGTGTGGGAATGTGACTCCTTAGATGGATCTGCCAGGCCTGGTTCTCAGTCTGCAAAAGCCAAGCTAGGCCTGGGAGTGTGGAATAATGACAGCAGTCAAGGATCAGGACACTCATCTGGCTAAGCTGGTGTACAACCTGCACGATCAGTGTCACACGGGGTGGGGGTCTGTCTCACTCAGCAGGCTCGTGAGAGTGCGAAGGTGTCACACGGGGTGGGGGTCTGTCTCACTCAGCAGGCTCGTGAGAGTGCGAAGGTGTCACACGGGGTGGGGGTCTGTCTCACTCACCAGGCTCGTGAGAGTGCGAAGGTGTCATACAGGGTGGGGGTCTGTCTCACTCACCAGGCTCGTGAGAGTGCGAAGGTGTCACACGGGGGGGGGTCTGTCTCACTCACCAGGCTCGTGAGAGTGCGAAGGTGTCACACGGGGTGGGGGTCTGTCTCACTCACCAGGCTCGTGAGAGTGCGAAGGTGTCACATGGGGGGGGGGGTCTGTCTCACTCACCAGGCTCATGAGAGTGCGAAGGTGTCACACGGGGGGGGGGGGGTCTGTCTCACTCACCAGGCTCGTGAGAGTGCGAAGGTGTCACACGGGGGGGGGGTCTGTCTCACTCACCAGGCTCGTGAGAGTGCGAAGGTGTCACACGGGGGGGGGGGGTCTGTCTCACTCACCAGGCTCGTGAGAGTGCGAAGGTGTCACACGGGGGGGGGGTCTGTCTCACTCAGCAGGCTTGACAGTACAGTACTGAAATTTTGACTGGCTTGACCTTGTGCAGATAACTTTAGATTTGTGACTTAATGTACACATCTGCCGTCTCACATCCAAACGACAGAATTTTGCAGTATTCTTCCTATCCTCCTGCTCCTACATCCTATCTGCACCTTCTCTGCAGTGTTTCTTGAGCCTTGGATGAGGACAGATTCATAGATGCCCCATATATGCCTGACCAAGGATAGAATAACCCTTCAGGAAACAGATGCCAGAATAGATGGCACAGAAAGTTAAGGCCAAGGGAAGGGTGTGTATTTTCCATAACTGTATACTTCTGGTGACTGTACAGTGTAAAATACTATTTTTATTAGGTTTTAAAAAAATGCAGAATTTGCTTTACTTTTAAAAAGCTATATGGTTAGCACACAGGATACTTCATTGTTTGAGAGGAAGGAACGTGTGGTGTCACTAACAGAATGTCTCCCAAGCTGGAGTGCTGTTGGGGAAACACCTTTCCCTGCTTGGTTTGAAAGACTCTTTTTGGCTCCTGAGAGGGATTTCCTGATGTTGACACATGTGGCTACCTTGGCACAAAATGCCTTGTGATATGGGAAAACTCAAAATTCATTTTTATATCCTCTTCTCTCTCTACCATCAACACAGATTTTACTCCCTTAAAACCAGAGACCTGTTGGGACCTGACGGCCTAAAGTTGGTTTTGTCACTGTGTTGGGCAGTCTGGACTTTGCAGTAACATCACCGAGATGGTGTTCCTCCAAACAGCAGTGATTCTTTTTCTAGAAGACTGTGGCTCTTCAGATTGCCAATCTTGCCATTTCATTTCCTTTCCTGAAAGGCAGTGTTGGCTTGTGAAAAGCTACACGAAACGCCGAGTGTGAAGTGTCAGCCTTCACTCAGTTTCCCTCTTCAGAGCATCAGATGAAGAACTCACTGGATTTTACAGCAGCTTTCTGAATTTTGGTTTCATGCAAGAAGGGTATTTGAAAGTTCTTGTACACTGTTAATGACTGTCTGCCCATGTCCTACCTACCTGAAATACCATGATTGTTAGTGAAAAGTATCGTTAATAAAGCTGAATACAGTTTGGCTTGAAAAAGAAAAGAAATCTTTAGAATATTCACCAGAGGAAAGAAAAAGTGGTCATCGGTCCGGAACTATGGCTGACAGGCAGGCTATTTTGCCTCCTTTTGCCGGATAGGCTTCTAGTAGCCCAAGGCATTGCCCTGAACTCTACCTGGAGCTCTTTCTGTAGTCTTAGAGCAGCTCATGAACAAGGGATAAGCAAAGCTGGGCCCCCTCAGCTCAGGCCCCAACCAATCAATCACCTCCTCCGAGGTCTTCGGCCTGCTCCTCTCTGTGAGGCCCAGAGGCTTGCCTCCCTGGCGGCTCTCCCTCACTTGAGTCTGCCCTTTTGTACATCTCCTGCCTCCATCCTTGAACACTTCAGATTACCCACAAAGTAGAAACACTTCAAGACACCTTGTTTGTTGAAATAGTTTTGTAGCTAATTTCTATGAAATAATTGCAGTTGCGGTTATTATAGAGAAAAGGCCAACCTCTGCTCTGTTCGTCCTCTTGCAGTGGAAGTGGCCAACCTCTGCTCTGTTCGTCCTCTTGCAGTGGAAGTGGCCAACCTCTGCTCTGTTCGTCCTCTTGCAGTGGAAGTGCCACTCCACACAGCAGACGCACCGCGTTCAGAATGTTCTGCTGCATCCATCTAGGAAATAAGTAATGCACTTCATCCTGATTCATAGTTTAGATGGGAGGACAGGAGGAAATGAAGTCTTGGGTGGAAATAACACTGAACACAGGTATGAACCGTCAGCTCCATTCTGTGCAGTCAGTAACAGATGTGCCAATATCATGGAGATTTTTTTTCCTTTGAGCTTCAGTTAGCTCAGTTATAAATTAAGATTTTATTAGACACTCTTTATGTGCCATTCTTTTCTAAAATTCTACACCTTTTTGTTACTTGGAAATTTTATATTTGTGCAACATGCTTTCCTAAAGATGCCAAATAACCAAGAAGACGACATCACTACACTCTTCATGAAGACCAGTGTGATGACATTAATCCTTCACACTAAATCTATTGATTTAAAAAGGAGGGAGGTTAGGGTTCAAGACTGCAGATTGTTCTGGGTGGAAACACCTGGAGCAAAATTGGTCTGGACAAAAACAAAGCAAAAACAGAAAAACAATAAATATTGATTTCAAGTTCTGAGTTTGCCAAAGAGTCACATTCCTTGAGGTTATTCTGCTTGCCCAATGACTAGTAAGTATTGGGAGTCAAGAGTCTGGCCCTTTGCCTCTGATTGGTACAACTCTCCAAGGACAGCTCTAATTCAGAACTCATGGTGATCCACCAAAGCATCCATGAAAACAAGTCTCCATTTGTCCAAATCCATTTCTCCACGCCTTAATCTGTTTTGATATTAAGAACATAGTCACAAACCTGCTTAACAACTTTATCTCAGCACTTGTTTTCAGATCATCCAAGACATAAACTGTTCCTCTGAGCTTTCTTGGTGTTTTGGGTGGAAGGTGGCAATGCATGTGTATTGGTCACTTCTGTGTTGCTGTGATAGAACACTGAACAAGGAAACTTATATAAAGAAGAGTTTATTTAGCTTATGGTTCCAAAGGGGCAAGAGTCCATCATGATGGGGAGGCGTGGTGGCAGAGGTGGCTGGAGTAGATGCAGAGCTAAGCTAGGCATTCATATCTTCAGGTAGACAGAAGCAGAGAGCAAATGGAGATCCAGCATAGTTTAAGAACTCTCTAAGCTCACCCCGAGTGACAAGCTTCCTCAGCATGGCCACACCTTCTAGGACCTCCCAAACCAGTGACACCAACTGGAGACAAAATATCCCAATACTTAGAGCCTATGGGGGATTCTCATTCAAAGCACCACATTCCACTCCCTGGCCCCCACGGACTCATGACCACGTAAAATACAAAATGCATTTAATCCACCTTTAAAAGTTGCCTTAGTTTTTACCAGTCTCAATACTATTCAAAAGTCCACAGTCCAAAGTCTCTTGTAAGACTCAAGGCAATCTCCTAACTATAAGCCCCTGTAAAATCAAAATTCAAATTATATACTCCCAACATGCAATACACATTTCCGTTCCAAATGGAGGAATAGAGGCATAGTGAGGAAATACTGGACCAAAACAAAACCAAAAACCAGCAGGGCAAGCACCAGATCCTGTCGCTCCATGTCCGACTTCTGGACCTTGACAAAGGGCTTAGGTGGCTCCGCTCCTCCAGCTTTGCTGCGTTCAACATGCATCTCTCTCTTGGGCTGGTGCCACTCCCTGCATGTTGCTCTCCTTGACAGATGGCTCACAGCTCTGACATCATGAAGTCTTCTTGGGGTCTCCCCTGCCAGTCAGGCTTCACCTGCACCACTGTACAAAAATGCCCATCAGGGCTTCTGGGCCTGTCAGGCCTTCTTTATGCAGGGACGCCCCTGCTGCACGCTGCCTGGCCTCGGTGGCTCTCTGAAACCACCAAGGAAGAACTGGTGACCACTTAATTCTTGTATCTTCATGCCTGTAAAGCCAGCAGCAGGTAAATGACACTGCCAAGTCTGGCTGCAGGTTTGGAATGGACCCCAGTCTACTTCATATACTTTTGAAGCTTTTCTCTTCAGTACTTTTTTAGTAGAAAAACCCTTGTAGCATTCTCCTTTCACAAGCTGGAGGCTGAGCTGGATGTGGTCATGTCCTGGAGGCACTCTCTCCATTGTTTAAGTACAAATCTTCAGTCCTCACTTCAATCACTTTAATCTTGTAAGAGGAATGCTTCAGCACAGGCCTTGACTCCAACATTAATCTTCCTAGTGCTCTTTTTCAATCCAAACTGTGCACTCTGCATTTCTTTCCACCCCATTTGCTCTTTTTCACTATAGATATTCATAATATTCACCATCAATAGCCACACCACAATTTCTAAATTAGGCTGTCTTGAAATATCCTCAGCCAAAGAAATTAGTCCAGTGCTTTTCAGCTTAACCTCAGGCAAGCTTTTTGGCTATGGGCAGATTCCAACCAGACTCTTTGCCAAAATATCCCAATTGCTACTTAAGTCTTTATTTTCTTCTGGAATTACATTGTTCTCAGCACTATTTTCTTCTAGGCTCCTATTGGAATGGCCTGATCAGCAACCAATTGCTTTTCTAGCCCAAACTTCCAAAGTCCATATTCCTCCAAAATCCCACCTGGTCAGGTTCTTCATAGTCAACAGCTCACTATCTGGTACTAATTACTGTATTAGTCACTTCTCTGTTGCTGTGATAGAAACACTGACTAAGGGAACTTATAAAAAAGAAGAGTTTATTTAGCTTACAGTTCCAAAGGGGCAAGAATCCATCATGGCAGGGAGACATGGAGATAGAGGTGACTGTAGTAGGTGCAGAAGCTAAGCACTCACATCTTCAAGCAGGCACAGGAAGCAGAGAGTGACTGGAGATCAATCAAGGCTTAAGAACTCTCTAAGCCCACCCCCAGTGACATACTTCCTCCAGCATGGCTACACCTTCTAAGACCTCCCAAAACAGTGCACCAAATATCCAAATACTTAAAGCCTATGGGGGACATTCTCAACCATCACAGCATGGCAGATGGCAGTTCATATTCATATTCTCTCTCTCTCTCTCTCTTTCTCTCTCTCTCTGTCTCTCTCTCTCTCTGTCTCCATCTGTGTATATGTAAATGTTTAAAGGTTCCAATGTTTCCTTTCTTTCAACAATATCTTCCTAAGGTTTTTATGACAGTGTCTGCAGCATGGGAATCATCACAATCAAAGAGGCTTACTTATTCCCAAAATAGAGTTCAGCCCTAGAATTCACCATTCCATTCTTTTATTGTATTGGGTAAAGAGCAGTGGGAAACAGAATACATCTCCCCATCTCTTTGAAAAAAATCATACTTATTTAGCATGATCTTGGTACATTATGACCAATTAGACTGCAAATTAATACTATTTCCTCCTAATTTTAAAGTAGTGATGATTTATAACTAATTTTCACTTTCTCTTGTGTATTTCTAGAGATCCTTGGCACCTTTGCATTTTAGTTACTCTTAATTTTGTCAATACATATCTTTCACAATTAAGATTAGAGGCAATACATCACCTTTCCCTAGTTAGTAATAAATCAGTAAGGATTCAAAGGTTAAACCTAAAGCTGATTATCACAAATCCATTTATTTTTGGTATTTCACACCACCTGCCTATGCAGGAAATTGAATATTGATTTTTCCTTGACTGTGTTAAATGATAACATAAATAGAGTAATTACAAAGAAGAAATAAATCACAACAAAAGTGGAAACAGAACTGCACTGTAACTATTTGTGACTATCCTTTCCTCTTTCAACCAGGCACAGTAAAACCGAAGATCAGGTAGCAATGACATGATTTCAGAGGTATGAGCAATCGATCTGCAGCACTTGGGCTTTGAGGAAACTTCTAGTGGAAATAAATTTAAACTGTATAATTGAGACCTACAATTCTCATTTTATTTTGCTTACACTAAGCTCGTTGACATCAAAGCAAAATAAGAAAATATTTGACTTTGAGTACTCCATGAGTACTCCAAATGAGTACTCCACAGTTTCTTATTTTCTGCACACTGATAAATATTGTGAGTCTCTGTATTAATTGATAGTTATGACAAAAAGAAGTTTCTTTGATGAAGGTTGAGAAATTCACTAATCTATATGTGTAAAGGTTATAACTTAGGCGGGCAATTCATTACTATGTCCATTTAGCAGAAAATAATACTAGGTTTTCTCCTAGTGCCTATGACACAAGTAGTCATGGGATTTTGGAACATTTGTCCATTGGTGGTCTTAATGCCTGTGCTACTGGGTGTTATTCAGAATAAAATTTCCTTGCCTACAAGTATTTCCTATTTTCCCCTTTATCAGATTTAGAGTATCAGGTTGTATGTTGAGGTCTTTGATACATTTGGAGTTGAATTTTGTACAGGTGAGAGATGAGGATCTAGTTTCATTCTTCTACATGTAGCTATTCAGTTTGACCAACACCCATTTGCTGAAGATGTTATCTTTGCTCCAGTGTGTGTTTTTGGCCTCTTTGTCAAAAATCAGGTGGCTGTAGGATCATGGACTTATATCTGAGTTCTCAGTTCTTTTCCACTGATTACTGTGTCTGTTTGTAAGCCAACATCATGCTATTTTTATTTTTATAGCTCAGTAGTAGCAAAGTGTCTCTGTTGTTCAGGATTGTTTTGTGCCTGTGTGAAGATGTAAGAACTCTGATTCCTTCTCCTGCTCCTTCTGTCATCTTGCCTCCCTGCCATGAGGGACTCTTTGGAACTGTAAGATAAATAAACTCGTTCCTCTATAAGTTACTTTAATCAGTGTTTTTATCACAGCAACAGAAAAGTAACTAATACACCATCTAAAGGTGTAGCCATGTCCTGGTGCCAGTTACCATGTGACATGGCCTCTGTGTTGTTAAATTTTGATATTTCAGATTCTGGCTAACTGGATAGGTTGCCAGTATTATGGCCTCTGGAGTGTATCTGGTCTTGTTCCTTTCTCTTCAGAGCTTGGCCCAGAGTTTCTCATGAACCAGAACCAGGTTTCTGGAGGAGCCGAGACTGTGTAGAATGTTAAACCTTCCTGAATGGACCCAATATCAGGAAACACTCCTGAGGTTTCCTTTTCTTCTCTAGACAGAAAATCTCTCACACAAAAGAAGACATCATAATCACTCAAGTCAACATTATGAAAGATCATAAAGTAATAATAGTTATTAGGATCAATTTCATGCTATTGGTATTTTATTATTTCAATTTTGATTGCAAAAACAAATCACGTAAAATACTTCTTGATGGTGCCAAGTCTTTCTTAAACTTGTTCTTCTGGTCATAAACCACCTTTTTTGCATGCTTTATAAATGAGCTTTCACCCAAACTGAAGTATGTAATGCTCTTAGTATTTATAAAGCTGTTGCTAGGAAAACTGTCAAAACAGAAAATAATTGAAAGTGTCCTAAAGAGATTGAAGAATCATCTGATTCTTTGTCAAGAGAATGAAGCCTTAAAGAAATATTCAAGCTTTATTGTACCAAAGTACAGTGCAGATTTAAAGAACTATTTACTTCAGATAAAAAGAAAAATTTGACACAAATGATAACATATGTGATATGTGGTTAAAAATCACTTAGTATATGAATTTTTTAATTGTTTAGATTTATTTCTGGTACCAGGAATGAAGGTCAAATCAAGGTCATGATATTGATGGATCCAGAGTCTGGTGAAAAAACAGTCTCCTTACTTTCTACTTACATTGACTTCATCTATTAAAAACAAACAAACAGGACTGGGGAGATGGCTGAGCAGTTAAGAGCACTGATTACTCTTGTAGAGGTTCGAATCTCAGCACCCACATGGCAGCTAACAACTGTCTGTAACTCTAGTTCTAGGGGAATCTGAGTGGACCCTCTTCTGACCTCTTCGGGCATCGCATGTCCGCAAAACCTCCACAATTCTGCCTTGGTCCTTTCATCAGAGTGTCTGAATCTAGGGTGTACAAATTAGCTTTAGGGACTCCATGAAGAACCTGAATCATGTGCCCAAAACTGTGCTTTTTTTTCTTCTGAGAGGAAAGTTCAGGGTATGTTATATTGCCAAAATGATTAGTCAACGATTAGTGAGCATGAATGTAGAAGATCTTCCAGTGTTCTTCCAATACTGAAATTGTGATTATTTCAGAAATGCATTCAATCAATATGGCCATGGGAATGACTAAAAAATGTGTAATTTAATAAATTACTTTATTTAAGAATAAATGGCAAGTTGCTAGTATATGTATTCCACATCCTTTAAGATTGTACACATTGGTCAGTAATACAAAGCCAACTCTCAGTGAGTCAACATGTCAATAAAGATATGATGTCCTTGGTAGATTAAAAAGAATAGGCAGTAGCACCCCTCCCCTAATACCAACCTTGTTGTTTTATATAAGGGAGAATGTATCTAGTCGGAGGGATTCTACGCAGCTACCTATTGCTGGGTAACAAACCACCCCCAAATTAAGTGACTTACTACAATGCTTCTTAGAATGTAACACACAGTTGTGGATTGGCCATATGTTGGTGGAAACCATTTTGGGTTATATGTATACAGGCAGGCTGAAGGTTCTCCTGTTGGCTGGGATTATTTATGGAAACTTAACCTTCTCCAATATACTTCCTGGGCAAACCTATTCCTGCCCTGCTCAATGACAGATGACCAGAAATGTCAGTCTCCTTAAAGTATAATTCGGAACAATCAGGCTATTACCTTCATCTCATCTATTGTCCGAAACAATACACAGTGGTCAAGGACTGAACAGATAAATGTACTCTGTGCTCCGTGCAGTCCAGAAAATGACCTAAGATAACCATGATTTCAGTTTTTAATGAATGAGTTTATTAAACATGTATCAAGCAAGCAAAAGAATAAATAACAAGTAACAGATAGATGGATGGATGGATAGATAGATAGATAGATGATGCCTGGGGTATCCCAACTAGGAGACAAACAAAAGATAAAATCATCAAATAGGGGGCTTACAACCATCCAACAGAAATTTCCTGGGCAAGCCCTGTTGAGGCAGTTTTAAGTTATCAAGCAGTTTAACAAGTTGAACCCCCATGCTCTGGTTTCTATTGTGTTTTCTTTATCGTATGTGGTATTTCTAAGACACATCACATTGTTCCAGAAGTAAGAGATGGCCTGACTCTTAACATTTGTTTTAAGGCCAAGAGTGGACCCAAGATCTGAGTTCCTATTCCTTCAGATTCCTCTCAGAACTGTGTCCTTCAGCCAGGCTTTGATTATCTTTTTGTATTGAAACAGTATCTTCTGGATGAAATGGAGAAGTAGAAGTCAGGACCCACCCTTATCAGAGAATCTTCGATGCTGAGACCTGGAATATTGCACACACAATTGCAAACAGACATCCCATTTTTCTTCTATTGTTTGCAATGAAAAAAGACATACTGCTTTCAACACTTTGATATGTAAATCATGTGTAAAGAAATTCATTCATACTCTATTTTACACTACCTTGGGTAGAGGGCAAGAAAACATCCTGACGGGTTAGGGTCAGATGCCCAAGTCACAGAGGAGCACATGACTCAGTGAGCTTGTTTACATTATAAGCAGTAACTTTTTGTCTGCATTGTAGGTAAAAGTCTTTAGATCAGATTATGTCCATATTGTCAAAATCATTCTTAGAATCATAGTTTGATCTTTATTTATATGTCCTAATTTGACCCAAATCCAATACAGTGCCTAGGTCCTTTTATTTTATGGGTTGATCATTTACATAAGTAGTAGCCAGCAGCACTGGTACAAACCAACCTGAAGTTTCTATGCATTTTTTTCACATGTACTTTGGTCTACGGGGCTCAGTACATGAGCCTATCACTTGACTTTCACCTCAGGACTCATCAAACTAACCCTTATCATCACCACAAAAAGCATGATGTCAAATTTGAATCTCTCAGGATAATGATTACTCATGTCTGGGGATGAGCATTTAATGCCTATATGACACAAATCCTTTAGACTTGTGTCAGTTGGCACTCTCCACTAGCATGAAAAGACTAGTCAGTGGCTTATTTGTTCTGTTTCAGAAAATGAATTTATTGAATAAAAAGGGGCTAGCATAATTTCCTCTTGTGATCTTAATAATAAATAGCATTGCTAGGAAAAAAATGTTTTAAATTGACTAAAATGGTACAAAACAACAAAGAAAAGAACCGTGTTTCTGATTGACTTCTTTCTAGTATGACTGAGCGAAATTAGCTGATGTATCTGTGCTGCTCAGGAGAGACTCACAGGAGACCTCATGGTCATATCAGCCAGAGATGATGGGGAAACCCCCACAAATGGCACTGCCATCAGAAATATGGAAAAAGAGACAATATCCAACACAGTCCTCCCCCAGCAGTCACGAGAGACAGACCAAGTGTAAGGCATCCTTGGACAGTACCAACCCACTGGTCATCACAGACCACAAGCACAGAGGCTCTGAAATGGCCAACACCCAAAGGTCATCACAGACAGACTAACAGGAAAGAGCACATTATCTGGAGGCTGTCTGTGCATCACAGGAGATTAACATGAGGAACAAGAAGGGGAGCTCTGTTTAGTGATCACTGAGACGAAATTAAAAAAGGGCATCTGAGATGTACCTATTTGGGGGTCATTATAGACCAAACAAAAGGAGAAAGCTCCTCAGATGGTCTTTCTTAGCAAGAAGAGATGTAATCCTCTAGGGATATACTCCACAGTTTTTTCAATTCTTTTTTTGTAATTTTTGATTTAATTTTTGTGTATTTCATACAGGACTTCTTAGTCATCTTTATACCCCCTTCCCCATGGGAACCCTTCCATAGCCCCCTACTGGAGTTTGTGTATTCTGTAATTTGGATTAAGGCTTATCAAGTCAAGTTAGTGTCCCCAGACATCCCTTGATGCAAGTTCATCCACTGAGGTCTACTCAAGACATGAGTCCATGTCTTTAACAAGATCAACCTTCCTTCACCTAGAAACAATCAGCTGTCAATAGTTCTTCAGCTACAGTTGGGGTCTGCTGCCCATTTCCACAATTCAGTGCTGGGTTTTTGTCTCCTTGAGTTTGCATGGATCTTGTGCATGCTGACACCATTGCTGTAGGTTCAGATGAGGAAAGTCACAGGAATTTGTAGGATTCTATTTCCATATGATCAAGCACCTCCTCCCTGGCTCTTACAGTCTTCCCTCATCCTCCTCCATAATGGTGCCTGAGCCCTGAGTAGGTAGAGTTTAATATAGAAGTCCTGTCCAAGAACCCACACACTCTGCAAACTCTTATTCTCTATGCTTGGCCATTTGTGTCTTTTGTGTTCATTGCTCTCTGTTGCATGAGGGAGTTTCATTGATGAGATTTGAGAGATGCATTGGTGTTATGTCTACCCCTTGGTCTACGGCCATACCTCCCTGAACATGTCCAGTCTTGTCTGATCTCAGAAACTAAGCAAAGTCAGGCCTACTTAATACTTGGATGGGACTCCACAGGTTTTATTTATACATATTTTTCAAACCATGACTCATAAAAAGTATAACACTTTTGAGTAAAATAAACAGAAGTAAGCAATCCAAATAATAAAAGGACAGGACAATTCTCAGTTGTCTTGATGCAAAATCAAGCCCTCATGTCTGTTTATGCAACACTGACTCAAACCATTCAAAGTTTACACAGTCTCGTCCCGGCTGTCAAAGCAACTAGGATGTCAATGTACACACCATCTCAGTTACAGGTTAATTCACTGCTAAGAAGTTCCTTCTTGCCAGACACTGGCTAAAGGAACACGAATAACCTGTTATCTCTACTCTTCATTCTGTGCTGAGAGTGGTGAGGGCATTGAAGGCGAGGATTTGTGAGATGTTTTCAAGCAGGGCATAAACAAAAGGCTATCAAGGCATGAAGGAGGGCAATTAGAGTCTGTGGGATAGTTGGGAAAGGCTTCCAAGAATACATGATATTTGAGCTGAAAGAAGTTTGCTGGGCCAAATGAGGAGGTCCAAGAGTGACATGTTCAGAAACAGTGCTGTGCACTTGGCCTCCACAGGAAGAGGCATGCGCTGCTCAGTAGGGCAGTTATCCTCACTGTCCCCATGCCAGCAGCAACCTGAGCAGGACCAGGGTTCTTGGTTAGACTATTCAAAGGCTGTTGCTGTTACAGTCTGATGTATTGCATAGCTCGGCAACTTCCTATTGGATGACTGCTGAGCTGTTCTCTGATGGTGTGTTTTAGTTGACTAGCTCTTTTCTTTTTAAAACCTACTTTCATCCATGTTGTTTTTCTTGCAGAAACTGGTTAGTGACAGATATGAACTCCTGGGAACTCCTCAATTATAACAAGTGGGAGAAAACCAAACTACATGTATTACTAAAGCAAATAATCCATCTTTAAAACATTTTCTGGAATGTTCAAGCCAGACATTATTTCAATACTGTTACTACATTTAAACCATTATTCCCTTTCTGGGCAGGGTTGGCATATGCCCTTAATCTCAGCATTCAAGAGGCAGAGGCCTCTGGATCTCTGAGATCAAGGCCAGCCTGGTCTATGTAGAGAGATCCAGGCCAGCTGGGCCTATAGAGAGACGTTACCTCAAAACAGAACAAAGCACAGCACAAGCAAGCCTTCGTTCTCATGTCCCATGGATCTCCCGTTGGTAGCTCTGAGGCAAAACACGTGGTTTAACGCACAAAGTGCTTGTGAGACGGTAAGTCTTTCTGTCCATCCTTCCTTCTCCATGTTCCCATGTACTAACAGTCAGTGTGTTTCCCACCCAGCATTCTTCCAGTTTACAGTCCGGTGGTGCTGAGTTAGACTCTACTTTGTCCCTAGAGAAAGAGAGCCAGAGAGATGGGAGTTGTGAGAGTTTTATTAGGAAAGCAGTGTGTCCCCTCGTCTATCGCAGAGAACCCTCAGCTCTCTCTAGATGACTTTAATTCCCTTTCCTTTTTGGTCCTTGCTCTTGAGGTCACTTTGTTTTTAGCACATTTATCAGTTGCTTCCATGTTTCAAGATCTACAGGGATCCGGACTCTCTCTTCATCCTTGCAAATGTCTGGCCCTAACTTTCCTCACTGGAACAATTTTTCTAGTAGTGAGATCGCTCTTCTTTTGTATGATACAAGAGAATAAACATGGATTGGACCCTGAAAGGCATTTGGCAAGACTGACAACAGGATTCTTAAATAACAACTTGAAGCAAATCGAAAACCAAATTCATTTTATCCTAATGATACTTCTGATTTTATAAAGCCAAAGGACAGAAGTCATTCCGATCATTCTCTTGGTAACCAGGTCTGGGGGAATATTCTATCCCTCATTAGCAGGAATGAAGCAATGTGATCTGATTCAAAACAAAAGCATATTCACAGCTTTGGCAAGCATGCACACATACAGATAAATAAAAATAATGATTTATTCACAGTGTGTCAGTACAAAGCATTTCTAAGTGCTCTGTGTCTCACAGCTAACTTGTGGGACTAACACGGGTTTTAAACAAGGACACAGTCTGGGGAGAACCTGTACTACCGCCTCTAACAATAATGTATTGAACCGAACTGCTCAGAGTCCCACAAGGAAGGCATTGCCAGTGACTGTGAACTATGGAGTGGCGGTGTGGGGGTGGGTGGGCTCAGGGAGCACACAGGAGAGAAGCCAGCAAGAAAGCCTTTGTGCAGCTCCAAGAATGAGCGGAAAGTAAGCCTGGGACTAACACTGTGAGCAGCGCTGCAGGAGGGCCGCAGGGAAGCTCTAGCGCCTGTGGATTTTAAAAGCTGATCTGAGGAACAGATAAGCATCTCTGTGTGAGCAAAATCTTAAACAGACTGAGCTTCAGTAACAAATTACCACAGCAACAATGACCACAGATCAGGTGCCTTAAACAATAAATAGTTATTGTTCATAGTTGTAGAGGCTGGAAGTCCACTGTCAAGATATAAGCTTGCCTGGGCTCTGTTTATAACTTCTAGTCTGTTCCAGACTGCAGACCTCTGGCTTCTCTTTTCATCCTCATATGGGAACAGATCTCACTGAGGTCTTCTTCAGAACAATTCAGCATGAGGGCCAACCCCAAGGTACTATGAAAATGAAGAAGGAAGCAGACAGACCTAGGATTGCACAGACTGATTTATTACAGAACTCACTGATGGGCATATAGTCTTTAGTGGCATAAAGAGCAAGTGAATTCCTGCAATTTGGACATAAAGAAGGATATATATATATGTATACACAAAGGTGACCTCAGCCTGCTGGGATGGATCTATTTTATCTCATGATAATGTCAAGGGGTCAGGTACTTATATCCCTGCAGCCAGAGTGTGGATATAAATCTCCACATACCACTGTAATAACTTGCTATTTATTTTGCTACAAAACTATGCAGGGAAACCAGTTAGGGTTCTCCTGTGGCAGTCCTGGTAACTACTACCCAAGATGGCTGCAGTTATGTCCAGTTGAATCTATGAGGGCCTAATTCCATCATGAAGGCTCCACTGAGTGACCTAGTCATCTCCCAAAGTTTCCACGTCCTGATACTATCGAATTCTGGGTTAGAGTTTCAACACATGGATTTTGGGACAACACAAACATTCAGTCCATAATAATCACCTAAGAGCACTCCATGAATAATAATAATAATAATGTCTTAGAAAATAGGGAGCATAGAACAAAAGAAATGGCTTCAGATTATCACTGATTGTATTTCTTTTCAGTATTAGAATATATGAAGTATCTGAATACACCACTCCATCCTGCTCATGCAGAGGATTATTTGGTAGTAATATTTTGATATTTACCATTTATACTACTTTTTATATTTATATATACTTTTCTGTTGCTGTGATAAAACACCATGAGAAAAAGCACTCCTAGAAGGAAGAGTTTATTTGAGCTTACCGTCCCAGGGGAATCAGTTCATCATGTCAGGGAGGTCTGGTGGCATGGGGTGGCCAGAGCAGAAAGCATGGTGCTCATATCTTCAAGCAGTCACAGGAAACAGAGCGCAACTGGAAATCCAGGAAGGTTTAAGAACTTTCAAAGCTCAACCCCTAATACGTGCTTCCTCCAGCAAAGCCACACCTCCTAAAAACACCAAAAAAGGAGCCTCTAACTGGGGAAAAATATCCAAATTCTTGGAGCCTATGGGGGACATTGTCATTCAAGCCACCACACTATTATTGATTGACGCTATCAGGATTTATTCACAAGATTATTAATCCCACGCACTAATGCTAGACTACATCAACAAATTAGTGAATGAAAGCAGCACACCTACAGCTGGGCCCACATAAGGCTTCTGAGAAGCAGTAACTAGCGAGAGTGTGGGACATGGGGAACTTCACTTTATTCTAAGAGTGCTGGGGCCTCAGAGCAGCAAAACTGAGGCAGTGTACTTTACAACCTTGCAAAATCAAACATCTACCTAGAGAAAGCAAAAATGGCTGGTGCACAGATTCAGTGCAAAACGTGTGCTTTATGGAACTAACCCCATTTCCCTGCCCTCTGTTCCTCATTAGCTGAGTTCTTCAGGGACATTCAGTCTTCCCACTGTCTAGTATCACCCCTCTCCTGATTCCCTATCCTCTTTGATCAGGGTACAAAGCTTTTTGTAATGTAAATCCTGGGGTTTGAGATTCCCTCCTTTTCTGATTCTTGAACTCAGTCACATCGCAGATTGCCTGTGATTTTCAAGCTTAGGATGAACTAAGAGCACCAAGATAAGCAGGCCCCAGCCGCCAGCAGGGGTCGACAGGGGCCTGGGGTCATCTCCTTACCTGTGATTCTCTGACGAGCTCTAAAGGTTCCTAAAACTGAAAGTGGACCACAATAGTCGACTTCATATGGGAGGAGGTAGGGTGAAGGACAGGATGAGAGAGAGATGTTGTAATTTAGGTTATGCCTTAAAGGTGAAGGGATCTTCAGTGACAACTGAGAAATCAAAACTCACAGGAAAGAATACCAGAGAGACAGAAAGTGCAGTGGAGGCTCCAGTGATGAGTGAAGCCTGGGAGCAGGATTTTCTTCCTGTAGGAAGGCAGAGGGTGATCTGAGACCAGACTGCATGTCACACGGCAGTAAGAGGGTGTGGGCACAAGGTCTGCACCCAGGCTGTCCGGAATCTCACTCCTTGCCCCATTACTAACCTTCAGGGCAACCTCTGTGCCTCAGCCTCCTTCTCTTCTCAGCAAATAAGGATCATAATAGCATCTAGAAGCAAGAGATCTGCAGTCCATTTGGACTGCCTGGTTCAGTAAATGCTAGACCTGATTGGCTGACCAGGGTTTCCTGCATGGTGGTGTTTCTCTTAAGCATTCTGGTTTGGTTTAGTTCTGTTTTGTTTGCTTGTTGAGATAAAGACTCACTCTGTAGCCCAGCCTGACCTTGAACTCATGTCAGCCCTTCTGCTTCAGTCTCCCGAACACTGGAATTACAGATATGAGCCACCACACCAAGCTTAAATGGTCTTTTCAATAAGTTGTTTGCTTTGGGTTTTGGTGTCAGGCTATATGGACCCTGGTCAGACAGAAGTGGGAGGCCAACTAACTGGAGGCGCCTTGGGAGACATCAGACTAAGCGAGTCTACACGTGGATAAGACTGGAATGGCGCTCACCTTGACATCCCACGTTGGCTCTCAGGGCCCAGGTGTTTTCCAGCCCCCATGATCACCACTTACTTTTTCCTCCATTATCTGTCTGTCAGCCTGAAGCAAATCCACTGCAAAGTGGAAGAACATTCAACATTTCCACCTCCCCATAATAACTCTTGACAAGGTAGCTCCTAACAAGCTCATCCAAACTCTTATTTTTGTTTCTGTTGTTGCTGCTTTGTTGTTTTGTGTTTTGAGACAAGGCTCTATTAAGTAACCCTGGTATATTAGTTACTGGCCTCGTTGCTAAGACAAAATACCTTCCAAAAGCGGCTTCAGGAAGGAAGGATTTATTTGGCTCACATTGAGGGCACAGTCCATCATAAGGGCCATGTCGTATTTCCTATTGCTGTGATAAAGTACCCTACAAAAGTAACTTCAGAGACAAACAGTTTACTTGGGGTTATGCTTCCAGAGGATACTGTCCATTGGGGTGGGAAGACATGGAAGCAGGCAGGGGAAGCACGGTGGCTGGCGGGAGCAGGAGCAGACCGCATCCACACCCAGGACTCAGGAAGGGGAGTGGACACAAAGTCAAGACCCACCGAGTGACTGAACTCCCACCTCCCAAAGCTTCCACAGCCTTCCCAAACAGTGGTACCAAGTGAGAAAACAGGAGTTCTAATGGGTGAGCCTATGGGAACGCTTCACATGCAAACCACAGAGGCCACAAAGCAGACTACGGATTAAATAAATAAGGTAGACACAGAAACATCAATAAGAAAGCTTGCAAGTAACCCCACTGGGAGGCAATGGCTGTGAGAGCCAGGGGAGGAATGAGGGAATGTTTTGAGTTCTGTGCCTGGCAGGCTACCCTCACTTTTCAAATATTATCTCCGTCCCTCTTCACAATCACTTTGCAAAGTACTACTATTTATAGTCCAGATTTCGTTATGAAATCAGACCTTTGAGCATCGAGACAACTTACCAAAATCACATAGCAGGTTGGAACAAACAGCTTGCTTTGAGAAGATGTAAAGAATTTAAGGCACTTAAATATGCATAAAGAAACTCAGTAAGCAAATCATAATGACAAACAACAGAAAAATGTCATGGTGCCTAATTCCCCTGGTTTTTAGGAAGCTAAGTAACCTGGAAGGTCCCTACCTGGACAGTGGTTCTCTCTGCCAATTTAACTATTGTATGAAAGCATGCCATATAGCATTCTGCTTTTAACTCTTACAGTACTCAGTAGAGCGTGAGGTCTTGTATAGTTTGAGCTAGTAACATAGATGGCCCCTGACTACAAATTCCCCCCAGGCTTGTTCACTGGGGATGTGGTTCCCACTTGATGTTCTTTTTCAAAGTGACCTAATCAATGCACTATCCCCTGGTGAATTCATAATCTGATGATAATGTTAAGAGATGGTGAAAGTAGAAGGTGAGGATTAATTAGAGGAAGGATGGCACGGGGGCGGGGGTCTTGGATACCTTATCTCACTCTGACCTCTTCCTATAGTCTGTCCTTTCTCTGCTTCTTGGCCTCTATGATGTGAGCTGATTTGCTCTGCCATGCCCCTCACTATCAGCATGATAGACTGACACCTCTAAAACTATGAGCTAAAATAAGTCCCTCATCCCTTCAGTTGCTTCCTCCAAGTATTTGGTCAAGAGACAAAAGTGACTTGCCAATATTTAATACTACTGTTATTGGCTGTGTGTTAGACATTAAATGATTTGCCCAACTACAGGCCAATGCAATTGTACTGATTACATTTAAGGTAAGCTAAGCCAATATTCTGTGGGCCTGGTACAATAAATGAATTTCTGGCCTAAGATATTTTTAATCTTTAATGAATTTATTAGGATCTAAATCCATCAAATTCAAGAAACATCTGCATGGGAGAGAGGAGCTGTCTGAGAAGGTAAAGTCTAAACACTAAGGAAATATTCATTCATGGAGCTCAGGCACTGAATCAAATAATTTCAAGTATTTTGCCAGCAATATGCAAGGAATTAGATAACTTATGAAAATGAAATGTCCATGAAATACTTTTAATTTGTTGCTTTGCCATGCCTACAGTATAGAAGCCTGGAAGTTTCTTGGCTATAACAAATGTCCTTTCTTTCCTATTAATACCATCCAATCACATCAAGTTGAATGACCTGAAAGTCAACATGAAGGCTAATTGGTAAAGTCTTGGATGAAGGCAGAAACCTTAGTGATTTTAGCCACTTCTGTCTCTTAAATGCCTCACACAATGCCACACACATTTAGTCAATATTTTGTAAATTGAATTATTGCATTCATTGCTAAAATGACAGCATTTCTCTTTGTGTGTGTGTGTGTGTGTGCATGCACACACAACTGTGTACTTATGTGAATTTATGTGTACCATATGTATACAAGAGTCCATGGAGACCAGAAGAGAGGGGTCAGATCCCTTCAGGTCCCTTGGAACTGGAATTATAGGACATTATGAACTGCCACATGGAAACAGAGTCCAGATCCCTCTGAAAGAGCTGTTATTACTCTTAACCACTGAGCCATCTCTCTGGCCCCCAAACACATATTTTAAAAAATGTTATTTATCTGCTTTCAATAGTTTTGAAAAATCACATTAGGATTATAGAACACACATGTGCACATGCACACACCCAACAGATCATTTGGGCTAGGCAGTGATTGAGAAGCACGGCACTGAAGACCATAAAGGGCATGAAGAAGGATTACTGCTCCTCCCTGCCCCATATGCCATTGGAGTAATGGCTTTGTCTGCACCTGACACTAACACCCAGTTCATGGAAAATGCAATAGGACCATTCATTGACTCTCAAAATGGGACGGCCGTAGTCAGAAATTCAAAGCTATGCTGTTCCTTGTGCTTTCAGATGGAGCATCAGCTGGCTGAGCAAGCCTTCCCCATGCCCCACCCTGAGACCCCAGGACACCACTGGCAGTGGTAGCAGTTGTGTGCTTCTTCCTCATCAGTCACACCCATCAGGAGAAAGACACTCCGCACAGCTTCCTCTCAGGAGTGTCAACTGCCCCACATCCTCTGGCCAGAATGTGTCCAATGTCCATCCTAGGATCTGTCCTTTTGGAAGATGACTCCTTGGAACAGGGGGCTTACCTGGGGTTTAAACTGGATTCTGATTTACACACACACACATACACACACACAAATAATTATACTTTTTTATACTTTTTATACCTTTTTAAAAATACTTTTCCAGCCTTGCATGTTTTTCTATAGCAACAGGAAACTGGGTAATGTCAATAGTTTCCTTTTTTAATGATTCTTTAGATGCTACAAAATTATAGCCCAAGCTCTCAATTTTATTTTATTTTGGCATAATGTATATAATTTTATCTAATTAAAGGGAAAAGCCCAATCAAAGTTCCTTTGTTGACTAAATTAAAGTATTGAGCACAAATTTACAGGATTTCATGACAAATTGGGAGTATATATGAACATTCACTTAACTTAATTTTCCCTGGCATTTTTAGAAATATTTTAACTCTTCTTATTTCTAAGTTTTGTTTACAATAATTAAAATTTTCCAAAAGCCTCAAAAGCTAAAATGTTATTAACCCGTATGAGTTGAGCACAATGATTAAAACTTTCTAACCAAGAAATAAAATTATTGGTAAGGGTGTGTAGGAAAGGTAAGCCTTGTGCCCTAATGGTGGGCAGACCCTGAGGACAGCCATTATGAAAAAAAGCGGGGAGCCTCTCAAAAACAGTCCCAGACACCAGAATGCCGAACACACACCTGCGCCCTGTTTGCTCTGGCATTATTCACCGTAGACAAGAAACAGAAGCAACAGAACTGTCTGTCACTGGAAAAATGAATAGAGACAATATAAACATTTGCAGTAGCTCTCGGCCCTTTCAAAAGTAACAAGTCCTGTCCTTTCAACAAGAATAAAACTGAAGGGCATGGGCCATTAGTGGAGGTGAACTCCTTTAATCCTAGCACTTGGAAGGCAGAGGCAGGTGGATCTCTGAGTTTCAGGTCAGCCTTGTCTACATAGTAAGTTTAAGGCAGCAAGGTTATACCGTAAGACTGTGTAAAATAAATTTTGTTGATTTTTGTCCTTGAGGAAAAAATGAAATTCAATTAATTGAAAAAGAAGGTAATCCAAACTGTAGGGAAAAAAACTGATATTTTTGAAAGAGACTCATCCAGAATTCTCTTACAATAATCCTTTATGCAAATGTAATTGATTACATATACACAAATACACACAGTTACAAACATACAGAATCACTAAAACACTCATGGACCCATGTCTATTCATTCAACAAGTCCTTACTGAGCAGCCTTCTGCAGCCACACTCTGCACTAGCAGTCGACGGAAGTGGGAAGTCATATGGATTTGTCCTCTCTTTTCATACGGAATAAGTATTAAACAAGTAATGGTAAAATAATCAATTGCCAGTGTGGTAGGGGCTACAATACATATTTAATAGAGGCTTAGTTCCTTTGGGAACTATTTGGTGCTCTGGAAGGAAACTGATGCTCCCAGAATACCAAGAGACAAAAAGAGCAAAGAGACAAAGGATAAAGAGTGAAGATGGGGATTCAGCTGTGCTGCTGTGAGCCTGCTGGCCACAGAGGATCCTCAACTGTGTAACTGAGAAGTCCAGGCAGGAGGAAATGGCGTCACACGTGTATCTTGGGTTTGTTCTCTGTTTTGTAAAACAAGGTCTCAGGCTGTTACTCAAGCTTGTCTCCAACTTATAAGTTAAAGTGATCCTCACCCCTCAGTCTCCTGACGAGGTAGGGCTATAGTATCTGTCGCAAAACTTGGATCACATATATATTTTCAAAATGGATTCTGACTAAAGACATGATTTCTAAGAACTAAAGCTTAGAGGGTCAAGAGAAGGGAAGTGACCCTAAGAGTACTATGGCAAAGCATGCCAGAGAGGAGAGAGGTTCAGCCAGATGGGGCCCAACAGACTCTGAAAGGTGTCATAAGCAGGGCATTGCAGACTGAGGCACCTCTGACCGACCAGTGGACAGATAGTCTGTGTTTTCCATGTCAACGACCATTGCTGTGCACCGTCATATGCACTAAAGTGTAACATGATTAAGTTACCCAATCATATATTCCTGGGTAGTAATATATATATATATATATTAGTTTGGATCTTGATTGCCCTAAAGATCTTTGGCGGTTTGGTCTCCAGGAAGGCACTTTCGGAGGCCATGAAGAGCATTAACAGCAGAGTATTACAGGAGGTCTTCGGGTCACTGTGAGTGAGCACTTACAGGGGAACACAGACTATGACTCCTTCCTTGTTCCTTCACTTTGTAGACGTGAGTTTACACCCCCGTCAGCCATACACTGAGGTGCTGCTTCACCAGAAGTCCAAAGCAATGGGGTGCACCAATCACAGGCTGACAGCAACCCCCAAAAACCTCTTCTCTTTATATTAAGTTGATAATCAGTTACTTTTTATAGTAGTAGAAAACCAATGATAACTATTTTTAAATTTCTATATTAGGAAGAAGCTCCAGTGAACTCCCTCATCCACGTACCCTGTGAGTTTGTCCAATGACTTCCCCATGATAAATTTTTAGCCCTGGAATTGATGCATCCAAGGATGGAGATCTGTAGAACTGTGCTGCAACCCAGGCAGCTTAATAACATTCCCATTTCTACAGAAGCATGCAGGGCCTCTCCTCACATCTCCAGCTCTTTTTCTAATCTTTGAAAATCTGAAGGCCAATTTGTTTTCTTCCCCAGAAGATTGGGTAGTTTGACCATTTACTCTTTCATGACTGACCTTTTCTCTTTCTTCTCTGTATTCTTTCATTATTCATCTATAGGAAGTTGAATTTGGTAGACTGATTTATAAAAAGTCTTTAAGTTCTAAAGATTGCAGCCTTTGGCAGTCATCGATATACTTGAGGTCATTTTTCTGAGTTTGGTCCTTGTTTTTTTTAATAGGAAATTTTAAGTTTTATTTATTCGTTTATTTTATGTGTATGAGTGTTATGCCAGCATGTGTGTAAGTATACCCGGTTCAGGCAGTGCCCAAAGAGATAAGAAGAGGACAACGGATCTCCTGTAACTGGAGTTACAGACCATTATTAGCTGCCATGTGGGTGCTGGGATTCGAACCCAGGTCCTCTGCAAGAGCAGCCAGTGCTCTTAACTGCTGAGCCATCTCTCCATCCCAGTACTCACTTCTAAAATTTCCTCTGATTTTAGAACTGTATTAAATTGTGTGTGTGTGTGTGTGTGTGTGTGTGTGTGTATGTGTGTGTGTGCGCGCGTGCCAGTTTCTCCCTATATAACTACTCAGGTCTGCACTGATGCAACTGTCACAATAAGAGAGTGAGCATGCTCTATATTCTGCTTCTTCAAACTCTTTCTATCCTTGAGGCTATGTATTGAGGTTTTGGGCTTCTCCAGCCTGCTTTTTTCTCAAAGTAGTGCTTTCCCAGTATTTTGTTTTTTTCTTAAAATTGCTGCACTTTCTACTATATGGTTAAAGTAGTATTAGCAAAATGAGTAGAAAATCGCCTCTATTTCATGTAGTTGCTGAAATACAGATACTGCCCTTCAGAACAAAAGTGTCCTTAAAAAGCCTTGTTTGAAAAGGGAGTTTCATAAGACATTCAGACTCATGTTCTGCACAAATAATCTTAAAGTTTACAAGTCTGTCATTCCAATTTGCCATCTTGGTAATAATGTAGAAATTGCCATCTGTGGTTTTGAAAGTATCCTTTCTTAAGATACAGACGCGTCACTGGCATTTCTTCTTCACGTTCAGGAGGCAGAGAATCCAGGCCGATGGAAATTAGGAATGTACACCTAAAAAACATGCACCTTGGTAAGCACATAACTGAAATTAAATTCAGAGAGGTTAACCAACTTTCCACAAGCTAGATTTAGCCATTTCTACTCCTATAAATATCAGAAAAAAAAGCATCTCTTCCATGTTCTTGGCAACTTTAGATATTATCACTATTTCACAGTCCGAAAGATGGAAACTGATAATTCTCTGTGGTCATTTAATGTGATATTCGGCTACTGTCAGAGGTGGGACACTCGCATTGTCTCTATGCCTCTTAGTATCTTTATATATTGATCGACTTTTTGAAATTGTATAGGTTGCACAATGTGATATTTGCATATACTATATATACTAATGGTATGAATGTAATTATAAAAAAATAGGAGCACTTATTTAAATGATAAACAAAAAATGTAAAATCAATCAATAATACTGAAATTACAGGAAAAATCTTCCCCTCAGAATTTTGCTCTAGTGTCTACCAGCATCCTATACTGGGGCAGAGAAACTGACACCAGCTATTTTTACCTTTTCTAAGCTTGCTGATTTGTGAGTGTGTGTCTGTGTGTGTCTGTGCACACGTGTTGATCTCTGAAAATCTGGGTAGTTTCTTTTACTCCTGTGTGCTGTGAAATTCTAAGATGAAGAGCCTCTATCTACATACTCACTAATTCATTAGGCAATGTATATTTTTACTCTTCTGACTCCTCCTCCTGCTCCTCTTTTGTAGAATGCATATTAAAGCACAAAGACCGTTTTAGTTGTTTTTTGTTTTGTATTATTTTGATTTTTATGAGTCAGGGTCTCACTGAGTTGCCCAGGCTGGTATCAAATTCATGAACCTCCTGCTTCAGCCTCCCAAGAAGCTGGATTTAAGGCCTCAGGCACCAGGTCCAACTTTGAGAGTGCCTTGAGATGACGACCTCACCTGTCTGGTATGGATTGGCTGTCAGTGTCTACATGCAAAGTCCCACAAAGGCAGACTCCCGCATACAGGCATACCTTCTCCAGCACGGTTTGTCTTTAGCCTGCTGGGATAAAGGCCACTATTTTGTTGGAGAATTTTTAATGTGATAATTTTTCCTTTTTCCCTGAAGATTCGCCAGTTCCTGATGAAGAGCTTTTAGATAAGTTGCCTGAGGGGGTCAATGTCACTCATTGTCAATGGGAAAATGAAAGAGACAAATCTAATCAAGGTCAGCTAAGTGGTAAAAACTGTCCCTGGTGAGCCCTGGCCTCGGCTGCACCTCCCTCTGCTCTGGGGCAATCAGTTCTTCCTTCTGCTTGCAGCTGCGGGAGGCCCCCGGGCTGGGTTTGGGGAGGGGGCGTCTGCCCTCTGACTCTGCCCTTCAGCTCAAAGTCACAGGCAATTCCTTTATGAAAACCGTTTCAGAAAAATAATGTTACATAGCACAAGAGAGATATTCTGTGTCTTAAATGCCATTCTCAATAATTTACCATTTTAAAAATCTGTCATTTTCACAAATTATACTACATTATCTATGCAACAATCACAAGAAAGTGTCACGGGAAAGGGGAAGCCAGTGGCCAGTAGCTTGGAGCAGAAACTGGGGGGCCGAGGTGGGCTTTGACAATAGGCTGACGTCATCCAAATTTTAAATCTGGCAGTTTCCAGATGTATAGCTTTGAACAACTTTCCCTCACGAGGAAACAAATACTGATGCAGAAGGTCACCTACTCTAGACAGCAAGAGGAAAGCACACAGGGTGAAAGCTCCAAGTGGCTCACTTCAGTTACAGTGAGAACCGTCTTTACACTTACAAGAAGAATGTTTGGTTAAAACAGTAAGGCCAAGAACAGTACAGATGAGAGACAACGAATCTTGCAGCCAAGACAGCCAAGTGAACTTGAGAGAGACAGGCTTTGCGCGGCAAGGCATCAGCGGGGTGACAGTGTAGCTTCCATGAGTACCCCAGGCAGTCTCACCTCCCACCATCCCTGCTCCTTCCCATCCCCCCTCGACCCCACTGGTCTGGAGGAAATACACTCTAGGCACTGTTGTTCTCTTACCTATTCTTGCATCTAATAAAGCTCATTATAACCGATCGTTTCTAAGAAAACCTCTACCTATTTCAAGAAAGAGACTCCAGACCATCCCATAGACAAAGAGCTAATTAAGATGAACTAAGAGTAACCACACTACTTTATGGTAGCTGTGAGAACAAGAAAAGCTTAGTATAATAAACATTTGGTTTAGACACCAGCAGGGTCAGAAGTAGGCAATGCCAGCTAGTGACTAATGGCCAGGAGACAGTCAAGGTAAAGACTGAAAAGAGAGGTTCTCCAACCAACTCTGACTAGGTAGGCAGCACTTGAGCACAATGTGATCCTCTCTCTTTTGGACCAGGAAAGCATGCTTCAAATGTGAGGTCTTTTAATTGGCCAATAATTTACTTCCGCCTTTGTTCAGAATCAGCTTGCCTTGGCAACCCACTCAGGCCTCTCTCACTGGGCCGAGAGTTTTATTTCCTCCTATACTAAATCTTTGTACCATTGGGATCTTCCTCACCTTTTCTTAATTTCTTACTTTTCTGTAATTTTCTCTAATAAAGTTTTCCTTCATTCCACTTTCTCTTCATCCACATCTCTAATCATCATTGTTATGGAGCAATCAACTTGGGAGCCACTGTCCCAGGTTGATCTTTGGTGACCCTGAGGGTCAGCACTCTAGGTGCTTGGGCCAAGCACAATAGGGCCATGAAAAAGCCCATTACTCTGAGAAAACAGCATCAAGGGTACATTTGGGGGGGAAGTTTTTTAAAAATTATATTTTAAATATTAGGTTGTAGACTACAATAAATATTGGCCCCAATTCTATCCTGGATCATCACTCTATGAATTATATATGTAGCATGTATAACTATCTCACCTCATTAGCATACACTGTGCAGTGAAACATAGGCTAAGTTACATTGTCAAATATAATAACATCAACCGTTTCTTAAATGCCTTGGTCAATCTGTGCCATACCTTGGAGAGAGTATTTCCCACCTAAAAGCAAAAGCATCTGTGATAGCACTATTTCACATCTGCGTGACCTTGTACCTGCGGGTCCGAAAGTGAAATTAAGAAAAATAGGCATTTAGAAGAAAATTGTGCCCTTTTCTCACAGTTTCTGCCACATTACCATTGTTTGCAGAGCCTTGGATACATTACTGTTTTCAGCATCATCAGACAGAACCTCCGTTCAGACAGACCCTCAGTTTAGTTGGCGTGCTTGGCTTCCTATTAAGTTTTCTAACCACACGCTAGAAGCTATAACACATCTCTGTCCACACCTCATAGAATTACTTTCCTCAAATACCATCCATCATTACCGGAAATCAAGAGGGAAAAAACGAGGAGCCACAGCGCCCATGCCGGCACAATACGGAGCACATCGATCAAAGTCCCAAGCTTAGTTTATGTTTTTCTTATGCGATCTAAAATTGTGTTTTCTTAGTAAATTACTAAAATCGTCAGAAACGGCCCAGAAACCACCCAGCACAGAGACCCCAGAGGCCTTCTCTCTGAGGAAGCTGCTTCTGCAAGGTACTAAAATGCTTATTGGGCAATTAGCTACCACATTAGCTTAAATACACTCAGCAGATAAAGCAAGCCTAAAGTGAACATTACTGCTTGAAAGACTGTACTGACTTTGTAGGTCATAAACAAATAAATTAATAAACATAGTTGGTGTTCGACATACACTAATGAGTCTTATAAATCTCTCCCTCTTTGCTCTCTTTTCAGTTTTTTCACTCTGTTCCTTTACCCACACTTCATCTTTAAACCACAAGGAAGCAACTACATTAGCCATAGATTGCTAGTCCCAGAGGCGGTGGAGGGGAAGAACAGATACTCTGCCCTCCGATGTGAGACCCCATGCGACTCAGAAATGGGCATTCAAGGACCGAGAACTGGTGTGTTTTATTTAGATTTGCATCAGCAAGTCTGGGGAAGATCCTGTGTAAAACGAAGATTCCAGGAACATCAGCTCCACGGATGAGTTCATACGCACACATCACTAAGGTCACAGTGTGATATTAATGAGAGAGGTGCCAGAAGAATGTCTGACACACAACAAATGCTCAGCAAGTGTTAGCTCATTCAGCAAAACGACTAGCCCAGAATTCAGGAGCAGAGCTGCAGATAGCAGATTAGCTGCTTGTAGTGTGAGGCCAGGTGCAACTGTTTAATCTCACCTCCTGTTCTCCATTCTCCCCAGACCACTGCAGATCCCTCTTTACATCCAGAGATTCGTGGCAATACTTTTATCAATAACATAGGGAAATTTTTGTATTTAAAATGCATAATTCAGTGTCATTTAGCATATTTACACAACACGCTACCATCAAACACTGTCCAGTCTTGAAATATTTCCGTCATCCACAGAAAAAGCCCCATACCTACAGCACCCAATGTTCCTACAGCTTAGGAAATCCTAATTTACATTAGTGCCTATCTTCCCAATTATCTTCTGAGACTGCATAACTACAGGCCTGCCCCTGTAGCTTGCTTGTGTCAAGTAGTTAGAACAAATGTAACAGACAGCAGAGGTTTGGAGACTGGCTTCTTTCGTAGTTTATTCATGCTGTCTCATTGCCATTCCATTGCTTTATCAGTAGTTCATTGCTATTTACAGTAAAATGATGTTCTGCAATATAGATAAGCCATCCTTTATTAATCATTTTATCAGCTTATGGTCAGTTAGGCTGTTTCCACTTTAGGAATGGTGCTGCTTTTTGTATATGTTTTGTATGGTTATTGATTTTCACTTAATTTAATAATATATCTATAAAACCACTTTAGAGTAATTCTATGTTTAATATTTTTAAAAACTACCAGCACTGTTTTCAAGTATCTATATCATCATACAGTTCACCAGCAGTGGATGGGGGATCCAACTTTCCCAAATCTTTGTCACTGTTTTCTATTGTAGGTACCTAATAATGGTAGATGTATTTGAGGTTTTGTGTTACTTTTCCCTTTTAACTTGTTGAACATATTTTCATATGTTTATCAAACATGTGTGTAACTCTTCCAGGGAAATATCTGTTCTAACCATCTGTCCATTTTGTAAGACTTATTTTAATTATGTACATGTGTGGATGGATATGTGTACATACGTGCAGGTGCTTGAGGGGGTCAGAGGAAGGTGTCGGATCCCCAGAACTGGAGTTACAGGCGGTTGTGAGATGGCGATGTAGGTGCTAGGACCAGAAGTCAGGTCCTTTGCAAGAGCACTCTGCATCCTTAACCACTGAGGCGTCTCTTAGCACCTCATTTGTCTATTTTTAAACAAGTTTATCTATCTTTATTGAGGTAGACTCCTTTATATATCCTAAATCCTACACCTTTATCAAATATATAATCTATAAACATTTTTTCTTATTCTTTGGGGTTATTTTCTACTTCTTGATCATGTATTTTTAACACAAAGGATTTCAATTTTCATAAATCCCAATTTATCTACTTTTTGTTGCTTATGGTTTTAGTGTTGTAAGAAAATAGCCATCAATGTGCAACCCCAATTGATGCATCTAAAATGCTACTCCTACACCTAAGGCTCACGGAACATTGCAAAATGGGAGATAGAAAGATTGTAAGAGCTGGGGGACCAGGCTAGATGCCTGCTGCTAGATAGTGTCATCAAGACCTGACAGGGAATTTGTACCCATGAAATGGCAACAATATGGTGGCCTGAATAAGACTTGCATAATGACAAAACCATTTGACATGTGAATAGGGAAAATTTCACAAGATCCCACCTCTAGATGAAGAGCTGCAAGCCATCAGTGGCTGCTGAGAGATGGAGAATCGGTTTTTTCCAGGCACAGGTTATCCAGTCTCAAGTGGTCATCTCTAAACACATGTAAAACACTAAGTGAATGGACTCGTTAGGTTTATGTGAGTTAGCCTTTATTGTTAAATAATATTCTATTGCACTGGACACACCACATTTTGTTTATGCATTTACTTGTTTATAGACATTGGGATCGTTTCTCCTTTTGGCTGTTATGAAAAGGCTGCAATGACAATCAATATAGAAAATATTTCTTTCAATATTTTGTGCGCTTCTTCTTGGAATTTGAATATTACATGAAATTTTCCTTTTGGTTTTGGAGGCAGAGTATTATGCTGCTGGCCTAGAAACTGCTGTGTAGCTGAGGATGACCTCGAGCTCCTGATTTCCTGCCTCTACTTCCCAAGTTCTGGCATACAGGTGGGAGCCACCATGCCTGGTTATATTTAGATTTTTGAAACTCTTTCAAGTTTTTCTCCACCAAGGTTATAACATTTTATGCTCTCACCAGAAATATTCCAATTTTCTATATTTTTCCTAAAAAAAAATATGTGATTCTGGGTTTATTCTAATTATTATTATAATTATTACAGTCATCTTCATAGATATAATGGATATCTCATTGTAGTTTTAATTTACAGTTATCTAGCGATTAAGGGTGTGCACCGCCTTTTATGTGGTTCTTGCCTTGCCATTTGTAATGCTTTTCCGCAGAAAGGCCTATTTCAGACTTTGTCTATTTGTAAATTGAATCTTCTGTTTTTCTGTAGTTGTGTTTCAGGACCCTGTGTGTGTTAAGGGTCCTGCTATTTTCCTAGTTCCATCACTTTCTGTCACGTTGCACAGCCCTTACTATTTTAACGTAACACATATTTCTTTACTTCATATTTCTGTTGATTACTTTTTCTGCTACTACACTGTCAGTTCCAGGAGTGGAATAAAGTCTGTTGATATTTCCCAAGCACAAAGAACGGAAAACATGATACATGTTTTGCACTTATATAGTATCTACTAAAGAATGAACAGATTATAACTCTAAATGACTACACTCGCACCCCCCAAAAAATAGCTTCTATGATTTCACCTCTGTAAGTTGTAATCAGAAAGAATATAATCAACGATATTTATTTAAAAAAACTTCATTTTATAACCAAAAACTCCCATGTTTATAATAGAACCATAGGTCTGCTCACAGGGATTTTTATTAGAATATAGGATTTGATCACAAGTAACATACCTAGACATTAATAACCAGTTGTTTATGAACAGCTTATTTAAGATAACAATAGAATATCCCGATTACATACTGAAAAGTTATGTAAGATATTTTAATTAGTGGGTAGGGCCACAGAAATCTGTGACTCAAAAAGATACAAGATGTGAAAATAAGCAAGTGCTAGACATTTATTCTTCAGCTTAGAATAATGTGATACCTACAGATTACATTTTTGGAGAAAGTAATCAATCAAAAATATATAAGAATAATTATGAATCTGATATAGTGCATGACTGCAATCTCAGCACTTAGGAGGAGGAGTGCAAGTTCAGAGCCAGATTGGGATGCTACAGAGTGAGACCCTGTCTCAGAACAGACGAAAACTAACTACAGTGGTCCAAATACATAACCACTGGCAGAGTCTGGAAGGATTCACTGGTGTCGGGATATGTAATTCTTTAGACACCTCAAACAAAGTAAATTTATAATGTTGATCCACAGCTGGACCTGACTAATGGAGCCAAGATGGGCTGTCCAAGGCGTGGAAATGGGAGCACAAATCTCCAACAAATATGGAGGCAGAATCCGGGGTGAAACCTGAACTGACGCAATTATCAGTGCCAAATACATGTTGACTCTAGAATTTAACACACTCTTTCAAAACAAGAGAGGCCATAGTGAAGACCCAAGCAAAAGGCAATGAAATAAGAAAATGAAGAGTTATCTGGTGCAAGAATTCAGAAATCGGTCAGAGTGACCGGTGTGCGGAAGCAAAACCGGAGGACTGGCAAACAGAAAGGAAGTTCTTAGCTTACCGGAAACTAGCAGAAAGGAGCTGAAACTCCAGTTACTAGGGATCTATAGTGCCCCCACAACACTCCAAAATCCAGTCAAAGAACCGGAGAACGATGGGAGGGAACCAGACAGTATATGGTTTTTTGTGATTACTTTTACTCGGCACAGTGTTTTCAAGGTCCAAAAAATGCTCTAGCATGTCTGTGTACATTTTTAATTGCCAAATAATACTCCATTGTTGGCATATACCTTACTTTGTTCATCTGCATGTTGGTTGATGAACATTTGGGTTGTTTCACATTTGAGTTATTATTAATAATGCTAGTATGAATAAATATCTGTGTATGCTGTTAGTGTGATATGTTTGAATTTTCTTGAGTATATACCAAGAAGCAGAATTGTTGGGTCGTATGGTAAATCGACATTTAACCTTGGACCTGACATTTCCTATCAGCAATATGGGGATGTTCCAGTTTCTCTTCATTCCTTCTAATACTTGTTGAACGATGTCATCTTAGATATCCTGGTGGCTCTGGGTGTGAACTGGTATCTTGTTGTGGTTTTAATTAAGGATGGTGCATATCTTTTGATGTGCATTAGCGTATCTTTTCTGGAAAAAAATTTATTTAAATCTTTTCTATTTTCAAATTTGATTATTTGGCTTTTTGTTATTTTGATTTGTTTACTCTAAGTACACTATAATTTACTTAAATCTTTTGTATATAATTAGGCACAAATCTAAAATGTCTTGTTGCCATTGTTTCCCTGTCAATCAAAACGAGGTCCTATTACCAACATCAGAGTTTATATGAGAGTTAACTGCATATAAAACATAACAGTAACTGAAGTGTTATAAGTATTTGAGAAATGAGACTCAAGTCCAAAATGACTCATTAATGGTAGAAAATAATCACTGTACAATTAGGATTCTGTAGTTGGAGATTTGAAACAGTAATTAAATAAAAATCATTATAATTATACTTAAAGTCTTGTTATAAACAATTGTGAAACATTTTAAATCAGGAACTTATCCTCAAAAGACTCATTAGGTTATATTAAAATTATAGACATTCAGTAAAAAGTAAAGTGCCATAACTAGAAAAGTTGACAGAAGGAAGCGATGATAAGACTCACTACATACATAAGACTTACTACAACATAAGACACTAACATAGTATTTAAAACAATTATTTGGCATTCATCATTATGTGAGTTTTGTGTGCTTTTTGCATGGTTGGCTAGTCAACAAGTATACCAAGATTTCTGCCTGTCATGAAAGGGTTAAGCTGGTCTTGTGAATGAATACCAACTGTGGCTTGGTATTCAACAAAGGTGTGTGCCAAGAAAATAGCACTGAGCTAGTTTTTTTATTTCAGTTTTATGTTCATTGCTAAGCAAGAATGATTAAGAGGTAGCCTTCCCTCTCATCGATCTCACACCCCCACCTACTCAGCTTGATGAGTTTCCCAGATCTAACCATCCCTCTCTGTGGTCCTGAATAGCTTCAGTTGCCAACTTGACACCTGGGAGAAGGAACCTCATTTGAGGAATTTCCTCTGTCATATTGGTCTGTGACCATGTCTATGAGGCATTATTTGATTATTGAGTAATGTGGGAGAGCCTAGTCCACTGTGGACAATGACACCCCTGGGATGGGCCTGGGTTGTATAAGAAAGCAGGGTAAACAAAGGTCAGAGTAGAAAGCCAATAAGCAGCATTCCTCTGTGGTCCATTTCAGTTACTGTTTCCAGATTCTTCCCTGTGTTCCTGCCTGGCTTCTCTCAAGGATGAGCTATGATAGGCTATGTAAGAGAAATAAACTTTTTCCTGCCCTAGTTGGTTTTTGTCACAGTGTTTCATCATAGCAACAGAAACCTAACTATACACAAGCCTAACCTGGGTTACACTACTCAAATACTGGCTCAGCCTGGCCAGTTCTCCAAAACATCACTCACCTTTTCTGCTGTCCCACACTCCAAGACATAGATGGGGCTGACAGAGTGGGCATCATCCAAACAGGCTCATTCAAGAGTTACATTTACACAGTTTCTTGGTTAGTGCCAAACTGGAATCACTCTGTCACTCCAATCAAAGGTCAACAACACCAAGTACCTGAAGGACTGACCTATCAAATCTTCATATCTATTTTTATTGTGAAACAACAAAAATAGAACCAAACTTTGACTCAGTAAAGGCAAGCTAAAAGTACTTATCAAATACACAACCAACAAAAGAACAATATGCCCAGTTCACATAGCAAATATATGAATAAAATGAGAGTCCAAGATACTGTCCCCTCTAAATCTACTAGTCCTATAGAAATGTTCCATAATGAGCGCTACATAGATGAACCACAGGACACAGACTTAAAGGGAACAATCATAAACAGGAACAAAGACTTCAAGAAGCTTAAAGAAGGTATGAAAAAGAATCTCAGTGAACTTAAAGAAGAAAGAAAGAAATTCCTGAGTGAAGTTCAAGAAAGTACAAACTTAGAGCTGAACAAAATGACAAAGACAATTCAAGACATGGAAACTGAATTCAGTAAAGACACAGAAATAATGAAGAAGGGACTGGAGAGATGGTTCAGCAGTTACGAGCACTGACTGCTCTTTCAGGGCAACTGAATTTGATTCCCAACACTTATGTGGCAGCTAACACCCATCCATATCTCCAGTTCCAGTGGAATTCAACACTCTCTTCTGACCTCCTCATGACACAGGCTCCACATGACACAGATGCACTTCATGCAAGTAGGAAACACACTCAAACACAAAATAATAAAATTTCTAAAAAAGAAATAGTGAAGAAAACTCAAGCTGAAATAAAAATTAAAGTAAAAACTCAATCGCCCATTTAGACAACTTACCTTTAAAATGAATTTCAGGACTTATAGTACAGGAATTGAATCACTCAATCAAAGAATATGATGAATTTTTTAAAACATAGAAAAGAAATATGAAGATATTTTAGGAAACAATGAAAAACCAAATCTATGAATTACAGGTTTAAAATCCCAAGTCAATGGCATAGACCAGATCTTCAAGAGGATCATAGAAGAAAACTTCCCCAAATTAAGGAAAAACATAACTATACAAGAAGCACACAGAACATAAAATAGACAAGACCAGAAAAAGAAACTCTCCACAGCATACTATCGTTAAATATTAAGTATATATAAGAGAGGGTATTAAAACCTGCAAGAGAAAAACCACAAATTGCATATAAAGGAAACTTTGTAAAAATAATAGAGGACTTCACAGGGAAACCTTAAAATCCAGGAGAGCTTGAAGTTTTAAAAGACCAAAGATGTCAACCCAGACTACTTTATCCAGAAAAGCTATCTGCCATAGTTGAAAGAGAAAAGAAAATTTTCCATGATATAAGCAGGCTGATGGAATTCATGTTCACTAAACCAAGATTACAGAGAATACTGGAAGCCATACTACAGATTGAAGAGAGGAATAAACACAAGTTGGTTGAATGGATCAAGAAACAAAATCCATGTCTTTGTTGTCCACAATAAATTCAAAAGTAGAGACCACCTTAGAGTGAAAGGATGGAAGAAAGAATTCCAAGCAAATAGGTCCAGGAAAAAAGCAGGTGTTGCTATTCTAATGTCTAATAAAATAGACCTAAAACCAAAATTAATCAGACAAGATAAAGACTACTTGTTCTGATCAATGGAACAATTAACCAAGAAGACATTACAGTTCTAAACATATGCACCAAACTGTGAGACTCCCAATTTCATAAAAAGTTTATGATTGGGCTTCAAGGCACAGATTAATCCCAATTCAGTAATACCAGATGATTTTAACATTCCACTTTCTCCAATAGACAGGTCATCTTGATTGAAAATAAACAAAGAAATATCAGAATTAAATGACATCCAAGATCAACTGGACCTAACAGATATCTACAGAATATTCCACCCAAATGCCAAAGAACATAAATTTTTTTCAGCAGTCCATGAAAGTTTCTCAAAAGTATATCACATTCTGAGACACAAAACAAATCTAAACAAATAGAGAAAAATTAAAATAACTCAGGATATCTTATCTTACCACAGTGCAATCCAGCTTTAAACCAATAACAAAAGATTATCTAGTAATTGCAAGAACTTATGGATATTAAACAACACACTACCAAATGATGAATGGGTCAAGGAAAAAAAATCAAGAAAGAGATTAGAAATTCCCTGGAATTGAGTGAAAATGAAAATACAGCACAACAAAACCTCTAGGACACATTAAAAGCAGCCTTAAGAGGGATATAGCTCTGTGCCTACATTAAAAAATTAGCAAGAGCACAAATAAATGATTTAATGATTCAACTCAGAAACTTAGGAAAACAAGAATGAACCAAGCCCAAATTCAGCAGAAAGAAAGGAATAATACAACAAAAAACTACAGGTCAATATGCCTAGTTAGCATGTATACAAAAATTCTCAATAAAATAGTTGCAAACAGAATATAGGTATATATCAAAAAGGTGTCCCATTAGAATCAAGTGGGTGGTTCAAGATACATAAGTCAATAAATCTAATGAATCATATAAATGGACTGAAAGGCAAAAATCACTTGATCATCTCAATAGATGCAGGAAAAAACATTGACAAAATCCACCATGCATTCGTGATAGAAGTTCTAGAGGGAATAGGAGAGAGACCAGACCTTGACATAATAAAGGCAAACCTACAGTCAACACCAAGCTAAATGGAGGAAAACTCAAAGAAAGAGCACTACAATCAGAACCGGACAGGGATGTCCACTATCTCCGCTCATTTCAATATAGTGCTTGAAGCCCTGGCCAGAACAACAAGGCAGGGACAGGAATTGAAAGAGATGCTAATAGGAAAAGAGATAAATTGCTTTTATTTGCAGATGATATTAAATTATACAAAGGAGACCTCACGAATTCTACCAGAAAACTTCTAGAAGTGATCAACACTCTTAGCAAAGTGGCAGGAAACAACAGCAACTTCCCAAACTCAATAGTCTTTCTATTTATTAATAAGAAACATAGAGGGAAAGACAGTAGAAACACTCCCATTACAGCAGCCCCAAAATACCTAGAGTAAGTCTAACCAAGGAGGTGAGAAATCTCTACAGTGAAAACTTAAAAATCTCTGAAGAAAGTCATTGAGGAGTACCTGAGGATGGAAAGAACTCTCTTACTGATGGATTGGTAGAATTAAAATTTAAACATAACCATCCTACCCAAATCAATTTACAGATTTAATACAATCCCAGTCAGAATCCCAATGTTTCTCTTCATAGACATAGAAAATAAATCATTCTAAAATTCACATAGAATCACAAAAGCCCCCTGATCACCAAAGCAATCCTACAGGTCAATTCTGGAGGGACTATCATCCCAGATTTCAAGTTATATTGCAGAACTCTAGTTATAAAAACAGCATGGTGCTAGCACAAAAACAGACGTGTGGATCAGTGGAACAAAATACAAGATGTAAACTTGAGTGTGTGTAATTACAGTCATCTGCTGTTTGACAAAGATGCAGAAAATACACACTGCGGGGAGGAAATTATCTTCAACAAGTGGAAACCTGGGAGACTGGATATCCATCTGCAGAATAGTGAAATTAAACCCCTGTCTATCACTTGTACAAAAAATCAGTTCCCATTGGTCAAAGACATCAGTGTGAAACCTGAGATGCTGAAGCTGTTAGAGGAAAGCAAAGGCAGGACCCTAGAAGACACACAATCAGGAAATGATTTCTTGAATAACACCCCACTAACACAGGAATTAAGGCCAGTAATTGACAAATGAAACCTGCTCAGACAAACACACACACACACACACACACACACACACACACACACAAAAAAAAAACAAAAAACTTCTGCACAGTAAAAGAAACAATCAAGTGGAGAGGAAGCAAACAAAGTGACAGAAAATCAGTGAGCTGTACATATGACAAAGGAGCAATAGCCATAATATACAAAGAACATGAAAAACAATGAGTAGGGAAAACAAACAACACAATTGAAAACTGGGCTACAGGTCTGAACAGAGTTCTCAAAATAAGAACTAAAAAATGACTAAGAAATATCTTTAAAAGCCTTCAATGTCCTTGTGAACTACAATTGGTCTGACAAGATAGGCCCACCAGTGCAATAGTGGCACAAATATTACAGGAGTAACCAATCACTTTATACTTGGATATAAGGTCTACTTCATAGGATGCAGCCCATACCTGGCAATGATATTAAGCCTGAGGCTAGACAGGTCACAAAGCATAGAGGAGAGTCTACTACTAGTTTTCTGGTAAATAGTTACAGTATTAAATTGAATCCTAATGACTTATTGCAATGCATTAGATTAATGCATCTCTCAACTCTCACCAGAAAAGCTTCATTTTGCAGCAGATGGTGATTAAGACAGAAACCTACAACTGGTCAATATGCAAAGAAGAAGAGGCTGCAAAATGCTTATCCCAAAACAGGAGACCTATATCAAACTTCTGCCTCCCGAGGCTCAGGGACCATTGTGGAAGAGGGAGTGGGAAGAGCCAGAAGCAGTAGATGACCACAAGAAAAGACAGTTTTCCAGACAGATGGTCAGCTACTCATAGGAACTCACAGCAAGGGTGACAGCATGCACAAGTCTCATGTAAGTGCAAGCCAGACAAAATCCCAGCAAAGACATTGGAAAGTAGGTAAGAAACCCCAACCCTACCTAAGGAACTATTGAAAACCAATGGCTGCTGGGAGGGGAAGAGTCAGTCCCTTTCAAGGATGTGACTCTTGGTGGGTTTACAGACTCCAGTGATTGGACTTATACTGAATGATATTTGGGACACAAATCAGACTCTGTACACCTTTGTATGTATGTATCACAGGGGCACTAAGGTGAGGTGTGCATATGATCAAATTATATTGGATCAAAATCACAAAAATCCATATTTAAAACATTTTTTAAAAATATTAAACACACTTAACAATCAGGGAAATAGAAGTTAAAATTACTTTGTGGCTGAATTTGACCCTGATCAGAATGGCTAAGATCAAGAAAACAACTGACAACTGACGCAGGTGAAGATACAGGGAAAAGAGAACTCTCACTCACTGCTGGTGGGACTGCAAACTGGTACAGCCATTAGGGAAATCGCCATAGAGATTTCTCAAAATGCTAAAAGTATATCCACCATATGACCCAGCTGTACCGCTCCTGGGCTTATACCCAAAGGACTCAAAATCATAGTGCAAAGATACTTGCTTCTAGAGAGAGGCATAGTAAAACACAGATGGTATCAGTGGAGAACTGGGGGCTGCTGTGGAGGCTTCCACTGGGGCCAGTGGAGGGAGGGAATACAAAGCAGAGGGAGGAAGGAGAAATGACATCATGGATGTTAGAAAAAACATGAGAAAACATTTATTAATAAGCATACTTAATAACATGTATACTGTGGGAGGTGTGGGTGAGTGGGTAGGGGTGTGTGTACCCAAGTGGAGTCAAGCCACATGCAATGATCATGCTTCTCCAAGTACCACAGACTATCTAACAAAAACCCCATTTGAGTAATTGGTCAGAGTAGTCAAAGAAACTCCCCAAATAATGTATCCTATCACCGTTGTCCTTGGTTGCCTTCTAGAACTTGAAGGTAAGATCCTTTGTTGAAAGTACCATACATTTTGGACACAGGACTTGGAGGAATTTAGTTGGAACGGACCTGGAAGCCTCCTCTAAGGACTAACTCTCATAATATCAGAGGTACCAAAGAAATGCAATCAATAGTTCCACCCAGCCTTAAAGCTTGTGAACCACAACAATGATCAGAACTGCGAAATATCCTTAATGGTGCAGTAGTGACACTATAATATTGGGGGAAACCAACAACTGTCTAGTTGGGCTTAAAGCCCACGTGCTAGGAGGGAATTCATGCCTGGTACTATAAACCTAGCCAAACATCCATGGCTAGAAAGGTCATAGACCCTAGAGGAGAACCTTCTACTGCCATTTTTTTTAAACCAACAATTTCTAAGCTTATTCTTAACCCCACAAATAAATATAGCTCTCACCACTCCTCACAAATACTTTCTTTTTGTAACAGTTGGAGATGACTACAGAGAGCCATAACTGGCCAAAATATAGAGAATAAGCTATCATGAAGTGCCCAGCCCCAAATGACACATCTAAAAAACAAATCCTACATTTAAAGCTCAGGGGACACTATGTAAGAGAAGGTGGAAAGAACATAAGAACCAGAGAGAACCAGCTGCCTGCTGTTAAACAGTTTCTTCAGGACATGACAGAGAAGCTGCACCCAGGAACTCGCAACAATATGGCTGCCTAATGATAGTACCTACTGACAGGCCAACATGGGGAGGCTATTTTACAAGGCCCTACCTCCACATGAAGAGCTACAGGTAACCAATGGCCGATGAGAGGGGAAGAATCCTTGTTAGATCTCCCTAAGGATGCAACAACCGGAACCACTAGATGGATTCAGTAGGTTGTTCACACACACACACACACACACACACACACACACACACACACCAAGAATAGAGGTCAGGATGTTGGAAGGGACTGGAGGGAACGTAGGAAGAGTTCAGAAGGGAAGGGGGAGGGGTGGGAACGATCTAAATACAGTCAGTGGTCATGTGTGAAGTTCTCAAAGGTTTTTAATTTTTAAAGATTGTTGGGATAGATTGATTGACTGGTATTTGAGAAACCAGCCACAGAGAGGAATTAACTACCTATCCCTTTTCAGATCTGTTGGATCAAGTCCAGCTGTGTGGTGAGTGGAGCCATCTAGGAGATGTCAAAGGATGAGCGCACAGGCAGTGTGGGAAGCCCCTGGTGAGCTGCAGACAGCAGCAAAGTGCAAAGGCCTCATTGACAGGTTTTTAAAGACAAGTTTTCTTGGTGTATCCCAGGCTAGATGGAACCTTCAGGTCATAGCTGTCTTCCTGACTCTGCATCCCTGGTGCTGAGGTGAAGGAGCTTCCAACTCTAGTACCCTCACAGTTTTAAATATAAGATCCAAAAATAGCATTTTTTTCTTTTTTTAAAATAAATTATTTTTATTTTATGTGCATGAGTGTTTTCCCTGCATATATGTAAGTGCACCCATGCCATGCACCCTCTGGAGAGGCCAGAAGAGGGCGTTGGAGTGCCTGGAACTGGAGATCTAGATGGTAGTTAGCTGCTACGCGGGTGCTAGGGACCAAACCCGAGTCCTTCGGAAGAGCCGCAGTGCTCTTAACCAGCATCAGCCCCCAAAGAAGCATTTTACAAGAAAGAAGGCGGTGGAGATATAGAAGTTCAAGTAAAAGTGACTTAAATTTAGAGTATTCCTGTGCTGTAACTTTCCTTTGCTTTTATTCTTCCCCCACAAAAAATAACCAGAGCACTTTTATTTATTATTATAATTATTAGCACATATCTGTATGGATTAATCACTTCCACTGTGACTTTCTAGTATGCACAATTTGTGTGTTGATCCATTTTCCTTTTGGCAGAAATTCATCTTATAACAGAGGCGATGGAACAGTTTCTTATGAAGAAGCACATTGTAACACAGAGGGGAGAGCCCAGAGGACAGGATTCTCATGCAACATGGGTCAGATCAAATCTGTTCACTATTAACTGTGGACAGCAAAGATAAAATGTACTTCATCATCCCTCAGGCTAGTTGCAATTATGTTCTTCTTCTTGGCTATCAACATCATAAAGAGATAACACTATTACTCACTTAGCCTCCTGCTGGCTTTGTGTTCATAAGAAAACATAATTACATTTTCTAAGTTAAGAAAAGGAGATACATGAAAATTAAATGCTTGGCTTGATGTCATAAAGTAAATCTTGACAAATCTTAGATGTTCTACATTCTCAAGCCTAGTTTCTGCTCGATACTTCAAGCTCATTACTAAGATATTTTCCTTGGAGCTAAGTTGTTTTGAACAGTTTGTAAGGAAAGCAGCTTCAAAGCTCGGTTTGCTCTTTCCCTGGGTTCATGCTCCTTGTCACCACAGACACAAAGGAGCGAAGGTGTGGGAATCTCTTTTACGGTATAGACATAATCTGGACTAATGACTCACCTAACTTTGCAATGAAAAAGTTAAAATGTAAACACACTTACTGAGTCATCTGCCCCTCTTGTGACCTGGGCACTTGATCTTCATCTCTCAGCACCTCACCTTGCCCTCCATCCAAGGTCGTGAATGAATGTAGGTATGCATGAGTACCATACCAATGCTCTGTAAAAGCATGTTTTTTCACTGCAAACAGTGAAAAAAACTGAGAAGTCTGTCTGAAATCATGTGTGTAAGAGAGAGAGAGAGAGAGAGAGAGAGAGAGAGAGAGAGATTCTAGGTCTATAGATTAAAGAGCAAGATGCTCTGATAATGGTGGATCCTAGCATCTACTTCTCAAATTGATGCTAGAGATATTTTTTTCAATAAAAGAATGAATGAAATCCGGCTTGAGAACAGTCTTGTGAGACATCTGAAGGAGCAGGTTCTCAGAGTTCAGCTCTACTCCTGGCCTTAAAATGAGTGCTAAGAATAAGGCTGTTTCCTATTTTCCTTTTTTTAAAATATCTTTATTATTTTTATTTTATGTGGATGAATGTATGACTTGCATGTACGTAAGTGCACCCATGTTGTGCAGTGCCTAAGAAGGTTAGAAGAGGGTGTCAGATCCTGTGGGACTGGAGTTATGAACAGTTGTTAGCTGCCATGTGTGGGTGCTAGGATTAGAACTCAGGTGCTCTGCAAGAGTAGTCAGTGCCCTTTACTGCTGAACCATCTCTCCAACCCCAAGGCTATTGTTTTTATTCAGGCATAAGTGTAATATGGCTTGGAAATACCACACAGAGATAAGAATTAAATCTTTAAGCTGTGCTTAAAGCTGTGCTTTATTCAGAGAGCCAGCAAACTGAGAAGACAGTGGATTCCCATTGTACAGATCAGACCTGACTTATATCCTTTCCAGCTACAAACCTTTTGTAGAGAATGAGAATACAGGCAGTCAGTCATTCCCAAGTTTAGTCTTGCCTCTCTTGTGTAGTCAGACATGAGATTCAGGGTGCTGATGCTTCTTTCTTCATCATCTCCATTTCATGTGCTATCCCTCATCATTGTCTCTCCGGCAGCTGATTTATACCCCTAAGGATGCTGAACCTCAAATTCCCTCCATGGTATCACCTGGTCTATTTATAATGTATACCTGCAGATTCCTTTCTACACTACGAAGCACAAATATGCCCTTATCATATAGAATATAAAGGTGCCCCATCTGACCTTTCGGGCCCCACTGCCATTAGTAACCCATTTCTGTGAGATCTGTGTCATATAAAGGATAGATCAGCCGGTTGTTAGTGTGGCTTTTTACCAGAAGTAAACTTTCTTGCATAAAACTTCATTTACCAAAGTACACTGTCTTAGTTGCGTTTCCTGCTGTTGAAAATAGCTTAAGGGAGGAGGGCTTATTTGACCCACAATTCCAGGTTACAACCCACCAGAGCAACTGGAACTTGCAAAGCTCATCACAACCAGTTAAAAGCAGAGAATACATGCTTGCTACTCAGCTCAGCTTTTCACTCAGACAGATCCGGGGCCCAGCCCATAAAATGAGGCCACCCACATTCAAGATGGGCCTTCCCAACTGTGTAAGAAAAATCTCCACAGGCATGCCCAGAAGCCAACAATTCCCCCATGAGAATCCCTTAATGATGATTCTACATGTGTCACATCAACAATCAAAAGCAACCACATGGTGTATGTGATACACACAATATATAACATAATGCAATTATATGAGAATGATTTTTAAAAGTTAAACTTGGAAAGCTGCCCTGAGGTTATAAGGTTCAGGAGCCAAGAGTCAAAAAAACAAATTGAAACTGAAAAATCTGTGTGTGTATGTGTGTGTGTGTGTGTGTCTGTCTGTCTGTCTCCATCTCTCTCTGTCTCTGTGTCTCTCTCTCAATCACAGACAATTTTATGTAATATCTTAACTTCGTTAAATCTAAATGATTTTAGCACATCCGGTGAAGCAGTATAATTTTGACAGAGGAAATACTTGTGATATCCTTCTCCTGCCAGGATTCTTAGTCTTCCTCTCTTTGTTGTTAGATCTCAGTCTTGAGGGATTCAGGATGATACAGAGGATTTTGAGAAATTCTTGAAGTATACCTGCATCTGAAACAAATATAAAAACACATACAGGTGGGAACCAAGGTTAGACAGGCATTCTGTTTGTTTAGCATAATGATGTATCAGCGACAGCTGTCCGCAACCTCTCTGTGTTAGTCACGTTGGGATGGGCCGCCTGGTGATTGGCCTGGTGATTCCATTTTATTGTTGGCTTTGAGACAAAGTTTCACTAGGAAGCTCAGCTGTTCTCACACTTACAATCCTCCTGCTTCTCCTTCTCAAATGCCACTGTGTACATGACCAGTTTGATTCTAATTCTCACAACTTCTTCCCCTGTCTCTGAACAATTGTCTCTGAAGACATTGCTGATTCACCATTGATCTCAATTTTCTCTTATTGCCAGGATGAGAACAATTTTGTTTCTTCTGATCTGATTCAGAGTAAAGGAGATATAAGCAACAGATTTAAAGACATTAGTAGAAAACTGTTCTTTATGATCTATTTACACAACTAACAGGTACAGGAGTAGCACTTAGGTCGAGTCCACTGGGAATCCTTTTTTAAAACGTCATCTGTTCTCTGAGTAACAGCATCTCAAAAAAAATTTTGCTTAGATTCCCCTGCTAAAAGCTGCCTTTTTATAGAATGCCAGCAGACAGCAGTCATAAAACACCACAAAGTGACCACAAATCACAATGTACTAAGCAAATATTTATGGAAAACTCATTTGAAACTTATGTACCTCTTTCTAGGTATATTCCTGAGGTTACCAATGTCTAACACCTTTAATTACCAGGAATCACTAATTAGAGTGATTCATTTAGGAGCACACGAGCACAGGCCTGGGAAAAGTCAGCACCACTGAAAATTCTAGTCTGGAGAACAGTTGCCTGGTAAAGTGTTTTTCCAAGCTTTGTATCTTAGAAGCTAACAAAACACTTTAAACATGCGGAAGCCGAAACCCTTACCATCATTAAACAGGACTGTGCATAGGTCCTTTCTATATGACTTTAGTTTCTACTTTTGAAGCAAAACTTAAAATCCTGGGCTGGATAGGGCAGTAAGCCTAGAGAGCTGACAAAACGAACGCTTTAGACCTCTTAAATTTAGGGAGCCATACTAGTAACTCCAGACAGGCTTGTTTTCTGATGTACAAGTACATTTCATATAAACCATAGCAAAGCACTTCTTTCAAGGCAAATAAATCCAGACTAGAATGTTAGATACCAAAGCTACCAAAATGGCAGGGTTTTAGAAATATGAACAATAATGATTTAAAATACCAGACATATCAAAAGAATTTCACTGGCCATCTTATATATTAACAATCCAAATATAATGAATATTTTATAGAAAGAAAGCATTTACTGGTTATTTTGCATGTATTAAATATACATACTTTTAAACTCTACACTCTTTTGCATAATATAGAGAGTTAGGTATCAACTTTACATGTTTCTAATGACAGATATATTACCTTAAAATTGTTGCTTATAAAATGGTCACTTAAATAGCCTTCATATAATTAGAAACTTATATGACCTTTGACTTTATTCAGACTTAGTCTCCTTGGTGCTAAAGAGATGGCTCAGTGGTTAAGAGGACTGGTTGTTCTTCTAGAGGACTTGTGGATTTGGTTCCCAGCACCACATGACTGCTGATAATCATCTGTAACTCCAGTTCCAGGGGATCTGATGCTCTCTATCGGTTTGCACACATGTGGTACACATATATACATGCAGGCAAAACATTCACACACATAAAATAGAAGTGGAAAAAAAGGCTTTGTCTCCAAAGTAGCTTAAAGCATGACACGTTTAGCAGAAAATATATACAATTATCTTGATTAAATATAAGTTCTTTGTTTCTGAGAGGTTATAAAAATCTTCAGAGAGCATCACTGGTTTAAACAGAGAACTAGATTTTAGGGTTACATTAGTGTGTTGAATTTTGGCTTTAGAAATTCTAATAATATTTGATAATAATGAAATGAACCGCTAAAGATGGTTCTGTTCATAAACTTTGTACAACTTTCTTAGACCTTCTGGGGCCTGCTCAAGCTTTCTGATTTTTCACTCATCTTTCCTTTTCCATTTTGGAAAGTCCAGTCATTATATTGTAAGACAAAACTTTATTCAACTGTGCAAATCCATCCCAATACAAATTTTTCTTCTTAACATTCCTTTCTAAAAACATGTCCTCGTGCGTGCACCTTTCTTTATATTTCTCTCTCTCGTGCACACATCTTTCTTTATATCTCTCTCTCTCCTACTTACTGGTTCCCTTTTACTTTATTTTCTTCCTTAATAACATCAAACGGAGCAACATAATTCATTTTGTCAACTTACTGAGAGTTGAATCTAAATTGCATTATAACACTATGTAATAAAGCAGACTACCTGAACACATATTGCTAAACTGTACGGTTTTCATCTGTTGTAAGTTCTAGGCAGACTTTACTGCTGCTTTGATGTTTTAAGGCTCATTTGCATGTTTTCCCTTTGGCATACCAAAAGTCTGAGAGTTACAAAATGCTGCATCTAAGTAAGAGATAGCTAAGATAACAAACTTCTTTTTAAATTACATTATTGCCTTAATTTTTATTAATTTCACATTTTGAGGATTTCATAGACAAGTACTGCCCTTAACATCATTCTCATCGCTTCCTCTTTCCCCTCTACTTTTTATCCCGGACCCCAACTCCCTCTCAATTTCATGACCTGGTCTTTGATTATTATTCTTACATATGCATATATCGGGGTCTCAACACTTGGGGCCAGCCCGAGGGGACCAAGGGGGCCAGCCCGAGGGAGGAGGGGCCTAGTAGATGCAGAGTCAAGACGCAAACTCTGGGAGTTGGATGGGAAGCAGGCCAAGCACGTGGCATTGCCAACTTGTTTATTGAATTGGTGTAAAAGCTCTTATAGGCCTGGATATCCAATAACCTTATGGGGTGGAGGTCCCAAATACAGCCAATAGTAAGTTTCTCTCCAGGTAGGCAGGTTCTTTCCAGGTGCTGATTTCACAGCCAGAGCAGAACGCCATGCCCACAGAAGCCATTCCTCTATTCCTCCTGGCTAGACCCACCTTACATTATGCCCAACATATCCTCCTTTTTGTTTTTAATTGTTTTGGTTTTTTGCCAGAAAAAAAAAAACTGGTCACTTTTCCTTGAGGTCTTTTTATCCTAAACTGCCTAGCCAAATTCTATCTCCTATTTTTATCACACCCTCTGACAAGGATCCCAGTTGCCAACAGGGAATTGAGGCAATGACTGCTCTGACTTCTTTGAAAGCTGAAAAATGGACGTAGATTGTGCAATGGGAGAACCCCATCAGTGAGTCTATCTAAAAGACCCCTGAATTGCATGACTGTTAAAGGCAAGAGTAATTAGCACTATACATTCTAGATAGGAAACCAGAAAAGTCAGAACAAGAAAAATTTCAAATGTCCATATTAAAGTCCATTAGAATTTCTTGCTTAGGACTTCCAAGACCATCCATCTATTGGGTTCCTCCTTGTTTTTCTTTTGGTAGCCATGGCTGGACTTGAGCGTCTTGAAGTCAGGATTTGCTTTCAGGCACTTTGATAGCTTGTTGGAATGGCTAGAACCAATGTAAGTTCCCTCCTAAATGGCTTCTAGAGAGGGAAAGAAAAGAAATTAGCCGACATTTTATGGTTAGGTTAGAACAATGGTGGGCTTGACTTTCTTTACAGCAGGTATGCACTGCAGAGTTGAAGCAGGAATCCTTGGTTATATTTTCCTGTTGGGTATTTAAGATCATATAATTGGCCCAAATAAACCAACCAATATTTTTATTCTTGATATCAGTTGAGTATCTGTTCCTCAGGGGGTCACATGGGCTTTGAAGGAGACCCTTGACTTCTTAGGCCTTTCTTTTACCAGTTTCATCTATGTGAAGATAAGTCAGAAGGTCTTGCTGGACCATGGCTTCACTCGGAAGCATCAAGGAAACGTTTTCCTGTGCTGACTCTCCTCTTTCCAGATGGGACACTGGTTTAAGTTCTTTTAGTGGGGTCTCCATGACATTCCTGAACAGGAAGACAGTTGACTCATCACAGTTACAGGACATTTTGAGAGATTTCCCGTAGTCCCCTGGAACTTAGTTGACCTTGGAGGGCAAGAGACAAAAAATTGTCCCTTTAAATCCCTCTGACCAGATTAGCTTAGGCCTCTAAATATGGCTGTTAAACACCCAAGAAGGTTATTTCCATAAACCTTGCTGTAGGTCTTGAGGAAGTTTTAACATTAGGAAGGGGGATGCAACAGGCATCTAGGAACACATTATCAAATTGAAGTTTACAATCTTTAGCATAATTACTAACTGAGGAATTTTAGGCAGAGGTTGCTGTGTATCTTCTCCAAGAATTGTGAATTGTATTAGTGACTTTGTTGTTGGTGTGAGAAAATAGAGAATTCCATGAGCTACTTTTGCTATAGACATTTTATACCATAAGATGAATAATAACCTCTGTTGAAATTAGTTTATCCCTTAGTCATTCTTAACAGCACAATGTCCTTACTCTGAGGCTGTTTTGTTTTCCTTTTTTCTTGTCACAAGGTCAGGTAGCCAACCTGAATCTATACAAGAGTCTTGAAGAACATCCTATGGCTAATACCAGGTGTTGTTAGGGCAGGACACAACTTTCTGATTGCGGGGTGAGGCCCGAGCAACCATGAGCAGCTGATGGAGGAAGCTCAGGGGCGCAACCACGAGTGGCATGATCAAATTTTACTTTAGAGGGGATTAGACAAAATGGGAAGTACCAACGGTAATGCAAAAGTCAAAGTCCAAAATGAGGTCAAATCTTAAGCCAAGGGATGAAACTATTGCCTGAGCATCTAGGGGAGGTGGGTTGGATGAAACTCCACCCAAGAGCTGAGGAAAACCCGAGCATGTAAAGGCTGTGCTGGTTTCTCAGTGCACATTGGGGGAGGGGCTGATGTCCTTTTATCCACTTTTGTTTCCTTAAAGACAAGCTGCAGAGGAAAAGCCCCATGTGCTTGCAGCTATGGAGCTGCCTGGTGGGAGGGGGATCATTAATTGCCATACAGGCCAAAATGGCCAACATTAGAACCCACAGAGACATGCAACCAGAATGTTGGGGGCCCAGCTGCCCTGCAACCCACTGGGAGACTTCCTTGGATTTCCACTCCAGCCTCTGGAGTTCCCTGGGCTGAACACACAAAAAAACTGCCCAGAAGTTTTGCGCCAGTTTCTAAAAGCCAGGCAGGGGCAATTAACATTTGAAAGGTCCTTACTCAGGCAGACCAAGCTGCCTCTCAGATCTGGAAGAGGTGGGGTTTTAAACCAGCTGAGCCTGGAGGGCAATCTCATCTTTGCCAGTGCTTGGGTCCCATGATAGCCCCATCTTCAGGAGTGAGCTGGGGCAGTTTTAAATCAGAGTTGGGAGAGTGAAGACACTGATAGCCCACACCATGTCTCTTCTAAAAAGGCTTAGCTGGATAGCTTTGCCTGGATTCTGAAATCAGGAGGTTTAAGGCCCCATGTGATTCCGCCAGAATGAACCAAGAAAGGGAGGGGCCAACACAGATCTCAGGGACCAAGAGGCAGTGTCTGCTTCCTTTGGGGTAGGGAGACAAACACAGGAAGGGGAACAAAAAGGAGAGGGTCTTTGCCCATCCACAAGGACCGATTGCACACAAGATCAAACCGGGGGTCTACTCAGTGAGGGGGTCGGGGTCTCTGTTCCAGGCACCAGTTGTCGGAGGTCACAGCACTCGGGGCCAGCCCGAGGGGACCAAGGGGGGCCAGCCCAAGCAGGGAGGGGGCGAGCAGATGCAGAGTCAAGATGCAAACTCTGGGAGTTGGATGGGAAGCAGGCCAAGCACATGGCACTGCAAATTCATTTATTGAATAGGTGCACAAGCTTTTATAGGTCTGGATAGCCAATGACCTTATGGGGTGGTGTCCCAAATACAGCCAATAGTAAGTTTCTCCCCAGGTAGGCAGGTTCTTTCAAGGTGCTGGTCTCACAGCTAGCCAGAGCAGAACACCATGCCCACAGGAGCCATTCCTCTATTCCTCCTAGCAGGTAGCCTGGCTAGGCCCACCTTGCATTATGCCCAACATGCATACACAGACATATATAATCTATTGGGGCCATTTAGGATTGCTTGTGAGTACAAGGGTTTAGGGCTGACCATTTGAGATTAGAAGACCTATCAGAGAGCTCATCCCTAAAGCAAAACGATTCTCTTGTCCTCAGCGACCATGGATTGCCTATAGCTCTTCATCTAGTGGTTAGACCTTATGATTTGTTCCCCATCCACATTGGCATGTTAACTGGTCTTATCATTATGCAGGTCTTGTTTAGGAAGCCATATTGCTGAGATTTCATACGTGCAGCCTCCCTGTCATGTCTAGAAGATGCTATCCTTGTTCTCTGACTTACAATATTTCTGGCCCCTCTTCCATGATTTTCCCTGAACCTTAGCTATAGTGGTTGCATCACATATGTATCAATTTGGGCTGGGTACCCTAGAGTTGATTATTCTCTGGATTTTGACTAGTTGTAGAACTTTACAATAGTCGCCATCTGTTGCAAAAAAGAAGCTTCTTTGGTAAGAGCTACACTTATATGAGAATATATGATAAGTATTAAGAACTTGGGAAGAAGTTACATTGGTTCAGGGAAGTGGTAGTAGTAGATTCTCCTCTAGGGTCTATGCCTCTCCAGCCATGATTGTTGGCTGTGTTTACAGTACTAAGTATGAATTCCTTCCTACTGAGCATGCCTTAAATCCAAGTAGACAATTCATGGTTATATCCAAGATGAAAGTACCGCTATTGCACCATTGGTGATATCTTGCTGTGTTAGTCACTGTAATTCTTAGGCTTTACAGATGAGTAGGACCATTATTTATTATTTATTCAGGGAGATTGCATGTCTCTGCTATGGCATGAGTATGGAGGTCAGAGGACAGCTTGCAGGAGTCAGTTCTCTATTTCTACCTTGTGGGTCCTAGGAACTGAATTCAGGTCATCAGGCTTGCTAAACCATCCTACCATCCAGATAACAAAGCATCTCGTAATGACAATGAAACTTTACTTAAGTATGAAAATAGTTACAGGGAAGATTAAATACACAGAACATCAACAACCTTTAGGCATTAACCTTGTGGTTATAATTCTGGAAACAAAGGCATTTGTTCCTCTGAAGAACCAGGGAAGAGAGCGAGCAACCCCATTTTCCTATCAAAAAATTAGAAATATCAGGATTGGAAAGACAGCTCAGCAGTTAAGAACACTGGATGCTTTTGCAGATGACCTGGGTTTGAATCCCAGCACCCAGATGGGGGCTAACAACTTCATATTTCCAGTTTCAGGGAATCCAATGCCCTCTTCTGTCCTCTGTGGGCACTGCATGACATGGGAGCACTTACATACATACAGACATAAAACTAATACACATAAAAAATGAATAAATCAAAAACATTGTAAAGAATTAGAAATGTCACTGTGAGGTGGGTGGCACACCTTCAATCCCTGCACTCAGGAGGCAGAGGCAGGTGAAACTCTGTGAGTTCAAATCCAGCCTGGTCTCCATAGCGAGTTCCAGGCCAGCTAGAGCTATGGAAGACCATGTCTAAAACAATTTTTTTAAAGAATTAGAAATATCAAAGAGTTAGACACAGTCCTAGCCCAATTGCTGACCAGCTACAAAAGGGAGATCAACTTTCTTACATGAATATTAGCCATGCACTCACTCACCTAGCTGTGGCTACCTTAGTCTATTAAAATGCTACTTTGAGGAAAATTTTATTTAATGATTCATTTTAACATGTATTAAAACACAGAAAGTAAGCTGGGCATGGCAGCATGTGCCTTTAACCCAGCAGTCACCAGGCAGAGGCAAGTGGATCTCTGTGAAATCAAGGCCAGCCTGATCTATGCAGTGAATTCTGGGTCAGTTGGGGCTATAGGGAGACTGTGTCTCAAAAAGACCAATAAATAAATAAATAAATAAGGATAAAGTAGTGCTTCAGATTGATGGAGGTCATATCAGACATATGTGCAAACCAGCAATGACTCAGAGGGTCAGGAGGAATCATACAGGCCACATTTTCATAGTCAAAGATAGAACCTAAGTATTCTGTGGAAACAGCTACTCTCTTAATTCTTAATACTTATGAAATAAAATAATGAAAAAATGAAATATGGAAAACATATTAAGAAATAACCATGGGCTGGTAAGATGGCTCAGCAAGTAAAATGATTGCTACACAAGCCTAATGATCGAAGTTCAATCCCCAGAGCCCAGGCAGAGGGAAAGAACTAGCTACAAAGTTGGCCCCTGACCGCAACACATGTGCTACAACCTGAGAAAATCAGACCATTCCCCTGCAGCTGTCTGTCTCTGGGATGGAGAAGTAAGAAGCAGTGCTGATCTGTGGCTTTATACCCCTAGTTTATGGTCCTCCCCAGTGCCCGAGTCCACCGTGCTCTTTCTCACGTGAGGTTCTCCTATATTAAATAGTGTTGTGTGGAACTTCCTAAGACCTACGGAAGACATAAAAGACAGATGTTTTCCTGTGTTTAGGGGAACCTGCTGAAGGCTGTCCTCTGGGCCTCCAGTGTCCTTTCCATTATGGTTATCTCTCTTACTCTTACTTTAAGCTATCCCTGTGAATAAAATTTCAGTTCAGATTTTAAAGAGAAATCTCTCCTTTCCTTTAAAGCTCCATTTGTGTTGTTTGTGGTATGATCTACCATCCTTTTCTAACGTTCTCCTGCCCTTTCCTCTAATAACGCTCATTTTTGAACAGTAATTTTGTATTAGCTTCTTTCCCAAACCTCCTTCTGTCTGCTCACCTTTTTCTAAAACCACCCACAAACATTCACATCATACACACATACAACAATAAAATTTATTTTAAATGAATTATGAGTGAAAACCTCCATTTCAAACAGTTTTTTTTCCAAGCAGCATACTTGAGTATAGACTTTTGTGGCTGTAAGAATATTCACTTGGATGTTCACAGATATGTTTCAGTCTCGAAAGTTTTTCTACTCTATGTAAGTCTGTTCTGGAATATGATGAGCATACTACTGTTTTCTCATATTATTTAAGTTAGTGATAGGAAAGTAAAAAGATCTGTTAGTGATTTGATAACTGTTGCCCTGTGTGTGTGTTAAGCTGTCTGTGCATGTTGTGACAATGCTGGTGACGGTAGCTTTGTCTTCTGTGTGCACACACAGTGCTCCTTTGACTAGGCAGAATGTGATTTGAGTTGGGCTTAAAGAGACAATGGACAATTTATGCAAATATATTCCTTCTACTAAGCCCTTTTATAACAGAGGGGCATGCATTTCCCAGAATGCTGACCTACATCACCTTGCAACTTGTAATTAATAAAAAGCTTAAAGCTAATTGACCCTAAGGCCAAAGTCTTTGACTTCAGCCAAGGAAGTCAGAGCTCACAAGAGCAATGCCGTCTCACCAGCAGCAGTGGCCTCCCCTGGACAACCTCAGTCCACCTCGCTTTCCATCTTCCATTTTATTTCGTTTTTTCCTTTTTAAAAGTTTAATCATTTTCCCTTTAGAAAAGGTCTCAGTTAACCTGCAGCCATTCGTTCCAATTATCATATTTGGCCTTCAAAAACAGGGCACTCCAATTTCATGGTCAAACACAGGATGTAATTTTACACTTGAAAATAATGTCAAGAGCTGTCATGGAACAGAAGCTGGACAATGCCCAGCACTTTACAACTGAATTGGAGATGGGCTCCAAAGTTTCTAGGAAATTTTGAAACTGGATCTTGACAATTAATATCCGAAACAGTTATTATCTTTGGCCTGAAAGATACAATAATTAGCACTTGGACTTAACAATAACTACCGTTTATTAAAAGAGTAATCAGTACAGTTGATACGGCCATTAATTTTCCTTCCTAAAACTTGGATGAAATACAGCCCTTTACCTTTCATAGGATTACATAATTAATGATAGAACATAGATCCTGAACTTGAACTGGTAGTGTATGCTGACCCTGCCCTGCTCCCTTGTATAAGATTGGAGGAAAGCCTTAATTATTCAAGAACTCTGAGAGGGACTGACCAACTGGCTGACAAAGACAAGATATAACAAACAATAGGTGGAGATGGTCAGCTCCAACTAGGCCAACTCAGGGCCCTGAGACAAGAGGTAAAGATAACGATCGTGGCTGACTGGTGATCAAGATATGGTGGGGGTCAATTTCAGATGAGTCAGCTCAGGACACCCAAGACGGGCTATAAAGAACCGGTGGCAGTGGTCTCTCCAGCTCGTCAACTCAACTGGCTTCCTCCCACAGGGAACATATTGCGGTACTACGACCCTTTCTTCTAGTAAACTTCAACTTTAGGAATACATAAGCCCCCAAGCAAATTCTTGCATTTTATACATCTACTTACGACTGGCCAAGTTTTGAGGTAAACAGGCCTCTAAGGAAAGCATACCCCATTCCTGGAAGTACCCACCTCGAGGAAGGACAGAAAGAGGAAATAACAGGAAAGAACTATTAACAGAAGCCTCACACCCGCTTAGGCTGGGACCACTGCACTCAACTGACCTGCTCTGCTCTTTTTCTGAATAATGCATTCTTACCTCTTTGCTTGCTCTCATTAAAGCCTTGCTCATGCTCTTCTTCTGTTGGTAATCTAAAATCTTCCCTTTGGGGAGCACAAGAACCAAGCCTGCTGCTGAGGTCAAGTCTAGAGGAAACTACAGACTTTCCTATAAACCTAGACAGGAATGTATGTATGAAACCTATCTGACATTAACTATTGTGGGTATGGGTGTGATCACGCATGCCTGTAATCCTAGCACTCTCGGGACTGAGGTAGGAAGACTATAAATTCAAAGCCAGCTTGAGCTTCATAGTAAGACCCTATCTTAGCACCCTTACCAAAGACAAAAAATTAAAGACTGTGACTTTAAAGCTACAGTAAAGATTTCTGAGAACTCAATTATTTAATACATTTAAATTATTATTTATTTCTAAGACTACCTTCTCCAGAGTGACTCCTCTGAATCCAAAATTGAAACAGTCCCCTTCAGAAGTCCCTTCCCCTATCTCTTAGCACTCACCTAGTTTCTGTCTGGCATCTAAAGTACCTGTTTGAATCTGATGGGGAGGGGTTTCTCACCTCTCTGAAGAAGACTGTGTTCTCATGATTGAGCTCTACATCTTTCCTCCCGATTCCACTGTACCCAATACAAGTTCTATTCATTGTATCAACTTTTCAATGCATATTGTTTCAACTGATTAAGTAATAAAGTTATTAACTAACTAGGTCTCACTTCCTGTTTCAAATGTGTAGGTTTAAAAAGGCTACAGGCTCCATTACAGGTGCTCATTTCCAAGCTGTTACATAAACAATAGACAGCAACAAATCTAGGTCAAACGCACCTAGAAGCACTTTGCAAAGCAGCCACTTGTGCACAGACTATCCAGAGAGCGGTACAAAGCTGGATGACATCCAGATGTGATACACAAGGACCTGACCCTGTTCCAGTCCTCCATGTGAGGGGTTTTTCAACCAATCACCTTGAGAGTTAAATGGGCTTGAGAGTTAAAGTATTTGATAGGTTTCTAATTCACGCTGGTTGTTTAGTGCTTGCATTAAATGCTTGCACCAGATGCTCCATGTACACCTGGGCATGTTAAGTTCAGATACTGGCTTTTATTAGCCAGAATGACTCAAAATTCAGGGGAAATATATCCTAATGATATAACTTAGAAAGAGGACATGATGTTGGGAAGGAGACACATTGGGACGGGGGGTCCCCTGGAGGAGCTGACAGAGATAGTGTGGGGTGGAGACCATCAAAATATATTGTGTATACATGTATCAAATTTTCAAAGAATAAATAAAAATATTTTTAAAAGAAGGTAAAAGAAAATGGTTGAATATCAAATATTTAAAAAGCCAAACTGAAATGATGATGCAAGTGAATAAATCAATAAGCCTAATAAAAAGCTCACTAGAAAACCTTTCTACACAGTGGATCATGTGGAGAACAGAATATCGGGATCTGAGGCAAAGGCAGAGGAATTGGAGCATTCACAGTCAAGGTCAATGAAAAAATGCTATTACTGTAGAAAGAACACAGGAGAGCGTTGAGACACCATGGAAGACCAACTCTGTGAATTGTGGGCGTAAAAGAAGGAGAATCCCATGCTGCAGGTGTAGAAAATACTTTTAATAAAAGTCATCAAAAAGAATTTCCTAAATCTAGACAAAAAAGTCAATTCACATAAAAAAATTCACACAAAACACAAAAGAAACAGGACCAGCAAAAACATTCTCCAACTCATATCATAATTTTAAAAATACAGAGTGAAGAAAGGGTATTGAAAGTTGAAAGAGAGAAAGGTCAAGTCACAGACAAATGCAGGTCAATCAGAGTAAGAGCTGACTATTCAATAGAAATGCTTAAATCCAGACAGGTCTGGAAAAGGCATTCCAAGTTCTGAAAGACCATAACTCCCAACATAGACTATTATGCCCTATAGATAGGAAAACTATTTCTAATAACTGAAAAGGAAATTAAAGTTTACCATAATGAAGACAGACTAAAGACATCTGTAACCACTACACCAGCTCCACAGAGGACACTAGAAAGACTACTTTGACTGAGGGAAAAAAAAACCACCCAAGAGGCCATATGGAAAAAATCAGGAAAATTAATCCAAAGGAGTCTAACAAACCCGCACAAAAGTAACCAAATGGGATAGCAATTAATGCACATCTCTTATTAATAACTCTGAATATTAAGATTACCTTATATAAAGACAGACTAGAAGACTGGATTAGAAAACAGCATGCATGGTTTTGTTGTCTCTAAGAAACACAACTCACCATCAAAGATAGACACTATTTTAGACTGAAAGAATTGAAAAAGGTATTCCAAGCAAATGGAACTAAGCCACAAACAAGTGTAGCTGTTTAATATATAACAAAATAGACTACAAACCAAAAGAAGTCAGAAGAGACAAAGAAGGTCGAAGGTCATTTCATGAAGTTTGATGACCTGAGTTCAACTTCCAGAACCCATATGGTGAAAGTAGAGATCTACACATTTGCTGCAGCATGCATGTACCCACACATACACACATAAAGACAATGTGTAAATAGAGTAAATGTTAAAATTTTCTACTGTGGTGAAAATGAAACACAATATAGCAAAATTTATGTGAGGCAATGAGGGCAGTCCTGAGAGGAAAACAAGCAACATACATCAAAATACCAGACAGTATTCAAGTAAGCAACTTAATCATTTACCTTAATGCTCTGAAAAAGCAGAAATAAAACAAATCTCAAAACTACAGGGTAGCAGAAATTGATGCAATAGAAATGAAAAACAAAATCAGTGGAAAGAATCAATGAAATGAAAAGTTGGTTGTTTGAAATGATAAACAACACTGACAAACTCTTAGCCAAACTAAGCAAAAGAAAGAGAAAAAAGATCCAAATAATAAAATTGGAGGTGAAAAAGGAGACATTAAAACAGATACAGATACCAATGAAGTCCAGAAAATCATGAGAACATCTTTAGAAACCTATGTTCCACTAAATTGGAAAATCTGAAAGACATGAACAAAATTCTAGAAGCATATTATCTCCCCAAATTAAGCCAAGATAAACTAAATAGTTTAACTGGAACCACAGTGAAAATGAGATTGATGCAATAGTTAAAAAAATACTCCCAGTTAAAAAAGTGCTCAGGGCCAAATGGAATTACAGTAGAATTCTGTCAGAACTTCAAAGAACTAACACCAATATTATTTAAATTATTCTGTAAAAATAGAAGAGAAAGAAATGCTTCTAAACTCATTTTACCAATCTAGAGACACCAAACCCAAATAAAGACATAATAAAACAAGAAAATTACAGATCTCACTGATGAACACATACACACAAAATTTTTTAAAAATTGCAAACTAAATTTGAGATTGCATCAAAGACCATTCATCATGATCACATTGGTTTCATTCCGGAGATGCAAGAATGGTTCAACATATATAAATTGGTGAATGTAACTCATCACATAAATGGACTCAAAGACAGAAAGCACATGATCATCTCAACATATGCAAAATGTCCTTTAACAAAATCCAACATCCCTTCATGGTAAAAGTGATGGAGACTCAAGGGATGGAGGGAGCATGTTTAAAATAATAAAGGCCATATATGGCAAACCTATAGCCAACATCTGTCAAAGCATTCCCACTAATACTAGGATCAAGACAAGGATATTCACTTTCCACTCCTATTCAATATAGTGTTTTGAGTCTTAGTTAGAGTAAGAAGACAAGGGAATTAAAAGTAGATATGTAGGAGAAGTAGTCAAAGTATCTGTTTTCAGATGAGAGGATTCTATATGTAAGTGACCCTAAAAGATGCCATTCCCATCTTCAGAAAAATGGCAGTATGCAAAATTAATACGCAAAAATAAGTCATTTTTCCTCTATACAACAAACATACCAAAATAGAAATCAGGGAAACAATCCCATTCAATACACACACACACACACACACACACACACACACACACACACACACACACACACACACACCACATGCCTGGGAACAAAACTAACCAAGGGAAAAAAAGCTCTCTACAATGAAAACTTTAAATCACTGAAAAAATAAATTAAGAATGATACTAGAAAATGAAAATACCTCCCCTACTCATAGGTCAGAATAATTAATATTGTGAAAATGGCCATACTTCAAAAGCAATCTACAAATTCAATGCAATACCAGTTAAAATTCCAGGGTAATTCTCCACAAACATAGCCAAGTTAATGAAAAATTGTAAGAGCCTGGCATGGGGTGCGTGCCTTTAAATCTGAGCACTTGAGAGGCAGAAGCAGACAGACCTTTATGAGATTGAAGTCAGCCTGATCTACATAGGGAGTTCCAGGTCATCTGGGGCTACAGGGGTACCCTGTCTCAAAAAGACCTTCAAAAGTTGTTGTTGTTAAAGATGTTAAAATAATTAGACTGGAACATTGTTTCCTTGTTCAAAGTGATGATCATGTTACTATTTCAGAAATTAAAAGGATGACATTTCACTTAACTGTTATTATTTACAAACAATATATATGTTAAATGATACATGCATATTCACAATTCAGAGAGAGAGTTTATTTTGGCATTGTTATAGAGTCTCCAATTCATCACTAGACAGAATCATTGCTTTTAAGCCTCTGGGATGGGTACTAGATGGCAGTGCTCCAAGCCCTTGGTGGGACCCAGTGCTTACCCACAGCCAAGAAGCAGAGTGAGAGGGGGGAGCTGGAGTCCCACACCCCTCTAGGGATATGTCCTTAAGGGCCCTCCACACAACTTCTCCTCTTAAAGGTACACAGCACCTCCCAATAGCACCACCCTATGGACCAAAACTTTAATTCATGAGCCATTGTTTGGGCATTCAACATCTAAACCATAGAACTTCATTACTAGCTTCTGAAACATAGGCTTTGTAACTGCCTGTAAACATTTCTTCTAAAATAAAGTTACATATTTCCTATAGCCCTCCCACAAACTTCATAAGCTATGCTTTCATTAACTTGAAAGTATCTCATTACCTTGGCGTATCATCTTTCATACAAGAATCATTTGGTCCCAGATTGATAAGTTCTCATATATTTAGGGATTCTTCTGACCTGCTTTTGCTTCTGGTTTCTATGTAACATTATTGTGCACTGCAAAGTGCCAGCCTTCTGATAGCTGTCCACACTCATCTTGCAGCCTAGCATAGGTCTATCACCATTCCTGTCAGTGCTTTATTTGCATATGAAAAGGCTGAATACTCAATAGCTGTTGTTTTCACTGATATGTGACTGTCTATTCGGTCAAATAGGCTCAGAATATTATTCAGTTTAATTGAGCATTCTACATATTAACAAATTGTGAACTTATTAGGGTAGAGAGGAAAGAATTGGGAGTTCCAGTAATGATTATGTGGGACTGGCAGGGTCATTCTCTGGTTCTTTCAAGTTTTACTTCATATGTTTTGAAGGTCTGTTTGGGATGGATCCAGGTATGTCTTCTTCATCTGTCAATGACTGTATCATCATGACATATCTGCTTTATCCCCAGGGATGGTCACTGTCTGCAGCCACTCTGCACGATATTGGTAAAACCAGACCACTGTTGTTGCACTCAGTGTTTGTGTGGTTGGTGGGACAAGGAGCTATACTCTCTAGGACAGAGTTTCAAGTCTCTTCTGTGTTGAGTAACAGGCATAACCCAAATGTAAGGAACTAATATGCAAACAGGGTCACTACTGAACAATAAAGAAGGTATGCTTCTTCTTGGTCTGAGATAAAGACCTGGAAAGATTTCTCTCCCACTGGCAGGGTCTCTTTTTAGACTGACGGATCCAGACAAGTTTAGATAAAACTGAGACCAGACCTGTCAGCTTGGAACTGTAACCTATGAGATCTCCTTTCTGTGTTTAAGTTGACCAATACAAAATTAAGGGAGAGGAACCTGCCCCATGACAGAAATAGAAACACTTAAAAGACCTAGGTCCTCCAAGGGGCTTTGGATTTTTCCATTTCTGAGCCCCCTCTCCACTTGTGGGGAGCTTTTCTGTTTGGGTGAATGTGTGTATACATGTGTGATGCTTCTTTATTTCTAAATAAAGCCCATATGGTTGTTGCTCTTCGTTGTGGCTGAGATTTTTTTACTGCTTTTTAATTCTTTTAGCACAGAAAATGATCTCAATCTAGACCCCTAGATGATAAATGTCTACAGCATACACCAAGACTGAGAAACAAGACAGCGTGAGTGACTGAGGACCCAGGCACTCTAACCACAAGCAGTTTTTCCCCACCAAGAGGCCTGAGACTTGGGCAGATGGGATTCTTGGTGTCACAGAAAACCTGACAGAAGCCATGAGTCTCACCTCACTTGGGGGCACACATACTAGGAAGAAGCTAGTTGGACAGACTTGTTCATATTGCCTTTTCCATCAATTGTATGCATTAATTGTGTAACAAATACAAAAACTGACTTAACTGGTCGCTTCTTTGCGATAAAGCAGTCAAGTTATCAGCTCTCATGAATGGAAAGCGATTAAGAAATAAAACTAAAAATGTCTACCTTAAAACATCGCATCTGCACTGCTACCCTCCTGCCCAGAAGAGCAAAGGCATTTGTGCCTTCTTGGTAGAAATGGGAAGACAGAGACAAAGCGTTAACTCCTAAACACAAACTGCATGATCCCAACGTGGAAAGCCCAGGAGCACAGCAGTCAGCCACCCAGCGTGTCCCCACCATTGGGCCGGGAACTGGCCACGTGGACAGCCAAGGCCCCTTAGACCACAACTAAGAAGCTTTCATGTGCCTCATGTTAACACACCTTCCACCGTCACTAACAGCACAATAGCTCAAGAGCTCCCCCAGAATCCTCTGTATGATGAGGGTACCAAAGACCTTTCCAGAAGGGCCTTCCAGTCTTTATAAGAATTCAACAGAGAAATCACACCGTTTTGCACGGCAGTCAATGGGAGATTTCTTCAAGGTCCAACCCAACATTTTTCGGATCTAAAGAAATGTTGATAGTCAGTTCCAGTTAATCATGGCAACTTTCTAGACAACTGGGAATCAGGATGGCCTGGTAGAAAGGAAACAGAACTGAAATGCAGAAGACCCAGCTCGGCTTTCATTACTTGTGCAGGCTAGCCCTTATTTTCCTAGCTAGTTCATTTTCCTGCTGCAGAAATTTGTCTTTATATGCAAATTAAGTAAGAGAATTAGCTCACAGGCACAGCCTGAATCTTGTTTACACCAGTGTTTATGGGCGTTTCTGTCATTGTTTCAGTCTTTCAATCAGCAGCCACTCAATAAGTCTGTCCCTGGTACAACCGTTGAGAACCCAGGCACATACTGCAGGAAAGAAGGTTGGTATTCTGATTTGTTTTCTATTGCTGTGATAAAGCATTGACCAAAACCAATTTTAGGAGTGGGAAGCATTTATTGGGTTTACAGCTTACAGTTCATCACCAAGGGAAGCCAAAGCTGAGGCAGAAACTGAAGGAGAGACCATGGAGGAATGCTGCTTACTGGCTTGCTTCCTTGGCCTGTGCTCAGACTGCTTTCTTATACAACCCAGACCCACCTGCCCAAGGGTGGCACCATCCACAGTGGACTGGGCCTTCCCACATCACTCAACAATCATGAAAATGCTCCCACAGTCTTGCCCACAGGGCAATCTGACAGAAGAAAATTCTACTGTTAAGGTTCCCTCTTCCTAGGCATGCCAAGTTCACAGTTGAAGCTATCCAGCTCAGCCAGTATCTTTAATCCATTGGTCCCTTCTGCTGGAGAACCTGGTGCTTAAGCAGAAGGCACACAGAATACCCAAATGAGCTTATATATGCTTCCTGGTTTTCTATAACAATGCTTAATCTTTCAACTGGAGTGCAGAGGGGAAAGCAGGGTCAAAGCCTTACTATGTTTTAGGCCTGCTTATGCCTGTCATCGTCTGTGGCCAGGCTTTGCGAATTCATGCCACATACCCAGGGTACACTCCCCAAAAAGTGTGTGGTGCATTGCAAAGAAGGGATGCTATTTGCTAGTACTAACACTATTGTGTGCCACATAAGTAGTTCTTTAATCAGCAAATAAAGCGGTTCCATTTCCAGCTCTGGGAAGCAGTTAGCCTGTCCGAGGAGACACAAGATGAGCTGCAGTCTGACAAAGCCAGTCAGTTCTGCAGAACTCTGGGACATCTTAGCACTGATTTATACTTCCCCCGCACTGTGCAGTGATAAGGTTTTATTAGAATATCTTATCTTTGAGACTTAATTCCCTCATGCTATGAGAATCAAAATGATCTCAACTAGAAACAGGTATCTATAAATGTTTATGAGAGTGATGAAAGTAGGGAGACTCACTCATCCAGAAGAGAGTCCCTGTGATTCTACCTAAGTGAAGAAAATCAAACCATCCCAGTGTAGATGTTGGCATCTTTTTGAAAGCTACCTGGGCCTCACCAAGTCAGGAGATGCATGTTGTTCATCAGTCTCCAGTCACAGCCCTCTCAGGTAGGTCACTTTGACTTTCCTTCTAGTGGGTGATTATCTGTCTCACTTGGTCCAAGACTGAAGAATTATTTCCTGGAGACGATTCTTCTCAATGCCAAAGCAGAACAGGCCCAGACTACTTGAGCACCTGATGCTGGGGAACCCAATTGCTCTGCCCTGTCTACATAAGATGGTGACTTTGCATGTTTCTGACTGAGGATTGAGGAGCCTTGAGGTACTTGAAAAGTTTTGTCTTGCTGGCTGTCTTCTAAAATATGTCAGCTGCTGTGGCCAGCTTGCTTTAGGGTCTGGGAAGTTTAAAAATGGAGCTAAACCTAGGAGGCAGAGTCCAAGACAGAGAAACAAGCCATTAGTGACATAATTTACATAGCCATATATCAGTCCGTTCTGCAATGAAACAAGATCACCACACAGTGTTGATTTACATGTTTCTTCCATTTAAATTGGTATGATTGAAGGGAAATTTCTGGATTTACTCATTGGTAGATTTACTCATTCAATGTATGAGGAATTGCTAGATATACTGCCAGTCCTTGGGGAATACAGAATGCATTTAGATCATACAACAAAATAAGGAGAAGAGGAAGAAGAGGAGGAGGAGGAGGAGGAGGAGGAGGAGGAGGAGGAGGAGGAGGAGAAGAAAGAGGAAGAAGAGGAAGAGGAGGAGGAGGAGGAAGATGAAGAGGAAAAAGAGAACAAAAAGAATGAAGAAGAAATAGGAAGGAGGATGAGGAGAGGAGGAGGAGGAAGAGGAGGTGCAGTGCCTTACGGTGAGAGATGCGGTCAGTTCATGAATGTTCTTGAGTTCTGAGAAATTGGTTTGGTTTGGAAGGATCAGGGAACATTATTGACATTGTCCCTAAAGGAGATGTGGCCTTTTCTAAAGGATAGAGAATTTGAACAGGACTTAGAGCAACAGGGAATAGCTGCTGACACGGACCCATCTGGAAAATAAGCCCATGAAAGTGGAAGACACATCCATCCTCAACAGAGTGCCTTGGACATCGCAGGTACGATAAAATAGCAATGATTGAAGGGATTGTGTGCCTGCATGGTGCGAAGCCCGTAAAGAAGTACGCATGGGTGGAGGTTCAATGGGAGATGAAGTCAATAGGACCTCCCTCTTCACCTGCTAGTCTACTATCAGGTTTATTTCCTTAGCATCATTATTTCTTTATAACTGTGTAGGTCATTCTGCTTATTTGTTTTATGCCTGTAAATTCTGTTAGAGCAGATCAAGAAGGGGACCCTATTGCATATGCAAAAAGACAAGAGCATGGACTCTGGACCATGCAAGAGCATGAGCCTGCCTCGGAGGAATCTAAACATGCCACATATTTCAGGCATGGAGCAATATACTCACCTTCTTTGTATTTTGTGTTCCTTCTTTGTGGTAGGGAATAATCATGGCTCCTTCTTCATAGCTGGTTCTGTGAGAGTTGGTCAATGAGTTAAGTAAATTGCTTAGAGTAGTATCACAGATGCTCAACAACTGTGAGCTCATGTTATTAATAACCACCCTTGCATACCCTGTATGGAAAAAATTACCTGGCACTTATTAGATGCTTAGTCAGTATTTTTACATTAGGATTGAATGAATGAAAGGAAAGCGAAGTTAAGATTAATGTATGGCTTATTTTTTCAGTATGGCTTGTATGCCACCAATATGCATATATTTCTCCAGAATTATTAGCTTATTCATATTCCAGCCTCTCTTGCATTTCCCACAAGCAAGAATGGCATAAATTTTATTAAATAGCTTATTTCAAATGGTAATACCTTCCATTCTGTCTCTTCCTTACATATTTGTTATTCTGTGCCATATAGAAAAGTTGCCAACATCTAGACCAGCTGATCTTCAACAATACACTCTAGCACCAGACACAGAGACATAGACACAGATCCAGACAGACACTGTGGTGGATTGGAATGTTTCCCATAGTCTCTAAGATTTGAATGCTTGGCTCCAGTTGATGGTACTATTTGGGTAGGGTCATGGAACTTTTAAGAGATGAGACCGTGCTGGAGGAAGTAAGCCACTGGAAAAGTTTCCTGGAAAAAAATATAGCAACATACTTTAGTAAACCCTCAAAATACAGGAAACATGAGCCTATCCATCCCATTTTTAAATTGATGTGTAGTAACTTGTAATTTTTTTTTTCAGTTGGACATCAGTGATTCAGGTTTTAAGGAAGATACAACAGAGATCTTTCTTTTTATAAAGAGAAAAGGTTTATTTTGCTTGAGAATTTTTTAAGGCAAGTTTATGACATGTAAATTATCTTTTGTCTACTTAAGATTTCTAGATAAGAGTCCCACAGAATTTAGTAGCTATTTAATTTCATCTGATTATATTAGCAGTGAGGTTTTAAAGACTTTTACTATTCTGAGCTTCAATTCAGCTCACTCTTAATACTTAAGAACATGCCTTGGCTCTTTTTTGTGTATAATTAGATAGACAAAATGTTCAAATGATCATCCTACTAAAATAACTGTAAGATATACATACATATATATATATATATATTAGTCTCTAATTTTAATTTTACTCATTATTATAAGGCTACTAATCACTATAACTGCAGTTATTTCAGTTACTTTAAGGGTTCCTTTTGTTTTTGTATGTCTATCTGTTTATTTATAACTTTTTTGTTGCTGTAATAAAACATAATGATCAAGGCAAGTTATAGAAGGAAAAGTTTATGTGACTTACAGTTCCAAAGGGATAATGTCAGGGAGACATGGCAGGAGGCAGCTGGAAAAGAAAATTGAGTGCTCGTATCTTCAAGCAGGCACAGGAAGCGGCGAGAGCAAGCCCAAAGTGAGCCAAAGCTATGCCCTCTCAAAGTCTGACCCCAGTGACGTACTTCCTCCAGCATGGCCACACCTTCTAAAGGTTCCGCGACCCTCCCCAAACAGCACCACAAACTGGGACCAAGTTCTCAAATATTTGAAGTCTAATGGAGACATTCTTCTTTCAAACCACTGCATTGTCTGCATCTGTGTCTGGGCGTCTGCCGCTATGGATCGAATCCAAAGCCTCACGCGTGCTAGGCAAGGACTCTACCAGTGATTTACAATCGGACCCCACAATGATAGTTAAATAAAAGCATTCACAATGCCTAGACAAATATTGTTGCTCTTATTGCTTGTCCATCACCCTTTCTTGAACTCTATTACCATAATTTGAGCATGGGTATTTCTTTGTCTCCAAAATTTCCCTGAGACCAAGGATCCTTCCATCCATCTTATGGGGGTGTGTCAACAGCTAGGGCTGCACAGTTGCCCTCAGCCTGCGTGTAGCAAAGGAAAGGCTTAGAGAGCATTCATGGGGAGTTTCCATACCAGTCAAGGAAGCAGTGCACATTCTGTGGATAATAACCACCAAGAAAAATGCAAGCCAGCTGTGAACATACTCTGTGTCCATCTTGTTAATACTTGGCAGTTTTCTCTTGGAAAGTGCATCAGTCTGAGAAGACGTAAGTGATGGGTTCCACTGCTCTTTGACACTTCTTCAGTGTTTAGATGTGAGAGGATGCATACACATGCTGCCTGGAACACCGCTGCTTTTCTGAAGCACTACTGCAGGAGTCCACGTGAACGCTAAGGACAGCTTCCCCAGCACCATCATTAAGTCTACACCCAGCCGATTACATAGCATATCAACAATACATGAAAGTCAAAATGTAAATCTAGGTAAACATTCATCAATGATATTCAGAGGAGAAAAATACGAGGCAGCTATGACTTATGACTGGAAAATTAAAACACTAAAGATAAACTGACAAGTGTTTTTATCTTTGGGAACTGGCATTTGAAACCAATCTGAAAAGCAAAGCAAAGTGAAATTTTATTAGAAGTCATCTAACCCTAACAAAACAGATAGCTACAATAAACCATGGAACAAAGTCATGGTGAACATCAAAATAATATCCATTTAAATTACCACTCAAATAAATTAATTGTTCATTTATTCAACTATTCTTTTATTTCACATTTTTGTTGTCTTAAAATTTAATTTCTTATTTCTATCAGGAGGCCATCAAGCTAAAGGGTCACATTAAGGTCAATTTGCTGGGGTGGCAGGAAGGTCATACTTGCCTTGGCCAGGGAGTCTGGTGTCTGCTTGTCTTCTGGGTGTCAGGAGCAAAGATTATGAGACTGGCAAGAAAATAAAAGTGAACAGTCCCAAAAATTGTGTCCATGGCATGACCAGAGAGGGCGAACAGGCCCTTTCGGCACCAAACACCTACCTCAGTGCTGTGAATGCTGCAGTTCCCAAACAAGGATTTACAAAATTCTTCAAAACAAATCCTGAGCATCCATGAAGATTCACAGGCATGCAGGACTGTGCTTCTCAGTCTCTTGAATCCTGTCTGAGTGCTACATTCAGTGCTTCTGGTGGAAGAGCTCAGTCACCCCAGTCCTGAAGCCTCCTTCAGGTCCAACACCATCTGTGCCTCAATTTTGCAAGATAAAGAATGTGAGTTTCATTTTAACAGTTTGGTTGGAGTGAACAGACTCAGGCGATGAGAAGTGGTGACACAAAACCCCACTCCAGTCGAGTAGAAATAATTACTTGGAGCAGAATAGAAATCATACACAACCAATAGTTCAAACATAGAAAAAAGGAAGACTTGAATAAAACTTCTGATCACCCTCCCATATCAAAGGAAGACTAACTAATGAAACCTTGGTCATAACCCAGGCTTCAGCCCTATCAGCCCAGTAAAATTTTAAGTTTTTCTCTTTAAATTATGATTCTTTAGGACGATGTAGTACTAGGTTAATTCAAAACTAAATCTATGAAATCCCAAGCAACACCATGAAAGATTCTTAAGTAGTTGACTTATGATCCATCAGCTGGAAAGTTAAATATTGACTTACAGAGTCATGACAGTTTAAATGTCATTCATTTTGGAAGATACAGTTCAACTGTAAGTTATTTTTACTTTCATTTTTAATTCAAAAAAAACCAAATAAAAGCATAACATTTTAAATCCTCAGATGTATAGCTAGGAAACAAAGATCTATTCCTAGTAGACCAAGATTAAGATTATACCTTATGAATTTTTTCTTTCCTCCCAGTACTTATGAGGTATAACTGACAAAATTTGAAGGAATTTAAAATTCACAATGTTCCAGTCTGCTGTAGTTATGTATTACGAAGATTGCCACAGTCATGTTAGCTAATACACTCATTGCCACCATATTTTAATTTACTGTCTTTTTATTTGTTATTTTTTCTGAAAGCACTTAAGATCTACTCTCAACAAATGTTTAATATAAAATCCAGTGTTATTAACTATGGCCCTCACGCTATACATTACAGTGCACTCATCTTATTACAGAATGTTTGGATCCTTTGACCAGCATCTTTCCACTTCCTTATCCCAAGAACCCTGGCAACCACATTTCTAATCTGTGCTTAAAAGTGAAACGTTCTTAGATTCCACAGTAAGAGAAAATCTGAGAAATGCCAGATTTAATTGTAAAGATCAGAGGAGGACAGATGGGAAGAGAAACCAGGCAAGCACCAAGAACAGAAGACAGCCTAACATTCCTGAAAATATGTTAAAAAAGGATTAACTCAACCCATATTGTTGACCTTCCTAAATCACATTCCATTTTAGTCCTTCCTAAAACCTCAAGCAATGCACAACAGCAATGACTTCTCCCTATGTTACAACCACCTGGCCAGCATAGGGTCCTATGCTCTCTCAAGACAGGAATCACAGGTAGGCAAGAAGTTCTCCCACCCTGGCAACTCCAAGCTCTTGAATATTTAAAGCCTAAGAGCTGAAATGGCAGACTCAGAGGCTTACAGCTCCAAGCCTGAAAGCTAGGGACTTAGGATCCCAGGCTTTATAGTCAGAGACTTAGAGCTCTCTGCACTTAGGCTGGAGAATTGACTCCAGGTTTAGCCCCCAGTCTGCCAACGTTTGACAGCAATTGTAATCCTCAGCTTCCAGCAGCAGTGAGTTTCATCAGCAAACAGCATCAGGTAGCAACAGGCAATAAGTTTTAATGTACTCCTTGGGAGCTGGGAAGTCAGTCTTTTACTGACCAGCATTATTGCTCCTGGGCCTATGATGCCAGATCCTCAGCCCTTTACAGAACAGAGTCTGATACGCTTGCCCCATCAGGACTTTCCCAGCAACCAGTGCCTGTGGCTGCTCTTTTCTATCTCTTTGAAGCCTTTAGTCTTGGCTCCCTGCCCTTTCTGGTCTCTCTATGTCTACTGACGCTTCCTTGCTTTCCCCACAACCTCTGCTCGGTCCTTCTGCCATGGCGGCCTCTGAAATGCTTCCATTTCATGTCAAGTCTGCGTCTGCTGCTGCTACTGCTGCCGTCAGAGTTGCAGTCAGAGCTGCCATTCACCGCCTTGGTTGTTTGGCTGCCATTGTCCCTATCCTCTCTTTGTTTTACCAGCTCAGCTCTCCACCAATGGTAAAGATCAAAAGTAGGCAAGAAATCACTACAGAGAAGTCTTTTGTTGAGTCTAATGCAGCACAGGAAAGCATTTCCCAGCACAGGAAAGCATTTCATTGAAAAATGAACCCAACAGCCTAAGGGGGATGTGTTTCATATACTTGTCCCCCTGGCAAGCTAGACTGGAAAGCTATGGACGAAGCATTTGTCCCAAGCCTGGGGGCGCCTGTTGGCCCTGGATTATAAGCTTGTTGACTTTCCACAAGAACGGGAGGAGCCAGGAGCGTAAACGACCCTTCCCAACCAACAGCGGCCTGAGGCATCCGTGGGACAGGGACTAAAGGTATGACTGGAGAAAGTCGGAGAGAGGCTAACCCCTTCACCGTCTTGGGCAGCAGCCAGGAGGTCACAGAGTCCCTGCGGGGCTGTAGAATTTGTTGTAGAGGTGCTTGTCTTTCTAGGTCGAGGTTATCTTACCCAGTATAATTTTTCCAGTTCCACTCAGTTTCCTGCAAGTTTCATAATTTCATTTTTCTTTTAAAACCGAATAAAATTCCATTGTGTACATGTACCACAATGTCATTATCCCTTCCTCAGTTGATATGGATCTGGGCTGGTTCCAGTTCTTGGCTATTGTGTATAGAGAAGCAAAGAACATGGATGTGTTTCTTTGTAGTAAGATACAGTCTTTGGGGTATATACACAGATGATGTATCACTGGGTCATTTGGCCAATCAATTTTTGAGACCTCTCGGTCCATACTTCCTTAGAGGCTGTACCGGTTTACACTTTTACCAATAGTGACTGCTTCTTTTTCCCCACATCCTTGCCAGTATTTGTTATAATTTGTTTTTGTTTTATTAGTTTTATTTTATTTTTCGCTTTTTGTTTGATAGCAGCTTTTCTGAATGACATGATATAGAATCTCTGAGTAGTTTTAATTTGCATTTCCCTGAAAGCTAAGGATGTAGAACATTAAAAATATATATATATTAGCCATTTGTTTTTCTTCCTTTGAGAACTCTCTGTTCAGCTCCATAATGATTTTTTAATTAGACAGTTTCCTTGATGTTTGGTTTCTTTTTTAGTTCTTTGTGTAGTCCAGATATTAATCCTCTGTCAGCTATATAGTTGGCGAGTCAAGCAAGATGGCTCATGCCTTTATTCCCAGAACCCAGGAAGCAGAGGCAGGCAGATCTTTGTGAAATTGGGCCCAGTATGGTCTACATAGCGAATTACAGGCCAGCTGGAGCTACAGAGATACCTTGTCTCAAAAATCATTAAAAACAACCACAAAACCAAAACAATAGGTATATAGTTGGCTGAGAATTTCTCCCGTTCTGTAGAGTGGAGATGGATAAGTGGGGATGGATAAGTGGAAGAAGAGGACATGGGGAAGAGCTAACCAAAACTGCAGAAGTATGAAAAAGCCTGATGGAAGTCTACTGGTTTTCACGTCTATTAAAAACATGTTTTTAAAAAATTAGAATTTGAATTGGGAATATACCTTTGATCCCAGAATTTAGGAGGCAGGTAGAAGCAGGTAGAACTCTAAATTTGAGACCACCTGTTGTATATAGCAAGTTCAGACAGCCAAGGCTACATAAAGTAATCCTGTCTCAAAAATATACAAAAAGAAAGCATGAAAAGAAGGGTTGAATGGAAGCATTCTGTATGGGTGGATGATGCTCTTCTTCGAAGCCTATGGTTAGTGAGTGACGGTCCCAGCACCAGGTGTGGGATACCTGCCTATAAGCTGTTGGTCAGGGAGGTCCCAAAGGCCCTCAGAACATTACAGGCTATTGTAAATGCCCTTGATTTCCCACCAGAACTATATATAAGGCCCTGTTGCAAAACACACCACACGCTGGGGCTGTAGGACACTGAAAAACCAAGCTGGATTTGCACTGAAAATTTCCTCCTTGCTGACTAGCTTTCACAGTGCTGGGAGGTACTATGCAAGCTGCTGGGTAAGAAAAATCATGAACAGCTGTGGTCTCTGCAAGCCGCAGTAATGACCTGCAAGGCAAGATGTGGTCATCTACACAGTAATGGCATGAATGTCAAGGGAGTAATCAATTGTTTTACTATTAGATTTGATGTCTGCTCCACAGGAGAGAAATCCTGCTTGGTACTATATAAATCTGATCAGGAGCCTATGATTGGAGGTCATAGGCTCTAGAAAGGGGAATCTATTACTCTTACTTTATTAAATTGACATGAATGCAAACTACTTTCTGAATGCTGATTTCATACCTATGATGATGATGTTCTCAGTCTTCATCAAAGAAGTTCTTTTTGCAGTGGGTGGCAGTTAATGCAGAGACTCACAACGGGTCTGTCTTAGTTTGCATCTCCATTGCTGTGACAGAACACTCTGACCAATACCAACTTGGGGGCGGAAAGGGTTTATTTTGCTTACATCTCCCAGGTCACACAGTTCATCAGAGAGTCCAAGGGAGGAACTCAGGACAGAAATCTGGAGGTAGAAGCTAGAGCACAGGCCCTAGGGAGCCTCCACCTCAAGCTGGAAGCAGGACTGGGTAATGTGTAAGAGTCTCCTGCATGTTTCTGGTGTTGAGAGTATAAAGAGATCACAGAGAACAGCTGAGGCTGGGCACTGTGAGGGGCCAGGAAAGGCCACTGGTGAAACTGCAGCCCCAGCTGCAGTGAAGAGCTCGGGATTGCAGGGGTCATGGAGAGAATCTGAAGTTTCGCACAAAGAAAGATCAGAAGAGCCCATTGGTGAAGGTGCATTGTCAGTTTCAGAGGAGACCCCAGCTTTTTGGAGATGCTGGAACCACTGGACAACCACCAAGGACAGCAGCAGGTGTGGGATGGAGCTGGCCTGGGCCTGCGAGACAAGGTATGTGTGCTGTGGATGGCAGAGACAGAGAAGTGGAGCTGCTGAAACCCTTTGGAGCCCAAAAGATTGGCAAAAGATTATGAGTGAACCCCAGATATCCTGCCTTTTGCTATTTGGTGAACTTAGGTTTTGCTTAGGTGTGCCCGATTCTTCCCTTTGAAATAAGACAGTACTTGTTTTGGATTTTACAGGTGTCCATAGTTAAGAAACTTTTAAAAGAGACTATGAACTTTTAAGTGTTTGGTTTTTTAAGGACTGTGGGGCTTTTAAGATTGTACTAAGGTTGTGATATTAATGTTACCATCATATCTTGGGGTCAAGAAATGGAAAGGCTGTGGCGTAATAGTGATGTGTTTGTGTGTCAAGTTGACAAAAGGTCAATTGTGCTGGATAGTTTTAGTGTCAACTTGACACACCTGGGTTGAAGGAGCCTCAATTGGAGAACTGCTTCCATTGGACTGATCTATAGCCATGTCTGTGGGATATTTTCTTGAATGCTGAGTGATGTGGTAAGGCCCAGCCCACTGTGGGAGGTGCCACCCCCGGGCAGGTTGTTGTGTATTGCATAAGAAAGCAGGCTGAGCATGGGCCAGGAAAACAAGCCAGTAAGTAGCATTCGTCCATGGCCTGTGCTCCAGCTCCTGCCTCCAGGTTTCTTCCCTGAGTTTCTCCCTTGGACTCCCTGATGAACTGTGTGACCATGGAAATATAAACAAAATAAACCCTTTCCTCCTCGAGTTGGTATTGGTCAGAGTGTTTTGTCACAGAAATGGAGAAGCAAACTAGGACGTGGTCAAAGTGTACAGATTAAGTGGCTATGGAGTGCTTGACCTCAAATAGAATATTTACATCATTCCCACAAAGGCTCAGTTAACACTGCAGAAGAGAGCGTGCAAAGAATAAAGACCTGAGACTAGGGAGGAGTGCTGCAGGGTCTTCTAGACATGGCATGGTCATTGCACCCATGATTCAGTGCAGCTGTGGTTACCAACGTAAGACCTACACAAGAATGGGTCCATCACCATTTTATTGTGCATGGGAAAGACTAAAGAGGCCTGCTCCTCACTGAGAGACTGTGGGCAGTCACTGGGTTCTTGGGTGTCATTTTCTTCACTGATGTAGCTACTGACAAGTTGCCCATGGTCCGGTAAATACACCCCACTCATGCTCCTCCAAGCAACGCTAATTAAACTCAGTAGGTAAACATAAAAAGGAAAAGAAAGAGATCAAAGTGAGAGGGGGTTTGTTGGGAAAAGGGACTTCAGTGGGCAAGAGAGGCAATCGATGAAGGCAAAGTATGGCAGAGGCAACGAGAATCCATTATCTACAGACGTGAAACTTCCACAGAACAGAAGGCTAAAATAACTCAGTTCAGAGAGCCTTTGTTTCTAAAGTTTGGGCTTCACAACTATAAGCAAGATCACACAGTATCTTTCTGAGTTATTTCATTTATGAGTCTTCAAAATTCATCCATGTTATCACAAATGGTAATGTTTCCTTTGGTGAAGTAATCTCTCTCTCTCTCTCTCTCTCTCTCTCTCTCTCTCTCTCATACACACACACACACATACACACTATGGAATATCTTCTTTATCCACTCATGAATTTTATAGACACAGAATTACAAAATTTACTTCTTTGACCTCCAGTTTTCGGACGGTCTTCATTCTCAGAAGGTGGCCGCTCACTTAGTTATTCTGCTTTGATAGATACCTTCCCTTAGCCCCAAACACACTATTATCGACAATGGCATCTGAAATTCCAACTTAATAATCCATCCTTTTGATTATGAGCGCTATACAAGAAATTACTTGTTCAAAATAATTTGATGACCTGGTTCTAAAACATTAGAGCTGGAAAGATCCTGTCAAAAGGATCATTTTGCAGATCAAAAATTTGCAGGTGTGGAGTACCTGAGCCAAGTCACTTAATACATGACATGTACAGACTAGGATTCTTCTGTTCCTTTCACACTCATTCTGGTGCTCTGCAGTACAAGCACTGAGGGCTGTAAAGAAGTTACTATTGGGATTTTTACAGTATTATTATTCCAGCATGCAGAAAGGCTATTATGAGACTTTTATGGTGTTTTGTTTTGTGGTTTGCATGAAATTAGAGGCAGGAGCCCGAAGAGCATAGATGAAGAGGAGAAGACACGTAGAGAGGGAAGGAAACCCCAGCACAGCGAGAGTAAAGGACGCTCAGCACAGAGGCTCTGGAGGGTTGGGAAAGGAGGTCCTGACCTTCCACAGAGCCACACAGGAAGAACAGATGGAGCTGTGTGCACACCCTGTTTCTGTCAGCATTTCTGAAACACAGGCTCTGTTTTCCTGCTCATTACTTCTTTGCTCATTGGTTTAGATTCGATCTTACACTTACGCTTCATAATTTCAACTATTTGTCTCTGGTTTCTGTCCAATATTTGACTCAGAGGTCTCCTCTACTTGCTTTGCTTAGTTACTGTGCTCTGGAAAATATCATCTTTTCCTATAGAACAAAAGTGTGATCTCTAAAACTCAAATTGACTTAATATCACTGTTTAACAACTATATGTGAAAGAGGTATACTAATTTCTAACTTTAGATAGATTATCATGTTTGGCATTGGGAGATTTTAGAGAGTTGTCTTTGATTTCCTCTTTAATTCTGACTCTACCATAAACTAACCACATGACTTTGAACAAGCTGTTTACATCTCAAGATTAATAATCCCTAAAATAAGATCACTGGAGTACATGAATTGTTTAAACCTCTCCAAATTTCATGGTTCTGTATAAACATAAAGAAAAGCTGCAAGCTAGTTTCTATGTAAAGAGAGTAAATTAAATATGTAAGTGCAGTTCTGCTTCCCTGAAGCTCCTTTAGAGCCACATGCATGCAGAAAGAAAGCCACACCCTAGAAGGTGGAGAGAATCCAGCAGGAGCCAACAGGAGCAGGTGAACAATGATTGGCTTAACAGACCAACAAAGCGAAAGCCAGAAGATACAGAGCAGAGAGACTTCAAACAGGTGGCACCAGCCATTTTGAAATAAGAGCCACAGGAAGGGGACCAAAGTACAGAGGGGTGGGCGAAAACCGCAAACAGACCACTGGATCCTCTTTAGTGTCTCAAAGAGTGTCTTTGAGTGACTCCCTTACCCCACCCAACATCAGGTTGCTGCTCAGTGTCAGAGAATGTGACTGGCATGCACAGAGCCCTAGGTGAGAGTCTCGCACTCAGCATGAGCACACCCACACACGTGCTCACACACATGTTTACACACACTCACACACAAGCACACACACTCATACACACACTCACTCATACACATATACTTCCACTCACACACATGTTCACACATACACATACATACACTCACACTCATACACTCTCATATGCTCACACACACTCATACATGCTCACACACACATGATGGTTCCTTTTTATTATCATGAAATCAAGAACCATAAATCAACTGGGTTATGTACAGGCACACAACTTTATATACATGTATAACCAAAGCTAGTGCTGTGGAAGGTATTTTCCAAACTTTAGAGGTCAGAAATGGGCTACCAGTAAATTAGAGTCATTCATCTCTTATGTCTCATGCCCAATCCAAAGCAGGCCGCAGGTGGAACCCCTGCCACTCTGTAGATTCTTCAGATTAGAGAAAGGGAAACTGATCCAAGAGAACTGGACTCTGAGCCATTCTCACACCATGGCTTTAAGGACCCGAAAGATTACAGGGCCCAGCAACCTTGATTTAGTGATCTGGAGCTCAGGCCTAAAACAGAAATGGTTGAAACACACAAAATCTCAACAAATCTGTAAAGAGCTTCTCCAGTTCCTGATCATGCGATTTCCTTCTCAAATTAGAGAAAACTCAAGGGAGCATAGAGGCGATGTAACACAATGAGTATTTGTGAGTATTTGGGATATAGTGTCAAACACACATTACCCCTCTCATCCTGAGCGCCCTCTGTTGAGCTTGTGTGTCCCCTCTTGGAAGATGGTAAGGAAATAGCTAACTTCATTGTCAATTGGAAACAAACCTGAAGTCACCTGGGAAAATGAAACCTCAACTGAAGAATTTCCTTTATCAAGACTGGCCTTCGACCATGTCTGTGAAGCATTTTCTTAACTGTTAGTTGATGTAGGAAGGTCTGGCCCACTGTGGGAAGTGCCATGCCTGGGCAGGGGCCCTGGGGGTGTAGACAAAAGTAAGCTGAGTAGGCCACAAAGCATGAGCCAGCAGGTAGCATCCTTCCATAGTCTTTGCTTCAATACTTGCTTCCATGTTTCTGCTTGAGCTCCTGCCCTGGCCATTAAAAAGAAAATAATATAATTAATCCATTTCAAATGAAATTACTGGAAAGAGGCTCAGAGATGGAAATTTTGAAGAAGCAAACAACCTCCCTGCCTTTGACAACTGTCCACTTGGAGCTCCAGAATGAAGGGAGAGAAACCACTCTCCACCAAATGAGTCTTTGGGATTGGAATGGCACTGGTTTGTCTGTGAGGCAAACAAGGCTCTAAGGATGTCTTCACTTTTTCCTTTAACCATGGACAAATTAGAAAATAAAAGATTAACTTTTGGAGTCCAGTTTGGTTTTTTGTTTGTTTGTTTGGTTGGGTTTTTTGTCTGTTTTGTTTGTCTTTTCTGCTTTTAGTGTGGCATGGGAGAAGACGCAGAATGAGAGAAACCGCATCTACAAAAGCCAAAAGGACATGTGAAAACACAGAGGCATAAGGAGGATTTAAGAATCCACTCTTCTGGGCACAGTCCTACAAACAAAAAGATACAAGATGATTGATGCATGTTATAGGGCAAAGGCTCTGGTTCTAAGAGTCTCAACACAACTGGCTTGCCCACTTGTCCCAATATACCAATTAGAGGGACAAGTGATGGTGAAACACAGAGAAAGATTTAATCAATGTGGCATATTGGGAAGAAGAACAAGAAAAGGGTCCAAAGACACCCTCAAGTCCACCTCCTAGGTACTGACATGGGCTTTAAGTTTAGAGAAGAATTACGACAGTGTTCGTAATTAAGAAGCTTCAGTCAGAGTCCTCTGGTTGAGAATCTTAGTGTTGATTCTTGAAGACAGTCAAAGAAGTTACTGCTGTTATCACTTGGGGGATCCATCTGGCTCCTATACCATATGTTTTAGTTTCATTTCCTGTTTCTGTGATAAAAGAAAAAAACTGACAAAAGCTTCTGGGGGAAGAGTTTACTTGGCTCGAAATTCTAGGTTACAGTCCATCGTTATGGGGGAGTCAAGGCAACAGGAAGCTGAAGCAGGTAGTCACATTCATAGTTAGGAATAGAGAGAGAATGAAGTAATGCTTGCGCAACAGGGCTCAGCGAGATTTCTTCACTCTTATGCAACCCAGGATCTCCTGCCCCAGAATGGTGCCACCCACAATGGGCTAGTCCTCCCAGTTCAATTAACACGATCAAATAATCCCCCACAGACATGCCCACAGGCCAAGCTAACTACACAGCCCTTCATTGAGACTCCTTTCCTCAGAGATTCTACTTTCTTTCAAATTGACAATTATAACTAGGCATCAAGATGATTACTCCTGCTCAAAAGTGCTCTGATTACAGGCCCATACCACTGCCTAGAAACCCATTTTATCCTAGATCGGATTGATGAATTTGGGGAGCCTCTGTTGAACAGAGTAGAGGGACAGCATTGCTGGGAAAAAGGAAAGGATAGGAAAGAGCTGATCGGTTGGCATCGTGTTGTTTAGTTTCTTTCCTGTCTTGGAGATAAAGCAGGAGGCTTCACTAACTCAGCTATATTGGAATCCCCCGTTTTCTGGAAAGCTGGTCTGGTTTGGGATCCATCTTCTTCCTGAAGTTTTAGCATTTAGCACGAGGATTCCACCTCAGTTTGTTCTGATCTGTTGCCATCTAGTGCAGGAGCTGAGTCCAACTGTGGCCTCCCATAGTTTTCTTTCCATGGGGAGTCTAGAGTGGGGAGCCCGAGCAGCACCCGGGCTTCCCCGGTCTGAGTGAGAATCACTACCTGTGCCATAGATCTCTGTTCCTAACAATCGGGTGCCACGTGGGATTGGCGTGAGGATCAAAAGAATTAAAGAGGGAGACTTCCCAGTTCCTTCTCATATACATGAAGTACTCAGAAGAAAACTAATATGCAGTTTTTATAAGCCGGGCTTCTTTACCATTCTTTGTTCAGTAGCTCAGCCCTGCATGTTTCACGGACACACAGCTGCATGCTACACTGTCCGTTCAGTGCATGAGTGGAGACATCAGAGCAGGCGCTCTTGCCTCCCCCTGCAGAGAGTAAGGTCAGAGTTCCACACCATTGCCTTCCAGCAAGGACTTTGGGCCTTCAAAGTTGTAAAAGGAAAAAGGGTTTTTTGTTGTTTTGTTTTTTTTTTTTGCATTTTAAATGCCTCTCAGAGGTCGTATCTCTCCACTGCTGTCATGAATAAATGAAAGACATTTTCAAGAAAAGAAATCCACACCCTGAGGATGTCACAGAAGGGAAGCGGATGGCAGCCCAGGAGTCCCCACAGAACATTTTAGGTCAGAAGCTCTAGAAAGGTAGCTGAAAGAAAGCCACGTGTCACAAAGAGAGGAAACGGCACCAAGAGTGCTCGGAGGCTGAACGCCAACTGATGTCCTGTCCTGTCTGCTTGCCAGACACGAGGCACTTTCCTTTTCCCCTAAATTTCAGAAGATGCTTGAGACAAATTAGTTTTGTCCAACTCTGTCCAGCCGATGTTCACAGGGCAAGGCTCTTGTAAAATAGCACCAAACCCAAATAAGAAAAACATTTTCTCAAGCAGAAACCAAATTAGTTTTGTCCAACTCTGTCCAGCCGATGTTCACAGGGCAAGGCTCTTGTAAAATAGCACCAAACCCAAATAAGAAAAACATTTTCTCAAGCAGAAACGTAGCTTCTCAGGAGACTTTCTTATGTGCCTCAGTCAATACCTGGTATTTGAACATTGATCTGATCAGAATAAATCAAAGAAAAGTAATCACAGAATATGTTAATTTGTTCTTTAATTTGCACAACTGAGTTTATAAATCCAGGCAAGGATGCCTAAAGAATGAGAGAAGGGATGGATAGTGTGCAGATTCACAGGGATTTTTAATACATTATAGATGTGAGCAAGAAGCAGGTCAAGATCCTAAAGAGAGAAAAGCAAGTGTGTTGTGGTTAATTGATTGGCTAAGGGTTTGTGAGGGCAGTAGAGGATGTAAGGTTAGAAGACCACTACTATGGCTGAATAACAATACAGAAAATAAAAACCCCACACACTTTCCAGCTCTTGGCTCCAAACTAAATGTGAAGAATGTAATGTAAAGGGATTTGGAACAGAGCCCCTAAGCATCACTGGAGTACTGTTCAATTAGCACTAGACTATGTCTCTAGGGCCATTGTGTATGTATGCATGGTGTGTGTGTGTGTGTGTGTGTGTGTGTGTGTGTGTGCAGCAAGGGTGCCAGTATCCATGTGTAATCAAACAGCAACTTCATAGAGTTGGTTCTCTCATTCTACCTTGCTCAGCAGGTGAAGACTTTTTTTAAGAATATAGAATAGTTAATATTGGTGATCACTGCAAAAGCCTATGATCTTTTCAGAAAAATTAGTAAATATAAAAATTAAGAAGAAACTTAAAATATCACACTAGTCTCATAAAAATGACCATCCTTAACATGTTCTGATCTATATTTTAGCACAAAGCAAGTCTCAGATACTTATGTCATTAAATATTCTGTGAACTAATGTGTTCAGCAAAAAGAAGCTACACTGATGTGAATAATTCTACAGGACTGATCAACTAATTAGAACTTCCAGACTGTTGCAGATCTATCTGGAGCCAGATTATTTTGGACAGTCGTTAGCCCCCTGCATTAGCTATTTTGTGTTGCTGTAATAGAAGCACTGACCAAGGGAACTTCTGAAAGGACGAGGGCACAAGTCCAGTGTGGTGGGGAGGCGTGGCTGCGGAGGTGGCTGGAGCAGATCCAACAGCTGAAGGCTCGTGTCTTCAAGCAGCTACAGGGAGCAGGAAACGACTGGAGATCCAGTAAGGCTTAAGAACTCTCTAAGCCCACCCCCAAAGACGAGCTTCCCCCAGCACGGCCGCATCTTCTAAGACCTCCCAAACCAGTGCACCCACTGGAGACAGATTGCCCAAATACTTAGAGCCTGTGGGGGACATTCTCATTCAAACCACCACACCCCTTTAACAGCCACTCATTACTCATTGCTGTTTGACCTAACATCCTGTGACTAGGAGGCAAATCTTTTTTTAGGAATATATTGACAAACCACTAGCATCTGCCAATCCAAAGGCAAAAATGTCATCATTTAGCATCTGAAATCCTAGCAGAGAATGCCCCCTTTGCTGAAACTCACATACCTGAGGTTTCTACCAATGTATCTGCAAAGTACCTTGATTTATGACTTTATTTTTTACTGTATAAAAGCTTCATGAAATGTTACCATGCTGGTACTTAGAGCACCATAAATCTATGTTCGTCCGTCATGGTCATTCATACTTAGTTCTAACATAAACTCTGATTCTGTTTGTGAGAACTGTTTCTACAACCAAAGTTGTTAGCACCTGAACATGGGTCCCAAGGATGACCCATTTCCCTGGAGGAGCCACTTGGATCAGCTCCAGGTATGCACATGGTCCGCTGTACCCAACCATCTGGAATCACCTCCTTGGTGAATACTGGTGAGTTCTTTCAAGGACTTAGATATCCTTTGGTTTAGCCATTGGCACGTTGATTTATTTTAAGCTGATTCTTTACATTCTGTTTTGTATCTGTCTGTCTTTCCACTTGTTCGTGTGGGAAAAAAAATCCTATGTATACTCTATTTTATTTACATGCCTGGTTTATACATCCTATTTGTTTGTCTTCAGAGTATCTGTTTATTTCCTACTGTGGGCCTTTTCCTTCTGCCCACTGTCCAATGTCTAATTCTGCAGTTTTCTATGACCTGTCTTGTGTATTGAAACCTATCTGCTTTTAGTTTAGGGAGTCCATTTGTGCTCCATCCTAAAGACGTAGAGAGAAGAGGCATTTGCTCCCTACAGCAAGCAATATGGAGGTATCAATTGCCTGAAAAGAAAGTCCAACCAAATATACTCCATTCCTTAGTTGGAAGGAACTTTTTTGGCTCAGCTGGTATGATGATTTGAATGAGAATGTCCCCCATAAGCTCCAAGAATTTGGACATTTTGTCCCCAGTTGGTGGAACTGTTTTGAAGAGTTCTTAGAAAATGTGGCCATGTTGTAGTAAGTACATCACTGGGAGGGACTGGAGAGTTCTTAAGCCTTACTGCATCTCCAGTCACTCTCTGCTTCCTGTGCCTGCTTGAAGATGTGAGCCTCTGCTTTCTGCTCCTGTTCTGGCCACTTCCTGCCAGCGTGCCTCCCTGCCATGATGGACTCTAATTTCCCTGGAAACATAAGTTTAAAGAAACTCTTCCTTTTATAAGTTACCTTGGTCCCAATGTTTTATCACAGAAACAGAAAGTAACTAAAATGGAAATTGATATTTAAAGTGGGTTGTTGGCTTCAAGAAACCTGACCTTGTGGGTTTGGGGAAGAATGCAGAAGACTTTGTAAGTCTGGGCTAGAAAATCAGTTGATAAGCAGAGCTTATCAGGTCCTTCTAGTAGGAGCCTGGTAGAAAGTAGTACCAAGAACATTGTAGTTCCAGAGGGAAATAAAGACATAAGCAGCAACTGGAATATTTCGGCAGACTCTGGCTGGAGTCTGCCCACAGCCTAAGAGCTTGCCTGTGACTAAGTTGAAAAGTAATGGATTAATTTCTTTGATGTAGGAAATTTCAAGACAGCCTATTATAGAATTAGTGGTGTGGCTATTAGTGGTGGATTATTATGTAGATTTACATAAAAATGAACAAGTAGGGCAGAAAAATGCAGAATGTACAGTTTGGATTGAAAAAGAGCACTAGTCAGATTAATGTTGCAGCCAGGGTTTGTGTTGAAGGAGAGAATCCCTTTGATTAAAGAGATTAAAGTGACTAAGGAGAGGCCTAGAGATTTGCATTTAAACAATAGGAAGGGAAAGACCACACCCAGCTAAACCTCCAATTTGTGAAAGGAAAATGCTGGAAGGGTTTTCTGCAAGAAAACCACAGCAGAAAAAAGCTATGAATGTGGATGAAGCAGGCTGGGGTTCATCCCAAACCTGCAATCAAATTTGGCAGTGTTCTTCACCTGGTGCTGGCTTCAGAGGCATGAAAGATGCAAGACTGAAGGCGTCATTGATCATTCCTCTGAGATTCCAGAGAGCAGCGGAAACAGGCAGTGTGCACAATGAAGACACAGCAAGGCCAAGAAGCTGGGATAGGCCATTGTATGATGCTGTGAAAGTGAAGCCTGGTTGGCAGTGTAGACTCCAGAAGATGTTCAAGATGCCAAAGCTGTGAGACATCTGCTAAGGAGAGCTGCATACAAGGAGTGGTACCAGCCCAAGAGAGAAAGAGATTTATTAATTTAAGAAATTTAATATTTATTATTAAAATTTAATGATTAAATTAATTGGATTTACAGTATCTTAAAAAATGGAGAAATCTAAAGATAACCTACCCTTCACATATCCCTCAGGGGGGAACATCTGATATTCCTAAATTTTTTTTCACACTAAACTAGAAGACTTAAACTTTAATTGAATTAAAGGTCGTAAGGACAGCCTACTTTAGTTGCAATTTTAAAATGTTATGGGGAAATAACATTATGGTGCCACACACAGAAAAGGCACCAAGAGACTCTTCACGGAGAAATTAGCAAAGTTTATTCTTATAGGAGACTCAGGTGGAGTTCCCTCCCAGAGAACTTGAGCACTGATTTGAGTCCCTTTATAGAATTTGAAATTTATAGAACTTATAGGTCCCTGGCATTTTCATGGCATTGGTGGGCATACAGCCTATGTGATTATTAGTACAGATGCTTAGTGCCCCAAGACCACCAAAAAGAAATTCCTTCTGCAGGCATGCTTGTAGAGGTGGATATTTAGGACAGGGTTTAAGATTCTCTTTTAACAGTTTTGTTACAGGTGTGTTAGAAGACAAGGCAGTTGTATACAGATGTTCTACAAGATGACTGTAGTATTTATTTCCTGAGACTGTTGTCTCCATTTTAGTTTTGATTCCTTTTTTCAGCACAAATTTTACTAAGCATTTATAAAACCATTACAGAGCATTATTCTGTATAAAATCAGTCATAAAGCAATGTTAGATACACACAAAAGTGGCATTAAACATATGGCTATATTTCTTTTCCCCATCAAAAGTATCTAAAGAAATGATAAAGTTGCTTCTTTACAAAGAAAATTATGAGAGTTTTAGAAACTGTATCAAAATTTAAAGAGATATTAATGAGTAGGCTAGAGACGTGGCTTAGCTGTTAAGAGCGCTAACTGCTCTTCCAGAGGACCCAGTTCAACTCCTAGCACCCACATAGTGACTAAAACACATCTTTAACTCCAGTTCCAGGGGATTTGACACCTTCTTTTGACCTCCTGGGCATTTCACAACATGAATGCACTTGCATTCATGCAGACAACCCATAAAAAATAAATGAATAAAACATTTTTAAAGAGATATTAATGAACAGGAAATTAAGAAAAATTTAAGGTTGTGTCAGAACTGAAGATAACCCCTGAAGAACCCATATATTCTCAGACTTCCAGTTTCATCTAGCCTTCTCAGACCTAGCCTCTGCCACCTTCTTTATCTACAGGTAAAATAAAATTCTGTATTCCAAGTACAGATTGTTGCAACGTGTGGTGGTGCATGCACCACCCAGCAGCATCTGGGAGGCAGAGGCAAGCAGATCTCTGTGAGATCCAGGCCATCCTGGTTTACATAGTGAGTTCCAGGCCAGCTGGGCCTACAGGGAGATTCTGTCTCCAAAATCCAAAAAAAGTAAAGATTATTATGTACTACTTTAACAGAGCCTTATACTATAGAAAACTTTTTTTATTTGTAAAGAGTTCTCTCTGACTCTCTCTCTCTCTCTCTCTCTCTCTCTCTCTCTCTCTCTCTCTCTGTCTTCAGATTATGCCTTAAACTGGGGAAGATATTAAGCCTACACAATTCCTTGATCTTTTGGTTTCATTGAGCTTTTTTTTTTACATTTCAAAAACAAAGAGAAAGAAACTTCAAATTTGTTTTCATTTCATGCAACCTGATTTAATGTAATTGTGCCAAGCATGTTCATGATAATTGTCTCCGTGTGTCATCTTGAGTCTAAAACAGCATGGAATATCACTAAACCTGTCCCTAAAATTCCAGAAGGAAATGGAGTAGAAAAATCTGTGGCAACTTCCTTTCACAATTTTTACTTATTGGGAAGTAAAATTACTCTTCTTGCCAAGCTTAATTTGACATGTATGTTTAAGGCATATATATGACTAGAAATATTTTATGACCTTTAATTTACATTTATGACATCAGTAATACAGAATTTTCCCTACAGAAAAGACAGTAGCTCTCCAGTAGCAAGGGAAGGTTTTAACTCAATGAGAAAACACGTAAGCTTAGCATTTGGATAAAATAAAATCACCAGATATTAAATGACATATTTGATAAGAAAAAGCATAAAATGTTTGTTCACTAAGCCATTTTCTTAAAATGTTACTAGAAACAGATTAGTACGTTAAGAAACTATATTGTTCTAAACAGACAATGAGGTAGCCATTCCTCATCAGGGTAGGGTATTTCCCATGGCCACGGCGAGAAAGAGCTGTAAGTGACAAGAAGTAGTACTTCAAATCTGGAAGATCTCTGTCTCTAGGAAAAAGAGGAGAAAGCAAAGGAGTCCTTTGTAAAGTTGAGAGAATTTCAGCCACTCACAAGATTTGCCATGAAAGCTGCCTACAGAGAGGCAGCATTCTTTTCAGACAAAAGTATTTTAAATAAGAACATTAAAATAATAGTGAGCATTGTTTAAGGTATTTGTATGACCTTTGAGTTTGACCTTAATCCTTTTCCAAATATAAAGCCTTTGCTACAGGACTTCTTTGAACCACCTTGTATTGGATAGTTATCCCTAAAGGCAAAACTGCTGAATTAACAAAAGTACTCATCTTGTAGGAACCAGACTGATCCCCTTGAGCGATGATAATGATAAAGATTTGTTCGTACCACCTTGCAGGCTAGAGCTAAGATGATGAATAAGTGGGCAGGACCACTCCTTGACCACACTGTTTAATTAGCCCCCTGCCCCAATTCTTCCTCTACAAAAATCTAAAGTTCGTGTTAACCCCAGGAGCAAATCAGGGTTGACTCTGCCTTCCCAGGAATATCATTTAAGGGTTTTGTTACTGAATAGCAACAAAATAGCCCCCAAATGCTATTCTTTTCTGTTTTGTGAACTATCAAATCAATAATAAGACTCAATGTTGATAGTGCAGGAACCAAAGAATAAAGTGGAAGATAAACTTGCAGATCAACATCTAAACATTTAGCCATTCTGAAGTTCTAGGTAATGGGTTGAAAACTGAGTAAATTGTACAAGGTGGGATATTCATGTTTTTTCCAGAGATGAGCAGATGGTTCAATATTTCAAGCACTATATCTTGTGTTACCTGTTATACTCTTTTCTAATCAATGCCAGGGAAAGATCATTTAAATTTCCATGACCTTAGCAGAAAATAAAGAATTTGGAATACATGAGATCTCATATAGTATAGTATGTCAGGGGCTGTAGAGATGGCTGTTAAGAGCACTGGCTACTCTTCCAGAGGATCCAGGTTCAGTTTTCCAGCACCCACTGGTAATAACAGCCATTTGTAACTCCAGAGGATGATTGGATCCAGGGAATCCGACACCCTCTTCTGGTCTCTGTGGGCATTGCATGAACATGGTACACGCATACATGCAGGCAAAACACACATATACATAGAATAAAAATACTAAATAAAATATTTTAAGTGTATTTCACCAATAATATGAAGGATGTGAACATGCTATGCCAGGAACATAGATGAACATGTTTGTGTCTTTCCAAAATGTCATAATTTATTGAATAAAAATAACTTCCATAAGTTACATGGAATTCTTTTACCATGTAGTTTTGGCTTTTCTTGGTAGGTTTTTACTCCAGTATTAATTGCAAATATTAACTTTCATATCATACATTCTACTTCACATAAACAGATAACTGATGCACAGAAGATAAATGATAGATGATGATAAATAGAAAAATAGATGATAGATGACAAATAGATAAATTGATAGATGATAGATAGATGGATAGATATAGGTAGATAGATGATAGATAGATAGATAGATAGATAATTGATGGATGGATGATAGATCGATGTTATAAAATGGCTACAAGAGTTTAGAGCCCACATAGTTCAAAAGGAGCCTCATTAGAGACAGAGCCATAGAGATGACACAAATATAGAGAATCCAGCACGCACATGGCAGCTAACAGTCATCTGTAACTCCAGTTCCAGGGAATCCGACGCCCTCTTCTGACCTCTGTGGACACTGCATGACATGGGTGCACCCACTTACATGCAGATATTACACTCATACACATAAAATTTAAAAAAAATACATAAAATTTAAGGAAAAAAAATCCTCATGACCTAAAGCCCAATTATCAGAATCCCAACTTACATTTTCTGGCAATGTGACCAATAACTCTGTGCTTCAGTCTCCTCATCCATGGAGTGGACACAATAACTGTATATTTCACATACAAATTTGATGACTTAAAGCTTGTAATATTCTTAGAATGGATCATGGTAAACAAAAAATGAATGACTTTTATACAAGGCTTCCTAGTGAGAGTTCAAGCCAAGCATGGCAGTGCAAGCCCATAATCCTAGTACATGCATGGGAGTCTGAGGTAAGAGAATCACAAGCTTAAGGCCACCCTAAACCACACAGGGATATTGTCCTTGTTTGCTTCTCTGTTGCTGGGATAAAACACTCTGGCCAAAACCAACTTGGGAGGAAAGAGATTTTTTTCATTTTACTTTTCCAAATGACAGTCCATCTCTGAGGGAAGTCAAGACAGGAACTTAAGCAGAACTGGAACTGAAACACAGACCAACTCAGTCTACTTTCTCATACAACCCAAGACCACCTGCCCAGGGGTGGGACCACCCACAGTGGGCTGGGGCCCCTCTCATAATTCAACAATCAAGAAAATATCTCACAGACATGCCCATAGGTCAGTCAAATAGAGGAAAATCCTCAGTTATGGTTCCTTCTCCCAGATGTATCAAACTGACAGCTGACACCAACCATGACCAATACCTTGTCTTAAAAACACTGAAGAGAAATAAAGCAAAAAATAATAATACTTGCTTGTAGTAGTCCTAGGTCACATTTCTCAGCTGGACTTAACTCTCCATTGTTTTTTTTCTACCTGCCTGTATCCAGTCCATGTATAGCAGAGATATTTTCAACACACACACACACACACACACAGTGGCTTAAAAATGAATATCTATAAAATTGAATGCAAAAGAAACTGTCCATTCTTTCTATACTGTACTTGATAAAAGTTGTTCTCTTTTTGTGCATGGATTAACAGATCTGGTAGTTTTATATGTATGCCCTGAAATTTAATAAATGGTAGGTTCCCAACATTGGGATGGGAATTTTCAGATAAGCATAGGAAAATGTTAGAACTATCTTTGCAGTAATGAACTAGAGGTGAGTCATCAATATAAACTCGTGTTCAGCTTGATACAAATGCAGGTGGACACACATAAGTATTTGTAGACAGGTTATGTGTACAGATTAGTAAACATGCATGTATTTCCTTGACTTGTCAGCTGAGGAGTCCTGGAAGTAATAGTACTTCAATAGCAAAACACAAGCCTAGCACCCAGATCTTATCTTCTAATTCCATTTTCCAGTGTGGTTGAATGGGGTTCTATAGATAACGATGACTTTAGAACTGGTGCAGGAATATATAAGATGAGTCTGTAGCAAACTTAGTGTCAAAAGTAAGATGATATTTAAACACACCACACATGGACATACACAAACATAGTGATGGGTTGTATATTTTCCTATAATTTTGACTTGCATCCTCTCACCAAGGAGAAAGGTTGCTCAACTCTAGACTTGCCCTAATGGTGCTCCAAGCCAGGGCCACAGACTACAGTGCCCTTTTCACAGTACTCTCTGTCCTGGAGGAATGCCCAGTGCTTAATTGTCCCTCCCGTGGTCAGGTGTACCTCTTACAGCAAAGATGTTTGCAGTGATAAATAATCATGTACCTTTGATCTTTCTGCTTTGTCTATTATTGTTGCCAAGACAGCCACTATCCAGGTGAACCTCAGCCAGAAGAAAGGTGTCAGTGTGTTAACCATATGAGACACAGAGAAAACAACATTTAAAAAATATGAAACAACAGAAGCAGCTTGTTACTCATGTACCCATGAGAGAGGTGAGACACATCAGTGAAGACTGATGGGAAGGTCATCAGGGCAATAGATTAGCAAGTGGAGAATGAGAAAAGAGATGGGAAGAAAGCTTGAGCTTTTATTGAGGTCTAGAGCATCATCAAGCCTTTCCCACGGGAAGTTCTATTGATGGGTGCAGCCAGGCATGGGTTCTCTGTGATCACACTGTTCTGTATAGTGGCTCCATCATATAGATGGAGTGGGGTCAGTGAGGTAAAGCTGTAGTTTGCTGTCCCAGAGGGTGTTAGTTGTTTGTGGCCAATGCCTGGACTAACCACACAAAGAACTGAGAGGAGGCAAAGAACTGGAAACTAGGTTGAGAGACTCAACCCTATATTCAAAATGGATGATGAAACACGACAAAGCTGTAGGAATTCTCTGTGTGGGGTGTGTAGTAGCAAAGGCAGTAACCCCAACATTCACAAACAAAACAACTTTTGATTATCACACAAAGTGTAAACTAACATCAGAGTCCAAGCTGATAAAAATGAGTAATCAAAAAAGCTCAACTCTGGGGAAAGAAAAATCTGCTCTTCAGCAGAATTCCAAATACTCTATCTAAATACTCCACCCTCAAGGAGATAGAGGGCAGCTCCCGGCTCCTTAAGCATAGACTATGCAGAGTGACTTTCTTCTAAACACCACAAGATTGACAGACGCAAAGGACAAACTGACCATCCAGCCAGATGGTCAAGGTCAACCTCACCAGTCATATCAACAGCACATGCTTTTAATATCATATGGAAAGCACCTTTACCTCTGTGGTCTTCCCCCACAAATTCATAACCACACTGTGTTCCTAGGAAAACACCAGAAGAATCCAATAGAAACAGTTTTCTAAATACATGCCCTGTCCTCTTACAAACTACCAAGATAAAAAAAAAACAAGGTCTGAGCAGCTTTTGAAGCCAAAATGAGCCCCAGTGATGAGATGTTGAGCAGGACCCTAGATGAGACCCTAGAACCGCAGGAGGACACAGCAAATTTAAGGAAGTATTTACAGCTATGGACTTGCAATGGATCAACTCTACTCCAGTAGTATGCTACATATGTACTACTGTAAGGCAGGCTGCTTATAAGGGTAACTAAAGTCAGGGTAGATGGGAACACCCTAGCTTGGTTCTGGAAATCTAAGGCAGCTCTAAAAAAAAAAAAACCTGTGTCATTCCTTCTCTTAAAACTCTGAAGTGCCATCTGACTAAAATTCCTCTTCCTTCAAATGCTCTAAGGGGCGCACCTGTTTCCAGATTGCCACCTCTAGACCATCCTCATAGGCAGCCTCAACATGGCCTGGATTCCTCCATGGATGTGCCAACTGCTCTTTCATGGTCTTGGCACACAACCAGTGTTTTGCCTGCCACAGTCTCGTCTCAGCTTCATCAGTGCGTGCAATCATCGTGGACAAATGTTGCGATGAGCCTAGTTCTGCAGCACTGGGTACACACCTGGGACTTGTAAATTGTCTTTCCTTCTAAAATTCCCATTGCCCCCGTGTGCCTCCTTGCCAAGTTTGCAGATGGTCTAAGTGGCATTTTCCTCTCCTGTCAGTATGGCCTTTATAAAAACAGATAAGTCATTACGGTTGTTAGAAAATACTTAAGGGCAGTATTGCCTTTTCCACAGTAATCAGTGTATGCTTCAAGAACACTGTTCTTCTCTCCCTCGAATGAGTTCCAGATGATCCCATCTGCACTGAGGCAAAGAGCCTTTGAGAATTCCCGGCCAGGACCAGCTGCCTGTGCAGCTTCTCTGGGCTGCCAAAGCCAATTTCCTCAGTCCTCTGTCTGCTCTGAAGTGGTACCGACTACAGATGTTGTTTGTATTGCAGACTTGGCTATTCTCTCTCTGCATGACTGCCAATTACTTTCTGAAGAAAACTCCACAGTGAAATGAAGTAAGCTGTTTAAGGTAGTATTTCAAGTTAGGATGCTCCCAGTTTCATTGTCAATTTTCATAAAAGTAGAAGTGCCTAACCCCCTCCCAAAGGCCAGAAAACGTAATAGCATTCCTGTTGCACCTGGGCAGGATTCCTAACCTAAACACAAAGCCTCATTTTTCTTCCTTGGGAAAACTTTTGTGCCTTAAAAGTAACTTGCAATGATCTTAATTGACTTCAAATCTTAATTATTTCAAATCTACATGATATTTTCTGATGGTTACTCTTAATAGCTGTTATTTTCCCCAATGACCTTCAGTTTCTCTAGCCCAGTTTTTTAAATGTCAGTGAAGTTAATATCTTAGATGTTATTCCTTACCTACCAATAGATATTAAAAAGCAGTCATAGACCCACACTATTCTCTAGGTTACCATGCTTACATAAGCAAATACTTTGAAGTCTGTTTGAAGATAAACCATTATTTTAAATGATTCTCAAATTGGCACAAACGTCAGTCTGTCCTTAGTTTCTGGCTTTTCCACATTTACTAACATTCTGGAATACGCTTTATATAGTTTATTTATAAAGAAAGCTAAGTACATGTGCAAATATCACCTTAGAATTCTAGAAAATGGTTTCAAAAGGTTAAACAATTCACCATCAGTCTCAGCAAATATAGCTGCTAGTACCAGAGAGTATCTCACAGAATCATGGGTATTGAATTATATAGTTTGTGCAGCTCTTAATGACGAAAAATCTGAAATTACTAGTTATAACCAATCCCAGTTAGCCAGGATCTGAAGCCTTTAAATAATTGTAAGCCCACACACACCAATTATACTATTTTTAGATAAAAGTTTTTCCTCAGTAGCAACTATTGAAATAAAACAGATTTTTATCTGTTCCTATGATAGTCATAAACTTTCATTAACAAGAATTATGTTTCCAGCTGGGGAAGAAAAACTAATTAATTCATTTCAAGTGAATAAGAGTATAGTTCATTTTCTGTGTCAACTTGATTTACCTACAGGATGCCCAGATAGCTGGTAAATTTAATTTCTGAATGTGCCTTTGAGAGTATTTCCAGGCGAGATTAGCATTGGAGTTGGTGACCTCAAGAAAATAAGTGAACATTGTTCATTCACAAAGGGCCTAAAAGAGGAAGAGGGTGGGGAGTGAGGCTTGCCTCTCTGTTGAACTCAGCTCCCATTTTCTTTTGTCTTTGGGGCTGTGCTGTTGGCTGTGATTCTCAGGACTTCAGGCCGAACCACAACCGTACTGTGGATATTCCTTGGCACATCATGGAAATTTTGAATCTCCATAATCAAGTGATTTAATCCATGTATCTCTATGCTTCTATGTATTACGATATATGTCTCTTTCTATTTATATCATCTATCTTTCTGTCTGTCTGCCCACCTGTTTCAGTCCTATTGGTTCTACCTTTCTGTTGAACCCTGACTTATACAAACTATGGCAACAAATGTGCCTTTGATAACAATAAACTGTCACAGCAGAGTAGAAAACTGAGTCTCCCACTCCCAGCGTCTATCAGTTTGCAACAGATCTTCAGCTTGGTCTGGGTGCCATGCCCACCTCTCCCCTTCATGCAGGACCTCTGTTTTGCTTGGTTTTCTCAGGTTTTGTGCATGCCGTCATAAGTGCTATGGGTTCATAATATGCAACTACTCTGTGGTGTCCAGACAACACAGTTTCCTGTATTCATCTACCACCTCTGGCTCTTACAATCTTCCCACCCCCTCTTCCACAATGATCTCAGGGTCTTGGGAGAGAAGGGTGTGGTATACGTGTTCCATTTAAGCATGAGCACTCTGCAGTCTCTCGTTCTCTGTATGTTGACCAGTTGTGGATCTCTGTGTTAATTCACTATCTACTACAAGAAGTTTCTCTGGCGAGAGCAGAGAGATGCAGTAATCCAAGGATATAACACAAGTAATTATGAGTGAGTTTAATACTATGTATGTCTGTTTAGCAGAGTGATGGTAGTAGACTTTTCCCTGTGGCCTGTGACCTGTCTAGCCACAGGTTCTTGATGCTGATAACAGTGTCAGGTGTGGACTCTGTTTTGTGGAATGAGCCTTAAATCCATTTGAAAAGGGTTAGTTACTCCCATAACATTCATGTCACTATCGCACCAGTGGGCACATTTTTCCAAGCCAGTTGCTATTGTAGCTCGCAGGGTTCACAGCTGGGTAAGACTGATGATTATCCTACTCTGCCAGTAACATGCATAGCACCTTCTAGTATTATGAAAGCTAGCCAGCCAAGATGAAGCTTCGAAGTCTGTATCAGCTTGATTTTTCCTTGTTTGTTCTGTGACTCAAGTATGTAGTGTTTTCAGAATACGATTTCATCAAGTTCTGGTTGATAACCAAGTGCCAGCACTGTCTGACGGTCTATGATATCTCTAGTCAACAACTCCAAGAGAATACATTCTTGGCACTGTGCTTTTCATTTGCTAGTCTCTGGTATCTGCTAAGGCTACGGAACCCCTGTCAATAGAGTAACTACATTTAAACTCTTGATAAGGTATATGTAAATATTGAAATAAATTTCTATAGCAGATTTCCATATGAGTCTTTAGTCTTTAGTGTTAGTTAGGTTTAAGTGACAAAATCCCCAATGCTTAATCAACAGAGAAATTTACTGGTTCATGTGCTTTAGAAGTCAGGAAGCAGTGATGTAGTTTCAAGTAAGACTTCATCCAGCATCTGAAATTGTATCACTGTGGCCCTGAAATTGTCCATCCCTCTGCCATGCCTTCCTGTATCACATTTGTCTTTGAGGAGATATGGTGCTTCTCTGATATCTCTGAAGACTCTATAAATGTTTATAAATGGCTGCAGCATCTTGAAGTTTCACATTCTCATACACACTACACAGAACAAGAAAGTCTCTTCCAATAGCTGCCCCTAAAGACAGAGAAAACTGTTCTTTTCCCAAGGTCAGAGCCTCATCATATCTTTCAGACTGGACTGAATGTCCAGTTCTGAGTCGATCTCTGTAGCCAGACAGACTTAATGCCTAGTACAATTAAAGTTGCACTGAGCCATCAAAACTGTAGGAAGAAAAATAAAATGGAAGTAATGTTGGAAAGACAACAAATATCAAAAAAAGGACAAGAAAATCTCAAATTTCTAAAACCAAAAAGCAAAGTGAGGCCAGAGGGGAGGAGTGAGAGGGGAATTAACCTAAGCCACAGGCTCCCATGTGTAACAGAGCAAATCAGCTAGACGGGCTTTGCCGCATTTTATCAAGCACTCTCGGTGATTTAAAGACACCTAAGGACTGAGTAAAAGCTAACCATGAGCCAAACTTCAAAGCTGCAGGAAAGAAACCACCCTCGCCAGGATGTCCAGTTCGGCTTTGGAGACAGACTATTCTGAACTATGCCTCTGCTATCTCCTTGATATGGGTTTTTCATCTATATAATACCTACCAATGATTGAACATTTATTAATACAGCCTTGTGCTATTTAACAATGCGTTACAGTCTGGGAAATGCACCCTGGAAGGAGCTGGTCATTGTGGGAACACATAGAATTTGCTTTTGCACAAGACAGACACCATCTTCCTTAGCTCAGCCGCCACCACTTGCCTAAGACCCTCATAACTGGACTTGTAGACTGCAGATGCCTCTGCACAGAAGGAGGAACAGAGGGAGTCATGGGACCCTCACCCGAGCATCCAGCCACACCTCCTAACCTATGGTGGGCAATTCAGCCCTAACTACACATGGCCTTGGGGAAGATCTTGAGTACATAAGCTGGGGAAGACTAAAGAAGGTCTTTAGTTATATAGCTACGTGGAACCATCATCCATGCTTAGATGAAAACTTTCCAGTGTAGCCTTAGAATGGAGCACCTACACATTTGTAAGTAACCTTTTATTCACTGCTCTGTAAATAAGCCCAATAAGCTCACTGGTTTCTCAGAGAGTACACTTTGGTGGAATTGTACCTCAATTTCTCATTGGGACTAAGAAAGGGAAAAGTAGCACTGTTTACATCTCTTCCTGATGGGAGGAGTTTTAGCAATGTTTACTTAAACCTAAGTAGTCAGACACTCCACTCCAGGAAGCCTTTTTATGGACTCAAGGAACAGTGAACATGATACTGGAGAGATGGCTCAGTGGTTAAGAGGACTGGCTACTCTTGCAGAAGACCCAGGTTTGATTCCCAGCACCCACATGGTGGCTAACAACCATCCATAATTCCAGGTCCAAGGAAATCTGGTGCCTCCACAGGCATTGTAGGACATGCATGCACTTACATACATGGAGACAATACACTCATACACAAAAATTAAGGTAATAAATCACTTATTTTTTTGAAAAGAGTCTGCTGTTAGTGTAACGTGGTAAATTGCTTTATAGTAAGATTATTTCTTCAGTAAGTAGAAGGCAAGCACAGTTGGATATGTATTAGCTACTTTTCCTGTTGCTGTGAAATACCTGACAAACACATTTAAACAAATTTAAAGAAAGAAGCATTTGTTTTGGGCTCAGAGTTTGAAGATACAGTCCATCATGGCAGAGAAGGCTGGGCAGCAATAAGGTGAGGCAGCTGTCGGGAGCAGAGAGCGATGAACCCTAGTGCTCACCTGACCTCCTCCTTTTTATTCAGTCCTGGCCCCTAGTCTATGGAATGGTGCAGCCCACGTTTAGGGAGGGTCTTCTTCAGCTCAGTTAATCCAGTCAGAAGACTTCCTCACAAACATGCCCGGTAGTTTGTCTATCAAGATGACAATCAATATTAACATCACAGTTGTTAACACCAATATCACCACAAACAAATATTGAAGACCCTTCACTATGTAACTGCTAAGGGTATGTCACAGGAATTTCTGACTCTGTTGTAATCTCATAGGACCATTGCCATCTATGTGCAACCAAGTGTTACTGCATGAGACAGGATTTACTCAATTCATACAGTTGTGAAAATTAAAATGAGATCTTGAAGTCAAAGTGTTTTCTGAATGCCTGGACAGACTGGGGACCCAGTACTGCTACAGTTGGGCATAAGATCCCTGTCACTGGCATGCTCCAAAAAGAAAAGGAAATATTGTCTCTTTCCCAACTACCACGGGGCTAGATATGCTCTGAATGTTGTGGGACAATACTCTAGCCTGTTGCCAAAAAAATCCATCCTAGTTTATTTGTTTACTTGTTGGTTGGTCATCAACCCATTTTTATGGTTGCCGTCTTTATTTCTGAACAGCAACCTATTCAGGTACAAGAACATGTTGAAATCATTCTTGTGTCTGAAGCATATGTTTGACATAAGATATTGTTGATGATAAAGAAGAAATGCCCACTTTCATAAAATAATCAGGCCTAAGGCGGCAGCACATGCTTTCCTCTAACCCCAGTTCTTAGGAGGCAGAGCCAGGCAGATCTTTGAGTTTGAGGCCAGCCTGGTCTACATAGTGAGTTCCAGGCCAGTTGGAGTTACAGGAATACCCTGTCCGGAAAAAAAAAATAGATAGATTAAATAAATAAAATAATCAAAGCATTTTAAAGCAATTAGTTTATTTTCCTGATTCTTCTATGATTTCTAGGAATAACCTCATGTGTTTGGGGAGGATGTTCTTTTCAAAGAAAGGCAAATTCTCTCTTTGTTCTCAGGATTTATTTGACTATCCACAGCAGCCATAGAGATCATAGCATATCACAGTACAACAGAAATTTGCAAAGTACCTTGAAATTTTGATGTGATGGGAGTTATCACAAACAGACTCGGAAGCAGGAACAATGAGAGGAAATGGGAAACAGAAGAGGCTAAATATGGCAGTGGCCTTCCTACAGTGACATCATCCACAATGACTCACAGGGAGTGTGGGCAGGAAGTGTGCCAAGCACAGCATTGTTCCTGCTCCTTCCTGCTACCAGAGCTCTAGTGGGTCATGAAGGAAATAAATCTCCCTTGACACTTACAGACACCTCTGTGCCTCACCAGGTAGCAGAGGATGTACTACATCACTATGTCCATCACACTCAGTTGTGTTACATGATGAGTTAGTAAGGAAGAGCCTTGTTCAAATTCTCTTCCCCAACCAAGAATGCCCTGTCACTCCTAGGTGACACGCATTTAATTTGACTGTGATGATTTGAACCCTATCATTTTAATAGAAACATTTTCAATTAATTAGAAGAAGAATGTCATTAGACAACAGTTCTAAATATTCCCCAAACTAAACTAAAATAAAGTCAACTTCCAGCTTTAGTTATGTATCAAAGAGTACCTAATAGTCCATGAACAGTGTGTATGATGCATTCTGGCACAGGCACTCAATGCTTTTCTGCTAGATTGCTTTTGAATGTAATGCTTTAAAATACCTCTGACAGTCAAACAGAGTCTCTGGGGGAAAAACATGTTTCCTGTACTGTCTATAATGCACAAATTTTATTTCAAAAGCATAAACTGAGTTGAACAACATTTAACGATATAGTGACTAAAACTGATTCATTGCTATCATCCTAGGAAGCAAACCGTAAGTTGTAAGTCTAAGTAAGTACTGCCTTCAAAAACAGAAATTGAGGCCATTGCAGCTCCCAGGCCCAACTCTGGTTGCTTACTCAGTGCACCTGCCAGACCTGTGAGTTTCCCACCACGCCATTCCCTGTCCACCATCCCAGCTCAGTGGCCTATCTCAGGTCCCACACCCCTGTCTACTCACCAGACCTAGAAGTTTCCTAGCCCCAGCATTATCTGTCTGCTGCTTAACTGTCCCACACAGCTTCATCATGCTACCTTTGCACCTGCCTAGCTTGGTCAGGTCCCCAGAGCCTCCCCTGTTGCTGCCAATCCCCAATCCAAGACATAGCTGAGGTTGTGTCAAGAGTTACACTTGCATGCTTTCTTGGCTACGACCAAAGTAGAATTAACTCTGTCCCTCCAATCAAAAAACTAACACTGGCCTGTCCATGAGCACATTCACCTAGCAGCCACCTCACCCATCCCATCAGTACGGAGCCCAGTGCAGTCTGTCCTAGAATCTCATGCTCAGAAGTTGAATTAATCCTTAGCTAAATTTGAATTACTCCTCAACACAGAACACTGAGCCTCACTCAACTAGGTCACAACCTCAAGGGATTGGGTAAGAGTACCAAAGATCCAAAGACCCGCACAGCAAAGGCAAGTTAGATATCAGCACCAAGAAACACCACCAGCGACACAAATCCAAATGCCTAGGTTCAATCACAAAACGCAAACAACATGAATAACCAACACATATGTCCTGTCTATGTATTAAGAGAAATTAATAGTCCTATCATAATGTTTCCTGAGAAAGGCAATCTAGCTGATGCACAAACAATGACATCAAAATAGAAATTATAAATATGTTCAAGGAACTCAAAGAGAACATGAGTAAAGGACTGAATAAAGACCATGAAAACACAGTTGAATGAAATAAGTAAAATAATTCATGATAAGAAATTAGAATTTATGGCCAGCCCTGGTGGCACACACCTTTAATCCCAACACTTAGGAGGCAGAGGCCTCCTTGAACTCTGTGAGTTCAAGGTCAGCCTGGTCTACATAGCAAGTTCCAAGATAGTTAGGGATACAGAGAGAGCCTGTCTCAAAAAAGAACAAAAAAAAAGAGAAGAAAGAAAGAAATTAGAATTTAGTAAAATAATAGGATCTCCAAAGAAAAGCCAACTGAAATAAAACTCAAAATGAAAAAACAGGAAGTCAGACAAAAGCCCACAGGAAAGTCTCACCAATAGATTGAACCAAGCAGAAGAGAGAATATCAGCTCTCAGAACTAGATCACTCAGTCAAAGAAAAACTTAAGTCTAAAGTAACCCAGGAATTATTAAACAATTGTTTTCCTGGTTCTTCAATCATTTCTAGTAATAACCTCTATAATCAGACACCAAATAGAGTTAACAGACATTTACGGAACATTCCACCCAAACACCAAAGAATACACTTTCTTCTCTGAAATCCATGGAACTTTCTCCAAAAGAAAGCTCCACAAAAAAGAAAGACAACAAAAGAGATGCAAGAATCCTCAAAAAAAAAAAAAAAATACTTGCAAAACAAATGCAGTTGAGCTGTTATATTTTATCTAACCACAAAGGAATAAAGATGAATATCAACAACAGAAAAAGACAGAGACCCACAGAAACTAAACAACACATGCTGAAGGAAGACTAGATCAACGGGAAAATGCAGAAGGACCTCTGGGACAACCCTAAAAATCATAGGAATAGAACAAGGAAGAGAAACTGAGGTCAAAGGTCAAATGAAGTATTTTAAAACAAAATCATAGAAAAAAAAGTCCAAAATCTAAGGAAAGTAATACCTATCAAGGTGCAAGAGTCACACAGAACATCAAGTAGACAGGACCAGAAAATAAGCTCCCCATGTTATGTGATAGTCAAAACACTAAATACACAGAAATAGAAAAGATATTGGAAGCTGTAAGAGAGAAAGGTAAGTCACATATACAGGAAGGGTCACCAGACTAGCAGCTGACTTTTCTGTGGAGACTATGAAAGTCAGAAGGGCTTGTACTGTCCTACAAGTCATGAAAGATCACTGATGCCAGCCTCGACTACTACATTCTGCAAAACAATCAGTTGGAATCTAAAAAGAAAGAAAAACTTTCCATGATAAAAACAGGGTTAAGGAATGGATGTCCACTCACCTAACTCTACAGAGGACCTCAGAAGTAATATCTGTCTGAAGAGAAAATTAAACAAAACATGCCTAAGAGAATACAAGGATTAAATAAACAATTCCAGAACAATTAACCAAAAGAGGTCTAAAAAAATACCACCACCAGCACAACAGAACAGGAATTAATAGACATTGGTCAATAGAACTCTCAGTATTAAGTCTCAATTCCCCCAATAAAAAGACACTAACTGATTACATTAAAAAACAGTACCCACTCAAGCACTGAAGGTCCTTGGGGACTTCTGTTGGATGGGTAGCCCAACTCTCTGCTGGGAGAGGCAGCAAGAAGTATCAAGAGCAGTAACCACCTTCACCTTGAAGTCTGCCACCCTGGGCCTGGAACTGTGGTCAGCAGACTCGGGGCTTCCACATAGGGCACTGCTGGATATCGAACGTGGAGCTTCATGGGGACTCTGGAGAGTTACTAGTTCAGGAACCCAGGATGGCTAACCCATGGTTGTTAAATTCAATCATGACTATTATTACTTAAAGAGAGTTTAACATCTGCCCTTCAAGGCTTATTTATGTGTTTGCACATATACATGCATGTCTGTATATAGATAGATACATGCATACACACATATTTTTTTCATTCATGTATATATATTTGGAGGGGTCAGGGAACATCTGAAATTTTTGCCAGTCTCTCCAAGGGGTGGTGCTATGTGGTTCCTAATGCTTCATTTTTAGTGGAGAGTCCTGGCTTTGGAGTACCATTTAGGGTACCCATCCTGCCAGTGGTAGAGGGTATATGGGGGCCAACAAAAGTGGGATTTACTTGACCTTCCTTTGGCCTTGGTCAAGTCAGAGATCAGGTCTGTTCCTGCCCCTTTCTGTTGCCAGTCATTGATGGGACTAGTATGTCCTCCCGATGGAGGCTGCACAGCAGGGGGAGCAGGTTGCAGTGGATAGTGGGTTGGTCAGCAGGCACTGCATGTCCCCAGGCTTACTGCTGCTCCCATTGTCTCCTGCATCTGAGAGAATAAGGAGGCAGACAGTGAGGCAGGGATGCCGCCTGCACTGGCCAGGGGCTCTTTGGCTGGCTCTTTGGTGACACTTGTGCAGGCCTCTGGGAGATGGGCCTATTTCTCTCAGAGAAGATAACGGAAAAGCTGAAGGCTATGCTTCTGTGTCATGCGTGAAAGCTGGGGAGCTTTCTGTGGTCCTTTGAGGATCCTGGCCAGCTGTCTCACAGAAAGGTACTTGACTTGGGATGAATCCCTTGGTGAAATTCACCTCTTGTCTCTGGACACGCCCCTGTGGCATTTGGACCCCTGATGCTATGTGGCTACAGTAAGTCCCTCCCCCAGGATTTGTTGTGTGCTAGAACCTGGAGGCTGTGACTTGCTAGATGAGCTCTAGAGCAGTCTTGGAAGGAAACATTCCGACCTCCATTGCCACCTTCTGTCGCCTTCAAGTTTCTGTTTCCAGAGCTGAAAGTGAAATAAGTTAATTTTGGTCATGGTGACGGCAGAGGAACCCAGAAGGGTGTTAGTGTTGCATGTCTGGGACTTAGTTGCGACTTGTATTCCTGAGCCTCACTTGTTGAAGTAGAATTAAATGTTTCTAGAAGCTGAACAAGAGCTCATGTTAGTCCTGGTCATGTACATACCTTAAGCAAGTTCCAGCCTCCCCTGGGCCTTGACATCCTGTGCTGCTTCTTGGGTACATTCTTAAATGACTGCTGTATTGAGTCTTTTTCAGATGTTTCTTGTACCCTGACTCTGTAGATCTCTCCTGCTACAGGGTCAGCCTGGGCTCCAGGAGCCTCTGTCTGGTTGGCAGGACCAGGTTATCCACTGGTGTTGTCCCGTACCTGCCATCTGAGACCTGGAACATTTGGTTCTTGGCAACCCACAAAGAGGTCCAGAATCCTGTACCCTACTTTCTAGCTTCTCTTTCCTTGAGCTTTGACTAGTCTTTTGCAGTATTATTGCACCAAGACCCTTGGGAAGGACCAGCCAAATTTATTAACTGGCCAGTATTCTCTGGGCCAGGATTTAGGAAGCACAGTGCTGACTCAGAGACAGGGCATCTAAAGCATTCTAATGGACCAGGTGGTTATACAAGATTACACAGGCATAGCATATTTGTTCCTGCCACAGGCAGGCAAGTAGCTATAGAAGCCAGTTAAGCATTAAGCAAGCCAGGTAAGCATTAGGTAAGATAAGCATTAAACAAGTGATTATAAAAACTGTAAGACATTAACTGAGACCTTCCGGATTCTGTGCAAGTATTTTTCTGTTGTTAATTCTTCCTGGAACAGCCCTATGGTTAAACTTTTCCTAAACTGTCTGCAAGAGTCAGGGACATCTCATCAAAGTAGTGGCATTATATAAAATGGGGGAACTCAGACCATAACAGTAGCCATAGCCTTCTTCCCTCAGGAGAACAGAGTGTAGTTGGTGCTTTGAGATATGTATGTGGCTCCGTTGTACCTTTTTCCTCAGTACTGGGGATGGAACCCAGGGCTCCGGGCATGCTAGACAAGTACTCTACCAGTGAACCCCATCCCAGGCCCCATTTTGTTCTTTTAACATGAGGAACTTGTAAACTAGGCAAGGGGACCTGATGAGGAAGGTACAGTCTGTGTACTGGGACCCAATTTGCAGGGTGAGATCCATTGGACACTGAGAGTTGTCACTCATAGATATCTTGGAAATGTGTTGGGGGGACATTGTGATGAAATGTCAGAGCATCCTATACGGATAGATATCTGGGCCTGGTGAGACACTGACTGAAAGATTCAACAGCAAGTTGTATGCATCGTAACTGTCCCCAAAGGACTCTGCTCAGAAGCAGGGGGCAGAGGCAAAGCAGCCAGAATGCTGCATGTCACTTGGGTGGGGGAGGCAGGGGACACACCCAGAAGTGACTGTCCTGCTGCAAGCAGGGGAGCCTGCCTGGTGTGTGACACTGCTCATGTGGATCACTTCCTAGAGCCTAATTTAGGGCACACCTGGTTTCTGAGTCTCGGCTCCCAGGGCCAAGACAGCTCTGTTTTCCAGTTGCTTGCACATTGAGGGCAAGGGTCACTGGCAGCAACAGCTTCCTAGGATGCTCCCAGGCCAGGGTGCTCCGAGGCCAGAGGATCTTCCACCCCAGCAGCACTGTTGATTGCATGGCCCTGTCAGCAAGCAAGGAGCTGGAAAGTGGATCTACTGGAACTGTTTTGAAGGGAGGCTCTGATAACATGCCTTGTTCAGCTGCTCCTCCTCTTTTCAATCATGAGCACATTGGTCTTGTCGGATTTATGTAAATATATATATATAATATATATATATTATATATATATATGAGACTTTAACTCAAAAAAAAAAGGAAAAAAAAACTTACAAGATTCATCTTTTTGCTGCCTCTGAGAAACATATTTCAACAAAGACTGCACCAGCTCAGGTTAAATGAATAGAAAAAGTTATTCCAAGCAAATGTAGTTAAGAAACAAACAGGTTCGAATATCTGACAAAATAGACTTCAAACTGAAACTAGTCAGAAGAAATAAGGAAGGACTTCATACTCATTAAAGAAGGATGTCACAACCCTGAATGTATATGCACCAAACACAGGGGCATCCAGTTTCACAGTAACGTGATTAAATGTAAAACCACACAGTAGTAGTGGATTATTTCACCATTCCCCTCTCACTAATAAACAGCTCATCTAGACAAAACTAAATAGAGAAGATCTGAGGTTAAATAACACTAAATCAAACAGATTTATCAGAAATTTACAGAACAGTCCACCCAAACACTAAAGAGTACACCTTCATCTCAGCAACACCATGGAACTTTCTCCAAAATTGACCACATATTAGGATACAAAGCAAGAATCAGTAAACTCAGGAAAACAGAAGTCCTGAACTCTATCTGAGATGCACATCAACAGCAATGAAGCAGGAAAAAGAACACAGAAAACCAAACAACACACACTGAACAAAACTTGAGCCAAGGGAAAAATCTAAAAGGAGCATTTTAAATTCCTAGAATTGAATGAAAATGAAACTACCACATGCCAAAATCTATAGCACACAATGAAGGCAGTGCTAAGAGGAAGGCTTACGGCACTGAGGGCCTAATCAAAAAGCTGGAGAGATTTAGTATTAATAGATTAGCGATATACCTGAAGGCCTTAGAGAAACAAAAAAGATCAATATCCAAAGAGAGTAACTGGGAAGACATAATCAAAATCAGGGATGAATTAATGAAACACAAATGGAAATAATGAACAATACAGGGAACTGGAAACAAAGAGCTGGTTATTCCCCATAATCAAGTTTGGCTTCATCCTAGAGATACAGAAATGGGTTGGCATATGCAAATCAATAAATGTAATCCACCATATAAACAGATTTAAGTCCAGAAATGACATGATCATATTATTACACGCAGAAAAAGCTCCTGACAAAACCCAACATTGTTTCATGGTAAAAAATCATCAAGAAGCTAGGGATATAGGCACATATCTCAACACAAAGGCAATATACAACAGACTCACAGCCAATATCATGCTAAATGGAAAGAAAAATCTCAAAGCAATTCCAGTAAAATCAGGAAGAAGACAGTGATGCCCACTCTCTCCATTTGTGTGTAATACTATGCTTAAAGTTTTATCTAGAACAGTAAGACAAGTGAAAGAGGTAAAAGGGATAGAAGTCAGAAAGGTAGAAGTCCTTATTCACAGATGATATGACTCTCTATATAAATGGCCCTGAAGCCTGAACCAGAAAACTCCTAAAGCTTATAAACACACTAAACAAAGTAGAAAAATACAAAATTATCATACTTAAAGCAGTAGCCTTCCCATACACCAAAACAAACAAACCAAGCCTGAAACCAGGAAAAGGATTTCATTTACAAGAACCTACAAAAAAGAAAAATATTGGAGTGAATCTAACCAAGAAAGTGAAAGACTTATAATATACAAATATAAGGAGGCAGTTGGAGAAATGGCTTAGTGATTAAGAGCACTGGCTACTCTTGCAGAGGACTTAAGGTTGTTTTCCAGAACACACTTGTTGGCTAGCAACCATCCATAATTCCAGAAACTCAAGAAAATTTATAAGGTGAGCATGGTGGTATTCACCTTTAATAGCACTTGGGAAGTAGAGTCAACTTAGCAGATCTCTGTGAGACAGAGGCCAACCTGATCTACACAGTACTTTCCAGGCTAGCTGGGTCTTCAGGGACATCTTGTCTCAAAAAAAAAAAATGAAAGAAAGAAAGAAATTAAGAGAAGAAACATATGACCCCCAATTTTAAAAATGGGTTACAGATCTCAACAGAGAAATCTCAAAAGAAATAAAAAGGGCTAAGAAGTATCTTCAAAAGCGTTCAACATCCATAGTAATTAGGAATGTGAAAACTACTTTGAGATTTCCTTTACTCCAGTCAGAATGGCTGAGATCAAAAACATAAATGACAGGTCTGGAGAGATGGCTCAGCAGTGACAAGTACTGGCTGCTTTTCAGAGGTCCCAGGTTCAGATCCTAGCACCCACTTAGTGTCTAACAACCATGTATAACTGTAGTTCCAGTAGATTCAGTGCCCTCTTTGGCCTCTGCAGACATTACATGACATGAACATACATACAAGCAGGCAAAACAATCATATATTATATATATATATATACATATATATATACATATAATAAAATAATAAATTTTAAATTTTTAAAGAAAATAAATGACCAAAAGTTCTGGAGAGGGTGTGGGGAAAGGGGAGCCCTCATTCACTGCTGGTGGGAGTGCAAACTCGTGCAACCACTACTGAAATCGGTGTGCAGAATTCTTTAAAAATTAAAAATAGAACTACCATATGATCCAGCTGTACCACTCCTTGGCATATACACAAAGGACCTGATATCCTACCACAGAGATACTTGCTAGCAATGTTTATTTCTGCTCTTTTCACAATGGCTAGGAAATGCAAACAACTTAATGTCCTTAATGCAAATATGGTTCATTTACACAATGGAGTTCTATTCAGTGGTAAAGAAAAAAATATCATGAAATTTACAGGTAACTGGAAGGAACTAGAAAATATTATACAAAGCAAGGCACCCAGATTCAGAAGGACAAGTGACTCACATCCTCTCTTGTTTGTGGATCCTAGATATATATATATATATATCTTGATGTATCTCCAGGATCCCAGAAAATGGAAAAGAACCATGGGAAGAAGGAGCTCTCGAGAGGGGAATGGTAGAGTGAAACAGGGAAAGTGAGGGGTATTTTAAGTGGGGAGGAAGAAGGGAAGAGAGATAGATAATGCTTAGCTGGTGTGAAAAACCAAAGGTAAATGTTGTATTTAATGTCTACTGAAAATGTGCATATAAATGTGAGTTCCTGTGTACAGCTGAAGGCTATGTAACAAAAATCACAGTGCGGGCACAGGAAACCTGCCTTGAAGTAGTCGATCAGGATATTTCAACAGACTCAAAATAATACAGGTTATGTCCACAGCCCTTGATTGCCTCCCTAAGCTTGAAGATAAGACCCTATGGCTGAAGACACAGCATACTTCTGAAACAAGTCTTGGAGCAACTGAGCTGGTGCTGACCTGGAAGCCTCCTCCACCAAAGACTAGCTCTCATAGAAAATGAGTTATTACCTTGTCGCAAGGTACTATGCAAGCTGACAGCCCAGGGAAAAAAAACAATCAGTGGTCTTACCCTGCGGTAAAGCCTTATAACCACAACAATGACTGGGCCAGCAAGATCTCTACTGGTGTAGTAGTGGCACTTTTATCTTGGGGATAAACAACAGCTGTCTACTTAGACTTAAGGCCCACTCAGTGGGAAGGAGTTCATGTGTGATACTGTAAGTATAGCCAAGTACACAGGCTTGAAAGGTCATAGAACCTAGAGAAGACTCTCCAACTGCCACTTCTCTAAACAAAAATAATTTCTTTACTATATTCTAAATGCATAGCCTTTATATTTGCAGATGAGTGTACTTCTCTCCACTCATCAATGAAGCTTCTTTTTGCAACAGTTGGATATGATTAACAAAGTTCCACAACTGGTCCAATGTAGAAAATAAGTGACTCTAAGGTGCCCAGCCCTAGATGATGCATTTTCAGTGCAGCCTCTCTGCCTAAGAGTCAGGGAACATCTAGGAAGGGAGCACACAAGAAATGGAAGAGCCAGAAGCACAAGACAACTGCAGCAAGTCAGCTTATTCTAGACATCATAGGGAAGCTGCACCCATGACATCTCACACAATGTGGCAGTCTAACAAGATCTGCAATATGACAAAGCCAGTTGACATGCCAAGGTGGATGGGGGCAATTTCAGGGGGTCCAACGTCAAGATGAAGAGCTACAGGCAATCAATGAATGTTGAGCTAGGGAGAATCAGTTTCCTCTGGGGACCAGCTCCCAGAAAGGCTATCTAATGTCATATAGGCAGCCCTAAGCACAGTTACACATGAGCTCCACTAGATTCACTCAGTGCATTTTACATATACATACACAAACCTACGTATATGTAACAATAATAACTAAAGAAGAAGGTAAGATATTGAGGGTGGGAGATTGTGTATGCCTTTAATCCCAGTACTTGGGAGGCAGAGGCAGGCAGATCTCTGTGAGATCAAGACCAGTCTGGTCTGCATAGTGAGCTCCAGGCTGGTTGGGGCTACAGAGAGACCCTGTCTCAACAAAAAATAAAAAGAAATTGACAGGGAGTCAGGGAAGAACGTGGTAAGAGTTGGAGGGGGGCTGGGAAGGATGGAAATAATGCAAATACAATACTCGTTATACAATTATCAAAATAATAATTGATTAATTAAATAAAGAAAATAAACTTAATGACATTGAAGAAAGAAATTGAAGAAGATGCCAGAAGATGGACAGACCTCTCATGCTTATGAATCAAGAGAACTGATACTGTGAAAATAGTCATCCTAGCAAAAGCAATGTACAGATTAAATGCAATCCCCACTGAAATCCTAACATAATTCTTTACAGAAATTAAAAAAATACTCCCAGACTTCATGGAAACCCAGTAACCCCAGGATGGGCAAAACAATTCCAAACATAGTAGAAGAGCTGGAGGCATTGTCCCTGGTTTCAAGACATACTACAGAGCTATAGTGATAAAAATCAGCATGGGAACAGCATAAAAATAGGCATCAAGGGAATGGAATTAAGGACCCTGGTTTAAGTCCACGCAATTACAGTACCATGACTTCTGACAAAGGGATCAAATACACATTGGAGGAATAAAAACAAATCTTCAACAAGTGCTGGGGTTCAAACTAGACAGCCAGATGCAAAAGAATGAAACTCTGATCCTGCACAAAGTTCAGCTTCAAATGGATCAAGAACCTCAGCATAAGACGTGATACACTGCATCTTAGGGGAGAAACTAGAAAATACATTAGAATTATAGGCATAAGTATGCATTTTCTGGACAGGACCTTGATAACGTAGACATTAAGGCCAACAACTGACACACAGGACCTCATGAAACTAAAAAGCTTCTGTATAGCAAAGAATATCACGATTTGAGTGAAGAGGCAGCCTACAGAATGGGAAGAAATTTTACCAGCTAAACATCTGAAAGTGAGTTGGTATCTATAATACACAAAACACTCAAATCAAAACTAAACACTGAAAAAAAAAAACCCCAAGCAATCAAATTAAAAATTGGGACAAGGAACTAACAGAGAATTCTCAAAAGATAAAACATAAATGTCTGGGAAATATTTTTAAATGTTCAGCATCTTGCTTTGCCCCAACATCAGCACTGAATTTTTGCAATAAGAACTAGATATCATTTATATTAAGTTGTATATTATGTGCAAGAAATTTTTGGTTATACAAAATCAAAAGTGGTGTTTGCTATTCTGAGAAGAAAGAGCTTTTGCTTCCTATTAAAATTACACCTTCCTTGACAGCATCCATCAGAAAGATTGTGGTCAGCTTTCCAACCCAGGTACCTTCTGTGTTCTATAAATTCTCCTGCCTAACTGAATGATGAGCACATTAAACACATGTCTCTACTGGAGAGGCAAATCTCCCTCCACTTCTTTTTGCTTTACAATAAATCTTTTATTGAATTTTGTGCATGTCATGTAACAATATCTTAATCATATGTACATCTCCCCGCCTTCTAGGCAGCCCTGTAGCCTTCCCACACAGAATTTCATGCATTTTGTCATATTTGCCAAGGCCTATTGAGTCAAATTTGTGTCCCCAGATGTCCCTCGGTGTGAGTTCATCCACTGGAGCTTGGTCAGGCTATCTAACCGCTCCCTTAAAGGAGACCAACTCTCCCTCACCAAGCAATGCTCAGCTGACAATAGTTCCTCAACTAATACTATTTTCTATAAGTATTTGCTTAAGTTAATAATAATTTTTCTTGGACTGGAGAAATGGCTCAGCAGTTAAGAGTACTGGCAGCTCTTGCAAAGGACCCAGGTTTGATTCCCAGCACCCACATGGCATCTAAGAGCTGTTTGTAACTCCAGTTCCAAGGGATCCAACACCCTCTTCTGACCTCCACTTACAATATTGTACAACATAAGTGTACTTCCTACATGCAGGCAATACACACATACACAAAACTAAAAATAATAAATAAAATATTTTTTAAAAAATGTTTTTCCTGTTCAATAAATTTTATGTATTCATAACAGATATTTACATGTTATAGGCATTCTAATTATACAAATTCAGAATATATACATGTATACACCCATATTTAAACAACTTCAATAGGATCAACGCCCACTCCTGTAACTATAAAACTTACTATTCTTACTATTCTAACAAAAACTTTCCTTTTTGATCCAGACTTCAACTTACATAACTTCTCATCTTTTAACATTCGTTTATTCCAGTATCAATGTGGTGATTTTCTCTTAAGTACAAATGTCAGCAAATCATTTCTCTCTTTAGTCTCTAAAATATGATAGCCTTCTAGAAAATCCTATTTCTGTCTTCAGATTGTTTGAGCATGAAGACAACAAAATTTTACCTGCTGTACCAAAGTGTCTCAGTGGGGTTTTGTTTTGAAATTGTCAATCTGTGACAAAACTGAGATCAGCATTAAAATTCCTGTTAGTTAATGAATGAAAGGGACTTCTTTGAATTAGCGTATTTGCTTTTGCACTTAGAAGAATTAATGAGAAAGTGGGAAAGAAGCAACGCTGAAGCACTTGATTGGAATGTAAAATGATTATAGCCGTCATGGAAAACAGAAGCTACCCAATAAGTTAAATGTAGAATAAAAAATGTTCAACATCTTTATCCATCAGGAAATTCAAATTAAAAGTGCTTTGAGATTTCATTTTACCCCTCTCAGAATGACTAAGATTCAATAAACAAATGGTGACAAACGTGTAAGAAACGGGGAACATTCACTCACAGCTGCTGGGACTGCAAACTGGTGCAGCCACTATGGAAATCAGTGTGCAGACTCCTCAGAAAGCTGGAAACAGATCTACTGCTTGACGCAGCCACGCCACTCTTAGCCGTCCCAAGGGACTCCAGCCTGCAACAGAGGTACCTGTTCATCCATGTTCATTGCTGACCTTTTCATAGCCAGGAAATGAAAACAATGCAGATGTCCACAACTGGACAGTGAAAGTATGCTGCATTAACACAGCAAAACATTATTCAGCTAGGAAGAAAAATGAAATTCTCAGGATGGAGCTAGAAAAGCATCTTGAGGAAAGTAACCCTGACTAAAAAAGATACATGGTGTATGTTCTCTCTCATAAGTAACTTTGAAATTTTAGAAAAGTGTGCTTCAGTTGGAAAATCTATAGCAGTCAGGAAAGCATTAAGGGGCCATGTTGGGGAAGGGCTTCATGGGAGGGGAGGTAGAGCGCAATGATTAAAGGGGGAAAGAGGATAGGAAGGGTTAGATGGGATGGAGAATGGAGGGCAAGGGAGTGGGGGGGTTGACTAACACTGAAGTCCTCCTGAAAAAGGTATATATATATAGTTTAAAAGGAATTACCCTCTAACAGGTTCAACAACCTTACCAGACACCACAGGCTACACAGGCTAGCAAATAAAAATTCCAGTTCCAGGAATGGATTCTACCTTTTAGAATTGTTATGGGTGGAGGGGTCCCTTAGATCCTCAAACAGTACTGGCTAATTCTTCTTTATTATTCACCAAAACTTGAAGGTAAGGCCCTATTGCAGAAGCTCCCATGCCTGGTCAAAAGCCCTAGCTAGGAAGAAATTGTTGTCTGATGTCCTTGCTGTGGCATTGTCAATACTTAGATCAGCTTCTGTTGCCTGACATATCCGATGAGATGTGAACAGACATCTACTCACCCCCAACAGAACAAAGAAGCAATTCCCAGCAAGTCCAGCTTGTTGGCACAGTGCCAGTTTACTGAGGCTACTTACAGGAGAATGAGTGAGGGGTTACTTCACAGAGGCACAGGGTGCTCTACCAAAAAGTCCCACCCATCGTGGGTGACAGTCTCACAAAAGTGCATCAGTGGGTTAGCCTCTACCTCCTGTATGCTCAAGCACCCCCCCATAACTTGCACAGCTGGAGGGCAGAAGGGAGTTGTGAGTAGAACCCCAGACTAGAGTCTTGTGGCCCTTCTTCCATTTGACTAGTAACTAGATAGTTGTAATCAGAAGTTAATCATTGTCAGCTTGACTAGATTAATAATCATCTAGGTATGACAATGAGGAAATTTCATTTTGAGAGAGATTTGATTGAGAAGTGAAGACCTACTGTCCTATTTTGCTTTCTATTGTTATGCTGAAACACTGACTAAAAGCAACGTGTGGAGGAAAGCCAACTATGTAGGCTGCTGGAGGAGAAAAGATACCAGTGGTCTTACTAGCTGTGGACTCTGCTACCATACCAACTTTTCCAATGCCCATGACTGTTTGGGGATGACCAGCTGATTTCTGATGGGATTTGAGGCACCTGGAGATAATTCATGCATGGAACTGTAAGTCTGATCAAAAGCCCATGGCTGGGGTGGTCATAGAACTTAGTGGGGAACCTACTATTGATGTTTTGCTAAATGGATATGTCAAACTACTCTAAATATTTATGTTTTTATCCATAAGTTAATGCTGCTCTCAGCCTTGGCCAGGGAACATAGTGGAAGACATGCAGAAAGAATGTCAGACACAGAGGATACACAAGGAAGCGTACTGTGAAACACTGTTTTCTGAACATGACATGGCTATCATACTTGTGAACTCACAGAAGCAGTGGTCACCTGCATAAGACTTGCTAAAGACTAGCCCATCAACATTCCATCATGAAAAAGGAAGGGACTCATAAGGTCCCATCCCCTCCTGGGAGCTATCGGCAGTTACTGGTTGTCAGAGGAGGAGAGGAGTCATAGTCCTCAGTGGTGTAGCCAACGGTAAGTTGCCCTGGCTCAAGTAAATAACTCCTACCTGTTCCCATGCAAGCAACCATAATTAAAAGCAGAGGCAACACAAGGAAAGAAAGAAGAAATGAGAGACTTGGGAAGAAGAACAGGTTTGCCAGGAATGGTAGAGGAGCAACAGCAAGATGTAAAAGAATCATTTACATCAACCAGATAGTCAGGAAACTTAACATAGGAACATATGACACAAAAGCTGGTAGAAGTCAGAAAGGGCTTTTGAGATTTATAAACAGAATTTAATCACTTTACCAAGAGTTCATCAGGAAGTAGTTAGATATGGTTTTGTTCTTTCAGTACTGAGGTTGAGCTGTTTGTGGAGAAACAGCATAGTCCAAAACACACTGAAGAAAGCCCAGGTATAAAGGACAATCAAATTTATGTTCAAATGTATTTGCATGATTTATGTAAGTTGCAGAAGTATTTGTTCTGAATCACACTGACCAGTTGATCTATGATGCAGATCAGGACTGTCAAGGGTGGGAGAGAAACTTCTCACAAGCTATGCATTTTCTACTGGCATCGATATTCACAGATTGTTTTATCCTGTTAGGAGTGCACACCATAATAAACATGTTTTAAGTGTCATACATGCAAAGAAAAAGAAATTAACAGATTCCAACTGAACATCCCGAGTTTTTTGTTTTGTTTTGTTTTCTTGCTTTGTTCTGTTTGGGCTTTGTGGGGTTTTCTGTTTAGTTTGATTTTGTATTTTTTTTTTTTTTTGCTTTGACTTGGTTTGGTTTGGTGAAGAATTAAAACCAGGACTTCATGCATGCTAAGCAAACACTGTACCACTGAGCCATATTCCCAGCCAAAACCCAAACTCTTAAGGAGGTAGTAGATTAGAGGGAATAATAAACATAAAAAAGAAAAATGATAAAAGCTCCCATGTCTATATTCTCACTATTTTTAAACATGAATCTTAAGCAGGCACATTGGTTCATTCTCCTAGTCCCAGTAAGCTGAAGCAGGAGAATCAAGGGTCTAAGGCCAAAGCAAGCTATATAGTGAGATCCTGTCTTAATTAATATTAATATCAATATTGTGAAAATGATCGTCCTACCAAAAGCAACTTACAGATTCAATGCAATTCCAATCAGAATCTCCATGAAATTCTTCACAGAAATAGAAAAAATTCTACAGTTCGTATGGAAACACAATGACCTCAGATGCCCAAGGCACGCCACATCGGATCTCAAGCTGTACTACAGAGCCATAGTCATAATAACACAGTATTGGCATAAAATAGACATCTACATCAATGAAATGAAAGAGAAGACTCAAACATGAATGTATGTACTTAAGACACCTCATGTTTGACAGAGGTGCCAAAGTACGCATGAGCAAAGACTGTGTTTTCAACAAATGGTGATGGGAAAACTGGATGCCCATGTGTAGAAGAATGAAATTAGGCCTGTATCTATCACCCTGTACAAAACAACTCCAAATGGATCAAAGGCCTCACTGTGAAACCTGAAACATTGAAACTTCTAGAATAAAACATAGGCAGTACCTACAGAAGATAGGTTTAAGAAGATTACATTTCCTCAAGAATTAAGATCAGACAGTGGACAAATGGGACTTCAGTAAACTAAAAACCTCCTGTACAGAAAAGGAAATAATCAGTCCAGCGAAGAGAAAACCCACAGAGTTGGGGAGAGTCTTTACCAGCTATGCATTTAATAAAAGATTAATATCTAGAACACAGAAAGAACAAAGAATCAAGAAAACAAACTAACCAATTAAAAACTGGGCTCTAGCCAGGCATGGTAGCTCATGCGTATAATACCACAACTCAGGAAGGAACACAGGAGGCAGAGGCAGGTAGATCTCAGTGAAACCAAGGCCAGCCTGGTCTACATAGTGAATTCCAGGCCAGCCAGGGTCACAGAGAGACCCTGTCCAAAATAACAAAAACTAAAACAGCACCAACAAAATGGGCTCCAGATCTAAACATAAGTTCTCAAAAAATAAAAATGGAAAAGAACTATCTTAAAGATTGTTCAGCATCCTTATTAATTAGAGAAACACAAATTAAAACTACCTCAAGATTTTATCTTAGCCCAATCAGAATAGCAAAGATCAAGAAAACTGACAACAAATGCTGACGAGGACGTAACTCGTTCGCTGTTGGTGGGATTGAAAACTGGGACAGATATGGAAATCAGTGTGGAGAACCCTTAAAACATTAAAAATAGATCTATCATATTATATAGCTATAACACTCATTGCTCTACTCAAAGGGCTTGAAATCCTACTACAGGATACTGGCTCAGTCATGTTCATTGCCACTTTATTCACAATAACTTGGAAACAGAAAGAGCTTAAATGTCCTTAAACTAATGAATGGATAATGAAATGTGGTACATGGACATAATGAATATCACTCAAATGTGAAGAAACGTGAAATCTGCATGTAAATGAATAGAAGTAGAAAATAATACACTGAGTGAGGTGACCCAGACTCAGGAAGAGAAACACCACATCTTCCCTTATTTGTGGATCCAACTCTAAATCTTCAGATTACATTATATAACCCAAAGTAACCACAGAAGTCCGAAAAATATAAAGAGGCCGTGGGGGGGGGGCTTTAGGTACAGGGTGGGACACGGGTGCTGTGAGGAGGAAAATGGAGGAACTGGAGGTAGGAGCCTTAACTTGGGGGAGAGAAGGGAGGACAACACACAGAGAGGAAGGACGGAGAGGTGTGTAACACTAAGAGCGTTTGGAAATGCCAGAGAAATATGTTATTTTATAAGTTTACTTATACACATACTTATATGTATAGTTCAGTGGAGCTATGTCACACAGTGCAATAATGCTCCCCTGGAGAAACATAGGAAACCCCCAGTGTCAGGCAGGGAAAACCTCCTTTTGAGTATTTGTCACAGAATCCAAGAGACTCCCAAAACAATATATGGCTCTTGGTTGCCTCCCAGAGCTTGAAGGTAAGACTCTATTACTGAAGATACCACAAACTTGTCAGAATCAAGCTGGAACTAACTTTGAAACTTCCTCCCTGAGGACTAGCTCTCAGTATTGGAAGGTGCTATGTAACGAGCCAAAAGAGAAAAGCAATCAACTGTCCTATCCACCTGCAAACCTATGAACTGCAGTGAGTGGCCCAGCAAAATATCCCCAATGGTGTGATCATGACACTGTTTTCTTGGGGGTAACAAACAAGTTTAATTGGATATAAGGTCCACTCAAAAGAAGAGAATTGGGGCTAAGCCATTAAGAGCAGTAACTACAGACGACCTGGATTCGATTTCCAGTCCCCACATGGCCTCCAACAACTATCTGTAACTCCAGTTCCAGGGGAATCTGATGCTCCCTTCTGACCTCTATGGGCATTGCATGACACTGATGAACTTACCATAAACATAGCGAAATACATGTGACTGGAAAGGCCATAGACTCCAAGAGAGAATCTACTTCTAACATTTTTCTGAACCAATATAATTTCTTTCTATATTCTAAATATTTATCCTTATTTCTGCAGATAAGGGCAACTCTCGCCTCTCATCAACGAAGCTTCTTTTGCAGCAGAGAGAGACTACTACAAATATCCACAGCTGATCAAAACGTAGAGAATAAATGACCATGGGGTGCCTAGCCCCAACTGGTGTATCTACAATGCAACCTCTGGACCTACGGCTTAGGAAGCATCGTGGACGAGAGGGTAGAAAGGTATTAAAGGTCAGAGGTCCAGGACACCTGCTGCTGGACAGTATGTTCTAAACAGGATGGGAAACTGCACCCATGAAATTTCAACACTATAACTCCCTAGAAAATACCTGCATAACGACAGTATCAGTTCATAGCCAGCATGAATGGGGAAACTTCACAATGTCCCACCACTAGGTATGAAGCCCTACAGGCTATGAAAAAGGTAGAATCAGTTTCTCCAGAAATGAGTCCCTGATAGGTTATAGGTTATCCAATCCTAAGTGGTCAGCCCTAGACACATTTATGTAAGAGCAACACTAAACAGACTCAAGAGGCTCTGTGTGTGTGTGTGTGTGTGTGTGTGTGTGTGTGTGTGTGTGTATGTGTGTGTGTGTGAGACCATGATAATTATAGAAGAGGTCACAAGCTTACAAGGGAGTCAGGGGACCACAGGAAGAATTGGCAGAGAGTGGGAGAGGTAGAAACAGTATAAATACAGTGGTCATGTATGAAATCCTCAAAAATAAAATGTGTTAAGAAAAAAGAATGAAAAAAGGGAAATACCATGAATCTTAAACAAATAAAGCATCAATGTCTTGATTATGACAGGCACTTTGGAAATGGAATTATGAGAAAATCACTTACCAAGCTAACATGGTAGCATAATTGCTATTAGCAGTTTGAAGTTTTTCTTCTAGTACAATGCTTTCTAATAGCACTTGATATAATCGTAATGACACTGTGACAAAACTTTGTAGTATGTTTGTCAGTTTACATAGCATTTACACAAATACAATGCTTAATAATATCATAAGGGTGTACCAGAGTGGCTTAGTTATTCCACTAATGTTCGATATTTTGACAGTTTCTTATGTACATTTTGGGGAATAAAAACCTTTTTTAGATACAACTTTGCCCACAATTTGGATTACCTCAAGATAAATTCCCAGAGTCAAAACTGGTTTGATTAAGGGCCTGGATATTTTAATTACTTACATTGAATCCCCGTAGGGAACTTAGAAGACACTTCCTGCCCAGAGTATCCAAAGAATCTGGAGGTGGTAAGATTATGCCAAGATATTTGATGTGTTGTAGCTATAACAACTGTATTTGCCTTAATTTCTACTATATTTTCTGGTAGTCATTCCTAACACACAATACTGCATTGATTTTATATATTGACACAAGTTAATCTCTCATATTCTCTTCATTTTAAATTCATTGTGTCCATTTTTTAGCTATAAAATGTTTTCATCTATAAAATGATCAATTTTCTTGCTTTCTAAAATTATGTATGTATATATTTTCCACAGTGTATTATAAAAGATAAAACTTTCAGACCATTGCTTAAATAACTGTGATTATACCAATTATCCTTAGCTTACTCCTGATTTTTTAAATAAATTTTTATGTGTATGAATGTTTTGCCTGAATGTACATAAATGTACTAGACTCACATAATGCTCACAGAGGCCAGAAGAGGACAATGGATCCCCTAGAACTGGAGTTGCAGGTATTTGTTAGATGCCATGTTGGTGCTGGAAACTGAACCTGGGTCCTCTGCAAGAATAGCCAGCACTCTTAACCTTTGAATCAGCTCTCCAGCCCTTATTCCTATTTTTAATGGCAATGCTTATAAAAGGCTCAGCTTTGCCTTTAAAAAAGGTTTTATTACATTTTATTTTGGGTTCTCTAAAGGAACACTGATAAAAATGACTATATATTACAAACACACACACACACACACACATAGATATATATATATGGATTTATTAGATTGGCTAGGGTTTTAGAATCTGAGTAGTCCAATAATGACTGCACCACACTGGAGAGGCTGAGAAGCCAGTAGTTGCTCAGTCCACAAGGCTGGGTCTCTCCGTAGTTCCAATCTGGCGCTGAAGGCCTAAAGAATTCCTGGGGATCTGCTAATCTTCAGTCTAGGTTGGAATCTACTGCAGCAAGATGAACTCCAGTGAGAGAGAAAGCACACAGGCAAAAGCGAAAGCTCCTTTCTGCTGCCAGAAAGTAACACCTACATTCAGGGTGGGTCTTCTGCCTTCAAATAATCCAATCAAGAACGTCTCTCACATTTCAGTTAATTCCAGGTTCAGTCAACTTGACAATCAAGATTAGCCATCACACGTTTGCACATGCACAGCAGGGGTTGTGGGGGCTTGGGCTGCCACAGAGCAAGTAAGCCTTAAGCCTGGAGGTCAGAGGGTAAGTGCAGAAGCCAGTTCTCTTCTTCCATCAGGTGGAGCCTGGGGAAACCTGACTCAGGTCCTCAGGCTTGGGGGCAAGTTCCTTTGCCCGCTGAGCCATCTCTCCAGTGTGCATTTACTCTTGACTTGATTTGACATGCTTCTGTTTTAATGTGGTTTCCTTTGTCAAGAATACGTGCCTATGTTTAGAAACTGACTTTGCAGTGTTCGTTGGCACAGTCGTGCTTGTGTAGATACTGAAACTCACTACAATCTTGTGCCTGGCATGTTTATGACAGAAAACTTGCTTTAAGGTTTTAATATGCAATTCAAACCTATTTGTTAATAACTTAAGTAGTGTTCCCAGCATCTAGTCACATATAACATTGTGTATTTTTGTATAGTAGAAAAGTCATTTCTTGTCTTTCTCTACATCATAAAACATTTTTTAGAATATAAACTGTTTCTCCTTGAAAAGCTTAAAATAATTTGCCCCAAAAATTTCTTTGTAAAATAATTCCTTGCCTAATGCAACTCCATCCCCAATGACCAGTCTATTCCAGAGGGGAAAATAATAATAAAAATAAAGATTAATGGGTGGAGCTATAACTCAGTAGTAAAGTATTGCCCTAGATTTGATTCCTAGTAACACACACACACACATTTTTTCTATTTGTATAGAATGAAACCAAATTTTGTTTCCTTGAAAAGATCAACAAAAGTGATTAAACTATTACTAGACTAAGAAAGTAAATAAAAGATAAAAAGCAAAAATAATAAAAATCTGAAATGAACACATTTTACAGAAATAGAAAGATGTATGGGGAACACCATGAGCAGTTGTATGAGAACAAATGAAATAACTTAGATGAAATGAATGCATTTCTAAAAAGCACGCTCAGATTACCTAAACTGACCAAGAAGAAATGGAAAATATGACAGTTATAATAAGAAACTGAATCAGGAGGTAAAGACCTCAAAACAGAAAAGCCATCCACCAATGGCTTCCCTCGGAAATTATACCAAGCATGTAAAGATTCCATTCAAAATGTTCTCAAATTTTTATTAAAATAGAAGCTTTCACATCACTGTAACCGAGATACATGACTGTATAGCTTAAGAGAAGAAAGATGTATTTTAGCTCAGTTTCAGATCGTCTTAGTCCATGATGGGAAAAGCATGGCAGAATTCATGACAGAAGAATCCTGTGGCAGCAGACCAAGAAGGAAAGAGTAGCCAGAGCCAGGTGCCAGGCAGGACTTCCCAGGGCCCTGCCCTTAATAGTCATCTGGCTCTCAAGCCTCAATACCTAAAGGTCCCCAGTCTCCTAAACCAGTGCTGCAATTTGGGTACAAAAGTCTAAAACCTGAGCCTGTGGAGGATCCAAACCACAGAGAAGAGGGCGCTTCCTAACTTATTCTATCAGGCTTTGTCTGAGTGCAAACTCAGACCAAGACATCACAAGCAAACTAAATAAGCAGCACATGAAAAACACCATGACCAGCTGAGGTTTACCTCAAGGTTGCAATGATGTCAACACAAGAAATCTGTCAGTGTAATACACCAAATAAATTGAGCAAAATGAAAAGATTATCATTTCCACTCGTGCAGAAAAGCATCTGACAAAAATCTACACCACTTCATGATTCAAAAACTCGGAAAAGGAGGGAAATTCCTCAACATGGTTTATGGCATTTATGAAAAGCACAGAGCTAGCCATACTCAGTACTAAAAGGTTTCCCTAAATAAAAAGATGGCTGGTTTTACCATAGCTATACTGAATTTGACTGGGAGTTCTGACCAACATAATTAGACAAGACTAAAAAAATAAAGACATTTTTTGAGAAAGAACTATTCATTTTTATACGTGGTATGCTCCTATGAATCCTATAAATAGAAATCCCAGAGAACTCAGTAAAGCATTAGAGAACTAACAACCAAATTCATTAAGTTTGTAATCAACACTCAAAAATCAGTAGAGTTTCTTTACAACACAGCAAAAATTCCAAAGGGAATTAAGAAAACAATTGCAGAAATAATAGCAGTCAAAGATTAGAATGTCTAAAAATATTAAAGACAGACACGAAAGACTTATACACTGAAACAACAAAACTAATGTGAAATACATGAAGATTTAATAAGTGGAAAGACATCCCATGTTCAAAAGTTAGAGCACTTGGTTGGGCTGAAGAGATGGCTCAGGGGTTAGGAGAACTGGCTGCTCTTGCAGAGGACCCAGATTTAGTTTCCAAAAGTTAGTGTGAGAACTTCATGTGGTTGACACAATACTTCCCAAAGTGACTCCAGTACTTTGAATGAGAAATGTCCCCCATAGGCTCCTGTACTTGAACCCTTGGTCCCCTTTGTCAGCACTGCTGGAGGTGGTTACTGAACCTTTAAGAGGTATAGCCCTGCTACAGGAAGTCCACCCCCTGGGTCCAGCGAGAGAGACCTCAGCTTTGCCCCATTTCCGGCTCACTGTCTAGACTTCCTGCTCTGCCTGCTGCTGTGCCTTCCTTGCCGTTGTGGACTTGACCTTGGGGCTATAGCCAAAATAAACTCTTCCTTCCATAAATTGCTTTTGGTTATGGTATTTATCATAGCAACAAAAGTAACTAATACAGTGATCTATAGGCCCAGTGCAATCCACATCACTTCAAACTACCTTTTTACACAATTGGATTTGATGCTCAATAGTGAAAAAAACTAAAAAATCATCCAAAAAATTATTATTGATATAGCAATCAAAACTGAGATTTGGGCATAACTATGAAAACACAGAATGGAATTGAAAATCTACAAATAAGCCAATATGTCTATAGTAATTTGGGGTTTTTTAATGTGTATGAGTGTACTGCCTGCATGTGTGTAAGTGCTCCTGTGTCATACATTGCCTACAGAGGTCAGAAGTGTCAGATCCCCTGGAACCGGAGTTACAGGGGGCTGTTAGTCACCAAGTGGGTGCTGGGAATCGAACCTGGGTGCAAGGGCAGACAGTGCTCTTAACTGCTGAGCCATCTCTCCATTCCAGTAGTTTGATTTTTGACAAAAGTCTCCAAACTAGTTAATTGGTAAGAATAGTTTAGTTAACAAATGGTACTAGGTCAACTGTATAACTACATGGAGAAGAATGTAGCTGAGCCCCTAACTCTCACTATATACAAAACTTAACTCAAAATGGAACAATGGCCTGGCGTGGTGGCACATGATTTAGTCCCAGTACCCAGAAGGCAGAGGCAGGCAGATCTCTGTGACACCAAGACTGACCTGTTCTGTATGGTGAGTTCTAGGCCAGCAGAAGCTACAGGGAGACCCTGTCTCAAACAGGGGACGGGGAGGGGCGCAATGGCTCAACAAAGTTCTAGTTTTAAAATTCTTAGATAGGTAAGTCTTCAGGACCTTGAATGGATTTCTAGATATAACATCAACAAATGTGAGCAACCAAAGAAAAAATGAACAAATTGGACTTCATCAAAACTAAAATCCTTCTATGACAGATAATAGACAAAAAAGTGAAAAAGACAAACTACTAAGAGAGTAAGAAGGCAGAATGAAAGAGCATTTGAAAGATATGTCCGGCAAAGCGTTCATATGCAGAATCTGTAAAGAACTGCAACTCAATAAGAAAAAAAGACTTTTAAAAATCCAGTGGTTTAAATGAGCAAAAGACTTAAAGACACTTCACTAAAGATAAGCAAATGGCCAGTAAGCACATGGAAAGATGTCCAACATAATTAGTCATTACTGAAATGTAAACCAAAACTCAACGAGATGTTTCTTCACATCTGCTAGGATGGTTACATTTTAAAACAGAAAATATAGGAGTCCTTGAGGATGTGGAGAAACTGGAACCATCATATATTGCTGATGCTACAAATATAAAATGATGTGGCCACTTGGGGAATCATTTGGGAGCTCCTCAAAGAATAAGCACAGATTTACCCTGTGGTCCAACAATTCCATGTGTGATTCTCGAGGCTCTAGAAGCAAAGGGAGCAGTGGAAACAGGCCAGGTGACTGGAGACTGGAGTGTCCAGATAAGGACAACGCCTCACAAGCACACAATGAATGAAGGAAGCCCAGACTGCAGGGAGAATCTGCCTCCTGAGCATATACCAAGCAGGTGTTCCTTAGAATGTAGAGCATAGGACCGAGCTAGCTAGGTTAATGAGGTCATTCCTGTGCAATCTGATTCGCAAGCCCACTCCCTCTACAATGAGCAGTGTGGAAAAAAGAAAGGAGAAAGGGAAGGGAGGGAAGGAAGGAGGGAGGGAGGGACTTACATAAAAATCAGGGAAAAGGAATGTGGACAGTGGTGTAATGTCAGGCAGAAAGATCAATGAACTAAAATAGAGAATACAAAAACAGACTCACAAATTTTCAGTCAATTTTGAACAAGTCGTGACGACGGTAATTCTTCAGTAAATGGTGTCGTTACAATTGACAGCTATATGCAGAAAACAAATCTGGGACCCATACTTCATTCTATGCACACAATGAGCTATTATGAATCATAGGCCTGTATTTAGAGCCAATGCTTTAAAATTTCTAGGAGGCATTGGGAACAGGTTTATCAAGTAATTTTAGGTTTCACATAGATTTCTTTGGCAACACCATGTCAATCACTCCAGAATTATAAGTCATACTACAAAATATCTGTTCTTAAAAAGTCTATCAGTAAGAAAACAAGAAACAGGCTGAAAACTGGGAAAAGGGATTTGAAAATTATACAGATGACATAAGGCCATGATCTAGAATCAATAAAGACCTCATACAACTCAGTAATATGAGGAGCGGGAACCCAGGGAGCAGTGTAGAGAAATGACCTAAGAATCACAAGTAAGTGCACAAAGAGGTGTGGTGTTATTACTAATTAGGCAAATAAATGAATACAGAGAACATCACAAGGGAGAGATTAAATGTTAAAAAGGTCGGTAGCATGAAACTTTGGCATGTTTGAACCTGGAAAAATGAGTTTTCTCTAGATCTGAACATGCATTTACTTCATCCAGAAATTCTACTAGTAGTGTTTACGGAAGGGATGGAAACAGAGCTCCACAGACCACCTGCACACAGCCACAGCAGCCTTATTTAGGACATATCCACACTGATGAGGAGATGAGCATCAACAGGTGACAGACTGTAGTATGTTCACAACAGAAAATTATCTAGGAATAAGTTATCAACATATATAGCAGCAGATAAGTTTATAAAATGTGCTGGATGAAAAAAATGAGACATAAAGCCATATAGTCTGTATAATTTGGGTGCAATTTTCAGAAAACTTAAAGCAAATCTATATTGACAGAAAGGCTGATGGTTGCCTGTACTCAGAAGTAAGAGAGAGAGGCTGGTTACCAACCTGCTGCAGAGGGATGTCCTGGAGTGAGGACATTGTAAATGTTCTTATGCAACATTCAAATGTATTATGGCAGTCAAAGTTCACTGAATTGCACACTTACAGGTGGGTGCTCTTTATTGACTATAAATTATACTTTCATCAAATTGATTTTAAAGGTTAAACATAGTACTACAATATAAGTCACATCTGTGCATATGTTTTTTCATTTATTTTCAGTGGTTGGTTAGCAGAGAACTCCAGAAATGTTGTTGAACCAAAGGATGAATCTGTAGTTGCTCCACCCTGCTAAGTCTTCTCCACTTACATTGTACTTTTTGATCTTTAAGCAGTAAGATCAGAGTCATGACCCCAGAATGTATGTAGCTGTAGAACTGAGCTGCTTGACATGGTAACTGAGAGAGATAAAGACGTGTATATATGTTCCATTTGCATTTTTAAAGCTGAATAAGAAAGTTTGGACACAGTTTTTCCTGTCTAAAATCAACTTTTATAGGTTCTTCTCTTTTTTGTTGTTTTCTGGGAGGTTTGTTGCTCATTAATTTTGATACATGGTCTTACTATGCAGTCCAGGCTGGTCTAGAACTCACTGTGGATCTGAGGCTGGCTTCAAAGTTGAAATCCACCTGCCTCAGCCTCCTGAGCACTAGGATTACAGGAGGATGGTACTATGATAGCTAATTTTAACTTTTCAAAACTATTTTAAAATTTATTTTTGTGTTCCTTCCTTACATAACAGAAATATTAATCCTTGATTTTTAAATATTTTCCCCAGTTTTTCAAGTATTTTTGCTTTGATTATGATGCTTGTGTCATGGATTTTAAAACTTTTTAATGGGGGAATAGCTCAGTAGTCATGTGTCTTTGCATGTGCAAGTCTCCAGGTTCAATATCTGTGTACACACACACACACACACACACACACACACACACACACCACAAAAACAGGCATTCTAAAGCCAAAGCAAGCCAGGTATGGTGGTGCACATTTTTAATTCTAGGACTTGGGAGCCAGAGGCAGGTGGATCTCTGTAATGTCAAGCCCAGCCTGGTCTACATAAAGAGTTCCAGACCAGCCAGGGATACAGGAAGATTCTGTCTTTTAAAAAAACTGGAAACACCTTTCCTAATGCATTTAGATTTTGAGTCAAGGCTGTGAAAGTTGGCTCCATTTTCAGATTACATATGAATTTGATACAAAGCTTTGCTTTGTTTCATTTCATTTGTTTTATTTTTAAGATGGGAGATGTACATTATTTTCATGTTTATATTTACGTGAGAGATACTGCTGTAATGTTGATAGCTACCATCTGGTAGAAAGGAAAAGATCAATAATAAGACAGAAGTTTCTGTGTAGAAACACAAATTAGAGAAATTGAATAGAATTTATCCAGATAGGTAGAATTGTAAATGTTATTACAAATGTTTCAGAAAACCCAGCAGAGAAAAGACACAAGATATTTTTTAAGTATATCAAAAAGCTTCTATAGTGGGAGCTGGAGAGATGATTCAGCAGTTGAAAGCACTAGTAACTCTTGCAGAGAAACTGGGTTCAATTTCCAGCTCCTACATGGTGGCTAACAACCATCTATAATTCCAGTTCCAGGGATTCAATGCTCTCCTCTGGCCTCTGCAGGCATAACATGACATGGGTGCACTTACATGCATGCAGACATTACACTTATGAAATAAAATAAAAATAAATAAAACATTTTTAAAACTTCTATAGTGTTTCTACCTCTGTAAAAACAAAATATTACCTGTCATGTTTTCTTACACAAATTTTGCTGTAAGAAATATCTACATTTTCAGAAATGCATATAAGATAAAATCAATTATTTTAGTGAGTATGTGACAGTGCCCCCCAAATCCTAGCACGTTGGAGGCAAGACACCATTTATATAACACAGCATTTGCACTGCATGAGATGTTAAAAGTAATGTTGATGTCTCAAAGTATTAAAGGAGCGTGCACCAGTAATAGCAAATATCATGCCATTTTATGTCAGACATTTAAGTACCTTCATTTTGATATCAGTAGAAGCCCTGGAACAAACTTCCCTTGGGTATTAATGTGCAAACCACACAGTTTAATAGATGTGATAAAATTAGACATTCTTGTGTTATCTCCAATCTAAGCAGAAAATAGTTATCTTTTATTCTGTTGTAGATCATGATAGTGGCAGGTTTTCAGTATCTACTTTATCAAGCTACAAAACTCTCTTCTAATTCACTGATCTTTATTTATTTTCTCTATATATTGTTATTGAATTTTTGGTGCATTTCACTCAGTATAATTTAATCATATTTAGACCTTCTCGCCCATCTGCAGCTCCCATACCTGTCCCCCACCATCAGACTTCATGCATTCTTTCATGTATGTATGGAAAAATGAGGGAGGAGAAGGGAGAGCTAGACAGGGAGAGAGAGACAAATGATGCCTAGATGGTATGAAACCAGAGGGAAATGTATGAGGGAGAGCTAGACAGGGAGAGGGAGACAAATGATGCCTAGATGGTATGAAACCAGAGCGAAACGTGCTGGTTCAAAAGTCTACTGATAAACACACGTAGAATATCTGCACATGAGGGTATGTGTACAGCTGAGATTTTTTTCTCAGATATTAGACATAAAGCTTTATCTGTAAGAACTGAGATCATCTTCAGCTTTTAAATGACTATCAAAATTTTTCATTCTTAATTTTAATATAATTTATTTCCCTGATATTTATTTCATTTTAAATTATTTTATAATTGAGTTGAGTTTTTATACAAAGCCAACTTTGCACTCTTAGTATATAGTTTTTATGTTGCTGGGTTTGGTTTATTAATAAATTGAATTCCAGAGTTCCTTCAATTTATCATGAAATTGACATTAGCCAAAGTTATGAGATTTATTTTAAAACTTAGATACATGACCCAAGCAACAATTGACTTAACAGATGAACTTTGTTTAGACCATCCTAGATAGATTTAATAAAAAGAAAGTACTCAGAGGTACTGTTATAAAAAGTTTAAGGACAGAAATAGATGGATTTGCCTAGCATACAGAAGGCCCTAAGCTCAACCCCAAATTCTGAAAAATAAATAAATGAACAAAAGCTTAAAGAACTAAAGAGAAATAGAACAACAGTAAATAGTAATTCTCAATAGAGAACTAAAAATTACACTGGTAAATCAGACAGAAACTGCAGAATCAAAAAATATAAACACCAAAATGATAATTAACTGGTTGAGCCCAACAGCAAATTTGAGCTATCGGGAGACAGTGAGATCATCCTAGAACAACAGAAATATTCATTCTAAAGAATGAGAAGGAAACAAAGGAAAACAACTTCAGAGACTCAGAAACGTGTGGCCAATGCCCTGTGAATCAATACATGTATAAGTGACAGAGAGACAGAAATGAGCAAAAAATACTTGAAAAATTAAGGGCTGAAATTTTTCCAAAGCTGACTTAAAACATTAATATAAATATAAGAATCTCAGCCAAACACAAGCAAGATAAACACAGAGACCTGTACTCAGATCAAACAAAAGTGAGGAAAACTCTGGCAGCAAGTCGGTACAGGTAAGGAAAATAGGCACAAACAACTGATTACTGATCAAAGCAGGGCCAAAGACTTCTTCCAAGATGACCAAAACCTGAGATCATCCATAGTTAGTCTTCAACCTGCCATATGCTAAAGTTTTTCAATCTGAACCTTGAATCTGCAGCTTGCCACAGGAAGTGTAAAGCGTATGAACAGTCAGTCAATCGAGCTATCTCTTTCTGTTTTCTTAGGGGGAGGACAGGTTCTCCCTGTAGCCCCAGCTGGCCTGAAACATGCTATGTAGACCTGAGGACCATGTTTGCCTTACTCATCTGCAGAGATTCACCTGCTTCTGCCTCTATCTATCTTTGATCATTTTGCAGTACCTTAAAATAATTCTTTTTCGCAACTTTCTGGTCATTTTTTGTCAGCTTGGCACAAACAAGGCACATCTGAGAGGACGGAGACTCAACTGAGGAATTTCCTCCATCGGATTTGCCTTTGGGACATATCTACGGGACATTTTCTTGATTGTTCAGTATTACTGTGAACTTCATCACCCCTGAGCAGGTGAGCTGGCTTGTTTGAGAAAGCAGGCAAGCACAGGCCAGAGCAAGCCAGTAAGCAGTATCTTTCCTCCATGGACCCTGCTTCAACTCCTGGCCTGCTCTTGCTTGAGTTCCGGCCCAGACTTCCCTCAGTGATGGATTATGATCAGGAAGTTTGTCCTCCCCAAATCTCTTTTGGTCAATGTTTTGTCACAGCAACAGAAAGTAAATTAGGACATCCCCCCGATATTGTACTTGCAGAGAAAAATCAACAGGTAGAACCAGAAACCCCTTCTACGTGCCAGTACCATTTCCCTAATCAATTTTAATTAGGCTTTCAACTCTACCTCTCCCCAAAAATCTGTTCAGGAAACAAAGTCATGACCTCCGTGTTACCAAATTTCCTGGTCTGTCTCCTGTGGCCTGATTGATCTGCAGTGCTTGAGACAGTCCATCCACACCTTCTGAATCAGTGCCTTCACATAGCTTCCAGAGCCTGCTTCTTGGTTGGTAGCCCCTAACCCAGCCACCCCACCTCAGCTCCCTTTACCAGATCTCTTTCTTCTCTCCTCAGATCTGAAAGGTAAGGGACCCCAGGACCTGACCTCTCCTTTCATCTGTCTGTAATCATTCATTGGAGTGCTAACTCCATCTATATGTAGAATAACTCCATCTGTACGTGCACAACTCCTCATCCCAAATCTTCAGTCTTAGGGAAAAAAAATCAAACAAAATTAATAAGAATTAGCAAACATATGCATTATGTCCTGTTCTTCATTTTTTCTTCTAAATTTGAGCACCCGGTCTTTCCCAGGCCAATAATGGATCTCCAATCCTACAGATACTCAGAGCTAAAAATAACATGGCATCATCCGTGACTTCTTTTCTTGGAAAATCTTTTCCAATCTAATTACCTGTCACTGTGCCTGTAACTGTCGCCTAATCCAAGCCAAAACCAGATTTTAGCTTCACCACTACAGTAACTTCCTAATTTATTCCGGAAGTTCAAATCTTTCACTGTGAGGTCCACAGTCTAGCAGCACTACCTTTCTTTTAAAAGGTAACTCAGGATTTAGGCCGGTGGCGAGGGTCAGGGATCCCAACAGCCATGGCAAGTCAGTCACAGCGGATCCAGCAGCTGCTGCGGGCAGAGAGGCAAGTGGGCAGTGCGCCGAGAAGGTGTCCGAGGAGCAAGCGAAAGAACCGAAGACTGAAGCAGACGAAGAAGCAGCCCAGGCTAAGATGGATAGGACCCCTGCAGAGGGTGAAGAGCTCAAGGCCAAGGAAGACCGGCCCGGAGCCCCGCGGGAGCTGTAGCAGTGAGGTGGAGAAGACCCAGGAGAAGATGACCATCCTACAGACCTACTTCTGGAGAACAGGGTGAAATCCTGGATAACCTCTTGTCTTCGTGTGAGACATCTGGCCAGAAATCCCTGAAAACTGCCACATAACCTGGTAGAGGGCGAATGTGCCTGCTCTGAACTTGGCATTGGAGTCCCACGGAATAGGAAACCCAAGCTCTGTACTTAGGAAAGGAGTTAAATTATTCCTCTGCGTTGTAGTCTGTCCCATCACTTTTTGGAGAGTAGCAACCCTGACTCTTTGCACAGTCTTAGTACTTAGCTATAATTTCGTCTTTTACTTTGATGTCTTTCATGAGTACAAGTTATCTATTTTCCTGTGTGTTCACACAAGCACTAGGTATCAGTGTTGACGTTTTTCTTTCAGATTAGTAAGAAAAAATTTTCTTTGAAGAAAGCAAGGTATTAAATTGTTCCCTTACATTTTCTTAAAGGTCAGAGGTTTTCTCTATGAAAAAAATAGTAAATAGTAAGCCGGCCTTAAAGCAGTCCATTCCCTCCAAGGGTTAGAACCATGAATACTAAGTGTGTTCAAGCTGCTCCTGGTTTAATCTTAATCCAAATTACTAGATACTAGGAATTGAGACGGTTTCATGTTATTTGGTGTATCGGTAATCATTTAAAAGTAAAATTTTGTCATGAAAAATAGGTAAATCAGGCACTTAATCTTTGTGTGTGACCAGTTGTGGAACTCTGTAATGGTCTCAGTCTGTCTCAAAAGAAGCTCCTTCAATGAGTGGTGACAGTCATATTTGTCTATAAATATAAAATAAACTACATTTGTCTAGGGATGTGACAGCCTTACAGTTTTCTCTCAGATTTATGGTCTCTCCAGCCTTGTGAATTTGCTTATGTTTACAGTACTACACGAGTCTCTTCCCATTGAGGGGGCTTTAGGTCAAATTAGGTAGCTGTTGATTACCTCCAAGATAAAAGTGCCACTACTGCCCTAATATAGTTTGCTGTGCTGGTCATTGTTGTAGTTGTTAGGTCTTAAAGCTGGGGTATGACCACTGATTGATGTTCTCCCTTAGCAGCTTGCATGGTGTTTTCCAAACTTATTAGATCTTGGCTTCGGGGAGGTGAGTTCCAGGTCAGCTACAGCTCCATTGCTACAAGTTCTGTGTCCATGTCTTCAACAACAGGGTCTTCAAGTTCTGGGATACAATCAAGGACTGTGGCAATAGCCTATGTAATTCTGGGGGTCTCTTGGACTACCCTGATCAACAACTCGAAGGGAAGTTTCTCCAGTCTGGCACTGTTTCTTTTTATATAGTCCTCAGCTATACACACAGATTCATGTAGAGATATTGTGTGTGACAGGTTTCTGGGACCTTGCTCACATGAATTTACAGCAATGGTGACAGCATGCACAAAACCTATGCAAACTCAAGCAGACAAAAACCCAGCATATAGCTGTGGAAATGGGCAGCAGGTCCCAATCTTAGCAGAAGAACTTCTGGGCAGCTGATTCCTACTGGGTGAGAAAGCACTGATCTTCTTTAAGGGGGTGACTCTAGATAGGCTGACTAGACCCTAGTGGATGAGGGATGTCAGTACACTAACTTTACTCCATAGACCTTAACATAAAGGACAGAATGCATGAAATCCAGTTGGGGGAAGGGAGAGGTTGTGGGAGGCACTGATGGAGAAGAGCTGTAAAGATGATTAGATGTGTATGAGATACACAAAAATTCAACAAAAATATATTTTGAAAAGGTAAATCAATTTTTATCGCTCTCTTACTTAAAGCTGTTATTTCCAAAGTAAATACTTTAGGCTAGGTGAAATGGCACACACTTGCTATTCCAGCACTGTAGAGGAAAAGGCAGAATTGAAGGTTCAAGTCCAGCTTGGCCTACTTAGTGAGACTTTGTCTTAAAACAAAAACTGAAAACTATGTCTTTAGGACAGCCTGTGCTCCCTTACGTAACCTGCCCAGCTGAACCCACTTATGCCTGACTGGGTTGCCTTCTGCTCTGTGAGGAAGGATGCACAGCTTTTCCTTCCTTCAGCCAAGCTTAAACTGTCCCTGTGGCTGATTCCATTCTGAGCTCTATTAGAATGGCACCTCATCGGAGAGGGCTCTTCTGTATCCTATGCCATTTTCCTCTCCCAGGTGTCTTCCTAGAGCACAAACCACTACCTAGCCACTTACAACTAAACACACAGACGAATGTGAACCCCAACAGAGCAGAGATTTTCTTGGTTTATTTACTAACTTATCCTGTCAGAGTCGATTGCTACTGCCTGGGGCTTCCAAACTGAAATTATATTTGCATAGTGGCTTCAAGTGAAACTGTTGGTATAAAAAATTATGTGCACATCTTTAGATATTCACATATTGTGCATGTTCTCAATTCATATACAACCAAATTTATAAAAGAATCGATAAATCAATACAGCAGATAAGTTCCAGATTTGACTTGTTCATTCCTCTTGACTCTTAATTTGTCACCTAGACTTTCAGAGTGATAAAAGGAAATATATTTTTCCAGGTAAACTATTTTCTTGCCACATATTAATCTCACAAGTCAATTCTAAAGAATATTTACCCATCTTTTAGTGAACTAAGCTTAAAGGTTATTCAAGAAAAGGAGCCATGGGTCTATAATATTGGGCTGAACACTGTGTTTCTGGGCCCAACTGAAAACCACGCCCATATTTATACAGCTATCAGATCTAAGTAATCTATCCTCAGTTTAAACCCCTGATGATGATTCCTTTAGTATATTAAAAGTATCTAAACACCTTGTTTTGTTTTTAAATTAGAAGTATTCCTTATTTTCAAAAACTTTGGTTCATAAAGCTAGAGTGTTTGTAAAAACACATGAAAGAGAAGATCATCCCTACTCAGATATGTGGGCCCCAAAGCAACATTCCTGCCTCTGTTTTCTGGCACAACTGCAAACTGTGCAGGGAGAAAAGGGGGAGCAATCCTGTAAAAGAAAAAAAAAAAAAGTAATGACATTTGCCTAACCAGGACTGGCTTAAATTGGAAGATTAAAGTTTAAAGAACACTTTGCTTAATCTCATTATAATGAGGTGAAGGTAAGAAAGAAAGAGATTAAGGATAAACTTTTAATCTCTGATTATTAAGTATGTAGCTGTGTTCATGTTATATTGCTATAAGTTTCGAAAAGTAAAAGTTAACTAGCTTGGTATTGTTTATCAGCTGATTATAACGGATTGTAATTGGTTTGGATATCCCAGACCTTACTTTCTGAACTCATATTTCTTTTGCTGAAAAAATTGGGCTTTTCCCAAGCCCTAAAACAGGTTTAATACAGTAAATTGTGTTAAAGGATAAAAATCAAATGCAAATGAAGTAAAACCAGCCCATGACTAGACTTGTATTGAAAACTTTTGATGAAAAGAAGAAAAAAGGTGTTTGAAAGACTAAGAAATGTCTGAGATCTAACAAAACCATACAGAGCACAGCTGTCCTCCCTGCTTTTCTCAGCAAGATATAACAAGGTATCTGCTACTGAAAGAAATAAAGACAAAGTGCCCACAAGTGTCTACACAGCTTTCCTCCTACCCCGATGAGGCCTGTGGTAACGAATCAGAGCTCCTTCGACTCCACATCTCACCTGCTCACCCTATCGCTGCACTTAGAGACTCCTGCAATGATATGTGTAGATTTATGGTAAGGGCGTTTAAACAATTAGAAAGTATATGTAATACATTTTTTCTATTTCCCAAGTTCCTGTCTCAGAGCCCTAACACTCTTGAATTTTCTTAGTGACAAGAACCTTATCTGTATAGTTCATGCATAAGAAGACATTTTGGATCTGAGTTTATGCTAATGAGATGACAAGAGGTTGGACCCCTAGATAGAATGAATGGGGCTTTGGACAGAAAGACTGTGATTGGAGAACTGAAACTTTCATCTCCATCCACCAACCTCTGGGCAGTGCCAGAGGGAGGGACTGGAGACTAAGCACTGTTGAAGTCTGTGAAAACATCCTGACCTATCAGAGAAATGCAAATGAAATCTACTTTGAGATTTTATCTTACTCCAGTCAACAACATGCTGGTGTGGATGTGGAGAAGAGGGAACACTTATTCACTGGTGATGGGAGTGTAGGTGGTGCGGTGGGCATAGATCCAAAGCACTCCGTATCCTGCTGTGAAGACACCTGTTGGCCCATGCTCCTCCTGCTCTATTCACAAGAGCCAGGAACTGACGAATGGAACTAGAAACAACCTTCATAAGTGAAGTCACCCAGATCCAGAAAGACAAACATCTCATGTTTCCTCTCATGTATGTGGATGTCAGCTTTGAATCTTTAGATACGTATGTTTCATTTGGAATACTTTTAGAGGTTAGGAAACTGGTCAGGGGCTCTGGGGACAGGACGGGGGATAGAATACAGGCACGTGATATAAGGGGGAAGGGAAGAACGGAACAGGAAAGATTAAAGGGGTGGGAGGGTGGGGGGCGAAGGAGAGGAGCGAGTGCTGGGAGGGACGCTGACACTGAAGAGCTTTTGAAAACGTCACCTGGAAACCTACTGCTATAGAAGCTCTCTAAAATGTGTACATAAACATGTATAAAAACACTTTAAGTAGGGTTACCTTATAGTGGGGGTGGAGAGAAGGGGTCAAAATCCCAACTGGACACCACAGGCTAGCAAATAAAATCCTCAGTACCAGGAACACTCACCATTCTTCAAGCTGTTGGTCAATGGGAGGCTCTTTCCAGTGCTCTTGTTTACCCTCCAGACTTTGACGGCAAGACTCTGTGTCTGACACAACGAGGGAAAGGGCAGGAGCCCCAGCTTGGGGGGACTATTGGCAGCTGACCACTGGTGGGCGAGGAAGAGTTGCTCTTCTTTAAGGGAGCGACTCTAGACAGGCTGAACAGGCTGCAGTGGATGTACTCACACCAAGACACAGCGGGGTACACAAACTTTACTCCATAGGCTTTCATCTATAAGACAGAATGTACGAAATCCTGTGAGCAGGCCATGAGGAGGTGCATGTGCGGGAGGTCTAAATATGATTAACATGTATTGCATGAAATCCACGAAAATTCAATAAAAAATATACACCAAAATTTTTAAGAAGACATGCTGAAAACACTACATACGTATTATAAAACAAATGGAAAAATCAAGCTAACCTTTGTTGGGCATAATGCAAGGTGGAGCTAGCCAGGCCACCTGCTAGGAGGAATAGAGGAATGGCTCCTGTGGGTGTGGTGTTCTGCTCTGGCTAGTTCTGAGACCAGCACCTGGAAAGAACCTGCCTACCTGGGGAGAAACTTACTATTGGCTGTATTGGGACCCCACCCATAAGGTCATTGGCTATCCAGGCCGATAAGAGCTTGTGTACCTATTCAATAAACGAGTTTGCAGTGCCACGCACTTGGGCTGCTTCCCATCCATCTCCAAGAGTCTGCGGCTTGACTCTGCGTCTACTCGCCCCCAACTGCTCGGGCTGACCTCTCTTTGTCCCCTTGGGCTGGCCCTGAGTGCTACAACCTCTGATAAACCTTGAAGCCTCATCTCTACTGGCTAGCTTCTCTAATACTAGAAAGTGCTATACACGCTACTGAAAGAGAAAATCATCAGTCTTACCCAGCTCCCAACCCTTCAAATTACGATAACAGCCAACCTAAAAAGACAGGCCCACCAGTACGATAGTGGCATAAATGTTATGGGAGTAACCAACCACTTTATGATTGGATCTAAGGCCTTCTTCACAAGATGGAACCCATATCTGACACTTATATCAGGGCCAAGAACTTGTAGCTAGACAGGTCACAGGTTATAGGGGAGAACCTACTAGTATTAGTCTACTAAACAGACATAGTACTTAATTGACTGCTAATGACCTACTGCTTTGCCCACTGAGTGCATCCCTCAACTCTCACCAGAAAAGCTTCTTCTTGCAGCAGATGACAGTTAACACTGAGGCTCACAACTATTCAATGTGAAGAGAAAACAGACTTTGAAGTGTTCAAACCTAACTGGAACACCTATATCACATCCTCTCCTCCCAAGGAATAGGGATCATTGTGAAAGAGGAGGTGGAAAGATTGTAAAAGCCAGAGGCGGTAGACAAATACAAAGAAAACATGTGGTCTGCACACAGCAGGGCAACTGCACATATGAACCCACAGCACTTTGCACAGCATGTATAAGACCTATGTAAGCCCAAGCCAGACAAAATTCAACATGGAGGGAGAAGGTAGGCAAGAAACTCTACCTCTAGGTTGGAATCAGTTGGCAACTGACAGCTTCTGGGAGAGGGACAGTCAGTTTCCTGTAAGGGTGTGAAAGCTGGTAGGATGACCAGACTCCAAGGGACAGACACAGCCATACCCAAGAGCATTTAGGGAATGCAAATTAGACTCAGTAGGCCCTTAACAAAAAGAAAAATAATAACAGAGGACATGAAGTCAGAGAGGGTGGTGATATGATGGGCTTAGAAATGAGGGAGAGCATCTGAATTCATGGCATTCTCAAAGAACCAATAAAAATATCAAAAATGTCTAACTAGTTAAAATATTTATAAATCATACAATATAAAATTCACCATTTTAAACTATATGATTCAGCGGTTTATACTATAGTTGTTATATTTTTCAGACCTCACCAGAAACACCAGAATATTTCCATCACTAAGAGAGAAGCCACGTGTATTCCAAGATTGTGTTTGCCATCTTCTTCTCCCCTATCAATGCCTGGAATATACACTAGGACTGACTATCACTGATACTTTCAGATAAAAGAAATCATATTATATGCTGTCCTCAGTGTCCAGCTTTGTTCATTTAGCAGAAAGTTTTCAAGATGCATCTATGCATGTCTGTATTTCATTCTTTTTAAGACTGAATAATATTCTGTTTAGGGAAATGTATCTATTTAAACACCTGAACTGACTCCATATTTTGCTATTATGATGATTCTATTGTCATGTGCAAGTTTTTAGGTGGATTTATGTTTTCAATTCTCTCTTATATATCTATGAGAATCACTGAATCACATGATAATTCTACGACTAACACCTGAGGAAATGCCAAATCGTTTTGTGGCAGCAGCAGTTCACACTGCTACGAGCAATACAGCAGGTATTTCTCCACATTACAACCAACACTTGTAATTATCTGACTTTGATTCTAGACATCCTAGTAAGAAGTGCCAGCATGTCACAGTTCCCTAACTTTGAAGTTATTGAGCACTTTTTCATGGGCACATTATCTATTTATATACAACACTCAGAGAAATGCCTTTTCAAATCTTTTGCACATTATTTAGGCTTGTATTATTGTGGTCCACGATATCGAACCCAGAACTTTGTACATGCAAGGCAAATGCTCTACTATCAAGTCACACTTCCTGCTCATTTTCAATTTCTTTGGCATTTTTAATTGGGTTGCTTGACTTTTGTTGCTGGGTTGGGAGTGTTATACTAGACCCTTTTCAGCTATGTAGCTGGCAGATATGCGCTAAGGCTCTGAACACATATTCATTGTTGTTTTCACTGTGCTTGACTTCCTAAAAGGTTTCTAACATTTTTAAGTATTTTATTGTCATAGTGTATATGCAGCAAAGGGTTTCCTTATGACATTCTCGTACATGCGTATTGAAGCTTGATCATATTCACCCACTATAACCCTTTCTTGTCCCACTTCCTCTACCCAACCAATTCCCCTTTCATTATCTTGTCTTTTCCTTTATTTTCTTTTCTGTGACCTACTGAGTTTAATTAAGGTTGCTTAGAGGAACATAAGAGAGGTATAATTTACAGGAGCCTCAGCATCTTATCAGGGGCTATACCAATGAAGAAAATGTTTCTACCTCCTCTATCATTCATTAGCTACATTATATCCTCAGGGAGGGATGGGTCCGTGTGACCCCCTCCTTTCTCTATGATGGAATGTTAATGAGCACAATCTTATGTAAGTCTCATGGTGACATCAGTACTGCTGAGAATTCAAGAGTGTAAAGGTATGCAGTGTTCGGCTGTGTGCCACAGCACTCCACCTCTGACTCTTACACTCCTTCCCTCCTCTTCTGCAACGTTCCCTGAGCCTTGGAGGTGGTGATATGCATGTCCCATTTAATGCTCAACATTTAACAGCCAGTTATTCTCCGAACTTCAGCCAGTTATAGGCCTCTACAGTAAATTTCTTTGTTAGGTGTGGTGATGCACACCTTTGATCCCAGCACTTGGGGGCCGAGGCAGGCAGATCTCTGAGAGTTCAAGGCCAGCCTGGTCTACATAGCGAATTCCAGGCTATCTGGGAATACAGAGAGACCCTGTCTAAAAAAGACCAAAACTTAAAAAATAAAATAAGTTTCTCTGACCAAAGTTGATAGCATCATTGATCTACAGACCAAGGGTCTCAACCTAAAAGCTTGTTAGAGCCACTTTTAACTCACATCACTGTTCCCACTAATAACACTCTTACCAGTAACACTGACAGAAAGGTTATTAAAGAGATCTCTTCTATGGGTTGAGCAAATGGATGCATGCATTGGCCATTTACTTAAGTTTTTAAAGCACTGAACTTCCCTATCAAACTCTAGAAAGGAACTTATGAGAAGCATATTCTGAAATAGCCAGTTCCCACTGGAGTTGACTAGAAGTAAAAAGAAAAACCATGTCATATTGGAGACACTCAGATGCTTAGGGCTACAAAGCGGTCTGTAAGCTTCAGGGTAAGAAGTCTGCCTTTGAGTAGAAAAGGCCTTGTGACCTTTCTAGAGGAAAATAACTCACTTCATTGTAAGAACATCTCAATCAAGGCTGGACACTGAACACGGGCTGAAGATTACAAAGAGACCAATCAAGGACCTTGCAACTCAGCTCCCTGGTCAAGGGAAAACAGAGCTCCATAAAGTCTTACATTAAGGGAAGAAATGTAACATATCAAAATTATGTTAGTAATTTCCATTGAAACATTACACACTGACATGATACCTCCTGAAACTATATTTCTCTGTCAAATTTCACATTCCATATGACCTAGGACCAAATTATGTTGTTTAAAATGGAAAAGAAAATCATAGGCTCTGTCTTTCTGATGACCCACTTGTTACATAAGGCATCGATATTGATTTTTCAAAGTAAAGTTGAAAACGCTCTAGTTATCTAGGAGACCAGAAAATATAGGACATGATTTCAATGCATTTGTGAATTTAACACTAATAACTCTAACACTTCATGTCCATATAACTAGATAACATACACTAATATTCATTTGCTAAGTTTGCTTCATATTTAAGGATCATTTTTTTAAATTAAGGGTTTGAATCTTCTGTTCACTCTGATTTACCTAAAAAAATAACAATTGCCCCAAAAGCATAAATGACTTCCTAATAAATTTACAAAATAGCAAGAAAATATCACACAAAATACTCGGAATTGAATATGATTTAGTTGGCAATCCACTCTGCAGTTTCTTTACCTTCAAAGATCATCTCATTAAAACCAAGATCTCTTGAAACATTCTTTCCAGTGATAACTCAGTAGAAAGAAATATAAGCCTACACAATGACTGAGCATGAACCTCAAAGACATTCTTCCCTTTTATCTAGATGACACAAACTGGCAAATATGAGAATGGACTAGAAATGACAGAGGCTAAAAACCCTAATTCTCGGGAGCTTCAGGGTCATCTCAACAAGTTCGCACTCTCCTTTCATCCCATCTTGTTAATGGAGTTTTGGGGCAAAAGTTCTAATCCAGCAGCCGACCAGGCTAGACTTGGACACAAATCCTAAAACACCAATTAAAGTAACAAGTGACAGCAAAAAAAACGGAGGAAGGAGAGTTAATCATTGTGGCACATAGACAGAACAAAGGACATTAGTGACCCCTAAATTGTCTTTTGGGTGCTGACATGAGCTTTAGGCTTTTCGTGGGATTTTTTCTTTTTCTTTCTTTCTTTCTTTTTTTTTTTTAACTTATTTATGTTTTTTTATGTGTATGAGTGTTTTGTGTGCATCTAAGTGCACCCATGTCATGCAATGCCCACACAGGCCAGAAGAGGGTGCTAGATCCCCTGGAACTAGAGTTCTGGATGGTTGACAGCCACTCTGTGGGTGCTAGAAACAGAACCCAGGTCCTCTGCAAGAGCAGCCAGTGCTTTTAACTGCCCTGTCATCTCTCCAGTCCAGAACTTTTTGGTTTAAATAGTGGAAGAATCAGGGCAAAGAGAAAGAGACATGGATAATGAAGTGGTCTCGGTCAAGGTGTGATCCAGTTGCTCTCACCTCATTTACGATTCTGCAATCCAGTTCAAAGAAGTAGTTATTGCTGCCATCTCTTGAGGGGAGGAATCTAGTTCCCATAAGATGATCCTGCTTCAAGATACAGCCTAGCCATCACAGATAACTGTCCCCATTTTGAGAGTTGTCTGTTAGCTCAGCGATGCTTAAGGGTAGTTCTTGTCTCCTGTCATAAAGATATTTACCAATCACTCTTGTTTCTGGAATCCAAGGTGACTGAAGGAGTTACTGACTTAAGAAGAAAGGTCAAGGGGCTGAGGAGATGGCTCAGTAAGTAAAAGCTAGAGTAAATTAGAAAGAGGAAAACATTTAAAAGGTAATAGTGGAGCCGTAGAAGTAGGCCAGTGATGGTGTCTTTTCACCCTCTCCACAGTCACTCACATGGGAAAGAAAATTAAGCAAAAAAAGCATGCTTTTCTTAGAAACAAAGAAAAGTTCTCAGAAACAAAATTGAATAGATGACCAGAGCGAGTGCATGTCTTTGGACAACTCCAATGTGTGACTACAGAGAGACTTTACAGGATTCTCCCAAGAGAAATTTCCTAAGAAACTGTATTAGTTTCCTGAGCTGTCTACGACAAATTACAGCAAGTTTATGAGCTTAAAACAGCAAAGTTATTCTCTGATAGTTGAGACCAGAAATCCAAAATTAAGGTGTCTGAAGACCTATGTTCCCCACAGAGGCTGTGAGGGAAAATCCATCCTTGTCTCGTCCAGCTTTCTTCCTGAGCCTGGAGTGGACACATTATCCCATTGCCTGCCTTTCTTGATCCCATGCCTCCTCATCTTCTGTGCTTGTCATGACTCTCTGCCTCTCTATCACAAAAACACTCATGATTGAAGGTAGGGTCCCCATAGTAGTCTATAATATTTGCCTCATATCAAGATTCTTAATCACATCTGCAAAGATGGGGTTGGGGATTGTCATCGAATATTCACAGGATCTGGGACTTTAAATGTGGACACTTGTATAGGGTATATTAGTCAGCCTACCACACAAACCCACGAAGGTGTTTGTACCCAACACATATAAACTTTTGGATGGCTTTGGTAAAACTGAATCTAGTTGTTGGATGATTTAGTCATCCATTCATTCAACTAAAATCTAGCCAGTGCTGACTCTATCAGATGTTATATGTCTGGAAAAACAGCTATGAAACAGAAAGCATGGTCCCAAGTTTGTGGTATATGAATCTGAAGACACCTTCACAGTCATGCCCATCCTGAACAGATCTGTGGTGATGTATCTGGTTACAACAAGAAAAGGAAACATTTGGCATAGTGCCAAATACGGGGCAATGGGCTTCAGTTATTAGAATGTTTAAATAAAGTGCCCAAGCAAGCTAGATAGGCAGAAGATCCCAAGCAATGTCCAAGGTGCACCCGTGCTCTTCAGAGATTCCATCCATCCACTCTCCCTACCTCCCACTAGAACACCTGGAAATGGGGGCTAGAAACACCTCCAAGATGTCAGAAGTCAGAGCACCTCTTGCCTTGCAGGGATCAGATGATCAGCCTCTGCCTTTCTCCTAATTAGTTTCCTTACTGGGGGGGAGGGGGGGGAGTAGAAATGATGAGGCAATAGAGCATTAAGAAATTTTTACTAGTAGTTATGAATTATGAATTGTTTATTAAATATCCTTTATGTCAGTAAAATTTACAATACCTTCCCAGGGCAGGGCTTTGTTGTTAAATGCTTACCAATATAACTCTAAAGTCAGCCAAGGTGGGCTTATGGGGTTATGGGAACATAGACTAGGCAAAAGGAGGGGCCAGAGAGAGACAGCTCAGTAAAGATGCTTCCTGAGTCTGACATCCTGAGTTCAATTCCCAGAACCCACAGTGAAAGACTAACTCCTGCAAGTTGTCCTCTGACCTCTACACACATGCTATGACACCACACACACACACACACACACACACACACACACACACGGAAAGAAGTAAATAAATGCAAATCAGGAGGGAAAACAAAAGTACCTCATTATGAGAAACAGAAACTAAAGACTCTACTTAGACCTTATTCCTTTCAATGTCATGCACAAAATTACACATTTCATAATAAACAAGTTCTCTTCCTCCTTCACCTTGCTCTTATCTACAGAGAGTGCTGGGCTTTGAGAATTACGTCAGAAACAGTACTTCAGGTACTCTGGAGGAAGGTGCAGAAGTAACTGACAATGTGCTGGCCTGCTTTCTTTGGGAACAAAGTAGGTTGCATTATTTTAAAAATATTTTTGTTAATTCTTTAAGAGTTTTATCTACCGTATTTTTAATATAATTTTTATTTTTTGAAACTATCAAAAAAGTCTCCTGGGTTTATTTCCACATTTCCCGGTGCTCCCCCACCTCCCCCCATGCTCCCCACTCCTAACGATGTCTGGCCCTCTTCTGTGATGATTGTTACATATACATATATTTACAAATATATACACATACACATATATTTATGTATGTGTGCGTGTAATACAATGAGTCCACTGTGTGGTAGTCCTGTGTACTTGTGTATAGGGCTGCCTACTTAGGATTAGATCTCCACAGAGAAAACTGATCTCCCTCAGCAAGCAAGGGGGGGGGGGGGGGGGAGGGAGGGAGGGAGGAAGAAAGGAAAGAAGGAAGGAGAAAAGAAAGGAAAGAAAGAAAGAAAGAAAAAAAGAAAGAAAGAAAGAAAGAAAGAAAGAAAGAAAGAAAGAAAGAAAGAAAGAAAGGGAAAGAAATTAGCTCATTGGACTAACTGCTCCGAGAGAAGGAGCAGTGCCCACCACAGGACCACCAGGTTAATCCCCAAGATAGGCACAGGTAGGAAGGGAGAAAGGAAGTCACAGGTGACAGGGGACAAGCAAGCTCAGGACCAACAAGATTTGGTAGCATCAGCAATCTCTCAAAGATATGGGTTTCCTGGAACCTGACCCTAGTGGTTAGAGCAGGAGACAGTGGCCCAAAATATGAGTCTGATAAAACAGAATGTTGTCTGAACAAGACCTGCATAATACCATCAGCAGCCAGCCTGCCAGTGTGGATGGGGTAAATTCACAAGGACCCACCCCGGATGAACGGCTACAGGCAGTCAACTGCTTCTGAGAGAGGGAGAATCAGTTTTCTCTAGGGTCAAGTCCCCTAATAGGGCATCCAATCCCAAGTGGTCAACTGTAAACACATGTACACATGAGCACCATTAAATGGACTTAATAGATTGTATATATGTATATACATATATGTATGCATAGCAATAATAATTAAAGAAGAAGAGGCCATAAATTTGAGAAAAATGGAGGGGGATGGGAGGAGTCGGAGGAGGAAGCATAGAAATTATATAAATATAGTATGAAATTCTTAAAAAGATGAAAATTTTAAATTAAAAAAAAAAGAGAGAGTTCTAGGTCTAGATTTTGGATTAGTTTGTATTTGAAAAACACACCCCAGGACACAGACTTATCCTACTGGGATGGAGACTGATGAAGGAGCTTAATGGCCAAATACAAGGTTATCTAGAAATGGCGCATCAGCTGCTTGTACAGTGGAAGGCATCCAGCGTGCGCCTGTAGAGATTTACAGCATCCACACACAGGAGGCCACAAACATGATCAAACATGAGCTATAGTCCTTTAAAATTTTCAAAAATATTAGCACTGTACATATTTAAAATATGTCTGAGCCTATGAAGGCCAAGGGGTGAAGCTCCCTATTACCCCAAGTTCTGAAACATACGACTCTGACATGTGAGATGAAGCAGCTGAGACCTCGAAGTTCATCTGCTTCTGTTTCTGGGAGCTTCTGTTTTTCAAAAGCTGCTTGGAAACTGTAGTTACCATCTGACAAGCGAATATTCAAACTACTAAAAAGTATGGATCCCTGAAGACGTGACATTGTATCCAACTGATCATTTTGGCTTTGGCTTTTAAGCATTTGGTCTGGGGTATATCATGAGCAATCTCTGAGCTTCCCTGGATGCCAGAGTTCTTTGGATCTCACTTGCTGTGTTTTAATCAAGTTGACACAGAGACAGTGTGGGTGGTTCATCCTTCTTCTTAATTTGTCCTTGGGGTAACTTTAAGATGGTGACATAATTCAATATCTCCCCCATATAAGGAGATAAAATAAGACAGCAATCTGCAACCCTGGAGAATGCCAGGGAGTGTGTTTTTTAGCAGCATGTGAAGTCCTACTGATATGAAATGTCTCATAAATGGCATGAAATGAAAGCTGACATGTGTGAACCTTAGAAAAGCTGGCCCCGAGGAGCCCCACCCTCACAGCTCAGCATGTGGGTGTTGGGAAGGGCGAATGGCATATGCAGAAAACTTCTCTTTGACAGCTGTAGAAATATAGTCTTCATCCCAGTCAAAGAAATGTCAAGTCCGTGTTCTGAGAATAACGGCAGCAGCAAAACTGAGCAGCGACCACGGTTCAGCAGCTTCTCACTGGCAGCCCACACCGGAGCCACGGTTCACCCAGTTCCCTAAATTCTTACATTATGACAACAAGAATGTTAGCACTAAGAAAGGCAACACCACCCAGTATAGACTTAGCTCCTCATCTGAGACGAGACAACTGAAACCTAGAAAACAGGATAGACGTGGATCGTGTCACATAGCTAAAGCTGAAGAGAGAAAAAACTTAAAATGACTACCATCTTGATTTTAAATACATTCAGATTTACCCAGTGCATGAACAGCAATACACTTCCTACGTCTGCTCCGATCTCTGGCTCTTACTTCATCATATGTACACTTCACTTACACTTTAAAAGGTGGTCTTTTTATGTCACATGTTTGTAAGCACAGAAACATTTAATATAACCCAATTTACATAGCATTTAATATTCTGCCCCTCTGTGCTTTTGATACTTTTGCCCTTGATCAATATGTATCATTCTGTCATTTCATATAAGCCTATTTTAGCAAGGACAGCAATGTGAATATATCTCTGTAAAAGCTGAGTTTAATAAGGATCAGCAGTAGCTCTTCTCTTGTTGCTGCCATTGATTATTTTTTTAAGATAAAGTCTCACTGTGTAGCCCAGAATGGCCTCAAACCCAAAACCTTCCTGCTTCAGCCTTCCAAGTGCTGGATTTACAGGTGTGCACAACCTGGCCGGCATTAGTTCCTTAAACAAAACCATAAGAATTTAGAAACTCAATGGGACTTAACATTGTGTGTCAGCTCAGTGGAGCACTGCTGCCAGGTGTTAAAATTGGATGAATAAATACACGTTAATGTACTAACAGCACTGGATAAATGATACCAAAAAGTGATGTGGGAATGACGGCAAAAAGGCCGTCAACACCTCCTACAGCTGACCTCGGAGAGCAAGCCTTGATCATCGCTGGGGGCTTCTCTGTTCATGGCTGTGATTCACACTCACTGAGTATCTTTGATAGGACAGGCAGGATTGGGCAGAGGAGAGAGATCAGAGCCAGCACAGGAAAGCCTAGAGCAGGAGAGGGAGGCTGAGCTGCCTCTGCCATTCACCGAGACTTCAAGCAAGGAACTTCCTCTCTGAGTGACTCTCATATTTCAAGTTAGGATATCAAGACTGGAGGGGTAAGTGTGCAATAACAGTGTAACAACTGATGCTATCAGACAGTGCTACGAGAATGGATCAGATTGTGCAGGAGCCGTGGTGCATGCCTTTAATCCCAGCCCTTGGGAGAAGAGGCAGGAGGAACCTGGTCTACTCAGTGACTTCCAGGTGGGATGGGACTAGGGAGAACCTGTCAAAAAAAAAAAAGGAATAGACTAGATGAGTAGATGAGTCCGGTTGAAACTGTCTGCTTCCCACAGCTACAACTTGGGCTACTTTCCACCCCGGATAGCTAATCCCTCAGAGCAGGTGCAAATCTCAGCCTCCACCACACAGAAGGATGAGCAGAACGTGCAAGATTCCCAGCAGCTGCCACTGAGGTGGAGAGTATGACCATGTATCCTTTGTACCTGAAGCACCTCTTGATTCAAAGCACAGCCACGGCCTGCTGGAAGCTAGGCTTCCATCTGAAGGGTCCTGTGCGTGTCTTGCGCAGCCTCCCCTCCCACCAGCTCATTTTCTTTGACCATCTTCCTGAAATATCACTTGACAGCAACAATCTCATAATACCTTCTTTCTCCAGCTCTCTGGGAGCTTCTAATTCTCCTTGGAAAGTAAGATGGGTGAGTCAGCATGGAACATGAAAACAAGTTATGCATATTTCAGAGGTCAAGAAAACTAAACCTTTAAAAAGAATAAAAAGTTGTTCAACACGAGGAAGGCATTTTGAACTCTCGACAGGTCACTCTAAACTGATTTGTTGTGTTCTACACAGAGAGAAGAGATGCTGGGGAGGAGGAAGAAGCAATGGCTGATACAGAATGGGTGAAGAGTGAGGTTTCCACCACTGATGAAACTCCTGAAATAAACTAACAGTGAAGGAAAAGAGGCCCACAGTTTTGGAGCTTCAGTCCAGGCTGGGTGGCCAGTTGCTCTGAACGTGCAGTGGCAAATCATGAAGGGGCAGATGGAGAGAGACCAGGAAGTAGAAGGGAGCAAGGGGCCAGAGTCCCAGGATCCCCTCACAGGCACAGCAGTGACCTAAAGATCTCCCACTAGGCTCTACACCTTCAAGGTTCTACCCTCTCCCAATAGAACCTCCCGGTAGCCTTTGGGGGATGCTTACTGTTCTATCTTCCAATACTGTGTAAACACCTTGACCTAAAGCAAGTCAGGCAGGAAACAGTTTATTTCAGCTTCCAGGTTACAGTTCATCATCAAGGGAAGCCAGGGCAGGAGCTCTGGCAGACACCCGGAGGCAGGAACCAAAGCCAAGACTGTGGAGGAGCGCTGCTTACTGGCTTGCTCAGCTACTGTTATACAGCCCAGGCCCACCTGCCCAGGGATAGCAACACCCACAGTAGGTCAGGTTCTCCTACATCAACCAGCAATTTTAAAAGTGTCCCAAAGACAGATCTACAGGCCAATTTGATGAAGGAAATTCGTCCATCCCTGTTCCCAGATGTGTTATACTGACAACTGAAGCTATCCAGGACAACTGACCCTTTATCAACCTAACACACAAACACATCACTATTAAATAATAATCTTTCTTGTCACCAAGATCACAATATAAAACACAGCCCAGCTTTTTAAAGTCCCACAGTCTGCTAAAAATGTCAACAACTGGGGCTGAAGAGATAACTCAAAGGATAATAACAGTAGCTACTCTTCCAGAGGACCCAGGTTCAATTCCCAGAATCCACATGGTGGCTAACAACCATCCATAACTCCAGTTCCAGTTCCAGTGCCCTCTTCTGGTCTCTGCAAGCTTTGCGTGACACAGGTGCACTTACATATATGCAGACAAAACATTCATACAAATAAAAGAAAATAAGACAAGAAAAATCTAAACAAGGAAAGAGAAAGGAACCAAAGAATTACTCATAAAAGTAACTAAGAGCCCAATAGCCAGGAACTGGAGAGATGGCTTAGTGGTTAAGAACACTGGCAATTCTTCCAGAAGACCTGGATTAGAATCCCAGAACCCATATTGTGGCTAACATCTGTCTGTAACCGCAGTTCCAGCGGATCCTATGCCCTCTCTGCCCTCTGTGGGCATTACATGACAGGGGTACACTTCCACACATGCAGGCAATATACTCAAACACATGAAATAAAAATATGGATTTTTTTAAGAAAAGAACCAATAGCCAACAAGTAGAGAGTAAAGTTGACTAAGACAGCCAACTGAGTCGATCATATCTATTTGCTTGCAGTTGACTTTTAGACACAATTTACTATAATTCAATTGCTGTTAAGAACTGCAAAGCATGTTCCTACCAACAGAACCAAAAACAGCTCCTCTTAACTGCCAGGAGACTCCTTTCCAAGAAAACTGTCAAGGTCAGGGCTCATTTAAAAAAGAAAAATGTTCAGTACACCACGTTTTTGTTAAGCTAGCATCTGTTTCCAGGGAAACCTAAAAGACTATGAAATGGATATCGGAAAGCCCTGGGTCAGAATCCACTTTGCCTTTGGTGTCCAGTAAAGATAAACATCTTAGGGTCTTCCCACATCTGGCCCACCAGGGGACAGCTCAGACTTTTGTTACAGAGAACTTATCAATGACTTTTACACTTGTGTCTGGAAAGACACCCTCAACATGACAGCAGTGTGCATGAGAAGAGGAATGGGGATGAGAGCGGCCCGGGTGTGGACAGCAACAAGTTCTCATACCCACACGGAAGGGCGGAGGGTGGGCATTTGCCAGCTGTGAGCCATAGCCCAGAGCAGCGTGGAGAAGGAACAACCTACGGGTCTAAGAGGGGACGCTAGGTTTGTGCATTCTGTGGCAAGTGATGCCGCAATGCCACCCCAGTGCGTCTGTGCCATGTCTGCCATCACAATGGTGAGCAAAACGGGCACGCAGGGACTGAACGTCAGGAAGCAGACATTTAATAATTCACCAGGGGCGTGACTGTACTCGCTAGGCACACAGGAGGGCCTCAAGCCTGGGAATTCTGGTAGAATTCCCACAGACATACTCATCTGGAAGGCTTAACTGTGGGAATTACTAGGATTAGCAGCCCTCCCCCTGAACTGTGGAAACTAATTCAAATGACAACCCAATGGGAGGGAGAAACCATATTGTCCTATTAAGAAAGAATGCTAAGGGCACTATACCTTCTATTTCAGGCCATTGTGTTATTGTTTTGTTTGTTTGCTTTTACTTTTTTTTCTATATTGTTACTTTTATTTCATTCATAATTTTAAATTGTAATTGTGAAACATTTTAACCTATGTCTCACTGGAAAGCAATCTGACACTGTCTCTCCCTTGTCTCTCCCTCCAGAAATCATCGTTTCTACCTTCCTGTATCTAAAATAGTCTCTCTACCGCTCCTTCTCCTCCAGTCTGTACAGTTTTCCTCTCATACACACTTTCCCACTTTCCTCAATCCTCTCTACTACTTTAATATTAGTATTTTTCACTCTAAAAATCTATAAATTATGTTTTCTCCAACCAATACCCAGCACCACTGTCTGGAGCCTTATTGCAGACACAAGGGAAGTGTGTAAGTATCTCTTACTGTAAGTCAACACCAGAAATGCTGGGAAGGCATCAGGGGAAACTGGAGCCATCTTCTCTTAAAAGTAACAAGAAACAGAATTCTTGATGTAGACAGCTCACCAAGACATAAAGCATACACGCAAAAACAGAGGAAAATAGTAGAAAACAAAGTTCTCCCTACCCTGGCCCCATCCCCCGAGCTCCCGACTTGGGGTGAGTCTTGACTGAGATTATGGGCATATTACCTATGATCAACCACACCAGCTTCGTCTTTAAATTTGCTCTGGTCAAGTTCACCTCGAGGTTCCATTTAAACTGTGCAAAGCATATGTTGACCCATTTGGCATTTCATTAGGCTCATCCAGGTGACATTATTTAAATTTCGAACTGCTTATAGCTGATTATAATAAATAGGACTGAATGTATTATATAGGAAGACCCAAAAAGTAAAGGCAACTCATAGGTGTATCTTAGGGAAGTCAGGAACATAAACCCCTCAAATGAATATTTCAGAACAAAATGTGCAGTCATTTAAATCTAAGACCCCATAGGGTTTGCCAGAGAAAGTCTGATGGTAGTATGGGAATCACCAGCCTTAGCATAACCCCATGATAGCTAAGCCAGCACTAAGAATGTCGTGTTCAGGCCAAGGAAGCAAGCCCAGTCACGGGAAGGTACACCAAAGACCTGTGGACCACCAACTGGACTTTTAAAAGGTCACTAGAAAGGGAATTAGTAACACAGCTCATCTGAAAATTGTTTAGACTGCATTTTCAGCAATTTTTTTTAAAAAACCCAACTGCAAATCCTAGTGAAATGCTTTAAAAAAATGTATCCAATTAGTGGGCAGGTTACAGCAAACAAACAAAACCAGAAGGTTGGTACAATGCAGGCACCCAGGCAGGAATGGGGCTGAGGGAAACACAGTTGCTGAACCAGGATACTAAGAGGAAGAACTGCATATGAGCTGAGACCCGGGGCTAGCTGTCAGCAGGACACTTGTACACGGCCAGTATCAAAAGTGGAGCTTGCCAAGCTGAAGCCCTATTCAAACAAGTGCAAGGTAGGGTTTAAGCAAAATAAGTGAGGAGTTCAGAGGCGGTGGCTGGGATCAGAAGTCTGCTGTCATCCAGTGGGGAATAATGCTGGTCCGGAGTATCTCTATCTTAGCAGGATGCCGCCTGCACTCAGAACAAGGGGAAATACCTGTTCCACTTCATGACAACCAGAGCCAGACCTGCTCAGCAGAGCCCTGGGGCACTAGGAATCCTGGCACATACAAGGGGTTCCACACCCGCCTCTGTCCAAGCTGGTTTGGGAAACTCGGTTAAAGAGCATTCTCTTTATTGTTGACTTACAAAATTATGTTTGCAGCCCTGACTGCCTCCCTAACCCTCTGGCCCAAATACCAACTTGATACCCCCTGGAATGTCTTATCGTCATCATTAACTAAGACACATCTGAAAAAGAACACTTGGGTTTTCACCCCTTTTGACCTATTCCTCACTCCACCTTCCTGTTTCAGGAGAGTGATCACTGGCTAGGCACCTGCAGAGCCAGGCGCTGCCTCTCCACATCAGGCCCTTCACAAGAGCTGTCAGCTCCGCCCCCACCACGTGTCTCAGATCCGCCCACCTGCTCTCCAGCTCTCCCTCACTGCCACCACCGTGTCCTAAGGAGACCAACCACAGCGGTAGCCCCTCGGCAACTCTCTTGCTTCTACCTCTGCCCCCAAATCAGTACCCCTCCCCGAAATCCAACCCCATCTTTGACAAAGGCAAATCAGATGGTGTCTTTCCCCTGACACAATCCACCAGGAGCTTTCCTTCACCCGGAAAACAGAATTCTGCCACCCACGAGGCACTGGTGACTACCAGGTTCCAACCTCCTGCCTTTGCACGCCCCTCCCCCCTCACTGGGATCCAACATGTGGTTTCTCTAACTTGTCTCCCACCTTCAGGCCTGAGATCTGACACATATCATGCCCTTCTTTCTAGAATGTTCTCCACGGATCTAGGTTCTCAAACCATCAGTAAGAGCACCTCCTAAGTGATCCACTGGGGCTCCACGCTGGCCTGATGAGTAGGAAATGGTGCAGTGGCCAGCAAATCTGAGCAGCACCTTCTCAGACGCACAGAGAGAGCCATCATCCTCAGAGAGGCCAATCATCCGAGTGAGCTTCTCACTGCCCCTCCCACACTCACCTTCCCATGCTGGTTTCTTCATTAAGCTATGATTTGAAACTGTGTTAGCTGCCTGTCAGCATTGTTGTGTCAGCTCCCCATCCTGCCCTCTCAGCTGGAATACAGGTACTAGTGAAGCAGACCCTCTCTACAGCATTTATCATTGCTCACCACCTACTCAGTCAGGAGGAATCAAGCAGAAGTAATCAAGAAACTTCTTCTAAGCTGGGGTTCTTATGGAAGTTCTCCTTCAGTGAGTCAGTGGGACTTTGGAGAGCTAGCTGCTTTCCAATACAGGAGTTCTCATCCTCAAGAATACATCAGAATCAACTGTCTAGGGTGGTGATGCGACTGCTACTTTGAGAACCCTAATTTGAGACTATCTTGTAAAGGGGGCATGGTATTTGTCAAGACCTCAAGCTCTGAGGTGGGGGAAGGGTGGGCCAGGCCAAATACAATGTGTGGGGTTTTTTATTAGTAATTCTCGGGTGGCCTTGAGTCTATTTCTTTGCCCCAAGTAAGACTGGCATTCCTGACCACTGGATGGCATTTTGGGTATCAAGACTCCAGTCTAAGTGACCGGGAGAGATGATGAAGGACATTGTTGGAGCTGTATAGTTTCCCAGAGCTTGTTCCTGATGTAACACACAAGGTCTGGTTGTAGCAAGTTCTTATGTGAGATCTCATTACTTAAAAAGCTGACATCCTTCACTTTCTCCATAGACAGCTATGACTGACCTGGGAAAAGACAGCACACCTTGTCCTGGTAGTGGGAACCTTGGTAACCTAGAGACCATGAAGTAGGCAAGTTTACATACCAGAGGCCAGACCAGAGTTGAAACATAAAGAATTGATGGGGCAAGAGGAAGAAGAGCCAAGATTGGCTGGATCAAAAAGAACCTTTTCTATCAGCTTGAAATGCTTGGCTGCTAAGTAAAGAAGAGACTTGGATGGATGTAAAGCATAAGGGATGACAAGTGGATCCTAATTTGAAAAGCTCACTCCTGGGAACAATAAGGGCCTCAGACTGAAAGCCAGAGAAAACAAATGCAAACTTTCAGATGAATCTTCATTCAAACACAGTGCTTCTGTTTTGGAAATCTAGACTTTTTCAGGAGAATTTGTTTAACACTGAATACAACAGGCACTACATTTTAATCCGATATAAGAAAGAAAGGAGCTCAGCTCTTCAGTGTGTGTTTTGACTCTGCTAGGAAATGTCATTATGAAAACAGTGGCATCTGTGGGAGCCACGGCAGACTGCAGAGATGCAAGCATAACTTCTGAAGGTTTCATCTCAAAATGTTCACTTTATTTGTTTAAGATTGTAGTCCATAATAATGTTCCTGAAAGAGGTAGTGGAAGGCAAGAGACCAGAGCTTCCCAGGGCCTGGTAATGGGTGTGCATGGTCTTCACGTTTCATTCAGAGTAAAATGTGGAAAATTCATTTAAAAATATAATTAAAAGCGTACTATAATTATAAATTCCACTTCATTCCACAAAAGCCTATACCTCACAAAAATACAGAAGAAAAATGAGAAAAGTATTGGAAAAAGCATAGTTTATATCCTTAAAACCTCTCACATTTTTTTCATATTAAAAAGTTAAACCATAAATATGCTTCTTTTTAACTATTGTTTCATTTATCTATTTATGGGGAGGGGTGGTAGGCACCACAGCATGCATGTGGCGGTCAGAAGACAGCTTATGGATGTTGGCTCTCTCCTTCCACCACCTGAGTCCCAGGGTCAAACTCGGTTCCTTGGGTTTGCAGCATTTCTTTTTTCCTACTTGAGTTCTAAGTGTGCTCAGGGGCCCGCTAGCCCTGAGCTGGGAAAAGACAGCACACCGAGGCCTAGTGGTAGGACCCTCAGTAAGCTGGAAGCCATGAAGCAGCATGGCCACATGATAGGGCAACACACACGTGGGAGCTGGGTTTGTGGGAGCTGGGTTTCTTTGCACATCATTTTTAACATTTTAAATTCCTTCCAGGAGTCTCCCAAGTCCTCTGTCTTTTTAACATCATGGTTAGCAGTCCTATGCATCAATTCTTTTCCTTTCCCGCATTAGCCCTGGGCCTAACATATGGATGACTCTGGTTGGTCAGCACCCTGAGCTGCTCCACAATGGTGAAGCAGTGGTTCCCAGGCAGCCAATGTGGAGAGCAATATCGACCCACAATATTGTTTTAACATTCATAGAATTCTCTCTACACCATTTTATAAAGAACAGAGAGAGGGAAAGACGAGAGAGAGAGAGAGAGAGAGAGAGAGAGAGAGAGAGAGAGAGAGAGACTATTTTTGTGATAGCACAGCACTTACATTGTATGCTATTTGCTGACCTGGAGCTGGCCCCTCCTGGGAGAAAGCAGAAGCTTCTATTTCTGTATCTACAGCCTCTAGAAAATTGCCAGACACGTGGCACATGCTCAATAAAAACTTGGGAACAGCATAAAAGGATTCTTTTTATAGAGGGTTCAGATTCATCACTACAAAATACTTAGAACAACTGTCAAGCCGTGTCAGTAGCTACACGGAATGCTGCATCGATCACGTTTCACTGCATCAACTGATATTTTAATGTTCAGGTTTCTGTGTGGCAAGCATGAAGGTAGACGCTGGGGTGAGCCTCTGTAAAGATGTGATCTGTTCTAGCTTGACACTAATCAAAAGAGCTTTTAAAGTGAGCAATTTTATTATCTCAAAGTTTTTTTGAGCATTTGTAGTGACTCTCATTTATGCATTTGCTCATTCCACTGCTTCCTGACATCTTCATTAAACTCAATTTAGCCTCTCTTTTTCTATACAGACAGAACATATATTTAAAGTTTAAAGAGATTGAATAATTCATCTACATTAACTCTGAGGATCTGATTCATGACACAGTAGATACAGATTATGTATGATATGTTCTAACTCTATGCAGAGGAGACTGGGACACAAACCCACTGATATCTGCCTTTTTCAGTTCACTTTCATTCTCTGCTATTCGTAAAAAATGTAGATTTTCATGAAAATTAATACACAAATTCCCATGGTTAGCCTTTCTAGTCTCTATTCAGACAAACAGCAAAAAGATTTTCTAGACGAAAGGACTTATTCTAATAAGCCAGACACCATGGTAACAAAATGCCTAGCCCTTAGCAGCTCCCTGTCTGAGAAGCACTACATAACTGCTGGGGAAATGTAGCTCTCCTGAACTATTCCTCCTGCTTCAGTTGCTCCTTTACTCAGTTGATTTCTCATCATTTCAACATCAGCTTAAATGCTGCCCCAGAGAGGTCTAGCCTGACCCCATCTAAGATGAAACAATGAAACACCCCCTTATTCAGTTGCATTCTGCACCTCCTTTGAATAACTCTGCTATCTCGCTTGCTCCTTCGGTAACCAGCTCTAGCCAGGCTCATCCACTGTTGACAGGAGGTGGTCTTTCTTCCCAGCTCCACCCTAGACTTGGAAAGGGTGCCTGGAGCTCCGCAGCTCCCCCTGGGAGATTCCTATATCTCTGGAAGAGCTATCCAGGGCTCCAGACTCCCTGAACTTAGTGATTATCTAATGAATACTTACTAAAAAACCACTGAAAACTGTATTATGTATTGGTAGTTAAACAGGAAAGTAGAATCCCTTCTCTTGCATGGTTTACATGCTTCTACAGATGTCCTAACTACTTTCTATTGCTGTGATTTAAAAAAAAAAAAACAAAAACAAAAACAAAAACACGGACCAAACCAACTTGGGGAGGAAAGGCTTTATTTTAACTTCCATCTCCAGAATCACAGTTCATCACTGAGTTATTTACTTCTTGAGTTTAACTAGCTTCTATGAAGGATGGAATATTCCACCTTCCTTCAAACATCAGTTCTTCATATTGTATGCAGCATGAAGAGGCTCACACAATACCTTTTCAAGAGACTTACGTGCCGGTTACTTTTCATTTTTCAGTAACAAAATACCTCACAGAAACAACTTAATAGAGGAAAAATTTATTTGGGCTACTGTATATGTCTCTTCCCCATAATGCATCTGATTTAATCATATGCACACCTCTTATGCATGGGCATAATGTAGTAAATAGGGGATTCTTCCCAAAAGTTTGAGAACACAGTTCTGCCTTATTGTACATGCACCTAAAACCATCTCAGAGCAGAGTGGCATTTCTATTCTTCTATATGGAAATAATGAGTTTGATTGGATAGACTCAGGTTGGGTTGTTGTTAAGGAATCAGAAACTTATTCCAGAGAGTTCAGTGTAGGTTGGATTCCTGTGTTCCTAACAGGTTCTCAGGTGTGTTATTTAAAGAGGGGTGTGTGTGAACAGAACATGCAGGTAAGAGACCTAAGCTGTGAAGTACATTATTATTCCTGGAGGGGGGTGTGTACAGCCTAAGCCAAGTGTAGTCCCAGCTTACTGAACTTCCCTCTGCTTGCCTGCATCAAGTGAACACCACAGGCAATCAGTTGAATTTTCTATCACACTTGCCTACAATTGCAATATACAAAGAAGTCAGATAGGGAATTTTGTGACATTTTTAATTAATTTGAATCATTCCTTTAAGCTGAGTTGAAAAAGGCATCTAAGACAGGTCAAAGCTACTGCCAAAGCTGCAGAATCCAGCAACTAAGGAACAAAGAGTATGTAGCGGTGTGCTATAGCCGTAAATATGCCCCAAATTAAAGGTCCCCACATGGCAGGCACTGGTGCTTCATGTTTGCAACCACACAGGGCCTTAATGCATCATCTCAGCGAATCTGTGTGCGGGCACCTGGTGATTCTCCCAGCAACCCAGATAGGCAGGTGCAAGGATTGTGTAAATGCTACTGAATACCTACAGGTGTATATTTGAATTGAAGTTTACAGCTTATAAATTATTTGCTGTGGTAATCCACTAAAGTTCTTGAAGACAGAGGCTTTTAACTGTTTACTACAAACTTTATGCCCAGTGACTAGAACAAAAATAGGCACATTCCTGTTAAATGAATTCTCACAACGTTTTGAGATAGTGTTCCTGTTTTAAAATTTAGGACATGAAGATTAAGTGAATTTATACAGCTTATCCAATGTGACTATAGCAGAAGGCGATAAGTTTGAAGAGACATCACTGATGTCACTTATGGTCTCATGATTCTGAGAACCTGAGACACATCTGACTCCTGATGTGAGCCTCCCTGGTGTCCCCTTGTCAACTCCTGAAATGCTTTCTAAAACCATTTCCCCATTTCAAGCAACTGTCACACACAGCCCGAGTTTACAGTTTTCTCTGTGTGCATTCTTCCTAATCCACGTATAAAGTTGATGATAGGGCTAATGAAAGTAATCCTTCTCACATATTACAAACCCTCCTACCCTAAAGGCTAGCACAGGTAGCGAATACTTCATTCAGGCAGCTTATTCAACATCCCTGTAGAAAGGATTGTGTGACTCCAATACATCTCATTTTCTTCCTGGACGCACAGCTGAACATACCCCCTTACCGCCTTTAAAGTGAGGCATGACCGTGTGACTGGGGTGCTAACAGAGAGTGGAAGAAACAGTCTCCCTGTGCAGCCCTGCTTACCCCTGTCTATGCCCTGCCCTGTGTTCCCAGTCAGATGCTGAACAGATGAGGCCACCCAAAACTGAACTACGTACGCCTCTTTTCTTTCTATGTACCCAGACCACATGTTTTGTTATGTCAATGGGGAATGGGCTTCTACAACCTGGAAAGCCTTCCAATGAATGATGAAAGGTTCCTATCAAAAGGTTTACAGTGAAATTGTTGTATGACATTCTAGGACATGTATCAGAAACTTAGAAATCTCAAAGTTTTGCAGGCAGTTGCATGAACTTGTTCTTTTCGTTCCTGTTTTCAGCAGCACATTGAGTCTGGGTGTCTCATGCTGTTACTCAGCACCGTCCTGTTCCCCTTGTCCTTGCTAGAACACATATGCCTCTCAGAGGGCCTCTCTGTGCTCAAGGAACTTTCTGGTAAGGGACTGAACATTCCCAGCTCAGTCCAAACCTCAGCCTGTAGGCAGTTTGGACCTGGCAATCCTATCTGTCACATATTAAGCAGGGAACAGGGTGACGGGAGAAAGAAACCATTTCCCTACTGGGTCCCCACACCTTTGGTGCCACATTTCTCCATGGAGGTTTTAGGCTTTTAGTAACCACAACAACCATATACATATAAAATGTACATTATTATTTAAAAATAGAAATGGTGACAATGTTGGTTGTCACGGGGAGTAGTTAAATAAATAAGTAGATGACGCAGCCATGAGTGAACATAGCACAATATTAGGATCTTTTTTAAAGCATGCTATATATTTTGTGGGTGGAAAACACAGTGAGATGTATGTGTGTGTGCACATGTATATATGTGTACATGTGTAGGTATACCCATGTAGGTGTACATGTATAGACATGCAGATGTAGAAAAGCAGTTCTATGTGGTTTCCTCCACAGACTGAAAGGATGAAATGAAAACAGTTAACTTTTATTTTTAACTTTAAATACAACTGTGTTTTCTTATAATTTTATCATTTATAGTTTAAAATTGTTACAACTCTGGAGATGGTTAAAATTAAAAGTCTCTAAACTACATAGATAGAATCCTTAAGCTAGTCAACTGTTGTTCCTAACATAAACTTAGTGAAAGATGACAGCACAAAAATTGGCTGTCATGAGGAAGATAGGAAAAACTGCCCTCTTAGAATTTAAAGTGAGAGCAGCTGACTCCTGTCCATGAAGGGAGAAATGAGTTACTGCTTCCTATGGAGGCCTACTGCAGCGTCAGGTTAGCTGGTAGTTTATCTCCATTCTCTTCTGTGCTGGTTAGGACGTCACTAAGGGAGCTCAAACTACACAACGCCTTCTATCAAATCAGAAATTTGTGCCCCCTGTGGTCTTCAGAAACCACCTTAAACAAGGTTTCTCCATCAACCAATTTTGTAGTGCCCCTAAAGAAGCTCACAGCAGGGCAGCATGAGGTTTCTGAACACATCAACAAATCCAAAGGGAGATTAATGGCAGCTAGCCACACAGCTCTGTTCCACATTCAAAATCAAGTCTAGGCTGTTGAGCTTGAAGGCAGGAGCCTCAAGCCAAAGTTCTCAAAACTACAAAACTACGTCACTTCCATTTTCTTACAGACTCAGTTTTTTATGAACCAGGAAAAAAGCACCCTGTTTGGGTCTCTTTCCATTTAGAAAGGAAAATAATCTAGAATTTTAACATAGCTTCAGATACTGTGTAAATGTGCAAAATAAGACATATATGCAAAGCTCAGCAGACATAAGCTGTGTTGTTATTTGATATGCATTCATTTGGATATTTCCTGTGTATTAGAGCATGTAATAATCAATGTATATAAAAGACTTTTAAAGAGGGGGGTTAGGTAGGAAGAAGGAAGAGGTAGTAGGAAGGAGGAAGGGGGATAGAAGTGACTAACATTAAGGGTGTTAAAAAGGCCATGTGCAAATATATTATCTATAAGCATATATTCATATTCGTATAAAAAGTTCAACTGGAGTTATCTTACACAGGGAACAGTGCGCCTCCAGAAGCCATAGGTTTATGAAAAGCCCAGGGCCAGGCATAGTTTTCCTTCAGTTCTTGGTTAGGGGTGTCCCAGTGACCTCCCAAAAAGACGATACAAGTTATTGACACTGCACTTGGTTTCCCACCAGACCTTGATGCTGAGAACCCATTGCTGAAGACAGCACAGACTTTGGTGACAGGACATGGAGAAATCAAGTTGGTACTGACCTAGAAGCTTCCTCCCTTTCCTAGAACTAGAAAGTGCTACTGTGCAGGCTACTGCATGAAAAAATGTCACCAACAGTCTTACCCAGCTGTGAACCTGTGAACTCCAATAATGACCCACATGGCAGGATATGCCCATGAGCGCAATAGTGGCACAACCAAGCACTTTCTGATTGGATTTAAGGCCTGCTCCACGGGAGAAAACTCATGCCTGGCACAGTAAACCTGGCTAGGAATGCATAGTTGGGAAGCTCACAGGCCCCGGGGTAAACCACTATTATTTTGCTAAATGGACTTAGTATCAAACTGCCCTCTAAATCTGTACACCTATGCCATAAATCAGTGCAGGTTTCAGACCTCATCAGGGAAGTTTCTTTGTGCATTCAATGGGTAAAGGTTAACAGAGAAACTCAAAACTGATCAAAGTTCAAAGAATACATGGCAGTGGAGTGCTCAGCCACAAATGGGACATCTTTCTCACATCCCCCTCTCAAGGCTCAGGGACCATAGCAAAAGAGAAGGCAGGAAGACTGTAAGACCCAGAGGTTGGAGAGAAGTGAAACTGTGTCTTCTGGTCACGGCAGGACCTCTGCACTCATGAACTCATAGCAGCTGTGGCAGCCTGCACATGATCGAGCCAGTCAAGATTCTAACATTGACGGGGAGGGGCTCAGGAGCCCCGACCCTTATACTGAAGGATTTTTGACAGTTGATAGCTTCTGGGAAGGGAGAATCGCTTCTTTAAGGTGGGTCGACTATGATTGGCCCACACCCATTAGTGTACGGATAGTGCAAATTAGTCTCAGTGGGTTGGTTTTTAAAAAAGAGGACACAAACTTGGGGCGGTAGGGGAATGAATCTGGGAGGAGTCAGGGGAGGAGTGAGAGTGAACATGACCAAAATACATTATATGACGTTCTCAAAGAATTAATAAAAATATTTTAAAAATTTAAAATTCTCTCAGGAAGCAGTTATGCTATTCACTACCCTATATTATTTTGTATAAAGCTACATATGTTTATTTATTGTATGAAAATATAATTTATATATCATTTTAAAAGCTGTTTGTTTATATTGATAAATCATAGATGGCTTAGTCAAGCCTCTTTGATTTGCATTAGAATATATCCCCTTTGCATCTGTAAATTACAATGCTGTAGTAAATTTATTGTAAACTAAGACTATTCTGTATATTTTCCCAGTAATTTATCTGTTATAGTCATAGAAGAACTTCAAAATATACCACAAATTGCCCTTCAAGAAAGGTTTGCCGACTTATACTTCTGCCATTTGATTTTTTCATATTCTGTTTTTTAACCTAATCAAATATTTTCATTTCATTTTATTTAAAGAAAGGGTTCAAAGTAAGTACAAAAAAATAGGATATCATCCCCTAATGCTACTATCATATGCAAGCAAGATGCAGTTGTTAAAACTAAGAAATTAACAGTGATACATTGCTAATTAGCTATACTACACTACACTTTGCTAAGCTATACTAAATTCTACTAAACTTATTCAAATTCTACCAATCTTTGATGAAAATCTTCGATGAAAAGCACGGCCACTGCATTTGCTATCCCTTTCTCCTCAGTCTCCTCTAGGCTGTGACAATGCCTTAGCCTTCGCTTATGTCCTGTGATCTTTGCAGTTTTGAAAATGACTGTTCAGGCACTTTGTAGAAAATCCCTCCATTTGGGTGTCTAATGTTTTTTCTCTTAGTCATATTGAGGTGATAGACTTTGGGAGACTCATACCTTCCACAAAGGTGACATTCTGTGTCCCTAGTGATGCTGACCTTGACCATTTGATTAAAATAGTCTATCCCAGGTTTATATTCTTTTTTCAAAAGTGCATGTCTATGAGTGTTTTGCCTGCATGTACATAAGTGCACCTGCACATGCAATGCCCAAAGAGGCCAGAGGAGAGCGTCAGATCCCCTGGAACTAGAGTTATAAATGACTTTGGACATCTGCCAGATCAACAAGTGCTCTTACTGCCGAGATGTCTCTCCAGCCCCCACATATCTTTTGACTGTTTTATCTTGTAAATTTGATCATTTAGTGGTGGATTCTAACATGACAAATAGTGAGACCCGTTTTGTGGTCTCCTAGACACTGATCAATGAACCTCTATATCCTCCACTCAGTAAGGCCTCAGTCTACTTTCCCCTAGCCTCACTCTTAACTCTGAGGCATCTACATTCTTTCCTTTTTTATTTTTTTAGAATTCATTACAGTAAATATATACTTACTACTTCATCTATTTTAAAATTCAACTACATTGTAAACCAGTCAAAAACAATATATCATAAAACAAGCATGCGAATTACTGTAATCCCCAAATAAAGTGGGGGAGGGGGGTCATACAAGGTATTGTTTTCCTTTTTTGCATCAGTTAATAAGCAACAAAAGAATGCTCTCTGAATTCTTCCCTAGGTATGCTTGAACCATAAGACAAATTTTGGCTTCACTGTTCAGTGGTAGCAAGATCTTATCTTTCTTCTCATAAACTGTGTGTGTGCCTAAGACAATCTCGGATGCAGAGAAAACCCTTTGGGGGGGGGGTCTTTTTATTGAATTTTTGCATTTGTCATATAGTATAATTTGATGGTACTTAGAGTCCTTCCCCTAAATCCACATCGCCTTATTGCTCGCTACACAATTTAATGTACTCTACTGTAGATATAGTAAGGCCTACTGGTTCTAATTTGTGGCCCCAAATGTCTTTCAGTGAGGGTCCACCCACTGGAGCCTGGTTAACCTACCAAGAATTCCATGCTTAAAAGAAACTGTCTCTGCCCCTCCCAGCAGTCACTGTGGTGTTAGAGAAATTTTTACGTACTTCCACGTGTCTGTACTGATATTTTGTCTGGTTTGAGCTTCCATGAGACTAGGAATCTTCACCCCATCTTACCTTTTATCTTCCTCTGTACTTTTTCTTTCTGATTTTTTTGATGGGGTCTCACGTAGCCCAGGCTGACCTCAAACAAATTTCCTATGTTCCTGAGGGTGGTCTTGAACTCCTGATCCTCCTACTGTCATCTTCCAAAAACTAGAACGACAGGCGTATACTGCCATACCTGTGCTCCATCCAGACTTTGAAAATGCTTCTCAATAAATTTTACTGTTGAAATTTTAAATACAATCATAAGCATATGCATAATCCACTTCTACATCTCAATAAAAGATAAATAGTACATTTTTATAAACGACTGACTATCCAAAAGAAAGGAAAAGTGTATATTGAAAGGTGAAATGTAGCTGTATAAATTGATTAAAATTATGATTTTTATGGGTTGTGAATGAAAAAGAAAATGATGATTTATGCTGCAAATGAAATTAACTGGGAAATGATTGAATATTTTGAAATTCGGCATGAGTTCAAAGGTGGTGGTTTTCAGAAGGAAGAATCAAGAAGAGAATGGGACTTGTAATGTTATCATTGCTTAATACTATGGTGCCAAGAGCTGAGGATTAAATGCTCATTCAATGAGCCTACAGCAGACACTTCACATCCAAACCATAACAGCCTGCCCTTCCACCCATGGGCTTATGGCACCTCACATTATGGAATGTTCAGTACAGTTTTAAAAGTTCCCATAGTCCTAACACTCTCAACACTGTTCAAAGTCTCTTCGGAGACCCAAAGCAAGCTCTTAGCTGTGAACTACTGTAAAACTGACGGACAAATTACACTCTTGTAAGACACAATGTAACAGAGAGGGAGAATAGGGGCCCAGCAAGCAAAGACTGTTAAAGTGGCAAACAGTTCCAGAAAATAACTGGGATAGACTAAACAATCTCCAGGGTTTCTATTGAGAAAACTCCCCTTTCCAGTTTTACTGTCAATCATTTGCTCCTAGGACTGCCCTAGGGAGGCCGGTTCACCTTAAGTTATGCTAAACAGATGGGTGGAATACTTAGTGTGTTAATGAAGTAGTAAGATTTTCCTGCCTGGAATCTCATCTTCTGGTGCTATGCTTTCTAATTCTTGACCCAGAGGGTGCAGTCACTGGCTCAGGTAAATAAATTTAGCTGATTTGGAACATCTGGAGTCTGAGTGGTCCTTCCCAGAGGCCTCAACACCATAACAATAGAACACAGGAGTTAAAATGCTAAACCCTACAGCCCCATGCTCAGCATCACACTTACAGTAGCATCGTCTGGGCCACACGGGGGCTTAGCTATCCCAGCCCTTCTAGCCCTGCCACCCGTAACATATATGGGGTTTCTTTTGCGCTGATTCCACAGTGTGCCTGAAGTTTTCCTCAGCATGACGAGTCTATGCTTACGTAGCATTTCATATATGTAATTGATTTCAGCAGTACACTGATCCTCTAGTGCTATTACTATTACTGTTCCAATGTCCCAGGAAATAACTTAATGTGAAGAAAGGCTGGACAACTTGTTCCTCAAAGGTTCACAGCCTCAACGATTCATTCAATTGATTTGAAATTCAGTATATTTGCCTCCTAAGATGGTGTTCTTAAGACTGTAGGATGGCATAGCCAGCAGCTGATCAGCCTCGCCAAGGCTTGGTTTGTTTACTTATCTTCACTACCTCCTACAGACACCTGCCCCACCTTCTATTCAGCTGTTAATGCCTGGGCCAGCTGACCCCTGGCAAGTTCACCCTGCTATCTGCTTGTAAACGCACAGGCATGACACAGCTACTAAAATAAAACCTTGCTTCTCATCTTGACCTCATAATGCGCTCTAGCTCCTCATCTTTGTCTTTATCTTGTGCCCATTTCTCCAGACAAGAGTCCCTCCCTTACAACATCTCTCCCCCAAGCCCTGCCTTCTCTCTCTGTCAACCACACAAATGACCTTTCAGACAGGAGAATCAGTGAGATATGGTCATGAAACAATTATGTTATTATGAAGGTTTTGCATTCTGATAAGCCTCTGGAATCGTAGAATATACAAAGAGCTCAAAATAAATATTAATTAAGTAATAAATCAAATATATATTCACCATGAGCTGCAGATGCTGCAGAACTTCGTTGGTATCTGAGTCATAGCCAAGGGCTGTGAGAGCTGTGACAGCTCTAAACTCTACTACATACCTTCACAGAAATTTACACAAAGCTCTTAAGAAATTAGAACACTGCATTTTTCACAGATTCCAGATTCGTGGGTTCATTTACCTTCTAAATTTTATTTGCCACCCCAAAACCAGCATTTACAACGCTTATTCAGTGTTTGCAGCCATGTGCAGATGCTAGCAAACTAACAATATGTATTAGATACAATGTCTTTAAATAGAAATGCATATAAAGTCAGTTACATGTGATTAGTTGATGAAAATGTCTTTGACCAGATGTTTGCCAGGATCTGAAGCTGTAATTTTCTCTGGAACAATACTTCTATACTCACTAGTATAAAATGTCCATGAATAATGGGAATTGGCAGAAAATTCTAAAAGAATAACTATACAATACAAAACATGTTTTTATTTGTTTGGTTTTGGTTTGGTTTGTTTTTTGTTTGTTTGTTGTTTGTTTGTTTGTTTGTTTTGAGACAGGGTCTCCCTGTAGCCGGAGCTGCCCTGGAACTCACTATGTAGATCAGGCTGACCTCGAACTCACAGAAATCCACCTGCCTCCGCCTCCTGAGCACTGGGATTAAAGGCATGCACCACCATACCCAGTCTACAAAATATATTTTAAAAAGCATATTAACTAGTAAGGAAAATGACCTGAGAAAATCTATAGTTCAAGTATTAACATCCTCAAGTCATAATTTGGCCTGATATTGATTTTATCAGCCCCCAAGGCACTCACAAAGCAAGCTGACCCTGGGGGCCTGCTGAAGATGCTTCTCCGAACAGTTGGTCTTACAAATCCTCCAAACACTGAGTGTTTAAATAGCACAGAGCTGTGAGTGGGGCTGGGAACTCACACAATCTCAAAAGATCAGATGATAGCATTTAATTCACAGTCAGAGTGCACAGGGAACGCTGACTCAGTGCCCCTCAAAAGGACCTCAACCTGACTGTCAGCTACTTGCTCTGCCTCGTCTCATTCTGGTCAGCATGTTATCAACCTACATCCATTTGAGTCCACCCATCATTCCACCCACCAAGGAAGGCTGAGCTCCATTCTCTCCTTCTCTCCTCTTCCTTCCTCCTTCACTCACTTCCTTCCTTATCTTCTTCAACCAACAACCATGAAGTAGCTAAGACACCCAGTAGCAGGCACTCCTACAAGCTTTACAGATACAGAAAGTTCCCTGACCTTATGCAGAATGAACAGGATGCTCTATCAGGGTGATGGAGGAAGAGCAGCAGGTGGCAAGGCCAGTCTACATGAAGATGTTAGGCAAGAGGCCACATTTAAATGCCTGCATCAGAAAAACATTCAGGGAAACAACCAGGGTACCAAGCCCCAGCTGAGAAGGAACAGCAGGTATCCAAGACACAGGAAGAGGGTTGGTTGGCCCATGTCTCGGGAGAGAAAGTGCCAATGAGACCAGCTTACCACCAAGCCTCTATCGAAATGCCTAGTTCCATTCTGCGTATGGTCCCTCTAACTGGAATGACAGTTTTAGTGAACATTAATTTTGGTCCAGGTTTCATAGCCATGGAAACTGTTCTTTTATACCCTGGCCTTGAACGTGGCTGTGCAGGAATCACCATCTTGTAGATTCTGCTACATCTTTCTAAATGCTTGAAGAAGGGCTGATGGTCATGAGGATGGATCCCCGAGTCAGAGGCCCTGTCTCTGCTTTAATTTAGGCTTGATATGCTCCTGTCAGTTGACACACACGTGGTTCTTCAAATAGGAAATTTTCATTTTATTTTATGGTCCTGTAATATTTTTCCTGTCTTATTTGATGAACCTTGTTCTTCTAGAACACTATAGTTTACTTGATTGCTTCTTTTATAGAAATTACCTTTGCTCTAAATGAGTTATTTTCAGGAACTTGGGCCAGTTCTCATTCACCTCAGTGATTCTCTGTGCTTTTTTCAGTTTAGATCTTACCCTGGGTTACTGCATAGGTTCTTATTCTGTGTTTTACACTCTATGATATTCATCACAGATTACATTGGCTTTTCTCTTTTATTGACTGTGTACTTCTCACTCTTTTCTACAGTGTGTATCGCTAGAGTGGAATTGCCCTGGGTCCCGAGTTTTCCAGACATGCTGTCTACCTTATTTACTGGTGTATTATCTTCCCACCAGAAATCATCTCACTGTGGTCCTTGACTGCATCTCCAGCGTCAGGCTCCCTTGTGAAGATACAGTGGGGGAGGATTGTCTTGGTTTCCCCCTCACCTAAGTTAGCTGAAATCCAGAAAGTCATAGCTTTAAGCAGCTCCCTCTACCCTAACAGTCCAGGTGAGGCCGGGTGGTCACTGAGGGACTACCTTGGCAATAGTCATCCTCCCCAGGATAGTAACAGTAGGGCTCATTTCCTAAGTCAGGAAGGGTTTGGGAGTGGCTTCTGCTGCCAGCCAAACAGAAGGGAGTCAAGCAAGGGACAGCCACCTAGCTCATCTTCCTCCTGCCGTTTGGATAATATCAACACTACATTCACATGGTTTTAACAATTTGCCATAGATGAGCCTGTTTTCATCTTTACACTGTCTAACTGAGAGGCTGCTTTGACCCTAGATGAGGAAGCCAAGTCAACTGAGGTGATGCAGTCTGGCTTCAGTATCCTTCCCCTCAGACCTAGATAGTTTCTGTCTTCCATGATTATGTCTCACGTCTGTCATCAGGAGTATTTGAAGTCCTTCTCAGCGTCACATTATGAGAATGCTCATAACTCTGCTTCCCGGTTGGGTGCTGGGGCTGCTGTACTTTGTGCTTGTCGATCAGAAAATTTCTTTCTCCTTTCTTACATCATTTTTTGGAGTCAGTGGCCTTAAGTTTTATTCTTTTCATTGTTTGACTTCTGAAGGTAAATTTATGCACAGGAATGGAGACCATTTAGGGAATCTCGGTGTTTGGATTATTTTTTTAATTCTTGAACATTTTATTGTGTGACAGGTGACAAGGTTTGTATGAGCTCCTTTCTCTTCACCATGTGCTCCCAAAGGAGTCCAGAGGAGTAATCTGCACCTTTCCACAACTTCGCAGGGATATACCTGGGGTAAAATGGAAGTACTGAGGAAGAATCCCTTGATTTTGTACAGCTGGAGAAGGCTTTTTGTTTACAGGGAGACAAGATTTTTTTTGTAGCCCACACTGACTGTAAGTTTCAAGTCACACATGCAATGCCCACAAAGGTCATAACAGGGCGTTAGAATCTCTGAAACTAGAGTTACAGACAGTTGTTAGCCACAGAGGCTAACATTTCTAGCTGGGTGTTTTATAACCAATAGGCAACTGAAACCGTACATTTTCAAGTAAGATTCACTAAATCCCCTCCATACGCTGTAAACTTGCTCATTGTCTGTATTTCCCATTTTCAGTCACTAGTTTCACCTGCCATATGCTTAGATTAGAAACTAGAAATACTGAAGTCAATTTGATTCAAATTTCTCCTGTGCTTAAATGAATCACCAAACGCCAAACACTTTTATCTTGTAAATGTTTCTTATGGTTGAGTTCTGACTCTCTATACTTGTTTCCATTATATTTTCCAACATTTTATTTGCTGGTTCCCCCCTTTCCTCGGCTTTGTAATTATGCACATCCAGAAAAATACATTCAGATCAATCCTGAAATGCCTCGAGCAGAGCTGGCAGCAGTCCCTGTGTCCTGCTCCTCCGTGAGCAGTCTGCAAGGTTAATCTCAGCGTGTCCTCTGCGTCGCTCTCCAGTCTTGTCTTCCTACTTAAGACCCAGGTTTTTGGATATCTGGGTTAATAATATCTCTTCTCATACATATTTAATTTCTGGATTCTCTGCCTTTCACATATTCTTGAAAAATCATTTCTACATGACATTGCCTACTAATTCCTGTATATCTTTCGAGTCTTAAAATAACTTCTGTTGATGGAACTGGAGAAATGGTTCTAGAAGTAATTACTATTTCCCAATAATTTTATTACTTGTATAATTTCCTAGTATTTACCAATAACTTTCTCTTTTTTTAAGACAGGGTCTTCCTGTAGGTCCAGCTGACCTGGAACTCACTATGTAGACCAGACTGGCTTAGATTCCACAGAGATCTACCTGCCTCTGCCTCCCAAGTGCTGGTATTAAAGGCTTACCACCATGCCCCGAATACCAATAACTTTCTTATATAGAAAGTGTATACATCTATTTTTTATTGCTAGATTACAAACTTGAGAATATGATATATAGTATTTAATTCATTTTCATAGACCCTATAGTGCCTTATCTAGCACAAATCTTCGAAGGTAATTGATGCTTAATTCCTGCAATGAATATTGGTTGGATTGATAGTTGGATGCATGGATGGATACGTGGATAAATAGATAAAAAGTGTCCAGAGAAATAAGGGAAAAGAAAAATGAAAAATAGAACTCAAGTAATAGAATTATAAACTATTTACTATCAGAAATATTTTGTGTTTGTTTGCATTTATAATCTGAAGGCATCATGATGCCCATGCCTGCGATCTCAGCACTTGGGAAGCTAGAGTAGAAGAGTTTCATGAGCCTGTGGTAAATAAATTATAAGTGGAGTAGCATGCATAGAATTTAGTTTATCAAAGAAACAAGACATTAGCCAAAAAATTATGAAGTAACCAATTTATGTAGCTGCCAAAAATATTTATATTTATGTAACACATTAATTGTGATACAGCATAATTAGCAGTGTTAATATTAGTGAAGGTGATTTCTATGGTAACAGTAAATCAATTCTGTGCACATTATTAATTCAAGGGATAATTTTCAAATTGTGACCTCATAGCTTGTAAAATTAAACAACTTGATTATCTTACCCATACAGTTTGCTTGATGGCTGGATTTCCATGAAGGTTCCATGTTCAGCTCATCCTTGCTGACTTCTCTCTCACACTTCACCTTCCTAATAGCCTCTGCTCACCTTCTGACAAGCATCTTCCCAAGTGAATGCACATCTCATAGTAATCATTATCTCAGCTGTTATATGTGATCTAACTGGTTTATAGGAAATGAACCGCTCACCTTTTAGAAACCATGGTCACTTTAATACATCAGAAAAGCAATTAACTAAATAGCAGCCTAATATCCTGAGACCACTCATCCTTCTAAAAGGTAGACGATTAATTCCCCATTGACTAGCAAATGAGCCCTGGAGACATTACCACATAGTGTTTACAGAAAGAAATACTTAAATTGCCCAGAAATTAATATACCTGTTGCCCTTCAGAGTCAAAGGTAATATTTCAAATTAAAATATGTCCCTCCCTACTAAAGCCCCTGACCACTTTGCCAGCAAAACCAGCTTGAGAATAACTTTGGTTTGAATATATATCATTCTTTCCATTCTCCTATATTCTGACAGTGTCGTTTTCATCTTCCTACTTCTTTTTTTGAATTTATTCTATCAAACATTCTTTAATAAACGGGCCTGGTACCTTCATTTTCTTACATCTTACTTTGTTTGTTTTGTGCTGGGGAGAGGAGCGTACATTTGCCACAACACTTGTGGGAGTAGAGTCTCTCCTTCCACCACGTGAGTTCTGAGGCTAGCACTCAGGTCACTGCGTTTGGCGGCAAGCATCTTCAGCGGCTGAGCCATCTCACTTTTTATGATAAACAGTGCTGTTTATATCTTTTATCCATGTTAAAAATCTCCATCAATCAGCTACTTAGGGTCAGGCTATGGGTGATACGGGTGTTGCCTTCCAGAAGCTACCAGCAAGATGGCACGATGTATGGGCAAGTAAATAGACAACCTGGCTCTGCCCTGCTCTGTGTCCTGTTGTTATAAAGGTGTCACATGCACAGGGTAACTTATAAAGAAAAAAGTCGGGATGCCAGTGTGGCACATGCTTCACTTCTAGCACTGGGGAGATGAGTCGGGTGAATCTCTGTGAGATTGAGGCCACACTGGTCTACACAGCAAGTTTCAAGGCAACGGGGCTACAGGGGACCCTGTTTCAAAATAACAAACAAACCCCAAAAACCTTGGGTGGGGAAAAAAGCTAGGAATGGTGTCTACAACTGTAATCTCAACACTTGGTAGGCTGAGACAGGAGATTTGCCATGAGTTCCAGGCCAGCCTAGGCTACAGAGTGATACTGTTTCAACATAAAACAAAGAAAAAAGTCTTAGGCCAAAATGACCAAGGTTATTTTTTCTAGCATGTGTGAGATCAACCCTTTGTGAAAAGGAGAAGAAAAGAAATCTGTCTCTTACAGTTCTGTGCCTGATGGTACTGGTACCTGGCATCAAGGTGTCTGGTAAGGGCCTGCATGTGCTGTAAGTGGGCAGAGAGCATCACTGTAAAGGAGGAGGGATACATTTGCTCAGGTCTCTTCCTCTTCCTAAAAACCAAAAGACCACGGTGGGGGTTCCACTCTCATCACCCCATCTAATGCTATCACTGTAGCTTTGGAGGCTACACCTCCAAAGACCACCAACATAGGAATTTGAAGATTATGTTTCTAGCACATGAACGTTCTGGAATGCATTCAGGCCACAGAAGATAAGCCCCGTGGTGCTGAATAGGAAAGCAAGAAGATTTGTATGCTTTTACTGCAGATACTACTTAAAGTCGCATCCACAAAGGAGAAACTAGGTGACGTGGGCGGCTTGCCTGCTTCATAACAATGCCTTCCAGCTCTCAACTAGCAATTACTTACTGAGACTCTTAAGCCTTTTCAATAACTCTCATCTTTCACCTAGAGTAATTTTGTCTTATTTGCTAGGAATTAGGAAAAGAGAATTCAGCTGCTATAGCAAGATCACTAACGCACATCACAAGTTGGGCATAATGCAGGGTGGGCCTAGCTAGGCCACCTGCCAGGAGGATAGAGGAATGGCTCTCGTGGGTGTGGTGCTCCACACCAGTTGGTTGTGAAGCCCAACACCTGGAGGGAACCTGATCCACCTGGGAGCAAACTGCGATTGGCTGTGGTCAGGACCCCACCCCATAAGGCTATTGGCTAATAAGACCTATAAGACTCTCTGCTCTTTCTTGAATAAATGAGTTTGCAGCAGACCACCACTGCTGGCTTTCCACTCAACTCCTGAGTCAGTGTTTTGACTCTGTGCCTACTCTCCCCCTCACCACGGCAGAGACACTTCAGTCCCCCTCGGGCTGGCCCTGAGTCCTGGGACCCCCCCCAACAATCACCTCTTCTGATTGCTTTATTTGCTGATAGATATTAGGATTCAAATGTCCTTTCTAAATCAAACTCTAAAAACTTGGCCCAGTAGAGCCACGTTTCCTGCCTTCTTGTCTGGAGGCTGGAAACAGTCATGACAAAATCACTAGTCGTGACATTGCCTTGTGCAGCTCCCACCGCCCTGCAGGACGCTGCCAGCAGGACCTCTTTACCGATTTTCACTGGCTGGAAAATGGCAGTCCACTGGGAAAGCTTGTTTAGAGCCTAAAAGATATCAGCAATGAGATGGGCAGAGTGCCTGGATCCCAAGGCAGCCTCAAGGAGCAGTGCAGGTAATTTGCTCTGAGCTACCTGGCAAGCCCTGGAGTTCTAGGTGATGGAGAAAAATAAATTAGACTATTGAAACAACATTTTATGCATCTCTTTGCTACAGTTTTGCTTGCACCAAAATTAATGCATAAGTGAAAACAGTTTCTCTGTAATTCAATTACGTGGCAAACATGTTCCTTCTTTTGTGTTCACAAGTATAGTGGTCAGAATTTCAAGGGCTAAAAAGAAGCAAAATCAATGACTATTCCAGCCTATCTAGAAAGCACTGAGAGACGTTAGATTTGCAGTTATTTTTCTGTAAATTGGGGAATGTCAAGGAACTAGATCCACTAACTCTATGTACTTACAGATCACAAAGATGATGCTTCATAGTTCCCTGGAATCTTCTCAAGGCTGAATGGCCAATGCCTTGGGGGACTTTGAATATGTGGAAGAATCATTAGTAAGAACTCATGGTGCAGGATGGACCACATCCTTTCCTAAAACTCCAGACCTGGAGTTTAAATTCAGAATTGTTTGATTTAAAAATAGAAAATGTGAAATTCAAGCATGATAGTGCATATTTGCAATCCCAGCACCCAGAAAGTAGAAACATGAGGATCTGGAGTTCAAGGCCAGCCCTGGCTACATAGTGAGGCTAACCTGGGCTAAATAAGACCCTATGCCAATAAAAATAATAACAAAATAAAAATGAAAATAGAAAGTTAATATATTTAATATGGGAATATAAGAGCTTGTAAATCTCTAACTGGCTAACAAGCAAATTATGGAATATCATCTTAAAGGTTCTATTATATAACATATAATAAATATATAATGTAAAATATAATATAAAACCACCATGTCAGTAATTATAATCTTACAGAGTATAAAAACATGGAATTATATGCCCAACACAAAGGTAAGTCTGGAAAGGAGAACAAAAATTTATTTGTACTGCCATTTTACTTATGAAACAACCCATATCCGTAAAGAAAAGAACAAGAAGGTTTTAAGTGAACACGCTAGTGATTCCACTCTTAACCATCTCTATCACTTTGTTGCAGTTTGAGCAACAAATTGTTTTCCTTTTTTCTTTTTCTACTATACTTATGAGAGCAGTATATATTCTCTGGCCAGTGCACCCCCTCTCTAGGTAGGAAGCCTCCTCTCTCTTAATCTCTCTCTCTCTCTCTCTCTCCAGTAGTCGTATATTAAGGAACCTCTGTTGTTTGTTTGAATGTTGTTGTTATTTTGTTGGTTTCTTTTTTTTTTATGTTTTTTCTTAAGGGCACATCCTTGACATCTCTGTAAACAGCTCTTTTCCTTTAATAGCTGCATAATCATGTATTCACGATTTAAAAACAAAAATAAAATAAAAGGCATTGCCCTCCAGTTATGTCTTTGGCTTCTGCCTTCCTCTTGGCCTCCCACCTTTCACCCCTTGCCTTGGCAGTTTGAATGAAATATCTCAGAGTGTCTGCTGTTGACTTGACCTGTGTGTGTTATGCCCAGATCCACGGTGTCCTGAGGCTCTACGTGGCCAAGCGGAAATGCTTTACCCAGACCCTGCAGAATGAAAGTCAAGCTCTTACATTTTAGGCCACAGAGAGAAGTCCAAAGGCCTCGTAAGCCTTCCCCAAGGTGGCACCTTTGCCACTGGGCTCATGCACAAATTGTGAATCTCTTCATAGGTCCAGGACTGTCTTCAAGGCTTCTACTACCTATGTTTCTTTTCTCCTCAGCTTAAGACACAGACCTTTGAGATACCGAGATGACAGTCCTTTTCCAAATCAGATAACTTACAAAACCAACATTACAAATAAGCAACACAAGAACACTGAAGGATTCAGTCAGTGTTCTTTTTTTATTTTAATTGAACTTTTTGCAGTCTTCATAGACCATAATTTGATGGTGTTTAGATCCCTCCCACACTGCCCCGTACTGCATCCGCCCAATTTAATGTATTCTATCACATACATATAAAATATAGCCTGCAGAGTCTGAATGTGTCCCAAAATGTCCTTCAGTGTGGGTCCATCCTACCAATAGTCACATCTCTGTAAGATGTTTCCCCGCCTCCCAGCAGCCATGAGTTGCCGAAATTTCCTCAGGCTGGGTTGGGATTTCTTACTCTCTTCCCCATGTTTATGCTGGTTTGGGCTTGTATGGAACTTGTGCATGCTGTCACCATTGCTATGAGTTCATATGAGTAACTGACCAGCTATTTGGAGAACTCTGTTTTCCTGTGGCCATCTTGTGGCCCTGGCTCTTACGACCTTTCTGCCTCCTCTTCGGCGGTGATTCCTGAAATTTGGGAGTTTGATACAGGTGTTCTATCCACAGATAAGCGCTCTGCAGCCTCTTGTTCTCTGCACATTGGCCAGCTGTGGGTTTCTGTGTTAACCACTATCTGCTACATAAGGAAATTTCTCTAGTGGGAGTTGAGACATGCACTCATCCTAGGAGTAGAGGTTACATTAAAGATGTGTCACTTAGGGCTATCAATCAGTGTTCTTAACAGCTCAAGCTTGACTATCCTGGACGTTTTGCTTCTTGGGTGTTTCATTCACTGAGTCGGTGTTTTTCTCCCACACCACCTCATCTATTGGAATTCATCATTTTCAGATACATCGGGTATCCTCCTGAAGACCATTTCGTTCCAGGACAAAACATTTCAACAGATTGTTAACCATATCTTTTCCTCTCAACTTTATTTCATTGTATGAATTGAAACTGGAAAAAAAAGTTAGAAAAACCATTTCTCTTCAAATCACCTAATTCATGAACTCAAAGGCTTTGAATAATGTATCACATGAAGTCAGTCTCCTGGGAGCAATAGGAACAGACAAAAGGTACGTGAAATAACACAGAGGCATAGGAACACCATGAATTCCTGTGGCTCAAAGAAAGAGAAATGTTTTGACTGGTCATAAAGGCAACACTTTGTAGTCATTGAACTAGAAGATTGGCAGAGAACATAAGGATCTGACTGTGTCCTCATGGAACTGTTCACATTCTGGGGAGAATTGCCTAGCTCATTTTATCCACAGGGACCTCACAGAAAACATATCGAAGGGCTTCTTTAGTCCACTGGGAAATTTAACGGCTAACTCTTTTGAATTTAGAGTAAAGCATTATATCTCCACTATCTAATGAATGCTATCTCTCCCCTTGGGGATGATGTATCATATTCCACTTAAACAGTTGGGTATTGGAGAATAACTGCATCTCAGTACCAAGTTGTTACAAACTTGACTCAGGTGTCAGTTGCATTTGCTGTTAAATGAAACCGAAGGGCATCTAGGGACATGGCTGGTCACCTTTGTGTGTGCCAACCATCCTGTAAGCTGTCTCTGTCAGTCCTGGCTCTCCAAATGAGGCCATTTCTCCAGCCACATTATGTTGCCCTGGCCACCTCCTCCACAGCAATGTCTCATTCCAATGGGAGAGTCAAGAAACTCCTGAGAACCTAGGGACACATCCCTAAACATACTCCCAAATAACATTCCTAAGCATACCCCCAAATGCTTCTATGCAGCACTTCTCACACAAAGTCAAGGAGTTAACAGGCTCTCTAAAACCCACCTCTAGAGCTTCATTTACAATCACTGTCACTTGTATTTTACCCTGCTTAGAAGAATCCTTAAGAAACACAAAAGAGGCAAAGTAGAGTCATATGAAGGAACTGTGGGACATGCACAAGTAGAAACCACAGGCTGTCATGGATCATTTTAAACAAAGGTATCCACTTAATAAGTGAAAAGCAAGTCAACAGATCTGGTGACTTCCAGGGTAACATGGCAACGGGAGGGGACAGAAGAGTCTCCGAATCTCTCTTTAGAGCACCTTACACCCTTCCTGCACACAAACAGGCATGAGTGATTGGCATGCAAGGGCAAATAACATTTTTTTCCTCTGCCATGTTTATAATTAATTGAGAAATGAAGCAACAAAGCACCCACTAAGTGGAGGTTGTGCGGCCGCAGTACCAAGCTGCAGTGAAGGTGATCAAGACAGAAAGTGATCGATCCCTAGTACTTTCTGACCTGTAACATGTTGGCTTCACCTGGTCAAGTTGGCCAGCTGCCTGTCAATGTGACCGTCAATGTGATGATTTGGTTCTTCACTGGAGCAGATCGTGAAAAGGACAGACAGAAGGTCCCATATTCCTCAAGCAAAGATGCAGCCTGTGTGGGTGCATGAGTTGTGTCTCTAATTCCTAGGGCTGCTACAACTCCTTATCACACCAATACACACCATCATTTACACCTCAGTGAGGACCATCTCTTCTTCTGAGGATCTGCGTGTCACAGCTGCCTGCTCTACATGCATGTGAAATCCACCATCATACCTGCATGAGCAGGGACACCATGTGTATTGACTGTACCAGGGATCAATAGAAGAATATACATTAGAAGAACTCGCCACTTGCAGGACTGTCAAAAAACCAAGTTGTCTCTGTAACACTGGACTTCAGGGGGAAAAACTGTAAAAGCTGGCATCTCACCTCCTGAACAGGGTCAATAGAATGTGTTTCCTTGACATAAAAATGCTGGACTTCCATATTCAGTAGCATTGTGTCCCCTGCAAATCACTAGACTTTCCTCATGCTTGAGGGCAACACCTCTGTCCAGATGCGATGGTCCTTACTGCACAGACACTCTTGCACTACACTTGCTTGGCAATGATAGCATAAAGGTCACCTACCAGAGAAGTCTCCACACCTACAGGTAGTCAGGGCCCATCAAGGCAGACTCTCCCATTAAAGCCAGAGTTCCAGTCTCCCATAGCCCTGCCTCCCCATGGAAGCATGTGTGTGTGTGTGTGTGTGTGTGTGTGTGTGTGTGTGTGTGTCAGAAAGAGAGAGAGAGAAAGAGGGAAACAAGAAAGAGAGATGGAGAGACAGAGAATGCATTTCAGCCAGTATCAGATTAAAGGCATTGTTAATTATACTTCAACATGAATTTAAATCATCCATCACCTTAATTTCTAGGATCACAGATTAAAGACACTATCCCTTCCCAGTGAGCTATGCAAACCAACATAGTAAAATTAAATATTAATATAATGATCTATGAATAGTTCATTGAGAAACATTTTATATACTCTTCTAAAATATGTATTCACTCTTTGGTCAGTCTTCCAACAAATAGAAAGATGTCCAGTTAAAGACTTTAAAGAGGAGTTAGCACATTTACCTAGTTTGTAAATGAAAAAGTCTAAGTTAAAATATCTATTACAACATAGTCTGATTTTACAAAAAAAAAGTTCAGATTAGGAGTAACCTTTTAATATATTTCATATTTTGTTATAAAAATAGCAAGTGTTGGAGCTGGAGAGATGGCTCAGTGGTTAACAGTACTAACTGCCCACGTAGAGGACCTGCATTCAAATCCCAGCACCCACATGGTGGCTGACAACCATCCCAAACTCCAGTTCCAGAGATCCAGCACCCTCTTCTAACCTCCAAGGGCATTTCACAACACAGGTGCACTCACATGCATGCAGGTAATACACTCATATGCATAAAAAATAAAACTAATAAATAAAATTTTAAAAGTAAGAATGATAGCAAGTGTTCGTTAAAGACAATTTGAGAAACATCTTAACACGCAGTAAGGCCTTGTCCTTATTCCCACTGTTTAGCTAAACAAATTTTAACCTTACAAGATTTTTTAAGTTTCACGAACAAATTTTCATATTACATTTGATTTGTCTGGATACGTGTCTGCTTCTCTCACACAGTCCTAATAGTAGTGATGGCTGCTCTCCACCTTCCAAGACACAGTGTTGCCAGAAAGTGACAGTTCCTAGGACCTCAGGTGCCAAAGGACTGTGTTCAGGCCTATGGTATATGGTCAAAGTGAACTCATCACCTTCAGATTGGTCCAGATTGGCCTCCTACGTGTCCTTCAGGGTTCTGTCTCTTCCCCTTTCCCATCTGGACATCCACACCAGGGCATCCACAAGTGCCACCCACTGAAGATGTCAGCCTGAGTGCCTGGGTCCTGGATCCTGGGCCAGTATACCACCTGGGCCATCAACTTCTGATGAGAAACAGGGCTAAGGCCAGGATCTCACTATCATTGTGATGGCCGATGTCACCCAGCAAAACAGCACATCCAAAATCACTTTGATATCACTATAGTTAAGACCATAGTTTGTTATCTTTACAAGAAAAGTTTCATGGAAGGAGAACAGGAGGAAAACAGCTTCACCACAGAGACTGGCATCTTCACAAGCGTGGGTAGGAAAGCAGCATGATGCCTTTGCGTGGCCACTGACTTCAGGGACCACAGAGAGAGATACGAAGAATGATCCTACCGTGTCAGTATCACTAAGGTAACCTTGTAGAATCAATGAAAAAATATTAGGCATCTTTCATTTCATAAGGAAAATTGAGATTTGGGAAATGTAATTATAGGGCCTTTTCAGATTACAATCAAGTATCATTTCCTTGCCCGTCTATCTCTTTTTCTCTCCCTGTAATGGAGCTGTCCTGTGAATCATCCATCACGAGCAGTAACTGAGGATACATGGAGTCCCAGCCAGACGGTCCCAGCTGGAAATCAGTCACCTGGCAATCTTCGTTCATTTATAGCAAAGATATTTTCAGCACTCCTGAAAATACCATAGATCAAAATGCTTCACGGCTTTGTCTGTGTCACCCTATGACCCAAAGTGCATATCTGTCATTTGTGTGCCTACCACCCAAGGACCCATGTTACCCTTGAGAGGAATCTCCATCATCTGTCTTAAGTGCCCTCTCAAAAGTCCAGAAAAACATGCCTCTGAGGAGAATTCACTTGCAAAGGCAATTTTTCTTTTTTGGTCTTTTTGAGACAGGGTTTCCCTGTAGCCCCAGCTGACTTGGAACTCACAAAGATCTGCCTGCCTCTCCTCCTGAGTGCTGAGACTAAACGCATGAGCCACCATGCCTGGCTTCATAAACACAATTTTAATTTTTAAATATTTAATAGGCACATTTCACATCAGCTATACTGAGAGGTCTGACTGGAAACAACTCTTCATCTCTGACCCTCCAAGCCACGCAGAGTTCCCAGACGGTAGCTGGGGGCTGCTTTCCAGTCACAATCAAATCTACCAAGCCATTCAGTGCCTGCCCTGTTCTTGATTCTCTTACACAAAGCAGAAGCATTTATCTGACATGTTCAAGACATGACATTCTAAGACCATATTTCTGGTGCTGAGGTCCCTTGACACCAAGGAACACATGGATTATTATTTCACAAAAAGGAAAAAGGTGCATATAAGTAAGTCCACATGATGTTGTCGCACTTCTGCCTCTGTAGACAGAACAGGTTGTAATTAACTGTCATGACCTACACTGCTTAAATAGATGACTAAATGTTTGCCTCAGAAATTTATTTCAATAAGAGTTCTGCCCAGCACAGAAATCACAAGTCACTCTCCATCATGATATCACTATTTTTAAATTTTAGTCATGAAATTATTGTTTGCAAACAATCTTCTACTGTAATTCATTTCGCTTTCCAAACACAGATGCTACCAGTTCACAAATTAGACCCAGAAAAACGTCAATTTAAATGTGTATGAATATTACCAAAGTTTGGCTATAGCAGTGTTTATATATATACTGTTGCTATTCTCTGTAAGTTCTAAGTAAAACTTTCCGCTTTCCTAAAACCCTTCAGTTTCCTTCCTGGAAAATGAATTGAGGAACCTACTACCAACTACAGAAGCTGGAAACCAAGGAGCCAGACTCACCTACCCCACATCATTCTTACTCCAAAGACAAAACTTTTTTTCTTTGTTTCTTTATCTGCTTACTTGTCTCTCTGTCTGCCTGTTTGTCTGTCTGTCTGTTGTCTGTCTCTGTGATTGTTTGGCAATGCTAGGAACTGAACCCAGGACTTAAGTTATGCTAGACAGACTCTGTGCCACACCACGGAGCTGCATCCCAGGCCCAAACCTTCTTTTTTGTTCCCCTCTTCTGTTCCATAACATCTTCGAAGTCAGCATCCGTCTCCCCACCAGCACTCCCCAGTCAGCAAACACTGAATGCTTATGTAGCAGCTGGTTTTGCGGTGGAAGGTACTGTCAGAAAAATGAATTAGATACAGCTCCTTCAAGGAAATCACAGTCTACTAGGAAGGAGCACACAAAAAATTAATTTAATCATCAAAATCATCATCATGATACTCAGCATTTATTGAGTCTCTGTAATGTATCAGTATCTATTACATTAAATTCTCCAAATGACTCTAATAACTAGATTATCATTAATATTCTCTGGATGAAACCACTAGGGATAAGACAAGCAAGTTTAACAAAACTATAGAACACAAAAGCATTATCTTAGAAATTAATAGTGTCTATGTATGAGGAACTGACAATTTGAAATTATTAATTTTTGTGCTGGGGATTGAACCCAGGACCTCACACAATGCTAGATAAATGCTCTACCAGTGAGATACATCCCCAGACCAGAAATTAATTTAAAATTCCATTTGCAGTATCATCAAAACCATGAGCAGCTTTAGAATGAAAACACTGAGAGATGTAGAAGCCTGCTGCAGCTGGTGTAACTCTAAAATGTCCCGCCAATGAGGTGTGCCCCGTGCCATCACCTTCCTTCAAATGGGAGTGGGAGGTTTAACTGGCTCCTGATGGAAGTTAGCAAAGGTAAAGAGCGTCTGCAAACAGATTTAAAAGCCCTCATCAGTTAGGTAAGTTAACAATAGGAGAGATTTCAGAGTCGCACCTGCCCTGACCACTCAGAACAAAATTCACTCTGCTTTATTCGGCTCATAACACAATCCTGTCCGCAAGGCTCATTACCTGGCCCCTCCTCTTTGCTCACTCTCTCGTGGCGGTATTATCTTTCTGTTCTCCAGTAGAACAAAGTTGTTCCTATTCTAGGGCTTTTGTTTCTTCGTGTGCCTTTCGTCTGCCTGGGACATTATCTTCCGAATTCTGCGTCCTTTCACCTTAGCTGTCAGCTTCTCAGAGAGGCTCTCTCCTCACCCACCTTAAAGTGGTCCTTCCCAGCGTGTTTTGTTGTTTTTCTTGTGGGGGAGTACTCGTGTTCATGGTGCATGCATGGAGGTCAGAGAACCTCCTCAGGTGTTGGTCAGTCTCCAGGAGCCTCCCATTCTTTGTTTGAGGCAGGGTCTCTCATTCACCTGGATCTCGACCAAGTAAGCTAGTTTGGCTGGCGAGAGAGTCTCCAGAGCTCTCCGCCGGTCCCCCTCCCGTCTTACTACAGGTCTATGCCACCAAGGATCTAAACTCAAATCCTAAACTTGTGAGGCCATTGCCTTACTGACTGAGCCATCTCTCAAGGGCCTGTTTCCTATGGAGGATTTTGGAGAGGGGATTGTTTTATTTCGTTTTGTTTTCTTTTAAAACTCTCTTCCATGCCATTAACAACATCTAGGATTCTCTTTATAAAAAACTGAGCTGGGTTTGGAGAAACTACTAGATTAAGAGTAGATTATGGAGGGCAGGTATGGTGTAGCAAGCAGAGGCAGGTAGCTTTCTGTGAGATTGAGGCCAGCCTGTTCTATATAGCAAGTTCCAGACCAGCTGGGGCTGCAGGGAGACCCTGTCTCAAACAGCGAGAGAGAGAAAGAGAGAGAGAGAGAGGATTATAGATAGCTTGAAAGTGTAGGAGTGCCATGGCTTCAGAAGGGAGGGGTGTGGGAACTGGGAAAGGGGACTACCAAAAGATGTATGAAAAAGCCATATGGAATCCTGTGGAACTTGAGGTGATGGGGTCTCGCCGGTGGAAGCACATTATGGTAGGTGGGTTCTTGGGCATACGCCATCCCTGGCCCTTCCTGAATCACTGCTTCGCTTTCTGGTCCAGCATGAAGTGAAGAGCTCTTTCCTACCACATGCTTCTGTCACCATGATGCTCTGTCCGTGTGCATGAGGCCAAGTGACTACAAACGGAACCCTCAAACCATGAGCCAGAATAAATCTTTCCTTCTTTCAGTTGTCAGGTTTTCTTGTCACAGAGATGCAGAAGTGACTAATACAGAAGGGAAGTTAAGAATGAAGATATTTTACAATAAGAACAATATGGTCATTTAAAAAAAGAGTGATGGGATTGGTTATTTAAAAAATAGTGTTCTAGAATGAGATGAAATGAATTGGAGTGCCAGTAGCAAATAATTTCAGAGAAAGCACACGAAGTGTGTTCATATTGCTGCCCACAGCCCTGATCAAAAGAATGTGATGGTTCACTAGGCATCTAGTATTTAAGGGACTTGGAGAAAAGATAAGAATGTTTTGAATTAAAAAAAAAAAAAAACCTAGAGATTTCAATGTCAATAAAATCAAGAACATTCAATTAGAAAGAGAGCTAACAAAATTAGAACTAAAAGAAACTGTTCATTGGAATTGGCAGGTGACCTTAGCAAATGTTACTAGAATTCAAGGGTAGTTTTAAATGCATATTTTAGGTAGAAAAGCATCAAGATATGATTCCAGGTCCACTGAAAGACTGAGATTATCTCAAGAGGCAGAGGAAAAGGCCAAGAAAAGGATTTTTAGTGTTATGTAAAATTATCATTCAAAATAATTTTAATCAAATACAGCTTAAATGTTATTTTTATTAAGACCATATATCAGGTACATTCATGTATATATTATTGGTTTCTACATTTTTTATTTAAAATATTTCACTTTTTTAATATTAACTAGACAATAGAAATACTGAAAATAAAAATTTTTCCAAAGAGAAAACTTTGAAAGTTAGAAGTTATATGTGTCCCAAGGCTTGAACCTAGAGAAATTAAGCAAGATGATGGGAATCTCATTCAGCACACAGGGTAGTATGACTCTAAGGTCCTGATATGGAGCTCCAGTCACTCTCCACCTTCCACAGCCTCTGGCTGCCAAAATGGACATCTGTCTTTCTCCTGGTTACACATATCCAATGCTTGTCATCTGTCCTATGGATAAAAACAAAATTACTATCATAACAAATGCTCCCTTCTGGTTTTCCGATCGCATCCATCACACTTCTTTCTTCCTCTTCCATCTCTTCCCACCCAGAAAGACACTGTAGGTAAGCACACCAGACTTCATTTGATCACCTGCACCTGCTTTAATCCTTGATGGGTTCACGATTAAGTACATGCAGCTGCCTTTTCTGAACCTGTCCTTCCCACCCTACCTCTACATATAATTTGGATCTTGATCCTCTTCCAAAGGTCCATGTGTTGAGGACTTGGTCATCAGCCCATTGAGCTTTGGAAGGTGCTAGAACCCTCAAGGAGAGGGGCACACTGGAAGGAAGGTGGGTCATTGGGAGCACATCTTTGAAAAGAATGTTGGGACTTTAGCCTGCTCCTCTAATTCCTGAGCACCATGAAGTGAATTTCTTTCTCACAGGCTCAGCCATGATGTCTGCCTCACCACAGGCTCAAAAGTGAAGATTCAAGTGACCATGGACTGAAACCTCCAAAACTGAGAATCAAAATAAACCTTTCTTTTTTGAAGTTGATTTACCTAAGGTATTTTATTTTGGTAATAGAAAGCTAACACAAGCCACCATGACATGTTCAAGTAAATCAATAAAACCTGCTATAACTCTAACCACCAAGGCACATCATTCCCTTTTTCATGTCAACACTGAAGCTTGAGGATAACCTGCCACATGCATTCTGATCAGTGGCTAGCAGGCAGAGCCAACTTGGAAGAGCTATCTAGGTTTTACTTCCTCTGGGCCTAACAGAAGTCTAGTAATGTTTACAAAGGAAGAAGTGAATGGATGGATGAATGAATGTAGACACATTTACATGAATGTGGTGTTTTGACTGCAAAATGTCTCCCATAGGCTAAAGTGAACACTTTGTCCCTAGTCGGTGGTGCTGTTTGAGGAGGTTTAGAAGTTGCAGCCTTGCTGGAGGAAGTGCATCACTGAGGGCAGGCCTTGAGATTCATAGCCTCATCTCATTTGCAGCTTCAGGTTTAGGGTTGAGAATGTGAGCTCTCAACTTCCTGCTCCTGCTACTTAGCTACCCTGCCATTCTAGAATCTCCCTGTAAAAGTGAAAGCCAAAATAAACTCTTTCTTCCATAAATCACTTTTGGTTGTGGTGTTTTATCTCAGCAACAGGAAAGTAACTAATATGTGAATATCAAGTTTTGGCTGTCATTATGTAATTTATGATTATATTCTCTTAGAATTGCTTTTAAATTTTTATTTAAAATTTTTATTTAATTTTTATTCCATTTATTATTTTTTTATCTTATGTGTATGAATGTATTGTCTGTATGCATGTAAGTGCACCCGTGTTGTGCAATGCCTGCAGAGGTCAGAAGAAGGTGTCAGATCCCCTGGAACTGGAGTTACAGACAGTTGTTAGCTGCCACGTGGTGCTAGAAATCAAACCTGGGTCCCTTGCCAGAACAGCCAGTGCTCTTAACCTTTTAAAGTTTTATTATATAATTTTAATAAATGTATTCTTTGACAGTTTCATTCATGTGTACAATAATATATTCTTGTTGCTCTCAATGCAGACCCCCTCTCCTACCTCCCTTCCACCCCAACCAATCCCTGCACCCATACACGGCCCTTTCTCACATCCATGTCTTTCTGTTTTGTTCTGTGACCCACTAAGTTTAACCAAAGCCACCTTTATGATCTATGGTTTAGAAGGTCTGTAATATCACATCTGTCTTCCAGGATTTCAGTCTGATGCAATAAAGAAGAAAATTGCCTTAGTTATTCAGCAAATATATAAGTATATGAATACAGTCAAAACTTGCCTTGAAGATAAACCTACTGAGTTATTCTTCTGTAAATACACAGATATTATTTCAGTGACTAGTTTTTAAGTCACCTGCTCAATGGCATAAATCACAAGTCTCCCAGGCTCTGGAATTCATGGAACTTGTTCTACCTTGTCAGCCCCAGAAGAGCTAATTTTCTTTGAATGATTAAGAAGTTTGCTAGACATATTGACTATTTTACCATAACACTGGGCCTCTGGAATAGGAAATGTCCTGTTTTTATTCCCCTTATGTTTCTGCATTAGTTTAGAGAACTCGTTGTACATTTAATGAAGAACTGTTAATTATGTAAGGATTGTGTTTTTCCTCTCAAATATATCAAGTAATGAACTTAATTAAGAATGTGACGAGGTCTGCTTCTTAGGAGGACATTCACAAATTACACTGAGCTTTAATGAATTACAAATCTGCTCCATGAAGTCAGAGTATTACAGAATCACCAAATTAAATTTTGGATGGGCTTGAAACTTAATCATTCTGTTAAGTTTCATGATGCTTAATTTCTCCTGGGTTGCTTAATTATGGGCTTCTTGTACATTTATAATCACTATGAATCTTAATTTGGCAGTAACACCAGACATAATTTTTAAAGTATATCTCCACAAAATTGTGATAGACATTTTCATACATATTCATGCTTCCTGAATATACGTCATAGTTGTTGGCAAACCGTGTGTTTTCTACAAAGCTGTATATTATTGTCCCAACTCTGTATTCATGATTTTACTTAACAGATATCCAAAGCCATGCTTAGGATTATGTGTCACTGTCTGTATTTTATAGATAGAAATTTTAAAAACAAGGCTAGTGGGTTTAGAGAACTTTCCCACATTCAAATGTAGTGGCAAAACCAGGATTTGAACTCATTGTTTTCTAGGCATTGTTATGTTGAGAGTGTCTTTATGTGGGACTCTGCCTGTGCTTCAGAACTGGGCCCTCCACATCTCACAATACTGTAATCAGCAAGTATTAAGTGCTAAATACCATCTGACTGAATACATGACAGCTAAAACTCTGTGAGATAAAGATATATGACAATATATAATGTGGAAATTTTGAGAATGAACTTCGGATACACATGTGATGAATACTGCCCCAGTTTTGTAAGTGAGAAAACCAAGTCTCAGAAGCCAACATTACTAAGTACAAACAGCAGGATCAGCTTGAGAGTCACAGCAGGTCTTTGGTCACCACCAGTTCTGCTACATGGTAGCTCTCCTTGCTCTTCTGCAGACAGAAGGAACCTCAAAGCAAGGCCCAGAGATGCTGTGGGCACAGTGCTGATGAGAACAGGAATGGCTGTCCTCAGCCATTCTAGCCCACCCCAACTCCTCTCTGTGGTAAAGGAATAAAAATATGCCTTATTTTCCTCCTGTTAAATAGGAATGACAAAAATCTGTACCTTTTGACTGTGGAGAGTGTCATATGAGATAACACAGTAGCCTGTTAGTGCAGTGAGGCCTCAGAAAACCGCTTTTCATCTCACCGGTTCCTCTTGCTACACAGCAGGGCCTCCTGCAAAGCAGTAAAAGAAACATCTCCACTCATTTTTTAAAACCACCTATTAATCTCACTTCCCTAATGAGAAAAGACCATGCTACTGCAGGTACTGACAGGTAGGAGCAAGCAAACATATTTATTCTCTGTTCATTCTAGGCACTTTTACACTTACTTTACAAATGTAGTAGAGACATAATAAATGTTTTCCATTTGACTTCAGAATCATGTGAATGTTAAAGAAAGCTATAGAGCAAAAATGAACGGATACTGTGTCCAAGAGAACTTTTCTAAGACACATTTTTTCTTAAGCGCCCCATGCTAGTTAAGCTAAAATGGCAGCACATCACAAACAAAGCTGAGAAGGCAGATTGGCAAAAGGCCTCGAGGGCTGAGAAATGACAGAGTGCCACGGCTTATTTTTGCCTCACACACTAAGCTGAACCCTGGAGAAGCTGGCAACCCAGAAATGCCAATGATCGAACAAAAATACCCTGGAGAAACATTTGCTCTCTCAAACCAAAGAAGCAAGAAACAGGCAGCCTAGGAAAAGAGCAAACATCGAGACAATAAATGTTTTCTAACCACTTCACCCCATGCAAACACAACAGAAAACAGCTCTGGCCCCGGGCGCCCACACAGCAAAGGCCCAGACAGGCTGCAGTGAAGCACGCACCACAACCCTTTCCCAGGGCAGCAAGCAAAGAACGATCCCGTCCCTGCTCACCGCCCACCCCCCTTGTCACTAGAGCAGCCCAGATAGCAGCAGTCAGGTGATGAAGGCCCCGTGATTTCTAGGCTCAGTGAGTCTAAGGAGGCCCAGTGAGGGCCAAGAATTTCACTGCTGCTCAGCAGTAGTGACCACAGCCCATGGCATTGTTGGTGAAATGGGGAGTTCTAAAGAACTCCATCCTGTCAGGCAGGAGGATACACAGCCGCACCCAACAGCAACAAGAAGTCCCTCTCTTGAGATGCCCACAGAGTCTAGGTAGAGAACCCGTATGTGCACCCACTCAACAGAAAGGCTATGCCCCAAGAACCGGAGCAATGCCTGAGTAGACCTCCTACAGTGCCGGACTTCCTGGGATGTGTCATACCCAACCTCAGGCTTTAACTGAAAATCATTCAGACCAGGAACATGCAATTTCTTAAACAGAAAAAAGAAAAGACAGTCAAAGGAGGCCAAGAATAGGATGGAATGAGATGTGAGAATTTAAAGCAATGATTTCTTTTTAAGTTTTGTTTTAAATTTTTATTTATTTATTTTTATTTTATGTGTCTGAGTGTTTTTCCTGCATGTGTAAGTGCGCACCCATGATGACAGGGGCCAGAACAGGGCATCGAACCGTGGAACTGGAGTTATGGACAGTTGTTAGCTGCCATGTGGGTACTGGGAACTGAACCCCTGTAGGGTCTGGCCCCCCTGCATTCCCTTCTCTCTTAGTGCTAGGCTCTCAGCCTAGAGGTAGCCAGATCTTGTCAGTTGCAGTTCTGTAGTAAACAACTTGACCTTTATTGATCTGACGCAGACTTCCTCAGTTTACATCAGGTGTGTGTCATGTGGCTGGATGTTTTCAGAGAACGTGAACTTTTAACCTCCTGCAAAGCCCCCCTCAGGGTATATAAGGCTTGCTGCCTCTCAATAAAGTCAGTCATTCTCCTTTCCTCCTACCTAGTGTGTATGCCTGTGTGTCTGTCTTATGTGTGTCATTCAATCCACAGCCCTCCGCAGATCCAGACTTGGTCAAGGAATGTAGCCAGGGTGCTACAAACCCCTATTCTCTGCAAGAGCAGCCATTGCTCTTAATGGCTGAGCCATTTCTCCAGCCATGAGTTTTAAAGATTTTGCTAGCATGTATTAATGACACATAATAGTGAGCTTCAGTGCTGCATCTCCACATGTGTGTAGAATGTGTTTTGGTCATATTCACCCTCTTCTCCCCTCCCATTGATCCTTGTTTCAACCACTTTGCTTTTACTTTTGCAATTTTTTTTTCTGACCATTGAGTTTTAATTGGGTTGTGTATAGGTGCTTGGGTGGGGGGTATTTACAGGAGTTTGGGCACCTTACCAGTACTGGTATCTCTTAAGAAAATGCCTCTCCCTCCCCCCAAAACCATTAACAGCTTGGGTAAGGATTCTTGAGGCTCTTCCCATAGCTACCATTAACTACCTATAAATTCTCAGGTGGCACTGTGTGTTGCCCCTCCACCTTAGGATGTTAATCTTCTGCAGGTCTTATACAGGTGATCAGAGCCGCCATGAGTTCGAGTCCAGTGGTCACACCATGTACGGTGCATGGCATTCCACAGTGCTTTACTCCTGCCTCCAGCTCTGGTACTTTTTTCCCCTTCTTCCAAGACGTTTCCTGACCTTTGAGAAGGTGATATCCATGTCCTATTTATGGCTCAGCATTCAACATCTGTTCTCACACTTTGGCCAGCTATGAGTGTGGAGCTACTACAAAAAGAAGTTGTCTAAGCAAAGCTGGCAGCAGCACTAATCTAGGGGCGTAAACATGATTATTAAGAAGGCAATTTGACAGACACATCATGTCCGTTTATCAAAACAGCAGCAGCAGTAAAACAAGGATTTTTTTTTAAGCTGGTCAGTAACAATGATCACCTCTAAAATCAGCATTCTTTGTAAACACAAAGCCAAGGCACTTTATGGAAGTGAAGGATGATATACACCGCAAATATAAGCATACACCCATTTACTTATATGAATGGTAAATGCAAATGTACATAGTAAACCAAGGATGGTGGCATATGCTGCAATCCCGCACAGGGAGGCTGAGATAGCAAGTTCCAGGCCACCCTGTGCTATACAGTGATTACCAGGCCAGTCTGCACTATAGAGTGAAACAGAATGACAGAGTCAGAATATCACAACTTAGAACATTCGTGTACTAATGAAGGCATCAAAGGTTCATACAACCAGATGGAGATGCAGCACCATCATCTATTGAGCAACAGTGCCCTCGTAACTGAAGGATTCCCCTCTATAGGGAAGACAGAGAGGCCTTAAGACACAAGAATTAATCAAAACATACAAGGTCCAGAACATGAACAAAACATGGAAGGAAACCGGGTGTGGTGGCGCACATATGTAATCTCAGCACCATTTAGAAGCAGGAAGATCAGAAAGGCTGGACCTGATCCCCTGTTTAAGGTCATCCTCAGCTGTATATCAATTTCATGGTCAGCCTGTGATACATGAGATCCTGTCTTGAACATAAAGCAGATAATTTGTGGGGAGAGAAGATTCCCTTTGGTGGAGCTGTTTACAGGTTGTACAAGGAGCTCCAGAGACCAGGCATTTGTCATCGTCACCCGTGCTCTGGTGGGTTTCTTGATGTTGCAGCTGCCTTTGAGTAACCAATGCTCCCATAAGTAACTCCAATGCACCCACTGCTTCACTGAGCTAGACCTGCTTTCTCTGACCCTCACCAGTGCCCTATTGAGGTGAATACATGTCTCCCCAGGGAAGGTCACAGTCTTTGCAGCTACTTTTCCTATTGTGATCAAATATCTGACTTAAGGGAGGACTTACGCACAGAAGGGGGTGTGGATCTATTTGGACTCAAGGTTCAGAAGGATGAGGCCATCACAGCGGGAGCACACGGTGCCTGGATCACCTTGGTACATGGCATCAGGAGCTTGAAGCTCTGCTTATCTTTTGTCAGCAAACAGACAGGAAGCAGAGCATAGACGGAAACCAGAGTTGACAACACCTGCAAGGCCCCCTTCTGCTAGCTAGGCTTCACTCCCAGAAGCTCTACAGTCTCTCAAAATAGTACCACCTGTGGGGACCAAGTGCTCAGAGGATGAATCTGTGAAGGACACCTCAGATTCCAACCCTAACAACCATTCAGGCCGTGTTCCTGGAGGAAACCTGAGTAATAATAAATACTAGAGGAACCTAGAAGTATCTTGGGAGTACAGTCAACAAAGTTCAGAGTGAGGAAACTGCTACCAGGAAAAAGTCATTATTTAGTAGTAACAGATACTTTGTGAATGAAAAGAGGAAGTTAAAATTATCAGGCAAATAATTCACATGACAAATAATTATAAGACAAATCAATCAACTGCAATGTATAAACATTTTCTTTTTTCTTATGGAGTCAAAGAATCTGTAGGGATTATTTATTTTAAATAAGACTTTATTTTAATATCAACTGAATATTTTATATGGTAGACTATTAAAATTACTGTTATTTTTTAAATGTGATAATGCCCTTACGTTTATAAAACTTCAAGGATTTCTTTTGGAGATATACTTTTTAAAAAGGATTTATTTTTAAGTATGTGTAGGTATATGTATCTGTGTCTGGGTATATGCAGATGAGTACGTGTCTTTGGAGGCCAGAGGCATCAGATCCTCTAGAATTGGAGTTATAGGAGGTTCTGATCCACCTGAAGTGGGTGCTGGGATCCTAACTAATCCTCTGTAAAAGCAGTATGAACTCTGAATCTAAGGGCCATCTCTCCAGACCCTGGACATACACCCTTAATCAGTTAATGCTTGGGATTTGATTGAAAAGCTTGCAGAGAAAGGAGAGAGACCTAGCTGTAAGTTATTGATGGCTGAAGCTTGGCTCTGTGTACATAAGGGTTCCTGATGCAACTGTTTCTACTTTTATGAACATGGTTTAATTGTTCCATGATAAAACATTAAAAATAGCTGCTGCCCCTTTTACTTATCATTTGATATTTTAGTCCCACATAATAATCACCTATATTTATGGGATACAATGTGATATTTCAGGAAATGCATACCTTGTATAAGGATCAAAGCACGGCAGCCCCAGGTGATCTGGAACTCACTATGTAGACAAGGCTGGACTCGGTCTCACAGAAATCTGCCTGACTCTGCCTCCCAAGTGTTGGGATTAAATATGTATGCTAACACAGTCAGCACACTTCATTTTGTTGTTGTTTGCTTGCTTGCTTGCTTGGGTCAGGGTCTCCCATAGTCCCAGATGACCTGGAATTCATTATGTAGACCAGGCTGGCCTTGATCTGAGAGAGATCTACCTGCCTCTGTCTCCTGAGTGCTGGGATTAAAGGCATGGATGAACATGCCAGCCTGGCAGCATTCTTTGTTTTCTGAAGTTGATGCAACATTCCAGAATGCAAGGTATGCCCCAGAGTATTTCACTTAGCCAGACTTTCAATAGAACTGACAGCTTTTCTAATCCCCTCTGGCAATTTGTGGCCCAGTTCACCCTTTGGCCCCATCATCATCTATTTTCAGACACATCAAAATTACCCTGCCTTGGTCCAATTGTCAGTGTTTCCAATTCATCTACTTTCCCTGGACCCAGTTTTCTCTCAATACAGGAAGACTTCCTGTATGCAACACTGATACACTTTGGAGATCATCTGAGGATAGATCTTCATTCTGTTAATATGTTATAAGCATCTTGCTCATGTAGATGACATCATAGTTTTCAAAGTACTTGTCTCATTGAATAAATCATATCAAATGCTATTGCTAATAATGTGAAGGTTCATAGACAGAGAAGAATACATAAATACTAGAACTTAATTTTGAAAACATAAACTAGACATTGCCAGTTCTTCTGCTACTGTGCAGAGTCTAAACTACCATTTTTATGTCATTCATTTACCCATCACAATACTGATTAGCATGCAGTTTACACAGAAGGAGGCAGTAATGCATAGCCTACTGAGTCCCTGCTTCCTCTATCACACATTCTGGTAATATGTAGGGAGATAATTGTGTCGAACTATATTTGCAAAACAATTTATCAACCTGAGTATGAACCTTAATCTAAAACCTGAAATTTGCAAAAAATACTACACAAATGTATTTTCCCATAATACACTTAGTTTCTAGTTTGAGCCCTGTTTTCCCTAAACCTGCAGAACAAGTTGCCCTCAGCTATGCTGGAAGCTCCACTTTCTCAAAAGTTCCAGGAGCACTGTGGGGCAAGCTCATTGTAGGGCCCCCTTAGTTTGTTTAGCCATAGAAGTCAGGAAACACTCACTGCCCTGTTACATGTCCCCTTAATCAGAGGCACCTCTGCTGTGGCCTTGGGTCTAGGAACCCTCCATCACTCTGTCTGGTAGTGGCCCCTCCCAGGATGCTGCCTGATCTTAGGCACCTTGCCTCAGCTCTAGTAACAGAGTATGGCTCATAGCTTCCCCTTCTACCTTACAGGAGCCAAAAAAGGTGACTCAAATTCAGAAAAACCAATCCTCCTCCTTGTTTCTACTCAAGTCATCTGTTCTATACATAACTTCCCCTAGAAGCCCTCCACAATCACACCAACAGCTAATGTTTTAGAAAACCTTATTCAGATTTCCACCACATGCTTTCCCTCTGGCAGTGGAGTCAGGTGCCTGTTTCGTTCCAGAGAAAAGAAACATGAAAATAAGTAAAGGAAAAAAAGAATGTGTAAATCCTTCAAATCCTTGCAAATCTCCCTCTGACAAACAGTTGCCTCTCAACTAAAAAAAAAAATTACTTCCAATATCCTGAATCTGATGTTCAGCAGAACAAACACCCTGTCTTTAAAAGTTGATATATTGCTCATCAAGGACTTTTTAAAAAATCTTTTTTAAACTGTTTCATCTAGAAGGACTGTATTTCGGTGACTAGTTTTGGCCACTGTGTCTCCAGCTGCCTGGGAAATTCTATCCCATGGAAATGGAACTCAGGAAGTAGCTTAGACTCCAACGGTGAGCTGTGGGGGACAGTGTATCTTCATTTCCTCAATAAACGGCTAACTTCCCACTCAACTTCTTTATACAGAAAATGCTTTATCCTCAACTAAGTGAACAGGAGTTTCTCGTGAAGAGGAAAATGTTAACGCACCTTAGATCACTGCAAACTCAGAGTCCCTGTTACATGAAGTTTGTATGTTAAAAAAACTCCCAGGGCCATCAACTAGAGCATGAGGATATGTGGCCCAGCACTAACTGGGCTTAGTGGGTTATCAAGAAAAGAAAAAGAGAGCCGAGAGAGGTGGCTCAGTGGTTAAGAGCACTGGCTTTTTTTTGCAAAGGATCTAGGTTCTGTTCTCAGCACCTTTGTGACAGCTAACAACAATCTGCCCATTCCAGGGGAATCCAATGCCCTCTTCTGACTTCTGCAGGCATTTCATGGCACAGGTGCACTTACACAGATGCAGACAATACTCATACACATTAAATAAATAAATAAATAAATAAATAAATAAATAAATAAATAAATGGAGCTGGACATGGTGCTGCACACTTTTAATTTCAACACTCTGGAGGCAGAGGCAAGTGGATCTCTTTGAAAGATTGGCATAGCAAGTTCCAAGCTAGCTGGGGCTATCAGGAGATCCTGTCTCAAACAAACTACAAAAAACATGAATTTAGGAAGGAGACATGTTGGAAGAAATATAGGAGTTTTAGAGGGGGGATGAGGCAGATATAATCATCTTTCATTGTATACCTATATAGAATTCTCAAGAAAAAAGAATTATTTAAAGCTCCTGAGCAAAAGAAAATCATTCAAAAAGCATTTAGCACATTAAATTGTATCCAAAAATAAGAGCACATCAGATTTACTCAGACAATTGCTTTGCACACACAAAATTTTGAGGCAAGGTCTAATGTAGACTGTGCTTCATTGTGTAGCAGAGGATGGCCATGAATTCCTGATTTTCCTGAGTGCTGGGATCATAAACATATACCATGCCCAGCTCAAAATGTTTAGGGCTTAGAAATAAGTATAGAAAAGGGATAGTGAACATTCTGCCCAAATAAATAAAACTAAAGAAACTATATTTTTAAAAAACTGTATACTTCCAGGAAGAAATCATTTTAATGAAATAAACCTTTATTCCTACAGGACACCTAGGGAAGAACATTCATGAAACCATGACTCCCTCTTTCAGGGGGATAAATATCCAGAGCAGTGATAACGTGGCCACAGAAATAAAACCCACTGCAGAATATAAGAAATAAGCTCATACTTAAGTACAGAGAAGCCAGGCGATCAATCAGGACTCTGTGGTCTCACAGACTTTAAGAGGTGTTCCTTGCCTTGGCCCAGAAAGGATTTAAGTAACTGAGAGGGGCACATAAACTCCAGTCAGAAAGCATGTCAGAACAGATTGAGAAAGAAGAACAGTCTTCCAGGAATGGGACCTGGAATCCAGCACAATGAGTCCCCAGAACAACTGAAAATGAGTAGTCACATCTCACAGGCTGAGCCTTCACCACTGTCATATTAAAAGATACTGAAAGGGAAATTTAGAAAGACCCTCGTAGAGAGGGAAGTCCAGAGAAGATACACTGCCACGCAGCTGCCTGCAAAGTTCATAGTCTGCCTCCAGCCTCATATCCTTTCTAGTTCCTTGTTTCAAACCCTGATTCTCATCTCTGCCTGATCCTTATCTCTCCCTTTTCCTGTGGCTGTCTCCCCAGTGGATGACCAATGGGGAGGATCTAGAGGAAGATGCCTAAGAAGCAAAATACTGACTGGTATCTACAGAAGCAGGTTAATAATAACCAGCCCATGTCTTACACAGCAAATGCACACCGTCCCTGTGCTGGTCCTTGCTGTGAAAAGCAATACATGCTAAAGGATGTGAGCAAGACATAAACAGGGACATTGCCCAACCACTACATCTTGCAGATTCTGCCTCACAAACAAACAAAAAAAAATCTTAATATGGGATCTATTGGTTGCATTTAAATGTGCTAAATTTTTCTTCTATAATCTTGGAAAATGAAATGTCCATGCTAGCATTAAAGTTCTTTAACATATTTGCAGCCCATCTATGCTTAGTCCATTTAGCAAGTGATCTATGCTAGCTATGGGAAAGGAATGCAGGAATTATCTTCATTTAATACGAAAGCCGTCCACTTGGCTATATTATGTGATCCCTGCTCTCAGCAGAGGCAATGAAGATATATTTTTAAATGTTTCTTTTCCCTATTAATACATATTCCACAAAAAGGTGGCGAGGGAACTATACACAGAAGAAACTGTTTACAGAAGAAAAAAAAGCTGAAAAAAAATAATAACCTTGTTGTTGCCGTAGTGATCATAAATTATGGAGCCGTTCCACCAGAAATCTCATTCCCTTGAAAACTGAAGTCCCAAAGTGACAATAAGCTGAGAAAACTTTAATGTGAGTTGGAGGAGGAGGAAGTTGCTAAGTCCAGCACAGCAAGGCGTGTAGACCTGTGAGGCCTTCACTCTCCGGCTCCCATTACAGACAGGGTGGGCACGTGCTGAGACCCAAGTGTCACAGATGAGGAAACTCTTACAGCCAGAAAATCTACTTCAGGCAAGTAATGAAAAGAAAAGAAAAGAAAAAAGAAAAGAAAGAAAAGAAAAGAGACAATGAAGCTTTTTAAATTCCACTTATCAAGTGTCATTTCCTCGAAAAGTGGAAGTAAAAATTTAATATGCTGAGTTGTTGTGACATAGTGTTTTATAAATGTATGGAAGGTCATGTCGATGCATGAACAGGATTCCCTCAAGGTGTCCCGGGAAGCGTGGGAGTTTCCCTGCAGTGATTCTGATGCTGAATGACTCCCTTTCCTGGACCAACAATAGTGGCTGTGATAGGTAAGGATGGGAGCCTGTCACATGCTGAGACAGAGTAAGACACTTGGTCACTGCTGTGGCCGCCTTCAACCCATCAAATGTGCCAAGGAGCAGTAGCGGTCTTTTCGAAGAGTCAGAAACCAAAGCAGACAAAGAAAGAACACAACATAAAACCCAACAGCCTTCAGTTCCAGTCCCATCTTTCCTGAGGCCCGTCAGGATTCCAGCAGCAACGCACCAAAAATTATCTCCATGTCCTTACCACTAGTTCTATTTCATTTATACTAGCTGGCAACTCACATAAAACAAAATTAAACAACCACCTACTTTCAGTGAAGGACAGTTCTTCAGCTCTGTCAGCTTCAACTTCTCCTCTTCCTTTTTCACCTCAGGGGCCACCCCTCAACCCCAGCAGTCTCTATGCCTGGTCCCCTTTGAGGATAGTGTTTGCCCAACAGAATGCATCATAGTTTTCTTAGTGTTGGGCTGATTGTCCAATCTGTTTTATCTCATGGTGTCTGGCTGCTCACACTAGCCCCCTGATCTTTCTCAGTAAAAAATTGTATCTTTGGTTTCGAATTTTTATTTTGTAGATACCATGTGTCATCCTGAGTAATCTACACTTATGAAACGGTCTATTCAGTTAGTTCACACAATGACCGTGTTAGGTGGGTACTATGATACCGTCCTCGTTTTTATTGGTTTTTTGGAGACATGACCTCATTATGTAGCTGTGGCTAGCCTGGGACACTCTGCAAAAAGCAGGAGGCCCTCAAACTCAAGATCCTCCTGCCATGTTCTCTCTCTCTCTGTCTCTCTTTCTCTCTCTCTCACTGGAGATTGAACTAGGACCTATTGCATGCTATACAAGCAATCTACCACTCAGCTACATCCTGAGTCCATTACACAACTGAAGAATTGAGGGGCTAAGTCACTTTAGCAAGTCTTATATCACAAGCAAACAACGGAACACAGATCACTATCCGCATTTTGGCTTCACAGTTCTAGACATCATAACCTCTCTGGTAGATTCAAATCCATGCAGACACTGAAAGGCAATGTGGGCAATGTACTCCAGGGAAGCAATGTTTTGAAGAATGTTCTGAGCTTTGAAAGCAGAAGTGTTCCAGACAGCTGAACTGTTTTCAATGATACACACACAGAAATATGTGCAGCCGCGCACACACACACACACACATTCCTGTGTCCCTGGGAGGTACTGACTGGAACAACCCTGCAATTTGAGGAATCTGTTAAGCATCTGTTAAATAAGCGCAGTCTAGGACACAGCACGTCCTGAGCCCACAGCATGGGACAATAAGCCAGCAGCAGCTCACTGGCTGCAATCTTTTAAACGCACTAACAAGAGGTCGGGCCTTGAAAGAGTAATAGAACTTTGAGGGATTTTGTTTGTTTATTGACTTTGTTTTCAATGGAAGACCAAACCTACTCTAGAAGTTACGTGCTTCCAGATTTGCTTTAGGACTATTTGAACTTCATATCTCAGGAGACAAAGCAACTTCTACGACACCACAATGCACTGGGCTAGAGATGGGAGCTGAGACGTAGAGCCCTTATCAAGCCTGCACAGGGACTCGAGTTCAATAAATGGCACCACTAAAAACTAAAACGAATAAACCATTTACCAAACTACAATTCGCAAGAAAAAATAGTAAGTTTCAGATATGCCAGAACAACATAAATTTTACGTATATACAGAAAAAAGGTATGACTTGCAGCAAGAAATATCAAATGTACAGAAGGGAAACTGAGTTCTTGACAGAAGTGAACCATTTTCTCCTTAGAAGGGCTGGACACAAAGAACTTCCTGTCTTATACAGCCTCTGTCCGCCACCACAAAACACCTAAATTTCTCTTATAGTGAAGCAATTGTGTTTATTTTCATTCCCTCTACAATCTTCAAAAATTCACCATCCACAAAAGTATCTTTTAAATATTTGTGTTGTTTTTATTTTATGTGCATGAATGTGTTGCCTGCATGTTTGAAAATGCACCCAGGCCATGAAATGCCAGAGGAGGTCAGAAGAAGGCATCAGATTACCCTGGAACTGGAGTTATGGACAGCCATTAGCCTTCATGTGAATGCCGGGAATCAAACCTGGTCCTCTGCAAGAACAGCCAGTGTTCTGAACTGCTGAGCCACTCTCCAGTCCCTTTTTTGTTGTTGTTGTTGTTGTTGTTTTTAAAACATTTTATTTATTATTTTTATTGTTTGTGTGTGAGTATATTGCTTGCGTGTATCTAAATGCATTCATGCAATCTCCATGTAGGTCAGAAGAGAGCAGTTCCTCTGGAATTGGAGTTATGAATGGTTACTGGCTGCCATGTGGATGCTGGGAATTGAACTGGGTCCTTTCCAAGAACAACCACTGAGCCATCTCTCCAGCCCCCATCAAATCATCTTATCTCCTTTGTCCGCTATACAGAGTTAAAGAAAGGAGGGGAATAGAGGTTGTTGCCTACCCTCAGCTCCATTTTTTCCGACTTACAATTCTTAAGTGTTTGAGAGGCAACACAACGATAATGTGAAGAGAATTTAGATTGAGAGTGAGAAATGTGAACTTTGGTTTTGAGTCTAACATTTAAAATGAGTGTGAATTAGACAGTGATCTTGCCAGTTCTTCTCTTTCCCATACACAGAGTCACCATCTTGGATTTGATCACACCAACTGCTTCCCAGAACTGGAATCAGAAATTCCCTCCTGAGATATTCACTTGAATTTGCTTATGAGAGAGAAGGCCATGCAATGCTGTCATTTGAATGCATCTCCCAGGAAGCTTGTGATGGCAGCTTAAGCCCCAGCATGGCGGTGTTAGAAGGCAGACTCTAATTAGTTGTTTAAATCACCAGTGCCCCTTTCATGAATGGATTAAGGCTAGAAACAGAAGCACCCGTCTCTTCCTCATTCTTCCATGCCTTCCTCTGTGTTATGAAACACCCTCACCAGATGCCATTCCAGATTTCTCAGCCTCCAGAACCATGAAAATGTGTTTTGTACTTTGCATGCTACCGTGTCTGTGATATTCTGTTTAGCAGTGAAAAGCAGACCAGGAGATGGGTTTGCCGTTCCAGACTTGCCTGAGAATACTGACTCTCCTCTTCCAGCTTTCTCACATGAAGTAAGTACCTCAGTCTTAGTTTCTTCTATAGATTGGGGATAGTAAAATGAGTGGTATCTAAATAGTTGTGAAAAGAAGTAAACAGAAGGCAGTAAACATCTGTGTCAATGCCAGGCCAGTGAGGATCACTCAGCAAAAACAGTACCTCAAGAGAGTGCTCTTCAGAACGCCTGTTCAGGATGATCCGGAATCATCAAGAATGTTTAAGACAGAGAATCTAGGCTGAGAGTGTAGGCTAATGTAATAGCAAGTGCTTAACATGCATGAGGTCCTTGTTTTAAACTGCAGAACAGCAACAACAACAAATAAAGAATCCTAGGCTCCACCAAACCTCCTAATTTTTTCTAGCGTGAGCACCGACCTGAGCATTTTTAATCCATTTCCTGTGCGGTTCTTATGTGTATTCCACCCACTGAGGACAGAATTAGTGAGTAACTAGTGACCAAGCAGTCTTGCTTATCTTTGCAATCTTTTTCTAAGTGTGCAACACCACAGACACTCTCTATCCCTGCACACTGCATCTGTTAGTTTTCTCAAGAGAATTTAAACAGGTTTCTAGATCTTTAAACTGAGTTTCTCTCTTTCTCCAAAATTACCAAATGCAGCCATTTAAGACTAATTAGTTAACCCTAAATTCAGAAACATTCATCAAAGGGGAAATTATTTTCTTTAAAACTAAAAACATGATGTTAGAGATTTCTACAACTCTGCTGGCTTTGGAAGATTGTGCGTGGGGTTTGTAGACAGGACTACATGTTATTTTCTTTGGAACTTGAAGAAATTCTCAAAGGTCATACATAGTCCACATCCTTGTCTGCCATATGACAGAAAATCACCACGGCCCAGCAGGCGGCACAAGGAAGCAGAAGTCCCTGAGAACATGTAATCGGTCTCAGGAGAGGCTGCCAGTGCTGACTTTAAGAGGCTAATCTGAGAGGATGAGCCTTCACTCTTCATCTGAGCTCAGCGCTGATTCTGAGGGCTACAACGCTAAGATGTGCAGCCACTGTGCTGTCTAGACAGGCATGAAAAATGTCAGGGTACCTGGGGCAGAAGGACAACTCTTTAGATGAAGCCTGACTTTGAAATCACAAGTTGTCCTCAGATACCCTGCCTTTAGCCACACCAATACCTTTAGGCCTGGGATAAGGGACAGCATCCTCTGGCTTCTTTACCTAAACTCAGCTATCCCGTAGGGGACTTCTCTGTCTACCACACCATTCCCACCAAGGGTAGATGGAGAAATCATTCCTGAGGAGCCACAGAAGATGGTTGACAAATATGTGACGATGTTTTAGAAGGTAAGATACTGAAATATGAACCTGGTAACTTTCTAATCTTCTGATAGCAATGACCAAAAACCATCCAGCTTTAAAGTCACAATGTAGCAAGTTCTCATGCAGTACGGGGACGGAAGAGGGGTAGCATTTCTTAAAAGCCACTGTGCTGAATAGCAGCTTAGCTCTCAACTTGACACACTTGGATTGAGTAGCCTCAAAAGAGGAAATATATCCATTGGACTGGACTGTGGTCATGTCTGTGGGTATTTTCTTGATTGTTGAGTGATGTGGGAGGGCCCAGGCCACTGTGGATGGTGCCACCCCGAGCAGGTTGTTCCATATTGTATAAGAGAACAGGCTGAGCATGGACCAGAGAAGTAAACTAGTAAGCAGTGTTCCTTCATGGTCTGTGCTTCAACTCCAGCTTCGATTCCTGCCCCGAGTTCCTACCTTGGGCTCCCTCAGTGATGAGCTGTGATCTGGGAGATGTAAGCCAAATAAACCCTTTCCTCCCCAAGTTGGTACTGGTCAGAGTGTTTTGTCACAGCAATTGGAGGCAAATTAGAACAGCCACCTCCCACCACACAGTGCATCTCATCAGTGTCATTCTCCCTCCAAGTTTTAAGATGAAAAGTCTTCTCAGAGCAATAGTCATTTCAAATTCATAAGTCCTGAAACTCCAAATAGGTGCTTTTATAGAAAAGAATAAAACCGATTAACTTTTGATAAGAAACATATCATTAGGAATCGTAACTGATCATTTTAAGCCTATCTTAATTGCTCAAGGATTTTCAATTATTACACAATGCATACTTTTTATATAAGAATGAATAAGGAAAAATTAATTTTCAGGTACAGAGACATGACTTCAAATCAATTCTTAATAATCCAAATAATGGGATATAGACTAGGAAAATCCAAAGCCAGAGATAATTTTTGAATCTATTATTTTTCACAATTAAGATTATTTTAGTATCAAAGAATATAACTTTTTTTTGAGACAGGTTCTCCGTGTAGCCTCAGCTATCCTGGAACTTGCTATGTAGACCAGGCTAGCCTTGGACTCACAGAGATCCACCTGCCTCTGTCCCTGACCCCCCCCCCCATGCTGTAATTAAAAGCATGTGCCACCATGCCTGGCTTAAGGCTTTTAAAATATAAAAAAACTACTTAATTATTTTTTAAAACTAAAAGAAGTTTTCTCAACTGGGGAGGAGACTATAATGTTCCTAATTATATTATTCAGAAGTGAGTGTGGAGAGATGACTAGAAGACTGTCAAGATGCTGTGTGTTAAACAGCAGTTCAACTGGGAACCTGTTCCAGTACTATTTCCAGAAGTTTAGCAAAGATACACAAATAAGATGACAGGAATGTGGGCTTGTGTACATACAGATATATCATGAGAATGAAAACATCAATAAATTGAAAATGAAAGAAGACAATGTTCTTGTTCCCTTTTTTTGATAGTATAGGCCACAGCAATCACAAGCCAGGCATGGTGTGGTGTTGCAAAACTTTAACCAATCACTCTCAGGAGGCTGAGGCAGGAGGATCATGAACTCAAAGTCAGCCTGGGATACACTGTAAGACCCTGTCTCAAGGGGGGGGGGGAGAAAGAGGGAGGAGGGAGAGAGGGAGGGAGGGAGGGAGGGAGGGAAGGATAAGCAAAAACGAAGAGGAAGTAGCAGAGAAAGTGTTAGCATCCTCTGAGACTCAGAGCCATAGAGCTGGAAGTGTCTATTCCAAAACTCCACCATGCCAACGTATTCAGCCATTTGCTGCACTGTGTCAGGAACATTAGCCAAGAACACTATTATGCCAAGAATTATGCCAGGCATGCTACCACTCTCACACAGGATATCCTCATGGAGTAGCACAGTCTAGGAAAAACAAGATTCATCAGTGCTCACTGTTCCACAGCTTTGTCCAGACGGTGTTTTATTCATCAAGCTGTTCTAGACTCCTGGTAATAAAATAAATCAAGTAACTAGCTTTCACCAAAGCAGCAGTTAGCAGCAGCACATCTGCCACCCATTAAACCCTGCTTTAAGTGTGAATGTACTTCTTAAAGCTTTTAGAAGCTGAGGAGGAGTGCAAACCTTTTACTCTAATTCTCCAACATGAGCCAGGTTAGCCACCTTGCTGTCTTCCTCACAAGCTTTGTGTCCCTGCTTAATCTTTCCTCACATTGCAGAAGTCATCAGTTTCAGAGTCCTTTCAATGTAACTTTACCCTTGAGTGAGGAGAGATGGGATAAAAGACACACAGAGCTGATGGCCCAGAGTCCCAAGGTAGTACTGCACAGCCTGGGGCCACCACTCTTTGTTGGGGGTCCCTATGCTCGGGGCCAGGCTGAGGGGATGAAGAGTCTCCACCAAAAGGGGGTGAGTAGGCACAGAATCAAAACAAACGGACTCCGGGAGCTGAGTGAGAAGCAGGTGTTGGAAAGCCGCTGCAAGCTCATTTATTCAAGGAAGTGCAAGGGGTCTTATAGGTCTGGTTAGCCAATCGCCTTATGGGGTGGGTCCCAACTACAGCCAATAGTAATCTGTCCCCAGGAAGATCATTTCCGTGCAGGTTCTTTCAAGATGTTGGGCAGAAGCTGGCCTTATGACTAGCCAGAGTGGAGCGCCATGCCCACGGGAGCCATTCCTCTATTCCTCATAGCAGGTGACCTGGCTAAGGTCCATCCTGCGTTGTGCCCTACATATCCTCCTTTTTGTTTTTATTAATTGAGCAACCCTGGGAAGCATGGTTCTTTGTCATGCCATTGTTGGCTTCAGGCCCTTAGGGATCACCTTAGGCAATGTGCCTGTCTTAGGTTGCCCTGGCTCTCCCCATCAGCCTCCGGCCCCACCTCCAAGATCTCAGGGCCTTATGGCCATCTCTGGGCCTCCGCAGCTCCCCGGGCTGGGAAGCCATGGCCCAGCCTACCCGACCTGCTCAGGGCTGCTGCGGTGAGCTTTGAGGCCCATGGCACAGGCCTAGCTGGACCCATGACAGACATAGTACCCAGTGGCAGTAGGAATCATTCACACACCATGTCCACAGAAATGCCCATGGTAGGGTGGGAGGTGGCATGGTGTGCCCAGGGCGGGGCGGGCAACATGGGTGAAGCTCTGTCCAAAGGCCAAGAAAAGCCCGTGCCTGTAATGGTTGTGCTAATGTTCCAGCCTACATTGGGGGAGAAGTGGGTGTCCTTTTATCCATTTTTTTTTCTTTAAAGCCAAGGCACAGGAGAAAAGCCCCAAGTGCTTGCAGCTGTGGAGCTTCCTGGTGAGAGGGGAGATTGGCCATCACCGTACAAGCCAAAATGGCCAACATTGGGACCCACTGAGACATGCAGCCAGAATACTGGGGGCCCAAGTGGCAGGTCTCTATGCCAGCCTCTGTGGGAGTCCTGTAGGCCGCACCCAAGAAGCCTTGCAGAAGGTGTGCACCAGCTTCTAAAAGTTTTGCAGTTGCACCCAAGAAGCAGTGAAGGACGAGCATGACAGCTTCCAAAAAGTCCGCCGTTTCACAGGAACTTGGCTGGGTGTCACAATGCTCGCTGAAATATTAGCATACCAGGGCAGGGCAATTAAAACTTAAAGAGGTCTGAGCCTGCTCACAGAAGGAAGGAGGTTTGTAAATCAAAGATGGGAAAATCAGCCTTCCCCACGGCCAATTGCCCACACAGTGTCTCCGGAAAGGCTTGGCTATAGCCTGCCTCAGTTCTGAAATCAGGAGGGGATCAGGCCCTCATTTGATTTCGCCGAGATGAACCAAAAAGAGAGGGGCCAACATGGATCTCAGGGACCACGTGGAGCAGTGTATTTCCTTTGAGATAGGGAGAGAAACACAGGAAAGGGGAAAAGGGAGGGGGTCACACCCTCACCCTGGAGTGACTGTCTGCACACCAAACACAGAGGAGCCTACTCACTGATTACCCAGGGCATCTTGCCAATGCCAGGGGAGCAGAGTCTCTGTTCAAGTGCCAGATGTTGGGAATCCCTGTGCTCAGGGCCAGCTTGAGGGGACAAAGGGTCTCCACCCAAAGAGGGTGAGTAGGCACGGAGTCAAAACACACCCAGACCCGGGAAGCTGGGTGAGAAGCAGGCAGAGGGTGAGCCACTGCAAGCTCATTTATTCAAGGAAGTGCAAGGAATCCTATGGGTCTGGTTAGCCAATCGCCTTATAGGGTGGGCTCCCAACTGCAGCCAATAGTAATCTGTCCCCAAGTAGATCATCTAGGTGCAGGTTCTTTTCAGATGCTGGGCAGGAGCTGGTGTCATGACTAGCCAGAGCGGAGCACTGCGCCCAGGGGAGCCAGTCTGCTGTTCCTCATAGCAGGTTGACCTGGCTATGGGCCCCCCTGCATTGTGCCCTACAACTTTTTCCCACTCTTGCCCCACAGTGGGCAACATGTAACATGTTCACTTGCCACTCTGTCAGGATGGTGGGCAGATAAAAAAGAAATACTAATGCAGCCTACAAGAGAGCAACATGGACAGAAAAAACAACCCAGGGCCTTGTGGCTCTGAACCAAGATCAGGCTCTTCTGGGGAGAGCTGATGAAGGTCTGTCAGAAATCAAGTTAAAAAGGAAGACCACAAGATTTTGGCCTGGGGGCAAGGGCGCTAGATTACCCATCCTGGACTGTCACTTTGTTTCTCCAAGTTGAATGCAAATTCCACACAGTACCATAGGACACCCCATATTACAAAACATGAGTCTTTGAAACAGGAGGAAAGGGTGTTACCCCAGATGGAGAATTGGACAAAGATGGCTGATTAAGAAATGGCAGAGCCTGCCTTTCACCCTAGTTCCAATATTAGACTACACAGCATATGGCTGAACCACAGATGAAAAGGCACAGGGAAACACTTGTCTTGTGATGTACATTCACCCAGGGCACAGCCTTTCCTTTGACAATCTATTATTTCAGAAAAGCCTGTCTCAGCACCTGGCTGCAAGTGGTGGCTTTATGTGCTGTATCCAGACAGTTCTTTGTCATGTGCCACTTCCTGGTCTCTGGCCTCGGACATCATGCCTTCTATCTATAAGTCTGTCTTAACTAAAGCTCTACTTTGGAAAATGTTTCAGGAAAAAAAATCCTCATAGGCTTATTTTGTTGTACAAATGTCAATAAGTAATGATTTGGAGTGAAAACTAAAGCTTATAAATCATAGTTTTGTTCTCTGATTTCAGAAAAAGGGTAACAGGGATAAGCAGATCTACCAGGAAGGGTTTTTCTCTGGCCATCTCTTCTAATCCCTTAGTTCATTAAACCAACACCCAACTGAAGGGACCTGAGGCCTCTGCTCCCGTGGGGTCCTCGGAGAGCCTCAGGCACAGGTCCCATTGCAGCACACGCAGAAAATCATAGCATTTGACAGTGAGGAAGGTGTGTAATTGACTGCCATCCAAATTCTTCCTTTTATTTTCAAGGAAACAGGCTGCAATGGGTAAAAAGACTTGCAGAAGGTCACAGAAGTAATTACCATAGATCATGGTCCTGGGCTTCATCTTTGCCAGAGGAGTAGACAGCTTCACTCCAGCCCCCTTCACACTGTCAAGTCTATTCATTTCAGTTGAGCTCAGCTTCAGCTCCCAGCAGCAGCTCCATAGACCCTGCGAGGAACAGAGAGAACTTGGCAGAGATTCCGGTCACCCTCTGCCTGCCAAGGTCAACCAAACCCTCAGAAGGCAGAAGCAGAACAATGCCCGGAAGACTGTACCTCCTCGCTGCCTTCTCTGTTTTCCACATCCTGCTGCTGGACCAGTTAAGTCCTGAATTGCTGTCTTTTATATGCCACCTCTGCTCTTTCTGCCCTTCACCAGGGAAGACAAGCAAATCACGGTTTCTCTTACTCTGAGTCATCCTCGTGTGTGTGAGGTGCTCTAACTGGGGAAATCAGGAATGGGTGAGATTTGAAGAACTTAGAAAGTTGCCTGAAAAGAAGGGAGGAAAACTGGAAATCCCGTTTCGAGGAGTCCAGATTAAGAGGGCGTGCTCCACTCTCTGAAAATTTCGGTGCCCAAGGAGACCCCAGTGAATATCTTCATGTCTTCCTGTGACAGCCAAGCACAGCTATTTCCCATCCATTGAGAACAGAGAGCCAAGCATCATGTTACACACCTACAGCCCATCACTTGGGAGCTGAGGCGTGAGGATTGTGAGATCAAGGCTAGATTGAGTTTTCGCTAAAATAAAAAAGAAACAAAGAAAAAAAGGGGGAAGGGGAAGGACTAGAGACAGACTGAATGGGCTGTTTGCCTTTGTCTACTGGGATGTCTTAAAATGGATACAATTGATTTGAAACTATTATTTTGGTCTCAGAACTTGGAGCACTAATTCAGTGACAACATGTCACAGAAGTAAAGGAGGCTGAGCTTTGGACCACACTGTGCCCACCCAGGCCAACCACAAACACAAACGCTGCCCAGCTCTGCAACTCAGAACTAAAGTCCTTGGACTCTGTGTCATTTTAGCACTGGCATTTGGAACTTGTTCTCTTGCTCAGCACTACAAACTTAATCTCTCTCTCTCTCTCTCTCTCTCTCTCTCTCTCTCTCTCTCTCTCTCTCTCTCTTTCATGCATATACATACTCACACATAAAATCTACAGCATAAGGATAACAGCAAAAATTTATTTTCCTAAATTATATTTTAAAATATTCAAGGAAAAGAATACTACTGAATGAAGTGAAGGCTTTGTGATTTTGCTAGGCATAGACTGATAGTTCCATATCTAGACGAGTCCATGTTATCAGGTGCTTTCTGGCTATGCTTTCCTTTCATAAATCCTTTGCTGCATCCTCATCGTGCCTCCTCGTTCTTTCCTGTGTATCCTGAGTGTCCTTCCGAGTCACAATAGCTTCCTGACTTACACTCAGCATCTCACTCTTCCTTGTGCTCGTCCTCCTCTGTCTCTTCGTCAACCAGTTGATGAGCTTATTGAGACTTGAAGGGTCTACAGAATGCCAAGGATTGGACCTGTCTTAGAAATGTCACCAGGTCTTTGTGCCTCAGATCTCTGGACCCACCCACTACATCCTGATCCTCTGTACTCAGATCAGCTAAAACTTTCCTGTCTAGCTTATGAGAGTCTTCATAAGCTGTCCCCCCGCCCACCTTGCATTTAGACTCCTGAGACCAGCCTTCTACCTGGTTATTCCCACCCCCACCAGGCATAAACTTATGACAGAAGCTCAAGAAAACACCAATTTGCAGCTGAATTAAATAGCAAAAACAATTCAGGACTGGAAAAGTGAATTAACAAAAGAGATAGAAATACTGAAGAAAACATGAGCCAAAATGAAGAATTGAAAAACTCAAAAGTCAATTTGAAACAACAGAACACCTCACAAGTAGAATGAAAGATAGTATCAACACTAGATGACAAAGTTGAAGAACTAAACTCCTCAAGCAGAGTATGAAAAACATTTAAAAACACAGGAATGAAATATGCAGGAAATGTGGAACACCATGTAAAGACCAAATCTACACATCATAGGCATACAGGAAGGATTCTCAGGTCAATGAGCTTGACCAGATTGTCAACAGAATTATAGCAGAAATTCCATATAAAGGAAAACCCATCAGAAAGACAGTTAACTTATAAATGCAAACTATGAAAGCCAGAAGAGTCTAGACCAAGCTATTATCAGTTCTAAATGACCATAGATGCCAACCTCAAATAGTTTACCTAGAAAAACCATCTACTGTAGTCAAAGGAAAATAGAAAATTTTCCATGACACAAAATGGCTGAAAAATTTTGTGTCCACCAAAACAATCTCTACAGAGGATACTCAAAGCAACACAAAGGACCGAAGAAGATGGGAGTAAAGATACTCAGGAGGCTACAGAAAGAAAGCAGAGGAAGGAATAATTATGGAAACACAAAATAGGACCAAGAACACAAACCAATTAAAATTATAATAACCAATACACATCTTTGAATAACAACTCTAAATATCAATGATGGTCTTAACTACCCTGTCAAAAGACACAGGCTAGAGGAATGAATTAAGAAACAAAATCCATCTTTTTGTTGTCTTCAAGAAACTTATCTCACCTTCAAGGATAGATGCTACTTTATATGGAACTTGTTTTTCTCTAGAAGCTTTCAGTACCTTCTCTTTGTTCTGTAAATTTAATGTTTTTATTATGATATGCCATGGGAAGTTTCATTCTGCTTTTATTCAATTGGTCTTGAATCTGTATGGCTATGTCTTTCCTTAATTTAGGGATGTTTTCTGCTATAATTCTGTTGATGATCTAGTCAAGCTCATTGACCTGAGAATCCTTCCTGTATGCCTATGATGTGTAGATTTGGTCTTTACATGGTGTTCCACATTTCCTGCACATTCCATTCCTGTGATTTTTCATTTTTTTCATATGCTTTGTTTGAGGAGTCTAATTCTTCAACTTTGTCATCTAGTGTGGAAGAATGAAAGAAAAAAATACCAAGGAAATGGCATTAAGAAACAAGCAGGTATTGCAATTCTAATATCTGACAAAATAAGCTTCAAATTAAAACTAATCAGAGGTAATAAAGAGGTTCACTTCATTCTAATCAAAGGAACAATTGACCAAAAAAATATTACAGTCATGAACATATATGCACCAAACTCTGGTGCACCCAATTTTATAAAAACAGTGCGACAGGCCTACAAAACACGGATTAACCACAGCACAGAAATAGTAGATGACCTCAATACCTGACTCTCTCCAATAGACTGGTCAACTGGACAAAGAATAAACAGTGAGACATGTGAATTAAATGACATCTTACATCAAATGAACCTAATAGACATCTACAGAATATTCCACCCACCCACCAAAGAAAGTCTCTCTAAAACTGACCACACAAGGGACACAAAACAAACCTCAACAAATACAAAAAAAATTTAAATAATCCCATGCATGTTTCAGATCATGATGCTATTAATCTTAGAATCAACAACAAAAGAGGCTCTAGTAACCACACAAATTCCTGGAGATAAAACAACACAGTACTGAATGATGACCAAATCAAAAAGAAATAAAAATATCCCCAGAACTAAATGAAAATAATAATACAGCACAACAAACCCTCTGAGATGGTTTAAGTGCAGTTGTAAGAAGGAAGTTTATAACTCTAAGTGCCTTCATTAAAAAAAATCGAAAAGAGGGGGCTGGAGAAATGGCTCAGCCAGTAAGAGCACTGGCTGCTCTTGCAGAGGGCCTAGGTTCAATACCCAGCACCCATATGGTGGCTAATCATCCATAATTCCAGTTCCAGGGATCTGACACCTTCTTGTGACCTCTGTGGGCATTGTAGGAAATGAGTGCACCTACCTACATGCAAAAAATATAGTCACACACATATAAAATAAAATAATAACTGAAAAAAATCAGAAAGAAGACAAATAAATTACTTAACACCACAACTCAAGATGCTGAAAAGGCAAGAACAAATCAAAACCAAACCATGTAGGTGAGAAGAAATAACAAAAATCAAAGCAGAAATTAATGAAAACAAAGAAAATAATACGAAAAAATTAATGAATCTAAGAGCTGGCTCTTTAAAAAAATAAACAAGATAGACAGACCCTTGTCCCAGTTATCCAAAAGAAAGAAAGAGCAAATCCAGTTGACAACATCAGAAATGAAAGGGGAAACATCACAACAGACACACACACACACACACACACACACACACACACACACATCCAGAACAGTGTAAGGGAATTCTTTTAAAATCTATACTCCATTAAATTTGAAAATCTAAAAGAAATGGATGATTTTTTAAAGACATGGACATGACCAAACTTAAACCAAGAAGAGTTTAACATCTTAAAAAGGCACATAACAAATAAGGAAACTGAAACAGTAATATAAAACTTCCAGACTGAAAAAAGCCCAGGCCCAGATGGATTCACAGCAGAATTCTATCAGACACTAAAAGAAGATCTACAACCAATACTGCTTAATTTATTCACAAAAAGTAACAGAGGGAGAACTCCCAGACTCCTTCTATGAAGCCAGGATCACTCTAATATCAAAACCAGATAAAGACACAACAACAACAAAGGCCCAGAGCTTAATGAACATAGATGCAAAGATTCTCAAGAAAATACTCCTAAACTGCATACACACACATCAAAAAGATCACCCACCACAATCAAGTTGGCTTTATTCCAGAGATGTAGAGATAATTAGATATATGTAAGTCAATAAATGTGATAAAACATATAAAATGGACTTAAAGACAAAAATCACGTGGTCCCTCAATAGATGCAAAAAAAGGCCTTTGACAAAATCCAATATGCATTCATGTTAAATGTTATAGAGGGAACTGGACTGGAGGGAATATACCTCAGCATAATTAAAGCTATACACAACAAACCCTCTAGCAACGGGGGTAGAGAGCATGCTAGTCTACCTTTCAGCTCTCACCAGTGAAGCCACAGAGCGCAATGCACAGAGAAGGTCACAACTCACTAAGTTTTAGAGAACAAGAGACTGCAGTGTGTCTCCTTGGATAGGACTCCTGTATTAAATCTCACCCACCCACAGCTCAGGGACCTTTGCGGAAGAGGGGGCAGAAGGGCTGTAAGAGCCAGGGTTTGTCCATGAATATAGGGAAACAGAGTCTTTCAGGACGTTTGGAGCCTTGCTCATTTGAACTTGTGGAAATGGTGGCATCGAGCCTAAGACCCACGCCAACTCAATCAGTCAAGGGCCTGGAGCGGAGCGAGGGAATGGGCAGCTGGCTGGCCCTAGTCTAGGAACTGTTAGAGACTTATTACTACTGAGTGAGGGAGAGTCGGCCTTACTTACAACCTCTAGATAGGCTGACTAGATTCCAGTGAAAGAACTTGCACTGAAAGACATCTGGGTACAAATGTTCAACTGGATGGGACTTGACATGTATGGCAGAACACATGCCATCCAGTGGGGAGGGGACATGCATTGGGGAGGAAGGCCTAAATTTGATTAAGAATTGTTGTATTAAATATTTAAAGCTCAATTTTTAAAAAATTTTTTAAAGAAATGTCACCAGGCAAGCACCTTTCTTTTCTTTATATTTTATCATTTTTATTATATGTGTATAAATGTTTTGCCTACATGAATGTAAGTGCACCAAGTACATACAATGCCTTGTAGAGACCAGAGGAAGGTGTCAGATCGCCTGGAACTTGAGTTACAGTCATTAACTGCCATGTGGGTGCTGAGAATCAAACCCAGGTCCTCTGGAAGAATAGCACATGATCTTAACTAATGAGTCATCTCTCCAGCCCCAGCAAGCACCCTTTTGTTGGTTTTCTAATCAGTGTTCCGTTTGAGACAAGATACTTAGACACCATGCAAATATCTTGGCCTAAACTGTGACTGTAAAACTAGATCCAGGAAGGAAGCAAGCTAAACTGACTTCAGCTGTGAAGGATGTCATGTAGACATCATTTCCAGACTCATTACCAACTCACTGTTGTTAGAATTTAGAGAGCAAGAAGGAAAACAGAGGAGAAAATAGACCAATGCCAGACTTTCAACAGGACAAGACTGCATTTATTCAAGCTCAGTGAGTTACAGAGGCCTTCCCACCGGATGGAAAGCCACTGCACTGCATACACTGTGTATAGGGAGTTAGAGATCAGATATGGACAAGGCATGAGGAAGCAAATGCTCTACATGTCTCAGTTTCTGAGGCCACTTGCTCAAGGAGGACAAGCTGTCTTGAGCAGAGCCTGTTCCCTCTGAGTGCCAGGCGTGGCCCATCCAGGTTTGATTGATTGATTGATACAGTTAGTAACAGTCTCAGAGGCAGATAACCTACAGCAGCAGTTCTGGAGAGAGAAGACTGCCAGCAGTTTCAGAGGAATTCTAGTTTTCTGCAACCAGGGAATTCTATCAACTGTAACAAGATAAAATTCCCACCCACCAGCACACTTGACCAGGCCTGCTTCTGGCCCATATGAGAATCTCAGGGGCTAATCCAACTGTCTTGCCCAAAAGTTATAAATAGTCCAGTTAAAAAAAAAAAAGAAAGAAAATTCTTTCCCTTCCTCCCCTTACTCTTAAAAGGGACTTTTACTCTTTGGTCTGATGAGAAATGGGTCTGTGAAATCTCTCCAAGCGTCTCCACGTTTTCTGGCCAAACATTTCCTTCAGCTACCATAGAGCTGGCTTTGCTCTGAGGTCCATAAGAGTAAGAACCCAGTTTGAGCCAGATACAGCAACAAAAGAATTATCCAACACCCCCCCCCCACCACCACCACCACCACGAGGCCTGAGGACTCAGGTTGCAGAGTAGGAAGCTTGAGAAACGAGCGCCTTGGGAAGATTGCCTTCTCTAAAGCCAGCAGGAGCTATGGCAGTGTGACATGTCATCTCAGACTAGGGTCTGCACATCCGTCCAGACCTCCCACGGGTTAGCATGCCTGTTCTCAGCATAGTGAAGAGTCCTGCTAGGCCTGTGGAAGATGGAAACCATCCTGGTGCCACCCTAGGAGATCCAAACACCCGCTGAGAGTGTTCCAAGGGTTCCTCAGAGCCGTGTGTTCCCAGCGCACTCCCCCAAAGTACTTCCCAGGCCCTGGCAGGGCTACAGTGGCGCACTCTGTGTACCATGCCAAGTCACCCAGAGCCTGAGCATCCTCAAAGGAGCTTACAAACAGTCCCAATGATCCCAGTGGCCTTTTCTCAGCTCTGCCCACACTTGCCCCATTCTCAATACTCTTAACCAGGAAACCCTCAGCAAGCTTTGGGGTCTCTGGAACATACTTTGTTTTTCTTTTCGTTTTCGGTTTCCTGTGAGTCACGTGATAGCAGCAGTTCAAGCTGTACAAAGCCTGCAAGAGCCATTATGTAAGGTTTGCAGTCGTGTCCTAATCCCAGGGGAAATAAACAGCAGTCAGCGCATGTAGACTGCTAGAAGACCTGAGACATCACTTAAAGAAACCTTTGCATCTTGCTTCAGGGACAGAACATAGTGAAAATTAGACAGGATTTGGTAATAAGGGTTGAAAACCTGCAAAGGGGATGGAGCGGGGTCAGCAGGCCTCTATCTTAAAGATGGATTCCGATTTTTTTTTAATGTGACATTTTCAGTCCTACAATGGTGTCTTAGTCTGTATTTTTTTGTGGTTACCTGAATTCTAGAGGCTGAATAATTTATAAAGAACAAAGTTTATTCAACTCACAGTCCAGCAGGGGGACAGTCTTGTAGCAAAACTCAAGTCATATTCTAAGGTAAGGCGGTCATAGAAATGTCGCCTTTGTCGTTTTCTACTGACAAGAAGCACATTACAGTGCCCATAGCACTCATGAGAGGGTGACCCAGGGACACAGACACCGGAAGGGAGGGTCATGGTGGCCCTCTGGCAGCCTACCAGCCACAACACCTAATCTGATTATTGCTGGAGTCCTCCTGACCCACACTGTCTTGTGATTCCACAGTAACTTCTGTCTCCGATGAGGTCTTGTACACTCTGACAAGGCACTTTTCCACTCACTGATTCCCTGTGTCCTTACCTGCCCCAGTGCTCCATGCACAGAAGAGCAAAAGGTCAACCTTTCCGCCAACCCTCTCCCAGTCTGGACTTTCTATTTGGGACTAGGTAAAGATGAGAGAAATTTACAAGGGTAGGTCTCAATAAATCTATTTGCTTTCCAGCTTTCAGCATCTCATAAAGAAAATGTTTATAGACTTGGCAATCGAATGAAACCATTATTCTGTTTAAAACTGAAATCAAGTCTTAGATTTTATTTGTACCTTGTGTCAGCCTAAGGTAACTTACATGCAAAAACAATTTAGCTATTATTTCACTGAATCGTTTAGCCAAGAGAAAAGATATATTGAATTCATGCACACAGCACGCTGAGACCTCATGAACTCCCCACGGAATGAGTATTATTGCCTCCACTTCAAAGGCAAGGAAATGGATCTTGGTCTCAGTAATTTGTTCTTGACTGCATCAGATCTCACATTGTGATCTTCCCATCCCAGCCACACTATACTTTCTGGGCAGGAAAACAAACTCCCATGTGGCTCTGATCCCACACCCAGTCAGACATGCAGCATCTCAGACTGGAGTTCCCGGTTCTTTCTTGCCTCCGCCACCCTATCTGGTTGATAGAGTGACCCTGGCAAACAGCACAGGGCACTGAGCATACAAACAGCAGAAGTTGGAGCCAAGCACAGAGATGATGAACTGTAGCTTGAACAAAATTTATGAGTGTGTAATAGGACAGTTACCCTCAGTATACTCAGGGATTGTTACAAACCCACCCCAAAACCTACCCTCTACCTACCTCCAGGTACCCAAATCTTCAGATGTTCAAGGCCCTTACACAAAATAATGTATGCAGCGTTTGCATGCCATCTGCTCGCATTCTGTCTCCTTGAAACCATTTCGAGATGACTTGCAACCCTAACCCTGCACATCACTTCATTTGCATCACCTCAACATAGTCCTCAGCATAAGTTTTGCTTTTTGGAGCTTTTTTGGAAGTTTTCCCCTAAATATTTTCCGTCCCTAGGCTTCACTGACTCTATGGATGGGGAGGTTTTGGATATACCTGGATGATCCATCCCACTTCCTCCCCAGTTAAAGTGTCCCCCGCTTTCCCATTTCTCCTGGGGTAACACTGTCTTCTACTACTTTCCTTTCTTGCCCCCATGGTTCCTGCCCCATTTTCCAGGCTCCTGTGGTTACATCAGGATACACACTTACATCTAAGCATATGGCACAAGATCCACACATGAGAGGAAACACATCTCCCTTTCTTTACCTTGGTCTGTGTTACTTCACATGGTATAATTTAGTTCACTTCGGATAAGTTTAGTTCACTTAGATTTCATTTTTCTTTACTGCTGAATAGAACTCCATTGTACAAATGTACACATTGTCATTATCCATTCATTGACTGAGGGACATTTAGGTCCTTTCCATTTCCTAGCTATTGTGAAAAGAGCAGCAATAAACATGGCTGAGCCAGTGTCTCTGTGGTAGGGTGCTGAGTCCTTTGGGCATATAGCATCATATTCATTTAGGGTCATGTTCTCTTGATCTTAGCTATTCTGACTGGGATGAGATGAAGTCTTAAGTAGCTTGAATTTGCATTCCCTAATTACTAAGGATGTTGAACACTTCTTAAGGTATTTCTTATCCATTTCTAGTTTTTCTTTTGTGGTCTCTTCAGATTTATAGGCCATTTTTTAATTGGGTCATTTGTTTTCTTGATTCTTTGTTTTTTGGGTTCTTTGTATATCCTGAATACTAATCCTCTGTCAGATGTGTAGCTGGTAAAGATTTTCTCTCACTCTGTGGACCTCCTCTTCCCTTCCTTGGTTGTTTCTTTTGCTGTGCAAAAGCTTTTTCATTTAATGAGGACCCATTTGCCAATTATTCTTAATTCCTGAGTAACTGAGGTCTAATTTAGAAAGTCCTTTCCTGCCTATGTTTTCTTCTAACAGTTCCAGTATTTCATATTTCCATTTAAGGTGTGTTATCCTTTTGGAGTTGACTGTTGTGCAGGGTGATATATATGAGTCCAATTTTTATTCTTCTACAGGTGAAGATTCCGTTTTCCCAGCACCATTTATTGAAGATGCTGTCTTTCCTCCAGTGTGTAATCTTGATACTGCAGTCAAATATCAGGTGGTTGAAATTGAAAGCACTCATGGCTGAGTCTTATATTTTGCTTCATTGACCTGAATGTCTGGTTTTGTGCCAGTATAATGCTGTTTTTATGACGATAGCTATGTCTATAGTTTGAAACCTGGTATAGTAATCCTTAGGCATTGCTCTTTGTGCTCAGGATTGCTTTGGCTATCTGGGTCTTTTCTGATTCCATATAAATTTTAGGATGGATTTTTTTCTAATTCTGTGAAGAATGTGATGGGGATTTTGATTGGGATTTCATTGAATCTATAAATTGTTTTTGATAGGATGATCATTTCACAGTAGTTATTCTACCAGTCACAAGCACAAGAAGTCTTTTCATCTCCTTGTGTCTTCTTCTATTTCGTTCTTCAAACACTTTAATTTTTCATCTTAAGAGAGCTTCGATATCTTTGGTTAGATTTATTCCTACACATTTTTGAGGCCATTGTGAATGGGAATATTTTTAAACAATTCAAAGAATCAATTATTCTAAGAGTTGGTTCTTTGAAAAGATAAATAAGATAGACCCATAGCCCAGCTAACCAAAAGAAAGAAGAGCAAATCCAAATCACCAAAATCAAAGATGAAAGGATACATATCCCAACAGACACCAGAAAGATCCAGAACATTATAAGGGAAATTTTTTAAAGCATATACTTTTATTAAACTAGAAAGCCTTAAATAAATAGATGAATTTCTAAATTCCATGGAACCATCAAAGTTAAACCAAGAAAAGATCAACATGTCCCTAATGAACAGAGATGGAAAAATACTTGCAAATTGCATATAGACACATATCAGAGATACCATCCATCATGGTCAAGTTGGCTTTTTTCCAGAGATGCAGGGATGGTTCAATATAAGTAAGTCAGTAAATGTAATAAATCATATAAATGGACTTATATAAAGACAAAAAACACATGATCATCTCAATAGACACAAACTAGTTTTGACAAAACCCAGTATGTCCTAAAGGGAACTGGACTGAAGGGACACACCTCAACATAATTGAGGTTATATACAGCAAACCCACAGCGAATTAATTCTAAATAGAGAAAACTCCCAAGTATTCCCATTAAAACCAAGAACCAGAAAAGCCTGTCCACTATCCCCACTTTTTTTCAATATAATGTTTGAAACTCTAGCTAAAGCACTAAAACAAGAGAAGGAAATTAAAGGGGTGCTATCAGAAAAGAAGAGGTTGAATGATCCCTATTTGAAGATGACTATGTTATACATAAGAGATCCCAAAAATCCTATCAGAAAACTTCTAGATAGAAATGATCAACACTTTCAGCAAAGTAGCAGAAACAAAATCAATATACAGAAGTCACTAGCTGTTCTATATACCAATAGCAAGCAGTTAGAGAAAGAGATCACAGAACCTGTGCCACTGAATTAGCCAACTGGGTAAGAGTGTGAGGCCATATTCTGATCCCTCAGAGTGAGGCCGTGTTCTGATCCCTCAAAGGAGTGAGGCACAGGACCCATTTGCATTAGAAATTAAAACCCGGTGGGACCCTTGCAGGGTGTGCTTGTTTGCTGGATTTAAAGTGACTTTGCACCCTTTGGCAGGAGTAAACTTTTTTGCCTCACCAAAATTCTTTGGATTAAACATTCATTTTCTTGGTACCCCAGACCCATTTCTCATACTACCCTTAGTGAAATGAGAGGAAAAGAGAAAGAAGAGACAACTCCGGGGCTTATTTCTAGAATAATCTGTTTATCAGCTCATTTTCTCAATTTTAATATTTATTTTTATTTTTCATGTGTGTGTGTGTGTGTGTGTGTATCATTGTGTCAGTTACCATCATGTCTCACCACTCCGGGCCAGCCCTAGTGGACTTTGGGGGGCCAGCCCGAGAGGCTGGGAACGAGTCAAACCGCAGACTCCGGGAGTTGGACAGGAAGCAGGCCAAGTGCCTGGCACTGCAAACTCGTTTATTGAACAGGTGCACAAGCTCTTATAGGCCTGGATAGCCAATGACCTTATGGGGTGGGGTTCCAAATACAGCCAATAGTAAGTTTGTCCCCAGGTAAGCAGGTTCTTTCCAGGTGCTGGTCTCACAACTAGCCAGAGCAGAATGCCACACCCACAGGAGCCATTCCTCTATTCCTCCTAACAGGTGGCTTAGCTAGGCCCACCTTACATTACACCCAACATGTGTGTGTGTGTGTGTGTGTGTGTGTGTGTGTGTGTGTAGGTGCCTGTAGAGGCCAGAAAAGAGACTCAGATCCCTTGGAGTTGGAGTCAAAAATGGTGTAATGTTGACAACAACATTAGTTCTGGGAACTGAACTAGAGTCCTCTGGAAGTACACCAAGCATTCTCAAACACTGAATCATCTCTGAAACAAAAAATGTAATATTTTTGTTTCATTGCTTTTTAAGTGTATGTGTTTGCATGTGTGTGACTGTGTGTGCACGCCACATGTGCAGAGGTGCTGGAGGAGGAGATAAGAGGGAGTAAGATCACCTAGAGCCATTCAACATGGGTACTGAGACCTGAACTCAGATCCTCCAGAAAAACAGTGTGCCCTTAACCACTAAGTCATCTCTCCAGCACTTCACTTCACCCTTTAAAATATGACTATTACTAACCTACAGTGAATTAACTTTCTCCAGGCTGGTACTTGAGAAAACAAACAAGAGATCAACAAGTTTACCATCCTTTCTCTAGGAACATCATGGCATTGAGAACAATTGGAATATATATATATATATATATATATATATATATACATACATGTAATATACATTAACCTATAATATAGTATACATATATGATTAATGATGGATTTTCATGAACCTAAAAGAACTGAGTTTGGCAGATTCTGGACTTGTCTTCTATCCAGAGAGCAGCCTCGCACCTCCTCAGCCTACAGGACACTTGATGAAGCAGCTGGAGGCAACACCCGGGTGGGGTCAGGACACAGCCACCACTGTGGGTTCAATACTCAAACAGGTTCATTCTCCTGAGAGACATGGTCACCAGCAACATGAACAATTTGCCATTTTGCTATCTGAGGAGAATCCTAGACCTCCAGGAAGAACCCTTTTGTAATTTGAATGGGCAGTGTCCCCCATGGACTCAAGTATTTGAACACCTGGTATATGGTTCCCCAAATCCCTCTCCCATGAAAGCACACAAATGCCTGTAGCAGTTGTTGCTCAGAGCTGGGCTTGAATCGCTTCTTCTTGAGCCATGTCACCAGAAAACAGACCACACTGTTCATTTCCCATCCGTACACTCTCCATCACTCCTGCCTGGAAAGGACCCCCAAACTGCCAACACAAGACCCAGTGCTGAGCCAGGCGTCCAGGGTGAGCAGAGACAATCAAACAAAGGCTTCTTACACTGAACACAGGGAGAAAACAGAATTCTCTCAACAGACTTCAAGATAAACCCGCAAGTCAAAACTCCAAAGCACATGGGAAAAAGATAGATGAGAAAGCCAGTCAATGATTCAGACACTGGAGATATAAATTCACTGTTGTCAGAGTGCAAATAGAACATCCCCATCATGACTTTAAAATAAGAATATTTAATATTCAAGCAGAATATATGAACAAACAAGAATAAAAGTATGATTAAAATGGAGGCTTCTGATTAAAAACAGATGGATATGGGAAAGATTAGATTAGAAAGTAGTAAATAAAAATGTCTAGACTATTTCATAGAAAATTTAAGTGTATATAAAGGCACTATATAACCCAGTGTTTAGTAATCTGACTAGAAAGACTGTCAGATTCAGACAAGGGAATATATTTCTGTGAATTGGAGTCGTTTCTGGAAACTTCTAGAAGAATTTACTTATACCAGTCCTGTGTATTCATAACAAAAAGCCACCTAGATGGAATGAATTTCCCACATATGTTCCAGAATTCTGCTCCCATTTATAACAGCTTTAAAAATCCTTTGCAACAAAATCCTCTAAGTTCAAAAGGTAATATAGCTCTCTCACTTAAAAAGGAGGAAAAAGGCCAGGGAGCAAATGGAACACTTGTGTAATGTATGTAGTACTGTAGGGCATGTAAAATGCTGAGGCCACTGGAGAGCACTATAAAGGTTCTTCAAATAGATAGAATTACCCCATGATAATTCCTGCAATTCCACTCCAAGGCGCATATCCAACAGAATTTAAAGCAGCGATTTTAATAGATATTCATATACAAATGTTCATATCAACATTATTCACAAAAGCTGAAAAGTAGAAACAACCCAAATATTCATCAATGGACAAATGGGTAATAAAACGTGATACACATACCAAGGAATGGTCCCTTAAAAGGGAGGTGCTAATATATGGTAGAACATGGATGATCCTTGGAGCTGTGTATGTTAAATGGGAGAAAAATAGAAAAGACAAATGCCCCGTTTACATGATACCTGCAAGGTCAATTCATCATGCAGAAAGGAAGTGGAGTGGTGGCCCCCAGGGACGATGGGAAATGTTTAATAGGGACAGAGTTTCCGTTTAGGGGATGCTGAGACCAGACGGTGCCCTTCTTTAAGTTACTGTGTAAAACATGGTGGTTTTTCAGGCTGTACCTTGTCCTAAAAGACTCCATCTTAAGGTAGTTTTTGTAAGGTGTGAATGAAACCCCCAACAGTTTCAGACTCAGGAAGAAACCTGGAGCCAGAGCTTATCTAAGCCTTGCAGATAAGACTTCAGATCCCAAATTCGCAAAGGACACTGGGCTTCCTTGGCAGATAAGATTCAGGACTCAAGGAATTCATGAACAGCTCTGAAAAAGGACTACTTCCTGGCCAGAAGCTTGCCTTAAACATCAATCAGATGTTATGGCAACCACCCTCCCCTAAAAGCCAGGAGGGGGGTGAAGGTTTTTAAGGCTTTGAGGACTTGGACAACCGGATGCTGGCTGGCGCTGCACTGGGCTTTGAGACTCAGACTTGGGCTGAGCTCGCTTCCCTGGTTCCCTGGAGCCCCAGCCCCAAGATGGGGGTGAGGGGACTAGCCTCCTCCCATCTCTTCACGGAGGCTAGCCCCCTAGGGGGGCTAGCATTTCTCCACTCGTGGGTGCGGAGGAGCTAGTCCCATCTGGTCTTCTCTCAATAAAGCTGGGTCCTGTTAGCTGCCAGCGGAGTCTGGTCCCTTCTGTCTGCTGCGTCTCTTGAACCCAAAACCTGACAGTTTTTAACTCCATTTTGAGGGTAAAGGAAGGTTGTAAGACACGGTGGGGCCACAAACACTACTATCTGTCAGTCACCACTCATACAGCACAGGCTGACAAATGACATTCCTGGGAGCAGAAAGGGTACTGCTCTATAAATGTATTGGATTGAATTCACACTGTAAACGCTCATGGGTGTATTAAAATCATAATAGGGAAACCAGCCCAAAAATGCATAGAGCATGCCAGACTCAGGAAAGAGTGTAGCTTCTTCTCTGGGATCCCACAAAGGTGTGGACACCTAACCTTGCAAAGGCAATGGCCCCACTCTGACGTGTGATCTGACACCTGTGTGCACATCAAGAACCAATAGACAAAGAACTCCCAACTGTCCCTAGGCTTTCAGCTCTGCTCAGACCCTGCTATTCACGTGGCCTGTTTGCTTGCCGTGTACCCATCCGCCTGATCACACATCTGGATTTGAACTTGTGCTTCTTGCTCCGACCCGGTTGTGCCCTCTCTTCTCTGCAGCAGACTGCATTTTCACTTCGACCATAACTCTCCCTCGGCCTAATCTTTACAGTAACAACTTCCTTTCTGCTGGTGATTTGGGTTTATTATCTTATTAATACCACTCTACATGTATTTCTATCAGTCCACTTCCAGAACCTCTTGAACTAAGTTGTAGCCTCTTTAATTTATATTCTGTAAACTACATATGTACCAAGGATAGATTGGTTGATTTACATATTATGCCTAATATGAGAGTTAATACTGATAAGAAAGCAAAAAGCATGCTCCAAAGATGAGTGGTGGTAACGGTTGCACAGCAGTATAAACGTGCCTAACGCATACCCTAAAAAATGGTTGAGTGGGAAGAATGAGGTTATGTGACTACTACCACAATTTGTAAAGAAAAGAAGAAACATACATGAAGGATCATTTTCCTGCCAACAATTAGAGGCCTTCTAAATGATACATAGTGAACCAACTCCATCCATCTACATTAACACTTCATAGACCTGCTTTACATCTCTTGTTAAGCCTGGATTAGGACAAAATTCAAAATTCACTGTTATGATAAATGTGTGCTGAACATTCCCAGAAAAAAGCATGCATCTTCAAGCTGAACCTTCTGCAAGGCTTATCAACTGATTAGAACTTCAGTGATTGTGGGAAGTTTGGAGTTTGGCAGGTCCAGAACCTAATTACAATTTATGTTGGGCGATCTTTAGCCTCCTAAATAGTTGCTCCTTGCCCACCTCTGTGTCTGACCTAACATTCTGTGACTAACAGGTTAAAAACTTTTTGGATTATGCGCTAGCTTCCACCAACCAAAAGACCGAGTGCCCTCAGACAGCAGTGGAAGCACAGAGCTGAGATCTCTCTTTCGCTGTAAGCTCCTCCCTAATGTTTCTACCAGTGTATTTGAAAAGTGCTGTGATGTATGCCTTTCTTTGTTCTGCTATTATAAAAACCTCATGGAATTTTTTCCATATTGGAACATGAAATTTGGCATAACCTGAATCTGTGTTCCTGGGCCATGTGTTCATATTTGGCTCCAGAATAACTATCTCTTATCCACTTTGAGACAATAGCTGTGCTTTTGTGTCCAGAATACCATATATGAAAAGGCCTACAGTATAGAATCCTTTTTTTGAGACAGGGTTTCCCTGTCAGCTGTGGCTCTCAACTGTCTGGAACTCTCTACGTAGAGCAGGCTTGTCTAAAATTCACAGAGATTCAAATACCTCTGCCTCCCAAATGCTGACTGAGATTAAAGGCATGCTCCACTACATCTGACCTTCAAATGCCTCTTTTCACATGATGAAGCAAGAATCTACAATTACAGGTGAAGAAATCAAGGCAATCTGCCAGAGGTATCGTAACTAGTGACTGTGCTCAGATTTAAGCTCCTGATAGTCCTAATCCATCTCCAACCATGAGCCTCAGAGAAGGGTGCTCCTTCCTGCTCTCCAAGGCAGAGCCACAGAGTCCAGCTCCGTCCTTGTATCTGCACACAGGCTGCAGCCCACTCTGTCTTATAGGGCTCTCTAAAGGTGTGCTAGCTTTGAAGTGGGTTTCAGTGCCTGGGGGAGGGGGGTGGACACCCACGGCTCAGGGACCACTGTGGAGGAGGGCGTGGAAAATCTTTAAGAGCCAGGAGTGGTGTATGACTATAAGAAAACAGTCTTACAGGTTTCTGGAACCTTGCTCATATGAATTTCCAGCAATGATGGCAGCATGCACAGGAGCCATGAAAATTCAGTCAGATAAAAACCAGCATAGAACTGGGAAAATAGGAGACCCCCCCGCAACCTTACTCAAAGAATTTTTGGCAGCTGATCACTGCAGGGTGAGAAAGAATTGATCTTCTTTAAGAGAGTGATGCCAGATAGGCTGAACAGGCTCCAGTGGATGATTCACACTGAGAGACAGCTGGGAACACAACTTGACTCGATAGGCTTTAACATGAGACAGGAATGGAATCCTGTGGGCAGGGCATGGAGGTGTGCGTATAAGGGAGGTCTAAATATGATTAAAATGCATTGCATGAAATCCACAAGATTCAAAAAAAATACATTTAAAAGAAAAATATCCTGGGTCCAAAGTTGGAGAAGATGGTAGCCAAGCAACACAAGAAGGTCGTGATGTCCAAGGTAGATTCTGGCAGTCACACAGCCTCACCTTTGACTATGAGGTGTAGACTGAGCCATGCCTACTGTGATGGCCATCAAGAATGGAAATGTGGTGAACAAACTTGTGGATATCAAAGACCAGGCCCAGCTGAACACCTTCCTAAAGAAGTTGTCTGGCAGTCAGACAGGGAGGCATCCTGGGCATACCTGCTTACTTGAGAGCCTCTCCTGAGAAGAGCCCAGGAAAACTCACAGCCTCCCTGGACCATCAACCCTGTCTTCCGCTCCCCCACCAGGCCCTTGTGCAGCAAGGCTTTGGCCACAGGAAGTCACCCTGCAGAGATGGCCCTCTGGGTCGGTCGGGGTAGCTGGCAGAGGAGACATGCTACTGACAGTCTGGGGGTGTCATCTCCTGCATGCCTCCCTTTTTCTGCTCTCCCTAGGGGGTCTGCTGCTGTTCCCTGAGATGCCAGAGAAGCCTAGCCAACCTGCAGTGTGACTGAGTAGGCTGAGGTGGCTTGGTCCTCAGGTCCTCATCTTCACAGTCCCCTCTGATCGCTCAGTCTGGCTCATTTGCCTCTGGCATTTTCCTCTCCTGCAGTTTGTGGGGGATGGGGGGAGGGTGTTGGGGGGATAAGAAACTAAAGAAGAGAATGACCTTTCTCCAGGATCTGTAGTAAAGAACTTTAGTGTGGGGGGCGGATAGGGGACCACATAAGGAAGCACCAGGGTCCATTAGAAAAAGAGGAAGAAAACTACAAACAAGAGTCTGGACATGCATGCTGAGGATGAGCTGATCGCAAGGGCTGTTCCTAGTTTGCTTTGGCCGTGGAGCCACTGAACAGGAGAATAGCGGTTTAGAGCAGAAGAGCTAGGAAGACGATGTGACTGGGACATGGGTGGGAGACTAGCTGGTTGTGGGACTGTGGGACTAGCATCTGAAGAGTGAGCTTCCAGGTGACCTGTTTACTATCCCTAGTAACTGGGTAATCCTAGAGGAGCACTTCCCCTAGAGTCAACAAGATCTCAGAAGCCAAAGCCTCAGAAACATGATAAATGTCCACTGCTCTCCAGGACTGAGTGAGAGGCTGGCCTCAACTGGTTTCTGAGATCTTGGATTTTGGAGGTTCGCACTCCCTTAACTGAAGAGTGGGAGGGCTGAGGAGCACCAGTCAGGCGATGCATCTCACTAGAAGAACAGTTGTCCTGGGGGTTTGGGATTATACTACCACAGCCAGTAACACCCTGGGCACTAAGCTGCTAGAGAGCTTCCCAGGCAGACAGTGCTGTGATTCCGCTTAGAGAAGATTCTGGAGGCTTGGGCTGGATTGCCCCCAGAGATTGGCCCCATGCATCTTCTTCCTTTGCTCAGTTTGTTTGGTATATTTTTCACTATAACAAATCATAGTCACAAGTATCACTGTATATTCTATGAGTTTTGATAACCTGGTTTAATTGCTTCTTAGTCCCTAAGATTCAAGATCTCTATCATAATTGTTGTTTGGACTTCCAAATACCATTTGATGCTATTTAACTTCTTGCATTTCCAAAGGCCGAATTCAATATTCCCCTAGAAATTATTATCATCCTAGAGATATGTGGAACTGAATGCACTGTCTAATTTCTTCCCAGGTACTTAGACTCCTCTAATTAGTCTGAGTACTTAAATCCCAGGTAAGGAATTAATTCATGGTCAGGGATTAATCTAGGCTGCTACTAATGATGTCCAGAGAGACCTATGTCCATTTACAATTCCAGAAGGAACTAAACCCATAGGAAGGAAAAAATAAAATAAAATAAAAACTGGAAATCACTTTGAAAAATGGCTAGAAAGCAGTAGGCATGTACATCCACTCGACTTTCCTACAGAAGCAGAACCTGCAATATGCTGGTCCTCAGGGAGGGCTTCCATGGCATGTCCAGCTTGATTCATCCAAGTCCTGTGCCCAAAGTGTGTGGTGTCTTCAGCAATAGCATCTTGCCTTCAAGTTATAGGAGGCAACCAAAGGCAATAGCAATAACCTATATTATTTTGGGAGTCTCTTTGACTACCCTGACCAGCAATTCAAAGGGAGGTTTCCCATACCTGGCAATGAGAGTCAGTAAGATGGTTTCCCTGTGGCTTGAGGGGTCAGAGATCCTAGAGGAGAACCTACTATTGCCATTTCCCTAATCCAATATAATTTCTAAATACTTATCCTTAAACCCGCAGATAAGTATAGCTCTCACCCATCATCAAAGAAGTTTATTTTTGGAATAGATGGAGACAATTACAGTGAGCCACAGAGACAGTGAGTGACCGTGTGATACGGTCCAACTGATACATCTACAATGCAATCCCCACACCTAAGTTTCAGGAAACATCATGGAAGGATGGAGAGAAAGATTGTAAGAGCCAGAGGACCAGTATGCAAGCTGCCAGAGAGTCTTCCACACATGACAGGGAAGCTGTCACACACGGAATCTCAACAATACGGTGGCCTAAACCAGACCTGCATGTTGACAAATCAGTTGACATGCAGCTATTGATGAGGGAAAATTTGCAAGTTCCCACTTCTAGATGAGGAGCTACAAGCAATCAATGCATGCCGAGACATGGAGAATCAGTTTTCTCCAAGGATGAGCTCCCTGATAGGTTATCCAATCCCAAGTGGTCAGCACTAAACACAGGTACATACTAACAACACTAAATGGTCCCAGTAGGTGGTTTACAGACACACATAAATGGAACAATAATAATAAAGGTCAGGAAACTGAGAGGAAGAAGGGGGAGTGTGGGGGGAGTTACAGAAGAGGGAGGGGAAGGCAGAAATGATGTAAATATTTTGTATGTACCATAGAAACAAGAGAAGTTCACTCAAGGGTAACAATAACACATTTGAGAAACTATCACTTTCATATATTCATTTTAAAAAATGAAGTTAACTGACAATAATGCCTGTTGGTGGCATCTGAAGAAAGGATCAGCCTTGAGAATTCTAAGCCAACAAAAGATGAAAAAGTTCATCTTTGGTGTATCAGGGCCACAAGAACACTTGAAGATAGGCAGTTAAAGGGGCAATGCACTGCAGTAACCAAAAGAAAAAATATCTGCAGGAAGACAGACTTCCATATGCACTTTAAAGACGCTGGAAATCTCAGCTAATGTATTTTAAGAGAGTTCTCCTTTCTCTCCAGAGAGAGCCCTGGATGCCGATTCTGCACATTGATGGAATGGGTACAGATTTTGCTCTCAGAGCAAGAGGTGCTATTTCCTGAGCTAAGTAGAATGAGAGGATGTGGTAGTTTTCACTCAAATTCACAATCTGAAGTCAGACTCCTGTGTACATATTTTAACCATAAAGTGCTCCCATTGGCCTAGTGTGTCTGTCCTGTGGCTTCATGTGCTCCAATATGGCTTGCTTAGCTGCCCTTTATTGGCTCACAGTTCTGTCTTTGTAGAAATAAGCTCCTCCTCCAACACTGAAATATCTCTGTTGGCCAATGTACCAAACATGGAAGCCAGTTTAGTATCCCATGAACATTTTCTGACCCACACTCATATGACCTCCTGAACAGGCCGTTAATTATAGAAATGAACTTTGGTAATTCAGAAGAAATTTAGCAGAGGATATTGAAATACTCAAGGTACCTCTCAGGGCCTGGAAAGCCAGCAGCTGAGATGGTATGTCACAAACATCCCAGGGAGACCTACAGCCACTGGCTTTCAGCTACTATTCACAAGCTGGGCTCAGAATCCATCTCTAGAAACTATGACTGCCTACTGGTCACAGCTGGGACAGAACATTGCCCATACTGTCATCCGCACCCTGAAGTGGTCCTCCAGCTCTTGTCTCTTTGGGACACTAGCTCCAAAGGCTGGTCTGGATGTTTCCAATAGAGGAAGCTTAGGTAACTGTAATGACTAATGTCATAATGATTAATTTTATATGTCAACATACGGTAGGCTATAGAATCTTACTGTTTGGCCAAACACTCGTGTAGATGTGGTTCTGAGGCCTTCTTCAGATTTGATGAACTTTTATGTCAGCAGACTTCGAGGAAAGCAGATTGCCCTTCATAATGTAGATGGACCCCTTATAATCAACCAAAAGCCTTAAAAGCTAAGACAAAGGCCCCTGGATGAGCATGAATTCCACCTTCTCGCACAATACAGAACATCTGCCTGACTTCCTTGCCTTCACACACACTCAAGGATGCAAACTCACCTCTTACCTGAATATCTATCTCTCTCTCTCTCTCTGTCAAATCAGACAAACCAAGTAAATAATCACATCTTGACAATACAAGACAAGTAAAACCAAGCCACAGGACAGTTAGTCAGTGATGTCTTCAAAAAAAAATCATACAGACAAGGGAGGAAGTTGTTAGAACCAAGATGAAGTCATAGTAGACCTGATGCAGGTCTAAACGTCAGAGTTCAAGGCCAACCTGGCTATATAGAAAGAGCGAGAAAAAGTGGAGCCACTTATGCTGACTCCCAGGAGCAACTGAAACCTAGAGGTTAAAAAGAAAGAGTCTTGGATCTGGAGAGATAGAGAGAGTAGACAGAGAGAAGAGAAGGAAGGAGAGACAGAAGGAGGGAGGGAGGAAGAGAGAGAAAGAGAGAGAGAGAGAGAGATATCAACCAGGAAAAACACTGACCAGGAAGGAGAACCAGCTTAGCACAATCATCTGGAACAGATGCTCAGTGGTATTGTTCGGAAATTAAAGGAAAGGTATTGTTAAGGGCTACAGAGTTTAAGAATATGAAACTCTGTAACACTCAGGAACATGTGAGGGCAAGTTTCTAGAGGAAGTCAAAATGGTAATAATTAAAAGTTAATAACTGACTCGAGCACAGATTGCGAAGTCTATGCATATTTCTAGATGTGTGAGGAGGGAATGAGACTTCTAGAAGTAAATGTTCTCTGAAGTCATAATGCTAAGCCAAAATTCCCTTCAGTAACAAAATTCCCCTAAGTTATTGCTTCATTAAAGTATAATGTAGGTCCCAGGGGAGCTCCACAATGGAATTATAGCTAAAATCCCTATTTAGTCTCATTTTCATTTAGCATGAATGACTGAAGTTATGAAATATATGCATTATAACTTGAAAAAATTATGTTATCCTCCATTGTTTTATTACAGTGTCAAGACGCTATGTGCAAATAAGAAAGTGACTGACTTTTTTTCTTAACTCAGAATCACTCAGGGCACAGGGTCTCTGACTTGGGGTGGGTGATTTAAATAATGGGTACTTCCTCAGATGTGCTTTAAAGCAAGAGGCATGATCATTTCTAAAGGAGAGAAAAAAGATAAATTATGAGAAGAAACTGCATTTTCAAGAGCAACCTGGACACCTGGGTTAAAAGACAAACATTCACCACACTGTTGTTGCAGTGTTCTAGAAAGTTCCATGCTGCTTCTCCAAATGGAATGATCTTCGTTTCTGATGGCCTTTGAAATGAGGATGGGCAGAGGTATTAGAGGACTGATGGCAGATTCCAAAGGTTGAAGAGATTACCGTTTTCTTCATTTCCTGCTGAGGCCTTTGTCGTACTGCCACTGTGGCCCCATGCACCTGTCACTTGGCCCTAACCTCTGCTCTAATGTCCAAGCCCTTGTCTACAAAGGCCTCCAACTCAAACCTCTGAGGTCCCAAATCCCCTTCTTTACCTACCCACTTCCTCACTGAAGCAGCAGAGGGTGGGGACGGGGAAATTTGTGCCAGCAGACAACCTCCTCCCCGGTGTCCAAGATCCCCATAATCCTCTGGTCACTTTCACCATTTCAGACTGTGTGCATTACTATGGTTAACATAGTGTTAACACAAGTCTTTTAACTTAAATATAGAAAAAAACTGCAGAGCTAGATATCTCTCACAAGGACATCCTATGGGTGTGATTCTAAGTTTTTAAACCTATGATTCCTTTAATGGACATAAATATATTTTCTCTCACCTCCCCTGAATAAGAATTATTATATATTATTGAATTGTGTAGTCCTGAAAATGAAAAGACATACCAAGAACATCCAAACAACTGGTTTACCACCACCTGGGTCCTCGCTCCCTGCATCCCACCACCCCAGCACCCCCCAGAATATAATCAGAGATCAGGGTCTGACATCTGTGCATATGTGGACCCCCTACCTAGGAAACGAAGTGTCAGGATTTGGTGGAGGAAAAAAGGTTTATTTACTGTTTCAGCCAGAACTCAGGAAAGATTCTTAGTTCTCTCCCTTTTTACTGTAGCAATGTTACAACTTTATAGAAGAAAACAAAGGTCTGGATGTAGTGGCACACACTCAGGAGACAGAGGTGGACAGATCTCTGTGAAGTCAAGGCCAAATGACTTCAAGTGGCTCACAGCTGCCTGTAACTCCAACTGTAGAAGATTAAACACCCTTTTCTCGTCTCTGCAGGCACCTGTACACAGGGCAGACAGACAGACAGACAAACAAACATATACATATACACATAAGTAAAAATAGACAATAAAAAATTTAAGGACCCCCCAGAAATGAAAAGTGAAGGCTGCAGCAAACCTGACTCCATTTTGTTAGAGAAAAACCTCTGCTATATAAGCTTGATTTCCCAGGTCCAGGAAAGACCACAAACAGTCTTTCCCACACTCATAGGAAAACACCTGCAAGGGCGTAGCCTTCAAATACCAGATGGTTTTGTAAAAACACCCTACTTAGGACTACATGAAATCTGGTCAGGTTGACCAAGGCTAAAATCAGAGACATAAACAAGACCTTGTAACATCCTTTGGTCAGCACATTCCACGGGCCCTGTAACCTTAATATGAGTAGGATGCTTTTCATGCCAGCGGGCTTCCTTAACCAATCCCAACCCTTGTCCCTCCTCTCTTTGTTTTAACCCTGTAAAAGATCACCTCACCCTCCACTCTCTTATCACCACTGTCTTATCACCGGCTTCGGCAGTGTGTCAGACTCTGGACCAAGCTCCAGCTTGTAAATAAAGACCTTTTGTGCTTGCATCGGATTTGACCTCCCTGGTGGTCTTTTGAGAGGATTCTATAACTTGGGCACAACAAAAATCTTTCTTAATAAAACAAATCAGGAAATTTTCATATGTATATTTGGCTGCTAGACAATTTCTCAGATTTCTGAGAGTCTCTGTTGAAGCAAGTCCTCTCCTGGCTCCAAGCTTTAGGATGCTGTCTTCCCCAGCAGGAGACTTCCTGGGGAAATTTTAATTCTTTAAAGCCCATTCTCTCATGAACCCATCTTCCTGTTCCGACGTCCCCTTCTATCCGTCCTCAGTCCTGAGGAATCTGCAGTGCTGTGTCTTCTACTGCTGGATTCACCTGAAATTTTCTGAAATATGTCTGTACCTGAAAGAAATGTCATGAGCATCATACAAAGAAGAGTTAAAGTCAGAAGACATAGATGATAAGAATCCTTTCTTCTTTATTTTTTAAAGATTTTTGAAAGTTTTTAGCATGCACCATGTTCATGCCTAGAACTGAGTTACAGGAGGTCTTGAGTCACCATGTGGGTACTAGTTCCTCCACAAGAAAAGTAAGTGCTCCACTGAGCCACCTCTCCAGTCCCAAGACCCTTTCTTTTTAACCTTTCGGCTTTAATTGCTCCCAGAAGGGCCAACATAAATGGTTCCACTTTTCTCGCTCTTTGTATGTAGCCAGGTTGGCCTTGAACTCATGATTCTCTGGCATTTTGACCTGCATCAGGTCCATTGTGACTCCATTTTGGCTCTGACAACTTCCTCCCTTGTCTGTATGAATGTTTTGAAGACATCACTGACTAACTGTCCTGTGGTATGGTTTTACTAGTCTCATGTTGTCAAAATGAGATTATTTTCTTGGTTTGTCTGATGTGACAATCAAGAAGTCAGTGCCCAAAAAAACCCTTTTGGCCAAATGTGAATAACTGAAAGTTTTAAGGGGTGCATTTAGGATGAGCTTACCTAGAGTTCATTTTTAATTTCTTAGATCTTATTAAAGTGCTTGTTTAGACACACTCAAATACAATGGCAATGGCAATAGTTACAAGGTATTAGGAGATTATAAAATAAAGTCAAAGAAAACTTAGTAATTTAAAAAAATAGTCTAGTTGTTTCCATTGTATATAATATTCTAACAAGATTCATACAGAAAACAATTTTTAATTTTTTTAAGTATTAGAATGGTAATGCTTGGAATGCAAAGTGTTTGGGAATATCTAATCATTTGTATTAAGAAATGATTATCATAAAAGAATTAGGAACATGCACAAAAAGTGACTGTCACTAACAATTTTAGCTTGGACTACACCATTTGGTCAAACACTTTTAAAATACTGATTTTTATTTTAATTGTGCATGTGTGTGTGTGTGTGTGTGTGTGTGTGTGTGTGTCTGTTCATGGAATGTGCATGAATGCAGTTGCCCATGGAGTCCAAAAGGGGGCAGTGGATTCCCTGAAGTTGAAGTTAAATGCAGTTGTGAGCCACCCGACAAAGGTGCTGGAATCCAAACTCAGGTCCTCTGCGAGAGCAGTATGTGTTCTGAACCAATGAACCATTTCTTCATCCCTGATCAAACATTTCTCAAGCCTTATATTTAGAATATTTGTGCCCTAGAAAATCATAAACATAAAGAGAAACTAGTAGTGACTAGTGTCACAGTTGTGTGTTTAAGTTTTTGTACATTAATTTGGTTTTTTATGAATTATGAGCAAAACACTTTGCTCATTTTGTATACTAATCTCTGGTTTGCAATGCAGCTCAATTTGGGCCACCGTAGTTTTAGTACTCAACTGTTACCTGGAACCAGAAGCTACCTATTAAATGATTAAATGATTAAAATTTAATATGATTACATATATTCTACAAGTGCTCAACTCCTAGCTGAAACCAGAAATTGTCTTGATTGCAAAGATAAATTGCTTTTGTTTAAAGCAGACAGAAATAATAATTCCTAAACTTGCCATTTTTCCAATCAATGGCATACATTTGCTTGGAGAATATTCAGTTCTACCAGATGTATAATTTTTAGTTTATCAAACACAGGCAAAAATCCCTTTAAAACATTTTAAATAGATAAGGAACTCATAAGTAAGAAATTTGTTAAACATAAACTGAATTCACAAGTTGTGTTACATATAAGTAAAATACAAGGTTTTAAAATAGGACCGTTATACTACATCTGATATTCATGAAGTCCTTGTGTGCTAAACATTTATAATGAAATATTCAAGAGGACCTGAGGTATAGGATTTGGTTAATATACATGAGCACTTGATATTTAGGAGGATTTCATTTAGTCGCCCACTGGGAGTGCCTGTTTGGTCTCAGGTGACTGGAACACTGAGTACCCGATGGTCCTCCCATCTTGTTCACCACACCTGTGGTGAGCCCTTCTCTTTCTCCTTGCCTCTCACTGTGATTGCAATTGATGGAATAAGCCATGTGCCTGGATCATTTTAATTGGCTCTGTGCCTCTCTGGATCAGCCTATCTGGGTGTACCTGAGTGGTAACCATGTGCCACCCACAATGCTAGCCAGCCAGAGCAGAAAAAGAGCGCCCAAATCCATTTCATTTCCAGCCTCTTGTATTGATTTACAATTTGGAAGACCACATACACAGATCCTAGCCAACATTCATTCATAATTGATGACAGGTCTTTTATGAAAAACAAATGTGTCTTCTGGTCTTCTTACCTCTTCTTCCTAAACCCTCACTTGAAAGTACATGAGGTGGTCTGAAACATTGCCTTACTGTCCCAGCTGGTCCATGTGACCCTGAAAGATTGATAACCTTCCTTAAGCCTCAGCTGTTAGATACAACGTGAAAGCAAAAGTAACAACTAGCTCAGAACTGTTGTGGAGATTAAATATGAAGTTCCACATTTAGAGTTCTGAGCCTTTCACAAGTTCATTTCTATCTAACTATACGACTAGGCAATTTACATTTCTCCATATATTGAAGTCCTCTTTCATACATTTCAATAAAGTTTTAAATCTTATCAATTAAAATAGTGAAGCTATTAGTCAGTATATTCATTAGAATGCCACAAATTTAAGAGTTATAGTAGTTGTTTCAAGTTTAGGGAGAATTTAAAGAAGTCAAAATTTGGTGCTAGGGAAATACTCAGAAGTTCAGAGTCAGCTTGATGTCATCCTGGAATATGCAATATTCCATCTCAAAAAGTTTTTGAATTCTCATTTGTAACAAAATTCTAAGAAATAGACTCTTACATAGCTTTAGTAAAGTGTGACAGAACACCCAGCACTATAAAAAGACCAAGGCATTTCCCTAGCCGCATATCTGTGTGAAGCTAGATTTTCTTCATATGCCTCAACCAAAACGACAAAGCATCAGACCTGATGCGAAGGTTGATATGAGGTTCAGCTAACATCTATCAAGACAGACATTCAAAAGACTCACGAACTATAAAATAGTGGCTCTTTTCATTAGTTTTGTTTTTTAAAACATATTTTCATTAAAATGTTATTTATGTTAACATATAAGAGGTATATTATTTTAAAATAAATATTTTAAAGTTGTTCACTGTTAATTTCTGAGAGGGTAAACATAATGGGTATACCTCATATAAACAAAAGCCTGTTGACAATGATTTTTAAGAACAAAAAAGGGTCCTAAGCATGTGGTCAAACTGCTTTCTAAATCTTTTTATTTACATCCGTCTACTAGTGCTATCCTCAGCCTTGGTCAGAGAAGCTTCATTGTGCAGCAATGAATGCTTAATACAGAAAGTCACAGCTGGCAGGGGGCTGAGAACAGTGATTACTGAGCGCTCAGCCCTCAGTGGGAGATTTGTATCACCCCGTCCAATATTCAAGGAACAGCATGAAAAGCGGGTAGAAAGAATGGAAGAGCCAGATAATGAGAGCAACGAGATGCTGTCTTCTAAGCGTGGCACCCATGAACGCACAGCAACTACAGTTACCTGGATAGGACCTGTGCTAGACTGGGCCACACTGGCTGTATGAACAAGAAACTGTGGCCAAACCTAGAAACCATTAACAGGGGAACAGACAAGTAAATTCTGGAATAATAAAAAATAACTAGGTAAATAAGTTCTGTAACATCTATCTCATGGATTATAGAACCAACATGAAAGATGGAACTCAGCTGGAATCAGCAGAGGGGTGGACTACCGGAAAATTATATTTTGAAAAACAGGTTGCAGAAGTATGGTTCTACTTATGTAAAATTTGAAAGAATGCAAAACAATAATATATTGCTTAGAGATATACTTGGAATATAAAGAAAAGCAAAGAATGCTAAATACAAAATTTAGATTAGTGCTTCTATAAAGATGGGAGAATAGACAGACCAGAAAGTCTTTATTGACCTGTTTGTGAACAGTTCCTTAAATAAGTGAGGGAGCCATGTCTGCATATTCATTTGGTAATTATTATAATGCTTTTATATCTGTAAAAATCCAGTTTGTCTTCATATCTGCATGTTCAACATCCAAGAATTCAGCCAGTAACAGAAAATATTGAGGAAAAAGTTATATTGTTGTTGACATGGATTATGCATTTTATGCCTATAATGGAACAGGTACAAACTTTCTCTTGTCATTTCCCTAAATAACACCACATAAGACTTTTCACATCCTTTTTCATTGCTCAGGCATTACACACAAAATGAGATGGGTCATCTTGGGTCCCATCAGCAGGGTCAACCTGAGAACCTTATCTAAGCAATGACCGAGTACCCTTTGGTTTCTCAGGATATCACCCTCTGAGAAAACCATTAGAATAATAACGAACCCTATCGGCCCCATTCAACAGAGAAGGCGGTTCTGTGGATGCCTCAGAAAGCACATGGGTAGCCTGTGGACTGCCCTGCAGGCCTGGCACTGTGGGAAGCTGCACTGAGTCCACTGCAGTCTCGGGCATCCGGCTCCAACTGGAGCAAGCTTGTGCACAACAAATAATAGGTTACCCGGCATTCCTAGTACTGGAAGGTGCTATGCAGACTGCTAGGAGAGAAAATTCACCAAAGATCTTACCCAGCTACAAATCATCCATGCTATATTAATAACCTACCAGGCAAGACATGCCCCAAATTCGGTAGGGGCGTGATTCTTCCAAGGGTAACCAATTTCTTTCTTATTAGAGTTGAGGCCTGTTCTGAGGGAGTGATACACATCTGGTTCTGTAAACCTGCTCAAAAGTCTATGGCTAGGGAATTTATATCTATACCCACAGACTACTACAGCTCTCAGCCTCGGTCAGAGAAGCCTCTGTCAGGAATGGATAACAAAACTAGATATTCATAACTTGTTAAAATGTTGTGAATAAGTGACCTTGGAATACTCAGCCCTAAACAGGGCATCTATATCACCTCCTCTGAAGCCCAAAGAACATCACAGGAGAGGTAGAAAGAATGACAAAGCAGTATTTCAGATATGACATGACAAATGTCACTGTGAATACTCAGCAGCTGTGACTACCTACACACACCTATGTACACACACACCTCAGGCATGAAAGTAGAGAGGGGACAAGTTAGAAGAAAAAGAGGGGCTGCAGAAGGGGGATCACAGGAGAGGGTTACGGGGGAGCAAGTACGATCGCAGTACACTAGATACAAGTATGAAACTGTCAAAAAGAAAAATGTATTTAAAAAAAATTTTTAATTGAATCGTGTGTGTTTCATACAGGACACTTCAATCAGCCTTAGCCATCTTCACATCCCTTCCCCACCAGCACCTCCCACAGTCCCACCTGGAATCCATACATGCTTTCATCTGTGTTAAGGTCTATCGTGTCAAGCTCATGTCCCTGAATGTTCCTCAGTGTAGGTTCATCCCCTGAGGTCAGAGGGTTCCTTGGTGACATTTGTCTGAGTTGAAGCCACATGCATGCTGGACTGAAAATCCTTTCCAGAAACTCATCAAATGACCTTTACCTCACATTTTACCGAGGAAACTCTGGAGACTTCAAGGCCCAGCCTCTAAAGCCACCTCTGTTCCTCTCTCCCATACACACCAAAGCAGCAGCGGAAAGAGGGAGATGCAGAGAGATGAGGTAATGCGTTATTGCCGTCCTTGGTCTCCATAGTGACATCTCTGCCTGCTAGGGGCCACGTCTTCTCCGGTCCTCCTTTCCACAGAAACTGAACTGCCTTCTGGTAGCCATTCACTGATGCTGATGAACCCCGAGCCCTGGGGGCTCCCCAGACTAGGGCTGGGATGATTCCTTTTGCCTGGCTTCAACTCTTTTGTCATTTGCCTTTGTTAGCAGCTGCGCCTGGCTCAAAGGGAGCTCCTTTTGAGCCCAGTGGAGCAAAGGAAAAAGAACAAAAAAGGAAAAAAGAATTCAGTGTTGCTTAGCAGCGCGGATTCAAAACAAGCCAGTGCAATTAGAATAAATTAGCATGGAAGGAAGCGAAGATCACTCCCTCAAGATCAGCAAGACCAATTACTGATTTGAAATGGGCGACAGGCAGATGGGATTGAAAATGGGGACAGAGTAAGATGGAAAGCAACCCCGAGTCTCTGGAGCTGCAGGGAAACAAAAACTCGGCGGCAGCCCTAGTTGACTGGGATTTTCAGCCCAGGCCACTCAGGGTTCCTCTTTGCTGGAAATGGCAGCCGTGATGGATGATCATGGGTGGTTCTACCTCAAGAATCCAAACACTGGCAGGGCCATCAGGTACTAATGGAGACATTTATTCAACAGCTCTGTGGATTCTTATCATTATTCTAAGGACATATTAACACTATCTCATGCATTTCTAACTACAGCCTAATGAGCTAGATACTCCTGTATCACCATTCCACAAACGTGCAAACGGTGGCACAAGGAAGTTACTCACCCAAGCAGGGTATTGGGAGAACTGGGACTTGTGCCCAGGGTGGGGTTCTAAGGCCCGGTTCTTATTGTACAACTTCAACCAAAAAGCAAAGTGTGAAGATGAATTGTGGTTGATGGGCGGGAGGGTGGCTCTCTCTCACAGCATCTGTAAGTACCCACTGGTACAAAGGTAAATGCTGGTCACCTGTAGAGCTGTGAGTGACTGGGTAAGAGGATGCCTCAGAGATGCCCTTGATCCCACTAGCCAGTGAGGACGCTTTTGAGTGGTTACATCGCAGAAACCCTTGCATAGACCAAGTAAATTGAGCTCCACCTCACTTATCTGCCCTGATTCTATGGACCTCAGCCCCATCCTGGTCTCACTCTCTCTCTCTTTTTTTTTTTTTTTTTTGGTCTTTTTGAGTCAGAATTTCTCTGCATCACCAGCCTGCCTGGACCAGGTTGGCCCTTGAACTCACAGAGATCCACCTGACTCTGTCTCCTAAGTACTAGGGTTAAAGACATGCATCACCACGCCTGGCACACATCCTGTTTTTTTGAGCACAGCTATCAAATCTTCTACTTCCCGACTTGAAGTCCACAGTAGCCTTGTCAGCCAAGGCCCTACCCAAGTATCCTGAATTTTCCATACATACATGTGACCCTTTATTCCAAAAATCCATTTGAGATCCGTTCCCTAGGTTTGTATGATTTCTCTTGTTAACCTTTTACTGCTCCTCTGTCTCTCTCTCTGTCTCTCTCTTTCTCTCTCTCTCTCTCTCTCTCTCTCTCTCTCTCTCTCTGTCTCTCATACACACAAACTCACATACACCTCAACTTTACCAAATCCCTTTATTGCAGTAGGTAAAACTGGATAGGACACACCCTGTCCTCACCTCTACCTCTGCCCCGGGGCCTGGGATCATCCAAATCCACTAAGGTAGCAGATGAGAGAAGATGACGGTATCTGAGGTGCTCCACAAACACCCCACAGCCCCATAGATGAGAGTGACAGGTTTAATCTTCTTAAGTCTTCCGAAAAATTTTACCAAAATATAATGTGTGCTTAAAACAACTGTCTTTGTGGGTTGTTTGCTTATTTGAGAATTTGTTGCCCCAGAAGTCATAAGCCAAGAATTTCAAGCAGAAAAGCAATTTCATTGGCGAGGCTCCTGTCTTCATTCCTCCTGGTCCTCATACTTTCATGAAGGGAACAGGGACTCAACTCGCCCACACACGGTTCTTCTGTATGTTTGCCCCGGTTTTCTGCTCACTATTCTTCTTTCTTTATGGTGACAACTGGCTTGGCACTTCAAATGATATTTATGTTCAATGCACCTCAGAAACTGGAAGGAAGTGCCGTTCTCCATCTGCTTTGAATCTGTCCAGATATGCACACAAATAAAGCAAGCAAGCAGGAGCGGAGCCATCACAGTCTCCTTCACCAAGAGGAGGAGAAATAATAATAGAAACTTGTTATCACAAATGACATTTCACAATGTCCACCCACAAATGAGTTACCAGAACAAGGTCATGATACTCAGCTCCAGAAATTCATTTGCGTTCACAGGGAATTTTAAAGGAATCGATCTGTATTGTGCTTACCTAAATTACAGTACAGCATTGTAACTGCTGAGTGGCATTCGAAATCCAGTTATTGACAGGTTGTGAGGAAAACAACCACTCAGTTTAGAACTCTAAGTCATGAGAAAGTATAGACAGTCACAAGCTAGAGGGTGCTTCATGACTGTGGCTTCCAAATTTAATTCTAATCTGAAGTGAGCATACTTATAGACTGCTATCCGAACTTGGGAAGCCCTCTTCTATAAGGAGATGACACTGCTAAACTTGTTCCTGGTTACTGTAGCAACTGAGTTCCAATGATGAGTCAGTCCGGAACTAAAGCGCATCATCTCATTGCATCTGAATAACAAAGCTGTTGCTATTAACACTACCAAAGACTCCTGGAAAAATTGAACTCCCAAAAAGTGTTCTGCTCTATGGACCCCAGCTACATTGTAAATGACCATCCTTTCAAGGGACATCTCTCCAACCCATCTCATGGCCTCCCAAACACTTTCATGTATACTGTGGGAAAAAAATCAACTCATACTCTTTCTCTTGACCTCTCAGAAAAGACGCAGATTTAATTACACCTCCCTGCCATGCCATGGCTGAACACTGCCCATTCTCTAACAGCCAAAGTCATTTGAGCTTCAGAAGTTTGAGGCTAGTCTGGTCTACATAGTGAGTTCCAAGCCAGTTCTACATAGTGACACTCCATCTCAAAAATAAAAACCAACAAAAAAAGCAATCGGCAATGAATTATATGCTGAAATCTCCCAAACTGTAAGTGAAAATGGACATTTTCTTTTTATAAATATGTTTTGTTACAGTAATGAAAATCTGATTGCTCCAGATTATACTCATACTAGGGACAAAGAAAAGAAAGAGAACAGAGGGAAGGAAGAAGAGTCTCAGAGGTTAACCAAAAGGCAACAAGGAGCAACCTCAAATTTGCCTCCCATGAACCAATGGAGAAGGTTTTAAGGGCTCTGGGACTTGAAGGGCTTTTGATTGGCACTGTGTGCCTTTCAGGGTTGTTACTGTTTCAGTCCCAGGCTGTAGTCTCATGCTGTAAAGTCCTATCAACTTCCCTGCTCTTGACTGCCATCCAAGAATCTCCCAGGCCTGATCTTGGATTCCAGTGGCCTCAGACCATCCCTAGGAGGTCAAACTTGAAAATGCCTCATCAGACACCACATTCTACAAGTACATTAGCAGTGAGAAATATGACATTTACATTTTAAATACCTATCCTTAAGGAAAGAGCTGAGCTTCAATTTGGGTTGGGTGTTTTAAAGAGAAGAAGAACAGAAAGATGTGTTTGGTGTAAAGGACATCATTAAGCTGGCTCTTGTCAAAATGAAGAGTCTGTCCCCCCATTGAGTCTAGAAGACACACACCTTATTCTTTTGATGACTGAATTTTAGAGAAGTATGAGAGTACTTCTGAGCTGCAAGAGAGGCATTTTTGCAATTGTAAACCCTTTGAATAAATGCCTGGCAAGAAGTTGTGACCTATCAAGACAGGGATGGGTTTCAGGCTAAATATAGAAAGAAATGGGAATCATTACATGTTAACTTGTTCATTTTAACAAGATAATCATTCAAAAACGTTACATTTATTATAATGAATGTGGCAGAATTACAATAGCATGTCAGGATTTTGTATCAAGAATTAATTGTAATTATATTGTTACTATTTAGTTAGTGATTTTAAAGGTCGGGGTATCATGTCTTACACTGAAGATGGGAGATGTTTTGTCTCTATATTCATGCATAAAGAAATGCTCTGCCTTTAAGAGTATGATTTAATCATGTCTGGGGAAATCTACAACAAAAGAAGAGGTAGCTCAGTGTCACTAGTGGGTATGGAGCATGCAAAACATCTTTCAGCAATTGTTTTTAGGTACAATATCTGCACAGCATCCAGTAATCTGGCAAGTAGGAATTAATATTTTTCCTTGGGTTTGAACAAAGTTTTATGTAAATAGAAAAATGTTGTATTCTCTACTATCTATGGCTTCTTTTTCAAAATTACAACTTTATCTGCCAAAATTTTCCTCTATTCCTTTAAACCATGTAATACTGAAAACTGAGACACAGTCCAAGAAAGGGGCTGATAAGAGGGGTCTCCTTCCTGAAAGTGGAGAATGAGGAGAACAGTTTCTGGGCTTAACCATACTCTCCAACATGTTCTCAGCAGTCTTTACTGATTAATTCCATGAATACTTCAAGGAAGTACTAGGCCCTGAGGAAGGCAGGAGCCTTCAGAGGCAGACTCCTATGTCAATGCACCTTCAAATATCCCTTCTGTTATTTTCGTCTGAAACCTTATTGTGTAAGCTGAGTTGCCCAGATGTACTTCTGTCCATCGCTTTAATCTTCATGACTTTAAACTGGACATGCTTAGAATTGAGCCAACAACTGTATGAATATACATAGGCTCTTAAATAAAGTCCCCGTACTTCCTTTGTTCAAGAAAGACATTGCTAAGGCAATAAAAAAATATATATTGAAAAAAGAAAAGGCATTGCTTCCAGGCATGGTAGTGCATATCTTTAATCTCAGCACTCACGAAGCAGAGGTAACCGTTCGTTCTCTGTGAGTTCCAGACCAGCTGAGACTACAGGGAAACCTTGTAACAAAATAACAAAAAAAAAACAGGAAGAGCCCACTGTTCAAGATGAGAATTTACCGAGTTCAGTTGCAGACGGTGTGGGACTCTGCCCTGAGCTCCAATGTGGGGTAATACAAGCCCTCCTGACCTTCGATGCTGCTACTGTTACTGTCCAAGTGTAGTGTCAAGAGACTTTTCCTGGGGAAACATGACACACGTACATGTCTATCACCCAAAATGGGGAATCCACAACAGAAATAATGATCACACCAAAGTCCTGCTTGGTGAATCAATGGGATTTTTTTAAAGATTTATTTATTTTTATTGTATGTGTATGAGTGTTTGCTTACATGTATGCTTGTGTACCATGTGTGTACTTGGTACCCATGGAGGCCAGAAGAAGGCATCAGATCCCCTGGAACTGGAGTTACAGATGTTCGTGAGCTGCCGTGTGAATGCTGAGAACCAAATGGGTCATCTGTAAGAACAGCAAGTTTGATTAACCACTGATCCATCTCTCCAGCCTCCAGAGACTTTTACTGAGGTTACTAACAAGAATATGGGTGAGGAGTGATTTTCAGGAGCAGAGACGACTCAAAAGCAGCTGCATTGTGGGGAGAGATGACTCAGCAGCTAACAGCACTTGCTGCTCTTTCAGAAGACCCAGGTTCCGTTCCCAGCACCCACATCAGGTAGCTCACAACCAACTGTAACTCAAGTTGCAAGGGATCTAACGCCCTCTTCTGGCCTCCTCACATGCACTCAGGCATACACATTAAATAAATAAATAATTTTTTTTTCAACAAAAGCACGTGCATTACCAAAAAGCCCCCTAACACAGGCAAAGACTCACCAAAGGTACACCCTGGATCTCTCTGCACAACCTGCAGGCAGCTGGACAGGTTCAGAGAAATCTCTCTGCAGCTCATCTGGACAGTCCTCTAGCAGTTGTTTGCTGCTCCCATAAACTTGGGAGCCCTGCTCTTGTGAATCTTGTAAGTTCCAGCTTTCCTAAACATGTGAAGTTTGTTTACTTCCTGCTTCTCATGAGCCTCCACATCTCCTGCTCCCGGAGGGAGTGTCTCCATACCGATGTCACCCAGCACCAAGCCTTGTCCTCAAGCCTTGCCTTCAGGAAACATTCTTTTTTTGAGGGGAGGAAAGTCTTTTTGAGACATTCTTTAAAAGAGTACACCACCTCATAATAGGCAGTGTGTGGGAGATGAGACACGGTGACAGTATAAGCCAGCCTCACTCTGCAGTGACTCTGAATTCAGAGCAGCCAGTGGTGACCAGAATACTTACTAGTGTCTTCTCCACTCTTAACAGATATGTAACTTAAGAAATGCCAATGTGAGTTTCTTCAGTCTGGATAAAAAAGGGCTTTGCCAATCCCAACATCTCAGATTGCTCCTTTGTTTCAGAAAATGGGATGAAGTTCATCCTTAGATGGAAAAGAGAGAAAGAAAAACAGCGATGACTTTCAAAGGACAACCCCATGCGAAGGGTGCTAAGGCACCCAGCTGGATGCTAGCATCATTTTCAGCTTCTGCCTCACCCTGTCGCTGGTTGCAGTACTAGCTAGGTCTGATGCCCCTGCTGGTCTCATGGTGACTTCTTCCCAGGTGAACTGCTCTGAGCTATGGAATGCTCATTTGGGGTTGATGCATTGTCTAAGGTGCCATTTTGAATAGACACAGCTTTGCTCTGGGATCCTGAGAATTATTCTGGGACTCCAACAGAGCACCTTTCACCTGAGTAGCAGCCTCTATGCCTGAGTGGGAGAAAGCTGCATTCTGAGGACCAGAACCCAAGCTGAAGTGGACCACTCTACCAAGAAAGCACAATTGGTTTACAGAGACAGCACCTGACAGGGTCTGGCAGATGCCTGCTGATCAAAGTGCAGGGCATCAGACGAGCAGTGTTTCAGAGCAGCGGCGTGAACGGAGTGCCGCAGAAGTAGGCTGAGGGTAGGTGGGGAGGTAGAGAAGCCCCTGAAAAGCTGGAGGCCCGTCATCTCTCCTCATCTATCCAGTTGAAGCACTCTATCATTCCTGGCACCCACATGAAGCATTTTAACTTTTTCTCAAGTATTTGCCACATTGTGCCTTTTATTGAAGACATGATTAATACCCTTTCTTGCATTTTCAAAAACAATCAAGACAGAAAGTTATATTCTTCATGTATCCTTTTATGCACCTGCAACATACACCACAAACTGTGCACACGCCCTACACACACCACACAACACATATGTTCTGTATCACATACACACACTACACTATTTATGAATACATAAAACACTGTAAATTCATACACATATGTACAACATACCCAGCAAACCATATAGGAACACCACCCATTCATATATGTACATACAACAGACTGCACATCATTTACTATACACCATACACTATACACACCACTCACACCAAACATATCACACTGACTACACATACCACATACATATATACGCACAGAGATAGTACACATACAATACACACATACAACACACACTCTAAAAATGCTTTAGTTCCTCCACAATTGCAGTTTTATAATAAATATTCACTTGAATTGAAGTCATATATTCTACATCAAAAATGTTTACAAATATTTTTTAGAACAAATATTCTACTCCTCAGATATACTGTTGCAATACACGGAGTGAAACAGAAACTGTTCTTAATCATTTGATTTATTTCCATCTCAGTACCATGTTTTCGCCTCAAAATAAAACTTAATTTAAGTAAATCTATGCCAGACATCAATCATATGCTGATTAAATATCTTTCTGAAGCTTGGATGTACATGTCGTGTCTTTTAGAGCACAACACTTTCATTTGGATGTCAACTGAATTTTAATGCCTTTGACAAACTGGCTGGCTGAATAATGTGAAGATGTATTATCCGTGGTTCCTCTGAAGCAGTGCTTGTCCAGTCAATGCTGTAGTGTGAAGTTTTCCTCTGTCAGAATGGGGATGCTCACAATCGGAACATGGCACAAGGAGCCTGATTGACAAAAGAAGAAGCCAATGGAATCAGCTACCTCCCCCAACCAACCAGTGACTTGAGTTATATGTAGGGAGAGGGGCTAAGAGGGGATCAGGGAATTTAGGGGAGGAGATGGGCGCTTGTGGTGTCGGGTCGCCATCTTGGTGGAGGTCAGAAAATTCAGTAGTTCTGCTGAAAATGTAAAAATCCACAGCCTGGCCTCACTAAGAGGATCCCGCCTCCTCCTCCCCGGATAATTGCCTTGTAAGTAAGCCCAAATAAACTCTGTTTTCCCAAACTGTGATTTGGTGAAGTCATACTTTGGTCTTCACTTGGACGTTCCAGGCCTGGAGGGATGGAGTCGAAAGCACGGCTTCACTGAAAAACAAATTCTTAAGACCCATGCCTCTCCTGGGCACGTCCCTTCTCAGGTCCGTGTTCCAACACCCCTTCATTTCTCCAAGCCAGAACCACAACTTTGTCAAAAACTGAAAACCACTCAGCTTTTTGGATACTCAACTCAACAGACTACCCATGAGCATTTGCATATGTTCCCTCCCTCCAGGAACTGACCAGCCCCAGGAGCGGCAGTGTCTCCAGGCCAGGAGAGGCTTCAGATATTAACAATCAGGACACAGAAAATCAAAGAGGTGGTTAACACAGAAGAGAGCCTGGGAAGGGTAGCTATGGCTTTCCAACCTCCACAAATGAGGAAGGCATGCAAGCAGGTACATTTGGCAGATAAGGAAGGCCAATGCACCTTTCGTGCAAAGTGTTTTGCCTTTGGGAATATCCTCCCAGCCAAGAAAGAGATGAGAGAAAAGAGCACATGTGCTGAAACAAGACAAAGTGAGACAAAGGGCTCCAAATTCTTAAGAGTTCAAAGGAGGAAGAACGCCTAGCTGAGGGCGCAGAGAGGGCTGTGCAAACTACCTGAGCTCGCCTATAAGAGATTGATAAGAGCCAAGAGAAGGGAACCAGAGGGTATTCCAGATGACAGGCAGAGTCAGAGCAGAGGGACTGAGTGCTTATGGAACAAGGCTAAGCATCATTTGGCTCCTCAGCTGGCATGCAGAGGGACACAGATTCTAGACTAGACCTAAAATTTGAAAAAAACAGTCATTCGTTAACGACCTCTGGAATGGATTGGAGGAAAGTCAATTACAGCACACCAGTGGTGGGGGCACAGTCCTCAAACAGTATGATCAACAACTGGAGTAGCCAGAGGGGTCAGCAGGTAAGGGCACTTGTCACCAAGTCTGATGACCTGAGTTTGATCCCCAGGATCCACATGGTGGAAGCAAACAAGCAACTCCTCTGGCCTCCACACACATGCCATGATACACACATACACACACATACACACATGAAATAAATAAGTAAACAAATACATGTAAAATCATTTAAAGGTCAACAGTTTAAAAGATGAGTATCTGTTGATACCCCCAAGATAGAAGTGAACTAGTGCACCAATACAGTTTACTGTGATGGGCACTGTTTGGGCAATTAGGCTTTAAAGCTGGAGTTGGACCATCAATTGATGTTCTCCCTTAGCAGTATGCATAGTTTCCAAAACTATAAAAGCTAGCCTTCAGGGAAAAGGCTTCTAGGTCAGTTCCAGCTCCATTGCTCCAAGTCCTGTGTCTGAAGTATGTTCTGTCTTCAGCAGTCTTACCTTTAAGTTCTCGGAGGCAATCAAGGGCTGTGACAATAGCCTGTATAATTTTAGGAGTCTCCTCTTAGAACTCAAAGGGAGATTTCTCCTGTCTGGCACTGTTTCTTGTTATATAGCCTTCAACTATATAACATGAACTCAAAGTCCATTCAATGGGAGGAAACTAATGCATGACACTGTAAACATAGCCAAACACACATGGCTGAAGAGGTCATAGATCTTAGAGAAATTCCCAAGGCTGTCACATCCCTAGACAAATGTAATTTCTTACTATACGCTAAATATGGATCCTTATATTTACAGACAAATACGCCAATTACCTCTCATCATAGAAGCTTCTTTTGCAATAGATGAAGATTATAACAGAGTTCCACAACTGGTCCCACAGAGAATACGTGTCTGTGAGATGCCCACTCCTAAGTGATACATCTACAGTGGTACCTCTATATCTGACGCTAATGGAACTTAATCGAACAAAGGGTAGAGAGAATATTAACGTATCTCTTAACTCTCATCAGTGAATCTCTCTCATGCAACAGAGCGTGATGAACACAAAAGATACAAATGGCTAAAATGTAGAGAATAAGAGTCTGTAGCACTAGAGAGGGGTCCTATATTAAACTTCGCCCACCCAGGCCTCAGGAACCATTGCAAAAGAGGGGGCAGAAAGATTGAAAGAGTCAAGGGAGAAAGCGCATGACCATATGAAAAGAGTTTTACAGGTTCCTGGGACTTTGCTCGTATGAACTGTGGTGGTTTTATCACAGCAACAGAAAAGTAACTAATACATGAACCAACAGCAAAGGTGTCGGCATGCACAAGACCCATGCAAACAAATCAGACAAAAACCCAGCATAGAACTGCAGAAGTGGGCAGCAGACCCCAACTTTAGCCAAAGAAATACTGGCAGCTGATTACTATGGTAGGGAGAGTTGATCTTCTCTAAGGGAGGGACTCTGCCTAGGCTGAGTAGACTCCAGTGGATGAACTTGCACCTGAGGGACATGTGGGTACACAAACTTGATTCAATAGGCCTTAATATATATGACAGAATACATGAAATCTGGTGCAGAGGTGCGGGTGCTCTGTGGGGTGTGGATGGGGGAACGATATAAAGATGATTAAGATGTGTTGTATGAAATGTACAAAAATTCGATAAAAGTATACAAAATAAAAGACAAGTGGGATTTTTAACTGAGAGATCTTGGTGACACCAAGACTCCCACATAGGCATGGATTAAGTGTTATTTATCTTGATATCCTTGATTTGTGCCTGGGAAATGTATAAGATTTTTTTTTAAGTATAATCTATTTGATTAAGGCAGTTGAAGAAATTCCAGCAGTGTATTCATCCACTTTCCATTCTTATAATGAAACACTCAAGGCTGGAAACTATAAAAAGTAAAAGTTTGCTTTGTTTGGAAAGGAAAATTCCCAAGTGAAAATTGGGTTGCCCCATCTACTGACTTTGAGTGAAGCTCTCTTGACTGAACCAATTACTGGAAGAAGAGATCAACAGTAATGCAAGAAGCCACCCAGAGAGGCCCCATGAGAACTATATTAATCTTTTCTAAGGAAGCACCTTCAGTGAACTATCAGCCTTCCACTTGGCCACTCTCCTTTTAAAAGATCTTTTTATTGAATTATGTGAGTTTCATATGGAACACCTTAGTCATCTTTATACGCCCTTCTCCACTGGCACCCTCCCATAGCCCCAACACACTCAACGAATTTCATACATTCTGCCCGTGTTAAGGCCTATCATGTCAAGTTAGTGTCCCAGATGTTCCTCAGTGTAAGTTCATTCACTGAGGTCTAGTTATCCTATTCAGAGTTCCTTTGTTAAAGAAGATCAGCTCTTCCTCACCCAGCAGTAATCAGCTGCCAATCATTCTTCAACTAAGATTAGGGCCTGCTGCCCATTTCCACAGTTCTGTGCTGGGTTTCTGTCTGCTTGAGTTTTCATTCAGTTGTGCATGCTGACACCATTGCTGTAAGTTCATACGAGCAGGGTCCCGGGAGCAGGGCTCTATTTCCATATGGCTGTGCACCTCCTCCCTAGATTTTACAGTCTTTCCACCCACTCTTCCAAAATGGTCCCTGAATCCTGAGAGGGTAGAGTTTAATATAGGAGTCCTGTCCAAGGACGCACACTCTGCAGATTCTTATTCTTTATGCTTTGGCCATCTGTCAGCCACACTCCTTAAACATCCCACTTCTCACACTGGAGCCAAGCTTCCAATGAATGAACCTTTGGAAGACACATTTAAACCATAGCAGGCAGCAAGTCTGAAGGATCTTAATGACTGAGAACTACTATCCAGAGAAGACAAGGGTGTGTTTAGAGAAGTGGATCAGTCTATGATGAGTCTGATCAGGAGAACGGCAATACTGGTAACAAATACAGAGAGAGATGATCAGGGTGAAAGGTTTGAGGGCCAAGTGTAAAGAAGAAACAGTAGAGCTGGGGTACAGCCACGAGAAAAGGAGGGAGAAGATCCAGGAACAGAGAGAACGCAGAGAAAATTCTGGGTCATGTAGCATTCTAAAGCAGCTAAATGGCAGTTAGAATTTTCTAATCTGGGGAGAAGGAAGAAAAAGAAATTAGGAAAATTAGCAGAGCGTAAAAGAGCTACGAGAAGCACAAAGCCGATCAATACAAGTGATGACAGCCCAAGAGGAGCGAGCGGGCAGGGAAGGAGAAGGGAGGGAGCAGAGGGAGGAAGGAGACTCTCTGAGCAGACAACTGGCAAAAACAGTGGGCAAAAGATGTGAGTTGACACAACCAAGGAAACTAGCAATTTCCAAGCAGTACAAAACCAGAGACCTGCCTGAAACACGTTACTACTAAATGGCAAAAAAAAAAGGTCCAGTGAGTAAAGGCACCAAGGCTGACCACATGAGTTTGAACCCCCAAGAGTCACATGATCTGCACAAAGGAGTCCTGCACGTTGTATCCTCTGACCCCGACATGCAGGCTGTGGTATCTATACAAATGAATAAATAAATGAATGAATGAATGAATAAATAAATAAATAAGTAAACAAATGAAAACCCTAAGTCCATCTCGTTCTAGCTGACTTTTACTTGATGTTTCTGCTCAGCTAGTCCCACTGTAGCCAACCGGGCAGAACATCTCATGCAGGTAGTTTCGGGAAGTACATTGTTTCCACAATCCTGGGAAACTGACAGGTAGCCAGGTAGCATGTCCAGAAAGCGCGCCTCCTGCCCCTAGCTATACCTGCATCTCCACGGAGCCCACTCTTTCTAGGAGTCTGAGAAATTTGGGGATTTTCTTTCCTTTTTGGAACTTTTTGTTAACTGAAAACCTTTTTGTTAATTGACCTGCCCCTGGTCTGGTGTAACCATGGTGATCTGATGTAAGGACGGGTATTGACTTTACCCCTGACATGATGTAATTGTGGTTTTAAGCTTTATAAACCCTGCCCTGCTTCTGCTCAGGGTGCAGAGTTCTCTGGGATATGAGCGCCCTCTCTGACGACTGGCTTGCTAGCTAGCTAATAAAGGACTCCGAATTCTACCATCACCATGTGGCATTCCTCTTTACAGTCTTCTTCAGTATTAAATAAATAAATAGTAAATAAATAAATAAAATTTTAATTGAATTCTGTTAATTTCATACAATATACTTTGATTGACGTTAGATCCTCCTCTATCTGCACCCACTCCTGGACCTGCCTGATTCCACCTATTCTATTATTATATACACATATACATGTATACACATATTCTTGAATATATATACATGTACAAATGTATATAAAGGCCTATGGGTCAAACCTGTGTCCCCAAATGCCCATCATGTGAGTCCATCCACTGGAAGTCTGTTTAGCCTACCAAGAGTCTCACACTTAAACAAGACTGACACTCTCAGTAGCCATTGGTTGCCAATAGCTCCTCAGTTAGGGTTGGAGCTTCTTCCCCACTTCCCCACATCTACACTGAGATTTTGTCTGGCTTGAGCTTATGTGGTACCTATGCAGGCTGTCACTATTGCTGTGAGTTCGTAAGAGTAACCGCCCAGCTGTCAGGAAAACTCTGTTTTCCCGTGGTCATACACCATCTCTCATTCTACAATCTTTCTAAAGTTTTTAAACAATAATAAATGACAAAAAGAAAACCTTAAAAGCATCAAAAGAGAAGTGGCCTTTCTCATCCAAGGATGGTCAGTGAGATTACAGGGAATTTCTCTTCAGAAACCAAGAATGCAGTCTACTAGCTGACCTGTTTAAAATGCTTTAAGAGAAACTAACCTGTCCATTAAGAATTCTGTATTTGGCAAAACTTGCCTTTAAAACAGAAGGACAAGCTGTACATGGCGGAACATTATATAATTCCCAAACTCGGGAGGCTAAGGTAGAATTTCAAGTTCAAGACAGCCAAGCTACACAGCAAGACTCTGTCTCAAAAATAAAAATAAAAGCATGGAAGATACAATAAAATAAAAGATAAATTTAAGTTTCCAATAACAAAACCTGAGAGAATTATTAGTAGGAAAGCTGCCTACAAACAATACCAAAGGGTCCCGTTAGGATGAAATGAATAACAGCCTGCAGTAACCTGACTCCACACGAAACAATAAAGAACAGGAGTAAAGGCTCCTGTCTAGGTAAAGGTAAAACCAATATTATTGTATTTTTGCTTTGACCATCTCTTTATTTCTTATATTATTTAAAACACAAATACATAAACAATAATTGCAAATGTATATTAGTAACTTGTTAGAGTGCTTGCCTATAATGCACAAGACCAATTGTTTCACCTCCAGCACTGAAAATACATAAGCATATACGTGTCTATATTATATATAAGACATCAACATACAAGGTATTAAGGGTATAATTTGTGGCAACAAAAATACAGAGAAGGGGTATGTGGAGTATATAGGAAGAGCATTTTTAATACTACTGAAAATGAGTTAGTTTCGATTCAAAACTAGAGTGCTATATATTTCAGATATTAACTGCTACTCCTAGGATAACTACTAAAAGAAGAACTTCTGAAAATATACATAAAAGAACCAAAAATAGCATACTAGAAAAAAAAAATCAAACACAAATCAAAGTCATTTAAGACAGAATCCAACCAGCAAAGTAACAGAGGGGCCTCCAGAGTGGTCATTTTAAGTATAATTTGTTTAAACTCTGCAATTTAAGTAAATATGCTGCTAGAGTGAATTTAAAAAAAAAAAAAAAAAGAAAAAGAAAACCCAGCTCTATGCTGTCACATTTTCTCAAAGGTCAAAAGTAAATTGAAAAAAAAAAAGGATGGAAAAACTTTTCCTCATACAAATAGAATTATTTCTACGGTGCAAATAGAATTCAGAATACAGCTGACATGGCCGTGCCAGTGTCACCGAAGAGACTAAAAATTAAAAGTTGTTACAAAAGACAAAGGACAATATGTGTGGACAATTACAAACACAGACCTATGGACCAACAGAGCCCACAAATACATGGCACAAACATTAGCAGAAATGATGGAAAGAATAAATAATTCTAAAATAGTCATTTGAGGCTTTCATACTTTACTTTAAATAAATGAACAGGATATCTATGCACAAAGTCACTTAGAAATGAGAATCTGAACAATGCCATAAACTAACCAGGCATACCAGACCTGTGCAACATTCATTCCACCTATGAGCAGGATAAACAGTCCTCTAAAATACACAAGGAGCCTGCTCATAGAGAGGCTGTGCTAAGCTTCAATAGGTAGAAATCATTCCAGCCACAGTCCATTGACACTAGAAATAAATAACAGAAGGAAAACTGACAGTTTCATAGATCTGTGAAAATTAAACAACACTCATAAATCAATGGTCATGGAAGAAATCACAAAGGGATTTAGAAAATACTTAAAGAGGCAGGGAGGAGGCTTGGCAGGTAAAGATGCTTGCTGCCAGGCTTGAGAACCTGTGCTCCGGAACCTACACCTCCACAGGGTGAGAAGGAGATAACAAACTCCCAGAAGTTGCCCTCTGACCTCCACACCAATGCTGAGGTACAGGCACACACACACAGTAAATAAATGGAGAAAAAAATAGAGGAGAATAAAAACCAAAGCACAAACACTAATTTATGAGATGCCACAAAAACAGGGCTCCCGGGAAATCTGCAGCTATGAACAATCACATTGAAAAGAGCCTCACTTACCAAATCGGCAATCTAACTTTATCTCTTAAGGGAGCAGGCAGGAAGGAGGGTAAAAAACAAATTAAATGTAGGACTAGCAGACTGAAAAGCATAAAGATCGGAGTAGCAACAAATTGGAGTACACAATAACACTGATCAGCAAAACCAAAAGTTGGTTATTCCTTGAGAAGATCAATAAAATCAACATGTTTTAAAATTGTATGTGTATGACTGTTTTGTCTGCATGTATGTAAGTTCATGCATGCTATGACATGATGGAAAAGTTCAGAGGAGGAAATCATATCCCCCTGGAACTGGAGTTACAGACAGTTATTAGCTGTCATGCGGGTGCTGGGAACCCAATCCAGGTTCTCTGCAAGAGCAGCCAGTGCTCTTAACAACTGGACCCTCTCTCCAGCCCTCCAAACAACAATTCTTGTTGACTTTCTGCATTCACGAGTTTCCTTTGAAGCACTCTATGATTTTTTTTTTAAGTGGATATTTCTATTCACATGATCTTGGGCCAAGACTATTCAGAGTCCTACACATTAAAGAGCTTCTAAGCATCTCACCCCTCCCGAGTCCAAGACTTTGGGGGCCAAGGGTCCTTATATCCTATTTATTCACCATTTTCTAAGGCTACAGAGGGAAAGTTAGGGGAGAATTTAGCAGCATATGCTTTGAGCTAACCTTGCTGAGGACTGAGAAAGAATAAAGAATGCACAGAAGGGGCCTTTGGTGCCTGATGTCAGAAAAAACAGATTCCAGTGCCTCATCACAGGTCATTAAGTCTCACTTTCTGAGAATGTGCCCAGGATAGTTGTATGTTTAAGAGCTCAGTGCATGTTTTAGAAACATGGTAATCACCAAGCCATAGGACTCAATCTTATTGTGTTTCCATCACATATAAATTTGTTTTCTATGATTCTAATCTTTTTAGACAAAATTATATGCCCCAACCCTCTAATAATCATTGATTTCATTTAAAAGAGCACTTACTTGGTGTGTTAATCACCTCTTGTTGTGATAGAAACACTGACTAAGGGAACTTACAAAAGAAAGACTTTATATAACTTACGGTTCCAAAGAGACGAGTGTCCATCATGGTGGGAAGGCATGGAGCAGAGGTGGTGGAGTACACACTGAAACTAAGTGCTCACATCTTCAAGCAGGCACAGGAAGCGAGTGGGACTGGAGATTCCTCAAGGCTTAAGAACTCTCTAAGCCCGCCCCCAGGGATGTGCTTCCTCCAGCACAGCCACACCTTCTAGGACCTCCCAAAACACTGCCACCAGCTGGGGACAAATTATCCCAATACTTAGAGCCTGTGGGGGACGTTCTCATTCAAACCAGCACAGCCGGCTTCCTCCACAAACTCTTACTTATGGAGCACAGTTACATGAAAAGTATGTGAAATATCTGTTTCCAACAGTTCATTGCTGTTAAAGGAGATTAAGTCTACTGAAAAAATGGATATGCACAGTAAATCAGACCAAAGGAAATATACACTTATTTATCAATCATCATTGTACGGCTATATAAGGGACTAGCCCCTGTCCTATAGAATGTGTATTATAGTATTTATGCCTTAAAAATCATACATGTAATTTGCCATCATATGTTTCAGGAAAGAATGTGGGATGGGGTAAAGCTGAGTGTGGAGGCTCGTACCTATATCCAAAACACCGAGACAGGAGAGTCATCAGTTTTAAACTAGTCTGGGCCACACAGGAAGTTCAAAGCCTGTGTGGGCTCTGTGCTGCACAGCAAGACCTTGACTCGAAAAAAAAAATTAATATTTTTTAATATTTTATTTATTATTTTATGTGCATGAGTGTATTACCTGCATGTGCACAACTACACGCATGTCATGAGATGTCCACAGAGGTCAGAAGAGGGCATCGGATCCCCTGGAACTGGAGTTAAGCACAATTGACAGTCACCATGTGGGTGCTGGGATCTGAACCCAGGTCCTCTATAGGAGCAGCCAGTGCTCTTAACCACTGAGCCATCTCTCCAATGCCTCAAAATTATTTTTTTAAAAGTGAATCTATGTATAAATTTTTGTACTATTTTGCTTTTATATTTTTTTGCAGATTTGAAATTATTTCCAAACAGAAGCTAAGATAAAACATCAATTCCCAGTTGACTTTGTATTCATCAAGCCTTCACACAGAATCTACTCACACCTCTGAAAAGTTTTTTTTTCCAAAAAAAGTTGTTTTTCCAAGCAACAAGCAAGGAGCACCTCTCTGAGTCTATTTAAAGACTAAGTCAATTTTCCTTTGTAAAACTTATTTAAACTGAACTATTTTCTGCAGTTCTTTTTTCTTATTTTCAAATCTTCCAAAATCCTTCACAAGTTTGGTTTACAGGTACACATTCCATCTGAATGACTGCTTACTCAGGGATTTCTGCAAGCCAGTGCTCACATTAGGTGCAGGCAGCAGGGGACTCCAATGGTCTGGGACGTGCATGCTTTGAGGATTACTGGGACTGTCTGCACCCTGGCTGCAACAGTCAGACCTGCAGGGGCAGGGATGGACATGAGCTTGCATGTGTGAGAACACACAAAGGCACACACATGCACACACACCACCTGAGGGCAAATGTATCCAAGGCATGGAGGACCATCAGTGTCTTTCATTGACTAAAGAACCTTGGAAGGACCTGGGCAGCTCGAAAGGCAGCTTGGGCCTGTGCAGAGAGCACTGTAGCTGAGGGCAGGGAGCTGCCAGGGGAAGCAGCATTCACCACACTTGCACTTAAGCTAGGTTCTGGGCTAACTCTTCGTCTGCTAGACTCATCCATTCTTCCTGTCAAAGTCTGTGAAAAAGGCATCACTGTAACAAAAGGATAAACTAAATCATGGTCAACCTAAACAACAATCAGAGAGCGATTCTCTACAGGGTGATACCTCAGTGGGAACACGGATGCCACAGTTAACCGTGGGCACATTCAAGAAGGCTGAAGCTAGGGAAAGTTTTTAGAGATGTAAATAGAGAAATTTCTTTAAGCCACTAGAATACAAAGTTTACTGGTCTTGGGATCCTAAAACAAGAATTGGCGTCAGCTCATCGGTGGAAGTAAGCTGCTTGGGAAACAGTTCTGTCCAAGGGATCTCATCTGAATTGTTGTGATCTCAAAGAATGTCAAAAATAAAATTTGCAAAAATAAATCTTCATGGGTGGGAGGTGGACAGTCCTAGAGTGCACTTAGAACAAGGAGAAATCTCCTGGGAGCCTTTGAGAAGTTTTTAAGAAAGTACTTAGCTCAGGCAGGCAGACGTGAACCTGCCCTCTCCTCTTCACTCCCGTTTGTTAGGGTCTGACAAGGACATCCCACTGTGGCAACCTCCCAAAGCCAAAGCTGAAAGGCAGAGGGACGGGGATTTCAACTTCTATCTCACTCCGAGGCCACACCTTGGTTTTATTTGATCTTCGTTTTGAGGGTTATTCTAAATATTTCACCAGCAGTTATTTAACTGCAAAACTCTCAAGTTGGCCAGTCGTGATGATATACTCCTAAAATCCCAACACTCAGGAAGTCAAGGCAAAAGGCTCAACACAAGTCTGAGGCCAGTCTGAGCTACATAGTTGATACCAACCAGGCCACACAACAAGTCCAGTCTCAAAAGCAAAACCAATAACAAACCAAGACAACACAAAAATCCTCCGAAGTTAAGCAGTATCTTCTTTCTCCTTCCAAGAAAACTGATAACCCTCAAAGATTACACTCAATTGCTGTCAGCTATTTTTTTTTCTGTTTTGTTTTCATTTTATCTTCCCAAATTAAGCTATATAGCTTGCAGTAAGAAGTATAACTAAACATTGCTGGTGCTGCAGCCTGAGCAGGCCCCCAGAGCCCCAACCGCCTTTGCTCAGTGGCAGCTGAGCTCTGGATGCCTGTCACAGGAGAGAAAGGTGTCAGAGTGGGACACCATTAGTCAGTTTATCGATTAAGCAGCAAGACAGTGCACATCAAGAGAGTCAAGATCAAGCCTTAGCACAGAGACACTACCAAGTGCCATAGCAGTCTCTATGCATGTGACTTGGGGGCTTTGACGTTATTTAGTATACAGGTTCAGATATCAAGGAAGTATGTGCTGGTGACTTAATTCTTTATCCAGACAATTTTGTCCCCAAAGAGGAGACATTTTAGGTATATTGTACAGTTTGTGTGTGAGAAAGGAAATGATAATAGAGAAGAGAACATTGACCATAGATAGGTCACACTGGGGTTGGACTTATGGATTAGGTCATTAGCCATTTTAAACATCTTGTTTGGGATGCTTCTCAGAAAGGAGAATGTAGTTCTTCTTCAGGTGGGCTGGTCAGTTGTGGAGAATTCTGGGTGTCAAGCCAATGAGAGATAAATTGAAAGCAGAAGAGTAAGAAGGCCCTCTGCCTTCCCCTCTGTTTCCTAAGCAGCTCTCCAGCCTTAGTATCACTCAGCTTACTCCACCAAGCTCTCTTTCTGGGCTCCTTTCTGGTTGTGAGCTTATGTGCTGATTCCTACGCCAGTGCTGAACTGACTTGAGTACCTTGAACCAGGCTCCACAAATCATCCAGCTAGGGTCACTCTTTCAAAATTACTTGGTTCTTCTTGGTTTTATCTATTGACACACGAATGTTTTAAATTGGCACTTCTGTTGAGATTTCAATGGATCTATGGACCAATAGGGAAGAGCCATCACATCTCCTGCACCATGGTCATGATGTAATTCTGCTTCATTGGCCTTTTATAATTTGTTCCACCAGGGCTTTGTGTCTCCCAGTGCATAGGTTAACATATTTTGTTGCATACTTCATATTTTTTTCCATTTTATTGATTTTTTGAGAATTTCATAGAATGCATTTTGATCACACTCAGGCCCCATCTCTACTCCTCCCCCAACACCCCTCCCCACTTCATGTCCTCTATTATTTTTTTTTGTTTTTTAAAGGCTTACCGAGTCTAATTTGCATTCTCCAAATTCTGTTGGGTGTGGGTCCATCTCTTAGAATATGGTCAACCTTTGATGCTAAATTTTACTTTCTAATTGTTGGTTGCGGGAAGGCAGAAATGTATTTGCTTTTATATATTAACTACTAGTGGTTCTGGAATGTTTGTATAGTTCAGATCTTCCACACAGATGATAATATCATCTGTAAGTAAATGAACTTTGATATTTTGGGTTCCCATTTGCATGCTTCCTTTTTTCAATGTCTTGTGTAGCACAGGACTTATACTGCAGTGTTGAACAGAACAGACACCACTGACTCACGTAAAGGAAAGCACTCAGTCTCCTACCATTTCATATGACATCATCTCTGTTTTTAGTAGCTGTTCCTTGTGAAATGGAGGAAGATTCTTTTTGCCTGTAATTTTAGGGAGCTTTATAATAAATAGAAATTGAATTTTATCAAATTCTCTCCTAGAATATATTGAAATGATATGATTTACTATCTGTAAATTTAATGAGCCACACTGATAATTTTCAACATCATATCTCCCTGAATTCCTGCAGTAAACCATATTTAGATAAAATATATTGTTATTTTAACACATTATTGAATTCTGTTTGTTCAAATTCTATTAATATAGTCTTTACATGTGAACTGGCAAATACTGGTCTATAGTTTTCTTGTAACCATTTCTTTCTGCTGGAGTGCCGCTGAAAACTGAACTCATAATTAATTGCCCCTGCTCTTCCCCTGTCTGGGTAAAATGGCAGAAATTAGTGACATGATTTGTGTGCATGTGTATGTTGGTATATTTTATCAGTGCAGCTGGCTGAGAATAGAGTTTTATGTTCTCTGTTGGAATATTTCTACCTACATATTCAATTTCTTTAGTTAACTCTTACAAGAAAATAAGGCAAAATTGATTAAGAAACAAAGCTTATTTGGGCTAATCAGAGTTGTAACTTGGGAAAACAAAGATTCATACAGATTTGAATACGTACTCTGAGATCTTACAGATTTTACACTGGTTTTAAAAGCAAAACTCGCAAGTGGCAAATGGGATTAGAGTGATATTTGATAGGAGTTTGGATTGCCAGGCAACATAGCTATGTTATGAGATTAATTTTAAAAATATTCATAATATCCTAGGAGATATGAGAGGAGGACAATGAAGACAGTGTTCTAGAATGGATGACTGTGCTGAGTAATGCTGGCCTCAGAATGAACTCAGAGCAAGCCAACTATAACCTCTGTGCAGGACCCAAAAGCATTAACTTTCACAGTCCTGGCCATAATCTTAAGGTCTCATGACACTACTGTGAAGAATTCTACACTTTAATGAGTAGGCCCTGACTATCCCGAGTCTTACCCCTCCTAGCCCATGATGTCTACACAGATAACCTGTCCCAAAAAGAAACAACTCACATTACAGAATTTATTCCTTGGCAAAATAATGAGCTGCCTGCCTAGTCATCCAGATATGAACCCCACACGACCTAAAACCTTCCTCTTAAAGACGTTATAGAGAGCATCCTTCCCACCCTCACTCCCTCGCACATGACCCTCTCTCTGGGAATGCACTACTCTGACTTTTGCATTGTATTTCAATAAATCTTCATTTTTTTCTGCTCTTAGCAAATGCTTTTTACTCACAGATATCATTGGCCTTCCACACACTGTCTCACAAGGCAAAGAACAAAGAAATCCTCAAGAAAGGAAAGTTAAATCCTTGCCTTTAAATCGGGCAGACAGCCACGGTGGTCCTGCACAGGGCTGGCGTGCTCTGCTATTGTGAGAACTGTTGGCACTGGCATATAAACTAGAGGAGGCAGGGACTTTGCTCCTGCTGGACTTTCAGTATGTGCGGCGAAAGGGCTACACCTCTGTGTGTCCACACGTCCTCTCAGGGAGATGTGGAGAAGCCTGGTCTCCTACATCTGCTCAGTTTAACGTTCGTGGGATGGGTCAGTCTGCTTTGTCCTCTGACAGTAACTTCTTCTTCAGGATGTGGAGGTTTCTTTACGTCCTTTGGTTGTTTGGGGTTCACTGAGTTTGTTGGATCTATGGTTTTGGACTTTTTATCACATATGGAAAATATGAAAGCACTGTTTCTTCATTCTGTTGGTGTGCCTCCCCCCCCAATACCTTACTGCGCATGTGTGAGTTGCCTCCTCACTCTTCAGTCTTTCTCTTTTCTGCCTCATTCTGGACAGTTTCTACTGCTGTGTGTTCAGGATCACTACACTTTCCTTCAGCTAGGTCTGATCTGCTCTTCATGCAATGGATTCCATTTTCTGAGGATGCCTTCTTCACCTCGGGAAGCTACAGGTCTTTCTTAATTTTTATTTCTTCATATCATATTCAGCTTCTCTCTACTTTCTTGAACATTTAAGAGGCATTACCAGGAGAACCTGTTCCTTCAGATTTCTCTCAGAACTCTGCTCTCAAACAAGGACTCATTCATTCATTTTTTATAATATTTTATTTTTTTTATTTCATGTGTATGAATATATGGCCTACATGTATGCAAATGCACCATTTTGTGCAATGCCCAGAAAGGCCAGAAGAGGGTTTGGTCTCCTGGAACTGGAGTTAGGATGGTTGTTAGCTGACATGTGGGTGCTGGGAACCAAACCTCAGTCCTCTGCAAGAGCAGCTAGTGCTTTTAAGCACTAAGCCATCTCTCTAGCCCCTTCTTCATTCTTTTTTTGAAACAGTATCTCTAGCATGAAATGGGGAAGTAAAATAAAAGTTAAACTCTATCAAAGAATTTTGCCCTTTCTGATCCCTCACCAGGATCAACACAGACACACACACACACACACACACACACACACACACACACACACACACATACACACACACAAACATAAACAGATATTATCAGTTTCTCTCATTATTTTCAATGACACAAGCTCTGTTTGCAGTGTTTTGATTAGTAAAACATACCTATACACATTCATATGTTACTTGGGGTCCAGGATAAGGAAGGGTCAAAATGGATTAAGGTCAGAGTAGAAGGTTCAGAGAGCTAAGATAAGATTCACTTTTTGGTTGCAAGGTTCAGTAGAAATCATCAGTCCAGAGAATGTCCATATTGCAGAAGTCACTACCACACACCTCATACTTCATTACACAGGGACAAACCACTTGATACAATTCTACCATTCATTGACTTTCTGGTCAAACCCTAAAAGAAATAGAATCACTCAAGCCAGGAGCTGGCAACAAATCAGTCTTCCAATTACTGTGAGTCTGGAAGTAGATCCCACCCAAAATTTCAGATGAGACCACTGTCTTGGATAATATCTTGATTGAAGCTCTCCAAAATCATGGAAAAATTAAAATCAAACAAATGCAGGCTAAAGTGCTCCAAACCCTGGGCCAAGAGGCCATGAGAAGCCAGCTTCAGTCCCTCCACCGCCACCATGCTTTTTGCCTGTGCAACTCACAGTTATCCCTACAGGGATGTGCTCCACCAGATTCTAAGTTTCTTCCATGTCAGTGTCTTTAATGGGATTATTGTCTGATTCTCTACTTTCCTGTCCCTTTTCATTATTTAAACTACCAGGATAATCTATCAATCTTGTGGTTAATTAAATTTACTCTCCTTTGGTTCAAAGCCTCAGTTAGAGAATAAGATTCAGAGATCTGTTGTTTGGTTATCACAGTTAAAAGTAATGTATTGTATATTCCAAATTGCTAAGAGATGGTAAACATTCTTACCACAAAACCAATGAAGGTATGTGTGTATGTGTGTGTGTGTGTGTGTGTGTGTGTGTGTGTGTGCCAGATGTGCTAATTATCTTTATTTGATCTTTCTACAGTGTGCATACATCAAAGCAACATACTGTACCCTATAAAAATAAAGAATCATTGTTTGTCAATTAAAAATAGATAGATGAACAGGAAACTTTAGAAAATCTCCACCCTCCTCAGTTCCCTCCCTCTGAAGGGAAGGCTCCTGCAGCTAGAGAAAACTGCCTCTCCTCGAATGGGCCTAAGAGGAAGAAAAACAAAAACAACCTTTCTCTTCATGATTCTGCTCCTGGTGGGTCTTCTCAGCTGTTTATATCTGCCATTCCATCACAGAAGCAAGAGAATGGTGAACGGAAGGTTGGGTATGCTTTTACTAATTATGGCTGTTGACTGTCCCTAACAAGACCTACTAGCAACTGAATCCCAAGCATCTGATGTAGAAACAGTACATTGCAAGAGCTGCTGCCTCTTTCAGATGTTCTACTAACCCTAGAGCATCACACAAAAATTCTCAGATGCTTCCACCTGCCTTCTCCACACTGGGATGGTCTCCAGCGAACCTGCCTTCTCCACACTGGGGTGGTCTCCAGCAAACCTGTACGCTTCTGCCCCATACCATGGTTCCTCACCCTGAGGGAGAAAGAACTTGTTCTCCTTTCTACTTGTCCAGGTGATCACTCTGAAAACTCCAGTACCTAATTTCTGACAGTCTAGGACTCATGCCTAGGTCTCTTGTTGGGATTCCAGAAACGGACATTCACTTTATTCCATAGAATTCCATCCTGCTCAGGAAAGCAGATGGCTTATTTACCTTTTCTTTTCTTTTAATTTTCTTCATTGTGAAAGTGCTCGGTGTCCCAAGAAGTAAGCACCATTCTAACCTCCACTGATGAGAAGACCCTGATATTTGCTGGAGGTTGGGACTCATCACAGTGGGCAGACTCAGGGAAGCACTTAAAAAGATAAAGACAAGGAAATCAGAGAAATGAATAGAACAAAGAGGACAGGGATGGTGGGCCTTCAAAGGCAGTGAAGTACCCCTTGCAGTACCTGCCAATGTGATGAAGATTCGGGCAGGGAAATTAATGCGTGGCCATTTCCCAAGGTCCCTAACAGAAAAGGAGCAGGGCGTTTCTTAAAAAAGAAAATTGTTGAATTTTACTTAAGCCATGTTTTCCACAGCCCTCCTGGAAACTTACTGTCTGGGTAATATATACTCAGATGTTACTTCCTAAGCAGCTCAGCACTCCCAGAGTGAGCAGGGCAAAAAGATATTTTTGTCAAGCACATCTTTACTGTTGCCAGAGAATCGAGATTCCCTTTTGTGGGTTCTTAGTTTCATTAATAAAAGAATTTAAAAACAGACTCAGAAGGGAGCTTTTTATGAGAGTTTGAGAGAAAGATGACAGAACAAGTAGGCTATAAATCTCAGCGGCTTCTGGATGAAGGGGGATGGATAAGAGGAAGAGAGATAGCAGGCCTTCTGAGTTAGGGTCCAAGAAAGCCGGCACGGTTGGCAATGGGGGTTGGTAAGCAGCTAAGCTGGGGAGGGGAGGACTGGTATTGCTGAACTAACTCCTGAGAGAGAAGACAATCATGTACAACGCTTTGGACTAGAATGCTCATGTCTCGCACCAGGGTCAGAGGCAGAACTCAGATTCCTGAAGAAGTAACTTTCCCTTAATGGGCCTCAACAAAGCCCTGAAGCTGCCACCATCTCATGTGGGATTTTAAATCTTAAGAAGGGGTAAAGCTGATTATGAAGGAAATTCTATCTTCAAAGGCCTCCAAGCCTGCTTATGTCTATCTAGCATTACTGATGACAGATAACACGGATGCTATGATCATTGCCCAAAATGGGCCAAACCCAGGCCCTAAATGACAGAACTCATAGGAATTGTTTTATTACCCCTACATTTTAGCAAAATTATTAAATCTAGTGTCTGAGAAGTTAGGTGAGATAAAAGTTTGCTATGACAAAGTAAGAAATAGAGACCAAGAGGAGCAGAAGACAGAAAGCTGAATCAGATGCTTTGGTTTCTGAACTGACAGAATACTGACCCCCCCACTCCCGCTTTACTATCAAAGAGGGCGTGAGAAGTTGGTCTCTGGCAGAACCCAATAGCAATTTATTATGAGACACACATTAACACAGCCCACGGCTCTGTGAAGTGACACGCAACGTGGTCTCAGCATTAACCTCTTGACAAAGTTGAAAGATATGTAGAAACCTGTTTTATTAGTCAGCCTTCCATTGATAAGTTATTAAATAATAAAAAAATTTTATTAAATAATAAAAAATTATTTTGCCTAATGGTTTTGAAGATTTCAGCCAAGGATGGAATGGCACAATTTTTTGGTCCTGTGGCAAGGCAATACATCATGGCAGGCAATGTGTGGCAGAACAAAACCATTCTCCTCATGTCCAGGACACAAAGAGAATGTGAAGGAGGAAGAATCGGGGGTCTACAGTCTCCTCCAGTGACAGGTTCCAATGACCTCATACCCCCCAACTAGGCCCCACCTCCTGCAGGTTCCATCACTTTCCAACCCTGCCCCACTGAAGACCAGCTGTTTAACATATGGGCCTTTGGGGGAGCATGCCTGTAGCATTTGCTATAAGGCCACAGAAACATGCCCCTGGAGAAGGGACATTTCACTATCAGAGGGTATTGCTCTCATAACACACTAAATTCAGTTCAGAAGTAAGTTATCAGATAGTAAGCCATTCCTTTCTTCTTGGCAGTCAACATACTTAAATAATATCTTTTCCGGGCTTTTTTTTCCAGTGTGTCCTATTATAAATGAACAAAAACTTCAGCATACTTCAATGAGTATAGAAGATAGCTATAACTTATTTTTTAGAAAAGCAAACAGGGCTGGCAAGATGACTCATTGGGTAAAGGCATTCGTTGCGAAGCCTAATGACCTGAGTTCAATTCCCAGAATGCACATGGTAGAAAAGGAAAACTGACTCCCACAAGTTGTCTCTGACCTCCACACACATGCCATGGCATACACATGCTCACGAAAGAAAAAGAAAGAGAGAAAGAGAAAGAAAGAAGAAAGAAGGTAGGGAGGGACGGAAGGAGGGAGGGAAGGAAGGAAGGAAGGAAGGAAGGAAGGAAGGAAGGAAGGAAGGAAGGAAGGAAGGAAGGAAGGAAGGAAAGTTTTTTTTAAAGAGTTTTCCACAAACAAGTTGACTTTCCTTCTGGTGCCTTGCTGCTTTGTCTGTGGCTTCTGTCTTGGCTGAATTTTTAGAAAGGTTGCCATACCTGGACTGAAAGTAAACATGAAGCCTGTCATCCAGGCTCTGTGATTTAAATGTAAACTCAGCACAGATATTCAGGAACATTCAGAGAGGAAGAAGGGCCCAATGGAAAGAGAATTTCCTCAATAGTCAACATCAGTTCCTATGTTTTCACAATCAAGATCACAAGGTCAGGAACACCCAATGCATCAGAAATGCTTTCACAGGGCCAATGATAGGTCAAAATAAACACCAATCTAAATGCAGAAAATGATGTCATGATAAGTATAATCTCAAATAACTGTCTGTGTGACCATGGGGCATCTGGTCAGGTTCTAATTCCTGGGTGAAGCATGCACGCTTTCCTTGAGTTCCCCAAGTAGAGAAGTGTTATTGGGGAAATTGGGTTTCCTTTTTCAGTTCTTAGTCTTGTTAATCAGAGAATTTAATAATTACTCAGAAGGAAGCTTGAAGATCATTTCCTGAGTTTGTGAAAAAAAAAAAATACAGAACAAGCAAGCAGTGCATCTTGACAGATGCTGGGTGGAAGGGAGACAAGAAAGAGGAGAAAGCAAGACCTTGATTCACTGCCCAAGAAAGATGGCATGCCCAGCAACGGAGGCTGGCAAGCCGGAACATGGAAAAGCAGGAAGAGGGCCTCTGAGAAAGAGGGAGAAAGCCCAGAGTGTCAGGGAATGCATGTTTAAATTTGGCTGGTTTCTGCAAGAGACGGAATAAAGGAAAATGAAGAACTACGCTTTTCAAAGTAGAACAGGCAGGTATAGCAATGCCGCATGGTAGGCGCGCTGCAAGCAGCTGCATGAAAGAAGAGGGCTTCAGGTGTGAATGAAGGTGCCCAGAAAAATTCTGCATCTTGGATTGATCAAGGCTGACCAACTGATTAGCATTTCAATGACCGTGGAGAGCCTGTAATGTTGCAGATCCAGAGCCTATTTACAATTGATCTTAGGCTATTTTTAACCCCTAAATAGTCATATCTTGTCCACCTCTGTTTCTGACTTAACATTTTGTGACTAACAGATTAAAAACCTTTAAGAATGAATTAACTAAAGCCCTAGCTCCTACCAACCAAAAGGCTAAGAATGCCATCAGATCATGTCTGAGGCCAAGAGCTGAGATTTTTCTTTACTATATCTACCTACTTAATATTTCCACCAATGTATTTGAAAAGTGTCTTGATTTATGGCTTTTCTTTATTCTTTATTCTGTTACTATAAAAACTTCATGAAACTGCTTCCTTCCGCACTGGAACATGGAATTTGGGGTAACCCGAATCTGTGTTTCTGGATCATGGTCACTCATATTTGGCCCCTGAATAAACTATCAGTTATTCCCTTTGAGGTGAGAGTTGTGTTTCTGTATGAACACTGGGAAGTATAACTACAATATCTCTTTAAGAAGGTAATTATTCCTCCCATCTCCTTGGCATGCCTTCAAGTGAATCAGTCTTCCCGTGCATGACACGGCCTCCTAGCCAGGTCACTGACAGTCCCAGCTTGAAAGGGAGGGGACAATAGTATGTAATGTTCTAATCCCTGAGGCACATTAGAATGTCATGTCTCCATCTAGGGCCAGAGGCAGAACTCAGACTCCCTTCTTCTGACCAGAAGAAGGCAGCTTTCTCCCAATGGGACTCAACAAAGCCCTGGTATCATCAACCTGTTTATATGGCATTTTAAGTCCTAAGGAGGAATGATTGTGATGTTTCCCTCTTCTGTTACCAGGGAAATGATAGGTAAGGACAAAATCCGGGTATAAGGGAGGAACCCATCCTCAGTGGCCTCCAAGGCTACTAATCCTATGTAGTTACCTAACAGAAATAGGTACACAGATAAGGGATTAAGGCAGGGAGAGTGGTCAAACTCCACTCTGCGGCTGAAGGCAAGTGAATCGTGCTACCCAAGCACAGCCTCACTAAGAAAGCACCTCAATCTGTAACTACCTGCAATTTAGACTGGATAACGCAACATTTCCAATACACATAAGTCATATGCTGGGACCTTCCTCCAACCATATTTGTGATAAAAACAAGATCAAAAAATACCTGATCAGAACTTTTGAACCTCCCAAACTTTTCCAGATCAGAAAGGCCTGATTTAAGGGCATAAAATAACCAAAAGTCAGTCTTTGGAGTGTGAGCTCAATACTGCTATGTTCATCTTATACCAACAACAGTGCTGCTTGAATGAAGTGGGGTTCACTTATAGGAAGTGAACACAAGTACAAACTGTTCCTCGAGGAAGATAAGAAACAATGTCCCTCGGGTGGACAGCTGACTCTGAGTCTTACATTGACATTGCAACATCAGCCTGGGGCTCTAGAGCTGGTGGAACCTACTGTGTACATGGACACCTTTCCCAACACTCTAAGAGACAAGGAGAAGCCCCGCTAATTGCCCACCTTTGAGTAAGCAGCTGCCCTTTGAATACTTTACAACAGGCTGGGAAGAGCAATTAGTGATGCTGAATGGGCATCTCAGAAACTGACCTCCGGGTGACTACCAGCTGACTCTCTGCCTCAGATGTGCTCTCTACCTCAGATGTGGTCCTCTCTCCTCTCCTCACTGTCCTAAGTATCAAAGGACTCCACCCTTATTTCTCGACCCCTCTTTTGGACCCATGAGAATCTTTCCTTCCGAGACATTGAGTTTGGCTCTGATAGCCCTGGCTGGCTCCTCCTGTTTTGTGTCTCCACCTAATTCTCATTCCTAACTCCATTAAGGAAGTCCCACGACCCCTCTCCCAATTCTGGTATCCAGTCCAGATGTTCAGGGAAACACTGCTCAAAACTTTAACATCACCTTCCCCAAAGCATCTGATCAGTTACAAATTCTATAGATTCTCTTTGAGTATCTAAACAGTGGTTTCAAATAACTCAGGCCCAGAGTCTAAGCTTACCTGTTAACTAAGGGCAAGATTGTGAACCAGTTATTTAAATCACTGACCTTCCTCTTCTATAAAATAAGCAGTTTTATATTACAGGTTATTGTGAAGAAGAGATGAGATAGATAATTGTGGTAGTTGGGGCTGGAGAGATGGCTTGGTAACCACTAGCTGTTCTTGCTGAAGACCCAGGTTTGAATCCCAGCGCCCACATGGTGGCTAACAGTCATTCCATAACTGTAACTCCAGTTCCAGGGGATCTGACACCCTCTTCTGCCCTCCAACATTGGTGCACTTAACACACATGCACCCATAACACTCATACACATAAAATAAAAACAAATTTAAAAATTCTAAACAGAAAACTGTGAGTTAATCTTGTCAAGAATCACCACAGAAATGTACCTCTGTGTGTATCTCTGAGGATCTTTCCAGGGAGTTTTAACTGATCATAGAAAACCTACCCTGAATGGAGGTGACCCTATCCCATGGAATGAGGTCCTGGCTAAATAAAGGGGGAAAGTGAGGTGAGCACCAGCATTCACCTCTCTTTCCTGAACAGAGATGTGATAATAATTAGTTGCCTTTAGCTCCTGCCTCCATTTTTCCTTTCTATTGCCCAGAGGCCTTATCCTTCTCTTAGAAATCACGACTGTACTTTGTGAATTTCTTTTTAGACACAATGAGGAGAGTTTCTGATGCTGACACCCCATTTCTGGGAGCCGCTGCTAATGCAGGGACTAGCCTCAAATATCAAAGGATAGAGGAAGACACTGTCAGGAGCTGTCCACCAGCTCCATATCTACCTTACTCAAAGGTGACTGGTATGGGACAGCCCCAGACTCAGCATCCCCCATCTCTGCTTCAAGATTCAGCACTAAGAAACTCCCTCAGCCTGCCTAAGCAAGTTAGTTCTGGCAAGAAGCCATCTAAATGCCTGCTGGTATTCACTCCTACATATCAGTGGTGATGGAATGAGGCCATTTTTCTGGTGGGGAGATCTATGCCTCATGTTTACTGATGCTAACAATTAGTGATAATTTAAGTTCATGGGTATTGAGAAATATATTCCAGTTTTCCTGCTTAATTTTTGTTGTCTACGATGAGTGTGATGTTTAGAATGCTGTTAAGTCTTCATTCCCTGAAAATTATTCATATTCATCAGCAAACTGGTAATAAAAAACCAAGCTAAATAAGAGTTTAGGAGGTTTATTTCTCAGTTTTTATTATAAATACTCCAATACAAATGCATAGTTAATGGCATGATTTTACTATGTAGAGTCATTTCAGACATCTTCCTCTTACAATAAAAATTATTAAAACAATATTTTTTAAAATGGGATATACATATATGTAGCGCCCTGGCTATGTTCACTGACCGAGTCCGGAGCAGAGGGCTGCGGATTGAATGAAACACATAAGACAGAGACACACACATTCACTAGGTAGGAGGAAAGGAGAATGACTGACTTTATTGAGAGGCATCAAGCCTTATATACCCTGAGGCGGGGCTTTGCAGGAGGTTAAAAGTTCAGGTTCTCAGGAGACATCCAGCCACATGATGCACATCTGATGTAAACTGAGGAAGTTGCGGTTGGGCTAGCTTAAAGGTCAAGTTGTTTACTTCAGAACTACAACTGACAAGATCCGGCTAGCTCTTGGCCAAGAGCCTAGCACTAAGAGAGAAGGGAATGCAGGGGGGCCAGACCCTACACATATATACATACATACATACATACAACTGGTTCAATCATTTGTATTCTAAGTGTATGATTTTAATAGCTACAAAAGGAACCGAAGCATTCTTGTTCCCACCTGCTGTCCTCTTCCCTTGCCTGGACTCCCAGTGACTCAGGATATCTCAGGGCCTAGGCTGATGAGGAGGAGAGATCATTCTAGAGGAAAGCACATCAAAATCAGACTCTCCACAGATTAAATGTGCTGCTGGGGTCATTTTTTACTGTTAGGTCTAGGCCTACATTCTCTCTTATTCCCTCTGTGTCTGCTCTGTTACTCTCCAGTGGTACATAATTTCAGAATTCCTTTCTATCCACACTAGAGGCTCTTTAGCTTCATCTCCAAGTTTCAGTGAGTTATGTTAGTGGATGCTTCAGAAATAAAACATGCATCCTGAACTTGCCGCAGTCTGCTTTATATTAATGCTAACCACCTGTGTTACAACACAGGCCTGTCCCTTTAAGACAGTGGTCAGTCTTAAGAGGCCAGATCCCATAGCCTAAAGAAACAAGCCACACCCCACTGCAGTTGTCTCTCAGGGACAAAGAGTTAAGAAGGTGTTTTATGCTCTGGCTAACAGCTCCTAATTTACAGTTTTAACAGTACCTGGCTCTTCCACGCTCTTTGTATGCTATATTGAACTAAGTCACATGAAGTAAAACTTCCCATTACCCTCTGAAAGATTATTAAAGTCAGATATTTCCTTTGTCTGGGAACCGGGGTGTCAACCTTTGGCTTCCAGCTGCCATCCTGTAACTGCTCACTCATTTTACCCTTAATGAAACTCTCCTCTCTCTCTAAAGTTCTATTATGCTGTCAATATATTGTACCTCTTATTTCTAATGCTTTCCCACCTTAAGTTCCAGTCATGGCCCCAGAACCTTTCTTCTAATTAACCTCATTTCTGAAGGGTAATTATGTGCCAGTTTCCTATCACAGACCAACTGTGGGTCTCTTTCTCTCCTTTCTATATGTAAAAACATCATGTCTAATTTAGGAACTTTATGACAGAACAAGACATTGACCCTCTCCCCTCCTCCTCAGTCGTCATGTCATGTTCCAAATAAGCTTATTCTGCATGTTGCATTGCTATTTGGTGCTCCTTGAACACTGATTGATTCAACCAAATTATTGGACATAGCCTCTCTTCTTTGTAGAGGGAAAGACCATGAGTGTGAAGTACAGCGGTTTAGACAGTTACTGCTCCCAGTCCTTCTTCCACTTCTACCCTATTTTTGAAAGAATAGTGAACAGCCTTTTAAAAACTGAAAGACAATGTGAACTTAGTGGCATTTTGCATATAATGTTAAGGAACATGAAATTTCTCACAGTTCTTTCTTTTGCTCAGCTGACTTTGCCTCTGGAAACTTGTTTGGAAAGTTAAAGGAGCCATACCTCTTGATCAGAACAGAACATTCTCTGCAGCAAAATAAAAATTTCAAACTAACAGAGATTTCACCACACAGCTCATATTTGGGAAGTAACTTTGCCACCTACTAACTGAGTGATTTCAAAATTTAGTCTCAAATATTCCCAACTATCAAAGGCAAAGAACAGAGAACCTTTTAAGTAATTTTCACATAAATCAAAAGCATTAATGCTTGGCACTGTGCTTTCCAAAATTTGACAGCATGATGCTACAAAATTAAATTTTAATTATGTGACAGTTGACACCAATAACCTCAATGCTGATAAATAGGAAAGTAGATGACTTTAAATGGAAACCATCTGAAATCTGGTATTCATGGCTGGCCAGGTGCAACGTGGAAATAAGCTTCACCTAAAGGTAGAAAGGTCACTGTGTGCCTTACAATAAATAGCAAGGCCAACAAGGCCCAGAAGAGATAAGGAAGCAAAATGAAATTATATTTTCCTTTTATGTGAATGTTTGCCTCTCAAGTTTTTAAAAGTCAAAAGTTCACTTCCCATAAAAAATGTGGATCCCTGCTAGGAATAATTTCAGTATAAGAAAGTATGACATTTCAGAAACCGATTTATATCAAACTTTATAGAACTTATTTTAACTTCAATAAGAAACCTAATAAGATACCTAAATTCTTTTTAAAAATTTATTTATGTGTATTTAAGAGGTCAACAGAACACCTGGAACTGGAGTTACAGCTGGTTATTAACTGTCATGTGGGTGCTGGAACTGGGTCCTCTGCAAATGTAGCCAGTGCTCATAACCACTGAGCCATCTCTCCAGCCCCAGTACCTAAATTCTTATGTGTGTGTGGGTGGGGAGCATGGTTGTGCAGAGAAAGCCAGAGATTGACTTCAAGTGTCTTCTTCTAGCACTGTCCTCTTTGTGACAGAGTCTTTCTTACAAACCTAAGGTTTGCTAGGCTGGCTGGACAGCAATCTCTGGGGGAACCTATCTTATTCCCATCTTACCCCCAGTACTGAGACTACCAACAAAGCACTGCACTTAAGCTTTTATGTAGGTGCTGGCAATATGAACTCGAGCCCTCATGCTTGCACAGAAAGTACTTAGCCATTTAGTCATCTCCCCAGCCCTCAAATACTTAAATTTTCTACTGGTTTGCCGGGATCACTGACAGGTAGGGCGGTGGAGAAGCTGGTCCAGCTGGCCTCCTCCAGGGGCTGAGCGGAATGGTGAGTGTCACAACCCGGACCCTCTCCACTCCAGAGAAAAAAAACACACCAAGTCGGGAGTCTGTCCAAGCAGGATCTCATTTATTGAAGGTTACAAAATAACTTATATACGGTAGGGGCGGGGCTAAAAGGGAGTGAAGGACCAATCTATCTTTGTCCCGTAAACTGCAGCCAGGCAAAGTCTGTTTTGATAGGCCGTCAGACTCAGGTGAGGCTCTGACAGCTGCATCCCAAACGGTTGATGACAGTTGGTTGTGATCATCCTGCATCGGCCTGCAGCTCCCGGTGGATCGCGGGCAGACACCCGATCAGTGTAGCCCAGGCTGGCCTCAAACTCACAGATCCTCCTTGCTCTGCCTCCTTCAGCAAGTCCTACCGGTGTGCACCACAATTACCATCCCCCAGCAGCCTGTGAGAGGCCCAGAGCGGGACCAGCTGGCATCCTGCCCTGCCTGGAGTTGCCGAGCCACGCCACGGCCTGCGTGTTGGACAGTGGCTGCCATTTTTGCCTGGGGGCCGTGCTGCACCACAGACTCATCGGTGGCGGTCCAGGAGGGGGCGAACATCGGGGACAGCAGCCTGGGAGGGGGTGATCATCGGGGGCAGTGGCCTGGGAGGAGGCGTTGGCCAGGACAGCCACCTGGGAGGAGGTGATCATTGGTGGCGCCTGCCACGTGCCATCCCCCAAACTGTTGGCCGCAGCGGGTGCAGTCGGGCCCACAGGGAACTGCAAACCTGTCCTAAAAGGGTGGGCCGGAGCCGCAGCAGCGCTGGAGGCCCGACATCTCCCCCTTCTATTTTAAAATAAACAGCAGAGGCACATGACCCCTGTCTTAGGTTGTCTCCCACTCGGAGATCTTACCCGTCATTGGGTGTCATGCATCATGCTTATGATGGATCCACTCCATGACCTGTCTTAGGTTGCCTCAGTTCATCTGAGATCTTACCCGTCATTGGCCAAATGGAGGGTAGGGGAGGGCCATTCTTTAGAGGATGGCCAATCATTCTAAGTATTGGACCTCAACCTGGTTTAGTTTTCTCAAGATGTTGGTGCCTTTGGTCAGGAGGAAAGGGAGAACAAGGAAGGGCCAAGCAAAGGGAACAGAAAAAATGAAACATCATTGAAACTAGTCCATAAAAAATTATCTTGAAGTTCTCGCCACCTTCTCCTCCAGATCATCCCGGATCATGCAAGCAGCACTTTTCCTGTGAAAACAAACAGATGCCTCCTTTTTCGGCAGTTAGTAAATCAAGACCTAGTACTCAGTTGTGAGACACTCCCTGGAAGGGTGATTAGCATTATCCTCTGATAGAGGCAGGTGTTTTAAATCTCTTGCAGGCACCCAAATGGGTCTCTTTTCATTTTGAGGGAAGACACATCCGAACCCTCCTCCTGCTGTGAGAAGCGGGTCTGGTCCTCTCCAAGTTCTGGTTAATGGATCTTTCCATTTGACCCGGATGGAGCTGTATGTAACAGATAAGGACCAATGTTTTTGAAAAGTGGATAAATGTGTGTCTTCCTTAGAAAAATTTAAAATATTTAGGGTAAATAATGCCTTTTTTAGCTGATCATGTGGGGGTAGAGATTCCTCCTGTTGCTTTTGTAATTGAGATTTAAGTGTTTGGTTATATCTTTCAACAATTGCCTGACCTTAAGGATTATACGGAATGCCTGTGGCATATGAAATTTTCCAATTTTGGAGGAAATTGGTGAAGGCTTTGCTTACAAAGCAGGGGCCATTGTCAACTGTGTGGCCTCAGTGACAGTGTTGCACTGACACTCTGAGGCCAAGTTATCAGCCAGTTTATCAGTCCTGGCAGGTTTTGGTGTCCTCTAAGATGTTGAAGGAAGATGGAATTAACTCTACGTTTAAGTAGAGTCCGGGCTTGGATCATCAATGGAGTGATGGGATTGGAATCAAGTTTAATATAGGATTCAACCAAGCCAGGTAGAAGGTTAACCATGTAAAGGCTGACAGAGAACAGATTAAAAGGTTCCTTAATCTTGTCTAAAGCAAAAACAAAAGCAAATAATTCTTTAAACTGAGCCGAACCCTCAATTTTTTGAGTAATGGTCTGAATGGGGACTGGTTGTTGACCTGTGTTAAAGGGAGGATATACCACCATGGAGGCCCCCATACGTCCTCCATCTGTGAAAATAGTAAGGAAATTGGGATCAGGTTGGGACAAAAAGAGCTTAGGGGGACGCCACTCTAAGCAGGGGAAGGAGCTCATCCACTTGTGGGGGCCGTAATGGCAATCTATTTTTCCCAAAAATCCTTCAAGGGCCATGGCCACCCGAGAATTGTTTCTCTGAAGCCAAATAAAAATTTTAAGGGGGACAATAAGAAAACGAGGCTCTGTGCCAAATATCCTAATAGAGGTATCTTTGGCCTTTAATGATGCAATCAGCAATTTGATTAGTCATGGGATAGACCCGGGGGCTCCACCCACTGAGAGGTGGATCCAATGGATGGGCTCACCTTCTTGAGCCAACAGTGCAGTGTATAAGGTCTCCCCAGGGAAGATATATAGAAAAATTGGTAGGCTGGTATCATATCTTTTTAATGATGTATTATCAATGGCTTGTTGGACTTGGTGTAATATCTGTCTGTGGTGGGAAGATAAAATAATAGGGGAAGACAAATCAGGGACTTTTAAAAGGTCAAACAGTGGAGACAACTGTTCAGTGGAAACGGGGATCCACAGCCTCATCCAATTAATTTCTCCCAATACCTTTTGAAGTTGAGGTAGGGTATAGGAATCCTGGATGTGTAACTGGGGTTTAACTGTGGAAGCAGAGTCCAAGGACAAGATGGAACCCAAGATTTTAAAAGGAGGGACTGTTTGAATTTTTTCAGAGGCCACCCTAAAATTATTGGCTTGGAGGATATCCAGGCACTTCTTTGTGAGGTTCCTTAAAGTAGTGGGACTGGAACTGCCTAGGATAATGTCATCCATGTAAATATAAAAAATAGTATTTGGTATATTTTGTAAGGAGGAAAAGAGGTGAGAAATAAAATATTGGCCAATAGAAGGGCTATTAGCCATTCCCTGAGGTAGAACAGTCCACTCAAACCTTTCATCTGGTCCCTGGAAGTTTAGTGAGGGCAATGAAAAGGCAAACTTTTCCATGTCCTGAGGGTGTAACAGTATGGAGAAGAAGCAATCCCTAATGTCAATGGTGACAAGATGATAGGAATTGGGAATAGTGGGGATCCAAGGGAGTCCCATCTGTGGAGTTCCAAATGGGATCATCCTCTCATTGATCTTCCTCAGGTCATGTAAAAGTCTCCATGAGCCATTAGCCTTTTTTATTACAAAAACAGGAGAATTCGAGGGACTAGTGTGGACGGTCTAACATGTCCAAGAGAAAGTTGTTGTAGCACTAATATTTCTAGGTGTTTTAACTTGGGGGTAGGGAGTAGCCACTGCTCAATCCAGATAGGCTCCCTAGGTAGCCACTGGATTTGAGGTGTGGGACAGGACACAGTTGTGAAAAAAGATCAGTTGTGGACTAACTTCTTGCTACCTGTTACCAATGCTAGGAAAGATTTTATTTTTTTATTAGGTAAGAAAAAGAAGAAAATGAGAGAGGAAAAAAGATCACAACTTATTATACCTGTTGGAACTTTCTCTAAAGTTGACCATATACTGGGGCACAAAATAAACCTCATCAAATCCAAAAATACAAAATAATACCACAGAGGGCATAGGGTGGAGGTGTATCGCTAGGCACAGGTGGGGCTTTTTTTAGAAGGTTGGAGCATTTCCTCTTAAAGTGCCCTTCTCTGCCACAACTGAAACCTGTCCCTTAACTACTGAGACCTGTTGAAGGGCATTTACCAGGGTAGTCATCTCCTCCTGCCTGTTCAATTGTAGGGCAGCCATGATAGCTCGGGTTTGGTGGGACAAGGACCCTACATCCTTAGAGGCCACTATACCAGGGGCCATGTTGATGGGCCAGGGTAGACTCTGTGCAGCTATTTGCATGGACCCAGGATGCCCCTGGACCCAGCAGATGAAGAACTGCAGCCACAGTACTGCAGCATTTGGAAAATACAGAACTCTGTGAGCAATAAAATTTAGGGTGATGATGGGCAAAAGGTTAACAGGGTTCCCAAGGTGGGGACTACCTCCCCCCCATAAGGTAGGGGGACCGAGGGAGCCCGGAAGGAATTAACATCCCATCTGGTGGAGGGAGGCTCTGGGGAAAAACTCCTTCCTGAGACCAGTGAAGGGTTGGGTGTAGGCTGGGGCATAGGATTTTCTTTAATCAAAAAAGTCACCCTCTCAGGTGACTTGTCTCAGGGTTTTGGGGAGGTGGGTTTGAAAAAAGACTGCCCCATAACTTATGGGGGTACACTCACCCGCAGACCGATTGGCCCGTCAGCCTTCTTCCGTTTCCTCGCACGGGGCACCAGTCTGCCGGGATCGCCGGCAGGTAGGGCGGTGGAGAAGCTGGTCCAGCCGGCCTCCTCCAGGGGCAGAGCGGGATGGTGAGTGTTGCGACCCAGACCCTCTCCACTCCAGAGGAAAAAAAACATGCCGAGTCGGGAGTCTGTCCAAGCAGGATCTCGTTTATTAACCGTAGGGGTGGGGCTAAAAGGTAGTGAAGGACCAATCTATCTTTGTCCCGTAAACTGCAGCCAGGCAAAGTCTATTTTGATAGGCCATCAGACTCGGGGGAGGCTCTGACAGCTGCGTCCCAAATGGTTGATGACAGTTGGTTGCGATCATCCTGCTCAGCCTGCAGCTCCCGGTGGATCGAGGGCAGACACCCGATCAGTGTAGCCCAGGCTGGCCTCAAACTCACAGATTCTCCTTGCTCTGCCTCCTTCAGCAAGTCCTACTGGTGTGCGCCACAATCACCGGCCCCCGGCAGCCTGTGAGAGGCCAGCCTTGCCTGGAGCTGCCGAGCCACGCCACGGCCTGTGTGCTGGACAGCAGCCTCCATTTTTGCCTGGGGGCCGTGCTGCACCACAGACTTGGCAGCGGCGGCCCAGGAGGGGGTGATCGTTGGGGGCCCAGGAGGGGGCGATCATCGGGGGCAGTGGCCCGGGAGGGGACGTTGGCCAGGGCAGCCACCTGGGAGGAGACGATCGTTGGTGGCGCCTGCTGCACCGCCAACCCCCAAACTGTTGGCCGCAGCCGGTGCAGTCAGCCCCATGGGGAACTGCAACCCAGTCCTAAAAGGGCGGGCCGGAGCCGCAGCGGAGCTGGAGGCCCAACACTGGTTGAGTTTGTTTTTTTCAATTGAAAAATGACTGATGGTCAAGGAGACACAAAAGATTTTAAGATACAAGGGGCAGGGGATGATAAAAAAAAAACACAATTCAGTACAGGAGGTGTGTAGCACCCACTCAAGGGCTGAATACCATGGAGATTAGTGAGGCTCAAGAATTTGAAAAAGTCCTTAAATACGGAATTGTCAAAAGGGGAAGCTTAGCTATTAATTAGAATCTAACTGTAAAGCATTGTAGGGCTCTGGCCCCCCTGCATGGCCCTCTCTCTTAGTACTAGGCTCTGGGCCAAGAGCTAGCCAGATCTTGTCAGCTACAAAACTCAAGTAAACAACTTGACCTTTAAACTAGCCCTACCGCAACTTCCTTTTTCCTGTCTGCAACTGTGTCATCAATAGAGGATGTCTCCTGAGAATCTCCTGCAAAGCCCCACCTCAGGGTATATAAGGCTTCCTGCCTCTCAATAAAGTCAGTCACTCTCCTTTCCTCCTCCCTAGTGTGTGTGTCTGTGTCTCTGTCTTGTGTGTCATTCAATCTGCAGCCCTCCGCGGATCCAGACTCGGGCAATGAATGCAGCGTGGGCGCTACAAAGCATGGCTTTTTAAAATTAAATTTTAGGAGCTGGAGGTCAGGGATGACTGGGAGGATCCCCTCTTCTGCACATGATATTGCATTCAAGAACTCAACATCCCAGCATGGATGGGCAGGGCCACACAAGTCCCCATCTCCGAGAAGCTATTGACAGCTGATGACTGGTCAGTTTGCTTCAGGTAGGCAGGTGTGCATAGGTTGACTATGCTCCAGTAATACATATATGGGCAGTATTAGTTGGACTCAGTGGGTAATTTTTTTTGCAGGGGAGGTGGGCTGGAGAGATGGCTCAGCAATTAAGAGCACTAGGTGCTCTTGCCAAGAATCCATGTTCAGTTCCCAGCATCTACATGGAAGCTAACTGTTGAAACTCCAGTTCCAGGTGATTTGATGCCCTCTTCTGACCTCCACAGGAATTGGACACAGGTGCACTTACATGCAGGCAAGAGAACTGGGAGGGGAGTGTGGCTTGGAATCCGGGAGATGAGGGAAGGGTGTGGAATGTACACATACATGAAATTCTCAAAGAACAAAAAAATAATGATAATCTCAGTTTACAAACACAAGGTAAAAATGCCTTACTACAACAAAAAAAAATTACCTATCAGTGTCCAAATTAACCAGTTTTATGATAAATACTCAAAGAGTTTTCATCTACTGACTTTAGCTAACTTAAAATGGTAGGGGCCTGGTCCTCCTGGCTAAACGTATTTATGAAACAGAAAGAGGTAAATGTCAGCTTTAAGGCAGGAACTTAGTGTTAAGCACTCTTGCTTGTGAAGAAGGCAGTCCTCAAGTTGATTTTTAGTTATTTCAAATAGGATCTCCAAAGAGGACCAGAAGAAGCCAATTTAAACCAGTCAAAGTCATCCAGGCCTTCTTTAAAGTGACTTCTCATTAGAATCTCATGTCAAATTCTCCACCCTGAAGAAATTCTTGTTTACCATTTTTAAACTTGCCATGCCAGTGTATGAAGAAACATAATCTAAAATTACATGTGTACAGGACTGTGCCCTGTCCATGTGAGGACAAATCTCTCCCGCAGAGCTATGCCTACCTCCCTAATCAAACCCCTCTCTTCCTTTGTTTGTGGAGACACTACTTTGGGAGTTAAGCCCAAAGTTTTCCACACCTGCTGCATGGTATAAGCCTCTATCCATACCTTTCTTTCCTGGTTTGCTTGTGATACTTACATTTACCCACTGTGTTCAGTCACATAAGCTAGAGAAACTAGCTTTGTAATAAATTACCCATTTCACAGTTACTAGGCATTCTTTTTAAATGCACAGAATTTGCTCCATTGTTTCCAAGCCTAATTTGGTTCACAAGATTTACTCTTAGATTTCTAAGTGTTCTGTTATACCTAGAAAATGAATATGTAAATGATACTAAATTTTGAGGATTTAATTGTAGGAATGACTTATAATACGGACATAATCTGGCCTAAAGACTTTTACCTAATCTTGACATTTTACCAAAATGTCACTACTTATCATGTAAACAAGCTCACTGAACCGCACTCCTCTTGTGACCTGGGCATCTGACCATAACCTCAGGACCCCTCCTTGCCCTCCGCTAAAGATAGTGGAAGATAGTTTACAAATGTGGGTATGCATGCCTTACATATCAAAGTGCTGAAAGCTGAATGCTTATCTCATTGAAGCAATGAGAAATACTGACATCTGGTGTTTGTGTGTGTATGTGTGTGTGTATGAGAGAGAAAGAGAGAGAGAGAGATTCTAGGCCTAGGGATCAAAGGTAAGAGTCACTGGTAAGAGCAGGTCCTGACTTCTACTTCCCCGGTTTCATGCTGGACATATTGATTCAATAAATAATAAGCAGAGGCCTAACTGAGGAACAGAGTTCCAAGAGACATTTGAAGGAAAGGATGCTCAACAGTCCAGGTCTGCTCTTGGTCTTAAAATGGATGCTAAGAGTCAGGCTGTTTCTTTATTAAGGCATAACCATAACATGGCTTTAAAACTCTGCATTTAATCACTGAATATTTAAAACACTAAGGGAAAAAAGTATTATAGTTTGAGAAGTAAAAAAAGATGCCAAGAGTTCATTGTAATATTAGGATAATAATTCGAGTATGATGGCATCAAAGTATTGCTTGGGAATTAAAGCACTAACTCTTTCTACCAGGGTGACTGGCACTGAGTTCCAGTTTAGAAATCAAGGCTGTGTATAAGGAAACCAAACCATGACCAAAAAAAAAAAAAAATCATTGTGTCCTTATGAAACTCAGAAGTCTGCAGAACACCAAGACATTGTTCCAAAACCCTGGCAAACCTACAGATCATTAACACATTAACATGAAAACTGATCTATTGCTAATGCAGACTGAGTAGTGGTGAAAAAAAGCTATACAGTATTTCTTCATGTTTCTACAAGTAAAAATATCTAGAGCTTTACTTTTAGTTTTGTGTGTCTTTGTGTGCGCACACGCACACACACCAGTGAAGATTAAAAGACAACCATGAAGGAACTGGTTCTCTCCTTACACCATGTGAGTTCTGGACAAAAATCACAAGTCACATAAAACCGGTTAGTTTTTGTCAACGTGGAACAACCAAGAGTCACCCAGAAAAGAGGGTAGTCTCAATTGAGGGATTTCCAAGATCAGATTGGCCTTCAGTGAGGTCTGTGGAGAACTGCATAGATTGCTGAGTGATGTGGGAGGGCCCACTGACGGTGCCATCCCCGGGCAGGTGATTGGGGGTTGCATAAGAAAGCAGGCTGAGCATCAGCCAGAGTGAGCAAGTCCTTAAGCAGCATTTCTTCAAAGTTGCTACTTAACTGCCTGCTGGAGTTTCTGCCCTGCTTCCCTTAAGGATGAACTATGACCTAGACATGCAAGCTGAAACCTTTTCCTCCCCAGGATGCTTTAGGTTGTGGTGTTCATCACAGCAACAGAAGTCCAGCAGGTCATCCACTAACAGAACACCCCCCATCTGAACTAGCTTTTCCCACAGAATCTGTATTGAAAATGAAACAATCTTTGATTCTTAAATAGGAGGAGCATACAAATGTCTTTCTATAGTAGACAAAAAAACTTGGTTTAAAGGTATTAGCCTCAGCACATTTATTCAACAGCACAATGTCCAGAAGTCAAAGAAAGAAAAAAATAAAAGGAAATTAATGAAAAATGAGACTCAGATCTCTGCTGCAAAACCAAAATGCTCAGTTTTTAGGGGGAAAGGATGTGGCACACAAAGCTAAAGCAGGTGGCTCGAGAAATAAAACAGCTACTGGCAATTTTTTTTTAGCATTTAAACAAACTTGCAATAAAAACAAAAGATAAAAGCATAAGAAATCAATGAAACTAACCTAAAGGTAAAATTTTCCATTAACCATGGCAAGCAGGAAAATCTTTCAGGATGTAAGATTATATTAAAAATTCATTTAAGACTTTAAAAGTTGTCTAAATACAGTCATTCACTGCCTAACAATGCTGTGACTAAGAGATCACAAGGGTGATCCCATAAGGCAAAAGCAGGGCTCAAAACTCCTACCACACAGCAACATGAAGCCATCGTGACACAGCAGCACAAGGCCTTACTCACCTGTGTGATGGCGCTGCTTAAAGAATGTATACTGCTGTGCACACGGCAGTATAAAATGTGAGATAATTCCAAACAGGTGACACAGAGCACTTGATGTGGATAATAGATAGCCATGGTATTATTTATTAAGTACATTTTCTCACTATTTTTTAAAGTATTTTATTACTTTTATTTTATGAGTATATTGCCTGCATGTATGAAAGTGCACCCAAGTCATGCAGAGCCTTCAGAGGTCAGAAGATGGCATCAAATCCCCTGGAACTGGAGTTACAGATGTTTGTTAGCTGCCATGTGAGTCCTGAGAATCAAAATCCAGTCCTCTGCAAGAGCAGCCAGTGCTCTTAACCCCCAAGCCCTCTCTCCAGCCCCTCTATCACTATCTTAGAGTGTACTCCAACTTATCAATAGAAGTTTCCTGTGGAACAGCCTCCCATGCTATGCTAACAGCAGCCTCATCCACTTTTGTGGACTGGGTCCCTACCATATCAAGAGGCCAAGTCAAGGGACTAACGTGGATGGACCCCGCAGATTTATGCATGTCTATGATGTCCACTCAATGACAAAACAGTCTAAAGACGCATTTCCCAGAATATATCCCTTCTACTAAGTGATGTGATGTTGTATGTTGCCTTTAAGTAACAGCACAAAGGGAGGGAAGGGTGAGGATGCTGACAGACAACCATTCCTGAGCATTTGTTTTCCACATACTACTTTGGAAGAATTATCCCAATTTCGGTTTGAACTGGAACAATGTGACCTTTCTTCAAAGTCTAAGAAAGGAACAAACAAAAACAAAAAGACATATTTGGAGTGAGAATTCTTTAATAATTATAAGCATTTTCATAAACCAATAAATACAGAAATTATAAGCAGCATATGTAATAGTAATATTTTCCTTAGACACACACAGCACCTACTTTTATACAACTTAAGAAGCAAACACTCCCCCTCTAAGCATACACCCAGAAATTAGCATTGGGAAAAGTTACACAACAGAAAAAAATTACCACTAAATTAAAATGTATTCATTTTTGACCCTAAGGACTGAGGTTCTCACTCCAGTGGTGCATCGGAAGTACCGAAAAGGCGGAAGAGGTCAGCTCAGCTGCGGGCAGCAGCAGTCTGAGGTTGCTCGGATTGGAGCTGTTTACCAAGATATTCCCTAAAAAAGAACAGGATAACAAAGCAAATTATAACTTCAATACAAAGATCACTTTCAGGATTTAAAACCTTAATAAAACAGCCGTAAGAACCCAATTTATTCCAAGTTCCAAAAACTCCTGTATCACAGGAGTGCCACCATTTCCATAAACAGTAACTCAGGAATCACACAAACAAGTAGTTCTGCATACAAATGACTGCTGTAGGCAATGGAACTGGGGGGAGGGGAGAATGGCTATTTCTCTGTTGACATAAAGTACTCACTATTGCTGCTACTTCTGCAATCTAAATTAAAAAGTCAACTTAATTATGATTCCAAGTGGCCTCATATATGAAAGACAAATACCCTGATGTTAGAAAATACTCTTATCTTTAGCCTGGAGTGAACATAGGGACGGTGAAAATAAACCACTGATGCTAAGACCAAGAATCAGAACATTAACAGGAGGTTCTGTTATGAGTCCTTGCTACATATCAGCACAGCCTCTAGCCTACCTAAGGACCACAGCATTGAACCAGCTATCACAAGTACGAGTGCTTTTCTCATTCTACAGATGGGACAACTGACTTGGAAGAATGATCTGTTAACTTTTTACATCACACTTTCCTTCAGGAAATAAAAACTGGTCATGGTGGCACAAGCCTACAATCCCAACACTTAGGTATCAGAGGCAGGAGGATTGTGAGTAAGAGACCAGCTTGAGATAAATAGCAAGTTCTGGGCTACATAGAGAGAAAAGAAACTGAACATGTAACCACAGTAAGTATATCTTTAGCTTGAAATCACATACAGGAATCACTGTTAATTCCAGGACAGGATTTTTCCTCTATCTTCCCATGGAAGAATTGGATAAACTTTCTTTTTACAATCAACTAATTTGGACAAGGAAACAGTCTATCTTTAAAAGATTTCCTCCAACAAAAGCGCAAGATCATGAGTTTGGAATCTAGAGCCTGGTTTGCATGCCAGCCCCCTTTGACCAGTCTTGCTGGGCCTTGACGTCATAACTGTCAAGAAGGGCTAACGAAGGTACTGTGTGTAAGGGAACATGGCCTACAGGGGAGCAGCAGATGCAGGATCAGGGCCATGGCCTCCCTTCTGCATCAACTGGTCAACTCAGCCTCTCCTGATGTGAGTACCACCAGGGATAATCTTTGGGTGCCACATAAAAAAAAGGAATATTGCTTTTTTTTATTCTCAGAGGAACGTTCTAAAAATTGTCTCCCTAGGACATTGGACAGGTGTAAAGCATGTTAAACACTGTTAAAAATCACTATGAATACTAAGGATAAGATCCTGTAAGCATTCCTACTGAGGTTTTATTTTTCATGTAAATAAATTAAAATGCTGGAGGACAGGATGATTTGATTTCCTAAGTGACAGCTGTTAGGCTTCACCCTGTTGCACTGGCTACCTTAAGTGAAGGACTATCAACCACACAGACAACCAGACTGGTCTCATTATCAGCACCAGTTACTCTGAATATGCCACAGAAATCCGAAGGAAACCACACAGCAACCCCAGCTGCTTGATGCCAAACTGCAGATGTCCAGCTCCTTCATGAAAGCATGGACTCAGTCAGGACCATCAAACAGCTTATACCGAAGTCTTTGCAATCACAAGTCTGGGTGTAATCTAGATGACCCTGCAGTCATGTCCACCAAAGTGAGAGGGGGAGTCCTGCCCCTGATGGCTCGGCAGAGCCTGTTATGATGGTACACACAAGGGACAAAGACATAACTGGAGTGAACACTCATTTATTTCCATTAAGGGTGTAACTGATAAAAACACTGCTATATCAGGAGGCTGTTGGCTCACTTTGGGAGCCCACTGAGAAACACATTCCTGAGTTTCCCTAGTGCTTACTGCACCCAGTAGTATTTCTCTTAAGTAACCATTGCCTACTTTAAAAATAAAAAAGGTTTATGAGTATGAGTGTATTGCCTGCACTTATGTAAGAGCACCTTTGCTGTGCAATGCCCACGGAAATCAGAAGAAGGCACTGGATTCCCTGGAACTGGAGGTACAGACGGCTGTTAGCTATCATGTGAGTGTTGGTGTAGGGGTAAATTTACAGAGTTTCTCTCTGTCTCAAGGGACACGTCTCCAAGAATGTGACTGACAGAGATGAAACCAATAGAGTGGACTACTTTCCAACCAACCAGTGACTTGACAGAGAGGGTTTAGCAGGAAAGCAGTGAAAGCTGGCTGGTTCCATCTTGGACGTCTGTGCCAGAGGTCCACCGGACTTCTGATCAAAATGCTGGCTCCCCCATACAAAATTTCTGTCTCTCACTAGGGATGAATCCTTTGTAAGTAACCCCAAATAAACTGGTTTCTCTAATTGGAGAGCATTCTCTGTTCACTCAGTTGGTTCAAACCTAGGGGGGTCAGGCTGAATGCTGGGCCTCACTGTGAGAAGGAAATTCTTAAGACAGAACAGCATAGTTAAGCAGGACCTACTGACAAAAACAGAGAATGCTTCTAGGAAAAGGATTTATGTGGCCACTGCTAATGTGGGGACCACCGAAGGAAAGAGTGTGGGAAGAGAAATTTTGACATGGTGGACTATCCCCGTAGTACTACTGTGTGTGGCGGCAATTGTAGGGATAGTTCAGTTTATGGTGAAATATGTAACTAAGGTAAATTTGTCTAAGCAGATGAATCAGCGGGGCAAATACCAAGGTGGCAATTCATGTGTAAGTGGTATGGAGTGGCACACCTGCTTGACGGATGGGGGCCACCTCGGGAACATGGTGATGCTTTGAGAACAGTAGAAGGTCTAGAACAGACTCTGCAATCCCTGGGAGTGGCGCACCAGAAGCAAAGATATCAGCAATCCGCTGCCAAAGAGACTTATCTCAGGCTAAATCAGTGGCCCAGAGAGAGACCCAAAGTGTGAGAGAAGAATTAGATCAAGAGAAAGATATGAGGCTTGCTTCCTCAGTACTAGACCCTGACCTTGCTAACAAACTGGATAAAGGAGAAAAAGAGGTTTTAGCCTGTCGTTTCTTATGGCTAAGAGGTCGAAAAGGGATGAAAACCCAGTTCAGGTTGATAATACAAGACCCATCCTGGGACCCTAGGACTTGGAACCCCTGGGAAGAATCAGGAATTGATGAGGAAGGGAGCAACCAGAAGAAGCTAAGAGTGTCCCTTGGGTTCAACCGGAAATACAAAGAAAGGAGAGATCCAGATGCCAGCATCGCGATGGAGGCCTTAATGGGGGTGAGAATTTAGCAAATGGAGTGTTCTAGGCTCTGGAGCTGCTGGAACTAGGGAGGACATTCAAACAAGCCATGAAGGAGCCTGTTGTCACCTGGCTCCTGAGAATATGGGACATACGAGCAGATGATATTAGCTTAAATGCTGCAGAGGCAGGACAGCTGAGCAATGTAACCACTCATCCTTCCTTGAGATATAGGCTGCATAACCTGAGGCAGTACAAGGGGAAGCAGTCTCTGATGGACTGGCTTGTGTGAACTGTTAGAGATACTTGGTTATCACCAGTGGAGGTTCCCGTGGATGTCAGGAGCTGGAGAACAATAAAAGGGGACAAACACTGCTGAGAGAGCTGGGTGTGAGGAGAGCAGCACATGGTGCCTCATTCACAGGAGCAGATGGGACTGTGATCACCAGAGATTTAATGAAGGACTTCACTGAACAAGGACTTTGATATTGGTATGGAGGTTTAGTGTCCCTGCTAAGTCCCCTAGTGGATCAAGATCTTTACAAGGCAGGAGAGGCTTTGACAGACTTAAGTAACCTAGACCAGCATGTAAAGTATGTCTGTAGAAGAATAGGACAACCTAAAAGATGTATAAAGGAGACAAACCAGAAAAGGAGGTCTGCTTGGGTTACTAGTAGGCAAATGTGGCAAGACTTGTATCTAGCCCAAGTTCCTAAAGAAAAGAATGACAAAAAGCCAAATTATGTGCTAACGTGCCTCTGGGAGGCTTTAAGCCCTGAGGAACAGTTCACAAAAGGTACACAGAGGATAAAAATTATCCCAAGGGTGGATAAAAGCCCCTCAAAGTGAACAAAGTACACTCAGCCAGGCCTCTCCAAACAGTCAGATGTGGTCAATGGAGAGACAACAGGTGTGGCTAGAGCCAGAAGAGCCTTATTCCTACTTGGTCCTGTATAGGACCAAGCAGGTTGGGCCAGCCCCAATGAGGTTATCATGTAAGAACTCCAGGACACTAAATGGATTCCAAATGGTAACTAAAGACAGTAAAGGACTAAGTTACATGTCACTGTACCCAACATGGATCTGTTGAAAAAACAGCTGATACAAATGGAAAGGAATTTTCCATGCTATGTTAGACCTTGTGTATGTATATAATGTATATAATGTTATCTTCTGAGTGTTTTACAGACATGAAACACTGTTGAGAGACATCAAGTACCCCTTAAGAAACAAAAGAATACTTTATATAATTGTTAACCAGTAATTTTGGTATCAAGCATGGGTTGCTCCCCCTATGAGCTGCTGGCCAGGGGAGCACTGGAGTCACCCTCTACAAAAAAAGGCAATTTCCACATTATAATGCTGGTTGTACACTGGAAGCAGACAGTAAGGCCCTATTACTGAAAACATGGCATGATTTGAGCATGAAAAAGAGAGATCTAGCTGGGACTGAGCTGAAAACATCCCGCAGATGGCTGGATGACCTTCATAGTGCTAGAGGGAGCTATGTAGACTGCTATAGGAGAATGGTCTTGAAAAGCTCTGCTTAAAGACAGATCTTGCATGCTCCACTGTCAGATGCCAAACAAGATGTTCCTGCTGGTATAATCGTGGGTCGTCTAGTATGTACACTCCCAGCAGAATTCTAATTGGATTTAAGGCCTGCTCCTCAGGGAGGAAACACACATCTGATACTAGGAGAAAAGTCAACCCCTATTGGTGATGGGGGGAACTACAGGCCCCTGTAAACAAGCTACCGTAATTGTTTGTAAGATGAATATGATGTGCCTACTTAGGTACTGCCTAAGCATTTGTGTTTACACCCATGGGTTAAGTCATTCAGTATTTGTGTGGATGTTACTTTTGTGGTTGTTGTTGTTTTTACAGTAGAAGGAGCATCACTGAAGTCAGATGATAATCCATGCCACAGTGGAAAGAACATCGCTTTACACCTGTTATCCCCTCCCAAACCCCTTGCCCCTGAGGGTCAGGGACTATTGAGGAAGAGGATGGAGGAAAGTTTACCCCTTGCCCCTGAGGGTCAGGGACTATTGAGGAAGAGGATGGAGGAAAGTTTTGAAAGAGCCAGAGAGAGAAGGGATGGGGTGTAGTGATAAATTTACAGTTTCTCTCTGCCTCAAGGGACATGCCTCCAAGAATGTGATTGACAGAGATGAAGCCAACAGAGTGGACTACTTTCCAACCAACCAGTGACTTGACAGGGAGGGGAGGGTCTACCCGGAAAATAGTAAAAGCTGGGGCAGAGGCACATGGGCAGCACCACTGGTCTCAATCTTGGGTACGTGTGCTGGAGGTCTACCAGACTTCTAATCAGAATGCTGGCTCCTCATACAAAATTTCTGTCTCTTTCCCCAGGGATGAATCCTTTGTAAGTAATTGTGAATAAATTGGTTTCTCTAGTTGGAGAGCATTCTCCATTCGCTCAATTGGTTCAAACCTAGGGGAGCAGGACTGAAGGCCTGGCCTTACTGCAAAAGAAGAATTCTTAAGACAGTTGGGAATTGAACTCATGTCCTCTGCAAGAGCAGCCAGTGCTTTTAACTGCTGAGTTATCTCTCCAGTTCGCCTTTGCCTACTTTTGAACTTATCATTAGTAGTGTGAACTCAGCTACTTATATGATATGAAGAAGGCCACAGCAGCAGCAGATAACAGTGATAGAGGTAATGAGAGGCAGCTACAAACTTCTGGAGAGTGGCCAGGTAGTGGATCAGCAAGAGTAGAAACAACTAAGAAAAACAGAAGAGATGGTAGAGATTTGAGGCTAAGCAAGAATAGAAGGCTGTAAAGAATCAGAGAAATATGAGGCCCTAGTTGTTGGAAGAGTTTTAGAGAACTGCCAGAACTTAAAAGGTCAAGGATCTCAGACATCCTAGGACCAGAAGCTATAACACTAATCACTGTGAAGAACTAGGGAACCCCAACTAACTAGGTCTGCACAAGAATTTAACATGACTATTGAGAGCCACACTTGAGGCTCCCGTGTGATACATGCCATGTGATACTGCTTGCAGCTCTCTGCTGTGGCCATCTGCTGTTTGGAAAACACAAGGATAACAAAACCAACCTCCAATTCCTATCCAGGGAGAGTGAAAGGATCCCAGCAAGCCAACTGACAACAAAAGCAGAATACTAAAGCAGGCAAAGGTTGCACGCTCACACAGTTTTCTCTTTCTTTTTGATGCCCTTTTGTTGTCAGGGTCAAAGGCATACACAGTGAAGGAGACATTTTCATTGTTTCATACATACCATCAGGCTCATTCACTTCATGACTGTGTGAGACTAACACTTAGAAGGTTCAGTGCTTCCTTTCCTGTCTGCTGAGAGTTTAAACAGTTTAGAATGTTGGGGGTGATAAGGATATATACAGTCAGAAAGGGGACAACTGAGGACTTGTACTCCAAGTGCCTCAGGTAGAATTGTGAGCCTAACCTGAGATACTGTAGGTCACAAAATGCCAAATGTCAATAATCCATGGGAAGAACTGAATCCCCTGTATTTGTTGACACCCCAGGGAAAGTACTGAATTCCCTGTTTGTTATGGCCTATAAATTATGCTCAAATGAAAAAGTACATTGTAGAAAGGACCTAACCCATGCAACACTGTGGGGAAACAGACTCCTTCAGATTTTGGCTTACACAATTTTATGCATAGTCTGCTCTACTAACCCAAATGGGAACACTGAATCTGTGACCCATGCCTGCTTCTGAATCTTCTGTGGCCCCAGGTACACAGAGTTCCACACCAAGCACCTGCGTCTGAGAACAAAGAAGGCTACTATCATTCTGCCCTGTACTTCAAGCCATCAGGGAGACTTGGCTCGGGCATGCCCTCATGTTATCTTTCATTTTTGCAGCATCTATGAGGTGAACACTGTCTTCTCTACTTTACAAGATAGGGAACAGAGCGCCTCTGAAAACATCACTAACCAAGCAGGATAAGTTCACAGCCTACCAGGGCCCTCATCCCATGTCCTTCTACTGAGAAAATGACTAGCCTCTAAGAACTGCTACTGAGATGGGTACTTTTGTGTTTAAGTTACGGTTCTTTTGGGTTTCTGTTGTATCATTAGCTGAACCTACACTTCACTTTCCTCTCTTGTATTTAAGTATCTATGCTAGCTACACACTGGAAAGTACATGTGGCTCAATCAGTCTGCCTTGCATTAAAATATATTGAACTAACAGCTTACCTGCAAACAAACAAATCCAGACAGATGGCAAAAGATATCTTATTTTTTTTCAAATACTCTGAAACCTTCCTTAGGGGCCTGTTTCAACATGCAGTAACCCAGTTTTCACCTGGCAGTTCACCTATTATCTGTGGAACCACTCTTCTAATTCTCATTCACAGTGGCAAGCAGAAAAGCTACTGTGATATCTACCAGCCAAAAACTAACCAAATAAAGTTTACTAGTAATAATACAGAAAATTGTGAGTACCCCATAAAACAGTCAGAAAGATTAAATGACAGCTATGTAGTTACACTACAGATTCTAATTGGGAGGGAGATGCTGTAACTTACAAAGATTAAGGAAGAGGAGAACAAAGACAAACAACTGAAACCAGAATTCTAGTGTGCAATGACTTGCTTTCATTGTAAGGTGTGAATGAAACCCCCAACAGTTTCAGACTCAGGAAGAAATCTGGAGCCAGAAGTTTGCAAAAGAGGAATGAAGAAAGACCTTTTACAACCTCTCATCGAAACCTTGCAAATACCTCAGATAAAAAACTCCAGACCCCAAATTCCAAAGAAACTGGGCTTCCTTAACAGATAACATTCTGGACTCCAGGAATTCAAAAAAGGGAATTCCTTCCTGGATTAACACCAAATGGATGCCAAGGGGGTACCTTTTCCCTATAAAAAGCCCACCTGACCAGCTAAGGACAGGCTAGTTCCTTCTCCACTCCCGGGAGAAAGCTAGTCCCAGCTGATTTCCCGTTCCCGACTGGGAGTCAGTTCAATGCCCAATAAACCCGGTTCAGTCCATTCCCGTCTCTGGTTGATTTCTGCTATGTCTCGCGAACCTGAACCTTACATTTACAACCCCACAAAAAGGTTTCAATTTCAAGCTGAACTTTGTTTTAATTCGTATAAACTGAATATTCAATGTTTATAAAAAGCAGAACATATGAACAAATTGCTCTACAGTAACTATCAACGAGAAATTATTTAGAGAACTGGGCAAGGTGGCTCATGTCTATAATCCCCACATTGAAGAAACAGAAGCAAGAGGTTTGTATGAGTTTGAGGCCATAGAGTGGTTTGTGCTACGGTCAGTTCTGAAAAGGCCTAAGATTCTTTCAAAAACGAATGAAACTGTTTAGCAAAGGGAAAACAAAAAACCTAAGTAATTATTTTAATTTAATGTTTAACATTTTGATTTACCTAGAATTATGCCACAAATAAGAACACTTTGAACAGGGGGATTGTCCTATTTTGGTTTCCATTATGATAAAACATTAACCAAAACCAATATGGGGAGAAAAGAGTTTATTTTATCTTATAAGTTGCAGTCTATCATGGAGAAAAGCCAAGGCAGTAATCTGGAGCAGGAAATGAGACATCAAGATTACAGGAAAACACTGCTTATTGGCTTGCTTGCCTGGCTTGCTCTGCTACCTTTCTTACACAGCCTGGGCACACATTTTTGGGGTGGCACTGCTCACTGTGGGCTGGGTCCGCCCATTTCAATGAACAATGAAGAAAATGACCCACAGATACACACACAGGCCTGTTTGATGGAGGCAATTGCTCAGTTGAGGGTTCCTCTTTCCAAGTAAGTCAAATTGAAACTATGAAAAGTATTCTGTGTTTATATAATAGAAATAGGAGAACACATCTGAAAGTTGCTAAAAGACCTTGCAATGTGATGGCAATTAAGAACTCTGGAGCAAGAAAAGCTCTGAGACAGGAAACAGACCTGGGGAAGGCAGACAGGAGTCTCCTCTCTGCTCCCTGCGGTTACCCTGAATAGAAGTCTTTTGTCTCCCAAAGCGGCTACATTCCTGCCATATATTACCTGCAAACTACAAGATATGTGTCTTTTACTTTTGGCTTGCATTTCTCTATATGACCCCAAAATAAAACAAGGGGCTGACGTCTTTACGGAAGGATCCCTGTGTCAGTGCTGCTAGAAGAGGATTAAACGTCCTCTCCTCATTTGATTTTGGCTGATCTCTGATTTTTCCATAATATTTAGACAAACCTATAGTTTTTTCTTTTGCATTTAATAATCATTTTGATTTTAGGCCTGTAACTTCTCATATATGCTCTCACTTAACATGATATAAAGGCAAAAATAATTTCTATTGACCATTTTCTATGAGTATGGAGCTTTTTTTGCTTTCCTCCTAAAGCTTCAAACTTAAATTTTCACTTTGAGAAAATAACTGGTCCTTACTTATCACTGCATTATAAAATAAAAATTTTAGAAGTATATATTTAATATTTTAAATTGAAGGCACTTGAATTTTATAATGATAATGTCAACAAGATTAAAGTAAATCATTGTTACAAATTTTAGACACTTTCAACATGCTACCAGGAAAATTTCAAGACACTATAAGAATCAGGGGCACAAACTATTAGGCTTGACTGGAACCTCCAACCCCTCCCCTCAGCAGTTCCAACCCAGACTCTCAGGTGCCACAGAGATCTGAGAGATCTGAGAAAAGAACTGACTTTTTGAATAGATAAGATCCCCAACTCAGGATTCACAAACTGCTGTGAAAAAGGACTACTTCCTGGCCAGAAGCCTACCTTAAACATCAATCAGATGTCATGACAATCCCAACCTCCCTCCCCAAAAAGCCAGGACTAGGCTGAGGGTTTTTTAAGGCTTTGAGGCTTTTGGGACTTGGGCTTTGGGGCTGAGCTCGATCTCCTGGGGAGTTAGCCTCTCGCACTCTCCCTGAGGGAGCTCCTCCATCCCTTTCTGGAGCCAGGCACACCAGCCCATTTCCCTGGCCCCCAGCCCCAAGATGAGGGGGCTAGCATTTCTCCACTCCTGAGTGCAGAGAAGCTAGTCCCATCTGGTCTTCTCTTAATAAAACCGGGTCCTGTTAGCTCCCAGCGGGGTTTCTGAGAAGGTCCCCTCTTGTCTGCTCTGTCTCTCGAACCCAGAACCTTACACAAACAAGTAAAATATCCAGCAATCACCAGCAAAGAACTTCTGACTGGATACTGTAAGCACAAAAGGGAAGACCCCAAGAAAAGTACAGGCACATTATCTCAAAGACACTATAAGTGACACAAAAATGTTTTTTCAAAATGCATTGTAATAAATTATACAAATATTTGTCAAATACTTGGGGGAATGATGAATCATTCTTGAAGTTGCCAAGTTACAAATCACTACTTGTAAGATGGAATGAAGCTCAGTAGTGATATGCCTGCTGACATGCTGAAGGTTCAGGACTCCATTCCCTGTGCCGCAATGAATAAACTAATTTAAATAAAAATCATTACCTGTAAAACATCCTAGAGTGGATTAAGAGAAGTTTGGTATGAATTTTTAAAGATACTGAAGGGGCTAGAGAGATGGCTCTGCAGTTAAGGGCACCAACTGCTCTTGCAGAGGACAGGGATTCATTTCCCAGCACCTACATGGCAGCTAACAATTGTCTGTAACTCCAGTTCCTGGGGATCCAACTCCCTCTTCTGGCCTCCACGGGTACAGTTACACACATGCAGGCAATACACTCATACACATAAAATAAAAATAAATAAAATTGTAAAAAAAGATATTTTAAACTACTAATTTAATACAAGTTGTATAACTAGTTTTCTTGACTCTACAGTTAAATGGCATAATGAGCAAAGTGATTTAATGAGCTGGAAATCACCCTTGTGATTTAAAAGTCAAAATATCTAAAGTAAAATCTACTAATTTAATCTACAAACTCTGAAGGCTACACTAACAGCTATACTCAACTGATTAAAGTACACATAATTCACATGCTGCCTGATCCTAAAAAGGCCTGGGAAGATACTGAGTCCAGAAGCATTCTGATTTCCCTAGAAGTCATTTGCTTACTGTGGAGAAGGCCAGTAGTTTTCCCTTTCGGAGGTAACAGAACCATTATCCTAAACCTAAAGTCACACCAGGAAACAGGGGAGAGGGGGAATGGTTCTTTCTATCAACAAAGAACCAGAAGCAGCAGGCAATGATTAAATGAGGCAAAAAGGGGAGAAGGCCAGGCAATCAACCTACTGGGGCTGACCCATTAGTCTCCCTTAGTCCTCAGGCCTTTGGAAAGAAAGCTCTGATTGCTAAGCAAGACCTGCACACAGCCAGATTCCGGTATAAAAACCAAGGTGTGGGAAGAATGAATGGAGTGAGGGGCAAAAAAAATGAATGAGGGGCAAGACCACAGTAACAGTGATGATGATGATGATGATGATGCGGTAAAATCACTCAGTAAATTACAGTCATGGCAGCTGCAACTGAGATAAGAGTGGCAAGGATCTGGGAGTAGAATGAGGTATGTGGGAAATACAGACAGATGATGAAACTTAAGAGGCAGAAAGGGCTGGCTCCACAGCAACACCATCTGCCCAACACAATCTTCATTATCCGAGAGAACTTGAGGTAGGGAGGATTAAAAGCAACCACACACCTGTTAGGCTGCAAGTGCCCCTTTGTTTAAAAAACCTTTTTTATTATATGTGTATGAATGTATTGCCTGCATGCATGTAAGTGCACCCATGTAATGCAACGCCCACGGAAATCAGAAGAGGGCATCAGATCTCCTGGAACCAAAGTTACAGATGACTGTTAGTCACTATGTGGGTGCTAGGAATTGAACATGGGTCCTCTACAAGCATAACCAGTGCTCTTAACCACTGAGTCATCTCTCCGGCCCTTCCAAGTGTCCCTTACTAAAGAACCCTATTTAGTGACAACAAATCTGGAATTTGGGATACATAGGCCTAGGTTCAAATCTAACATCTATAAATGAGAGCATGTGGGTAACTGCCTAACTCTCCTTATATTCTGGACTTCCTATCAATAAATGTTCATGAACAGAAACATGTCCAGGAAGTGAAGTGTGGAGATGAAGTACATCCCAGTTAAGTGTGTCTTTGGGGCCTCATTAGAGCTAATCTTGTCCCTCTTAAGATCCCACTTCATCTTCACAATAACTGATGGAGACGAAGGAAAATTCAGAACATTTTAAAGAATTATTGGCATTACTTACTCCCATGCCCAATTCCCAAATTACAGGTCTGAACACAAAAAAGTTCCTGTCTCTTTTTTACTTCTATCAAAAAACAAAATAAAACAAAAAACAAAACCCCACAGAACTCTAGTGTATCCCTTCTGTCTTTGCCACCACCATTACTGACTGATGGTAACCTCATCTTTAAATCAATCTAATAACAGCCCCCCCCCACCACCTGGCTCATGGCTTATAATTCTGCCATGTGTTAGGAGGATGACACTGGGATGCATACATCTTCACACAGCACTTTTCTATTTAAAGTCCCCCAATCATTTCCTACCGTTCCCAGGAAAATATGAGCCTTGAAAATAACAGGAAAGGCTCATGATCACATTGCCTCATCTCTTCCCAACAATTGCAAAATGGTTCGAAACATATTTCTGCCACTTGGTATGTGTATTTATTTACATGATATGTAATCTCTGCACTAATGATTATAAAAATCTGATCAACTGTGAAAAATATTAAACATAGTGCTTTAAAAAGCACATCCATCTCCTTAGTATGCAAATACACTTTTATCTTTAATAAATGGCTAAAATTATATGTATTACCAAAGAATTGTTTTCATTTTTTTGCTTCTTTGGGGGGAGGGGCAGGGTCTCACTATGTCACCTCAGGTGGCCTAGAACTCATTAACAACAGACTAGGCTGGCCTGGAATTCAGAAGAGACCTGCCTGCTTCTGCCCTTACCCTGAGTGCTGGGATTAAAGGCATGCACCACTACACCAAGGCAAACAATTGTTTTAAAACCAATTTCTTCATAATTTATTATTATCAGTGAATGTTTGATTGTGTGCCTATTTTATGTAACTATATACCAAGGTCACATAAACCTTCTTGGGGTCGTAAAAGGGAAAATTAAGAAAGCCTGGTCTAGAATGAGGCCTGACATAAAAGAGGTAAACTGTACAAATTAACCAACTCTTACAGTCAGTAGTTGTGGTTCCATTTCCATGGTGAATAACGAGAGTTGGAGCTGAGAACCTCCTGGACAGTGCAGGCACCCTCTTCACACCCTTCCCCAAGGACACATATTTGTATCTTTACAATTACTAAAGTAGAGAACAACACAACTGCTATTCCAGGAAACAAGAAGTATGAAACAGATTCACTGTGCACTAGGTACCAGCCTGACTGAGAATAGGGGGACTTCCACACACACCGTATGTTACAGGAGCAGCTTTATTACTTACAGACAGGCAGACAGGCAGAAGGAACAGCAGAAGTATAGGGTTTGGAGCAAATGTATCTATCTCCAAGGCTCCCGTGAGCCTCTGGGGCAGTCTCAGCTATGTATGTCTCATTGCATCACAGCTGAGGGATCCTGGAACAGCAGCTACCCTGTAGTTATACTGACCAATGACCAGGCCAGGCTGGAGGCAAAAGTTTCCCTCATCCAGCAATTTGGAAGAGCACATACAAATGGACCCAAATCAATGTGGAAAGCTGAGCTAGAAAATAAGACATTGGACTTGATGCTCTGGAGGAACCAAAATGGGTCTCCAGACACACACACACACACACACACACACACACACAGAAAACAAATACATATGTATGCCTATACACACACTTAACTCTATCCACAAATCTTCTTATGTAAGCAGAACAAAAGTAGACAGGCGTGGTGGCTCATACTTGAAATCCCAGCACCCAGTAAGCTGAGACAGAAGGATTACCATGAGTTAAAGGCCAGCCTGGACTACAGAATGAGACCTCCACAAAACAAAACAAAAATGAAAATTATGCTAATGGTTTACTAACATTATTAAATATATTAGTCATGAACACGAATCTTTCCAAATAATCTATCATTTGGTTGTGTCTCAAAACAAAAGAAAGCCAAGAGCAGTGAGCACAACTCAGAGGCATAACACTTCGCTAGCATGCCCTAGACATTGGGTTTGCATTTCAACATCATCAACCCAAACTATGCTAACCAAACAAAATGAAAAAAAGCAAATGTACGCAGTAATCTAAATATCTTACAATTTACTTTCCATTAAATGGTATCCTCCTACATATAATAAAAGGATCTAAAGAATTTATTTTACTTGAGAAAGGCTAGAAAAGAATCTAGAAACACAAATAGAAAATTCTATAGGAGATCCTCTACATACAAAATTCAGTGTTTCTTTCCTGAAGTCCTGAGCTGTCCATATGCACACTGTTGCTTCTGAATTAGAGGATTACATTTAAAACCATTCTGTAGGAGAAAAATGATGACATTTTATGATGTTAAATCAGCAAGTATGAATGGCAGTACATACAAAAGTTGTCTATAGTCAATGGCCATAGTTTATACCTCCTGCCAAATTTATGAATAATCTAGCACAACTAAAAAGAACAAGGGACACATCAAGAACGCCACAGTGGAGAATAAAATTCTGAGGTATGTGGTGTCATGTATAAGCTCCAAGCCTCTGAGCTGAAGGTTCCATATGTATCAAATGTCTTCTCTCTCTCCCAACCCACAACTCTATTTCTCTGCACTCTGTGTCCACATTCAGGGATCTGTGTAATCCACTACTCCACGAGTACACAAGTCAAATGGAAGGGGAAAATAACAGCTTTTCTAGTAAGATGTGCAGAGTCAAGGTCCTAATTTTAAAAAATTGGTCAAAAAAATGAAAAACAATTAAATATTTCACATGGTATATAACTCTATATTCCATATTATATAAACTCAAATCTACATTATTAAGTACTTATCAAGATCTGCTACCCTATCCCATGATTTTATAACTACCTATTATATACTTTAAATGCAAGTTTGAAATTATACTTAATTTTTAAAAAATTTCTAGGGAAACAAAGTTGACTTAAGTATATCCAAAATTATCATTTAGTATAAAAACCAAAACCTCAAGAATAAAGCAATCTCAAAAGCCTAAAACTCACCTAGTAAAAGCAAATGGAGGTTGTATGCGGGCTCAAAGCGTAGCCTCAGAACCACCGACTCTGGATGAGCCCAGGCATTTCAGAGAGGCTGACTCCACCAGGCACACAGACTTGACTTTCATCCACAATTATGGCAACTGTGTTTTCCAATTTTTTCTTGGTGTAAAAGTAAACAACTTGCAGAGAACTTCATAGTACATAACCAATGATATACTAGCAGCATATTTTAGGGATGGGGGTGGGGAGGCAGGGAGGGAGGAAAACAACAGCAAAAATCCACCAGACATGATAGCTCATACCTGCAATCCAAGCACTTGGGAGCTGACACAGGTTCAAGACCAGCCAGGCTGGGCTATACAGTAAATACCAGAACAGCCTGGACTATAGAATGAGACCCTGTGTCAAAAAACAAACCATCCCCCACATACCCCCATCATAGGTAATTAGAAAAGCAGCCCTTACCAGCAAGAGTTAGAACTAGGTTACATGTGGTAATGAATAAAGACATGAATCCAGACTGCTCTGACATTTGGAGATACACTGCAGAAGATTAATTTCCATATAATAATGGAAATTATTATACCTTAATCTGAAATAAAATGACATTACTTGAATAAGTTTCATTCTCTGGTTTAAAAAAAAAGGAGCCAATGAAATCTAGTCTTCTCATGAAAATCTCTATAAATAAAATATAGGAACAGGTATGGTAGCACATGCCTTTAACCCTAGCACTTGGGAGGCAAAGGCAGACAGATTTCTGAATTCAAGATCAGAAAGAGTGATGAGAGTAGCTTGGTAGAGAGTCACCTGGTCTACAGAGTGAGTTCCAGGCCAGCTGTGGCTAAAGAGAAGAGGGAGGGAGGGAGGGAGAGAGGGAGGGAAGGAGGGAGGGAAGGAGGGAGGGGAGGGAGGGAGGGGGAGAAAGAGGGAGGGAAGGAGGGAGGGAGGGAAAAAGGGAAAGTATAGGTAAACACTGTCCACTAAGCTCATCAACTCAATTCAAATATTTATCACAATTAAACCACATAGATTGGCAAATATTGGGAAGAGAGAGAAAAGGCTACTCTCATCAGCAAGTCAATAAGAATACAAACCAGTGTCTACAAAGACGCAAACATAATCAGACATGGATAACATGCTATGAAACTGAGGTTCCTAAATTCAAAGAAAAAAAATCCAAAATTTAATTCATCTTCAATGCATGATCCCTTAACAATAAAAATTCTCTACTGGCAAAAGAAAAAGATCACCATCCTGCTGCACACCCTCCATACCAAGAAGAGGAAACATCTAAACAATCCCCCCACGGAAAAAAGAAAGAGAAAAAAACTAAGCCTCAGAACAAATTCTTTAAGAGAAAGGATAATTAAAAAGAAAGACCGGTTTGAAAAAAATAACTAAAACAGGAATTATATTTTGGTATCTCTAGTTTCAACAATAACACACACACAAAAGAAAATTAAACTACTGTTAATTTTGGGGGTAAAGTACCTAAGAAGTTCACTGCTCAAAACAGCCTCCAGCTGTATTAAATGCAAACATCCTTCAAACTAATTCCATGAGAGATATAAACAAGCCATGCGATAGTAAATTCCTAAACTGCTAATTTATGCTGAAAAATCTAGCTCATATGATACATTCAAGACACCCCAAGTTCTATCCTGCTGAATTGATTAAAAGCTATTTCAGAGGACTTGTTGCTATGTTCCTGTCCTTGCACCAAAGACAGGAAAAATAAAAATGTGCTAGCCGATCCTGTGCTGCTGGCACAGGTGTAGAAACTGCCCCAAAGTCCATCTACTTCTTAGCTCAGATCTCACTACCCAAGACCACCATGAGAAAGAACTGAAACAGTCTGTTTTCAGACTCACAGAGGAGAGCCATTCTCCACAAAGGAGCCAAAGTGATCTCTCTGCAAAGGTCACAACATAAACCCAGTCTTGCCATTCATCCACTTAAAAAATTTTCAGAGGCGTTCAATTCATCTCCTAAGCATCAAATAGCAGCCTACAATACAAGGTCCCCTTAAATGTACTCTCCCATGCTGATGCTTACTGTACCTTCAGGTTAACTCCTCAACCCCAGTACAGACATACAGTGTAGTTCTTTGCTGTGTGGCTGCCTATGCACTGAAGAATGTTTCCAGCACCTCTGGTCTCTACCCACTACATGTCAGTACCACCCCAAAGTATAACAACCAAGTGTCTCCATATGCATTGCTTGGAACAACCCAAACTCACTTCTGCTTCCTGTTCTCATTCTTTTGATCTGAAATACTAATTTAATCCAATTAGTGAGCTGCATGGCCAGCTCCTTATCACTGTTATCTAAGCATAACAGTTTTAGCCTACGCAGAGAAGCCTTGTCTAACTGACCTGTGAAATTGTACCTTTTTCCATTCTATAATCTTCAGCCCAACACTTAATAGGGACAATATCAGTGCTTAACAGACATCATTGTAAGAGTACATAAATGTCAGTGTTTTTGAGAAACCTGCTTAATGGCAAAACTATAAAGTTCTATATATGGAGGTCACTGCAGAATACCTAGATATTTTCCTGCACTGTATTTGACTTGCAGCTTCAGTTGTCTCCATTCTAATACACCATTAATTCTTGCCCTTGGAATTGTTGGTTGCATTTCTGTCAGTTATAGGCAATGGATATTATTTCTTGTATCTTAATAAAAACAGTCTAAAACTAGAGTACCCTTCAGTAGGGTGAGAAGATGTAATCTGTTCAGAGTGCTGAACAGTCAACTACAGCTAAAAACAGCCCTTGCAAAAGAGAACCCTCACTTGATCATCTTGTACACAAAGAGCTTACCATTATGTTCAATCAGTATCTAAGGTAGATACAAACAGATCAATAATCTCAATTTTCAAACTAAAAAAATAGGGAAAAGCTTGGCTTTGGCTACTTAGAAAGCATAATGCTATCATGAATGAAATGTGACAGTGGAGTTTTAATCAGTCAACTTCTAGTGTCTGCATGTGAACTAGTAAAACCCAGTTAGGCTAGCCTTAAACTCAGCAGCAAACTGGAGAGGAATCAGTAGTCCAGCTTATTCTATTCAACTCCAAGAAACTTTCATTTGTTTTTGTCACAAGGGCCCTTTCTGCTACTTCTGGAGCATTTTTATGTTAGTATTTTGAATGTGCTTTTCTTAAGGCTGTTAGTGCAGTTCATCTTTTTAAAATTACAAAGTTCCTGCTCTAAATTAGCAAAATATGCTTGCAGATGTTTATTTTTAAAATCACCAATTTTAAAAACTATCATCTAACAGAGTATTTGCCAACAAACTCCAGAACAAGCAAATGAGGGCTGGCAGGCACTGCACGGGTGGGGAGATGTCAAACAAGGCCTACCAGTTGTGCACCATGAGCTTCTGCACAGCCAGCAGAGCATTGTAGCGGACCTGCTGATCTTCATGGTGCATGTGGTTCATTACCAGCTGCTTTCCACCAAGCTGCTCAATCACCCTGTAGAACAGAAAGACCTGGTAAAGATGGAATTTCCTTCAAATTGATGCTGCCCACAACTGTAAAGTCCAAATACCAAAACACTCAAAGGATTTCCAAACAAAACAACCAACCGGAGTAAGCTAACACAAATCTTCTTACATTATTCTAAATGAATTACAGAATTTAAGGATTCAGATTTTTTCAGTCCTAATGTTAAATTTAACTGACATTCTTATTTCTCAATCTGGGAAACTATCACTTACCTAGATATATCATAGTACTCTAGGCAGTTGAGGATTAACTTCTGTATGTTAACTTCTGGCATGCTTAAATTAAAATCAGTATTGAATTCCAATCATAGTCAGATCATTATTAATCACTACACTATTATTAGTAATTATACTATCATTGCTAGTTACTATACTATGTAGTCAATATAGGTTTAGATGCAGACAGCAAGGGACAGAAGGCTAAAGTACACCCATGTTTATTTCTTGGAAAGATCTGTCTTTAAGGTATCTGCCCTTTTCTCATAACAAGGGGATATGACTCATGACCTCCCGGTTATAAAGAAGAGAAACTCATGTCCTCTAGAGCACCAAGATGGCTGACAACCACACTGCTTTTTAACACAACTCTCAAACCCTAAAGTCCACTTACTACAGACACAAAGTAGGTGAAAATGGCTATTGCTTCATGAATCTGTTCTCTGCAACGGTGTGGTTACAAACAGAGCTTTGGCTATGAGGTCTCTTAATGCCAGCCCAAGGGTGTATTTCCCTGTCCATTCTCCATCTACTAATACTATCTGCTGGTCTATGTCTGCCACTTATCAGTATCAAATGCCACCTTAATGCAACAGAGTATTTACCATTTTAAGACAACCTCACAGTTGTATAAGGTTTCTTGAACCAATGAGGACTGAAGGATTCAGGTCAGGGGGTATGAGGAAGGTTTTTCTTCTTCAAACATATTTTCAAATTTTAAGAATCTTTTTAAAAAAATACACTGGGGGCTAGAGAGATGGCTCATCAGTTAAGAATACTGACTGCTCTTGCAGAGGACCTGGATTTGGATCCCAGAACCCACCTAGTGGCTAACAACTGGCTGTTAAGTTCAGGTCCAGGGGATCCAATGCCCTCTTCTGACTTCACAGGCACTGCACAACATGGGTGCACTCACATGCATGCGGACAATATACTCATTGTGGTGGTTTGACTGAGAATGTCCCCGATAGGCTCCAAGTATTTGGACATTTTGTCCCCAATTGGTGGCATTGTTTGGGGAGATCTCAGAAGGTGTGGCTACGCTGGAGGAAGCACATCACTTAGAGAGTTCTTAAATCTTCTGGATCTCCAACTGCTCTCTGCTTTTTGTGCCTGTTTGACAATGTGAGTGCTTCTGCTCCTATTCCAACCACTTCTGCCATCATGCCTCCCTACCATGATGGACTCTTGTCCCTTTGGAACTGTAAGCTAAATAAACTCTTCTTTTTATAAGTTTCCTTGGTCAATGTTTCACAGCAACAGAAAAGTAGTTAATACAGAAATTGGTACCAGGATCTCAGGATACTGTTGTGAGGCACGGCCTTAGTGTTTTAGGGAGGATTATGGAAGCATTTGGAATTTTGGGCTAGAAAAGCTATTGAGTGCTTAAGAATTTGTTTCTGTGGCACCTGGAACAGTTATGCTGAAAGAATTGTAGACAATGGAGGCCTGGCTTGTGAAACTTCAAAGGGAAGGGGAGACTATCAGGGCTGTTTCTATGATATTTTAAACTGAGAATCTGTGGTTTCTGGGCAGCTGGTGCTGAAGAATACAGCTGTGATTAAGAAGAGATTAAAACCTAAAGTGAAACCTTTGCTTTACTGGGACAATTGATGCTGGTTAGGTAGGGCTGTAAGTAACAAGAAACCAGTATCATCAAGGCAAATTCTTCTGCAAAGTATTTCCTTGGGGTCAGCACACAGAGGCTGTGGTCCAGCAGGACCTGAGTGTCCATCTCAAGCTGGAAGCAGGATTTGGTAATGTATAGGAATCTCCTGGCGTGGTTCTGGTGTTAAAATGTGAAAGGGTCACAGAGAGCAGCTGAGACTTGGCACCCTGAAAGGCCAGGAAAGGTCATTGGTTAGGGTACAGCCTCAGTTTCAGCAGCAACCCCAACTTTTTGTTTGGAGATGCCAAGACCATAGGATGACAACTAAGGGCAGAAGCAGGTGTGGAATGGAGCTGATCTGGCCTGGCGAGATGAGCTGTGTGTGCTATGGATGGCAGAACCAAAAAAGTGGAGCCTAGAAGATCATGAGTGAATCCCAGATATCCAGTCTTGAACTACTTTGCTGAACTTAGGTTTTGCTTAGGTATGCCCAATTCTTCCCTCTGAAATAAGACAGTACTTGTTTTAGATTTTACAGGAGCCCACAGTTATAGGACTTCTAAAAGAAACTGTGAACTTTTAAGTGTTTGGATTTTTTAAGGACTGTGGGGCTTTTAAGGTTGTACTGTCTTATGTTGTGATGTTAGTATTAACATCATACCTTGGGGACAAGATATGGAAAGTTTATGGTTTAACAGTAATGTGTTTGTGTGACAAGGGGTCAACTGTGATAGATAGCTTTCTTTAGTTGTCAGCTTGACACACTTGGGTTAAAAGAGCCTCCATTGGGGAATTGCTTCCATTGAATTGGCCTGTGGCCATGTCTGTGGGGTATTTACTTGATTGTTGAGTGATATGGGAGGGCCCAGCCCACTGTGGGTGGTGCCACCCCTGTGTGGGTTGTTCAATATTGTATAAGAAAGCAGGCTAAGCATGGGCCAGGGGAGGAAGCCAGTAAGCAGTGTTCCTCTGTGTCCTGTGCTCCAGCTCCTGCCTCCAGTTTTCTGCCCTGAGTTCCTACTTTGGGCTCCCTCATTGATGAACTGTGACCCAAGAGATGTAAGTAAAATAAACCCTTTCGTCCCCAAGTTGGAACTGGTCAGAGGTCACAGAAATGGAGAAGCAAACTAAAACATTCATACACATAAAATAAAAATAACAAATATTTAAAATATATATTGACTTGGGGGGAAAAGGTTCAGTAGAAAAAAATGTCATTTGAGGGTTTATTATATGCTATGCACCTTACTTTGAAATGTAGTTCTACCAGCTCAACTATTAATCTGATGTATTGTACTCAGCAAGTCATTTGCCAGTGAATGTCAAATATGGAGAACAAGTACAACTCCACAGCATCACTGTTGTGATGATTCAAAGACACAAAGCCCATGTCCTCCGTTTCAGTAAACTGCTGCCTGGATGATGGTGGTGTTGGTGTTGACACCAGGGCTGCTCCTGCTCAATCCACTCTCCTCCCTATCATCAAAGCAATCTCAGCAAAACCCTCATTATCATTTTCCCTGCTTAAAGCAATTCAGAGACTACTGCTACTCTGTAACAATGGGATCAAAATCTTTAACTCAGCCTCTACAGAGCTCCTCCTCAACTACTTTAGAGTCCCTATCTGGCTTCAGAGAATAGAGCCTCCTACTCTTGTTCTCTGGGTGTGCTCGATGTACTGAGCTTGACAGTGCTGCTGTTCCTCCCTGCAAGAACACTCACGTTTTATCACAGCCTCTTGGACTTGGAAACCTGAACAGCACTCTGGCACTACATTGGGGAGCTACTTTAAACATCAAAATGAACAACAAAAAAAGTAGATACAAAATGCAGGGATGGCACTGCACAGAAAATGTGAAGGGCACTGGCTTGTAGTATGAGCAAAGCACAAGAAGGCAGAACTTATCCTTGGTGGACTTAAGCCGAAATGTGTCCATCAAGGACTCAAGGTTTTTCATGGATCTACACAGGTCCGTGACAGCCTGCAGAGGTGCCACAATTAATGGCATGGGGTTAAAAATAATTTTAGCAGGTAAGCAAATTCACTAACTTGGAATTCATGAATAAAGAATATCGATATATATCTCAGAAAGTTGTCATACAATGTATGAAGTACGACTGATAAACACAACAGTAATATAAACATTTCTCTTACATTAAGGACACTGTGCTAAATCCCTTTTTAAAAAAATCTCCTATAGTCTTCACAATAAATACACTTCCAAAGATTATTTTGTTTCTCTTATAATTAAGGTAAGTATGATTACATTTATAAAAAAATAATTTAAGAGACTATAAAATTTCTAAGTGAGCAGCTCTTTCTGAGCACAGACGCAGCGGTGCGTGCACTGGCACATAAGGCCAGGACCACACTGAGTGCTGTCCAGAAACGCTTTCAGTACAACTGACCTATGAAAGATAAAAAGCTGACAGTACAATAAGTTAATGTAAGTGTAATTTAACATAATTTTAATGTTTGGCATAATGTAAATATCAAACCTTAAAAATGCTTATCTTAAATGTGAAAGCAAATGTTCCTAATGAATCATATTAAGCAAGCAAAATATAAATCAAAGGTACCAGATGCCATTTTCTCCTATAGGAAGATAAAAATAAACATTAGCACTTAAGTGCTGCTGGAGGAGGTCATGAAAATGTATTCTCATATGTTATTGGTTGGTAGTCCAAATCAGTCTCCATGTTAATGATGTTTTTAGATTCTCAAAAATACCCATTCACTTTCTCATAATATCTATTTCAAGGGACAGCAGTAAGCAATCGAAACAGAGTTCATTTTGTTTACAAAGCAATGAAAAGTTAGAAGAAAAACAAACACCTATTAACAAGTAAAGGAAAGCGATTAAAACACAAGCTATCACAGAATCACAGTTCAGAAGAAATACATTTATAAGGAAGCAAATCACTGTTTTCATCTCACAGATTATAGTACTAAAGGCTGCTACTTCCTTTCTCTGTAATTTTCTATAATGAGCATCTGTTCCTTTTCATAACTATAACTGACAAGAGAAATTAATTGGGTTTGGTGTTATCAAAAGTTTATGCCACTAAAAAACAATTTATCTGTATGTGCTATGCTAAGCTTTGCACAAAGGAAAAGAGAGACATTTACCCAACATAGGAGTATATATTTTGAAATTGCAAGCCTGAGTTGTTTTGATTACTCTAGGACTTACTATACCCTATTGTATAGTGAACACTGAGGAATTCATGGTGTGACTGGGAGAAGGAAGATGATCAGATCATTGTTATGTAATGGAAATATATGCTGAAGACTTGTACACCAGTGCTTTGCTTTTAAAGCAAAAAAAAAAAGTTTGATTCAGTCAGTATTTTTGGTTGCAACTAACAGAAACTCAAGTCTGTTTGATTAAGAAGCCAAGGAACGGACTGAAAGGCAGATGTAGTCTGGAAGCAGAAAAAGTCCTTGAAGGCTGTTGAGGCTGAACCTAATCTGGCAGCCAGCAAGGGCGTTGTGCTGGCAGCTTGCTCTGCCCAGACCCACTCCTCAAGCCTGCTACTGTGCTTCCTTTAGCCGCCATTGCTGTGATGAGGGGCAGGAACATATCTAAGTAGCTGAGCTTAAGGCCACAGGACTCTGACTAAGTGTAAGAATCTAGGAAAGTAAGGCATGGTGGCATGTGCCTTTAATCTCAGCACTCTGGAGGCAGAGGAAGGCAGAGCTCTGTAAATTCAAGACCAGCCTGGTCTACATAGTGAGTTCCAGGTCAGCCAGGAATACAGAGTGAGACCCTATCTCAAAAAACAAAGCAAAACCAACCAAACAAAGAATTTGGGAAAGTGGCTTGATGGTAACTTGACCAACTACAGTGTGGGAAAGGGAACATGTATATTTGTAGGTAGAGAATTCTCATGAGGAGGCCAAGGCAGGATTATGAGTTCAAAATCAGTCTGAGTTATACAGGAAGAGCGTGTTTAAAAGAGAGAGGGAAAAGAGAAGAGAGTGAGAGAGAGATTGAGATTCTTCCTTGAGATATAATACTGGCACCTTGATTTTCTACTTTTCCAAATAAATCTATTCATTGTTTTGTTGTCAGTGTATCTAAGTACATTTAATTGTATGACCACACTTTAATATTTAAAATATATAATTAAATTATTATACATCTATTGCAATTTTTCTTTACAGACTTTGAATTTACTTTTATACCTAAACTTAAAGTCAGTAACAATTTCTAATACATTTCTATAACTACAAGTAGTAGCAGAAAAATAACCAGTATTCACAAAATGACTACTGAATTATCAAACCAAAAAACTTTTAATGTGACATTTCTAATAGTTTTCATTGACTATTAAACAGTATTTATTATTCAAGTATATTTGTATTTTTATTCTACTCATTTTAAATTGAGTTCATTTACTCCATTAGTTTGTCTACTAAAGTATTTCGATTTTGATAAGTACATTACTTTGGATTCTATGTTAAAAGTTTCAAGAAATTCAAATGAAATAAAGGTTACCTTTTGCCCCGAGGATAATGCCGCACGTATTCTCCTACATCATGAGCAGCAACAGCTAAGACTTGTGGATCATCTGACACCTCCAGAAGTTTGGTCAAAATTCTGAAATAAATGTAATGAAGAAAGATCAAGCTCTGTATTTCTCAATAGAGCACAATGTAACATAGGTATAATATAGACACCTTACTCAAAGTAGGTGTTTATAATCGTATTTTTCTAAGGATGTCACTATTATGTACATATTAGCAGTTTTCAAACCTTTCTAAGTAAGCCACAGGCTTACAACCAATACCATTCACATCACAGTTTCCAAAATATCAGGGACTCCATCTACCTCCTTTTCTCTCAAGAAAGACAACCAGAATGCAAATATGTTATTTTAATGGAAGATTATCAATTGGTCTTTGCTAATTATATTTGTTAATAAATCACATTCAAACCACAGGGCATAGTATTGGTACTGGAAACAACTCCTTTCACACCCTACAATCAAGATGATAGAACCAAGCACATTCAACTCCCCTCTCTTATCATCTCCAACAAAAGGTAAAATCACTTACAAAGAGGATTAAATGCACTATGGCAAGTGAGCTTCTTATTAGATGGCAACCCCAATTCAACATATTAGTGCCCTGACCCTGTGAATGCTTTCCCCAGGGCAAACACAGAGAGCAGAATTTACAATGGAACCAGATGGGTACTTCTGAGAACAGGAGCTAGAGAACGATAGCAGAGAAGGCTCTTCTCAGCAGTCTTTCCACCTTCCTCTTTAAAGATCACTTGAGAAGGTGTACCCACCTAGGGTACATAAGCATATGTGACCTTATTTATCTGAGTAAAGCCTAGTGCACTGCTCAAAACTCAAGCTGAGAAATGACTGTCTTCCAATGTAACTGAATGCTATTCTTTGAATGTTTAAACAGATAATGCTATTTAAATTGCACAAGGCTAAGGGGCATGGTGGCACATGCCTTTGGAAGCACAAGGCAGGCATGATGCAGGCAGATCTCTGTAAGATCAGGGCCAGCCTGGTCTACAGAGTATAAACACAGAACAACTATGGTAACAAACCAGAATGAATACTTTTTAAAGTGTAGGTAAAAGACTAACATGTAAATAATTATTTTGCAGTATGCCAACAACAGTCACTCATTTAGAAACAGATTCAAAACTACAGCAAATTAGCAAACTGAACCCAGGAGCATGCTGAAAGAATACAGTTTATTCAGTTTTCAACCCCAAGGTCCACATCTCTCTAAGAACCCTACTGGCCTACGATAGAATCCTTCATCATTCTCTTTTCCTACATCAGTTCTCTTCATGTTTACTAATCACTATTATATTTTCTAACATTATATTCATTATCTCCTTTGTTTCGTCTTAGAAAGATGAAGATCCTGGGGTTTGCAGGGTGGCCAGCCTAGCCTAACTGACAATGTCTAGACCTGTCTCAAACAACAATAATAACAACAACAAAAGGTGGATAGCTCCCCCCAAAAGACATCTAAACACACACACACACACACACACACACACACACACACAGACTAAGACTAAATGTGGATGTGTATACCTGTAATCCCAGCAATTTGGAGACCGAGGCAAAAGGATCATTGAGTACAAGGCCAATCTAAGCCATGAGTGAGATGCTATGTTTAAAAAAACAGGGCTGAGGAATGTAGTTCTATGGTAAAGCACCTTGATTAACATGTACAAAGTTTGATCCTCAGTACTAGAAGGTGGAAAAAAAGAAAAAAGACTACAGTCTTTTTAAGTGACTCTAAGTGACAGTAAGTAAAAAAAAAAAATAGAGGCTATATACTCAGTATGAATAACTATGCAAGTGAAGGCTAGACAGATGGCTCAGCAGTTAAGAGCACTGACTGCTCTTGAAAGGGACCCAGGTTTTGTTCCCAGAACCCACATAGCAGCTAACAATCATCCATAACTTCAGTTCTAGGGGACCCAGTACCCTCTTCTGACTTCCCCAGGTGCCGCACGTAATATGGGTGCACTTACATGCATGTGGGCAGTATACTCATACAATAAAACATTTTTCAAAAAATAAAATATAAGCCTTCTTAAAATCTGTACTAACAATTTAAGGTACAACTATCTTTGCTTACATTATCTGCATTAAAGAAAAACATTTAAGAGTAGTAAAACTCAGTCAAGACTAGCTCAATTCACAAAAGATACAGAAATACTGAAGAAAGCCTCATCAATAGAATGAACTGGAAAACAGAATATCAACACTGGACAATAAAGTTGAAGAATTTGGAACACTTAGCAAATATCATGAAAAAATTTTTAAAACCTAAGAATGGAATATGCAAAAAATGTGGGACTCCATGAAAAGACAAAATTTATGCATCATAGGCACAGCAGAAGGAGATGAATCTCAGAATAATGGTATTGACCAGATCTTCAAAAGGATTAGAGAAGATGATTTCCCAAAATTAAGGAAACACATACCCATACAAATACATACAAGCATATAGAACACCAATAAATAGAACCAGAAAAGAAACTCCCCATAGCATATCCTAGAGAAAACACTATGTGTACAGAACAAAGAGAGAATACTTAGTGAAAGCTGCAAAAGAAAAACAAGTCACATATAAAGGAAACCCCACCAGAATTACAGGTGACTTTTCAATGCAAACTATGAAAGCCATAAGAGCTTGGATCAAAGTATTCCCAGTTCTAAATGACCATAGATGCCAACCCAGAATACTTTACCCAGCAAAACTGTCTATTATAGTTGAAGGGGAAAGAAAAATCTTCCACAACATGAATAGGTTGAAAGAATTCATGTCCATAAAACCAGCCCTTCAGAGAACACTTGAAGTAATACAAAGAACTGAAAAAAGGAAGGACCATACCCAAGGGACAACAGAAAGAAACTAAACGAAGGTATAACTGGAACCACAAAGTTAGACCAAGAATGCAAACAAAAATTAAAATGACAGGAACCAATACACATCCTTCAATAATACCTTTAAATATCAATGCACTGAACTTCCCAGTCAAAAAACACAGGCTTGTTGACTAAATGAAGAAACAAAATTCATCCTTTCATTGTCTGCAACAAATCCATCTCACTTTCAAGGACAGGCACTACCTTAAGGCGAAAAGATAGAATAAATTCCAAACAAGAAAACAAATGACTTAATTAAAAGATGGATCTGAACAGAGTTCTCGAAGGAAGAAACAAAGATGGCTAAGAAACATCTTTAAAAGCATTCAACATCTTTAGTAATTAGAAAAATACAAATTAAACCATTTTAAGATTTCATCTTACCCCAATCAGACTGGCTAAGATCAAGAGAACAAATGATATCAAATACGGAAGAGGATTTATGGAAAGGAGAATGCTCATTCACTACTGGTAGAAGTGAAAACTTGTACAACCTTTAAGGAAAGCACTGGTACAGATGTACAGCAAAAGCAGTAACATTGGAGGGGAAAATCACCATAAATTCTAAACTCAAAGCAACCTAAAAATGTCTATAACTGTGATAGGCCACTAGTAATTATGATATATAATGTTTATGTTCAGGGAGTTTTGCATTTTAGAGAACATTTTAAAATTAAATTTAAAATATTCTTAATTTAAAATAATCAAAAATTATATATGAATCTATAAAAATTGATGTTAATTTCTAGATCACATTTATCTGACAATACACAGACTTAACTTAAAGTCTATGTGCCAACCCTATTTCTTCCATCATGTCAGCTTGTCAACTACCTGAAATCTATAAACAGGAAGTACTGATAAGTATCCTGGTCAATAAAAGAAGCATCAAATTATTAATTTAAGTATTTACATGCCATCTCTCTTCTGGATTAACTGGGAAATCTGGAGTTCCACATTAAGGAGGAGAAAAGAATGATGATTTGCAATATATATTCATTTTCATACTTTATGTACATGTATTCCCCACAACCCATTTATGGAAATGAGGAAATGAGACCCACAAGTTAGATCATGTGCCTCAGGACACACCAAATACTGAAACTGAAATCTGAATTATTATCTACTGACTACCTGTCCATACAGTCTACACAACTCTACCCTGACAATGACTCCTTCATTGTAAGTCACAAAAGTAAAATGTAAGATAAAAACAAAACATACTTTCCATATACTTGTATTTTGAATACTCTGAACTATTCATGTTCTTTTTAAAAGACCAATTTGTATGTTATTATAAAGCTAAGCTTAATTTAATTAACTGAAACACTTTAATAATTTCAGATTAAGTGGTTTTTATATTTTAATATAAAATTATATGAGATATATACAAATTTTATTAACTTAAAAGTGTAACATTTGTTCTGGATATCTTAAACCAGAAATCTAAAGATTACAGCTCAAATCTAAATGTGACTATCATCTGTTATGCAAATAAAATTATACTAGATCATGGATATCAAGATTTTAGTGTCCACAGCTGCTTTGGCACCAAAATGGAGGATGGGCAATCCAAAAAGAGACTTAAGTCATTTTCTTTATAGTTGAGACCTTCAGAACCTCAAACATGGGATGAAAACCTGCAGCATCTACATGGTAGAAATGCTGAATCCTCACTTCTTGCCTTTTTGCTAAGGTCAAGTGAAACACTAAATCACAGGTCTACTTTATACCTCCACGGTGCTGAGGGCTAGGGGTTAGCAGTATTTTTGAACATGGAGACAAATGGCCTCTGATGACTAATAAAGATGTCACACTTTTGTCTTCCTGGTCTGAGAGAAAGACCCTGGGGTTCCCAAGTAGCCAGCAGGGCCCGCTTTCTGGTCGAGGCCAGTTTAGACAAGACCAAGGCTAGACCTCTTTATTTGAAATCATAAACCTATCAGACTTCTCTTTTTTAAGTTGACCAATCAAAATTCAAGGAGGAAGACACTAAAACCCTTAGAAACCCAGGCCCTCCCAGGGGAATGTTTGTTTCTGAATCTCCTTCTCACTTGTGGGGAGTCTTTCTCTGTGTGAATCTTCATCTTTCAATAAAGCCTGTTGGCCTGTTGCTCTCTGCTGTGTCTGAGATTTTTTTTCCTGCCTTTTTAATTCTTTAATTGGCTGAGAAAAGAAACCCAACCACAACCCTTAGGTAGTGACCATCCTGGACCCCGGAGGGTAAGAGAGTCAATCTTCATTTTAACAAGATCTCCATTAACATATGGAAAGCACAGTTCTCATTTCAAACAATATTAGAATCAAATTTACTAAACACAGAAATGATTTTAATGACTGTTCTTTTGTTTTGCTTTTTAACTTTACTTCTCAGAATTTCACATATTATACAATAAAATATGATCATATCTATCCCCCAGGTCCCCTTTTCAACTCCCATGAGCCCCTTAATACACCCTCCAAATTTTATATCTTTTTTTTTTTTGATAGCCAACTTAAGTCTAGTCAGTACTGTCTATACATGCATGGGTGTGGGGCCATCCTCCTGGAGCATGGCTAACCTACCAGTGGCCACATCCTCAATTTAATGATTATTCTTTAGTACCATTTATTCCACTGAAGATGTTTAGCAACAATGAACAATGGGTAATGTAACTACTCATCCCTCCTTGAAACAAAAGGTTCACTGATTATTAAGAGCACAGGCTGAACTTCCAGAAGACCCAGGTTCAGTTCCCAGCACTCCCATTGGGGCTATCAACCATCTACAAATCCAACTCCAGGGAATCCAATGCCCTTTTATGGCCTCTACAAACACTCAATGCATGTGGTGCATTTACATACATGCAGGAAAACACTCATAAGGTTAAAATAAAAATAAGTAAATCTTAAAAAAAAAAAAAAAAAAAAAGCATAGAGCACCTAAAATTTATAGAATAACCAAAGCAAATGCTGATGAGAATCTGGAATAGTAAAAGAGCAATACGGAATCAACACTTACTTCAAGAGTTCGTAGTTCTTTTCATTCAACCTCACAGCATTCTCTCGCCAAAACTTCTCAGACTTGTGTACAGGACTCCATTCCAACCTTCCAGATTTAAGCTCTGAACTGTATTCATCAAATGAGCTACAAAAATTTTGAAGAATTCCCTTTATAAGAATCTGATAGCACTCCAAAATTAAGCAAATTATAATCTTCACTGAGAATTTGTTTACACAGACTACCCTCTACTAGACTTGTGTTCATCAGGAGACACTTAAAGAAGAGATGAATGAAACAAAATGAGACAAGAGTATCAATAAATATATGACCAAAAATGTTTTCAAAATATTAAATTCCTATATAAAATAAGAAAAAATGCCAGCAATTTAAGTAGGCATGTCTAACCTCTACTAAGGTCCAACACAGCCAAAACAGAATGCTTGGCATGAAATATTAAAATGGTTACTTGCCCCAAAATAAATGAATGTGTATCAGAGAAAAAAAAAAACCTAATGATTTCTATCTAACACTTGAAAAACATCCGAACACTAGATATATTAATATGAATATAAGTAAAAGCAAAGAATCTTAAAATAGCTTACTCTAATATTATATTATATTACGTACCCTAATAAGACAAAAATCTGAATATCAGCATATTGTAAAATGTGATTACCAATAATGTTGATGTGATTTATTTGTTGAAATAATGTCTTTCAAAATTCAAAGCAAAAAAAGTCTATATATGTAAGAAACTACAACACATTATAATTCAAAACCCATGAACTATATGCACAATAACTTAGTTATGCAAAGCTCTATAGTATTAAAGTATTAAATGGGGTTGGTCACTGTCATAGTTAACTGTCAATTTGATGAGATTTAGAATCACCTGAGAGGCTTCTGGTCATGACTGGGGGTTGAGGTGTGTGATAGTTTGAATGTGAAATATCCCACAAAGACAAGTTTGAACACTTGGTCCCTAGCTGGTGGTGCTGTTTGGGAAGACTGTGGAAGGTTTAGGAAGTAGAGTTTTGTTGGAGAAAGCAAGTCATTGGGAGTACAACTTGAAGGTTTTGTCAGGGTATTTTATCATAACAGTGAGACAAATAACTAATACAACCACTAAACAAACAATAACAAAACATGCCTGGACTCTCAAGTAAAAATTTAAAAGATGTAATGATTAACGTTGACTGGCAATTCAGTATAACCAGGATGTACTGAATAAACTGACCAGAAGGTTCTGTTAGGATAGTTCTTACCTCAATATGGGCCAGTTAATATAAGAAAACTAGCATGTTAAACATTCATATTCTAAACCTAACAACAAAAACAGAGATAAGCTAGCTGTACTCTGCACCACAGCAGCAGTATATAAAGAGAAAGAGGGGACTTCTTCAAATTGGGAGAACACACTGCTCTAACCAACAGGTAAGAATGATGCTTCTGCAGAAGTCATAACATATTTTTTAGGGCAACAGGATTTTCATAGTTTATAACCAATTCAAATGTTCTTTTTTAATATATTTTTTAAAGATTTTATGTAGCATTTTTATTTTTTGTGTATGAGTGTTTTGCCTGCATATATGTAAGTGCACACAGTAATGTAATGCCTCAGGAAGTCAGAGGAGGGCATTGGAGGCCTTGTAACTGGAATTAACACAGAGCTGTTAGCTGCCACATGAGTGGCAAATTTTCTTTAAAAGCTCTAGATTTTGATATATAAGTCTGTGTGTTCCTACAGACCCAGATGGATACTCAGGAGGCTGGGGTAGAATCCTTGCAGCGTGGGAGTTCCAGGCCAAGCAAAGCTAAACAGATTTAGAATACAGTCACTGCAAAAATAATGATAACATACCTAAGGTCCTGGACACTCTCTCCAAGTTTTTCCAAAAGAAATTTGATGTCCTCACTGATATCTTCATCGTCATACTTCTGCTGCTCCAAGTTCTCCAGCTGCTTCAGGACTTTGCACTGAATCATAGCCAGAGCATATTCTTGGCGAGTTTCTCTTTCAGTCGATTTTTCTAAAAAGTTCTGGGTTTGACCAAGAGGCAATAAGAAAGCACACGATTTGTCACATGGTGTTTGCATACATGTGTACTTCTTTACACCCTCCTGGTCTCTGATTTAACCACCACTTTTTAAGATGTTGCTTTTGTCTAGAATCCTTCTTTCCTGAGTGTGTTTCTTTACTGACATACTGCTACAGTTGCAATCTGAAATGTTCTCCAAGGCCTGTATGGTAAAAGCTTATGGGCCCTGGCCTATGGCATTACCGAAAGTGTTAGAACCTTTAATCTATGCAGCCTAGAAGTCAGGTCACTGTGGACACACCCTTCCTTCTTCCCACCTCTGCACTCTCCCTTCACCAAGATGGCCCTCTGAGGACCCACCTCAGTGTGCTGGCACTAGAGACACTCACAGCCACATCTAGCTTCTTATGGACATGCTAAAGATCTGAGGTCTAGGTCCTTAATGCCTGCATGACAAGTACTTTTCCACTGAGCTATGCGCCCAGCTCCCTTCACTTTTCTACTTTTTACAGTACTTGTGAAAACAGTCAAGGAATCCACAAATATTGTCCTTGCTGCTGTTTTCAGTTTATTACTGCATTAGACAACTGCTCCAAAAGTTCATCACTCTTTCCACAACCTCTGCTCTTTCCCCAATAGCAAATATCTAGAAGGGTGACAGAAAAGACTGCGTCAGTGTCAAAAAGAAAATCCAGCACAAGGGGCAGGTAGAACAGCCGCAAATGTGACTCTCCCTTCTCCAGGAGCAACCTACCCTGCAGGTCACACTGGCCCTGGCAGACATTTAATCCTTCTGTTTCTATAACAAGTGATACCTTAACCATAACCATGTCATAACTCAGCCCACCAGAGACCTGTGGAGTCAAAATAAATAGAGAGACCTCTCAAGTTAGCTTGGAAAGAACAAGTGGTTTGAACAAAATGATCATTCAATCTACTTAGCATCTGTTAGGTAGAGTACCTAAGAAAGCATTGGGATTAAAATGCTGCTTAACAACAAAATCTTTGCTCTAATTGATGCAGGGTCATCACATGCTTTAAATATTTATTTTTAATTATGTATATATGCGTGTGCCTGGATGTGGGTATGTGTACTGGGTATGTGAGTGCAGGTGCCAGAAAATCCAGAAGAGTATTGTATTGGGCATGGTGTAGGGTGGGCCTAGCCTAAGGCCGCCCGCTGGGAGGAGTGGAGGAATGGCTTCTGTGGGTGTGGTATTCTGCTCTGGCTAATTGTGAGATCAGCACCTGGAGAGAACTCGCCTACCTGGAGACAAACTTACTGTTGGCTGTATTTGAGACCCCACCTCATAAGGTCATTGGCTATCCAGGCCTATAAGAGCTTGTGCACCTATTCAATAAACGAGTTTGCAGTGCCACACGCTTGGGCTACTTCCCGTCCAACTGTAGCTTGACTCTGTGTCTACTCACCCCCAACCCCCTGGGCAGGCCCTGAGTGGTGAGACACGATGGAAATGAACATGACTATAATGTTGGAGCAGGAATTACAGTTATAAGCCACAAACAAGCTGACCAGACTCCAGTGGATGAACTTGCACTGAGGGACATGTGGGCACAAATGCTTGACCAGATGAGACTTAACATATATGAGAGAATGCATGTAATCCAGTGGGTGGGGGGGACACGACACAGAAGGGGGGTCTAAATTTTATTAAGATCTATTATATGAAATGTACAAAAACTCAATAAGATAAGTATAAACAATGTAAACGTGCAAAAAAAAAGGGCAAAGGATGGGGCAAAACACCAAACCATGAAGTCTCATTCAGCCTCACTCATAGAGGCTATAAATAGACACCCACACACCCACAACCGTCAGGGAGACGCCACAGAAGACATCTCTGCCTACATGTCTGCTCATTCAAAGCTTCACAGCAATCTGAGCATAGGCAAACACGAAGGCTTCCTGGGTTAGTCAAGGCTCCAGGAGCAGCCTTTGCCCTATAGCAGCCAACAGTGCTCCTGTTTTTGCCTAAGCCATCCATAAGCACAAGAATACAGTTCCCACGGCGGGGGGGGGGGGGGGACGGGACGGGACTCCGGGGTATCCAGATTCTTCGCCCTTGACCATGGGACATCACTCAGCTGGGGTCTAAGACGCTGGGCTCTAAAGACCTGACAGCTCTCAGAAACTCTTCTGTGACCACAGCCTTCAGGATCTCTTCTCTGTCTCCAAACAGACTTTTTCAATTCTCTGGTCCCTCTCATCCCCTCTTTTCTTTTTCCTCACGTGGCTGCTCTGAATTCTTTAGGCTGGTTCTTTGGTATCCAATGCTGGGACAGACTCAGGGTCTCTATCTCTACTGGGACTATATGCAGAAGTCAAAGCACAAGCTGGGGCACCTGCTGCTGCTCAGGATCTAGAGCACTCAGAGGACTATTCAAGAACTGGGCACCAAGGGTGACAGAGAATACTCAAGGGCATGCATTTGCTCCTGTCAGCTGGTAGTCAGCAATCAACCAGAAGATGACATCATAAGACAGGATCTGAAGGCAGTCTGCAGCAAGGGCTAGTCATTGCTGCTAGGTAGGCTCAGACATCCCAAGTGCACAGACAGTGCCAACGGGAAGGTCTAAGCCTCTTCCTCTTCTTCAGTGATACAGCAACAATTGCCAGTAACGTACTGAGAAGCTGGGGTCTGAGGCTCATGAACTAGACACTGGTCACAAGCAAGATTATTTGGAAGCCCAGTGCTGGGGGACTGGAACATGTGTACCAGCCACCAGAACCAGCTCTGAGGCTACCAGGACTACTTTAACTGTTAAGTCATGATTACAGATGTTTTGTGCTCAGAAGATAGGGTCAAACATTTGGCAAAGCAAATTAGCTGGTCAAAAGTCCAGTGTGAGGGGTTCACAGCTGAGCAGTAGCAAATCCATCAATACTATCAGGTGTGTCAAGCCTGCAGGCAGGACCATGTTAGATCCCCATGATGCCAGGCACTGTTGGGTCCCCCTGTAGTACCTACCAGATCTTTAACAGTCAAGCCATACCCTGCTTTTCCAGTCCTTACGCTACCTGTCAAAGCCAGGGCTTGTTCAGGCACCTGACTGCCATCCGTCCTCACAGGTACTACTACTACTGCTGTTACTTTTGCTCCTTTACTTGGTGTTCCCAGCTTAGCCCACACTACTAAAAGTAGGTGAGAAAAGACCACTTCAGAAAAGCCTTTATTGGGCTTAATGATGCAGGATAGCAGAGGCAGCACAGGAGAGTGTCTGCCAGCCCTCTCACTGAGCCCAAGCAGCCTGCTGCCACAATTCAAGAAGTATCTGCCCCCTCTCCAGGGCTTGGGGATCATTATGGATCAAGGAGCATCACTGAAGAGGGGTTGGAAATATTGTTTAAGAACCAGAGACCATAAATGACTGCAATGAAACTGTTTTCCAGGCACACAAGGGAAGTTGCACATGTGTACTCACAGCACTTGTGACAGCATGCACAAGACTGCACAAGCTCTAGCCAGACAAAATTCCAGCACAAAGCCCCACCCCTAGCTGAGGAGCTACTAGCAACAACTGACAGATGGGGGGCGGGGGGGGGAGAAGGGAGTGACCTCTAGTTGGCTGACTATGCTCAAGGGAATGGACCCACATCCAAGAGTATCTGGGGAATACAAATTGGACTTCAAGGGCTTTAACGGGAGGGGGCATGAAGCCGAAAGGATAGGGAGGTGGGATGGATCCGAGAGAGATGGAAACAAGGAACTGAATATGATCAAAATGAACAATATGAAATTCTCAAAGAACTAGTAAAAAAATATTCTTTAAGTCTGCAACTGGCTTGTTGTAATGGTACATGCCTGCAATCCCAGCACTCAGAAGGTAGAGGCAGACAGATCTCTGTGAAATCCAGGCCATCCTGGTCTACACAGCATGTTCCAGGCCAGCTGAGCTACTGGGAAACATGTCTTTAAAAAAAAAAAAGTGAACAAAGGATCCATGATTTATAACGCTACAGCAAACAGTCTAACGGAAGTGTGACTGGAGTCTCAGGGAGCAGGAGAGGGAAAGGTGCAGGGAGGAACACCTGACACAGACAGCCAAGAGTTTCCAACTTTAATGCCAAAAATATATATTTTTCAAAGCAGCCAGTAGAAATCATCATAATTAAGCTAACAATATTTTTATATGCCTGTCCCTTTTACTGGACTAAGATCATATCATGGAGCATTTTCAATTCCTATCTTCCCTCAATTCCTGCTATTCCTTCTACAAACTATTTTCTTCCAGGATTTCCTATCAGGAAACTGTCAGGATTTCCTTTGACACATTTTCTTTTTGAGAACCTAAAATATGCAGAGCCCTAAACCTGACCCTTAGTGAGATTCTCCCTTCTCTCTGCCTATGGGACTTTCTTCTGCTTCTAATGAACTGCTACCTTTCCCAGTCACTTTTTGTACTATCTTCTTTTCTAACTTTAGAAACATTAAAGCTCTTGTCTTCTTATGGCTCTCTGTTAATTTCCTTACCTATTTGTTTAAACTCTAATTATCACAATTACTGGTCTCTGTGCTGATGGTGACAAATTTGGTATAACTATTATAAGATGACCCTGAAGTATTTTTCTAAAACCTACTCAACAGACTCAACACAAGAAAGCTTAGTTACCTCTCTGAATTCACTGTTTTCTTCAATTCTGTCAAATCAATCACTAAGCCTTATCATTTCTCTTTAAAAACAAGTTTTCATTTATCTCCACACCTAATAAACAATGAAAAGGAAGAATGGGTGGTCAGGCATGGGTGGAATAAGCATGAGGCAGTGAGTAGGAAGTCAGCCCTGTTGGAGGACCCGGAAAAAGGTAGAAAGAATAAGAAAAGTACTTAAAGTGAGTCTTACAGAAATAATCTAGATAATCAATACAAAACTGTGCTATCGAGATGGCTCAGTGGTTTAAAGGGGCTTGCTGTACAAGCCTAGCAACCTGAGTTTGAATCCTGGAACCTAAATCAAGGTGGAAGAAAAGAACCAACTCCACAGTTGTCCTCAGATCTCATGCTGTGGTACATGTGCCCACCCCTTCCTATACACACTCACCTCTCTCTCTCTCTCTCTCTCTCTCTCTCTCTCTCTCTCTCTCTCTCTCACACACACACACACACACACACACACATACCATAATAAAGAAAGAACCCTAAAACTAAACAGTATCTATAATCAACAAAATTAAAGTGGCCAAGCACCACTTTGGCCTTTGGAAATTTCGTAGTTCATATGGATCTTGACTTCACTAAGAACAAGAGTGAATCAAATGACAATTCAGATCTTTCCATCATTCTAACTGAAGTGCTAGCTATGTAAAATGTAGTTTATGTGAAGATCAACCAGTCCTGCTTAATTTTAACTCAGTCATAAATTAATTTTTTAAATAAAATTTCAATAAACTTTTAATAAAGTTTAAAATAAAAATTTAAAATAAAATCATGTTTATTTTCTAATTTTTATTTCATGTGTCATGCAATGCTGGTTGATGTCAGAAGAAGTATCCATTAGATCTGGAATTAAGGGCAGTTATTAGTTGCCATGTGCGTTCTAGGAATCGAATCCAGGTCCTCGGCAAGAGGTCTTAACCACTCAGCCATCTCTCCGGCCCATAAAACCATTTTTAAAAGAGTGAATTTCAAAAGACATGAAAAATTCAAACTCAGAGTTTGTGAAGTAATTTTTCTGTCAAATTCCTGTACGTTTTGACATGTTCACTTTCAATCTCTGTGCTCATCCATTGCTGCTGCTAAGAAGACACATTCCTATAAGTACTGCATTATAGGACTCACCCCAAGATAAAAATGCCTCAATCTTGCTAGACTTCATCCACACCTGGTACCCTAATAAGCAAGCCAAAGATTTAATTAGAGAAACCTAGAAAGAATTTCTGAAAAAGAAAAGGGACAGACTTGAGAATTAAAAAAAAAAAAAATTAGTGGTAATTTTTGTTACACTTTTCTAATCAAAACTAAACAGGTATAAAAGATATAATCTGTTTTATTATCTGACATGGAATGCAGGTTCTTGACAAAACAAAGCCAAAAAGAGAAATAAAACAACAAATGTAAAAACTCCAGACAACAAAGATGATATCTGTTTTAGTCACAGCCCTGAAACATTCTAATTATTTCAAGAACTAAAAACTGAAAAACCAATTGAACTAATAACAATAACATTTGTAGAGATCTCGTGTCTAGCACTTACTATGGGTAAGTAGAATTGACATTTCAAAATAAAAGTCATCTAGTCAAGTGGAAGAAAGAAATAATGACTACTAGCTGCTACATTTGTTCAGTTAATAGACCAACGAGCATCTTCCAGTCTTCAGCACAAAAACCTCCTTCTGCGTTTTGTGATACAGGAGAAAGCACACGAGCAGATCATCTTCAAACCACCTCAGCAGTTTACGTGTTTTTAAAGACATAGGAATTTGAGAATGATTTAAGGGGAAGGGGTGGTAGTGAGGAGGCTTATTTAGGTTTTGTTTTTTGTTTTTTGTTTTTGAAACATTGTCTCCTATGACCTAAGCTAGTCACAAATTCACTATGAAATCAAAGATGACCTTAAACTCCTAGTCTTCCTGCTTTTCCTTCTAAAGTGCTGAGATTCCACACATGAGCCATACATGGCTTAAATAAGATTTTTAAGATCTTTAATACGATTTCACTTATTATTTTTATTTTATGTATAAAAGTGTATTGCCTGTATGTATGTAAGTGTACCTGTGTCCTGCAATGTCCATGGAAGCCAGAAGAGGACCTCAGCTTCCCCTGGAACTGGAGTTATGAATGGTTCCTAGCTACCATGTAGGTGCTGGGAATCAAACCCCAGTCCTCTGCAAGAGCAGCCAATGCTCTTAACCACTGAGCCATCTCTCCAGCCTTTAAATAAGAGTTTTATATCTTACTAAGTATTTGCAAAATATTCACGCTGCCTCCTAGAGATCAAAACATTACTCTGCCTTTACCAAGACTAACATTAATTTACCAAGCCTGTAGCATAAGCAGTGAGATTTTAAAAAAAAAACAAACAACAACAACAACAACAAAAAAACAGGTAAATTCCTCTGGTTTGAAAGAGGAAAAAGTCCAGGGAAAAATACAATTATTTTGTATTATTGCTAGGTATTTCATCTGTTCTCACATAGAATCCTTACCCACTCTTTAAGTGTGTTATTACTATCCTTCATAAAGAAGGAAACTAGCTCTTAAGGGTTCAAAAGCTAGAGTCCTTCTCTGAACAGTAAACAATCAACTGCAGTAAATAAAATCTTAAATATTTTTAAATGTTATGCAAAAATAACACAAAAACCACAGTACTTTCAAAGATTCAGATAAAAGTACATATTCTGTGCAATAACACAATAGCTGAAGACCTGACTGCTACAGTACTTTTTTCTCATACCTCTATCAAGTTATAAATACTGGATAATAAGTTATAAGTTAGTAAGTTATACTTAACAACTTATAAATGAAGAACCCTTAACAAAAAAGCTTATGATAAATTTTTACAATACCAACATTTTTTAAAGCCATTTTCATTTCAAAATATAACTGGTCCTAGTAGTTCAGGAGGCCTGTAATCAAAGCAACTCAAAAAACTGGGGCAGGAAGATCACAAGTTCAAGGTCAGCCTGAACTACAGAATGAATTCAAGGCCGGCCTGGGCAATTTGGTGAGACCCTGTTTCAAAATAGAAAGTAAAAAGGAGGCTGGGTTTACATCTTAGTAATAAAATGCTTCCCTATCTTGCATGAGGTCAGAGGTTCGATTCCTAGTATCACAAGATAATATCAACAACAACAAATACAAACTAAGAGGACAAACTAAAAAATAATACTGAGTAGTTCTATATTAATTACTTAAGAAACAGTTGATCTTTCAAGGTATCTCTCTAGGACAATCTGGTTACAAAGACACTGAGTCACACAGGTAACTATCATTCTTAATCGTTTCAGGATTATAAAATATATTTCATTTTCTAAATAGTTTTCAATACCAAATTTATTACAAGCTTTTAAGTCTGGGGAGGGGGGCAGGTGCTAACAAAAAACAGGGTCTCTCTCCTCCTAGTCTTGTTTTCTGTAATATGTGTTTTTGTTTATTTTTTTAAGACACAGTCTCACTACGTAGCTATGGTTGGCCTGGAGTTCACTAAGTAGATCAGGCTCGCCTAGATTTCACAGAGATTGGCCTGCTTTTGCCTCCCCAGTGCAAAGGGGTGTGCCACCCAGCATATGATATGTTTTTAAGCACATTATTCTAACAAACTTCTAACGTATTAGAAATCTTAAGAGAGTGAAAAACAGTCATAGGGACTTTGAGGTAAACTGATTCTCAAAGTAGCAAAAGCTTTAAGGAATAAGATTTTATCATCACAGTTTTAAAATAACCAAAAATGTAGCCAAATAATAAAATGATTTTAAATCAGTCAACAATCGACTGAAAATATTAAAAAGTCAATGCTATGCTATTTCTAGAGAAAACAATAATCACTTTACACTATTCCCATAGAATGTTTTCTACTTTTTATTTTTCAGAGCTTTTGTTCAGTTCTTTGTACAAACAACTTTGGGTTCTATGATGTACCTGGGATTCAATGAAGTTTAGCGACAAACTTAAGAGGTGACAAACTTAAGAGGCTCTTACTAAACACATGAAACAGCTGAAGCATGGAAAGGCCAAGCAAATGCCAAAGGCTGGGAAGGCATCCCCAGAGCCTCCAGTGCTGTGCACCTGCACTCAGTGCCAACCTGAGCTCCCTCTACTCTTATCAGTGCCAATTTCATCCCAAAGAGCTAAGAATGCAGACTCCTACAGCTACAGAGTATAGAGCCTACTAATTTTCAGTGTATACTGACTGCAATATACCCAGAGTCAATGCCTCGTGTAGTAAGAGAATGCACAGCATTTGCACAATTTGGAGATTTTAAATAGCAAGTTTTAGATTAGCAACAGAGTTCTAAAGGTAAGATTGTGACTAATTAAAAATTTTCATTTATTGTTTTGTCTCCCTACAGCCCTAGCTGGCCTAGAACTCACGATGTAGACCAGGCTGGCCTTCATCTCATAGATGCCTGACTCTGCCTCCTGAATGTTGGGATTAAAGGTGTATACCGCCACACCCAGCTATTTCTCCTTTTAAACCATAAAATCATATTATTTTTATAAGCAGATGAAAGATATACCAGGTCAGTTTTCTTCTAACAGTAGATGTTTGGAGAGAAATGACAACCAGAGAGACCAAAACATTAACACTGACCCCAGAGCTCAATGGCCAGAATGGCTCATAGAGCACTATGTCAAAACTATGCTTTCAGAAGGTAAAAAAAAAAAAAAAAAAAAAAAAAAAAAAAAAACAGCAGGACTAGATCTTTAAGGACTTAAATTTCAATAGGAGACAGGAAACAGCCCTTCTGTAAGAATTCCAGAAAGCTCTTTCTTTACTTATCAACATTTATCAGCCTCTCCCTACCTTTGAACATCTAAAAAGTTGGTCATCCTTTAGAGGGTCTTCAAGCTATCTCCTTCCCTAAAACTCCAGTTTACCTCCAGCTCTGTTTTATAACTTTTATCACTCTATCGCACTGATGTTTATTTAGTCTGTTTTCACTCACCTATTAAGACCTTCAATGGCAAGCTGTATCTTAATCATCTGTATTCCCTAACAATTAGCCAAGGGTCTAATATTTAAGACTCAAAATTCTTTTTGTGACTTAAAGGAAACTAAAGACCCTACTTTTGGAATTTTTCATCTTTTTTAAATAAGAATATAGATAACGAACCTTTAAATAAGCATCAGTAACTAAAAGCAAATGTAATGCCTAGAATAGCATTTGGACAAGAGTTAATTAGCACTATACATATTCAGCAGCAGGCCACTGCTGGATTTCACTGTCCAATGCTTCACAGGATTGCAGGGGAATCCCTCAGTCAGCCCACATGTTCTAAATCAGCCCTCAAGTCTTAGGTAGGTTGTAAAGACACTAGATTTAGTAATTCTACAGACTATTTTAAGCCAAGGAGTTGACATCTTCTCTCACATTACCTTTGGTTTTCTTTACATCTTTTCCCTCCTTTTCAAATATACCAAAAGAAGAAAAAGAAGATGGTGAACTGGTTTTGTATAAACATAAGGGCATAACTTTAAATAAAATTTAGACCAAACTGTTTTGTTTGTTTTTTAAAGATGGTTTTGGAGCTGACAGATCATACTGAAATATTTTGGTTTCATCTATCAGATAAATCAACACATGAAAGCAACTCAACAAATAATTATTATGCTCAGCATCCAACAGTTCGGCATGATGGCTAAGTGCATGAGTCGGTATCCTAAGTCTGAGTCCCTGTTCTGTACTTCCTGGTTACTTTGGCAAATCCTTTAATCTCTCATGGCCTAATGACAATCACTTGGAGTTCTTAAAATACTTAAATGTGTCTAATATATTTAAAGTAATTAGGAGTACCACACACAAAACAAACTGTACATAAACAGGAATCCAGGAAGAAATTCCTACATCAAATTTAAAAAGTGACAAACACTATGAATAATCAGTAAGAAAATAGTGAGTATTAAAAGATCTTCAGTTTTATTCATTAACAGAAAAAAATTTATATTTTGTTAGGAGACAGGGTCTCCCAGTAGCCTAGCTGGCCTGGAATTCATTATATAAACAAGGTTGGCCTTAAACTCACAGATATCAAAGGCATGCGCCACAATTCCCAGCCACAGAATGAAAGTGTAAATAATGATTTCACTTTTTAACTAAGATTTTATAAAAATCAAGGAGCGATAATATTAAGTACTAGTAAGAAAGAAGAAAAACAAACTCAATATACAACAGATGAAAATGTAAACTGGCACATTTTTAAAAGATGATTTGGCGTTATTTATAAAAGCCAATTGGGGGCTGGAGACATAGCTCAGCAGAAGACCCACATGGCAATTAACAGTCATCCCTAACTCCAGTTCCAGGGGAATCTGATGTTCTCCTCTGAGGTCTGTGGGCACTGCATGACAGAGGTACACTTATATACATGCAGGTAATACATTCATACACATAAAAAATAAAGTAATAAACTTGGGGCTGACGAGATGTCTCAGTAGTTAAGAGCACAGGTTGCTCTTGCAGAGGACGGGGGTTCGATTCCCAGCACCCATATGGTGGCAAACAACTGTCTGTATCTCCAGTTCCAGGGTATCTGATGGCCTCTTCTGACCTCTGTGGGCACTGCATGAGACAGGTGTACTTACACACATGCAGGCAATATATTCATATACATAAAATAAAGACAACAAATACAATATTTTTAAAAAAGAAAAACATTTTTAAAAAGTAAAAATTTTTTAAACTAGTTTAAAAAGAAGGTATATTCATTTGGCTTGGCAATCAATCTCTAAAGTTGTAAGAAAATTACTCATCAAAGTAGGCAATTATATGCAAAAGAAACTGTTAACATCTCACATTCCCATCAATAACGCACTGGTTAACATTTGTAGCAACACAGCAGGATGCATAACTAAAAGGAATACTGAAGACAAACGCATGCAGAGATTGAAGTAGATGCATTATGTATTACTAAAGGTGTAGAACACTTATATGATGCCACTTTTTTATTTTTAAGTCTAAAACAAAGTCATATATATACATAGATATGAATATAGATATATCTACATGCCTGAAAACACCTGAAAGATATTATGGGCCATATTTGACAAATCTGGTATCAATGTTCCTTAAATTTTTGTAACTCATCTATACTTTTTATTTTTGACTGGTTTGAAGCACAGACTCCTACATTTACAAGTCTGCCTCTGTCAGGAATGACACCTCTTTGCCTCAATATTCCCCTGGGCAAAGCAAAGACCAACCTAAATACCTACAATCCCCATACACTAACAATGGTGACAGTAACCATTATAACAGGCCTCTTGTGAGTTAATAAATAGAAACCCCTGAGGACGACGCATGGCATGGAGGAGTAAGCATCATGTGAGTTATGTCCAATAACAGGATATAGGTAGCTTTCCTAAGACCACCACAACAATCAAGCCAATCTCAGAAGCCTGTCTGAATCCTAAAGTGACCAACAAAATTTTCAGCAGACAACTGATCCAATAAAGACAATAGCTCTGGGGAACCAATTAACAAAAGTTCATTTCTGTGCTACAACAAAGTCCCTTGCCTGTCCTCAGCTCCACACATATTTATATAATTGACAAAATTCTATATCCTAATGACCAATAACATAGTTTATGTTTAAAATAATTCTGTTTTTACAGTAGCCTCAGAAATATGCTGTTACTCAATAGATCCAAGATCTGAAATATAACTCCAGACTAACATATAGGTTCTATAAGAGAAAAACTCTTTCAATAACAGTCCCTTAGTGGGCACTGCAACAAAAAGGGTCTTTCTCCATATCATAGTAGCCAAAGTTCATTTTTTAAATTATTCTTTATTTCACATATTCCATTTACATGATTTACTTGCCACCTGTCCAGTGACATAAGACAAATTAGTGATACAACATTCAGAAAGATCTACAGTTTCCCAACTATACAGTGAAAAAGTAATTTTTCCCATTTGCTAAAGATTCAAAGCCCAGCACAGAAAATCCTACCCATACATATGCTCTACCACCAAACACAATAATATCATAATACCATAATAATATCATAATACCATTAGTACTTACACGGAATGCTGCAAGAATGATTCTTGTTACTTTCTCTTTGACAGATTCTTGGAGGATGTCAGACAGCACAGGAATGATATTATAGCGGCGAAGGTGTTCACACATTTGAGGACTGAATGCCAGAAGCCATATTGAAAAAATCATTTGATACTGAAGTTGGAAGCCACATTTGTTACTCAAAACTCCCATTATGCTAAAAAGAAACACAGAGAAAAGATTTAATATGACCACACAACAAAAAAGAAATGAGTGATTTTTCTCATTGTGCACTAATAGAACAAGTCTCTGGACTATGTCCTTGGTTTCTTTTCCACCATGCATAAGGCTCAGCTATCTCAGTTAGACTGCATCCCACCAGGGCCATTTTCAGCACAGCAGCACCTAACCCTCTGTCTGCACAAGTCACAGGAACTCAGGAAGCAGGAGCACTGCTTTGAGGAAGCAAAGAGAAAGGGAACCAGACTAGAAGAAAGCATGCTAAAAGAAATGTAGCAAACAAGAGAGAACAAAGTCAACAGGAATGGGAACAAAATGAATGTAGTCTCGGGCAACTTTTTTCCTCAATGTTTCTTTTTTCTTGCATTTTTGTATACTTCATACAAAACATCTTAATCATCTTTATACCCCTCCCCCAATACATCCTCCATAGCCTTCCCCCACTGGATCTCAGGCATTCTGTCATATATGGTAAGGCCTATCAAGTCAAGTTAGTGTACGCAGATGTCCCTCAGTGCAAGTTCATCCACTGGAGTCTAGTCAGCCTATCTAGAGTCTCTCCCTTAAAGAAGACCAGCTCTTCCTCAGACAGCAGTAATCAGCTGCCATAGTTCTTCGACTAAACTTGAGGCTTGCTGCCCATTTCCCTGGTTCTATGCTGGGTTGTCTGAATGTTTGTCTGGTTGAATTTGCATGGGTCTTGTGCATGCTGTCACCATTATTTTTACGCTCATATGAGCAAGTTCCCAGAGGCTTCTTTCCTTATGCTCATACACCAACCCCGCTCTTACAATCTTTCTGTCCCACCTTCTGCAGTGGTCCCCAAGCCATGGGTAGGTGAGGTTTAATACTGGAGTCCTATCCAGGGACATGCTCTACACTTTGGTTAGTTGTGGCCTTCTATGTGCATCACCCTCTGTTGCACGACGAAGCTTCGCTGGTGACAGTGGAGAGATCCATTAGTTTCTCTCTACCCATGTTGTGCTATGTTCCATGAGTCTTAAGGTGACTTTAATATCAAGATTTTGAACTTGGGCAACCAAGAGAGAACTTTAAAATATGTAGGAAACTCAGACAAAAGGAGACCATGACTTTGGGGAAACCTATCACAAGTCTAAATGAACACAGCCAATCACAGAATTTGGGGGTCAGAAGAAAATGTTTTAAGCTTCGAACTTGATATCTTACTTCTCTGATAAAGAAAACTGGGATGGAGGCTGGAGAGATAATTCAGTGGTTAAGAGCATTGGTTGTTCTTGCAGAGGACTTGGGTTCGGTTCCCAACACCTACATGGTGGCTAACAACTCTCCATAACTCCACTTCCAAGGGATTTCAACCTCCTCTCTGACCTGAGGGCATTGCATGACATTGGGTACACTACATATATGTGGGTAATACACTCATATACATAAAATATTTTTTTTTAAAAAAAAAGGAAAATTGGGAGAATTCCATTGAAGTAAAAGATTATCCCAAAGGAAAGTGAGTGTAAAAAAAAAAAAAGCAAAGAAAATTCCCTGGCAAATATATACATTCAAGGAAGGGCAAAAATTACCACATAAGACAATCAAAAATGACCAGTGACACTAAGGAGGCTCAAACACCGTAGAATGTCCAACACAGTCACCCCTAATATACACTATGGCTCTTAGAAAGTGACCCAATATTGATTAATCACTTTGAACAAGTGTATCAAACTAACTCAAGATGTTAAAACAGGAGAAACTGGTGAAGAGAGAGAAGACATCTGTACTTTTAATTTTGCTATAAATCTAAACCTGCTCTTAAAAATATCTTAAGGTTTTTATAATCTAACCTACTATTGACTCAGAGGGGGCCATTTATCTCTGTGTCAGTTGTCCATTTCTGTGATTTGTTTTTAATTTTTTATTTTGTGTGTATGAATGATTTGCCTGCAAATACATAAGTGTACCTGTGTCATGCAATGCCTGCAGAGTCCAGAAGAGGCATCAGATTCCTTCAGACTCCTTGGAACTGGAGTTATGGGCAGTTTTAGCAGCCATGTGAGTGCTGGAAATTGAACTGGGGTCCTCTGGAAGAACAGTGCTCTTAACCGCTGAGCACACTTTTGTGATTTGTATATAGTTTTAACTTTATTTAACTATTCTTAATTTTCTCATGCATTGTTTCTTACTGAAGTTCCTTCTACTTGTTATATAAAAGTTACTTTTATTAAATACTGTATCTCACTTGCAAAATTACATGTTTTTATGTAACATGTTAACTGATTTCTTTTGTTCTCTGCTACAATTACTGAACTAAATCTTCAATACTATGATTTGCAATGCTGTGGCTAATGTCCTGGGCATCCATTTCCTCTGAGGCACCAGCTGGCTTGATGTTAGGATCCAGGAGAGGAGCTAAAGGCTGACGACTATAAGGACAGCGGAAGAAAGTACTTGCTGGCTCATTCTCTGCACCTGTGAGCATCACCCAGGCAACATTTCCTCATGTAGCAGTATTTTCCCAGGACAGTAGCCAATTCAGTTGAAGCTATTCCAGCTCTAACACACAGCATCAGAGACACCATCACTAGTCTGCTCGACCCTTCCTGAAAGGTCCAGGATCCTGCATGCAGTTCTTCCTCAGGAATCACAGAAACCAACAAGAGAAAAGCAGAACCTCCTCAAAGGTCTAAATGCTAGCCTCCCATGCCTCTCCAAGCATGTAAGTTTCTTTGATTCTAGCCCCAGATCTAGAGGTGGTATCACCCTTTGCTTTGGTTTCAGAACAAATTAGTTAGCAAATGTATTTCTAGCTATTTCTTCATATTCGATTATCTGCTAAAATAAATTTTAAAAAATAAATTACCACAGGAGTTGTGGGGAGCTCAAAGGCAGGACACTGCTGCTAAAACCAAGGTAGAAAATGTTTCAGAGTAGGCATCATCAATGATGACTCCTTTAGAGAAGTTCAAAGAAATTTAAATTATGATTTTACTGAAAGGATGAACCAAAGGAATATTCTAACAAAGCAAAATTAAGTTCCTGCTTACCAGAACAGGGAAGCAATTCACATCAGAACAAGAACTCTGAATAATGTGGAGCAGGAAGCAGCACAGGATAAAGGGCACAGGGCAAAAGACAGACAAAGTCCACTGTTTAACAAGCAGTTGCTGAGGATCTAAAAGGAGGTGCAGTGCAAGGGCAGAGAAGATTCAGGAGACACAAGATGATACCGTCTGTGCTCTGAAACAATTTATGGCCTAGCACAGTCAGAGGAATGAATGCGAATTCACCATTCAGAGCTTTGTTATTCCTCATCATGATGACAAGTTAAATGTGACTGCTGAGTTCAATAATTACAAATCTGAAAGTTTGGTAGGCTGAAGAAGTCACAAAGTGAAGTTGTAGAATCCTAAAAGCTACTGGGGAGGAGGGTGTTAATACTTTTTCAGGAGCTTAGAATCTTCTTAAAAGGAAAGGCCACATATCTTCCTATTTTTCATCATACTTAGCACAACATTATGAAGAAAGCTCAGTAGATGCAAATTACTGTCAGATCTAATATTAGAAAGAAAGCTGAGTTCTATGAAGCCATTTAGTATTGTTTTTCAAGTAAGGTTTTAATTAAATCAAACAAATATAGGAAGTAGAGACAAAACAGATAGCTTACATTTTCAGTAATCTGCTGCCTATATACTTCATTCCTCCCAAATAAAAGATGGAATAACTTTGGGTTTCTATTCAGAAAAAAGAGTATCAGAGCCTTAAGAATGCTGCTCTTAGATAAGGGTAGCTCACTGTGCTTACCCAGTGTGTACAAATAATATGGTTTATGCTGGACATTTACTGCTATGGTTTGAATATCAGTGTCCCTACAAAATTTGCATTTTATAATCAAAAACCCAAAATCAACAGTGTGATCAGGTAGATCACATAGTATTTTGGTTTAGAAAACTAACTTCCTTTTAGAACTCTGGGATTTTTAAGTTAAATTGTTATTAGTAGAGACTATCTATGTAACTAGCCTCCAAAGAAACCCTCAGGAGCTGAGTCTGTTAACAGTTTTCCTGGACAGGAATCTCACACAAATTTTGATACATTTTCACTGCTGAGGAAGCTGCACTCCATGTGGTCTCATGGGAGAGGAACAGAGTAAGGAAGCTTCATGCTCTCTCCATGGATTCTTCCCAACTCAGCCATGTCTTCATCATCCAGCTGTCTATCCTTAGCACATCTCTGTAATAAATCTAGCTATAAGTACCAAAATGTGCCAACTCGCATAAGTCCTAATGAATCTCCCAACTCAATGTGAACACAACTGAAACCCTTTTTACTTTCCACAGCAACTATCGAGGAAAAGCATTTCACAATTACTAAACAGAAGATGAAAGAAAAGAGAGAATTATCATTTTATTCTCTAACAGTGATGAAACTGGCTATGTAAGTGAAACTTTATGAGGATTTAGATGTCTGTATCATAAATGATTTTTTTTTCAAATTCAAGAAATGATCTAAAGGGAGCCAAAGAAATGACTCAATGGTTAATAGTGCTTGCTCTTCAATCATGAGGACCAGATCCTAGCATCATATAACTAGCTGGTAGTCTTGCAAATTGCCTGTAACTACAGTTCAAGAGGGTAGAAATAGGAGTTGGCTTCCAGGCAAGCTGAGATGAGCCCCAGATTCAGGAAGAAACCCCGCCTCAGAGAAATAATAGAGTGATGTAAGAGGACACCAGATGCCCTATTCTGGTCAGTACAGTCACATGAACCCACATAAACACACAGAGACACGCGCGCATGCGCGTGCACATACACACACACACACACACACACACACCCCACATTAAATAAATAAACAGAACTGATCTAAGAACAAAAAGCAATATGATATCCTCAGCAAGTACACCTTCAACATGAAAGACTTTGAAACAATATTATACAAGAACCTAGGGCCAGCAAGATGGTTCAGCAGGTCATGGCACTAGCTGCCAAGCCTGAGTTCAATCCCCAGGGCCCATGTGGTGGAAGAATAAACAAACGTCCACAAGCTGTCTTCTGAACTCCACACATATACTGTGGAGCACGAGTGTGCATGCGTATGATAGATAGATAGATAGACAGATAGATATAGACAGATAGATAGATAGATAGATAGATAGATAGATAGATAGATAGATCTGTCCTGGAACTCATTATATAAAGTAGGCTGGCCTTGAACTCACAGAGATCTACCTGCCTCTGCCTCCTGAGTGCTGGGATTAAAGGTGTGTACCACTATGCCCAGCAAATTTTTTTTTTTTTTCCAAAAGAATCTGGTCCACTTTTGCTCGGGCTGGTTTTCTTTCATCCTTTATGTTATTTATCTATCAAATTTTACTTAACACAAGAAGGCTTGCTATGCTTAAATTCTAATCTCTCTAAGATCTTTTACATTTTCTCTTTACTTTTAGTTATGTTAATTTTTCATAAAATGATTTTTAAAAATTAAGAATCCATCAGACCATATAAAAAATCACTATGGCAATTATTACTGGAAGACAAGAGGTTACATAATAATAAATAAAATTGAAATTTTGCAAGTTAATACAAGAATAATTACTAACTTACTCAGTGAACGAAAACTAAATCTGTGACAAGTTAAATCTAATTCCCAAGACTAGCCATTTATGGAAGTAACACTAAGAAACTGCATGCAACTAATTGTCTAGTGAAGAACTCCAGAATATATAGGTCACTTTATGCAACAGTACTCTCAAAGAGATGGACAACACATCATCAATCACCTCCCATTCTAAATCCTCAATCACCAGACTCCTCTGTTGATACTGAGCTTCCTATGTAGATTTTCCAACAAAACAATGCTCTTACTAACTTAAAAGAGTATGTGGTTTAAAAGCACTTATCACTCTCATTAAGTTAGAAATAAAATAAATCCACTTTCTAAAGATAAAGATCTCCACTATTTGGAGATCTTTTAATATGTATGTTAAGTTTGCTAAACCTAAGTAGATAGGCCCTAAAAGTCTCTACACCCGCTGGGCATGGTCCCACAGGCTTTTAATCCTAGCATTTAGGAAGCAGAGGCAGGTGGATATCTGTGAGTTCAAGGCTAGAGTGGTCTACATAGTGAGCTCCAGGCCAGTTGGGCTAAAGGGAGACCCTGTCTTAAAAAGACCAAAAAAAAAAGTTTTTAGACTTGCTAATTAGGACCCCACAAAGAATGGCATTAGAAAGAATGAGAGTTTATACTCTGGTTTTGTACTGTTTATTTGCTTAGTTTTGTTTTTTCAGTAAGATTTTTCCTTATTGATTTTTTTGCCAGTATTTGCCAAAATACTTTATAATTATTTTATACTCTTAGTGCTAGAATTTGTTTTGTTCAGCATTAGGTTCTTCAGAGACCTTTGCTTCTTATAAAACCAGGGAAGGGGAGATTTTCAGCTTAATAGGTATTGACTTCTAAGAAGGTTAACATAGTCCATTGTTAAGCAGACATGATAATAAAATACTTCTTTTAGAAGAGTAAATCAATTAATTTCTTTGAAAATGTCAAGGAAAAATGCTCTTTAACGCTCTTCCTCATTTGAAGTAAAGGGCACTCACTCACCAGTTCACTCCATCCGCTTCCACCCAGGCAAAGCGGTACTCATTGACCCGGAGCATCAGCTGAAGACACCCAGCAACACACTGCACATACTGAGAACTCTACACAGGAAGAAGTGCACATCATAAGACTGGAAAGCATTTCAAATTATGAGGCCAAGTATACATTTCTACATGAAAAGTCTAGCTTTTTTCCAAACATTTGTTAGCATTAGAGCACCCCAAATCTCCTAATATCCCTTTGAAAATCAATTCTCAAACTTGTTTTTATCTTTGCCTATTAGAAATTAAAGTGGTATTTATCTCCCCAATTAAATATACAGAGTCCAATATTGCTGACACACTGAGATAAATTAAGGAACACAGTAAATATATTTTTGATACAATTTAATAAGCCTTTCACCCTTCTATTACATATCCTTGAATAGAGGTACTACCAGAGAGAAAGCATGCTCTACATAATTACACAGATAGAAGAATACAACAACAAAAAGAAGACAGGTCTATAACCAAATAGCTTTCAACAAATGACTGAATTTTAATGTTGTGGTCACCAGTTTCTCATTCTTAGAGAGAACAACACTACCAAGAGGACAATGCCTGAAGGAGTACGGTTAGGGTTAAAGCAAACAATCCACTTAGCAACAACTAGAAACATTTAGAAGTTCAGGAACTGGAAACCTCAAAACCTCTGACTTCCATATAAAAATAGCTAAAAACATGTAAAGGACAATCTTATTTAAGGTTGTTTTTTCACTTTTACATGTATGCATATGTGTTGGAGTGTACTATGAATCACAAGTGTATAGGCGCCTATGAAGGAGCAGAAGAGGGCATCAAGTCAATTGGACCTGAAGTTACAGGTGGTCTTAAATGACTGCTGAGACCCAAACTCAGGTCCGCTCCAAGAACACCAAGTGCTCTTAACCAACGAGTCATCTCTCCAGCCCCAGACAACCCAGATTTTTAAAGCTGTCAGCTGAATAACTGTATCACATAGAAATTGTTTTTAAATCTGAAACTTGAAATAAATGAGAATTATATATCCTTGGAGGTTGCAAGCCCCTCCATTTTACCACAGCTAGTAGAAACATCTAGTCTGGCCTCTTGTCCTAATATTTATAAAGAGTCTTATGTCCTTAAAAAATGGAGAGACAAAAGGAAATTTGAAATTCTAGCCTATATAAAGAACAAAAATGTTTAAAGAAAACACAGCTATTATAAAAATTCACAAAACCTAAAATATATGCTACTATTAAACTGTTTTAATTTAAGCTGCACCTATAAATACTTAGGAATCTAACACTTCAATGAAATTTGTGGTTCTCAAACACAGAAACACAATAATGCAGGCATAGTTGATAGAAACAGACAAAATCTATAAAGAGGTTACCTTACTCCTACCTAGAAAGCACTGAACATATATCCATGAATATAATTAAACCAAATACAGTAGAATCTGGGCATGACTCATAATCTCAGCACTTAAGAAGCTAAAGCTGGAGGACTGCCACAAGTTCAAGCCTAGCCTGCGCTATGTTCTTTGTTGGAGGCCAGCCTGGAAATAACTGACTATGAAAGTCCTGTTTAATGCTTTCTTTCCCAGATGATATGGTTCCCTGAAGGTAGACATTGTGCCCACGTTGTTCAGAGGTATGCTTTCAGCACCATGCATTGTGTCCAGGAGTCATTCAATATATATCTCTTGAATGAACACACAAAAGATGGTACAAAGAAACTCTTTTAATTCCAAATAAATGTGATCATATCAGAGCTGATTCAATGGTCTAAAAATCGCATCAAATTTTCTATACAAAAGTTTAATATGCAGACATACAAAATACAGCATTAGTATACTCTCTCTTTTTGGAACCAGGGCCCAAACTGTTAAAAGTATTTCCTAAAGTAAATACTGATCTCATAAAACCCTCTATTTTTAAATTTAAGTGATCTAAATTTGAGAACTAAGATGAGTTGTTAATCAGTTTTTAATTTACTTGTTTCATTCTCTTTCACTAGGAAACTTCTTTAAAAATATTTATTTTTATGTGTATGAGTGTTTTGCTTGCATGGATCTATGTGTACCATGTGAATACAATCCCTGAAGAGACTAAAAGAGGGCATCAAATTCCCAGGAACTGGAGTTGCCTGTGTCTCTGGGTGCTGGGATTCAAACCCAGGTCCTCTACAAGAGGAGCAAGTGCTCTTAATCACTGAGCCATCACTCCAGGCCCACTTGCAAACTTTTTTGGTATGAGAATTCATTTAGTTACAGTTTCCATTTAAATTGTTAAGGTACTTCATTTCTCCACTAACAAATATTACTTGTATTTACACTAACTAACCCAAAATAGTCAAAGAAAAAAGATGTTTTAGATACTCAATGTATTATTTCCAGGATACTTTAATGTTACTCAGCCACAGTTAGATGTTTGTTCTAAAGTTTTGTTATTTTTCTATAATCAAAGCAGATTTTTTTTAACCCTTAAAATTAAAACCATGATAAAAAAGAAAAAACTATTTTTACAAAAACAGCTTATTATATGCACCTATTTTTCAAAGTATTTTCAAATAAATACAGGAATTAAGTATTAAAAGAGGAAATCAAAATTTAACAAATAATAAAGTTAAGGATCCCAATAGCTCATACTATGACAGTCATTTCTTGAGATAAGAAACTCAAGGCTTAGTAAGTTGATACAATATTTTGAAATTGAAATAGTGAGTAAAGAGAAAAAAAGGAAAACAAAAAGCATCCTGCTAAGGATTGAAAAGGCAAGATACTTTAGTGGGGAAGCTTTCCTAATACTCTGAATCACATAAAAAACAAGAAGTAAAACACCTCAGGCTCGGAGGAAAAGCTATAGCTAATCCTTCAAACTGTCAAGATTCTCAAGTCATTTCTGCTCTCATACATTTATTATTACAAAAGACATGCTTTGATGAAAGGAAAGAGATACTGGGAAAAGGGGAGAACATCTTAATTAAGCATCTACGATGTACATGGAAAGGGATCTAAGTCTACAAACAACCTTTTAAGTCGAGCTGTGTGCTTTGCTTTGTAGATGGGGCATCAGAATTTCAACAGGAAGGGATAGCTCTTCAAGTCCATATAAGTAGATGGTAAAGAAATCCCGAGATGGCCTAAGTCCTTCCATTACACCCCATACACCTCTCTAAGGGTATGAAGATACCTAATGATCATTACTGAGCAATTTCCATTTACTTCCTGAATTGTCACCTTTCTGTGACATCAGGATTGCTCATGGTGAATAATTTCCCATTTCCTACAAGGAGACACAATGATGTATGGAAATCCAATAGACAGGGGCTGGAGAGATGGTTCAGCAGTTAAGAGCACTGGGCTCTTGCAGAGGAACTAGGTTCAGTTCCCAGCACCCACTTGGCAGCCAACAACTGTCCTAACTCCAGTTTCAGAGGATCCTTCCAGAGGGTGCCTTCTTCTGACCTCCATGGGCATTGCTTAACACAGGTGCACTTACATGCATCTAGGCAATACACTCAGACACATAAAATTAAAAAAAAATTTTTTTAAAGAAATGCAGGAGACATTTTTCTAAGAAATCTTTCTAGCGTTTTGAAAATCAAGTGTCTTTACCTTTTCATTTTTTTAAATCCTAGTCTTAAAATTGTATTATGTATGCCTGCTGTTTTAATGCAGAACTTCAAATTCGTTTCTTTTACTCCTAAACAGATTTTTAATTTTTTATCTGTTTTTATTTTATGTTTATGAGTGCTTTGCCTGCATGTATGTAAGTGCACCCATGTTGTACAATGCCCACTGAAGCCAGAAGAGGGCATCAGATCCCCTGGAAATGGAGTTACAGTTGTTAGTCATCGTGTGGGTACTGGGAATTGAACCCAGGTCCTCTCCAAGAACAACCAGTGCTCCTAACCACTGAGCTATTTCTCCAGCACCACTTCTCAGCACATAGATAAATTTCCAATGTTCCATGCTGGGTATGTTGGTACACGCCTTTAATCCCAGCACTTGGAAGGTAGAGGCAGGCAGGAATCTGTGAGTTCAAGGCCAGCCTAATAAAGTAACTCTAGAATTAAGTAATTATAAAATAATTTTTATTGGACTAAACATTAAAAAGTCATGATACAACACCAAAATGAAACTAATGGTTCAAAATTATAATTTGCAATACTTACTTTGCTAATGCTATGGCTTAGATACAAACTAAATTTTCAAAAGGCCAAATATACTATTCATCTGATTTTGGAATTGTGACCTGTAGAAAAAAGAAATCTACATTGCAGTACAAGCCACTCTTCCACAAATTCTGATTAACAGGTCCAGAAGAATTTAACATTTCGTGGCTATTAAATAGTTCTAGACTGACATTCAGTTTAAAAATTAACACAGAAACCAGGCTGCATGAGTTGCATGTCTGTGATCCCAGCACTCAGGAGGCTGCGCAGGAATCTCTCAAGTTGTAGGCCCACTTGAATGATAGAATTAGACTTGCCTGAAAAACAAAACCACAACCCACTACAAAAACAAGATACCAGGTGTCAATAGGAACTAGAACAAATGAACTTCTCATGTTATTAAGGGGTTCATAAGTTGGTTCAGAAAACTGGCAATATCTCCTAAAGTTAAACCGGCATTAAACTCTTTATCCACAACTCCATTCCAGAGATAAGTGCTATGGATATAGTGTAGATATCTAGCAAAAGATATGTACAGAATGTCCACTGCTAGATTAGTTATAATAATCAAAAACTTGAGACAAACCAATATTCATCAATGAGAAGATACTATTCATATGCTCAATTACCATAGAGCAAAGAAGAAATATTGGTAAATGCAGTATGAATGTCACAGACACAATGCTGGCAAGTCAATTCAGATTCCTTTATTTGCAGCTCAAAACAGACCATACCAAATCTAATAACTACCTTTGTAGAAGGTAAAGTGAAAAAGCCTTAACAGGAAGAACCATGATATAACTTCATCATCCTACTGTCTAACAACTGTATATTGCAAGTTATGACATTAAAAGGAGAGAGAGAGAAATGCTAGCAATGTAGTTATAGGCTACTTGTTAGGCAGTCTATATAGACTATATAGTCTATAGACTACTATAGACTTTTGAGACCCTGGGTTCTATCCCTGAAATTGCAATCACTAAACAAATAAAAGGGAAAAAAGGAAGGAAGGAGAATGAAAAGAATAGGGAATAAACCCTGGAACAAGAGTTGAAGTTTCATCACATTATCTTGGGACAATCACTTAACTTCATCAAAACTGTTTTGGTATCAGTAAAGGAAAATAATGTCTACAATACCAAAATTAAAAATCTACTGGTAGGCTAGAGAGATGGCTCAGCAGTTAAGAGCACAGGCCACTCTTGCCGAGAACACAGGTTCAATTCCTAGCACCCACACGACGGCTAACAACTGTAACTCCAAGGGAATCCAATGCCTTCTTCTGACCTCCGTAGGCATTGCACAACTCAGGTGCATTTACACACATGCACTCATACACATAAAATTAATTTTTTAAAAATCTGCTGTCAATGGGCATGGTGGAACACACCTTTAGTTCCCCAACTTAAGGGCAGAGTTGTTGGCTACATGCCAGTCAGGGACATGTTCAATTGAGACGTGTGTATGTGTATATAAAAATCTGCAATCAAACTGCAATTCTATAAAGCACTACATAATTTTCAGGTACACTATTATTGTCACTTGATATTCAAGATCTAAAATGCATATAGTCAAGAATTCTCTTGAAATGGGGTTATTAAAATAAATTCTTTAGTCAACAGTCACGAAATACCTAAGCTAAATTAAAATACAGACTTACAAAAAGTAATTTCACAATTTATAAATCTTCAAAAGTGCTTTCAATATAATTCGCTTAATCATACAATGTAATCAAGTATATGACTACTGGGAATCTCTATTACAAGAAAAAAGTATTGTTGATATAAGAAAACATGATATGCCTTATAAATAGTGCTTTATATACAATCCCAAAAATATATCTAATAATGGGTTCCCTTATTGCTGTCACTGATGCTGCCCTTTCAAAAAGACACATAAGAGAAAGTCTTGTATTCAGTACTTTACAGTTCAGCACTATGGTCCCCTACTCCATCATGTTTCAAGACTCCTGGCAGATCCCAATGTTACAGAGAACTGAACTCTGACTACACTGGTTTTCTTTGTTCCTATAGATGTCTATGTTCAAGTTCAGTTTATAATTTAGATACAGTAAACAATTAACAACAATAATGAAATGAAGTAATTATAACAGAATACATAAAATTTATTAAAACTTATGAGTTGTTTATTTCCATTTAATAGTGTCAGACTTCACTCACCCCACCTGATAACTACTGATTGTGAGTTACTTGACCACCCATTGGCCAGAGCAGACTACAATTTAGAGCAGGCATGCACTATGTGAATTACTGAGGCAGCCTACTAATATGTGCTATCCAGGCAGCACTTCTGATAGATTTACCAACAAAGTGGTAAAGAGCTACAAGAAGACTAAAGATATGGCCCTGCCTCTTTGGGAGACTGAAAAGAATTGAAGCTCAATTAAAAACGAAGTCAAAGCAGCAGAACCAATCTCCACTAGCAAAGATGTCAGAATTGCCACAGAAAACAACTGAAGAAACGTGGACAAAGAAACTGAACTTTCAGGGTGTCTGGGACCCCCCTCTAATTTTTAAATGCTATTACTATATGTTCAAACATGGATGAATCCTAAAAACATTGTGCCAAATGAAAGAAGCCTGTCACAGAAAATAATATATAGTTTCACTCATATAAAAAGTCCAAAAGAGGTGACTCTAAGAAGACAGAAAATAGATTAGCAGCTGCCAGGGCTTGAAAGAAGAGAACAGGAATGGAGAAGACTGCTAGTGTTTACAGAATATTTTCTTGCTTTGTGTAGTATTGAAATATTATGAACTTAGATTGTGATAATGCTTATATAATTCTATAAATACTATAAAACACTGAGGCAATGAGTGGATTTTATAGCACATGAACTATATTTCAGTAAGGATATTTTTTAAAATCCTAAATAAAATTGAGAAGTTACTTCCTCATTCACACCTGTCACATGTAGCTAGTAGCTGCCACCCAGGGACAGGACAGATGCACAGAAACCTTCCAACACATAGACAGTTCTATTAGACAGAACCACTCCAGAGTGCCAAATGGCAAGTCTAACAAGAAGGAAGATCTGGAAACTTAAGTCACTCTCTAACCCTGAAACAATGCCCGTCTCAGAACTAATGGCAGACAGGGTCTGCAGCAAAAGTAAGTTACAGGGCACAAACATCCATGCTAGGAGCCATTTTGTTCTACACATGGCATCTGGTGTTCAAAGATAGGCTGAGGAAAAAGGAAGAACAAGAAGGAAGCAAAGAAAAATATCCAGTTTTCCTATGTCTTCCACACTCTGGAGATGACAGTACTCTTTGGTGAGGGCCTCAGCACAGAAGTCCACTTTCAGCTCTGCTGCTCCTCAGAAGAAGAAATGACTTACAATGTGCTTTAAAAATTACCAGTAAAGAACTTAAAAGGAGATAGAATCTGACGCTATCAGTTATTTCTATCAGCACATAAAGACAAATTGATATGTTTTAAGGAAATTTCACCTATATATTGTCAATTAAATAAAAATATTTGTAATGATCTACTCTAACTTAAAATAATGATGCTTCTGTGAACACTTTGAAAGGTAGGATTTCAGTGATGCACTGGCCTCATTTTGCAGTGTAAACTTTTGCTTTATACTGCCACCAAGTGGCAATATTACACAAGGCAGTTTACCAAACATTTCACACTGACAGTTTAAAAGCTATTTTAAGGGATAATATTGTTATATCAAAAAGCCTGACCATGCAATGTTAATTGGAGCAATGCCTAAATATTCAATTCCAGTTAAGTTGCCTCCAGAATTATTCTCTCACTAAGCAATTCATTTCATTAGTTTCTAACACTCATCAGCTACATGGTACATAAAATGTGACTACCATTCTGGCCTATATCAAAGAAAGGGTGGCTACTGAATGTAAAGTAACTAACACAGTGGCAGATATATAGTAAGTGCTCAGTAAATACCAGATTCTCACTGATTCGCCACTAAAGCAAGGAGCAAAAAGGAAAGGCTGACACTCTGTTCTCAACATGAAGTCTGCTTTGCTAACTGAAATCCATCTGAAAAACAAGTCTCCAAGAGAAGTCAAAATACACAGTTGGGTCTAGGGACCACTAAAAAGAAGGTGGTAAAAAATCTCCTTCCTCACAACTACCTGTGACATGAATTCCACTTTGGATTTATGTGTATGTATCTACCAGATAAACAACTTACACTCATAAAAATACCAACTCAACCAATTCTCATTCCTATACAATGGACAGAAGAGCGCAAAACAAAGTCACACAGCACAGCTTACCTCTCTTATGCAAGCTTAATGACTTACAGTTACTTTAACAAACACTAAAATAAGTTTGGAAGATAAATTATTCTGAAAATACGTAAAATAATCAATGTTTCAAAATTTCACACTGGTAGAAACTCGTCTCAAGAATGAAGATGTCAGTTCACATGGCTGCTTAGACTTAACAACTACACCTCACAGCTACTCACTACTTTCTCTCTCTACTCTAGCTCCAAAAGAATGCTCATTTAGTTCTAGACCTTGGAGTCCACTTCAGTTTTCCTTTTCAGGCCTAACACACTACTCATAAAATCTTTCAACCTCACTCCTGATGACAAGGTTGTTTATTGGCTTTCAAAATGAAGGGGAGGTGTTCTCAGTCTTAGAACAAACATACAGCTATGTTCCATTCAGATTATGGAAGCTACAATAATCAATATGGATATTAAAGGTTTAGACAGCTTCACTCAGGTCCACCTCTGTCAGCTTTCCAGTGCCCCTTCAATGGTTCAATCAAGTGAAGCTTCGTACACCTCACCATTTCTTTTACCCTGATATTTCTCTCAACTGGCTCTAAGCATCCTTATTTATCCAAACTTATTGCTAATTCCTGAGTGACTGGAATTCATCAGAGTCAAATCATTTGCAAATGGTTAAGCTAATGTTAGCCAAGAAAAAATCTTGGAAAGCCATAATTCTTCTTAACCTTTACCCACTTAAATGTGGCAAGAGAGTGATTGGTAAAAGGGGTGCAAGGTCCGGGTTTGTCCACTACACAGGCACATAGAGCTCTGAGCAGCCCACTGCAACAATGATTTTGTGCCATTGGTTAACTGAATTCCTGTCAACTGATGTACTGTTCATCTCTTGGTTAGACAGATTATCAGTCAGTTCATCAGGCAAGAGAAATGTGACAAGAACAGTGTAAGTTGTTGCTACTGCATACCTGAATTCAGACTCTTACATTTTTTCTGAGATTTAAAGTAAAGTAGCCTGAAAAGACAGCAACAAGAAAGGATAAGATGAAAGATGCATGTCTGCCATCTAAAAGAAAGGTATCACTATGAACCATAAACATTTATACATAGTTCTGCAACAGATTTTGACCAACCGGAGGTAGGTGACACATTAGGTCCAAGAATTTACATTTTGCAAACTGGCCAACACTTTCAAAATTTTAAATGCCTGTTACACAAAACAATTTGTTTTCAGGGTGTTAGGAGGCCATTGAAATAAGGGGGAACGTACTTACATCACTCGAAGAGACTGTTCCTGTTTCAACAGCAACACCGCTACCACGCAGTTTCTATTACAAAATAAATGACTTATTACTTAGTTTTGTTTTCAATTGTACCTTACATTTTCAGCTTACAAAAGGAACTGGATGAATTTTATAATTTTTTCCCTAATTCCACTTTATAAAAAGCATGAAGATGATATAGTCTAGCTATCATTATCCCCCATCAGATAATCCCTTAATAGCTTACAAAAAATGGAACAATAATGTGAATGATAAAAAAAGATCAATTTCACAACTGAAGCTAGAAAAACTTTCTGTCTCAGCATTTATTAACTGAAAGGTTTCCCCAATAGATGACTGATGGCCAGAATTACCACTATCTATATATAAAAAAAAGCTTTGGCAAAGCTTTTTCAAATAGGTGCTTGATGACAGAAAGATATGCACAACAATGCCAACATATCTCAACATTCTACATCTCAAGTATTACACAGAAATGGCCAGAGAAAATAAAGATAAAAGTCTAGGACTGAGAGTACAAGAGAAGCTGATGATGGCTTTCTTAAAGAAAATAATTGTTTTGTTCATGACTACAAGTATTAGGCAAAAGTTGCCATTATAAAGTGAACAAAATATGCAAACTTGGGATTTTGAATGCTTATTTTTACTAAAATCACGAAAGAGAACATATTTTTGATGAAGAAAAGACTTTCACATTTACTACTACTTTAAAGATATTTTAGCAAGGTAGCAAATAAAAATCTCAAACAATCCTACCTTATTTTAAACATGAAATTTACAATTTAATTCTGACAGAAAGTAAAGGAAGGATTTTCTGCCCGAAGCAAGAAAGACAGTGTGAGCAGAGCCAAGCAGAAGCAGTGTCCAGATGCAGAAGCAAAGACTGAGCTCGGTACCCATGACAGACACCCTATAACAGAAAGACTGGCAAAGCAGCAACGTCAAGCCACATCTGTGTACTGGAAAGGAAGAGAAACGATCTTGAAATTAACACTATGAGAAGCTCAATTCTAATGAAAACTGTGTTGAGTCTTTGAAATACTTCCTCTAACCAACAATGAGAGAAATATGCCCCCCAACTGTTGGACATGACTACAACTGTGCAAGCACTGAATGGATGCTAATCATCAATAAGAGTGACAATTCACCTCGAAGGCACAACGTAAGTGATTCTGTTATGAGCAAATGTCTACAATGAAACTGCAATACAAGCAGTAAAAAACTATATAGCATGTATCTCTTCCATAGCAATTTTCATTTAAAGAATTCATCTAAAATTGTGTCTCACAAGAGAGATATTAAAACAGAATGAGGTTTGTTTAAAAATACACTTAATTTCAAAGTATATAAACACTGGAAGAGGAGAATTTCCTATTTACCTAAGGCTTCGGATTCCAAATGATATGCATTTAGAAACTTAAACTTTCATATTCACACACTCACTTTCCATACTGTTTAGGTATCTCACCACTCAGTAAAATATGCAGATTGACGACTTTTATTTTTGAAAACTACAAAATTAAGCCTTTTGTAGATGCTGACATTAAAAAGGTTTAATTTCATTCAAAACATTCTAAAATATTCCTATCCAAATAAAAGAGCATAAGCCCCCCCAAAAGATAGGCAAGAAGACAAATTAAGCAAAACGTCAAGTGTTTCACATGCCTTAAATTAAAATCTATTAAAATAATATTTATGTTACCTAAAGTTGGCGATACAGTAGCTATCAATATTATCTATCCTGGTTATTATCTATCCTCCATGTCACCCACTCCCACATCAACTTCTACTTTTTCTTCCCCAGAACACTCCTCCCCATCTAACCTTCACTTCTTTCCTTTTGTGAGCACCAGTCCTATCACACTTCCAACTTACCACCTAATAGTTACTGGTAGCCTAAAAGAAACATTTCAGACAACCATCATAAATATACTGTTCTTGACCTATTCTAAGGAACCATGAAGATAACTTGTCATTTTCCCACATATTAACCCAATAAACTCTCTTGCCCCACAGAGAAGCAGAGCTAGAGAGATCTGGAAGCAACCAAGGTAACCATTACCCACATGCCATATCTTACTTTGGGCCTCACTGTTTTAATCCCACAGCTTTATTGAGATACTGTGGGAATGAGTCACTGTGTAAGATAAGTCTGTAACACAGCTGGACTGGGCAACTCACGCTTGCTCAGGGACACCTGGAAGCCTGGAACAGCCTTTTGGCCAAGGCACGGACAAGCAGACTGACTAATGGTCTTCCTGGTTATGTGAACAAAAGGGCATAAAAGAGCTCACCACAAAACCTCCAGAGATCTCTCCCAAACCAAAATTTCTCACACACAAAGTTTGGTGGCTCAAATTCCTAGGCCAAGGTGGGAGTGGCACCTGGAAGCCACGGGCCCTGGAGCTCACCCACACTTTCTCTCCTGAGGCACTACTTTTTTTCCTATATTCAGAGCTTTATGTGAACACACTCATTGGAATTCTTTCTACAGATCCTTTCAGTTCTCCTGTGCACTCCTGGCAGCTGCCCAGAAGGAAGATAGTTCCCAACCATTGAGAAGCAAGAGTGGGAGATCCCAAGTGGCAGAGAAGACAGCAAGGCTTTATGGAGCTGGTCAGAGAGACAACAGCGAAGCACACCACCACAGCCAGCAGCAGCTGTGCTGACGTACCATACTCAAAACAGCATTATCTTAACAGAACACTTTTTGTAATTTAACATATTTGCCGTAAATACCTTATGCGAACATGGATGTTATATTTCCTTCAAAGATACTTAAGGAAATTGTGTTACCTGTGAACTCAGCTGAGTTTTTATCCAATTGAAATAATAATTTAAGTCACTGCCTTCCATCAATTCTTTCCCCCAAGCTGCTAACTTAGCAATAATTCTTGCTGCCTGAAGAAAAAAAAAGAAAAGAAATACATCTGAATACTCATCACATCATATACCTTAAAATCCAGGTCTTATAATCACTTTGCTGGATGATTTTTATAACAATTTCTGGAAAAAAAAAAAGTTTACCAGGATTGGAGCCAGGAAGACTGCTCTTTCAGAGGACACTAGTTCAGTTCTCTGCATCCACATCAGACAGCTCACAACTGCCCTTAACTCCAGCCCCAGGGGACCCATGACTATTCTGGGCTCCACAAGCACTTACACTCACATATACACACGCACACACAGACACACATATACACATAACTGGGGGAAGAAAAGCTTTTAAAAAACATAATTTTCAATTCATTTTTTAAAACAAAACACTGAAACTGTATTTTACAACAATTCTAATACAGTGAACAAAAATTAACTGTGCTTTAATAAATTACCTAACAGTCCCTGAATTATTCAGTATTTCAGAAGTAAGATCTGGAGCCAAGGTGGTGGCACATACTAGCACTCTAGCACTGAGAGGCTGAGACAGGAGGATCATGCATTTGAGGCAACCCTGGGCTACACGTGAACCTCCTGTAATGGAAAAAAAAGATAATGGATTCATTTTAAGGCCTGCCAAATTTCACAATAGACAATGGAAGTCTTGCAAGATGGCTCATCAGTAAAAGGTTTGCCAAGAAGCCTCATGAACTGATCTACATGGCAGAAGAAGAAACCAACTCCCAAGTTATCTTCTGACCGCCACACATCCACTGTGGCATGTGCACAACCACATTCATGCACATTCACACATACAAATAGACAAATAAGCATACAAATAGATCAATAAATGAGATAGACAACTAAGTCAGAAGTTCTACTGGAACTGAGGAGCTGAAAATATTTTAGCAGTGAACGTACAAACTAAAAGGAAAATACAGCAGAATATGTCACCTAACATTTCTATTACAGCATAAGCTCTATCAGTACATGATAACCCAACGATCTTTCACAGTTTGAAAGATTAGCCAAAAGCAATTTAAAGCAAGAAGTTAATTTAGAGGCTGGGGAATGCAGCTTAATTGGTAGGGTATGTGCCCAGCATGCATAAAGCTCTGGGTTCCCAGAATGGCATGAAATTGACACGGCAATGCACATCTGGCACGCCAGCACTAGGGAAATGGAAGAAGGAGGATCAGTAGTTCAAAGTCACCGTCAGCTATTTAGCATGTTGAAGACCAGCCTGAGACCTTGTCTCAAAGAAAAGAAGGTAATTTGAGATCTAGGAATGCAGCTCCATGGTACAGCACTAGACTAACATTTTCAAGGCCCGATTTTAATCATCAGCACCACAAATCACAACAGTTAATATGGACAGGGTTTCACATTTGATAAAAGAATCAGGTCCTAACTGTATCTATAACAATTGTATAACACTAGAAGGACATTTAAAGTAGACATTCAGACAATGAAAACAAGTTTCTACAATTTGAAATTAAAAATATAGTCTTGATTTTTTTTAAAAATTACTCCTGAAAAACATGCAGTTTTTCATTAATTTTTTTTGTCTTTTGGAGACAGCAGGATACTATAAAATATTCTTCAGTGGTGGGGTTCCAAACATAGCCCTTAAAGCTAAGTTTAAAATAAGAGTTTTAAGATATTACAAACTAGTCAATTACCTAATGAAAATATGTGACAGTAGTTACTTCAAAGCAAAATTTAATTTCTACATAGTAAACGTGGTTTCCTGCTATGGACAATCTCGAGAGGTTTGCACACATGAATTCACCCAGTTCTCTGATGCTAATGAACTCATTTATCTATAAAACTTCATAACTGCAACAGAGAAATACTACCTCCTTCAACTCCCCACATTTCTTCTTTATCAGTACCATTAAAGTAGTTCCTCCTCCAGAAATAGACAAGCTAACAAGTCATAAATGGGCCAAGTTTGCTTCTTACCCAGATTAGAATATGACCAAAATTTTATACATCAATTTAAAAAATTAAGTCCCTTATCTTCTATGTGTAAGTGTGCATTGTGGCCTGAATGTGAAATGTGCCCCAGCCCCTCATAGGTTTGAGCACCTCATCCCCAGCTAGTGGTAATATTTGGGGAAGGTGTGGAACCTTTAGGAGAAGCGTCTCTGAAGGAAGTAGGTCACTAAGAGTGGGGCTTCAAATTTTACAAGCTGGCCTTGTTCCCTGTACACTGTTTCCTGATCTGCTAAGATGTGAGCAAGCCGCTGTCACGTACTTCTGCTGCTTGCAGTCAAGCCTTCCCTACCATGACGGGTTACAATACCTCAAAACTGTCAGCTAAAACAGACCTCTCCTCCCCAAAGGGGCTTCTTGTAATTACTGTGTCAAAGTAACAAGAAAAGTAAGAAATATAATATATATAAAACAATATGATCAATTCAGAGCTTACCATATGAACAGTAAAGGGATCCTGGCGATTCAACATTGGCAAAAAGTAGGGCCAAGCCGTGCTCTTGCTACGTTTTGCATAGTCAAAGAAAATGCTGACACGCTGGTGATTTTCCTAAAAGAGAAAAGAACATAATAATTGTGCCCTGTCTCTCAACTGCTTGCTTTAGGTCTCATTAGTGTGTTCTTTTCCAATTCTATGTATATAATTTGTCTTTGTCATTGTTATAATGGGGTAAAGGGGTGTGCATGGTAGAAAGCTTATTCACAAAATCACCCTTTAATGACTCTGACTGGTTTAAATCACAAGGTTTGGGACTATAACTGATATTTCCACTTAGCTTATACCTCTGACCTACTCATGTCAATACCGTCTTGACACTTCTACCAACACCAGAATGCAAATACTGTCTACTAAATAAAGGAAACAGAAAAGTGGGAAGGTGACAGAACCACCTAGACGAAAGATGAGCCCAGTAATTCAAAGCCAAACTGAGCATCACTTCAAAAAAAAAAAAAAAACAAAACACTTGCTGGGACACCTGTAATCCCAGGACTCAGGAGGCTAAAGCAAGAGGTTCACAAGTTTGTAATCTGGGCTACATAGTAGGTTCCAGGCCAACCTGGTCTCCATAGCAAAAGCGTGAGGGAGGGAAGGAAGGGAAAAATAAAACAAACAAGGGCTGGCCGAGAGTACGGATTCATGGTATGGACCTTGTTTAGCATGCTTGAGACCTTGTATTCAATCCCTAGCCCCACAAAAAAAGGAAAAAAAAATTTTTTAAGATGCTCAAGGAAATAAAAAACACCAAAGTCAAAGAACTGTAAACAAGCAATTCTATACCAGTCAAGTAAGCTTACAAATATGAAAACTACAGATGAAAAATTTAATGCAAAATTTAAATAATACTACACTTTCAAGATATTCCTAAGGAAGCAATTACCAGATAATGTGGTTCAATCAAAAACCCACTGAGATAACTTCAGAAAAAGAACAAATGAAGGAAATCCAAATAAGAAAAAAGTAGGACCAAGAATAATTATAACATATAAATATTACATGTTCTAACAAGTTGAAAAGATGCCACTGAAGAATGAAAGAAAAGAGAACAGAACGTTTTCACTGACTGCCAAAAATCAAAGACTTAAAAATGGCAAGTGCGCTAGTATGACTGTACCTATCTGTAACCCCAGCAGTGGGGTGAGGTAGCATGAGAGCCAAGGCCAGATCACGTTACATTATCTTCCCCTCTCTCAATGGGTAAAGAAAAGATTTTTAAAAACTAATAAATAACATTAACGGTATATAAAAAAAAAAAAGTAACTTCAAAAATATGTAACAAAACACTAGTGGACCTCCTAAACACCTAAAGAAAATTTTAAAATACTAAGTACAAACAAAATCACACTGATAAACAGTAAGTTTTGCATAACACAGACATTAATTATAGCAAAATTCAGTGTGACAGAGTTTAGAGGAAATGTCTTAGTAATGCTATAAGCATTTATAAAATGTAGACTGCTTAATACTCTTATTAAAACAAACAGGTATGTGCTAAGGATACAACCCAAGAGCCCAGTGATTGACTATTCTCCTAACATGTCTAAGCTCTGGAGAAGGGAAGGGAGACGAAGGGGGGAAAAAGGTGTTCGACTTGCAAAGGAAGAACCAAGGCCATATTGCATACAAGAGATACAGCTAAAATAAAATTATTCATCTGAAGTAGTGACAGGCAAAGATATAATGGCATGGAGAAACAATAAAAAACTATGGTTCATCATGGTGGCACATGCCTCTAATCCTAGCACTGGGGAGGTGGAAGCAGGAGGATTTGGGTTTAAAGTCAACTTGGACTATATATATTAGCAGACCTTGGGGGGAGGAAGGAGAGAAAGTAGAGGAGGAGGGAGAAGGGGAAAAGGAGGAAGAGGAGGAGGAAGAGGAAGAGGAGGAGGAGGAGGAAGAGGAAGAGGAGGAGGAAGAGGAGGAGGAGGAGGAGGATTGTTCTATCTCACAGGTTATTCTGGGTTAAATTCTACTTTATGGCAAGAAGTATATTTTTTAATATTAAATGTCACAATTCGTTGAAAATTTAACAGTAATGAATATATGTGCAAAATAATACTGCATCCACCTTTGTAATATCTAAACCACAGAAAACACTAAGAAAAAGTCAGAAATACATATATGAAAGGACATTTTAACATACCATTCTTAGTGTAACATGAAGCAGGCAAAAAAGACATAAAATTAACACAGAGACTTGTATCTTAGCAACTGTCTTTGTTTCATTTCTGCAGCTGTGACAAAAGCAACTTAGGAGGGAAAGAGTTTATTTCAGTCACAGTTCCAGGTCCATCACTGTGGGGAAGTCACAGAAGCAGGAGCTTGAGACAGCTGGTCACATTATATTCACAGTCAAGAATACAGAGGAATGAATTAATGCATGCATGCTAGTGCTCTGCTCACTTTCTCCACTCTTACACAATTCAGGATCCTCTGCCAAGGGAACACTGTCACCTACAGTGGGCAGGTCATTCCACTCAGTTAACATCACCAAGACAATCCCAGACATGCACACAGGCCAACCTGATCAAGACAATCTCTCACTAAGACTTCCTTCCCAGATACTAGAATGTGTCAAGTTGACAATTTAAACATCACAATAACAATCAATAATGTATATTCTACATATATCAAATTTTTCTTATAAAAATATAAGTTCTTTTTAAAAAATAAATGATGCATGCAGTGATTAACAGGAAAAGCATTAGTCAATTTTAGAAGGAAACAATATTTTCAACATAATCCATAAAGTTACATATGTATCTTAGTCTAAGACTAGTCAAGATCTAAATAATTCAAAGGAGCAATGGAGATATTTCCAAGTTCATGAACCAAGCAAAAGTGCTCACTACCTCACTCACTATTTATTATTATAATTAAGACATTAGCCAAAACAATTGGGAAATGACAAATCAGACACATCTTAACTGGGAAGGTGAAATTATATTTGCAGATTGTACCTTTATAAATTAAAGGAAAACTCAACCATAAAATTAATTCAAATAAAAAGATTCCCAAAGATACCAAAATATGAAATTAAAATATGCAGATCAACAACTTTTGTATAAACAGTCTGATGACAGAACAAAAACAAAGTAAAACAGCAATAAAGATAAGATATCTAGACATAAACTTAACAAGAAAACTGCAAAAGCCTTTCCTAAGAACATCCCTTCTTATCTCTTGTATCTTGTATTTCTGTTTAAAAAATTCAGTACCATAAAGATGTTATTTCTTTCTTCCTAATTTATAAATTTAAGTCAGCTCAGTGAACAATGCGAATAAGCTATCCCACAGATCCAGACAGGTGATGCCCAGATTCATGAAGAATGTCTAGCAAAACACTAAAAAAAAAGCTACAAAGGCAATTACCCAGAAGAGGCCCATAATTAAAGCTGGGTGGTACAGGGCATAAACATACAGGCATTCCAAAGAACTGGACAGAAGATCCAAAAATAAGGGATTTTGGGGGGGAGAAGGGCTTAATTTCAAAGGCAGTACTTCCAACCACAACAGCAAAGACAGGCATTTTAATAAATGGTACTATTAACAACTGCAAGCTTGCTTTGAAAACATGAAATTAAATATATTCTTTATTCCACACCCGAGAACCAACTCTAAATGAATCAAGTATATGAATGTTAAAAGTTGGAGGGTGGAGCAATGGTTTAGCAGTAAAAGCACAGGTTGCTCTTCCAGAGGACCTGGATTCAATTTCCAGCACCAATGTGACAGCTAACAACCATCCTTAACGATGGTTAACTTCTGTTTCAGGGGAGCTGAAACAGGCCTCTGTGGGCTTTGCATAACATGGGTACAATTACACGCAAGTAGGAAAAACACTTCATACACATAAAAACATAATCAAAAAAATTTTTTAATTAAAAAAAGTCAAACAATGTGCTAGATATGGTGATAGACATCTTTCATCCCAGCACTTGAGATGAAGAGGAAGACAAATCTCTATGAAATGCTAGAAAGCCAACAGGAGCTGGGGGGGGGGGTGGATTCGAACTATGCAACTACTAGAACGTAGAACAGAAGTACTAGTCTGCAACTTCAGTGTGCCCAATATGCCCAGCCTACTGGCACAGATCTGTAATTCTAGCTACTCTAGGCTACACCTAGAATATCACAAGTTTAGCCCCATCTGAGCTATACTAAGTTCAAGGCCAGTCCAAGCAACTTAGTTAGACTTTGTCTCATAAAAAAAAATTACATTTATTTTAAAAAGTACATACACACATAGAGCTAGGGATACAGTTCATGAACAAGTATTTATGTAACAGGTATGAGGCTCTATGTTCAACTCCCAGTACCACAAATACATTCATAGATGCTTAAACACAGAAGGAAAAAGGAAAGAGGGAGGGAGGGAAGGGGAGCAGGCAGGCAAGATGGAGGATTTTAAGTTGGGCAAGCTGGACCACACCTATAAACCCAGCATTCAGAGGCTCAGGTAGGCATACTATCTCAAGTTTGAAATCAGTAGGTTACATAGCAAGATCCTGTCTCAAACAAAAATAAAACAAAACAAAAACTAATAAACTAGATTATGTAAGAGTCAGGTATGCCTGGCTAACTCCTATAATCCTAGTACTTGGAATGCTGAACAGAGGACTGCCATAAACTCAAGGTTACACAGTCGATCTCAGACCAGCATAAGCTACAAAGGCAGACACTATTTTAAAGAGTCAAACAAAATTATACTATATATAATATTGTATTTATTCTACATAACTATGTAAGTCAAAAGCTAAATAAAAATGGGAAAAATATTTCTACTTATATACAAAGATCTCTTCAAGCTGAGCCTGATAGTGTATACCTTTAATCCCAGCACTCAGAAAGCAGAGGCCGGTGGATCTCTGTGAGTTCAAGGCCAATCTGGTCAATATGGAAAGTTCCAGGCTATCAAGAGCCACACAGTGAGACCATGTCTTCAAAAAAGGGAACTTTTCAAAAAAAAAAAAAAGAAAGAAAAAATAAATAAACCAAAGTCTTCAAAACTGAAGACAGAATAAAAATCCTAAATCTGACAGAAAAATAAAATGGCAAAGTCAAATAATTCATAAACAGTAAGAGTGGATAAAAAGGCTCCTTTTTAAGAATATCAAAAGACATTTGATTAGGTATTTCAAATAGCAGAAGTGTACCTGCCTGTCAATGCCCTTTGTAAGCAGGGAAGCACACTCTTGAGAATCAAAACACAACACTGGACAGTATCTTAACAAAACGCATCTATGTAGCTCCCTTTCACCCAGCAATGCAACCCCTGAAATTTACTATGAAATATGCTTTCAAATAATTTGAAAGAATACTTGTCACAAGACTATTCTTTGCCTCTCTGTTTTTGACTATAAAAGATTGGGACCTAAGTAAACTATGGTACATCACTATTGAGGTACAAAAACAGAATAAAACAGATCTCTATGAATTAAATATGTAATCAATCTGAAATATTTGTTAAGTGAAATAAAAAACAGGAGACTATATCCAATAAATATCTCTGAGTAGTAGAGAGGGGATAAATAAGAAAATATGATTATATTTGCCAGAAATCAATGATACTGACTACAAGAGGGAGGAAGGAGTGGGTTGCAAGGAATGACAGAGTAAGCTACTGACAATTCTTCTGAGTATAAATTTCCTATACAGTTTTGACTTTCTGGAAGCATACTAAGTTTTACAAACTCAAAAACAATAAAATACACAAGGATGGGAGTGGGGCTAAAGAAGGAGGCAAATGGAAACAAAGACTCTAATGCTACTTCAAAAAAAAAAAGACATATCCAGTCTGAAAGACGCTTGTACACAATACTCTGACTATATAACCTCAGTTTAAAGACAAAGACCTGCAAATACTGAACTCTGGGTAAAAGGCTTGAGTTTCCCAGTCCTGTGGCTCAGCATCTCTGAAATTACTTTCTGGAAATTATGGTGATAACAAATGAATAACTATACTGAGCAGAAGAAAATATTACAATGTCACTGTCATAGAAGAATTACAAATAAGGTTAAAAATCAACTATTAAGCTAAAAATGAATGACAGCCATAAATTATCAACTATGAGTTCATATTAGTATGTTATATGTATGTGTGTCTCTGTGTGTCAAACAATGAGGACATGTGTATATTTAATATACATATATGCACCTAACATCACAGCTTCCTCATGCCAGATCCAGTCCTATAAAATAATCATTGTGATTTCAATATGAAATGTCCCCTGTAGGTTCATGTATCCCAATACTTGGTCTCCAGCTAGTGGGGCTGTTTGGAAAGGTTATGGAACCTTTAGGAGGTGGAGCCTTATTGGAGGAAGTATGTCACTAAAAGTAGGCTTTGAGGTTTTATAGCCTCATCCCCATTCCCATTCTGTTTCTGATACAATCTTGTTCCTGATGCCATGCTTTCCACCTCCATGATGGACTGTATTCCCCTCGAGAACTATAAGCCAAAATAAAGTTTTTCTCCCCACTTGGGAGGCAAAGACAGAGATCTCCGTAAGTTCAAGGCCAGCCTGGTCTACATAGCAAGTTGCAAGCCAACCAAGGCTACCTAGTGAGACCCCTTCTCAATAACAAAAATCTACCAGCATCAGGGGATATGACATCCTCTTCACACACACACACACACACGTGGCATATACTCAGATAAATACATTTAAGTAAAAATAAAAACACTGTAACATTTAGAAGGAGAGAGAATGATAGAACACAGACAAAAAGAACACATTGGCCATGAAAGAGGATAGAAAGATAACTGTTTTCCTGGTTTGAATGTCACATTTTTTTGTCTTGTGTGTGGTTCACAAACACATTAAAAATGTAGTTGGCTGTGGGAGTGTTAAACCTTAAGTGAAGCTCCACAACTTCAAAATGGCCATTCTTACTGCACAGAAGTTTACTGAGATGCACAGAGTTTGGGATTAGGCAAGTGTTTGAGTGGTTACTTTAATCTAGCTGTGTAATGTTTTTACTTGTCAGTTTATTACAATAAATTCTTATTCTTTTTAATTAAAGTAAGAAAAATCAAAACAGTTGAAGGGCTCATCTCCAAAACCTGCTCTATACACCAAACCAAGATTACACTCTAGTTTAAACACAAAATTATGACAAGGTCTCTCTGAATTAGCAGTCAATTCAAGCAGTAAGTAGAATTTTTATGCAACTCAAATTTCAGATTATAGGCAAACCAGACTCAAAAGAAACAAAAGCACTGAGCTGCCTATGCTAGGCCTAAGAACAGACTGCTTCCAAAAATCCTTTGACAGCAATAGGAGAGACATCATCTGCAAGTATCTGGAAAGTCTCAAACACTCAGTAGACTCTGTTAGTATTTAAATAAAAAACACCACTTTGAGGTAGGCCTTAGGACTGTACTCAATGGAAGAGGGTTTATCTCATGTGCATGAAGCCCTAGATTCATTTTGGAAAAAAAAATTAGCTTTATGTGAGCATTTCCAACCTTGGCACTTTTAGTAAAATACAAGTCACTTAAGAAAAATGGATCATGTCTAGAAGAGAATTAGTGAACCCAACCGTACAGAACTGTTGTACTATGCAGCATAAAACAAGATGAAGTCACCAACAGTATTAAGAATGCACTTACCTGCAACATGTCATCGACCATGGTTAATATGTACTGAACCGTCTGTTCTTTGGAGATATGAGTCATCAGATTTATAAATGTTTTAGCACACTGGAAAACATGAAAATAATGTTATTTTCTTTATTTGACTTTTTTTCTCTTTTTTTGAGATCACCTTTCATAAAACAAGATAGTAGAAAATACACCTTTTACAAATATTCTAATGAAATAAAGGAGGCCCTTACTATGACTTGTACTGACTTCTGACTGTTTCTAGTGATAAGATTTAAATACTGCTTTTAAATAAACATACCTAGCCACTATCACTCTTGATTACTTATGGCACCATAAATTCACATAAAAACTACAAATGGAACTTAGAATTTTTATTTGAGTCACTATTTTTCAAATTTATTGGGAAAGTGGGAAAGAGGATATTTGAATAAGAGTGCTAGCCTATAATCAGAAAGCTTTGTTGTGTATGCATTATATAACATTATCAATTATAGGACAGCTCTCTGGAATTCAACAACTGGAGCCAACAACAAGGTATCCAGTCATTCTCCCAAGATCATTAAGGCAATCAAACTGAAATGTGTATGGGCTCCATCAATCAAGCAGGGCTCCATATCAGAAAACTTGATGGACAATAGCACTGCATCTTATCTGGAGGCGAGATTCTAAATTTAGTATGTAAATCAAATAAGCCACAATTAAAATTGTTCCATAAAGTCCTTTAAATTCCGCCCCCTTAAATTATGGCTTTATGTACGCAATTCAGTAATAGGTTTAGAGACATAATTTGAAATTCTTTTCCCACTCTAAGGCCATATAAACTGGAGTGTATTCTATTCAGTATCCATCCATTCAGCTCACCACAGCAAGCAACATGCACTTACGTATATGCTTTAGGCATGTGATACCCTAACAGTCATATTTATTCCAGAACTGATACTGTATCTAACAGTCATATCTCCCAGGACAGTCCACCTACCCTACTGAACAGCAAAATTTTTAAAACTTACAAATCAAGGACAGGAACGATGGTACACGCCTTTAATACCAGAACTCAGAAGGCAGAGATAGGCAGATCTCTGAGTTCAAGGCCAGCCTGGATTACAAAGCAAGTTCCAGACCAGCCAGGGCTACACTGAGACCCTGTCTCAGAAAATCAAAACCAGGGGCTACAGAGCTGGCTCAGCAGTTGAGAGCACCATCTGTTCTTGCAGAGGGCCTGGGTTTGATTCCCAGTACCCCAAGGCAGCTAACAACCACCCTTAACTCCAGTTCCAGGGAATCTGATACCCAGGCATTGCACGACATGGGTGCACTTACATACACGTAGGTACTACACCACTATACTCATACATATAAAATAAAAATAATAAAACCCAAAAAACAAAAATTAGAAAACAGTTTTAGAATAACCTTGATATCATTTTAAAAGTAAATAGTAAGAAAAAATAAGAGGGGCTGGAGAAGCAGCTCAGCAGTTAGGAGAACTGGTTGCTCTTACAAAGGATCCGGATGTGGGTCCCAGAACCCACAGGGTAAGTTAACAACCATCTGTAACTCCAGTTCCAAGGAATTTAATGCCACAGGCACTGCACACACATGATGCACTTACATACATTCAGGCAAAACATTCATATAAACAAAAACAAATATTTAAGAGATAATTTTACTTAAAACATTAAAAATGGAATTACTTCAATCTTTAGCAAAAAATAAATTCTGCATTTAATTCTCAATATTTTTTTTTCAATATACTACCATTCTGTTCAGTTAAAACCAGATGTTCATTTCACAGCAACAACCCATGAAACATCTACTACATCAAATACTTGAAACATTTGAACATTTTAAAAAGGACCATTAATAAGATTCCTTAAGTAAGAATCTTATTAATGCCATTTTCTCATCCGTGCACAAAACAGGGATTTTTTTTTTTTTTAAACTGCTGGAAGGTATTACAAATTGGTACAATCAAGCAAGAGCATATCTTTATAATGCATATCAAAAGTCTTATAAATGTTCAAGCTGTGTGATCAATAATTATGTTTCTAGAACTTACTATCAGGAAATAAAACTGAGGAAAAAAGAGAAGTTACCAAAATATAGAGTGAGTAGAACATGATTTTTCCATTAGATAACTACATAATTACTTCTACAGTAAATACAGTAATACCATTTGGTAGGGGGAATATTCAGATAAATGAAAAAAATAAAATTATGTTCATATTTCCTCTCTCTCTTCTTCCCTCCCTCCCTCCCTCCCTCCCTCCCTCCCTCCCTCCCTCCCTCCCTCCTCTTTTGGTCTTTTTGAGAAAGGGTCTCCCTCTAGCTCCAACTAGCCTGGAACTCACAGAGATCCACCTGCCTCTGCCTCCCGAGTGCTGGGATTAAAGGCATAGGCCACCACAGCAGGCTTCATCCCATTTTGTAAAAAAGTTCCTATCTGCATTAGTAAGTGTGCAGGCTTAGAAAAATGCCTAGAGACTGAGGTGAAAACAGTAAATAACAACACTGGTCCCATCCTGAATGGAAAAATATCAGATACAACAACGCTTATTTTCTTCTCTTTGTTTAATAATATGAATAACAAAACCAGGTAAAACTTCAACAGATATATTAACTACACACATTTTAAACTATCACACTCAAAAACAATTCAAAAATAAACATTAAATAGAAACCCATGTTTGCTATAAATATAGCAAATATTAATATATTTTTCTATGTAAAAAGCTTATAAGTGAGGCAGAGAGTGTACTTCAGAGATGCAACAAGAGTTGAGCATAATCTAAAGTTCTGAGTACAATCCTCAAAACCACCAGGCCCGCCCCCACAAAATCAATCAAGCACCAGAACCTTATAGATTAAAATAAAAGGGACTCCAAAAAGCTCAAAGGGGATACAAAAAAAAAATAAATGAGAAAAAAATTCAGTGACGTCTCATGTAATCAAAGCAATAGGATGTCCCTTTAAGCTACATATTCGAATGTTTTACTTATGCTAGGCATTTCAAACATTACTAGTAGGAGTGTAAAGTAGAAAAAAAAACATTTTTAAATCAGCAAGTTTGAAAACTCCAATACTTTAAAACAGTGCTTCTCTTCTAGAAATCTCAGAAGATACTAGGCTGGACCTATTGGTATAAACCTATAGTCACAGCTACTCAGCAGGCTGAGCCAAGAAGACCATTAGAGACCAGTCTGGACTATAGATTGACTGCAAGTCTGGGCAACTTATTGAGATCCTGTTCCAAGATAATTTTTTTTTTTTCTAAAGTAGAAAGAAGGCTGAGATATAGCTTTGTGACAGAACAACAGCTTGGGCAGACTCAATCCTCAGTACAAAAAAAAAAGACAAAAAAAAAAAAAAAAGAAAGTATTTAAAACTGCAGAAAAGAGACAGTCACAATGGCACAGGCCCGCAATTCCAGGACCTGCAGGAGAATGAAAAACTGGAGGCCAGCTAAGGGCAACTTATAACACAACCCTGCCTCCCAAGAAAAATTAGTAAGGGCTAGAATATACCTTGATGGTAGAGCACTTGCGTAGTAAGCAAAAAGCCCTGAGTTTGACCTACAGCATTGAACAATAACAATATTTTTATAAATGTTAATGTTAATAATATACCTACAGTGTAATATGCAAAGTCATTACACTTTTTCTAGGATTTCTATTTTATGTTGTGGTATGACACTGGGTATTGAATCCATAGTCTTATGCAGGCTAAGAACGCACTCTACCACTAAGCGACACTCCAGTCCTTTCTAGACTTTTTAACGGGAAAGGAGAGTAAGTGCTCATGATAAATGAAGGCATGGTCACCTGGCTGCCTTCAGTTTGAAGCATCTCTTGCTTCTCCTCAGGACTTCTTTTCATTTCAAACCTTTGAATAAATTCACAATCTTCAGCAGAAATCATCTGGCCCCTAAAAAGTAAGAATAAGTTCTTCTGTTCAGTAAGAATTGAGAAGTCACTGTGACAAAGTGATAGCGGTATTCCTAATTCTTTTCATCTCTCCTTGGTAATGTCCAAGAACATTAGAGAAGATCACTGTTTTGTAATAAGTTTTGGTACTTCAATCCCAAAAGACTGGCCAAAAGAGTCCTGCATCACCAGGAAAGATAACAGTAAATTTCCCAAATGGTCCAGTTTCAATGAGCATGATAAGGAACTTAAAAGTCATACCTGATTAACCTAAGGTAATCAATCCATTATTTTTCTATTATTCTGGCTCTCCATCCCCAACTTATAAGGAAAGTAACCTAGAAATGAGGACCTTATTTCTGTTTTCTTCAGTCTTTATTAAACCCTTCTGTTCAGTCCATCACAACATCTACTCCATTTCATGGAATAAAGTGCTGCCTGACTGCAGAATCACAAGGAGAGCTAATTAAGATCTTTAAATTTATCATAATTTTGTTTTTTATACTTATAAATAGTAAGTACTGACCCAAGGCCCTGCCATCACTCAAAAGCTTGCTCTACCATTTAGTGATAGTGTGACTTCTGTGGAACCTGCATTAATTTATCTTAGCAAAATGGAAACAATAACCACATAACTTTCAAGGGGCTTGTATAAAGGATGAAATTACACAGTTCAAATAAGGCAGTTAACAGTACCTGGCCCACAATAAGCATTTAATAAAATGTCACATCTTAACTGTATTCAAAGTCTCATCTTTATTACCTCTCCCAAGCCAAACATATTTGCCCAGCCTTCAAATTCATCACAACCAAGGCCACTTTACAATGAACCTCTATAATATTTCCTGAAAATATTTGTCCCCTTCAGACTCAGAATAAGGCCATCCTCCATCTTGCTGAATTATAACTTCTCTATTCTGATCCCTGTCCTCCCAGAAGTCTGCAAGGCTGTGGGCATTTCAGGATTCATAGTAGCCTAAAAGAGACTGAAGGAAACCACGAAAGCTACTAGATGCCCTCAAGCACTACAAGTTCTTTGAACCTCAACTCTCTACCCAGGGCTCCTTATGGTGCAGTTCCCAACAGCTCTGCCTGGACAACTGCTGTAGGATTCTGCATGTGCTCTGTGAAGACTTCTCCAATGCTCCTAGACAGCTATTTATTTCTTGTGTCATACATACACACACACACACATACACACACACACACACACACACACACACACACCTCTTTTTGATTTATATATCTGCATATATGAATCACATTTCTCCATTTTAGTACTCATCACAGTTTATTATTTAATTTGTTAAAAAGTATGTTTCTTCATTAGACTTGAAACTCAAAAGCAAGGCTGGTATGTGTAACCTCAACATAGTTTCACTGAATTCGAGTTTGACTAGAACTGGAATACCCATTCACTTTTGTACTGTCTAGTTAAAAAAAAAAAAGCTTAATCAAATATAAATATAAATACATTTTAACTACTGTATTTCCATAGCATGTTAATTCATGAGGGCAAAAGCATATTAGCCCTTTGGCCCTGGAGCACTCTTCCAGACTTTTATGTTATCAGTATATGCCATGGGGCAAGATTCTCTGGTTATGCTATGTCCAGCTTCCACAATCTGTATGTTCTTTCATGAAAGACATTTCATACCCATGAGTGCCCCACATCGACAGGCTCAAGAGCAGACATGGTTCACATGGTGAACATTTTCTCAAAGACAAAGAGTGGAGGAGGTTAATAAGAGAAATGTATAAAACAGATAACAGAATAAAGGATGTAACTGGGGTAAAGTAAATATGCTGTTTGCTATATAGAGGCCATGGGGGCTGGCGGGCAGAAAAGATGGAACACAAATGAAAATCTCCAAGTCACTGTAAACATTCCAAAACCAATGTCAGAGAAAATTCTGCTGGTCTGCATTTATAATCAGCATTATTCTATGTACATTATAAACAAATTCAAGCTTTCCAAACATTGAACTTCTTGTCCTTTAGTCTAAGCAGGCACTAGATAAAGAAATCAGGAACTGGAGTTTTGAATCATCACACAGATACTGATCAAGAAGGCAAACATTAGTAAGTCCCTCCTCCATCTGTATGGCCATGACTAGCCCAGGTCCACAATAACCCAGGTCCTTAAAATAGGAACCTAGAAGTCACCCTTGATTTCTTTAACCCCCACAAATCAAAATGAGCACTAACTTTCTCAAATCTATCCAGTTCTGCCCACTCTAACAACCTTAATACTACTGCTGCTACTGCTCCCTACATCTAGGCTAGCTACTCACAAACTCACCCTTACACTGTAAGCAAATAGTCCAACCAAGAAGCAAATCGGATCATCTATTCTAAGCTAACTTCAATAGTCACAGCAGTGATGAGGACACTGGGTGTTTTGGTTTTTCTTGTTCTGTGGCAGATGGAACCCTTACACTCACTGCACATGCACTCCATCACTGAGCTCTGACAGCTCCAGAAGTAAATTTTAACCTATGTTCCTCATAACCCCAAGGAGGACAGTGACTGTCCTACAAAGACACAAACTCCCACCTCCAATCAACTACCATTTTCATGTTTTACATGCTAATCTTCCTTAGACTTCACATCAATCACAGGAACTCTGATTTACTGAACCTCAATGAAATTAAGTGCTTTATCTTAGATGAACCAGAATCCAAACTGAGGCCTCAAATCTCAGAGCATCTGTACTTTTTATTAGTTAGAAATAGTTAGCAACCATCACTCTGAGCCACTTCTGATGACCATGCTGGGTTCATATGGCATGTTCTGGCCCTCGTGCCTTTCCTGTATCATATCATCCTATGTTTCCACTCCAGTGCTATTTCCAGAGAGAAAATCAAAAGCACCATGAACTAGTCCACCCTCTCAAGCTGCTTCTACTGTACTATGCAGGCTCCCTAAAACAGCTGACTGTCTGAAGGAAGAAGTGTTTCTTCCACACTTACTAGTATTTTTCCAGTATTTCTCTCATAGAAGCATGACTGTGAGAAAGCCTGATGCAGAAACACATGACATATATGACTGACAGCACAGCAGTACTTACTGAAGATAGGACTGCCAGTTCACTTTGTTGGCTCGAACTTCTGCAGCCTTAGCTGCAATAACGTTGGTTGGGACAGCAGCATCTACCGCACCGCGAATATCCATTTTGGTCATCTAAATTTTATGATCTTGAATGTTTTTCAACAGATCTTCAATTCAGACGAGAGGTAAAGACAGAATACCAGGTGTTATGTTTTTACAAATACCATTAGGATCATCACTTTAATTTCATTCAATTTAAATGAACTATCCTAAGACTGAACAACACTAACATATTTCAAATCCTGTCTGCCCATAAAAGAGCTTTCTATTGGCTTTTTCTTTTCCAGGAAAGGATTTTAAATGATTAGCCTTAATAAACAGACTTTTTAAATGGCCAGTAAAGAGACATCAAAATTAGGACCAAATAGAATACAAGATAGGACACCTTTCCTCCTTTTGATCCTGAGGATTGGACCCAAGGCTCTGAATATGTTTTTTTTTTTTTTAAATTACGATTAATCAGGTTCCACTTCCCACTCTGACATAGTAGGAAAAACAAAGAAAAAGGCAACTACTGTACTTAACATCTATGTCCCCTCATTTTGAAGTAACACATTAAAATCTGCAATTCCTTTCTTTAAAATCTCTTACTCAAAATAAAATGTGAGTGGCCTCACAGATTCTAAGTAAGCAGTGCTTTCCTTTTCAACCAAAATCGGCAGTTTTTTCACAGTTAATACTGAGAAAAGTTTCTACTTTTTGTGCATGTTGGTACAGCCAATAATGGCCGTCCACAGTGACAAAAACAAAAAGATACAAGCTTACACCTGATTTTAGCACGACACAAAAACTTAAGATCCCAATCACAAAATGTATGTTCTTGCCCATGGCCATCAAGAGGCAAAAATCATACTGAAAATTCTAGCCACCCCCGCCCCCGCCCCCGCTCCCAATTCCTTGGTCAGCACGGAACTTAAATCTCTTCGTATATTTACTGTTTAAACAAGCAAGGGCAGTGCAGGCTGCGAGGCCCTGGTACAAACTAGCTCCAACCAGGCCGGGCTGAAACTCCCGGACCAGCTGGGCCTGAGCGCTAGCGGTCCCTCCGGTGCAGCCCAGAGGTCTCTCAAGGTTGTACGTGGTCCCGAAAGGCCCACTGGCGAAGGCCCACGCCCAGCCCTGCGGTCCCCGTAACCAGCCCCGCTCAACCCTGCCCTGCCCCGCCGTCCCCCAGCCCAGAGGTCCCCAGCGCGGCCCCACCGTCCCCCAGCCCAGAGGTCCCCCAGCGCGGCCCCGCCGTCCCCCAGCGCAGCCCCGCCGTTCCCCAGCCCAGCGGTCCCCCAGCGCGGCCCCGCTCGATCCTGCCGGCCGCCTTCCGCGTCTCTTCGGGAAGGCCCCGCGGTGTCGCTAACCCGGGTGAGGCCCGCCAGGCCGAGCTGAGCAGGGAAGCCGGCGGCTAGACCCGCACCGAGAGGCTGGGCACGCAGGACGCCGCGCCGGGCAGGCTCGAGCTAGACCCGCGGCCTCACCTGAAGGGCTGCGCGGACGTCTACCGCTGCCGGCCGGGCGCACGGTCACGGCAGGCTCCGAGGCCTCAGCCGACGCGGGAGACCCGGGAGCCGACCGCGAACGGGGACCCTGCAGGATACGTTGAGGGAGCCGAAGCAGGCGCAGAGTGACAGCGGCGCCGGTCACGTGAGCGCGGGCACGTGACCTCGGCGGAAGGCGGAAGCCCGGGGGCCCCAAAACAGCCTGGGCGAGCACTGCCTGGGTGAGCACTGCCTGAGGACCTGCTGCCCTGCCTAGGCCGCGGCCCCACTCTGTGCACTAGCGCTGGGACTCTGCCCAGTTGCAACGAGGCCCCCAAACCAGAACTCGGCGCCGAGACCCAGACCCAGTGCCCCAGACCTAGCACCACAGACCCAGCACCCGATGGCGGCGCCGCCGAGCGTTCCTTTTCAGAGTTGCCAACTTTTAACATCATTCTGAAATTTTTGATTTGATGCCTTTCATTGGTTTCGTTTTTGTTTGTATTTAACAGTTCAGGAAGGGAAGGAGGCATTCATACTCAGATTTTAAACATAAAACTGAGGCTGAGAAGACTTAGCAGATAATGTATGTTTCAGAAAATAACTGCAGTTAAATTAAAACCTTATTCATGAATTATCCAAGTTTCAGCTTCTGAAAGGCCTTCATTTAACCCAGTTTTTCTCCTAGTGAGCTTAAGCTACCCTTTGTTTTAAGGTAACTGCACGACTCCTTACTTATTTACAATAGCATATTGAGGGTTAAAAGCACACAAAGGAATTTTAAAATATAAACAGTACATTTCTATTAAAGACATTGAGATGGGCTGGAGAAATGGCAAAGCAATTACACTTGGAGAGGCCCGAGTTTAGTTCCCAGTACCAGAATGGTAGCTAACAACCTTCTATAACTCCAAGTCCAGGTCCTCCATCAGTTTGCACACATGTGGTGCACTTAGATGCAAGCAAAACACTCACGCATATAAAATAAAAGTCAAAAAAATTAAAATATTGAGATCAAGTTTTAAAAATCGTCAAAAACCAAAATTGTATATTGGCTATAAAAAAAAAATAGTGCTTATCACTGTCGTAAAAAATTCACACAGTCTTAGTGCTTAAATTAACATAACTCCATCATTTTACAGTCTCCACATCAGAAGTCTGAATAGGTCTCTGAGCTCACAAGCTTTAGGTTGGCCTGCATTCCTGCTGGAGGCTCTAGGGAATCCTTCTCTTGCCGTCTCCAGTTTGTAGAGGTTCATGACTCCCTTCTTCCTTATTCAAAATCAGGACCATCACTTCTGCCCTTCTCTGACCACAACCTGGATAATCTAAGCAACTCTCCCCATCCCTGCATCCTTAACTTTAATCCCATCTTTGACGTTTAGATCCTTTTTGCCATGTAAATTAGCATTCTCGTGGGTTGATTAGGTTATTAAAGACCTGGGCCCATTAATTAAAGGGAAAGACACTAAGGTAGGTGATTGCATAGCCATATGAAATGGCCTTGCAGCTCACATGGTATGCTTTATTTTACCGAAATAAAACTTTTATCTTTTTTTTTTCTTTTAGTTATACTGAAGATTGAACCTAGAGCCTCCATATGCCAGGCAAGCACTCTATCAACAGATATTTCCCCAATGCTTAAAGGAGGTAAATCACCTGGGAGAAAAAGGCACTTGCCACCTCACCTAAAGATCTGAGTTTGAATCCCTTTCATGATATCCTCTGAGTCTTTGGCAGGACATGGTTGATTTATGTCCTATTTAGGACTGAGCACTCAACAGCCACTTATTATCAATGCCTTCACCAGTCTGACTCTCTGTATTAACTGCTGCACACTGAAAAAAAAAAAAAAAAAAAAGCATCTCTGACCAAGGCTAGGGGTCTAAACATAAATATTTAGAAGGCAGTTTGACATTATGTCTGTTTAGCAATACAACACTCGTAGCTTCTTCCCTAGAGGATATGGCTTCCTCAGCCATGGACTTTTGACAAGATTTATGATGACAGATATGAAATCTCTCCTTTGGGTTGGGCTTCAGAGCCAATCAGAAAAGTGGTTTAGTTACCCGCTGCACTAGGTATCTTCAGCTATCAACTTGACACACCTGTGTAGAGAGACCCTCAGTTGAGGAATTTCCTCCATTGGCTTGGCCTGTGACCATGTCTGTGGGACATTACTGAGTGATGTGGGAGGGCCCAGCCCACTGTGGGCGGTGCCATCCCTGGGCAGGTGGTCCTGTGTTGTAGAAGAGAACAGGCTGAGCCAGAGGAGCAAACCAGTGAGCCCCGTTCCTCCATTGTCTGTGCTAAAGCTCCTGCCTTCAGGTTCCTGCCATGAACTTATGCCCTGACTTCTCTCACTGATGAATGGTGACCCAGGAGATGTAAGATAAGATCCTTTCCTCCCCAAGTTGGTTTTTGTCAGTGTGTTTATCACAACAATAGAAAGCTAGCCAGAACACCCCCATAACATTTATACCACTTTATACCAAAATACTTTTAGTGTGTGTATATGTGTATTTGGGGTGCACATATGTGGAAGCCAGAGGTCAACCCTGGGTGTCATTCCTCAGGAGACATTCACCTTGAGCTTTTTTTCATTATGACCTTCAACTTGCTGAGTATGGTGTGATGGCTGACCAGGGAGCCCTAGAGATCACCTATTTCTCCCTCTCAAGTGCTGGGGTTATAAACATGTTCCACCACACCCAGCTTTTTACTTGGGTACTGGGAATCAAATTTATGTCTGCATGCCTGTATGGCAAGCACTTTACTAATTTAACTGTCTCTCCAGTCCCATGTGTTACTTTTAAATGTCTTTTGAAAACAGATCTAAGGGGAAACCTTTATGGAGGAAAATTAGAAAATATATTAATGGACTTCCAAAGGCTAAAACAGAGTTAACTTGAATTTTTTAAAGAGACAGAAAAATAAGTGTGGTGTGGTTGTTCAAGTCCCTGTTCAGGCGCCAGATGTTGGGGTCCCTTTGTTCCGGGCTGGCCCAAGGGGGCGCAGGGTCTCCACTGAGAAGGGGTGATAGGTGTGGAGTCAGAACAGACACCAGGAGCTGGGTGGAAGGATGCAGAGGGCAAGCCACAGAAAACTCATTTATTCAAGGAAGTGCAAAGGGTTTTATGGGTTTGGTTAGCCAATCGCCCTATGGGGTGATTCCCGACTGCAGCCACTAGTGTTCTGTCTCTTAGGCAGGTCATACAGGTGCAGAGAGGAAGCTGGTGTCACGCCTGGCCAGAGCAGAACACCACAGCCCCTTATTCCTCATGGCAGGTGGCCTGGCTAAGGCCCACACCACATTACACCATACATGTGAGTACCTATAATCCCATGAGGTGGAGGAAAGAAGATGAGAAATTCAAAGTCATCCTTGGCAACACAGCCAGTTGGAGAATGGCCTGGACTATACATGAGACCGTGTCAAAAATTAAGCCAGCAAAATATTTCCTGCTTTCTTCCAGCCCAAGAGACAAATGACAAATTATAGGTTTTCATCAAAATCTCAAGAACCTTTGTTGTTAGAACAGTTCTCCTGTGGTCCCCAGCGGCCACCCTGCGTTTTCCAGCACCATCCTTTTCATTCTACACTTAACAAGAAAGCCAGTCTCAGCCATGCAGAGAGAACATTTCAGAACCTCGCTGCTTCTGATACGTTTGCAGTTCGTGTCATGGAGGGAGCCTTGAAGACAAAGAATAGGTGCAGAATTCTGGAATTTCTACAGCATAACATTATAAAATGATATGTCAAGAACTTGTGAGAAAAGGATGAAGATGTGAAGCAAACACCTGAAAATCAAAAGTAGAACCCTCTCTTTCTGTAACTTCAGTTAACAACTTAGCAGTTAGGCCCTGTGGGTTGAATGTGACTGAAGCTGAAATGGGCGGAGATTGGAGGAAATGCTGTTATATTCCCGAATGTTCATCGTCAATACCCACATAAAGTTTAAATGCAGGGATTGACCTATTAGATGAGTATCATATAAGATTGTATTACATATAATAGTGTATATTTGAGCAAAATTGCCTTCTGTTTTCTGGGGGGTCTAAATAAAAAGGTTGGTATCTGAACAGGTTGATTCTGAGATGCCTTGAGCAACTCGGGGAGAATGGTAGGTATTCAGTGCTACAGAACTTTTCATAAAAGTAGGAAACTCACTGGGCATGGTGACTAATACCAGTATTTTGAGCACGCAGGAGGCAGGAGGATTCACAACTTCAAAGCCATCTTGGGCAACTTAGTGAGCCCCTGACTCACAATTTAAAAAATAAAGGCTTAGGATATACCTCTATGATAAAGCACTTGCCTAACACATGCAGTGCCCCAGGTTCAATTCCCAGTATCAAAAATAAAATTAAAGAAAAAGATATGTGAAAGGCTGGCAACACTTATCATGTCAGATTCCATTACCTAGATCATGTGGAAAAACAAAAAAATGGGTCCAAAATAGTCAGGAAATATTCACCATCCTTGGCATCAGTGGTGCATGTTTCAGGGAGTCCGAGAAAGGGCTTGGATTTAGTTTATGTTTACACCCATAGATCTATGCTCCTCTCAACCAGAATCAGAGAAGTTTCTTTTTGCAGTGAACAGTCGTTAATGCAAAGACTCATAACTCAACAGAGTGCTAATAATAAGTGACTTGAGTGCCCATCCCTACATGGGACCCCCCACCCAAGGCTCAGGGAACATCTTAGAAGCGGGTGGTAGAAAGAAAGTAAGAGGATGGATTGAAGTACTGTGAAATGCTGTCTTCTGTACGTAACATGGTGTTTCACGCACGAACTCACAGGAGCTGTGGTTACCTGCAGAAGACCTGCACAAGATCAAACTGTCAGCATTCCAGCATGGAAGGGAGAGGGGCTCAGAAGGTCCACACCTAATTGGGGAATACTGGCAGTTGATGGCCTCTAAGGGAAAGAGTCATTTTTCCATGCTCCGGTGAAGGGTTGCACACCCATGAGTATATGGGCAGCACCAGTTGAACTCAGTGGAAAGAGTACCTGAAGTTGGGAGGGGACATATTGCACTGGATATGGCAAGTGGGAGTGGATATCATCAAAATATGCTGTGGGCATATATCAAATTCTCAAAAAATAAATTAAAGATATTATTTAAAGCAGAGTTTAGATTTATAAAAGGCTTTAAAGGCTGGAATTAATTACGGTTTTTCTACCGCACTTCCTGCCCAACAAGTAAATAAAGTTATGTAGTTATAATAATGGTTTTTATATATGATTAAAGAGTTATTGATTGCATTTCTTGACATGACTTCAAATTCCAAAAACCAATCTTTTTATTTTATTTTATAGTTTAAGGAGCTAGTATCTGCTGTGTTAGTTACTTTTCTTCTTGATGTGATCAAATTTTTGACAAGAAGCAACTTAACAGAGGAAAGGAAAGGTTTGCCCGGGGTTATAGTTCAAGCAGATACTGTCCATCAAGGTAGGGAAAGGCATGATAACAACAGCATGATGTGGCTGCACATCACAACCACAGTCAGAAAAAAGAATGTGCCCAGCTCACCTTCTCCTTTTATTCAGTCCAGCCCTCAGCCCATCTGATGTTGCTACCCATATTTAGGATATGTCTTCCCTCCTCAGGAAAACCTTCCTACTCACCTAAACCCCATGGTGATCCTAAACCCCATCAGATTAACAGTGAGTGTTAGCCATCACAACTTCCATCCCTCATCAACTGGACACCCAGCACTCATCCTGACCACTAAAATCTCATGTTTGTCTCCTAAAGTAAATGCATTTAGTCCCTCCATCTCTGAAAGGCCCTACAGTCTTTAATACTCCTAACACTATTCAAAAATCCAAAGTCTCCTCTGGATCTTAAGGCAATATCTTAACTGTGAGCCTCTACGAAATTGATAAACAAGTTACATACTTCCATCATTAAAAGGCACTAAGTAAACATTTCCATTCCGAAAGAGAAGAAGGGGACATAACAAGGACAGGAGGACTAAAGCAAGACCAAAACCCTGCAGGACAAACATAAAATCCTGCAGCTCTGTGACCAGCATTGGAGCTCATGATAGAATCATCTACGTTCCAGACGGCTGAGTAGTTCTGACCCTCCAACTCTGCCACCAGCAGCACACATGGCCTCTGTCTTGGGTCACCTTCCACTCCATGCCTGCCTGCATCATTCCTCACAGAATGTGCCATGGTCCTAGTTTCTGAGATTTCTGTGGCATCTTAAGCTTCATAGCTTCACAACGTGCCTTCTCAGGGCCTTGTGCAGGGACTCCAACCCTGCCACGTGCTGGCCTCACAGGCTTTCGGGAAACTTTAACACAAGCCTTCATGACCACCTTACTCTTGGCTCTTATATGCCTATTGGCCAGTACAACCTGGATAATGCTGCCAAGTTCTCTGCTAGCTCAAAATGCAGCCTCCCCCCATCCCCGGGCATCACAGTTGCATTGGCCAGAAAACAAAGAGCGATAAATGTTCATGTGCATACCACTTTTTTATTGAGTCCAGGACCCCAGGTCATCAATCGGTGCCACTCACATTTAGTGTGAGTCTTCTGACCTCAGTTAACCCATAAAAACTGCCTCACATACATGCTCCTGCACAAACAGCTTTGTCTTGTAGGTGATTCTAGATCTTGTCCAGTTGACATTGCCTACCACACGCTGTACGTGAACTTGTCTGCAGCTCTAAACTTATTCATGTTCCTTTCCTCACCACACTGCGGGTTTTCCGAATCCTTCTGCTCCATGTGTCACTTTCCCTCGATGCAGATTTGCATAAGGGCAATGAATACTAACCTGAATGACATCCTGCCTTGAAAGTTCCTGTGCCAAACAAATTAATCTATTCCTTCTAATCCAGCTTCACAGAATATGACACAAATCACCTGACTCACAACCAGCTGTAACTCCAGCTCCTGGCGTTTGAACACATTCTTCTGGCCTCCACTGGTACTTGCAGTCACATGCACATACCCAGCCACACGTACAAGTACATCTAAGTAAACTTGAAATAAATCTTTTAAAATTTGTTCCCAGGGACGGAGAGATGGCTCAGCATTTAAGAGCATTTGCTGCTCCTGCAGAGGACCTAGGTTAGGATCCCAGCACCCACATGGCAGCTAACTACCACCTATAACTCAGTTACAGGGGATCTGACATCCTCTTTTGGCACTAGGTACACATACGGTACACACACATATGTGCAGGGAAAACACATACACATAAAATGAAAATAGATATTTTAAAAACTATATTCCTAGACGACGAGTTCTCAAGGGGGACTGTTAGCTAACACTGCCTCCAAGGTAGCAGAAGTGGTCCTTGAGACTGGAGGATCTTAGCCTTGTTGGCCATACACACCTGACAAAATCCTATTAATTAATATTCAACTTTTAAAAATTAATAATTAAATTCAGTTTTAAATTTTTGTTTAATGTTTTTCATTGAGATTGGAAGAACAAAGGACAAAAGGTTGGGAAAACATTGTTATCAATTAAGAAAATGATTGCTGACTATATAAAAATTCTCTCAAACTTGGAGATAAAAGGAGGAGGAAGAGAAGGAAGGGGAAAAAGAGAGAGAGGAAGAGGAAGGATGAGGAAGAAGAAGAGAAAGAAAGAAGGGGAGGAAGAAGAGGAAGAAGGAGAAGGAAGAGGAAGAAGGAGGAGGAAGACAAGGAAGAATTATTATTATTATTAATTAACCTTTCTTGGTTCTAGAAGCAGAAATCTAAAGTCACATTTTGAGATTCTGGAAAGAACTCCCTCCCAAGATTCTAGAAGAATCTGTTCCCTGGATCTTGCAGTTTCTGAAACCTTCAAGTTCCTGAGTTACAATTACAGGTAAGGTTGCCAGCATGGAAAGGAAGCCTTTCCATTTTGAGTTAGGATTACCTTTGAATTAGGAATGCATTCTTACCAACAGAGGGCAGTCATAGCATAAGGACATACTTAAAATGAGCAGCTCTACCTGGAACAGAAAGCTAAGATCTGCAGGATAAGCCACTGATCCACAAAAACAGATCAGCCTTTTGCTTTGTTCAGTGTAACTTTGTAGGAAGAGCCTCAGCTGACTCAGACATGGCCCAGCATTAGCCAAAACAAGAGGAACAGAGTAGATTCTGCACTGCTGTTCCTAAGTCCACGTGACAAGATTCCCTTGGAGAATTTGCTGGGAAAACATGCCCAGCCTCTCTCAAGAGAGCCAAGAGAACCTCCAGGAACACTTTTTCAGACTGTCTACGTGGGCACGACTTCTGCCTCTGTTCAGGGCAGAGAGAGATTATAACCCCAATATTCACCAAACCACAGAAAATGAAGGGGATTCCCAGACTGTGCCTGATGACAAGGTAAGAGGATTTTCACAACAGCCACTGTCTTTTCCAGGGAAAGCAGTTATCCATGAAGACTATGAAGCCATCAGCCGGACTTAGTGTCACTGCTTACAACAGATTCCTGAAGATTTATCAAGAATGTTTTGGAACCAAACTATAGGAACTCTGAAAACTTGACAAAAATTACCTCTTCATTTTTCTCCATCTTAAACAACTTCCCCTTGCCATTACTTTTTTGTTTTTGTTTTGTTTAGGCACTTGTATTTTTTAAATTTTTAGTTTGTTATGTTCTGTGCTTGAGACTGAAGTCATGCTGTCTAGATGCTAAACAGGTGTTCTACCACTAACAAACAGGCTTTGGCTGTTTGTTTGTGTTAGGAAATATTGTTTTAAAAAGTAGAAAACCTAGGCATAGTTTATGTAGCTATTGATATTAGCTCCTGGATGTTTTTCTCTGATATAAATACTGGATATATTTTATAGAATACAGTATTTATCCCTAAAAACATTGCTACAAAATAATGATAAGCTAATATAGGAACATATGAATATTAAAGGGGTACTGGGGTGCTGTTTTTAAATATATAGCTTCCTAAGATAAATCTCAAATATTAGCATCTACCATTAGGCCATTTTATTTTCCCAGAGACATTCTTCTTATTACGTGTTGCATGTATCTTTGCAAAGGTACAGTGTAAGTCTGTAAATCCTCTCAACTATGGGGACTGGGCATATTTCACTGTTGAACAAATAATTGGCAGAGCTCCAAATTAAATGCTGCAAAACCATACTACAGAAAACCTGCCCAGGTACATTAACAGCTCATCTGTCCTTGGGTCGTGCCTTATATCCTGATAAGAATCATTATGTCCTCGCAGACTCTGCATTTAACTCTCTAGACTTTTCCCCTAGTGTTATTTTACCTAATTAACGCAAGTAGAAGAAAGGTTAAAAAAAGAAAAGAATTATGAATCTTCTATAGAAATGATCTGACCTCTTCACTGAACTCTCTGATGTACATGAACAAATAGGAATTTCTGTACAGTCCTATTATTATCATTAACTAAACACCAGGGTTTTTGTTTGTTCAGTTGGTCAGTTGCTTTCGATTTTTTGAGACAGGGATTCACTATGTAGCTCAAACTGGCTTCAAACTCAAAATCCTGATTCAATCTCAGAGTGCTGGGATTAAAAGCATGTACCAACAGACATGGCTAAGCACTAAGTCATAATGAAACTAAAATGAAATGGGTGTAATGTCTAGGAATCCTTTATTAACAAGCATCTAAAAGTAAACAACACGTGCAAAAGAAATGTCTATAAGCCCAAATTTGGAGGCTACTCTAAGGCAGACAACAAATTTGTGTGTGTGTGTGTATGTGTGTGTGTGTTTCCATCTATTTTAGAGGGATTAATTAAGGGACACATCACTATTATGAAAACCGTCAGATGCTCAAGTCCATAATATAAATGGTATAATATTTGTGTACAACTTATGCATATGCTCTTCATACTTTAACTCATGTCTAGATTACTTATGACACCTACCACAATATAAATGGTATATAAATAGCATTCATCATTATTTAAAAATAACAATAATAATAGTAATAATAAAAAGACTGTACCTGTTCAGTACAGATGCAATTTAATGCACACATACTTTTTTTTCTCAGTCTATGGTTGCCTGAATCCAGGTATGCAGACTAGAGGGTACAGAACTCTTGGATACAGAAAGGGAATTGTACATACAGTTGAATACATATGTGTACATATATAGCTCTATATAATTATATAGTATTGATATATATATATGTTTTCTATGTATACATGTTATTGATACACACTCATATAAAATTTCAAATTCTACATGTGTGAAGGGCATACTTTAAGTGAATCACATGTAAATAGAACATATGTTTATTTAAGAATCACCATACCCCATTTGAAGACCATCCTGGAATCCACCACACACTTTTGATACTGGGCAGTCCAGTCTGTCATCCTGACCTTGTTAACCCAAATAAGCAAGTTCCAGTCTACACGGCAGCAGGTGAACATAACAGGCAGTGGTCCAGTTGGGACTACTGGTCTTTCACTACAGTTTGCCTTTTTAAAAAACTTTTCATAATGCACCTGATTCTACGAAAGAGATACATGTCCCTCCCTAGTAAATATAAATTTGGTAACAATTATTGGAATTCTACAAATCATCGAATTATTGCTATCTACAAAACCTTGGGCTAAGGGCTGTGGAGAATGAAGATAGAGACCATTGCCCTCAAGTGACTTACTGTATAGTGGGAAAGACAGGCTTACTGTCATAATGGCTCAAGTCAGCAGCATAGAATATCTGTGTAATTTACACTCTGCCAATCAGCAAAGCAGTCAAACAATGAGAGACAGAATATCATCAGCGGGAGGTAAAATGACTGTAAATGTTTTAAAGAAAGAATAAAAAGAATGAAACTTAAGGTGGGCATGAAATGATGTCTAGAAACTGAGGTAAAAATACCAAAAGAATTTAAACAAGTAGAAGAAAGGTACATAAGCTAAGATGGGTCTCAATGCCCAGAGATCAACAACAAATTCCTCAATCTTAGACTCTTATCTTACAGAAAAGCTGATCTAAAATGTACCCTTGAGCTTACATTTACAATTATATAAAGAGCTATAACACATATAGAAGAAAATAGGGAAATCTTGGTGATCTACAGTTAGGCAAACATACTCAGAACTCAAAAACATGAGCCATAAAAGAAAAAATATCAACATTCAGACACCAAGAAGTTTTCCATCATCTTTCTATCACTGTTCTACAGCCCTAGTGTGCCTCCTCCACCTGTTCCTGACAAGAAATACAAAACACCTAACTAAACTTCTGGAGATACAAATCACAGTCTTGGAAGTTAAAATTTTTTAAATTTAATTTTAAAAACACCCATACGCACAAAATAAAAATTCATGACTCAAAAAACTATTAGATAGTGGCACTATCTAGTGCTGGTGGAAATGCAGAGAAACCTAAGTTTTCACAATCACTATAAGAATATAAAACACATAGTCAGTTTGGAAACAATTTCCAATTTTTTATAAAACTAAACATATACCTTCCATATGGCCTTGCAAGTTCACTATTGAGCATTTATTCCAGAGAAATGGAAAACTGTGTTGATACACTTCCTGTACAAGTCCATAGCAGCTTTGTTTGTAATACTCCAAAATTATAGGCAAGCCAAAAACCTTCAGGGAGTCAATGAACAGACTGTGGTACATCCACACCATGGCATACTATGAAGTGTAGGAGCAACTGACTTTTGATGCCATATATTGCATATATATCAAGCAGATGATGAGTGACAAAAAGCCAACCACAAAAGATCACTCTATATGATTCCATTTATATACCATTCTTGAAATAATATAGAAATGGAAAATAGATTAGTTGCCCAAGATTAGAACTGAAGGGAAAGCGGCAGGGGTAGCTTGAAAGACTTGTGGTGATACATAGTGATTGCTGTGGGTGTTACGAAAAGCTAGGCACGTGATAGAACTTCACAAGCTAGATGCACACATCCACAAAACATGAATGCATGTAACACCTGTGAAATCTGGGTAACTACGAATTGTACCAATGTTGATTTCCTGGTTTCGATGTTGTGCTATACTTATACAATCTCTATAGAAGTAAATTGGATGTCTGCAATGTACCATCTCTTTCAGTTTCCTGTAAATGTATACTGACTGTAAAATAAAAGGTTGAAAGTCTCTACAGGCAGGTTAGACTGATATTGCCACGCTGGGTGCTTCCAGTCATTCCTTTGTTTTGGGTGCCTGCCCAACTCATTAAGTCAGTAGGTTGATGCTGTCAGACCAGGTTTAGAAGTGAGAAAACATGTTTGGAAATACTGTTGGTTACATATGTGAAGTCAGCTGAGTGGTGATGCGAGCCTTGGTTTCTTGACTGATTTCAATGCTAATCTGATAGCTACTGAAAGCAATTTAGAGAGTGTACTGTAGGCTGCTGAGATGGCTCAGTGGATAAGAGCGCTTGCTATACAAGTATGAGTTGAGGTTGAATCAGTAACACCCACTTAAAAGCAGGCATGGCTACCTGTGTCTGTAACCTTGCCACTGGCATGGGGGTGTGGGGAGAGCAGAGACAGCCAGATCCAGGAACTCGCTGGCCCGTCAGCCTAGCCAACACCGATGAGCTTCCAGCTTCGTGAGAGATCCTGTCTCAAGGGAATGAGGTGGAGAGCAGTAGAGGACACTTGGTATCTCCTCTGGTTTCCATATGCACCCACACAGGTGTGCACACCCGTGTACACACAACACACACATACACACAACGTACACATACAGCACACAGAGAAAAAATACAAAGTAAACTGCATGCCTGTTGTATGACACTTTTCCTAGGGAAACGCTTCCTACGGAGATCAACACAAATGCCTGTTCAGCCTAGATAGGGAATCAATGATAGACCAAAACAATGGTACCATCAAAGTTCAATTTAGTGGGCCAACAAGTTCATTCAGGTTACTTACAGGAGTATTTCTGGAAGGTTACTTAGAGGGACAGCTCAAAGGCAGCTGCATCAACAAAGGCTCACACCAGCATGGGTGACAACTCACAAAAGCCAGATGGGTGCAGCTCACTGCACAGCTTGGAGGCAGCTCCTCAGGCCAAGCCAGAGACTGTATTGTTCCAGCCCCTTGGCTGGTCTGGGCATCTCCTCAGTAGTCCTTACTGCTTCTATAACCTTGGGGAAAGAGAGACTTTGTGCATCTGATGACTTTCAGGCCCTCCTAAGACTTTTCCAGTTGTTTACTTCCTGAGTCTTAATGACCCTCCCATTAGAGCTTCTAGGATCTTACCCCTTCAAGCTTCAGAGGAATTGCCACACAGTACCTGTAATGCCAGCACTTGGGAGGAAAATCAGGAGTCCAAGGCCAGCCTTGGCTATACAACAAATTCAAGACCTTATCTCAAAAACAAAAATGCATAAACTGTAACTTCATGCTTTTAATCACGATGCATCTTTCTCCATGAATTATGTACAAAATATTCTAACACGGGCACAAATTTGCTGCAAAATAGATTACATGGTGTGTAGACACGTACATTCATGCTCCTGTCTTCATCAGATATTTTCTTCATTAGGATTTTTGCCTCTTTTCAGGACAAGGAGTACAAATGGGAAGCCAGATATATCCTGGGTCAGCAGGCTTCCAAGGTAAGAGACAGAAGAAGGAGAAAAGTCATTACAGCCAGTCTGGTGAGAACCCAGTATCTGAATATAGATTCAGATATGTAGGTCTATTGTATGTGCATTTTTTCCTGGTAATAAATCAGAGCTAGACAAGAAAGCTCTTTCCTCAGCACTGCTTTTCATCACATTCCAACGCTGATGGCTTTGTAGGACTGTGGCTCTAAGTGCTCTTTTCTTCCAAATCTGAGATCCCTTGAGTAGCCAACACAGCACTTATTTTTAGATTTTATGCAGCTAATGGAGAAAAATAATTTCAAGGACCCAAAAAGGCAGTTACAAAAACAGTGTGCTTTGTGTGACGAAAAGTACTTAAGAAAGGAAACAGAGAAATATCTTAGTAAGAAAGTAATCACCCCTGTGGTAGCTAACAACTTAACATTAGTGTATTCTGACAACCTCTTTCTTCTCGTCTATGTTCGTTTGTAAAAGCGTGAGTTCATTGTCTCCTCTTTCTGACGGTCCCCTGAAAAGGATTTCATGGCCATTAACTTAACTCTTGAGATGTTCACAAGCCTATTGAGGAAGGGGCTCATTTAGAGTGTCATTGGGATCCTGTCTGCCACATTTAGCCTGCACAGTATCACTGGCAGTCTTCCAGGATTTAGTTTCTTTCCAAATGACACAGCAGGCTGTAGACCCAGGGCCTTGGGTTGCCCATGAACCTTATTTACTTTGTTTTCCCTGGATAGGTAGCATGAACAAAAACTTGGAAACTTTTTCTTTTTTAATCTTCAGTTATTCCACTTCTAGCTCACAGAACCCAGGGCAAACCATGTGACAAGAAGATGGAAAAAAAAAAAAACAGTGACAGGCAACAGAACAAATGTTCATCAAAAAGTATGAGGTTTCAGTTAGACAAGAGAAATAAGTTTTAGTTTTATTGCATAACTGTGATGGTAGGTAATAATAATGAGTTCTTGTTTCAAAGTTGCTAAAGAGTTTTAAACATTCCCCATCCCACAAAAAATCATAAGTAGGTGAAATGATGCATATGTCAATTAGCTCAATAGAGGATTCTTTTCAAATGTGTTCATATATCAATACATCATATTGTACCTCATAAATATACAAAATTATTAGCTTTAATTAAAAATAAAAATAGATTAAATCCAGCACTCAGGAGGCAGATCTCTGCAATTTAGGTGAAAGTCTGATAATATACAGAGTACCAGGCTAGCCAGGGCTACACGGTGAGACCTGGTTTCAAAAACTAAAAATAAAAATAAAAGCAGATAAGAAATGAAACAAATTAAACAAAAGTGCAATCAGACGACCCTTCAGGTGTCATGAGAGATACTTGCTATCATCTCTAAGACTTTTGTGCTACCGCTATTTAGACAATTCCTTAAATGAACATAGCATCTAAAATACACCAGCTAATGCCAGGTGTGGGGTGCACGCCTTTAATTCCAGCACTCTGGGAGGCAGAGCTCTGTGAGCAGGGCCACATTGGTCTACAGAGTGAGTTCTGGGCCAGCAGAGATTACAGGGAGACTTGGTCTCAAACAATTAAAAATAACAAATAGAATAAAATGCCAGATCATGTCTTTTAAAGTAATAAATGAAGTGGTGATCGATTTAAAGTAAATGATAGAAGGAACCCTGCGCATTGTCTCATACAATTTTTATAAAATTTAATGAATGATGTTTTCATGAATCATGAATATATTTTACATTGGCTGACAAAAACAGAAGAGCCACATATTAAAACCTCGGAGTAGATAGGTGCTGTGGCGGCTGCACCCTAGGACATGGAGCCTAGTGGGAAGTGACTGAGTCATAAGGGTGTAGCCACCATAGATTAATGTCCTTGACACAGGACGGAGTTAATTATCAAAGGACAGGTTATTATAAAAGCAGCCTGCCTCCTCCTCCCTCCCTTCCTCCGTCCTCTCTTCCTAGCTTGCTCTCACCCTTTCACCATCCACCATGATACCATACAGCATGCCACATGCCTTGGACTTCCTAGGCTCTAGAATCATAAGCCAAATAAATTTCTTTTAAAAAAAAAAAGTGTTACTTTTATTTGATGGGTTTGAATGTATTGCCTGCATGTATGTAAGTGCACCAGGGTTGTGCAATGCCCGGGGAGGTCAGAAAAGGGTGTTGGATCCCCTGGAACAGGAGCTACAAAGGGTGGTTAGCTGCCATATAGGTGCTGGGAATCAAACCCAGGTCTCCTGCAAGAGCAGCCAGTGCTCTTAACCACTATGCCAGCTGTCCAGCCCCCAACTTTCTTTTTAAATGATCTAGTCTGTACCATTCCGCAGTAGCAACAGAAAATGCAGTAATAACCAAACTAAGACAACCTGTCTATAAGGAACAGGAAAAGGAGAAAAGGAAGCAAAGACGACGGAGAAATAGAGAGCCAGATCCTCAACAGACCAGGACTGTTTATTCAGCACAGCAAGGGGCAACTTTGACTCAGGATGGAAGCACTGCATCTGCAGGAAGACTAGTACTGGATTATAGGCATTTGAGGAATGGAGGTTGACATAGCTGGTAGGGGGCTACATGCTGCTCAGTGGTTTTGCAGACTTAGTGGCCCCCTCCTCACCTGATTGACATGTTTGCTCATCAGCAGCTGCCTTTAGGTAAAGCTGCCTCAGCAAACAACCTCGTCCTCTGGGTTCTGAGGATGGCTGGTCGATAATTGTTGGGCCAGAGGACTTCTGTTTTCTTCAGTAGGGCCTTCTATCACTGTCGACATCTGTCAGGAAGGCTACCTTGGGCTGCAATAACAAGCAAGGCCTAAGGTATCACAGAAAACAGAATCCTGTGGCTTCACTCACATTTGTGCCTTGATCAGAACAAAGCCCTTAGCCAATCAAATTGCAAAAGCAACTAGAAGCTGTAGAAAAGCCAAAGGTACCAATAACATTCTTATTGAATCCTTGTGTATTTCATACAGAATATCTTGCTGGAGCCCGCTGGCAGAAATCGGACTGTACCCGAAGCGGGGAGTGAGGATGAGAAAATGTAGAGATAGATGAGAGAGAGAGAGAGAGAGAGAGAGAGAGAAAATAAAGGACAGACTCAGGAGGACTGTCACACTGAAGCAGCTTGCCTTTATTAAGTCCCCCCCCCCCATTTATACTGTGAAGTGAGCAAACCAATACTAACACAGGCAAAATAACTTAGGATGTGATTGGCTTCCTTCAAAGATCTTCAGGTGACCTCAGTCTTGGGTGTAGAACAAACTTCTCCTTAGGTGTAAATCATTTGCATAATGAAAACTCCTGCTTCCAATCAGCACTTCTGTGCACGAGATTGACTTCTGCCTAACCCAAAACTAGGGCATAGTTCAAGGCAGGCAAATGGCTCCCGACAATATCTCAATCAATTTTAATCATATTTATAACCCTTCTCCCACAGGCTCCTACCCATAGCCAACAACTGGAGTCCATACGTTCTTTCATCTGTGTTAAGGTCTGTTGTGTCAATTTAGTGTCCCCAAATGTTCCTCAGTGCAGGTTCATCCACTGAGGTCTAATCAACCTCTCAGAGTCCCTCGCTTTAGGAAGATTAGCTCATCTTCACCCAACAGTGATCAGTTGCCAGAATTCCTTTAGCAAGAATTGGAGTCTGCTACCCATTTCTCCAATTCCATGCTGGATTTTTGTCTGCTTGAGTTTGCATGGGTCTTGGGCATGATGAAATTGTTGCTGTAGGTTCATATGAGCAGGGTCCCAGGAGCTTTCAGGATTCTATTTCCATATGGTCACATACCTCCTCACCATTGGCCCCTGAGCCTCGGGTGAGTGAAAGTTAATATAGGAGTCCTGTCCAGGGACCTACTCTCTACAAATTCCTAATCTCCATGCTTTAGCCATTGGTGACCGTTTGTGTTACTGTCCTCTGCTGCATGAGGAGCTTCATTGATAAGAGTTGAGAGATTCATCAATGTCCTCTTTCCCCTTGTTCCATGTTGTGTGAGCTCTGGGTGTAGAGGCTGCATTGTAGGTGTTCTGCTTAGGCACGGTCAATTCACAGACAATGTAGGTGTATGACCAGTTGTGGTACTCTGTAGTAGTCTTTGTCTGGTGCAATTGAAGCTTCTTTGATAAGTGGTGACTGGGATACTTGACTGTATATATAAGGATACATATCTTGCACTTAGTAAGAAGTTACATTGGCCTAGAGATGTGACAGCCTTGGGGATTTTTCTAAGATCTACGACCCCCTTCAGCCATGTGTATTTGGCTATGATTACAATACAACACATGAGTTTCCTCCCACTGAGTGGGCTCTAAGACCAATTAGGTAGCTGTTGATTTACCCCCAAGATAAAAGTGCCACTACTGTACCAGTGTCAAAAGTTGTGCTGGTCATTGATGATTATTTGGTCAAGAAATTGGTGTTGGGCTATATTGATGTTCTTCATTGGCTGCTTGCATAGTGCTCTCCAGATCTATGAGAGCTAGACTTCAGGGGAAGTGGCTTCCAGGTCAGTTCCAGCTCCTTTGCTCCAAATCCAGTCTCTGAAGTATGTGCTGTTTTCAGGAATAGGGTCTTACATTCAAGTTCTGGGAGGGAATAAAGAACTGTGGCAATCACCTATATAATTTTGGGAGTCACTTGTACCAGTCTGGCCAACAACTCAAAGGAAGGTTTCTCCTGTTTTGCACTGTTTCTTGTCATGTAGCCTTCAGCTATGCACATGGGCTCATGCAGAGATAGTGTAAGTGGAATTTATCCTTAGATTGTTAGACTAATCTGATGCCCTCTGGTGTTTTACACTAGGTAGGCGTTATTTATCTCTCCTCTCTCTCCCTGTCTAACTCCCTTCACGCCTTCCCTGTTTAAAGTGTCTCCATTTCTCCCATTTCTCCCTCGAAAACACCAGTCTCCTCTGCCCACTCTCTTGAGTTCTCCCCCCTTTATCCCCATAGTTCATTGTGTCACCCTCCCTCCCTACTCCCATTTTAATCCCCCATTTTAGCTATTTCTGCCTTAGTAACACACCTGTCTCCTACTATTCTTCTGTCTCAGGTTCTTTCTTTCCCTTTCCCTCCCTGTTTCCTTTCCATTTTCGTGGTGCTAGGTTCCACAAATGAGGGAGAACACACTTTGTTTGTTTTTCTGAGTCTCTGTTACTTCATTAGCATAACAGTTTATAGTTCCATCCATTTACATGCAAATAACATGATTTTGTCTTTCTTTATCACTGACTAGAACTCCATTGTGTAAATGCACCACATTTTCATTTATTATCCGCTCCTCAGCTGAGGGACACTTAAGTTGCTACCACCTCGTAGCTATTGTGAAAAGAGCAGCAACAAACATGAATGTACAAGTATCTCCGTAATAGGACGAGTCCTTTGGGCATATGCCAAGGAGTGGTACAACTGGTTCAAATGGTAGATTCATTTTTAGTTTTTTAAGAGCCACATTGCTCTCCACAGAGGTTGCACTAGTTTACATCCCACCAGCAGTAAATGAGGTTCTTCTTCCCCCACATCCTCTCCAGTATTTGATGTCATTTATTCTCTTGATCTTAACCAGTCTAACTTGGGTAAGATGAAATCTTAAACTGATTTTAATTTGCATTTCCTTAGTTATTAACAATACTAAACATTTTTAAAGACGTTTCTCAGCCATCTTTATTTCTTCTTTTGAGAACTCTCTGCTCAAATCCTTATCCCATCTTATAATTGGGTCATTTGTTTTCTTGATTCTTTGTTTTTTGGCTTCTTTATGTATTCTGGATGTTAAACCTCTGTCAGATGTGTCACTGGTGAAGATTTTCAGCCATTCGATAGGTTTTCATCTTACTTCCTTGGTTGTTTCTTTTGCTGTAGAGAGCTTTTTAGTTTAATGAGGTCTCACTTGTTGATTATTGACCCCAATTCCTGAGCTACTGATGTCTGATATGGAAAAGAACCTTCCTATACCTATATTTTGTAAGTTACTGTCAATGTTTTCTTCTAACAGTTTCAGAGTTTCAGTTTCACATTGAGGTTTTTCATCCATTTGTATTTAACTTTTGTACAAGGTGAAAGATAAGGGTCTAGTTTCATTCTAGTACAGGTGGAGATCTAGTTTTGCTAGCACCATTTCCTGAAGTGCTGTCTGTCCTCCAGTCAGTGCTGGCCCCTTTGTCAAATATCAGGTGGTGAAATTGCATGTACTCATGTTTGCATCTTCAATTATACTCCATTGGTCTACAGATCTATTTTTGTGCCAGTATCATGCTGTTTTATAACTATAGCTCTGTAATAAAGTTTGACATCTGGTGTAGTAATCCCCTCTGCATAGTTCTTTGTGCTCACGGTTGCTTTGGCTGTCCAAGGTCTTTTGTGCTTCCATATGAATTTTAGGATTTTTTTTTTCTAATTCTGTAAAAAATGTCATGGGGACTTGGGATTTCATTGAATCTAAATATTGCTTTTGGTAAGGATGGTCATTTTTACAATATTAACTCTTCCAGTCCATGAACATGGAAGATCCTTCCATCTTCTGGTGTCCTCATCAATCTTTTTCTTTAAGGATCTAAAATTTTCACTAAGGAGATCTTTAATATCTTTGGTCAGGTTTATTCTGAGATTTTTTTTTTTGAGGCCCTTGTGAATACAAGGGTTTCCTAGCACCCTTTCTCCAGTTGCTTGTTATTGGTGTATAGAAAGGCTATTGATTTTTTGTAGATTAATTTTGTAATCTGCCACTTCACTGAAAGTGTTAATCATTTCTCGGAGCTTTCTGGAGGAATTTTGGGGCTCTCCTAGGTATAATATCATGTCATCTGCAAAAAGAGATAATTTGACCTCTTCTTTACCAGTGAGTACTCCTTTAACTTCCTTTTCTTGTCTTATTGCTATGGGAAGAATTTCAAGCACTATATTAGAAAGGAGTGGAGATAGTGGACAGCCTCGTCTGGTTCCTAATTTCAAGGGGAATGCTTCCAGTTTTTCTCCATTTAGAATGATGTTGAATGTGGGCTTTTTTGTATGTAACTTTAGTTATGTTGAGGTATGTTTTTATCAAAGACCTTTTCTGCATCTATTGAGATTTTTGTCTTTGAATCCATTTAGGTGCTTTGTGATATTTATTGACTTAAGTACATTGAACCACCCCTGAATCTCTGGAATAGAGCCAACTTGATCATGGTGGATGATCTTTTTGATGTGGTCTATACACAGTTTGTATTTTGTTGAGAATTTTTGCATCTATGTTTGTTAAGGATATGGGTTCATAGTTTTCTTTTCTGGTTAGATCTTTATCTGGTTTGGGTATTAGAGTGATACTGACTTCATAGAAGGAATTTGGGGATTTTCCCTCTGTTTCTATGTTTTTGAAAAATGTAAGTAGTATTGGATAGAGATCTTCTTTGCATATCTGGTAGAATTCTGCTGTGAATTCATCTGGACCTGGGCTTTTCTTAGTGAAGAAGTTTTATATTACTGTTTCAATTTCCTTATATGGTATGGGTCTGTTTAAGCTGTTGGTCTCATCTTGGTTTAGCTTTGATGACCCCCATGATTTTAGATATACATTCATTTCTTTAAAGTTTTAGAATTTAATATCATTTAGACTGTTAAAGTATTCCCTTATAATGTTCTGTTTGTTGTCTGTTATGATGTTTCCCCTTTCATCTCTGATTTTGTTGACTTGGAGTTGTTCTTCCATTCCTCTGGTTAACTGGGCTAAGGGCCTCCCAATCTTGTTAATCCCTTCAAAGAACCAACTCTTCAATTCACAGATTCTTTGTGTTGTTTTCTTTGTTTCTATTGCATTAATTTTTGCTCTGACTTTTGTTATTTCTTCTTATCTGCTGGGTATGGGTTTCATTTGCTGTTACCTTTTCAAGATACTTGAGTAGCAATGTTAGGTCTTTTATTTGTGCTCTTTTTAAATTTTTACTGTAGGCACTTAAAGTTATAAACTTCCCTCTTAGAACTGCTTTTAAAATGGGTTGTATCATCCTTTTCTTTTATTTTCAGGAATACTTTTATTTCTTTCTTAATTACACGTTTGACCCATTCATCATTCAGGAGTGGGTTGTTTAGTCTCCCTGAGTTTGTGAAATTATTAGAGGTTCTTCTGGTGTTGGTTTAAGCTTTATTGCACTGTGGTCTGAGAGAATGCTTGGAATTATTTCAATAGTTTTGTATTTGTTGACGTTTGTTTTGTGCCCCAGTATGTGGTTGATTTTGGAGAAAGTTCCATGGGTTGCTGACTAGAATGTGTATTCCTTGGTGCTTGGGTAGACTGTTCAGTAGATGTTGTTAGGTGTGACTGGAACCTCCAACCCCTCCCCCCAGCAGTTCCAACCCAGACTCTCAGGTGCCTGAGAGATCTGAGAGATCTGAAAAAAGAACTGACTTTTTGAATAGAAAAGATCCCCAACCCAGGATTCACAAACAGCTGTAAAAAAGGATTACTTCCTGGCCAGAAGCTTACCTTAAACATCAATCAGATGTCATGGCAATCCCAACCCCCTCCCCTAAAAGCCAGAAGGGAGATGAGGGTTTTTTAAGGCTTTGAGGCTTTGAGGCTTTTGGGCTTTTGGGGCTGAGCTCTCTCTCCCAGGGAGTTAGCTTCTCACACTCTCTCTGAGGGAGCTCCTCCATCCCAGTCTAGAGCCAGGCACATCAGCCCGGTTCCCTGGACTCCCAGCCCCAAGATGGGGGTGGGGGACTAGCATTTCTCCACTCGAAAATGCAGAGAAGCTAGTCCCATCTGGTCTCCTCTTAATTAACCAGTCTCTTGTCTGATGCATCTCTTGAAGCCAGAACCTTACAGATGTCTGTTCTGTCCATTTGATGTATAGTATTGTTTAATTCAGATGGCTCTGTTTATTCTCTGTCTGGTTGACCTGTCTAATGGATACAGTGGTGTACTGAAGTCCCCTACTATTAGTGATTTGTGATTAATCTGTGTCTTAACGTCCTGTAATACTGGTTTTATGAAGTTGGTGCAGAGTTTGGTGCATATATGTTCATGATTGTAATATCTTCTTGGTTAATTCTTTCTTTGATCACAATGAAGTGACCTTCTTTATCTCCTCTGATTAGTTTTGTCAGATATTAGAATGCCAACTCCTCCTTGTTTCTTAGTGCCACTTGCTTGGGATATTTTTTTCTAGCCCTTCTCCTTAAGGTAGTGCCTGTCCTTGAAGGGGAAATGGGTTTCTTGCAGACAACAAAAAAAAATGCATTTTGTTTCTTGATCCATTGAACTAGCCTGTGTCTTTTGACTGGAAAGTTCAGTCCATTGATACAAAAAGTTGTTATTGAAAGATGTATATTGGTTCCTCTCATTTTAATTTCTGTTTGCATTCTTGATCTAACTTTCTGGTTCCCAGTTATATCTTCATTTAGTTTCTTTCTGTTGCCTCCTGGGTACAGTCATTCCTTTCTTTAGCTCTTTGTAGTGCTTCAAGTATTCTCTGAAGAGCTAGACATAAATTCTTTCATTCTATTTATGTCATGGAAGATTTTTCTTTCTCCTTCAACTATAATAGATATTTTTGCTGGGTAACATATTCTAGGTTGACATCTATGGTCATTTAGTACTGGGAATACTTTGGTCCAGGCTCTTCTGTCTTTCATAGTTTGCATTGAAAAGTCAGCTGTAATTCTGGTGGGTTTTTCTTTATATTCGACTTCTTTTTCTTTTGCTGCTTTCAGTATTCTTTGTTCTGTACACTTAATGTTTTTACTGTGATAGCCTGTGGGGAGTTTCTTTTCTGGTCCTGTCTATTCGATATTCTGTATGCCTCTTGTATTTGTATGGTTGTATCTTTCCTTAATTTGGGGAAACTTCTACAATTCTGCTGAAGGTTTGGTTGATACCACTATTCTGAGATTCTTCTTCTTCTGTGCCTGTGATGCATAAATTTAGTCTTTTCACGGTGTCACACATTTCCTGCCTATTCCACTCCTGTGTTTTTTAAAATTTTTCATAATATTTGCTAAGTGTTCCAAATTCTTCAACTTTATTGTCCAGTGTTGATATTTGTTTTCTATTTCATTCATTCTATTGGTGAGGCTTTCTCCTGTCATTTCAAATTGCCTTATTGAGCTTTTCACTTCCTTCTTTATTTCAGCCTGAGTTTTCTTTAACATTTCTATCTCTTGTGAATTCAGTCAGAAGTTTATCCCTTTCTTCTTTTAGTTCTTTGATTTGTTTGTGTGTCCTTTAAATTTGTTGTGTTCTTTGATCATGTTTATGCTCTGTGTTCTGGGTTATCTCTATGAGGGTCTCATTGTAGTGCTCTTGTATGGGAGTAGTGATGTTTGGTGGGATCATATTATTTGGGTTTTTTATAGTATTATATTTTCGTTGTGATCTTGGGCATGTAGATTTCCTTTGTTGTTTGTGATTCTGATGTTGAATTAAAGTCTTTGTATACTTGATGCTACTTGATTATTTTCTTATTGGGTATGAAAAGCTGGTTGGTCAAGGCTTCAGGTTCTCTCTTTTGATTTTATATTAGCAGGACCAGGTGAGTCTAGTCCAGCTGCTCAGGAGTTTCCTCAGAGGCACAAGTTAGGTGAGATCAGATGCTCTCAGGCTCTCTCTTAAGACCTGGGCCCCTCTAGCTATCAGGCACAGCACAATTTGGGAATATTGCTTGGCAGAGGCTGAATTCAGGCTTTTTCAGGCAGCCCGCAAAAGTCTGCACCCCTACTAAAGGGCACAGAAGCCTGGCACTGTAGCAGTGGGAGAGGCTACAGAGGGTACCAGTGTAGGGGGATGTGCACAGTGCGATTTGCAGAGCTCACAGCTAGGCAGAGACAAGAGGGTGGTCCAGAAGTCTGGGGGACTGAGGGTAAAAGTGTGCCTGTGCCCAAGGCTAGAGGGAGAAGATGGTGTGGGACCACCAATAACATTTAATGACTCCACCACACTATCCACTCAACTCTAATCTGAGTATCTGCAAATCCTATTTAAAATTCTGACTGTGATGGATAATGTTCAGTATCAAATTGTCTGGACCCAAAATCACCTCAGAGGAACATTCCTGAGTTTGTCCAAGGAGGGGAGGGTTCCAGAAATAATTAACTGAGGGGGAAGAACCACCTCATGTGAGTGACACCATCTAATAGGCTGGGTTTCTAAACAGAATAAAAAAAAAAAAAAAACGTTGAATATTAGCATTCCTCTGCATCCTATCCACGCATAAGGCAAGCAGCCTTATGTCCTGCTGCCACAGCCAAGAGCAGCTCCCACCACAATTCTTCCCCCACCTTGACACACCTGGGAAGAAGGAGCCTCAGCTGGGAAATTTCCTCTATGGGACTGACCTGTGGGCATGTGTTGTGAGACATTTTCTTGACTGTTAAGTAATGTGGGAGGGCCTAGCTCACTGTGATTGGTGCCACCCTTAGACAAGTGATCCTGAGCTGTATAAGAAAGCAGGCTGAGCTCGGATCAGAGGAGCAAGCTAGTAAACAGTGTTCCCCATGGTCACAGCTTCAGTTCCTGCCTCCAGGTTCCTGTCCTGCTTAAGTTCTTGCCTTAGTATCCTTCAGCGATGACTAGTCACTTGGAAGAATAAGATGCAATAAACCTTTTCCTTCCCAGGCTGGTTTTGGTCAATGCTTTATTACAGCAATTGAGAAGCAAACTAGGGCACCCACCACCATGACAGACATAAACCATGAGCCAAAATAAACCTTTCACCATGGGGATATTGCTCAGATAAGGAGTACTTATCTAGCATGCATTGGGCCCTAGGTTCAGTCTTACAATAAAATCACTACAAACATCCTAGAAAATTGCAATATAGATGTATAGATGACTTTACTGGTGACTTTATAAATAAACTTGACTTAGGTTGCCTAGGAACTATTTTCTTTCATTCTGTGGATAAACACAATTCAACTTAAACTTGTATCACTTAGAAGTTTGTTTTTGTAACTTCTGCAGAGCAGTGCATTTGGAGGGAGTGGTGAGTTAGGGATTCATGCAGGTTAGGCTGCCATCAGACTATTTACATCACTGAGAATGACTTTGAACTCCTAATCCTCCTGCCTCCATCTCCCAAGTGCTGGGATTACAGGTGTGCAACACCATACCAAACTACAGGATGTTTTTATAGCAACTTTACTTAAAATGATTGTGAAGGGACTTTTTAAGGTGAATCAAATATGCTGTCAAACCTTACAGTGACAATTAGAATATACATAATGAAACTCAAACCATAGACTATTTAGTCAGTTCAATTTGGCATTAATTATGTAACAAAATATATTTTCCATAAGAATCTCATTTTGCATATATGATTTTGAATTCTCAACAGTAAAAATTGTCAATGCTGAGACTGGAGAGATGGCTGAGCAGTTAAGAGCACTGACTGCTTTTCAGAGGACCTGGATCAACCCAGCACCCACATGATAGCTAGCAACTCTCCATAACTCCAGTTCCAGGGAATCCGATACCATCTTCTGGTCTCTGTGGGCACTGCACAATACGGGTGCACTTACATGCAGGCAAAACACTCATACACATAAACTAACAGAAAAATAATGTAAATATTATCAGGATTAATTTTCAAAAGACAGCCAAATTTAAGAATATTTATTCAAAATTAAAGTGAAAATGAACCAAAATAGTATATACATAATCTCAATGAATTTTTTATTTCTTTTTTCTATTTAAAATTTTTATTGCTTTTTTTTCTAATAAGTTTTTAATTGAATTTTGGGGAATTTCATACCATACATTTTCATCATAATCAGATCCCTTCTCAGTGTGGTTCATCCAGCTGAAGCCTGATCAATCTACCAAGAGTCTCATGCTTAAAGAAGACTGACTCGCCTCATTTTAGCACTCATAGTTTGGCAGTACTTCTTCAGGTAGAGGTGGGATTTCTTTCACACTTTCCAATATGGATGTTGTAATTTTGTCTGGCTTGAGCTTACATGGGACTTGTACGTACTGTCACCATTGCTGTGAGTTCATATGAGTAACTGACCAGCTGTTTCCTTGTGATCATCTCCCTCGTCTGGTTCTTATAATCTTTCTGCCCTCTCTTCTGCAATGACCCCTGAGCCTTGGAAGGCAGAAGTTTGATATAGATGTCCTATTCAAGGATAAGGAGTCCAAAGTATCTTATTCTCTCATATTGGCCAGTTCTGGGTCTCTGTGTTAATCACTAGCTGTATAAGGAGATTCTCTGCTGAGAGTTGAGAGAGGCATTAATCTATGGGTATAACAATAAGAAATTAGGAGTTGATCTGATACTATATCTATTTAGAAAAATAATGGTTTTGGGCTCTCGAGATCCTATGGTCTATGACCTGTCTAGCCTCAGGTTCCTAGACCTAATATGAAGCCCAGAGCATGGGCTTCATGCTCTGAAGTAGAAGAACTTAAATTCAATTTGAAAGTGGTTGCTTACTCTCCAAATATTCATGCCTCTATAGCATCAGTGGGCACATCTTGCCAGACCAGCTGCGCTGTAGCTTACAGAATTCACAGCTCACTAAGGTTGGTGATAAATTTTCTCATCAGATAGCACGTACATCACCTTCCAAAACTATGAAAGCTAACCAGTAGAGATGAGGCGATGAAGTCAGCATCAGCTTGATTTGCCTTTCTATGACTCAAATATGTGGTGTCTTCAACAATAGGGACTTACCATGAAGTTCTTGTGGGTAATCAAGAGAAGGGTCAATGGTCAGTATTGTTTGAGGGTCTGTGGGACCCCTGATCAACAGCTTCAAAAGAGTAAATTGTGCCTGGCATTGGGCTTTTACGTGGCTAGCCTGTGATCTAGTAGGGCCAATGCCGCCCCCCCATTATAGGTAACTCCCTGTAATCTCTTTTTATAATGTATATGCATATCTTTTTAAAAAGCTTCTATACCGATAGATTTTCATATGGTCTTTTCTAAAGGCCTTTAGTGTCACCACTTGCCACCCCCTCCTCTGCCCCGCCCTCCCGTTCCCCACCTCATTTAGCCCTTCTTGCTCTATCAGTCCCCTTCCTCCCTTTGTATTGCTGTATTCTATGTCCTCTGTGAAGCCCTGCCCCCCACGGATGTTTATTAGATTCCTGACCTACATGAACTTTCATATTGAAACATGCATATTTAGGATTTCAAAGAGAACATCCAGCTATGAGAAAGAACATGTGACCTTTGTTTTTCTGGATCTGGATTACCTCACTGAGAATGATTGCTTCCAGTTTCATCCATTTACCTGTAAATTTCATAATTTTTGAAGAGCTGAATAGTGTTCCATTGTTTACATGTACCACACCCATTACCCATTAATCAGTTGATGGACATCTAGGTTCTTTCCAATTCCTAGCTATTATGAAAATGGCAGCAATGACTATAGAATGAATGGGTATTTTTGTAGTAGGGTAGAGTCTTTGGGTATATGTCCAAGAGTGGGATGGCTGGGTCATGTGGTAGATAAAGTTCAAGCTTTCTGAGGGATATCCACAGTGATTTCCACAGTGGTTGCACCAGTTTGCAGTGCCCCCAGCAGTGGATAAGTTCCCCATTCTCCACATCCTCACCAGTATTTGTCATTGTTTTTTGGATCCTAGCCAGTCTCAGTGGGGTAAGGTGAAATCTCAAAGTGGTTTTGATTTGCATTTCCCTGATGACTAAAGATATGGAACATTTTTAAAGTATTTCTCAGTCATCTGAGTTTCATCTTTAAAAGAGTTCCCTGTTCAGCTCTTTGCCCCAATTTTAATTGCATTGTTTATTTGATGTTTAGTTTTTTGTATTGTTTATATTTTCTAGGTAATATAACCCTCTGCCAGAGGTATAACTGGTAAAGATTTTTCCCATTCTTTAGGTTGCCTCTTCATTTCAATGATCTTTTCCTTTGCTGTACAGAAGTATTTTGGTTTTATGAAATCCCATTTGTCAATTGTTGGACTTAATGTTTGCACTTATAGGAGAATTGCTCAGTAAGTCCTTTCCTGTGCCTATAAGTTTCAGTGTATTCCCCACTTTCTCCTATATCAGATTCAGGGTACCAGATCTTATGTTGAGGTCCTTAATCCATTTTGAGTAAAGTTATGTCCATGGTGAGAGATAAGGATTTTGTCTAGTTTTTTTCAATATACCTATATCCAGTTTGGCCAACACCATTTGTTGATCATGCTGTCCTTTATCCAGTGTGCATTTGTGGCATCTTTGTCAAAAGTCAGGTGACTCTAAACACATGGGTTTAAATCTGGGTACTCAGTTTTATTCCACTGATCAATGTGTCTGTTTTTATGCCAGGATCTTGCTGATTTTATTACTATAGTCTGTACTACAATTTGAGATAAGGGTGGTCGTACCTCCAGCAGTACTTATGTTGTTAAGGATTATTTTGTCTATTCTGTGTTTTGTGTATACATATGAAATTTAAGATTATATTTTCAATCTTTATGAAAAAATTGTTTGGATTTTAATGAATATTGCATTGAATTTGTAGATGTTTTTTGGTTAGGATGGTCTTTTCACAATATTAATCCTAACAACCCTTAAGTATCTTCTTCAGTTTCTTTCTTCAATGTCATAAAGTTTTCATTACACAAGTAATTCACTTCCTTGGCTAGATTTAATCTAAGATATTTTATGGTTTCTAAAGTGATTGTAAGTGGAATCGTTTCCTTCATTTGTTTCTTAGTGTGTTTGTTGTTTGCATATGTGAAGGGTACTGATTTTAAGATGCTAATTTTACATCCTGTTAGTTTGCAGAATGTGTTTATCAGCTCTTAGAGTTTTCTGGTGAAGTCTTTAGGGTCTTTATGTATAGAATCATTCATCTGCAAATACTTTGACTTCTTCCTTACAAATTTGTAACCTCTTTTTTCCTTAATTTGTCTTATTGTTCTAGCCAAGTCAGGAATGGAGAGAGTGAACATCTTTCTTTTGTTCTTAATTTTCATGGGAATGCTTTGAGTTTTTCTTCATTTGGTATGATGTTGGTTGTAGGCTTGTATATTGCCTTTATGATATTGAGATATGTCCTCTATATCCTCAGATTCTCCATGATTTTTATTATGACTAGATGTTGAATTTTTTTCAAAGGTCTTTTCTGCATCTAATAAGATGATCAAGTGGTTCATGTCCTTGAGTCTGTTTCTGTGATGAACTACATTTAGTAATTCATGTCTGTTGAACCATCCCTACATCTCTGGAATGAAACTAACTTGTTCAAGCTAGATATCTTTTTGATGTGCTCTTATGTTGGGTTTATGACTATTGTATTAAGAATTTTTGCATCTATATTCAACAGAGAGTTTTCTTTTTTGTTGGGTCTTTGTCTGGTTTGGGTATTAGAGTAATACTGGCCCCAAAGAAAGATTCTGGTGTTGTTCCTTGCTTTTCTGTTTTACAGAATAAATTGAAGAGTATTGGAATTAGTTTTTCTTTGAAGATTTAATAGAATTCTGCTCTGTATCCATCTGGTTCTGAACTCTTTTTAGTTGGGAGATTTTTAATTACGACATCTATCTCATTGTTTTTTATGGGTCTGTTCAAATTATTTATGTTATCTTGATTTAACTTTGATAAGTTATACACATGTACATATTCATCCATTTCACTCAGATTTTCTAGTATAGAGGAATATAGGTTTTTTTGTTTGTTCATTTGCTTGTTTTTTGGTAGCCTCAGCTGGTCTGAAACTATATAGACCAGGCTGACCTTGCTCTCACAGGGATCCACCTGTCTCTGCTTCCTGAGTGATAAGATTAAAGGCATGCACCATCACACCCAGTTTAGGAATATACATTTTTTAAAGAGTGTCTTTACAGTTTTCTATTTCCCAAGGGTCTGATGTAATGTATCCCTTTTCAAGTATGAGCTTGTTAATTTGGCTCCTGTCTCTCTTTCTTTTGTTTAATTTTGTTAAAAGTTTGTCACTCTTGTTAATCTTTTCAAAGAACCAACTCTTCATTTCATTGATTCTTTGTCTTGTATTCCTTGTTTCTATTTCATTAATTTTGGCCTGGATTTTATTTATCTCTTTTCATCAACATTAGGTGTTGTTTGTTCTTGGTTTTCCAAGATCTTTGGGTGCATTGTTATTTGTTTATATAAAATGTTTCTAATTTCTTTTCCTTTTCTTTTGAGACGTTTCTAATGTTTTAATGTAGGCTTCATGCGATATGTTTTCCTCTTAGGGCTGCCTCCATCGTGTCTCATAGGTTTGGGTCTGTTTTGTTTTCATTTTTATTCAATTCTAAGAATTTTTAAGTTTCCTTCTTTGTTTCTCCCTCGTTCCAGTTTTCATTCAATAATGTGCTGTTTAGCTCCATTTTTCTGTATTTTTCCTATTTTTATTACTGTTGATATATTGTTCTTTCTAGTCAGATAGAACACAAGCTGATATTGCAATTTTCCTAAATTTGTGGAGACTAACTTTGTGTCCTAATATATGGCCAATTTTGAAGAAAGATCCATGGGCTACTGAGAAGAATGTGTATTCTTTGGTGTTTGGGTAGAATGTTCTGTAGATGTCTGTTAGGTTCATTTATTTATAGTGTCATTTATAAATGTCTTTATTTCACATTTGTTTGACTAATCTATTGGTGACAGTGGGGTACTGAAGTGACTCACTATCACTATATTGGAGTCAATCTGTGATTCTAGATCTAATAGTTTCTTGTATGAAATTGTGTGCCTCTGTATATGGTGCATATATGTTCAGGATTCTAATATCTTCTTTAATATGTATGAAGTGACCTTCCCTGTCTCTTGTGATTAATTTTAGTTTGAAGTCTATTTTGTTGGCTATTGCTTACCTATCTGTTTCTTAGTTAATTGTCTGGAATCTCTTTTTCCATCTTTTTACCTTAAGGTGGTGTTGACCATTGTTGGTGCGGTGTATCTCATGGAGGAAGCAAATTGATGGATTCTGTTTTCTAATCCCATCAATCTAGGTCTTTTTACTGGGAAGTTAAGACCATTAATATTAAGAGTTATTGTTGACCAGTGTTTATTAATTCCTGTTATTTTGATGTTATGCTGTTTTCTTAGGCCTCTTTTAGGTGACTGTTCTGCAATCATTTATTTATTCTTTATCCTCTCTTCAGACTGAAGTATTCCATTGAAAATGCTCTGTAGAGCATATTTCCTGAACATAATTTCCTTAAATCTGATTTTATCATGGGAACTTTTTCTTTTTCCTTCAATTACAACTGAAAGTTTGGTTGGGTATTGTAGTCTGAGCTGGAATTTGTAGTCTTTCATGACTTGTATTACATTGGTCCAAGCCCTTCTGACTTTCACAGTCTCCATTGAAAAGTCAGGTGTTATTCTCATGGGTCTGCCTTTATATGGGAATTGCTCTTTCTCACATCTTTCAATGAAAAACGTTTCTTTGTTCTGTACATTTAGTTTTTTAAATATTGGGTGACATGAGGAGTTTTTTTTCTGGTCCTGTCTACTTGGCAGATCTGGGAAAGCTCCTAGATCTGGGGGCACGCAAGGGTCCTAGCAGAGCCAAGATGGCAGGGTGCACAGAGGTGTAGGAGGAAAAAGCCTTGAAATACTGTTTCACAGATTTAGCTTTATTATTTTTAATTATTTGTATGTGTATTTATGTGTGAGCATGAGTATGTGCATGTAAGTGCAGGTGCACTTAGAGGCCGGAGTCATGGGATTCCCTTGGAACTGGAATTACACGAAATTGTGAGCTACCTAATGTGGGTCCTGGGAACTGAGCTCAGGTTCTCTGCAAGAGCAATAAGCACTCTTACGTTCTGAGCCATCTCTCTAGCCCCTGAACACATTTTTTAAATTACCTGTTTAATGTGTATAAGAGTAGGAAGGTAAAATAATTAGCCTGGATGCAGGAGACTGGTGGCTGAGGGCCTGAGTCTACAAGTATGTGGAAGGTGCTAGAAAAACAACTTAGTCCTCCAACTACACCTCCCTGTTCTCATTTCCAGTTCCCAGGAGAGAATATCTGGCCCGACAGAGGTGCCTTCCACCCTGCATCAATTATTACTGTCCATTCTGTACATCCTGAAAACCTTGAAATTGCCTTGCATACATTTTGAGCAACTGTAACTTTGAATCAGCTTTTGAGAATGCCAGAACAAACAGGACGTGCAAAGCAGACAGCTTTCAGTTGCATGTTCCGGTTCTGGTATTTTTTTGTCTATTAGTTACAAGCTTTATAATCATAACTGAAAGATAAAACCGCACATTGTCCTGTCTACCTCCTATCCTACCATTGTATTTGGCAAAGAATCTGTGCACAGGTCCCCTCACAAATATGATTCTCAGGTCATAGACTACCTACTCTTTATGGGACTGGATGGGTCACGGTGTTTTTATGGAACCCTTCTGTTCCCTTGGGGAAGGCCAGATTGACCCGGTGTGGATCATCTGATACTCAACTACACAGGTACATGAATATATGAGGAGCATCCTGGAGTGTGGAACTATGTTCAGCAATTCTTCAGAAGCAATACTCTATTGGGTCCACATCTCAGCTGTTTCTGCAGAAATGTGTGAAATTGATATCAACCGCCTTGATCATTTCCTTCAAACAATGAATGTCACATCATTGATCGTAATTTTCTTGACTCTTTTTCCACAACTTCACACTTCATTGGTAATGTCTGGAACTGTCGATTACAGAGGTACCCTTAGTCACTCTCTACTTCACAAACTCTTTTGTTTTCTATGCAATTTTGCCCAAAAGCCAGGTTACAACTCTGCCTGGCTAATCCATCAGAAATGAGCTGTTGTTTACTTACATGGAATCACCAGAGGAAAAAAAATAAGTGAATATTTTGGGATGTTAGGAAATTGGGATTGGGGTTAGAGAACTCACAACATTTTCAAATTCCTTCACCCTGAGTCAAGATGCAGCTCTCCTCTTTGGCACGAAACTCTTCACTTCATGCCCAACACAAGAAATGTGCTCTTTGGCAGCATTATGCTAAAAAGGCAAGGAATAAAAGAGTAGTAGTAAATGGTGACATCTGGTGGAAGTTCAGGCATTGCAGGGTTTCCAGCTGTTAAAGCCAAGATTCCTCTGTAAATCACTGGTTTGATTAGTTAACGATATCTTTAAAAAAAAAAAAAAAACTAAACTAAAAAGTTGTATAATAAGCATCTTTTTGGTACAAACTTCAATCAAGCAGTAGGATGACATAGTAAATAATCTCTTTGGAATTGCAAGAACTGTTTTGTAAAATTCAAGTCTAAGCTAGATTTCATTCTCTGAGTCTTGATTTTATTATCTATAAAACTTAAAGCAATAATAACACCCATATATAAATTTTAATGAGTTGTTTCAAAAAAACAAATGAGATAAGTATGTCAAAATTCAGATTCATCGTGTTTGTCTACCATGCTCAAGGCTCTGGATTAAATTGTTAGCGTTTGGGGAAAACAATCTACTAAGCTTTAAAAATGTAGGCTCTTTAAAATTAGACAATTTAGCTTTTAAATATTTTATTTATTATTTTTATTTTATGTGTATGAATGTATTGCTTGCATTTATGTAAGTGCACCCATGTTGTGCACTGCCCACAGAGGTCAGAAGAGAGTGTTCGATTCCCTGGAACTGCAGTTGTGGATGGTAGTAAGCTGTTGTGTGGGTTCTGGGAATTGAGCCTGGGTCCTCTAGAAAAGCAACCAGTGCTCTTATCCTCTGAGCCATTTCTCCAGCCCTGACATTTTAGTTTCTTAATGATCCTGCAGCTGTGGGTCTACATCCCCAGTCCTGTGCTACCATCCTACGAGCTCCTGGGAACCAGTATTCTTGGTTTCTAGCCAGCATTTCTCCAAGAGAGAAAGACGCTGCTACTTAGTTATCTCTATCCGGAAGTGGGTCTTGTGCTTACTGGGCACACAGGAAGAGCTCAGTCTACATCGAGAGACCAACTGATTAGTAAGTAAACAGAAAAGCATTGTCTCCCTGCTTCATCCCACTCTGGCTGAAACCTTGATGCACCAGTTTGTTCTTTCTTGACCCCTTCAAATTAAAATTGCTAAAAATCTTCTTTCAAACATCTAATGTGCCTTAATAGAAACTGATGTTACAGATCCTGAATGGTCCCCAAAATACGTAATTTCAAGGCAGTGCCAACCTTCAACTTCCCCAGGAAAACAACCTTTTCAAAATGCCAAGCAAAGCAGCCCAATTCAGCTGCATCCAACTCAAAGAAATCAATGACTGCTGACAAGCTCTCCCAGCAGCCAGGCCAGAAGAGGAAGAAAGCTGGAGAAGGATCAGGCCCTGCATGGCCAAGTGAGGCTTGACAAAGCTCGCTTCATTAGAAACTACTGGAAAAACTACAAAGCCCAGACAGCCTTCCTGAGCCCTTCTGCAAATTGCCCACTTTGAACAGAACAATGTCTTCCCTTGTTCTTGTTGTCTTGTTTGTTGATTTTCAGGCCCTTTCTCTTCTCTCTTGGGTTTGAGTAGCCTTATGGGTTGATGGTCCACTGGGCTGTATCTCCTGCAATACACACATGAATACACAAATGTCTCTAAACAGTTAGATTTATGTGTCTCACAGGCACTTCAAAACTAGAGTGGATTTTTAATCTCTACTGAAACTTTCTATATTTTCCTAATTTTTTAAAGACAGTAAATGGTGCCACCATCCAACCAGCTTCAAACTAGAGCCTTTAGAGCCAATCCTATACTTGCTTTTGTCCTTATTTCACATCTCCAGTCAGCCTTTGGGGTTTTGTCTGTCTATTATCTCTTGTTGAGATCCTGCTCCAAGTTACTCCATATTGGGTAAAACAGTAGTTTTTCAGGCTTTGCCTTGCCCTGAGAGACTCCATTATACAAGCAGCTTTTGATTCCACTTTGAGGACAGAAGATGATTGTGTGCCCTTGAGTGAAGCCAAAAACAACATCATCTATCCAGCAGCACTCATACAGCACAGACTGATAAATTCCTGGTGGTAAAAAAGGGTGCCACCCTATAAATTTATCAGTGTGAACTGAGATTGTAGGGGCCCCTATGGGCATAGTAAAATCCTATTAGGGAAACTAGGCCCAATAACTTCACCGTCAACACTGACTCTCCCTTGGCCTCCACAGCGGCTTCTTTTCTGGAGCTGGTTCTGGGTTCATTATCATATCAATACAGACTCTATATGCATTTCTCTCAGCCCATTTCTGAAACTTGAACTCTACTGTAGCCTCTTTACCTTATATTCCCTCAGTAAACCACAGAGATAGATAAATGATAGATACACAGATACATAGACAGACAAATAGAGTTACTGTGTGCAGTGTGATGTGTGCTATGTGAGTTAATATTAATTAATAATTTAAGTAATTAAGATTGAAATAGAAGAACCTGCATTTATCTTAACCAGAGTACCAAGGTAGTGGGATTATTTCCAAATTACTGTCATTGAAACCACTATACCTTGTAAATTTGTTATTCAAAAACTTCTGACATTGTGGAAAGACACAAACATGTCCATCTATGTTTCTGGCATAGCACATTCATGAAATCTCTTCACCTCCCTCCCATTTAACATTTTCTTGGACCAAGTCATATTTAAATATCAAAAAAAAATTTAATTTAAAAAGTAAAAAAAACTTACCTGCTACAACAGCGTCCCCCCTGGTCTCCCCTCTCCAGCATGCCTGCTTCTAAGTAACAACACAGGGAAGAGAGCTTTCTACAACGTAGTCGTGATCCTATTACATTTTTTCAGTGGCTCATCTACAGCTGAACACTATGCAGATTCTGCGTCTTCCCCTGTCCTCTGGGGGTCCAATTCCAATGACTTTAAATACTATTTTACACTAATGACTGGAATACTTCCAGGTCCCACATTGGTACCCAGAGCTCTACCCTGAGTTTAAGTTTCTTGTTTTAGCTACTTTTCTATTGCTGCGATAAAATATCATGAAGAAGGCAATTTAGAGAAGGAAGAGATTATCTGGTTTATGATTCCAGAGGGATTAGAGTCTGTAATGACAGAGGAGGTGTGGTGGCAGAGGTGGCTGGAGCACAAAGGCCAGGGATTACATCTTCAAACCAGCACAGGAAGCAAAGAAAGACTGGAAATCTAACAAGGTTTAAGAATCTCAAAGCCCACCTCCAGTGATGTCCTTCCTCCAGCAAGGCCACACCTCCCAAAAGCCTCCAGGAATAGCGGCACCTATTGGGGGCAAAATGTCTAAGTCCTTGGAGCCTGTGAGGGACACTCTCATGCAAACCACCACAGCTCTCCTGCTTGGGATAGATTACTTGACATCTCTATTTAAGTGACTCACTGGTCCCTTAAAAATCTGTCTTGGGGATAATTTTCTTAGTTTTCACATTTCATCAAGCCACTCAACTGTTCAAAAGAGGGGAAAAACCCAAAAATTATCTTGTAATTCCTCTTTTTCAGCTTATTCATTTGATTCACCTGAAGTTCTGCTAATTCTGTCTCTAAAACTTATACCAAATTCATTTTTCCACATTCTTATCCCTTTTGCCTGCCTTCATCAGCATCTTGTCTCATCCAGACCAGTGCAAATCCTCCTGTTTCACTCCTTCTCTTTGTCCTACCCCTTCCAGTTCAGTCTAGCACACAAAATATCAGTCAGATCAGAACAGTTCCTTGCTCTCAGCCTTTCAGTGACTTCCTATTGCTTTTAAAATAAATTTAAAATCCTTAAAATGATTCTCTTGCCCCATTTGTTCAACACACTCATCCTACCCTCTGAGTCACCGTACCTCCATGACAGAGGTATTATTTTCTTACTCACTTTGAAGCCCAAGCCTTTAGGGAAAAAAAAAAAAAAAAAAAAAATATATATATATATATATATATATATATGTGTGTGTGTGTGTGTGTGTGTGTAGGAGACATGCAATAAATACTGTTGAAAGAATAATTACAGCAGGGTGTAGGTGTGTAGGTTTACATATTTGTAATACCAGCATTTGGGAGGCTGAGGCTGAAGAGTTCTAAGTGTGAGGCTAGCCTGGGTTACATATGGAGACCTTGTTTTAAAAAAATGTATGTTTCTACCCTTCTTACACCGGTCTTTGATTCTGCTTCTGTTTTAGTATTTCTTTCTACTTCCCTGTATTATACTCTGTGTTTCACCAAATACTGGGAGAAGAATTACACTAGTCAAAATGTGCTGCAGGAACATTCTGAATAGGAGCAGCAGAAATCAGAATGACAGGCCTTCAAGAGAGAGTGAAAACTCAGTGACAGAATGAGGAGTGATGGACCCTGCTGCGCTTGTCCTTTGTCCCAGAACAGTCTGGAGGCTTACGTACCCAGAAGTGCTCCTTTTCTTTCATTTGCTTGTTTGTTTGCTTTTTCCCTTGCTTGTTTGTATTTTCAAGTCAGATATGAACTCAGGCTTTGCACATCTTAGGCAAGTGCTCTACCATTGTTAATCCCCAGTCCCTGGAAGTTTCATTGCAGTGAAATAGAAGTAACATAAATCTCACAATTCTCACCATTTAAACTATGTGATTCAGTGGCATTAGATCCATTTATAATGTTCTATACCCATTACCACTGTCTGTTTCCAGAACTTTTTTCTTCCCAAACAGAAATCCTATGACAATCCATGAATAACTTCATTCTCCCAGTTCCTAGCAACCTCTATTTTACTTTTTAAATTTTATTTCTTTTTATTTTATGTGTATGAGTATATTTCCTGCATGTATGTAAGTGCACCGGATCATACGGTGTCTGCAGAGATAAAGAAGAGGGCGTCAGATCCCCTGGAACTGGAGTTATGAATGCTGTTATCCACCATGTGGGTGCTGAAATTCAAACCGCACTCTTCTGCCGGTGCTCTTAACCACTGGGCCAACTCTCCAGCCCTCTATTTTATTTTTTGTCTCTCTGAATTTGCCTATTCTTGATACCTCAAATAAATGGAGTCTTAGAACATCTGTCTTTCTAGATCTAGTTTCTCTCAGTTAGTGTAGACTTTTCAAAGTTCATCCATGCTATAGCAAGTATGAGAATCCCATGCTCTTTACAAGTGAATAATATTTGCATGCTTATAGTTCATTCCTCCTCTGAATATTTACTGAGCATATTATTATGGGTCAAGTACTGTTTAGGGCACTATCAAGACAACAAAAGACAAAATAACTATTAACTCCTTACAAATAAACTTCTTACACAAGTACTTATATATACATGTGTGTGTGTGTGTGAGAGAGAGAGAGAGAGAGAGAGAGAGAGAGATAGCAGCAAGTGCTATGAAAGACAACATTACTGTGGGAACAACTGTGTAGGAAGAGGAAACTTTAGAGGCAACTTTAGTGGGAATGTTCATTTCTATGGTAAGGTTTTAGGATTTACTCTGAGATGAGAAGTCAATGGAAAGTCTACCCAAAGTAGTTTAATCTGGCCCATGTTTCAAAGATAACTCTGGGTTCATTATTAAAACCAGACTATGAAGGAAAACAGGAATAAGTCAAGTTTACCCAGATAAATACAATCAGTGTGTGTGTGTGTGTGTGTGTGTGTGTGTGTGCGTGCATGTGTGTGTTGAGAAGATTTATTTTAAAGTATTGATCAGACAGTTGAGAAAGCTGGCAAGTCTGAAGTCTGTGGGACAAGCCAGGAGGTTGGAAATTTAAGTAAGAGTTGATGTTGCAGTCTTGATTCTGAAATCTGCATGACTGGACAAGCAGGCTGGAAATGCAGACAGGGTTTCTATGTTGCAATCTGAGGGCAAATCTGTTTAGACCTCTTCTCAGCTCCTCATGGCTCACTAGCAATCTTTGGCATTGCTTAGCCACCACACATCATCCTGATTTCTGTCTTCATGACTGTGACATTCTCTCTATCTGCACGGACAGGTCCACATTCCCCTTTTCTAATGATACTACTCATTGGCATAAAGCCATCCTATTCTGGCATGGCCTCACCTTAACTAACTACATTTTCAATAACTCAATTTCCAAGTAAGGTCATATCCTGAGGCACTGGGGATTCAAATTTCGGTATATAAGTTGGGAAGGCTGCAAGTCAACTTTTGCAAGACAGAGTGATCTGTGAATCAGACGAGCCATTGGACCAAGCTAGTAAGTTTATAAGAGATAGTCAGGAGACTTGGGGTATGGCCCAGTGATGGAACACTTGCCTAGCATGTACCATGCCTTGTGTTCAATCTCCAGCATCAAGGAGGTGGGTGGGGGGTGAAGTCAAGAATATGCCTTTTTTAAATCTAAGCAGAGATAATCAAGTTGCAGTGACTCTTCCTTAAGAATCTAACACCTATGCTCTTCATTGCGCCTTATTCTTTTCCTAAGTGCCTCTCCTTCAATTAACCCCTGCTTGTAAGATCTGGTTTGAAAAGATGTCCTTTAATAAATTCAAACTCAGTTTCAAAAGAATAAAAATAACCAGATTGCCATTTACTGATGTGGTGAAAACTTCAGCAGGAGAAGGTGGAGGGGATCAAGAGTTTGTTTTTGGATATTGTAATGTCCACTTTTGTGAACTAATAGAATAGAGATCTATTTGGCTCCCAGTACTGGCAACTGAAAAGTCCTGGAGCAGTAGTGGCAGCACCTGCTTCAGATATAGTGAGGGCCTTCCTGCTGCATGGGAACGTGACAAGGGCGTCACATGACAAGACGGGGTGAGTAGGCCAGAAAGAGCCCACTCTCATAACCTTAGCTATGGAGATACCCATTAATCCATAAGTGAAAGCAGAATTTTCACGGTCAAATCACTTCTGAAGGTCACACCACTGAATGCTATTGTAGTGGGGACCAGGTTTCTAACTCATGAGCTTTTGAGTGGTTTCTAACTCTTGAGTTTTTAGCAACACGTTCAAACCAGAGGAGACATGATGAATACCCAAACAAAGGACCATCTCCTATCCCCAGCCTTTCACTTAGTTACTAATGCTGCAGACTGGCCCGTTTTTTGAAAGAAGTGGGCAGAGAGAACCTCCGAGTGTTGCTGTTCCCGCTCTTGTGACACCTCAGTAGTTCACTTCCGGTCCACTCTCACTTCTGCCCCAGTCCCTTCCCATCATTACCTCTATTGTGCATCTCTCTATGACCTCTCCATATAAGTCTTAGGCATAAATACATTGTAAAAGTCATTAAATAATGTGTGAAGTCAAAACTAATAATGAGCTGTAGAAATACTGTTTTTAAAAAGTGAGAGTCTAAGTGAGACTAAACAGACTCATGTTATTAATAGTTGGGTGGTCCTCAAATTAATAATAATCTGTAATCCTAACAGCCGTTTGTTCATCACCACCTTCCAATCCACATGATTTCTGTCAGCACAGGAGAAGATTTGCATTTGTAGGTCTTGATCGGTGTCTGATAGATCCTTGGGTCCTAGTTGGAGAGTGATGTCTCCAAATAACAGAGAATAAAAATGTATAATATAGCTAAACCACAGTAAAATAGAATTTTATAAAGCTTGGGAGAAAATAAACCATTTCATAAAGTTAAATCTAATTTCAAATTCTGTGCTGTGATTTTTTAAATCTGCAGGTGCTCAGCGTGTTTTAGAAAAGGGATAGTTTAATTCTGCTATGGATGTCTCCTTTGTGGTGTGGTGCTGTTTCAGTGTAAAAGAAGAGTCTTCAATCTGCCTGGGAAAGCAGGAAGGCATTGCTTACATTGTTTTGAGTGTTGGTTTTCTAGTCTGCAGAAAATCACTTTGGTTGCTGTTTGACAGCCAACAGGATTAATTAGGGAAGTCACTATTCAGTCATTAGAGTGCCCCTATGTCTTTCGGGTCCCTAAGGATGGGTGCTTTCAGCAGTAGGAAGTGTATGATAGTTCCATTTTGTGATCAATGTTATTCACACTTACTCCTCAGACTGCCATTCAGAATCTGACTCAAAAGGCAGACAAGGCCCTCTCAGTGCAGCTGGGTCTACAGGTCTCTCCTAGGTTAACTTTTCTCAGATTGAATTTATGGTTACGTTAATACTCTGTAGTTCTCTCTGTTCTTGCTACTGGGGCCTATGGAAGCCAGTGGATCCTTACCCCACACTCACCATGCTTATAATGCCTGCTTAAAGAATGGCCTGGTCCCAGCCAGGTGTAGTGGTGCATGCTTTTAATCCCATCACTCAGGAGGCAGAGGCAGTTGGATCTCTGAGTTCAAGACCAGCCTGGTCTACATAGAGAGTTACAGGTCAGCTGGGGCTACAGGGAGACATTGTCTCAAAATAACAAAAAATAAACAAATAAAAGAATGGCCTAGTTCCTCCCACCAGGCTCACAGAGCAGGCTCCCAGAGCAGGAGGTCTAGAGTCGAACCAGAGGGCAGACCAGTCCAGGTAACACAAATGGTGCATGTCTCCAGTCTGTTGGCTTCTCTGGGAGTCTTGGGAATTTGATTCTGCCTGAACATTTCCACAGCTTCCCTCAGAAGAGTCTCTGTGTTGAAGCAGAGACCAGAGCAAAATGCCCAATGAGGCCTGTCCAAAGAAGGGGCATGAAAGTGACTTGGGAAACAAGGGGAGAAAAGAGAAGAGTTGGGTTACAGGTTCTCACAATGTGATTTGGAAACAGGAGCTGAGAACGCCTGTCTCTTCAAGCTTCTTCAACCCCTTTGGCATTCTGCATGCTGAGGTCTTCACTTTCAGCCTTTTCCTCACCTTCATTCAAACTTTTGTGCTACAGCAAATAGCAAAGGTCGTGAGTGGGTTCAAAGAGTAGGTCACTGGGAACAAGCCAGTCTCTTAGCTTCTTTGAGTAGGGTTCCTGCCTAACAGCAGATGTCCTCCTAAATTCCTCCACTCCTGGCTACTGGCTGGCTCTGAGAGGACCCTGTGGCCACTCTGCCCTCGGGGGCCTAGGAGTCAGTGTAGCAGCGGCGCACAGTCCTAGATAGCTGAGGATAAGAATCATCCAGGTCCTGTTGCACAGTGCTACCAAGCCTGTTGGCACCATATAAACTCTGCCCTCTCTCAACACACATGCACTCCAACTCCCAGCCATGGAGGAGTCCCCGGCCTCTTCCTCTTCCAAGACAAGGCAGCACTAGGTCTCTGGGTACCATTTGAGGTCTCTTGAGTTTTCAAAATGGCCTATTTGCCCTCCACGAGTAAGTTGTCTGCACTTTTCCAGAAGTCTTCAGGGCTCCCTCCATCCCTTAAATTGACCCTGGCAGAAGGCAGGGGAGAGAACATATGAACTCAGAGAATGAAAATTCTAGAATGACCCATGCCCCAGGAAAATGTGATGAACGAAAGCAACACAGTGTGAACTTACTTGGAAATGCAAACCGAGCACCACTCTCCTGGGCTGTGCATACAAAGGACCTAGAGACAAACCCGCCAAGGCTCGGCGGCTTCCCAGAAAAGGCCTCATGAATGAGAATGGGTTGCTAGGTTTCCTCCCTCCCTCCCGACAATCCCTTCCCACAAGACTTCCACCGCGGAAAGAAAACAGGCAGGCGGGTGACTACAGAGCAGGGAACCTCGCCAGGCAGAGGCCCCAGAGGACGCCCGCGGCCGCTCCCTCCTTCAGGACCCTGGAGAGCGCCCGCCCCACCCCCCCCCCGGACCCATGCCTAGCAGTCCCCAGAGCGCTCCCTCCCGCGCCCCATCGCACTCTCTTTTATTCCTCGCTTCCCGCCCCCACTTTCATTTTTCTTGGCAATCATCATCACTCTTTTTTTCACTGACAGATTAAATCGTTTTTGTGTTTTGCTTGAGGGAGGTGTTTGGATTGGATGAGTTACGTTCCGGTTTGTAACTAAAATGAAGCACCGAACTCTCATAGATGAAAGCCTAAGGCGATTGGCCTTCAGAAACCACTAACTAGGCGCAGCGTGCACGCACCTGTAACCCTCTGCACTAGAGAAGCTCAGGCAAGAGAGTGAAGTGTAAGATCAACCTGGGCTACCTAGCAAGACAGTATCTACACAAACACAATTTTTTAAAAAAAATTCCCCTTGAGATTAAGAAATTGTTCCTTTCGACAATCCTACTTTGTTGTTGTTGTTGTTTTTGGTTTTTGTTTGAGACAGGTTCTCACCTGGCTGGTGCTGACCTCAAATCCACTAAGCGGAAGATGACCTTGCCCCCACGTCCTCAGTGCTAGGATTATTGCCAAATGCTGAATTCAGTATAGTATATACTGCATACTAGCCAAGCACCCTACCCAATGAGCTACATTCCCAGACCTATCTATTAAACATCCTAATTCTCCCACTAAGGCAAGAATAATTAAAGTGCAAAGATTATTTTTAAAGCCACTAAGTTCATCTTTTATTTTATAAAGTAGGTAAACTCGAAAATTAAAGAACTATGGTTTGTCAGTGACATGCTTATTTCTATAACTCTTGATTCTTCTTAACTTAAAGATTCCCAAACATGACTTTTTAAAAACTTTCCAAGGAGAAATATACTTTGGCCTTTATCGTCTTTGCTTAAGTCTCCTGGAGAATAAGTGGAAGGTGGAAGGCCTCCCAGAATAACATGGGCACATGGAGTTCACACAAGACCCTTCAGTAGTAATACAATACTAAGTCCTGGTCTCTCTGCCACTAAAGAGCAAGGCCTTGACCACACCCCACACCCCTCGTCTAAGGTGGATCTGGCATTCCTCAGCCAGCTGCAATTACCATCCACTTCTAATTATCCCAGTGGAACCTGGTAGCCAAGCCCATCACCACCTCTGGTAGGTAGAGGTCTGGTGGAAAAGGGAAATTGGAGGGGTTCTGGTGAGGAAAGAGAAGAGGAAAGGTTGGAAAGGTGAATGAAGATGTAAACAGACCCTCGACCCTGGCAGGCCACGTTCAAAGTCCGTCCGAATTCCCAGGGTGTTAACATGCGCATTTTGATGCAGTGGGTTAGCTTGGGAACACAGGTTTTGTACTTCAAAGTAGCGACTAGGTACAAGCAACCTACCTGCTACCACACCTCTGAGTAACACAGCCTGGCGGGCGGGACCTAACTTTGCCATCACCGACCTTCTCTAGCGCCCCCAAAGTAACTTCTCAAAATGCTAGCTTCATCTAGGCACCTGGGCGAGAAGATAACCTTGTGTTGGTTTTGTTTCCCTCCTTCCCGCACTTCCTATCCTTCTGGTCCCGACCCTACAGCTCCCAGACTGGCCCGCTGTCCCGAAGTTGCTGGGTCTCCTTTCTAGCCTGCTCTCCAGTCTCACGCGGTTCTTCTCTAATCTTCTCCGGCGAACCCCTCCCGAGACTCCCCTGTGGCTCCCGGACTTCTCCCTTCGGCTTCCCGCCTTGCCTGACGGCCGGCTCTCTCCAGTGCACAAGAAGCTGCCCCAGGGTCTCCTGCTCCTACTCGCTACATGACAGGCACTGTCAGGCGGACCCTTAGAGGGTCGCCCTCTGAGGCTGACCCATTGGGCCGCCGAACCCAGAGAAGAGGACCCAGCACCCGGCACAGTTCGGCGCGGTCGGTGAGTACTGTGCTTTCCGCCAAGCCCACCCCCGGCTTCACGCATGCCAGCCTGTGGCCACTCTTTCTAACCCGGACTGACCCAGTCCATCCCGGGCTGGCACCGAGAGGATGAAAGGTTGGCACACAGTTGGGCACATTGGAGGAAAGGACGCTTTCGGCTCCTTAACACTCCCCACCCGCAGAGGCACTGGGTGCTGGTCCCCTCCCCCGAGCCATTCAGCCTCTCTCTAGGGTCGCTGGAAGCGTGAGGAAGGCCTCCTCCGCCTCCGAGCGAGCTGCTTTTCACTCTTCGCTGCTCTCCCACTCCTCGGAGCCTCCCCCAGACCGCGCCCCCGCCCTCCGCTAGGCTCGGCTCCCACTCCCCTGCCCTCTCTGCAGGCGAGGGAGGAAATGACGTGATGTTATTTTTGTGTCAGGTCAGTTTGCAGCTTCAGTTTTAGCCCTCCAAGCTCAGGAGCCCTGCCCCAGCAGCCCAGTCCCGGGGACGCACGGCGATCCCCCGGAACGCGGGCTCTGGGCGCCCTTGAGACTGGGCGCCGGGTTCCTAGGCCGTGCGGGGCTTCCCTTCCCACGGCCTGCGAAGTCCCCAAGAAAGGGACAGCTGAGGGACTAGGCGAGAGCTCAGCCGAGGCTTAGTTTTTTCTGCCTTGCCAGCCGCCAGGTGGGGCCACCCGGCCGTGCCAGGCCCTCACCCGCTGAGGACCACTTTCTCCCGAGTGAGGACTTAGGGAGGAGGCTGCGAGGGGAGGTGCAGAGACCGAAGTCAGAGGCACTCAGGGCAGAGAGACGGTAGAGGCTGTCCTGCGGAGGCGGCCCGAGACCCGCGCGACTCTGGGGCCCACCAGCCACCCCGCTCCGCCCGCCTCCAGCTCTTCCCTCGGCTCGCTCCGTTTCATTCACGACGTCCGAGCCCTCACTCCTACACACCCGCTCAGCCCCCGCACGCAGAGGCTGGGAGGAAAGGAGCGCGCTTGGCCTTTAAAGCTCGCTCTGCGCGCACTCTGTTGGAGGGACCGGAGGAGAGGAGCTGAGGCCAGGCACAGTCTCACCGCGTGGGGACTAGGGAGTGCCCCGAGCCCGCGCGCCGCCACCAGAGGGAGGCAAGCCCGGGGATCGCCCAGCACCGGGAAAGCGAGCGAGGGGGCGGAGAGGAGGCATTGCTGGGAAGGAAGAGGAAGGGAGCAGAGCGCGGGAGGCCTAAGTGAGGGAGGCTGGTAGGGACCGGCGGGGGAGAGCGCTCGCAGTCCTGGTCCTGACTGCGCTCGTATCGCAGTAAGACTCAGGCTCGCCCGGGACTGATGCGCACTGCCAACGGAGGCCAGCCGGCCGGAGCTTCCCCGCCTGCGAGCCCGGTGGACGCCGGCAGCGTAAGTACTCGGCTTCCTCAACGTCCCCATCTTCGTCGCCCTCGCAGACTCTCCCCGCGGCCAGGAACTGGGAAGTGGGGGAAGCCTGCGCGCTAGACCGGATCTGGGGCTCCCTCCCGGGCCGGAGTCCTAGCGGGTCGGTCGCCCCCTGGGTTATTCAGAGAGCGGGGTGTGGGCTTAGGGCGTGTCGGTGTCGGAAGGAGGACTCGGAGATTGTGGGAACAATTTCTGCTGGATCCACCAAGCCGCGGGCGCGGTTCTGCCTCTGCTTTCTATCTCCGGGTCTGGGACCCGGCGCAGGACGCGAGAGTCGATTTATTAAGGTGTAAAGTGCCATCCACAGCATTTTGGGGAAGTCTAGGCGAGTGAACAGCGGGTGAGGATGCTCTAGGGCGAGCGCCCGAGGCCGGCAGATTGAGCTCAGGTGGGTAGGAGGTGGCACCCCTGAAACGCAGTACCTCCCTTTCGGAGAAGTGCAGCTCCGGCAGCCGGAGGATCCTGGCGCGAAATGGGCGCGCGCCCCGCATCCGGAGGGGCCGCGGTCTGCGATTGCCAGGACTATGTGCGCTTGGAAACTGAGCAGAGAGTACTGTCCCTTAGGGTTTCTGCGCTGGGGTTTCCCTTGAACCTGCCCGGAGCTCAGTGTTCCACCCTCGCAATTGTGAAGTTGGAACATGCGGGGCGCTAGGCTGCGGTGAGGGTGGGAGTGCCGAGAGGCGGGTCGCTCCGCTGCGGGATGGTGGGCGACGGAGAGTGGGTCTGGATCTGCCGTCCTCAGGACTGGGGGAAGTGGGTGGGCTAGGGATCTTTGGGGAGGCAGAAGGGTGGGCGCCTTCGAGGATCTGGGAGAGTGTGGACACCCCGCCCCTCTACCGCGGGAGAATAGGCTGGGAACCCGCTAGAAGAGGAGGCGCGGGCAGATGGGCATCAGGAGAGAGAAAGGCGCGCGCTGCAGCCTTCCCGTCCCGGGAGAGTGGGAGACTGAAAGTGGGTGCTGGGGAGGCGTGTGCGAGCCCCGCGCCCTACACCCCCCCGGGGGAGGGGCTCTGGGAGAGGCGGCGCCCTGGGGCTGGGAGGGTCCGGAGCCTCCGGGATTCCACATCCTCCAAGAAAACCTGAGCGAGGGGTCTCGGCCACAGAGGAACACCCACCGCCCCCAGCCGACCGGTCTGGTGGCGGGTGACGCGAGTTCCTGCCGGGCAAGGAGGGGAATTCCGGCGCGAGCGGCCGCTGCCTGCGCCCGGGGCGGTGCAGTGGGTGAAGAGAGAAAGTGGTGGTGCCGGGTCCCTGTGCTGAACCGGAGTGCAGAAAGGAAAATCACTCTTCGTTTCCAGAGTGCGGCCGAGCCTGTCGCTCTCTGTGGGTCGCCACCGGAGCCTGTGCTGTCAGCGCTAAGGATAGGCCCCATCCAACTCGTTAACTGCAGCATCCACGCCTCTCACACACCCCCTCCGCTGCTTGGGCAGCCCGTGCCCCTCCTGCGGGCACAGGTGGCAGGCCCTGGCAAGGCTTCGCGCCATTCCCATCTAGTCGTCCATATAGTGGAATAAACCGAACGAGGGTCCAAGTTCACCAACGGGTCTGAGTTCCTCAAGCACATTTGTGGTATGATGACACTATCTTTAAGTGCTTTAGTCCAATCCTAACTTGAAATTTACTGATTTTATTTTCCCCAAACCTACTTTATAGAGTTTCATTCTGTTTATCTTCAGTTCATTGTATCTTGAATCAGTAATGCATGTAAGAGGCCCACCTGAAATATGTAACTGTGGGCTCAAATCCCAACCAAACAGCGTGACTTGAGAAGTTACCTAACCTCTTGGTTCCTTGGTTTTATCATCTTGTAAGATGGAGTAGTGGCTGGCATTCAATAAATTAATACAGTACAACTCATATAATTGCCTAGCACAAACTATGCAAAAGCGGCTCATAGTGTTTTTATTATATTGATGCTACTTGGCTTAGTGGAACTCAAAATATAAATACTCCAGGAACATCTGAGTATAAATTCAGAATCCCAGCTCCTCTGAAGGGCTGAGAGACAAGAATGTAGAGTTCGAGTCCCGCTGAACTACTATTGAGATCCTGCCTTATATATATATGCATATATATATGCATATATATATAGAGAGAGAGAGAGAGTCAAGAACAAGGTACATATTGTGTATGTGATATAAAGAGTAAACTAAGTGCTGGAGAGAGATGGCTCAGTGGTTAAGAGCACTGGCTGCTCTTGCAGAGGAGTCGCAGCACCCACATGGAGCCTAACAACTGTCCATAACTCCAGTTCCAAGGAATCGGATTCCCTCTTCTGACCTCTGTGGGCATTGCACAACACAGATGCACTTACATCCATGCAGGCAATGTACTCATATATATTAAAAAAATAAAGAGTAAACACACTGAAATGGGTGTCATCAAAATTATAAAACAGTAAATGTTTTCTCTCAGTATTGAATTTTACAATGCATTCTCTATCACATGGATCCTCTTACTTGAATAACTATGAGACATTTGAATGCAGGCGTCAAACAGAATTTTAAGAGAATTCTTACTCTAAAAAACAATGGTACTGGTGAGATGTCAGAGTGGTGCAAGCCTGAAATCCTGGTTTGACCCCGAGAACCCATGAACCTATGTAAAGGTGGAAGGAGAAAGCCAATTCCACAGATTCGTCCTGTAATGTCCACATGAACCATACCATGAGCACGCTACACATCACATACACAGTAATAATAATAGATGAATGAAAATTTAGAAATAGTTCGCTTTATGTGGGTTGGGGATGTAGCCAAGTTGGTAGAGTACTTGCCTATCATGCACAAAGCATGGGTTCCATCCCCAGCACTGCATGAATCCTGTAGAGTTGTCCACGCCAGTTATCTCAACACTTGGGAGGTAGAGGAGGAGAATCAGGAATTCAAGGTCATTCTCAGCTACATAACATCTTAAAGACAGCCTGGACTATGCAAGATCTTGTTTCAAACAAACAAAAAACAGTTCACTTCATAAAATGGTTGCACATTTTAAAAACACATTGTCACAATTTTTATAGAAAAATCCAGTATCATCACTAAAATGATGTAGTGAGTCTATTGTATTTAAGAGTTCAGAGACTTACTGTAGGAACCAGAAGGACACTGAAATCACTAAACATTTTACCCCAATACATTTATTATATTAAAAACTAAAGCAATGGCAGTCTAGTTACTTACTCTACCTTCTTCGCTTTCCAAAGAAGGAAGCATTCAGAGAGCTTAAGAGGCCAGCTACTGAGGGGCTGAAACAAGTTGGAATTCTGACTCAGTGCCCAGAGTTGTGACGCTGCATTGATGATTTGTGAACAATTTACAAACAATGAAGACGGCCTATAGAAGGAAAAACATCTAAGGGGTATTCGAGCTCTAACATCCAGAAAGACTAGACCAAGCCATAAAGGCTTGCTGTTGCCTTCAAAGGTTTGTTGTCAGGGTCCTTGATGTTATATAAGACTTGGCCAAATGACTTGCCTTCAGTGGCCTAAGGTCAGAGGGCAACAGACACAGAGCCAGCGTTAGAATGAAGGTCCCACTGGGGGATGCATTCACTTGCATATTCTATTAATCCCTTCAAGCAGTTTTATATTAGAAATCATGTTCAAACGTTTATTACGTTTTTTTAAGTCTCTTTCCTGCTGGCTTTGAAGGTCATTTCTCTGAGAAAACCTTTTAGGAAAAGCCTTCAGGATTACACTGAAGATTTTATGCTTTCAGATTTTGTGTACTAGAAAGTGAAAGAGAAAAACTTTCTTATTTTAATGTAATAGCTTAGCTCATGATGTTAAATGTCAGTTCTTACATTCTGACAGTGATTTCTACGATTCTGTGGAGCCATGTTCACTTTCCACAGGCAGATGTGGATGACAGCTTAAAGGTGCAACTCTCCCTTGAACAGTTTAGCACTTAGATGGCTGAACTTTACAAGGGGTGGAGCTCTTCTGTTCCAAAGTCTTTTTTTAAGGAACAGTGTGTTTTCCAGGGAAGGTAAAATTTTTAGGAATTGTTCCCACATCCTTGAGGAAGGAGATCATGGTTCTTTTCAGTATGTGAGGTGACTGAACATGTTGCCCTAGACTTTGCATCTCAGGATACCTACCACATGTTCTTAGACAGAAATAAAGGGTATCAAGCTGGGAGTGACTTTCTAGCATGGTCCCAACCCAGTTTGGCAGAACTGAATTTTGAAATCACATGTGTCAAGTCAGGTCCCAGAACTATTATCATGTGAATCATTGTCCCAGTGCAAGAATCTTCAAGTTGGTTTTTAGTGTACCACCAGGTGACTCACTATGTGAGCTCCTATTCAAATAAGCACAGTGTCACTCAGCAACTAATAGATTCATTCTGAGTCACAGTTTAGCATTTAGTACAATAAGCGTGAGTCACTGACTACCAGCACTGTCTGAGATGGTCCCTGAATGTTACCTTGAGCTGATAGCTTGAGAGCTCAGAAGCGGCTGCAGGGGGTGAATCAGTCCTAGTAGGATTGAATGGGCTCCAGCGGAGGCCATTCACAATCAAGTTTGATGGCACTGAGTGCTCAAGGTGATATTACATTGTTAGAAATTCAAATAATAGATTACCAGCTGATTTGATTCTAGCTGTTTGCATGGGGAATCATTTATGAAAAATAAGTAATGTGTTGAGTTGCCCCTGCAGTGATATTTCACATGAATTATTTCCAGAGTTATTAAAGCCAGTTGACCTTTCTGATTTCTAGTTCTTAATTTTACTCTAAAATGAAAAGTCCTTTTCAAATCTGTATTTGTATTTGCATTTAGGACCAAGGCATCTCATACAGAGTTAGTTACATAGAAGTTTGACTTAATGACGAACTGGGCTGTGCATATACATCTCTATCTAACAGTGAGGAGGAGGAGGCCTCAGATCTGGTTTGCCCTCGATTATGCCTTTCACCGAGCAGTTCACAGCTACAGTATACACGTGGGTGTGGGTGTGTAGGTGTGGGTGGATGTAGGTGTGGGTGTGTATGGTGGGGATCAAACCCAAGGCTTCAAATATATTAAGCAGTGATCTATTACTAAGCTATACGCCTAGCCCCAAATGCAACTTGTCTGTCAAAGGTGTGTGTGTTGTAAATACCATCTTCCAGTCTGTGGCTTGCCTTTGAACTCTCATTCCATAAGAAACACTTCTAATTCTTCTAGGGAAATATGGCTAGAATCAGTACCAAGGCTTTAGAAACAATCCTGCATCCCATTTCTTGACTAACCCTATAAATGACTTTGATAACTCAGGGCGAAGTGATAATGAAGTTTAATGAACTAGTAGATTTCTTAATGTGCATAGAAGTCTTGTTGATAATTAGTGCCAAAGAAGTTATTATCCATGGAAACAAGATTCGACTACTGTTTAAAAGTACATGTAAGGGTTAGGGATTTTGCTCCGTGGTACAACACTCACCTGACAAGAGCAAGGCTCTGTGTTTTGCCACCAGGCCGGAAGAAATTATAAAAGTATATATATATTTTTTCTTTATTCATCTTTCTTGGGTTTTTTTTAAAAAAGGGTCTAAGTTTTGTCATCCTTTTGCCTGAGTGTCCTAAGTACTGAAATTACAGGCCTGTACCACCATGCCTGACTTATTTATCTGTCATCTAAGAGTTCCAAGAGAAACTCAGATCCATAAGCAATACCAGTTGCCTTTGTGTTTTTATAAGTTTGTTTCTGGTAATATCCTGGACTCTAATTCATACATTGGCTACTCTGTAGAAAGGTATAGACATTTTGCATTTAATGAAGGCTTTACACAAAGAATTTAATTCTTTCTGACTACAATTTCTGGAAAATTTGAGTTATTAGGCATCTTTAATAAAGCAAATTTTAAAAAATTGAAGTACAGCTTCTATATAAGTTTGCTAGGCTCAATGAGGCATTATTAGGTACTTTTGTGAAATTCATGATTGATTTTAGCGTTGTTGACTTGAGTTATAACTTCCAAGTCAATAGACGTGTTTTAAGAGGTCAGCTTAATATTGACACTCAAATGCAAACTCTTAAGAAGCCCACTCTTGGGCCTTAGGTATGTTCTGTCCTTTTCCTAAGCATCTTTTTCCCTGCCTTAATGCCTGTGCTTAAATCTATGTTAAAACTGTTTCATAATAAATATCAATTTTGCATAATACTGAAAAAACAAGAGTTTACCTTAAATGTATGTAAGTATGCTACATTCTAACTACCATGTGGAACAGGGCTTCCTAGCCTCTGTGCTCCTCACGTTTCTGTGAGGGGCTGCACAGTGTAGCATTCTACAATGTGCAGCATCTCTAACACACACCCGCACCTATAGAAACCTTCCCTGGACTTGCAACCAAAAATGTCTCTAGGTATTGCCAGAATTCCATGGGGTGGAAAAGAAACCTGCTTGAGCTCAAGATATAGAATATTTTAGGGCTGAAGCAATGGTTTAGCAGTTAAGACCTCTTACTGTTTATGCAGAGAACCCAAGTTCAGCTCCCAGCACCTACATGACATCTCACAACTGCTTGTGACTCCAGCTCTAGAGGATTTGATGCCCTCTTTTGGCATCTGTGAGTACAGCACACATGTGGTACACTAAACTCATGCAGGCAAAGAACTCAAATAAATAAATAAATAAATAAATAAATAAATAAATAGAAAGACTTTCAGTCCCTTATCTGGTAAAATACTACCTTATTTCCTCCCTGTAGCCACAGCTGCACAACCCGCCTGAAACTTGCTCTGTAGAACAGGTTGGCCTTGATCTCACAGACACCTCCCTGCTTCTGCCTCCAGAGTGCTGGGATTAATAAGGCTTGGGCCACCATGTCCTGCTCCCTGCTTTTCTCTTTCAATATCATTTCAAATTTTTTTATACTGTTTGTCTTCTCTTTCTTGTTTCTCTGACTTGAACCAAACATATTTTAGAATTTTTTTCTTTTCTCCCCATCATGTCTCTTGCTTTCCTTGGTCCATTTGTGTGTGTGTGTGTGTCTGTCTGTCTGTGGTGTGCCTACTTCAATCTGAGTATTTTCTATTTATCTAGGATTTGATTTACTAAGCATATCTTGTGCCAAACCAAATAGTGACTTGTTAATTTCAGAATTCATTTTGTTCGACATTAAATGTACTGTGCCCTTTTGATTTTTTTTAGCAAAATTTTCCCTAATGAAATTCATCATTTCATCAGTTTTGTTCACCTAATTCTTCTCTGTTGAGTATTAAGATTGCCTATACCTCTCTATCTATTGCTTTTTAAGATTATTAGTTGTATTTTTAGTGTCTAGTCATTTTTTTCAGAGGGATATCTACTCTGGGGAAAAGGACTCCTCATTTCAGGCTTCACAGGGATCAAAATGAGTGGAGGCTGCCTCTAGCTTTAGCAACCTGTGGCTTACCTCTTTTCATCCCCATTCCTTGAAATTTTTCTCCTGGGCTTTGGTTTGAAAGGCTAGTAGGAAACTCCCCTGCAGAGATTGCCAGCTTTGTCTCCACCTCCCCCATTTGGTTCCATACTTGGTACATGCCTGGGTACTCGGCCCCGTGTTTGAAGAAGGACCCTGGGTTCCCACATGAGACTAGACTCCATTTATCTCCTCAATCCCAGCTCAAAGTCAACAAAGGCCATAGGGAAGAGAACTGCTAGTAATTGGCCTTGGAAGAGCCCTTGCTCTCAAAAATTTTACTTCACTCAGTCGCCTTTGCTTTCACATTTATGTCCTTGGAAATGAATTTCAGCTATTTATTTGGCTTTTTAGGTTGTTGTATAAGAACAACAATCTTCCTTGACTTATTTGTAAGGTTCTGGGTTCGAGAGACGCAGCAGACAAGAAGGGACCAGAGACTACGCTGGGACCTAACAGGACCAGGTTTTATTGAGAGAAGACCAGATGGGACTAGCTTCTCTGCACCCAGGAGAGGAGAAATGCTAACCCCTTACCCCCATCTTGGGGCTGGCATGCCAGGCTCCAGATCTGGATGGAGGAGCTCCCTCAGGGGGAGTGCAAGAGGCAAACTCCCCGGGAGAGCGAGCTCAGTCCAAAAGCCTAAGTCCCAGTTCCAGTCCAAGTTCCAGTTCTAGTCCCCAAATCCTTAAAAAACCCTCAGGCCCCTCTTGGCTTTTAGAGGAGGAGGTTGGGATTGCCATGACATCTGATTGATGTTTAAAGGCAAGCTTCTGGCCAGGAAGTAGTCCTTTTTCACAGCTGTTTGTGAATCCTGGGTTGGGGACCTTATCTATTCAAAAGTCAGTTCTTTTCTCAGATCTCTCAGATCTGAGAGGCCCCAGAGAGTCTGGTTTGGAACTGCTGGGGGAGGGGTTGGAGGGTCCAGTCACACCTAACATTATTGACATTTTTGAATTAAGTTTCTTTTCATTCTATATTGGGGTTACATTATACTTTATCAATGTCATTTGTTTCCAGTGGAACTCAGAAAACAACTATTACATCTTTCTATTTATATGTATCAATGTAATATATGTCTGTGAGCTTTAGAATGTTGGGAAATGTATGTTATAGTCATTGTAGTTCTTTGCAGTTCAAATTATAGATCTTTGGTTAAGAGCATGAGCATTGGAATGAAAGAAAAGTAGGCTGAACTGCCTTGTGACTCTGAATCTGAACATGTGGAATTCTCATAGTGTCTACTTTGAATTGATTTTTGCAGGGTCAGAGATGTAGATCTAGTTTCACTCTTCAACATGTGGAAATCAAGATTTCGCAGCAACATTTGTTGAAGACGCTGTCTCTCTTTTCTCCACTACATCTGCTTTTCACTTTTGTCTAAAATTAGGTGGCTTGGGCCTGGAGATATGGCTCAGCAGCTAAGAATACTGGCTGCTCTTACAGAGGATCTGATTGGATTCCCAGCACTCACATGGCAACTAACAACCATCTAAAACTCCAGTTCCAAGGAATCTAGCACCCTTTCCTGGTTTCTGTGGGTATTGCACACACAGGTGCACTTACATATATGCAGGCAAAAAACTCATACACATAAATAAATAAAAATTTAAACTAAACATTTAGATGACTCTGGTTCTTTGGGTTTATTTCTAGATTCTGTCGTCTATTCTGTTGATCCACATGTGTTTTTTGCTCCAGTACCATACAGTTTCGTTACTATGGCTCTGTAGTATAAAGATCAGGTCTTACAGTGCCTTCAGCATTGTAATTTTTGCTTAGTATTGTTTTGGTTACTCAGGATCATTTGTGCTTGCATATGAATTTAGGACTGTTTTTTCCAGTTCTGTGAAGAATATCAATTGAGGTTTCGATGGGAATTGTGTTGAATCTGCAGATCACAGTAATATATCCAGTTTCATAATATTACTTCTTCCAATTCATGAGCACAGGAGAGTGTTCCATCTTCTAGTATCTTCTTCAATTTATTTCCTCAGTATCTTAAAAGTTTTTATCATAGAGGTCTTTCACTTCCTTAGTTAAGTTTTCCCTAGGTATTTTTATAGTTATTTGTAAATGAGGTTTTTGTCATTTCTTTCCAGATAAGTTTCTTAGGAGTACATACCAAGCTCTAATTTTTGTGTCCAGGTACTTTGCTAAAAGTGGGTATCAGGTCCAAAAGTTTTCTGGTGGAATGTTTAGGGTCTTTTAAGTTTAGGCTCATGCCAGCTATAAATAGGGATAATTGGACTTCTTTGTTTCCTATTTGTATCTCTTTTATTTCTCTTTTCTTAACATTTTAGCTAGTATTTAAAGTACTATATTGAATAAATGTGGAGAGAGTGAGCATCCTTGTCTCAGTCTTGGTGGTAGCAAAATTATTTTCACTTTTCCCTCACTTAGTAAAAATACTGGCTACAGGTTTGTCATCTATAGCTCTTATGTTGAGGTGTGTTCCTTTTAGTCCTCATTACTTCAGATATTTTCCGATGTTTATTTACGTGTGTGTGTGTGTCTGTGTGTGTGTGTGTGTGCATGTGCATGAATTCCATAGCTTATGTGTGGAGGTCAGGAGACAACTTAAGGGAGTTAGTTACCTGCTTCCATCATATGGGTTCCAGGGTTTGAACTCAAGCTCATCTTTTAAGAAGAGCCTATCTTAAAAAAAAAAATTGGAAGCATTTTATTACAGCTTCAGTCTCATTGATTGTTATGGCTGTTTATATCCTCTTGGTTTAATTTGGTAAGCCATATGTGTCTAGGAAATATTGCCTAATTTTTCATGTTTCTTGTGATCTGTGCATATGTTGTTGGTTAAGATATCTCTCTGGTTTCATTTGTGGGTATTCTTAATTAACAGTCTGCCTTGAGGACTTAACCTCCAGCACTACTGAAAGACAAAAACAAATGACTGTAATATCAACAGCATTACACAGTACAAAGTACCAAGATGCTCTGAAAACTGATAGTGTTGTGCCCAGGTTATAGAATCCTCTCAAAAGACCACCATGGAGGTCAAATCTGATGCAAGAACAAAGGGTCTTTATTTACAAGCTCGAGCTCGGTCCACAGTCTGACACACCGCCGCAGTGGGTGATAAGACAGTGGCCCCGAGTGGAGGGTGAGGTGATGTTTTATAGGGTTAAAACAAAGAGAGGAGGGACAAGGGTTGGGATTGGTTAAGGAAGCCCACTTGGTGCGAAAAAGCATCTTACTCATATTAAGGTAACAGGGCCCATGGAATGTGCTTACCAGAGTATACTTCAAGGTCTTGTTTATGTCTCTGATTTTAGCCTTGGTCAACCTGACCAGATCTCATGTAGTCCTAAGTAGGGTGTTTTTACAAAACCGTCTGATATTTGAAGGCTATGTCCTTGCAAATGTTTAACTAGGGGGGTGGGAAAGAGTTTCTGAAGCCAGAAGCCAAGCTTATGTGGCTGAGGCTTTTTCTAACAAGATGGAGTCAGATTTGCTGTAGCCTTCATTTTCCATTTCTGGGGGGTCCTTACACTCCCCCCTCTCATAGGTACCTGAGGCCCAATCATGGGCCTCTATGAGACTCATTAGTTTTAATGTTCATGGGCTGATATTGAGACCTTAAAACCATCCAGGTATTTAGGGGGTCTTTTTACCCTCAACTGCCTAGTTAATTTCTATCTCCTATCTTTATCCTCTGAAGAGCTCACCCCAACTGCCAATGGGGAATTGGGGCGCTGACCGCTCTGACTGCTTCATAGCTGGACAGGGTCGTAGGTTGTGGCAGTTTTGGGGTACGTCCTCAGTAAGTCTATCTAAAAGACCCCTGAATAGCATAACTGATGCCTGGAAAATGGAGCAAAAATAGTCAGGACAGGGAACATTTCAAATGTCCAATTCAAAGTCCATTAGAATTTTTGTTCAGTTGCATTCCCCCTTGTTTCTCTTTTTGGCTGTCAAGGTTGAACTTGAGAGTCTTGAAGTCAGGATTTGTTTTCAGGCACCTTGATAGTTTGCTGGAGTGTAAGATAAGTTCTCTCCCAAATGGTTTCTGGACAGGGAGAGAAAAGAAATTAGTCATTTAATTTCAGGGTCAGAACAATGGTGAGCTTGCCTTTCTTGGCCACTATGCACTGCAGTGTTGGAGTAGGCCAGGATTTGAAGTCTTACATCTAAATAACATTTTTTGCTTAGAACAAAATCATTAGTGCTTGTTTCATTTAAACCCAATATTTGGGAAGTATAATTCTTTTCTTCACAAGTACATTAATCATTTTAATTCTTGGTTATACTTTCCTTTTGGGTATTTAAGATCATACAATTGGCCCTTACAAACCAATTTAGCTTTACTCTTAAGGTCAGTTGAGCATCTGTTCCTCAAGGGGAGTTCACATGGGCTTCAGAGGAGCACCTGGCTCCTTAGGCCTTTCTTTTACCAGTTCCACCTGTGTGAAGATAAGTCAGAAAGTCTTGCTAGACCATGGCTTCACTTAGAAGCATTAAGGAAATGTTTTCCTGTGCTGACCCTCCTCTTTGCAGACTGGATACTGGTTCAAGTCCTTCTAGTGAGGCCTCCATGACCTCCCTGAACAGGAGGACAGGTGACTCATCATAGTTACATGACATTTTGAGAGATGCCCAGTCCCCTGGAACTTAGTTGACCTTGGAGGGCAAGAGACAAAAAAAGTGTCCCTTTAAATCCCTCTGACCAGATTAGCCTTGGCCTCTAAATATGGTTGTTAAATACCCAAGAGTAGTTCCATCAATCAATACTTTTAATAACTATATGTTATGTAGCTAAAGCTTGGGCAAAAACCAAACATATATTTGTTCTTCAGACCATCCGAACCATCACCCCATAAATTTCAAGATTCACATACATAAGTCTCTCATCTTTTATACATTACAACACATTGTCTCAGACCTTTAATTACTTCCATAGACTTTCTCATTTTTCCCTTCCTAATCTGGAACTATCCAGTCATCATAATCTTCCTACATAGATCCTTAATAAAATATTTCCATTCTCATATCTTTCTAATACCTCCGTTTATCTTTTCATTTTCTTTCTTAGTACCATGAGATGTAATAACATTAAAAATTTTCTTCCTGGGTGTACTAAGTAATGTTTATTCCATTTCTAAGGCTCTAGTATCAAACCAATGTTTGATCATATTAAAGTTCACCCTGGGGAATGAATGACTTTACTCATACAGACGGGTGAGGTATACAGGTGACCTGAGAATAGATGCACTGTAAAGTCTTTACCTAGCATGGATGTTGACTTTTTTACAAACTTATGGGTCAAATTCTTTCTTTTAGCATTCCCCAAATGCATGAAAACCATTTTAAGCACCTTTAGAAACTAACAAATGCATTATGGAAAACAATGTAAGATTTTAAATAGTTACTTTTAGAAATCAGCAAATTTACCTTATAGAGATGTTAAAATCCAAAATAATTTCCTTTAAAAATAGATAAAGATTTTATAAAAACAAATATCAGAACTTAAAATAGTTCCCTGTAAAAACCAGTAAATGCATAAGACAATGTCACTCTAAAAACCAGTAAATACCATGTTAAAAGTTAGAATTTAAAATAACTGTCATTAAAAACAGAGCAGAATGATACTAAAATGCTGATACTGTTTTCCTAATTCGACACAGAAACATATTAACCTTGTTACAAAAGACCATGGGAGAATTTCTTGCTTTTCTTTGATCCCATCAAGAACCCCAGTTCAAAGGAGAATGTGAAGCAATGTCCTCTGGATCTCTTCATTCCTAGATGTAATTTATGGCTGGGATAAATTACTCAAAAAGAAGGCAGAAGGAATGAGAAGCTAGGTTAAAGGAAAAACCTTTTCCTGCAGAGGAACGGACTTGCTTTGTTTTACTCCCCTAATCACTATCCAAAGCAAGTACTGTGGATGGCTTCCTCCTCCTTGCCATATGAGACTTCTGCTCCCTCATTTGAAAAATGGATTTGAGCTCCAGTATCAACCATAAATTCTACTGGTTTCCCCCCCACTTTCAGGGTTACCCTAGGTTTGGGGAGGGGCACCGAAACCCGTCCCCTCTATTCACTATCCAAAGCCAGTACCTTTGGCTTGGCCCTCTTTTGAGGGCACTCTCTAGCCCAATGTCCTTCTTCTTTGCAGTACGCACACTGATTCTTTCTTAAGCGAGGTCGCTCTCTCTTACCTTCAGTTCTGCGGTGTCTTCCTTTCCATTTGCTAGGTGCTGCAACCTCCTACGTCTTTCCTCTGGTTCCGCAGTGGCAGCCAGTAGAACACTAGCAAGGTGCTGTGTCTTCCGCCACTCCGCTTTCTCCCGTCTCTCCTCTACACTTTCTCTTCCATTATACACTTTCTCTGCCACCTCAATTAAGTCCCTGATGCTCTTCTCACCTAATCTTTCCAACTTTTGTAACTTCCTTTTTATGTCTGGGGCTGACTGATTGATAAAGGCCAAAGTAACTGCTGCTGCACTATTAGGTGCTTCTGGATCATAATGTGTATATCTCCTGAATGCATCTTGTAACCTCTCTAAAAAGGCTGCCGGGCTTTCCTCTTTTCCCTGTCTAACATCATAAACTTTAGCCAAATTTGTGGGCTGTCTTGCAGCCGCTCTGAGACCTGCCAGCAGAGTCTGGCGATAAACCAGGAGGCTCTTCCTACCTGCTTCTGTGTTGTAATCCCATTCTGGTCTAGTGAGGGGAAAGGATGTCTCTATTAGAACAGGGTCAATAGTAGGGTCCCCAGTAGGTCCAGGAACCAGCTTCCTGGACTCCACGAGCACCCTTTCCCTCTCCTCAGTAGTGAACAGGATCCGCAGCAGCTGCTGGCAATCCTCCCACGTAGGCTGGTGGGTGAAAAGGACAGTTTCAAGAAGGTTAATCAGCTCCTTAGGGTTATCAGTCTTCTCAGGCACAGCTGCTGCCAAAACCTCCACCTGTCTGGGAAGAAAAGCTTTAATCCATTGAGGGGGGTTTTCTACTAAATTCCTCCAGACTACTATATAGGGAATCTGATCAGGGTGGCCACTGCGAGGTTGAAACACGACTCTCTCAACTGCCCGGATGATGTCCAGATCAAAAGTTCCCTCTCTTGGCCATCCCACCTCAAAAGTGGGCCATTCATTCCTGCAGAACACAAAGAATTTACTTTTTTAAACTAAAACAGAAAGATCATGTGCCCTAGAATTCACATCTCCAAAATGAGAAAGAACCAAGTCTAAGGGAGTGGAAGGAGTCTGTCCCATATCGTCAGTCTCAGTCGTAAATACAGACAGAAATATCAACAGAGCAGACACAAACACAAAAACTCCTATTAGGACGCGTCCCGGAAAGTTTTAAGAAGAAAATGAAAGTAAGCTGATAAGCTGACAGCAACCAGCTGTGCTGCAGGCGCGACCTGCAATTTCTTTCACCAAAAATGCTGAGGCCCCTTGCTTCTTCAAGGAGCTCTTTCAATTTCAAAGTCCAGTGTGAGGGATTCCACGTCCTCACCTCTGGGGGCCTGGAACGTCTTCCAGCCCCCTGTGGTTACGGTTGTCCAGCGCGTCCGCTCTAACCGTTCACAACCACAAACCCAAATACCTGAGCGCTCTCAGAGTGAAAGTGGAAAGGGACAGAACAAGTAACAGGAACAAGTAACACCAAAGACAGAACTTACCGGCCGGGTGGAGACCCTCCAGATTTGGTGTCCATGGGGTCCCTGGGAGGATCCCGGACGAGCCCCCAAAATGTTGTGCCCAGGTTATAGAATCCTCTCAAAAGACCACCATGGAGGTCAAATCTGATGCAAGAACAAAGGGTCTTTATTTACAAGCTCGAGCTCGGTCCACAGTCTGACACACCGCCGCAGTGGGTGATAAGACAGTGGCCCCGAGTGGAGGGTGAGGTGATGTTTTATAGGGTTAAAACAAAGAGAGGAGGGACAAGGGTTGGGATTGGTTAAGGAAGCCCACTTGGTGCGAAAAAGCATCTTACTCATATTAAGGTAACAGGGCCCATGGAATGTGCTTACCAGAGTATACTTCAAGGTCTTGTTTATGTCTCTGATTTTAGCCTTGGTCAACCTGACCAGATCTCATGTAGTCCTAAGTAGGGTGTTTTTACAAAACCGTCTGATATTTGAAGGCTATGTCCTTGCAAATGTTTAACTAGGGGGGTGGGAAAGAGTTTCTGAAGCCAGAAGCCAAGCTTATGTGGCTGAGGCTTTTTCTAACAAGATGGAGTCAGATTTGCTGTAGCCTTCATTTTCCATTTCTGGGGGGTCCTTACAATAGAAGCCCAGTAACACAGTACCGATGACCATAAGACAGGAACTGGCAAAACTACTGTAGAGTGCACGGTCAAGAGTGCATTAGTCGGAATGAATGGGAAAACAGTAAAGCAATGAGAAGGAGGAGGACAGAAAATCGAAAAGCAGAGTTAAATTAAAAGAAAACGAGTGGTGAAGAATGTTACAGAGGGGTGGATAAACAGCAAGAGCTTAGGACAATGCTGACAGGTATACAGCTGGAAGGGGCAGCTGACCCATGGACTCTTCCCAGTGGTTCATGCTGGTGCTGAGCCTGCATGGGACACGAGTCCACTAGAGCTGTCGTCACTTTAGCAGCTCTCTTCTGTGTGCACCAGGGGCCTCTGATGGCCACAGGGCTTTTCATTCTGTGGGCTGGGCAGCTCTCCCACGCTCCCAAGTCTCTTCAGTTCTCACTTCCTAGAGTAGGCAATGTTCTAGCTGAGAGTGACTCCCTAAAGCATTAGGACTTGGGGGGAAGCAGTCACAACTCTGAGACCCGTATGGGTGGACATGTCTTTGTACTTTCAAAATCGACTAAGCATTAATCACCTCACTTCAGCTGTTCTGCTGAAAGTTTGGGAGTATCTCAGTACCCCAAAGAGCTTTTTGCTCAAACCACAGCTGTTGGCAGCCACAGTCAGACTCCGTAGTCAGATTCAGTGCTGTGCATCTCCTCAGCAATTCCTCTCTTCCTGTCTTTTGAGTAGGCTCTTCTTTTCTCATCCTGACAGTTATTCACCAGATCACACAGAGGCACGCTCCCATGTCAGCATCCCCACATCACTACCATTTGTTCTTAAGAGACTAAATTTACATTAGTTTATCTTTTTAATTGAAACTGGCCTTGAGTTTTTTACCTGTACATTGCTGTGGCTCATGTGTTCATCTCTTAGTACCCAACTGGTGGTACTGTTTTGGAAGGGGGTGAAAATGCTCTGTGGGACTTCCCTGCAGGAAGTGGTCACTGGGAATGGGTCCTCAGGGTTGGGGGCATATCTCCCAGCACATCATCTAACCTCAGTCTGCTTCCCGCCTACCATGAAGTCAGTGATTCCTACCACATGTTTTGGCCACCACGATGCTCTGCACTGCACTGCATCCAGGATCAATGGAGGAAAAGACCAAGGACTGAAGTCTTGAGCTAAAAGGAACAGTTCTTTACTTTCACTTGCTTCTCTCCACTATTTCACAACAGCAACACAAAAGCATAAGATGTGTTTTGTTATTGAATCTCTATGTAAGTGTCTTATGTTGTCTCTAAAAAAAAAACGACTGAATTGCTATGGTCCCCCACGGAGTCCAAAATGGATAATCACCAAACATTTCAATTCTCTGAAATATCTTCCCCTTTAGATCTCTTTATTCAGCATTGCTACCTATTTGACACTTCATGCCCAGGGTGTGAGACATTAAAATTCAGTAGATACTTTTGTACAATTTGTGGAAAACCAAAGCTTTGAGGGACAAAGACTATTTCAACTATTCCCTAGCCACATCAGACTAAAACATTCCATCAGCTCAGCCCACAGAGAATGCCAGGAACAATAAGGCTGCTGGGATAAGGCAGTACACCAGGGTTTCCAGTAGCAGATCTAGTAAGCAGCAGACCTGCTGGGGAGGGACTCCAGAGACACTCACTCATAGCCACCCAGAAGCAGCCTGAGTCAGTTTGACTATGGCTGTGATTTGAGCAGCAAAGCTCTGTGGGGTGCTAAGATGCTCCCAAACCTTAAGCAGAAATAACTAGATTCAATCTGTTTATGGACTGACTTACAGACCTTGGGTACCTTATGGTACGTCTGAGTCTGAGTTTCTCTGCTGATAAAAAGGGACCTGAAATCTCCATGGATTTTTCTTCATTTATTTCAGAAATAAAACGTGAGTACAGTACGATACACCCTCTCACATAGATATGGGAGCAAGGGGATTGGGCATTTGTTGGAAATTGCTTGTGGAAAGAAGAGGCCCTGATAAGGAATTTAGGTTAATTCTAGTGTCATTGATTGCCACTGATGGTCACAAGAAAGGACTAACATAATGTTGTCTGTGTTTTAAAACAGCAAATATTTATGCATTGCTGGCCATTGCACAAAATATCTGAAGCAAGAGAACTTTATGAAGAAAAGAAGCTTATTCACCTCACAGTTTTGGAGGTTCACTGGCATGGCCTTGACATTGATTGAGGTCTGGGGAGCCCCATCTCAGCTGCATGACATCATAGTAGACACATGTGTGTGTGGAAGAGGCCACAACTGGAATCCCATAATTCCTTTCAGGGACATACCCCCCAGTTCATCTATGGAACTCCTATATCTCATCTCTTAAAGGTTCTAACACCACCCAAGCTACAAACCCTTGACTCTTGGGAGAAAACTCTATTAAACAGTGGGCTCTCTACAGTAACATCTGTAGTAATTACTTAATTACAGCAGCTAGAAACCTGTAGAAAATTGGGGGAAGTAAGTGTATTAAGTTTTCACTATCACAGTGTAGGCAAGAGACAGGACTCGCCTGGGCCAAGGAAAGGGCAGTTCTGATGCAGTATGCAGACCTGATTTGCATGCTGGAGATGCAGCCAGCTGGACAATGAGTGAGACACCAAAGAGCAGTGTGAGGGAGGGTCATGGTAACTCAGTGATATGGGTAGATGCTGGCTCTGTGTGTGGCTATGGAGAAGTCAGAGGAGAAGCAAGCAGAGGGAGCCTTGGGTGTCTACTTTGGATCCTAAGGTCTGTGATTTCCACCGGGCCTCCAATTCTGGTATCAGTAGATGGTTGTGTTTATGTGTTTGGAATTCAGAGGAACAACCTGGGCTTGAAGCAGAAATACAGCATGAGCTCTCTGTGCCGTGGCACGAGCTCGCTGTGCCGGGCAGGCTGAATTGTATGCTGCAGTTGGTTCTTGAGCATAATCAATTGGATATTATGTTACTACTCAAGAATCTACGCTTACTTTCCTTGGTTATCCTTAAGCAATCTGTTGATCATTTCTACATATTTATAATAGGAGTCAGCAAAGTTACACACATGGTCAAGTCCAACCTCATGCCTGTTTTTAAATACAGTCTCGTCAGAACCCTACCACACTCATCTGTTTATCGGATAGTTGGGTTGTTGTAATAGTGGACAAGTAGCCCTCAAAGCCTTAATCTTCCCCTGCTTTCATAGTAAAGACTTGCCTACTTCTGACCTATTATATAAAAATAAGCATGAAATTGATCCAGAATAGTCTATATAAAAGTGAACATGAAGTTCAAACAATGATGTTCTTTCTTACAGATACTATACTTTCAAAAAAAAATTTTGCAATCCAGACTTGGGAGCAAATGCCTTTAATCCCAGCACTCAGGAGGCAGAGGAAGGTGACTCTCTTGAGTTCAAGGGCAGCCTAGTTTATATAGAAAGTTCCAGACAGCCAGCTGGAGCTACATAGTGAGACCTTGTTTCAAAACAATTTTCTTCTCTGAGAAAGGCAGACTGGGGACTGGAGAGATGGCTCGGCAGTTAAGAACACTTGCTCTTACAGGGGTCTCAGGTTCAGTTCCCAGCATGCACATCTGGCTGCTCACAGCTGCCTATAACTTTATCTCCAGGAGGATCTGATGCCCTCTTCTGGCCTCTGAGGGCACTGCATGCACATGGTGCACTAACAGACAAGCAGACAAACATGCACACACATAAATAGAAATAAATAGAAAAAAAAATTTAAGAGTGTCCTAGTTAGCTTTAATTATTAATTTGGCACAGCCTAGAGTTACTTGAAAAGATAGCCTCAATTAAGGAATTACCTGGATCAGACTGACCTATAGGCATGTCTGTGGGTAATTATCTTGATTTAATTGATACAGGAGGTGCCAGCCTGCTGTGGGCAACAGCATCCCTAGGCAAGTGGTCCTGGCTAAGCATGAGCCTGTGAACAATCCAGAAAGAGAGTCAGCAAGCAGCATTTCTCCATGATTCCTGCCTTCAGAGTTCCTGCCCAGTGATGGGCTATGATCTGGAAGTATAAATAAGCCTTTTCCTCCCTACGTTGCTTTTGATCGGAGTATTCTATGATAGCAACAGAAAAGAAACTACAACGCAAACCAAAATTCCAATTAAGGACTGGAAATAAAATCAAAAGAACCCAAAGATTCCCCTGGGACTCCGCCATTTCAACACTCAACATTCTCATATTAGCAGGAAAACTTAATGGCAATTAACAAGCCCCGAAAGTACTATTGAAGAAGGACCACAGGGAAATAATATGCGCAAAGGTTTTGCACATAAGAATTCAAAGAACTTTCAGAGGATCAAATTAGAGCCTGAGAGCTTTAAATAGATGGTAGTCAAGCTTTTCTTACCATCTGGAATAGGATCACCTTTCCGGGGTGAAACATTCTAACTACTAGTGAATACAAGGCAAAGTTAGAGAAGCCAAGCTCGAAGAGAATTTTCTATGGGGAGCAGTAAAATTTGTGGAAAGACAAATATAAAGAAAAAAAGAGACCAAAGCTAGTTACTTATACCATGACTTTGTATACATTGTTATTATTGACTTGGTATACATTGTTATTATGCTTACTTTGTTCGTAAGTTAACACATTTCACAAACCATCTCCTGTGAATGATGTTCTACAGCCAGTAGAAATAGTAAGAGCCAACAGAGTATCTTTCTGCAAGACAGGTAACACTTCCCCTCACTATGGCCAAACAAGGATGCCTTATCCATAGAATTTCTTTGATTTTAGCTATAATTTAAGGCACCAATAGAAGTGTCAATACAGTGCTATTCCTTAAAGACAATTTATTTTATTTTATGGGTATGAATGTATTGCTAGCATGTGTATAAATGCACCTGTGTTGTGCAGTGCCTGAGGAGGTCAGAAGAGAGTGTTGGATTCCCCATACTGGAGTTACAGAGGGTTGTTAGCCACCATGTGGATGCTGAGATTCAAACCCAGGTCCTCTGCAGATGCAGCCAGTGCTCTTAACCTCTGAGTCATCTCTCCATCCCCAAGACAATTAAAAAAATAATGTTACTGTTAAGAAATATCATAACCTGGCAGTTTGTTTGCCTAACATGCACAAAGTTCAATACCTGGAACCACATAAACTGGGCATGGTAGCGTACTCCTGTAATCTCAACACTTAAGAGGTGGAAACAGGATAACCAGAAGTTCAAGGAAATCCTCATCTACATACTGAGTTCAAAGCCAGCCTGGGATACATAAGGCCCTGACTCAAACAAGTAAACAAAAAATGATTTACTACCTTTTTTTTTTTTTTTTTGGCCTTTTGAGGCAGGGTCTCTCTGCAGCCCCAGCTGGCCTGGAACTCACAGGGATCTGCCTGCCTTGCCTCCCAAGTACTGGGATTAAAGGTATGAAGCACCACACCCAGGTGACTTTTTAACCCAATTAAAAAATATTGGTTAAAGCTGGCATGGTGATGCAGGCCTTTAATCCCAGCTCTCAGGAGGCAGAGGTACGTGAATCTCAGTGACATCAAGGCCAATGTGTTCTACATAGTGAGTTCCAGGCAGACTGGAGCTAGGGAGACCCTATCAAAAAACCAAACAAACATAATAAAATATTAGTTCAAGAGTTAGAAGGATTGTCTGGATGTCTGGATAATGCTGTTTTTAAAGCCATGGGTTGTTAAACAAAAATACCAGGTGTGAGATACTGCCTTGTGACTTGTTGGTCAGAGATGCCCCAGAGGCTCCCAAAACAATACAGGTTCTTACCATTTCTCTTGATTACCCATCAGAACTAGTTGATAAAACCCTGTTGCTGAAGACACCACACACCTTTATTGAAAAGTATAGAAAAATCAAGCTGATACTGAGCTTCCTCCCTGCTGGCTTTGCTATACAGGCTGTTGGGAAAGAAAAGACCTGAATGATTTTACCTAGCTGTGAATCCTATGAACTGCGATGACATCCTGCCAGGCAAGATGTGCCTCCTGATGCAGTAGTGGCAAGATGGTTGCTGGAGTAAGCAACTGCTCTCGTATTAGATGTGAGGTCTGCTCCACAAGAGAGAATCCTGCTTAGAGCTGAAAACCTACTCAAAAACACATGGCTGAGGAGGTTTTAAGCCCCATGGGTGAACTTACTGCTGTTGTTGAGTGAGATCATCATAGCCCCAAGACTGCCTTCTCGATGTTTATGCTTATACCTGTAGGCATGATCCTAGTCTTCATCAGAGAAGCTTCTCTATACAATGAATGGTGATGAATTCAGAAATATTGTTGTTCAAGGTGTTGAGAATAAGTGACAGCAAAGTAAACACGACGTGTGTACCACCTCCTTGAAGATTTAGGGATCGTCGAGGAAGAGGGAACAGAAAGAATGTAAGGGCCAGAAGACAGGGAGAAAGGCGGTGAAATGCAGTCTTCCAGACCTAGCATAGCCAGTAGTCATGACCACACGGCAGCTGTGGTTGCCTGCACCAGGCCTGCACAAAACTGAGGCTGTCAACAGTCAATGCTGGATCAGAGAAGGGCTCAGAGAAGCCTCTACCTCCCTGCTGACGGCAGTGATGGATTCTGGGGGACAGTCTGCCCTCAGCTGTGTCCTCATGGAGGAGCCCACCAGGCTCCAGTGGAAAGTTCAAACCTGCAGTAGCACAGACAATGCTGGTTAAAGGAGAGGGGGTAGTTGAGATGAGAGGAAGATTGGGGGTAGGGAGCGCGCATGAATCCCAATGCACTCTGCACATGTACGAAACTGTCAAATTCATAAAAGACACAAGGAATAAATATAAGTCTATGATAAGCACATTTCAAAATAACAATATCCATATAGAGGCTGCGATACCTTTGTCCCATCTCGCAGAACTAACAGTCAGTTAACTCTGAGACCTAACCAGGGCACCTTCCTTCTTATTGTCTCTTTGTGAATCTTCCCTTATCTTTCCATCTTCTTTTTCACATACCAGCTCGATCCTTGATCTTCGCCCCAGAGAATTTTCTCTCCGTTTCCATGTCTTTGCTCCTTCCTCACGCTGCTACCTTGTTTTCTCTGTTCTCTAAATTCCTTCAAACTAGATGTTAGATCTAACGGCTCCAAGGAATTTGGGATCAGCAGCTAGAGCAGCTTGGTTACATGACTTGCTTTTCCTGCTGTATTGCACTGGAGGGACAGAGTGTTTACAACTGGCTCACTTTTACTTATGTATGGAACTTTATTTCTAAGATCTAGATGGATCAGTTCAACATTGATTGAGGGACTGATAGGTCTAAGGTATACTGTAAAGATCTTGGGGTGACCTTCCAGATGGCCCTTAGGAGCCCCGCCCGTCTTTTGTTCCACCAGAAGCCACTGCTCAGAAATTCATGGACCCCCTTCCCTACTGTGACTCCCTGCTGGCCTGAAGGTGAGGATGAGGGTGGTGATGATAATGATACTCCTGTATCACTGAATTTGGAGAAGGTTCTGGATGACCTTCAGCAATGCATCCAAAAGTAACAGTGGAACCTGGTCGGAGGGTACATAAGTGAACCTGAGCACACGTGCAGCAGACAGAGGACACAGAAGCACTTTCTCCTCGTTACAGGGAGTCTGGGCTCCTTGTAGCCTCACAACCGAAGATGACACAGGCTCCAATGCCTTCATCACCCCAGGCACTTTATTAGAAGTGAGGAATTCATGGAGGATTTCAATTCACATCAAATTTCTATTCACATTCTTTGGGTTATATTGGAGCATGCATAATATATAATACCCTGTGGGCTCTAGATTTACTTAAATTTCAAAATCAGGGATGGAAATGAAATATGTAGGAGACTGAGCACAGTAAAGACTTCTGTGGCATTAATTGCACATATTCATGGTCTTCTTTATTAAATAAAACCTGAAGTATAATTAGTTCAGCTTTATGCATTGCCGTCTCTCCAGATGCACTTTGGAAACTTCCTTCTCCCTACTGAATACAGGAAAAGCTGAATTCGATCATTCTCTGGACTGTCAAGTACATCAAGGGCTTTTCACCAAGGAAAGGGCATTCATGCCTCATCTTTGCCCTGACCTAGGTCTGCAAAGGAAGAGCCATGAGCCTTCATGCCTCATCGAAGTTCCCACCGTAACGTGATGCTCCCCAAAAGGATTTCCATGGCACCTTTCTTTTCAAATGCACACATGGAAATGTCTGCTAAATACTAGGAACTGTATATTGTTTTAGACCTTCAAGTGGTGTATTGTCCTGAGCTGAGCCGCTCATCGACTGTGAGGGTAATGTGCAAAGGGTATTGTCAGGTGTCAGTGCTGGCTCTGTGGCACTGCTGGGTCCCTTCTCTAGCACCTCATGCTAGAGAACCTCAGTGTGTGCCTCTCAAGTTTGTCATGGTCCCTCCCCCAGCACGGCGCATCTGTCTTCCATCTCTCCTGATTTTTCCTGGCTGTCCCCTTGCTTCTCTGATGTGTCAGCATTAAGTCACAGAATCTGAACTTCATGGAATAGAAATGAGGAATGGCTCAGCCAGTAGCAGCCCAGAGTTCACATGGAACTTACATGTGGTCACCAAGTTGGTGGCAGAAGTGAACGTATGTCCTGTGCTGCTGTCCTTGTTCTACTGTGTTTCCATTCTTCTACTTTTCAGTGGAAAACTGTGTTCTTGGCATATGATTAACATACATATGACACTCCCACTTAAACTTCCCTGAGTACATTCAGAGTAGCGTAACCATTACCTCAATCCATTTTGTGTTACCCCAATAAGAAACCTGGGACCCCTTAACCATCACCACCAAAGTATTTTTTTTTTCCTGCAGTCTCTGGCCGCTACTCAGCTGCTGTCTGTTTCTAAAGACATGCCTGTGTCAGGTATTCCATAGAAATGGATCTATGCGGTATGTGACCTTTAGTAACTGGCATCTCACGTTTGTACAGTTAAGCCACGTTGGAGCATACAATGACAGTGTTTTCGGATGATAAGGAATGTTTGGTCATGGGGCCCCTCCAATTTGCAGACTGGAAAATTCAGGCCCAATGGGATGGCCTCACTGCCAAGGTCACAACATTTAACAGAGGAAAAAGGCATCACACCAGAACCTTCACAGCTCACCCCTCCTGACATATTTCCTCAAGATTCCCAGCGTGAGAAAGTGCTATTTGGCAAGTTGTCAGATTGACATCTCTCTTCCCTAGACTTTCCTTTTTCAGCTCTGCAGGGCTATTTTTGTCCCTGCCTGCATGCACTCAATGGCGTTCTGAGTTACTACTTCTAGTTTGTGAATGCTCAGGGTGCCAGATGTCTAAGTGTGGGTATGTGAGGTCCTTGGGGTTTCACCATGCTGACTACAGACACAAAGACACAGGATCCATGTGCTGATGAGAGTGCAGACAGATCATTTAACAGAAATGCTTAGGACTAGAAATGTTTTGGATTTTAGGTATTATTCAGAATTTGAAATATTTGCAATCATTGGAGGTGAGCTTACAGAGTCCTTAAAACCGTGTCCACTTCTAGTCTGGCTCTCTGTTTCCTGTACCTGCTTGAAGACAGGATCGCACTGCTTTCTGCTCTGGCCACCTCTGCCACTGGGCCTCCTTGGCCATTATGAACTCTGATCCCGCTAGAAGCATAAGCCAAATAAAATCTTCCTTCTATAAGTTGCCTTGGTCATATCACAACAATGCAAAAGTAGCTAATCCAGGATTCATATGTACACATAGCCTGAAGGTAATCTTTTATTCATTTTATAATTATTGTTTTCGAGACAACGTCTCTTTAAGTAACCTTGTGTCAGTAGTTAGCCTTCCTCCCTCAGCTTTCTGAATGCTAGGATTACAGGTGTGTGCCATTATGCCAAGAATCTAGACAATTGTATACAATATTTTTGCTGTATTTGTAGGGGTTGGGGACAGGCATGTGCCATAGCACTCTTGTGGAGGTCAGAGGATAACTGCAGGATAACCTTATGCAAGTCCGCCACCTTGTATAAGACAGAGTCTCTTTGTTTTTACCACTGTGTACACCAGGCTTGCAGACCTGAGAGCTCTGAGGAGTCTTCTGTCTCCCATCCTGCTGTAGAAACACTGGGGTTCCAAGTGTCTGCTACCATGCCAGGCTTTATGTGGATTCTGGGGATCTAAACTCAGGTCCTTATGCTTGTGTGGCAAGTTTGGTTTTTGTTTTGTAGGGGTTTGGGGGGGTTTGTTTGTTTGTTTTTCTGCCTACTGAGCCGTCTCTCCAGCCCTGCATCTGCATTTTTGAAAGTCACAACCCAGATATGGAAATTTCTATTTGTGATGTATGGTTCTCAAGTTCAGATTTTTAAACATTTACTTCAGTTTCCAGATTTTTGGTTAAGGGACACTCAGTCTGGGTAGTCTTTCATGTTTCTTAGTCTATCTTTCAGATTAAACAACAGTAAACACTAAGTTAAAATAATGACATTAGGGTAGCACTTAGATTTAGGTTACTTTTTTCCTCTCTCTCTCTCTCTCTCTGTGTATGTGTGGTGTGTGTGATGCGGTGGTGGTTGTGATGGTGAAGTGTATATGTATGTGTGCAATATGTGTGGTGCTGGCAATGTGTGTGTGTGTGTGTGTATGTGTGAGAGAGAGAGAGAATGTGTGATGTGGTGGTGGGGTATGTGGGTGGTCTTGTGGATGGGTGGTCAGTGCCCTCTATCACTCTCTACCTTAGTTTTTTGAGGCAGGGTTTCTCACTGAACCCAGAGCTTGTTTCCTCTAGACTGCCTGGGCAATCCTGAGACTCTGCTTGGCTCTGCTTCCCCAGCACTATAGTTACAGATGTGTGCAGCTGCACCCTGCTTTTAGGTGACTGCTGGGGATCCAAACTCATGTCCTCATACTTGAGCAGCAAGTGTTTGCTCCGTGAGCCTTCTTCGCAGCCCATATTTAGGTTACCTTTCAAATAATCTCTTATTTAATACTTAAAGTAGCTAATGGTATGCAAACAGGAAGTGGAGCCCGGGAACTGAAATAACTTGGTCCAGATCTCACAAAGAGCAGAGATCTGGACACTTCTGACTTGACATTCCACACCTCTTCGCTGTGTGGCAGCAGCTACAGGGTGGAAGACAGCCCAACGCTGACTCCAGATTAAGCCGTCATCACTTGGCGTCGCTGGCTGTCTCCTCTGGGCATACCCTATCCTGATTTGGCTCTGAGGGATGCCTGTACACACCACCCTGGCTCCCGTGCTGCTCTCTGGAAGCCACACCGGGTACAACACCGATCCCTGGCCCTCCATGGTCCCAGTGCCCCTCCGATCCCTGGCCCTCCATGGTCCCAGTGCCCCTCCGATCCCTGGCCCTCCATGGTCCCAGTGCCCCTCCAATCCCTGGCCCTCCATGGTCCCAGTGCCCCTCCGATCCCTGGCCCTCCATGGTCCCAGTGCCCCTCCCCTTTCATCTTTCCCTGGAAGCAGGCCAGTCTTTGAGAGTGCTGCTTCCCTCTGGCCCTGGCTGTTGGAGACGTTCCTCCACACCACTTCAAGACTGAGAAGTAAGGAAGCGGTTCCTTCCAAATCATCTCTTCCAAGCCAGGTGTGGTGTCTCATGCCTGTTACCTAGTACTTGGGAGGCTGAGCAGGAGGATCACAAATTTGAGGTCAGCCTGGACTGCACATTGAGTTGAAGGCCTATCTGAGATAGATAGCAATACCCCACCCTGCCAAATATGTCTGAGAAATCCTTGTCTGAAATTCGTTTTCTTAGTATTTTATTTATTATTCTTATTTTATGTGTATGAATGTATTACCTGCCTGTGTGTAAGTGTACCCTTGTTGTGCAATGCCCAAGGAAGTCAGAAGAGGGCGTCAGATCCTCTGGAATTGGAGTTATGGACAGTTGTTATCTGTCATGTAGGTGCTGAGAATGAAACCCAGGTCCTGTGCAAGATCAGCCAGCGCTCTTAACCCCTGAGTCTTCTCTTCAGCCCCAGTCTCAGGTTCCTGCCCATGCTATATAGTGTGGAGAAACGTCTAGGACATTCTGCTAAAGGAAGGAAATGGGGCAGAAAGGAACAGCAACCGTATGACTCCGCACACAGGACACAGCCAAGAGCAGTCAGACATGGAGACAGAATAGAACGGCTTCGTTTTGGGCGGCTGGGGTAGAGGACAGTGCGTGGTTGCCGTTTGGTGGGTCCAGGCTTCCAGTTTTACAGTATGGAAGGAGTTCTGGACACGAGGGGTACTGAGGGGTGCTGAGGTGGGTACAATGTGAATCGTCTCAATGCCGCCTAACTGTACATTGAAGCAGGTATAAATTGCTGAATTTCATGTTGTATATTTTTACGGTTAAAAAAAAAAAAAAAAAAAAGCCCTGTCTTGGTTGGGGCTGGAGAGATGACTCAGTGACTGAGAGCACTGGCTGCTGCGCAGAGACCAGGGTTCAGTTCCACATGGCACCTAACACACATCTGTAACTCTAATTCCAGGGGATCTGATTCCCTCTTCTGGCTTCCGCAGCCATTGCATGACATGGGTGCCCTTACACACAAATGCAGGCAAAACACACATACAATGAAAATAAATAAATAATTTTAAAAGTTAAAAAAATCATTATCTTTTAATGCCCATCTTTGAACTGAACACTGATACTGTCCCTCAGTTATCGCTCTGCCTTCTGGTCCCTGGCCTTTGTATAGAAAAAGCACTCAGATGGTCATTTACCTACCAGGATTGCTCCTAACCCCTTGGACATCCTTGTAAATGACTTAAGCAATACAATGACCTCTGGGCCCTAGAAATCGATCCTTCTTACTCAACTCAGCCCTCACCTACATGGTCATCTCTTCCAGTCACCATTATCACCTCCTTGAGAATCTCATCCTTGAATCTCACCTTGATCCTGAGCCTCCCTTCCCTCTCTAGCCTTCATCTACACGTTCCTGAGGCTTCCGTCCCATTCATCTCCCACTTTCACACATCATCAGAGTCCTGAATCTTCCTCTTGTCTGTGCTTCCAAAATTCTCAGGAATATTCCAAACTCATGAGCAGTGGAGTTCCTTCTTAGGTGCCTCAGCTCCATTTTTTTCGTATGTCTGCCTCCACATAATCACTGCCACTTCCTCAGTGACCCTCCCTGGCCACTAAGTATTCAGGAGGATTTAGCCCCTTGTAGCGTCCCACTTCCATTTCTCAGGAACAGTGCCCCTGGGCTGTGGAGCATGTGAAAGTCAGGGCCATGGTCTGGCTTGTTTGGACTCGGGATTCATGGAAAACCTGTGCAGGATTTCTACCTGAAGCAGGTACTGTCCCAGTCAGTCTATTTTTTAAAGTTCTTCCTCCGTTATATTTTGTAGTTCTTTGAATAGGAATCAGAACCATTGACAGGACACAATAAGGAAATGTTACATTCACATGGCTTTCTGTATTCATATATAACCTTCTTTTAAGCTTAGACTATTTTGAAGTTTCCTTTGTTTTACTTGCTAGGTAGATCCCTTGAAATGTAAACATGGGATGCTTTGCTATGTTTTATTGCTCTGTGACGTTCTCACAGAGATGTCCTGAGATGTCTTAATACTCTGTAGCGCTTTCTATTCAGTATGTCTGACTGTTGATAAAGTCATAAAACTAAGAGAATGGAAAGTTCACCACATGGCTTAATGAGGCACCTGGTCCAATTAGTCTAAGAAAAATGAAGATCAAAGGCATTAGATATTGAAACTCCTGCAGGTGATATCTGATTTTGTAAACTGCAGTGACCATTTGACCAATTCCTAGTCCAATTAGCCAAGCTTAGCTATAAGATCAAAAGGCAGCAGATGTCCTGCCCCACACCTGGGATATCTGCTTTGTAAGCTGTGATGACCGAGTGAACTCAGGAAGGAATTTTCCTGAGATATCATGGTCCATCATGATATCTACGTGAAAAGAAACGTAGGGACCAGGTGTCAGCCATAAAATGATGATGTAAAAATGCCTGTTTAATCCCATCTGTATTTTTCTTCAAGACCCAGAAAATCTTGAGGCCTTTGTTGCTAATTCTGGGACTTCATGCTTGGGAAGAGAATAAACAAACTTTCCAACTCTCTCCTGGGTAAATGCTTGGTCTCTTGGCTGGTTTTGCATAACAGACACAGTAAACAAGTTGTAGTAGAGTAAAAACATGAAGAAAGCTACTTAAATGTGGGAAAGAAGGCAATCATCTGTCTGCAGCATGTTATGTATGTGACGTAGACTGTTAGAGCTAGAATCTGCATCCAGGCCTAATTGTTTACCTGTTTCATTGTTCTTCTGAGCTTCACATAAGTCAAATGACCTAGCACAGTAAATACATCCTGATCTTTGTTAAGCCTCTGTTCCACCCCACTAGCATGTCTCCTTCTGGCCTTGCCTATTTACATAAGAACTTTAAAAAGAATGTTTACAACATTTAAATAGAGAAGTATACATAGGATTTGATACATTTTAATAAGCTGAAACAGCTGTATCACAATCACTTAAATCAAGTACCCAGAAACCTCCTCAGTTGGACAAGCGGTATTTTGACTTCTAACAGCATAGAAGAGTTTGTGCCAGATTTTAAGTTTTTCTTATTAAATAGAATCACAAAGTGTTTACTCCTTGGCATCTTGTCATTGGTGTCACCATCATTTTCATTGTTGGGTGTGAAGAAGTGAAGCCAGGGCACCATGCACACCAAGTATCCACTCTGCCACGGAGCTACGCCCTAGCCACTCAATATCATTGATGAGATTCATCCATGTGCTAAGGTCCCAGCAGATGTATCGTTTTCATTGCTGAATGATACTCCATTGTAGGGATATACCATAAATTATTTCACCATTCTTCTGTTGGTGAGTAATTGTAGGCTATTTGTGTAGTAGATTAGGCTCATGTAAAGAATGTTTTTGATACAACCTTCCTGGAGAGTATTTTCCAAAGACTGTAATGGCTGGGTCATAGGATGTGTATTTGGTAGATTCAGGGTGTGCCAAAGTCATTACACCAACTTATAATACATTCTATTAACAACGTAAGTGTTCTGGCTGCCTCCTAGTCTGGCCGCAGCTTGGCATTTTCTCATTTCAGCTCTTGTGGCACTGGTAGGTGTGGCGATGCATACAGATATATGGGTACCATTCTCTGTGCTGATGGTTCTAATATTTGCATCATCTCATTACAATGACCATCAGGTTATGGTTATTGGTAATGGAAATGAAGAAAAAGAAAAAAATTTTAAATATGAAAACAAAATGGCATTTTTGTTCAGTTTATATATTGACAATTAAATTTATTTCCTCCATATCAGAGTGGGCAGATTAATGTATTAGCAGACCTGTTATCAATATGCATAGATGCAAATGGTGTAGATATACATATATGCAGATAAACATACACAGTTCACTTCATATAGTATGCTACTTTCAAGTAGCTACTGTAGGCTAACTACTGAGTTTGGAGAAATGTATCATTGACTGATCTGTAAGACTGGTGACCCAGTCCCAGAGTTCATCCAAGTCTGCTGCAGCTGCATCTGTCCCAGCTAGCCACCGCAGTGCAGCCCCCAGGGGACAGCACTCTAAAAACTAAACGGAAACAGTTACCAAGTGCTGTTTCAGAGAGAGGTGCAGAAGTGACCACAGACAGAGGAAGACTGAGCATTCTTTCAAAGCTCACTCCAGAGTCACCCTTTTCCTAATGATTCAAAGGGAGAATGGAAGCAGAATGATTGACACACTCCCATCCAAATCCTCACCCAAAGTGTGGAGCCATGGTAGTTACAAACTTCGTGTGGTTTTGCTATGTGTTAGAAGTGGAAGAAATTGAAGGTAACTTAGTTTCTCTATTGTTTTTGTTTGCTTTATTTTTCAATATTTTATTTATTTATTTATTTTGTATATGAGTGTATGTATGTAAATCCCCCCATTGTGTGTAAAGCCTGAAAAGGTAAGAAGAGTGAGTCGGATTCCCAGGAACTGGAATTATGGACAATTGTTAGCCACCATGTGGGGGCTGGGAACTGAACCTGGGTCCTCTGCAAGAGCAGTCAGTGCTCTTAACTGCTGAGCCACCACTCTACCCCTGTTTATTTTATTTTTTGAGATAGGTTCTCATTATGTAACTCAGACTGGCCTTGAACTCAAGGTCCTCCTGCATCGGCACCCTACCATCCCTGTGCTGGGATTACAGGCATTCACCACCATGGCTAGCAACTTCACTTTTCTTAAACACTGGATAAATAGTAAGGCTCCTTACCAAAGTAGAAAAAGCTTGAAACTAGGAATATTTACTGGGGGAGAAGCTGTTTGATTTTTTGAGACATTAATATTTCCATGTTAAGTATCTTGCCCTATTTTATATTATAATTTGCAGTGACTGCTCTGGACTCTTCAAAAGGCTGTATTTCTTCGCTGGGAATCTGAGAAGCTGGCAGACATTCTCATGCAAACCATTAATGACTGCCTGGCACAGCCTTCAGAGGGTAGCCTGAAGAGCCCCAGGGCTCTCCCTCAGACAAAGTGTATAACAAGTGCTAAACGCTTTCAGAGGTACCCAGGGTACCTTATCATTGGACATCTGCATTCTCCCCAGGAAATCCCCATCATTTCCTGGCATACAGAAAGCCATGCTGAAGGTTCATTCAGTGCTGACAACAAGCTTCTTATTATCCCTTGCTATTAAAACAAGTAACTGGTTATGGTAGCACAGGTCTGTACCCCAAGCACTTGGTGGGTGGAGGGAAGAGGGTCAGGAGTTGAAGGCCAGACTCAACTCAGCTAGGCTACAGGAAACCCTGCCTCAGAAAGCAAGCGGGGAAAAAAAGAAAAAATAAAAGACAAAGAAAAGCATGCATACTTTTGTATTACCTTCAGATCTTATTCCTAATATTTCCCAAAAATCAACTGTAAAAGTTGTATTATATAATATTCATTTAGTAAGAAGAGGAAATACCCAACTATTAGAATCTACGAGTCTTCTGTGGCTTTAAACCTCCAGTGACTTACAAAATTTGGCAACAGCTATATAAACAAAAGTGTGAAAATTTCCATGTAAGTCCAGGCAGGACAGCAGCATGCTTAAGTAGGTTTTCAAAAGATGGGGACACTGGGAGCACTCATCTGGAAGAGACTTGAATTCAAAGTAGTCTTTTGTTACTACTAAGCTTTCAGTGGATTCGAACAACAGCGAGCCAATCTTTTCTTCAAGAAGACCCCAGCTTATTCATACAAAAAATCCAAAAAGCAATAACTTTTGAAAATACATACTTGTGTTCCTGTGTTTAAAAGGGCCAGTAAACCCATTCTGTACTAAAGACTGCCTTTCTGTATCGTATACAGTGAGAGGCAGAGTTTTGATTGGATTTTTGGCCTATTTGTTGTGAAATCTATTTCATTCTGGGTCTTCATTAATATTCATGAGCTAGAACTAAACAAGCTTTTTTTTATGGTGCTGGCTATGCTGCAGGATAATATCGGTTAAAGTTAAAATCTGTTCATTTCAGCATCCTACTAAACAAAGTAGAAACATCGCTGTTGACCAGGAGTCTCTTACTTCCCAGCAGTTAATAATAACAGGTGGCAGAGGGCTCCTTTGTGACTTAATTAGCATCAGGTGATCTGGTGTTCTGCGATGAGGATGTGATTCACCGAAAGCCGCTTTCACCTGTTGCTATTTTCAGGGCAGGCAGCTAACCCTGGGAGAGCTTAGCATGTCTGTCCTCTGCCCTGCTGGTGGCAGTGGGTGGGTTTTCTACCCTTAGAGTGTGGATTCTCGAATGAGAGAAAATGACAGCCCACAAAAGACATCCTGTGGACTAATCAGCTCAGAAACCAAACATCTCATGAACCGCTCCTTGGTCTCTGGAAGCGAAGGGTCCTACGTCTGGTTTGTGCCCTTCTTCAACACACTTTAGTCTCCTGTCCCTGGCAAGTCAGCTTTCCCATCCTTTTCTTCCTCCAGTTCATTTGATTCCTTACAGTTCTGTCTAAAATGAGAGGTATGGGCTGAGAGAGATCAGGATGGTAGGTTCTTCCTCTTTGCCCACAAGTGAGCACTCGGTTTAGAAACCTGTAAGAGGCTCCAGTGCAGCCCTCTGCCACTTTGCCCTACACCCTGAAGGTGCCAGCAATTCTGTATCTGTGCAAAAGCATCCACTATCCAGGGCAAAATAACATTAGGAAAAGCTTTCCAGGGTCGAGGCAAAACCTAGAAGGTAGAAAAATCAAGAGGAGGTAAAATTGGGACAAATTGGAACATACTGTGCTAAGTTGCTCAGAAATGTGACTGCAGAGAACAAGGACATGAGGGTGTCTCTGGAGGCCACAGGACGGAGATATTCCCGGACTATCTGTGTGCTTTTCATGCATGAGGTACCACAGTCCCTGCGGGCTCTGTAAGCAGGGAAATTAACAAGAATGGTACTGTGAGGAGAGGAGGCTTGTTCCTAGTGGAGAACACCGCCACACCCGATCCCTGGATCCCACTCAGAATCGGGCGCCACTTGGGGAGTAAGGAACCCTGAGCATAGTGCCCTAGAGCAAGGAGGCCTCCCACCCCTGCGGAGTCAGGAGGGAGGCAGCTGGTCCGAAGCTCACCCTGAATGCTGTTATTAGAGAAACAACAAGAATGAAAAGAACTAAGAAAGCAGGGCTTTGTGTTTGTTTAGTTTAGGTTTTGCCTCTTTGAGATGGGGTCTCACTTTGTAACACGGACTGCCTTGACCTTGTGATCCCCTCACCTCCACTTCCCGAATGACTCACCCCAGCTGGATATACATACGGAATAATGGTGCGAGTCAGCCTGGAGGATTGGACCTTACATACACATTCAACTAGTTGCATGACTAGCAACAAGTCATTTAAACTCCCTTGGCCTAAGTCTGATGTGGTAACATGAAGCTCCACCCAGTCCCAGCACTGGAGGCGGCAGGGTTTGGAGTTCAATGCCAGCCTGGGCTGCCCAGCAAAATCCTGTCTCAAAACAATGAAGCAAAACCTTTGATAGCCTAAAAGCTCTTCAAAGAAAAGTCAACCTTGTAACTAGAAATGTTGCCATGCAAGTATGTTCTCAAGTGAACCAGTGTATAGTGAGCCAGCACATTCTCAAATATTCACTTGAATTAATGGGCTGTTCTGAATGACAGCATATGTACTCTGGTGATGTGGTTAAAGGTGTCTTGTGTCCTGTTGGGGAGGTGAAGTAAGCCTCTTTACTCCATGGTTTCTTCCCCTGAGAAGGGGGACATCAGCAGTCACACTTAGTTCTCAGAGTCACAGGAAGAACAGCATGAAATACGTAGAAACTTTTCTTATAATCTATAAACGCACAAGATCTAAGGTGTTATTTCTTTTCATCAGCTTTGAAGGCTGCTCATCAGTTGGAGGCTTCAGAAACAATACTAATAGAACTTTTTTTTCTATACATGGTATAGGAAAGACTGCAACATAGCAAGAATATAATCATAGTGTAACCATTATTTACATGCGGCGTGCTGTTTCTTCATACTTCCCTGCCAGATGAAAAGAAGGCACAGAGCTGGGCTACATGTTCCTGTTTCTTACAAGTGTGTGTGTGTGTGTGTGTGAGTGTGTGTGTGTGTGTGTGTATGTGTGTAGCTATCAGGAAGGCTAGACAAAAACAATCCACAATGGTGTTTTCCTCTGAGAAACAGCTTTTTCACAAATCCTCTAATTTTATATGTTTTTCCCTATAATGTGTGTGCATGGTTTTCTTCTTTTTCTTTCTTTTTTATTATTTATTTTCATTTTCTGTGTATGAGTGTTATTCCTGCGTGTATGTAAGTATACCAGTGTCATGCAATGCCCATGAAGGTCAGAAGAGAGTGCCGGATCCCCTGGAACCAGAGTTATGGACAGTTGTTGGCAGATATGTGAATGCTGGGATTCAAACCCTGGGTCCTCTGCAAGAGCAGCCAGTGCTCTTAACTGCTGAGCCATCTCTCCAGCCCCCATTTTCATCTTTTTCAATGACTTTTTTTAAAAACTGTCCTTAACAAATCATAGTTTTAGTCAATTCAGTTCCAAATTGAACTGTTCAAAACCTGAAACCAATGTCTATGATGAACAGAAGCGTTGGCTAGCTTCGTAGGAGTCCCCCATTCCACATCGTCACTGTTGTGTTTGAGTCATGTCACCCCATGCTCTGCTTCCCTTTCTGTTGCTGTGATGAAACACTCTGACTAAAGGCAACTTAGGGGAGGAAAGGATTTATTTGACTAATTCTTGCAAGTCACAGTTCATTATTAAAGGAAGTCAGAGCAGAAACTCCAGGGCAGAAGCAGTGGAGGAATGCTCTTGCTGGCTTGCTCACCAGCTCTTGTTTAGCTGACTTTCTTATATAGCCCAGGACCAGGGAATGGTGCTGCCCACAGTGGACGAGGTTTACCCACGTCAAGACAAATCCCCACAGACATGCCCACAGGCCATTCTCATCTGGGAAATCCCTCGGTTGAGACTCTCTTCTTGGATGAATCTAGGCAGTGTTGAGGTGTCAGCAAACGCTAACTAAGACATTCCCCAAACAATGGTCGCCATATCTGCAGTTTTGCTTTTCTTGACTTCAGTTTCTCAGGATCAACCACAGTCCAAAACTTACATGAGAAGTTTCAGAAATAAGCAGTTCAGAAGGATTTTGTTTTGGGATTTTTTTGTTGTTTTGAAAGAGCATCTCCCTGAAGTCCCTGCTGGCCTGGAACTCAATTGGTAGACCATGCTGGCTAGATACACACCTGCCTCTGCCCCTCTAGTGCTGGGATTAACAGCGTGGACGTCCCTGCCCAGCAATTCAGAACTTTTAAATTGTACTGAGTAGGATGAAGTCTCCTTGAACTGTCCTACCCCAGCCATCATCTGTTCCTCTGTCCTCTTCATCCAGCTGCATGCATTATACCCAGTCATCACTTTGTAGCTGTTCCTGTTAGCAGATTGGCTGTCACGTTGCAGAGATAGAAACAGCATTCACATAACCTTCATTACAGTACATTCTTATAATTGTTCTATTATTGTTGTTAATCTCTTACCAAGCCTCGTTTATGAATTAAACTTTATCACAAGTATGTATGTATAGTAATTAATCTTGTTTACATAGGTTTGGTACTGTCTAGTGGTGTATGCTAGTGCGGCACTGGGATTTGAGGACATATCACTCTGGTATATGTTAAAATTCTGACCCTGGCAACTGTCAGAATGTCACCTTATTTAGAAACAGGCTCAAGTATACATAAAATGAGGCCCTCCTGAACTAAGGTGGACCAGTATCCAGCTGCTCTCAGGAAAACTTGAGTTTTATAAACACAAACATATGAGGGGACCCCATGGAGAGACTGTGTTCTTGTTGTCACACACTGTCTCCTGAAAACTCACCCATCCATGCAATTTGCTACTTTCCCTTTCTTTTAGACTGTTCCAAGTGGCCTCCCTCATTCAGCCTTTTTCAGACAGGAGTGAAGCAACAGTCTTTCTCAACCCCCAGGCTCTGCTTGGTTCTCTGAAGAACTCTGACTGCATGTGAAGATAGGATGGGGCTGGCACGGGATTCTCCACAAAATCCCTCCAAGGATTCAAGATTAGCCTTTGCTTCTGGCAGGATTCCTAGTATCTTTTCTGCCTGTGACAGTGGCCAGGAGCAGAGATTTCAGTGAAATCTTTCTTTTTCTCTGAACTGTACTTGGGATTGGTAGCATACAACGTTATGGATGTTCCTAGCCAGTTTTTCCTGGATGTGTCAGTGTTTCATACATGTGTGGACACATGTCACTCATTGTCCCAACCTTGGAGGCTCAGGAGACTGGAAATTCTCATGCTTGGAGGTTTTCTGTTTAGTAACCTGTGGCAGAAGCACTATCCCCTTCTTGTTACTTCTTGTTACATAATGCTGGTCCAGCTCACTTTACAATGATGTCTGTGTCCAAGCCATAGCTAAGACCCAGTTCTACAGGCAGTACTTAATTAAATTTACTAACAGTGTACCAAACTCTAGTTACTACTATTCCTTCTGTTTCCTCTTGGAGTATATTTTCTTGCTGAAATACATTTCTTAACAGTTTTCTCTGCAAGGTCTGTGAGAGATAACATCCCTAAGTCTTCATATTTCAGAATATAGCCTTTTATTTTAGGTCTTTCTCCTTACTTGCTAGCTATAAGATTCTAGACTATAACCTTTTTCTTTCTGCATAAGGAAGACAGCAGGTATCTATTGTTGCTGAGGAGCAGCCTGGCTGTTGGTCTAATAGTCATTCTTTTTGTAGGAAGTCTTTTTCTGGTAACTTCTTAGATTACCTTTGAACCTTTGATTTTTCTAAACTTTACAGTGATGTTTCTAATTATTCATATATCTTTACTTACGTTTTATACATAGGTAGCACTTTCTAGGCTTAAATAACTAAATTCACTGCTCATAGTTCTGGAGACTGCAGAGTCTTAAATCACAATGCTGCCATACCTGTGTCCAGTGAGAGTCTGGTTTTCTCTGTAGACCCTGAGAATCTTTTATTAGAGAAGTAATTCTGGGCCTATGGATATAGGTCAGTGATAGTGCTTACCAACCATGTTCAAGGCCCTAGGTTCAATCTCTAGTACAAGAAAGAGAGAGAGGAAGGAGGAGGAGGAGGAGGGGGGGGAGGGGGAGGGGGAGGAGGAGGAGGAGGAGGAGGAGGAGGAAAGGAAGGAGGGAGGGAGGGAGAGAAAGACAGAGAGAGAAAAACCCAAACACTAAGTCCATTCACAAGACTCCTCCAAGGCCCTACCCCCAGATTCCAGCCCATGTGGGACTTTTATTGAATGTATGATATTTGGTGAAGACACAGCATTCAGTCCATCATTCTGAGCATTCTTCTCTTTTTCAGTTGCACTTTTTAAGTGTTGATTATGCATCCTTCTCTCCATTTTCTTTGTCTGAGACTTCTGTTAGGTGTGTATTGAAACTGGTAACTGCACATTGTCATTCTTTGCTCTTTGAAATACATTAAGATAGCTTGTTTGTTTTTGAGAACAGGTCCTCATGTCCCAAGCTGGCCTCCAACTCACTATGTAGTCAAGGATGACCTTGAGCTTCCTGAGTACTAGAAGTACAGGCCTGTCATTGCTGGCCCTCAGGCTTGCCATGCAGGCACTCTACCAACTGAACTATATCTCCAGCCCTGTGATAAAATGTGTAGTGTATTAATGACTTTTCTCCTCACTGTGACTAAATACCTAACAAAAAGTAACCTAAGGAAGGACGGATTTATGTTGGCTCACGGTGTTATGGGGGAGGGAGAGTGGCAGCCAAATCAACTTGCCATTCCTTTCCTTCCAGTTCCTCCCCGTCCCCTACTTTCTCCTCCTGACTCCGTGTGCTCTTTTTTTTTTAACCCACTACGTTCACTTAATGCTGCAGTAAGAGCAGTAGTGCAGGACCACTGGAGCCTGGGTGGCTTCTCAGGATCTGCATTCCTGAAGAAAATTGACTTCCCCTCTCTCCCTACAACAGCCATCAGTTGCCAAGAACTGCTCAGCTAGGGGTGGAATGTCATTATCTCCTCCCGGTCCATGCTGGAATTGTGAGCGACTTGGTCTTGTGCGTGAAGTCGCGGCTGCTGTGAGTTCATGTAGGTAATGGTCGTGTCCGCCAAACACTGTTTTGTGGCAGACGTCCCACTGCCTCTGTCTCTTACAATCTTTGCACCCTCTGTTCTACATGATCCCTGAGCACTCCACAATCTCGTATTCTCTACATGTTCACCAGTCATGGTCTTGGCGTTAATCACCATTTAATGCAAAAAGAAGCGTCTTCGATTGGGAGAGAAAGAGTCACTACTTTATGGGTATAAAAATAGGAACATTCAGGGAAATATGTTATTATATCCTGGTTAATGGTACCAGGCATGAGTTCTGTTTTATGTAGCAGACTTTAAATCCCAGAAGAAAGTCATTGGTTGCTCTGAAAACATTCATACTACTGTTCCATCAGTATGCATATATTTTTTCATTAATTTCTTCTTGTTTCTGTTCTTTTTAATTTTAGCTCTACTTTCTTGTTTTCTGTTTTCTTAGAGTACAACTGGTCATTGACTTGAGATGTTTCTTGTTCTGTAGTGGAAACAATTATAATTTTCCCTCTAGGCATAACTATATCTCCCTCCAGAAGATTGCACACTGTTCATTCAATTCAAAGTAGTTTCTAGTATTTTGGTTTTTGTCTGTTCTGTGTGTGTGTGTGTGTGTGTGTGTGTGTGTGTGTGTGTGTGGTTTCTTCTTTAACCCTTAGTCCATTAGGGGCATGTTATTTAATTTTCATGTATTTTGAATTTCCTACATATCCTTATGTTATTAGTCTGTAAATTAATTTTGTTGTGATAAGAGAATATACTTTGTATTATAATAGTAATTTGAAGTCTGTTGAGCTTATTTTATAGCATTATGAAACTCAAGTCAACTCAAATAATTTTTAAAGCCAAATATCCTAACACAATATAATCCACAACTGTACTAACTTGATGCATGCTAAGGAGTAAAGGTATAAAAGATTAAAAGTCTTTGTTTCCATTAGAGCAGGAAAGTTAGTATGTACACTAAAAACATTGCAATTCATGACATACAATAGTCTGGTGATGTTTCAGGCAGTGCTGACTAGCACCGCATCGTATGAGGCATTCACAATAGAAAGAACTTACATTGTGTGACACAGCATTAGCAGGCACTGCTAGAAACACCTCAGACTTATTCTAATTGAGTTTTCAGTGTTGCATGTAAAGAAACATTTTACTATTACCAGATTTTTGTGGCTCCCACATTCAGTTCTACACCACCCCTCACACACCAGTTTAAGAAGCTGAGCTCTAAAGAAAGTCTTAGTTGGGAATTTTTTCCCCTCAGTTTGTAGTAACATTGTTCACTATAACAAAACTCCGGCTAGGGAGACTAGGGAGATGGTTCTCTGGTTAAGAGCATGTACTGCTCTAGCAGAAGACCTGAGTTCCAGTGGCTCCAACCACCTCTAACTCTAGTTCCAGGGGATCCAATGCCCTCTGCTGGTCTCTTTTGTTACCTGCATGATGTGGCACACATATAGACAAACAGGCACAAACACATATACATAATAAATTTAAATAAAGTATATGACAAAATGCCACATTTGATCTCTATTAGCATGGCCACACTTGCTCTATTATAGGTGCTGTGGCCTATATTTTTTCCATCTTTTACATTCCAGCTGTTTGTGGGCTTGAATCCAGATTGATTCTTGTCCCTTATTTGTTTCCATCCATTCCAATAGTCTCTACTTTTGGTTTAATCCATTCACTTATGTCATATTGATATGATTGGATGGTTTTAAATATATATTTTGTGATTGGTCTGCTTTTTTCTCCCTCATTCATTTAATTCCCTGTCTTAAGTTGTTTCTTCTTTTTCTTTTTTCTTCTTCCTCCTCCTTTTTAAAAGAGGTTTGTTTATTCATGTGTGTGTGAGTTTATGTGTACTATTTATGTATAGGAGCCTACAGAAGTCAGAAGAGGCTATTGGATCTCCTAGAACTGGAGTTACAGGCGACTGTGAGCCACCATGTTGATTCTGGTTCTGGGAATTGAACCCAGGTCCTTTGCAAGACTAGTAAGTGTTCTAAACCACCAAGCCACCTTTCTAGCCCTCTCCTTATTCTCATTTTCTAATTTGTTTATTTATTTATTTTGGAAACAGGGACTTACTGTATAGCCATAAAGCCAGGCTAGCCTTGAACTCAAGATCCTCCAGTTTCAGGCTCACAAATGCTGTTATCACATACATTGAGTGCTATGCCAGGTACATTTCCTTTGCTTTAAAGTTTTTTACTTCATGTGTATATTGGTGGTGGCTGAGGCTTCGTGTGTGTGTGTGTGTGTGTGTGTGTGTGTGATGTATGTGCGTGCGCACCAACTGTGTGTGTGCACATGAATCTTCAAGTGCAGGTGGAGGCCAAAGGACAACCCCATCATCAGCCTGTTTGTTTTTGAGACAAGGTCTCTGATTGGCCTGGAATCTGCCAAGTGGGATTAAATAGCTGAGCATCAAGTCCAGGGATCTGCCTTTCTCTGGCTCCCCAGCTCTGGGATTACAGGATCACAACACCATGCCTCGCTTTTTTATATGGTTTTTGAGGATCAAATTCAGGTCCTTGTGTTTGCAAAACAAGCACGATACTGACTGAACTATCTTCTTAGCCTCTCCTCTCCATCATTTAATTTTCTTTAGTGATTTTTGTCCCTGTTTTATTTTTGGACCTAATTACTTAATGGCCTTTATAAAGATTATGATACACATCATTATGTATCAGAGTCAACTTCAGTAACTTTACACCTTATAACTCCCTTCCCAGCAGCTGTTTTTGATAGTTACATAATATGTATTAAGTATATAGATGTTATACATCCAATAATACATTGTTATAATTACTGGTTTTTATGACCTTTATAAAGAAGTCTAGGAAGGAAGAGTAGAAATGTATGTAGAAGAGCTTCATTTAAAAAGAGCCTGAAACTGGAGAGATGGCTCAGCAGTTAAGAGTACCAGCTGCTCTTGCAGAGGACCGGAGTTTGGTTCCCAGCACCCACGTAGCAGCTAACAGTTTTTAACTCTAGATCCAGGGGCTCTGACTCCCTCTTCTGGCCTCCAGGGGCATTGTGTGCACATGGTGCACTTTTATGCATGTAAGCAAAATACTAATACACATAAAATAAAAATGAATTAATTTTTAAAACAGCTTTTCATTTACCATTTCTGGGTTTCTCTCTCTTTTCTTGGGGATCTCAGTTCCCTTCTGTTGTCACTTTTTCTTGCAGTATAGCATGACTGTGACCTCCATCTTCTCTTTAGCATGACTGTGACCTCTGTCTTCTCTGTTAATGTCAAGTGTATCCACTTTTTATGTGTTAATCCAGCAATGCAATTTTATTGATACTATTTTATCCCATTGCTTTTCAAATTAAGTAGGAATAGAAAAATATAATCTTACTGTCTTTTATCTTTATCTAGATAATTATATGTTCTAGAGTTCCTGTGTATGTACGTGCATGCTTGTGTGTGTGTGAGAGAGAGAGAGAGAGAGAGAGAGAGAGAGATTGAGAGATTTACTCTCTGATATCATTTCCCTTGAAGAACTTCCTTCACTTTTCCTGTAAGACATCTCTGCTTGCAACAAATACTCCTTTCTTGCTTATCTGGAAATCTCTCTCTCTTTCTTGTCTTCATTTTTTAAAAGATGTTGTGCTGAACATAGGATTCTTGATCGACAGTTTTATCTTTCAGCATTTTGAATATGTTGACCCACTACTTACTGGTCTGTTATTTGTGACAAAAAAATCAGCCAATAGCCTTGTGATTTACTTGTTTCTGATGAGTCATTTTTCTTCTGTCTCTTTTTTCCTCCTTCTCCTCCTCCTCCTCCTCCTCCCATCCTCCTCCTCCTCCTCCTCCTCCTCCTCCTCCTCCTCCTCCTCCTCCTCCTCCTCCTCCTCTTCTTCTTCTTCTTCTTCTTCTTCTTCTTCTTCTTCTTCTTCTTCTTCCTCCTCCTCTTTTTCCTCTTGGGCCCTCAGCATTTTGATGTGGTTTGGCCTCTTTGTCTATACTATTTACAACTGATGGTACCTATTGTTTATGTACATTTGTGGTTTTCGTACAAATTGGAAATTTTACAGCTATTATTTATTCACATTTTTTTCCTGTCCCAGTACTTAAAGTAATTAAGCCAACGACTTTCAATTGCTATCTTTAGAATCTTTCCAGTCCTGTTGGCAATAGTGATTCTTGGCTGGCATCTGGGGACTTGGCTTTCCATGTTTTCAGTCAACAGTTAAGTGATAGCAGTTGTTCCCTGGAGTGTCGTACAAACAGGATGATGTATGCTGAACACCTGCTTTCTTTTGGGAGTCTGGAATATTGGTATGTGTTAGCCAGAATGCCAGTGTCCCCAGTCCTCACCCAAAATCTTGGGCACTAATTCTCTTCTGGCCTTCCTGGGCAGAGACAGCACACATACATTTTGCTGGGGAAGTGTGTTTTCTGTCATTCATCCTGAGAGGGAGAGGCCTAGGGAAGCCTGCATATGGAGCTCTCCACGCTCTGCTCATTTTGCCTTTGCTGAACCTACTGAATATGTCATGATCTGCCTCTTCCCTGGAGCTGTCAGTATCATGGAAGTGCTATACCTATCTTATTTGATTGCCACTAAAATCACCAGTGTTTTTTGACAGTTTCCTCAGACCTTAACTCTTTCATTCAAGATACAGCTCCCTCAGGCAGAACCACAAAGTCATTGTCTTGAAGGCCTGAAAGTCATTAGCACCTCAGCCCCATACCTCAGCATTCTTCTCCTGTAACTACATCCTTACCCTGGGGGTTTATGCTGGATGGGGTGATAGACTAGGGCTTCCCATCTCTCCACCACTAGAGAATCTTTATTAGCAGTGCAGAGCTTCTGCCCTAAATACAGGGACTAGAGTATGGAGGGAGCCTTGGTTGCCTTGGCCGCAGTAGGTAGAATAGAGTTTCTACAACACTGAGCTGGTGATGGATTGCAGGACGACCCTACTCAGGTAAAATCAGCATCCTGCTTTGGACACATCAGTAGAGGAGAGAGCACCCCTGTGTTGACACAGAAACAGATCTCACCTCAAAGGAGATAAAAGATAGCTTATTCTGGAGCTAAATATGAATGACCATGACCCAGGAACATGGATTTAGGTCACCCTAAATTCCATGTTCCAAAGTAAAAGCAGTTTCATGGAGTTTTAGTAACACATTAAAGAAAGTCATAAGTCAAGATCTTTTCAAATACATTGGTGGAAATATCAAATAGGCAGTTAGAGCAACGTAGAGAAATCTCAGCTCTAAGCCTCAAATGCTATCTGATGACACTTACTTAGCCTTTTGGTTAATAAAAACTAGAGTTGTGTTAAGTTAATATATCCCAAAAGGTTTTTATGTTAGTCACAAGAAATTGGATCTGACACATAGATGGGCAAGGAATGGCTATTTAGGGGCATCAAGATTGCCCAAGATCAGTTGGAATTAGGATCTGGACCTGCACTATTCTACCTTCTTCACAGTCATGTTCTGATCAGTTCATTGGCCTTGCAGGAGGTTCAGTTTGAAGATGCATTTTCTTTCTGGGAATTTTCATTCACAGTTCACCACCCCACTTGCCAAGCATCACATTTTCTAAATGTGAGGACCACCTATTATGTATTAAATATTATAATATAATGTGCCTCATAACTAGGCTGACTCATTCCTAGGACCCGATATAGATGAGACTGGGTTGTAGGTAGAACAGCAATCTTCAGGAAGGAGGTCAAGCCATTAAGGAAGAAACTCCTAGATCATAGCAAGACTGTTAGCTATCATGATCCAGATCTGACCTTTTTTTTTTCCTTTCATACTTTGTGTCTGGCATAATACATGTGAAATATAATAACATTATTATGCTTAAAAGTAAAATAATCAAGAATCCTATTTGGTCTAAACTAGATTGACTATGTTTCCCCTATATTTATAGTCATCTGCACTCTATGATTTGTCTTATTCATATTTGGAGTATTTAAACAAATTGGTCTTTAATATTTAAATTATCATAGCTCCTATCTGTGGATACTGTTTTACTATATTTACTTTGGAAAAATTCATGGAAAGCCATATTGTAGGAGAAATTAGATAAGAATATAGTATTCATTTAAAATTTCTTTTAATGAGATTGTCTTCATTCATTCACAGAATATTAATAACTGTGATAGAAATAAAAGATCAGACTTGTAAGGGCTGGAGAGATGGCTCAGTGGTTATGAGCACTGATTGCTCTTGCAGAGGACCCAGTTTTGTTTCCCAGCACCCACATGGCAGTTAATAACCATCTATAACTCCAATTCCAGGGGATCCAATACCCTCTTCTGACCTTCATGAGCATTACAGGACATGGGTACACTTACACACAGGTAGGCAATACACTCATACACATAAAATGAAAATAGTAAATAAAATATTTTTTGAAAAGATCAGACTTGTTAGAAATCAGAAGTTTATCATCCTTGTAGACATAACAAAATCTTCCTGCCAGTTACAAATGAAAGTGGGACTCTAGATGGAGTTGCTATAGCACCGTCCATTTCCTTTTTATTTAAAATACAAATATTGGACTTAAACTATAGGTACCCCCAGAATAGTAAGGTTTTTTTTAAAGTTAAAATCAGTTTTTGTCAGTTTAAAAACTAGATTTTTAATCCAAATTATACTGAAGAATGAGACAAGTGTCTTTTACAAAGAGCAAAAAATATGAACCTTTTAAATATGAAAACTAGTTTCAAGTAAAGTAAGGGTACTGGATAAGCAAAGAATCACAATGGAAAAACACGGATGATGAAGAGATCTAATATCCTCAGTTATAACTTCATTAAAGCCAAGATTTGCATTATTTTATCATTCTAGAATATACCAAGTGAAATATTAAGTATCAGAAACAATTTTTAAATATCTAGTAACCAAAGAAGTAGGCAAGAAATCAGAGGCTGTAGGATGACATGGAGAAGAAATCGGAGGGTGTAGGAAGACACGGAGGAGTTGGGGGGGTGGGGGGGAATGACGCACATACAGTACACATGTATGACATTCCAAAAAATACTTTTAAAGTATCTAATTATAAAAGGTCAAGAAACACAAGCAGTTAGAGAAATGTCCAGTTACTTGGGGTACTCGACTGTCGATGGCTGTGGAGAGGAGCACCTTCCAGGACTTCTGAAGTCCGCATGCGCATGTTCTCAGATGCAATTGCACATATTTGATGGGAGAATGTGAACCTGAGAGTTCATCTTCTTGAGTTTCTAGTACAGGAGCAGTTTAGAAGTACCTGGATGCAGTCTTTTTCCTCCAGTCAGAATGGACTCTTTGATGTCCTTTTTGTCCTTTCAGTGGATTATCTGGTTTCTTTGTCCTGTGAGGAAGATTCTGTAACTAATTCTGAATTTTTTACTTATACTTCAAAGTCCTTGGGTGTTTGAATTTTTCAAAATTTATTTTTAGTTTCTGGGTATGAGTTTCTTGCTGCATGTGTGTAAGACACCCGTGTCATGCAATACCTGCAGAGTTCATAAAAGGACAGATGATCCCTTGGAACTGGAGCAGTGGATGATGATGGTCAGCCACCATGTGTGTGCTGGGAACCAAACAGGTCCTCAGCCAGCATGTGTGCTGGGAACCAAACAGGTCCTCTGCAAGAGAGCCAGTGCTCTTGACTTCTGAGCCATCTATCCAGCCCTGACCTTAAACTTTTCATTAGCATTTATATTTTAATCAACTCTGTTATAACCATATCTACTTCCTTTAAGCCTAATTTTCAAACTATATCCACAACATACTTTAACACTATTTTCATGCATTTCCATTTTGGAGCAATCTTTACCTTACCACACAAAGTCTTTTGTTCATCCAAAAGTTTTTAAAACAACGACAACAAAAAAGATTTCTTTCACCAAAAATAATCTCGTACCTAGAACCTTTTATCTTCTATTTTAATTTGATAATTTTGTTTTTATCATCATTATTATCTTTATGTGATTTAGAAAACATTTTAATAAGATAATTTTAAGCGGAAATTCAGGAGGTTGTTCGCTAAAAAGACAAATATATAGTATCTTAAATATCTAGCAGTTCTAAACACAAGTAAAACATAATACTGACTTTTTCTTTTCTTTTCTTTTCTTTTTTTTTTTGAGACAGGGTCTCCCTGTAGCCTCAGCTGGCCTGGAACTCCCTATGTAGACCAAGCTGGCCTTGAACTCACAGAGCTCTGCCTGCCTCTGCCTCCCGAAGACTGGGATTAAGGGCGTGCCGCACCTTGCCTGGCCTCAATCAGTTTCCATCATTTTTATACCCTCTTCCCTTTGTCACGCTCCCGTCTCTCCTCTCTGCCCCCTGAAACTCAGACATTCTGTCATCCGCGATAAGGCCTGTTGTGTCAAGTTAGTGTCCCCAGATGTCCCCCAGTGCATATTCATTCACTGGGGTCTAGTCAGCCTATCTAGAATTCTTCCCTTAAAGAAGACCAGCTCTACCTCACCCAGCAGTAATCAGCTACCCATAGTTCTGCTGAGATTGCGGCCTGCTGCCCATTTCCACAATTCTGTGCTGGAGTTTTTGTCTGCTTAAGTTTGCTTGTGTCTTGTGCGTGCTGACACCTTTGCTGTAGGTTCATATGAGCAGGGTCCCAGGAGTCTGCAGGACTCTGTTTCTGTGTGGTCACGCACCTCTCCCTGGCTCTTACAGTCTTTCTGCTCCCTCTTCCACAGTGGTCCCTGAGCCCCGGGTGAGTGGAGTTTAACACAGGAGTCCTGTCCAGGGACCCGCAGACTTACTCTCTATGCCTTGGCATTTGTGACCTTTTGTGTTCCTGGTCCTCTGTTGCATGAGGAGCTTCATTGATGAGAACTGAGAGATGCATTAGAGTTTTTACTGTCTGTTCATGTTCTGTAAACCTTAGGTGTAGAGGTGTATTGTAGATGTGCTGCTTAGGTTGGACAATTCACAAACAATGTCTGTGGAATTCTGTAGTAGTCTCTGTTCCAAAAGAAGCTTCTTTAATGAATGGTGATGGGGATACTTGTCTGTAAACATAAGGATCCATATTTTTCACATAGTAAGAAATTACATTTGTCCAGTGATGTGATAGACATCTAAGGTCTATGACCTCTCCAGCCCTGTGTGTTTGGTTATGTTTACAGTACCACACAGGAGTTTCCTCGCATTGAATGGGGCTTAAGACTAGTTAGATAGCTGTGGAGCCCCCAAGATAAAAGTGGCACTACTGCACCAATGGCATTTGCCATGCCAGTCATTGATGTGGTTATTAGGCCTTGAAGCTGGGGTTGAACCGTTAGTTGATATTCTCCCTTAGCAACTTGTGTAGTGCTCTCCAAAGCTATGAGAGCCAGCTTCTTAGAAGTGACTTCCAAGTCAGTTCCAGCTCCATTGCTCCATATCCTGTTTCGGAGGTATGTTCTGTTTTCAGCAATAGCTGTCTTACCTTCAAGTTCTGGGAGGCAATCAAGGGCTGCGTCAATAGCCTGTGTAATTTGGGAGTCTCTTGAACCACCCTGTCCAATCACTCAAAAGAAGGTTTCTCCTGTCAGGCCCTGTTTCTTGTTCTGTAGCCTTCAGCTATACGCATGGACTCATGTAGGATATCGTTATGTGTAATTTGTTAGTAGGTTTTTGGACTAATCCGATTCCCTTTGCTTTTTTTCTTACACTAGCTAAACATTATGTATCTCTCCTCTCTCTCCCTGTCTAGCCTCCCTGCACGCCTTCCCTGTTTAGAGTCCCATTCCCCCCATTTCTCCCTTGACAATACTAGTCTCTGACATCACCTCTTTTGAGCGCCTTCCTTCCTTTTGTCTCCATAGTTCCATGTGTTACAACCTTCCCTCCTCTTTTCCCATTTTACCCACTTCTTGGTCACACCTGTCTCCTACTGCTCTTCTCTCTCAGGCTCCTCTTTCCCTTTACCTCTCGGGTTCCTTTCCATTTTCCTGCAGTTACATCAGGATACTCACACTATAAGATGTGGTGCTAGGATCCACAAATGAAGAACATACACTGTTTGCTTTTCTGAGTCTGTGTTACTTTAATCAATTTAATTTAATTATTTTATTTCATTTAACTAATTATTTTTCAAAGATTTAAGTCATTATAACAGACAAAATTGTCTTTGTTTCAAAAAAGGATTCAGTTTCCACTAAGGGAAATGAGGCATTCAAATAAGATAAAGTTTGGTATTTTCAAAACTTTATTCTTTTCTTTTAAATATTTTAAAAATTGTGTTCCTATAAGTGTTTTGCCAGCATGTGTATATGTGCACCATGTGTGTGTCTGATGCCCTCACAGGCCAGAAGAGGGCATCTGTCCCCTGGAACTGGAGTTATAGACATTGTGGACACAAACAAACAAAATATATCTATAAATATGTTTAGAGATAAATTATGTTTTTAATCCTTGAAATAAAATGTTTAGCATCTCAGGGGGAGGAACATTAAGCTAGGGATAGAGATGGAGGAGAGGATCTGAACAATCAAAATACACGAAAATATGAAATTCTCAGAGTAAATTCTAAAATTTTTTATAAAAAGAGTTTAACATCTCAGAGAAGGACAATTACCTGATAGGAAAAAGCTCACCCTGGAGCAAGAGTTGTCATCTCTTAAAATTCATTTATACCCTGGAGCAATAAGGACCATGTTGTAGAGCTACAGTTGAGACAAAGATCAAGGGGATAACTCTTGAACAGAATTATACAATTGTGTATGTGTGTGTCTTTAAAACTAAGCAATCTTTTTAAATTTTTTTTAAAATTTAAACTTCGAAACTCATGTTTTTCTCCCGAAGAAAGACCTAGGACCATTATCCACGTCTACTTGGTTCACCAAGTCGTGGCTTTTCACAGATATGATAAGTTTTTTTTTTCTCTAATTTCTCATAAAGTGAGAACATATGGACTTTAAATTGATCTATTTCGACCTTAAAAGTGATAGAAGTCAGCTTCTTCAGAACATCATGGGGAAGGAAGCTGCCAGAGTTCCTCTGTCTAAGCTGTCAGCGTTACCGAAAGCACAGGGACAATGGACAGGAAATGAGCAGAAAGCATTTTTTAAGACTCCTGGTCAAGAGAAAGGCTAGAAGGGTTGTTCCCAAGATGCTGCTTTGGATCCAGAATTGCTGCACTGGGGAAGGAAGCAGTTCTCCAGTTGTGTCTCAGGCTGCTCTCTTGAAGGCTAAATGTCCTACGTAGGCCATCTCTTATAATGACTTCTGCTGGAAAAGCCATGCACTGCTCCATCTCACCTAGGAACGAGGTAGGGATGAGTCTGGGCGAATTGTATTTTTGGTGCCATTGGCACTTACCGAACATTAAATGGATAGAACTAGAAAAACAAAGGAATCCAAGGTGGCTGATCTACGCATCATTAGCAGAGAGGTTGGCCAAGAGACTGACAGGGAAACTCATCAACAGAGCTTCACAATGGATCTCAGCAGGTGTGCCCAGAAATGTTGGAAGCCAGAGGACAGAGACGGCTCCACGTGGTCACCCTCAGCAGACAGGAATTTCCCTAAGCTTCTAGACACCTCTTCTTAGGCCAAACCCAGATTTACGGCTTTAATCACTGAAAGGAATTGTAGGGCTAGAATAACAAAGACGTTTTAATGATTGCTTCACAAGTTAAAAGAAAAGAAGCTGTCCATGAGGGTCTCCCCTGTCTGTAGTTTCTGGGGAGCCTGGCCTTTACATGTGAGAATTTGAATATAGCAGGGACTCTCTTTTTTCTACTTGCTTCTGCCTTTAAGCAAGTCACAATCTCTTCTATACAGAATTTTGCCCTTCAGGAGATAGAGAGTGAAGAGGCTGGGTCCGAGAAAGAGAGAGGGAGTGCAGGGGTTAGTCTCAGAATTTATCTTTAGCTATGATATAACCTCTAAAATTTTAAATTTGATTTCTTATTTATTTTTATATCTCCTTTTAACTTCCATGGAGCTTTTAGCATTCTTACTAATTATTTATAAATTGACAATTTTATCTTTTCATTTTTGGATGATTTTACACTCTAAAGCAGGCTGTCCATTTGTGATTTTTTTTTTTTTCATGTCTAGGACTCTTAGTTATGTGCACAAAAAAAAACCAAGTTAGAGATAATAAATACTCCCCATTGAGAGGAAACTTACTTTTAGTTTGTTTTTTTCTTCTTTTCTATACTTATGAGTTGAATTAGCACACTAATCAAACCTAAAACGAGTTGGGGAAGAAAATGTCTGTTTGGTTTTCTCCATTCCTTAGATTAGATATGGAAGAATTGTCTAGGGAAAAAGAAAGAAAAAGAAACAATTGCTAGCAAGTTTAACAAACAGAATCCAAAATGCCTTCAAAAATCTGAAAGTAATAAAAAAAAACCAAATAGAATGTTTAAACAAAATACTTTCAAAGCAAACAAAATAGATACCTTAAAACAGACACGTTGAAAGCAAACCAAAACGGATTCTACCAAAACGTAGCCTTAAAGTAAACAAATGGACCGTTGACCACACCAAGGCAGGTCTGAAAGTGCCCAGGGAAGAATTCACCACTGTCTACCTGAGGAGACAAGGGTCAGAGAGCTTAGATTCAATGGTTCAAACCCAGCAGTGTGCTTCTATTCCTACAACGCCTTGGGTGAGAAGTCGATCGTTTTCAGGGCCCCATGTTGTGGTACCCTAACTGTCAACCCAAAAAACACAAATCTTACCTCAGAGGGAGTAAGAGTTAGCTTATTCTGGAGCTGGGTGTGGTGGTGCATACATTTATTTAATCCCAGCACTTGGAAGCAGAGGCAGGTAGATCTCAGTGAGATAGAGGCCAACTTGGTCTACAGAGTGAGTTCCAGGCCAGCTGGGGCTACAGGGAGACCCTACTCAAAAAGACTATATATATATATATATATATATATATATATGGTGACCACGGCCCAGAAACACAGATTAGGTCACCCCAAAGCCCATGTTCCAATATGGAAGCAGTTTCAAAGAGTTTTTACAGTAACAGAAAAAAAAAGTCCTAAATCAAGGAAACATAATCGGGTGTTGCAGCAGGAGAGCCCTGGGCCTCAGATGCTGTCCAATGACGCTCCGAACCGTTTGGGTGGCGGAAGCTAGAACTTTGTTAAGTTAGTACTAATACATCCCAGAAAGTCTGTATGTTAGTCACAGGATATTAGGTCCAACACAGAGGTAGATAAGGAATGCCTATTTACGGGACAAAAGATAATCCTGGATAAGTTGTGTTTAGGCTCTGGACCTGCACTGAAGTCCTCGTCGGCTCATCAGCCTTGCAGGAGGTTCATTTGAAGGTGCAGGTTTTTCCTTGGGAACACTTGTTCACACTCATCTTGGTTAGATGTTACAGCTGCTAGTACACAGAGCTGAGTATGGCTGAAACAGTATAATGGAGACCCTGAGATAGTGGAGCCCAAGAATCTCATGCTGGGGAGACCCCCATGCCAGTGGAGGAACGTGCTTACTGGAAAGAGATTTCACACAGCTCAGGCAGCTTACCCCACAGCTAAATCAGCGCATACAGATTTCCTGCCTTTGTTTCATCCTTTCTTTAACACTGTAACACTGCTATAGAAAAAGCAGAGAGAACCTAAGAACTTTTCGCTCCCCAAGTCTGATCCAAGTTATAAATAAATCCATTTTCCCTTCCCAATGTTGTTTTCTGACTTCTTTTGGAACGCAGGGAGACTGAGCTTGTGGGTTTATGGACCTGTACTCAGTAACTTTTTTTTTTTGAGAAAGACCCTTTTTTGAGAAAATTTCAAGCTAGTCCCACATTTTCAATCTTTCTGCCTCTACTTCCTAAGTGTTGGGGTTGCAGGTGTATACCACTGTTCCTGGCCTCTAATGGGCCATTTCAATGACTCCTTTCCTCATACAGGAGAAATCTGGGTCCCGTCTTGGGTTCTTAGTCTCATTAATAAAAGAATTTAAGAATAGACTAAAATAGGAGCTGGAGAACATTTTATTAAAGTTTGAAGGATAAACACCCCAGGCTGGCAAACTAAATCTCATTAGCACCCTAGAGGAGGAGAATGCAGAAGAGAAGAAAAAGAGCCTGCATGGAGGTCAGACACAGAGTGGACTGTCAGCCACGTGGTAAGGAAGACGCTTTAGAAAAGGATCAGAGAAGTCTAAATGCTGGAGCAGTCCAAAGTGGCAGGGAGCTTGGAAAGGAGGTAGAAGAAGAAAAGGAACGATTATGCTTTTCTAAGGAATTCAGAAGTGGTCAGACTTACCGAGCTGCATGACTGTAGCCCAGCAAGCTACTGTGCTGGGGCAGACGTCCCAGAAAGGAAAAGTACAGCACGTCATCAAAGGAAGAATTATTCTGCCTATGTCCTTAGTATGGCTTAAGGTGAACCTGCCTTTGGAGGGGTAGTTCGTTAGCCAGGTGATTGATTCAGCCCAACTGGAATACTAGGTCTCCACCTCGGCCAAGATTCTGTTCTCTTGACCAGGAGGTTTTTCTTAATGGGCCTTTATTGCTACTCTAACCATTTTTTTTTTCATATGCTTTCAGGTTTATTTTAAATAACTGACTAGCTCTTTCTTACTTTGTTTCTTTGTTGGTAATAGTTTGTTTTCCATCTTCCTTGAGGTGCACTGATTTCTGTCTAGAAACATTAAAATCTCCTGCACTGGACATATGAGCATCCTACTGAGAATCAGATGTTACAATAATGTCACCAGAGCTGTTGACATCAGATCCTAAGCCCTGGCAGCTCCTAATAAGCCAAGTCACCTAATAAGCCACCTCTCCTCAATAGATCAATTAAAGAGAAAAAGTAAGAGTGAAAAGCTGAAAACATTGATTCAGTGTTGCCATACTGGGAAGACGAACAAAGCGGTCCAGCCCTCCCTCTCCCCCTCCTCCCTCCCCATCCCCCACCCCACCACCCCACCTCTGTCTTCCTCATTGCTGTGAGAGGTTTGAGAACTAGACCATCCTGCTCAAGCTGTGGTCCTATCGGTCCATGTTCTCCGGACTCCAGTCTCTCCAGCAAGATGGTCTGACAAGTTGTCAGCACTGAGAAATTTTTTTTCCTGGGAGACAAACTTCCTCTCTGACTGGTACTAGGGCCCCGTGCTTTTCCTTCTCCCAGCATGATATCCCTGGAGAAATTCCAGTTCCTTGAAGTGAGTTGTCTTAATAGTTTGATAGCCAAAGGCAGGGGCACAAGTGTCTCTTTGCACGGTTACAATGACAGTCCAGAATTCCCGCCCATGTGAGACTGAGCTATGGATGATGTGATGTCAGAAGCAGACCTTTCAGCTCATCCTGGAACTTTCCACCATTTCACACATAGGAACACAGCCAAGAACAGCCACAGTTGTTTCTAATAAGCTTCATTCCTACACAAGAGAAGACTCTGTGGCTGGAATACCAGAGTTCATTCACCACGAATGCCAAGGAGCAGGGAGCAGTTTCAAACTGTGCTGCATTCAAAAAGACAGCAATCTAGGAAAACAGGATTAACATCTAAGAAAGCAGTCTGCCATCCCCCTTCCTGCCTTCCTCTTAGAGCACTTGGGGCATGGGAACAAAGGCAGTCACCTGCTTCAAAGCTGAGCCCCCTCCGTGGTCAGGTCAGCCTTGGTTTGGAGAGTTCTAGCCTCAGTGCTTCTCTCCCTACTAAGCCTCAAAGGTCAGGAAGATGTACCTTCTGCCTCCAGCAATGTTTCAGGAAAGAAAGTCTCAGAAGGGAAGAATGGTAGGGCAGAAAGGCAGAGGAAGTTTGGGGGACTTGAGAAAGAAAAGGACCCCTCTAGCCCCAGAGTCAGGTGGAAGCTTTTGCCAGTGGCAAGGAAGAATTCCAACACAACTGCCATCTGCTTAAGGCCTTTCTTCCTTCCCAGCTATAAACTTGTAACTTTCTAGGAATCTCACCTGAAAGCCAGCCTATAGGAAAGGATATGTGCGCTTGTGCAATGCTGGTAGTTCCTGGTTTCACTTTATCAGATGATGATTCCATCCAAGACACCTCCAGAGCCACCTCACTTATCTCATTTATCAAAAGAGGAAAAAGAAAACAAAAGGAAGGGGGTTTCTTAGCAACCTTTGAGATGCAACTTGAGAGCCACCAAAATGGTGTACATGGCTAACGCTAAGACAATCGCTCACTCTCTGCTGAGATGCACATACCTGCGCTGGCACTCACTTTCTGAGACCTTGAGGACGCACTCACACTCCCCAGTGTGTCTTAATTCCCGGAGTCTCTTTTTCTCTATGCTTCAGCTTATATTAAAATATCCTTAATAAAATCTCCAGCGCTGCTCCATAAACTGGCTATTCCTGGAATTATTTTCAGCACTGAAGCAATGAATTATGGCTTAGCCTGCATCAAGGCCCCTAACAGTGTAAGGGAATGTCTCAGGTTGCCGAGGGTGGCTGGAGTGTACTGTGTATCTGTCCCCTCACTTGTGACAGTCTCTTGTACCTTCCCCCGTTATTTCTTTCTCTGGGATTGGGTTCATATGCCTTCAAGGCCACTGAGCTTCTCATTCTTCCCCAACGCAGCTTGCTTCAAAGATTATAATGCAGAACAAACAAGCTCTAAGCAGTGTGTACTCACTGAACTATTTTACAATGCAAATGTGCACATTCCTTTTACAAAATGAAGTACACGTATGCCCTTATCACACAGAATAGAAAAGTCTCCTATCCTTCCTTTTTATCCCTTATCAATTCCTCTTTGCTTTTGTTGTTGTTTGAATAAGGGTCTCATGTAGCCCAGACTGGCATTGAGCTCACTGTATAGCCAAAGGTAACCCTGAACTTCAGATCTTCCTGCCTTATGCCTCCTGAGTACTGGTATTACAGGCTTGTGCCACACCACGCCTGGGTTTATGTGGTGCTGGAGACTGCATTGAACCCAAGGAGTATTGCACGCTAGGCAAACCTCTACCAACTGGACTACATTCCCAACCTGCTTCTTTTGAAAACAGTGAATAAAGCTCCAATCCCCCATCTAGGCTGCATTTACTTTAATCCTTTTTACCTTCTGGACTCACCTTGTCCGTACCTACTACTTGATCCGAAAACCAAGGAGACCCACTGGTTGTGTTCTACCCAGTGGTTGCCATTCCCATTGCCTTTCTGGTTTGGGGATATCTTTAACCTTGCTTTTAATCTCAGCCATATGTCTACGGTTTTTGCAGACCCCCCAGCCTACTTTAAATATGGATTTAAGCACTTCAGATTTGTGGTCTTTAGTATCTCCATCTATAACATTCCGTAATAGTTTTCTGTATAGAAAGTGAGTGGCCAACCAGACACAGGTAAACCAGGAGTAAGAAAGCTGGGTTCTGAGTTCAGTAAAGCTGGGTTAAACATGAGGGAAAAAAATAGGTCATGAGGCGGTTTCTCTGTAGTATAACAAAACGACAAGTTAAAACTCAGCTAAGATGTGTCAAAAGACAAAGTCACAACAAATTTGTAAGGACCTTAATTGGCTCAGAGTATGATTCTAGACTCAGGCAGCACCTCCTGAAACACAGCCAGTGTTTCCATCAGTCAGACCAGGAGACCAGCCTTAGATAGAGAAGGCGAGAGGAAAGCAAATCTCAAAAAGCCCAGCTGATTATTTCAAAGTTGATTTCCTTGTGACTGTCAAAACAGATGGAGCTTCTTATGCTGGCTAAAGCTGACCTCTCTGGGGATTTGGCAACTCCCTCTCTGTCTCCTGACCCCTCAGAAGGTTACATAAATAACCTGAGCTTGGTGTTATGGGGCTTCAGCCTGGATCAATCAGGATTGACTTGGTCTGCTGGGGCTGATGCAGCAGCTCAGTCCAAACCAATGGTCTCCTGCACACTGCTGGACAGATGTCTAAAGTCAGTATCTAAAGAAGGTCACAGAGAGAGTACTGGGGAGTACTCTGAAGAGTACTTTGCTGTGTCACAGGTTTAATTAACTGAGGCCCTGCTGTCCAAAGTACCCAGGATTGAGCAAAAACACTCAGAGACTGTAAAAATGCGTTTGAGGTTGGATCCCTCAGTGGATTTGTACTTTCGGTTTTCCCTTATATTCTGGTCTAACTTTGTACTTAGGGAATGGGAAACAGAAGCTTGGAGGCAGATTTTGAATCCATGTCCTTTCAGTTTCTGGATTCCCCTTCACTGCGATCTCACCTGTGATTCTATATCCTCATAGAACAAGACTTGGGTCTTATGCCTTAAAAGACAAGAGGTTTTCTTCCTCTGTAATATCTGGTTTTCGTTCCATTACCAGTGTATGAATCAATAATAGCTATTTTCAAATTTTGGAAGCTATAATGAAAGTAAACAATACTAATGGAATATAGTCACCCAGTTTAAATTCACCAGAAAATTAGAAATAGTTTTCCTGAGCTAATTATAGGTATGTTGAATCTTTTTCTAACTAGTGGCACTGCTTTCAGGTTCATATTGCTAAAAGAATGCAATTGAGGCTTATGAGTCTGGGGACTGGAGAGATGGGTCAGTTAAGAGCACTGGCTGCTCTTGCAGAGGGCCCAGGTTCAGTTCCCAGCACTCATATGGTGGCCAAAAACTGTTTGGAACTCCAGTTCAAGGGAATCTGACTTTTTTGGGCATTGCATGACACGGGTGTACTTATATGAATGCAAAACACTGACATACTTAAACATTTTTTTTAATTTAAGACTTTAGAGTTTGTAGTGGTAAGATGACTCAGCAGGTAAAGGCACTTGTTAAGCAAGCCTGGCAATCAGAGTTTGATTCCTAGAACCCATGTAAAGATAAAGGAGAGACCTGACTCCATAAAGTTAGTTGTGCACTGACCCCCACATGTGCACCATTGCACTGTTCACACACACATCGTGCACACAAAAAAACACACTCACTAATAATCATAAATAAATTATTTTTTTAAAGATTAATAGCTAGCCCTGGCATTTAGCTGAGTTTTTGAAAGATCCCCTTAAATGTCATGTTCCTTGGAATTTGAGAGCACCTTCTTAGCACAAGATTATCTCTTAATTGAGATCTAAAATATTTAATAAGATACCACTCAGTCTTATTCCCAGTTCTTCAAGCTGATTTTGAAGTACCATAAATTATAAAGCAAAGCATCTGAGAAAGTCAACATAGATTTTCCATTCATCCAACTTCCCAGTCTTGGGACTCTCAGGCAAGGAGGCCAGTACCTGAGGGACAATGCATGGGACACACATGAGTCTTCCCAGGAGACAGTGAAATGATGCCCAGCATTCTCTGCCAGACACACACCAAAGGAGAAGCAGAGTAACAGGCAACTACTGCTGACTCTGTGTAATTCAGAAAGAGCAAGTGCAAGCACAGTGTTCCCATGGTGAAGCCAAGGGAGAGATCCGTGAAATCTGTTTGGCTAACCATGTGACACAGTGTTATCCAGTGTAAACTGAGGGCATATTTTTAAAATCTTACAACTAGATAGAATTCATTTAATATATGTTATTAAACTTCGTATTCACTGCTAACTACATTTAAAATATTCATTCATTACCAGTACTGTTGGCATTAAACATGCAACTCTCAGCTGAGTATGGTGGCCCATGTCTGTACTTCTAACACTAAGAAAACTGAGGCAGGAAGAACAAGTGTTCAAGGTCAGACTGGCCCATATAGTAAGGCACTATCAAAGAAAGAAAGAAAGAAAGAAAGAGAGAGAGAGAGAGAGAAAGAAAGAAAGAGGGAAGGAGGGAGGAAGGAAGGAAGGAAGGAAGGAAAAGAAAAGAAAAATAGGAACTGGAGAGATAGCTCTGTGGTTCAGAACACTGGCTGCTCTTGCAAAGGGCCCAGGTTTAGTTCCCAGCACACACATGGCAGCTAGCAACTATCTGTAAATCTAGTTCCAGGGGATCCAATGCCCTCTTCTGGCTTCTTGGGCATTGCACACACATGATGCACTTACATACATGCAGGTAAACATTCATACCCATAAAATCAATTGGTTAAGAATTTAAAAAAAAAAAAAAGCAACTTTTCCATACACTGCTACATATTTCTTGTACATTCACATGCAATGATTTAAGGCTCCTTGTCCCAACAGTTACCACCAGTCATAAGTCTCAATGAATTTGAAAACCAGATAAAATGGTTTCAGAAAAGGAAACATGCCACATTTATTCAAAAGGTGGGAAAAAAAAACCATGAAAAGAACAGGTATCAAAGAAGAAACTGGGAGCTAGAGAGATGGCTCAGCAATCAAGCGCACTTGATGCTCTTCCAGATGACCCTTGTTTAGTTCCCAGCACCCTTATGGCATCTCACCACCATCTATAATTCCATTTTCCAGGAAAGCCAGTGCCATCTTTGACCTTCCTGGGCACTCACACATATGTGGTATGTACATGCAGACACACATAAACATATGTCCACAAATACAGATTTTAAAAAGAATAAAATGAACATGTAGTCAACAAGCTACTTGTAAAAAAAAAATTCAGTAATTTTACCAGCACATTCTACCAAAGCTTCAGGGAATAAATAATTCCCTTATAAAGGAAGAGAAGAGGTTAGGTGGGTTGATTTTAAAACTCTTTATAAAATGTCACCAAATTTATTTCAGTCACATAACAAAAGAATAGCTCTCTCTTTTAAAAGTCCTAAAATGAGTTTTCTTGTTTAAGTAGGAGTGACTCAACATTAAGAAATCCATTAATGTGGTTTACTTCACTATAAAGGAGAAAATACATATGCTTAGATCTAACAAAATTTAAATTTTTAAAACTTTATTAAAGAAAACTTCAAACATAAGTAAATATAGAGAAGATAGGCCCTATGGTATTAATCAGACAATTCATCAATTACCAACATTTGGATTTTGGTGGGTTTTTTTCCAGTTAGACACCAAAGCCAGGGCCCAATGCCAGTACCAGGCTACTGTATGCCTGAGCTAGCCCCAGCCCTGACATTTGTGTCTTTCATACACTCGTGCTCTTTTAAAATTCTGGCTTCTTACCTGGCTCCTGTATTTTTCCACAGCTCAGCTGGGTATGGTACAAATGACCACTAAACATGTTAGCACTTAGCAACTGAGCAAAAGTCATGCCCATTAATTTAGAACTTGGGGGATGCAGAGGTGATAGGCTGTTGGCAAGTTTTCACAGAAATAGCATGTATTTCTGTACATTTATTTATAGATGCTTTAAATGATTTAAGATGTCAGAATTACTGAACCATCTGTACAAATTCTGGGAAACTATACAAGAAGTGCTAATAGAACAGAGGAAGATTAAGTAGGTCACGAGACTAACTCTGCATAGATGATCCGAGACACAAAACATGAGAAAGAACAAAGCACGAGGATCTGTACGTTAGATAAATGGTTGGACTGCAGAGAGGGCTCAGCACTTAAGAGTATTCTCTGGTCTTTCCAGGACCGGGTTTGGTTCTCAGAATCCACAAAGCAGTTCACAGCCATCTATGACTCCAGTCCCAGGAAATCCAATGCCCTCTTCTGGCCTCCATGGGCACCAGGTGTGTACGTGGTACATGTACATACATGTAGGCAAAACATTCATACACGTAAAAATACATCAATCTCTAAAAGGCAAAAGAAAATTGGTTATACCACATCTCATAGAAATACTACTGAATGTAATCAGCCAGCATTCTGTCTGAAGCAACAAACTGCAGAGCTGTGTTACAAATGTAGACAGTGCAGTGCACAGGAACACACCTCTCTCAACAAACTGCAGAGCTGTGTTACAACTGTAGACAGTACAGTACACTTGAACACACCTCTCTCAGTAGCTAATAAAAGACATCCCTGTTCAAGATAAAAGTGTCTTACATACTTCATCTTTTCAATACCCATCAAAAAGAAATAGGCCCATTAGTAGGTCAGTAGATAAACTGTTACCCCTATGCAGTGGGATGTGCCCGGGTTAAAAAGGAATCAGATATTTATAGATGCAATAAATCAAAAATAGGTATTCTACATGAAGGAATCAGAAAAAAAGGAGTAGCTATTGTTCAATTCCCTTTATATAAAATTCCAAAAATGCAGATCAGTTGATAGTGAGACAAAAGATGATCACTGATTGGCCAGAGCTGAGAAAAACAAGGGGCTGAGGACCTTGATCGGTGGTGACTTGCAGGAACATTACTCATCAGAGTTACCAAGTGATGTGTTTAAACACATGCAGTTTATTGAACATCCATAAAATCTTGAGAAGTAAACCTTGATAAAGTTGACGTTTGACTGATGAAGGCTGCATTTCATTTCCAGTGCCTTAGGATAATTTCTAAATATTTATTCATGATGTCAAGATTCTTCCACATATTACAAAGACATAAGTGTGCATAAGCAAATAGAATATGTTGACCTGTGACCAGGGGTGGCACTCATTGGTGAAATGTATGCTTAGCATAATGCAGAGCCCTAGCGCCATACACAGTACATATCCACATATATGCACACTAACAGCGCAGGGTAGCCCAGCTTATGTCATGCTTTGTAATAGGAGAAAACTTAACTTGTAAAGTTATCTTCTTCCAGAAACCTTCATCATACATCAGACATATAGGGAAAGCATTCCCGTTTCTCATTAAAGAAATATCATGGGGCTGGAGAGATAGCTCAGCAATTAACAGCACTGGTTCTTCTTGTAGAAGACCTGGGTTTGATTCCCAGAACCCACCTGGCAGCTAACAATCATTCATAACTCCAGTTCCAGGGGATCTGGCACCGTTTTCTGTCCTTTGAGGCACTGCATGACTTGGATGCACTTACATACAAGCAGGCAATACAATTGTACACATAAAATACTACTAATAAAAAATAATTTTTCATTTTTTTAAGGAAAATTGTGAAGAGGACAAAGTTGCCAGTAGTATTTCAACACTTCAGAATATACTGAATTTCTTTTTCATAGTCACATTCCTTTGGTTGTTTCATGCATGGGGACTGGATTTACTTCATTGTCACCCTTCCGGCTTCTTCCTCCAGCTCCCTGCATGTCCTTTCCGCTCTCTCTTGGTGTTCTGACCTTTTCTTCTCTAACATATATATATGTATATATATATATATGTATATATATATATACATATATATGTAAAACTTATATATATATATGATTGTATTAATATGTAGTGCTGAGTCCATTTAGTTGTGCTCATATGTACATATGTTTAAGGCTGACCACTTGGAATTTGATAACCTATCAAAGTGCCTGTCCCTGGAGAAAAGGTCACAACATTGAGAGATTTTTTTTGAAGCAATGTTACAAAACAGCTGGCCAGAGTCCTTTTGCTTTACTTGGTTGGAAACCAGGGATAGGTAAGGAAATGCTCTTTAAGTCCTGGCTGTCCGCAGCTTTTGTACACTTGGGTGTTTAACAGTAGCAAGCAGCGGCAGGCGGGAGCTGCAGCAGGTGGCGCCTTCTAGCTTTGGCTTCTGAGGATTCCTCAGCCCTTGGCAGTGGCTAATGCTATAGCACCCAGGCCTGGGGTGTCGGAGACCCTTGATCCCAGAGGCTTGACAGATCTCTTGAACTCTTCCAGCCACCAGGCCCCTGCAGTTTCTCTTCTCTGGCTCTTTATAGCCTTCTAGCTTTCCTCAGCCTCCTTCCTCCCGTCCTCTCTGTTGCTCTCCACTTCCACTGTCCCCTTTATTCCTGGTCACTGTCTTGAACTGTTCAGCTGCCTCTTGTTGCTGTGTTCACTGTGTCTGTTGCCACAGCAGGTGAAGCAGTCTTTGCTGCCCTTTGCTGTTCCCACTTCAGTCTGCGGCTAGTTTTGCAGTTCCATCTATTTCGACGCAGTCGGCACAGCCGGGTGCCCAAGGACTCCTACAGCTCAGCCTGTGGGCTGCTCTGCTCCACCTCTGCTGCCTGTCAGGGCAGAATAGTCCCCTGTGGCTCTGTCTCTGCCGCCACTGCTCTGCTGTCTCTGCTTCTTTCTTTGTGTTAGGCAAGATCACTGCCTTTTACTGAGGCTAACGTTGCCACTCCAGGGCAAGCAGAACAGGAGGATGATTTCCACTGGCTTATTTGGTGCGTCAACTATCAGGATTAAATCACCACTCAGGGGATATTTGTACTACTCACATCAAATCTTCCGTGCAAGTTAAGATTTGTGTCTTCATCAATCAATGGCATTGTCCCTTTTGCACCTGTCACAACAGTCCCTCTGCTAGGCCACCAGGGAAGTCCTCCCCTCTGGCCTGAGTAGACATGGTTCCCAAGTCTACTAGAATATCCAAGGCCAGTGATTGCCAACTATGCAGAGTAAACTGTTTGAAACAGTTGTGGTGAGGCTGTACCTTCAGGAGCTGAAGCAAGAATCTGATCATTTTCTATCCATTTCTTTAAGCTGAGTCTTCAAAACAGTCAGTGCTGCTCTGCATGTTCTGCATGGTTCCTGACAGGCCTTTGCTTAGACCGCAAAGCATCTGTAGAGCATCTAACAGCTGCTGGAGAGTCAAAGTGCCCCACCCTCCCCTGCTTTCCTTTATTTACAGGAAAAGACAAAGAATTCCTAAAATAAGAACATATTACTAACATTAATTTTGGTTCTAATAGTGTTTCTACTGCTTTAACCAATGCGGAACACTTCCCAGCATCCTAGGGAGAAGTGGGTCTCCCTCATTCTCAGCAAGCTGCATCAACATCTTTCAGAAAATAACAGCTATCTGGAGGATGAAGGGTTCAGAGCATCTTTGGAAATAGTGCCGGCCAGGGTCCTGGAGTGAAAGGCGGCATTGTCAGCCTGTGTTTCTGTTGCATGCCACAGATGGGCTGAGAACCTGATGCCCTGAATCACCTGAGCCCAGAGTTTCTGTCCTAGGGGCATTAAAGGAAGTAAGACTATTTCTGCCTTTGAAGCCATTTCCCAGTGGTGCCCATAAAACATGGTGGGGAGTTTGGCAAATGTCTTTGCCGCTACCTTTTGACCAAGAGGCTGCACACAGGAGTCCTGATCTGCTCAGCCCAGGCAGAGGCTCTGTGGGCAGCGTCTAAGCACTGTGAGCATGAAAGCCCAGTGCGCCTTTTTCCGGGTCTTTTGCTATCCTGAAACTTACATGCCAGACTAATAAGAAGAAACCCAGATGTAGGCCAGGCATAGTGGTGCACATTTTTAAACCCAGTGTTCAAGAGACAGAGGCAAGTGGATCTCCATGAGTTCAAGGGCAGCCTGGTAAACTTAGTGAGTTCTAAGCCAGCCAAGGATACATAGTGAGACCCTGCCTGAAAAAGAAAGAAAGAAAATAAACCCAGATGCTGTTCTTCATAAAGAAGTCTTAGGTAGGAGGATTGTTTGAGCTCATGAGTACAGGGCCAGCCTGGGCAACATAGTAAGACCTCATTTCTAAATAAACAAACAAACAAATAAATCTAAGTCCAGTTACAAATAGGATTAGACCGCAGTCAATAGGAATAGACAAACCAAATGTTAGAATAGAATAAACAGCTATCATTTATTTCCAAAGTCCTTTTGTTTCTTTAGTGTGTATGCTGTTAGCTTGCAATTAACTCCATCAAGAACTGAATAATAGTATTTAAAAAAATGAATTTATCAAGGTCTCCTTTTTTTATGCTATTTGCATGCCTGCCTCCTTCAGGTGTGCTTTTAATCCTCAACAGAAGGACAGAGGCTGAAAGGCATAGATCTGTTTGCTAGCTTTGAGTCCTAGGAGGTGTGCAAGGACACTGGTCTTCCAAATCTGGGGCAGGGCTGGGCAGACCACAGGCTGGCTGTGGGCCTCGCATCTTGGAAATAACTGAGCAATTCCTAGTGCCAGGCAGTGTGCTAAGGGCTTCTTTGCTGGTGGGGAGCTGGATCCCTTCTTCTAGATCACACAGCTAGTGAAGATGTGAATATATAATGTGTAGGTCTGACTTCAGACGTGGACCACTCATCTCTGCCTCCTCTTCTGACATGTCCTCCGGTGGCTATGTTAGTGTGGCTGACCCCTTTGGTAAGGTTTGCATCCTCCTCTCTGCTCAGACTCCTGGGCAGCGGAATCAAGCTCTTTCCTGTAACTGCTATTCTGTGGTTCAGCCACGAGGTAACCTGAGCCTGGAACAGCCCTATGACAGCAACTCACCTGTGAATATATTTACCTCCCTTACTAAACTGTGAGTACTTAAGGGCAAGACTGTTCTCCATTTTACTCCTGGAACTTAGCACCATGTTCTATTATCTTTACTAAATTAATGGATCATGAGAGTCTAAGCACATTTTACCCGTTTACAAAAATGGCTTGAATATGGTCACGTGGTATCTTCTCAGTTAGCGAAACAGATGAAAGGCCAGGTTTAAGTCTCCATAGCTTTACATCCCTCTCCAGCCTGTCTTTCTGTTTTGCAGCCTATGGGATCCGAGCGGACAGAGATGCGCAAGCGGCAGACGTGCACCAGTAGTGACTCACCGGGCTCCATTCCGGACCAGCAGGGCGTGGAGAGTCGCGGCTCGAACAATGCCTGCTGCTTCTGCTGGTGCTGCTGTTGCAGCTGTTCTTGGTAACGCTGGGGCTTTCTATTAAGGTGCTGATTGGGAAGGGGTGCCCTTGAATACAGTCAGTGTAGGATTCATCTAGTAAGTGGGGCTTGTTTTGTTTTGTGTGAGCCTATGTAGCCCACGCTACCCTTAGAACTTGGAATATGGTTGAGAATGACCTGGAACTCTTGATCTCCTTCCTCCATCCTCCAACTATTGAGATTAGAGTCATGTGCCCCCATGTCTCACATATAAATGTGCCTGTGAAAGACACATACATATGTGTGACGTCTGTCTAGTTGTCAAGGAAATTATGTTTAAATACCTCAGATAAAGTTAACACAGTTCAAACGCCAAAGAACACGAGGCAGACATGAGCACATGTTAACATTTGGGCAGAAACACTGGAGATTCCTAGAAAACCTTCCTTTGGACTAAAGGCTTTCTGGAGGAGTTGGGATTGAAGATGTATCTTAAAGACTAGGGTTATAAAGCCTGGATTTTATCATCTGTTGGCTTAATATTATTAATTTTCTTTTTCATAAAGATAAATGTCATACCATATACTTAAAAATGGAAAGTGATGTTAAAATGTAGTCTAGTTTGTTTGCTTGGTAAAGAAGAAAAAACAGAGAAACATAAGGAGGATGTGTATGAGACAGAATTTAGTATAAAACAGTCATGCCATCTGCACATTAGGGTAGGCTATAGGTTTGAAATCTTTCAAGAAAAGTGCTTAGTGCCAGCTAAATATGGGCACTACTTAAGTGATTCAAATTTATCATCATCATTAATATTGTGTGTGTGTGTATGCATGATGTGTGTATGTAGGCACATGTATAAAGGGGCACAAACAGAAGGCAGGGGACAACTCTGTGAAGTCTTTCCACCTTTACATGTATTCCAGGGATCAAATTCAAATCCCCAGTGCCAAGACCTTTTACCCACTAACCCAGCTCAACAGCCCCAGTTTAGTTCTTATTTTTTTTTGTTGGTGGTGGTAGTAGTCATTGGGTTTTATTTTATTTTATGTGTATGAGTGTTTTGCCTAAATGTATACAAATGCACCTGTGCATGCAATGCCTGCGGAGGGCAGAAGAAGGTGTCAGATCCCCTGGAACTGGAGTTATAGACTGTAGTTAGGCACCCTGTGGGTGCTGGGAACCAAACACATGTCTTCTACAAGAGCAGCCAGTGCTCTTAATCATTGAGCCATCTCTCCATACCTGTTGTTTTTTGAGACCGGGTCTCCCTGTAGCCCCAGCTGACCTGGAACTTCCTATGTAGACCAAGCTGTCCTCAGTCTCACAGAGATCTGCCTACCCCTGCCTCCCAAGTTCTGGGATTAAAGGTGTGAGCCACCACATCTGGCTTCCCAATTCAGTTCTTACATTTATGCTAACTTGGCTAGACAAGAGCTCATTTTCCAGTAAAGAAAAGAATCCTAATAGTGACTGAGCAAGAACCCTGATACGAAATGGGTTCCTGGGGAAGAAGTCGGAGGAGGAAATTAAGTGTTCAGAGAAGTTTGAGCGGTTCTTCCTGCTTGACTTGGACTGACAGAAATTTTCAAGAAGACTCAGTCTGATGGCTGGGGCCCAGCAATGGATCATAAGGCCTGGGTCTGCCCACTCAGGGAACGAATGGAATGTGGGAGATAGGGCTGATGGAAGCTAAGGAAGTGGGCACCCAAGGCAAGACTTCAGACCTGAACAAGAATCTAGGAGAAGAGGAAGCAGAGGTGCAGGTGGTCATCCGCGAAGAATCACGCACCAGGGCCCGCCTGCTCGGGAGACGCCCGAGACGGCAGAGACACTGGCCGACTCCCTCTCCACTCTCACTCGGCCAGCACTGTTTAGTGCTGAAGAGCTGTGACCATCTGAAGATGTACAAGGATTTGATGGTGTCACTTTGCCAGTAAGAGTCTAGCGGACACCTGTCTCCCATAAACAGGACGTAGGTACTAAAATTGGAACCATAACAGGTTCCATATTGTCCCTATGAGTAAGGCTAACACGTGTAGATGGGACAAAATGGAGTGAAATCAAACAAGAATCTGTGAGTAGAAAACATGTCATCATTACCATCACAGCCAACACATACGTCACACTTAGCATGTATGCACATAAAAGGCAATAGAGCTATGTCTTCAAATTACTGGAAAACAGAATTTGAAAACTCAACATATAATTTAAGGGTGTAGGTAAAATTAGACATTTTCAGGCATAAAAAGACTGGGAGAATTTACTTCCCATAGACCTTCCTAAAAGAACTAAGAAGGTGATCTCAGGGGGGAAGTGAACCCAGAGAGAAGTAGAAGAAAGCAAATGATAATACCAGGAAAAAAAATGAATGAAATGTAATGGTTGGCATTTAGTTTTGGGTTAAAAAGTATAAAACCCAGTTGCAAACAAATAACCTCATGTGAGTGATTGACAAGTCACTTCAGACATGCTTTGAAAGAATCATAAGAAAATATTCTTTAAAAATTAATGACACTCTTCATTAATGCAAAAATATATGTCGTTTTCATCAACAGAAGAGAAAAATGAAATCTCAAAAACTTTCCAACATGTATCACAGGTGACCAGTGAAGGGCAGAATGGTCCACATTAATGCAGGATATCAGTATATGGTGCCAACTTATCCCAGTTGGTGGGACATTCTCAGTTTAACACTGAAAAATCCCAGGTCTGTACACCAGGAAGGTTGTTCACCTATCTGGTATCCAAATCTAGAGAAGCACATTTATATTTCTATATTATATCATCTACAAAAATCACCTTAAAATTGAAAACCAAGGCCAGGCATGGTGATGTGGGTGTGTCATTTCAGCTGCTTGTGAACAGCAGCAGGAGGTTCCCCAGAGTTGAGGAGCTGGAGGCCAGTCTTGGGCAACATAGCAAGACCTTATCTCAGAAACAAACTAACAAAAACCCCAGTTCAATTTCAGAAGACCTAATAGCCAAGAAGGAAATAGAGGACAGCATCTTTGTGGTGTTGGCACTGGGAATATTTTTTAATACAAAACCAAATCTATAAAGAAATAAATTTCTTGGGCATGTGGCTGTAATCCCAGACCTCTAATCCTGACAGCTAGGAGACTGAAGAGGGAGAATTCTGCGATCTAGGCAACTCTGTGCTATACAAGAGACCTGGTCTCCAGAAACAACTGAAAGTAAATAATAGGTAAATATAAATATAAAAGTGTTTAACAGGAGAGATAAAAACACGTGTCCACAGAAAAATCTGTGCCTAAATGCTCACAGAAGCATGATGCATCATAGCTAAAGTTTAAAACGGACCAGAAAACCATCAGCTGATGAAGGGATAAAATATGAAGACCATTGCACACACATAGTACACTCATGTGTATACAGGCAAAACACTCATCCACACATTTTTTCTTAATTAAGCTAAGTGAAAGCAGCCAAACATTCTCTACAATAGAGGGTAACTGGCCATAAAAAGGAATGAAGTATCAAGCTGCTGAAATACAGTTTGAAGTATGAGACATTTAAGATAAGTGGAGCTGAAGAGATAGCTCAGTGCTTAAAAACACTGGCTGCTCTTGAAGAGAGGACCTATGTTAGGTTCTCAGCAACCACATGGCAGCTAATAACCATCACTCTAGTTCCAGAGAATCTGACTCCCTCTTTTGGCCTCCCTGGGCATTACACACACATGGCACACAAGCATACAGGCAAAGTGCTCATACACATAAAAAAAATACTTCTAATTAAGCTAAGCAAAAGCAGCCAGACACCAAAGATCACATATTTTATTATTTCACTTAGATATACAGCACAACTGGCCTCATATTTGACCCCAAGATATAATGTGTGGTTTTTAGACAGTGGAAGACAATTCAATTTCCTTGATTTTTTTTTTTTTTACATACTTTTGAAGAATTTTCTGGAATGGTAAGTAGCAGTGTTTTCCCAGTAAGCCCTTGGGATATCTGTCTCAGAATTCTAGTCCACAATCTTCTATTCTAGTGAAAAGTGTACAGATTCTTAGTCTTTTGAAAATAAGCATTTTAGCCACTTTTAAGTTGCCTGTGTTCCTATAAATAACGCCTCACCCATATTCACGTAAGCAGCTCTAACTAAACTTATTGGGCCACCATTTTTTTTAAACACAAAAATAAAGATGGACTGGTTGGGAAGAAGGGGCGGATCAGTGAGAGAGGGAGGGGACAACAGAGGAGAGTGGGGGAAATACAATCAAACGAGTTATATGCATGTATGAGAGTATCACATGGAGTTCATTATTGTGACACTTAATACATGCTAATAAAGAGTAATAAACTTTAAGTTTTTTTCTATACAGCTGAAGGAGTTTTTCCTCTCCATTGTCACTGGAAAGTAAAGACCCCGGGTCTTCCTTACTGAGCATTCAAACACGCACCTGCCTTGGCTTCTGTGCACATACTCCTCTGTAGTAACAATTGCAATCAACCCCAGGAAATAAAGTTAAACAGGAAAATATTCTTCAGGGTTTTTCTAGAATACACTGTCTCCTTAAAATGTACTTCCATTTTAACAAAATGAAATGGAAAAAATGTAAAAGCTTCAGTATATTTTATATTATTTAGTTCACAGCACAGCTTCCAGTTCTCTTTGGAATCTTGTGTCAGGTTCTCAATCCCCTTTTTCTCTTTTTCAAACCCACTGTACAGTAATGCATTCTGCTTACAAAGAAGCCGGGAAGTCAGGCACCCAGACAGTATGCCACCCAGTGCCTCTCAAGGGGCTTTTGTTTTCCTTTGTTTCATTTTTTTAAACCACTATTTATTAAAACTTTTTAACTTCAGCATCATAAAAAGAAATAAATCAAAAGGATTCCTTCATTTTTAATGACTTTGGCTTTACAGAAAGATAGTACATATACAAATGTGTACATAAACACACAATTCTCTCTCTCTCTCTCTCTCTGAAAACTTACAGAGCTGATGTGCTAAAATCAGGCTGAAAAATATTATAAAATCAAATAAAGTCTGTTAAGGAAAGATATAATAAAAGCACTGGAAGCACTGATACAGTAACAAAACAAAGAAAACTCAAATCATCAATGATAAAAACCACTTTTAGAGGGTGGATTCTGTGGTAACGCACTTGCTTAGCACGCATGAAGTGCTAGCTTGATCTCTAGTTATTTTTAACTTGTGGCGATGCTGAAACATTCTTGTTAAAGTCAAGAATAAGACAAGGATGTCCACAGTCTCTACTACTGTTTAACACTGGATTTTTAGTTATCAACCAGAAGGAAACAAGTAGTAGCCTACAAGTTGGAAAAGAAAAGGTAAGATTCTCCCTATTCAGGGGTGGAGAGATGCCTCAGCAGTTAAAGAGCATTGGCTGATATTGGAGAAGACTAAGGTTCAGTTCCCAGCACCTGCATGGCAGCTAACAACCCTGTGTAACCCCGGATCCGGGGCATCTGATGCTCCCTTCTGCCTTCATGGGCATTGCATGCACAGGTGCACTAACGTACAATCGGGCAAAACACCCCTACACATAAAATAAAGATGAATATTTCAATAAATAAACAATTCTCTCTATTTGTAGGGTGATGAGAGAATACTTGCAAATGCCAAGAGAACTCTTTCTAAAATGAATGAAGAAGGAAAAAGAAAGTTAACATAAAAATAATTATCATTGTATTTAAAATAAAAAACCAAAACACAAGAGTAAAAAAAAAAAAAAGAACCCATGTATCTCAAAAATTAAATGCTCAAATTTAAATGTTCAAAGAATATGAACAGATGTTTTGAAGATCTGTAACAGCTAATAAATACATGAAGAGAGGCTCCACACCATCGTTAGTGAAATGCAAATTGAAGTCGCAGGGGGGTGACATTTCATACCCATGTAGCTCAGACGCTAGAATAAAAAGGCAGTAAGGACACTTGGGAAAGGACAGGAGAGTAGAGATCCCTCAGATATTACTAGAAGGACTGGACATTGGTGCAGCTGCTTTGGAAATCAGTCTGGGAATTCCTCAGATGTTAAAAATAGAACCTCCTCTTTTACTTCTGTAGGTATAAATCATTTTGGCCTAGTGTTGTTGCATGGGATGGCTTGTCCCAGTTGTCGTGATGTGTCAGTCCATCAGCTGGATTTGGCTGCTGTGTCACAGCTGTGAGACTGCTTTCCAGTTCTGCATTTTGGGAAGTAGAAAAAGAGTGGTCACATCTTCTTTTTAGTCAGTTTTGTAAGGACTGGAATTGTGTTTTTAAAGAAAACCATTCCAGTATAACAGTATATTATCTGTGTTTTAACCAAAGTGCTGTTTAACAGTTAAAATTTAAACTAACACCACTTAATATAGTGAACAAAATACATTGTGAGAATATATGCTGATGCACACTTGCACGTGAACGTGTGTAGCAACATGGCTCATGCAACCAGGAGGAGAAACAGCGCAAGTGTGCTGGTAAACGCACAAGCAAATGCTATATTCCTACAACCAAAAAAAAAAAAAAAAAAAGAAAAGAAAAGAGCGAAGTCCTGATATTTGCTGTCGATAAACTATTGAAACATTATGCCAAGTGAAAAGATGTCAGGGGGCTGGAGAGATGGCTCAGCAGTTAAGAGCACTGGGTGCACTTACAGAGTACCTGAGTTCGGTTCCCAGCACTCACAGGGTGGACAAAAGCTGTCAGAAACTCCAGTTCCAGGCACTCTGATGACTTCTTCTGGCCTCTGCAGGTATTTCATGACATGGATGCTCTTACATACATGCAAAGATTATTCTAAATGCAATTGTAATAGTAATGTCAAATGCTTCATCAGTCAGTATAGACTACGGAGTTATGTAAAATATATTTTTCTGACACTGCTGTGTTTTGGATCTTGAATGTCAGTCAAAGGCATGGTATGAAAGGCTTGGGCTCCAAGCTGATGGTTTTGAGAGGTGGAACCTTCGAAAGGAGGGTCTAGTGGGACCCTTGAAAGGGATGCTGGGACTAGCGACTTCTTTGCTCCCTGGCTGGAGATAACAATTTTTCTAATCCAAGCACTCCCATTGTGATGTCCTGCCTCAAGCCAACCCGTCATAGAATGGATCTGACAAGACTCTGGGCCAAAGGAGGTATTCTGTTATGGCGATGGGAAGCTGAGTACCACAAATACTGTGTTATTATACTTTTGGTTTTCTTTTTTGTTATTGTTTTAGGTTTTTGCTTTGTGCTGTTTTGTTTTGAGACATAGTTTCCCAGTCACCCAGCTGGCTATGTAGACCAGGCTGGCCTCGATCTCACAGAGATTCACCTGCCTCTGCCGCCCACATGCTGGGATTAAAGACCGGAGCCACCACACATGGCTTCTTTGGGTTTTCTTTTTTTGTTTTAGTTACTATTTTTATTTTATGTGTATGAAAGCATTGCTTGCATGTGTGTAAGTGCACCCATATCATGCAATACCCATGGAGGTCAGAAGAGGGCATTTGATACCCTGGAACTGGAGTTATGGATGGTTGTTAGCCATCATGTGGATGCTGGGAATTGAACCTGAGTCTTCTACAAGAGCAGCCAGTGCTCTTAATTCCTGAGTCATCTCTCTCGCCCCCTTAGTTTTCTTAAGAATAATCAAGGTCATGATTTTTAAGAAGATTCTATTTGAAAATTCTATCTGAAATAAGCTTTAAAATATTTAAGAAATCTGTTCCTTACAACATCTTAATCAATACAGAACTGTCTTGTTTCTTTCAGCCTCACTGTTAGAAACCAAGATGACCAGAGACCTCCTAGAACTTCCCATGAACTCAGAACAGATGCTCCAACCTGTGAAGAAAGGTAAACTCTTGCATTTTTTTAGCTTATCAGACCAACAGTTTCCTTTCTGCATTTTATGTTTCAACAGAACACACACATTTTTCTCTGACTGCCATTTAGTAGACATAAAATCTCAGTGTGGTGTGCATTTCCCTTAAGAATTTCTTTTAATTCATTTCCTAACAGAGAAAAATGTCAACCCACTCATTGATTGCTTTGGCTAATCACAAATATAAGCTGATGCTTCTTGAGAAACCATAACGATGTGATTTTGTTTTTATGTAATAGACTTTTAAAAGTAAAAAGCCATAATGATATAACATATTTGATTTTCAGGAAGGTGGACAAATTCATTTTTTAAGCTGTGAATGTATACTGAATAGCTAAAGTACTATTGTGTGACCAACCATTCCTGAGCAGACATGAACAGACATCTATTCACCTCAGACAGGGCACTGATGACAGACCAATGAAACAGCCTTGCTCAAAGTCTAGCTTTAACTAACCAGTGAATCTATTGGGGTTGCTTACAGGAGCATATGTGAGTTACAGGCAGCTGTCATTACCAAAGCCCACCCCAGCATGGACTCAGAAAAGCTGCATCTCTGAAGTTCTTTGCAGGACTTGCAGGCATTTGGGAGGGTTCAGAAAGCCTCTGCCCAGAAAGCGCTGTTGCTGGGGAACCCTGAGGTTATACTGTGAACATAGCAGGTTTCAGCTTTCCTGGGACTTGCAGGTTTTGTTGACTTCCAAGTCCTACCCCCTCTCTCCTCCTGGTAGAAGCTTAATGGAACTCAAAGCAAGTGTGTTTTTTAAGATCTAAGTATTTGGGGGAAAAAATCATAATGTAGCCGTTTTTATTTTAATCTTCTGTTTTAGTTTTTAATTTGGGGGGTGGGGTGTTGAGACAGGATCTCCCTGTATCCTCAGCTGGCCTGGAACTTACTATGTAGACCAAGCTGGCCTGGATCTCACAGAGATACACCTGCCTCTGCCTCCCGAGTACTGGGATTAAAAGTGTGCAGTGCACTAGCCTAAAATAGCATTTCTTTAGGTTTTGGTTTTTGAACGGTTTGAGCACCCAAATTCCATTATATTGTCAGTTATTTCTATCATTAATGTATTTCATCTTCTGATCGATGATGCGCTTAACTTCTTTTAATACCTCTTTTTCTTCCTTTTGCTATATGAACCATACTTTTTTGTTTGTTTGTTTTTAGACTCTTCACTAGTATGGAGCATATATTCCACCATTCATTTCCTTTAACTTTTCAGTCATTCTTTAACATGTGTTTCTTAAAGTCACAGAAAAAAAGATACTTTATAATTTACATAGTTAAAGAATGTAACAGCATACTTTAACCTTCTCCAATCTAACTTTTTTCGAAAGAGATTTATTACCTATTTATATGTGGGTGTGTGGATACACACACACACACAAACACACACACACACACACACACACACACACACACTCACATATGCAGGTGCATGAGGAGGCCAGGACAGTGCATCAGATCCCTTGGAGCTGGAGTTGCAGGTGATTGTGAGCATGCCAGGAGTCATTCCTTAAAATAATGTCTTTTCTTCCAAAAAGGTTTTTCTAGAGTTCTGATAGGCACCTTTCTTTATATGTAATACATTGTCATGAATTTATATAACTGTAATAAAGCAAAATTCAAACACTATAAAAACTTTTATAATAAAAAAATAGGTAATTTGGACCTGGGTGTAGTGGTCCCAGCACATGGGAGGCTAAGGAATCCCAGCACATGGGAGGCTAAGGAATCCCAGCACATGGGAGGCTAAGGAATCCCAGCACATGGGAGGCTAAGGAATCCCAGCACATGGGAGGCTAAGGAATCCCAGCACATGGGAGGCTAAGGAATCCCAGCACATGGGAGGCTAAGGAATCCCAGCACATGGGAGGCTAAGGAATCCCAGCACATGGGAGGCTAAGGAATCCCAGCACATGGGAGGTTAAGGAATCCCAGCACATGGGAGGCTAAGACAAGAAGATCTGGCCAGCCTGAGCAACACAGAAAGTTTCAGGACAGCCTGAATTACAAAAGTAAAACTCCATAAAAAGGAAAAATCAATTTTGGCTGGGCATGGTGGAGCACACCTTTAGTCCCAGCACTTGGGAAGCAGAAGCAGGCAGATCTCTGTGAGATGGAGGCTAGCCTGGCCTACATAGTGAGTTCCAGGCCAGTTGAGGATACAGGGAGACCCTGACACAAAACAACAAAAACAAACAAAGAAAACACAGATTTTTTGCATGCATCTAAAGTGTTTCACAAAAATAATGAAATTATAAAGTCCCTGAAAGGCAAAACTGAGTACGAGAGTCGGCTGAGCCCCACGCACAGGAAAGCAAGGTGCCTTCTCCTCTGGGAACAAGTACAGATGGTATTCAACTTAGGATGGTTCAACTTGACAATTTTTTGACTTTATGGTGGTGTGAAAGTGACACACGATGAGTGAAAATCATATTTCAGACTCTGACTTGGATCTTTTCCCAGTCTGGCAATCTGTGGTGGGCTCTTCCCAAGATGTTGGGCAGCAGCACCGAGCTCGTGCCCACATTAGCATCACCATCAGGAGTGGAAACAACTTCGCTAAGTGAAGATACTCAGCAGGCTTGATAGAGTCAGTGCACTCTCACGTACAGTACCGTCAGTTACTCCAGGGTTACCCAGGCACACTGACAGCAGCATTGCTGGGGCCAGGAGGACAGGCATGGAAAGAAAGATTCCTGAGGCCCTGAAAGAGTCTGAGGAGTTCTGGGCCAGCACATCTTCAGAGACCTCAAAAGAAGACCTAGTCTGAAGGAACAGCCTCCACAGTATTGATCCCAAGTTTCCCATAGATTAAGACTAAACAAATATGGACTTTTGGTCAAAGACTACCAGATTAAAAGGCAGCATCTCCAAAATGAGTCAACAGAAACAACTCAAACGTAAGAGCTGAAATAAAACATGTAGGAATGACCTCTGACCTATTTAAAGAAGTGAGAGATGGAAACACAAAGTGATTCTGAGATTCTAAGGAACAGGGGCATGACAATGAATACCTGTAATCTAGCACTTAGCGAGCTGAGCATGAGGTCAAGAGTTCAAGGCCAGCTTGGGCTATACAGTGAGAGCCTTTCTAAAGGAGAGATGAGCAAGAAGAACTCAACTATGAAAAACTGTTGGGGGCAGGGGGAGGCCCGAGTGATGATTTGTGGTGAAGAGCACTGGCTGTTCTTACAGAGGACCAGGTTTGGTTCCCAGCACCCATGTGGCAGCTAACAATCATCTGTCACTCCAGTTCCAGGGGACCCGATACCCTTTTCTGATCTCCACGGGCATTGCACGACAGGGGTGCACTTACACACATGCAGGCAATACACTCATAAAATAAAAATAAAAGGAATAAATGATACTGTACTACACTCTTTGGGGATTGTCACACCAGAGAAACTGGCTAAACAATACTTGAGATCTGTCTACATTATTTCCGCTCCCCCCAGTAAAATTCTACTATATTCACAATATTATGCAACCTCTACTTTCAGAATATATCCATCACTACACAAAGAAAACTGGTACGTGTTAGCAGTAATCGCATCATCTTGCAATGACATAGGGAAACCCATCAGTATCTCAAAATAAAAATGTTAATTGAAGAAAAAGTTACACCTCCTTGTCAAAAATTTCACAATATAGGGCCAGTGAGATGGCTCATGAGGTAGAGGCGCTTGCTGCTAAGACTGATGACCTGAATTCAATCTCCAGAACTCATATCATGGAGGTTGACCTCTGATCGCAACATGTTGGTGCACACACACACACACACACACACACAAATTATAAATAAATAAATAAATATTTTAAAGTTTTTAATTAATAAGTAAACAAGTAAAGAAAATAAAACATTAAACTTGGTTAACATCTTTTAAAAATATTTTACATACTGTTTTCTTTCATTTTATGCATATAAGTGTTTTGCCTGTATGAAAGTGCACCCATGTATAGAATGCCCATGGAGGTCAGAAGAGGGCGTCGGATTCCGTGGAACTGGAGTTACAGATGGTTGTTAGCTGCCATGTGGATGCTGAGAACCAAACCTGGGTCCTCTGAAAGAACAGTCAGTGCTCTTAACCACTGATCCATCTCTCCAGCTCTGTTAACATCTTTTTTTAATGAACAATAACATTTTTAAGAGAATAAAACAATTTTTAAAATGAAAATGTATTACTCAGATTTAGAAATGAAATAGATTATTAGATACAACTAAAGAAATAATTAGTGAACATGAAGGTATCCAGGAAGGAATCCATGTGACAAGGGGAGCAAAACACTAAAAGTGAGTTAAATAAATGAAGGCTAGAATGACATACAGTTAGAGTTAAAAGAGAGACAGGGAGTAATAAAGCTCTTCCAGGTCTGATGAAAGTGTAAATACCTACACAGGATGTGTGTCCCACAGATGGATCAGGTAAGATAAGGGAGGTCTGATCTAGACAAAATTGTAGTACAACTGAAGAACACAAAGACCAAAGAGGAGATCTACAGGGATGCAGTGAGCACTTCTCAGCAGCAATTCTGTGGGCTATTACAATGGCCTGAAAAAACAATGCCCACCCAGCGTTTTGTGTACAGTGAACTTATCTTTCAGGAATAACAGGGATGTAGAGGCATACTTAAATAAATAGGAACAGTTTCTTACCCTGTACAAAGAAGTTCTAAAGGATGCTTTCCAGGAAGTAAAAATGCAGTCTCAAATCAGCAGTCTGAATCGTGAGAAGAAACGTGAGCAGATATGAGAACATTTGAACAAATACTGACATTATCATAGACATTGTGAAGATGTATGCAAATACTGCTGGTATGAAATGATTATAGTGTTAATTGAGATTTTTATTGAGACATGTTCTCATGTAGCTGAGGCTAGCCTTGTCCTCTCTAAGACTTTAAACTCCTCATCTTTCTGCTTCTACCTCCCAAGTGCAGGGATTCAAGGTGTGCATCACCATGCCCAGTTCAGACTTCATGTAGGCACCTTCCTAACTGAGCTATATCCCCAATCTAGATGATAAACTTTTTAAAGCCACAGAACTAAGTAATTAAATAATATTAGACTAAATCAATAAATAGCATTAGACAGAAAAAAGGCAGAAATAAATACAGATAAAGTCAAATGGAAAATGAAAGTGATAAAAAAATAAAGAGAACATCTTTACCAGATAATTTAATTGTGGAGTAGCTAAAATAATTATAAATAACACTGAGTGCTTACCATGTTCCAAAAGTGCTTTACATGTAGCATGAATCTAGTTTGTTAAATCTTCACAGCGCTTTTGGGGAGGTACTCTTTAGTGTCAGAGGGTAATTTGTCAAAAGCCTCAAAGTTGGGGAGGACCAAGGCTGCATCCTGCAGGTCATACCTTTCCCAGTGACATCTGTCAAGGGGGAGAACAGCCTGCTTGGCAGGTTGTGTCCTGCCCAGAGCAGGCTCACCCTTTCCTGATTTACACAAAGGTATAATCATCATGTGTCCTAGAGCTGGTGGTGTACTTGTAAAGATGGTACTGCTGACTCTGGACTTCACTCTGACCCCAAGTTTGCCTGCCCACTGTTCTGAACTGCTTCCTGATGTTGATGTCAAGCAAAATGGACTCAGAAGTGCATTAGATACTAAAGCATTTTAGCTCGCTAAAGGTAAAACACCCTGTATGTAACCAATAAAAATAACCCCAAAACGTGAAAGAAAAAAAAAATTCCAGAGCAGGAAATTTATAAATCTGCTACCATGTGAATATTATTTAAAAATTTTTTTTCTGGGTATGGTGGCACACACCTTTAATTCCAGCACTAGGGAAGCAGAGGCAGGTGGGTCTCTGTGAGTTCAAGGCCAGTCTGGTCTACATAGAGATTTCCAGGCCAGCTGGGGCTACAGGGAGATCCCATCTCAAAAATATATTTATTCATTTAATCTATTAGTTTTCATTTTATGTGTATGAGTGGATTGCCTGCAAGCACTGTAAGTGCACCAGTGTCATGCAGTGTCCACAGAGGTCAGAAGAGGGGTGTCGGATCCTCTGGAACTAGTTATGGACAGTTGTTAGCCACCGTGTAGGTACCAGGAACTAAACCTGAGTCCTCTGCAAGAGCAGCCCGTGCTCTTAACCACTGGCCATTTCTCCAGCCCTTCCATGTGGACATTTCTAAGAGATCAAGTAGTAGATAAGTTATAGAACTTTTTTGGAATACAATTAACTAGCTATATTTATGGCATTTATGGCTTACATTGCTTGTATTAAAAACTTATGTCCAACAATCTGAAAACATTCTTCTTAAGCATACATAAAACATTTATAACAACTGACTAAGATTTTCGTCATAAAGTTTTGTGGTTTGTTTTGTTGTTGTTGATGTTGTTGCCACTGTGTTTTCCTCATTTGTTTGGGGGGTTGGCAATACTGGGGGCCAAATCTAGGGCCTTGCATGCTCTAGGCAAACATTCCTCAACTAAGTTACATCCTCATCCCTTTTTTAAGAAGCAAAACTTGTTTTGAGACAAGAATTCGCTGTGTAAACCAGGCTGACCTCAGACTCACAATCTTTCTGCCTTAGCCTCCCGTGTGCTGTGGTTACAGAGGTACACCACCATCCGTGTCTGAATTTTGTAAAGTATCTGCATAACTTTCTAGGATCATTATAAAAACAGACTATGCTTCTAATCCCCCCAAAATTAAAGTAGAAGTCAGGAACTTTAAAAACATACAGTAAATCCTTATGTTTGATATTTTTTAAGATCGCTTCTAGTAACTCCTAAAACAACAAATCATAATAAATATTAAGAAATAACTTGTAACTACCTGAAAGTGTAGCTATATCAAAATTTGGGATGTTGAAAATACAGTGAACAAAAGTATATAACTCTCAATGTTTCTGAAAAAGGAAAATATTCATTCCTAAGCTAAGTGTCCAACAGTATGCACAAAGAAAGTGGGAGGGAACTATTAATATATAGGCACAGAAACTGATGAAAACAAAAGCAGGTGCAATGTGGAAGTTCTGGGCAAAAATTATTTCTTTAAAATTATACATTTTAAAGAAGCTGGAGAGATGATTCAGTCATTAAGAGCACAGGCTGCTCTTGCAGAGGACCTGGGTTGGATTCCCAGCACCTGTATGGCGGCTAACAACCATCTATAACTCCAGTTCCTGGGAATCCAACCCTCTTCTGGCCTCCATGGACACTGCATGACACGGGTGCACTTACATACATGCAGGCAATATACTCATACACATAAAATAAAAATAATTTTAAAAATTGTACCTTAATTTATTTGTGTGTGGCTCTGTGTGTATGTATGCGTGTGGGCACATGTTTCATTGCACATGTGTGGAGGTCACAGGACAACTTGTGGGAGTCAGTTCTCTCCTCCCACCATACAGGTCCCGGAGATTGAACTCAGGTGGTCAGGCTTAACTGCAAGTCTCTTTACGTGTTGAGCCATCATTCCAGCCTAAAATCTATTTCTTTAAAAAGACTTTTGCAAAATATACCTTCTGGTTTGACTGGTTCAAAAAATAAAGAAAACGTATACAATGAAATAATATTAGAAATTAAAATGGGAATATGTTAGATGTCCAGCAGATACAAATAGCAGGAGCAAACTATGTGGGTGAACATGAAGATTCAGATACTGAGCAAATTTCTCGCTAGGAGGAAGCTATTCAAACAGACAAAAATAAAGGATCAGAAAAGTTCCAAACAGTTAAACTATATCAGCAATTAATAACCTCCTAAGGTAATTTGCTGGGATTGTATAACAAAGTACCCAAAACTGGGTAACTTAAAATGTCAGAATTCTGTTGTGTCACATTCCAGAGATCCAAAGTCCAAGATCAAGGGTGTCAGTCCCTAGGCCTGGCTTTCTCTGTGCTGGCCCTCAGGGCCCTAGAGGAGATGCCCTCCTTGTCTCTTCTAGTTTCGGATAGTGCCAGCAGCCTGGCATTCTCTGACTTGTACACGTATCACTCTAGTCACATGGTCACGTTCTCCATGTGTTTCCACAGTATCTTCTCTCTGTTCATGTCTGTTTAAGAATACTGACTCATTCCAGATTAGGTCTCCCCTAATGATCTCATATTAACCATGGTTCAGTCTGCAAAGACCCCAAATAAGGTCATATTCTGGAGTTCTGAGGATTAGGGTTGCAGTGTGCCTTTGCAAGGACACAATTCAATCTGTAATATCTTTTGTTTTCCTTGATGAGCAGAAGGGTTGAGACTGGGTCTCACTATGTAGCACTGGCTGGCCTGGAATGCATAGAGATCTGTCTGCCTCTGCTCCTTGGTGCTGGTATCAAAGGTCCTTGACACCACACCTGGCTCAACCTGTAATGTCTTTCTACGGATCCAGCTTGTATCCAGATGATTTTATGGGCCACTTCCACGAAGCATTCCAGAAATAGATCATTCCAAGTCTATGGACTTTCATTCACATAACCACCCAATACCTAAAAGGCTGATGTTAGTAAAGTCAAAATCTGAGGAGGCCAGTCCAAAAAAGAAAATGAAAGTCAAGTTCAACTCACAGGGCAGCATGGTGAATCGTAGACATTTAATGTGTGGTGGGAAAAGCAAGTTGCCGAAGAAAACACAAGGCCATGTTGTAAAACCCTTTTAAAACGCAGAACACATTCTTCAGGAAATATACATATATGAAAACTGTGGGAAAAGAGAGATTAAGGGCCGCTAATAAGCTGTGTTTTCTGATCTCCATACAGTTAAAAGTAAAAACTCAAAAAACCGAAATAAAATCCTGTCACTGCTTAGGGTGGATCAGCGCGTTTGCGCACCGGTTCTGGTCTCAAGGTAGACGGCGCACCCCTAGCGGCTCCTGTGCCCGGCCTGCCGACCTCTCATTCCGATTACATGTGTGCTTTTCTCTTTCTCCGGTGGCACATAGTTTCCAAAAGTGTTAAATGGCCACTGCCTCGCTGGACTCGTGTCAGGTCTGACCTAGTTTTGTCATGGATGATTTGGGAATTTGGGGTCAGATGGTTGCAGGGTTTCTCTTAACTTCCATAATTTAAAAGTGTTGCCACATGTGTCCAGATGTAAACAAAGTCCAGCTGAAGGGCTAGTCCAGCAGATGCCCACAAATCCATTTGAAAGTTGCTTTGTTTTTGCACAAGGCTTAAAGAACCAAGAACAGCACTTTTCCTTTCTAAAAGAGCCAAACGTCTGCGTGTCTAGTCTGTAATTGAGGAAAACTGCCCAGGTGAGGGAATCCAAATTAACCGCGGTCTCTCCCCTTTGCTCCCTCTCTTTCAACCTTTTCTCAGCCCAGCTCCTACTCTGGAGGAAGTCAGTGCCTGGGCCCAGTCATTTGACAACCTGATGGTCACTCCAGCAGGGAGAAACGCATTCCGGGAATTCCTCCGAACAGAATTCAGTGAAGAAAACATGCTTTTCTGGATGGCCTGTGAAGAACTGAAAAAGGAAGCTAACAAAAGCATTATTGAAGAGAAGGCAAGGGTGATCTATGAAGACTACATTTCTATTCTGTCTCCTAAAGAGGTGTGTGTTCATAAAAGGTCTCTTACTCGTAAATCACCAACTTGGGTGTTTGGTCTTGTACTGCTTACACAGTTGAACAATTCCCAAGTACAGCCACAGGCTCGGCCCATGCATAGCATTCAAACCCAGGTGACCCAGGAAAGGTGTGAAGGATTTTGTGCTTTTCTCTGGGAAAAGCATCCGTAATTTACAACAGATTCTTCACAAGGGGGAGCCGGGCACCCTAATACTAGCACTGGGGAGTTCTTTTTTTCGGTTTTGTGGTACCAGGGATCAAACCCAGGGCCACCCACATAAGTTCTCTACCACAGAGCTACATCTCCAGCCTCACTGTTGTTTAAAAACATTATATCCCATAAACATTCCTTTAAATAAAGTTATCCCGTTACTCAGAGTAAATTTTTCTCCAGGTGTCTATAAATGCACTTCCACTGATCGACTGCTGGATCTGCAAAGGTTTCCCATGGCACCTTCATATCGCAGAAATTCCCAGAGGACGGAGGTTAAGCTGGCTTCAACCTGGCAGCATTTGTTTCTTCATTCTCAGTGCTTTACAGCTCCATTTTTATCTCCTACCATGTGCTGCTAAGAGTGTGGTTAATGGGCTAGAGAGTTGGCTCAGTGGTTAAGAGCACTGGCTGCTCTCACAGAAGACCCAGGTTTGATTCCCAGAACCCACATGGTGGCTGACAACTGTCCATAACTCCAGTTTCACGGGAATCCAACATGCTCTCCTAACCTTTGCAGGAACTGCACAACACGGGGTACGCTTACACACACACAAGCAATACACTCATATACATAAAATAAAATAATAAATTTTTTTAAAATAATATAGTTAAGGGGCTGGAGAGATGGCTCAGTGATCAAGTGCACTGGCTGCTCTTCCAGAGGACCCAGGTTCGATTCCCAGCTCCTACATAGCAGCTAACAACCAACCGTCTGTAACTCCAGTTCCAGGGGAATCCAATGCCCTCTTCTGATTCCACAGACACTGCACGACACCTGTGTACTTACACACATGCAGCAGGCATTATACTCATACACATAAAAAAGAATGTAGTTAATAAAGCATCGACCCTTCTCCGGTCAATGACTCCTTCTCTATCCTGCCTCCTCTCTTCTTTCCCTCTCTTCCGTCCCTTCCCATTCTGGGCAGAGTCTCATAATGTAACCTGGCTGACCTTGAAGTCACAGTGTCCCAGGAGCTGAGATTACAGGCGTGCACCACCAGGCTCAGCTTCACCTACTTCTTTATCACATTTGTCCATCTGTCCACATGACCGTTCTGAGGTTAGACCCTGGCGTGATTGCGCAGCATCCTTGGGGGAAGGGGGCTGAACTTCCCCCAAGGGAAGTTCATAGTGGAGTGAACTATGATACCCATAGATGATGAAGGTAGACCAAAGAGAAGGAAAAGGAAATCACCAGAAGCACAGGGGATTGAGGCTGTCCTAGGGCCAGCACTAGACATACCAAGGATGACAGCATGGGATTATATGAGCCTTGAACACGGCAGTAGTCACCGTGTCTGTCGGTAGTGCAGGGTGTCGGCCAATTACTAGAGCTTGGGGGGCAGCAGCAAACTTGGGAAAGGGATATTCTTCACGGAAAAAGTATGCAAAATAAAGTTCCCGTTGTGCCTTGTTTGGAAACTAGAATTTTAAAGTTGCTATAATAACAGCCATCAGCTTGGCCCTTGGCAGGGCCCCTTATGAGCTGTGCTTAGCTTACAGAGGATTTTAATGGACTGTATCAGGAAGGCAGAGGAGAAGGTTGTCTAAGATAAAGGAGATGAAAACATCATCATTCTAGCTCCTTCTCTTTAAATCCGAAGTGGTTTAGACACCTTTTGAGTGGAATAGTAGAATGGAGCCAGGAATTATGGGAGGCAGATGGCCACTGGTGCAGAAGCTCAACCTTGGAAATGGTAAATTTGGGGCTTGACCCTGTGAGTGCCCACACAGGGCAAGGTACAGAGTTGAGTGTCAGGACAGGGTTTGAACTTTAGAAAAAGTTCCCTGGCCAGGTAATGGCGTGCGTTGGGGAAAGGCTCCGGAAGTCCAGTTGGGAGGCTGAGAAACAAATCTAGCAACATGGGTCATGTGGAGAGACGGACAAATGTGTTAAAGAGGTAAGGTGAACCTGAGCCTGGTGGTGCACGCCTGTAATCTCAGCTCCTGGGTCAGCCCAGGTTATATTATGAGACTCTGGCCCGAGCGGGAGGAGCGGGAGGAGCGGGAGGAGCCGGAAAGGAAGAAGAGAAGAGGAGGGGGAGTTGGAGGAGGACTTGGAAGCGGGGGAGAGGAAGAGAGACAGTGGAGGTAAGCAGGGCTCTGGGGGGAATGGAAAGTTCCATTTTTCTTTTTTTCTTAACTTTATTATTATTTTTTACCTATGTGTATATTTTGTGCCTGTGTGTGAGTTTGTACATGTGAGTTCAGTGCTGGAGTTACAGACTGCTGTGAGCCCAGCAGACTGAGGTGGGTCCTGGGAATTGAACTCAGATCCTCTGGAAGAGAATCATGTGCTCTTAACTGCGGAGCCATCTTTCCAACCCAAATATTTCCGTTTTTCAGTGAACTAAATAAGGTGATGTGGAGATACTAGGAATGTGTTTTGAGCATATGAGGTTAAGGTGTCATCTGTAGATAAGGGGTAGACAAGAGGAGCTTTCCAGGAGTAAGATGGATATATGCTTCTGGAGAGGTCATTATTGAAATCAGCATATATGTGAATGGTTAAACTAATCACATTTGTAGTTTCATAAGAATAGCATCCTGCGGGGGCTGGAGAGATGGCTCAGAGCACTGATTGCTCTTGCAGAGGACCTGAGTTCAATTCCCAACATCCATGTGGTGGCTGATAGCCATCTGTGACTCCAGTTCCAGGGGATTCGATGCCTTCTTTTAACATCTGCGGGTACTCCGTGACATGGGTGCACTCGCATGCATGCCGGCAGTACACTCACACATTCTCTACACATCCTGCATTAGAACGACCACCGCCAGGTCTGCAGCTTGTCCAGCTGAGGCTCTTAGAAGAGATGTGGGGGTTCCTTCAACAGCTGCGGCTTAGACTCTTAATGGTTTCTCTGAAAGGTCTGAGCCCACTAATTTGCCCTGGACCATGGGACAGTCTTGCTTGGGACAAGCAAACCACCAAGGCAGTATAAGCCAACATCTCCCATGAATGTAGATTTCAAGCACTTCAAATTCTAATCAAATTCACACACACACACACACATACACATGAAAAGACCATCATTTTACTTTCCAAGATGAGTTCATTAATAAGAATCCATGTTTAACCTAATGTAGATATAACAGAACTTGCCCAGAGGCTCCCATCTTCACAGAGAGCTGGAGTTGAAACTGATATCCGCTAGCTCTCAGGCCTTGTGATTTGAGTGAGCACTTAGCTTCACAGAAGCCTTCCTGTTGACCTGGCACTGGCTTCTGGAAACCTGCACCCAGTTTCTATTTGGGTAGAAGCTTGCGGCACCCAGGTTTTTGCCTTCCCATTACTAGCAGGGATAAGTCTGCACGCTGCCTTCTTTCTTCAAAGGGCATCCTACACTCATATCAAAGAAACTATGCTGTGGTCTTCTAAAGCACCAGCATTCCTTAGAACTTGTGAGGAATACAAGGCCCAGTCCTGTGACCCCACAGAGTCACATCCTGGCATGGGGCCAGCAATCTGTGTATCTATCCTTCCAGGTGCTACTGAAGTTCTAGAACCCAACTTCATTCGCCTTTTAGTTTCTCAAAGCAGTTTGAAAGAACTTTTTTGGTTTGGAGCTTTTAAAAGATAAAACAAATTATGGGAGCTTGGGGTATTTACACACAGAAATATAACTGTCACCTCTATCCACAGGTCAGCTTGGACTCCCGAGTAAGAGAAGTCATCAACAAAAACATGGTGGACCCATCCCAACACATATTTGATGATGCACAACTTCAGATTTACACCCTAATGCACAGAGACTCCTACCCCCGATTCATGAACTCTGCTGTCTATAAGGATCTGCTTCAGTCCTTATCTGAGAAGTCAGTTGAAGCATAAGAGGTTTCAGACATATTTATTATTAATAAAACTATAAAAGAACTCATGGACTGTCTAGCACAGGGAATTTAGAGGTAGAGTCTCTTCTGCTGGAGTAATACTTGGGCTGTTTTAATAACATTCTTCCTTCTGCAGTTATATATTGATAATGTAAACTACAACCACCATTAGTGATACTTTTGAGAAAAAAATGTGATAATACTGCTTTCAAAAGATAGTACACTCACATGTATGTAACAGTGCCCTGTTCTCAGTGACAGAGGATACACTGAAAGCCTCCGTTCTGCCTGGAGCAATGGACATACACAGACTGAATGGGAACACTTTTGTTTTGCATGAATTCAATAATAACGTCTTACCTCCCACAAAGGAAAGACACTCTAGTCTTTCTCAACTGTCCCTTCTTTGGTCTGAATACTTTACTTAGTGCCATGACAGAACTCAAATTCATGTTTTATGATGTGACCATTCCTTGTAAAAATGGTAACCCGTGGTCTGTCTTGAGTATGTATGTAGACATGTCTGTGTGTGTGCATCTGTACGTGGTTGATGTAAAGCAGCATGCTCTCAGTGGGGCAGCCTCAGATGTTCATAAGAGGAGCGGGACTTAGGTAATTCTTTAGTCAAAGGGTTACCATTTCTATTTTAGGATCTGCCAACCTGAAGAATGAATTTTGAAGTTCATAGCTTGGACATATTCATGAAACTTCAAATAAGCATATTTCCTTTTTTATTATTTAAAGAAATATGGGTATTTCTAAAAATAAAGCACAAGAATTTTATCTCAACCTTTTATTATTCCATATATAAATATCTGAGAACACAGATTACATAGTGGTACATGCAACATATCTTTTACCTCCCAGACAAGAATTCTATCTTTAGCTTCCACTATTTTTATCAAAGGCAAATGGAATTACTTCATAGTTCACAGGTAAAAGGGATTTGTAGACCCCTAAGCCACCTTGAATAATCCTATGTCTACAGTGAGTAGGAAAGCTAACAAATCTGAACCGACTTAAGGAACAAGTTAGAAATTAATGACAAAGGGCACACCAGCTTCAGCCCTCAGGCAGGAATTTTTGGTCTCTTCATGGTCTGGTCCTGCAACAGCCTGACTGACTTCATTAACCAGCCTAGATACCAAACCGAAGCCCCTCTCCTCGTTGTCAATAGACCATCTCACCTCCTATTTTGCATGAAGAGCGACCCTGACACCCTTTGCTTTCAGCGCACAAATCAGCTTCTCACCTCCTTCAGTGCACCTGAGAATATGCTTCTTTATACTTTCCAGGGTGTTGACCCCTTAAATGTGCTTCCTATCCCTTATCCCCCCGAGGCCATAACTGCAGTTATAGGACAAACTCTGCCCTCTAGCAGGTAACGTGCCAATGGCAAGTACAATGTAGTTTGGGAAGTTCTATGAACTGACAAACACAGCTCATTGAAGATTTTGCCAAAGCTTCAACCTATTGAACAAAAAGAATGAGTCTGTCCTGGCAACCTGGATGGAAGGGAAGGCATTTGAAGGACTCCAAATAAATTGGTCCAGTTAAGGGCATGTGAAGGATGACACTGTGAGGTATTCTAAAGGACAGATGGCGAAATCGATTGGATGGACGGAAGTGAGTGGTCAAGGGTCTGAGCTTGGAGCTGAGTCTGGTGCACTCAGGAGGCTGAAGCAGAAGGAATTGGAATTGGAAGCCAGCCTAAGCCATAAAGTAAAACCCTGCCTTAACAGTAACAACAAGGATTCTAGGCTGGAGGACTGACCTGGGATTTTCAACACATACACAAATGAGAGTGCCTGCAGGGGTAGAGTGAGGAGGCCCCTGACCACAGATCCTTGTGCCAATAAGCAGAGATGGGTCACAAAGTAGGCTTGGAAGGGCTTCTAGATAAACGTAAGAAGGGAGTGTGCAGCTATGGCACAAGAGCAGGATTCTTCAATCAGAGGACAAACCGTGTTTCCCAGGGGGCGTGGCAACCTCCTCTGCCGTGTGGCTCTGCCCACTCCCCCACACCCTCTCCATCATCGTGACTCTCCCCAAGCTTCAGGCTCACTCTACTTCCCAGATAAGAACAAGCCTGTGTCCGTTACCATGGATGGCATTCCTTCCTCGCCAGACTTCTCACAGGAGTCCCCTGCCGCCTCCACCGCTTCATCTCGCGGTCCACACGCTCCAGAGCAGCACGTGACTTCTCTAGGGCGGCATCTGTCTGCAGGTGGCAGGCGCAGCGTTTCCCAGCACACCTCAGTGGCATGCCCAGCCTCCTCATATCATGAATGCTTCCCTGCTGGAAACACGGCTTCTCCGTCTTCCCCAGCCCTCTCTCGGCTCTCCATATTCCCTGGATCCTTCGTTTCCGCTTTGGGCAGTGGAACACAGCAGCCAAGCACGTGGATCCCAACCAGCTTGCCACAACTCCGCTGGCACACTGGTGATCTTGGTGCTAAGCTTTCCCGGGCTTGTCTCCTCTCTGGTAAGAATGAGGATAATGATGGCACTTGTCCCTGGCATTGCTCTAAGGACTCTGCCAAGTTCATGGAAGCTACAGAGTATTTATGACATGCGGATAGCTGCCATTCCCTACCTGCTGAGTGAGATGGCCCTAAGGTTTGGCCTTCAGCTTACTTTTCTCAACAGTCTGTATGTTCTCCCTTTGGTTTCTCCTCTTCTTTATTTAAGATGTCACCAAATATGCTGATTTCTACCAAATCAGGATCTGGCCTGGAAGTTCCTCCCAAACTTCCTCCTTGAATCAGCTTCTCTGGTACATCCTTCTGGTATATCCCAGTGATGAAGGAAACAACCTGTCTTAACTTTGACAGGTCCACTGCGTCCTCACCCTCTAAGCCTGCCCCTGCTTGTAATCCAGCTCTCACCTGGTGGTAACTCTGGCTCCACTTCCCCACGGCTTGTCAGTGGAACCTCTTAGACATTTTCCATGTGTCTCTTTTTCTCCTTCCTTCTTCTGACCTCCCAAACTCCACTGTATCACTGTTAAAAGAGACTCCTAACCGGTCTCTGCACCAACTCATAGCCAATAAGTAAAATCAGTGATTGGCTGTCTTTAGACGGTATATTGGGATGGGAACCATTTGAGGGAGCTCCTTGTGCAGCTGGTTTCACTGGTGAATTCTCTCAAACACTTAAAGAACTAATGTCACTCCCCCACAAAACTCTTCCAAGTGATCAACAAAAGAAGACTTCTTTAGTCTTATTTTATGAAGTCAGAATTATTCTAATATCAATTAGAAAAGACACTGAAAGGAAAAAAGCCCAGAGGTGGTGGCTCATGTCTGTAATCCAGCCACCTGGGAGACTGAGGCAGAAAGATCGCAGTGAATATGAGGCCAGCCAGGGCTTTTGCCGCAAGTCTCTATCTCAGACAAACAAAAAATCCAAAAACCAGGTGGGTGAGATGCCTCAGTGGGTAAGGGCACTTGCTTCCAAGCCTGATAACCTAAATTTGATCCCCAAGTCTCAGATAGTGGAAGGAGAGAATAAGCTCCTGCAAGTTGTCCTTGACCTCCATATGTATGCTATGGTGTGTGCATATGCATACAGTGTAAATAGATGTAATAAACATTTTAAATACGAATTAAAAAACAAAACTACAGACCAATATTCCTGATGTCATTAGAATGTTAATGTTCCCAAAGCAATCTACAGATTTGATGATATCTCTGTCAAAACTGCAATTATTCTCTTCACAGAAATAAAAAAATATATCAAGTAACAATAGTAAAATTTATATGGAACTACAAGGGACTCCAATACTCAAAGAAATCTTGAAAAAGAAAAACAAAACTGGGACATAACATTTTCTGATTTCATAATACATAACAATAAGACAATATGGCACTAAACATAAATACAGGTAAATCGACTAATGAACAGAACAGAACTGAGAAATAAAGCTATACATATAAAGTCAACTGATTATAAAGGTACCAACATTTTCTAACAGGGAAATGGTTTCCATAACAAATGTGTTTGAAAACCCAGAAATACTGAAGCAAAAGATTGAAAATGGAACCTTCCTTATACCATATACAATAATCAACTCAAAATTGATAAAGGAGTTACACAGTAAGACTCAAAGCTGTAAATCACCTAGAAGAAAATACAGCTGGAATGTCCTATGGCCTTGGACTTGGCAAAGGTTTCTTGAAGATGGTATCAAAAGCAGAAGCCACAAAAGCAAAAATAGACAAGTGAAAAGCTTCCACTCTACAAAGGCAACAAGCAATAGAGTGAGAAGGCAGCCTACAGAATGGGAGGAAGTATTCATCAAGTACACATTCGACAAAGGGTAATATTTAACATATAGCAAGGGAGCTAGGGAAATGGCCGTGCCGGTAAGAGTCCTTTCTGTGCAAGCATGAAGACCCAAGTTTAAATCTCCAGCACCCATGTAAAAGCCAAACATGGTGATGCAAGTCCATAGCCCCAGCATTGGAGGAGGTAGACAGCAGCAGATCCGGGGAGCTTGCTGGCCAGCTAGCCCAGCCAAACCGGCAAACTTCTGGTTCTGTGAGAGACCTTGCTTCAAGGCAATAAGGCAGAGAGTGATAGAGGAAGACACCCAACATCCTCCTCTGGCCTCAAGAGGACACTAACAGACTCACCTGTGCACAACAGAGAGAGAGAGAGAGAGAGAGAGAGAGAGAGAGAGAGAGAGAACTCATGTAATTGAACACTTGGTTCCCAGTGGTATGCGTGGGGAAGGTCATCGAATCCTCAGGGAGGAACAGCCTGGCTGGAGGAAGCGAGCCACCGCTGACAGTTCAGAGTCTTGCTCCACCTCCAGACTGCCCTCTGCCTCACATTTCTGGTTCCAGATGTGAACTCTCAGCTTCCTGCTCCTGCTGCTGTGCCCACGGTATGCCACCACACCCCCTTGGCATGATGGGCTCATCCCTCTGCAACAGTAAGGCAAGACAAGCTCTTCCATAAGTCACTTTTGTTCATAGTGTTTTATGACAGCAACAAAAAAGTAACTAATACAATGTGCATACATACATACATATGTATACATACACGTCTAATATCTAGTAAGATGAAGGGTGATCATCAGAAAGTGTAGTGCTACCTGTGAGGCGTCTAGAGTTCATAGCCTCGCTCCACCTCCACATTATGTTTCTGGTTCAAGCAGTCAGAATGCTGAGACAGGAGGATAATGAGCTTGTGACCCCCTGAATGACATAGTAAGACCCTCTTTCAAAAACACACAAGCAGAAAACAGTAGAGAGAGTTGGGACAAAAGTGAAGAAATTGTGGAGTCTGTACACTGTTGGTGAAAATAAAAGGAGTAGCCACATTGGGGAACAGCATGAAAATTCCTCAATGAAAAATAGCTACTACATTGTACAGCAAGTCTACCTCTTAATATTTATCCAAAGGAAATAAAATTAGGATCTCAAAGATAAATACAACCTCCGTTTACTGCAGCACGATCACAATAGTTGAGCTGTGAAAACAAATGTCCATTGATGGGCCAGTGGAAAAAAAGGAAATGAGATGTACATTATACACACATTTATAATGAAATAGTATTCACCACAGAAAAAGGAATTCTGCTATATATGAGCACTGATGGTTCACAATGATGGATAAAGCCTGAGGACATTCTGTTAAGTAGGACAATATTGCATAATCCTCTGACAGAAGAGCAGAAGGCATCAAGAGGCATCAAGATTAACACAGGAAAGGAGCCAGTTGGCAGAAACACCAGAAATCCCTCACCACTAGAGCTACATGTAAGTGACAGAACATGCGTGAGAAAAGCCCTCAGTCCAAATGCAGAAGGTGTGCGCTGTGTAAATGGCCATAAAGGCTCACTCACGTGGTTTTGCCAACAGAACTGATGGTTCCCAGCTCTCAGGCCTGCTTCCGCCCTCAGGAGTGTTTTGGTTAATCAACCATTTCTACAACTATCCATGTCTTCCTGCCCAATTCCAAAACCCAAGAACCTGGCAATCGCAGTGGGTGCCCTCCAGACCCTGAACCACACCTGTAACAGTTGGTAATCCAGGCAACACGGATGCCTCTAATCTCATAGACACTGACTCAGAAAGAACCCCAAATGTGCTCATTCTCCCATTTCATTAACAAGTGAACCCGTCGCTCCAGCCGATCTGTTTCTCCCTTCCTTCTCCTCCACCTTGTCCTTTCCTCAGAGCACTTGGAAGCGCTGTGCAAGCCCCCTATAGGTGTGCTGACTGTAGCCTGGACCTCCAGATCCAACCAGTCCTTTTTGTCCTTTCTCCCCTCAGTGGCTTATGGTACTCCATGTGCAGAGGTTGAGCATGTACCTGGACCCTCTTCCTGCCCCACCAGGATGAAGACTGAGCACATGTTGGGTTTATGCTGGAGCAATGAGTGGTGCTCCGGCAGCTGCCACCTGGGAGGCCCTCAGTTAGGGTTAAAGAGGCAGCTGGGTAGGGCCCACATTTAGAATGACAGAACTACCCAGCTCTACAGCTGCACAGCTGACCCCAGGCCACACTTAAGAGACGTGTGCAGAGCCAAAAACCTCTAGAATGGTGCCCTGGAAGTAACTGATGGGCTCACACATGCACAGATCTGTTCACTGACCACTGGCAGAGGTCAACTGGGTTGACCAGAGATAGCAGTGGCCAGGTTGGCAACCAAGATGGTGGTTCCCATATGTAAGCAGCCATGATGGTATTGACCAAGACAGATGGCACGAGGTTGCTCTCGAGCACATCCAGCCAGAGACCCTCTTCCAACACCACCAGATGCCCAGACTCCCCTCTGCTGCCATCTGCTTGCCCATCCACACTCATTCTTTTCCTCAGTTCTAATCTTCCTTTCGTCTTCCCAGATGCCAGCTGGACCCACGGGAATGCACTCAGACGTGATGTGGGTAGGACTGACTGCCATGGTAGTGACTGTCACCTGTAAACTTCTCATGCAGAGCCTGCCTGTCCTGCAGGGTCAAACCCTGGCAGGAGTGGGGATTTGAGGTCTGGAATTGGAGTTATAGATAGTTATTAACTGCCATGTGGGTGCTGGGATTCGAATCTGGGGCTTGGGCAAGAACAGCCAGTGCTCTTAACTGCTGAGCTATCTCTCCAGCCCAATGTGTCTCTCCTTGCGATTGTCATTAAAATGTGAGAGGAAACTTTAACTGGCAAGAGAAAGGGATTACAGAGGGAGAGGGAGGAGGAGAGAGAATAACATCAAGAACATTTGAAAAGTCATAAGGACACATTTTATAAGCATACTTATGTATATATTATATATGTACATATATGATATATATATATATATATATATATATATATTTCAAATACAGTTACATCATAATTGGTGATATGCTCCCTCAAGAACAAAAGTCCCAAAGCTAAGCATGGGAAATCTCCCTTCAAGTTGTTGATCAGGTAGTAAAAGAGACTCCCAAATCAATATATGTTATTGCCATAGCCTTTGCTGGCTCTCAGAACCTGAAGGTTAAGACACTATTTCTGACACAGGACTTGGAGGAATTGAGGTGGAACTGACCTGGAAGCCTCCTTCTTGAGGACCAGCTCTCATGGTATCAAAAGGCACAATGTAAGCTGTCGAGGGAGAAAAGCAATCAATAGTCCTATCGAGTTCAACAATGACTGGCCCAGCAAGATAGCCCTAATGGTGCAATAGTGGTACTTTTATCTAACTGAACATTCAATGGGAGGGAATTCATGCCTGATACTGTATACCTAACCAAATACCCATGGCTAGAGTCTAGGTCCTGAGTGTTAGGTCCTCTTAGATAAAGAACTTACTGCTTGAGTGTCAGTTGTGGTGGCACACATCTTTAGTCCCAGCACTGGGGGGCAAAGGCACATGGATGGCTGTGAGACTGAGGTCAGCCTGTTCTACCTAGAGAGTTCCAGGCCAACTGGGGCTGCATGGAGACTGTGTCTCAAAAAATAAAAAAATAAAATAAAACTTCCTGTTTGAGACTAACACACATAATACACACACACACACACACACACACACACACACACACACACACACTCACCCCAGTAGAGAAGTACAGGCATCAGGTGATGATAGTCTCTCATTACAGGAATGAAAAATGCGTTAAACTTGTTAATAATGACAAGATCAGGAAGGTTACTCAAGGAAGGAAAGAAAACAAAATCCTGCCTTATTTCTCAACAGGCTAATTGAAGCTTTCAGGAAATTTACCAGCCTAGATTCCTCATCTCCTACAGATGGATCTCTTCTGGGCCATCATGTCATTAGCCAGTCGGCTCCTGACATTTGTAGAATAACAAGGCCTTACACTATGAGTCCTCACCTGGAAGAGCATTCCTAGACCCATAGTTTACTTCTAAGCCAAAAATGGCAGCATGTATTTATCTAGGACACATAAACGATAGCAGCTGAAGCAATGACAGATGAGTCTTGTCAAGGATATGAAGATGTTCTGATGTTTGCTGACACCTCAGGGTAAATAAAGGCCTACTCCATTTACACTAAAAGAACTTAAGTTATTTCCTAAAATAAAAGAGATTTACTTTCTTCATAAAGTCTCCACAATTTCAATATGTCTCTCTTCAAACAAGAGGTATGAACTGTATGGCAGGAGGTAAAGGGGAGTCCTTAACTTAAGATAAACTATATTCATATATCTACTAGTAGCTGTTACTTTGCGCTTTGATGTTAGTCTTCTGGTACTCAAGGATTACAATTTCACACTGTCTTCCTTTAACATATTCTGCCATTGGATTCTTTTTTAAAATTGTTGTATTTTCCCTTATTTTCAATATATAACCATCAGTGGGGGGCGGGGTTATGTGTATTGCATACATGTATGTAAGTACACCATGTCCTGCAATGCCTGCAGAGGTGAAAAGAGGACACTGGATCCACTGGAACTGAAATCATGGATGGTTGTTAGTCACCATGTGGGTTCTGGGAGCAGAATCTGGGTCCTCTGTAAGAACAGTCAGTGCTCTCAGTCACCTCCCCAGCCCTTTTTTCTTTTCTTTTTTTTTTTTTTAAATAGGAGGGATCACATACCCAGGAACATGGTGCACAAGAACGGTTCTCCTGGAACGAGGTCATGGCTTTCCTGACTTTCACCCTTCTGGGGCCACTGGCTGCTGTAATGATGTCCTTTTTGCTTGGACATTATTTATTTATTTTTATTATTTCTATTTTATATGTAAGAGTGTATTGCCTGCCTGTATGTAAGTACACCCACGTCATGTAATGCCCACAAATGACAGCAGGGGTCAGATCCCCTGGAACTGGAGTTATGGACAGTTATTAGCCATCATGTGGTGCTGGAAATCGAACCCAGTCCTCTGCAGCCAATGTCCTTAACTGCTGAGCCATCTCTCCAGCCCCAGAATGTGTCTTGTAATCTTGTAAAATTTGTATCATCTCATCTCTCATCCCCTGTACTGCTCCAGGACATGGGCTTCCCTGCTGACTAGTAGAAGTCCACACATCCTTTCTCTATCCCTTCTCCTTAGGCCTTGAATGATCCCTCTGAGACAGCCTGAGAGTGCCTGACTTGGCCTCAGGTCTCCTGGGATGAGTAGCCCAAATCTGAACATGCCCCCCTGCTTTAGGACCATCTCCCTCCCACTGCTCAAGGGCTCAGGCCTTCCTGCTGGCCAGTAGGGGCTTAAACATCCCCTTCCCATCCATCTCCTTGGGCCCTGGACCTGTCCAAGATGGTTTGAGTGCCTGACTCAGCCTCCAGCCTCCTGGTGTGAGCACCCCAAATCTCTCTTATTCTGCCTGCCAGAGACCTGCACACTATCTTGGTAAGAGAGACCCCATCCACTGGGATTCACTGGCACCCTGAACAGTTCCATTCTCTCTCCAAACACTGTCCCCCTTCTAGGCTTGGGCCCAGGCCCCCTCTTGCTCTTCCCACCTCAGCTCTCTGGACTAACCTTCTAACCCATCCTTATCCCCTACATCCAGAAGAGCTGAAGTCTCTAGGTTCAGGGCCAACACCTATTCTGCCTAAATAGTTAGACCCTCCCTATACTGATACCACTCCAACCTTAGCTCTACAACCCCCACCTAATCTTCCTGCCTGAGACCTCCTCACCAGCATGCAAGAACTCAGCCACTGGACCTCCAAAGCCGTGAATTCCCTTTGCCCCACTTCAGAGCACTTCACTAGTCAGCCTGAAGTCATCCAGTCCCACCAATAAAAGTTCAAAAGAACTGGAAATACACAGCAATTCTTGAGCAAAAAAACAACCAAGCCACATCAACAATATAAACAGAACCAAACATCAACTAAACAAAGAGAGACTAGAAGTTCACATCACACACAACCAACAAAAGAAATCCATATGCCCAAATGACAACACAAAAACTCAAATAGTATGAAAAGCTAAGAAACTATGTCCCCAACCAAACCACCAGTCCTACAGAAGTGTACTGCAATGAAAACCACCCCAAGAATCCCCAGGACACAATTTAAAAGAACACTCATAAACATGATCAAAGAACCAAAAGTACACACAAACAACTCAAAGAACTCAAAGAGGATCAAAGGAACAACTGACTAAGAAGATATTACAATCATGAACATATATGCACCAAACTCTGGGGCACCCAATTTCATAAAAGCAATATTACAGGACTTTAAAACACAGATTAACACCAACTCAGTAATAGTTGGAGACTTCAATACTCCATGGTCTCCAATAGACAAGTCAACTGGACAAAGAATAAACAGAGACATCTGAATTAAATGATATCATACCTCAAATGGACCTAACAGACATCTACGGAATACTCTATACAACCACAAAGGAATATACTTCCTATTCAGCAGCCCATGAAAGTCTCTCTAAGGCTAAAAACAAACCACAACAAATACAAAAAATACAAAATAATCCCATGCGTTCTATCAGACCACAATGCAATAAAGTTTAAATTCAACAGCAAAAGAAGCTCTAGTAACTGCATGAACTAGTGGAGATTAAACAACACACTTCTGATTGATGAAAGGGTCAAAGGAGAAATGAAGAAAGAAATAAAAGTATTGCTGGCAGAAAATGAAAACACAACACAACAAAACTCTGGGACACTTTAAAAGCATTCCTAAGAGGAAAGTTTATAGCTGTGTCTACATATAAAAATCAGAAACAGTACGTATAAATGACTTAACAGTTCAACTCAAGGCTCTAGAAAGGCAAGACTAAACTAAACCTAAACCTAGCAGATGAGAAGAAATAACAAAAATTGGAGCAGAAATTAATGAAATAGAAACAAAGAAAACAATACAAAGAATCAATGAATCCAAGAACTGATTCTTTGAAAAGATAAACAAGAGTCCCTTAGCACAGTTGACCCAAAGAAACAACACAATGAAATTAACAAAATCAGAGATGAAAGGTGAAACATCACAAGAGACACCAACAAATACAGAATATTACAAGGGAATAACTTAAAAATCTATTCACCACTAAATTTGAAAAATCTAAAAGAAATGGATAAATTCTTAAATTCAAGAAAAGCACCAAAGTTAAACCAAGAAAGGATCAACAGCTTAAACAGACCCATAACAAATAGGGAAATTGAAACAGTATTACAAAACTTCCCAACTAAAAAAAGCCTAAGCCCAGATGGATCAACATTATAATTCTACCAGAAATTCAAGGAAGATCTACAACTAATACTTCTCAAATTCAAAAAGACAGAAACAGAGAGAGAACTCCCAAATTGCATCTATGAAGCCAGACTAACTCTAATACTAGAACCAGGTAAAAACACAACAAAAAAGAAAACCATATGCCCATATCCTTAATGAAGATACAAAATTTCTCAACAAAATACTTGCAAGCAGTAGGTGGACACATATCCTGTGTGATGAGAGGACCCACCCCATTGTGGGTGGTGTCACCCAGGCAGGTTGTTGTATTGTGTAATAAAACAGTCTGACCATGAGCCAGGGGAGCAAGCCAGTAAAATGCATTCCTCTATGGCCTGTGCTCCAGCTCCTGCCTCCAGGTTCCTGCCCTGAGTTCCTACCTTGGACTGCCTTAGATAGTGATGAACTGTGTAACCCGGGAGATGTAGGCCAAATAAACCTTTCCTCCCCAATTTGGTTTTGGTCAGCTTGTTTTATCACAGCAATTGAAGGCAAACTAAGACACTGTATTACAGAACTAAGGTCATACACAACATGGTGCTAGCATAAAAACAGACACACAGATCAATGGAACATGATAGAAGACCCAAACATAAATGCATGCAATTTCTGCTACCCGATAGTTGACAAATAGGCAGTGTCCTAAGAGATATAGGTACAGGAAAAGGGCTTTCTAAATTGAACATCCATTGCTTGGGAATAGGTCAATAGCTAAGTGGGTCCTCACTAAACAAAAAGTTGTATAGCAAAAGAAACAACCAAGGAAGTGAAGAGGAGCCCCACAGAGTGGGAGAAAGTCTTCACCAGTTATAGTCTGACAGAGGATAAATATCCAGAATATACGAAGAACTCAAAAAACAAAGAAACAAGAAAACAAAGGACCCAATAAAAAGATGGGTTAAGGGCCCATAGGTTAAGGGCTGGTGCCTTGCAGGCCTTGGACACCATCACTATGGGGCTGGCAGGGCTGGGCCTCCGAGCCGCTCTGCGACGGTCTCTAGCTTCTCGTGGTTGAGTTTCAAGGAGCCATTGACGATGGTGCCCTTCACCGGCAACCCCGCTGTTCTGCAGCTGGATCGAGCACTTGAGGTCCAGGGATGCCTAAGTGCAGGAACTCGAGGCTCCTCCAGAGATCCTGCTCCATGCATCACAGCAACAGGGCCCGCTAGACTAGTGCGATGAAGTACACTGAAGAACACCCAGGACTTTGCCAAGTGAAGGCGGCAAAGCAGGTCAGTCTTGCTCCTGACCTGAGGAGCCCTCAGTCTCCCACACGACGCTGCTAGCCCTACCTCCCTGATGCTTACTAAGGAAGTTTCTTTTTCATCACCTCTATCACGAAAGGCTGTTAATTCTGTCCAAGGCCTTTTCTTTACCTTGGTGTTTTTTATTAATAGAATGTGTTACATTATTAGTTTTCACAGCTCATCATAGCTTTCTTGGCAGTGCAACCTCAGTGGTGAGCTCCTCTGCAAGCTACAAGTCTACCTTCCTTGGCCAAGCCTAGGCCACAGACACCGCTAGAAACCCAGTTATCGAATTCACCATCTTAGCTCCACAAGCTGCCCATAAAGGTGCAGGTAGAGACGTTTTATTGTGGGGGGGCCTTGAGGGGTACTGGTGATGGAACCCAGGGCCTTGTGCATGTTGGGTAAGTGCTCTACCTCGGAGCACAAACTAGGGATTATTTTTCTGCAACCTTCACCATTTCCACTCTGATCTACAGGAAGGAGTCTTACTTGACCAATGGACCCCAATGAAACCCTAAAAAGTAAACACCCTAAAAAGTAAACAAAACTCTAGGACTAGTTTCTTTTGCTGGAACTCCAGCAAAAATACATACATTTAGGGATTGTGAGTAGAGTTAACAGCACATGCTTAGGATGTTTACAGTTGTACCTGAACAAGAAATGGCCCAAGGTCCCCCAGCAATTTGGGGCTGCTCCTCCTAGGGAACTTGTTTTCTCTATTCCTTGTCCCACTAGTATTGATTAAAAGCAAAGACCCCAGCAGGGGCAGATACTCTAGGGTTAGGTATAAAGGTGTTTCTCTTCTGAACACCATGAGAGCCCAGTAAGCACTAAGGGAGCGACGTTAGATAGGTTGATTAGACTCCAGTGGATGAACTTGCATTGAGGGACATCTGCATATACAAACTTGACTTGATAGGCCTTAACACATACGAAAGAATGCATGAGATCTGGTGGGGGGAGGCCTATCAAGGGTGCAGATGGGAGGCATAAAGATGATTAAGATGTTTTGTATGAAATGCACAAAAAATCAGTTAAAAATATACCAAAAACCTCAAAATTTGTGTCTTCTAGGCCATTGTTCTAACAAATATTTGTGACACAAGGATCCCAGTCAACTCCTACTACAGAGTTTAGAATTTTTGTCTTCCTTTCCTCCCCCAATGGCTAACGTACTCTGAAAGTGTTGTTTTACTTAAGCTTTACTTAGGTAAAAACTGTTGAACAGTGTCTTTTTAGAGCATGTCATTCTCTTTCCTTTGTCTGGACCCATGGTGATAGAGTGGTGGTTCTAGTAGGCACATGAGCACATCCCTTTTGTGGACCTAATGTAATACATGTGTTTCTATAGAAGAATGCTAGAGGTATTTCTGAGGGTAATATTTTATAATATTTACCTCATAGATGAAGTAATTATGTTAAATGAACATAACAGAGAAAGTAACTGGAGCCTCCCCTCCAATAAAGTAGAAAGCAGAAAGAATCTTGTGGTTCCACTTAGACAGAGACTGCACCCCTCACCAAAATGAAAGAAGAGTACTTTCAGCTCCCCAAAAGGTTTCTGGAACTACAGGCTCTCAGGAGGGATGGGGACTGTGGCAGGAAAGTAGCACACAGAGAGAGGAGAATGGCACCAAGATGAACTCAGCAAAGACACTGGGCAAAAAGTCTGGGGATGCCCTTTCTACCTCTGAAACCTGCACACACAAGAGCCAGCACTCTGGAAATGTGAAAGAAAAGTGTGTGTTAACTACATGGCCTATAAATGCTCTCCACTCTTGTGGCTGAGTGCCATTAGAGTTTCTAACCTGTGCTTGGCTCCTAGACCTGCTTCCAGATTCCAGAGTGTTCTTTCTTAATAAACCATTTCTAGTCTACCATTATTCATGTGTCCTTGGTCCAACTCTTTGTTCCAAGGCACAAGCATACCACCATGCTCAGCCTCAGTTCCTCTTGAGCAACTAATGGCTAAGCAAGGAAAGAAGGTGGGGAAATCACTGTTGATTAAACTTCTTAATGACTACTCTTCAACTTTAGTTCTTTGAAAAGCCAAATCCCCAAATCACACTTTGACCTTTGAGGACATTGCTGAATAGCTATAAAAATTCAGAACTGAAGCCTGACATTTCTTTTGTTGTTCTGTCCTTACTTCAAACATCTTCCATTTGTAAGGCATACACAGATTTGGATATTTGAACATACATAAATATTTCTGAATCTGTATCATGGCTTAGCAAAATGTATAAATCAATGCTCATCAGCAATCAGGTGGGCAAGAAAATCAAGGCTGTTATTTTCTTCCTTAACAAGATGATTCTTCACTATGTGCAAATGTAGATTTATCTCAGTTACTTTCTCTGTTATGTTCATTTAACATAATTACTTCATCTATGAGGTAAATATTATAAAATATTACCCTCAGAAATACCTCTAGCATTCTTCTATAGAAACGCATGTATTACATTAGGTCCACAAAAGGGATGTGCTCATGTGCCTACTAGAACCACCACTCTATCACCATGGGTCCAGACAAAGGAAAGAGAATGACATGCTCTAAAAAGACACTGTTCAACAGTTTTTACCTAAGTAAAGCTTAAGTAAAACAACACTTTCAGAGTACGTTAGCCATTGGGGGAGGAAAGGAAGACAAAAATTCTAAACAAAAGGAAGAGACTCAGTATCCAAACAAAATGACAAAATACATGTTTAACAACAAAACCTTTATTGAATTACAAATTTTAAAATGGGTCACTTAATTTAAAAGTGAGACTATTTTAACCTTATTATTTTTAAACTAATTCTTTCAAAAATGTTCTTTATTTTAAAATGATAGAAATTACCCACAAGCCAATCCTTAATATGGACATTTAAATTTTTTTTGTATTATGTCAAAATGATCTGCAGATAAGAAATGGGAAAAGGGAAGAGCTCAACACAGGTACAGAGGTCTTTACATCGGAGTCTGACAAGATGCAATTGGCATGATAAACTGTAAACCTTGCAATAGTGGCTTTAATGTGCACTAGAACACCAGTATAAGAAAACTATGTGGTGAAGCCAGTGGTGACACACGCCCTTTAATCCCAGCACTCGGGAGACAGAGGCAGGCGGATCTCTATGAGTTTGAGGCCAGCCTAGTCTACATAGTGAGTTTCAGGAGGCAAGCCAGGGCTACAGAGTGAGACCCTGCCTCAAAAAAATCAGAAAGATCTGTGTAGACTTATTACCAACAAAACCAATGGCACACATTTAAATGAAAGTAAACTGAAAGTAAAACCCTTGTTGTAAAATGACTTGCTACAGCTCACATTCTCAGTTGGCTCAACAATCTCATCATCATGTAAGGTCAGCACAAAAGATCCAGAATAAAAAAGTGTTTTCATCAGCCGATATGAAAAGACCACAGCTTTAATGACTTACACAATTCCTATGCTTAATCCTGGGTCAGTATAGATTCCCAGTCAAAGTCAAATCATGACTGCTTACAGGATGCTAACGGCTAACATTTTCTTTCTATGGGGGAAAAAGCATCAGAAGCATTGTTCTTTGCCTGTGAGGATTTGTGAAAAGCCTAGCAGGCTATCAGAATTCTGCAAACCTAAAATACAGCACAGCCAAACAGGTAAGCAAATGACAAAATCAAACTGATTTCAAGAGTCATGTTCCCGAATGTAAAATCCAGCAAAAACAAGTAATGTACATGTATGAAAAATACAAGAAATGACAGTCACAGTTACAGATGCAAAAGAATATCTAATTATCGGAGGCTTCTGAACACAATAATTAAAATAAAATTAATATGAGTTCAAATATTACATACAATTTGATGAGCTGGTCAAGTATTATTTGGATAAATATTTGGTAAATCTATAATTTAAACGACCTTTTTCCTCCTTTAATATTTTAGGTACACACCGATGAGAAAAGTAACTAGTATTTATGCACTAACAGAAAGTAACAGAATTTCTGTATTTTCAACTATAAAAAAAGTTAATATTTAATATGGGTGAAAATAAAGCCAAAAATTAAGTTGATAAAAATTTAACATCAACTTACTTTAAGAAATGAAAAAAGAAACAGGTAAGTATTATATGGTCTCCCAACTGATCTGTAACTACAAAATGCATTTTAGAAAGGATGTTAGGTGAAAACAAAGACCAATTCATGGGATGTGTGTTGTTTAAAAATCTGACTTGCAGGAAAACTAGATGTCTGGCCTAGTTTTAAAGCTAATTACAAAATCCATTTCTTTAACGGTCCAGATATTTTGCCAATTCTTCCAACTCAACAGAACTGCAGAAGCAAAAGAAATATTGTTAGATTTTAAAAATACAAACAATGGAGTATTTATCTTTCATTTAACACAGTACAGATTTTATACTTTTTATAAAAAAGACATCTTTGAAAAAAAAAAATCACTACAAATTTTATATAGTAATCACTTATCCGGACTCTCCAACTTACAAATATCAAAAATTTTATATTACTAAAAAACAAATATGAAAACATTTTAGTACTAAGGACTTCTCTTCCTTCTTAATATTATATGGTTAAAAATTTAACAATTCCAGTCAACTTTCTGCAATAAATCAGACTTTTTTAAATTTGCTAGGTTCTATGTCAAAACTTGTTTGGTGAACTGCTTGTATTAAAACAAACTGTACTATACATGCCCATAATAGTAATAAAAATATCCAGCATGCACAACAGATCTCAGAGCAAAGATTGGTCATGTCATGATTGTTCAACAGGATTGAAGGAAGGAAAAAAAATGGAAAGAAAAGAGGAAAAAGTGAATGTTCTTCTCTCAACTTGATATAAAAAACTGCCAAACAGGAAAAGTGCTCCGGAGACACTGTACAAATCATGATTACCCTCTTAATACCAGTAACCTTTGCAGCTCACAACTAAATCTTCATATACAATAAAACTAGGAAATGGGCTGGGCTTGACAGCACATGCCTTTAAGCCCAATATTCCTTAGACAGAGGCCTCTGAGTTTGAGGTCTATAAAAGAGAATTCCAGGCTAGTCAGTGCTACATAGTGAAGACCATGCCTCAAAAAAAAAAAAATCCTTTAAGCAAAAAGGAGCAATTCAGGCGGGGTGTGGCAGTCTCTGTGAGTTCAAGCTCAGCCTGGTTTACATAGTGAGTTTCAGGCCAGCTGGAGCTACAAACGGAGACCCTGTCTCAAAAAGACCAAAAAGAATATAAATAAATAAATAGATAGATAGATATAGATAGATAGATAGATAGATAGATAAAATTCAAAATAAAAATTAAACCAAAAGGTCTATGTAGTATAACTAAAAAAAAAAATCTTATAAACACAAAGAACCTTTAAAAATGAAACTGGGCATGGTGGCAGAAAGACAGAGGCAGAGGCAGGAGGATCTCTGTGAGACTGGAGGCCAGCATCCTCTACCAGCATTTATTTTTGAAACAATTACAAGAATACATATTAAAAAAAAATACAGTTAAAAAATGAAGAAAAAAATCACTTAAAAATGATAACCTAAACTTGCCTGTATGAGTCTAATTTCCAAATACTTAGACAATACAAAAGCTTACTGAAAAAAATCTACCAAACCACAATCAAGTCCACTGTGATTCCTAAAACAAACACTGACATTATGGTGATCGATTTCACCAAATAGAGAAATTCATCCAAGATCAAAAATTATTAAAACGAGTAATAATCTGGCACTAATTTTGTGGAAGTACCAGAGTAGAAGCAATGACTACACTATAGATGGAAATGTGCTAAGATATTGCTTCCTGCTACACCTGCAGTGAAACATACATTCAGTGGTAAAATCAAGTCAACTATTCCTAGAAGGGCACAAAAAGGTACATGTACAATGTAGATGTCCCAGGAGGCTTATGATAAGACCAGAATAAATTATTCTATAATAAAAAAAGATACGAAGCCAAGATGCTACTATACCTTCCATCGATTTCCACACTCATTACACACAACAAATGTTGTCATTGGTTCATCAGCACTACGTGTTTGTACCTGCAACAAAATCAAGTCAAAAATATTTGTTTTTTAATTACCATTCAACAATGCCCAACCAAGTCAAACATGGCAGCACACACTCCAGAAAAAGAGACTGGCAGATCTCAGAGTTGTAGGCCAGCCTGGTCTACAAACTGAGTTCCAGGCTAGCCAAGGCTACAGAGTAAGATTCTGTCTCAAAAGCAACAACAACAAAAAACCCAAAAGTCAAAACAAAATAATCCAACATATAGAAGAACATTCTATATAAAGATATAAAATAACCCCACTGGTACCATCATAGAATGTTTAAGAGTCTAAAAAAGTTCAAATACATTGTCAAAATAGCATATATTTTCAAACTTCCTTTTTCTAAATCCTTCTGTTTATCATAAAGGTCAGTTATCCCAAATAAGTGGGAAAATCTTCTAAGTCACCCAATAAATTATGCTTTTTATAAATAAGAAATGATAACATGTTAATATTCTCCTACACATTAGTAAAAATATAATAAAATCAAAAGTTATTTCATTGTGACATATGTAAGTGACACAACCATTTTAAAAACTAAGTTAATTACCCATTCTCTGTACCAGAGAAACCTGACATTCTAGTCTACTCTGAGGCAGTAATTAGAAATACAACAATCTGTGTATGATATGAAAGAATATAACTGAATAACAGCACAGATACTGAGAGCAAACTGAGATGAAGAGTAAATCCATCTGATGGAATATCATGCAGTTATGAGGATGCTTACAAAGGTTTTTTGTTTGTTTTTTAAACAACTAAAAGGGAAATGCCAGCTTGACCTTGTGGTACTTTACTGTAATTCTAGACAAAAACCAAATAAATAAAAGAGGGAAATGCTTACATTGTAAGAGTTCATGAAAAGTATAAAATAGTTTTTTTAGTAGTTAGCTCCACCTATATTTAAAAAAAAATTACAAATATCAAATGTCATTCATTGTTCTCATCAGATGGCAGATAATGGATTTTTAATTTCTTTCTTTTTTACTTTATGTGTATGAGTGTTTTGCCTGCATGTATGTAAGTGCATCCATGTTGTGCAATGTTTGTGGAAGATAGAAGACCCCCTGGAACTGGACTTACAGACAGCTGTTAGTCATGTGGTACTGAGAACTGAACCTGGGTCCTCTGCAAGAGCAGCCAGTGATCTTAATCACTGAGCCATCTCTCCAGCAACCGCACAGATTTTAAATTTCTTGCTTATAAGCTGTAGTGCTTATCATACACAAAGGCTTGGTTACATTCTCAACAGTACCCCACAAATTTTGTTCATATCTTTATTTTCCAAATTTTCTGTATGTAGGGATCATAATAATGCTCATAAGATCTAGCAATTCTACTGGTAAGTACAAACCTGTGTGTAAGTGCAATTCTTCTTTTTGCATTTGCCACACGTGAACAAATCAGTCTGGGTCCCACCTGTCTTGGCCATCTGATGCTCTCTGATGGCTTCTTTGGTCAAGTTTTTCCGCATCTCTTTGAGTTCATCACTAGCCATTTCCTAGGACAGAAGCAACAATATCAGTGAGTTACGGATACCTTCTATAGCTATCCTGTATCTTAACAATATGTCAATAATGAAAGCAAAATCCAGTTTGTAAAGTTTCAAAAGCATAAAATTTATGTTTTTTTCCTTTTTAATCAAACCAACAGGGTTTGATAACTAATAAGTTGAATGTAAGAAACAGTTTCTTTCCATGAATCCTAGCTAGAAAATGACAACATTTTAGAAATTACTCTTGCAGTGGCTGTACTACTACTAAACAGCTAACGCAGGATCATCAATGGATAAACTCACTGGGTAAAAGACCAATGGAGAACTTTACAGAGGAAAAATCAATCACTACTCAAACTCACTGACAAGTCTCAGCACGCTAACAGGAAAACAGAACACTGTATCTTCTGATACACTGTGACTGAAGCAAAAGCATCACTTAAAACAACACACGTAAGCAAAAAGAAAGTGGACCCTGAATGTAATCACATGTACAGAAGTAGCAGCTTCCTCCACAGAGGAAACAGAGGGGACAGGAAAAAGTAAATACCATGAAGAAAAATCCTGTGAGATCCAGAAGAAATTCATAATGTAGGACAAAGAACTAGTTCCTTCAATATGGCAAAATCATAAAGGACAAAAAAAAGGGAAAGGGGATTTGAGGGGCAAAGGGACTGCTTTAGTTAAAAACCCAATAGTTTTAAATCAAAGTTAATGTAGAGACTTTAGAGTCTGATACAAAATAAATTCATCATCAGGAAAATGAGAATACAAATTAAATATCACATAATAGAAAGGACATGTTGTTAGCTTTGTGGGATATGGTATAAAGATGTGTTTATACAAATATTCTGCTTCATATAAAATTTTAATGTATACATACACATACATGTATGCATACTTTTGTATGTATACAATTATGTATACAAGTATGTGTACATACGCATGAAGAGTTAAAATGCCTGGGATTTGTTTAACAATAAATTCAAGAGAAAAGAAAGAAAAAAAAAGTATGATTAAGCCCGGCATGGTAGGGCACTCTTTAACCCCAGCAATCAGAAGGCAACAATTTTTAAAAAATATTTGAAACTCAAGTGATAGATGGAATCTAAACTGTGCTTCTAGTTTTGTATATTATTTCAAAAGAAATTTTTTAAATATGACAAATTCCTATTAACTATTTAGAAAGATAACTCACATGGATGCCTAATAAATCGAGATTCTAGACACAATACAGTTAATGTATTGCAAGCTACATATTTTTTGTTCTATCATTCCCAACATATATTAAAGGAATAATCAATAAGATTACAGTTTTTAACCATAATAGGCTTTAATGGTACAAAGTCTGTCCACAAGAGATCCATAAATCTATATAAATTCACAAAAATATGCTGGGTTTTAGATGATTTAATGTCACACAAAGAATCTGTAAGATGGGCATGGTGGAACACACCTTAATCCCAGCACTCAGGAGGAGAGGCATAAAGAACTGTGAGTTTAAGGCCAGCCTGGCCCACATATCAAGTTCCACATGAGCCAGGATTATGTAGTGAGGCCCTGACTCAAAAAAACAAAACTAAATAGAAGGAACAAGGCATCAATGTCAATGGAATCCAATAATCTTAAGTATTTTTAAGATTTTCTAAATTATGTGTATGTGTATATGTGTCATACACGTGAGTGTAAATTCCTGCAGAGGCAAGAAGATGGCATCCTCTGGAGATGGAGTTACAGGTATTTGTGAGCCACCAGATATTGCTGCTAAGTTCTGAACTCAGGTCTTCTGGAAGAGTGGGAAATGCCCTTAACTACTGAGCCACCTCCGCAGCCAGTAATGTTAAGCAATTACATATATCAGAAACTTACTTACCTACCTACCTACCTACCTTTCTCTCCATATATCAGAATCCATCTCTACCCGTCTCTCTCTATATATGTATCAGTATCTATCTATCTATAACTATATATATCAAACATATATCTTATATATGTATCAGAATTGTTTTGCTGGAACTTTCATATATGCAATATTTATATCATACTTTATCATGGAGATTTTTTTATAAAAACTTGCTTACCTCTGCTGTCATTCTAGCAAATAGGTCAGGAGGAATATTCCCACACAGTACATTTTTCCTCAAGTTTGGATTTTTTGCATCTTTAAGATTTGATATTCTACTTCGTACTCTGTTCTTGTATTTCATGTCTGTATTCCTTATTTCCTGATATATAGGTACTTGGCCGTTAAGGAAAAAAGTTTAAATACTAAAGGTAAGAACACCTTTTTCTTGTTCTGTAAAAATTAGAATTCTTAAAAATTTTAAGCAGTTTGCAAAAATTGCTTTCAAATTAAATGATTAAAAACAAAATGCTCATTCTTTCTGATTTATTCATCTATAACTGGTAGATAGTGTTAATCTGTGGGTCATTTTTCTTTTTTAAAGTTTTTTTTAAAATTATATGTACATGGAGTTGAGAGTAATATCCATGTGAATAAAAGTGCCATGGAGGTCAGAAGTGTCAGGTCCCCTTGGAGCTGGAATTACAGGCAGTTGTGAGCTACCTGTCATGGGTGCTTGGAATTGAACTCTGGTCCTCTGCAAAAGCAATATGTGCTCTTAATTATGGAGCCATCTCTTCAGCTCTAATGGTTTTTTCTTAATACTTAATGTCAGAAGCCTACAAATCAACATGATTTCAGAGAGTAACTTGGACACAACCCAAGTGATCAAATGTTTAAAAAAGCCTGAAGCTTGTACAAGCACCAAGGACCCCAAATCTCTATGACCATGGCCACAGTTCCCTTGGGGGTCTTCTGAGGGGACCATTTACGACAGTGCTCATTTTATCCAGGCCTCCCAGGCTAGCAGGAAGCTGATTTAGCAGGCTCTTCTCCATAGAAGGCTAGCCATAGCAGAGGCCAAGACTGGAGAAGCTCTATTTTTACCAAGGCCATTTCCACACAAAAAATAGTCCCATGTTACACTGCCACCTAGATATTCCCTGTTCCCCTCCCCACATGCAAGACTTCTCTCCCAGAGCCTTCTCTATGGTGCCAGGTAGGAACACATTTCCTACCAGGATTAGTCCTTCCCACTGAGATACCTTCACATTTTTTCTTGCCCGTCTGCACAACCTAAATTCAGATGCCTCATTCTACACTTGCAAAGGCAAAAATAAACAAATAAAAATAAATAAATAAATAAAAAGCCATCAATAATATGACATTTATTTTTGAATGAGGGGAGAAAAATGAAATATACTAACATGAATATCCTTTTCCTTTCTAAGAAAAACACAACCAAGAAACTAAAGAATAAGCCTTTGACTTATATACCAGAAGAAAAATTACAATTAACCTAGCAGATTACTTAAAACAATTACAAATATGTACAAAGGATATCTTCTTCAATCTGAGATCCTAGTTCTTCCTCATCAGCTCCAATAGCAACATAGTCATCTAGAAATAGTAACAAAGAATTGACAAGTTATTATAACATCTTAAAAGAAATTTCCAGTATAAGGTAAATAAACCATACCTATTTCTTCAACCCCATTTGCCTCAGAAAAAATCCTTTTAGTTTTGTTAGGATCTGGTTTCTCAATACCCACTATTCTTTTCCTCTGAGATTCACCACGATCCACAGTGCTCCTACACTGATGACAGTTTTTTCTCTTAGAAGTGAGCAAGCAATTCATATTAGGCAATTCCTCATTCACAACTCCATGAATTCTAGTTGTTCCAACAGAGAGAAGAAAAAAACACAGCTACAAGAAGAACTGTCTTACTTCCTGGGAGTCAGACTTTCAATACAAAGAAACCAACCAATTCATTTGCCAATCACATAGACAGACATACTCAAAAGATCCTCACATTTATAATCAAGAGGATTTTAGGGAACAAACAGAATTAGGTATAAAAAAAGAAAAAATAGTACGAGACAATAAGGAAATTAAAGTAGAAAGGGCAGAGTAAAGAGAAAAACTGATCAACTAGCTATGGTTCCGCATAATTAAAAAGAAAAAGGATGAGGGACTGGAGAGATGGCTCAGCTGTTAAGAGTACTGGGTGCTCTTGCAGTGAACCTGACACCCACATGGCAGCTAATAACTGTCCATAACTCCAGTTCCAGTGGATCCAACACTCTCTTCTGACCTCCTCAGGCATTGCACAACATGGGTGTACTTATATACATACAGGGAATACACACATACACATAAAATAAAAAATATTTTTTAAAAAGAAAAAGCTTGAACATGTATAAAATGGTCAAACATTCCTACAAATGAAACTTATTTTCTTTGTCTAAACTGATAACATAAACTACATATTTATGGGATATCATGATGTTTTACTGTATATATCACTTTAAAGCCAAATTTTACACGCTAAGTCTAAAGACCTGTCTTTCACAGTAAGTTCCCACATAAATGTAAATCAAGTTTGCTTTTCCAAGTTAAAAAAAATTAGGAAACTGAATTATGAATACAAACCTTACATACTGTATGTCATAGTAACACTTAACAATTCAGTGGTGTTAACTCTGAATCTAAGGTTGGAGTAATTAGCTTGCAGATAAAAATGCCAGGAAATACTTACGGAGGGAAAGCTTAAATTATTAAATCAGGGAAAAAAAAACCCTAAATATGCAAGAATTCAATCTGTTAGAAATTACACAGGAATTATGCAGTGTACAACTGTTCTCTTCCTTCTACCCTTTAAGAATTGCCACTAACAACAACTTCCAAGCTAAGCAGAGCTGGGCAACTATCAGCAGGATGACACCCATAAAATATCAACGTGGAAGTGGAGAAGGCAGTGGTGGTAGGAAGGGCTAAAAAGCCAAACAACAAACCCTAAACTTACCTCCTGTTCGGAGAGCCGAAGCAAGCATCTCCCTACACTTTAATCGCACAGAATCAGAAGTGCTCGGTGCCCGAGGAAAAGATGAAACATAAGTATCACGAACATTTGTCTCATCCTTTCTGCTGCTTATGTTGCCACTGGAACTACTAAAATACACGTACATGCACACACACCAAAAGGAAATTAGGAAAAACCCTCATAAAATAACAGTTATTTCTAACAGTTACTTGCATATAGATAGAAAAGAAGATAAATCTCGTATATATCTTTTTAGAAAAACACCAGTTATTTTTGCCTTGACTGCCCTTTTAAACATTAACCAATTATTTTTTATAGAGAAAAGATGCATTATAACCCAGAATACCATGTGAAAAGTAAGGACCTTGGCTTGAGAAAGCGGGTAAAGGAATGGGGCCAAAGAGCAGGCATCTGCTCTTGCAACCAAACTAGGGAAATAAAAAGTGTTTGGAAACTGTTCTAATTAGATAATGGGGATCTAGTGAAACATTCTCTTAAGATAAAAGCAGGTATAGTTAGAAAATAAGTCTCAAGATTATACAAAGGTCTCTTAATTTGTTCCCAGAAACACTGATTCTTCCAAACAGTTTAATAATTTTCCAGTTGGGGTTGGAGAGATGGCTCAGCAGTTAATGCACTGGCTGTTCTTGCAGAGGACCCAGGTTCGATTCCCAGCACTCATATGACAGTTAACAACCGCCCATAACTCCAGTTCCAGGTGATCTGACACCCTCTTCTGACCTCCACAGGCAATGCATGACACACGTACATTTACATGCATGCAGGCAATACATTCACACACATGAAATAAAAATAAAATATTTTAAAATTATAATTTTCTAGTCATCCCAGAATTTCAATTGTTTGATTAACTTCTTCTACTGGACATTTGCCAAAAGAAGTTTTTTCCAAAATATTTCTCTGACTAGTTCAAGTCTTACCACATAAATGGTATCAGCCACAGTTTTTTTTCAAAGACTAATTTAAACTATTCTTCTGCACAGACCTAACTTGTATTTGCTCTAAAGATATAGTCCCTTGTCTTATTTCCAACACATAACCACAGTTAAACTTTAAAAACATTACTATGGACAAAATAGTCATTTGTGTCTTCTAACTTTAAGTTAGTTCTTCCTGATGTCTTCTCTTATGATGCCCTATACTTACAAAGTACATCTCTACAATGGTTTGCACATAGCTTTTCATATATTCTCCCCAAAAAAGTTTACAAAAAATGTAAGCTAGGATTTAGTCTTGTATTTTCAATATGTAGCATGGCAACTGTAAGTCATAAATGACAAAGTACTATGTTTATTTACTTATTAATTAATTATTTACAAATGAGAAAAGGTTTCATGTAGCCCAGGCTGGTCTTAACTCCCTATGTAGGTCAAGGATGACTGTGGATTTGTGTTCCTTCCTGCCTCAACCTCACAAGTGATGGTGCTATAGATGTGTGCTGCCATGCCAAGTTTTATGAAGGATGCTGTGGATTGAATCCAGGGTTTTGTGCATTGTAAGCAAGCACTTACTAATAGAGCTGTATCACCAACCCCAAAACCAATGCTTGTTTAAGTTCACTTCTTAATACTTTAATTAAAGACTCTGCTTCTCTGCCTGTCTCCAGTGCTCAGCCAAAGTAACTGTAAACTGCATATGTGGACTGATGGAGCCTTTCTTCGCTAGCTTGACTATTATCGGACCCACCTCTAACATTAGCTGTCATGCCTGGGTTTGAACCATTTAAGAATATAATTTTCTCAAATTCCTGCATCCAAAATGTAAAACTTTCCTCAAGTACAAACCAGTCTTGTCTAACCTTACATCTCCCTTTAGATTATACCCCAGTCTTATTATATCAGTCATCTACCATTTCTTCCTGTGTGTGGATGGGTAGCAAGCACTTACATAATACCATGCTTTAGCAGACAGCTATGATACCTAAACTAACAATCCACTTTTTCATCAAAATCTACTCATTTGCCTATATTTTACATTCTCAGGGGCATTAAACCAGTGAGTCTACATAAGACACAATTGAAAGAAATTTTTAAAAATCATGAAGGTATGGCCTATATGTCTAAAAAATATCAAGATCATGAAAGATGATGAAGACTATTAAAGGAACTATTAAAGATTAAAGGAGATTAAGCACACATGACAACTAAATGCAAATGACTCAGAAAAAATATTTTCCCAAATCCCCATTGTCTAACTAGAACAGAGTTTTCAAACACATTTTTATTTCTCTAGTTTGGTTGCAAGTTGGCCTCTCCAATAAATAACACTTTAAATAAACAACACTATTAGAACAGTTGCAGAAATATTAATAATATCTAGGACAAGAAAAAAGTTTATTAATGTTAACTTCCGATTACAGATAGCTATAATGCTGTATGTAAGCAAACATACTAGCTCTTAGAAAGTATACACAGATATATTTAGAGATATAAAGGGTATGATGTCTGCAAATCATTCTTGTTCCACTCAAAATAAAATCAGTTCATATGTATATAAACACATATGTACATACACATAGATACATACACATAGGAGAACAATTGGGTTAGGATTTATGGGAGTTCCATTTTTTATTCTTGAAATTTTCTAAAAATCCAAAATTTCAAGGCAAAGCGTCAGACAAAGAAACTACAAATTTGGGCTAGAGATAGCTCAACAGTTAAGAGCATGGCTGCTCTTGCAGAGGATTGGGGTTCAGTTCCCAGCACCAACATGATGGCTAACAACCGTAACTCCAGTTCCAGGCGAGGTGACATCATCTTCTGACCTTCATGGGCACTGCACAACATGGGTACACTTACATATTTAGGCAATACACTCATATGTATAAAATAAAATTAATAAAATATATATTTTTTAAACTACAAATTTTATTAACAACTGCTATTTAACCTCACCTTTGGCTTGCCCTCTTTAGCATCAAATACATAAAATAACAGTTTAGGAGATGTAAATGTTACTAACAAAAAAGATCACATGACCAATTTTGGGAAATAAACTGATAACAGCTTTCATGTCTGAAAACCTCTAAGACTCTAAATTGGGTTACATAACAGTCAAAAGTTCTGGGCCACTGTAAGAATTCCTGATGGAGCAGTTCCTGGATGAGATTCGAGCATTCCTAACCTGACCAGCAGTCAGGTTCCTGCTGTTCTAGGGAACCACTGCTCTAAATTCATTCGAAGCAGAACTTAGGAACTGCTCACATCTAGTATACATATCACCTATTATGGCAACAGTCTGGATATTGCACAGTTGATCATATATGCTAAAAAAGAATAGAAGAGACCTCATAGAAGGCATGATTGGAACCTACCACTACTGAACTTCACACTTATGATAAATAAATCTGGAAGGAAAAAGGCATAAAAAGGAGTAAGATCCAGGGCTAAAAGAGATCTAAAGAAATATGGTACACAGAGGAAGAAACCATCTGAATTCCTAATCAATGCCTTCACTATTCATTCTGTCAATACCAGTCAAACTTACTGAGCACAATGTGAATTTTGTTTTATTTATGTAGTCTTCTATTTGCTAAAATAAAAATTTTTTAAAGTAAGCAATAAACATGTATTAGTTCCACTTGACTGGATAATACGAAGAGGAATGCAGGCGAAATAAGAAGACCAGGAACAAAGTAATGGAGCAGGGAAACTAACCTCTGCAGAAATGAATTTATATAAAGTGAATTACCTTTCTTCTCTTGCTTCAGGGCTATTCTGTGATGAGATTGTAGGTTCTTTTTTCTTTTCTTCAGTGTCTTTATCAGTTGATGGTCCATCTGAAAAGATGCATGAAATTTCTAAACAAGCTAAAAAAACCTAATTTGTTATAAATGAAAACTAAAATACTGTACACTAATAGCCTGTACACACACACACACACACACACACACACACACACACACAAACACATGCACACACATATCAAAAATCAAACCCAAAGACCCACTACCCACTAAACTCTCAGATTTCTCACTAAACTCTCAGATTTCTCACAATCTTGTAGAAGTACAAGAAAGCTATTATTATATTCACATATGTACTTGGGTATTTTTCACAACACATGCACATTCAACCCTCCTAAATAAACTGTCATTTGGAAAGAACAAATTCACATGCTTGAACATTTAAGAGGAAAGTCTACAGAACAAAAGGAAAGAATGTAGAAAAAATAGGAGCACTATCATTTTTAAAACCAAAGCACAAACAAATAAAGCAAAATTGTTTAGTCATTTTCCTAGAAGTCAAAAAATGTAAAGTGATACCTAACATATAAATAAATATTTCTGGGAAAGTGAACAAAGAACATCTTCATAGAGACTAGCCCAGGATCAGTAAGACCTACACAGCAACTCCTCTATCTTAAATGATCTATAAATAGAGTAACAGTGTACACAATCTTTAAGACTTAGAGGAAAGCAATGAGACACTGGGAACAGATAAAAAGTCTGCATCCTTTGATCTCTACAAAAGATGGGGCTATATAAATAATCCTTTTAGCTTTCCTAGCTCTCTCACACATATTCAAGTGGATATGAGGAGAGCACCTATGGAACTTTAAAACGTAAGCTCACACCATGCTTGAGTCCAAATGTACACAATCTCTGGCAATGAAGCATAAGCATTTCGGGGGGCGGGAAGGAGGAATATGTAGACTAGGCTACATAGGCAGAAAACCACCTGCCTCTGCTTCCTGAGGTTTGGGATAAGGGTGTATGCCACCATGCCCAATTAAGCATCATAATTTTTAAAGTTCCTCAGACAATTCTAATATACCATCAGGATGAGAAGCAGTGTTAGAGAAAGGTCTGTAATGGGATTGAAACAACTTTCCATGTAAGTACCATTTTATCACACTTAAATACAATTCAAGTCTTCTCTGAGTAACATGAACAAAGACTTTAGTTTTCACATACTAATTCTATCACTTCTTGGTATTTTCTATTATTTTCCTTAAAAGCCTCAAAACCTGCGAATAACAACACTCAGAAGGTAGAAGCAAGATGATTGTGAACTTGAGGTCAGTTTAGGCTACAGTGGCCTGTCTCAAAACACAAAGCAAGTGAACAACAAAAAAACCTAAAAACCTAAAAGCCTAAAGACACCACTGTACTGTGAGGCAGAAAACAAACATTAATCATGATATTTGGCAGAACCAAGAAGTAGCACCAAAATAATAGAGAAGAAAGAATTTAAAAGAGACAGGTAATAAAATACATCCAGCAAGGATCCAAAGTTGCCAAAATTAAAACAAAATTGATTTTTCATACCACTTTGGCACAGTGTACTAGTGTAATTCTTTTCAAAAGCAGAGCAGTTAGGAGGCATGAAGAGTCTTACAGCATTCCTAGGGGAACGAAATGTAGCTTAGTGGTAGAGTGCTTGCCTAATATGCAAGGCCTTGAGTTTGACCACCACGCCCAAGTGAGGACTCCCACAGTCTAACACAGTGCTGTAAGCAGTACAGCAGAGCCAGCAGGACAGGAAGTACTATAGTTCTGGACTCAGTCATCTCTTGTCAGATTCAAGATCAGCTATTCACAACAGATCCAACATGCACAAGGTACTGTTTCAGTATCTTAATTTCCTCACTGTACTGAGGCTTAAATACACTCATCTAAATCAATGCTTGGCATATGGTAAATATTAAATATGTGCTATTGCCAGGCCTGGTGGCACATGCCTTTAACCCCAGCACTCAGGTGGCAGGGGCAGGCGGATCTCTAGGAGATGAGGGTAGCCTGGTCTACATAAAGTTCCAGGGCAGCCAGGGTTACAGGGAGACTTTGCCTCAAAAACAAACACACACCACAAATAAAAAACAACCAAAAAAAGTTACTTACTAGCAATAATACTAAATCTATAAATTTAGTTAAAGATCTTTAAAAAAAAATTAGGCAGGAGGATATTCATCAAGATGTTAGCTATAATAGCCATAAAGTTAAAAATAACAACAAACCTAACAATAGGCAACTGATAAAAATCATTCCATGGTCACTGAATGGATTATTCTGAAGTCAATAAAATGACCAATTATAATTAAAAAAATCATATTTAAAAATGACAACACAGTTATGAACACACATAAAATCAGGTGTGGTAGCGAAATCCAGGGCTGGGGCAAGGAAAACAAACGGGCAGAATACTTCCTGTGGATCCAGACTGTCAGTAAGTGATCAATCACATCATTGAGGAGGATTAACCAAAAGGATATAGAAACCAGTCTGAGGAGGCACCTAGTGGCCAAACCTGAGACAATGTAAATCAATCTGAATGGTAGTAGACTGCAGTCCATCCTACAGAATAGGAAACCACGAATGGCAATGCTTTCTTATACTGTAATAATGATTTGTAAATACCGAAGAGGAAAAAGTTAGGACATCAAAATTCTGTATCCATCAATGTAAATACTGGTTTAGGCAAAAATAATGGACACTAAATTGGAGGAAAGGCAGAGCTGATAAAATGCAAGACAGTTTCAGGGTCTTAAAATGTCTCTTGTAGAATGGCTTGTTATAAGAAAAAGTGTACACTGTGACTAGGTGTGACACCTTAGGAATTTAATACACTTTAACAGCATTCTAACTGTGGACATACAGGAAGGAGTTCAAGGTCATCATTGGCAACATCCAGAGTTATAGGCTAGTAAGACCCTATCTCGAGTAACTAAAAACAAAACAAAACATAAAACACAACCAAAGAAGGTTTTTGAATTCTTCAAAATGTCAACATCATCAAAGAAAGGCTTAAGAACTGTTTCAGGTTATAAAATTAAACATGATTCTGGACTAGATTTTGGAGACAAAAAGATATAAAGCACATTATGGGATTAGTTACAAACTAGAACATGGGCTATAAAGTACTGTACCAATGCTTCCTTTTCTGTAATACAGTTGCATAAGAAAATAAGCTTGTGCTGGGAATGCTGACTATAATTCTATATGCCTATAATTCTAGCTACTCTGGAGACTGAGGCAGGAGGATCATAAATTCTAGGCCAGCTTAGACATAGTAGGTGATATCCCACCTTTAAAAAAAAGACGAAAAAAATGAAAAGAGAAAATAAAAAGTTTGTTCTAAGAAGATATACAGTTAATATTGTTAAGCATTATAAGATAAAATAGTATGATATAATCAACCTATCCTCAAGTGTTTTAGAAAATGAGAGATAGTAGGCAGATAGTTAAATGACAACTACTGAAAGCTGATGATGGGGTAAAGGAAACACACGTGCCCATGTCATGTTTGCTAGTTCTGTGCAAGTTAAAAGGTTACTTCAAAACCACTTCAGAAAGCACATACTTTTTCTCAGAGAAAAATCCTAAAAGAGCTTGTATTCAGTTAAGACTGTCAGAAACCAAGGCAGCTGAACTTAGCCTAAAATACAAAACTTCTAAAGAAGTTAAACTAGCCCGCCCCCGTTATTATTAAAAAGTGGATTTCATTAGACAAAAAAACGTAGCAACCATTTGAACAAACCAAGACATCATAAATATGTGAGGAAAGATGAATTATACCTAATAATTTTTTCCAGGATTTGATTAGAGATTTTGCTAAAGATGTAACTTCTTCATCTGTACTCTGCTTTCGAATAGCATTAACTGACATTCCAATTCGTGTAGACTGCAAGGGAACAAACAAAAAAAGTGTACATCAATTTTATTTCAACAATTCAGTAAATCAGCCACAGTTTTTTCTTTCTCATATTTCTCCTTCTACTTCAGATTTTCAAAAAAGCTTCAATGATTTGGGATCTTACAATAGCACACATTACAGACTGAAGGTCAGATCCAACACTAGACTCATCAGTGCTCCATCACTGAGACCAGCAGCCATACAATGTGATACTGTGTTGTTAAGTAAGGCCAATGGAATGACTGAGATGAAATCAGTCTTTTGGGGAGAAATGAAGATAAAATATAAAATACACCTGTCAAGGCACACTAAAATAGTCATGACAAGCACATGAACCCCCTTGTTTATTACATTCTACTACAGTACCTCTAATATGTACTGGCTGCAACGCATGATGAAACTATCCACACAAAAACTATCATATAGAGAAGTTGCAGAGGAATTTATTTTTTCGTCCTGTATAATCATCATATAATTAAAAATAACAAGATGAATTTCACATAATACAAAAAAAGCCAAACCTTAACATGTGATAATATTATACTAGCATTATACTAGAATTTTCATTAATCGTTCTAAGACTCTTTCAGGGTTGAGATTATTATCCCTATTTTTAAAGATGAAGAGACTACAACTACCAATATAACCTACCCAGCAGTCTGCCATGGCTAATTGGCAAGACTGGAACTTTCCCCTCTCACTGACCACCTTCAGAGTCCATGCTCTTTCCATTTCATCAGAAACCACAAAAGCTGTGACAGCTCAATTATGGATAATAAATAAAAACTGTAAATTATTCAGTAAGTTCAAGTTACTAGTAGACAGTCTTTCAAAACACATGGTCTATGGAAGAAAAACACAACAAAAGAAATTCTTAGTGGTTGAAAAATAAAGAAAAATCCCTGCTGATAAGCTTTAAGGTAGAAAAATAAATGGGTACTTAAAGGTTTCCTTCTAAATTATTCAACTCAGAAAAAAAAAAACAGACCTTTTGTTCAAGAATTCAAAGCATGTAGAGGGCTTCAGTAGCCTGTGTTATGTCTCTAGGGAAGCTAAGCAAGTGGGTAAGGTTCCACAGCAGAAAGACAAAGAGACCCCCACAATTTTAAAGTCCCCTACCCAAAGATTTGGGAATTAACACAGCATATTTTCTAAAAGAAAATATAACTCTGGGATGAGTGGAGGAAATAGCCTGACTTATTAATGCTCTGAAGTACAAAAGGGCCAAGAAAAAGGCATTGTTAGGAAGGCGTGCAGAGAACCAGAGGTGTAAGGAGAGGAGTAAGCAATGCTGCTGGGTGACTGCTTTTAGTTATCATAGGGTGGCTTAGCACCTGTTCTGAGAATGCAGCTCTCTACAGTAAGCATGTTTACTTAAGGAAGAGAGTACCCAGTCAGACAACAGGAAATCAGCTGCTGAGAGGAGCGAAAACTGAGAAGACAAGAAGACCCTGAAGAGGCACCTTTCATTTTTCTTAGGGAGAAGTCTTGGGAGAACAGAAGAAAGTACAGGAATAAGAAGCTATTTATTTGAATAACCAGGTTTGGATTTACCCCTCAAAAGTCTACAGACTTCCTAAACAAGTATGCTATGTTTTTATAAGGGTTACAGATAAGCCATTTAGAAAGTGGCTTGTGACACTGTAGCAGAGAAATTATATACCTTGGATCCAGGATTCTATTTAAAATCAGACACACAGGAGGGAGGGACAGAGCTGAGGAGGGAGGGAGGGAGGGAGGGAGGGAGGGAGGGAGGGAGGGAGGGTTATTATAGAAAGGTAGAGAGTGAATGGAGCACAACAAAAACAAATAGATTTATGAAACTGGAGGCACATCAACTGGGCTACTCCAGAACAAAGCTTTCCTTCCCCATCATTCATGAACTCTTGCCAAGGTGATCTGAAGGCAGCCACTAAATTAAGTTTGCTTCAGGTGCCAGGAACTGAACCCAAGACACTGCACATGCCAGCAGGCGCTCTACCTCCAGCGGAGTCACTAAATCTCACAGTTAAGTAACACACAGCATGGGGAGGAAGCAGCAGCACAGGTCTTGCATAGGACCTGGGTTCAGTTCCCGTACCTCCAGTTCCTGGCGATCTGATACCCTCTTCTAAGCTCTGCGGGCATTACATGACACAGGTGCACTTATACACGCAGGCAATATATTCAAACACATAAAATAAAAATAAATAAAATTTTAAAATGTATATACAGCTATCACAAAACATATATGTAAAGAAAAAAAGAAGCTAGTGAGATGGCTCAGTGGATAAAGGGTTTTGCCACCAAGTCTGATGACCTGAGTTCAATTCCTGGACCCTACATGGTAGAAAGAGAGAACTGACTCTGGGTTATCCTCTGACCACCACATGCACATCACTCTCAAGTAAATAAATATAATTTTAAAAAGAAAAAAATCATAGATACAAGAAATAACTTGCTACTATAAACACTGGGGAAAAAAATTAAAGATGAGGTACATAAATGAAAAGACATCCTAGGTTCAGGGATTGGAAGACTTAAATGTTAAGATTTTAGCAATAAATTAAACTATGGATTCAATGCTCGGAATTAATTCTGATCTGCCTTTAGGTAAACACTGACAAATTATCTTAAACTAAGGAAACATGAACCAAAAGAATTTTGGAAAAGAACAAAGTTGGATCACATAATTCCCAATTTCCAAATATCCTCAAAGCTACAGTAACCACAACAGTATGGTGTTAGCATAAGAAAAAACATGTTAGCATGTTGATGATTGACATATTTCCCATCAGCTGATTTTAGATTAAAAAGTGTTCTAAAATTGATTATGCTTACGGATAGAAAACTTTTTGAATATATTAGAAACTACTGAATTATGTACTTGAAAGAAGTCAATTACATGAGATGTGATTTATAAATCAATACAGCTACAGCAAACTAAAAGAAACAGGGCTAAGGATTCAGCTCAGTGGCCAGGTGCTTGTCTAGTTTATGCAAAAGGTCCTGGGATTGGTCTCTAGTACAGCAAAAATAAATAAGAGATAAGTAAACAAATAGAGCTATGTTTACTCTCTTTTTAGTGAGTTTTATACTAAATTCTTCCTTTCACCCACTCTTACATTCAATCAGCTAACAGCTCTTATAGACTTTCCATTACTATCAAATGCCTCTTCTCAGCTAGATATACTCAGGAGGCTGAGGCAGGAGGACTCCTGTGAGAATGAGGACAGCCTAGATTACATAGAGAAACTCTATCTCAATATCTTCCCTCCCAAATGTCTCAAATGATCATTTACTGCTCTACTAGTACCTTAGTTCACACCCTTATGGCCACTCACTTGAATAAACACACTAGTCATCAAGGCTACCCATCTCTAGCCTCCTGGTTATGTACTTAACCTTTAAGCAGTACTGCTCTTGAGACTATATATGGAGAGAGAATGCCAACCTGCCTCTAGCTCTAGCTCTTCCTTGCCCTATATTACTCCGATTTGCCATACCGCTTCCACATGCTGTTTACTTCCTCCACTAGAACACCGTTCTCTGGCCTGGATGCCGAGGAAAAACCTAGTCATTCATCTTTGGTGATTCATCATCAGCCTTACTACCTACGTGAAGGCTTTCCTAAGCTCCCAGACAAAGTGATCAGGTTAAGAAGCAAATTGCTTTGTGCTTCTTTCCCATCCTGTGCCCACCCCCCAGATACCTACCTGGGTTCAAATATGTACTTTATACCTTAACAAGACAGTTCAAAAATATATTATAGGCAATGTAGATGTTTCAGTATTTTATGGCAATTACCAATAGAAATACTGTCATATCTAGCACATACTTGTAATAATTCCAGGGTCATGGGAATATTCTTAAGTTCTTTCAGCAAATCCAATGCTCCAGCCTATAAAATAAAATAAACTGTATTGAATTCCATGATATTAAAGTAGAACTAGCCAACTAATAACTTATAATTGCTCAATTATTCAAATGAGAACAAAGATCTATATACACACATACATACATATAATACCTTTCAAATGGCAACTGAAATTCATCAAATTCACCAGAGGATCATAAAATCTATTTACTGAGTTATGGCCAGCACTTATGAGGTAATTTTGAAAATTTATTTTCAATAGTGGTTTTCTACATGTGTGTTCTGAGAAAAAATCTAAAATTTCTTACTGTAATGATTTAACCTCAAACTTCCATGGAGAATACCTGCATGAGAAGCCAACCCGAGGAAAGTGGGAGGTCCAACAGATGGCAGAACCTCTATATTTACCCATGCACAAGGAGAAAAAGGGAAAAAAAAAAAAATCCTTTTGCTATAATTTGCATGAGGTCTCTTTGTATTTCAATGCTGTATCTTACAATCTGTCACAAGAACACTGCTATCTGCCTGGTTCTTACAGAATAGTAAATAGTAATTTCTGAAAGAAAAATTGGAATTTATATGTATGTTAGGCTCCTAAGACTATTCACTGCCAATTACCACCTGGAGTCAGAAGCTCTGACATGGGCTAGTACTTACTTTTAATCCCAGCACTCAGCAAACAGAGGCAGATGAATCTCTGTGGGTTCCAAGCCAGCCTGGCCTACATAGGGAGTTGCAAGTCAGCCAGGAGTACACAGTAAGACCCTGGCTAAGGATGGTAGTGCATGCATCTAATACCATTAACTGGGGGGTGGAGACAGGAAGACCATAATATTGAGATTAGCCTGGGCAATATAGGAATATTCTGTCTCAAAACATGCACACGTGCAAACAATGAAACACTTCATTAAAAAAAAATTTTTTTAAACTAATGCCAGTCTGGCTTTGTAGTATGGAGAACTCTATTTTAGCCTCACTCTTGTTCATGACCATTTACTTCAGAGTTCAAGAGTACTCCACTAATGTCTCTCCAGGCTAATGACACCCACTCTGTAAATTACTGTTACTCTGGGGGTAGGGTGTACATACATGCTATAGGGCACAAGTGCAGGTCAAAGGACAACTTAAAGAATCAGTGTTTTGGGGATGGAACTCAAGTTGTCAGGCTTGTCAGATCTGTGCTGAGGCACTTTTACCCACTGACTCATTTCACCAGTACCTACTCTGCAAGTTTTAACATTCTGTTGTGAATGTGCATAGTACATTACAAATGGTCATCTGGCTAACGATGTATGTAACTTATGCTGCCTTTCAAAATCTTAAAATATGAAAACTAGGCACCCTATAAATTGATGAAACACAATATACTTTAGAACAATCAAAGTCCCCAGAGCAGGACCCTCATCATGCACCCTATTAAAAGAAACAAGGACTTGAATTTCTTAAACAGAAAACCAAGAAAAAATTTCTAGTCATCTTCATTTGAAGTTGACTTGCATGAGACCTGACTTTCCAGAATAAAATGATATTAACACTGTTTCTGGTAACATCAATATGGAACATTTAAATTTACCCCAGTACCTCCTAATTTTTTTTAAATTCAAGAGCAATTATGAAACAGGTTATTATAAAGGATTTTAACAATTCATAGCTTACAGGCTCCTACTGATGTAATATTCTAAACATTTTTTTTTTATTTAGAGTCAACTAAAACCAGTGAAACACTATTAGAAAATTAACAATGGCCTATAATTTAGTACTAATAAAAAATTCTACAATACTACATTTTGGGATAAATGAGGTCTTCCATCACTTATCTCCATAAACCCAAACAAAAAGCAAAAAACTTTCAAAACTAACCAAAAGTTACAGAGTTCACCTACGCTTTTCAACGGATTAATTTAGCAGCAAAACCTAATCTCAACAGATGTAAAGCAAATCATTCTGTTTACCCCACTTAAGGTTAAGTACACTACATTCACTATAGAAATGTTAATGTCTGATTAAGAAGCTGCCCCAATCCTACTTAAGGGCATTACCCACTTGGAGGTATTATGATGAAGTACCATAATATCTTGATTGTATCTCAAAATATTTGTATTCTCAAACATATCAGAAGGCTTAAAACAGATGGTAGATCTGTATTCTCTAGCTACCACAGCATTTTTCTTCTACTCACATCTTCATGGACTTTCTGATCCATTTTAAACCAATGATCAATAGGAAGTGAACAGATCACGCTTAAAAAGCAGCATTTGTCCTAAGGTACACATGCCATCTGTCACATAGGAAGTTGATTCTAACACATCAGGAAATGTCACATACGGTTTGTTTTCCAAGTAAAGGCAACAGACTTAAGTTCACTTCTTTACTTTCTCTTTCTACTCAGACCTCTGGTGAGAATGGGTTTAAGAAACAGAGGTCATGAAGAAAAAGCTAAATAACTTATGAAATGTAATTACTAAAACTTCTGCACAACTACCACGTATTCTAACAAATTAAGTATTTCAGGAGCTGGCGAGATGGCTCAGCAGTTACATGCACTGATTGATCTTGCGGAAGACCCAAGTTCAATCCCAGCACTTGAATGGCAACTAATAACAACTCCTAACTTCAGGTCCACGGGATCTAATGCCCGCTTCTGGCTCCCATGGGCACTGCACAACATGGGTATACTTACATGCAGGCTGAACACTCATACACATAAAATATTTTTTTAAAGATAAATATTTCACCCAAGCTTCAAGAAATTATCTGAATGAATAAAACTAGCAAAAGGCAGGTGATTTTACATTAATTCAGTAACAACTTACCATTAAGAGTTATTATTATATTAAATATTTTAAATTATGTCATTCTATCTCTACATAGTCTAATATCTCCATTTTGCAGATGAGGAAATCAAAACCAAGATATGTTAAGAAACTTGCACAAGGTCATATGATTACTCTCCAGAAGAGCATGATTTACCTCATTTCTGTCAGATCATATTACAGTCTTTCAACAAACACTTCTTGAAACAAAGTCTCACTATGTAGCCCTGGCTGGCCTGGAACTCACAGTGATTGGCCTGCCTCTACCTCATGAGTGCTGGGATTAAAAGCATGTGTCACCATGCCTCACATCAACAAATACTCTTAGTGCTGTGAACCAAGCTCCATTCCAAGGGAGAGTATGGCAGGGAACAAAAAGAAACCACGTCACACTTAAAAAAAAATTTTTTTTTGATGCTCAGGACTGAATCCAGAGCCCAGAGCCTCACACATGCTAAACTTGTGCCCTACTACCAAGCTATATACCCAGCCCTGGTGATTAAAATAAAAGAGCACAACAACAAAACCTACAGTCTACTGACCCTATACAACTGCTCTTTCCTGGTCCACCACTGACAACTGTGCTCTTTGAACTTGTCACCAAACAAGAAACTGCATTCTATTCTTTCTCTTTTATCTACCTCCTAATGTTAAGTCTGTTAGATTGCAGCATCTTCTTTAGATAATGATGCAAGAGAAAGAAAGACTAACTTCCAAAGCCGTATTTAGTTCACAGTACTGAAAAATAAACTGGAGATATCATACTGCTTTATTATGTGTTTATTACTCCTGTTAACATAAATAACTGCTTTTACAAAATATAGTGTTCAAGCATGCACAGAGAACCTAATCTACACAAAACTAAAGGATAAGGCTGGAGAGATGGTTCAGCAGTTAAGAGCACTGTCTGCTTTTGCAGAATACCTGGGTTTGATTCCCAGCACCCAATCCCCTAGTTCCAGGGGATCCGACACCCTCTTCTGACCTCCGTTGGCACTGCATGACATGGGTGCCATTTACATACACTTTAACACATAAAATAAAAATAATTTTTAAAACAACAAAAAAACCCTACAGGATATAAATGTCCTTCTCCAGGAGATGGAAAAAGAAGAGCAATCAGGGCTTTAAGGTTAAAGATATGTGCTACATTTACCCCAGATCTAGATTCAAATCCATATTTGTCACTTCCTAATCACAAGAGCTGTCCCTTTCAAATTTTGACTTTTTACAAATTGGTAAGCACAACAGGCCTACTAAGAAGTACGTGAAAAGGCCAAGTACACAAATAAAGGAATAAAACAGAGAAAAGGCCTAATAGCTGAGAGAGGAAAACAATGGGGGTGAGGGGGGCAAAGACCCATACAGATGTTTCTCCAGAATAAGCACACAAATGACCAGGAAACATTGGAGATTTGTACATGCACTTTATCCATTAAAAGACATAGTTCAAAGGACAAATATTAGCAAGTATTGGAAAAGTAGTCAAATCAGAACCCTTAACCACACTAGTGGGAATAGAAAATGGAATGAGCCATTTTAGGGGGAAAAAAAACAATCACTGTTTTTGGCAATTTCTCAAAGGGTTAAACAAGTTGATGGTGTAGCCAAAGGTTCATGCCAATCTCTCTCTCTCTCACTCTCTCTCACACACACACACAGTTACACATAGTTACTACATGGGACAGTAACTACTCCTAGTATACACAAAAAATGAAAACATGTCAACACAAACAAGTATAGGAATGTTCTTAGGATTATTTACATAGCTTAAAGTGGAAACAGCCCCCAAGTACCATCAAAAGACAAAATCTCAAAATTTTGTATAGTGAAATATTACTCTGCCATAAAAAAGAATGAAATACTAACACAGGATATGCTACAGATTGGCCTTAAAACAGTGCACCAGGGTGAGCATGATGACACATGCAGAGGGTCCCAGCCAAAGCAGAAGAATCAGAGTTCCTAGCTAGTCCAGACAACATTGTGAGACTGTCTCAAACAAACAAACTCATCACAAATGAAAGAAGGCAGCCATAAAATATCACATACTGTTTCACTGATGTAATAAAAGTAAGGTTCTGAGGGGTGTTTTACCTTTGCAAATTCTCTTAGGATGAGGCTTCTACTTACATGGCAAAGCTGCCTGAGCGACAAATCAGGTAAGGTTGGTAACTACCGGACTTAGCAGAGAATGTGACTCAAAGAACCAGTTTAATGATCGATCAGTAGACAGTTTTTAATTAAGTGTGACATTTATTCTATAGCTTGCTTGACTAAAATGAAATGATCTCAAAAAACAGCACTCAGATTTGTCTATAAAGTGACAAATACTCTTCAAGCACTTTCCATTTTTAGGATATAATATAAAAAATAGCTCATGTGATGACTCATGCCTATAATTCCATTTGTGAGGATACTGAGTCAAAAGAGCAACATGAGCCCAGGAGTTCCATGTGAGCTTGGATAAATAACAAGACCCTGTCTTTAAATAAAAAAAGGGGAGAGGGTGCAGAGAGATGGCTCAGCTAGTAAAGGTACTTAATGCCAACCAAGTCTGATAACTGTAACTCAAGCACCAAGGCAGCAGATAACTGACTCTGACAAGCTGTCATCTGAACTGCACATGTTCACCGCCCCCACAAAACAAATGTACAATTTTAAATGAAATCTTAGAAATCATGGAGACTGATACATACACATAGACACAGACAGAGAGAGAGAGAGAGAGAGAGGGAGGGAGAGAGAGAGAGAGAAAGGGACACCAAGTGGCATTCTGACCTTCTGACCTTTCTCTTCCTCAGCCTGTTAGAATTTTGGAGAACAGGAAAATGAAAAAAAAACAAGTAAAGAACCAGTTTCTTTTTCCAGGCAAATTTTCGTACTGGCAAAGTTAGGAACTATCAGAAAACAGATCTGAGAGTTACCTGTAGTTTATCTAGATGGATTTGGAGAAAAGAAATTACCCAATTAACAACTTTTTTTCCCTGACAGCTTCTATTGTGGGAATCTGAGGGAACATCTATTCAGAGAGAAAAATTTCCCAGTTTAATCTAAGTAACAAAAAATTCAATCTATCATATAACCAAATTCAACCCTTGCAGCGGGGAATGAAACACCTCCATCAATAAGGAAGATAAAAAGCACGGCTAATGGAACAGAAAACAAACAGGAAATACCAATACAGTGCAAAATTGCAAATACAGATTAATAAGGCGTGAACTAAATGCTGGGCAACGCACCTGCTGAAGAAAAAGAGGAACACAGGATGACTGCAAGTCTTACTTACTTGGTGTTAACACTAATTTCTAATCTGGCAGTGATGCGGGGAATAAACTAGTTCCTGGCTCAACCATAAAGGCACAGTACTTCAACAGGAGTACTTAATCTCTGATATACCTACATACGCTCAACTGGGTCTATAGTTACAAAAGAATTATGCAAAGATGGTTAGTACTGTACAAATGTGATCATCTCTTCTCCGTGGATTATTTCATACTTCAGGTACTTTGATAGTGAGAATGTGCTGGTGAAGTCTGCGTGGTGGGGGGGAGGGAGAGGGGGAGAGAGGGAGAGAGGGAGAGAAAGAGAAAGAGATGTGAAGCAAAGGGATTGAAAGTGGCACACACACGTGGGTCGTACGAAGACCTCATCCAAAACAGGAGAGAAGTGCACAAACACGGGCCAATGACACAATGCCGTCGGTCCCCACTAACAAAATATCAAGCCCATCTACCAGCAGCTTATGTGTACATCTGCAAACAAGAGCACATCTGCAGACACGCCAGGCCTACTTGCTAAGTGACCGACATGTTTTACATCCTTAATTATTAAGTAAGTCTGAAACAGTTGAGACACTCTAATGAATGTTCAGCCTTCTTCAGAAAAGTACGATCCAGAAAGACCCATCTTAGTGTGCCGTCCGAAGCTGACCAGTGCTCTGGATGCGATTTCCAGATGTAACCGCCCAGCGCCAGAGTGGTTCCCTTCAGACGCCGAGGCCGTTCTGCGCTCGGCATCCCGCGGGCTCCCAGCGCAGAGTAGCTACTGAAACGCAGGGAAGGTGCGCGGCTCCGGGAAGCCGCCCGACGCCCGGCGGGACCGCTGCCCAGCGCAGGACGCTCAGGGCCGCGCGCCGGTTCCCGCCGGGTGCCGGCCCAGCGTGCGGGGGCGCGGCCTGGCCCGGGTGGCCCGGGGCCCGCGCAGCCGCCCGCCTTTAGCGCTCACCGCGTTCTTTTTCTGCACCATCTTGTCCATCTTCTTGGCAATGCGAACCACCTCATCCTCCATGGCTCCGGCGGGTCTTCCCCCACCCCGGCCCGCGGCGGACGGGAAGTGGGCGAAGCTGGAGCCGACCGGACGTCAGGAAGCGACCGGCGACACCAGGCGACCTGGCGACTGCGGGTCAGGGCCTAGGCCCTTCTTCACGAACCAGGCTCGCGGCGGGGGCGGGATCGCGAAGACTCCGCCCCTGCAGGCCGCCCCAGCCGAGCTCCGAGCACACTGCAAAGGAGCTACCAATCGATCGCAGAGGGCTGTGGGGGGCGTGGCGAGTGGAGATTCCCGCCTTCGCCTTCGATAGCGTCAGGCGGCCACCCGCAGTTCGGGCCGGGGAGACGACCCGCTCAGCTGTGGTAGGTGGCTTTGGACGCTCTCCTCCCGTCAGCCTCCTGACAGGACGTGGTTTCCCTCGTGGTCCGTCTAGACAGCCTGGAACTTTCCAACCCGCAAGGTCCAGGTCGCTGACCTCACGGAATTCGTCAACTGGAATTTTGGCGGGTTTCGAAGCCTGTAGGAGCCACGGGAGCACGCCTTTAATCCCAGCATGCGGAGGCAGAGGCGGCGGGTCTCTGTGAGATCGAGACCAGCCTGGTCTACATAGTGGGTTCCAGGCCAGCTGGGGCTATAGGGAGATCCAATCCAAAATTAAAAAAAAATAAAATTTGATATATATTTTACTTTGTTCCTTGTGTGAAAAATTTCCGGAGACAGTGAACATGACAGACTTCAAGCTGCAATATTTCTTCCTGTGCAGAATGAGATCCTTAAAACAGCCTATCTCGTATGACAGAGACCAGTCTAAGAATAATTAATGTTTGCTTCCAAACCTCCGTGCTTCATCAGAGAGCAAATAAAGAGCTCCCAGTTTCAAGGCAACACAGTAAATTCTACATTTTTACCAGATCATAGTTGCAATTGGAATATAACAGATAATTTACCTTTCACTGGCATTTTTCATCTATAGAAAAAGCACCTCTCCCCCGTTTTTTCTTTATTTAACCTCTATATCCTTGTCAAGCAATAAAGGGAGGGAAGAATGCCTACTTTTCAGACAAGAAACTTGGTGAATTTTAGAAAAATTATTCTTAACTTTGCCTCTGAAGTCATCAAGAAGTTTTATACTTCCTTCTGGTATGGACCAACATTATAAAGTCTTACCGTATAGGAAAAAAATTTTTTTAAATACACTCCAAAATGATACCAAAATATAAGGCTGAGGAAGATTAGTTTAAGATGATTTCTACTTAAGACCCACAGTCCCCTCTCAGAACCAAAGAGATCTTGAGCGCTGGTTAGTTTTTTATTTTATGTCTGTTTGGTGCCTGTATGTATGTAAGTACACCATGTGTGTGCAATGTCTGAAGTGAACAGAAGGCCTCAGATCTCCTGGAACTGGAGTTACAGATGGTTGTTAGCTGTCAAATGGGAATAGAACCCAGAACACTCCTAACTGCTGAGCCATCTCTCCAGCACTGAGAAATTTGCTTAAATAATCTGGACAACCACTATGTATTTCTAGTAACAAAATGATTAGACTATAGATGAACCATCTTCATTCTCATGATATTTCTGTTAACTAGGGTCTTCTATTTGACAAAAATTTGTGTATGTATTAACATACATTGTTAATACTAGTGGAGAACAGTAAATTGGCTCTTCAAAAAAAATTGTGCTGTTAAACTACCATGCTATTCTCAGTGATAGATGCTGCACTCCAAATTTAATAATCAAAATCTGAGTAAATGATTTTTATGGAGCATGAACATGAGTATGCAGGTGCGCCAGCCAGAGGAGCACAGAGCAAGATGCGTGCCTCTTCCTCTTTTGCTTTCCGCCACGCTGCCTTCAAACCACCAGAAGCTTGCAGTTTCAAATTGGCCAAAGCTCTCGGGATCTGTCTGTCTCAGACCTCCAATACTGTGATTACAGGAACACACAGCCATGCCCGCCCAGCTTTTTAATGTATATACTGGGAATTCGAACTCATGTCCTCATGCTTGTAAAGCAAGCACTCTTACCAACTCAACTCAAGCCAGCTGAGGCTACAGGGAGACCCTGTCTCAAAAACAAACAGCCAAACAAAAAGAATAGTGTGTATGTGTTCTGTGCATATGCACCTATGCCTATGCATGTTACTAGGGATCAAACAGTGCCTGGCAGATACTAGGCAAGTGCCCTACCACTGAGACATATCTGCAGTCGTCTTTTTTTGAGATAGGGTCTCGCTATGTAACCCAGGTTGGCCTCCAACTGGCAGTCATCCTACCTCAGGTCCCTGGATGCTGAAATGACAGGCATATATCATGTCAGGCTTGAGGGATTTTAGTGGCTTCCATAGGATTTCCTATATATGTGTTTATTTCACCTGTGAAATAGCTTTACTCTTTTCTTTTTCTGGCCATATTGCTCTGGCTAAGCCATACTGGGGTTTGAACCTCACATATACTCTCATGTACTCTACTACTGAGCTACAGCCTGAGCCCTACAACTTTTAGTATACTGTTGAATTCAAGTAAACATAGAAATCTTTTTCTCGTTCCTGACCTTAGGGGAGATGCTTTGTCTTTCATCACAGAGTATGATGTTACCTGTGTTTTTCTTAAACACTCCAGCATGCTGATAAACTTTTCTTCTAGTCCAAATGTGGTAAATGTCTTATCATAATTTAGTGTTGGATTTTGCCAAATGCTTTTATCTGCAGGGGTTGAGATGACTAGGTGATATTTTTCTTTCATCCCAGCAAGGTGATGTGTGGCACTGCCATGCCATATTATATAAACAACCTGATTCTTATGAGTGGGCCTAAACTGCAAGGACACCCATTCTTCCACAGGTCTCCTGGAACTGTGCTGCTGAGTCGGGCCTCAGCCATTCTTTTATTCAAAACTGTTTCTCCAGCATCAACTTCGGGGAACTAAACCTTGGATCCACCCATTATCAATGTTGCCCTTTCATTTCTAAGCCTAAAATATATACACAATGTCAAGTATTCTTCTTAGTCTTCGTTGTTTGCAATGAGGGTGCACTGCCTTTCAATGCGTTGGTTGTTAATTCTCAACCACATTCATTCACTATCTTCGGGTGAAATAGCAAATTGAGGTTCTGAGGAATCAAAGTCAAGTGCCTAGGTCACATGAGCACATTCGAGTTTGTTTGTAGTTTTGGTTGCAAAGTTAAAAATCATTAGTCAAGATTCTGTCCATTTTATAGTCATTCCTACAATGGTCATTCTGTATTGTGTATGGAACCATTCTTGCATTCTGGATATCCCATTGCTGTGTTTGGATAACTAGAAGCCTGGAATTCTCTGCATGGCTTTACTATCTGGTAATCCAGCTTCAGACTACACCAGTTCTTCCATCTTCTATTTTGAAACAGCTGAAAGCTATTATTGTGGAAAGGCCAAAATTGTTATTTAAAAATCTCAGTTGATCTTACCATCTTTTGTAGATTCAAGCACAACTTCATTCCACTGAGGAAAAAGTGAATGTTCTGATAGACTGAGCAGAAGAGATATTTTATAAACAGAAAAAGTTGAAGAAAGCAGATATTAACAAATGAAAATAAGACTGTCAGTCCTTTTGAGCTGGGGCGGGGAGATGAAATAAAATACATTACTTTTTTGTGTAAGGACTGAGAGGAAACTTCATTATGCTAAGTGAAACTAGTTTGTTTGGCAAATTTCAGTTTTCTCTCTAATGATGTCTGGAAAGTTCAAATAAAGTTTCAGTTGGTGGCTGAAACTTTGGGTTAAGTGGCTCTGTTTCACTATTTGGCCTGTTCTGCTGGGTTCTAGTGCAGGAGCTTAGTCCAAAATAATGTCCTATAATTTCTTTCCAGGATATTAACTCTACCTTAAACATTTGTTAGAATCACTTCTGAAAATCCAAATTTCATTGTCTGTTCATATCCTGAACTTCTTGGAGCAGCTTTTATGTTTATAGAAATTTGTTCATTGGATCTAGGTATCTTTATTTTTGCAGTATGGTGGATTGAACCCATGACTCCATGCATTCTGGACAGGCACTCTACTACCAAGCTATATCTATAGGCTACTTTTTTTTCACATTCTGCTTATTTCAGTCAGTCTTTTTTAATCCCTTCTAACAGGTGTATGCCACCATGCCCAGCATATGTGATGCAAGGGTTCAAAACCACAGCTTTGGGTATGCTAGGCACTCTACCAACTGTGCTACATCCAACCTGCCATTTTCTCTCCAACTTTGACTTATTCCAGTATCCCTGACCTCTAGTGGTGTTTTTATTAAGCTTCCTGTTTGATAAAGTAGGTTCCGCACTCACCCACAGTTGCTGTTACTAGGTTTTCATACATTATTGTCTTTTCACTGTAGTTTGTGTGGCTCAGTATATCTTTTATTCTGTGTTCTGCTTTCTCCTCCCTAAAGCCTTTAGATTTTTCTCAGTCATCTTACTATCAAATACCATTTCTCCTGCCATCTCCATTCAACTCATAGCAGACCTTTATTCCTGTCATTTTCTACTTTCCCTTTGCTTGTTAGGCTTCTGAGTAAATTCCTAAACAAGCACTCTATTACTGAGGTATAGCCCCAGCCCTTCAGGAATCCTGTATAGCTAACCTACATCTTGTTGGGTTTAATAGATGATTAAAGTCATCTGTTTGAGCATTTTTGGTTACTTGTTTATTGTTTGAGGCTATGCTAGGAATCAAACCCAGGGCTTCAAGCATGCAAATATTCTACCACCGAACCGTATCTCTAGCCCCCTTTGAATCTTTTATAATAGATCATACCCAAACACAAGGTTTGTAGGTTCAGTATTTCAGAGGAGATAGGACAGACGGTAGCTGCACAACACTGTGAATGCACTTAACTTCACTTAGACACTTGCTAAGATGGTAAACTTTATGTATATCCTAACACAGTAAAACCACCTGAAGTTTAATATGCAGTGTATTCCTGGGCAGTCTCGCCATCCCCACTCCCATCCATCGCTGCCCTCGTCTCCTCATATACCATACCCGATCAGACATTAGTCCGTATCATTTCATCGTGTGTATTTTATATGGGGAATTCTTTCTTCTCCCACCCTTCAGTTTTCTACTGTTTTTATATTGTTTTCATCTGAGTGCATCTTGAATCAGTTCCACACACTGCACACTCTTTTTTGTATTGGATAGCATTCTATTGTGTAGACAAATCTATTTTTTCACAGTAAGTTGTTTTGAGTATTTCTGCCATTTCTTCACTAGCATAGCTGATTATAATTCCAACCTTTTCTTTTTCAAATATGGATTTTAATGCTGCTCTCCTTCAAGTCATTAACAATCTCATACTCAAATTATCTAAGATTTTGTGTCTTCATGTTACTGGGAGTCTAACTGTGCTCTTCTCTTTTCACCACTTGGTGGTCACCTGTGGTAGGTTCTTTGGTTTGCAATTTGGGAATGTGGAGCTCACTTCTAAGAGGGCTAAATTTACATATCCTCAAAATTTAAGCTTTGAGGCTGGCACTTTCCATAAAGTATTTTTGTCTATCTCTTCCACATGCCCCAGGAGCAAAGCTGTTCTAGGGAACATTTTTACGGGGCTAGAGAGATGGTTCAGTAGTTATGAGCACTTGCTGTGCTTGTAGAAGACCCTGGTTCAAATTCCAGCTTCCACATGGTGTCTAACAACTGTCTCCAATTCCAGGGGCTCCAACGCCCTCTTCTGTCCACCGGCAATGAACAAAACAGGTGCACTTACATGCAAGCAAAATGCTCATACACATAAGGTTTATAAACTAATTATTTTTATGTGTATGAGTATATTGCCTGCATGTAAGTGCACCCATGTAATGCAATGACCAAAGAGGTCAGAGGGCATCATATCCCCTGGAATTGGAGTTACGGAGGGTTGTTAGCTGCCATGTGGATGATGAGAATCAAACCTAAGTAATCTGCAAGAGCAGTCAGCGTTCTTAACTGCTAAGCCATCTCACTAGGCCCCCAGGGGAATTTCTTGATATTAACTTTTAAGTTATATGTTGTCAATCCATATAAACAGTATAAATTTAAAACAAACAAACAAAAAAAAAACATGTGAAAACAATCTTCTGGCTAAAAAAATTTTCAGAAAGACAATTTCTTCCCACTTAAAAATTCAGTGCACAGGCCAAAGCAGGCTTCCTTTTTCTCTAGTTCATCTGGTGAGCAACCCCAAAAGGGCCCTGGTGTTACTATGGTGGACCTGTTTCCACATCTTTCCTCATCTCTGCCCAAAGTTCAATGTGACACATGGGTTGTTTCACTAGTTCTCCTTTGCCCTTGAGATTCCTGATTTCTGCACAACAGAATGACTTGCATCATAATCTGACTCAGCAGTTTTTAGATGTTTTCTATTATATGAAATACATTTGGTGTTCACAAACATATATAGAGCCCCACTGGGGCACAGAGTAAGGTGGTAAGGACCATGGAGTTAGTCAAATTAACTTGAATCCTAGCAACTCTGTAGTCACAGGCACAGTTTACCTCTCTTCTGTTTCCTTATATGTGAAGCGGAAAACTAAAGATTGCTTTAAATAAATAATAAAGGATATAAAATGCTTGTCCATGCCTGAAATGTACAAAGTACTTAGCAACTTCAGTTTTTAGGAACATTTAGAGAATAAAACGGTCCTTGTTAGATGTAGCAAGTGTGTCATTTATCTACTTTCACAAGACTGGCTATAACAGTAGACAAAATGCCCTATTATTTCTGACTACAATTAATTGTGCATGTGATGGGATTTTTTATAAAGTTGATGACATAAAGATCACATGAAGTTAGGGGTATAAAGCTCAGTAGCAGACTGCTTGCCTAGTACCTCAAAGACCCTAGTTCTGATCCTCAGCATTGTACAGATAAATAAAAGTAAAGAATAAAAAGTATATATATATAAAACAAGAGCTGGGCATGGTGGCCTCTAATGCCAGCACTTTGTGGAGGCTGAGGCAGGAACACTACTGAGCTCAAGGCCATCCTTGGCTATGTAGTGAGCTCGTATCACGACAGTCAGGGCCACCAGACTGTCTCAAAAATAAAAATAAATAAAAATCACAGGAAATAAGGTACTGCTGTGGAGGATAAAATCTACAAGAATGGATCTTGAGTTTTTCTGATTTTTGTTAGAGGACTATGCCAAAATGAAACAAGCAGAAACATAAAATCTGGTCATTTGAATTGTATTCAAAAGCAAAAACTGACTGTTTAACAAAACACAAAAATTAGAAATTAATAATGACATATATGGAGAAAAAGTTTTAGAAAACTGATTTATAGTACTAATTTAAAATTTCAACTGCTAACTATGTTAAAGAAAAAGCTGAAAACAATAAAATTTCTTAAATAGGTTAAGACTCTGAAAATGAAAAATTTTATATTAAAATTGAGTAAAATATTTTTCTCATGGCTGATTCCATTCCAAGTTAATCCTACCACCATTAAAATTTCTCTTCCAATGCACTTTCATGATCACATTTCAATTTTCCCCCTTTTCAACACAGATGAACACTCCAAGGTAAATCCACATGTTAAAATTAACAATTGAAGCTGGTTGTGGTGGTGGACACCTATAATTCCAGCAACTGGGAAGCAAAGGCAGGATGACAGAGAATTCCAAGCCAGCTGGGTTATCAAAAACCAAAATAAAACTTGGAAACATACCTGGGCACAGTGGTGCAGCCTATAATCTCAGCACTCAAGAGGCAAAGACAGGAAGATCTCTGTGAGTTCAAGGCCAGCCTGATTGACATGTTCCATTCCAGTCAGGTCTACACAGTAAGATCCTATCTTAAAAAAACAAAGCAAAACAACAACAACAACAAAAACCTTGAAAAACCAGCCCAGAGTAGCCAGGATTAAATTTTATTTCACATTGATATAAACCATGAAAAACATTAATTTTCCCACATTACAGCACAATTCAATGGAATATTTATACCCTAAATAATACCTTACTGATGTGAATAAATGAAATAAATCTGTTCTTCAAGATAAAGCAAAACAGTAAATGATTGTTTTAAATCCAGACATAAACATATGGCTTTGTTATTACCATTCTATCTGGTCCATTCCTAGATTATTTCCATTATCAGTTAGCACCCATTTACAAAGATGCAACCTTAACATTGTCTTGGTCAGCTGGCATACAGCAGGAAAATTAACAGTTCAGAAATAACCATAACTTTTGAATAGGTATATTCAACTGTGTGGTAATTATACCATACGTATAAGCATTCTAGTTAATCTTTATTATCCATAAATTTATTTTAATAGTTTTCACCAGTACTCTGGACACTCTGACAATTTAAAATCAAAATACTGCTATTTTAATGTTTGTACGGAAGACTAATTTTAAAAACATCATTTGACTAAAATAAAAATTTCAAATTCATTTGTTGGCAGATAAAAATAAACCAAAAGTTTCTAGTAGGTGGCTCATCCTGTACAGTACTTGTTTTCAAACATAGGTATTGAAAATGTAAACTCTACAGCAGAGACCTAATTGTTTTAGAAATTACATTTTAAAAACAGACAAGTAGTTCTGAACATGTCAATATGATTTAAACTTTCAGTTGTTTACACAAAAATAAAACCACAGAATCATTACCTGGGTTGAAGATTCTGACAACTACAGGTCTAAATTAACAATCATTTGAAATATGTAGTATAGTAAGCTTAAGTAATGTTTGGTCTCTTTTAAAGTATACCTAGATTTTAAATACTATGTGTCTGTGATTCAGAATACCAAATTAAGAGTATTTATTGACAGATTTCTAAGACAGAGAGGCAATATTTGGTCTGCTTTGGAAAAATCAAGGAAGAACATATCTTTGTTTCTTCAGAGGTGAAAAAAAAAATTAAATAGAAGTGTCAGAAAATTCAGGTTCCCCCAGTAAAAGGGCCATTAATTGAAGACAGTAACATTCTCTTTTTTGACACTGAAAAATATTATCCCTAGAATTAGGAATAATGTAAAACTATCTAATTCTCATGTATTACAATCATCATGTATATATGAACACATACATAGAAATGCAGACACTGCAATGGTGACTAAGCAGTTGTGGAGTGAACCCAGTCTAAGTCACAGCATTAACAAGTCAAACATCTTAACTGCTCATTTACACCTGAACAAATTTTCATTAAGCATACTAGTAATTTCTAGTAATAAAAACTCTGGTTGCAGTATTTTATTATTGTGCTGAATTGCATTTGAAAAAAAGAAGCTAACTGCTTCACCAACTTTCATACTAGTATATTCTGGATTGTATTATACAAATATATGTATCGAAACTTAAAAGACCATAAATTTTCCATGAGGAGACATCATTTAGTCTGCATCATTGGTATGTATTTGCAAAACATTTTAACACTGCAAACATGAGAAGTTTGAAGATCAGGCATGGGAAAAGGTTTATCCTCTACTACAATGATGCTGGTGTCATCTACAAAAGGCCTCTTAGTGACGTCAATCAATTGGAGGTAGGAGTTTATCGATGAATTGCTTGACATCCATCATTTCCTGTTTGGAAAAAGTGATTTAATAAGCACCTATGAAGTCAGAAATTAAATCTCCAAGAGAATGCCAGTAATGAAATTCATTTAGCATGGTTAACTGTGGTTTTACTACTACAAGAAAAAGACACACAAGAAAAATGAGGCTCCAAAACCTCAGAACACTTGTTATGATTATTACTGTATACTGAAATGAAAGTTCTCAAACTATCTAGTTCCATGAAAAAAGTCTGTACTTTCTGATACTTAAATAAATAAAAAAGAACTGGGGCTCGAGAGATAGCTCAGTGATTAAGAATATTGGCTGCTCTTGAAGAGGACCCGGGTTCAATTCCCATCATCAACATGGCAGCTAACAACTCTTTGTATCTCCAGTTCCAGGGGATTTGACACCCTCTTCTGACCTTCAAAGGTACTGCATGACATGGATGCAATTACATACATGCAGGCAAGATACTCACTCATACACAAAAATAAAACAATAATAAAATATTTTTAAATTCAAAAAGAACAAATCACTAAGGAGGGTGGGGTGTGGTGGCACACTCCTTTAACCCTAGTACTCAGGAGATGGAGGCAGAGTAGGGGCAGAGACATGGACAGGTAGATCTGTGAGATCAGAACCAGCTTTGTTTACATAGTCATTCCAGGTCAGCTGGGGCTACAGGGAGACAAAAACCCACTGTGGAGCCAGGAAGTTCAAAGTAGCAGAACTGAATGGTTACACAACAGAGTTAGCCTAGATTACAGTGCAGTGATCAGTCATCAATCAGTTTTTATTCTAGGCCATTACAAGTACCCCAAGCCCATCCAGGTCTTTTCCCTTCTTACCAGGTAACAGTATCTCCTACTTTATCATAAAGACAGAGTATCTAACATAAGCTCCTAAGCTCGATGATCATAATCTGAGATTTCCCCTATCAATTAATTCCCCTTTCTTTATTGCTGTTTCTGCTACCTGCCTCCTCCTTATAGGTCATTTTCTCCTAGTCCACTAAAAAGGAGACTCCCAACTGTTCTCATTTTTTACAAAGTTATTATTTTAATTTTACTTTATGTACTGCTTGCATGTATTTAAGTGCACTAGTGCCATGCAATGCCTGCAGGGGTCAGATATCCTGGAACTGGAGTCACGGATTAGCCTCCATGTTGGTGTTGGGAACCAAACCCGAGTCCTCTGCAAGAGCAGCAGTGCTCCTAACTACCAAGCCATCTCTCCAGCTCCCTGTTCTCCTTATTTTAATTTTATTTTTCCCGAAACAGTCTTTGCTAAGGTAGTCTGAAATTCACTATGTAGCCCACCCAGACTGGTCTTGAACTCAGGATTTTTCTGTCTCAGCCTCCCAAATGCTGGGATTACAGACTATGTGTCACATGCCTCGTTTACCAAAACCTTTTTTAAAAGGTCTATATGCAGTTTCTACTTCCTTGTTTCCTTAATCACATCATCTAATCCATTCCAATTTGGCTCTCCCTTTCCAGACTTCCAAAAGTCACAGGTGGCTTAATATCAGATACTTTCTTCCTGACCCTTCTCTAAAACACGTAACACTGCTGGCTGCTACTAAAATTCTCCTTTCATACTCAACACCAAACTCCTTTCCTCTCTAGTCTAAAACTAAAAGTGTCCCCCTACTCCCACCCCTGAGCTCTCTCTCAGCTTTTTGATGATGTTCTCTCTGCAGTGTTTGCAATAGTGGCCATTATTCCAAACCTCCCTGAGAAGCTTCTGTTTCAGCCACATATTTCCAACGTATTGATACACTGGGAGTATATAAATCCCAATACTTACATTAAACTCAACATTCTCTCCTTTTGTTACTTTAAACTTGTTCCATAACTTACTTTATAAGCAGTGTCTTCTCGGTCGAGTGAGCTGAAAATCTGAGGCTCTTTGGATACCTCCTTTTCTCCTACCTATAGAATTAACCTGAAAATGCTTTTGGATTCTGCTTTATCCGATCAGGATCTAGACTGTATCTCACTTCAATCAAAAATGGCTTCCTGCTACCCAGAGAACAAGTCCTTCCTCAGCACAATACATCAGAGTCTCAACTCTTTTGTCTTCTATCCTACACCTCTCCTTTCACTGTCTTCACTGTCTCCCCTGACCCTCTCTCTCATATCCCTGGCTGGCCTTGAGTTTACTAAGTAGATGAGAATGATCTTGAACTTCTGATTCTCCAGCCTCTATCTCAAGTGCTAGGATTACAGTGTGTGCCAATACTGGGGGTCAAACCTAGGGCTTTGTCCATCTTAAGCAAGAAACTCTACCAGCTGAGCTAGACCCCCAGCCTGAGATCAATGGGAGAGTCCCATAGTCCTTTACCTGTGGACTGGACATCTAGATCATACCTTTCCTTCAGATTCTAGCTTTTGCAACATGATTCCAGTTCTTCCTAAGATAAAACTCATCTCATTCCTCTCATAATTTCAGGACAGTGCTAATACAATACATACCCCAATCTTGTTTTTCTATAGCTACTAGGATATATAACACCTTTCTCCTTTATTAAATTATAATTAATCTACTTAAATTTACTAAATAAGAGTACATTTATAAAGTCATCTTTTAATTATATACAATGCTCATGTGTAAAGGTGACTGGATTTTTAAAATTTAGTTGAATAGTCCTATCATTGAAAAACTTGCTAACCCAGTTCAATTATGAATTAATTAACCCTTCAAACCTCCAATATTCACGTTATTTAACTTGAAAACACAGCATGGAAGAAATTAAAAGTTGTGGCTCTCACTGCTGCTTCAACACACCTACCTGCTGACATGAGCTGTGCATCATGCCTTCATAGATTTTGAAGGTTACATTGGCTGGATTCACCAGTGTTTTTAGTTTTTCAACAGTAAGAGAACCAAACATTAGGGGAACTAAAGGGTCACAATCCCCATGGCATTGGAGAACAGAAATATCTCTATTAGCACTATTGACAGGACCCTGCAAAAAGGGGAGAGAGAAAGAGAGAGAGAGAGAGAATATGTTATTCATTCAACTATATTAAGTATTATGACTTAAAAACTATGAACAGATAGGCACATAATATTCTATTACTCTTATTTTAGGCAAATAAAAGTCCTTCCATTCCTATATTCTCCCAACATCCCTTAATTTAAACTTCTAAGAAATGCATGATTATATCACCTGTGTCATAGTATAACATGTGTTCTAATGGATCGGTTTATTATTTTTCTTTCTTTCTTTTCTTTGGCCTTTTTGAGGGTCTCCCTATATCCCTAGCTAGCCTGGCACTCACTATGTGGACCAGGCTGGCCTTGAACTCACAGAGATCTGCCTGCCTCTGTCTCCTGAGTGCTGGGATAAAGGCCTGCATCACCACACCTGGCCTAATGGATCAGTTTCTTGAAGCTAATTACATCTTAATTCATCCTTGCTTTTTCAGTATGATGACATGAGACATAATCAATAACTATTAACACAATATTAGGTAAGTCATGGTCTCCTCAACTTTTATTTAATAATTAAGAACATTAATGAGCACTACCTATTATGTGTGATACACTGAAAAGTCAGTACACTATAAAAAGACAAAACTCCACATCTGAAAATGAATTGAGTGTGGCATGCTCATAGTCCTTGAATTTGGGATCCCCTGGCTGGGTTTAAGGATAGCCAGAGCCAGGACTGGGGGACAGGGGGATCTCTGTGAAACTGAGGTCGACCTAGTGAACATATTGAGATACAGGCCAGCCAGGGCAACACAGTGAGTAAGACCCTGTCTCAAAACAAACCCAAAACAAAATAAAACAAAAAACTGGATTATAGCACAGGGGTGGTGTGCTTGATTAGCACGTTCAAGGCTTTAATATCTAACACCACAAAAAAAAGTAGATAAAGAATGTGAAAATCATCTCCACATTTCCTCTTGTATAATACATATTGTTTCACTGTTAAATGTTTAGAAATTAAATGGTAAAATTCTGCTGTTGAATCATTACACTAAATATTTTAAAACTGTGTTAAAAACAACCCCGATTTTCGAATATGTTCTAAAACATATCAAATCTTCAAATGTTAAGACTTATCACATAGGCTTCTTATTTCATTCTTTATAATCCACAGTAAGGACACCATGGTGTACAGATGAAGTGTAATATCACCAAGATTCTAAAGGAAAACTTTAAACATAGGATGACTGATGTAAGCCATGCACTTTGGGCAGTAATGATAGTTCAACGCAGGTTCCCCAACTACAACTAAGGTATTCTGTGGTGTGAAGTGTTCACAGTAGGGAGGCTGTGTATGAGGAGGGGAAGAGGGCAGGAGAATTCTGTGTTTTCATTCAAACTTGCAATAAACCTAAAATTGCTCTAAAACCATTTTAAAACAATCTTTTCCTAAACATCATCAGCTACCTCTTGCTGTGTAATATCATCTATGTGCATCAAGCAGGCTACCTGTGGAAACGAAGCCCGAAGTGGAAGCCAGCAACTGAGTGCAGTGATGCCTGCCAGTTTCTGCTGTGTGGTGAGAGCAGTGTATAAAGATAAAGCTCCTCCCTGGAAAGAAAGCAGTGAGTTACTGGAGCATAGTTCTGCCAACAGCATGTGAAAAGTTCCTTATTAGTGACGGCCATAAAAATCAATCTGGGTAGGCAATGTTAAGTCAAACCAGGTAGAGAGTGAAAATACACACTCACAAACAACATGGATCTCTACCTTAAAGAGAACACACCAAATACTAGATCAATCAAGATAATAGTAACTGTTCTACTTTTCCTGAAGAATATAGTCCACACTTATAGTTCTCACTTTCTTCTCTGAAAAGTCTTAGACACAGAATCCAAATTAGATTTAAATTATTTTTCCAAAACATAAATTCAAGATAATATGAACTGTATATAAGGCACCTTTACAAGTCTGCCTACCGAGCTTGCAGTAGGCTGTGCTCTAAGATCTACAGTTCTCTCAGTCATAGGTGCTGTCACTCTAACCACAAATAACTGCACTCCACATGGTGACATGAGAGACTTTCTCATTCTAGGCAGTGATGTTCTTTCTTTCAGGACTGCGTAACTGTGATTCAGTGGCTTTCAGGTGATCTCTACATGGCTGGAAATGCAACATGTAAACTCCAGAGCTGAAAAGCTGTAAGTTGTAAAAGCTGAGGTGATCAAGAGTTGATGAAAAGGCAAACAAAGTATATGAGCACAGAGAAACGACGACAGAGAATCCTGACGGCTTTCAAAGCACTAGCTACTTCTGAGGTCTTCATTTATTTTCAGTTTCCTTGATACGATGATGCCACAAACTCATCACTGACTCCTCCTTGCTTAAAGTATTAGGAATTGCTTTCTTTGGGCATGCACGGAGAGCTAGAGCATGATGCGTGTGCAGATGTAGAGGTCAGAGGTTGTCATTAGGCACGTCACAACCATTTTCTACCTTGTTCTTTGTGATATGGTCTCTCACTGAACCTGGAGCTCATAAATTGCATACACTAGGCTCCCTGGCCAGAGAGCTCTGGGGGTCTATTTCCCACAACACTGGGATTACAGGCACATGGCATCAGACCCAGCTTTTAAAAATGTATCATTTAAATACTTTATTGAACATTCAAACATACATATACTGTGCTTGATTCAACCCTTCCCCAGCCCCAATCTCCCCATCTTTCTACCACTACCTTTCCCTCCCAACTTCACATACTTTTAAAAATATAATACTCAGTGAGTCCATTTAATATTGCCTGTTTGTTCAATGGAGTGGGACCATCTACTGGAGCATGTAGAGCCTCTCAAGAAATACACCCTGAAAGAAAATGACCCTCTCTCTCCTAGCAGTCACCAACTGCCAATCGCTCCTTAGATCTGAGTGGGACTTTCTGAGCCTTTCCCCGATCCGTGCTGGGACTGTGGCTGGCTTGCTCTTACGAAGGTCTTGGTATGTATCATCCTAGCCACCATGAGTTCCTTCCTGTACCTGTGTGATCATGCCTGGAAAATTGTTTCACTACAGGCATCTACTTCTTCCTGCTCTTACACTCTCACACGCAGCTTTTCACATGGGTGCTGGAGATCCAACTTAGCTTCTTATAGCAAGCACTTTACTGCCTGAGCCTCTACCTAGCCCCAGGGTTTAGTTTCTGCAGGCTGTAATCAGTATCAAATAAGACACTTCCTACTTTAAATCAAACATTAATTTTTTGTTCCTATGATTGTGTCAGGATATGTATTATTATCTCAACAAAGACATATGAGTAACAGCTTCTAAATATACTGTATTAAGTACATATCTTTCTACTGAACTTTATTGTTTAAAATTATTCCCAAATTCTAACATATCTCATAGTTATTGATTAAGGAGATTAGATGCATTCTGGGAACAGCTACATGGAAACTGGTAAAAAGTTTAAATAAAGATCTAAGTTCAGGGTAGGAGGCATACTGAGTTTAAAAGAGCTTGTCTAACTTGTGCAAGGACCTAGGTTTAATTCTTAGCACCATAAAACAAACAAACAAAAATGTTAAAGTCAATATAAGGAAACAACATTGAAAAATTAAAAGGCTGGAGAAAAAGTACAGCAAGAAAGATACCAGAGTAAGCATCATATACTATAGCCTTCTAAAACAAGGAGCGGAAGTCCTGTGTTCACTTATAGTCCTGTTTAAGTAAAGGAAACTTAACTACAGGGTATTATGGTTACTTTAAGAAAATACATTCTAGGGACTGGAGAGATGGCTCAACAGTTAAGAGCAGTGACTGCTCTTACACGGGAGCATTTACATACATGCAAGTAATATACTCATACACATAAAATAAAAAATAATAAAACAGGGCCATGGATGGTAGCGCACACCTTTAATTCCAGCACTCAGGAGGCAGAGGCAGGAGGATCTCTGTGAGCTCCAGGCCAGCTGGGGCTGCATGGAGACCCTGTCTCCAAAAAAAAAAAAAAAAAAAAAAAAAAAATATATATATATATATATGGGGCTGTAGACGTGGTTCAGCAGTTAAAAGCACTAGCTGCTTTTGCAGAGGACCTGGGTTTGAATCCCAGCACTCACATGGCAGCTAACAACTGTCCATAACTCCAGTTCCGACCCTCTCTTCTGACCTCTGTGGGCATGACACAACACAGGTGCACTTCCACATACGCAGTCATTAACACTCATACACATAAAACAAAATCATATAGGTTCAATCAGTTATTTAATGAATTAGCTTTGAAGGCAAGCTAAAAGATAAAGGCTACTATGAAGAGAAAAAAGAAAAACTAGAAAAGCAAAAGCATATGAAGCAGAAACAAGTCCCAGTTCAATGAGACTTAATTCAGCACTAATATTTAAGACTCTATAACATTTCCTAGAAAAGAATATTCCTAAAGAAGAAAAACTGAAACAACAGACTTGTAGATAAATGTGCTGATGGTACTGACATACCAATCAAACTTTATCTTACCTGAGAAAATCCCCCCAAAATAATTCTGTTAGAAGGAATGCCATTCTTCACCTCTTGATCTATCAAAGTTTTTACTGAAAACAAGAAAATTATCATAAATACTTCCAAAATTAAGTCCACTGATACAACTTATATTAGGAAAAAAATAATAGGCAAAGTATATTAAAGATAGAATAAAACTAGGATGTATTTTCATGATTTTTAAAATTCTGCAGGTGTGTTCAGTTTAAAATTTCAAGTGGGAGCTGGAGAGATGGCTTATGGTTAAGGGCACTGGCTGCTCTTGCAGAGGACTTGGGCTCAGTTCCCAGCACCCACACGGTGTTTATGACAGCAACAGAAAAGTAACTAATAAAATAAGAGACTACATAGATGTGGTGGCAAAGAAGGGAGTAATCAGAATGGAGGAAAGGACTGGAGGTGCATCTGAGGAGTAGCGTGCTTATTTAGTGTTTGTGAGACCCTAGGTTGGTCCCCAGCATGGCAGAGGGAGGGAAGAGAGAGAGGGCTGGACACAACAAGGAGGGAGAGATTACATTCTAAGAACACATAACTGTGTCACATTTAATCAATGTCAATTCAACTACTGAATTTACTAAGAACATTTAACAATGCTTTTGCCTTTATAAATAAACACTTTCTGAACTTACCATTTTCTGCTGCCTGTTTAATTCCAGATTCATCTTCCTGGGAATCTGGTGAAAGTCCAATAATATCAAACCTAGAAAATAAGGCCAAGTGAAAAGAACTGTTTGATTCTCAAAGACCATTCTTAGTAAATATGTCTATCAGTTTCAAGATAGTCATAAAATGCACTGAACACAGACACCTTTACATATGAAGCTCAAATTAACATTAATTGTGATTAACAGAATAAATTAATTAAACATTCTCTATGTTCCTTTCACTCTGACTAGATACAGATTCTATTATTAAAAAGTCAGTGCCACACATCTGAAGGGCAAAACAGCCTAGAAATTACTGAATCTAATCTTACACCCAAAATTTCAACCAACAATTTTAAAGTCTGCAATAACTTTTACTTAGTCATTTCCTCTTCTAGTCTACGTCAATCCAATGGAATGGTTGCTTTTCTGTATCATGTCACTCTTTAACTATTTTAAGTACAGGTATTTATAATGACCTCTCTATCGTCTCTAAAATTTCCCATTACAGTCACCTCACACCAAAAGCCAAGGAAGTTTTCCTTCAGCCCTTCCTACTTCTCTTCAGGTTATACGCTTACATGATTATCTCAGCGACAGCACATAGAAATTTTAGTTCATAGGTGGGTATCTTGGTAGACAGAGAAGATGAAAGAACCCCAAGGAAAGGGGAGCAGACACTTGTAAGATTGCCAAGGAATCCAAAGAGGACTTAAAAGACCGAGTGGGGAGAGCACAGCAGGCAAGAAGACAGAGGACCAGATGTCCTGACGAGGTCCCACGGCCACCAAACTCAAAGGATGTGCGACTGCAAACCTTACTAGTCAGATCTGAATTAAGTGGCGTCAAAGCTGAGACAGATCCACAGACAGCGCTTAGGGAATGATTGTGAATGACTAACCCTGAGGGAAGTCCGTGGGGAGGAGAAGATGGGAAGAGAAGAGGTACAGGGGTAGCAAGCCAGGCAAGGATGCAAACAGCCCGTTTAGATGGGTCAAAGGGCGAAAGAGCGGCGAGGGCTGAACTGAAATGGAACTGACAAGTGGATGCCGAAGTCATCACTTTTTGAAAGACTTGATGGTAGAGGTCACAGCAGTGGAACTCTCACTAATCCTACTTCCTGACTGTGACGGGCACAACTGAAATGTGAGGCATCCTGAAAAGGCTCTCCTTAATATCCAGCAAGCCATCCAGGAAGGCACCAACTTGGCAGAATGGAGAGGTGGTGACTTAATCAGAATGTATGCCACATGGGTCACTCAAAGGTTTGGTTACTGGACTCAACAAAGACTTACCAAGAGATATTCCCATAATACTTCTACTTACCCACTCCTGTTCTCTACTTGTATAGTAAGGGTAGCTCACAATTAATGATAAAAGCTTAAACAGCTAAACTTAACTGTTACCCTGCAATTTAAAACATCTAAATGAGGGCACACGAATGACGTAGCTGCCTCAGGCTCCTCAGAGCCACCTGGATGTGGGCCCACTGGTGGTAGGGAACGCTTCCAGGCCCTGTCAGTTCCAGAACACTCCTCAGATCTGGAACACTCTTCATCCTGACTAAGCCAAGAAACCACTCGTGAAGGCGGAGGGAAAGGCAGCAAAGGCAGCATGGTGAGTGAGGCGCTGAAAGACCCTGCAATGTGCACGGACGCAGTCCAGCTCACCACATATGCCATGAGAGTGAACAAAGACGGCCCAGATACAGCCCTGAAGGTCAACCATGAGCACCTTGACTGGCTGTTCGATGCATGGGGGCCCCCAAGAAGCTGGACCCCGAGACCCAAGAGTATTGGCCACTGACACAAACAGAACATCCAGTGCCACAACGAGCTGAGCAAGAACAAGAGGCTGTACCAAGGACCCGGCATCTCTGGAGAAAGCCACCTGTAGAGGCGGCCAGGACCCATGCCAAAAGACCTGTGATGGGCCTGAGAGAGTTAAGGAGCTTGTTGCCAAGCCTGAGGACCTGAGTTTGACTCCCAGAGCCCATATGGTAGAAAGACAGAACTGACTCCTGCAGATTGTCCTCGGACCTCCAGATGTATGCAGTGCTTGCACACATGCACACACATAATAAGCAAATGTAAAAATAATTTTTAAAAAATCTAAGTAAAAAAATTGACACAGAAAAGTCCTTTTGGTAAGACTAAAAAAATTCTAAATGAATTAGTAAGTAAATTACTTACCAAGAAGGCATGGCCATATTCATATTTAATGTAACAGGCATAACAGGTCTACATGGGAAAGAAAAAACCAGCAAAATAAGGATAACAAAGCATATATTAATGAGGTTTACATAAAACCACATGTCACAATTTTAATATGTGATCTACTTTAGACATCCCATACCTGGACAACCCTATTCTATTAGCCTTTCAACTGCTTTCTGAAGACAGAGCAGCAACTCTGGAAGGGCTAAACTAGGCATACAAGAAATATCTTCTCTAACATCCTTACTTAATACTGTAACTTCTCAGACATATTAGGAAGGAAATGAGGAATCGAGATAAATGGAAATAAATAAATGATGATATTCTGGTAAGAACAATTTATTGCTAGATACTATACCATCCATTCCCATATGCTCAGCCTACATTTCACTTATTATTCATTTCTTATTAGAATAACTTCTTAAAAAACCTACAAATAAATAAGCTATACCTAAGTGTCCATTATGTCCAGCTTAAATCTCGGATGAAAAATATGCAGAATAATCTAAATTTAGCCTAGTGTAAGAGGAAAGAAACACGGATACACTCTTAACTACACTCACCATCATCTTTACACAGCAAGTCTACCTTAAAGGTTACAAAACCAATTCAAAATTTCTTTGAGACTAAACATTTCCCTAGGTTAAGAAACAGGTGTCAAGCAATTCAATTTGTGGGCAAATAACAAAGTAAAGGTTCCAAGAGAGTCAAGAATTCTGTTTCATGCTTGAGCTGGCCACAATGGCCACAGCATTCAGTTGTAGCCTGCAGAGATAACTCAGACTCTCAGATATTATTTCCCTTTCCATACTCATGTAGGTCTCATTTCTATTGCTGCTGTTACTCCTCAGGATCAAATCACTAACCTACTGGCATGGATCCAACCCTCCAGATCCCCCCATGCCTGCTGTTTTTCAGCAACCTTAATGATTTTCCAAGTTTGCTCAAACTTCCTATTTTATTTTTTATGTGTATGAATGATCTGCCCGCATGTATATTAAGTGCACCATGTGTATGCAATGTTCATGGAGGCCAGAAGAGGGCAGATCTCCCAGAACTGGAGTTATGGATGATTGTTAAATACCATGTACATGCTGGGAATCAAACCTGGGTCCTTCACAAGAACAGCCAGTACTCTTAACCACTGAACCATCTTTCCAGTCTCCAAACTTGCTAGTTTCTTACTGATACCAACAATCATTTTCAGGCCAGAAATTGAAACCAAGTCTACCTAAGAGTACATCCACATTGCCTCTAATCAATAAAGTCTGAATGTTTTCAAGTTAATGAAATTTCTCATCAATTTAGCAGGTAAATCCCCTTCACAGATAACTCATGAGTATTCTTAGAATGTTATAGGTATATATACATCTAAAAGAATTCTTATGGTTTTTAAGTTCAACTGACCTCTAGAAGAATAGTATCTTAAATTTTTCCAAAAAAGGAAAAGAAAAAAAATTTTTTTTCAACTTAACCAAGAGAACATTTTAGTTTTGAGAAATCCTATTATTTTTTTTTTAAACCCAGACAAAGAATTTTATGAACTTTTTTTTTTTGCAAACTTTATTCCCAAGCTTCTTCAGCTTAATATGATGCAAAAAATAATTGTGGATCAGGAAAAACTGAAAAGAGCTGCAGTGTTCAGGGAGCTTGGGCTTAAAAGTATTAGAGATCTAGATTTTATTAGATCCAAAACGAAAATAATTTTAAAAAGGAGTCATAACAACAACAACCAAAAGCAGCTCTAGTACCTTGACTTCAAGTTTTATGCCTCATTCTTAGAAGCCTCATCAAAATTCTCCACAAGATCTGGAACTTCATCATTCTCCTTTTCTCTAGTAGCAAAGGGTGCTTCTCCAACCACAGACTGCTTGGGCAGAGCTTCAGCCAGTCTCCTTAAGTCAGTCAGACTGTCTGTACCAAACTGGTTTAGAGTGCTGGGAAGCATTTCTGTCAGTCGTCTTATCTTAGCCACAATGGTAAAAGTATTTGTTGCCAGGGATGCTAATTAATCTTTATTCTTAAAATATTTAAAAGATTGGGGCTGGAGAGATGGCTTAGTGATTAAGATTAAGATAGCTGTTCTTGCAGAGGACTTGGGTTTGGTTCCCAACACCCACATGGCAGCTAACAACTGTCAGTAACTCTAGTTCCAGGGCATCCAATGCCCAATTCTGGCCTCTGTGGGTACTGCACACACATGCTTGCTTACATACAAGCAAGCAAAACTTATACACATAAAATAAAAGTTAAAAAATTTTATTTAAAAAGTGAACATTAATTACATTCAAATGTTTTGTATCGTTTTGTTTTGCTTAAAGCAAAGTTACCGCAATTATTCCAGAATCTGAATCAAAACCACAAAGACAGAAATACTCACGCATGTGGGCAGATGTATTTGATATGTGAACTTCTGATACCTGCAAAGGCTTCCGCCCATCCATGCCTGGTAGAAAATTGTTAAAACATGCTATTAGATACTGTTTTAAATCCTAATAAATTGGTATAGAATAGTACTTAAAATTTTGTGAGGACAAATGTTAGCTCTATAAAATATCTTAAGAGTGTGCAGAGTATGCTATCAAATAGCAGCTGTTCTCTAACATTTACCTACAGTTAAGGATGGTGGCTAAGGACTGCTGAATAGCAATACATACAGCTTTGTTTATTTCCACTAAGCATGTGTATATGTCTATTTCTTTACAACTTTATGACTAAGAGCCCATAAAGTAGGCTAGAAAGAGTACAATTCAGATTTCATATGAAATAAACCTGAGAAATAAAAGTAAACCAGCTTTCTAGTATCTCTACCAGCTTACAGTATAAAACCAACTTTAATTAGCATTACTTGTGCATATGCAAAAACCTATACATGCCAAAAATTCTAAAAAATATAAAATGTCATAATCCTTCCAGGCAGAAATAAATAACTGATCTTTTTTGTTTGCTTGTCAGTCTCACTATGTTTTGGAGGCTGGCCTGGAACTAATGATGATCTTCGAGCTTCAGCCTCTCTAATACTGGGATTATAGACATGTGCCACTATGTCCAGATAAGTTCATCTTTTGATGTATTTTCTTATGATTTTTTTCCCACATAAAAACCATACCACTTAAAAAACAAAGGCTGGAGATGTCTCTCTGTGGTAGAGTGCTTACCTAGCATGTATGTATGAGGTGTTGGGTTTGATCCCTAGTACCACCAGAAAAGAAAACGGGACCCCTCCATTTGATTTCCTGCATGTTGATTCCTGACATTATAACTGGTACTACTTTACACATTATCTCTACTAAAGAATAAAGTAGAAGTACTTAAGCCAGATTTATTTTATCAAACTATCCTAAATTTTAAATACTTTTAACTTTTATTCTGTGTTAATCTACCTCTTTCAAAGTGTTAATTAAAGACATATAAAAAGATTTAAAAACTACTATGATCCAGGCTATTCCACAAATTCTATGCACAGGTATGTATCTGAGTTTATATCAACATGTTATATGTGTGTCTATGTACCTGTGTTATGATATTATTTTGAAAACTATAAAATATGTTTAAAGAAATGAAAAAACTATACATAAATGAAAAGAAATCCCATGCTCATAGACTCAATATTGTTTTTAAGGGCAGGACTCTCTTAAATTGGTCTAGTAAATATAATCTTTATCAGAATCCCAGATGAGTCTTTATAAATTGATTCTAATTCTAAAATACATGTGGAAGCAAGAGGTCCTGAATAACCAAAACAATCTTGCAAAAGAACAAAGTTGGAAGGCCAACATTTTCTAGTTTCTAAAGTGAAAGAACATAATAGTAAGAAAGACTGTAGTACCAGGGCAAGGACAGATCTCTAAATTAACCGAGAATTCAGAAATAAACCTCTTCTATTGTTAAACTAAACTAAGAATCACCAGAATAAATCAATGGAGAAAGAATAGTCTTTTAACAGATGTAGCTGGGACTATCCATATACAATAGAATGAAACTAGATTGCTATAAAAATTACCTCAAAATAGGCCAAATTATTAAACACAGCAAATAAAACAATAGGATTCATGAAATAAGATATAAATAATAAATCTTTGTGACCTTGGACTTAGCAATGATGTGTTAGACATGACAAAAAAAAACCTGGAAACCACCAAAATTAAAAATTGTTGTGCCTCACTGAAAAATATGTGTGCAAATCATTTATCTAAATGATATCTATCCATACAGAACACTTATAACTTACAAAGTGGCCACTCAGTTTAAAAATGGGTAAAGGACCTGATGAGACATTCAGCAAAGAATACATACAAATGATCACCAAGCACCGGAATGAATACTCAAAATTATTAGTCATTGAAGAACCACAAATCCAAACAGTCAGGATTGGATACAGTGGCACATGTCTGTCATCCCAGCCATCAGAAGGCTGAGGCAGAAATAGCTGAAGCTCAAGAATAGCCTGGGTTGCACATTAAAGACCCTGTCTCAAAACACACACAAACACAAACACAAACAGTGAGATCCCATTCATACCCACTAGGTTGGCTGTAAAATTTTTGTAGTCCTTTGATTTTTTGGTTTTTTTTTTTTTAATATTTTAATTTATATGTATGAGTGTATTCCCTGCATGTATGCAAGTGCACCCATTTCATGGAATGCCCACAGAGGTCAGAAGAGGGCATCAGAATCCTTGGAACTGGAGTTATGGACAGTAGTTAGCCACCATGTGGGTACTGGGAATAGGATCCAGGTCCTCTACGAGAGCAGCCAGTGCTCTTCATCACTGAGCCATCTCTCCAGCCCTGTTCTTTGTTTTTTTGAGACAGAGTCTCACTCTGTAACCAGCTTCCTTAGAATTCACTATGTAGTCCAAAACTCATGGTATCTTCCTGCCTCAGTCTTCCAAGTACTGGTTTTGCAGGTGTGTCACCATGCCTAGCACATGTTCAAAAACCTTAAAATTAAGAGTCAGTAAGGATGTATACAGCTGGCAGGAATGTAAAATGGTCAAGTACTATGGCAAAGTTTGGTAGGTTCTCCCTCCCCCCCAATTAAACAATTCCCAAGCGATAGAGCAATTAGAGTTCTGGATATATATTCAAGAAGACAGGCAAACATACATGCACAGGAATGATCAGAATGGTACTATTTACAATAGTTAAAAAACAGAAACAGGGGGCTGGAGAGATGGCTCTCTGCAGTTAAGAGTACTGGCTGTTCTTACAGAAGACTTGGGTTTGAATCCCTGCACCCACATGGTGTCTAACAACCATCTCCAACTCCACTTCCAGGGGATCTGACGCCCTCCTCTGTCCTCTGTTGAGGCAATTCCAATTAAAAGGCATATTGTTGCAAACCAACTGATCAATTCTCTTCTACCTGTCAGATTCAATCACTGAAGAGTAAAGTATTGTGCTAATAGCCATTGGAATTGTCTGAGAGTGGCCTTTCTGGCCTCTAACCTGCTCAATGCTGATACAGACTTTATTGACTGTGGGGTAAGCAGTACAAAAGACAAAGCAGGGGCCAGTATGATGTGCCAGCAGGTAAAGACACCTGCCAGCAAGCCAGATGACACGAGTTAGATCCCAAGAACCTACAGGGTGGAAAGAGAGAACCAGAACCCAGTCCAATAGGTTTCCTCTAATCTCCACAAGCACACCATGGCACATGCATACTCATACACCCAATAAATAATGTAACTAAAACAAGATAAAAGAGGGAAAAAAGCTGGCTGCTTAAGGTTAGTTTGAAATGATTTGGGAAATCACTGTAAGACAGGATTAGTTAGTTTCCAGAGTTAGGGTCTAACTCTGTGGTACAGCACTTACTTGCCTAGTATATGCAAGGCACTAGGTGCAATCCCTTGTACGATGAACATGTACACACATGCACATACACACACAGACATATACATTCTGAATGTAAAAATCATTTTCTGGGGCTGGAGAGATGGCTTAGTGGTTAAGAGCACTGGCTGTTATTGCAGAGGACCTGGGTTCTATTCCCAGTACCCACATGGTAGCTAAAAATTGTCTACCATTCCAGTCCAAAGCCCTCTTCTGCCTTCTGTGGGCATTGGACAACATGGGTGTGCTTACACATATGCAGGCAATACATTCATACACATAAAATAAAAATAAATAAAGGCATCTTATTTTAAAAAAAATTCCTTTCTGATATCTAAGAGAAATGTAAAGATGTATGTTATACTGACTCAAGTTATCTATTATGGAACTATATTAAACCATTCTACAAGTTTTTCATTGTTTTTTGTTTTACATTTCAATTTATTACAGATTGGGACTATGATATATTTTTCAATGTACTCTGGTGTTAATGACCAATAATTTTTCTAACAGTTTCAGTAGAATTAGTAAAAAATATTTTACAATATGCATAGTTAACACTGCATATAACATACTTACATTTTAATGTACATAATAAGCAACATTCTGCAGTGCCACTTCCAGAACATGGGCCTAGATCAGAAATTATCAAGCAAACGAGGCACTCCTTGCCTCAAACCATTATCAGAGAGGCCTTTTCAGTAACATGATCTACACAGCATTTAAAATGTAAAATCTGCTGGGTATGGTAGCTCATGCCTAGTAATCCCAGCACTCAGAAAGCTGAGGCAGGGGGATTATGAGTTTAAGACCAACCTGGCTATACAGTGAGACCATTTCAAAAAACCCCCAAATAAACAAATTAATGTAGCTAAAAATATACAGCCTATCTGTCACTCTTTAAAGTCCAGCCATATTAGAAAAGGTTCTTTCTTTGCTAGATGCCATTTCAGTTTCTGCTCTTTTCAATTTCTAAGTGTATCATTAGTATATCGTCTTTTTCAGGATTTGTGCTAATGACCTTGGGGATGACTAAACAAGCCCTAAACATCACAGTACTATTTTAGCTAATTACAGCTCTGGGAATGAACAGCCACTAAAAGCAGATTTATAAAACAATTGTCCAGCAATTACTGTATGGAACAGAGGTTCAATTATTGTCCTCAAAGTATTACTACAAGCTAGGCCTGGTGATGCACACATGCAACCCCAATACTTGGGGAGCTGAAGCAGGAGGGTTGTTAAGCTTGAGGCCAGCTGAGCTATATAATGAATTCAAAACCAGCCTAGGAGAAATGCAAGACATCTCATAAGGAGAAAGACTGCTATATAGAATAAAAATTGACTTAATGTGGCTGGCTAGAGTGTTTGACAATCTTACTTCCCTATAAAGCTATTTTAACGAGAAGTAGTGACTTAAATGTATAGTGACTAACATAAAACTAAGGTAAATAATTTAATGTTAATTTTACAATTTTCTTATACCTTCTATTGGTCTAACCTGCATGCATAGTGGCAGGCTTGGGCAGTCTTCTCCATCTGCTCTCACTCCCATCTTCCCTCTCCTGGGAGTTCTTGGCTTGCCACAAGAGTGAAGTGTCCTGGGCAGGGATGGCAGACAGATAGGGAAAAATATACAGATGGGACCTAAAGGGGCTTCAGCATGGAGATAATATGGGGCTGTTAGGTCACCCAGAAAAGAGATCCATCTGGTCAGAGGCTGTTACCCCAGAGGCCGCTTGGCCTTTCCGGGATAGGGCCTGGAGGGGAGAACTTTCCCTAGCAGCTCCTACTGTGCCCTTCGTGCCCTCGGCTTCCTTACCACTCCGCTCCAGGTACGACTTTTTCTGCCCTAGTTCTTCAACTTCCTCCTCTGCTGTTCTGTCTAACAGCTGGTTGTGAACTGTTTCCTGGACTGTAGAATAAGCTTTTTTCTACACCTTCACGTATGTTAGTCTCATCTACTACAGCCACAATCCCTGGAGCTGTAACGTGCATGCTTTTTCATTCTTGTTTATCTGTTCGGTCTGCATGTCTCGAAGCACCTGCCGAGTGTCAGTAACTGGTTTGAAGCTCTGTGAAGCTGTCAGAACCCCTGGAACTGAAGTCAGGGACAACTGTGAGCTGTTGTGTGGGTGGTGGGATCTAAACATAGCTTCTCTACAAGAGTGGCAAGTACTTCTAACTGCTAAGCCATCTCTTTAGCCCTATGAATTTTCAAGATGCAAAATCTAGGCCATTTTCTCCATACTAAATGCTCTACATTGCAGGCATTTAAACTTATGATCTCCTGTAAGTGGTACATACAATCATATACAATGACCAAAAATAGAAAAGCTGAACTCATGGGGCTGGGAAGGTAGCTCCATTAGTAGAATGCTTGCCTAACTTGCATGAAGCCCTAGGTTCAGTCTCCAGCATCACATAAATCAGAACAGTAGTTCAGGTCTATAATGCCAGTGGCTCAGGGGGAAGGTCAAGGCAGGAGATCCCTTCAAGGTCATCCTTCTCAGCTATACAGAAACCAGCTGGGGCTACACTGAGACCCTATCTCAGAAAAAAGACCCTATCTCAGAAATCTACAATGCCTTAAAAAAGTACAAGAGCCTGAATATACAGACACAGTTCAAAGACATTTGGTTTATTCACAAGCTCCTGACTGTGGGAAAAGACAGGTTAACGAAGTGATGTCTTTCAATACTCAACCAAACCTGGTAATTAACTGCAGCAATACTTCATGTTAAATACTGACTGTTAAAGACTCTACATCTGTGTGTGCTTCAAATTATAATCCCAGTTATTAACACAAGCAGTGATTTTTATTCCAGACTTTTTTCTAGATATGCTACTACAATGAATTAGTGTGTTTACCAAAAAAGCTACAGTTTTCCTCTAATACATTTAAGTCAATTCTCTAGCCCAATGGAACACCCTCTCCTAAAATAACTTTTTTTTATAATAGATATACATTCTTTAATATAGGAGAGCTGGGTGTGGTGGTGCATGCCTTCAATCCTAGTAGAAGCAGGAGGATCTCTGTGAGGCCAATCTAGTCTGCATAGCAAGTTCCAGACAATTGGGGCTACTAGAGACCCTGTCTCAAAACAATAACAACAAAACTAGAAGAGAATTTTTTTTTATTCTATATATAAAGAAACAAAGATTAAAAGATGCAGTATTGTGTTATCAGTATATCTACAACCTAGTAAAAGAAACATGACATAGATATACTATGATATAAATCAAAATAGAAGCACCACAGGGAAGTTATATAAAGGAAGTCAAAAGTTTGCAGTAAAGCTTTGTAGTATAACACCTGCTTATCATGTGTGACTCCCTGGATTCAATTTCTAGGACATACACATGCATGCATGTACACTCATGTACACAGACACAAAAATCCTACAGAGAAGAAAAGCCTTCAGATGTAGGCCATGTTTTCCCTAGGACATGTGCATGCTCATACATACATGGTAGTGGGGTTTACTACATGTATGGTCAAATGATATTTGAAAAAGTTCTCAGACAAGTTAATGGGAAAAGAATGGCTTTTGGGGTTTTTTTCCTTTGGTTGTGTTTTTTATGTTTTGTCTAGAAATCATTGCCTAATCCAAGGTTATAAAATTTTACTCCTTTTTTAACAGATTTACTTCATATTGCTAGGCCTGATTCATTTTTAGTTCAATTTTTATATGCTGCACTGAGATTCCAACTTCACTGTGTTGCATGTGAATATGCAGTCTTCCCAGCTGATTTGCGGAAATAACTGTTTTTCTAGTGCTTGGCTCAAACTCAGGACCTCATGAAAGCTAGGCATGTACTTTTCTACTGCTGTTAGCTACCATGTCAGGTGGGTGCTTAGAATGGCACCCAGGTCTTCTGGAAGAGCAGCAAGTACTCTTAACTGATGAGTTAACAACAGTCCTTAATTCCAGATCCAGGGGGTCAGATGCCATCTTCTGGCCTTCACAGGCACATGGTGTACTTGTATACATGCAAGTTAAACACACACATAAAAATAAATCTTTAAAAAAAAAAAAAGATTTTAGGTGTGGTGGCATATACCCTTTAGTCTCAGCACTTGGGAGATAAAGGCAAGTGGATTTTGTTTCTAAATAAAACAAAAAGTCATTATAAGAAAGCAAAATACATTGAGGGACATTTGGGGATACAAATTATAGACTCCATAGGTTTTATTATATAAACAGTACATTAAACTGGGGAGGGGTGGCTCGCAAAGGGGAACTAAACATCATCAAACTTCATGCATGAAAATAGCAAAAATTAAATGAACAACAACAAAAAAAGACAACCAACAAAACAAGAAACACTAACAGGTAAGAACGAGTCCAGTGTTCAAAACATATAAAGGATTCTTGATTCTATAAGAATCATCTGTAACTAGTTCTAGGAGATCTGATGTCCTGCCCTGGCTGTACATGGTACACTTAAAAACAAGCAGGCACAATCCTTATACACATAAAATAAAAATAAACAATAAAAACTACAATGAGAGACCACTTCATACCCAACTGGATGGCTAGACTAAAAACTGAGAGGATGTAGCCCAGTAGGTGAAGTGCTTCCAGAGCATGCATGAGCCCTGGGTTTGGTCTGCAGAACCACAGAACCTAGGTGTGAGGGTACACACCTGTAATCACCTGCATACTCAGGAGGTGGAGGCAGGAGAATCAAAAGTAGTTAAGGTCATCTGACACACAGCAAGCTGGAAGCCAGTCTGAGGTATAAAAGACCCTATCTTTAAAAAAAAAGATGGACTGTAAAACGGGCTGGGGAGATAGCTCAATGAGCAAAGTGCTTACTTTGCAAGGACGGGGACCTGAGTTCAATCCCCAGAATACAAAGACACATATAAGCTGGACGTAATGACAGGTGGATCCCTGGGTTCACTGGACAGTCAAAGTAGCCTTACTTACTTGGCAAATTCCAGGTCATGAGAGACCCTGTCTCAAAAAACAAAGATTGGTGGCTCCAGAGGAATGATACCCCAGGTTGACCTCTGGTCTCCATGCACATGTTACAGAACCCCACACAAAATAAACTAACTTGGGAGTTTTTCAAAAGGTTTAATATTAGCCCAGAGACCCTATCTCAAGGAAATACAGTGGCGAGGAATAAAAGAATATATTCAATGTCCTGCACTGACTCTATCACATATAAATATCGATATGCACACTTGCACACTCATGTGCATATACCACATATAAACCAAGAAAAATTGCAGCATCCATCTTATGTCATGAAACGGACAAATCTGAAAACATGCTAAGTGAAAGAAGCCATTTGTATGAAACACCCAGAATAACATAAAATGAAAGACTAAGTCACTGCCAAGGAAAGAAGTAAAGGTCTGCTACAGGTACGGGAGTGATCAGGGGATGCTAAAAGTATTCTGCAGTTAAGGTAGTGGTGATATTAATTATTTTGCAAATAAACTAAAAATTACACAAACTGTATACTTTAAAAGGATGAAATTTATGGTATGTGAATTAGAGTTCAATAAATAACAGTAAGTAGCAAACCACAAGTAAATTGTAGGTCACTGTTTTCCGATCTTTGTCCTAGACACAAGATCCTAAGAACCCTTAAATAAACAAAACAAGAATTTCAGGTTGAGTTTCAACTCTACCACTATCTGTCTGGGTAGTCCCAGACAGGTCACTCCATCTGGTGGCTCTCAGAAAGTGTGACTCTCAGCATCAGTAATACTGGGGAACTGCTAGAAATGTCAATTCCTGGACTGCTATCCCAGACACAATGAATCAGAAATTCTGGTAGAGGCCAACAAATATGCCTGTCAGGTGACTGATGGATGTTCTTCCGTCAAATTCAATGCATCTCTAGTCCTCAGTTTCCTCATTCAAAAGCTGAGCTACTTATACTGGATAACTGGGGTGATCTTTGACTCCAACCACATTAATAAAAGTATGGCCAACTTGTATTCAGTCTTTTAGAAATTTCCAAAGATTAAAGAACCTTACACAAAGCTTCCATCAAGCACAAATTAATATTCAAAACTTTGATCAGAGCTGTCCTCTGAACTCCATATGCATGCCATGGCACACACACACACATACACACACCAAAATAAATAACTGTAAAAAAAAGAGAAAAGGAAAGTCTAACACAGACATGCATGATCCAAGTTTGTAGGGGTTTGTCTGTCTAGTTCAGAGCTTTTGTTTGAAACAGGGTCTTGCTATGTAGTCTAGGCTGGTTTCAAACTAGCTATGTATAGTCCAGGCTGGCCTTCAACTCATAAACCTTGTGCTTCAGCCTCCTGAATGCTGGATTATGGTGTGCATCACCAAACCAGCTAACACACAAGATTTTGTAAGAGTCCAAAGAGTGTAGGGTCAAAGTGACTAAATCTACATTCACTCCAACCCACTTCTCTTTTAGAAGAGACTGCAGAGAAAAGCACTGTTTCCATTATGTTCCTGGGGTTGTAAGAATGACTCTACCCAGATGCGAACCGAACTCCCTCCCCCGATTCCCACCTCCACAGCACACCATTCTTATTAATTTCCCTCTAAAGTTTCATTATCTTTCCACCTAACTAGCCAAGGGCAAAATGACTTAAGTGGGGTCAGACTCTGGACCAACCACCAGAATGAGGATTGGTGTAAAGTCAGACCCAGGTGGGTTCACTTTGAAATGACAGGGAAGTGAGAGTGCAGAGCTTATTATGCAAATAAACCAAAAGAGCAAAAGCGAGAAACAAAGAAGCCAGGGAGAAGTAACGTGAGTGGCCCTAGCACAGAGGGAAATGCTCCCCCAACTAAGGCTCACCCAGAGCCTTGGAAGGTGAAAGATTTGCGTAAGGACTGAGATGAGACAGTTAAGATTTCCACCCCAGAGAAGGCAACGCAGAAACACAGCAGAGAAGGGCAAATAACTAGAGTGTGAAACCCAGGCCGCAGAATCAGTGGCTCGGAGAAACAGAGGCAAAGGTGGCTTCTCTTTTGAAGCCATCCGAGGAGCACATGATGCCGTGCCTGGAACTTTGGGCCTGCGTAACTATGAGTGCAAGTTTCTGTCAAATGAAGCGCCATAGTTCATGGTTATCTGCTATGACAGACCTAAGATAATGAAACAAGGTGACTGGTACTACCCTTGCATATTTTGCCCTTTAATCACTCACTTTTTTTTAACAAATACTGTTAGCAGATGTCCTATACTGCTCTAGCTCTGAGGATAACGTATGAAGTTAAACAAAAAAATTCTCTGTGCTCAAGTGAATTTTATGGTATGTAATTAAAAAACAAAACTTCCTTTTTGGACTTCATATACAGGAAAACTATTCTGTCATATTACATTTATTTACACATGTGGGCACACATTCGCACACATGCAGAAGTCAGAGGAGAATTTGCAGGAATTGGTTCCCTCTTTCTACCACATGGGTCCTGGGGATGAACTTGGGTCTTTAGGCTTGGCTACAAGTACTCTGACCTTCTCAGCCATCTCACCAGCCCTGTCAAGTTAGTCTTGCTCATGAATTTTACTTTTATGCTTAAAGTAGCTGAAAAGTTTTCAATCTGTAAAATTAAAAGATTCTCAAATAACATTCTATAACTGTTCTTTATTATAGAAAGAGTAGTTCACTAGGAATTTTTGTAAAGATCACATTTTATCTTTGAGTATTTAAATATCATAAGATATTTGGTAACCAACTGTGCTAATAGATTCAGCCTGAATCATTAATAGATGCTAAATCTATTTGTGAAAATATGATGAGGAAAAGATGATCTTCATTAATATCAAAATATCTTCCCACAAAATACTTTTCAAGGTCAGGCTTGGGGGCTCACACCTTTAACCTCGGCACTCAGAAGGCAGACAGAGGCAAGTGGATCTCTGAAATCAAAATCAGCCTGGTCTACATAGTGAGTTTCAAGCTAGCTGGGGATACAGGGAAATCCTATCTCCAAAAAAAAAAAAATTATAATAATAACACTTTTCAGTATTTTAAATACTAAATATAAGCATTTAATATTTTAATATATTGCATTTAATAGTTATTCATAATTATTAGGCACCATCTTATCCAAGTGATACAATGCAACATCATCAATAATGGAACAAGAATCAAAATCATATGTATACCTAACAGGATACACCAAGACAAACACCAATACAAAAAGTCATCTGATAAACCAAAGATTGAGGCCAGCCTGAGACTCTATCTCAAATACAAACAATGATCCAAACTGGAGGACAGTCTAGGAATTAACCTGCATTCTTGAGAAGTATCAAGGTCATGGAACACAAAAAAGGACTAATCCAGACAAAGGACTTATCTAGACTGAAAGAGAGTAGGACACATAAGAAAATGTAACAAATAACCTGGAATGGATCCTAGACAAAGGACATTAGGTCAACTAAAGGAAATATAATTGGAGCTGGTAGATTAGACGGTGACATGAGACAGGAGTAAATTTCTGGATTGATGGTTATTATACTGTGATTATGTGGGAATGTCTCTGTCCTTAAAAATGCAGAAGGGCCAGCAAGATGGTTCAGCAGGTAAAGATGCTTGCTACCTGAGGCCGATGACCTGAGTTCAATCCCTGGGATTGACATGGTGGAGGGAAGAGAACCCATGAAACCCAGAAAAGTTGTCCTCTGGCCTCCACATGCATGTACATACACACACACACACACACACACACACAAATTAAAATGCAATTGATTTTTTTTAATCCTACACACTGAAGAGTAAGTGTAATGGGGCAATATGCCTGTGACTCTTGTAGCCCAGCTGACCTCAAACTCCTCAAACCCACTATGTAGTGATAGTTTGACTTTGCACTTCATATAGGAATATGCTTGGTTTTGTGTGGTTCTGGGCATCAAGCCCCAGGGTTTCCTGCACACCAGGTAAGCACTCCACCAACTGAGCTGCATCCCCAGCCCCAGCAATATATTCTTCAACAGCTCAGAAACATTTAACAACCGGGTAACCTAGGTGAAAGATACATGGAGCTTGGAATGTTTTTTCCAGTAACTTTTGTGTATGGAATTATTTAAAAAGAAAAGGTTAAACAAGCTTAAAACATAACAGTAAAGGACCATAATCTATTAAATATATCTGAGTCCACACAGAGATGGGCAGGAGCAAACTAATAAGCGTAAAATTATTTACGCTTAGAAAATTATACCACAGTGGTGGCTGGTTCAAAAAACAATCACTAACTGCTAAAAATACTGGGCGAAAGACTGATGAAGAATTTCCATAGTCTCAAAATATTTTCCACACACCTTGCTCTCTTTTTTCCATTTATTTGCTTTTTTGATAGTCCCTTAAGTAACCCAAGCTGGCTGCCAACTTACTGAGGTCCTGCAACTATGCACCACCATACTGGGCTACATTTTACTGCTGCTTTTAATGACAAAGAGAAAGTAATATAGGAGAGAAACCTGGAAGATTTCCTTAACAAGATCACCTTAACAAGTAAGTCAAGTTAATAATGGGACAAATGGCATCACAAGTTCTGTCCTGGGCTGGAGAGATGGCTCTGTGGTTAAGAGTAGTAGTTGCTTTTCCACAAGAACTGAGTTCAGTTCCCAGCACCCACATTGGGCAGCTCACAGCTGCCTGTAACTCTAGCTCCAGGGCATCTAACACCCTTTTCTCTTTTCTGCGGATACCCACATATACTTGGTATACACACAGACACATACATATAAATAAAAATAAAGAAAAAAGCTCTGCCACATAAAGTAATGTGCCAGCTAAATACACTCGGGCTGCAGGAGGGAGAGATGGTTACAAAGGACATTACTGGGACAAACTGGCAAAATCTACAAATGTACTACCATTAGATAATACTAAATGTCCTGAATTTAGTAACTGTTCCATGGTTATATAAGACACCGTCCTTACGTGAAAAAAATTCAGTTTATATATAGCTTATGTGAGTTACACAGCACACAGGAAATCCTACTAAAGTGTATAGAAGTAAAGAATTCTATCTGGAACTTACCCTTAAAGGGTACAGCAAGAATAAAGTAAAGAGATTAGTATATCTATATAAAGAGTATTCAGGAATCTTGTATTATTCTTGAAACTTTCCTATATATTTGGAAATATTTCAAAATTAAACGTTTTAAAAATGGCATGAAAATAAACAGGCTGTAGAATATCAGGTCATTTCATTTCCCTCCCCCACTTTTTAAAAATTAAAACCTGTTTTATTTTTATGTTTTGGTCTTTTTGAGGTAGGAACTCTCTATAGTCCCAGCTGGCTTGGAACTTGCTATGTAGACTGGGCTGGCTCTGAACTCACAGAGCTCTGCCTGCCTCTGCCTCCCAAGTGCTGGGATTAAAGGCATGTACCACCATGCCCAGTCATTTGGCTGTTCCCTTTTTAAATATTTGGATCCTGAATTTTCTGCAATACAAATGCAATGTTTTCAAGATCATAATAGTTATTTTAATTTTAGAAAGAAAACTTATTTCATGCAATCCAGTACAGGAATTCTTCAATATTAATTTCAGTATATTATACAAGCTACAAATATATCAGACAAATTCTTTAAAAGAATTTTAACCTCTTAATTACCACTTGTCAGACTGGCTAGTTCTGACTTACATTATGAAACCAATCGAGTTAACTTTCCATAATTAGAGACCTTTAATTTTTACATAAGCAACTCTAAAAATAAATCAAATGAAAAACTAGTGTGATATCACAGATGCTCCTGGCATTTTTAATCTGGTCTTTTCTTCACATTTTCATTCTTCTCTTTAGTCTGAGGGATCTGCTTAGACTGAAGCCATTCTAGCCTAGCCTGGTCCGAAGCTGTGGTTACACAGGGCTATAAGGTAACACACCTCCCTGACTTACAGAACCAACAAAGTCTGGTTGTAAAACACGTTCTAAAGTTGGGAGTGGTGGCTCACACCTGTAATTTCAGCACTTAGGAGGCTAAGCCAGGAGGATTGCTGAGAGTTCTAGGTCAGTCTGAGCTATACAGCTCAGAGTAAAAAAAAAAAAAAAAATCACTTTTAGAACTGATGATTGATTGGGGAGATATTTCATCAGTAAACTGCACAAAGACTTAATTAAATTCCATCCCAGAGCTCATGTTTGAAAAACAAAAATATCCAAGTGTCCCAACACACAGGAAGCAGAGGCAGACAGACCACTGTGAGGTCAGCCTGGTATACATAGCAAGTTCCAGACCAGCCAGGGCTACATGGTGAGACCCTGTCTCAAAAACGGGGAAGGAAAAAGATAAACAGCGACCAAAGCTGTCCTCTGGCCGCCACAGGCATTTGCATACACATGTATTCATACACACAAAAGAGCCGATGCTCCCCTCAGCTGGGTGTCATGGCAGCGAAAGGCTGGAATCCTGATGAGGAAGAGGCAGGCAGGAAGATCAGAAGTTTGAGGCTACCCTCGTTTACACGGCAAGTTACAGGCCAGCGCAGATAGACTCTCTGAAAAAATGAAACAAAAAGCTGGACATGTAGGTATAGATTGTCCTGGCCTACAAACAGCCTGAGTACATGAGACCATGTCTAAGAAGCTGAGAGGGGGAGAGAAGAAGGGAGGGAAAACAGAGAGAGAGAGAGATCGAGATTTAAAAATTCAAAGATTTATTTGAAAGTTTATCAGAGGTAGAAGCTGTAGGACTGATGTGAGTTCTTAGACCATCCTTAAGAACATACACACAAACGTAGCCCTTACCTACAACCGTATCACCTGGAACACATCTGATCTATAGCCCTTACCTCAGCTCCAAGGTTAGGAGGGTGAGACCGGTTAGTACCTGGGGGCCAACTAAGCTAGCCCAATGTCTCATTACTGAGCTATTCATTCATTGGCAAGGTCTCACTATGTTGTCTAGGCTGGTCTCAAACTCCGGGTTCAAGCGAACTGCCTGTCTCAACCTCCTTAGTAGCTAGGATCACAGGTCTTACCCAATGAATGACTCATTGTAAAGAACATGTAATAATGCTCTTGGCTATTTTCTAAAAATGTATCTTCTGTGTTCTTCCTTCAACTTCAATTTTAAACATTCATGTTACCTAAGCTTCAAAGAAATAAATCACTAAATTAAACACCTCTCAGTGTGGCAAACGGATGAATAACAATCATAATCTAGAGTTAATACAGCAAAAACTGGTAAGAGACTCAGTTACTGTGTCTGCCCAGCACACACAAGGCTCTGGGTTTGGTTCCCAGCACCACAAAAACAAAATTTCTTTCTAACTCTCCAAATTAATCCTCACGTTATCTCCTCTGCCTTTCATCAGATTTCCTCTTCTGAGGGATCATTTACTGTTATTAGGAACTCTGAACGCTTTATGTTGCTGCTATTTCTTTGAACAAAATCGACTACTCTTCAACCTGCTATGAAATGCTAACTCCCCTGGAAAGCTCTCAATTGCACACGGCCTCTGCAAACATTCCACTCTTCACTGGTATCCAAATACCCACAGTAACCTGAGTGGTGAACAGTTTTCACATGTTCCACGGACAGACGCTCAAAGATGATCAATTCAATATAAAGGAGAAATTCTAGAGGTTTTGTAAGCAGAAAAGATGGTCTCATCGCTGGGACGCAGCAAAGAAATACTACCAGCAAAACTTGTTCATACAATCAGCCTGCTTCAGCATGCAACCTTTAACCAGTAAGCAGCTGCATGACCCCAGCTCATTACTGTTACTATTAATGGTACCTACCCAGTATCTCCCAATCCGTGAAGGAATATAACCTAAAAAAGAAGAAAAAATAAGCAATTTAAATAAATCCACAAAGAACTGCTACACACTAGCTTTGGTTAAGGTGGAAAACATAAAATTCTTAAAGTCTACAAAGGGGCTGTAACGCGCTATATTCGGCAAGCTAATTAATTTCCACATTCGTCTTTTACACAGAAAACTTTCCCTTTAATTCCTAAGATACGTGGATTTTTAGCACTTAAAGGTCCTACATAGGCATTCGCAAGTGCAAATCACAATCTTAAAGTCAAGCCACGAAACGTTCACACATACAGAATTTTTTCAAGTTTCAGGGAGCAAAAGTTAAACCTGAGCTTCTGAGGCGCAGCTCCTATAAACACAGCGCGTCTGATCTGCTAAGACACTGCATCTCAAAACTTCTCCTGCCGCGGGCTAAAGTGCAAGGTAGACGCGGCGACCTGCGGCGGACCCGCGGGTCCGGCTCCTCCGGCAGCGGAGGGCGCGCGTCCGGGCGGGGCGGCCTGTCCCACTCCCCTCGCAGGCACCGCGCCGGGCCGGCCCCGACCCCGCCCGCCCCGCGCGAGGCCCCCGCTGGGCCCCAGCCCGGCCGCCGCAGCCCCGGCCGCTGCCACTCACCGCGGCGGTGGCCTTCCGGGCGGCGGGAACGACGGCGGGCAGAGGGGCAGACATGTTATTGCCGCACATCCACCGGCTCCGCGGACAGCGCGTAGGAAGCGGAAGGGAGAGCTGGCCGCCGGCAGCCCCCGGGCGCGCGAGCGGCTGGTCCGGCCCAGTCCCCGCCCGCCCCTTCGGGCGCGCGCCTAGGCGCGTGCGCGCCCACAAGCCGCCCTCCCAGCTCCGCGAGCCCGCGCCCCCCTCCCCCCCGGCCTCTCGGCGCGCGTGCGCGTCACAATGCGGCTTCACCAGACGCCCAGCTCCGGCGCTGCCCGAGCCGACCTCGCCCGCCCAACCTGGCGCGCATGCTCTGTGCGGTCGCGGGCAGGGTCGGATGGCGTCGAGCCTCTTCGGGACCCGACTTTGGGATTGTGCGCTTCCACAGCTAGGAGAAAATTATTCAGATATGATTATGCAAAGGAAAAGTTACCAACAAGAAAGTTCAGCAATATACTAAGTTACTGTTCAATACACAAAAAGCTGGTTTTCTAGATATAAAAATAGCCGATTAATGTATATTATATAACAGATAAACATTCATAATAGAGATTTTTTAATATAAACATAGGATAAGTTTATTTCAGCCACTTTATTGGGGTGTGATTGACAAAGGATGTGCATCTTTAATGCATACGTTTCAGTGAGTTTGGGGATAAGGATAGCAATGTGAAACCCTCAGCATCAAGGCCGTAAATAACACCTCCCAGAAATTCCTTCCCACCCTTTATTACTTTGTGTCTTGTTTTTATTTTGGTTAAAACCAACATAAAGCTAACTTTTCTAGAAAATGTAAGTAGTTAATATACTATTGTTAGCTATAGCATCATGCTCAGAACTTACTCCAAAACTTACTTGTCCTGCATTAACTGAAACGTCGTACCTGTAACTGTCGCCTCCAATTTCTTCCTCCCCTGAGCCTCAGGAAATCACGGTTATCCTTTTTATGCTTTTATAAGCTTGATTATTTTATTTTTTAAGATTTACTTTTTGTGGTGTTACTATGTGACTATACATTACAGTTATTCCTGTATAAAGACAGCCTGACTCATCACGTCCATTTTAGCCAAGAAGGACCTGAACCACTCTGAGCACCTGCTCCTTCAGAATCCTCTTGGAACTGTGCTGACAAACAAGGACTTTCTTCTCTCTTTTACTGAAAACGCATATTTAGCATGAAATGGGGAAGGAAAAGAAGAACTGTCTTATCAGAAGATCATGCCCCTTCTGACCCCTACTGACCTAGAACACACAATCACAAATGGATGTGATTAATTTCATCTATTATTTGCAACACAAATGGGGTGATCTTCATGTCTTTATTGCTTCCAATGAATATCTGTATCTGTGCTGTTTGCAGTGCTTTCTTGATATATAAAACAATCTATACACATCCATACATTATTCTGGCTCAAGGGCAAGAAGGGTCATGAGGGATTAAGGCTATATTCCCAGATCACAAGAGGAGCCCAAGGTCCAGTGAGCTTGTCTGCATAACAGACAAGCTAACATGAACTTTTTTGGTCGCAGATTAAGTTGCCATTTGTCCAGAGTATGCCCATGTTATAAAAGTCATTACCACAGTTTTTATTATTTTAAAAGTATGTGTATGTGTGTAGTAAGGGGATATCTGCATGGGAGTGAAAAGTCCTAAAGAGGGCATTGGATCCCCAGGAGCTGGAGTTACAGGCAGTTTTGAGCTGCCCCTCCTCCTCTACCTGGGTGCTAGAAACCAAACTCCCATCCTCTGGAAGAGTAGTGACCTACTTATTTTCTATTGCTGTGATAAAACACTGACCAAAACCACCTTAGGGAAGAAAGGGTTTATCACATCTCACTCTTCCAATTGACTGTCCATCAATGAAGGAAGCCAAGGCAGGACCGTAAGCAGGGCAGGACCTGGAGGCAGGAATTGAAGAATAGACAATGGAGAAACACTGTTTACTGGTTTCCTCCTCTGACCTGTTCTCTGTGATATACAACCCAGAACCACCTGCCCAAGGGTGGCACCACCCACAGTGGGCTGGGCCCTCCCATATCACTCAACAATCAAGAAAATTCCTCACAGACATGCCCACAGGCCAATCAGATAGAGGAAATTCCCCAACTGAGGTTCACTCCTCCCAAGTGTGTCAGGATGACAACTGAAGTTATCCAGTACAACCAGTATGCATTCCTTAATAGCTGCACCAGTGCTCCAGCCCTGAGCTTGAGTATTTTATTATTTTTATTTTATGTGTATGAGTGTATTGTCTGCATGTGTGTAAGTGCACCCGTAACATGCAATACCCAAGGATGTCAGAAGAGGTGGTTGGATCCCCAGGGACTGGAGTTATGGGTGGTTGTTAGCCACCATGTGGGTGGTGGGAATTGAACTGGGGGTCTTCTGCAAGAACAGTCACTGCTCTGAGCTTAATTATTTTAAATTACGTATGTGAAGAAAATCATAGAATATTTGGCTGGCTTAGTTAACAGAATGCCCTCCAGATCCTCTCACAGTGTCTTCAATGGCCACGAATGCTGGGATGACAGGTCTGTGCACCATACCTTCCTAATTTCAATCTTTTTGCAGTTTCCCCAATACATTCCCTAAAGAGACTGTCGTTTTCCATCTAAGTATTCTTCGCTCTCCTGTCAGATTAGTTGACTGTATATTCATGTGTTTATTTCTGGGCTAGCCATTCTGCTTCATTGGTCTGTGGTCTTATTTTTTTCCAATTTGTATAAAAATTTCATTTGAGTTTTGATAAGACATTGCACTGAATGCGTAGGTCTTTTTAGGCATTATGAACATTGTAGTGATACTAATCCTTCCAATCCATGAACATAGGATTCTTTCTATTTATTTATGTCTACTTTCATCAGTGTTTTACAGTTTTCAGTGTACAGATATTTAATCTGGCTAAATTCATTTGTATTTTGGGGGTGGGGGTGGGCAGAGTCTCTATAAGTAGCTGGAACTCACTGTATAGATTGGGCTGGCCTGGAACTCAGAGAAATCTGCCTGCCTCTGCCTCCTGAATGCTGGGATTAAAGGTGTGCACCACCATGCCCAGCTGTATTTTATTTTTTACAAATAATTTACATTTATTTATGTATATATGTATGTATGTGCATGTGTGTGTGTAGTCAAATGTAGCCGTCAGAAGACAGCTTGTGAAAGTTAACTCTCTCCTTTTATATGTGTTTCATGTATTGAACTCAGGTCATCAGGCTTGGTGACAAGTCCCTTGTATTAGTTTGCTTTCTGTTGCTGTGATAGAAACACTTCCTTATAAAAGGAAGAGTTTATTTAGCTTACAGTTCCAAAGGGGCAAGAGTCCATCATGGCGAGGACACATGGCGGCAGAGGTGGCTGGAGTAGATGCAGAAGCTAAGTGCTCACATCTTCAAGCAGACATCGGAAGCAGAGAGTAACAGGAGATCTGGCAAGACTTAAGAACTCTCTAAGCCCGCCCCCGGTGACAGATTGCCTCCAGCATGACCACACAGTCTAAGACCTCCCAAAACAGTGCACCAACTGAGGACAAAATGTCCAAATACTTACAGCCTATGGGGGAGGTTCTCATTCAAACCACCACATGCCTTTACCCACTGAGTCATCTTTTTGGTCCTATATTGTATTCTTTTTCAATGCTATTATAAATATGATTGTTTTCTTTTTTCAGATAGTTTGTTGTTAATATATAGTTTCTTGTATGTTAACTTCATATACAGCAGATTTACTGCTTTTGTTACTTGCTTTAACCATTTTTGAGGTAGAGTGTATGGTTTTCTATGTACAACATTGTGGTATCTGCAAACAGAGGTAATTTTACTTTACATAAGCAAAACTTGACACTGTTAGACCTATCTCAAGAAAAGTATCAAGCAACCTACATATAAAAAAAAACAGCTAGGGGCTGGAGAGGTGGCTCAGTGGTTAAAAGCACTGGTTGCTCTTGCAGAGGACCCCAATTTATTCCTAGCACCTAAAAAAAGAGAAAGACCAGAGGCTGAAGCTTCAGAGGAACCTCCCAAGCATACAGTCTCCATGGTAGTGGCCTGTTCCTCCCTTGCAGGCAGCTTGGTTTCCAAATGTGTTGAGATCTTCATTCCTGCAAGAAATCTCTGTGCCTTTAACACTCATCAGAAGACTGGCACTGCTGAGATGCCCTGTAGTCCTAAAGACGCATTCTCAGAGCTGTTACTTCTTTTGACTACAGACTAAATGTGTATGGAGTGTTGGTGATGGTATTTTTCAGAGTATGTGGGCTGAGGGTTGTTCAAGGGGAAGAAATGGTAGAGTCTTCTTCAGGCTTAACAGGTATGGTCTGAAGTTGGAAGTGGACAATGTTGTTGTTGTCGTGTTTGGTAATGATGAATTAAGGAAGAAGGTATCGTAAGGAGAACAGAAGACATTGTGGAAATTCCAGTTAGCAAGACCTGGTGGGTCAGGTAAATAGATGTTCTTGGTAATGCCATCGATGGAAAGAGTGCAGCTGGTTCCAAGACTCATAGGAAAATGGATCTGAAAGCCTCTGGAACCATTCCTCGAATCTTTGTGCAGAAACCAGTGCAGACTGGCATCAAGGCTATGGACAGTATCGGTCAACATGAGCTGATTATGATGACAGGCAGGCTGAGAAAACTTCCATTGCTACTGACATAATCATCGATCAGAAATGTTTCCGTGATAGATCTGATGAAAAGAAGCAGCTATGCTGTGTCTATGTTGTTCATCAAAACCCAATCACTGTGTTGGTGTACCAAGAGATGTCCAGATAGATAAGATGCCAGGAAGTGCATCCTTACTGTCAGCCATTGTTTCCGACGTTGCCCCACTTGAGTACTTAGCTTCTAACTCTGCCTGTTCTTTTGGAGAGCATTTTAGAGACAATGACAAACATGCTTTGATCATCTATGACAGTGTATCCAAGCAGGCTGATGCTTTTTATCAGATGTCTCTATTGCTTTGCTGATTTAAAGCTTCAATAACTACAGAGAACTAGGGTGTTACCAGTTGAGAGTCAAATTATTTTGTGATAACTTTATCCCCTTATAGTCATTTATTCCCCACCTCTTTGTTTAAACCAACATCCTTGTGTATCAAATAAAACTCTTTAGGGAATATACAAACAGACCCCTAGGTTTCACCATCCCAAAGGCTATGATGGCATCGGGTAATGTCTGAGGCCTGCAGCAGAGACTTCTTCACTTTACTGTAACCTACCTATCTGATATTTCTACCAATTTTTTTTTTTTTTGGCCTTTTTGAGACAGGATCTCCCTTATACTTCCAGCTGGCTTGGAACTCAGTCTGTAGACCAGGTTGGTCTTGCACTCACATAGCTCTGCCCGTCTCTGTCTCTGGAGTGCTGGGATTAAAGGTGTGTGCCACCACGCCCAGCTCTACCAGTGTATTTTTAAGTACCTTGATTTGTGATTTTCTTTGTTCTGGTACTGTAACAGTTCATGTAACTGTTACAATGTTGAAACATATATTTGGGGTGACCAAAATCTGTGTTCCTAGACACATATTTGGCTCCAGAATAAACTTCCTTTTGACATGACAGCTGTAGTTTTGCATCAAAAGTTTTGGTGCCTGAACATGGGGCCCCAAGGATAACATTTTCACTTGAGGAGTCATGTGGATTGGTGCCTGGTACCAGCGTGGGCCCCATGTGCTCATCTGTCCAGTGTGGCCTCTTCAAGTGAGGCTGAGTTCTTCCTGGGCTCAGATCTCTCATCTTTGGTTGACCGGCTATTGACTTATTCTGAGCTGAGCTTAGGATCCTCATTGTTTGAGTTCTGTTGGTTCCGAACCTTTGGTTAAGATACCTGTTTTCAGCACCTGTGTTTTCCGAGCTTGCATTTGCTTGCTTCTGCATAGTCATTTGCTAATTTTCTGGCTTTTGATCTTTTTGTTGTGCTACTTCTCCAACGTCTAGTTCTAGGAAGAAGAAAATGTTTGGAGGAAAACTGTAGTTTGGTACTCCAACTTGTTTTATTTTCGATAATTTTGTTAATTCTCTTTACAAGTATTTGAGAAATGGTGAAATCTTACTAGAAGATAACTGTTTCCTTCACAGGGGAAATCTGCTCTTACATTTTTTGTTTGTGTGTGTTCTAAACTAGAAGTCCTAGGCAATACATGACCACGGTCCAGAAACAAGCTACCTGAACTTGCTGTTATCTCAGAATAAACTATTAGCAGTGTGTATATGTTAAGTTATTCACAATGTGTGTGTGTGCAAATTCCTTTGTACAATATGAAGTGCAAATGTACCCTTGAAACAGGCAAGTACAGAAAATAGTTTAGTAACCTGAGACTCACTTGGTTTGGGATATGTACACACTCTTATTTTAATAATGCACTTGGTAGCCTGAGACCCTTACCTGAATGTACAAGGTACATACACCCCTCTCTGAACAATACACCTAACAACCTGTTAACAATGTCAGGACCATATCTGCATAGAGCTGCATGCACATTCCACTTGGAACAATGGACTAAGTTTCTTCTTCCCTAATGACCATCAAACATGAACAATTTCTGCTGAAACATATTCCCATTATGTCTTGGTAAAGGTTTGAGGGGACTGGGTCTGAACTGGTTTTATGTGCAATAGGGCAAAACTCTGTTCTCAAGTGGACTTTTTTGTTTCTTTTTTTGAGACAAGGTCTCCCTGTAGCTCCAGATGGCCTGGAACTTGCTTATGTAGACCAGGCTGGCCTTGATCTCACAGAGATCCACCTGCTTCTGCCTCTCAAGTGCTGGGATAAAGGCATACATCATCATGCCCAACCCAAGTGAACTTTTAAGGCAAATCTTCTATTTACTATCTTATTGTCTGTGCATATGTCTGAAATCAGACACATTATGGGAAGAGACATAAGCAAAGGCTTTCATGATCCAAATCTATTAAGCAAAATAAAGACTGTCCATGTTATACCTGTAATTAAATTAGAACACCATAAAAAGAAGCCATGAACAAAATTAGGGCCCTTGAACATCTTTGCTCTGGTGTCTTGCTATGCCCTTACAGTGTATTTTGACCTACTCTATAACTTTGCTTCAAAAATATCCTTACTAGTTTGCATCTGTGAGTTTTTATTTCATTCCTGAATAAGAGGCCAAGAACCTAAAAATATTCATCCCAGACAATGACCTGGACCACTGGCAACATCCTTATGCTATAGACTATAAAAGTGTCCCACTGACTATCATGGTGGTTGGACAAGTATAATTAGCACAGCCATTAGATCAGTTATTTCTTTTTATTGGGAGCATCACAACCCTCTCTACTAGATATTCTCAAGTGTATACCTAATCCTTGTCAATCATAACTTAGTGCACTGTAGAACTTTAGAAGCGATTCTTTGTTGTTATTTTGTTGTTTTTGAGACAGGGTCTCCCTGTAGCCCCAACTGGCCTTGAACTCACTGTGTAGATCAGGCCCGCTTGATATCATAGAGATCTGCCTCTCAAATGCTGGGACCAAAGATGTGTGTCACCACGCCCATCCTTGAGGTGATTCTAGCAGTAGAACACTTTGTTGCTGAGACTCTCTGGCATCATGATGCATGATGCAGGAGCCGGTGACAAGGCCTTGGAGGATGGGAGTATTTGTATCACATGCTACAGAAAGGACATATACTGTTGTTTCTGTACACTATTAATGACTTGTTTTCTCTGAGATCACTTTCCAGCCAGGTGACACCTGAAAATATATAGGAAGTCCCTGATCAGAATAGTCAAAATAAGGGAGAAATGCCCCAGTCCAGATGTTCAGAAAGGTGAGACTGAGTGAGGCACAGACATTACAAGTTCTAGGAACGGGCTCAGACACAGTCTTTGTCCCCCTGTATAGGATGGCCAGTTTTAAAGTGGGATGTTCGGGGATTTTCTTCTTTGATCACTGACCATTTGAATAAAGTATAACATAGATAGAGACTCAGCTCCAGTATCTATGTGTTTGTGGTTGCAAAGGGATAATCAAAACCACCAGATCTTTGTGCAGAATGGCAGAGATGGGAGTGCAGATCTCAGGTGGAGAGAGTGCCCTTTACCAGGGAAAAGCCACTTCTTTCGTTGAGTACAATATAAGAAAGAGAGAAGTTGAAAGAAACTTGTAGATTTAGCAGTAAGTAGCACGCACGTTGAGGAAATCTCTGAACAATAACTTTTTTTTGTTCTTTATAGAATCATTAGCTAAGGGAGAGGAAAGATGAAATATAAGTGAATAAGAGTGAAAAGATAGTACTCATCACACTGTTTCACGAATATGAGGTTAGGGATATCAGCATCATCTTACAGAGGAGGGGATATAATTTTTTCTTTTTTTGAGGCTGGGTCTTCCTATACAGCCCAGCCTGGCCTTGAACAAATGATCCTTCTGCCTCAGGCTCCCAAATGCTAGAATTACAGGTATGAACTATCATATCCACATAATGTATAATTTTGAAGGTTGAAAATCCAAGAATTATACTTACATTTTTAAATTGCAGTACTTAAATTATAAAATTCACTTTGAAGGGAACTGAAGGGATGGCTTAGTGGTTAAGAGCACTGGCTGCTCTTGTATAGAATTGGGGTTTGGTTCCCAGCACCCACATGATGGCTAACAACCATTCTAACTCCAGTTCCAGGGACTCCAGTGCCCTCTTCTGGTATCTGCAGACATTGCATGACATGTGTGAACTTATGAACATGCAGGCATTACATAAAATACACATAAACTACACATACAGTAAAAATAATAAAGTATTAAAAAAATTTACTTTGGGGAAACATACTGAAGAAATAGTCTATTTTATCCAAACCCTAGTCTATCTTAAGTAAATGCACAATACTAAAAATTGATCGAAACAACTAGTGAGGGGAAAATTTTATTTGTGACTAAAGAGGGAATTAGCAGAAGAAAAAAAATCTAGAAAACTGAAAGTTTATTCCATTATGGGAAGTGAAAATTGAGATGCATTGGGCATAGTGGCACATACCTTGGAATCTGAGATTCCCGGAGGTTAAGGGAGGAGGACTGTCATGAGTTCGAGGCCAGTCAGGGTTGCAGAGTGAGACCCTCTCAAAAAAGAAAGCAAAATGAGAAAGGAACTATTGCTTCTCATTATAAACCCTTCCACATGCTTCAACTAAAAATTTAAAAATTTTATTTTTACTTTATGTGTAAAAGTGTTTTGCCTGCATGGATCTAAGTGTACTCTGTGTGTACAGTGCTTGCCGAGGTCAGAAGAAGACTTTGGAATTCATGGAACTGGAGTTATAGATTGTTGTTATCTGCCATGTGGGTGCTGGGAACTGAACTCTGGTCCTCTGCAAGGGCAACTAGTGCTTTTTAACACTCAGCCATCTCTCCAGCCCCTGATTTGATTTTTATCATGTAGATAGGAATTACTATACTTCAATAAAATTAAAGCAAAAATCCTCTCAGGTATGGAAGATGACTTTTAACTTGGAACCATGACATAGTAAAACAAGACAGGTTTTGTCAATGTGACATTTGTTTCCAGTCTCCCCATATCCGCTTAGTGGAGCAGAGGGTGGAATCCAGGACCTCACACATACTAGGTAATTCCATCACTGAGCTATCCCTTCACCCTTCAAAGCCTCTTTCTCCATGGCCCTTCCTTAACATTAGTTTTATCTCAATATTCAAGGCACTCATTCCTGTCTAACTCATGGCTTCCTCCTACCTTCACTGAGGAATAATCACTTTCTCAGCAGTTTTCTGCTCCACAACACACAAATCTAGCCTAGTCCTGGCTTTATGATAAAACTGCCTTCTTGGTGAAATTCAGAAACAATCTAACAACTGAAAACTCTTCCTCCTGTTCACATGTATTCCAAGATGTTAAGACATTAATGAGGAGCTGGAGAGATAGCTCAGCAGTTAAGAACACTGGCTGCTCTTCCAGAGGATCCAGGTTTGGTTTCCAGCACTACATGGCAGCTAACAACCATCTGTAACTTCAGTTCCAGGGGATCTGATGCCCTCTTCTAACCTCTTTTGTCCCTGCATGACATGGGTACATTTACATACATGCAGGCAATATACTCATAAATGTAAAAAATGATAATAAAATCTTCTTTGGGGAAATGAGGTTTGTGTGACCCTATTGTTTGAGACAGGGTCTGTCCTATGCTGTTAGAAGCTTGGAATTCCTACATCTGACTCTAGAATGCTGGGATCACAGATACATGCCACCATACTTGTCTTTGTTTTAAAATCTTAATAACAGGGTCACATGCTTCTTTTTTAATATTTTATTTTATTAGTGTATTGCCTGCACCCATGATGTACAATGCCCAAAGAGGTCAGAGAGGGCATCAGATCCCCTGGAACTGCAAGAGCAGCCAGTGCTCCTAACCACTGAGCCATCTCTCCAGCTTCATGCTTCATTTTTAGTGCTTCATTATTATGGTTCATACAAAGCACCTTGTGATTGATATATTTCCTTTTATTTTCACTCCCCCACCTTGAAATGTTTTTTTTTTTTTAATAACGCAAAGAAAGGTGCCTCCTTAGTGCAGTAGGCAGCGTGTCTGTCTCATAAATAGTGCAAAGGCATTAATTTATGTCAATAGATGATTAGAAATTGGTATAGATGGTAGACTGAGAAGGAATTAGGGCTTCCCAAGGAACTTTAAATTGCATCATTTTGGGGGGATTTATTATTTTTATTTTTATGTGTATGAGTGTATTGCCTCCATGTATGTAAGTGCACCCATGTCATGCAATGCCCACAAAGGTCAGAAGGGGAAGTTGGATCCCCTGGAACTGGAGTTACAGATGGTTTTTAGCCACCTGAACCTAGGTCCTCAGGGAGAGCAGTCAGTGCTCTTAACTGCCTTGAACTTTGCCCTAGTTCTGGATCAAGTAGGCATCAGTCTTGCTGTTCCCAGAAGTGCTGTGGGATTAGGGCGTTTTGCTATGTAAATGATTTATTCACCTGAGGGAGAGATTATCCTGTAAACCCAAGGCTGAAGATCCTGTACACCCAAGGCTGAAGATCCTGTAAATCCTTGTAGGAAGGTGTCTCTCTCTCTTTCTCTCTCTCTCTCTCTCTCTCTCTCATCTCATCTCACCTATCTCTTTATTTCTCAATCCTTACTCCCCAATTCAGGTACGGTTCTATTTTTGTCGGCGGGCTCCGGCACCACTTACATTCTTACAACATAGCTTAGACTCTTCACAATTTATTCTGATAGTTTTATATAATCAGTATGTTGAATATAAAACAAACATGTATCCTACAATTATCCATGGACTATTATTTCCACTATTTTTAACTGCTATCCATGAGTAATATTATATACTCACACAACAAATAGTGTCTACTTGCAAGAAGAGAAACACATTATCTTGTATTTCCTGTATCTCATTTATTCAATACAACTTCTTCCCATAGTAAAAAAAATCATTATTGATATTAAAACTCCACTAGAAGTTCATTATTTAATACAGTGACTTTTAGTAGAGAAAAAGTGTATTTCTATAGATAAAGGTATAGTTTGTAATTATATTCTGCAGTCCTCTTAAGACATGACAGCACTAATAAAAAGATGATGGAAAATACTAAATTAAAAACCATTAAGGGTGAGAAAGTATTTAGAGTTCCATTTCTTTTGTATATCTAAATACAGTCTAGACCTTATCTTTATATCATTTTGTAGGCCTCATGTAGGCATATTTTCTAGCTTTGATACTGGGTAGGAAAGAAGTTAGCTATGAGGAAACCAAGGAAAATTGTAGCTCAATTTTGGAGATTGTGTTCCATTTGGTCAGAATGTCCCCTTTGTGGTTAAAGACCATTACAGCTGCAGTTATGTTGTTCATGCTGTATCAGAAATTAAGGCACCAGGGCATTTTCCCACACATGTGCACAAAGGGTGAGTCTGCATCTTCAAAAGACGTAAGATCCTTATAATATTTGCATTGTGGTTTGGAACCTCCCACCCCTATAAACCTTTCTAGAGGATCAGTGGAAGGGAGGTCCAGACCACCAAGATTTGCCAGGAAGAAGAGGTCAGATTACCTTTAAATGTTCTACCCGCTTCATAAATATTCAGAAAAGTCTTTAAAATTCACAATGCCCAACTTATTGAGCGACTCTCTTCCTTGGGCAGATCATTCCAATTTCTGTTTGGAGTGTTTGCTTATCTTTTCTAAAATAAACTGCTCAAGTGTCTGTCTCTTGACTGAATTCTTTCCTTCAGGAAGACAAGAACCAAGAACCATAACAGGTGTTTTTGGCTTGGGTTTTAGTTTTGCGTTTTGGGACAGGGTCTCAACTCCCTGTGTAATCCAGGCTGGCCAGGAACTCACAGGATTCCGCCTGTCCCGGCTTCCCGCGTACTGGGATCAAAGGTGTGTGCCACCATGCCGAACCTCCATAACAGTTTTGCTAATTGGTCTGCGTAAATATAAGAGCCCACCTCAAAAAGCAAGAGAAAACAGAAAACACAACAAAACAATGAGGCCAGAGGGATGGCTCAGCACTTAGGAGCACCGGCTGCTTTTCAGAGGCCCCAGGTTCAATTCCCAGCACCCACAAGGGGGATAGCAAATGTCGGTGGCTCTAGTTCCAGGGGATTTGATGCCCTCTTCTATCCCGTGAGGGCACTTCACACGGCACACATAAACTCATGCAAACACATATAATCTTTGTAGTTGATTTAAAGTAACTTCAAAAAGGTTTAAACATAGAAACAGCTGCACAACCCATATTTTCTCACCTTCAATATCTTTAATTGCTATTACGAGCCAGCAGGAGCAATTCTCTGACAGTGAATTGGTATAGGAACACAATCTTTTTTATATTACATGCATTTAAGAAAAATATTTAAAATATTTTATTTTGGAGTTAAATGTATTTTCATAAAGCATGTATACAATTTTGGGTTATAAGAACATAAAAACACTTTTATAATGGGCAATCTAAGTTCGTTGGGTTTGAATTCTGCGCTGCTTGTTGTGTGACCTGGATCAGTCTCATTGACAGCCAAACCTAACTATCCCGAATTATAAAATGTGTTAACATCTCTCTCTAGGGTGGTTGTTTAGTTAGATAAATCAAGGCTAACTTAACAGGGTTCTGGTACACACCTGGCACTCAGAGCATTTGGCTCCTACTGGCGACTGTAAGACAAGCTAGCAATTCAGTGGTTGACGGGAAGCCGCAAGGTGCACGGCACGAGTTCAGTTGGAATCTTATTCTGAGACTGCCATTGTAATATTTAGAGTCTACGATCTACTTTCGTGTCCCAGCGTATAATTACCAAAGCCCAAATTTTTATTTTGGACTCCACATTGAGCTTAAAGACACCAACTCGTGAAACACCATTTCTAAAACAAAATATAGAATGTCAAATATTAAAAGACCCTGTGATATACAGCGTTTCAGGGCGGAAGGGAACATTTTTCGTTCAGAAGATCGAACCAGAGCTCCAGGACAAAGTGCCATCTCCGAAAGTACAACATTATCCCGAAAAAGAAAAAAAAACAACGGAACGAGGAACCACGCTGAGCTGCGGCAGCTTTGCGCACGTTTAGCCGCGCGAAGCGGGGGCGGGTCCGCAGATCCCCGAGTGCGGTAGCGCGACAGGGGCGGGGCGGCCGTAAAGCAACGCCGAGCCCACGTGGTCTCCCAGGCGCCCTTGAAGGCTCGGAACCTGGGTCATGGCCGGCTCGGTGGGCGGCGGACCGGTCAGCCTGGACCTGCTGCGGGCTTTGCCTCGCGTGAGCCTGGCCAACTTGAAGCCCAGTCCTGGCTCCAGGAAACTGGTAAGCGGGTGGCGGGGAGCGCTGGGCCCAGGGCGTCCCGGTCACCTCCGCAGCGGCTTCCGAGGGTGCCGGCTGTAGACCTGCGGAGCAGCTGCCACTCACTGCGCCGGAGGTGCGCACCCGTGCTCCCAGTTAATACGCTTTCGTTTAAGAGCCTAAGGAGGCTAACTACGCCGGGGAGCCAACGCGGGGACTGCAAAGTGATGCGTTCAAAATGAGTTTAGGCTGAAGTGCTTTAAGAACGTATCTCTCGTCGTAAAGATTCTAGTTGACTTAGTCGGTCAGCTGTCATGTGCAGCCCACAGAGCTCAGCTAGAAAAACTCTACTGCCATTGTAAGTGGAGCAGCTAGTTCGTTGCTTCCGGAAGTGGGTAGAAAGTAAATTAAGCAAAAGATGTATGTGATACAATTATATATTTGCAGTTTCAAATTAAAACAAAAAAATACTACTTAAGGCTTGTTGTGACTGTTCAGTTCTAGGATTTTATTTGTCAGTTGCAGCTTTCCCCCTTTTTTTGTTACCGAGAACTGAATTTAGGCCCTTGTGTTTGTTAATAAAGTACACTACCACTAAGCAGTATTCATCTTCTCCTTAGGAAAAAAAAAAAACCTTTATTCTGAGACAGAGCCTTACTAAGTTGGGAATTCTGGCCTTCAACTGTAGATGTAGCCTAGATAGGCCTTGAAACTTGAATTCTGCGTTCACTTCCCAAGTAACTGATACTACAGCTCTGTATCACCTGACCAGGCTTTGGCATTATTAGCCTATTATAGAATGTTTTTTACTCCAATCGGTTCTCATCCAGTCCTGGGACCTTTTTCCTTGAAACATATCTTGTATTTTGGTTACAAGAATTAACTACGGGCTGGAGAGATGGCTTAGTGGTTAAGAGCACTGGCTGCTTTTCCAGAAGATATGGATTTGGTTCCCAGCACCTACATAGCAACAACCAACTATCTGTAACTCAAGTTCCAGGGGATCCGCCACCCCTTTCTGGCCTCTGAGGGTATGCATGCCCAACTGCACTTATGTACATGCAGGCAGCATACATACACAGAAAAATGTAAAAAACAATTAAAAGAAGAATAATTAGCAACATTTTCAGACAAAGGTGCTAGTCTGAAGTGTGGATATTTGAGTAACTGTAACAGTGCCTGGCACACAGTATCTTAACTAATCCTTGTTGGATAAATAAAGGGCATAATAAAAAATATGCTGGGGTGAAACACAGCTTTTCAAAATGTAATGGAAGACCTTGAAACTCATTTTACTTGTAGGAAAGACGTCCAAGAGATCGGAGAAGAGGTAGGAAATGTGGCAGAGGCCATAAAGGAGAAAGACAGAGAGGCACCAGACCCCGGCTGGGCTTTGAGGGAGGCCAGACTCCATTTTACATCCGAATTCCAAAATATGGATTTAATGAAGGGCATAGGTAAGGATGCTTTTACCTTTTGAAGTACAAATCCTGAATTTCTTTTGAGAGCTACCTAAGGAGTAATTTGGTAGAAATCTTAAATTCATTTTGAAGCAAACTGTGGTACTATTCCTTGGAATAATGTTTGGTAATGAAATAGCGTAGATTAGTGCATACTCCTGTGTGTGTGTGTGTGTGTGTGTGTGTGTGTGTGTATGTGTGTACGCATTTAAGTCCACAAGTTCTCAGAGCTGCAAAATGGAAATGATAATGCTTACTGTCGTGATTCCTTAGAGGACTAGTAATTTAGAAAAATGCATATATATATATATATATCCCATTATAGTCAGACTAGTAAATGATATCAACCATGATTACTCTGTGTTCCATGATTATCTAATTCAGATAATAGGTTAAATGTCTATAACTTTATTTACTTGTGTGCATGAATGAAGTAATTGCTTAAAGGGACAAATTATTTTTAGTGGAACAAAGGATTACTGACTTTTTATTACGTGTTTATATTTTATATTAAGCCATCAAAAGTAATGGTGAAAAACACAGAACTAAGCTTTGAGTTGATTTGAAGAAGTTACTAGAAGATTACTTTGTGTTTGCTAACTATTGCATTCCTGTTTGATAGCTTCAGGCGCCAGTATCAGCCTTTGAGCCTCAGGAGACTACAATATCTCATTGATTTAGGTCGAGTTGATCCAACTCAACCTATTGACCTAACTCAGCTTGTCAATGGGAGAGGAGTGACCATCCAGCCACTTAAAAGGGATTATGGGGTCCAGCTGGTTGAAGAGGTAAGCTTGGGCCAGGCGTGATGGCACAGGCCTTTGATACCAGCACTTGGGGGTCAGAGGCAGGTGGATCTCTGTGGGATCTAGGCCAGCCTGGCATACATAGTGAGTTCCAAGCCAGCTGAGGTTATAGGGAGTCTCTGTCTCATAAAACAAAAAACTCATTACCTAACATTTACGTTAAGGCGGGTCTCTGTCTTCTGTCTCTGTGAATCTGTATAGTTTGCTGCCTCAGTTCTTTGGTTTTCACCTGTCAGTGTAGCAGGAAGGTCTTCTTGACAGCTTTTCTTCTTTGTTTTTTAAAACAGCTTTAGCAGACTGGCCTGGAACTTACTATGTAGACCAGGCTGGCCACTGACTTGAAGTGATCCCTCTACTTTGCCTTTTGAGTGTGAAGATTACAGGCATGTACTACCACCAGCTAGCTTGGAGCTTCTTATAAAAGAGTGCTTTCCCTACTCTAAGAGACACATCCTGTGCCTGCCTTTCCCTGGCCAAAGCATTTTTCTTTGAATAATGAATATTTAATATTTATCACCGAGTTATGAACTTACATTTCATTGTCTTCCTCACAACAGTGTAAATTTCTGTGAGGGCAGGTACTGTGTTACAGTTTCAGTATTGGAAATTTTAGCTCACGAAATTACTCAGTTAATATTTATGGAGGAAAGGAAGGAATGAATTAAATCCCATTTCAACTTAGGTAAAAATGTCTGTTTGTAGGAAGTGGCCAAGGTTCATAAGCAAATATGTTTTTGTATATTAATTAGCTGAGTAGCTGGGTAGGTAACTTGTTGCCTGCTAGAGGGAAGCACATGTTGTGGATAAACCTTTTAAATTCCTTTGAAAAGGTGAACCTCTGGAAAGAACTTTCTAGGTAATACCAGTCGCCTAATACAGTAGATCACAACTGTGATCCCAGTATTTGGAACTTCGGGCGAAGGCTTGCTAGAAGGTTGAGGCCACCTGAACTGTGTAGTGGAGTCTAGGCCAGCCTTGGATTGAAGTGTGAAACCCTGTCTTAAACAAATAAAACAACAACAACAAACAAAACAAAAGCCAGATAAGTTCATTTGAAAAAGTACCCAAAACGTAGTGCAATCTCAGTATTGTTCTGTGGGTATGTAAGGAAAAGAAATGTACTATAATAGAAAAACCCGTGACCTTGGCAACCCTTAAACTTTGTGTCTTGGTATCCTTCACATGTGTGTATGCTGTGCTGGTAGAAAAGTACAGCTTTATAAATTATTTGCCTTTTCTGGGTTTCAGATTTACAAGTAAATAGTGGATAAGACTTTTGATTAGTAAGCACAACATTGTCTATTTGGGAATGTGTATTCTAGAGGAAAACAACAAGATTCATAGATGTTCTTAGAAATGCTGGGACGGACACCGATGCCTAAGAACAGAGAGATAGGTAAATACTTTGTGGGTAGTAATTAAAAATCACAAGTTATACCTCAAGACCCTGGTTTTTTAATCAAAAGTTGGATATAAAAATGCACATCATTATCAAATATAAAAATATGAGAAAATATACCTATATTTAATAGACTATTTTGGAAGTGTACAAAAAATTCCTAAGAAAAGGAATCAGATTGAGAGCTAGTTTCAACCGTATTAGCAAAAGTGTCTCTTGCCATAGAGGAAGGGTAATGGTGCCATCTTTTTATCATGAGAGAAATATTGTCTGTTTTAAAGTTAGAGAAAAATGAGCTAATCCTGACCGATGTAGCTGAAAATGTTCTGGTGTTGAACATTCCTGGGGAAAGTAAACTTGCCCCAAGCACAGAGAGACTATTAAAATCAATAGCGATGCACAGTGGACTTTCCTTACAGATAGCCAACCTCACAAATGTCAGATCCCTTATTTTTCCAGTTCCCCCAGATCCCCATCTCCTCTTTAACCTTCACTTGCTTAATTAGAGACAAGGAAGACTTGTTATCTATGTTATACAGCATTGTGTGCTTAAGAATATAGATAGGAGGATTGGAGAGATGGTTCAGTGGTTAAAAACACTGGCTACTCTTCCAGACGACCTGGTTTGATTCCCATGGCGGCAAAAAAACGGTCTGTAACTCCAGTTACAGGGGATTGGACACACTCTTCTGGCCTCTGTGGGCTTTGCATGAGATGGGAACACCTACATATATAGAGGCAATACACTCATATACATAAAACAAAAATAATGAATAAAACATTTAAAAAAATATAGATCTGAGGCTGGTCAAATGACTCAGTGGATAAAGGCACTTGCCATATAGACCTTGATGACTTGAGTTTGATCCCTAGAACCCACGTAAAGGTAGAAAGAGAGGATCAATTTCACAGAGTTGTCCTTTGATCTCCACAGGCTTGCTGTGGCACACATGCACATCATGTCTGTGCACGCACACACATAAACACAAACATGCATGCACTAATAATAAGTTTAAAAAGATTTTTTAAAGAGAACCCAGATAGTGCTGGGACTAGAGCTCAGTGGTATAGTGCAAGGCCCTGGGTTCCATCCTTAGCACTGGAAGAAATCCCAACTCAAAGGCTCTGTATAGACTCTGGATTAGAATACTAGCTTTGTGATCTTGGGCAAATTCCTCAACCCCACCATGGGTCACTATCCCCATCTGTGAACTTGGTATTGTTTAACCCTTTGTAGGGTTGTTAGGACTAAACAGTTTACTACTAATGAAGTAGCAGGGATGGGTGCTTCTATTGGTGTCTCCTAAATGCAGAAAGTGGAAATAAGGCAGTCCTTTCTAATACAGGCCTTGAAAAGTGGTGAAACAGAAAAATAGAAGAAATTGGATAGGGCCCCTAAGCAGAAATGTTTAGAAATAGGATTGCGGGTAATTTGGAGGGGGAAATGCAGTTTAAACAGGAAGCTTAGCCAAGCTGTTTACTAACAGACGGTTTTAACTTTTGACAGGGTGCTGACACCTTTCAAGCAAAGGTTAATATTGAAGTGCAGTTGGCTTCTGAACTAGCCATTGCTGCAATTGAAAAAAATGGTGGTGTTGTTACTACAGCCTTCTATGACCCGAGAAGTCTGGGTAAGCTTGCTTGTTCTGTGGCCAGTGTCTTCTTTGCATCTTTGTCTCATATTGCCTGTTCGTTTGCCAGTGTTGTTTTACTGCCTTTGTGATGTTCACACCTGCAGGCCTTGTACAGATGCAGAGTGCAGTTGTTCCTTCTGTTGCTTTTTGCTCTTCAGGTTCTATAGCTTGTTAAGCAGGTGGCACGAGGCTTACACTTTCTTATGCCACAGATTCAGGGCTTGTACTTTCTACTCCTTTCTTGAGTTTTTTTCCTGAATGTGGCTAATGATGATGAGAATTGAGTGATGGAATTTCAATGCTGGACAACTTAAGACACTGTGTAACCTATTACTCTGGGGCTTCACAGCTGGAACAGTTCCACTTTTCAGTCATCCAGGGCTGCTTTTTAATTAGTGAGTCTCAAAAGTTGGTAGTTGATCTACATCTGTCATGCAGATATTATGATAAAAAGAATAAGGCATATGACCAAAAGGTAGTCAGAAGGTGAAAAGCCTCTCTGCTCCTTCTGATCCACATCTGCCTGCCTAGCCTCGCTTCTTGACAGTCTAGTAGGGATGTCAAGTCCAGTATGTGAGTAACATCTCTTTCTTTTTCATCTCACCTTAATCTTGTAATTTCCACTGAAGTTATGACCATCTCTTCTATTTTTTTTTAGCTCCCAAATGGTAATCTTCTGGCTTCTACCTTTATAAATGCCATGAGTTCTGTCTTTAAAGTGGATTCATGGGCCTGGAGAGTTGGCTCAGCATTTCAGAGCACTTACTGCTCTTCAGAGGACCTGAATTTGGATCCCAGCACCCACATGACAACTAACAACTGTATTTGACTCCAGTGCCTATGAGGGCATTGCTCATGGTCTACTTAGGTAGATGCAGGCAAAGCATTCATACACTTTAAAAAAAAATCCTTTAAAAATGTACAATAAGTTGGATTTTCTTTTGAAAGCTTGTAACTGATTTAGCATTTGAGGTTCACTGTAGCCCAGGTTGGCCTGTTTCCTGCTCTACTTTTAGTACTAGTTTCATATTTTATGTTTTAAAACGCAAAAAAATTTTTTTTGTAGTCTCCCTTATATATTTATCTAATTTTGTTTATATATTTTAAAAAATTATTACTTCTATTCCTTTTTCCTTTTGTCACTTGTGTTTTTTAAAATATTTTATTATTTTAAAATTTTATGAGCGTATTGCTTTCATGTATGTAAGTGCTCCCTTGTAATGGAATCCTCGTGGAAGTCAGAGGGGGCATTGGATTCTCCTTGAAACTGGAGTTTTGAATGGTTTTGTTAGCCACTGCTGGGTGCTGGGAATCAAACTGGATCCTCTGCAGGACTAACCAGCACTAAGCCGCCTCTATCCCTATCACTTGTGTTTTTATCCACTATACTTTTAATAGTATTTAGTTGCTATCATATTCATATTTATTATTTTACTCTTTTCTGGTTCTAAATTTGGTAAATATCCATTCTTTTAAAAAATTTTATGCTTCAGGGTGTTTTGCCTGCATGTATGTAAGCCCAGAAGAGGGCATCCATCATCAGGTCCCCTAAAACTAGCTACCATGTGGGTGCTGTGAACCAAACCCAAGTCTTGTGCAAGAGAAGCCAGTTCCCTTAACCACTGAGCCATTTCTCCAGCCCCAGGATGAGATTTCTTATGTGAGGGCATTGTATATCTCTTTTCTTTATTCAAGCTTTCATTTATATATGCCAATGAGGCTTTCATATTTCCTTAACACTTTTTTAATTGCATGCATTTATCTTTGTGTGTGTGTACATTGTGTATGTGTACGTGCCATAATGTGCACGTGGAGGAGGTCAGAGGACAACTTAATGGGATCTGTTCTCTCCTTCCACGTGTGAGTCCAGGTGATTGAATCAGGTGATCAGGCTTTGTGACCAGAACCTTTACCTGCTGAGCCATCTTGGGAGCCCTACATTTTCTTTAAAAAATTTCTTTTAGTTTATTTTTAGTTGTATAATGCATGTGTGTCTCTGTGTGTCACATGAGTGCCAGTGCCCAGGGAGAACAGAGGTATTGATTCCCATGGAGCTAGAGTTATAGGAGTTGTGAGCTGCCTGACCTGGGTGCTGGGAATCAAACTTGGATTCTCTGCAAGAATAGCAGGTTCTCTTAACTGCTGAGCCATCTTTCCAGCCCCTAAATTTTCTTACTGTATAGCCTTTTGAATTTGTTTTTGTTTATTTTTTGAGACTGGGTCTTATATTTAGCACTGGCTGGCCTTGAGCTCACAAAGCACAAAGATCTATCTACCTCTCCCCCCATTAAAGGCATGCACCACCACATCCTGCTAGCCTGTTTTATAAATGACTGACAAGAGTTGCATCAGGGGCTGGAGAGATGGCTCAGCAGTTAAAAGCACTGACTATTTTTGCAGAGGACCCAGGTTCAATTCTCACCACTCGTGGTGGCTAACAAGTATCCTTAACATTGCTTCCCAGGGATCCGACATCCTCATCTGACCTTCTTAGGCATTGCACAACATGGGTGCACATACCTACATGCAGACAGTATACTCATACACATTAAAAAGAAAGTTATATGTATCATGAGTAATTCCTTATTTATTCTGCATTTTGGTATGATTAGTTGGCCAGAAGCCTTTTTTTCTAACCCATTGGAACCTTGAATGGCCTTTTAAAGTGTGTTTAGACCTTAAATGAATTTGGAGTCAGGGTACATAAGGATGGTGACTATGGATTAATCTTTTTAGTAGTGGACGAGGCTTGTCAGACTTGACACTCTCATATGAGTCTTTTTGAGGGGAGTAAGATAGCTTAATTTAAAGTGTTTTTTTTTTTCAAATCTTCCCTTCCTCCCTCCTCTTCCTCTTCCTCCTTCTTTCCTTTCCTCTTTCCGTTTTCTTTTCTTTTCCCCTTCCCCTTCTCTCTTCCCTTACTTCATTCTTCTCTTTCCTTGCTTTTCAAGATGTAAACTGTTACAAGTCCATTGTTTCAGGCTGGCAGGGTGACTTAGCAGGTAAGAGCAGTTGCCGGGCAAGCCTGGCATGGCTTGTGTGTCAGCCCTCTCCCCACCACAAGAATAATAGAATGAATATTGAATGAAAGTTGTTTTTATTTTGATTCCTTAAGCTTGTTTAATTAAAAAGTTCTTTAGGCCTAGAGAGATGGCTCAGCAATTAAGAAGACCTGAGTTCAATTCCCAGCACCCACATGGCAGCTAACAACCAATTATAACTCCAGTTCCAGGGAAATCCAATGCCTTCCTCTGACTTTCTTGAGTATTCTGTGACATGGGTGCATTTACATACATGTAGGCAATACATTCATATATCTAAAATAAAAATAATAAAATATTTTTTAAAGGTCTTGGAATAAACTCAGTAAACTTAAAAATTAATTAAAAATAAAAGTCATTACTTATAGAGCCAGTATTTATCTCTTTATTTAAACTTTTAGAAATTCTGTGCAAACCTATTCCATTCTTTCTGCGTGGACAACCCATTCCAAAACGGATGCTCCCACCTGAAGCTCTGGTGCCATATTACACTGATGCAAAGAACCGTGGATACCTGGCAGATCCTGCTAAGTTTCCTGAAGCAAGACTTGAACTTGCTATGAAGTATGGTTATGTTCTCCCTGATATCACTAAAGATGAACTCTTCAGAATGCTCCGTGCTCGGAAGGATCCGAGGCAGATTTTCTTTGGTCTTGCTCCAGGATGGGTGGTAAATATGCCAGATAAGAAAATTCTCAAGCCTACAGATGAGAATCTCCTGAAGTATTACAGCTCTTGATCTCCTCCTACAGATCAGTACCAGAAGAGGAACCGATATTGTGGGTGTCTGACTTTGCTTCCTGAATGTATAACCCTCCAGGTGTTGGTGTCAGCTGTCACTGTAATCATACTTCGTTTATTTCCACCTAAAATTAAACTACAGCAGCAAGATCTGCATAGAGCAGCGGAGTCCATGTGGGCTGTCTCAAAAATTCAAACTAGTGTCTTTTAAAGATGATTGTGACTGATAAAATATCTTTTGAACATCGTCTTTTTATGATCTTTTATGCCTTGTCCTGTTATTGTTTGAAGTCAGAATGAAGGGCAGATGGAATGAGCTGGATCAATAGGCCTGTTCAGCCGAAAGCAGGTGCCAAAGAGCTGGTGGCTCCTTATCAGTAGCTTTGGGGAAGCTTTGCTACCCACTTTGAGATGCCGTGCTCCAGCCTTGAGAGAGATGGTTGGGATATGACTGTAGCAGCTGCAGTGGCTTCTAAGGAGTGTTGCAACAGTGGGGGTTAGAGAAACAAAGATTCCAAGTGAATTAATTTTCTTTACATTGGTAAGAGTACACAGTGATCAAGCCGTTAACATTTTTTCTTGAAGTGTCTTAATTGATGAAATTTTTTTTATCTCAGACATTGGAGATCTTTGTTTTTCACTCATTTCAAATAATTTTGGAAAACTTGGCCAATGATTATTTGAGCCATTCAGCTAACTAAAAATGAGAAAATCAGATTCAGGTTTTATTTTTTTGTGTGTATGGTGGTTTTTAGATGGGCATTTCCCTTTATGTTGAAGCTGCCCTTGATCTGAGCTCAAGTAATCCTCTTGTTTCGGCTTTTAAAGCAGCTGGGACCACAAGTGTTAAGCCCAACTTAAATTAAGTTAATATGGAAGATTTGGACGTTCATAAGCTTTTCAAAGATATATTCTGCCCAGATCTTACAAAAGCTTAATTTGCCTTGCATGAATAAAAATTTTGTTTTTTTGAAATGTTCTCATGCATCCCAAGCTGCCCTCAAACTTCTGATCCTCCTGCCTTACTGCCTAACTTCTGGAATTACAGACATGAGCTACCATGCCTGACTGAGAAGTAAACATTGATCTTGAACAATTCTTGATAATTCTTCCTCAGTTAAAATAAAGATTCTTGGCTGTCTTAAAATTAAAAAAAATCATGCAATGTATTTCTTATTTATTGACTTTTCAGCTCCTCATTTTGCTGACCTGGGTTTTAGTTTATAAAAGTGTTACATACCCAGAGTGTGATTCAGGTTTTATCTGGGATTGTGTAGTTTGGTTTGGTATAAATTGTTCTGAGAAGCTAGAATCAAGAAGAACCTGAAATTCTCATATTTCCATTGGACGGGCAAAAGTTTAAAAACATATTTTTATTTTTCAGAGATCTCCAAGCGATAGAGTTGATGTGTTTAGTTAAGTTTAGCTCTGCTGATAGGAACTCCAAGTCCTAGTGCCTGAACTAACATCAAGTCCTCACTCACAGATGAGGTACCCAACTTGGCAGCTGCTCTCTGTGAGCCCTGACAGTGAGATCTAAAAAGGGCTAGGCAAGAATTAGCTGGCCTTTCTTAAGGAAGTTATTTGGAAGCTGCCACATAGACACTGGCCGAACCCTGGGATTCTTTTCTGCAGGGGCCAGAAGTCGGTGGCAGCTAGTCTCAGGCGAAGATTCCTGTTACAGTTTGTGAGTAAGTGACTGAACACATTGGACAGCTAACCTGGAGATTCACAGATACTCCCACTGAGCTTCAGCTCAGATGGATTGACTTATGTTAGATGAACAGGAAAGTATAATAGAGTTCTTTAATTCTGTATCTGGAATGTTGGGTTCAGTAACATATAACAATGAGTAGGTTAATCCATCAATTTTTTTTTGAAAAAGTATCAGTGTAGACCAGGCTGGCCTTGAACAGATAGAGATCTGCTGGGATTAAAAGTGTATACCACGATGTCCTGACTTTCATTAATCTGGTCTTTTTGAAGAGGAATGGTTATAACACTCTGGAAACCATCTAAGGAAGCCTTTACTTTTTGTGTCTGCTTGAAAACCATGAAACCACCTTACACTAACAGTGTGAGGTGTTTAGAATGTTGCTTTTGAATATAATGTGAGGAGAAAGAGGTAATAAGGTGCAAAGAAGAAAGAATTGTAAAGAAGGCCAAGGTGGAAACGAAACATGCTTAGTAACTGTTGACAGTTTCCAAGGTTAAGAATTGATTACATTTTATTCCTTTTTATGTTATGGCTCAGGAAAATCTTCGAAAACTGTATCAGAACTAAAGTTGCTGTTTGTTTTGAAAATTATGTAATATTGAAGGTTTTTGATTTTCTGAGACAGGGTCTCATTCTGTCGCTCAGGTTAGCCTCGAACTTGCTGTATAGTGGAGGATAACCTTGAACAGTAGTTCTTCCGGTCTCTGCCTCCCTAGTGCCGGGTTTATGCCAGCAGGCACAATTTTAAGAGAACCAGGAGTCCGTATTCTTTTACTGTTGCCTGACCTACTTCTCAGAGGTACCTGAACCAGCTTTCTTTGTTTTTCCCACAAATAGTACATTTTTTTAATTAAAAAAAAATTTTTAAATCTTATATGTATGAGTGTTTTGCCTACTTGTATATGTCCATCACATGCAGGCAATGCCCACGGAGGCCAGAGAAGGGTTCAGATCCCCTAGAACTAGAGTTACAGACAGGTGTGACCATCATGTGAGTGCTGGGAACTGAACCTCAGTCCTCTCTTAGAGCTGAATGTGCTCTTACCTGCTGAGCCATCTCTTCTGCTCTAATTTTGTTTGGGTAAAAAGGACAGATTAGACTGTGTATATTGTTGAGAGTTCGCTTACTACATCAGGTGTATTTCATTGACTTTTGGTGTTAAGTCCAGGCCTTGTGAACACTGAGCATGCACTTTGCTGCTGAGCTGCACCCTCAGCCCTATAGCAAGTGTGTTTTAAATATGCATTTTCTGAATGATTTACTGTTAGGGTGTTTTAACTGAACTCCTTTTGTCTTAAATCATTTAAAATGGGATGCATTAGACAAATGACTTCACCTTTCTTAGACTGAAATGCAGCACCATTCTTTGTAAAACACCAGCATAGTATAAAATGAACTCTTAAAAATCTCTCTAACCTGTCTTTACAGTTTTAGAGGTTGAACCCAGGACTTGACTCATATTAGGCAAGCACTGTGTGACCAACCCCTGAGCTGTAACTGAAGCTCCAGTTGAAACACTTTAGTGATACAGATGCTGACTTGATCCCAGGAGAACTTCTTTGCCTTCAGCCTATTGCTTAGAAATGAATTTCCTTAAATTTAAACATATCCTGTACTGTAACTGGGTATGAAGTGTGGAAACAACCCTCAAAGTTCCAGTTTGATGTGCTATGGTCCTAGGTAAGATACTGCCTTGCCTGACTGGGCTGCAGGTTTTCCTTTTGTGATGTAATTTACAACTGCGCTTCTGAAGAGACTGGCTCTGCCTCTACTGGAAAAGCTCTTCACGGGAAGTGAGGGAGGAAATTAGTCACCTACGGGGGGACTGCACACACTGCAGCTTTCCGTCTCAGAATGTATTTTGATTTTAGGGTCCTTGGACTCCTTTCCCCCATCCCTCCAAGAATGACTAACTGCCCTCACAGCGGCCATAGAAGGACAAGAGTCAAACACATGGCTTTCTTAATTGTGGTTGTCTGTGGAAGGAAATCAGGATAGAATGATAAAGGAAGAATGAAAACAGGAAACAGATGTCTGCCATGTGTAATGCTGGCCGGTATTTATTTGTGAGTGTGGACTTAGTCACAAACATCTGTATCCTGGTTGTGATACTGTAATCTACAGCTCATTCACCACCAAAACTGCATTCCGTACCATCTGTTTAGTAGGTGTGCTAACTGCTGTAAAGCAGGGGACACCAGTTTGAAACAATTCTGGGCTGTTAAGTATGGTCACACTGTGATCCTAAGGATTGGAAGAGGATCACTTTAAAAGTTCACATCACCTGAAAATCTAAAAGCAGTAGGCTTCAGTTTAGATCTTAGTCCTTTCTTGGCATGTGACTTCAGCTCCTCTCAGTATATGTGGCTTCTGGTGCCCAGAGCCATAAACCTTTGAGGTAATTTGTGTTTTAAAATGATTTTTAGGCCTGGTGTGGTGGTGCATGCCTTTAATTCCAGTACTCAGGAGACAAAGGCAGGTGGATGTTTATGAGTTTGAGGCCATCCTGGTTTACATAGTGAGACCCTGTCTCAAAAAAAAAAACAAAAAATAAAAGTAAATAAAAATATTTCTAGGGCCTGAAGAGATGGCTCAGCAGCTAAGAGCACTGATTACTTTTGCAGAGTACCTGGATTTGGTTCCCAGCACCCACATGGCAGCTAACAACTGTCCTTAACTCTACTTCCAGGGGATTTGATGCCCTTTTCTGGTCTCTGCAGTCAGTGCATGTTTGTGGTATATTTAACTACATGCAGGCAAAACATTCATACACATAAAATTAAAAACAGAACAATAACAACAAAAGATTTCTAGGGTTCGGAAGACTGTTCAATGAGAAAAGTGCTTGCTGCAGAAGCACGAGAACCTGAGTCATTTCCAGAACCCATGCAGACCACATAAAAGGTGGGCACAGTGGTGCATACCTGTAGCCCCAACACTGGGTGTGGGAGTGGTAGAGCCAGACGGATCCCTGGGGGCTCACTAGCCAGCCATTCTAGCCAAATGAGTGAGCTTCAGGTTCAGTAGGAGGTTACTGGATGGCTTCAGTTGTCGTCTTGACACATCTGAATAGAGAGAACCTCAGTTGGGGAATTGCCTCTATTGGACTGGCCTGCGGCCATGGGGGGGGGCATTTTCTTAATTGGTGAGTGATATGGGAGGGATCAGCCCACTGTGGGCAGTGTCACCCCTGGGCAATTGGTCCTGCGTTGTATATGAGATCAGGCTGAGCACAGGCCAGGGGAGCAGTCCAGAAAGCAACTTTCCTTCATGGTCTGTGCTTCAACCTCTGCGCTCCAGGTTCCTGCCCTCCCTTGATGATGGACTGTGAGCTGTAAGCCAAATAAACCAAAGTTGGTTTTGGTCAGTGCTTTTATCACAATAGAAAGTAACTAGAACAGAGACTTTATCTCAAAAAAATAGGGTAGAGAATCCATTGAGGAAAGACACCGGACATCAACCTTTGGGCTCCATGTGTGTGCATGGGTGCTCACCACCATGCCCCCACCACTATGTGCGCATATCTGCATATGTCACACACATACCTAAACTCCCTAGAGAGAAAAATTGCTGTAGATTCCTCTCTCGTTTCTGGGCCTTCTTTTTGTCAATGTGCTGTCACTCTCTGTCTTTGGAAGATGGGGTGCTCTTCTGTAGGATAGAAAGTGTCAGATGGGAGCAGCGTCACTCAGGTTACTTTGGGTAGAGGAACGGTGGCTCTGATGATAGCACCATATTGACCATCTGGATGCCTTGCCGCAGACTGGCCACGGCACAGGAGCAGATCTTCCCATATTACCGTGTGGACTCTCAGAGCTGTCTGAATACTTTACTGGGCTCAAAGCAAGACTAGATGTGTAAGCTTGGCATGCTCTTGACTCTCTGTGCCTAGTTTCACATCAGAGAAATGGAGGATAATAATATACATTTGGTTGTTGTGAGGACTCAAAGAGGTCTTGTACAAAATACTCTGATTTAAGAAATAAAGTAAGTTAAAATTCTTTTTTCTTACTTTATGTGTTGTGTTTTGCCTGAATGTATGTAAGTACACCTGTGCGTGCAATGCCCACAGAGGCCAGAAGAAGGTCAGCAGATACCCTGGAACTGGAGCTCTGGACAGTTGTTAGCCACCATGAAGGTGCTGGGAACCAAACCTGGGAATTCTAGGAGCAGTGCTCTTAGCTGCTGAGCCATCTCTCCAGTCCCAAGAAGTCTCTAAGTTATGGAGCACAGTACCCAACTCTGAGGCATCCGGGAGCCAGCGTCTTTAGCGTCTTCTGTGGTGTTTATGTCGCAGTCATCCTGTGGATGCTGCTGCTTTTCTCCTTAAGATTTTCATGCAGTCTGTGCTTAGTCCTCTGTAACTATGCTAGAATCTCACTGATGGGAAGTGCATGCTAGACTTTATTATTTTTAGCAGGAGCTGAAAATACATTTTGAAGAGACAGCACAGCAGCCTCCCAGAACCTGAGGATAAAGTTGAATTTCTGACTTAGTTACTATTTGCTTTGCAAAACCTTCAGGACCCATTCTTTTCTTTTTCTTCCTTTCGATCTTTCCCTCCCTCCCTCCCTTCCTTCCTCCTTCCCTCCCTCCCTCCTTCCTTTCTTGCTTTCTTTTTAAAAATCAAAGGCTCATGGTGGCCTTTAATCTCAGCACTGAGAGGCAGAAGCAGGGGGATTTCTGTGAGTTCAAGGCCAGTCTGGTCTGCACAGCGAGTTCCAGGACAGCTGGGGCTACAGGGAGACCCTGTCTCAAAAAAACAAGAACAACAAAACAATTCTATTTGTATGAGAGTATTGCCTGAATGATGTAAGAAGTGCACCTATGTTATGCAGTGCCCAAGGAGGTCAGAAGAGGGTGCCAGATCCCCTGGAATTGGAATTACAGGTGATTGTTAAGCTGCCATGTGGGTGCTGGCAATCGAACCCAGGTCCTCTGCAAGGGTAGCCAGTGCTTTGAACCTCTGAGCTATCTTTCCAGCCCCCTTCCTCCCTTTTTGTTTTGAGTTAGGGTCCACTGTGTAGCCCTAACTGGAACTCACTAATAGACCACTAATCTGCCCTTGAATTCAGAGATCCATCTACCTCTGCCTCCCAGTTGCTGTTTTTTGTTTTTTAAACATTTGTGTGGAGTGTGTGTGTGTATGTGTGTGTACATGTGAGCCATAGCATACATATGTGGTCAACTTGTGTGAGTTGATTCTCTTTCACCACGTGTGCTTTGGATATTGAACTCAAGTTGTCAGACTTAGTGGCAAGTGCTTTTACCTGCTGAGCTGTCTGACTAGCCTCCCACCCCCACCCCATTAATTTCCAAAATACCTTGTCTGTCTGGAGAAGATACTGAAATCCAGAGAAATGTTTTAAAATAAGATTTTCAGATCTAGAGCTACAAAAAGGAAGATAAAAGAATGTTGATCATTTAATATTTTAACAATAAAAAACTGTTCTATTCTCTCTATATGTCTGTATAGCTGATTTTTAAAAATTTTCACCAACTAAGATTCATGTGTCTGTAAAGATAGATTTCTAAGTAGTTTAAGTTTCTCATTTGCCTATGCACATCTGTTCGAATTTACCTTCGATTGCTGTGACAACTGCAGTGACAAACACTGACCAGTACTAACATGGGGAGGCAAACATTAATTTGGCTCACATCTCCTGGGTCACAGTTCATCACTGAGGGAGCCCAAGGTAGTAACTCAGAGCAGGAATCTAGGGGCAAGAGCTGAAGCACAGGCCATGAAGGAACACTGCTTACTGGCTTCCTCCCCTGGCCTGTGCTCAACCTGCTTTCTTATACAATACAGAACAAACTACCCAAGGGTGGCACCACCCAGAGTGGACTGGGCCCTCCCACATCACTCAACAATCAAGAAAATACCCCATAGATATGGCCACAGGGTAGTCCAACAGAGGCAATTTCCCAGTTGAGGTTCCCTGGGTGTGTCAAGTTGACAAGCAAAGCTATCCAGCACAGCCTCTAAATACTGTTTAAAGGGTGTATACATAAAAAATCATGTCTAAGACATGCAGTAAGAAAAACAAACAACCTTTATGGGTCAAGGAGATGGCTTGGTGGGTTAAGGCCACTTGCCATGCAAGCATGAGGACCTGAGCTTGAGTACCCAGCACCCAGGTAGGAAGCCAGACACGGCTCTGCACTTCTGTAAGTCCAGCACTGTGAAGGGTGGATTGAGGAGCATCTCTGAAGCTGGTTGTCCACAGAGCTCCGGGGTCTGCAAGAAGAAGAGAAATCAGTCTCAAGTGGATAAGGTGGATAGTAACCGATCAGTAGACTAGGCATCCTCGTTTGGTCCCCCCATGTGTGCACGTGGGTATAGGTACCCTCAGACACCCTACCCCCAAACCATTGATTTTTCCTTTGTAAAGAAGTTTAATTTTTTTATTTTCAGTAGTGAAAAAAAATTTAAAGCATTGTAGAACGTAGACTAGTAGAATTAAAGTTTATAAAAGATACTATAGTCAAGTGAGGTAACACACACCTATAATTGCAACATAAGGCCGAGGCAGGAGGATCCCAGGTTTGAGGCCAGCCTGGGCTGTGTAGCAAGATCATATCTCAAAACAAACAAACACCACAAGTTGAAACAGTGTTTCTTGATTTCTTCGGATGCTACAAGGATTATTCTGATAATTGATTCACAACAGCCTTAAATCCAGATCTAGAAATTCTCACATCTCCAATTCTCATTTTATGTATGAGGAAACTGAACTACACTTTCTGGGGGTGACAGGCAGAGTGGACAGAGCATACATGTAACATTAAGTTCAGTCTCGCATGTGCCCTTCAGTGAGATGATGGGTACCGAAAATAACATCTGCCTAACATCTGCCTAGGATCAGGCTTTTCATGTACTTTGGTGGAAGAACCTGGTAGGTAGCACTGCTCTTAATGATAAAAGTACCTGTGATTTTGCTGACTCTCTTTGTAAGAAAAGAATACTTGCTCATTAACCGAAGTCAATAAGGAACAATCTGTGCTGTGTCATTATCTCCATATCCACATGACTTTGGCCATTTCTCTGCCATTGCCCTCTGCTTCTTGCCTGTCTGCTGACCTTTTGCCAAACTTTCTTCTGGATCCTTATTCCATTATACATCTTTAAAGAGGTTCTGTTTCGTTGGCCTGGCTAAGGCCCGTGGAACCCCAGTCAATGCTGATATCCTTTCATTTTAAAATGATCGCTTTATTGAGGTATGATTTACGCTACTTTTTGAATTCTAAATGTCTTCCCAAAGGCCGGAAAGCTAAAGGCTGAGTCATTGGCCTTGTGGGCCCTGTGGAAAAATGGTTGAACCTTTAGGCAGCAGGAAAATGTGGAAGGAAGTTAACTTGTTGGGGGTGTGCCTTGAAGGGGAAATTGGGACCCAGCACCTTTCTGTCTCTTAGGTTCCTGAGTGCCATAATGTGAACATCTTTGCTGCACTGTGCTGCCGTGATGGTCTGCCTCTCCACAGGCCCTAAGTCATGGGGCTAAGCAAGCATGGACTAAAGTTCCTGAAACCATGATCCAAAATAAACCATTTTTTTCCTTTTAAGTTGATTTAATTCTCAGGTATATTTTTACAGCAATAAAAAGTTAACTGATGCAACTTGCATGTAGTAAAGATGTTTAGGTACAAGACCGAACTGTGACAAATTTATAGTTGTGTAATTATTACCTCCACAATAAAGACAGATCATTTCTGTCAAATCCAGAGTTGCCTGTAGCATCTGTACTGTCAATTCCTCCTCTGAATCTCAGTACGTGGCAATAACCTCTCTGTTTTTCCCCATTTTAATTGACTTTTTGTGCACTTCATACATACATCTCAGTCCTACATAGCCCCTCCTCCCGGTCTGTACCCTCCATAGGTCCCTCTTCCCCACCAGCAGATTTCATGCATTTTGTCATATGTGTTAAGGCCTCTCAAGTCAAGTCTGTGTTCCAGGATGTCCCTCTGTGTGACTTCATCCACTGGAGCCTGGTCAGCCTATCCAGTGTCACTCTCTTAAAGAACACCAACTCTAGAAGTTTGTTCCTTCCATCAAATGGGTCCCCGGATCAAATTCAGGTCAGCAGGCAAAACACATTTGCCTACGGACCATCTCACTGTCCTGACTTCCAGTTTTTTGTGATTGTTGATCAAGAGACTATCATCATAGACAATTTCAGTTTTATCCATGTTGATGTGTATATAGCAATACATTCCTTTTTATTTATGGACATATGTTCCAGTAAGCAATTCATTTCTTCTGTTGATAAATAATTGTGTAATGTATAGTCTTTGTCCACTACAAGGAAAGTTGCTTTAAACTTTCTTCACTAGTCTTTTTAGTTACATTTGTTTTTCTTTCTCATGGATAAATGGTAAAGAACGAAATGTCTGGATCACAAGCCAAACTGTTCCTAAGGTAGCTGTGTCATTTTATATCTCACCAACATATGAGAGATCTGTGCTTCCAGATCCGTTATAGTGCTGGGCTGTGCTCAGTTCCAACCATTGTGATAGGTACGCTGTAATACTTGTCTTTTCATAGCTCCAATTTGTTTGTCTTTTCTTACTAGTGATCTAACATTTACTTAAAACTTTTTGATATTTAAGGACTGGTTCAGTGGTTAAGAGCACTGGCTGCTCCTGCAGAGGACCTGGTTTTGAATCCTAGCACCCACATGGCAGCTAACAATCACCTGTAACTCCAGTTCCAGAGGATCTGGCACCCAGTTTATGTGGTGCTGAGGGTCAGACCCAGGACTTCCTCATGTTAAGCAAGCACTGTACGAACTAAACTATGCCCAAACTCCTATTTATTTATTCTTAAATGATCTTTGGTAATTTGTACCTTGTCATGAAGGGGGTCCTTACCATCATTGAGTTCACAGGTATGAAGCTACCATCCTTTGTCGTTCCTTAGTTTTGTGGACTCTGTAGAGATGTCTTTTTCTAACTCTAATAATAATTGCATCCTCTCTCCCATTTTCTTTTAAAAGTTCCCAGTGAAGATTTATCAAGTTTTTGATCTTCTCAAAGAGCCAGTCTTCTACTTCACTGACTTGTTTTCTTCAGTGTCTGTACTTTTCTTTCATTTCTGCTGCTTATAGCTCTCTTTTCTTTTCTTTTTTGAAGTGTTTTTCCTTCACATTAAATCCTAGATTGTTTGTTTCAAAGATGAACCGTGATCCTCATGGTGGGCTTATTGGTAAGATTTATGGTAGTGAGGATAGGCGCCCGGGTCTCCAAATGTTTGGATTCTCAGTGGCAGGGTTAGTTACCAGCAAGGGTCCAGTTGTAGTGGATGAAGATGCTTGGATCTCCTTCTTTGAAGCCTTGTCTATGTATTTCTGGTAACAGACCATCAGGGCTTTGGAGATGCACTGTCAGATAGCAGAAGTTTGGGCTGCCCTTTATACAAACCTGAATGTCCACACCAGAAAACCGATGCTTGTCTAAAAGCAGAACCAGCTCCCGTAACTTCTACTGCCGTGTGCCTGGCTCCGTCTTGTCCAGTGGACTAAACAGGCTGCAGCTATGGGGGTCTTCTTGCATTCAGAGACCTGTAGACACTGCAACAGACCCTTTGACCACGTAGCTGCAAGCTACTCACCATGGGGCACTACCCTGGAAAAGGGTCTAGTGTATTTTTGTTTGTGTGTGCATGTGCTTGTGTGTGCACATGTGAAGGCCAGCGGATGATGACGGGTGACTCCTTCCATTAGTCTATATATTTTGAGATAGGCTTTCACACTGAATCTGGCGCTTACTGATTGGCTTGACTGGCTGGCCAGCAAGCTCCAGGGATCCATCTGTTTCTGGACCCTCACCCCAGCTCTAGGGTTACAGATGTCCGCTGCTTCACTTGGCTCATCTATGGGTTCTGGGGATCCAACCTCTGATCCTCATACTTGTACAGCAAGCATTCTACTGACTGAGCCATCTCCCATCCCTGTACACACAAATAAGATATTTTCAGTATATAAAGATAGAGTTTCCTGTAGGTCAGGCTGGCCTTGATCTTACCAGGCAGCTGGGGATGATCTTAAATTTCTGATTTGCCTCTCTACAGCCCAAGTGCTGTAGATTGTAGCTATGTCCAACACACCTAGCAAGCAAGATTTTCAGAATCTAGCTAAGTGCCAAAAACCACGGAACAGTGATAAGGAAATGCGCCTGGTGAAGACGTGGGGTCACTTGAGAGTCTGTCAGTCCTAGTATAATTGACATTCTGGTATAGTTTTGGCTATTTTTTTAAAAGTGACATCGTCTGGCGTCGAGTGACTACCTTCCTCTTCGTCTGTCTGGAGTCCTGACTTCCGTCCTTCCTTTCCCTCAGAGAATGTCCACCTTCTAGACTAACCTCAACCCACTCAGGGAGCCACTTGGTTTCATCAAGGTCTTCCAGTGGGTTGCTTCCATCTTTGCTTTCACCACTTGCGGCCGTTTCAAGGAAAAACTAGAAATTCATGTGAGTTGTCCTAGAGTTACTGACAATAAAATGATTACAGCTACTTTTGGTTATCCATTCAGGTTGAATCGGGCATTATTTCAGTCACCTTCAAGTGTAAATGTGTGTGATGTGAACTGGGAAAGTCCTGGCTTCATAGATTACTTTTCTTCTGCATAATTCTGTGTCACCTTTGTAGTCCTTGGGTTCTTGCACCTCAAGAACTTGCTGCCTTCCTGCTTTCTGTTGGTCACACAAACTTCTTCCAGGGTAGGTGTAAACTTCCTATGACTGAGTTTATTGCTAACTCTTATTGCCATTTTTTGTGGTTGGTGAGTACCTCAGCCTGTGCTAAAGCTCTTAGAGATATTAAAGTCACTACCAGACACAAACTTGTTCAGGAACTTGAATCTTGCAAGCTATGAGAGTCCTGTCACTTGGCTCTGTGACTAGTATGGGATCCCTAAATGTATCTGCATTCTTTAACTTTCTGAATATGATACTCTGAGGAGGAAATGCTTGGTTTGTGCATAAGGAAACCAGCTTACATAGTCCATCAAATACTTCCGCTTCCCAGAGCCGAGGAGGTATTCCACCTCCTTCTGGAATATAATTAGCGGGAGAACTGCACTGTGTGAGTGTGTGTCTGTACTATCCTGCTGCCATCATCTTGAGAAGCACTATTGTTTCTAATAAAAAATAACAGCTTTTTCAATAAATTGGCATTAAGATTTTGCAGCTTTTCTACATAAAACTTGTGCCTTTTCTAGAAATTTAAGATGTAAATGCATCTTTACATGTAAAATTGAAAGTTCACAAACCTTTTATGAGATGATAACTTTAAAGATATTTATTATTTTTATTTTATGTGTATGAGTATATTGCCTGCATGTAAGCGCACTCATGTCATGCAATGCCTGAGGAGTTCAGAGAGGGCATCAGATTCCCTGAAACTGGAGTTGTGAATGGTTGTTAGCCGCCATGTGAGTGCGGGAAATCAAACCCAGATCCTCTGTAGGAGCAGTCAGTGCTCTTAATCTATGAGTGAGATGATAGTTATTTTTAAGTGAACAATGATTCATTAAGAAGTTGTTTGCCTTCTAAAGTGTTTATACCTTAAACTTTAACTTAAACCTTCAGTCAGAAAAGAATTATGTCATATCATAGGAAGAAAGTGTTTGTAGTATATATATTACTGTAGATATGTACAGATCATAAACCTAAGACCTGTCTTGGTTTAAGAAAACCTTGATTACATAAATCATATTTTAAAAAATATTCAGTGCAAATTTTGATCAAAATACTGCTCATGTTTAAAATTTTTAATTGTAAAGACTGGGCTTATGTTTTGTTTCTGTTTTCCTAAATGACCTGCTGTGCTTACTAGGTGGACTAAAATTGTGTTAGGAGCACAAACTTGAAAATTTCTAAGAAATATGTAGTTGATTTCCTACTTCTGTTACATGAGGCATACACTTCCTTTATTACTGGTGGGTCATAGGCTTGCTGTATCTGTAGAAAACCTGGTTTAGATGGCTGCTTATGGACATGGGCATTCTCAGTCTTGCTTGTTTGATATCCTTTGTTGCACATGCCATGTTAGTGCATGTTGAGACCCAGTCTCCTTGCAAATAGAGAAAAGTTGTCTACCTTTTTCTGCAGACCCTATTTAAAGGGTTAATAAAAATTTAGGTTGTCTTTTATTTTTGAAACATTTAACATTTAGTCAATGAAGTTGTCCTTTTTTGAGTTTAGCATTGATGTTGTGAAAGTAAATGCAATTCAGACTTCATGTTTCTTAATATTCACAAAAGGTTGATTTAGGAATTATGCTCATAAAGAAACCTAAGTAAGCTATATTATGGATGCACTGTCTTTATACACATTTGAGTTTATCTGGAATACAGTGCTTATTCATATATGCTTCCTAATCTTTTTGTTGTACAGGGATCCAGACTTCCTATTCTTATAAGATGATGTTTATGTGTAAAGCACCTCTGCAATATTACATTACTTTTATTGCTTTTTATCATGGCTGAGAGTGTCGATATGGAAATGTATGTTTTGTGTGACAAATAATGAAGAAGTTAAAAAGAAAAAAATGATATCATTCATATAATGTAAAATTCACACTTTTAAGGTATGTAATTCCATGGGTTGTGAATTTGCAGATATGTACAGTACTGATTTATATTTTATCACCCTAGGATGAAAACCCCCTGTTCATTTGCTCTCCATTCTGCCTCCCCCAGCTGCTTGCCTTCCATGGATTTACCTAAGCTGAGCCTTTCATATAAATAGAATCAGACAATTGAGCCTTTGGTGTTTGACGTCTCTCACTTACCGTAATGTACACCAGTTTTTTTTTTTTTTTTTTTTCTTTTCTTGTCTCTCCTCACTGCCCCCTATTTTGTAGAGTCTTATGAGGCCGGCCTCAAACTACAGTCCTCCTGCCTCAGTCTCCAGTGTGCTGAGATTGCAGGCATGCATTGCCTACCTTTCCTGTTTCTTTTTCCTGGTGCTTGGGATCAAACTCAGGGTCTTGTGCCTGTTAGACCGTCTGTCGGCCCCTGAGCTCCATTTCCAGCCTACAGCAGTGTGACTGCTCCTCCTCCTCCTCTCCTTCACCCCAGTAATATTCCATTGTGTTGAATGTATATTTATTCACCAATTGATGGTGATGTGGGTTGTTTCCATGGTTCTGGTTGTTATGAATAATGCAACTGTGAATACATATGCAGAAGTCTTCACATGGACATATGTTTTTATTTTTCCTGGGTAGATCCTGAGTCATATGGCAAATTTATGTTTAATTTTAAAGAAATCGCCAAGTTGTTTCTCAAAGTAGCTGTGCTATGTTCTACCTGCACTAGTAACGAATATTTCTGTTCCTCTACGCCACTGCTAACATTTGTTACTCGTCTATCTTTTTATAATCAAAGGATACCACTGCCGCGGCCCGCTGGCCTTAGTAGAGCACGAGTCCTCAGAAACCTGGGGTGAAAGAGACAAGAGGGAACAGGGAGGGAAAACGGAGGACCGACAAGACAATCTCCTGATCAAATCGGCAAATCTTTATTCTTTTAGGTGGTATATATAACTTGGAGGAGTCAGGCACCCATACAGGAATATGGTGATTAACAGAGACAAAGGCCTATCATAAGGCTATGAATATCAGAAGACATTAGGAAATGAGGCAGGGGCTAAGTGGGGCATGGACTAAGGTTGCTAGGATACAAATTACAGGAAGAACCAGGAACTGAGTCCATGTGTAGCCCAGGGCAGCTACAGGTAGGGGGGCTTGTTTGCTAGACAATAAGAGGCACTTAAGAGACTCCAGCCCAACCTAATTTGTGTCAACAGGTGTCAGGATGTTTTGCATTGAGTCACAAGATGTCACATGTTCAGAAGGGCAAGACAGAGGTCACTTGGTCTCCAACATACCACTGTGGTTCTAATTTGTGTTTTTGTAATAGTGTTATTGAACAGCTTTTTATCATCTTATTGGCTGTTTGTATGCAACACTCCTCAGTTTATTCTATGTGAAAAAATAATGTGCTAATTGCTACCATGTTAACAGAGTGTCAGGCCATGCTAAATGAGCACTCTACCACAGGCATGACCCTCTTGGCCTAATTGCTACAATTTTGAACACACACACACACACACACACACACACACACACACACACACACACACCCTGGACAGTTTAAAGCTATTTTTTACATTTATTGTGAGTATATGTATTTGGGGTTGGCTGTGTGTGCATGCACACCTATAACATGGCACATGTAGAGATCAGAGAACAACCTGCAGAAATTAATTCTCTCTTTCCAGCATGTGTCTTGAGGACTGTACATAAGTGGTCAGGTGTGGTGGCCATGTGCCTTCATCTGCTCAGCCATCTTGCCAGCCTATCAAGCAGTTTTTTAATATTTTATATGTACATTTCACTTACCTTACCAGAACTTTCTTTGTATCCCAATCTAATGGATGAAAAATTGAGGCATAGAGAACTTGATTGCTAAGGATATATAACTGGGAGTATTTGTAAGAAAGATCCAAACCTAGATAGATTTCCAGAGACACTATTGTTAGACATGGTAGAATATATTCATTATAAAATTTACTGTTTGAATATATATATATATATATATATATATATATATATATAGAGAGAGAGAGAGAGAGAGAGAGGTTTTGAATGTTCATCTTGTATATTAAGTACATTCACAATGTTATATAACAATCATCATTATCCATTGCTAGAACTTTTTTTTATGATCCCAAACTAAAATTCTATACCCATTAAACAATAATTCTCCATTTTGGAATGTTATAGATTAGATCTTACATGTTCCCCAAAAGGCCCTGAATTAAAGACCTACTCCCCAGACGGACACTATTGGGATATAGTAGAAATGGCATTTAGGGGAGGTCTTCTTTGCTTGAAGGGGAGATGGGGCCCTCGCCCTTCTTCCTGTCTTATCGCTTCCAGCCACAAGGTGAATGGTTTCATTCTGCTACACTCTTCTACCATAATACACTTCCTGAGATCAGACCCCAAAGCCATGGGGTCAACCACTGAGCTAAATGAACCTTCTCTCTATATGTTGATTAACTTAGGTGTTTGTTGCAGTAAAAGAAAGCTGAAAACACAGCGGCCTTAAGTTCATCATGCACACTGCATACCTTCTCAGTGTTGTGCAATAACCACCCTCTTTTTTTTTTTAATCTTTTTTAACAGGATCTCATGTACCTGAGGCTGGTCTGGGACTCTCTTATGTAGCCAAGGCTAACCTTGAGCCTCTGATCTTTCTGCCTCTGCCTTCTGAGGGCTGGGATTGCAGATGTGTGCTACCATACCCAGTTTGGTATGGTGCTGGGGATCAAACCCAAGGCTTAATGCGTGCTAGGCAAGTGAGCTTCATGCATGCTAGGCAAGTGGACTTCATGCATGCTAGGCAAGTGGGCTTCATGTGTGCTAGGTAAGTTTTCGTAATTTTTCATGATCTGAAACTGAAGAGCTACTGAAGAAATAACTCCACTTTGCCCTCTGCCCCCAACCTTTGGTAGCAGCCATGTCTGTGAATTTGCTATTGATAGATCTCAGTGAGATCATACAATATGTCTCCTTTTGTTTCTGGCTTACTTTACTCAGCACGCTTTCAAGAGTCATCTATGTTGCAGAACGTACCAAAATTTATTTTCTCTTCTCTTCCTCCTCCCTTTCTTCTTTTTGGTTTTCTTGAGACAGGGTCTCACTATGTAGCTCAAGATAGCTTGGAACTCACTGTATAGAGAAGACTAGCCTTGAACTCATGGAACTCTTCCTGACTCAACTCCCCAGTGCTAAAATGATAGGCATGTGCTACTATGCCTGGCCCAAGATTTTGTTTTTTATGTTTTATTTATATTATTTTTATTCTATGTGCATGAATATATTGCCTGCATGTGTGTAAATGTACCCATGCCATACAATGCCAGAGGAAGTCAGAAGAAGGCATTTGATTCTCTGGAACTGGAGCTATTGATGGTTGTTAGCCACTATGTGGGTGTTGGGAATTGAACCCAGGTCCTCTGCAAGAGCAGCCAGTGCTTTTAACCACTGAGCCATCTCTCCAGCCCCTTACTTATTAATTTTCGATAGTGTTGAGTGGTATAAGTACATTCACATTACTATGAAATAAATCTTCAAAACCTTCTCATCTTGCAAGTTGAAGTTCTTTACCCTTTAATAAAAATTTCCTATTTCTTTCTTTCCCAGCCTTTGGCTACAAGCATTCCATACGTATTCTGTTTCTATGAGCTTAACTGCCCCATATTCCTTACATAAGTGGACCCACGCACATCTGTCCTTGTGACTGGTTTAATTAACGTAATGTCTCAGCAACATTTATTGCAAACAATATTCTGTTTTCATTGAATATTCTGGTATTTGGTTACAAAAACCAACTGATTGCAAATGTAAGGCTTTATTTCTGAACCTTCAGTTCTATTCCACACAACTTCATACCAGTACCTGCCATACAATCCCGATTATTGTAGATTGTAGTAAATATCAAAACTGAGCAATTCTAATTTGCTTTATTCTTTAAATTTGTGTGTGTGTGCCTTTGTGTATGTGGTGTATGCTTGTGTGTGCATGTGTTTGTGTGGGTGCACATGCCAATTAGCCATCTGGCGTCTCCATCCAGAGCTCTCTGTCTTATTCCTTCCCTGTTTTTCAGCTAGGGATTGGGTTACAAGTGCCAGTGATTCTCATCTCTGCCCCGCAGACAGTGAGCATGTTGGCTTTTTGTTTTGAGACTGGGTTTCCCGGTTGCCCCAGCAGGCCCGGAACTTGCTATGTGACCAAGCTGTCCTCAGCCTCACAGAGCTCCATCTGCCTCTGCCTCCATAGTGCTGGGATGAGTGATGTGTACCACCACACCCAGCTTTTCTTTTTAATCTAAGCTCAGATCTTCATGCTCATGCAGCAAATGCCAGTGCCCACCGAGCCGTCTCCCAGCCCCATCACTGATTGTTTCGTAAAGGTGGTGTTTGTTACGGTTCAAATGATGTATGTCTCCCTAGGGTGTTGAAGGTGTGGACCTTAGGAAGGGACTGGATCCCGAGGGCTCTCCCCTGATCAGGGCACCAGTCCCTTAATTTTATAATATGATAGCCCTACTGGGAGAGGTGTGGACAGGAGACGGCACCTAGTGGGAAGCTGTGGGTCATAAGGGGTTGCCTTGGAAAGGTTTTCCTTATCGCCGTTGTCTTCCTGCCTCTTCCTGGCTGCTGTGAGGTGAGCCACTTCACTTTGCCTTGGCCTTGTGTGCTGATGGTCTGCCTAACCAAGTGCCAGAAACACAGGAGCCAGCCATCGGTGGACTGAAACCTCGGTAACTTGGAGCCACAGTCAACACTTCCTCTCATAAGATGTCTTTTGTATGGCAACAAACACTCGCACAAAGATGGGTTTGACTTCTGGGCTCTTTCATTTCCTTAGAAATTTAGAATCAATTTGTTTCTACAAAAAGGGCAGTTTGAATTTTGCTAGGAATTTCATTAAACTCACATATCAATTTGGGGAATGTTCACATCTAAAAATACATTTTATTCATTATTTTACGTGTATGAATGTATTGCATGTATGTAAGTGCATCTGTGTTGTGCATTGCCTCCAGAGGTCAAAAGAGGGCATCGGATTCCCCTGGACCTGAGTTATGGACGTTTGTTAGCTGCTATGTGTGTGCTGGGAATTGAACTTGGGTCCTCTGCAAGAGCAGCGAGTGTACTTAACCACTGAGGCCAACTCTCTAGCTCTGGAATGTTCACATTTTAACAGTATTAAATCATCCATAAATAAGGGATGCTTTATTTACTTCTTTTAAATTTTCTTTTTTTCTGTTTTAAAATTGCTTTACATTTATTTATTAATTATTGTGTGTATGTGTGTGCACATGCACCATGGCATGTGTGTGGTGGCAAGAAGACAACTTGTAGGAGTCTGTTCCCTCCTTCTACCTTGTGGGTCTTAGGGATTGAACTCAGATTGGCAGGCTTGGCAGCAAGCACCCTAGTCCATTGAGCTGTCAGCTAGCCAGCTCCTTTGGAGGTCAGCTCCAAACCGGTAACCGCTGCATAAGATCTAGCGCTGTCTCAAAACAAGGCTTTGCAGTGGTCTCACGGTTGTAGACGCACCTACTTACATTGCTCGCATATTTTGCGCATGATGCTGTGCTGCTATTGATGTTTCAGAGTGCTCTAGAGGTCCATTCTCAGTGACCACGATCATCCTGGGTGCTTTTCTGTGATCTCTTTCGGGGTGGGCACAGTACATCTTTGACATTGGGGTCTGCATGATACTGGGTATAACGGGGAAGGCATTCCCTTCCACATTCTCTTCCTCCGTGCCCGTGCCCTTCATGGTCTTGGCCAGTTCTTCTTCCAACATGCCTCACTTCTGAAGGTCAGGAGTATTTTTGGCTAGCCAAAATGTCCCTTTGACTAATATGTAATGTTTCCTCTACGAAAGTTAATTCTTATTGGGAGGGCGCCTCGCTGAGAGCTTTTGTAACTGCTCCGCTAGGTGGGGCTCTTCCTCAGCCAGCAAGCTCATCGTTTTCCCAGCTCTGCAGTCGCTTGGGAAGAAGCCAGCTTACTGTCAGATGGTTCTGCTAAGACTTCTTTTGAGAGATGAAGAGGGCATCTTTGGCAGTGTCACCCGGGAATCCCTTCTGGGGTCCTAAAGCATAGAGTACAATGTAGTGGGAGGAGGACTGGGATGATTTGCTTTATTGAAATCATCAGAAGCACTTTGAGAAGCTCCTCCTATTTCCGGTTCTTCCAGCCAGATACCACAGTCCTTCTCAGCAGTTGCCGTAGTGTTGCCTCCCTCGGGGTTCTCCGCAAGTCTTCAAGTTCCTCCCTCATGGTGTCCGTCTTTCAAAAAGCCAGAGCTTGTGGTCCTTTCTCTTCCCTGTCTCCAAATATTCCATCAACACCAAGTCGCCACCGACAGGTAGTTTTGTAATTCTTAGACCTCAAGGGTTTGGGTTTTTTATATATATAGTTGGTATTACAAACTGTAGTTTTTCTTAAATACAAGGAGACACACTCTGGTCTAGAGCAGCACTTGGGAAAATGAGTCTCTGTTACTCTGGCTTGTGGGTATGGGAAAACCGCCAGGCAGGAGTTGCTTTGGAAATGGGTCATGGATTTTATTCTTGTTCTGAGGTCAGCATTTGCAGAAGGGAGAGGTTGGAGTTTGTTGTGTCTTGTGCAGGGAGTCATGGCAGGCAGAGAATTGAGGCCACAGCACAGCTGACCCAACCGGCTCAGCCAGCCATGACCAGTAATTCTGGTGGTGAGCTTAGTTCTTGTGGAGGCACACTGGCTAGAATGACAGTAAGTCTACATTCACAGAGAAGAAGTCATTCTAATGCCTCCTTGTCACTGCTTGTCATTTGTAGACTCCTAGGCAGATCCTCTCCCATTTTTCTGCAGTGACTTCGGAACGATGTTCAGCGGTGCTAGATATGGTCTGCAGCTTGAAGAGCTGCTCCTTGCCTCCTCCTCACCACACGGTGGCTCCTGCCCTCAAATCTTTGCTGTGGCTTCGGTGTGAGGCTGCTTATCTGCCACTGTGGTCTGTGAGCAACTGCTGGGACACTCCCAGCCCCTTTGAACTGGGATCCAATCCCACTGCGTTTCTTGCACAGCCTGACCCAGAGGTTTGCTTAGGTCGGGTCTCAGGGCTCTGGTTGAGTGGGCTGTTTCCTCTACCCCTCATTTGACTGGAAATCTTGTGGCTACCTGCAGGCTGTAGCAATTGAGAACGAAATGTTGCCTTTTGGTTTGACAAACTGGAGCAAGTGGCCAACTGAAGTCATGAGAACTGACCTTTGAGATGCTTTCCAACTGAGAAGGCTCCAGACCATCCTCTAGAAAGTCTTGTTACAGGTTAAATGTCACCATCTCAGAGTTGACTGCCTCCCAGTGGCCAATGTGAACATTCTTCAGGGAATTTCCAGGTTTGATTAATTATTCATGATTTCTACATTCAACAATCCTAGAGTGCTCACACACCAACACAAGACCAGGCATTGGAGACACTGAAATTAGAAAAACAGAGTCACCTCACAGACAGACACCAGGAGAATCAAATCATTAAAATATAATATGCTGAATCCGTAGTAACCAACTCCTATACTTGGTTTTGCCTTTAATCCAAAGGGGTTAGATAGATACCAGGTCTGGCTGGGACAGACCAGGTTCTGCATTAATACTAGATGGTGAACACAAAAAAAATGAAGGAAAGGCAGCCAGACCCAGAGTAGCAGCAACTGCCTTTAGACTAACTTCCCCTGACCCCGAATAAATTATGAAGTTTGATTCCCTCATCTCTACTTTAGATGTCAATGTTCCTGTTTCCTAAATTTATGTTTATAGTAACTACCAGTATTTTAGAAATGCATAATCTACAAGTTGTCACTTCCTGGTATATTGTACATGCATATTCAAAAGCTACCAGCTATATAAGAAAGATACTCCAGAAAGTGCACATTCACAAGCTGCTGTTGAATGTGGGAACAACACGGTTTAAGGAAAGAATTTGGAGAGGACTTGGTCCTGCATAGGCCTGGGTATATATGCCAAGTTATCCAAGAGGGTTGCTGAACTCTGAGCCTCAGTGGGCTTATCTGTAAAACAACAAAAACAACAGCATTTCTTTCTTCCGGCCAGTGCCGAGCATGAGAGAGCAGGCATGAGCATCATTGTGCTGACCAAGGGAATGTTCATTAAGAAATGGGCATTGTTCTGTTTAAAGAAAAGGTCTCTCTACATAGCCTAGACTAGCCTTGAACTATGATCCTCCTGTCTCAGCCTCTAGTGTGTTAGAATTACAGTGTACTATACTCTGCCTGACTGGTGTTCCATGAAAGCATTACAGAGGCTTGTGAGATGACTCAATGGGTAAAGTCACCTGCCAAGCAAGCCTGCTGACCTGAGTTTGATTCCTGGAACCCATGTAAAATGTAGGAGAATAAACTCCACAGAGTTATCCTTTGACCTCCACATGTGTGCTGTGGCACCCCCTTGTATATCATGCATACATCAGTAATAATAGATTTAAAATATTAAAACTAAATTACTCAGACTACTCTGGGGAAGAAGGGTACTTCTTATGTACTCTACTACTTATGGTAGGGTCCTGTGTGTGGCAGAATTCAGAGGAGACTCTAAATCACTGGCCACTGGAGTTGCCCTGTAACACCAGAGGTGAGCCTTAGCACCCCCCTGTCTTTTGTTTTCCTTCCTGAAAGGTTCATGATTCCCCTAGACTGATATGTTGGACATGTGCTATAGTTTTGTCTACTAGAGAACACGCAAGTGTTGTTCTTAGGGCTGTTTCAAAAGTAAGGCAGAGAGTGAAGGAGTAGGTTAGTAAGCTCTTAGACACTGTGACTACAAAAGTAAAAGTTAAACATTCAAGGAAACTGACGTAGGGCAATTGGGCTTTCACAACAGTTCATTCAACACCACTGATTCATTTCAACTAATCCCATGTAAAACGCCAGAAAACGAGCTTGACTTATGTGTAGTGTTGGAGGTCAACCCACAATCTCACATATGCCAGGAAAAGCACTCTCACTCTGCCATACCAGAGATCGTTGACATCTAAAATTATCTTTACATGTCAATACAACTTTCTGATTCTATGGACTAGACTAGCAAGTCAAACTCACTGAAGGTTGTCATATGAGTATAAATCAAGCTTTTCCTCCTCAGTGTGATCATGAGCCAGCAGCATTGGCATCCCCCGAGAACTGGCTAGAAATACAGAATTTTGAATTTAAATTCTGGAACCTGCATCCCTACAAGATCTCTGTTGAGAAAGCTCTTCCAGGGGGCGCCACGGAAACATGCAGTAGCACATATCGAACACTAAGTGGCGCTATTTCCTAAAATTTTATACACTTCTTAAGGCTGCTAAGAATCACTGGAGTAATTGTTTTTCTAATTAACTTTTAAAAATTGACATAACATTTTTTCTTTTTAAAGGAAGAGAAAGCAAAGATTTAAAATGAGATGTGTGACACACAGTTTCTGCCTGATGCATGATTACAGAGAAATCTAAAAAAATTTTTCTCAAAGTAAAAGAACATTAAGAGCAAAGAAAACAAGGATTGTTCTACAAATCCAGGTAAATATTTGAAATTAATGTTGCACTATTTGTACTCTAGGTTGCGATGAAGTGGCAATAAAAATAGTTTAAAAAATTGAAAATCTTTTGCTTTAAACTGTGTTTGTGTGTGTGTAATTTATATCGGGAAGCACATTCATTAAAGAGACGTGAAAAAATATAACAACAAGGATGGCGTCATTTTCTAATGACATAAATAAACTATGTTGAACCTTTAACCCATTAAACATCATCATCAAAGACATCCAGTCAAGGTCACTGGTAAACATGAACTTCCTGCTTCTTTCCTTTAGATTAAACAAAGACGTCTATAAATTGAGACTTCAGGCTTACAGCTATGGGGCGCTCCGAGCAAGGCCAGCAGGAGGGCCCTGACAAGGGCCTCAAGCCACGCCTGCTCCTGCGCCTGCGCCCAGGCTCTCCGCTGCTGGCCCAGGGTAGTGCAGTATTAGCTCCTTCTCAGAGTTTTAGGGCGGACTTCCGAGCGCTGAAAAGCCTAATGTCCTTATTTCTACCCCTCAGCGATCAACCTGTGGGCCTCCCTCGGCCCTCAGGGATAGAAACCTCGGATTTCTATCCCAAGATCCCTAGGATTGTGAGTGGATGGAAGATTCGGAAAAGAGGTCCAGCCTTACCAAGCCTGGCATCACAGCCTCAGGGTCTGCACCCTGGGTAGGTGGGAACGGCTTGGTGTTCTCCCGCACTGTTGATAGCACTGGGTTTTGGCCTTTCAGCACTCCTTGACAGTATTTACAAAATTAAAAAACCCTTGCATCTTTTGGCTCAAAGCTGGCTAGCTATGACGTTGGAGCACCGAAACCTTGGCCTGCAGACACAGGAGGAACGCCAGTTCCCCCGACTACTTTTGCTTTCCTGTACACCTGCCGCCTGGTGCACACGGAAAACGCACCTACGCTGTCTAGTCCCAACCCAAAGAGAGCAGAACTGTGGTCTCCAGCCAAGGAGTTGTCAAATCCAGATTTCAAAACAATCCTGATAGTTCTCCTAGAAATACCAAATTTCTTCGAATCTCTTTCCTTTCGGGGTCGAAGCAGGGTGATGAAGCGACGCCATCATTTGGAAAGTGCAATGAAACGCAGGGCCCAATGCTTGCCGTGGCTGTGGCTCTAAAGCCTGCCACCTTCAGAAGTCGACCTGTGGTAAATATGGCTGGCCTGCCAGGCACAAGAGAAACCCGAGTGGCCAAGGCTAAGAAACAGGAACTACAGGACGGGGGTGCGGGTGGGGGTGGGGGTAGGATGGGGTGTTGGTTATGGGGCCCCTAAAATGGCCTCTGACAGGTTTAGACCTAGACATGGACTCTTCAAAGGCACAACGCTGAAACCCAATAGGGTTGCAGCATTCAATTCAGTTCTTCTTGAGGATTTCAACAATCAGTTGTAAAACAAATATGCTGATTCAAAAACTGGAAGAAAAAATAAAGAGAAATACCAAAATGCATAGAACGTAGATGCAGGAGAAGGGAGCCACAGTGTTTGGATTCAAAACATCTTACTCAACAAGGATAGTGACAATAAAGGCTTCCAGTTAGGCAGAGCCACACCAGCAGCCAGGGAGCCACACCAGCAGCCAGGGAGCCACACCTCTTTCTGCTGCTTTTGGATGACTCATACTGGTGTTGGGGAGAGGGTGTCCTGGTCTTTGTTTTCACTTCCTATTCTGGGGAGAACCTTTTTCCATCTCACAGGGTGAGAAAGGTGTAGCAGGTGTCCAGATCAGAAATAGAACTCAGTGTTCCAAATCATACCACAACACAAAAGAAAACCAACTGGGCTGCTTCTTGCTCCTAAGCACACTGTGTAATAAACAGGCTACCCCATCAGAGGTGGAGAAAGTGAAGAAAGGGGAAGGGCATTTAGACCCTTCATTGAACCATAAGGAATGTATCCCATGTGGGGCAACTTACTGAGCAGATCTGGATCTCAGCCCCATGGCTCTGGACTTTGCATTGTTAAGAGAAGAGCAAATCTCAGGCCTCTCCAGCAGAACCAAAGGAAGATCACATTGCCTCTCTGCTCACCCTTCTTGGCTTTCCGAGTTGCATGTTACTTTTTAAAAAATATTTTCTTATTTTTATCTTATTGTATGTGTGTGAGTGTATTTGCTGCATGTATGTAAGTGCACTGGTGTTGTGCAATACCCAAGGAGGTCAGAAGAGGGCACCAGATTCCCCTGGAACTGGTTAGGAACAGTTGTTAGCCACCACGTGGGTGTTGGCATTTGAACCTGGTTCCTCTGGAAGAGCAGTCCGTGCTCTTAACTGCTGAGTCATCTTTCCAACAAGTTATGAGTTACTTTTGAGAGTGTGTATTTGGTGGCACAGAACTCACAGTTCCACTCAATCTCCAAAAGCAAGAATCAAAAGCTAAGCTTTTATTAAGACACTCAGTTTATCACAGACAAAACCAAATAACTCACTGGTGAGATGGCTCAGTGGTTAAGAACACTTGCTGCTCTTCTGGAAGACCTGAGTTCAGTTCCAGCATCAGATCAGGTGGCTCACAACTACCTGCCACTCCATCTCCAGGGCATTTGACACCTTCCCTCTTCTGGCTTCATCAGGCATCACATGTATGTCCATACATACATATACACACATACATGCATAAAATAAAAATTTAAAATAAAAAATTAAAAAGAAAAAAAGAAAACCAAATAACTGATTGTTGAGGACTGCTTACAATGTCAGTCATAGTTCTACGTTCTATATATGATCTTAAACAATCTCAACTCCCACCGCAGGCTTCTGGGAGCTCTTTGGAGCGCCTGGTCATCACTGGCTTTCAGACATGGCTTTTCCGTGAAGAGCATCTTATAATGAGGAGCAGTGACCAGATGCTCTGTCTCCTGAGTGCTGAGATTAAAGGCAGGAGCCACCGCATCCAGCTTGGGGCCACTATCTTTGAGGAAATTCTGCCCAGGGGTAGAGATGGTTCAGAGAGCTGCATCCTTGCCTGAGGAAACAAGCGACCCAGAGCAACATGTTGACAGGCCAGTCAGGAAGTAGACTCTGAACTGGTGGAAAAGATTTTCCTCCTCTCTGTTTATTTTCCCATGCCCTTCTCTCTTTTTTTTCTTAAGGTAAAGTCTTGCTATATTTTCCAGCCTGCCAGAATGCCTAAGTGATCCACCTCACCTTCCTAAGTAGCTGGGACTGTAGATGTGTGCTACTGTTTACTTTCTCCTTTTTTAGAAGGTCTCACTATGTGTCCCTGGCTGATTTGAAACTCACTATGTAGGTCAGGCTGGTTGCTAACTCACTGTTGCTAACTCATCCAACTGCCTCTGTCTCTTGAGTGCCGCGTTAAAGATGTGTGCCATCACACCCAGCTATCAATCAATCTACTTTGAATATAAGTTGAACATCCCCAATCAAAAATTATGAAGTCTGACATGACCCAAAATCTGAAACTTATTGACCATTGACATGATGTCACTAGTGGAAAATTCTATACCTGAAAAATTATTTCATACATGGTATCATTAAAATATTATATATAGTTACCTTCAGGTTTGTGTATGAGTGTGTTTAGACTTTGGTCTTGTCACCAAGATTTCTCATTAAGTGTATATAGTATTCCAAAATGTGAAAACATCCCCTGATCCTAATTGCCTTTGGTCTCAAGCATTTCAGGTAAGGACTACACAACCTTTTCTCACTGTTGTGTATATGTATAAGGATGACATGATAAAAATCCATATCTACATTAAGCCAAGTAAGAATCTTGGCTAGGCTTGGTAATTTAGACCTGTCACCCTAGCTACTGGGGCTGAGCCTGGGAAGCTTAGTGAGACCTTATCTCAAAGTAAAGGCTAAAAAATGGCTGAGACGTAGGTAGTTTAGTGGTAGAGCTCTTGCCTTGATCCTACATTCAGTCCCCGGTACCAGCTCTGGAGGAGGGAAGGATTTAATGGCATAAAACAAAAAATTGATCAAAGAAATCGTTGTTATAGTTTCAGTTGGCAATTTTCTCCACGTATCGTAGAACATGAATGCATCTTACAATTGACACTGTTTTATTTTATTTTATTTATTCCACACAGGGTTTTATGATGTAGCTCAGCCTGGCATTGAACTCACTAAAGAGTCCATGTTGGTTTGAAACTCTTTATCTTTCTGCCTTAAGTTCTTGAGTGCTGGGACTTTTTATCCGGTTCAAGATACCTGCATATCTTATAATTAACAGTGCTTTTGACTTGATGACATGTAGCATTTTAAAAGTTAATTTTACAGTTGGAGAAACTGAAGCACAGGAAGGTTATACAACTTGTTTAGGTTGATCAGCTAATGAGTAATAAAGATGTCAGAAGAACAGGCCTATGCGCTGAGGGGCTGTGGTGTGGGCATCCCGTCTGGCTCCGCATTGTGGTTTAACTGCGCTTCCCCGCCTTGCTTGCCTCCATTCTGCCGGTTTTCTGAGCGTCTGTGAAGCTCAGTACATGCTGTCCTCTTCAGCCGGCTGGGATCTGTTTTTGTTGAGAGGAAGACACCAAGTACTCTGAGATGAAGGGCTGTGAGGTTTCACAGGAAGCAATGAGGCCCCCAGGGGGTTTCCATATCGTGAGAATGAATGAGCTCTTTGGGTAGAGGTGAGCTGTGGAGTCCAAGTAGCCACCTTGTCCTGCTGGTGCTATGGAGAAGCCCACATTTCCCCTGAAGTGCACCAGGGCCTTAGCCAAGCTGGTGCTGCTGTGTGGGTGGAAGGGTTAGGCAGTCATTTACCCTTCAAGAACTTTGAGCTTTCCTCTGTACTGTTTAGGACACTTACAAGTTTACTGTTGTAATTGTTTAATCTACTTTTCCTATTACGCCAAGTCCACAAGGGTAGGGAGATGGGCTGTTTATACCTAGCACAAAGTAAGAGCTCATGTTGACCTGAAGTTTTCTAGCCTAGAGGCCTCAGAGACCCTTGGGCTGCGTACTGTTAACAAATGATACTTAAAGGTGGGAGTCTGGCAAGACCGTATACCTTATAACCCATCACAGCCAGAAAGGAGCCGTCAGCACTGCGACTCCATCGCTCCACCTTTGGTTCCCACTTGCTTAGGTAAAGCCTGTATCCTGTCTGGGTTTCGTCCTCTCCGTCCTTCCGACACGGAAGCTGCTACTTTATCATATACCTCAGAGCATGGATTAGAAGAGTTAATTTGTGATGCTTCAGCCGTGGTTGGGAACTGACTGTGGCTAGCTGAGGCATGGATGAAAGTCAAGGTTGAACACACGTGTTCCAGATGTGGTGAGAGGAAGCCCAGCTGCGGCTCAGGGTGGGGCTCCCTGGCGGAGCGGAGGGAAGAGCTTGCAAACAGACAGATGTGCTGCGGTGGTGGTGAAGAGAGAGTACTTGCTGTGACTCTGCTCTGTTCTCAAACCTGTCCACCTGCACTTTCTGCCTTCCCCAGCAAGAGCTCTGCCTGGCTGGGCCTGAACGGAGGGATCTAAAAGCCAGGCCCCGACAAGATGGAGTGGGAATGTGGACACAGAGGGACTCTGGCCTCAAGTCAGCTTATGGTTCTAGCTGTTTTTATGACAAGGGGTGAGGGCTCCAAGCTGGTTTCTGCTCCCCAGGTCCATGCTCCCTTCCATGTAGAGAAGGTCACAGGTGTCTTTAGTATATCAGCTCCAATCTTGGTAACCTGGAAGTTTTGGTTTCTCTCCTTGGTGACTCTTTTCAGCTTGGCTTTGGGAATGGCATTGCCTGGCAGTGGTACTGTGTGTGCAGGAAGCTAATGTGCCTGGGAACCAGCAGAGTCCAGCTGCCATCCTCAACGTCTTGGAAGGTGCCTCAGGATGCAGACTTCAGACCTGGTGCTCATTTGACAGCCTTCAACTTGCACTTGGAGATGTAAATTAGGGGCTGATGTTGAAACAAGAGCTCAGTGGTAGAAAATTTGCCTCACATGGCCGAGGCCCTGAGTTTGATCCCCAGAACTACCTAAGAAATCCTGAGTGTTCTCTTAAAGTTCTTTCTCTTGCTCCCTCCCAGCTCCCAGGGGGACCTTGAATTCCCAGCAGCCCTCTTGCCTCAGTCTTCTGAGTGCTCAGATTACAGGATGAGCCACCACGTCTGACTTCTTTTTGTTCATGATGATCTTAACTTACCCAGAAACCAAAAGCAAGTCCAAGTCCACTTTAAAAAAAAATAAGACAATCTCTCACAAATGGTTCTTTTTTCTTTTTCTGGCTATTTGGTGTCAAGATGACAAGTGGTTGGTAGATGTGGAGTCTGTGTAGGAAGTCTCCTACATGGCCACACTGAGAATGTTTATTGTAGAAAGGGAACTTTTGCCCTGTGAAGTCACCTCCTCCGAGTCACCAGTAGCTTTCTGATATTCTATCACAGGAAATTCCTGGTGGTCCACAAAAGCAGTCTTCCGAGTGCAGCTGCAGGGAGAAAAATAATTGCTGAGAGAGACAAGTCTGGGGACCTGTAAGGGTAGCTCAGCACCTGGGCCCTGGGAGACGCAGACTGGGAGACTCTGAACAATGTCAAAATAGTCCATGCGGACAAAGGTCAACTGACTTCTTATGTAATGCACTTCATGCCAAGGGTACCGTGCTAGAGGATGTCCTTTGTGTCCCAACAAGGTAGTAGGGAATTATGTTTACTGTATTTTCATTTTGAGGTATTATATTTCAATGTGGCTTTTGGGGGAATGGTGGGTTTTATGTTTTGCCATCATTCTTTTGTTTTGTTTTTATGAGACAAGGTCTCCCTGTAGCCCCAGCTGGCTTGGAACTAACTCCCTGTGTAGACTAGGCTGGCCTGGCTCTCACAGAGATCTGCCTGCCTCTGCCTCCTGAGTACTAGGATTAAAGGTACATGCCACCACACCCAGCCCAGTGTGGCTCTTTTGAACTGTAGTGACTGAACACCCTTCTACCACCATCTTACCTAGAACTCAATATTCATCACTGACACCTCAGCTCCAAACTTTGAATAAGACAGTGGCTTGCTTGAAGTATCAGATTTAACTAATTAATTAAGTGATTGACTTTTCAGTTACCAGGTGTTTCTTAAATTTTTTTTTTCTCCAGAGCGGAGGACCAAACCCAGGGCTTTGTGCTTATTAGGCCTGCACTCTACCATGGAGCCAAATCTACAAAGCCTTAATTGATTTTTCAGGGGTGGGGTTCAAGCCCCTGGCCTCACACATGCAGATATGCCTGGTAAGTGTTCTACTATCAAAGCAGATCTTCTGCCTAAAATATAAGTTATGATCAAAACGACTTCACACCAGCGATTTGAGCTGAAAACATTAATATGCTCCAAATAAATACTTCACATGTATTTCAGTGTCAAACTCAGTTCCTAGTAGCCTAGGCCAGGTCTTCTTGTTTTCTGGGTGTCAGTTGTCTCATTGTAAAGAAGGAATTTTCCTGAATCTTTGCTCTTCCAGACTTAAGATCCTGAGATTACAAGTCTTTCTATGTCCATGCCTAGGACATGCCTAAGGAAGAGCAGACACCATGTGACACAGTGCTTGGGCACAGGGTCTGAACTACGCAATGCGATGTGACCTTATAGAGTGTCCTCAGGGCATGCCGAGGACTGGCGGATTTGTTGTTTGTGTGTTCTTTCCCAGGAATATAGGAATAAGAATGGTCAATGTCAGTTCAGAACTTCAGTGCAGGTCAAATTAGAGATTAAATTTTCTGAAATAACAACAACCCTTCATTGGAGATGGTTTATTGGTTTTTTGAAAAAAAAAATCACTTCAATACCTGTCTTTTCCAGATTTTGTACCAAGTCTCTGTGTGTGCACATGTGTGTGTGTGTGTGTGTGTGTGTGTGTGTGTGTGTTCAGGTGTACATGTGTGTATATATGCCTGTGGAGGTCAAAGGACATTCTCGGTTGCTGTTCCTCAGGCTCTGTCCACTTTGTTTTTTAAGACAGTGCAGGTCTCTCATTGGCCTGGGACTCACCAAATATGCAAGGCTGGCCAGCCAGCAAGCCCCAGAGAGTTATCTTTGCTTCAGAGTACTGGGTTACATGTGTGAGCCACCATGTTGGGTGTTTAAAAAATATTTTATTTATTATTTTATGTGTATGAGTGTATTGCCTGCATGTATGTAGGTGTACCTGTGGTGTGCTATGCCTACAGAGGTCAGAAGAGGGTGTCGAATTCCCCTGGATTTGGAGTTATGGGTGGTTGTTAGCTACCATGTGGGTGCTGATTTGAACCTGGATCTTCTGCAAGAGCAGCCAGTACTCTCAACCACTAAGCCATCTCTCCAGCCCCTGGGCTTTTTTTAAAAACAGGGATTCTGGAGTTAGAATTCAGGTCCTGGTGGTTGCACAGCATGCTCTTCACCAGCTGAGCTATCTCCACAGCCCATATTTAAAGGTGTCTACCTTTATGCTGTATTTTTGGTGTATGGGGGGACAGACAGGTGAATTCAGTGACTCATTTGACTTGGACACTGCGGAAGCTCTCTCCTTCACGAGGCTTCTGTGTCCTCGTTCCAGCTGTGCTTTGGCTTTTGGACTTCTCTGTCCATTTTCTATCATATAATTGAAATATTCCAGAAAAGTTGGTTTAGCCAGAATCCCGGATCTTCCATACCTGCCCCAGGTGAGGTCTGGTCACTCTGGCCTATCTCCAGCAACACTGTGATCATGCCACTTAGGTTAGAACCCTGCTTTCAAGACTCTGATATTTCCTCCTAATAATTTCCCTTCCACTCTCCCCATCCTGCTCTTGAACTATAAACAGTCCTTTTCCTAGATGTGCTGAGTGGAGTCCAGTTCTATACTGAAGTTGCTTTCTTCCTATTGCAACAGTCTAGAATAAGTTCTGCTTTTGTCTGCTGTGCAACTCTGGTTCAAAGTTTGCTTCAAGGCAAAGATTTCATTTGATGGTTTGGAAATCCTGTGTTAAGAGTGGTTTAAAGGATACTTGAATATCCTTTTTCTTCTCTGCACTAAGATGGAAAGCCATGGAGTGGCATAAGTTCCCAGGGGCCAAGACAGGGTGCAACCAGACAGGAGAGCTTCGGCAGTCCTTGTGGCCTTCTCCTGGCAGCCTTCATTTTCCAGCCACACAACTGGCAGCTGCTCCACACCTCCCACCAGCCACAACAATTCGTGGAAATTAATAAATTCATTTATTGGGAGAGGTCATGGGTAAAACAGGAAAATCAGTTCCCCAGCTTCCCAGACAAATACTCCAGGATTGAGTTTCAATAGGAGCCAGTGGCATTCTTCACAGCACAGAGTATTTATAGCAAACAGAAGTGGTTCAAGTTCTTAGGCAGTTCGGCAAGGTTAAGTACAGTTCTTGTGTTTGTTTAGTTAACAAATGTGTTTGGGGGGGTTTGTCTCACAAAATAACAAGCACTAAACGTTCTGTGATACGAGGAGGCTGAGGTCTTGGTCAGACTGTCCTTTTAGACTGTGGTCACAGAGGAGTAGAATTATTTTTTGCTTAAAGAGGACTTGCAGTGCCGTGTGAGAAAGAACAATATTTCAACAAATGGTGCCAGACAATGTGGACATCTAAAGAAGAATGAAATCAAGCCTCCTGACACACAGAGCCAACTCAAAATGCATCGCAGGCAAAATGCAAGAGCAAAACCCACTGAACTTTCAGTAAAAGTGTACGAGTAAATTGTTGTTCAGTTGTGACACCAAAGCAGAAGCACAAGTAAATAAATAAGACTATAAATTTTTAAAAATATTTTGTTATTTTTATTTTGCATTTGAGTATATTGCTTGCATGTATGTAGGTGCACCTGTGTCGTACTATGTCTGTGGAGTACAGAAGAGGGCATCGGATCCCCTGGAACTGGAGTTAGAACAGTTGTTAGCCACCAACTGGGAACCAAACCCAGGTCCTCTTCAAGAGCAACCAGTGCTCTTAACCACTGAGCCATCTCTCCAGCCCCATAAAACTATAAACATTTAAGGCTTTTGTGGTATAAACCAGGAAAGACAGATTATAAACCGGGAGAAAATATTTACAAATCACCTATCTTTGTAAAAAGCTGATTATTTGTTACATATAAAGAACTCTTATCATCCAACAATAAAAACGACAACACAAAGAAAAGACTTGAATAGACACATTTCCAAAGATCTGCAATTGTCAATGAACGCATAAAAAGACACTGCTCTTAGTTGTTAGAGAATTACAATCAAAATTCTACTTTCAACCCAACAGTCAGAAAGACAACGTAAACAGACAGCATATGACCTTAGCCACAGGACTAGAAGAGCAGAGGGAAGGATGCAGTACTGGCCAGTGAGTTCTGAGTATAGTTAAATAAAGAGCTAAGTTCTGGTGTTCTGTTGTGCAGTGTTACCGTGTAACAATACACGGTATATTTCAAAGACATCCAGGAGAGAAGATTTAGAATGGTTTCACGGCAAGGAAGTGATGTTTGGAGCAGTAGATGTGTTCACCCTGGTTTCTGCACGAATGGTCTTAGCAGCGTTCTTCTTAATGCCCAAAATAGAAGGGGCTCAAGTCCCTTCTAAGTGATTAATGAACGAACAGAAGGTAGTGCCCTTACCAGGAGAGTGGAGCACTCCAGTCATAGGAAAGAATGAAGAGCTCATGCACAACATCACTGGTGAATCCCACAGTGAGAACAGTGTGCGGTAAATGAAGCGAGGCCCGCAGCCAGAGAACGGCAGCGACGAAGGGACGGCAAGGAGACCAGTGCTTTTTGGGGACGGGTGGTGTGTATGTGTATGTGTATGTGTGTGCATTTGTGTGTTTGTGTGTATGTATATTTCTATGTGTGTGTATGTTTGTGTTTGTATGTGTGTACATGTATTTGTATGTGTTTATATACATGTACGTTTTGTGAATTTGTATGTGTGTTTGTGTATGCATGTGCTTGTGTATGTGTTTGTATGTCTGTATGTGAGTGTATTTTGTATGTGTACGTGCTCGTGTATGTTTGTGTGTATATGTTGCATGTTTGTGTGTATTTGCATGTTGTGTATGTGTGTGTTAGTGTGGTTGTTGGGAGAGTGACTGACAGTGGTTTTTTATTTGGAATGATGAGAATGTCCTCAACTCAGATGGTGGCGATGTTTGTAAGTGCTATGAATAATACTAAGCCTACACTGTAGATTTTAAATGGGTGAGTTCTAGGCTGTGTGAGTTCTGCCTTGGTACATCTTTTAAAGTGACTGGCATGTGGGTAGGCAGGACGCCGTTTAGGCCTCCATGCAGGGCTCCTCTTCTTCCCTTTCACCAGACAGTGGCCCCACAGTCAGCAGGACACCTTATCCAGCTGTGAGGACAGAGAAAGAGTTTTCTTCGTCGAGTCTCACAGACAGAAAAGAGCCCAGGCTTCTTCCTTTTTTTGTTTTTTGTTTAGTGGGAAAAACAAAGATGATGGGATAAACGGAGCCTCTTACACTGCTTCCCGACCTCCTGGGTAGGATCAAATGGGAACCCTACACAAGTTTGGTTGTACCTTTCTCTTTGAGTTTTTCAGTTTCTTAAAGAATTATTTTTGTTTGTTTATTTTTGAGATAGGGTCTAGCCATGTAGCCCAGGCTGACCTGGAACTCACAATTTTCCTGTCTCAGTCTCTGAGTACTGGGATCACAGGCCTGTCATAGTTTGCCCAGATTGTATATAATCTCTGAGACTGGCTTTTTCACAGCCTACAATGCTGTTGAGAGTCATCCTGGCTTTTCCGTGTGTCTCAGGAGTCTGTGCCTTTGGCTGCTGAGTAGTGTTGCACAGTGGGACTGCACCATAAATGGCAAACCGCTTAGGTTTGAAGGCCTGTGGGCTGTTTCCAGGCCTCTTGCTGTGTTCAGTTTTTCTTTCTTATGTAGCCCAGGCTAGCCTGGAACTCTCACTGCTCCTGCCTCTGCCTCCCGTGCCACCATGCCAGCTCACAAAGAGTATTTTAAAAGTTCAATCATTTACACATTACAAATCGGTGAAATAGATGCCACCGTGTCTAGTTCTTTTTCTTTTATTTATTTAAAATACATATGTACGTATACATTAGTATTTTTTCTGCTTGTGGATGTAGTGGGGCGCATTTCTTGATGGTGGACTCTGGGATCTGTCATTTGGTTCATGTAAAGGACACTCTCCCTGTGTGTGCTCCAGGAAGTGGCAGTGCACAGAAGAGATTCCAAGTCCCGTCCAGGGATATCTCTGGGGATGAGTATTTTGGCCCTAGAACTCCCTGGTAACCTTGCTACAACTGTCTGCCCTTTCTGTCCTCGCAGGGCTGACCAGGTTGTAGAGGACGTCACCCTGGCCTGCTCCTGGCAGATACAACTGTGTTGCACCCTTGACCTTCCTGGAGCTGGTCCCTCATCTTGTTGACACTTTTCAGGTCCTAGTGTGATCAGTCAACTCCTGACAGACCACTATGGTCTGTGAAACTGATCTGGGTCCTATGTTTGGTTTTCTGGATCATTTGCATTCAGACAATAAGAGTCTTTTTTTTTTGGACAGTAATTTGTGGCCTGATAGTCCAGGGAGCTTCAGTTCTGCCCGTGATTCACAAGATCCTGTGCTGCAGGGTATTGAAACTGCCTCTCAAAACTGAAGTGAAAAAACAATGTCTGAGTCTACTCATTTTAGCCTTTCTTGGTCCAACCCGGGGCATTTGGTTCCTGAATTTGGCTGTCCCCAGAAAGGAACATCTTTCCTTGGTTGCTTCCTGGGTGATGGTCTGGATGAATAGGGTGAGACTGGTTCAGAGCTACGGAGTGCTGAGTTTTTCTATTACTTGCAAGCTTCCTATGATCCCGCAGTACCATAGAGAAAGAAGGTATGAGACTTGGGGGCCAGAGACAAAGAACTTAAGTTATGCGAGACTGAGCAAAGTTTGTTTTCTTTCCCTGAATCCCTTATCAGGAAGGAAAATGCCGGAGGAGGCTCTCCTACATGTTGCAAGGCCATGAATTTAGTATTTCTGGGTCTGTCATCCTCTTCAGGATGGCTTTGACCTTGATTTGATCACTGTTCCCCTTACCCTGGTGAGAAATCTACTGGGATCAGGGGCCTTTCCATATCACATCAGCTCCACATGTCTTCCTGTTCTGCAGTCCTGCAGCTGAGGCTCCATCATGCTGTGGGGTGAGTGAATGCTGCTGAAGGCATGGCAGCTGGAATCCGGACAGGCTGAACTGGCTTCCCTCCCAGCGGTCATTCCAACTTGAGGATAAGCAAATTTGGTTCAGTTATTCAAACAGCACCAGGGACCTTTAGTCCATGTTGGCATCATGATCTTACATCAACCCTCCATCCTTCCAGTTGAAAGATGGAGTTCTCTTGTGCTCATCCTGGAACACTTTTTTCCTATGAGAGGAAGGAAAAAGTTTTTTCTGTGGGTCCATATAGAAAAGTTTGCTTGGCACACAACTTTGTCACGAAAGCCTGACTTAGTCTAAAGTCACTGCTCAGCGTTGGGGTATAGCAGTCCAGTACGAGCTTAGTGTATACAAGACCCTGGGTTTGACCTCAAAGACAAAAGGAAACAAAACAAACTGACATCCCCTCAAAAGGAAACACTCCTCAAACCTAAATTCACTGGCCGGGGCTGTTAGGACTGATGGAATTGTCCTAAATTCTGTACCTGGATTAATGCCTCACCCTAGTCCAAAAATCAACCCAGGAAACTAAGGAGAAAGGACTAAGGACAATGCTGGATTGTGGTGCGTGGACAGTAAACTGGGTCCAACTGTCTGAACGTAATATTGCAGGTTGGCTAACACGACTTCCTGGAGCCCATATAAGTAGTTGCCTTAAACATATGAGACAAAGTGAACAAGTTTGGTCCTAGATCTTGTTGGTCAGATAATTTGGAATGGATGAGAGCAACTAACTTAAGGGAAACAGAGCAGAGTGTAGAGTGGGGGTTGGTAATTATGGGGAAACTATCCTCCACAAGTCTCTGAAGTTTGTGCAAACCCTACTAGCAGAAGCACTAAATGCTCATCTCTGAAGCACATGTATCTACCAAATGTCCTCGGAAGACACAGTATTTCCTTCTGGGCAAAGTATGGATGTGCTTACTGCTCATCATAAATGATTCCATTTTCCTGACCTCAGAGTCAATTCTCTGTGCAGAAGTGTAACTGCATTAGTGCCCGTGTTTACTGGCCCACCTGCATGCAGCCTGTGGGACTGATAAAATGATTTGTCTTTGGCTCAGGAGTGGGCTTTATTGCCAGAACCCACAGAACATTAGCAGATTAGCTTAGTGGTTTCTGAGTGGGATAAAATCTCAGACTTGTCACAACGTTCCCATAATAGTACGCTGGAGAGAGAAAAAAGGGAAGAATTATGTATGAACAAAGAATTTCTTCTTAAATAAAGAAAAAGTTAAAATTGTGGGGTCTTTTTGAGTTTTTCTTAAACTTCCCATGGTAATGAGGGCCTCTGCTGAGAACCTGGGCTTGTTTATGGTCCCTCTTTGTATAGTTCTGTTTCTTGGTTTTTGTTCATTCATCTCCTGAATAGAGTTAATGGTTGACAATTGCAAGTTGTCTTCAGTCTAGAAAAGCTTTTGTAAAAGGCCAAAGCACTGAAGCCCAACTGATCCCAGTGCCTCAGGAGAAGGTAGGGAGGATGCTGCTGATGGTTGAAGAATTTCATCTTAGTAAGCTTTATCTTGGTTTATTGTGGTATAAATAATACACATCAAACTTACAGTTTGAAACATTTTTTAGTATAATCCATTGGTGTTAAGTACATTCACAATTTCTGTGCAGTAATTATTGTCACTTTCCAGAAATTTTTTCAGTAAACTTGATCCATTGCCCAGTAACATCCCATTCCACCCTTGACCTGGCCCCTAGTCACTTCCATTCTACTTTAGGTCTCTAAGAATGTGCCAGTTCTGGATATCTTATATATGTGGAATCACATGGTATTTGTCCTTTTCTGGCTAATTTCACTTAGTACAATGGTTTCAAAGGTCATTTATGATATAGCATATACCAGAATTTCATGCCTTCTAAAGGCTCAATACTATCATCTATCTATCTGTCTGTCTGTCTTTCTATCTGTCTGTACATATCACATTTTAAAGAAGCACGAATTATTACTCAAGATTATTTTGGCTATCTTGGTGTGTGTCTGTGTGTGTGTGTGTGTGTGTGTGTGTGTGTGTGTGTGTCTGTCCATATGAAATTTAAGATTGTTTTCTTAATTTTTGTCAATAATCACATTGGAATTTTGGTGGGGATTGTGTTGAATTTATACACTGCTTTTGGTAGGATTGCCATTTTTACAATATTGATCCTCCTGATCCATGAACATGGGAAGTCTTTCTATCTTTTGGTATCTTCTTCAATTTCTTCCTTCAATGACTTAAAGTTGTTATTATACAAGTCTTTTGCTTCCTTAGTTGGAGTTATTCCAAGACATTTTATTTTATTTTTCGAGGCTACTGTGACTGGGGTTATTTCCCTGATTTCTTTCTCAGTGTGTTTGAACAGTAAAAGAACTGTTGGAAATATCACCATCACCATCTCTGATTTTAAGTCATACTACAAAGCTATAGTAATAGAAACAGCATGTTATTGACATGAAAGCAGATGCATTGCTCAATGCAATGAGGACCAGGATATAAGCTCATGCACCTACGGTTAGCCAATGTTTGACAAAGTGACCGGAAATACACACTGGAGGAAAGACAGCTTTTTTAACAAGCTGTGCTGCTCAAATTGGACAGCTACATGCAGAACAGTGAAGCTAGATCCATATCTTTCACCCTGCACAAAACTTATCTCCAAATGGATCAAGGACCTCAACATAAGACCTTATACTCTGACGCTGATAGAGGAGAAATTAGGGAATACAGGAATTTATAGACTCAGGAAAGGACTTTTTGAACCCCAACAGCACAGGTATTAAGATCAACAACTGACAAAGTAACCTCATGAAACTAAAAAGCTTTTGTACAGCAAAAGACGTAATCATTCAAGTGAAGATGCAGCCTGCAGGATGAGAAAATTGTTCTTTCTGGCTGCCATGTCTCACAGTGAGTTCACATCTAGAGTACATAAAGAACTCAAAAGCAAAACAGAAGGAAAGGGCATGGAATTAAGCATAGTGTTCTCAAAAGATGAGATATAAATGGGTGAGAAGCCCTTTAAAAACATCCTTAGCCACCAGGGAAATGTAAATTAAAACTACACTGTTATCAGGGACAAGAACTTGTGGTTAGGTAGATCATAGACCCTAGGGTGCTTGTTAAAAAAGCTGTCTACTAATATTCTACTAAATGGACACAGTATTAAAATGACTCCTAAGGACTTATTGCTACACCCATACATTAGTGCATCTCTCAGTCCTCATCAGAGCAGCTTCTTGCAGTAGAAAATAAGTAACACAGAGAGCTGTAATTGGTCAGCGTGCAGGGAATCAGCGAGCCCCAGATGAGGCATCGATATAACTCCTCCTTCCCCCAAGGCTCAGGGATCTTTGTGCGAGAGGTGGGCAGAAAGATGATAAGTGCCAGAGGCGGTGGGTGGTCACAAGGAAACAGCATTTTCTGGACACATCAGGGCTGTAGCACATATGAACTCACAGTGCTTGTGACAGTACCCACAAGACCTGCTGAAGCTCAATTCAGACAAAATCCCAGCGTGGAGCGGGCAGGAGAGGTCTCGTCCCGAGCTAGGGAGTTAGTGGCATTCGACAGCTGCTGGGAGAGGAAAAGTCAGTTTTCTTCAAAAATGTGACCCATGGTAAGTTGACCACAGTTCAGGGCAGGTCCCACATCGAGAGTATTTGGGCAACACATACTGCATTCCATAGAGGGGTGGTGGGGATGTGGGAATAGATCTGGGGGGAGTTTGGGGGGATGTGGTCAAAACACATTGATGTTCTTTAAAAACATGAATCAGTTGATGGGAACTTGAATTGTACCTACTTCTGGTCGTTATAAATAATACTGTTTTGAACACTGAAGTGTGAAGATGTGTTCCTGCTTTCAACTTTTTGAATATGTAACTAAGAGTAGAACTGACAATTGTGCAGAAATTCTATTACTCTCTATTTATTTCAATTCACCATTGCTCCTTTCGGTAACTGGACCATTCTACATTCTTGTCCGTGTTGAAGGAGAGTTCCAGTTTTTCTGCACCATCCTTGTGAATGCCCATTTTACTTAAAAAAGTCATTCTAGTGGGTATGAAGTGATACCTTACCTTGGTTTTGATTTGTATTTTCCAGTAACTACTGGAATGAATAGAATCTGAGCATCTTTTCATATGTATAGTGACCATTTGTGAATCTTTCTGGAGAAAGTTTCAAAATGGGGTTGTGTGGCTTTTTGTTGTTGACTTTTAGGAACTCCTTTTACATGCTATCTGCAATCTTTTATCAGATATACAGTTTGAAAACCCCACCTTCAGTGGGTTTTCTTTTGCTATAGTAATATAGTGTTCTTTGATGCAAAATATTTAAAATTTGGATGATTATTAAATTTTTCTTTGCTTGCCTGTACCTTTTGGGTTATATCCTAGAAATTGTAATCAAATCTTATTAAGATTTTTATAGTTTTAGTTCTTCAGTTCAAACATTTGATCCATCTTGAGTTTTTTTCTTTTTGGTGTTTTTGAGACAGGGACTTCCTATAGCCCCAGTTGGCCTGGAACTCACTATGTAGACCAGGCTGGTATTGAACTCACAGAGATCTGCCTGCCTTAGCCTCCAGCCTAAGGCTGGAATTAAAAACATGCATGAGCTTTTTTTCTTAATATGGCATAAGAATACAGTTTCATTCTTTAGCATATGAATATCCAGTTTCCCCCACAGCACATATTGACCACATATGTCTGTGTTAATTTACAGGCTTCCTACATTCTTGAAATGTTCTGTGTGTCTGTTTTAATGCTCGTACCAGACAGTTTTGAATATTGTAGCTTTGTAATAAGTTCAGAAATTGGGAAATGCAAGTCCTCTGATTTTCTTATTTTCAAGGTTGTTTTGGTGGTTCAGGATCCTTAGAGATTTTTCATAAATTTAAGGTTGGACTTCTCTATTTTTGCAAAGTGTAACATTATATTTTGATAGGAATTTAACTGAATCCATGAACAGGTTTGTGTGTCTTTGCTTTCTTAATGATATTAAGACAAAATGAAAATCTACTTTGATTTATTTATGACTTTCCCCCAGTGCTCTGTAATTTTTAAATGTCAAGTCCTTTTCCTCCTAATCAATCTGTTATGTATTTTATTCTCTTTGATATTGTATAAGTGGAATATTAATTTCCATTTCAGATTGTTCATTGCTAGTATACAAGAACATAACAGACTTTTGTGTCCTGATATTGTGTCCTGCAACTATGCTGAATTCATTGTTTAGTTATCATAGTTTTATGTGTGTGATATTCAGTTTTTTGTTATTTTAGGAATATTTTATTTATTATTTTTATATTATGTGTATGAGTATATTCCCTACATGTATGTAAGTGCACCCATGCTGTGCAACGCTTTTGGAAGTCAGAAGCTGGCATGAAACCCCCTGGAACTAGAGTTTCAGACAGTTGTTAGCTGCCCGTGTGGGTGCTGGGAATCAAACCCAGGTCTTCTGCAAGAGCAGCCAGTGCTCTTAACTGCTGAGCCATCTCTCTGGCTCCTGATCTAACAATTCTTAAAATGTTAGCAAACTGAATTCAGCAGCATATTAAAAGAATTCTACACTTGATTGAGTGGGATCTAGTCCCAGGGTATAAGAGTGGCTCACTGCATAAAAATAAACGTAATGGCCTAAGTTAGCAGAATAAATGATAATACACATGACCAGCCCAAGTGAAGCTGGGTGTAATGTGACACACCTTTAACCCAGTACACTGGCCGAGGAGGATGATGGTAAGTCTGAGGCCAGCAAGGCACCACATAGAGACCCCCACGTCAAACAAAGAAACATAACATCTCAGATAATGCAGAAAAACCATTTGACAAAAATGCAACAATTTTTCTCGATAAAAACACTGATCCATTGGAAACAGCAGGAAATCTCAACATGAGAAGATGTAAATCCACAGCTGACATGTACTCCACAAAACTCTGCACACCTGGTCAAGTGATTTTCAAAAGGGTTGGCAAGATCATTCACAGGTAAAAAGACAGCATGAAGTTAGCAAGACAAGACACCTGACTTTTACTACTCCACAAAGAGCAAGAATTTCTGGCTAGAGACAGGCAAGAAAAAAGGGGTGTCAGAAGAAGAAATAAAATTACTGTCATTCACAAATAACAAGACCTTGGGGTTGGAGAGATGGCCCAGCTGTTGAGAGCACTGGTTGCTACTACAGTGGACCTGGGTTAGGTTCCCAGCACCAACATGGCAGCTGATGACCCGTTCCAGGGGATTCGATATCCTCTTTTCACCTCTGCAGGCATTGCGTGACAGGCGCACTTACATACATGCAGGCAATGCACTCATGCACATAAAATAAAGCTAAAATATTAAAAGAGAATTTTTAGATCAATACTCATAAGAGACATTTTCCTATAGACTTTATTTCTCTGGGAGGATCTTTTTCTGGCTTCTGTATGAGGGTGAAGCTGGTCTCAGAGAGTGACTCAAGAAATGTTCCTTCCTCCTCAGGTTTTTGGAAAGTTATTTCACCTAGCATAATGTCTTTAAGGTTCATCCACGTTGTAGCAGCATGTCCATCCTTTTTGAAAGTAGAATAATATTTCACTTATGCGTATAGAGTATTTTGTTTAACCATTCATCCATGAGTAGACACCTGAATTTGCTTCTATCTTTTAGCTATGGCATAAAATTTTGAGTTACAAAATCCTGATGTTGAGAAATATCTTTGTGCTTGTGAGTTTTTGATCTTGGATTTACTTAAGTTTTGCAAATTTTTTGTTAGTCATGTTTAAGATGATGATATTGCATTGGAGAGTTTTAAAATTAAGTGATTAAAGAGTACTCAGAGCACTCAGCAGAGAACCCTGATAAATATTAGTTACCATCTGCAAGGGAGCGTAGGAGTGTTTGGCCTTAGAATCAGATAGCCTTGTGTTGAGCTGGTTGTATGGCTGAAAGAAATAAAAGTCACCACATTTCTTTGTTTCGTTTTGTTTTGGGGGATAGGAACTCATGTTTCCTAGGCTGATTTTGAACTCTATATGTAGCTGAGACTGACCTTGAACTTCTGATCCTTCTGTTTCCACTTCTAAGTGCTAGGATTATAGGCTTACACTACTACAACTAGACTACAATTTCTTCATTTTGAAAATGAAATCAATAATACACTTATTCTTTAATTTGACAAATTTTTGTTGATGTCTATTCTTGATACCTTCATTATTCTGTAACACTGGGTAAAAGTGAATGAAACAGTGCAGAAATTCATGTGGCATGATAGCCGAAGTGCAAGCAGCCCACTCCTGTGAGTATCAAGAGCAGGAGATGCTGCTTACTCATCAAGACCCTACTCCCAGCTTTCCGCCAATCCCACCAATCCAGGACTAGTATGTCCCAATTCTTGAATTCTAGCCTGTTACCCTCCTTAAGAAGCAACTACGCTGAGTTTATCACCCCACTCAAGCCTTCAGACCTGCTCCACTTCTCTAGACACAGTGGTGATTCTGTCCACATGGCAGGCTTCTTTACTGTAGGAACGGCCTTGCCTGAGCTTAACAATCTGGTGGTGGTTTGGGAACTCTGTGAGGGCTACAGTCAATAGACCAGTGTATTAGTCTCTTTTCTATTACTGTGATGGAAACACTAGCCAAGGGAACTTACAAAAGAGTTTATTTAGCTTATGGTTCCAAATGGGTAAGAATCCATCATGGCGGGGAGGCGTGGCAGCAGAGGTGGCTGGAGTAGATGCAGAAGCTAAGCGCTCACATCTTCAAGCAGACCCAGGAAGCAGAGAGTGACTGGAGATCCAGCAAGGCTTAAGAACTCTCTAAGGCCACCCCCAGTGACGTGCTTCCTCAGCAAGGCCACACCTTCTCAGACCTCCCAAAACAGTGCCACTAGTTGGGCCAAAATATCCAAATACTTAGAGCCTACGGGGATATTCTCATTCAAATGAGATAAATGAATTATAGAGTTGTTATAAAGACAAGCGAGTTGTGGAGAGGCATCTTTGCTGGGAAGGTTGTTTGAGAAGCAGCAATGGGAGTCTGGTCAGAGAAGTGGCCTGATCAGCTTTAACATTTAGCAGGTTGGCTCTGTCCTTGACTCTGAGAAATGATATCAGAAAGTAAAGGTGAAAGCCAGGGAGTCTTGGCAAGAAGCAGTTGGCCCCTCTCATCTATTTTAAATCTGGAACCAACAGAATTTGTTAGTGGATTGATGGTGAGTGTGTGAGAAAAAGGCTCAGTTATGGTGTAGGCTGGCTGGCGCGTGTGGCTAGTCAGTGCTCAGTAACAGCAACATCTGGAGAGGCCACACATTTCCCCTGGATGGGAGCCACGTGTCCCTGAGATCAGTGGTGCTATTCCTGATGCTCTGGGTCGGGTTTCAGTATCTTCTCGGTGGGTACTCCACCGCTCACTGCCCTTTGCAGGCATCACTTGTAGCTCCTGATCAGAGGCCTTTCTACCCCTGATTTTTCTGTCCCTTTGCAGACTGTCCTTCCCATGAGGCTGTGGTCTCTTCTGCATTGTTACTGAACACTGCTCCCAGACAAAGTTTGTGTCTCAGCCAGTGTTCAGCCACAGTTACTGAGTGCTATAATGTTTTCATGTCTTTAATGGGGGATGGGGTAGTTCCTTTATTGAAAGCATGGTGCTTAGGGTTCATTCGCAGGGGGGCCATGTATATTGAAAAGTTAAGGAACAATAGTTATTAACTTTCAGGATTTGAGTTTGAAATGTCTTCCAAAGGCTCATGGTTGTGGGCTTCATGGCCAGTCGACAGGCTGTGGAGAACTGCTAGATCCCAAGGGCTCTGATCTAATCAGGGGATGGGGTTGCAACTTAATGATGTTATTAATGTGGTGGAAAGTGGGATGGGGCGACTAGCTGGAGGAGGCAGGCCACTAAGGGCATGCCCTGGAAGCATGTGTCTTGTCCTTGACCCCTTCTGTTGGCTGCTCTGCTTCACTCACTTCGTGAGTGGCTTTATTCCACCCCCCGTTTCCAGTTTGTCTAGTCTCCTCTCAGGCCAAAGTTGTGAGACTAAGTGACCATGAATTGAGACCTCTGAAACCGTGGACCAAAATGAGTCATGAAGTACCCCGTTTCCATATAGTTTTTGTGTTCATAAAAATATTTCATTAAATGATATTCGTCTTAATTACTAGGGTTTTTTTTGACTCCATAATTTTGGTGCCCTGGGAAAGTACTCCAGCCTTTGTCCTTAGCCCAGGCACTGTGGCAGGGGCAGGCATGTGGTGTTTTGAGATGTGGGTATGGAGTTTGATACTTTTACAATTGTTACATGAAACATTTTGAAGAACAATGTCTCAAAGGCTTTGAGGTAAAGACATTAGTGTACTTGAGCTGCTATAACAAAATATCTAATTTTGGATAGTTTACAAAAACTTACTTTCTCACAGTTTAGAAGCTAGAAATCCAAGGTCAAGGTGCCTATATGGCTGGCTTCTGGTGAGGCCTCTCTTCCTGCCTAGAAGGTGGCCCTTTCTCCTTGGGTCTTCTTGTGGCTATCTCAAGTGCCTAAGTGAGCCAGCTCTAGCATCTTCATCTATTTTATAAGGATACAAGTTCTCTGATATGTGGCCTCATTTAACCTTAGTTACCTCCACAGAGTCCTTATCTCTAAACACAGTCACACTGGGGGTTAGAGTTTCAGAAGCCGGATTTTGGAAGTGGACAACATTTAGCCCACCACACTAAGATACCAATCCCAAGACCTGAGGTGGGAGCTCTGTGTGGAGACCCCGGGGAATGGGTCAGACCTTGCTTCCCTCTAAGTAGCTATGTCATCTTGAACTAATCACTCACCCACACTGGACTCCGGCTCCTGCATTTGTAGAGTCAGTTAATATTACTAATGTCACATGGAGATGAAGGATTGACTTGAGCTTTATATAACAACCTTGAAGTAAAGATTTTAGACAACTGATCAGGTACCCTCACTATGGAAAACTGATAGGAATTTGAGAAACAGAAACAGGCACCATATGGGTTGCAGATGTGGTAAGACGTTTGCTATCATGTATAAGGTAGTGGGTGTCATCTGAAATGCCGAGAGAGAGAGAGAAAGAGAGAGAGAGAGAGATCAAGACCGAGTGCTAACCTCACTGTGGTAGACTCCTAGCTTGGTCATGGACTCCAAGTGGTGGAGGGCTACCGAGTGGCACTCACTGCACAACGCCTCTTCTGTTTTTCTGAATGTCAGTGGCTGCATTCTCTTATCCCACACATTAGATCTTCAAGCAGACATTGGGCAGAAGTCCCAGGCCCACAGACATCCTTAGGTCAATGAGGAACTTTCCATAGCTGTCCAGTTGGAGGAAAAAACGCCGAGTCACGGATTCGTTTCCTTCTGATTCCGTGTGGATCTTATCGTGTTCTTCAGGAAACACCAGCACACCCAGCCATTAATAATGATGGCGAAATGAAGTTTCCGAGTAAATCCGGGGTGGAGGAGAGGGTCACCTGCCTAGCTAACCTATATCTCTATCTACCCAGGAAGGAAAGGCCCTATCTGGAAGGAGTCTAAGGCGACAGGGGTGAGCAGCAGGCTGAGAATCCCTCAGCTTCACACGGCAGGGCAGCCTGAGTCTCCTCAAGGGCACAGCTGAGCAGGAGAGGTGGGTGTTGTCCTCCGCATATTTCCCCACCCAACACCAAAATTCCTTAGTAGGCAGAGTAAAGATAAAGAAACAGTACTGATGGCTTTCTGAAGAGAGGTGACAGTCTCCGCATAGCCCAGGATGAAGTGCTTGTCCAACAAGCACAGGACTACTCTTACTCCATCCCAACAGATGAAATGCTTTCACTTGTCTTTTTCTAAAACTTGAGATTCACTGGTGAGTGCCAGTCTCTTCCCACATCCCTTCTCCAGCTCCCCTCCAGCAGCTTAACTGCATGGATGAACAGCAATTGTCTGGTGCATAAACTTTCCAGCATTTATGATCATCAAGGAATCCCAAGAGATTTTTGATTCTGTGCTTTCTGCCAAGAGTGGATAGTTCTGGCCGTGGCTCTCGTAGAGACTATTTTAGGCAACGGCTTGTGTTTTGGGGCTCTGAAGGTCTGACTACATCTACATCATGGATGGAAAATTTCACTGGGTGAAATAATATTCATTATGCTCCCATTGCCCAAGTTCAGTCCTAATTGACAGAAGGGAAAGTTCGCTTCAACTATTTTTGGTCCTTCCCCCTTATCACATTCATAGTTGAGACATTTTCACAACAAAATTAAGTTTCCAGCATTTAAATCAGGTTATTGATTAACTCAAGGAATCCGGGAAGAATTGCTGTCGAAATCTATTACTATAAGTGCCGGCGTCAGGACACCGCAGCTTACTGAAGCAATGTACTTGGGCACGTCACTCATCATGCCAAAGGTGTCGCCCAGTGCAGAAACCACTGCCCACGGGTGGCTTTTGAAATGTAAGCTCAGTTAAAATTAGAAATTCAGTTCCTCAGGCGTGTCAGCCACATTTCAAGTCCTTGAAGAGCCAGCTTTCCGTGTGTGTGTGGCTGCAGTACGGGCTAGGCAGGTGGCGGCGTTTCCACAGGCCCTGCTGCTCTATATGAGGGAGAGACGTGGTCTCACACGTGAAGTGGTCTCAAAACTGTGTTATTATCCTTGACTTGGCATTTGCATGGATACAGACTGGACTTCGGGTTTCCTACAGAAGGATTTTATGAAATAGTATGACTCAAATATGTATTTCTAGGCAATTCTAGTCTAAGAATGAGCACCGTCCCACTGAGTTATACACAAACCCCCTCCACCTTTTTCTTTTTCTCCCCTTATTTGCTTGTTTAGGGTCTCAAGATACGGTACAAACTGGCGCAGAGCTGTCCCCGCTCCTGCCTCTTCCACCACTCAAGTGCTGGGACTATTACAGCTGGTTATTTTCAGCATATTTTACTAATGGTTTTCTAGATTATCTCTGTTTCTTTCACTGTAGTCAGCAGTGCTGAGACGCCACCTCCCCTGGGCAGAAAGACAGGGGCCCATGCATTCCGCTGGCATTCCTGTCCTTTATCCTGGAACAAATTCTCTGTGGCTTTGTTGGATGCCAACCTTCAGCTTCCAGGTGTGAAGCCATGCAACACTTGCAGGAGGGCCCAGAGCTGTCCTTTGCTTCTCCGCTTTCTCACACAGACCCTGGCAGCCCCTTCCCACAAGTCTGTCTTGGGGACCAGGCAGTGGAGGTGTGTCTTGCAGGATATGGAGCTTTGAATTGGTATGGACTGCTCTGTCACTTCTCAGTGACTTAGGCAAGTTGATGCAAATTTCAGAGTTTTTTCTTTTAACCCGTGAAAACGGAAGAGTGTTCACTTTATGAAACTTTTACAACAACCAAATAAACTAGGGAGCACTAATGCTCATCACAGTGCAATGTGGGGCACACACTATTTGGCTATGGTAAGAGCCATCTCAGTTCTGGGGAAACGGTATTTTCCATTTCTCTTACCAAGCAATGGAAGGATCTCAGACATTGTATCATTGTGTAAACATGATGGATAGATTAAACAACTTCAAGCAAACATGCTAGATATCGCTTACATGTTGCAGTGAGTATGCTTGATTAGCAACCTAAGCCATCCCCTCTTTGTTTCTTTGATAACAGAATCCAGATTTTGTTTGCTATCCAGGGCTCTCTCCCGAGGTCCAATGTATTGAATCATCTTTGGTCAAAGCCATCAGGTTAATATTCTCCTTGCCAGTGTGTCTTAGGAGTGATCACATGACATATTCTTGATAAGTGAGACACAGAAGTGAGCTCCAAGAAAGCTTTATCTTCCATAAAAAATGAAAGAAGAGCAAAGAGAAGATTGGACCCTGACCTTTCACTCAGTATTGTTACACATGGAGTGAGTAGACCTGTGACTATCTTGTGTCCATGAGGGGACAGGCCCAAGGACCAAAGCTAACACATTCAGATGATAGACAATGACGGAGAGAACCTGGATACACAAAGACATCGTGGAGCTGTGACACCAACCAGCCCAGACTCTCAGCAATTTCTAGACTTCTTGATGAGATAATAGATTTTTATCCTTTAAATCAAATTAAAAGTTGACATTCTGTTATTTACAGCTGATAGCGTCCTAAATGATATACAATATAAGTAATCAATGCTCACATTTTATTTATGTGTATCTTATATTCCCTACTTAATTTTACCTTCTTGGAAAATCTTTCATTCTTATTCATATCTTCCCAATATCTGGTTTGGCTTGCACAGTGGTACATAGCTTTGAAATAAACGTGAAACATGGCCCCTGTGGTTATAGGGGTTTCCAATGAAACCTCTACCGCAAGATGATAAAATAGAGGCTTGGTGGTGAGGAAAGGCATGAAGGCAGTTAGTACTTGGACGGAGTCTGCCTTCTATTCTGTATGTGTAGACTATGGTGCTCCTCCTGGAGACTCTGACGTAGCAGTCTGATGTAACTGTCTCTTTGTTCATCTTTTACACCTCTCTATCCAGAGTTGCCAAATTCTTGTCTTATCTTGGTTTTTGAGCTGAACCAGAGTAAACAGGTTCTAGAGGAGAGAAACTTACACTACCCAAGTAAGTGAAACTGTTCAGAGACAGAAAGACCATGCCATTGTTTCTAATAAGAGTGTGACTTTTCAGGAAGGAATCTTGATCAAGGTCAGAAGATGAGTTGAAGGGTCGAAGGGACAGACAAATGCAGAGCCATAGAGACTGGCCCTATACCCCAGGGCCCTGGATACATCTTCTGGTCTGCAGGGAAGTTCCTCTCCCAACTGCTGGGGACTGCTGCCCACTCTGTTGTCCTCCTGGCCCCCATGAAGCTGGCAGCAGCCCTGTGATGGTGGTGGTTGGGATCTAGGCACTCGTCCTGCTTGCCACTGGTAATTATTCTGATGATCCGAAATGTATCCTCACACTTCTCCCGGCACACCTTGCTGTGAGGTGCGGTGTCCTTTCCAGGATGCCTTCCCCTTTCCGTCAGATTTTCCAGTGGGGCACGGTGCGGTCAGCTGGGTGTCCAGAGGGTCATCCTGGGGAGGAAATGTCAAATAGAGGATGGTGATTTCTTATTGGGTGTGTGGCAGTGGACTTCTATCCCCACACGGGTCTCCCAGTGGAGAATGCACACGGCCATCTCTTCTGAAAGGACAGGTGATTTTCAGGATGAGTATCACTGCTGTGCCCTGAGTGACTCTATCTCCATAGCAGGAAGTCCTGTCTCTTTCACTTGCTCATGTCCTCTGCTTGGGCTTCCCTCCCCAGGAAAGTTCTCTGATGGTGCAGCCTACTGTCTCGAGGCCTGCTGGGAAAACCAGGATGGAGAGATTGTGATGAGGAGAACACAAGTCCATGGCTTGGGTCTGGAGAGGACACTGCACCTCACAGCTTCACAGTGCAGAGTGTTGTGAGATGTGTGATAACAAAGTTCAGATTTGAGGAGGGGAAAATGTGAATTTTAAAAAAGGAATAAGTGAATTTTAAAAAAGGAGAAGATGTATGAAAACAAAGCCAGGCATGTGGCACACATCTGTAATCCCAGCATTACAGAAACTGAGGGAGGAGGATGTTGAGTCCCAGGCCAGCCTGTGGTACGTAGGGCTACATACCCTTCCACAAAGCAAAATTAAATGAAACAAAACAACAAAATCCTGCCCTAGTTTTGTTTTTCTGTTGCTATGATAAATACCATGACCAAAAACAACTTCAGGGAGGAGAGGGTTTATTTCCTCTTACATTTTGGAGTATATCTTTGAGGAAGGTCAAAGCAATAACCTGGAGGCCAGAGATGAAGCAGAAGCCATGAAGAATGCTGCTTATTGGCTTGTTCTCCCTGACTTGCTCACCCAGCATTCTTACACAGCCCGGATCACCTGCCCAGGGGCGTCAGTGCACACTGTGGTCTGGGCCCTCCTACATCAATTAGCAATAAAGGAAATGACCACAGACCAGTCTAAAGAAAGCAATTCCTCAGTTTCGACTCTCTCTTCCCAGGTGTGTCGAGGTTTGTGTCAAGCTGACAAAAATAAGGCTGACAACCCCAAACCCCAAAGCAAATAAATCAGAAAGGAGTGCTTAGAGAATAAGAATGAAACTGAAACAAATGTAGAAGAAACAAACACTAGCAATTCCAACACCCTGGGAGTTTCAGATCTAACCTGAGGAGACTGACCCATTGTCGACCTAGTTGCTCTTTTTGTATGGTCAACACTCTACCCCTGAGCTACATCTCCACACCCAGATAGATTTTAAAAACAGACATTAAAAAAAAAAACAATTTATTTATGTATTATTTACTATTTATCACTATAATTTTGTGTGTAGGGGAGTGCACATACTACAATGTATATGAGGAGGTCAAAGGGCAACATTGTGAGTTGGTTCCTTCTTCCACCTTTACAAGGGGTCTGGGGTTGAAGTGGGCCATCTTACCAGTCCCCAGATAGATAATTTTTTGTTAGTTAATACAATATTAATATAGTGAAATTGTTTCTTGTCATGTTAAATGATAATTGCATTCTATACATTTCACTGTTCTTTTCCTTGTAGAAACTAGAGCATTAGACTTGAATAGAGGCTTAGAGAGTTAGTGCTGATTCTTTCAGAGGAAAGGAATCCTCTGGCTGGAGACAGGCAGCTGGTAACCCAGAAAAGCCAGGACTTAACTGTCCCTGAGGCAGGGCCTCAAAGGCTTTGAGCAAGGCTCTCTGTGCACCTCACAGTCTCTATTTTCTTTCTTTATCTTTTTGAGACAGGTCTCCCTGTAGCCCCAGCTGACCTGGAATTCATTGTGTAGACAGGCTTCCACGCTGGCCTTGAACTCACAAAGATCTGCCTGCTTCTGCCTCCTAAGTGCTGGGATTAAAGCCATGTGTCACCATGCCCTGAACAGTCTCTCTATTTTCAAACCCATTCCAGGCTCTTCTCTCTCTCTCTCTGTATATATATATAAATTTGCCATTTCTGTGGTCCATTCTTACTGAGCCCTATGAATTTCAATTTCTATTAAAAATTACTACATAGCATTCTGTCATGGATGTAAACTATTGTTACAAACATTGTTAATTGCTGGTGTGGTGGTGCGTACCTTTAGTCTCAGCATTGGTGAGGCAAAGGCAGTTGGATCTCTGTGAGGTTAAGGCTAGCCTGGTGTACATGGTGAGTTCCAGGCCATCTGAGACTACAGAGAGACCCTATCTCAAACAGCAATAACAATAGAAACATTATTAACTAACATTGAATCACTTCTTGGCCTTTTGGTTAAGATCAAGTATATTAACTAACATTGTAGCATATTACAACGTGATAGCTAATATTTATAGAAACTTTACTATGTGCCAGGTATTTCACAGTATTTTACATATATTAACTCAGTTCTTACAGTAACAGTAACAGTATGTTAATGACTGATTAACAACTTAGGTAATATTTATTAAAATTTCCACTATATTTGAGATACTATGCTGTTGTGAGTATAGCCCCAACTCTTAATTTATCTGTTGAATTTCTTGCCCCGACTACTCCAGAATATGACCTTATTTGGAAATAGCACTGACATCATTTGGGGTAAATGTTAACATGACTGGTGTCATTATCAAAGGGGGCAGATAAACACAGAGACAGGTACACACAGTAGGAAGATGGTGTGAAGTCAAGAGAAGCTGAGCATCTGTGAGGCAGAAAGAGAGGCCCAGGCCAGATCTTTCCCTTGTGGCCCTCGGAAGATCCTCGTCTTGAACTTCTGGCCTCCAGAGCTGTGGGAGGATAGGATTCTGTTGTTTAGTCTTCTGAATCTCTGGTACTTTGTTATGGCAGCCTTAGCAAACACACTGTTAAGTATTTGACAGGTGTTAACTCATTGATTCCTCCCAGTCAAACTTACATGGCAAGACTTGGAAAAAGAAAAAAAAAGTTAAGCCATTCACACCATTAGAATGAAGCAATCAACCTAACCCAGAATGTTGAGCATTCCACAAGGCGAGTGACACAGCTTTCCCAGCAAAACAGTGCTGTGAGTTTTAAAACAAAAAAGCAAGGCGGAGGGAACTGTTAGTGCAGGTGGAACAAGAGTCAGTGACCAACAATACCCCACATTTAGACTTTATTGCATGTGCCTGGATCTGGTTGATTTGAGTGTATGGCAGGATAGAACATCACGGTGAGGAACATGTCTAGGACAGTTATCTCATGGCAGCGAGGGATTGAGAGAGAGAAAGAGGAGAGAGAGAGAGAGAGAGAGAGAGAGAGAGAGAGAGAGAGAAGAGAGAGATCTAATGTTCCTTTCAAGAACACACCTCCAATGACATCTTAAAGTTCTACATCCTCCACTAGGACCCACTGGTGAGGGACCAAGCACAAAATCCAAATAGTAGCAGATGTGTTAATTAATTTGTGGAAGTCACTACATGTACACTTTGAATATATATAATGTTTTTTGATTAAGTATTTTAAAAGAAAAAACTGTACTCTCCAAACTAGAAGCGCCCATAATAAAGAGAAAAAATAACCTACGGAATTCTGTTATTGCTATTTTATAGATGACAAAGCTGGAACTTTGAGGGTTTCATAGGTGCCCTGGAAGAGCTAAGACTGCCAGTCAGTCTGGCTTAGGGTGTAATTCTACACAAGCATGTTAAAATATTAACTTCAATGGCAAAATGGCAATTCTGCGTATCTGTTCTAAGGCCACACTTAGAGACATGCAGTGGTTCAAGTTTCTGTGCATCTCAGAGATGGAAGCAGAAGCTCAGAGTGGCAGCTACGTGCTGTAGAAGGCTGGCACCAAGACTGAATTCAGGATTCTTGGCTTGAAGTAAAAACAACAACAACAACAACAAACAGGCACCACATCCAAAATGTGTTGCATTTAAGAAGAATTAGAGATTCATTAGCTTCTGCAAGGGGCTCCCTGAAGTCTGCGCCCTATTGCTCAACTCACTTGACTCTCTGGGCCTCAGATAACTACTGTGTAAAGTGGATGGCAAGACCAACATGCTGGCTCTAATATGTATAATATCGTTACTTGTTCTGTTTCAGCAGTCTCAGTTATCATTTGGTATGGACAGGAAAATGTGGCTAAGTGGCTTTCAGAAGAGGCCTTTTGGGAAGCAAAATGGTGTCTAGAGAGTTTCTTGCTGGGCCATCGGATGTAACTTCATTAGAACCCAATAGCTGCGATAAAGTCTGGGTCCAGTGGATCCACCCAGGCTGTTCCTGGGAGACAGTGTGACATTCCTGAGTTTGCTCTGGCACTTAGGCTGTGGATGGGACACTTTTAACCCAAACTTCTCAGAAGCAGTCTGCATTGTCCATTAGGGCTGTCCATCTAGTTCAGTTCACAGTGATAAATCTCATAGCCTCCAAGGGTCCTTACAAAGGTGGGTGTGGTGTGCTGATAGCAGGCATGATTAAGTGCTTTCCTGTGTCAAATATAGCCGTAATAGGCTGCAAACAGGCGGTGAAGCTTTATACAAACTGATCTGGCCACTATCAGCTGCTCTGACATTTTATACTAATACTTAAAATAAATCTAGAAACAGGAAAGAAAGTACAGAATTATTGTTTCAAGCAGCTTGTGAGAGCTTATCTTCAAAGTGACAGAGGTTCCATTGTATTTAGAGAAACTGCTCACTCCACTGGCATAAAGGTTAGTGGCCCGGACTTCGTGGCTACACTGAGCCGTTTCCCACGTGAGTGCTGAGGGCTGCAGGCAGCAGAACACTTACCCCTACCCAGGGCTCGGAGCCGGAGGAGCCGTGGTCGTTGCCCCTGCTCCTGCTCCTCTTGTTAGATATTTTGAATGATTCCTCGAGAATTTCATAGAGCATATTTTGGTCATATTCAGGCCCCTCCTTATCTCCATCCTCACCTCATCAGCACTCCCCACAGCTTCGTGCTTTCTCTCTTTTTAAGGCCTATTGAATCTAATTCGTGTCTGTCAATGTTCTTTGATGTGCATGCATCCCCTGGGGCCTGGTCAACCCCCCAGTGTCTCACCTTAAGAAAACTGCCTCTCTCTCTCACAGCAGCTCTCAGTTGCTAATAGTTAATCAGCTAGGGCTGGGTCCTCTCACTCACCGCCCCACCTTACTGGGATTTTGTCTGGCTTGAGCTTGCTGAGGTCTTGTGCATGCTGTCGCAGTTGCTCTGAGTCATATGTGCACATGCCCTGTTATTGGGAAAACACAGTTCTGTAGTCATCAACCACCTTTAGCTCTTTTTTTCCATCCCCTCTTCCAAAATGATCTCCGAGTCTTGGGAGGAGAGAGTGTGATATAAGTCTTTTATTCTTGCTTATGTGAGGAACTGGGCCCCCTGTGCCCAAAAGCACTAAACACACTTTCAAAATCAATTTAGAAATTCTCCTTAAAACAAACAAAATCATCATGATCTTTCTGTTGAGGGTAGATCACACAGTTTGAAAGCATTTTTTAAAAGCACGCTTGTCTTGAACTTGTATGTGATATCTTTGTATGTTTACATTTCACAGAAAAATCAAAGTGACTTGTGCCATTCTGGATTTTCTTTTTGCCATGAGAGTCAAGGGAAAAATGTCCCTTGAAATGGAAACCTGAACTTTTTGTTTTTGTTAGTCTTTTTGAGCTGAAATCTTTTTTTTTTTTTTTTTGGTACACAATGATATCTTTTATTATACCATGTATGCATTTTATCATTATGTTATCTCATTTTAAAATATTTAAATTTAAATAAAATATTTAAAATTTTCTATCTTTTAGTGTTTCATATATGTATAAAATGAAAATTAAACATATATTCCCCTCCAGCTCCCATGATATCCTCCTCAGTATGTCTCCCTACCAACTTCATGCTTCCTTTTCTTACATAACACAATTCCCATCAGTGTTCTCCATGTGTGAATGGGTGTAGGGCTTCCAGCGAAACAGGAATATGACTGGTGGCCACATCCTCAAAGAAGAGTGACTCTCCATCCCGCAGCATAAGGGATGGGACCTGGAGATCATCTACCCAACCTACTGCAAAAATTTGGTTGGCTTGATCTTGTGCAGGCAACTGCACTTGTTGGAAGCTTCTGAGTGCATGAGTCATTTCAGGTCCAGAGGCCAGCATGTCACAGCATTCCTCCCTGTCCTCCATGAGTGGAAGCATTTATGTTGCCTATGCTGACCTTGAACTACCTGACACCAGGAGTATGCAGTCTCACCCTTTCAAATGTCTGGAATTGTTGACATGTGCCGCCATGCCTAGCTCCTGAGATTTTTATTCATTTTATTATCTGCTTATTTATTATTTCTTATTATGTTCCTTAGGCTGGCCTTCATCTCTTAATCCTCTTGCTTCTGCCTCCCTGAACCACCATGCTCGGCCAGCCCTGAGGTTTGTAAAGCGATCATTGAAGACTCTAGCCCCTCCAGTCCCAGTAATTCTCACCCCTGGTGAGAATTTTCACATTAGAATCATTTAGAGGAACTTAAGAAAAAATATTGCTGTCTAGAACCCACTATTAGAGTCAATGTAACTTTCTGGTGTGATTTGGGAGCGAAGAAGACATGTTTAACACCCCTCAGAGATGCCTCTGACACACAGCAACGAAGCCAGCATTTATCTCTTCAGTCCACCAGACACCACCAGACAGGTATGGCATCTGAGGGCTGGAAAAGAGGGGTTGTGGCAGTCCCTGGGAGGCGGGAAGAGGAGGCAGGAAGAGGAGGCGGCTGGATTGGGCTCTCAAGTTCTAGACCGCAAGCTCTCATCATTCAGTGTTAGGATTTATTGGTACCCTTAGGTGATGTATCTAAGAAAGGACTTAGTGCTCAGTGCTTCACCAGTTGCAAGCATGGGTCAGATGTCTTAGTTTTATCCCATAACTGAAAAGAGGTTTTGTTTTTTTTTCTACGAATATAATCAAAAGGTTTTTAATTTTAATTTTTTTGTATTTGGAAATCTCTTTATCTTTTGGTGGCTGTTTCTATACTCAGAGTGATTTTGTGTAGATTTGAGTTTATAAAGGGCAAACTGAGAGACTGAGGTTTATGTTTTCTGTTAGTGTTGAACCAAGTATTGAAAATAATGCAGTCAAGACAACAGAGTAGAACTGAGTGAACCTGGTATCTGAATGGTTTCTGAGGGGTTTGTTTAAATGAGAAAGTTAATTACTCTCTCAATACTGATGGTCTCATTTTTCAGTGAAAGTTTTCAGAGAACATTTTCCATCCAGTATATAATCCATGCAATATATGTCTATGGAGGTTATATGTACAGGATTTTCCGAGATAATCCTCTGCTAACTATTCTGTCTTTATATTCAAATACAAAGTAAATAGGTCCCAGGAATGTCAGTATTTTGGTTTCCAAATGATATTTCTCAGACTATGTTAAAAAGCAATAAAATCATCATTAACTTTGGTTCAGTTTCGGGTGGGAGGAGTCAGTCAGCCTACACTTCCATAGTGCAGGTAGAGTTGTTTAGGGCTCTGTGCAATAGCAGAAGTTCACTCTATTGACCCTTTGATCTGTCCTTGAACACTTGGAGAACAGTGGCTCTTGAGGGTTGGGTGACAGTACTCTCCACAGCCTCAAAAAGACTGCATGTCTCACCAGTGGCCTACCTAGAAATCCTTCTAGTCACAGAAGATGCATACCATGATGCTTTAATTTTTTAAAAACAGATTCTGTCTCAAGTTTATTTGTTAAGGCAGTGTAGGAGGCTAGCAGTCCCTGGCACATGGTAGCCAAGGGGTCACCCTAGGCTTTCTATTGTCAGCTTGGCAAGCAGAAGCCTTTATTTTGGGCACTTTTGGAAGCCTGAGGCAGAGTTGGAGCTTTGGTTTGGGCATTGGTTTTGGCCTTTAGTAGACAGAGCCCCCAAACTGTGAGTGGTGTGGGCAGGAGCATGCCTCCTATGTGTAGGTGATAGAACTTGCCTCCTAAGCTTAGCTGATAGACTTGTGCAAGGCAATCAAATTGACACTCTTTGGAATCTTGAGTTAAGCTTCCTTGGGCTTTAGGAAGGTCTTGGTGAGCCTTGGCACACCCCTCGTCCTTGTTGGCCTACCTCTTCTTTAGGTCTTTCTTGTGCCTGCTCACAGAATGCATATTTCTCAGGGATTTGGGATCTGCCCTCTGATGATACCTATGTCCTCGTGGTGGGGGTTTCTTTCTTTTTAAATAGCTTTTTATTAGCATATGTTAATTATATGCAAAATAGGTTTCATTGTAACATTTTATACATGTACATAACTAATTTTGAAGATATTCATCCCCACTACCCTCTCTTGTCCTCTTCTGTTGGGAGGCACTATTCCTGAGAAGACATGAGCACATGTCTAACCAATGACAGAACAAGTAAAGATACCATGGTCCAACCTTGTGAACGAGTAAGTTTTACTGGGCTTACTTAGAGGAGCAGAAATGACTCAAAGGCAGCTGCATCCTCAGAAGTTCACTGTAGCATGGGTGACGGCTCACAAAAGCAGGAAACCTGGAGCCTCTTCCAGGCGGCTCAGCTGGTCTCTGCCTCATGCAGGCGGCTCAGCTGGTCTGAGAGTGTCCCTCAGCAGTCCTTAGGAATTATATATGCTTGGGGATGGAGGAAGCCTGGTGAATCTGGTCAGTTCCAGGGATTCCCTGAAGCTATTGAGTTGTTTACTTTCTGAGCTCAGTAAACCTCCCTGTAGGGTGGAATGTTTCACCTCCCCATAGAGCATCCGGTGCCTTAACAAGCTTTCTCCGAGGCGGAAGGTGTCCTCTCAGAGGAAACTGCTGCACAATACCTTTCCATTCCCACCAAACCCTTTCCTCTTCTGAACTAGCCTCCCTTCTTTCCTTTCTTTCTTCCTTCCTTCCCTTCCTCCCCCTCTCTGCGCTCTCTCTCTCTTTCTTTTCTTCCTTTCTTTCAACTCAATGAGTTTCATTGGGGTTTCCAGAGCATGGGTGGGACTTTGTTCACAGGAGCATGTGCATCTTACTAGTGACACCACTATGAAAAACATTTCTTCTTCTGTCAATCGTTAGTTGCACATAAATCCTCAGGGAGAGGTGGGGTCCCACGAGCCCCTCCCCCTTCCATAATAGCTTGTTTCCAGGCCCAATCTTGTGCAGATAATCACAGTTGTGATTTCAAGAATGCAACCACAACATCACACTTGGAAACTAACGTCCACACCTTTCTACTTTGGCTCTTTCATTCTTTCTGTCCCTTCTTGTTCAATGTTGTCTGAGCCTTGGAGGGGGTGATATAGATGTCTTATTTATGGCTGGGCATCCAACAGTCATATATTTTCTGTATTTTGACCAGTATGAGTCTCTCCAGTCACCCCTGACCGCTAATAAAAAGAAGCTTCTTTGACCCAAACAACAGCAGCACTGTGCTGTCGTTATAAGCACAGTCACTCTGAAAACAATTTAACAGGCACATCAAGTCCATTTAACAAAATAACAGCAGTAGCTTCCTTCCCCATTAAGGACCATGACCACTCCAGCCATGGCTTTTGACTAAGTTTACAGATGTGATTTCTCTCCTGTGGAGAGAGCAGAGCATCAAATCTCATCAGAAAGTGATTGGCTGCCCTCATGACAGACTTGTCACTGCTGTACCAGTGGCACATCGTGCTTGGCTGGTGGGTATCGCTACAAACACGGTTCCCATGTAAGTAGTATTGTTAATGACAATGGTCCTCCAGTGTGTGTGTGTGTGTGTGTGTGTGTGTCTATGATTCTGTGCACATGTGAATGCAGGTACCCTCAGAGTCTACATGAGTCCATGGACTTCCCTAGAATTGGATTCCAGGTAGTTATGAGCCACCTGATGTGGGTGCTGGGAATCAAATCCAGGTTCTCTGCAAGAGCAGTTTGAATTTTTAACTGCTGAGCTAACTGCTAACTGTTGGAGAGATACCAATACAAAGTGTGGGAATTTTAATATGCAACTAGGTTGGAAAACTACTTTGGTTTTGTGAACTGCTTGTTGCTCCCCAAACTTGTGCATTCTTCGCTCTAGTCCTTTGCCTATGCACCTCCCTTGACTAGGACGTCCTTTCCTGACCAGTTTTGGTGGCTACTCCTTCATACCTCACTTATAAGAGGAGGCTGTTGGAGTGCTCATTGACAAGGCAGGCTCAGGATCATTCAAGGGAGATGGCACATGTAGAGGGCTAGGGAATCCTTGTGTATGACTATAAGAGGAACAGGGTCATCTCGAATGGAGGAGAAGGCCCTTCCTCACAGAAGACAGACTTTGTCACGATTCCAGTGGGTCTAGACCATGTTCTCAAAGGAAGATTGGAAATGAGATGCTTTGAGGAGACTGGAGGCCATTCCACCTGTGACTTCTGTGTCCTCTACACATTCTTTGCACAGCTCACTTGTGACCTTCTTTCACTTCTACAAATGACAGAGAGGCCAGGCCTGCAAACCTTTGGTCTGATTTGCCAAATTGGAGGAAGAGGGGTGGGGGCAGAAATGGGGGGAGGCATATTAAATACTCCTGGGAACTGTGTCAATCAAAATGGTCATCTCAGAGATAGGAATAAAAACTGGCTTGGATTGCCCTGTTCCATCTGTATAACAGTGGTTCAGCTGATTAGTAAAAACAACCTGACCATTTCCTTCAGCATACTATGTCTTTCTTTTTTTCCCACAAATATCCTCAACACTTTCTTCTATTTCATTCAAGAACTGAACCATTTTACCTGAAAGAACATCTAAAGAAAAACCATGTTCATCTCACTGAAGGAGAGCTGTGTCTTTGTGTGTGACAAAGCCTGCTTTCCAAAGGAGCCCCTCCGACCCCCGTGTTCCAGTGACCCCCTCCCCTTCACACTGTTACAAAGTGATGACTGGCCCCTCAGGTGTGCTACAGTACCAGTCCTGTGTTGTACAACTTCCGGTGCTCACAGTACGAAAGGTAATTCAAATAGCTGTGGCATACTTAGTAGAGGCGGAGTCGGAGTCATTCGGATTCCAGCTCACCTGCTCACTAATGTGTGACCCTAAGTGCATTCCTGACTTCTCTGTACTCATCTTCTTATCCCAGGTATTGATAGGCTAATAGCTCTACTTATCTCAGAGGCTGGCGTGAGAGTTAACTGAGTTAACTTGTGAAGTCCTTGCCTGGACCTTAGTAAGCACTTAACAAATATTAACTTATTTAAAAAGATGGCTAGGATTTTTTTTCTAGTAGTATTCATTTTTGTGTTATGTTAATATGTTAATAATGATGTTAGTAATGACATTTTCTTTAAAAAGATTTTTAGATTAAATCATTCTTATGAACTAAACATGACCCAAGAAAGAAAAGACCCTGCCCAAATTCAAGTCCAAGTTTAAGTTTTGGTGTCACAGTGGGTTCTGTGCTGCACTAGGACACCACTCACAGCAAACATCAGCTCTAGGAGGCCGTGAGAGGTTGATGCTTCTGGGCCACACCAGGACGAGTACTGAGCAGTGCTTAGCTATCTGGGTGCATGTTTTCTCATAACACCAAGCTTCCCAGTCACACTAGGTCTGACTTCTCTGTCATAACACCAAGCTTCCCAGTCACACTAGGTCTGACTTCTCTGTCATAACACCAAGCTTCCCAGTCACACTAGGTCTGACTTCTCTGCTCATACAGGTACAGGTGCTAATTTACCCAGTATCAACTGTTATTATCTTTAAAAAATGTTTTTTAGTTATTATTATTTGTATCTGTATGAGTGTATTGCTTGCATGTAGGTAGGTACACCCATGTCGTGCAGTGTCCACAGAGGTCAGAAGAGGGTGTCAGATTCCTCAGAACTGGAGTTATGGATGGTTGTCAGCCACCATGTGAGTGCTGGGAATCAAACCCAGGTCCTCTGCAAGAGCAATCAGTGCTCTCAACTGCTGAGCCATCTCTCCAGCCCAACTGTTATTACCTTATAGTACTTGGAATTAAATGGATGCCAGAAAAATTTGTCGTTTTTGAAAAGACAGAATTATAAGAATAATCCAGAACTTTTTTCAGAAGGATATTGCTGTTCCCCATCTTAGCTAGTATCCCCTACAGAACTTGGCTGTGATTGTCAGTGAAAGTGAGGATGATGGATATGTTTGAGATCAAGAAGGAAAGTATTGAATAGTCCTTTCCAAACAATAGACTTGAAAGTTTATGAAACTTACCCTAGTAAGTCTTCAAAACTCTTGCTTGAAAAGAGAAACACTGAGCTTTGTAAACTTATAACTTTAGGTATGGTAGAAAGTGATTCCTTTTATGATTTAGTGAGAGGATAAAATCCCTTATAATTGAATCAGGCATAAGCAGATAGCCAAATCAGAGCTGAATAACTTAAAACACCTTTTGAAATTGAGCCAAATTTTGGTTGGGGTTATAGTTTAAAGGTACAGTGCTTGCTAAGCATGTGTGAAGCCCTGGGTCCCATTTCCAGAGAGAGATGAGAAAGAGAGAGAGAGAGAGAAAGAGAGAAAGAGAGAGAGAGAGAGAGAGAGAGAGGGAGGAAGGGAGGGAGGAAGGGAGGGAGGGAGAGAGAGAGATTTATTTAACTAAGTAACTAAGATATTTAGGGGATGGTGCATTGGCTCAGCAGGTAAAAGTGCTTATCATCAAGGCTGATGATCTGAGTTTGATCCCTGGGACCTGCAGGGTAGAAGGAGAGAACTGAGTCCTATAAGTTGTCCCCTGACCTCCATAGGTATTTGTACACTTACTTGTAATTTAAAAAAATTTAAATATATATTTAGGGTTCATGTTCTATGTACCTCATGGATTTTCTTCTCTTTAGTCCACTCACAATAGGAAAAACACTAGGTGACAGCAAGCTCTGTCCACACACTGGGTCACTCCATCTCTGGTTTTAGAACACAAGGTCAGATCCTGATGGGTTTTTATTGAATGAATCACACCACACTGCCAACTTCCTGGCTTGTGAAATATCAGGGTCTCACCCTCAAGTATAATTAGTCCACCTTTAAGGTGACTGGGGCTCATGTGACTCCATTGAACAGAGCTCATCCCAGTCCACATTTTACAAAGTGCCTTTGAGGTAGTTCATCTCCCAGCCTCTCACACAAGCCTAGATATCTGCAGAGATGGACTTTGATTAGTTGGCCTCTAACACTGACACCACCTGTTGAGCCAGCACAATGCTTAATAAAGTTTACTGCTGCAACCTTCAACTGGGCAGAACATACCCAGATAAGCTGAGAGAAGATCCTTAACCTGCCTCCCCCAGTACCTGCAAGGAAGTCACTGTAAGGTTAGAGAAGTAATTACATCTGATAGAGTGACTGCCAAGGCATTGTTTGAAGAGAAGGCTTAATCAGACCTATTGTGTGAAGGTTAATGGAAGCCAGGCCGCTGGTTTCTCACCTGCAACAGAATGAAATCTGATTGTGTTTGAATGTTGAGAAAGCAGCCCACAGCCCACAGTTCCAGCACATAGAGTGTATTCCATTTGGCGTCAGCCCTCTCTTATTATCTGAGGTCCATTACTGGGCGATGTGGGTGGATGTACTGAGTGCACACAGGCTCTCTTCTGCCCCTCTGTCTGTAGTGCATGCCTTCAATAGCACTGACTTCATTATAATTCTGTTTCTCTGATTTCACCTCTAGACTTAAAGACCCCTAGGAGACTAGCAGTCCTTCACTTTGTGTTCCAGAGCCCAGCAGTGTCTGCCTTCTGAGAGCCACTTTGCAGACCCGACCTAAGCCGGCTCTGAGAAACTTTGGGTTTTCCCAGTGGTCACTATTAGAAAGGTGGGTGAGGTGCAGGAGAGGAACTTCTGAGGGCTCAGGATGAGCTGACCGTTTACAAACCCTGGAGCGGGAGGAGGAACAGAGAAAACACAGAGGCAAGAAGAACCCCAAGTTACAGGATCTGGCTGGCTCCACCTCTGAACCGGAAGAGATTACCCAATCCGGACTTGGTATTTCATCGTCACAGGGAGAAATCATGACTTTATATTTGTCTGCTGTACTAGGAAGCAATTTCTTTGTGACGTTTGGCCATGAATGTCAGACATAGCACATGTATTTCTGTTCTTTTACAGTCAGTTAAAAAAGAGTGTAACACTGTAACGAATCAGAAGGTTGGTCAGAGACCTAAAGATTTGGAACCTAAAATGTACAACATAGTTGGAGACATAAAAAGAAGATACTTGTGTCAAGAAGGTTTTAACATAGCCTAGAAAATAGTCTTAGTCATTCAAAATTAGATTTGACTAGAGAAATGCTCATTTTGAATTTTTTTCTTTTTAAGACAGGGCCCCCACTTAGCGCCAGCTGGCTTGGAAGTCACTGTGTAGACCAAGCTGGCCTTGATCTTACAGAGCTCCACCTGCCTCTCATAGGTTGGGTTAAAAGGTATAAACCATCGTGCCTGGCCACTTTGATTGCCCCCTGTCAACTTTTCCACCTCCTTTAGTTATTTCCACCTTTTACCCCAGAGCTTAGACCTGATGGGCTCTGTGCTGGCCTAAGTGCTCAGTCACAGTGAGTCACAATCTCAGTGAACAAGAATCACAAGGGCTGCAAGCATGGTGACCAGCACTCCGAGACCTGTGTGAAAAGGCAGAGCGAAGAAGAGATATACCTGTCACCAGCAGATTCTGAAAGGCTGTAACAGGGTGCTAGTCCATCCTTCCGTGTAACGCATACCATAGATGACTTCCTTTTATAAAACACTCTCATCTGCGTTCAGCCTCTTTGTTCCTCAACAACTCCCAACGAGAAACAGTGGATTGTTACCCCCTGTATTTTATAAGATGTAGGAAGAAACACGAAAAACAGTTGAGCAGCAAGCTGGAGGGCAGCCAAGAAAACTGGGTGTGAAGGTAATTCATCCCTCTCAAAGAGACCAGTTTAAAAAACTTGAGAATCACCCTTCCCTCAATACTCCTGACAAGCAGATGGTCTCACTGTGGGCCACTGACAGAGATCAATCTGTGTCAAGATCCTCAGAGCCAGACAGGAGGGGAAAGCAAAGAATCAGAGCCCAGGGCAGCCCCGAGATCTCTCTTCTTAAAAACATCTGCTGCTTTGTAGAACTTGTCAACCAGTAATGTCAAAGCGCTCAGTACAAGTTATCACCTGCTCCGGCTAGTAGGTGATCGGTCAAAGGAAGATGGTTTCCAGGAGATTCTACCATCCCAGTGCTTCCTGAATAACTATTTCCAATCCACTGGTTACCATCCTTGTGCAGAGAGTGAAAATACAAAGATGCTGTATGACACTGGTTTCTCACCTGCAACAGAATGAAATCTGATTGTGTTTGAATGTTGAGAAAGCAGCCCACAGCCCACAGTTCCAGCACATAGAGTGTATTCCATTTGGCGTCAGCCCTCTCTTATTATCTGAGGTCCATTACTGGGCGATGTGGGTGGAGCACAGCCGGTAGCCATATGCTGGTAGTTTCTGTTTAGTCCAGGAATTTAAAATCCGTTCTGTGAGTAATGCCTGCTTCTGACTTAAAGTGAAAGCAATCTCTTGCAAGTAATCAAAAGTGTCCTTTAAGTTCCTTTTAAAATGAAATATCCAGTCGTCATTGATCTGTATACAACTCTTCTGAGCATCTTCCATCCAAGTGGGTCTTTGTTGCTCCAAGGATGGCTCTGCAGGTCGTAGGAAGCTGGTGGCCATCTCTACAGTTTTTTTCCTGTGTCACCTTTCTGTAAACAGATGCTGTAGTCTTCACACTTTATCAAAATCAGAGCAAGGACAAGATCTTTCCAGGGTCCTCAAACCAGTTGCGGATGTCTGTAGTGTGAACCATCGTAGGTACACAGCCTGTGTGTTAGGGTCCCAGACACTGAACAAATCTGGAGACTGAAAATGAAGGGAGAGACGTGGAACTCTCCCTTGTGTCTGCCACAATGAGACATTGTTAGACCTGGGCTCCATCAAACAATGGCCTCGATAGGACATAATACCCATTGAAGACAGCTTTGCATCCTGGCTCTTCAGATAGCCCCGCTTTCCTTCCCATTTGCTCTCACTGTGTGTGTGTGTGTGTGTGTGTGTGTGTGTGTGTGTGTGTGTGTTATAGATTGTTGGGCCTAACTCTTCCTGTCCTGCCCCATGACTTTGTCTTCTCCATACCTCTGGTGAGCGTGGTGGTTTTGCCTGATGAAGTGCTTGCTGAGTTTTTGAGCATAGTTTTAGGTTTGTTTCTAAAGAATGTTTCTCTTTGGCAGGTCATTATCTTTAAAATCAAGAAGACTTTGATGCCTTTATCTACAATGGATTCCTCTATATAAATGACCACAGCCTTTTGTTAGTAAACCCTAGGTGCTTCATCTAATACAGTCAGTGTTTTGGCCACTGAAATCACAGAACTTTTCCTGGCCTTGTCAAAATGAGGAGCGCATTGAGTGACTGGAGCCCAATAACAGGCCAGCATCTATTTGCTTATTTCCCGGTTTCTCCAAGCACGTAATCAGACTCAGACAAACCAAACCACTGGCTTTATTAGATAAGAATCCCACAAAGGGCTGTGTTCATTTTGTAGGGAAACACACTGAAGCCTTCTTGATTTTTCCAAAAAATTGACTTAACAAAGAGAAAAAAAAGGCTCTTAAAAAGGCTGATAACACAAACCTGAACACACTATTAATAATGAGCTGGACGTGGTAGCACACTCCATTAATCCCAGCACTTGGGAGGCAGAGGCACTCGGATCTCTGTAAATTCTAGGCCAGCCTGGTTAACATGGTGAGTTCCAGGACAGCCAGGGCTACACAGTGAGACCCTGTCTCAAACAGCAATAGCAACAACAACAAAAAAAACCCAAACAATATTATTAAGATCCAATGCTATAAACTTTTACAAGATCATTTATCTTGGAACTATTTTATGCGGTCATAAGAGAACTGTGCTGGCAAATAAGTAATGTAAGAAAGTACATTATACATATTTAGTCCTTCAAAGCAACTATGAAAAACCAAAGGTGTATGTGGATAATGGTCGCAACGAGACAGCTAAAAATAGTCATATGTAGTAATGAGAATTACAACTAGTTAAAATCTTTACTAAGAAAAGTGTTTCAACAATCGGGACAGGTTTCTTGGGATGACAGCTTGTTCCGTGCTCTGCATGGCTGCTGACTGAAGGCGTTTTTGCCTCACTATTGCAACCATATTTGCTTAAGGTTATTCTCAGTTAAGGCCACGCTATGAGTTACATTCTGACCTAGAAGCCATCACCAAGGACCTCTGGAATACACAGTGAGGCGCCTTAGGAGTAGGATCACCTGTCCTTCCTCCTAAGAGGTATGAAAGAGTAAGGAGAAAAGGGAAACCAGGCTGTGCCTGAAAACACCTTGCAAACAGGATTTCCCTCCCCAGAAGCATTAGCTATTCATTGCAAAGAAAAGGACCAATTAGGACACAAGTGCTGAGATGCCTAAGTAAATAGACAGGACTTGAGTTTGCACAGCTGTGGGCTCTAAAGCCTGCATTCTTTCAGCTACAGCAACTGCGGGGTCTGACATGTGCTTAGTAGGAGCCCCACCCCACCCCCGCCCCGTGTCAGGGGTAGAGTCCCTTCATCAGGATGTTCCCCAGTAGGTAAGTCTCAGCAGCCTGGGTAGCAATGTTCCTCTAAGTGTGATTCTCAATCATCATAACTTAGCTACCTCCATTTTATAGTGCAACTGAGGCACAGAGAAGTTAGTGATTTGTCCTTGTTACCCAGTTTTAAAACTTTTATTTATATTTTATGTGTATGAGTGTTTTACCTGCATGCTGTGCAGTGGAAGAGGGCATCAGATTTCCTGGAACTGGAGTTACAGACAGTTGTTGGCTGCCATGTGGATGCTGGGAACCAAACCTGGGTCCATTGCAAGAGCAGCCAGTGTGCTTAATCACTGAGCCATTTCTCCAGTCTCAAGACAGGGTCTCTTACTAAACCTGAGGATCAGTGATTTGGCTAGGTTGACTGGTCGGCAAGGTTCTCTTGTCTCCACGCTCCCAGTGTTGGGATTACAGAATTTTACTTCTGTGTCACTTTTATAATGTGTGTGCTGAGGATCTGGACTCAGGTCTTCATGCTTGTACAGCAAGCACCTTACCAACTCAGCCATCTCCCCAACCTCCAGGATGATGAAATTTTGAGGTCACATTTTTTTGTATGTTTCAAAGAACTATTATTCTTTTTTGGATTATTTTCAATCATTTAAAAAAGTATAAGAGCGACTCACCCACTCAGGGACCATTATGGAAGAAGAGTCAGAAAGACTGTGAGAGCCAGGGGTGGTACATGACCATAAGGAAAACAGAGTCTTATAGGCTCCTGGGAACTTGCTCTTACGAACTACCAAATGGTGTCAGCAGGCACAAGACCCTGCAAACTCAATCAGATAAAAACCCAGCCTAGAACTGGGGAAAAGGGCAGCAGGCCCCAGCCTTAGCTGAAGAACTCTTGGCAGCTGATCACTGCAGGGTGAGGGAGAGTGATCTTCTTAAGGGAGTGACGCTCGCTGAACAGGCTCCGGTAGAGGGACTCATACAAGAGACAGCTGGGTACGCAAACTTGGCTTGATAGGCCTTAACATATATGACCCAATGCATGAAGTCCTGTGGGTGGGCTACGGGGGAGGGGGATGCGGATAGTGGAGGGGGTCTAAATATGATTAAGGATATATTGTATGAAACCCAGGAAAATTCAATAAAAATATACATTGAAAAAGAATTAAATTAGAAAGTATAAGAGTGAATCCTAGCTTGAGAATCACTCCACTGTCAGCAAGTTACTGATCTGTTCTATAAGCCTTTGTCTCCCAGCTCTGGTCTGCTGTGAAGAGGAACCAGGCTGGCCGTATTATGCTAATACAGGTGTTGGAGAACATACTGGCCTGAGCAAAGGCAGTGTGTGGTATCTAGAAAGACAAGACTGACTGAGGATATGTATTCCTGGCTGAGTTGACAGGTTTGGCTGGGTTGCTGGTGGAGTAGATACTGTCAAGGAAAATTCTAATTTGGGACAGTGAAGAGAAAATAAAGGTAGAATCAACGAAAAGAAGGAACAGGAATAAGAAAAAAGGCATGCAGGGATAGTAGGGAACAAGTCTGGGTTGGAGAATGTCATATGTCAACATATCTCCAAAATATTCATGTGGACATGCTCAAAAGACTCCTAGAAACAGTAAGGGCACGGGGCTGTGACTCAAATAAGATTTGGAGGGAGAAGCCGGGTTCAGTTGTCTGTCCTGTAGCCCTAGCTACTTTGGCAGCTGAGACAGGAGGATTGTTTCAACCTAGACATTTTAAGCTAACCCAGGCAATGTAGTGGAAATCCCATATTGATAAAACCAAACCAAACCCAAAAGCCTTGGAGAGAGAACATTTGAGAATTAAAATGTATCAAGTGTAGGAGGAGCCAGAAATTATGTGAAGTATGAACCCCAGGCTTAATCCAATCTAAAACTAAGGAACAATGATGAACTTATGATACAGTATCAAGTACAAGGCATAAAATAACCAAAACCAGGTTTAAATTGTTTAAATTATAATTTAAATGACAGACTTAAAAATATTTTAAAAGGCCCCCCCCCCACAGCAAATACAGGTGCCCCAGGAGTTACTGTGAGATTGTATCCCCATAAACCTGAGCATTGGAGTTCTGTCACACAGGACTGTAGTTCTGATCGTTTCCCCTCATGGTTGTATAGCTCACTGGGAGGACGGGCATGATGCTTCTGCCCAGCTCCTAGACAGATGATTGCATCAGTATTGCTAGCCTTGGGAAAGAGTGAAATTTGCAATTCATGCAGGACCCGGTGGCCCATGCCTGTCATCCCAGTGCTCAGAAGGCTGGGGCAGGAGTACTGTGAGTCCAAGACCAGCTTGGGCTACATAATGAGACCCTGTCAAAAAAAAACAGGATATAAAATAAGACAACTCAAAATTCAAAGGACAGTTTCTACTGAATGTGTATAGTTTTTGTACAATGGTAAAAGGGAAAAGCTGTAATGAGCAAATTTGTTCATATAAAAATAAGAGACTTGGCAGTATAAATGTTCAACACAGATTTTGTATGAAGTAGATCAGAGATGGACATTCCTCCTTCTTCATCCACGCCATCCTTGTAGATGTCATAATGCTAGATAATGCTACTGCTGAGAACTTACTCGGAGTCAGAGGCTGGTCTCAGCTGTCTGGATGTTATTGCCTTTCATCTGTGAACCACCTAAGAGGTGACAATGGCCAGGCTCTCAAGTGTCGGAAATGAGGCTCCTGATGCCCAGAGGCTGGAAGAAGCTCTCCACAGGGAAAACCAGAGGGGGAATTGTTTAACCAGACACTGCTCACTTCTTTGTTCTGAACCGGTGGCTGACCATCTCCTGTCATACAAACCAGAGGCACAGGTGACCAGAAACATGTACCTGTCTTACCTAGTTACACAAATCATGGAAATGCAGAAGTGAATCTGAGTAGGAATGGGAAGAAAATTCTAAAGCTCTAATTATTTCGGGAAACCAACATATCTCCTAATCAGAAACAAGTTAGACAAAAAAGAAATGAATACTGTGAGGGACTGGAATAGCATAGCGAACAGGTTAGGGATGAAATGTGACTGTGGAAAACTGTTTTTCCTCAAAGCAGAAAGTGTAGTTAATAAACAGTGCGATAAAGTAAAAAAATGTACAATAGCAGCAAGTTAGAGAAAGAATGGCAAACCTACTCACTAGGCCATTTGAAGGCCTATTTCTGAGTTATTCCTGGGTTAAGCTACATATTTTAAAACTTCAATATATCAACATTTTAAATGAACAATATGCTTTATCTATTAAAATCCAGCCAAAGCAGCTAACATATGAATGCTTTTGGTGTTAAATTCAATTGGAAGTGTGTGTATAAGCATGTATATATGTATACACACATGTATATATGTAAGCCATCTAGGAAAACAACAATACAAATTTAAAGATACTAGTAGAGTTGGAGGTTCAGCTCGGTATTATTTGCCAGGCCCTGAGTTAGATCCCTGCCATGGCAAATTGATTTTTAAAATAAATTAAATGAATAGAATTTGGCAATTGTGATCAGGAACAAAACGAGAAATGAGAGGAGGATAAATATGGGGCGTAAAGAAATTATAAAGGAAGAACACCAAGAGTCCTGGCTTGAAGGACGCCTCCCAAAGCAAGCGTCCCCGGGGGTGCTGAAGGACAGCCATTCCTTGCCTCTCTGGCTTCTAATGCTTGCCAGCAATCTTTGGTTTGTTATTGCTGTGGCAAAATACCTGGCAAAAGACTGTTAGGGAAGGAGTGGTTTCTTTTGGCTCCTGGTTTGAGAGGCTAGTCTGTCACCGAAGCAGTGGCAAGAGGCCGAGGAAGGCCCGCACGGAACACCCATGATTGGATCACGAGGCGAATGCAGGTGTTCAGCTTGCTTTCTCCTTTCCCGCTTTTATTCAGGCCAGAACCCCAGCTCCTGGGATGGTTCTGGCCACATTCAGTCGCAGTCTTCCTCGTCAGGTAAGCCAGTCTGGAGACCCCGCACAGACACTCCCGCAGGCGTTCCTCCTAGGACAGTCTAAATGCAACCAAGTTGGCAATTGAAATTAACTATCACAGTGCCTCTTGGCTTGTAAACTTATCATCCCATTTCTTTTCACACACCGTTTGTGTGTGTGTGAGTGTGTGTGTCCCACTGTCTTTTTCAGGGATTTAGAATTACTCTATTCCATATGACCCCATCCTAACTTGATTATATCTGTGAAGAACCAATTTTCAAAACAAGGTCATACTCATCAACTCTAAGTAGATTTAAACCTTTTTTGCCTGTTTTTGAAGAATGTAATTGTCCCAACATTTCTTCCCATATTGATGAGAGCAGTTGTTTTAAAATAGATTTTAAAATAGATGTGGACTAGGGGTGTCTCAGGTCTGGCTTTACTTCAGTTTCTGGTTTTCACCAGCGCTGACCGATACAAGGCAGATGAAGTTCCGTCTGGGTGAGCAGCGGAGGGAGACTGCCTCCACTTTTCTGCACAGAGACATGTTTGAGCAGTTGCCAGAACCGCTTCTGGTTCAAACTTAGGGTGTGGCTGGACACTCACATTCTCCCTTGTTCCCTTTTCCTTCAAACCGGCCGTGACCTACAGTGCGAAGGAAGAGGGAGAGCTGTGGATGTTATCACATCAAGGATGAGTGTGCTATGGATTGCCTAGTGGCTTAAGGGCTAGACAGGGGAACTGTGAGATATATTTTTCTTTCTACCTCAGGGGATCAGGATCTGAAACGGGCCTTTAAAATTACAGAGTAGGGAGAGAAGGGGCTGGAGAAATGTCTTAGTTGTTAAAGTGCTTGCTGCATATGGATGGGGCCTGAGTTCAGATCCCTAACACCAATGTAGCCCATGCCTGTAATCCCAGTGCTGGGAAATGGAGTCAGGAGGCTCCCCCGGCCTTGCTGGCTAGCCAGTGACTGAGCTCTAGGTTCAGTGAGAGACCCTGTCTTAAAAACTAAGGAAGAGATATAATTGATGAAGATACCAACAATAGTCTCTGGTTTTCACATGCATACATGTGCACCAGCACACACACACATACACAAAGCACAGGGGGTAGGAAGGCACCAGGAGGTGCACCTCAGGTGGATCTCTTGCCTAGATTGTATAAGGCTCTGTGCTTAATTCTTCACATGAAAAACAAACAACAATAAAAACCCACCATCACCACCAACAAATTCACTCAGGTGGACATTTACTAGCCAGATGAACATAACTGAACCATAAGGAACTAAGTGGCATGCAGATTGCTGGGGCAGCTAGCAATAGCTTAAAAGAAGCAGATGGAGAGACAGAGTGAACCTTGATTCCCGCTCCCTGGTGACTAGAAAGTAGACTATATTCACCTGGATTAGCTGGAGTTTATAGAAGAAGCCCTAGAGTGTGGTTTTATTGCAGGCCTTTAAATAAATGAGAGATTGAGAAGGACTGGGTTGGTTTGGAGACACCCTGGGAAGACAAGCAGTGACACTGGACATGGATCAGCATCTGGGCCCCTGGCCTGCTCGCTCTTGTCCTACAGAGTGAAGCAGACAGTGGATGCAGAAGTCCAGGACACGTCCAATACTTCAGAAAAGTACTTTTGATGTGAATTACTTTGAGGTTCAACTTGATTTCAATATTGGATTCAGTCATAGGCCCTGAGAAACTTAGACTAATATGCCTGTTTTCTTTCCACCCCGAGAATACCATCTCATGTTTTTCCTTTCTTTCATATTAATTGGAAGTGGGTGGGAAGAGGGAGGTGGAAGAGGATGGATGGGATGTATGTGTTGTATACACACCTTAAGAACGGGGTTTCTTGACATATCTTCTTAAAACTGATTTGTAAACCAGGCATGATGGTGTATACCTGCATTCGGAAGACTGAGGAAGAATTGTAAGTTCCCGGCCAGCCTGGGCTACATAAGAGCATCCTGTCTGGAAAGAAAAGAAGTTGAATTGTATACTGGCTTTGATTTCTCACATGGAAGTATTTATGTCAATTTAGGATATTGAGTTAATAGCTAATAATAGCTTTTTGTTTATTTCTGAAAGATAGAAACACTTCAGCAAGGCCATCAGGTGGAGCTTGTATTGTAATTCTCTTTTGTGCTGTTTTACAGTTTAGTGAGATAAACCAACTTGGCCAGCAGATCCTCTTTTCAGTTTTCCTTTTTTAAAAAGTAAAAGCCGGAGAAAGGAGCCAGCTAAGTCCAAGGCTGTTTAGATTGTGTCATTTTCTGGAAAACATCTTCATTGTTTGGGGTGAGAAGTTGAAGGTTTATTTTTGTGAGTCTCTGTTTTTAGCTGTAGGACAGCATAGTGGCTTGCTGTGGAAGCCTCTTTCTGTGACACATCCCTTGTAGCATTTGTCCCTGGAGTATAGCATGTGCCAAATTGTCATTGGTCCCTGGCTAGTTGGCTTCTGAGAGAGAGGAAACATCTTGATAACTCACTGAGATGCTTTATGTTGGAGATCGAGAATCACAGTCTTCAACAGCTCACCAGGGCATCCTTAGGGGCCCGGGAGGACCCGAGGTCATCCAGCTCACTTGGCCAGGCTGTTGCTCATCACATCTCATTACCCAACTGTGCCACTTGCCTGCCATTTTCTCGAAGACACTTATGTAGTGGTATTTGGTAATGACGTCAATTCTTTTCCTGTCTGACCTAGAAGATTACAGTGACTCAGTGCTGGCTGGTCAACCTTAAAGATTAAATCGAGGACATTGGCTTAATGATTTTAACAGTGAACATAAAGGATTTCCCAAGGATGAGAATCATGCTATAAAACAGAACTGAGAATTAATCTTAAAGAAAAAGTAGCATGGCTGCCAACAAGTCTTAGACTGTATTTCTTTCTTTCCCCCAATTCCCCCCTCCCCGTTCTTCCTCTCTGTCTCTCTCTTGACAAGTTTTTGCTAGGTAGCCTTTGCTGGCTTAGAGATGCTATGTAGACCAGCTTGGCTTTGAATTTATGGTGATCCTCTTGCCTCTGCCTCCCGAGTGCTGAGATTATATAGGTGCATACCACCAAGCTCGGTTTCAGGATTGTATTTCTTAAAAAAGTTTCAGGCAGACTCTTGTAATCCTATACTTGGATAGTAAAGTCAGGAGAATCAGGAGTTTAAGGCCAGACTCGGTTATATGACAGCCTTGTCTTAAACAGAAAGAAAAGAAGAAATAGCAAAGACTTGTATAGCATTTCTCCAAAGAAGATTACAAAGAGCAAACAAACACACAGAAGGATACTCAACATCACTAATGAGAGAAATACAAAAAAGCCATAATGAAGGATAACTTCAAAACCACTTGGGTGGCCACTGTTCCAAACCAACCGACCAGCCGAACAGAGCTCTGAAATGGCCGCAAACATTGGCAATAGTGCAGAGAAACTGAAACCTGGTGCCGTTGGTGTAACACAATGCACAGTGTGTGGCTTCTCAGAATATGAGAGACGGAACTATTAGAAGATCTAGGCACTGATCACTATGATCCAGCTCAGCATCCTGAGCAGGGATTCATGCACCCACGTTGAAGAGGCAGGTGGAAGCAACCCAAACATCCATGGTGGATGAATGGAAAAACAAAACATAGTATCTACATACAGTGAGATACTATTCAGTCCTAAGAAGCAGGCGGTTTGGTTACATACTGCAAGGTGGATGAGACTAGAGGATATGATAGTTAGTGAAGCCAGCCAGCCACAAAAGATAAGGTGTGATTCCACCTATACCTGGTTGTCAAATCCATAGAGACAGGCTACAGATGGTGGATGGCAGCTGGGACAGGGAATGCAGGGAATGGGGAGTTTGCAGGTTATGGGCACAGAGTTTCGGTTTTGCAAGATGAAAATGTTCTGGAGATGACTGGTGGTGGCAGGTGAACAAAAATCTGAGTGTATTCAACACTTATAGATGACAAAGACGGCAAAAAAAATTTCCAAACAAACCAAAGCCGGTGTATCATTTCCCTTGTGGCACTTCTCTGGCATCACAAGAATTCTGTGTTGCAAATCACCAAACCTACCCCTGAGGATGTAAGCAGAGTGAAGTCAATCACAAGCACAGTGTTCGGCATACTCTCAGACCATAGTGTCATTTGTAGTGGAGGAAGTGAATGTTGCTCAGGTCACTCTCCATCTTCATCCTCCTGGGGTGTGCACAGAGGTCAGCTTCCAGCTGGCCATCCTTTTCTGGGATTCACCTGCTGCTGGCAGGAGCTACTTTACCCAAAACTGCATTCCACGTAGACTAAGACTATCTAAGGTACAAAGGTCAGGTTGCCTTGTCTTTGTGTGGGACAACTTGGAGGGGCCTCCAGTTGCAGAGTTCCACATGGCTCTGCCAAAGCCTCTATCTCTGTTCTATTGAAACTCACTCCTCCCCTCACCCACCCTGCTGCCCTGGTTCCTCATACATCTCATCCTGGAGAAGCCTCCTCAGTCAGTGTCTGACACATGTATCCTCAGAGTAGCTGTCTAGGTCACCTTATCTCCGTTTGACAAGGAGTCTGTTTCTTTCTTAGTGCTCCATCAAATGAAGGTGTGTCTTGCCATCAATAGCATCTTAGATTCCAAAGAATAAATAAAGGTCAGAATAAGTAAGCCAGACAAAGTAATGGAGGCACCAGGAAAACGCTGGAGCAGTTAGTGCAGCAGCCTGTTTTGAGAGGCCTTGTATGCTTTTCTACTGAGGTTTGACTATGTCTTGGAACATAAGTAAATTTGGTTACTGGGCAGTTCTACGGTCTGCCTGCTTGAGAGGTGAAATGAATGGGACAAAATTTGGAGCACAGGAAACAGAACACAGTTATGAGATAGTTTTCTGTGCATGTGTGCATGCATGTGTACATGCATGTATGTGTGTTATGTGTTGGGATGGGTGGCATAGCAGTAGAGATGCAAAGGAGTGACGTGTGACAGGTAAAGTCTAGAAGAGTTGCCATTTTCTGACTGCAGTGTGTCTACTGGTACAGATTTCCGGAAAGGGCAGACCCTGGCTTGGCTATGACACTTCAGTCAATTAGGCTTGATCTGTAGAATGCATCATATGCTATCGACAGAAAAACAACCCAATGGAATAGTGACTTGTTGTAGGATGATTCTGGCAAGGCTCTCGACATGCTGGCCTAGAACGAGCTAGAACCAATATTGAGTATGCATGCACAACGAACACTTCCTGGGATTGAACCTGGGGCAGTTCTCAGACTAACAGCCATCCAGGACCAATGGGAGTGATGAACTTCGGATCATCAGGTGTTCAGGACCTACCAGAATGAAGCACATCAGATGACTAGATAAAGACCTCCTCTAAGCCTGGCAAAAATATAAATACTGTTCCCTTCTAAAATTAAAATGAGATCGTTGGTTCCACTTTCTCCCAGGGTCTGGGACGTTGACTCTGTGCCTCCTTACCCCCTCCCCGAGGGATCCGGCCATGCCAGCCAGCAACTTGTCACAGATTATAACACTGTCCTAGTTACTTCCTATTGCTGTGATAAAACACTGAGCAAAAACCCCTAAAAGGGTTTATTGCGTTTTATATTTCCAAGTGACAGTCCATTCTTGAAGAACTCAGGGCAGGTACCTGGAGGTAGAAACTGAAACAGAGACCACAGATGACCACTGCTTATTGACTTGCTTCCCTGGCCTGTGCTCAGCCTCTTTAACTGAGGACCACCTACCCAGAGATAGCCCTACCCACAGAGGGCTGGGCCCTCCTACATCACTCAACAATCAAGAAATGCCTCACACACATGCCCACAGCATTCCGACAGAGGAAATTCCCCAGTGGAGGGTCCCTCGTTCCAAGAACCTCCACAAGCTTGTCTCAGAGACTTAGCTCATCTCCACTCCACAGCTAGTAATCTTGATGTCACCCTACTCAAGATGCTGGAGTTTCCACTGTAACTAAGTCTGTACCGTCACCAATGGCCTCTCCTGGCCTCACAGGCTGCTAACCCTCAGACTCTCTCCATGACCCTTTCAATTCTTCAGCCTTCACGCCACCAAGATAAGTACAACACGAGAGACTTTTGCACTTTACCAAGTTCTTCTTCCAGCTTGAGGTGCAGCCTCAGGCCCTCTCTAAACCACAGCTTCTGTGTGCTGACCCTGAGGAAATACTTCCCAGAAGATCTCACCTCACTGATGCTGGTCTCTTGTTACTCACAGCTGATTTCCAGCCCCAGCTAACCAGCAGCAATTGTCCCAGTAAAGCGAAGGTTTCACTTCACTGATGCTGGTCTCTTGCTAATCACAGCTGATTCTTCAGCCCCAGTAGAGCAGAAATCACTGTAGAGTCTCAATTCAAAATATCACACAAACATCCCAAATAGTCTTTGTAGGCCTGTCAGCCTTCCCTCTGAAATTTTATGAGCCAGGTCTCCATTGCTCTCAATATTGTCTTCCAAGTTCCCACAACAGCTCATTAAGCTGTGAGCATTCAATGGTTTTTTCAGTCCAAAGTTCCAAATTCCTTCCACAATCCTCCACCAAATAATGCAGTCAGGTCCTTTATGGCAATATCCTACTCTCTGGCACCAATTTCTGCCTTAGTTAGCGTTTTATTGCTGTGATAAAATACTCTGATCCAAAAGCAGCTTAGGGAGGAAAGGGTTTATTTCATCTTATATCTCCCGGGTCACAGTTCATCACTAAGGAAAAGCAGGGCAGGAAGTCAAGGCAGATACCTTGGGGGCAGGAACTGAATCACAGACCACGGAGGATGGCTGCTCACTAGCTTGCTGCTTTGTTACATAATACAGGACCACCTGCCCAGGGATGGTGCCGCTCACAGTGGACTGGGCCCTCCTACGTCACTCAACAATAAAGAAAATGCCTCTCAGACATGCCTACAGATCAATCTGATAGAGGAAGTTCTCCAGTTGAAGCGCCCTCTTCCAGCTGAATCAAGTTGACAATGGAAGCCAACCATTAACTCAACTCAAAAGGTGAAAAAAATGTAATGTGTACGTTAAAACAGAATACTCAAATCATTATAGTTTTGAGTTGGTTTAAGCCAGATATGTAACAATTACTGTGGATAAATATTTAGTCAGTGTAAGAAATACTATGAAACAGAATGTACATGTACTGATTCCTCAATTATAGTAAATTGTGAACAGGATCAACGATGTCCAGGCCTGTCCCCTTTCACCCAGGAGACCTGAAGCTCCACAGTATGACTGGGAAAAGCGAGAAATGACCATCTGGCTAGAGCACCATCCTCTGAGATGTATGAGCAGGCATGTTGTGCAGACTCCTTCAGCCTCCATGCCACTCAGCATATGTAACTCATCACAATGGCCATCTAAACACAGGGTCTTTTGCCAGCTCCCTGAGTCAGGTCTTTCAGACAGTTCCATTCCTACTGTGTGGCATCTGGCATTAATCATGAATTAAATATTTGTGGATGGAGGCTGGCTGCAGAGGGAGTAGTGGGCAAAGAGAAGAGCAAAGGTCATTTTAAGAGAGAGAAAGAGGAGGGGGTTGGTGGCAGGACAAGGCCTACTTTTGTTGAACAAATGCATCTGTTAATCCCACTGGTAGACAGTGGGAACTGGAAGAGAACTGGCAGAACAAAGTAGGTGCTCCATAGCTTTAAAATCCCCCTTCACTGTGATTTCTTAATGGGGATTTTGGTCTGAGGATGAGATGTAGGTGCTTCTTAGTTTCAGAATCCCCCTTGACCTTGATTCTTGTTAATAGAATTGTGTTCTGAGGACCAGTTGCCTCAGCATCACCTGGAAGGTTGTTAGAAAGATGCTCTGGCTCCAGCCCCAAGCTACTGGGTCAGAATAGCACCACCCCAAGATTCCCCAGGTGATTTGAATGTACCCTGAAGAAGAAGCATCTGCCCACCGCGGGATTGTCTCGATCCCACTAACTATACTTGAAAATTTCCCCATTCACTCCTTATTTCAGGGCTCTCAACATTTACATATACTGCATTTTAACACCCTGCTTTCATATACCCACGACTACCTGCCCCGGGGTGGCACCACTCACAGTGGTCTGGGACCCTCCCACATCACTCAACAACAAACAAAATGCCTCATAGACATGCCCACTGGCCGATCTGATAGAGGTTCCCTCTCTCCAAGTGTGTCAAGTTCACTGAAAAACTGAAAATCACAAAACAACAAAATAATTTCCATGTAGACAGCAAACCGTTCCACATAAGCACAGCTTGTGTCCTTATGAAGGAACCTCGTGGTTTCCTCATGGGATGACCAAGGTACACAAGCAAAATCGGGACAGGCACCAACAGACATAAGGTCATGTTTTCAGACAACCCCAGCTCCATAATTCTGGCATTAGAACCAGTCCGTGCTGGAATCTTTTCTCATGAAAATGATGTGATATTTATGTGGTAAGCATGCTAATTTTTTCTTCAGTACCTTACTTTTTGAGTAGTTTTATAGGAATCTTGTAAAGATAGAACAAGTCCGCCTTTTCCGCACACCCAGTTTCTCCATTGTTAACATCTTACATTAGTATGGTACGTTTATCACCATGAATGGACCAATGCTGATATTCCACCATTAACTGGAGGATGTGTTAGCGTCCTGGGTTCCTGCTCACACCCTTGTCTACTCCATGATCGTGGAGGGCGCCTGTCCTCCTGCCTCCTTTAGCTTCTTGTCTCAGATTTTCTAGTTTTTGGACATACTGATTTTAACAAATTGTAATTCAGGAACTATGCTTTCCTCTACTTGAACTAAATCCTACTAAATGATTTCATCGGGCACTTTAAATTAGTCTTGAAAATATAAATATCCAGTGATGAGCTCCTGGAGGTAGGACAGGGTGATTTTAATCAGTTGGTCCTCAGCTCCAGAGTCCAGCAAGGTTCCTGCTCCTGGCAGGAACTCACTAAATTCTGCTGTCAGTTTTGTGATTGATTCTCCTTTGCAGCCCTCCTAGGTATCCTGTGGCCGGAACTTGTGATGCTCAGTTGGATAATGTCCTGCTCTTGAAGGTCTTAGAGGCTAGATGAGAGGCAGGTGGAGAGGGCTTTAAGTAGAACAAGTTGTTTATATGGGAGCCCTGCTGAATCCTTGTGTACAGGGGAGGGGATGGAGCGGAGGAGGGAGGGAGGGGGAGAGAGGGAGGTGGGAGGGAGAGAGAGAGATTCATTTCAGCAGAGGCCTTCTACAAATGTCAGTTGTTATCATTAATCCAAACCTATCATCCCCTCCCTTCCGCTCTCCATTCCATAATTTTTTTTGTATGTGTATTACAGGGACTGTGCTGTCCAGACTAGTATGAAAGCCTGGTGTCTAGTGAACTTCCTGCTTCTGCAAAAGGTCTACATCTGAGAAGGTGTTTTGGGGAAGTCTTTGTTGCAAACGAATAGCCAAACTGTCCAGTGTAGGCAACATCTAAACTAATCTCATCTGTTTTCTGAACAGTATTCACACAGCTGCTCGTAGATGGTGACCCAGCAAGCTGCAAGGTTCTACAACTTCATCAGGGTACCCTTCTTTGTTTGCTTGCTTTTGTTTTTTTGACCGGGTCTCTCTGTAGTCTAGCTGGTCTAGAACTGGCTATGTAGACCAGTTTGGCCTCAGTATCACAGAGATCAGCCTGATTCTGTCTCCCAAGTGCTGGAATTAAAGGACTGTGCCACCATACCTGGTTCAGCAAAATATCTTTAGGAGCATTAATTTTTTTCCCCCTGGTCTTGGCTTCAGAGTTTCCCTCTACTGGCCGGTGTCCGTAGTCATGGAGGAGCTGTGGGTGCTACAAGGAAGGAAATAATCATCCACCGCACACAGCTGTGAATTCTGCGAACTCCAACAACAACTGGCCTGGCAAGATATGTCCACTGGTGCAATTTGACACAAATATTACGGGAGTACCCAATCTTTAATTGGATTTAAGTTTCACTTCATAGGATGGAGTCCCATACCTGACATTAATATCAGGCTTAGGAATCTAAGGCTAGACAGGTCACAGGACATAGAGGAGAACCTAATACCAGTTTTATATTAAATTGACTCTTAATGACTTATTGTTATACCCATAGATTGATGCATCTCTCAACTCTCACCAGAGAAGTTTCCTTATGCAGCAGATGGTGATTAACAGGAAACCCACAACTGCCTAATGTGCAGAGAACAAGAGGCTGCAGCGTGCTCCCTCCGAATAGGACACTATCAAACCTCTGCCACCCGAGGCTCAGGGATCATTGTGAAACAGGGGTTGAAAGACTGTAAAAGCCATAGGTGGTGGACAACCACAAGGAAACAGTTTTCCAGATAGCTGGCCAGTTACTCATATGAATTCACAGCAATGGTGACAGCATGCACAACGTCTATGCAAGCTCAAGCCAGACGAAATCCTAGCACAGACAGGAAGAATGGGTAGGAAATCCCAATCCCACCCAAGGAAATTGTGGCAGCTGAAGGCTGCTGGGGAGGCAGAGACAGTCTCTTTCAAGGATGGGACTCTTGGTAGATTAACCAGGCTCCAGTGCATCGACTCACATTTTGTGGCACAAATTAGACTCTATAGGCCTCATTTCTTCCTTCCTTCGTTCCTTTGTTCCTTCCTTCCTCCCTTCTCTCTTTCATCTATCTATCATCTATCATCTATCTATGTATCATCTAATAGAGTACATTAAGTTGGGGCGCACTAAGGGAAGATGAGGACAGGGAGGGATCAAAGTACCATCAAATCATAATTGTATGAAATCTCAAAAATTCCAAAACGAAGAAGGCAAGTGGAAAAAATTTTCCAGGATTCCACTCTCCTTTTCACTAAAGATATTCAGTATTTCAAGAAAATTATATCTCACCATAAACCATTTTTTTTCAGCTGAAATTATCTGTCTTACTAGGTCTTAAGGCCTAGTTGTTCTTTGTGCTTTTATGCTGTGCTGTGCAGTGATGGACACTTTCCGTAGGTATGCATGGCGATACCTGTGAACCTGTACTATCACTTAAGGCTGGAGCTGTAGCACAGGACTGCAGCACTTGCCTACTGTGTGTAAAGTCCCAGGTTTGATGATCAGCATGCCAAAGAAAAGAAACAAATTACTCAAATACATTGAAAACTATTCATCAGTCATCTCAGTCCCATTTAACCCAGTAGCCTTATGTGTCTAGTGGCTCCCACAGAACACATCACAGACACAGAACATCTACCTACTGTGAAGTTCTGCTAGACAGCACTGCTCTAAATTCAGGTTTTTGCTTAATTTCCCTTCTTTCAATCACATTGGACTCTTTGAGTGAATGTAGTTAGTACAATTGAAAATTGAAAATTTTGAAAATGCACATATAGTAAAGAATAAGAAAATCACAAGTATAAGAGTTTTCTGGTGTGTGTGGCAGTACTGAGGACTGAACCTTTGAGCCTGAGGCAAGTTCTACCACTGAGGTACAGCCCCAACCTTGGCCTGGGCATTTTGATGACTTCTGGAGTCTAAAAGTCTTCTTAAATTAAAAAAAAAAGTATTATTTTTATTTTATGTGTATGTGTGTTTTGTCTGTCTGTATGTAAATGCACCATGTGCATGCAATACCTTGCAGAGGCCAGAAGAGACATTGGATCCCTTGAAACTGGATTTATGGACGGTTGTTACCTGCCATGAGGGTGCTGGGTATTGAACCCAGTCCTCTGAAAGGAAGAACAGCCAATGTTCTTAGCTGCTGAGCTATCTCTACAGCCCTTGGGAGTCCAAAAGTCTTAATAAAAGAATCTTCCTGGGTCTTGCAGGTACTTTCTAAGTCTACAGCTTTTAGTCCTAATTCTATTTCCATAGGCTGCCTGTTTTACAATCAATCTTAGCACCCTTAAGAAAGTGTCCTATTGCATATATTATTGGTGTTATATACATTATCCACAACTCTTTCTCACTTCAACAAAGGTTGGCACCTTGGTTCCAATTTTAGCTAATTTAACACACCGGGCCTGTATGCCATTTTGAAGACCATATACTGAGGGGTGCCAGGGGTAGCTCCAGAGAAGATGCATTTACTAGGCCAGGTGGCCAAGAGAGGTAGGTTTAGGGACAGAGAAGGGGTTCACACCTTTGCTTGCACTTCTTCTTAAATTGTGTTTTATGTATCACAAGTGATCACATTAAAAACAATTAAACTTACAACAGATAAGGTAAGATACTGTCTCACTGTCAGCACCTCCCGGCCACTCAAGGATTTACTTCAAGAACTGAATTTTGTTTGAATCTGTGAGCAACACTCTGGAGAGACAACTCATTTCTCCCCACAGCTAGAACTTGCCTGAGAAGAATCCCCATCTTCCTCTGTGATGTGTCCCGGGGACTTTTCCTGCCTTCACAGTCACTGTGAGGTAGGTTATCTCCATCGCAGCCGAGTCTGTGTTTTGCTTCTCCCGTTGTTCCTGCTGTGGTGATCTAAGCTGCCGCCCAGCCCTGTCAGCACTGTGTTTCCATCATCCCTGTTAGGATTTTGTAGCCCTGGGGCTTGAGAGCCTTGAGGTTAATAGCAACTCTTTTGGTGGTACATATCTCTCACGTGCTCTTACTGAAGCTAGCACTAAAACAATCTAACAACACATGTCTAGAAGCTATTCAACTTCTAATGTGCAAAGGTTTCAGTTACTTTTCTCCTTGCTGTAATAGAATGCTTGGTAGTACCGCTGGAGGGGAGAAGGACTTACTTGGGGCCATGGCTTCAGCCCATCACAGGAGGGAAGGCATGATGGAGCCCGTGTGGAGGCTTCTCCCATTGTGGTGGGTAAGGAATCAGAGCGTGAGCCAGTATTTGAAGTGGGTATTACCACCAGGCTGATCCCCAGGAGCCCACTTCTGCTAGCCAGGCTACTGTTCAAAGGTTTTACAACATCCCCAGACAACACTGTCAGCTAGGGACCAAATCTTTAAACATCTGAGCCTCTGAGGGGGGGCATTTCACATTCAAACTATATTACCCAAGGAAAAAGACATTCAGTCAATGGACCCTATTTCAAATCCTCCACCAGTTCTAAAAGGTCTTTTCAAGTAGGCTTTTTCCCCAACTCACAATCCAATGACATTTCACATTGTATATTTTGAGTTGTATTGTATAGACGTTTTCTCAGTACTGTGGGAACCTCCATGTCCACCAATGAGCACTTGGGAGGCAGAGGCAGGAGGATCTCTGTGAGTTTAAGGTCAGCCTGGTCTACCTAGTGAGTTCTAGGCCAGCGGGGCTACAGGGAGACCCTGTCTCAAACAAAAAGATCAGAAAAAAAAAGAAAGGAAGGAAGAAAGGAAATCAAATCAAAGTGAAATTGTCAACAACAGATGAAGGCATATCCTAATGTATGAGCAGCTAGGGAAAGAGAATTAAAATAATAATTCGCTATCACTTTATATGAACCAAAGTAACAAATCCAGATGAATGATAATTCCTGCTGTTGATATGGAATCCCCTCATGGGTGCTTGAGTGGGACACACAGGCTTACGTGGGTTACAGATTGGAAGAGAAAGCTCTATTAAAAGCTTTATTTACAGAACTGAGAGCGTAGCTCAGTGATCCAGAGCTTGACTAGCACACAGCTTCTTTAAACTGGGCTTGTCACAAAAAAGAAATAGCACCAAGAAAGCTATACTGGCAAAAGAAAGAGTATCAGAGAAAAGAATTCTTTTAAAAGCTGTATGATGTATGTATATATATGTTTTCTTGAGATAAGGTCTCGCCATGGAGTCTGAGCTGACTCACATAGACCCTCCTACTGCAGGATATAGTTTAGTACTAATGCGAGTGCTGTGATTAAAGGTGTACATCACTATGCCCAGCCTTATGCTATTTTTGTGTGGTTCCTGGTATTTTCTCCTTTCCTTATAAGTAAACCACACTTTTTTTGTTTCAGTGTAGGTATCCCACCCATCATCTTGAATCTCACAGCTTCATCTCTAAGCTGTATCTCCAGTGCTTGGGTTGTGAGACAGGGTTTCACTGTACTTCCAGCCGCCTTGAACTTGCCATGATCCTGTCTGTACTTCTTCATGGTCAGTATTACAAGATGTCCCATCATGCTGGGAGAGTGCATGCTTTGAAGACAGTGACTTGGACAGTCTACGATCATATGTTCTACTACTTGGATATAGTGGTTGCGAGTTGCAGTTCAGTGAATTTACTTTTTGGTACATATTTTTTATTTTAAAAGTAATAGGACCAGGAATTGATTTAGTACTAAAATATTTGTTTGCCTAGCTTGTGCCGGGCACTGGGGTCGATCCTCACAATCACCAACAACAATCAAACAGAAGTAAAAGCACATTCCAAAGACAGATTCTTGTGTTCTTGTGCATTCATCTGCTTTATCAAAGTGGATAAGCATTTTAATGACTAAAAGTAAAATATGTGCGGAGCATGAATAAAGAAGATATGCATGCAAAAAACACAAACATATTATACAGCTGTCTACTCAACAGCAATAAAAGCAATGCAAATAAAGTCCAATATTATATTCGTATATATACACATATGTAGACATATAAAGTCATGGTCCATAAAGCATTGCTTTAGTCAGTAATGTGACTGAACACCATAGGTGTGACAATAGGTGTGATTAAACCTATTGTGCTGCCATTAATAACAAAAGTACGGCACATACAGTCATACGCTGTACATAAAACTAAGTAGTGGTAAATAACTGCTGGTAGCTTAGCTAGTCACTAAGTTATATTGCTCAATGTTATTTTACACTCTTTGTACTTGTATTTTAAGAAACTAAGTATGAAAGCTGTCAGGATAGCTTAGTGGGTAGAGGTGTTTGCTGCACAAGCCTGAAGATCAGAGTTCAATCCCTGGAACCCACAGAAAGGTGGAAGAAGAACTGACTACACAGAGTTGTCCTCTGATCTCCACATGCATCCTATGACATGCACACACACACACACACACACACACAGAGAGAGAGAGAGAGAGAGAGAGAGAGAGAGAATAATTAAAAAATAAGCACGAAATATTCATAGTATGCTAATCTAATGAGATTTGCATAATGACAAAAGCAGCTGACATGCCAAGGTGGATGGGGGTAGATGGATGTCTTGGGGGCCCAGCTCAAGATGGAGAGCTACAGGAAATCAATGGGTACTAAGGGAGCGAGAATCATCAGCCTTTTCCAGAACCTGGCTCCCTGAGAGATTATCCAGTCCCAAGTAGGCAGCCCTAAACACAGGTCCATAGTAGCCCCAATAAATCTACTCAGTGCAATATATATATATTATATATAAATGTAGTGTATGTAACAATAGTAACCAAAGACGAGTTAAAGAAATTGAGGTGGCGTGTGGGGACACAGGAAAGACAACACTCATGCATGGAATTCTCAAAAATTAAAAAATTAAGCATGAAACAGCCTGAGGCGCTTCAGAAGGTGTCCCAGAAGGCAATGTGGGCAAAGGAGGGCTCTATGTTTGCAGTCTTCAGGAGATCTTCTGTGGGACAAGATGTGCAGGTGGAAGACTACGACACCGATTGAAGGCCCATGCTAATGTGCGTATGTCTTCACTTCTAAAAAAAGACACTTTAAATAAGAAAATAGAATAGGGGTCTTGGGAGATAGCCCAGTCAGTAAAGTGCCTGCCTTGGATGCCTGAGGACCTGTGTTCGACCCCTTAGCACCCATGTAAGAGCTAGACTTGGTGGCATGTGCTCATAATCCCAATGTCAGAGGCAGAGACAGGCAGATCCCCGGAGCCCAGAGGTCAGCCAGCCAGCTAGCTTAACCTGCAAGCTCCAGACCAGTTAGAGAGTCTGTCCCCCAAAAAACAACGTGGACAGCTCCTGAGGAATGACACCTGAGGATGACCTCTGGTCTCCACATGTATGTGCATATACAGATGCTGTGCACCTGCACACCTGTGTATCTGCATGCATATAAACACTTACATGCATCATACATACTCATGACTACCATATACACACTTATACATACCAGAAAATAAGAAAATATAAGGATATAAAGAAAGGCAATATTTTGTACACATTATTATAAAAGCAAAAAAAGTAAAAGACAGTTTACCAATGAAAGTGTTACAATAATCAAAGGTTAATTTATTAATGAGAGAAAACATTTAAAAATAAATGTAGTTTACCCTGTGGGTGCAGTGCTTATAATATCTACAGTCCTGAACAGTAGCGTCCTGCCATCTGCGCTCTTTACGGAGTGGCTCACCCACAGCAGCTTCCAGGTTTCAAGCTCCATTCAGACAGCTGTGCCATTAAAAAGGACAATTCTTTAAACTGCATTTTTATGTTCCTTTTCTTTTAGAAAATATTTCTTTTTATTTTTGTGTGTGTGCGTGTGTGCCACCAAGAGCAGAAAAGGCTGTCAGATCCGCAGTTGCAGGAGCTACAGGCAGCTGTGAACCGTGGGTGCTGGGAACTGAACTCAGATCGTCTGGAAGAGCAGCTTTACCACCAAGTCTCTCTCCAACCCTATATATATATTTCCTGTGTTTAGATGCACACAGAGTTACTGTCCTGTTACAAATGCATTTAGTGTAGTGCCGCGTTGCAATGTTTGCTGGCTGGGAACAACAGCCTGTACCCTATGGCCCACCTGTGCAGTAGGAAGCATCATCTAGGTTTGTGTAAGTATTCTACAATGTTCACACAATGGCCTAATGTGTTTCTCAGAGGTGATGCAGGACTAAGCATGCAGACAGATAACTAACCGTATGCATACATACACAGTTCTGTCATAAGACTTACAAACATGAAATGAAACTCACATGCAGTCCACTGTAAATATCATCGAGAGCACTTTTCCAGTGTGCATCGAGAGCATGTTGTTTTTCACTTTGTTTTGCAATCCTAATTGATAAGTGATACTGTCCTTTTTATTTATTTTTATTTTATGTGTATGACTGTTTTGCCTGCATGTATGTGAATGTACCACTCTCATGTGATGCCCACAGAGGTCAAAAGAGGGCCTTGGCTCTCCTTGAACTAGAGTAATGGACTATTGTTAGCCAGCGTGTAGCTTGTGGCAACTGAACCAGGGTCTTCTGCAAGAGTCACTAGTGCTCTTAACTGCTGAGCCATTGCTCCACAAACACATTATCCGGTTTTAAATAAAGTTTTTTTGTTACATTTTCGGGAAAGAAAATATGAAAATGTATACTTCCAAGTCATTCCTTTTCAAAAGATAGCAGCACACCATCGGGCAGAGAACAACAGATAAGCATCGCATTCCTGTCACTGTTCCCTTTCCTGGAGATCTTTTTCAAAAGTACATTTTGACATTCTTGCATGTAAATTTATCTCTAATGTTTGTCTTTTTCATATTATTTTTAAGAAAAAGAGTAAGTTTTGTTCAGTAAGAATGCATTAGCAAAACGCATGCTGAGCACCAACCATATAGGAAACAGAGTGAAAGTAAACGTATTAGGGCTGGGTGTGGGGGCACATCCTGTAATCCCAGCCTGCAAGAGGTGGAAGCAGGGGAGCTGGCGTTCCAGGTCGTCATCAGCTGCATAAGGGATTCAGCACTGGCCTGGGCTACATGAGGACCTTCTTCAAAGAAGCAAAACCAAAAACCAACAAAAAAATATTAAGGAGGAAGTGTAACTATGGAACTTTGGTTGTGGGGATCAAAGGACATCTCGAAGAGTGATTAGGCTACTGGTCCTAGTCACTGGATCAATTGATGCAGTCCATCAGCAGCTGTTTCTCAAGTACGTGCTGTATGCCAGGTCCTCTTCCAGGTACTAGGGTTGGTGGAAGACAAACTGCAGTTTTACTCTAGGAGTCAGTACTCCGTGCAGGAACTCTGAGAGAGACACAGACAGTGATGACAGCTACACCAGATAAGACTGAGCAGAGTGAGGGCAGCACTGTTATTTGAATGAAATGAGGGGTGGAGGCTTAGGAAGACACCCAGGCAGAAAGAACTGCACTTTGCCTGATAGGGTGAAGATCAGCAAGGAAACCCTGTGACTGGAGCGGTCACCAGCCCAGTGCTGCTGTGATGACCCCAGCTCTGTTTGACGATTTAGTTTCATGCAGATATTTTACATACAATATTAAGCATAATATAAGAGGCTTTATACATTTATCTCCAATCCCATGAAAGGCATATGATTTCATTTTAGTGTTTATTTTATAATATATATACAATTTAAAAATTCTTCAAATAACACTCCATATTGAATAAGGATAGAAATAATAGTCAAAGCAAAAGTAGTTATCCACGGGAAGGAGGAGAGGGAGACGATGAAGGTCAGTGAATGGGAGAGTGAGAGCTGTCATGTGGATCTGTAATTCTGTTTCTTCTGTATGTGATTAATAAAGATTACAGGATATTTGATTTTTGTTATATGATTTATGAATATATATGTTGTGGATTTACACTTAAATTCCATCTAACGCCACATAAGTCCTTATTTCAGTTGTTCTTCTTCAGAATGAATGACTCCTACCAAAGAAAACATACCATAAAATTGCCACCCAGCCACCTGTTCCGTGCTCTGCAGAGCAAACAGTAACAATGTGTCCCAGGTCTTTTTTCTTCCCTGATTCCCGGACATGACCTGGCGGTGGTGAATGATGGCTGCTTCTGGGCAAGTGAGCTGATGGACAGAGCTTGTGCAGAAGCTGGAGTGAGCATCTGGCTTCCAGAGGGCAACTGGGAAAGGGGACATCTAAGTGTCTTGCCATTATTGTTAGGGCCATGAGCATGCCCAGTTCTCATTTGGGATGTGAGGACAGTGCCATGTGTGCTCAGATCTATTCACACAGGACTGCTTGGTCCTCAAGACTGCTTATTGATGGTTAGAATGTCTAAAGTGGTGCCTAGTACACTTAAGAAAAATAATTTTGTTATTGGAGATGATACATTATAATTTCTGAAGCAATGCTCCATGACTGCCTTTTTCTTTTACAATAGCTAGCAGGGGCAGATATGTTTTATTTCTAGAATGTAAGTAGTAAATTTGATATATAGATTTCAAGGTAACAATACTATTAACAGTTCTATCTGATGAGGGAAGAACAGTCATGTTATATTTTAAAGTGCTGTTTTGCTTGAACTTTTGCAAAAGCATGGTTATTTCCCTGTTAGTAGCTTTAAGAAGAGTGGCAAGCTCTCTTAACTAGCGGAGACTAGCAATCAGTCATGTGGCCACTTACCCTTCGGTGATTATTGTTACTGTTGTCAAGTTTTATTAGTTTTCATTGTCTTTCTGTGTAACTCAGACTGGCCTTGGACTTGAAATCCCTCTGCCTTTGCCTCCTGAGTGCTAGAATTCCACATGTATGGTGCCTTAAACCTGACTTAAACCTTCAATTTTTAAAACCTTTGGGATTCTCAGAATTACTTGGCCATATGTATTTTGTATCTATTTGAGAGGTAATGAGATGGAAGGTAATGAGAGGTATTTGAGAGGAAGTCAAGAACAGCGGGTAATGTGTGATACATTGAGCTGGTGATCAAGTTGGCTGGAACTTAGATATTCTGGATTTTAGTTGAATTATTTGTTTTTACTAGGTATTACTGACTTTTAGGTGTTCACCGAATTCTTCATATTAGAAGAGAATCTGTACTTTCAGAACTGATTTCTCTCTCTCTCTCTCTCTCTCTCTCTCTCTCTCTCTCTCTCTCTCTCTGTATGTTCAAAAGTCAGGACAAAATACAAAACTTCAGTGATGAATCATATATAGCTCACCCACACGTTTTCTTTCTCTCTTGGTCTTTTTTAAGATAAGGTTTCCCTGTAGCCACAGCTGTCAAGGAACTTCCCTCATAGACCAGGCTAGCCTCGATCTCACAGAGATCCCCCTGCCTCTGCCTCCTGAGTGCTGAGATTAAAGGCATGTGCCACCATGCCTTTCCAGGCTTTTGAATGGAGAATTAGAAGAGGACACACACCTTGTGTTGACTCACTAGACAGAGATTTCTGGCTCCAGGTCTGCACTAGTGGGAGTCAGTGGGTGCTCTGAAGGCAGACATGGGTGAGTGTGGTGTACCTGCCATGGACTAATTGCTTAGTCAAAAGTCATATATTGAGAAACTGGAAAAAATTAATACCTGACACATAAAATATCAGACGTAGTTCTAGGAGATTAGTATCTATTAACCCGATTCTTGTGAACAAATCTAAGAGGCAGGAGCTAGTCTCTCTTATTCTTGGGGAACAGTAGTAGGACGTTATGACGGTGTCCACTATGCAACGTTGAGTCCCGCTCTCAACCCCTTTATTCTGTCACTTTTAGAAGGTTTACAGAGATTCTCAGTTTCAGATAATTCTCTCCTAATTATTCTCAAACTCTTGTTTGGCTTCAGGGTGTGCACAGCTCCTAACACATTTGGGGAACCAATAGAACCAGGCTCTGCTAGTACCTTTGAGTGCTCTGAACGTATGCAATGCTGATTCTTGCTTGTCTCCTCTAATCTACTTTCTACGCGTGGATTTTCATTCAGTCTGAAGCTTAGTTTTGAATATGATAGTCTGATAATGCAAGAAATAACAGAGACAATTTGGGGGGAGCATTTCAAAAGAAGTCAGACTTGCTCTGGGCCCTCCCTCCAGTTTAAAAACCATTCTCATCCCCAGGTGCTCCCAGCAGAGGACCCAGTGAAATGCAAATTTCAAGTTTTAGAATGTTTGGTTGTTTGTTTTGCTCTATATATCACCTAACCTCAAACTGTCTGGAGGGACTCTCTGCCCCCCAGGAAAAGGTACTCCCCATTAACACCCCAGGGCTGGCGATGAGGCAAGTAAAGGGGCCCTTCAGGATGAGCTATGTGACAGACCTTCAAAACAAACATTTATGGAGCCTTTTTTTTTGGTATAGAGCAATTGCAAAGACTCTCTCCTCCCCTCCCAGAAGGGTGGCAGACATTTTAAATCCTGCTAATGGAGTTTGCTGATGAGGGATTAGGATTTATGCCTGGGCCTGGGGGTCGGGGTGGAAGGTGACTGAAGAGGACACTGTTTGCCTTGACTGCACGCATGTACAGAAGACCCAAGAGGAGGCCTCTAATCCAGCTCTGCCTGCTTCTAGTCACCTGGACTGATAATAATTTAAGCCCCTAAAATCATTTATTAAGTTTGAATGAACCTTAAGTTCTCGGACAAATTTTTCTGCCTGTTTCTTCTGAACATGGTGAAAACTCTGATTTTTGCTCCAATTCTGGTTTTTGAGAAAGTCCTGGTCCATCATTCCTGGGCATTTTAGCATTAGTGTAGAGAAGACAACCCACAGGGGCCTGGTTACTCCCATTCCCAGTTTCCAATGCCTGGGAAACTGGTTAAGACCTCAAAATGGCAGCTACTAAAAACACAGAACTTGGTGATGTGGTGGTTCACGCCTTTAATCCTAGCACTCTGGAGGCAAAGGTGGGTGACTTTCTGTGAGTTCAAGGCCAGCGTGGTCTACATAGCGGCCAGCTACAAGGAGACCCTGTCTCAAAAAGACCACAAAAGGGGTGGGAGAAATGGCTCAACAGTTAAGAGCACTGACTGTTTTTGCAGAGGACATGAATTTGAGTTCCAGAACTCACATGGTGGCTAACAACTGTCTGTAACTCCACTTCCAGGGAAATCCATCTCCCTCTTCTGAACTCTGCAGGCATTACACAACATGGATGCGCTTACAAACATGCAGGGAATATACTCATACACATGAAATAAATTTTAAAAATACTGGGGCTTGAGAGATGGCTCAGTGGTTAAGAACACTTGATATTCTTCCAGAGGACCTGAGTTCAATTCCCAGCACCCATATGTCAGCTAACAACGGTTTGTAACTCTAGTTCTAGGTGATCTGATGCCTCCTTCTGGCCTCTGCTGGCTTTGCATGACATAGGTGCACTTACACACATACAGGCAATATACTCATAAACACAAAATAAAAATAATAAAAAATTTAAAAATTTGGAAAATTCTTTTTAAAAGACTGAAAGAAAAACCCCAACAACAGAACTTGAGAAATAGGGTCAGGACTCACTGTGTGTTGGTTTCAAGGCCTGTGTGAGGCATAACCACCACTTCTGGTAAGAGAGTAAGACCCAGGGTGCCCAGTGCCACTCGGTTAACCCCAGGATTGAAGATACTGATTGGTTTGCTTTAAGACTTAGTGTAGTTTGCCTCAGTGAGTTGCATATTCTCTACATAAAGATTTTGGTGCTTGAGATAAACATCTGCTATGACTTCGAATAAGAGTGTGTGTGTGTGTGTGTGTGTGTGTGTGTGTGTGTGTTGTGTATGAAATGGAGAAGGAGAATTTAAAATTTTTATTTATTGGTTCTCTATAATGCCTCGGTGTGGATACTTTTCTTATTCTTCTTTAGCTTTCTCTCCATGTGGAGGCTGTTTGCCTTCCACAAGACTCTGGGTCCCATATCAAACAGTCCTCCTATAGAACCATCTCCTTAGTCCCTACAGGCTTTGCTCCATCTAACAGCTTATGGGCAGGAATGTTCAGGATGGGAAGACAAGGGAAGAAAGGGAAGAATTCTGGATTGAACTGTCTGTCTCCTATTCCTGTGACTCGCATGCTGGAAGCCTGTATTGGAGGGACATCTATCATAAAATGCCACACACTGGTGGCCTTAATAAACAGCTGTTTTCCATAACTCTCCAATGTGACTGTGTTTATAGATAGGGCCTTTAATGAGGTAATTGAGGTTAAATGGAGTCATAAGGATGGAGCCTACGTTTGAAAGCATGGATGTCCCCTAGAGGGAGAGGAGACACCAGATTTTTCTCCTTGAACCACTGAGGAAAGGCTACGTGAGGATGTGGACAAAGGCAGCTGTCTGCAAGGCAGAAGAGAGCCCTTAATAGGAAGCTTGGTGTAGGCCATCCAATCTCCTGTGGGAATGAACATGCCTGCTGTGTGGGCCAACCTGTTTCTGGAGAGCTTTAGTCTCAGCATTTGTATTTCTCACCCACCTCACACCCACACCTGCAGAACTGTGTCTTCACACTGGGCCCCTCCCCCCTCAAGCATATGTAAGCCTCAAGGACTGATCAAAGTTACTTTCAGACCAGCTGAACAGCACACTCTTGCCCTGTACAAAAATCAGTTCAAAATGGATCAATGACCCTAATGTAAAAGCTGACACTTTGAACCAGTTAGAGGGAAATATAGGTTAAACACTTCAAAATATAGACAGAGGAAAGACTGGTTTAAAAAAGACTCAAATAGCACAGGAAATAATCCCAAGAATTGACAAAGGGGATTACACAAAGTTTAAAAACCTCTGCAGAACAAAGAAATAATCATTAGAACAAAGGGGAAGCCGAAAGAATGGGGAGAAATTTTTGCCAAGGACACATCAGACAGGGAATCAATATCTAAGACAGAACAGCCAAAATTAAAGACCCAAACCCCGAATCGTCCAATTAACAAACGGGCCGATGAGCTGAATAGATAGTTCTTAAAAGAAGAAATACAAATGGCCGATAAATACCTGAAAGTGTTCATCATACTTAATCATGAAGGAAGTGCTAATTAAAACTACTTTGAGATCCCATCTCACCCCAGTCAGAATGGCTGTCATCAAGAAAACTAGTGCTGGGGCTGGAGAGGTGGCTCAGCAGTTAAAAGCACCAGCTACTCCTGCAGAAGACCCAGGCTCGGTTCCCAGCGCCCACGTGGTGGCTCACAATCATCTGTAACTCCAATTCCAGGGGATTTGACACCCTCTTTGGGCTTCTTTGGGCATTGCATGCATGTACACTTACATTCATGCAAGCAAAACACTCATTCACATTAAAAAATGAATAAAATATTTAAAAAAAAGAAAATGATCACTGGCAAGGATAATGGGAAAGAGGCTAGACACCTCATTCACCACCAGGTTAAATGTGCCCACTGGTGCAATGGCAGCATGACCGTCATCCCATAACGAATCCTTTTCTGATTGGATTTGAGGCTTACTCCACAAGAGAGGAATTCATGCCTGGCTATTGGAGCCCTGGTAAAGGCCCATGGCTACGGAGGTCATAGGCCCTAGGGTAGAACCTGCTGTTGTTATTTTGCTAAACTCCTGGCTGTTGCGGTTGCCTACACCAGATCAAGCTAACCAAAATTTTGGCATGGATGGGGAGATCTCCAGGTTCTGCCCTTACTGAGGAGTTCTTGCGGAGGCAGGGGTGAGAATGATCCTTTTTTAAAGGATGTGGCCACTGGCCAGCTCCCCACACTCCAGTGGATGCACATATGGGTAGCACTGACTGGGTTTAATGGGTTGCAGAAAAACAGACATAGGACATAAAGTTGGGAGGGGAAGGTGTTGGGAGGATACAGGGGAAGTTAGAGGGGGATGCTGATGGATGTAATCGCATTTCAATGTACACATGTATGAAATTCTCACAGAATAAAAAATTTAAAAGAAGATGTGACATATTTACACAATGGAATTTTATGCAGCCAAAAATGAAATCATAACATTTCCAGGAAACCAGATCAAACTGGAAATCATTATGGTGAGTGAGAGAGAATAGACTCAGAAAAATACTGCTTGTTTTTTCTTACATACAGAGCCTAGATTTAAAATCATATATGTGTATATATGTATGATTTATATATAGTGCTTGTAGGTCAGGAAAGAGGATCACTAGAGGGAAGGAGTTTGTGTGATTAGAAAGCAGAAGAGACAGCTAATGGGGAGGAAAGGGAGCCAGATTGGGGTTAGGGGACACAGCGTGGGGAGGAGAATGAAGGAGAATAAACTGTTACAATATGTACACATGAGGATACCATGGGAAACACACTCTGTGTACTGAAAATAAAATAAAATGTGACATATAAACAATGGAGTTTCATTAAGCTCTTACAACGAAGAATGAAATTATGTTACTTTTCAGGAAGATACATGGGGCTAGAGATGATCAAGTTAGATGACAAACCAGACTCAGGAGAGTGCCAGGGCTAAGCCACTCAAGGTGCCTGCCACTGAGCCCGAGTTCAATCCTGAGGCCTGCCTGGTAGAAACAAAGCAGCTGTTCCTGCAGATTGTCCTCTGGCCTCCACGTGTACATTGCAGTGTGCACTCACACATATAAATAAATCACAAACACATAAATAAATGACTATAATTTTAAAATTAAAAAAGAAATAAGTCAGACTCAGATAAATAAAGTATATTTTCCCTCCTAGGAAGAATCTAGATTTACAAAACACAGAAACAGGGGCCTGGAGAGATGTCTCAGTGATTAAGACCACTGATTGCTCTTGCACATGACCCAAGTTCAGTTCCTAGTAATTATATGGCAAGTAACAACTATCAGTAACTCCAGTTCCAGGGGATTTGATGCCTTCTTGTGACCTCTGCAGACATTGCTTGCACATGATGCACTTACATACACGCAGACAAAGCATACACATAAAAAGAAAGAAATAAAAATTTAAAATATATAAATAGGATGTGTAAGTAGAAAGGCGTAAGGAGATCGTAATTTATGAGGGGGTGATAAGAGAGGGCAGTTGTTAGAGAAAGAAAATTTATGTTTTTTTCTGGGATGCACAATCTAGACTTAGCTTTATATATGTTTACAGTCACAAATATATGTATGTGTATTAGTTACTTTTCTGTTGCTGTGATAAACACCATGACCAAAAGCAACTTATAGAAGAGTTTATTTTGGCTTGTGGTTCCAGAGGGAATATTCCTAGCGGGGAGGCATGGCAGCAGGTGGCCAGAGCAGGAAGCTGAGAGACCAAACAAAACAGAGTCCAGAGTTCGGAAGGGAAAGTGAGGTGAGCTTTAGGCTCTGGAAGCCTGCCCCAAGTTATGTGCTTCCTCTAGCCAGGTGCCTCTTCCTACACAGTCCCTATCCTCCCCAGACGGCACCACCAACTGGGGACTGAGCGTTCATACATCTGAGCCTGTGGAGGGCATTTCTCATTCAAACCACCACTGTATGTATGTTTGTATGTATATGACATGAAAGCAGAAGGAAGACCGTTTGTGGGGAGGAAGGGACCAGCAAGAGACGGGGGGAGCACCAAGAGAGGGCAATGCAGAGGGCACAGGCAAAGCACAATAACGAAAACCATTATTTAAAATGTGTTTTTAGCTGGGTGCAGTGGAGCATGCCTTTAATCCCAGCACTCAGGAGGCAGGTGGATGTCTATGAGATCCAGGCCAACCTCTACATAGCGAGTTCCAGGCCAGCTGGTGCCACAGGGACACCACATCTCAAACCCCCACCCTTTTTTTCTCTTTTAAGTTCTAAAGATTTTTCTTTTCTAGGATCACATGTGCTGTGCTGTTGATTGCCCCTCCGCTTATTAGAACGTAGACAGGATTACTACTTTTCAACTCAGAAGCCCCTTTCCTGTCTTCTGACCTAGGCTACAGAGCATCTTTTCTTCTCTTATCTGGGCCTTATCCAGAAGCTGCCTCCTCCAGGACTCCTTGGAATTTTATAATGACCGCTTTGTCTTTGCCATTGTCCCTTACTGGGCTTTTGTGGCATCCAATACAAATTTTGCCTCACTCAACTCCTTAAACACTTTTTATTCATTTATTTTTATGTATGAATGTTCTGCCTGCCTGTAAGTGCACCCATGTCCTGAAATATCTGCAGAAGTCAGAAGAGGGCATCAAATCCCCTGAAACAGGAGTTAGACACAGTTGTTAGCAGTCGTGCATGTGCTGGGAACTGAACCTCGGAACTCTGCAAGGGCAGCCATTGCTCTTAACTGCTGAGTTATCTCTGCAGCCTGCTCATTCCTTCTTGACTGACCCATCAGGGTGGTTCCTGGTTGCTGTTGGCCCCTCTTTCTCAGTATGCACCTGTCCCCTTTATGGGCAACTGCCTTTCCCAGGATGCCCCTTTGATGACCTCTTCTGCCCTTGCACGTCTCTCAGTGGGTGTGCTTTTCTGGCTCAAGGTCTTTACATTCTCGAATAGAGGCTGCTCCATGGCACTTAGATCTCTGTCCCCCAGGATGGAGACAGTCACTTATTTGGCTGCCAGGGCTCCCCTGTCTTTCTTTCATTAGAGAAGCACCTCCTGGCCCAAGTCATGGTCTTTCCTGGGGCCAGAGACACGGTATATCCTGCTGATCTAGGGCTTAAAGATCAAGCTTCTTGCTCCATTTCAGGTCAATTAGAAAGAGCCATCTCCACTCCAAAACAACCTTCAACATTAAGGAAATCCAGTTTCTTTTCTTGCCCACAGGTGTTGGCACTGAGAACTTGCACAACAAACTTTATGGACAGCACACTCAAGTACAAACTCTGCCTTAGGGTCTCTCTTACCTCTAAATGCCGTAAATACTCCATCCTCTATGCTTCTGAATTTCATCCTGAAATCTTGATCTCAAACTCTATTTCTTGTTGGGTATCATTATTTGGGTTTTACACAGGTCCTTCAAATTTGGCAAGACCCTCATGGCCTCTTTGTTCTTCTTTTAATATAAGGTACCACCATCTTCTGAGTGCTTCAGGACAGAGACAGAGGAGTCCCCTGGGTCTGTCTCTCATTGTTCCTAAGCGGTCTGTTGTTCAGTCCTGCATTTCATACACTGTTGGAGCATTTCCTTGATGTGACTCCCTCCGTTTTCTCCCTGTTATCGCCTTGCCTCATGTCTCCACCATCCTCCTTTCCCTCTGTCAACCTCCAAGTGAGTCTTCAAAGTGTAAGTATGTTCCTACCATTCCTGTGCTCAAGCCTACCAGGAGATGCTTGTTGTAAGGCACGGGGATCGAAGCTTTGCCATTTGGTTCTGTGGCCTCTGTGGGCTGTGCCGTCTGTGTCTGCACTAGATCAGTCTTTGCACTGGAAAGCCTTTCCTCTTTGCTGTGTTGTCGGATATCCTTTGTATTTTGCACTACTTGCTTCTTTCATGTATTTGCTTACATTTTTCGTCACCACATGCTCCCTGAAGGGGTTAAGGAACACAGTCCATGAGACAAAGACCTTCGTATTTCAGTAAGTGGACATCACTCGTTAGAACCTCTTCATTTTTTCCTACTCCCTGTTTTGTTGCTTACCAATTACACTGTCTCAACAATAATTTTAATATTCTATTTATTTCCCCACTTTTGAGGAAGGACAGACACGTTTAAATGATGATGAGATTATAATGTAACTAATAACTTGAAAGAATTTTTTTTCTTTTTGTAACTGAAATGTTGTTTTACTTTTTGCATACAGTCTAATGTTACTTTATTTTTTGTGCACTTTTTCCACTGCTGGGGATTGAACCTGGGCTTTGTGCAAGCTCTCTGTCAATTATACCCCAGCAATTGAATTCTTTTAAAATAAGTTTTCCTTTTTTTGATAGTTTTAATTTTACAAAAATTGAGGTAATGATGCAGAGTCTCCATATACTCTGCACTCAGATTTCCCTATGACTGACATTTGATATCAGTGTAGCATATTTCATATATTAATGAATATACCGTTAGTAACCGAAGTTCATTTTCTTTTCAGATATCTTTAGTTTTTCCTAATGTTCTTAGTTCCAGAATACCATCCAGGGTACCATATTAAACATCTTTTTTTTTAATATTTATATATAGGGTCTATATGTAGCCTTGGCTGGCCTGGAACTCACCATGTAGACCAGGCTGGTCTCAGTTGCACAGACATCTGCCTACCTCTGCCTCCTGAGTGCTAGAGACATCGCCACACCTGGCACTATAGCACTTGTTTGTTTCATACAAATGATGGGAACCAAACTCCTGTCCTCTACAAGAGCAGCCAGTGCTCTTAACTGCTGAACCACCTCTTAGCCCCTAGTACTAATGTATTTATGTTGTAGCTATATCAGAAATCCTTTAGCTACTTTCTAGTGACTTACTCCCCTCCATGTGTCAATGGTCAGTGTGGGCCTTTTTTTTACCAAATGGAACTACGGAATGTCGCAGGCTTATCTCGTGCCTTTCCTAGCTTGGCCATGCAATCAGACATTGCTACGTTGTGGTTCTGTTCTTTGTTGAGTAGTGTTTAGAACCAGGATCTGGGTGTTCGGAGCTGTTCCCATGGTGGTATTGCTTCTAGGCATTCTAGCTGACAGACAGGAAACTTCCATGTGTACATTAACCTATGTGTACATATGTATCTGTAACCCTTTCTGTATCTGGCCAAGGAATCTGTGTTAAGCTAGCTGTGAGTTCATAGCGAAGCCTCCAGCTGGAGCGTGTTATCATATGGATGAGTCCAGTCTTTTGTTATCTGCAAACTGGCTCTAGCAGTGAGAAATGCGACTTCCGTTCTCTGCCATGCATCTAGTCCATTGTTCAGCTCCAGTAGTCCTGTCTAGTGTATCAGCATTGGTGACCTGCACTCCCAGGGGAAGCAAGTTTATCAACTGGCATTCAGTCTTAAATACTTGGAGACTCCCTCATTTGCAAAGTTACCTAAGTCTTTGCCTTTATCTGCCCCCCCCCCCCGCAGTGAGATAGTTTCATACATTTGAAATAGATTTCCTTATCATAGTCTGCATTTCATTCTGGGAAATCCCACCTCCTAAACGATTTCTTTAAGAATGATTTTTTTTTTTAAAGGTCACTCTGTTTGTTATAAAGTTCTGTGAGTTTCAATAAAGGTACAGTGTTATATAGATACAATTATGATACACAGAATAGTTTCATCATCCTAGGAAATCCCTCTGTGCTTTATCTGTTCATTGCTTCTCTCTAAACCCTTGTATCCACAGTTATAGCTTTCAATGTTTATACTTTAGTCTTTTCATAATGTCAAAAAATTGAAAGCAAACAGTATACAGTGTCTTCAGACTGGATTCTTTCATTTAGCAACATGCATTCCAGACTCATCTGAGGCTTTCTGTAACTTGTAGTTCATTTATTTTTGATCTCAGAATAATATTTCATTATATAGATCTTTATCCATTTATCTACTGAACTACATTTTATATATTTGTCAATTATGAATAAAAGTGTTATAAACAATACTTGTGGACATAAGTTTTCAGGTAGGTTGGATAAATATCTGGGGGTACAATCATGGAACCACGTGATAAGACTATGTTTAGTTTTGTAAGAAAATGACAAACTGGCCTCCAAATTGTGATAGAGATTTACATTCTCACCAGTGATAAATCAGAGCTCCCAGTATCCCACGTCCTCACCAGGAAGCAGTGTTGGCTGCTGGGAATTCCAGCCATTGTCATAAATATGGCGAGGGTATCGTTGTTGTGGATCTTCTCCTTAAACTTTCCCTTAGTGACTAGATCAATTATTTCACAGAAAATGTTGAAAGGTGATAGTTGCCTTATTTTTAGAATTGAAAATATTACTTTGAAAGCACTGTAAAACAAATTTAACTACTTTTAAAGCATACATAGCTTAATTAGTCAAGAATTGACAGTGTAAGGTATTTAGTATGTGCATAGTTTCTTTATCATCTAAATTTCTAAAGAAATTTAGAGATAGAACCAAAGGGATGAAATCACCATTTAGTGCACACTTTCCTTGATAATGGATAGGAGACAATAATAGACAACCTTTGTACTCCAAGTTCATAACTAATAGATATATGTATTACTTTTACTTAAGTTTAGAAAATCTTGAACTAATAACTTCAAATGGAGACAATATGTTCTTGATAAAAAACAAAGGAGGAAAGTATGTATTTTAACCATGAATCTGTTACTTAAAAACCCCACAATTGACATGAAGGTTTATCAGTGTGGTTTATAGTCTATTTTGTGCTCTTAAAATAAGAAAAGTATTAAATTCAATGGGAACTTCTTCCAGGGGCTACTTAGGAGCACTGCTCTCTCCTCTCTACTTTGCCTTAATTTTCTGCGGTTGGCCTGGGTTAATCTTTGGCTCCTACTATAGAGTTCTAGGAATCATCTATCTTTCCTCACTCAAGTAGTTGGTTCCTTAGTCCTCTCTGGGATTTGGGCTGGGTAAGAATGATTTATGATAGAAGGTGATTTTTATTCACATTTCTGCATTGTTCCAGAAGGCTGAAGTTGAGTGATGATATAACCTTTAACATCCACAAGCTTATTTGACCCTTCATTTAGTTTATTTAAGTTAATGACATCTGGTAGTTGCGTGTTTTGATTTTCCCTAAATCTTTGAACTTTGCTCCCTCTTTATTCATGATAAACCCAGGCTCTGCCCTTACCATTCTGCCTGCTGTCTTTTGGGATTTGCAAATTGTAGGTCTGCTTTCATTTGGAAAAGACATTGCTGGGCATTTTTTTCAACAAAAACCTCCACCCCCAAATTACTGATATGTAGTCACGAAACAAGCTTCTTGAAATTGCCAGTGATAGGATAAAGGAAAGATAAATCAGTAGGAGTCATGTCCTCTGTCACCGAATCTGGGTTTTGACCTTAAGGGTTAGGAAACCTGACAGTCACCCATTGCTTTGTACTTGGCCTTTAATTCCTTGCATGGGATGCCTGTGCCGATCTGTTGGGTTTGAGTGACCAGCTTGCTGTGTCTCAAGGGGTTACCATGGTAACACTGAACTTCCAGGTATTCATGTGGGTGGTGTGAAAAGTCGGAAATGTTGCCAGAATTTTCTTAGCGTTTCATAGTCCCCTGGAGGTCAGATTAATGCTGGGCTGCGGTGGGTGAGGCCAGAGCCATGGATTTGAGGCAATAATCCATCAACTATCAAAAGTCAAGTTGTGTTTTCTGTAACTAAGTCACAGTTCTGAGCCTGGAAGGAAGCCAGTGTAGTCTCACAAGTTTCACCTTCAAAGCCTCTGGGGAGAAAAACATGTAGCCTGCTCAGTCTGTATCAATCTATAACGGTAGCTTGCTCTCGCTCGAGAAATCCCACATGATCACTGCAGAAGATCCAGAGAGGAGAGCAAAGGTAATGAATGATGGAAGTGTCTCGAATTCTTCTCCTGACTGTAGCCACTTTACATACCCTTGAAGGTATTTTCTGTATGTTCATGTGGGGACGTAGCTGTTATAATCAAAATGACACCATTGGGTACACACATTCTGTGACCTGTTTCATTAGCCAACCATTTTCATTTTAATACTTTTAAAAATGCATAATGCTATCCAAACCATAATCAGTTGCTCCTCAACTCACTGTTAATTTTTGCAAATAGCCAATCTGGTGCCACACATTTGATTTATAATCTACATATAAGGAAATTTCTATTACATCAGATTGCAGCTAACCAAACTGATAAAACAGATTCCAGCTAACCAAACTGATAAAGCAGCAGGGACTCTGAGTTACTTGACTGACCTTCAGGAGTACATCAGACTCTTAACCAAAGGCTTTTTTTTTTTTTTAAACCAAGGAACAATGGGGCTTTTTAATCTGATAGTGAAGAAACGCTGGGACTCAGTCCTATCCAAGTGCTCACTTTTTTCTTTAGTTAACATGACCATACCTGCTCTGTCATCACCTTACACCCAGACTTTTCTCTGGGTGAACCACAGTGAATTTCCTTTTTGGCCTGGCATTTTTTGGTCGGGCCAGGAAATGGCAATTTGGCTATGCATTTTCTTTTTTCTCAGGTGCTTTTTACTTCATTCTTTGAAACTTACACCATTAAATTAATTTGGAAACGCTCCGTAACAGTGTTGGAATTATCAGGTAAGTTGAACGGCTCAGTGCAAAGATCCATTTATTTGATTCTTTGGCACCAGAAGGAGGTGAGTCAGGCTGCCTGTTTCCTCATTCCTGTGTTCTCTGGCTAAGGTCACCTGCTGGCTCCTCCTCTAGGCTGCAAACCACTGCAATTGGGGTATTCTAAATCGGTGTCCTTAGGTGTTTCTTTGAAGTTGGATAGTGTTATCTTAGGAACAATTCTTTTGAAGTATATTGATTTCCCCCAAATCTCTGGGTTTGCTCCAGCTTCTTAGACAAAAGCATGGAGTTTTTTCTATGTATCCAAGACAATGTAGAAATTGTAGGCTCCCCAGGCTGGTGCTCAAAGAAGGTAGAATTTTCTGAAATACAGAAGTCCAAGGTCTCAAATTTCATTTTGTAGTCATTGCAGTTTGACAAATCAATGTCTTTCTTTTTAGCTTTGATGCCAAAATGAGATTTATTTCTAACTTTTGAAGCAGGAATTGTAACTAGTAGAGCCCATGATACAAAGGAAATGGAGATCTTTCTATTTCTTCATGGAATACACTATGTCCCACTGTAGGCAGTACTTACTGCCACTAGGTTCAGTTTCCTCAATTGAGAATTGGGCTAATGCTCCCTTTGTAGAATTATTCTTAGGATGGAATTGTTGTAGTGTGATGGACTAAATCCCTGTTAAGTAGATAAGGTCACTGAGAAGAAGAAAAGATGGCACACTTCCATCTTCTTGGTCTCTGGAAGGACGGTATTATTATTATTATTATTATTATTATTATTATTTTAACTCCGGGAAGGTCCCTTTGACTGACTGGCTTAGAGTCACTTAGCCCTGAATATCTCAGCTTGGAGATGTGACCTGTCAGCCTTCTCTTTTCTGGTTAAGTTGAACAATCCAAAATTAGGAGAGAAGAAACCACTAAAATCCTTAAAACTCAGGCCCTCCCCAGAGAACTCCAGACCCTCGGTTTTCTGTGTGAGTGGCTGTATGTGTGTATATGTGTATGGATGTGGTTCTTTTTCTTTCAATAAAAGTCCATTTACCTGTCATTCTTTGCTGGCTTGAGACTTTTCCTGCCCTTTAATTCTTTAATTGACTGAGAAAATGATCCCAATACTGCCCCAGACTGGCATTGATGCCAACCTGCAACAGTAGGTATCAAATAAACGTCTTAGGAATAAAAATAACTAAGTATTTTAACTTAGCTTTTCTATGGATCATTTGAAGTGAGTTATTATGGATAATTCCAAGAAATAGCTAGTGTAACTCCAAATACGTGGTATAGACTGGGTCAATGAAGAACTTGTTCTAATTTGTAGTTGAAGATCTGTATAGCTTGAAAACTGTTGGAGTTTCCCCTCTTTCTCTCCCCCTCTCTCACTTGGTCCTGGGCATCAAATTCAGGGCCCCTGTACATTCTAAGCAAGTACTCTATCACAGACCTCCTTCTCAACCCTCACATAGTCATTTTGTGTTATAATTTTTGAAGAATCACCTTGTTTTCCAAAGTAACTACAATATTTTGCAGTCCCTTTAGCAATGTACAAATATTCTGATTTACCCACATCCTCCACAACTTTTGTTCTGTTCTGGACTGACACATCATATGTGTGTCTGAAATCTTATGGCAGTGGAACCGAGTTCCATAAACAGAAATCATTACAGGATCATTCTTTGGAAAAATTAGTTTGGAGACAGACTCTGCTGAGTGATTTTATTTTCTGTATTTGGTTATTACTCTGAGCATTGCTGAGTTAGTGACTGTGACAAAGTACCAGACAAAAGCAACTTAAAGAAGGAAGGGCTGATTTGGGGTAACAGTTTGGGGTGGATGCGGTCCATCATGGTGGAGGAGTCATGGTTACAGTTAATGGAACTTGAGGCAGTGGGTCATGCTATTTTCTTCAGTCAGGAAGCAGGTAGCGATGAATACGGATGTTCGCCTTGCTTTCTCCTTTTTAGTCAGCCCAGGGCCCGAGCCCATGTTTAGAGTGCTTCCTTCCATTTCAATCATCCTAATCTAACAATTGCCTTTAACTAATTAAAAAGCCTTTAGTTTGCTTGAGAAAAAATCATGAGGCTTTTATACTTCAATTATCATTCCTACAGGGCCGAGGGGCAGACAGTTTCCTCAAGCAGGGAGCCTCTGTGAAAATCGGGCTACAGTAATGCATTTTGACATCAGGAACATACAATTTCATAGGTGAAAAAATTTAAATGTATTGAAAGATATGAAAAAAATGTACAAGAGGCCCTTCGTAATCAAGTATCTCTCGTATGTTAGATGACCTGGATGAAGCAGGTTCATAATCTCATTAGCACCACTCATAGACCTGGCAGTTAGAGAAAGGAGGGTCAAGGAAAGAAATTTTTCTCTTTAAATTTTTTTAAACTTGTATATTTGGTTTAGTGTGTGAGAATGTTTTGCCGACATGTACGTAAGGGCATCATGTGCATGCAATACCAGCAGAGGGCAGAAGCGGGTATCAACTCCCTTAGACCTGGAGTTACAGACAGTTATTAGCTACCATGTTGATACTGGGAACAAAACCCTGGTCCTCTGCAAGAGCATCTAGTGTTCCTAACCACTGATCCATCTCTCTAGCTCTGAAAATAAATTTCTTGATAGTATCTCAGCAGGATTTGCTCATCTGGTATACTGTATATATCTGAAAGCTTTTACATTTTAAGTTTTCTATTTATGGTGTTTGATCTCTTCTGAAATGAAAGTCTTTGTTAAGAATTATTTTGCATGATTCTGCAAGATAACATTCTCTTTCCTGCCAACCTTTTCAAGGAATAAGGCAGTGAATATATACATGACTTAAAACTGGACTGCTGAAAGCTAACGATGAAGCCAGTGACTTGCCATGTCTAGACACTGTGACAGTCACTGTTCCTTTCCCACCTTCTTGGGTAGCCAATCGTCCTATTAAGGGCACGGCCTTGTTTTTCACCTGTGTTGGTTAAATTCACTATGAAGAGCCAACAGTTTCTCCTATTGCTCCTGAGCCTTTTTTAAAAAAAGAATTATGAACCAAAGATAGAAGTGTACCAGCATATCAAAAGAAACAGAGAGTTTTGCATAAAATTGTTAGTGAGTGAAGAAGCAATCTTAATCTGAGAGTTAGGAGAATGTGAGGTGCAGTGGGTCCTCTGTATCCAAGGCTCTATGTCCTCAGATTCAGCCTGTTAGGGATTTGTCAGTCAATATATGGGCCTAGCAGCCTAACAAGCTTGACTTGTCCACCTGTCCTAAATAGGCCAATGAAAAGGACAAAAGGGTGAAAAACAGAAGAGAGTCATTCAACACGACTGCACTGGGAGGAGGAGAAACAGACGTCCTGTGGGCCCCCCACCCAACTCCACGTTCAGGGTCTGGGCGTGAAGGTTAGGTTTAAAAAGAAGGCACAAGCTGTGCAGAACTAGGCATCCCTGGTCAAGTGTGGCCACACCCTTCACCCAGCATCAGCATCATCGTCTAGGCTCCAGTCTTTGCTGCATGGTGTTCTGACAAGTTGTCAGAACTGTGTGAAGTTTCTTCTTTGGCTCCAGGGTCATAGGCATTTCTTCTGTTTTTGAGATTCCTGTGGAAGCTCTACATCCTTGGGGAACATTGATTCAGTGGTCTGATAGCCAAAGGGAGGGGTACAAGTGTCCCCTTTAGAATATCTTCAGTTCTGCCCTGAGGGTTACAAACCAGCTGTGCAAAAACACTTGGGAAAAGGCATCTTCAGTGAGTTTGAGGAGACTAAACAATACAAGATGAGACTCTGTACATGGACTGCATGTTATTAGATAGTCAGCAATCTAGGGATGATTTAACGTATCCCGGAGGATGTGGTCAATCTTCGCTGCTGCACCATTTTATATACGAGATTGGTTTGGGCCTTTGTGGGAAGTTCTGGCACAAATTGCCCATGGATACCCAGAAACGGTAATATTAAAACGTGATGTGACTGAGGGTGTCAGTAGAACGGCATTTTCACCTCCAAGAAATTCAGATGTTGAAGTCCTAACTCTCCGTACTCCAAATGTGACCTTTCTGGATATAGGTTGGTCGCAGATGTAATTTGTTAAAGTGATGCTGTACTGGAGTATGGTTCACATATCATACATCTGAGAGGACACCTAGAGAGGACTGGAGTGAGGTTGTCACAAGCCAAGAGACTATCAGGAGCTAGGAGGGGCTAAGGGAAGATCCTTCCCTGGGCCTTTAGGAGCATGACCTGCCTTCACCTTAATTTTGGTCTTCTAGATCCAGAAACATGAGAGAATACATTCCTATTTATACTCTGTGGCATTGTGTTATAGAAACTTCAGCAAACCAATACTAGATATACATTTTTTCCCCCATTTAGATATCCAGTTATTCCAACACTAATGATTTCAGGGCAACTGATTTGTAAAGCCACTTTTGCATTATTCTATGCCGTGTATGTATGGGAACAGGTGCAGGCACAGGTAGGGGGAGACTGACTGCTCCTTCTCAGGCTGTGAAGGTATCTGCTCACGTTCAGGTAGCCTCCGACGTCATTGCTCTGTGGTGTGCATCAGTGGACAAATTGTGTCCCCGTGACCTTTAAAAGGATGGTTCTGTCTCTTCTTGCTTGGCACTGGTTCATACAAATTTTATATGACTTTCGTTTTCTTTGGTGCCCTTAAATATTGCCATAGTGTTTCTAAGTGTACCCTAGTTGTCCTCGGCACATTTCCTTTTTAGAAAATCACAGGGTCTTAATCTATTTAATTATGGGATATTTAACTCCATTATTTTTTCCTGTGGGAACCTCTTATAATCTTTTGTGCTCTAATCTGTAATGTTTTAATTTTAAAATATTTTCTCCTTCTCTGTCTCTTAAACAGTTTCTCATTTTGATCATGCAAATTCAGTTTAATCCTGATTTGAGTCCATGGTGCCCTTTATCCAATCAATTCTGCTTAAAATAAACAAACAAACCCCAGCTATTATATTTCCTGTACTAGATGCTCTTTAATGAAGGGTTTCAGGTACCTTTGGGTTAGTCACAATCTCTGTTCCCAGTGGAATTTCAAGGTTTGTTCCACATATCCCTTATTAACCCATGTGCTAGGGTCTCATCACCCAACACAAGGTTAGGGCTGTAGAGAATCAGGTCCCCAAGAGCACTAAGCTCGCCTCTCCTGCCCCCAGCCAAGTCATTAGCCTGAGTCGTGTCTTTGTTTCTTTATTACATCCACATATTTCTAAAGTGAGATTTTTAACTTGAATTTTAATTGATTTATTGATTTTCAAAAAATATGCTTGCTTTATGTAATTGCTGGAACTCTCTTTCCCTACTATTATGTTGCTGCACACACATACACATACACACACACACACACACACACGCACACACACACACCTATACTGGTGTCTCCTTTAGTCTGTTTTGGTCCCTATATATGTTCCTTTGTTTGAACGTACTATTGTATTTTTTATGCATTTTCTTTTTGATTTGGATTACTTGCAAACTTTTGCTGGCCTGAGCAAGGACTGTGAATATCCCCGCTCGCCCTCCCTCCCCTCTCTGCCCTCCCGCCCTGCGCTCCCTCTCCCTCGGCGAGGCTTTCCTTGGACGCGCGCAGGTTCTGAGCACTCAGCCCCGTGTTCTCCGCAGCCTGTGCACACCGGCGGCTCCCCCGGCTCCAGCGCCTGTTGTTTTCCCACCTTTTTAGTTTTTGCCTAAGGAAACGCACACACAATGACTCTGTTTGTCTTCTTGCTATTCATCTCTCACGTCTTTATCCACATCTACACACTGCTCAGTGTCAAATGCGCTTCTGTTCTGTGAAATACCAGCTTTTATGTATTTGGTTATACCTTTATTTCATAAATGGCAGGAATTAATTATGCACTTTCTACTAATTCTTTCTGGTTGTGTGAACTGAAGATATTCTATAAGTTTGCAACTTATCTTTCTAATTTAAGACATTTTCTGATGAAAAATATTAAATTATTTATTTAATTTTTTGAGACAGGGTCTCATTCTGCAGCCCAGGCTAGCCTGGAACTCATGGAGATCCTTTTACCTCAGTTTACTGAGTGCTGAGATTACAAACATGAGCCATCACACCCAGTTTACATGTTTTAATATAGTTAAATTAATATTTTCTCATAAAGTTAGCTCTATTGTGCCTTATGACTTCTATACTAATTTCAGGAACCAAGATAAGTCACCTGGTATTGTTAAAAGTTTCATTTTATCCTTGCATTGACTTCTGGTTTAATTTTGCCTGTTGAAATAAACTTTATGTTCATGGAATTGCACAGAACCTGTTCTTTTGTGACTTTTTTTCTTAAGGTTATTTTACAACCCATGTTGCTATTCCAGATGCATGTACCGGATTTTGTTCATCTTTATTTGCTTATAATATTCAGTTGGGTAGATATTCCATAAAATATCTAGCTTATGTTTATTTACCTTTAAGTAGCTTCCAATTTGGGTTATTATGAATGTTACTTCTATAAACTTTTTTGGGGGGTTGGCAGGATCTCCCTGTAGCCCCAACAGGTCTGGAACTATGTAGACCAGGCTGGCCCTGATCCCACCTGCCTCTGCTTCCCAAGTGCTGAGATTAAGGGCATGTGCCACCATGCCCAGCTCTATGAACATTCTTACTAATTTCCTTTTATATATTTTATTTATTTATTAGTGTGTGTAGATAATGTGAATGTGGGGGATCCATGTGCACCAAGGCACACATGTGGAGGCACAAGGACAATTTTGTGGAATCAGTTCCCTCTTTTTACCTGTACATATGTTCTGGGGATTGAACTCAGATCATCAGGCTTGTATGATAAATACCTTTACCTTCTGAGCATCTTGCCAACCCCCTTACATGTTTCTTAATGATCTCTGTGTGCATTTATAGTTGGTAAATTCCTAGTTGGTTGAAGGTGAAATCATGTCTGTCTAAACTAGTAAGATCAGGGGTTGTAAAAGTCACAATGTGCTCACACAGGTGAGCATGCACACTATCTAAAATCCCGGATGAGAAGTCCCAATTTGGAATTTTCCAGATTTTGGAATTTTCCGGATTTTGGAATAGCAGCATGTACCATAATGCGATATCTTGTTAATGGGAACCAAATCCAAAAGCAAAATTCATTTATCCCCTGTATGTACCTGGTACACAAAAGTCCAATATCTTTTTAACATAGTACTTTAAATAATTTTGTGCATAAAATGAAGTTTCAAGATGTGGAATTCTCTACTTGAGACTTAGTGTTACTGCTCCTTTTTGGAGCATTTCCAGCTCAGGGTGGCTCAGTCTGTAGTCCTGTAGCAGGCTTGAGGTGGAACAGCCAGCTTCAGTAGTGTTCGCTCCTACAGTGATGGGCACTCTCAGGAAAGAAATGTGTGTGTTGCCGGAGAACATCTGTGTGGAAGCAAAGATCTTAGTAGAGTTCAGCCTTGCTGAAAGAAGAGTGGAAGCGGCTGTACCTCACAACCTGTTCTGTTGGGGGAAATTTGTTAGCAAGTTGGGAACCTGTGACCATCACTGTGAACTTAGTCAACTCTCAATGATTAAAGATTGACTGGTGAGGCTGAAGAGTGAGGGTAGCGAATGTTTCTTAAGCACACGCTACGGGATAATATTTGGAAGATCTCTATAAGGAGTGAACCATAAATTTCCTGCAGACTATTACATATTGTTATAAAATCTCATACAATTAAACGTTTTGGACAGACTTCAAGTTGGACTGGAAGTTTGAATGTAATGGAGCATAAATTTTTCACAGAAATGATATCAGATTCTGTATTGCAACAGATTTTTAAAAACCAACCACTTATTGAGCTCTAATGAACAAATATTCTATTCATCTGGTCATCTGAAAAGCCTAATAATCTCCTTTATCTTTAAATCACACACTTGGATGTGGTTGGGTTATCTTCATTAATACCTATGGAGATGATGTGCTTGTGAAGGGGGGACTCCAGGGGCTCCTGGGACCTGAACTCCTGAATAGAGAAAGCTTCTGGGATTTCATCTCGTATTTATTCCCTGTGTGGTTTTCTCTCACACTCTGCTTTTTGTTGTCATAACAAAATATTTGAGACTGGGAACTTTATAAAGAAAAAGAAGTTTATTTGAGCTCAGAGTTCTGTTCTGAAGGTAGAGCTGGCAGATGACAGTGTCTCATGATAGGAACATGTGTGAGAGTGGCAAGGGCCACATGTAGAAGAGAGCACAGGCAAGAGAGGAAACAAGAGACCAGGGTGGGGCAGGCTTGCTCTTCTTTTAAAATGAAAAGACCAAGATTTCTTTCCAAATGTTAATTAGCTTATGTTGCAAAGAAGTTCAGAAAGCACATTTATTTAAAAACAAATGAAGGATTAAATAGTTTTGTTTTTAAAAATAATATAAAAGGGGCTGGAGACATGGCTCAGTGGTTAAGAGCACTGGCTATTCCTGCAGAGGACCCAGTTTCGGTTCCCAGCACCCACATGGTGACTAACAACCATTTCTAACTTTAGTTCCAGGGGAATCCAAAGCCTTCTTCTGTCCTCCATGGGCACTGCATGACACAGGTGCACTTACACACATGCAGGCAAAACAGTCATACACATAAAATAAAAATAGTACATACTAAAATAATGTGCACTTGCTGTAAGGATGTGTCAGGGAATAAAATGGAAGTAGACCCAACAACCCCTAAACCCAGCATGTTAAAGAAGCAATGCCTACTGTCTTTTTAGATATGTATAGAAGTTGCTTATGGTCACATAGCACATCTGGCTATGCTTCGGACATCTGCATCACAGAATATTTCTAACTAGATGCATGTGAAGGGAAGTAATCTCCATCGCCACCAATCTCATGTTGGTGTTATGATAGTCTTTATAGAACTGATGCTCCTGTAAGAGCTAGAAAATTTTTCATTATTTATCACATTGACGCATAGTGTTCAGTGTAACCAAGACATGTCATTAAAGACAGGACATTAAAACAGTTCTTCCATGTGCTTTCCTCATAAATTTACATTCTTACCTGTAGATTAAATAGGAAAATTATATACTGGGGGAGGGTACATTTTAAAAATAAATCTAATCCGTGTAAGCACAGAGAAGAGAAATGGCAGGAAGGCTAGTTAACATGTGAAAGAAAAAGGCAATCAATCACGGGCCTCTGCACTCATAAGCATGAAGGATTACTGGAACGATCTGGAAAGCTGCTTCAGAACCGGATTGCTTCCAGTGTAATTATATATTATCCAGGTCAGTTACACAGGGTCAGCCCCAACCCCCACACAGCTAGGATTCTGAGTTATTCTCCAGACTAGGACAAAGAAACTCTAGGTTTTTGTACAGGGATCCAAAAGGTGGCTTTGGTTTAATTTTTTCTCTAGTGGAAGTGAACACCTAGTCTTTATTTTATGAAGATAACTGTTGATGTTAATGAATTGAAATGCATAATTAAAAAGTTTGGGCAAAGTCCTAAAGGCTATGCCATCAGAGCTAACACTTACCTGGACATTTTTAAAGCTCCATTATAATAGATGCAATATTGCTGCCAACTCTATGCAAACATTTCATGTAAAGCTTCTACTCTATTTCTCGAGGCCAGGGCAATGGCAATGACTTTTCGGAAGACACAGCAGAGAGAAAATGGCTGGCTTTTATTAAAGGGCACAGTTGAGTTTCCTGTCTGAAAACTGTAGGATTCTTTCAGAATATTTGAAGGTGTTTTAAATAAAAAGCCTTGAAAAGCATTAAGTGAGGTGAATGTTGTATCGTATTTCAATAATGCTAGTTCTGTTCCATTAATCTGATCTCACAGAACCAACCCAGACCTGTGACGCCTGACCAGGTGGAAAGACCAGTACCTTTAAGAAGATAGTCGCCAGTCAATCACCTCCCACTAGGGCAACTCTGCCCTTTAAAGATCTCGACACTTTCCAGTACCTCCTAGGACATGAACTGGAGGACAAAATACAGTACTTCCGGTCAATGTGCAGGACCCAAGCTGATTTTAGCCCAGGGTACATGGAGATGGAGAGGCCTGCACGCAGCTACCTATGTAGTCACACAATGTAAGATGGTGGCTTTGTCTGCGGGAGGATCCTTCCTTTGTTCCTGTAAGGAGGCAGTGACCACTGTGTCGGGGACTTGTCCATGACTAGGAACTGCGGGCAGTCTTTGGTTGCTGGTGAGAAAATGAGCATTCAGACTACCACAGAATGTCTTTTCATTCTGCATGGCTTAGGATGACTCAGACAAACACTCAGCAATATCAAGGGGCTCAGTTCTACACCACTTCAAGGAACTGGGTGCTGTCAGCATCTACGTGATCAGGGGAGCAGAGCCCAAGCAAATTTATGTATTTTAAACATTTACCCGATTTAATTTCTCATAAGGCAAACATTGATTGGTCCAGTGGGATTTAGGGATTGAACTCCAGCTGTTAGGCTGTCTGCACACAATATTTTTTACCTACTGAGTCAATCATGCCGGTCCACCATTGTCTTTTTATTCCACGTTTCCCTAACCACTTGTGAGCTGAGCACTTTTCTGTGTGTCCATTGTCTGTCATCTAATTTATTAATGCCCGTTAAATATCTTGCTTATTTTCCTACAGGGTTATTTTTGTGCTTTTACTTATTTAGAATTCTTATATTCTTGACATGGTCCCTTCATGTTTGCATGTGTATAATATAACGGGGAACTTCTAATCTCTGGCTTATATTTCCATTCACTTAGTCTTCTTGTTTTATTTTATTTTTAATTTTAATATGTGTATTTGTGTATCTCTATATGTGCTCCCCCAGGAGCCCATGGAGGCCAGAGAGGATCTTGAATCCCCTGGAACTGGTATTATAGGCAGCTGTGAGTTTGGTGCTGGGAACTGAACTCTGACCCTGCAAGTATAATACTGGCTCTTAACTGCTGAGTCATCTCTCTATTCCCTCACTCAGTGTTTGATAAATAGAAGCTCTTATTTCCATGTAGTTCAATACATAAAGTTTTTGTCTTTGCATATTTTGAAACATGCTTCCTTACCACAAGCTATGAAACTATTGTCGAGTGCTGCCTTCTAGAAGTCTGTTTTTATTTTTTGCCACCTCCCACCCACACTCCCCAACAAGATCTTGCTATGTCCACTGGATCTTATGGTACTTACTGGGTAGAATAGGCTGGCCCTAAATTTGAAGAAATTCTTCAGTCACAGTCTTCCAAGCAGTGGGATTACAGGTGTGCCACTGTGTTGAGCTTTTTCCTTTTGCATTTTGATGAGAAGTCTTTTTTGGAATCTAGCTTTAAATTTGCTTTGAAATGGGCTCAAGTATAATTCTCCCCGTCTGTTAGAGCATTGTCCCGGTGTATTTCAGTGGGGACTGTTTTCTTCCTCGCACTTTGGTAGACTTCCTTTCCCATGTGGGGGCGTGGATGCGGGAGGTCTTGCTCTGGCTCTCTGCTATCCTGGGCTCCATTTTCCTATCGTATTGCCAGCTTTGTCCTGTCTTGAATTCCATAGCTTCATCTTAAGTCTTGATGTTGGGTAGAGTGGGTCTTTTCATCTTGCTTTTCTTTCTTGTTATTTTATTTTATTATTTTTATTTTATGTGTATGAGTGTATTGACTACATGTAGGTAGGTGCACCTATGTTATGCAATACCCTTGGAGGTCAGAAGAAGGCATCAGATGCCCTGGAACTGGAATCATGAATGGATGTTAGCCACCATGTGGGTGCTGGGAATTGAATTCTGGTCCTCCATAAGAGCAGCCAAAGCTCTTAACAGCCGAGCCATCTCTTTAGCTCCTTTCTTTTTGTTTTTTGGAAATCTTTTTAAAAATTTTACGGATGCAAGAATTTTGTTCCATGTTTTTTTGTGTGTGTGGTGGTTGTTTTTTGAAACAGGATCTCCCTGGAGCCTCAGCTGACCTGGAGCTCACTATGCATACCAGGTTTGCCCCAGTCTCTCAGAGATCCACCTGTCTCTGCCTCCGAGTGCTGGAATAAAAGGCGTGTGCCACCACGCTCGTGATGTGTTTGATCATATTCAGATCCCTTCTCCCTCTCCATCCCGTCTTACTACCCCCCAATTTCATATACTTTACTATTATTTGCCTTTTTAAAAGCCCTATCAAGTCTAATCTGTCTTTCCCAAATGCTCTTGGGTGTGAGTCTAAGCTCTCAAGTGTCACAGCAATAAGACAAACTGACTCTTCTTCTCCCAACAGCCTTCAGTTGCCAACAGATCCTCAGCTGGGCTGCAGTTTCCTGCCCACCTCCCTATCCGTGCTAGACCCCTGTCTGGCTTTGGTTTGCACAGGTCTTGTGCATGCTGTCATAAATTCTGTGGGTTCAAATGTACAACTCCCCTGTGGTGTCTCGTTTTCTTGTGTTCATTCACCACCTCTGGCTCTTCCAGTATTTCTCCACCCTCTTCCCCAAAGGTTTCCGAGCCTTGGGAGGAGAGAGTAATATATAGGTGTCCCATTTGATGCTGAGTATTCTGCAGTCTCTTATTCTCTGCACAGTGACAAGTTGTGGGTCTCTGTACTAATCATCACCTGCTGCAAGAAAAACCTTCTCTGGTGAGAGTTGACAGACGCATTAATCTATGGGCATAACAATAGGTCACTAAGAGGCAGTTTAATACTATGTGTATTTAGCAGAATGATAGTAATAGATTTTCCCTTATGGCCTATGACCTAGGAAGTCACAGGTTCTTGACCCTGATCACAGTATCAGATATAGACTCCGTCTTGTGGAGGGGCCTAAATCTGAGTAGAAAATGGTCGGTCACTCCCGTAACATTCGTGCCACTATTGCACCAGTGGGCACATTTGCCAGGCCAGTTGTTACTGTAGCCCATAGGTTCCACAGGTGGGCAAGGCTGACTATTACCTTTTTCTGCTGGTAACATACTAGACAAGGGTTCTACCCCCTGAGCTGCATCCGTGGTGCCCCGCCGTTTTTATAACAGGGTTACACTGGCCACTTAAAGAGTTGAGGAAGTAGAAGGGTTTATATGTAGAAGAACTTTTCAGTAGAAAACAGCACAAAGCAAGATGTTTTCACTTCTTTCTGAAAAGTTTATTAATATAGTGCAGATATGCAACACCAAGGTTTTGTTGCTTGTTTTCCCTATCAAACTGAAGGAGTTAGTAGCTCACTAGGTCCTCAGTTGGTGAAAAAAGTCCTCTTCAGAGTTCTACAATTGGAGACCTTAAAACTTTGATGGAGCATCATTCAAAATTAATAATAAGAGTATTTGATGTTACTCTTTTAATATATATATATATCCCAATAGTTTCCATTAAAAGCTTTCCAGCATATTTTCTGGAAAGTGCATCCAATGACAGAGTTCATTCTGAATTTTGCTTTTCTAATGTATCTGTTATGATTAGTGTTGTCATCTTGACAGAGTCTGGAATCACTGGGAGAGCCCAGGGTCTGCCTGTGGGAGATTGTCTTGATTACATTAATAAATGTGGTAAGACCCTTTTATTTGTGCAAGATTCTAGATTGTATACAGTAGAGGTTAGCTGTGCAGCCAGCATGCAAGCATTCGTTCCACTCTACTTCTTGGATGCAGGGTCTTCAGCTGCTGCTGCTACGACTTCCCTTCCATGATCAGTTGACTGTAAGCAAGAACTGAGAGCTAACATAATGCTTTGCCCTCTACGTTGCTTTTGTTGGAGTATTCTATCATAGCAACAGGATAATAAACTAAGACAGTGGCTAAAAATTAAAAGTAGGAACTCGGGAGGTAGACAGTGATGGGAACTCAGTCATCGTATCACCCCCAGCCACACACAAGTTGAACATCCTTGATCTGAAAATCCCAAACCCCACATGCCTCTAAATATGGAATTTTTGAGTGCCACTATGACATCACAACGTGACATTCCACATCATGCACAGAAATATTGGACCTAGTATATAAGATTATTTCATCTTAGGTGTATAAAACAACAAAGTTTGTGTTTTGACTTTGTTCTCATCCCAGGGATTTCTCATTGTGTATATGAAATATATTCCAGGATCTGTCAATGAATCAGAAATCCAAAGCACTTCTAGTCCCAGGCACTTCAGATAAGGGGTGCAGCCTGCATTTATCTCTCTGTAGAATGTGTTTGGCACCTCTTGGTGACATTGTGGGGCCTGGAAAAGGCCTCTTGGTTCAGCTTCCACAGGTCACTTGGGAGCGTCAGGCTATGCTCACACACTGTGCCCTGGAGGTCCTCAGGCCTTGGAGCCAAGGACTCCTGTCCTCAGTAGGGACTTGTTTGGGGGTGGGGACAGCAGCCGTTTTCAGTATCAGTCTTCGACAAGGGTTGTTATTTTTCCTGTCATGTTTGTTGGGGTCCAGCTCAAGTTTGTTTTTCTTGCGGAAAGGCAGGAAGGCCAATTTGGAACACATACAACTCACATGTCATCGGCGATGACTTGGCCCAGCGTTTGGCATTGGCTCTCTGACAGTTAAAAGGCAAAGGGTGGGCGAGCCTCAGCCACCAGCACTGAGGAACAAGGAAAAGGAGCTAGAAGGCGAGATGCTTATCTGCCGGCCTCACCCCAGCCTGCCATTCTTCCCCCGTGGACTCCTCCCTCAGGGGACTTCTGGCTGCCATTGCCCGCCCAGAGACCCCCACTGCCCAAGGGCCACCTTCACTTTCTGTCCACCTCTTCCTCTTGCTGAATGTTCGAGGAAGCATCCCACCCTACAGAGGGAAAAGCCTGGACCAGCAGGCATGGATGCAGGGCCCTGTGGGAGGCAAAGGCAGGAAGAGGGAGAAAAAGCCTTTTCCAGGGCCGACCAGCCGTACAGCTTATTTCAGAACGGCTTAGTGTTTTTCCACCCAGGCAGGAGTGGTGCTGTGCGCTGCCAGAAAGAAGTTTTCACTGGCGTTGATAGGGCTCTAGGAAAGTCTCAGGAGCATTTTCGATTTTATACAATAACCCTGGCCGTCCTGAGGACTGACCCAGCCCCAAGGCTACTTTGACTAGGTAAATTTGAAAGTTAAAATTTTAATCCAGGTGTGGTACCAGCCCTATAGACTTGGGAGGTTGAGGCAGGGAGATCTCCAGTTGAGGCTGTTTTGATTTAGAGACTCAAAGAACCAAAGGTTGGGCAGATAGAGCGCTGTGGACAATGTACGAGGCTTGGAGCTCAAGCAAAAGAGGACGAGCAGCAGCAGGAAACAAAAGGGGACAGTCCTTTAAAGCTGTGTTCTGATGTCCACAGTCACCAAGGTTTCCTTAGTTGATCCCTGGCATATTTTAGGCAGTGTGAATTTCTTTAAGAGTGTGACACAGGCCTTCAGTATAATCCCTGTCACTCCAGAGGTGGAGAGTGTTTAGACCTCAAAGTACCAGTTTTCTCCCCTAAAAAAGCCACACTTGGTGCTGGAGAGACAGCTCAGCAGTTAAGAGCACTGACTACTCTTGCAGAGGGTCCAGGTCCCAGCACCTACATGATAGTTAATAACCGTTTGTCACTCCAGTTCCAGGGTGATCTGATGCCCTCTTCTAGTCTCTGAAGGCATTGCATGCACCTGTGTACTTAGATATATACTCAGGCAAAACACATAAATAAATAAATAAAATAAAAATTACCTCTGCACACACAAAACAATGATGGAGCCTGCCTTGGGGTGTGGAATGGGAACTATGCTTGGCATAATTCCTTAGTCCTGTTGGTCTTTCAAAAAATGATAGCCGGTTTGTGATCTTTGTGTAATTGTACTTGATAAAATATGATGATTGTAATTGTGTGTGTGTGTGAAGCCAGGGCAGACAATCCCTGAACTAGACTCAGGTGTTGGGAGTTGAGCTTAGAGTTTAGCATATGCTAACCACACTCTCTTCCAGTGAGCTACACCTCCAGCCCACTGTGGTTGTAGATAGGAAAAAATGTGAGTCCTAGACCTAAAGCTATCTGTTCAAAACTCACCTTTTACCTCAGAAATTTTATAACCTCATTAAATATTCAATCAATGTTCGTTGTTTGGATGAGTATCTCTATAGCTGTTCCTCTGTGTGTATCTTCTTCTAACTGTGTAATATATCAGAAACTTTGTTTTTACCATTTCCCTGAGATAAAAGCAGCTTCCATGTAAGATGGCTGTTGCTATGGCTTCCTTCTCAGTGGGTTTACAGGGGATGCTGGTGTTCTTTAACATTTGCTATTTAAGCTCTTCACAAATCATGTGACCTCGTAGGCCACGTCTCAAAGGATGTGGTTGCAGCAATGTTTCCTATTCAAAGACTCCTTTACAACATGTCCTTGTCACTCCCCGTAGAGAGTTGGTGTCTCTTTCTTATCACGTTGAGTCTGGGATGGCTCCAGTATTGTTTTGATCCTTATAAATCCATAGAAGTCAAGTTCTGGGATTGCATGCTTAGGCTTGACAAAAGACTGACAGCTCAATCTTTCTGTTCTGGGAAGTTCTGAGTCACCCTGCAAGATGCCTGGTTGCTGGAGAGGCCTTGCACAGAGGCCACATATGGGTAGGAATCTCGGCCAAGCCTCGGCTAGCTAACCTGCGGTGTGGGGTGGCCACGGCAAGACAAGCAGAAGTAGCCCAGTGCAGGGTGCAGAATCGTGAACACATAAGTGTCTTTTTATTTCAAGCTACTAAGATTTGGGGGTGTTTTGCCACTTAGCAATTAAAACACCATGACCAGGCTATAGCTCACTGACTGAGGGTTTGCCTAGGATGCACAAAGCCCTGGGTTTGATCTTGAGAACTGCAAAACAATAAAATAGAATATAAACTAATACTGAATCTCTGTTGAATGACTTTCAGTTGCTTACTGGGAGTGATGTGAGATAATTTTTTAAATTTGCATACCTCTGATTTATAAGATTTTGTAAAGATATTGTATTATAGTTGAAAATTCAAGGTAGTTTATCTACATTTGACACTCTCTTGTATTTTATTAAATTTTTTTATTATTTTTGTTTTATGTGTGTGAGTGTATTGCCTTCATGTATGTAAGTGCACCTGTGCTGGACATTGCCCATGGAGGACAGAAGAGGGCATTGGATCCTCTGGAACTGGAGTTATGGACAGTTGTTAGCTGCCATTGGGAATTGAACCTGAGCCCTCTTGCAAGGGCTTTTCACTGCTCTCCAGCCATCTCTCCAGTCCTTCTCTCATTCTCTATTAGTTGTAGTAAAATACATATACCATAAAGTTTACCATTTTGGCCATTTTTAATTGTACAGTTTAGGGACACTAAGTCCATTTGAAATGCTGGACAGCCATTTCTAGTGTTCTTACACAGAACTCTTTCTATTTCCTAAACTAAAACCCTCTACCAGTTAAACAGTAGCTGACCCGTATCCTCCTCCCCGCACCTGATAACCACTGTTCTCCTGTCAGTCTCTATGAATGGGATCATTCAGTGCCTCGCACACTTGGACTCAAGCAGCATGTATCTATTCGTGGCTGGAATATTTCACTCCAGTTGCATCCATTCTAGCATGTGTTAGAATTTCTTTTAGTTTTAAAGACTGAATAATATACTATTGCCTATATACACTACAGTTTATCAGTTTCCATTGGTGAGTACTTGGGTTGTTTGTGTATAATGGTATATAAACATGACTGTACATATGTCTTTTCCAGTACATGTTTTAATAACTAATTTTCATATTTCTTTCTTTTTCCCACTGAACTCTCCCTTTAAATTTTTAAAATCTCTCTCTCTCTTTCTCTCTCTCTCTCTGTTGTGTGTATAAGTGCCACAGTCCACGTGTATACATCAGAGCTTTTTGATCTTCATATATTCTTCCATGTATTTATAACTTAACTTTCTGTGATGCCATGCAGGTGAGCTTGAACTTTACAAGAACCTTCTCTCTTTGTTAATTAATTTCCATTTAAATTATTTTGTCTTCGTTTCTTACAAAGTTGTTATCATTCTTCTATATTTACATATTTATCTTTGTGGTGCTTGAGATCCTCCCACATGCTGGGCAACTTCTCCACTACTGAGCTAAGTACCCAGTACCCTTGTTTCACTTTTAAGTAGTTCTCTTCTGTAAAAGTAGATGATGAAGTTTAGAACATTAATACGTGGACAGATAACAGAGAATACCTATGGGAAGAAGAGTCCGTGATGGCAGCAGTTAAATCAATGACTCTTCATCAGGTTGGCAGATACTTGCTTTTGTGGAGAATGGAGAAGTGCACTGACATTCAGTGAGCGTGGATGGTGGTAGTGGGGATAGGTAACTCTTCCAGGGTGAGAGAGGAGCAGTAGTCCAGTACAACGACAGACTGCATCGCTGGCCGTGAGGGCTCAGCCACGAAGGCATTCTTATTTTTGCCCAGCAAGTATTGTCACTTCTAGAACCTTCTCCTAAGTCCGGGATCGGATTTCCCACTGTTCATGATTCCAGCACCTGGTCTTGAGCTGCCTTCTACAAACTAGACACCCATGTAGACGTTAGTACCCATTTTACCACAAAGAGAAGGGAGCCTGCCAGATTCCCAAGACAAACTTTGTCATTATTCTTCTTATTAGACTTCTTAGCAAATGAAATAAAATCAGGGCATTAAAAAATATACCGTTATCTAGAGTTTGTAAATTTATATTGATGTTATTCTTCCTTATGTAAGATATATTAGTTTTAAATTAACTAATAATTATAGTTTAAAGGGGTAAGAAGTAGAGTATTGACTATTCTAGGTTAGCATTTACCTGGTTATTTTGAGACAATGAGGTTGCTAACATGTAGAGGTTTATCAAGGTCAAAAGCTGGAGGAAGGGCAGAACTGAGTTTGTTCTGTTGTCTGGTTTGAATACATCAGCCATGAATTCATCCGGTTGTGGATCAAAAATAAAGATGCTGTAAAGATGACAGACATGTCTTAGTATACATTGCTCATGCTCGAACAGTGAACACACTTCTAGACAGTAAAGAGTAAGCATGAAGTTGTCCAGTCATGAGAACAGATAGAGAGATTTAATTCAGTACATTATCTGAGCAGGGAAAAACAGCAGTTGCTGGTGTGCTAGAAGACTGAAAGAAAACGTTAGTGATACCCGAGTGATGGAGATGTTAGGAGCTGAGACAACAGTGTCTCCTTCAGGAATGGGGGCACAGGCAGGAGCGAGTGCCAACCAGCTATGGAGCGCAGGAAAGGGTTCCCTATGGTGGGCTGTTACATTTTGAGGGTAGTGCTTGGCCGATGAAGGGCTGTCTCTTGGAGAACAGAGGGACTGCTCCTGGGCACGCCAGGAGCACTGGAGTTAGGTTTCCTACTTCTAGGCCTTCATGGAACGTCTGTCCAGTATGCTCTCTTGCTACCTTTTAGTGGCGCGTCTACTCTCTGTTGGAGTTTTGGGAGTGTGGTTACAGAGCCCCTCCTGTGCTAGTCACAGGACAGTGTGAGGGCTTATCAAGAAGTAAAACAGAATTACTATGCACTGTAGGAGGGCTGTTTGTGTCCTGTTCAGATAGGGTCTTTGAGAGATAACTGGGCCATGATGGTGGCACACGCTTATGAGAAATAATAGTCAGAAGAAATTATTGTCCCTTCTACAACAAGAAGTCATCATCAGATATGGACAGGCCTGTACCAAGTTTTTTATTGATTAAGCCACCATGGTACTAGGTTATGGCAACCTAAATAGAATAAAATCCAGCAATTACATACACACACACACACACACACACACACACACACACACACACACACATATATATATATATATATATATATATATATATATATATCTCACTTCCCTTTGTCCCCCAACTTGAAAACAGGAACCCAAACGTAGTTTTACATTCATGTTCATAGCAGCCTTATTCACAATGAGGAAAGGTGGGGGAATAAAGTAGCCACCAAGATGAATGAACCAACACGAGGAGGAATAGACATGCAATCAAATAGCTCCTGCTACAACACATGAGCCTTGAAGACACTACGAAAGACACAGTTACAAACGTACAAAGGCTGTGTGAATGCCCTTCTCCCCAGAGAAGGCAGCCTCATAGACAGAAAGAAGAACTGTGCTAGGGGCTAAAGGAGAGGGATGATGAGCAGTTATCTCCTAAGTGCCATTTCAGTTTGGAAGTAGATAACGGTGGTGGTTGCACAGCTTTTGAGTCTACCTGAATTCCACTGAGATGCACACATGGAAATGGTTAAAATGATGAATTTTGTATTTTGTACAATTTATCACAATTAAAAGAAGCATGAGATAAAGATGGGACACTGGGGCAGGGGTTTGCGGTATTTTGCTGTGGTGGTCAGTATGCTAGGTGGAGTTGATGCATTTTTGATTTACTAATTTTCAAATTAGGATGGGTTTATTGGATGTCACCCTGCCCCAAGTCAAAAGTCATGTGGAGCAAGGCAGATGACCTTCAGGACTTAGTAGGAAAATGACTAGAAAAGGGCAAGGGAGACTGTGTGAGGCGTAATGCAGTGCTAAATGAAGAAAAAATATTTGAGCTGGGCCTGGTGGCACATGCCTTTAATGCCAGCACTTGGGAGGCAGAGGGAGGTGGATCTCTGAGACTGAGGCCAGTTTGGTCTTATAGCAAGCTCCATGTCATTTGGGGCATCAGGGGAGATGTGTCTCAAAAGAAATAAAATAAATATTTTTATGTGTGTGTGTGTTTTGCATGCACATAGTAAGTGTACCACGTGCATCCAGTGCCAGGAAGCCAGAAGAGGGTGTTGGAGCCCCTGGAGCTGCCATATGGGTGCTGGGAACTGAGACTGGGTCCTCTGGAAGAGCAGCCAGTGCTCTCGACCACTGGGCCATCTCTCTAGTCCTGGAATGCAGTCCCAAAGAAAGCAGGTGGAAAGATCTCCTGAGTGACACTCTAGTCAAGGCTCAGAGGGCAGGTGTGAGGTGGCAGAGAACCCTGCGAGGGAGGCATGCGCAGTGTCCCCAATGCCTCTGGAATACTCTAGGGGGCAGAGGGATGGAACTGGGGGTCTAGGAGTAGGAAGGAGGCCCCGAGATGTGGGTGGGGCTGCTTCTGGGGTTGGCAGTCCCTGGGGGCAGTGTTGGGAGTGGCTGCTCTGCTGAAATAGACAGGACAAGTGGAGGCAGAGGGCAGAGGGAGGAGAGATATGGAAACGTTCTGGGGTGAAACCAGGGAGTGAGATACAGAGGAAGCAAAGTTGTTTGCAAGTTGAAGATCTGCTCACTGACATGGGACTGTCATCCTGAAGTGGGAATCCAGAGGGCCTTGGTAGACCCCAGGCTAGTGGCAGGAAAGATGTCCGCGGAAACAGTCTGAGGCACAGACTAGCCTTTGAATGGCATTTGAAGCGTGGGACCCTATTGGATAGGGTCCCTCAGGGAGTGAGGATAGCAGGATAGAACCGAGATTCCAGTTCTGAGAGCGAGGACTGTGGGCACAAATGTAGCCTCAGACCCTGGGTCGCCCTAGGCTTTTGTGTCAAAAACGGACCAACACCACCTGCGTCTCTCCTCCACTGGCTTTGTTGCTAGCTTTTCTGAGCCTAACTTGAAGGGTGTGTGTGTGTGTGTGTGTGTTGTGTGTGTGTGTCCCATCTCTATTCATCTTTCATAGACTATCCTTAACTGGCTCCTATAGCCCCTTTGCCTCCAGACTTTGCAACCCTGGCTGAGTTTCTTTTGTAGTTTTGTAAACACCCATTCTCACCTAGGTGGCAGGATAAACTGGCCCAGCAGGCTAAGTGTTAATGGTGCTGGCAGATATATGGTTAACCTTCTCCATGAACCTGCCTCCAATGTCCAAAGTAGAGGCCACCTGAGGTCTAGCTGTCCTACGTTAGGGAGTGGGAGAAGAAAACCCAGGAAGCAGAGTTCTGAGATTTACAGAAAGAGATTAGCTGCGTGCTGAGAAGTGGTGTTCACACACCACTGATAAAACGCTATTCTTGAAATTAAGATATAGGTATTGAATGAGTACAATGTATGCGATGGTCTGTCTTGATTAACAACCCAATAGACTTCACAATTTCCCACCTAGTGAGAGCGGCTGGGTCTTGATTTACTAAAGTCCACAATTTTCTGAGAAAATGGTCAATTAGTGCAAGAAAAACAACTTGAAGGTGAAGTGCTTTCTGATAGCACTTAAAGCATTCTTCCAAGATATACAGATTTAATGAAAAGAGGAAAAATCTTAGTGACGATAACGCCACTTGAGAAACAAAGCCTGTTTCTAAGGAAGCAGCAATATTTTGCTTTTCAGTAGAAACAGAACGCAGCAGGGAACTTCAAGAATTTCAATCTTTGAACTTGAGTCAGGAGTTAAGTAAATTCCATTAGCCTTGTAGATTTAACAAATTAATGCCGAAGTCTGTTCTTAGCAAAGTTCATGCATTCTGGAACAATAGGTGTTTGCAGCTCAAAATCTCTAATTTCCTACTTTATTTTTCTATGAAAATAATCTTATTATTATCAGTGCTAAAAAATTAAATGCATATGCTCTGTAATTCCAGAAAGCAATTGGTAAACAAAAACAAAATCAAGAAGAAATGATTACTAAGCAGGTTGGCTATGGACCTGAGACAATTTTAGTTATCATTGTAGGACTTTTTCTTTGGAATCTTTTCTGCCGGATGGGATACGGCTATCCATCTTGCCTGGAAGCTACTTTTCTTACTGAACATTGTGGTTCTGTACAGCACCTGCAGACCTCCTGGTTCCCAGCAACCTACTATGCTTCCTGGCTGACTTGTTCATATTGACAATACGGACAAACGTGTCCTTGCCTGACAAAGCTTGTAAGTCAGTAAGGGATAAAGAAACAGGAAGCTGACGCGGGAGAACAGGCTAACAGGGGTGTGTCTTCATTGAAAGCGGAGAATTTCAGTAAAAGTTGAGATGCAAAGTCACTAACCAGTCTGGAGCAGAGGGTGGATGATCTATGGGCATTTTGCTTGTTGGTCTTTGAGCTTCCAGCAATGAACTGGAGGTCTGGCGGTCCCCAGCATGGAAGCCGTGAACGCGTCTTGAGCAAGGGAAAGGTAATGGAGTTTTGGAAAGCGGAGCGGGAAAGAGAAGCGTGATGCTCGTTCTGGAGGCAGACAAAGGAGAGAACTTTGTGCTTGTGCGCATGCAAACATGCGCATACATCCCCTTCTGGGTGAGACGTCTTGCTGTGAGGAGGAATCATCTCCTTCAGACGGCCTGTCTATCCAAGGCACCACTCCTATCCCATGGCTGCCTGAGAGGGCCATCGTGACCGCGGACCCTGGCCACCCACCTTCCTAAACCACAGCAGTGGGGTTGGTGACACCATGCTTGCCATTTTTGGATCCAGGTTGCAGCTTAACTTCATTCTGCCTTGAGTTCCTCCAAGAAGGAGCCCACCAAAGGGCATGCCTAAGTGTACTTCATGAGCACTGACCTCCACCTCAGTGGCGGCCTCCGTGGCAGTGGCTTTGAATTGTCAGAGGGAGAATCGGAGTGGATACTTGCTATTCTTTGTAGCTGAACCTTAGATATGAGGCCGGGACTATGGGGAGGGGTTCAGGTCACTCTAGTGCAGGGCACGTGGACTCAGGTGGTGGTGTAACGTACTTCTGTGGACACATCTGCTGGTGGAGCCAGGCACTGGGATCACAAGTGTCTCAGATTTCAGAGTTTGAGATCTTTCCATACACATAATGAGATAACTTTGAGATGAGATCCAACAAGAAATGTACTTATGCTTCATAAGACCGCATGTGCATAGCTCGAAGTCACCTTTATATATTGTTTTCAGTGTTCGGTGTTTTGACTTCAGCACACTGCACAAGCTTACCTGTGGAATTTCTATTTGTGGCATCATGTTAGTGCTCAGGAAGTTTCAGATCTTGGAGCATTTCAGATTTTGCATTTTTTGAATGAGAATGGCTCCTTAGAGATATTCCCCCTGTTTTTTGTTGTGAGAATGAGTCTGATGAGAGATTGTCAGTTATCTATTACAGCTAATTTACCTTATGAAAAATAATGCAAGTTTTGTGTTTATTTCCTAGAAATGAATTATTTTAGCATCTTAAGTAGTCATTTTATTTATAAAATGCTTTTATTTCAGTAAAATACATATAACATAACATTTACCATGGCAACTGTTTTAAATGTATAGCTCGGGAGCTTTAGGCAGAATCACGATGCTGTGCGGGGCATTGTGGAGTACATTCACAGTGTTCACTCTGTTCGCCTCCAGAGCTTTTGCCACCAGCTCAGTCAGAAGCTCTGTCCCAAATGAGTAGCACCCAATTCTCACTTTGCTTTTATTTTTGAGAATTAGCTGTTTATTTTGGAGTAAGTTTGGGTCTTTTTGCTTTTGATTTAGCAATGGTACTAAGTGGCTCTAAGATTTCTGGTTCTGCAGGGGCCTACTGTAAGTATTAATAAGTTGTTATGCTAAGGACTGGAGCTCTGAGGAGATATTTAAAGAGCCATAATGGCACAAAATGAGCATTTTTAACATTCCTTGACCCGGAAGAGCATTCTTTTGTAGTAATCAAGAGCTTCTTGATCGTTCTGAAAGATTTTTCATCTGTAAGTTAAAATAATCCACCACTAATAGGTTTAGGACTTCGAATCCTAATCTAGAAATAGGATGCTGAGGAATTTCACAGGTGTAGGTGAAACACTGAAATCTAAATATCAATGAGGTTTGGCTTACTTAAAGTAGCACTTGTATGGAGTGTTTAAAAATCTCTTTAGAAACTGGAAGGAAAGATTGGCTTTTGGCTTTAAATGATTCCTCAGAAAGGAAGATCCAGGTTGGAAGATGCTTTGCAGCACTTTCTTTTCACAACACCTCCAAGAACACACCTAAGAATGAGACAGGAGAATGCTGTCCGAGACTCCATAGGAATCCTTAGGTTGAGGTGCTTGGGACCCTCCCCTTTTAAACAATAGGGGTTTTGCAGATCTGCCAATTATTGGCTGTTACCTATCTTTTACTGTTAGAGCTACTAAGCCAAGAGGCATTGTATGGAAACTCTGGTTACAGCAACAGAGAGAATTCTTGGAGGATTAAGTGACTTTCATCCTTTTACCTTTTAAATCTGAGAGCAGTCCCACAAACTGTATTAGAGGGAGGTGTCTTCAGAAAGCTTTGAAGTTTTCTTTGTAAACAGTTGAATTTATCTGAGCCTTTTCCCTTTAAAGTAAAAGCCTTTCAAGCAAATAATGTCTTTTCTGTATTCCTTAACTTTCATAAACTAACACAAGTTATAGAGTAAAGCAGAGATCTGCAAGCAGGTGGGGAAGGTCATCCCTCAAATATAGATAAATGGTGAGGAGCTTCAGCTTAGTGAGATTTCAGCTGAAGCTTCAGCAGAGCTGTTCAGTGGCTACATGCATTGCTCCCGCTGTAGGACGTTAGCCCTCCACTGTTAATTGCTCTTGTTCTTTTTAATGTTTTATTTTTATTTATGTGTGTGTGTGTGCATCTGTGTGTGTGTGTCGGTACCTGTGAAAGCCAGAAGAGGAACTGGATCCCCTGGGGCTGGAGTTACAGGTGGTTGTGAGCTGCCCTGTGTGTGTGCTGGGAGCCGAACTTCAGTCTGCTGGAACAGCAGCAAGTGCTCTTAACCACTGAGCATCTCCCCAGCCTCCTATTGCTCTTGATCTTCCTCTATTGACAGCTTTCCCTTCCATTACTCATCTGTCTTACAAGTAAGCAGTTAAAAAGAGTTTTTTTAGACACACCATTTTTCAATTATAACTTTTAAAGCATTCATTTGGTGAAAATTATTCAGATTTCATCACTTTAATGACATAAAGACCAAGAGAAGATGAAATGATTTAAAGATGTGTTGAGAAGAAAAGAAATCAAATCTTGTGATTCCATCAAAGTAATGTAGACTAATGTTCATCTATTATGAACGATATATTATTCGGTGAGTTTCTAGTCTGACAGCAAATTCACTGCTATACTCAAGTTCCAAATGAACGGTGCTTGCTGTCAATAGGTTCAAACGTCAAAAGTCCTTGTAGCAAAACAATTCCACAGTGACACATCTTCGGGTAATTGTATGCCTAATGGAATAATAAAGGCAAAAGTGTACTATAATTGTTGACATATTTCCACCTCTAAAGTGTGGTGACATAGTTATAAAAATAGCATGTGAACACATTATGAAGAATGAGATGTATTCTTACTTGTCGCTCAGACATTACCATATTATTTTAATTTGACGAATGTGGCTCCAGAATAAAATGGAAACTTTCACAAATTTTTGTGTTTTTTGATGCTTGGAGCTGTTGTTTACTTTTATTATTAAAAATTCATTAAATTTGACTGGGACTATAGCTCATTGTTAGAGTACTAGCCTAACACACATGAAGTCTTAGGTTCAATCCCCAGTGTTGAAAAAAAAACATAGATTTTTTTTATCTATAAAAAAGCCATAAAATCTATGGTTTTTTATTTCTTCTTTGTTGTGAAACACTGTCATGGCTGTTGTCCTCTTCAACCCCCTAGCAGCTGTGATTACCCAAAGGCGACCTGAACAAGATTGGGCCCATTCACTTTCTATCATGGAGGGGCAGGGGCTTGTTAGGGCTTGATCATTTATAATCACCAGGGGAGAGGCCTCACTAGATCACCCCTCCCCTCAGATTTATAGGCAGTGAGCCAGTGTATGAGAAAAGTTTTTCCTTCAGCAGCTCAGCTACCTGTAAGTTGCCCATGTAACCCCTGACCCCCTCCTGTAAATAACCCTAATTAAGCCCATTGTTTCACCCAACTGGACTTGGAGGAAACCAATTCCATTCCTTGGTCTCTTGCCCTTGGTGTCTGTCTGTCCATCTGTCCAGGGAAAGCTCAGGTAACAATTCTGAAGCATCACAGACAGAGGAAAACTGAAGAAGATACTGATACAAACCCAGGACGATATTTAATCATGTTACATCAGATTTGACATTGAATCTTAAATCTCTACCTCTGCATTTAGACATGTACTAGATAATTTAAGCTCTTAAAATGGAAATAATTAAGAAAACTAAAGAACAGGAATTAAGAAGCATGGAAAAGTATTTAACACTCACGTAGCGTACTGACTTTGTGGTGGTATTTTCTCCGCCTAGGCTCTGGAGTTACCATATTTAATTAAGTCTTTGCCTGTGGTTTTCTATGTTGAACAAAACTACGAAAGAGCTTAAAATTGAGCACTGTGTATACGGAATACAGTGGGCTAGGAGTCTGCAGTGGTGACTGCTGTTGTAGTGGACCTGCTCACCTGGAGGGAGCATGTTCTGAGACTCCCTGTCATGTCTGAAACTGGACAGCACTGAACTCTAAATATTTAGGTCTGCATGAGTTGCAGATGACATGTGATCAGATATCAAGAAGGAGTATGTGATTTTGACAAACTAACACCCTAGTCAAAGGTGAAGCACTGAGAGTGTGTTTGGAAAAAATACAACCTCTACATTTCATTGCAAACCCCTTTAGGATGTCAGGAGCATTGTCTTTTATTAGAGGAGTTTAAATGCCAATTCTTCATCTTCCAAGCTTCCATTTTTTTTTTTTCACTCCTGATGAAGCATTAGTGGAACCACCACATAAATGAACTGTCCAACACCCACATCTACTTAGGTTGCTAGAACACTGGCAGATAATTTGTGTTTTGGTGAATATATGGGTTTTCTTGCTCGGTACACTGTGTCTGACGTTAATGCTCTGCAGAAATACTTAACGGTACCAGAATTAATCTGTCCTTACATCCTTATGTCCTGGTGCCTCCTTTGTATTTATGAACCCAGATTCCATAAGCATTTTCTTCCAGAAGAGCTTGGTTGAACTGCAATTGAAGACTTTCTTTGAGAGGCATGTTTTCTTAGGAACCGGCCTGAACTCTGTTGGAAATGTGGCAGCTGTCTCTCTATTCCCTCCAGGAATTTTTATTTATTTATTTTTAACTCAAATTTACTCCTAAATTTATATAGCCATCTCTTATCTGCAGCGAAGTTTGGTGTCACTAGTTTCAGGAGATTCTTCACTGAAAGCTTTGTACAGGCTCAATGCTTTCTGACAGAACAGTTTTATCAGTTGGGACTCGTGTCTTCCAGGCGCAGATTTAATGCTTGGCTCATGTTAGTTAAGTTCTTCTGTACTGTCATTGTAACTTCTACAGTTTGAGGTGTGACACTAGCATGAATTTCTTTTTCCTTTTTGTCAACTTCAAGGGTAGAGGATTTGTTTTTACCATAGGTCTTAACAAACTCAGAATCCACTGTTTCTTTTTCTATCCTCATTAAATTAACACCATTCAGCTTTTAATTTAAAGGAAGCTTTTTTGGGGGCACATCATAATTGTCAGCATCACTACTATTTTATTTGGGGACTATTATTTAGTAAGCTAAAGTCTATCTGAACACACCCACTGTGCTATACAACAGATCTGAGAGCCAAGGTGGTTACTGAGTGCCCATGGACAGGTCGCACGCGCACACACAGTGAGCACAGAGCAGACAAGGGAGATTTCGTGTTGTGGAAGAATAAAGCAGGCTGGGGCAGGATCTCACGGTGGGGTGGGATCCCACAGTGGTACTCAGGCAGTGTGCAATTTAGGCTCAAGACTTATGTACTTCTGGACCTTTTTATTTAATGTTTTTGAGCTGAAGTTTGCCATGGATAAACTGAAGTTTCAGGAAATGAAAGTGTAGATAAGGTGAGACCATTGTAGTATATTAGATAGTAACTATCTTTAAGGAAAACAAATCTGTATTTGCACTTCCTATAGGAATATGATCTACAAGGGGCCACTTTAAGGAAATTCATAAATACTGCTGGTCCTTATTATTTGTAGATTCATTATTTGTAAATTCTTCTGCTTGTTAGCATTTATTTGTAATCCCAAGATCAATACTTTTTGTGCTTTTGTAGCTATTTGTAGACATGCATGAAGTGAGAAAATTTAGTTACTCAACCATCCAGAGGTTAGATAGGCGACGCTCTACCTTCTTGTTTCCTAGCTTGGTTTCCTGTTGCTATGATAAACACCATGACCAAAAGCATCTTGGGAGAAGAAAGTGTTTATTTGGCTTACAGCTCACAGACCATCATCAAGAGAAGCCAAAGCAGGAACTCAAGGCAGGAACCTGGAGCAGAACTGAAGCAGAAACCATGGAGGAACACTGCTCACTCCCTTGCTTCTCCTGGCCTGCTCAGCTACGTTTCCCATACTGCCCAGGCCAACCTGCCTAGGATGGTACCACCCACAGTCAGCTGGCCCTCCCACATCAACTAGCAATTAAGAAAATGCCTTAAGGCTGCAGGCCAGTCTGATCTGTGAAATTTAGTTGAGGTTTCCTCTTCCCAGGTGACTATAGCTTGTACAAAGTGGACAAAAACTACCCAGCACACAGTGTAAACAAGTGTCCTTCGAGTGGTTTATCTGGTGCTGCAGTTTGTACACTGTGCACTTTTGTTGGAGATGTTACTGTTTGAAATGGTTCCCAAGCATAATGCTGAGGAACCACGTAGTGCTTCCAACCCCACAAAGACCGGATGTCCTCATGGAGAAGATACATGTTAGGCAAGTTTGTTTAGTTGTAATGATACTTGTGAATTCAAAGCTAATGAGTCAAAAATGCACCTTAAGAAGGGGTCATTAAAGTTTTGTATTGATAATCAATCAGTTGCTAAAAAATGTGAGTAGAGGTCCGCAGGAACCATCCCCTGGCTTTCCCGCAGGAGCAGTACATTAGTATTCCCTAATCTGATTTCTGTTCCACAGAACATAGTTACTGCCCAGTACACATACTGAAGAGAACTTCATACATGTATGTATAAAATTATTTTCAAGGAAAATAAATCTACTTGAGAAGATAAATATATAAAGAAAAGCAAACAAGCAGAAGCATTTGAATGACGCATATAGAGACCAACTGAGATGACTTGGTAACTGAATGAAGAATGTGTTAACTTATGGGAATAATTCTTGGTATTCAAATAAAACTCTTCCCTGCCTCCCCACCCCTACCACCAACAGGATCCTTAACAGGCACAACTTGGCTACTTTTTGCTTATTTTTCAGAACAAAGTTGTATTGGAATATTGTAAACACATCCATGCTGATTTTGTATGAGACTCTTTCTCACAGAGAAATTCCCTCATCTTCCTCACGTAGCAAAGGGTGTGTTTCTGTGATCTCGTCCTGCCATCTAAACAGTGCAAAGAAAGCTGCGGTGAAGTGTCCTTTGCTCTGGCTTATGTTCCCTGATAGTGACAGATCGCTCTGCTTGTAATCTACATCTAATCTGTATTTCTGCCAAGTTCCAGCTCTTGTTTTTCCTAGTTAGCAGTGAACCAAAGTTTCAAGAGCAGCATTTAAAGTCCAAGAGCTAGCAGTCCCCGAAGGTGAGGGGGACTTGGATTGATGTGGCTCTTTACCACTTAACATGCTGTCAGATACTTGAAGGTGCTTCGGAAATTCTACCAGAACTCCAGCCAAGGATGTTTCTTCCTCGATGCCTCTCTATGCTTTTGATCAGTGACCCACAGTCTGTGCATGGAGGACCTGTAAATTGTTATTTAACCCCATTCTTCTTTCTCTCAACTCCTTCTCTTCGTCCTCCTTCCACATGTGGGGCTCGCCTGCTGTTTTTCCAGAAACACAGCTTCCTTTGGTGCCTCCTCTCCTTCTTTCCTTCTGTCTTTTCATCCCCGCACCTCTCTCCCTTAAACTCGACTCATCAATCTGGTACCTGAGGTAACTAATTGCAGGTTTTCTTGGTGCCTTTAATGTCCCTTTTCAGACTCTGCTATTTCCAATCAATTTACAAAATCATTTTCTTTGTTCAGAGTACATTTCCCATCTAGAATCATATTTTTTTCCAGAACATTTATTTTGCCGGAACCACAAATTATATCAGGAGAATTTGGCACATTTGTCTGTGTTAGGTCATTGACCTCGGAAGGCAGGATGGAGAAGAGGAAACCAGCAGGTGACACAAGCGATCTGCGCAGGTGAGTGTGCTCTAGTGTTGGCTGTCTTCTTTGATTCCAGAGTTGTGACAGGAGGCTGACTGAGCACTGTGACTAGCACCGTGTTGGCCACTTTCCCTTGCTGTGGCAGAATGCCTGAGTGAAGCACATTGCAGGGGGATTTAGTTCGTTTACTCAGTCCCAGTCCATCCCAGCATGGAGGGGAGGGCAGAGCAGACCAGTTCCCTCACAGCCGGAAGCAGAGAGGGAGAGAGCCTGAACTGTGGGCCTTCCCCATTCCTCTTTCATTCTATCCCGGGCCCCAGCCTGTTGGATGACGCCACTCACATTCAGGGTGCCTCTTCCCCTCTCAGCTAATCCTCTTATACAGTCTTCATGACACATTGAGAGACGTGCTTCCCTGATCTTCTGTGTGCTTCTCAATCCAGTCAGGCTGACAGTCGAAACTAATCATCTTAGGAACCTAAACGCATAAAATACAGTTTATAGACAGAAGAAGAAAGGAGTCTCAACAAGGTAAGGACTGAAACCACTGAGAAGAGCAAAAGCATTTCACAAGTGAATCATTGCAGGCTTACTCGAGCTGGAACAGTAACTCAGGCTGTAGACTCCTGAGTCAGTGCATTTCCATTTCAGAGCAGTTTGTCAGTGATTACTGAGTGCCTAAGTGGCTTTGTGTCACTGTTAAATCCAACCTCTCACCCATCAGTGTTATGAATGAGTGTAATAATATTTTGAGATTTTCTTCAATTGCTTTGCATATGGATGTTTTAAAAAACAACTTCATGGAGCTAAAACTGACTTAAAAGAAGTTAGACTTAAAGCATATAATAACGTGTATACACTCATGAGACTGTCACTACAGGTAAGATAATGTGTCCACTGCCAACACTCCATTTGCTTGAGCCTGTTTGTAACCCCTCCTCCACTCACTTCATTGCCTGTCCCCAAGCTCATCACACCACCGATTTGTTTTCTGCCACTTAGGTTTGTTTGTACTTTTAAGAATTTTTCTAAATAGGATCTGGGGTTGCAGTTCAGTTGATCGAGTATTTACATAGCATGCATGAAGCCCTGGGTTCAGCCCATAGCACTGAATGAACTGTGTAGTGCTAGGCACCTGTAATATTAATACTTGGGAGGTAGAGACAGGAGGATCAGAAGTTCAAGGTCATCTCTGGCTACACAACCAGCTCAAGGCTAACCTAGGATACATGAGACCTATTTAAAAACAAACAGAAAACCAAATAAAAAACAAAACAAAACCCCAACAGCAACAAAAATTTGTTCAACTGGAATTAAGAACTATATTCTCTCTCTCTCTCTCTCTGTCTCTCTGTCTCTCTCTCTCTTACCCATGCTGTTTAACTCCACTCCCTAGCTGAGCAGCAGTGTACTGCACGTATATACCACAATCACCTTTATCCACTCACTTCATGATGGGCATTTGGGTTTCTCACTTTGGGAATTACAGACATACCTTTTCAGCCTTGGTACCACTGACATTGAGCTGCATAACTTTTTGCTGTAGGGTGCTGCTCTATGTATTGTAAGGCACTTGGGAGATTTGTTAGTCACTAATCACATCACAGGTCCATTGTACCCACCGATGTGACATCCATAAAGGTCTCTATTGCCAAATATCCCCTGGGAAGCAAACTTGCTTCGAGTTGAGCACTTGAACAACTATATCACTGCTGTGAATGTTCAAACAGAAAACTTGTCATTGGACATGTTCTCATTTCTCTTGTGTAATACAGGAGCAGAGGGTAATCCAGACTAGATCTTAGAAGCATATGTTTAATGTTTTCAAACATAGATAAGTGGAGTTTGAAAGTGGCTGAAAGCTCCTGCCAGCAGTGTGCAAGAGTCAAGTTCCTCAGCATCTTTGCCAAGGCTTGGTACGGCCAGTCTCTGCCATTTTAGACTCTCTAGTAGTCTAAAGTCGCGTCTAATTGTGGTTTTAATTTGCATTTCCTTGATGACTAAGGATGCTAAGCATTTTCACAAGCTGTGACCTGAGAGCTACTGTCTCAGACCACTGTTTCATACGTGTTGTCCAGCCTCCCGATCGTTTCAGGTTGCAGAGTAAATCTGAGGCCAGTTTTTCTGGGCTGGCAGCAGGGTGCTCAGGCCCCGTGGAGTCGCGCTTTCCAGCGGATTCTGGCAGTCACGTGACTCCCTGTGTCGTCTTTGTTATACAATTTACAGTCGGAGCCCTTTTGCTTTCGGCTTTCAACACTAGTTTGCCAACAGCTGATCTGTGATGTCCTTGCTGACCCTGGCTTGTTGACTTTGGTTACGTGTCTTTAAAAGTGCCGCAGCACTGTGGTGGTCACGCATTTGTTTCATACTAGAGATTGCTCAGAGAATGGAGAGGATGAAAAAGAGGGATGGACAGAGACTAAGAGAAACATTTCACTCCATGGGAGATTTACTTCTGGTGTCCTTAAAATTGGCTGTAATAAAAGAAAATAAATATTTATCCAAAATTCAAAACTTTATCTCTTAGAGAACAAGCTAAGAAAACAAAAAGACAAGCTGTAGATCAGAAAAAATATCACCCATTTCAGCACTATACAAGTTAAAAATAACACTGATCAAGAGGAGTTACAGACTTTCAAAAGGAGCTGTGAGTGACTGACAGTGCACTCAAGTTAGAAGACTCATCAATTCTTGTGACTAGGAAAATGAAAACTACAACTCTGGGGCCTCTCAACACATCCACTAGTGTGCCTGTTCTTCAAAGACAAGAAGAGGGTCCAGGTGCATGTATGTTATAGAAGAACTGAAATTCTTACACGTTGTGATAGAAATACACTGTTTCCCAGCTTTGGAAAGTGACACACTTTTACATTACATTATATCACATGACCCACAAATCAGTCCTAGATATTTTCCACTTGGAAATGATAATGTGTGTCCACACAGACATTTATATCAATGTTCCTGAAAGAATTATTCATAATGGCTCAGAACTAGAAAACTCAAACCCAAATATCCAACAAGAGGTGAATGGAAGAGCCGAGAATACAGCTCAGTGATGGAGCACTTGTCTGAGCACAGACAGGGCCATGGATTCTGTCTCCAGCACCAAAATGAACAGCAAGCAAGCCAGCAAGAAAACAAACACTACCTGTACAGGTAAGTGGGTAGACTTTGGCATGACCCACTGCAGAATATTATTCAGCAAGAAAAAAGGAAATGCTAAAACATTTTTTATTTCACACACATCACTGTTTTTGCTTAAAAAATACGTGCTACTCAGCATCTGACACTGGTGCAGTACTGGCACTTTTATCTTAGGGCCAATCCATGGCTACCTAATTGGTCTTCAAGCCCACTCAATGGGAGGAAACTCATGTATGGTACTGTAATCATGGCCAAACACACATGCCTGAAGAGGCTATTGAGCTTAGAGAAATCTCCAAGGTTGTCACATCCTTAGCCTAATGGAACTTCTTACTAAATGCAAAATATCTATCCTTATGTTTACAGTCAAGTATCCCAGTCAGCACTCATCAAAGAAGCTTCTTTTGCACCAGATAGAGACTAATACAGAGTATCATAGCTGATCATACACAGACATTGTCTGTGAATTACCCGTGCCTAAGTGACACATCTACAATGCCCCTCTACACCGAAGGCTCATGTGACATGGGACAAGGGGTAGAGAAGACACGAATGAGTGTCTCAGCTCCCATCAATGAAGCTCCCACATGCAACAAAGGACTATTAACACAAAAGGTCACAAATGGCTAAATCATGGAGATCAGGAATCTGCAGAATGAGGGTCCCTGGACAGGGCTCTTATATTTTTTCACTTGCCCAGGGCTCAGGGATCATTGCAAAACAGGGGCAGAAAGATTGTAATAGTCAGTGAGGATGTGCTTGACCATGTGGAAGTAGAATCCTACAGGCTTCTGGGACCCTGCTCATGTGAACCTACAGCATGCCCAAGACCCATGCAAACTCAAAAACCCAGCATGGGACTGGGAGAATGGGTAGCAGGCTGCAGTCTTACTCTCCCTCACTACGTTTGGGCTGGCATTAAGGGGCACAGGTTAAGGTGTGAAAACGCAATGAAAGAAACAATACTGCCCAAGCATGTGCTTTCCATGAGGAGTATTGAAATAGGTCTGATTTGAGCTGAAATGCAGTTGGTACAACTAACAGCGATGTGTTCAGTACAGTGACCTTTTCCTGTTTGGGCCTTTGAAGGCTGATGTCTGCTTTGACTTTCTGAGTTAGTATGTCCACACATTACTTTCAGAATTATGCTTTATAAACAGACAATAGGAAGGTGTTAACCTTATATAATGGGAGGAGTATCTGAAATATAATTTCTGGAATGTCCCCCACATTTCTAATCTACAGTGTAGTGCATTAAGCAGGGTTAGAGGTTGATGTCTAAACAGTGCTCTTTCTGTTGTTTGGCCTCAGGCTTCCTTCCTCATGACTTGGGGGTTCTTAATATTGTTCACCAACTTGGCAGGCTTTAGAGTCACCTAGGAGACAGATCTCTGAGCATAACTCTGAGGGTGTTTCTAGATGGGGCTGACTGAGGGGGAGAAGACCCATTTCAAATGTGGGTGGCATTATTCTACGGGCTGTGGTCCTGGACTGAGTAAGGAGAAAGCATGCAGAGTGCCAGCGTTCTCTCTCTCTGCTTCCTGCTGTGGACATAATGTGACCTGCATCTCAAGGTCCTGCTGCCATGCTTCCCTGTCATGATGGACTGCACCCCTGAGCTGTGACCACAGTAAACCTTTCCATGATGGACTGCACCCCTGAGCTGTGACCACAGTAAACCTTTCCATGATGGACTGCACCCTTAAACTGTGACCACAGTAAACCTTTAATTCCTTGAGATGCTTTTGTGAGGTGTTTTGTCACAGCCATGAGAAAAATAACTAATACAGGTATATCCATCATATTTTTCTCTTTTTTAGTAAATAGATCAATTTCTTTCAAAAGTAGAATGGTCTTATTGGTTGGAATATGCTCATGAATGAGGATAGACATTTTGAAAAATTAGTTTTTGGCAGAAGTATGTGTTGTGTAGCAGCATGTTTTCTGAGATAAAACCTTCCATCTTGGAGGGAAGCTCTGTAGACAACAGGATTTCTAGAAAGAAATAAACAAGTCAGCAGCTTCAGGAAGTCCCTGACACTGACCAGCTTCACTAGGCTCCTCCCTCTCCAAGCATATACAAGCCCTAAGGACTGTGGAGAGTCACTCTCAGACAAACGGAGCTGAAGACAGAGGCTCGGACCAGCTGAGCCACCTGGAAGAGACACCCTCCAGCCTTGCCGACTAGCCTGCATGCTGTGTGGTGTGCTACAGCTTTTCGGCTTCTACCAACTGTCACCCATGCTGGGTGGGCTTTGGTGATGCAGCTGTCTTTGAGCTGTGTCTGCCCCTGCAAGCAACCGCTCATCCATAATCCTGTAAGCCACCGCAATAAGACGAATTAGTTCACAGAGTAGGACTTTGGTAGTATTCTTATTTTGGTCTGTCGTTGGTTTTCTATCTGGGGTGAAGGGATGTTTGTTCATATCTCCCCAGGAACAGTATCACAGAGCAGCATGTCACACTCATGCTCTGAAGCATTTACTGATTATGGACATAAGGGACCCACAGGTAAAGGATTGTTTTGAACAAAGGGTTTGGAAGTCAGACTGGTTGTGACTAATGGCTTTATTATTACTTCTGCTATTACTAGATTTTGAGCTAGTGCTTCAGTTTCTTCATCTGTAAAATGGGATTAATATCTTGCAGGATTGCTAATAAATTTGTTGTTAAATCTGTGGTAGTGCTCTTGACTATAAAAAGACTGCCACCTCATCTCTTCAGAATTTGTCTCCAGGAGCCCCATTTCCCACATAAGCTTCAAAGACCCACAAAAATGACCTACCACTTCATAGCTATCTAGCCCAGCCCAGCCTTAAATCAGGCAAGCAGTATGGCCACGGATATGGAAGGAATGAAGTGACTTCAAACTCAGGTCATTGTTCCACATCTGTGTTTGGACTTCCCAAGAAGTTTTGGCTCCTGTAAAATATCAAGGGTTGAATTAATACACATTTACATTCAGGGGCTGTGAGGTGACAGGAGGAGCTGTCAGGGGTTGTAGGGGACAGGCAGAGCTGTCAGGGGCTGTAGGTGACAGGTGGAGCTGTCAGGGGCTGTAAGTGACAGGCGGAGCTGTCAGGGGCTGTGAGGTGACAGGTAGAGCTGTCAGGGGCTGTAGGGGAGAGGAGTGCAGATGGCAGGGATAACTCCTGTGGAGTTGGGGCCATGACTAGCAATGGGTTCAATGAACTGGAAGAGGGCTGGAGTTGAGGTTAGGGAGTCAGAGCCACTTTGCCGACCATGCAGAAACAGCATCCTCTGAAAGAAAGATCAGGCTGCCAAACAATAGACAGCTGAAAACTAAAGGTGATGATTAGATGCTGTGAGGTGGGGCTGGGGACAGGGAGACTTGAAGTGGTGATGGGACAGTTGACGGCCAAGTCCCCACCAGAGGATGATGACTAGAGTTGGGATTTCTAGGCTTTTCTTGATGGTTAGTCTGTTTCTAGGCAGATGCTTCTAGCCAGAATGGAATCTGCCCCATGAGGCAGCCACCCAACATAGAACTGTAGGAGCCTCAGCCAGGTTATAGGAATTCACAGGAGAAGTGGCCTGTGCTTCCTGCACCTTCCCATCATCTGCCCAGGGTCAGAGAGGCAGAAGACAGAGTGTAGGCATCACAGAAAGATGCTGGAGGCTCAGTGCCAGCAAGTCTGGGGTTGAAACTCCAGGGGAGCCAGTCACAGGGAGCCGGTGCCACAACACTGTCATAGCTGTTTCTAGGAGCTCGACCCACATCCAGGATCAGGAAAAAGTTCCCTTTAAGTTGCTGGCAGGAAGAGAAGGAAATAAACCACTTTGAAAAATGCCATAACACTATTTCTTATAAGGTCTGCCTCCAGGAGACACCAGTTAACCAGAGCCTAAGATGCCAATGTTTTATTTGCTTCTTACTTACCTGGAGAAAAGAAAACAGCCAACTTCAGGTGGCTCTTGCTGCACTGTCTCACTTAAAGAGGGAACGTCTGTGAAACAAACAGACCAGGGCACAGGTTCACCTAAATTTAATAATGAAATTTTTTTTCTTACTAATTCTTTCTATGTAGTACATCATGTTTGACTATGAGGAAAAATTATAAGGTATAAATTAGTCACCAAAATAAAACACTTGGGCATACAGTTAGCAAAATATGTACAAGATCTAAATGTTATAAACTATAAAATTTGAATGACTGAAATTAAGTAGCTAAGTCGATGGAGAGACAACTTATGCTCATGGTCAGGAAGATCCAACATTGCATTATCAAGATGAAATGTTAAATGCAATCTCAGTCACACTCCTAGGATTCTTTTGTGGATAACAATACACGCTTACAGTCTGTGTATGACGAGCCAGTAGAACCAATACAGTACTGAAAGAGAAGAGCAAAGCTGGAGGATTGATGACACCCAACTGCTAGAATTCATAAAAAGCAAAGCAGTCAGTACTGTGGGGCACCAGCAGAATAGACTGACAAATCCACGGAACTGAAGAGAGAACCAAGAAATAATCAACTGATCTTCCACAGAAGAGAAGAGGGAGGTTAATGGAGCAAAGATCATCTTTTCAACAAGCAGTGCTTGAAGAATGAGACACCCATGTGTAAGAAAACATCCAGGCGTAAAAATAAACTCAAAATGGATTGTAGAGCTACTCTAAAGCACAATGATAAAAAGTTCTAGAATGACACTGGGTATTATTAAGGCTCAGACCCTTACTCACAACACTTGGGAGGAGAAGTAGGTGACTGTGAGTTCAAGGCCAGCCTGGTCTACAGAGTAAGTTCTAGGCCTGCTGGGGCTATAGGGAGATCCTGTCTCGAAACAAACAAACGACAAACACAATAAATACATAAAATGAAAATCTACTTTGTGAAAGGCGATGCTAAAGGAATCGAAAGGCACAGGGTGAGAAGAAACACGGCACAGGACATCTGAGGAGGGTCTCTGTCCGAAACACACAGAACTCTTGAATCACTTATTCTAGAACGAGCTAAGTTTTAAATGGATTTTAACAGACACTTCGCCAAAGAAGATATACAGAAGGCAAATTGTATGTGAGGATCCACACCAGTGTCACGAGGAAAACACAGATTCAAACAATGAGAAGCTACTACACACCAATTAGAAAGGCTAAAACCTGGGCACTGACAGCAGCGGATATCTGCAAGGGAGGAGGCTTGCAGAGCAGCAGGGACTCACGTCTGCTACTGGTGAATGTAAAATGTACAGCTACCTGAGAAGGTTTTTTTGATAGCTTTTTTTTGTTTTCAGATTTTATTCTATTTATGTCTGTGTATGTGTCTGTATGAGTGTATGTGGCAGAGGCCTGAAGAAAGTGTTGGATCCCCGGATCTGGGCTTAGAGGCAGTTATGAGCCACCTGATCTGGGCAGGGAGCTGAACCCAAGTCCCCTGCAAGAACAGCAAGTGCTCCTACCTGCTGAATCATCTCCGTAGCCCTGGTGGTTTCTTATAAACAAAACATGCCCTTATCACACGAGTCAGCAGTTATAGCCCTTAGTAATTACTCAAGGGAACAGAAAACTTATGTTCACCCCAAAACCTGCACATGGATGTTTCCAGCAGTTTAATTCCTAATTACTAAAACTTAGAAGCAACCAATATACCCATCAATAATAGGTAAATGGGTAAACCTGGTACTTATTGGAAATTGAATATTTCCATTGCTGCTAAGAAATGAACTAAGTCATGAAAAGGGACATAGGAACTTTAAACGCATCTATGCTGCGGAAAGGAGTCGATCTGAAACGCCCAGAGAGTGCATGACTACAGCTACACTTTACCTTGTGAAAGGAAAAAGTACGGAAACAGTGAGAACAATGCTTGCAGGGCCGTGGAATCAACAGTCTGGAGGGTACTGCAGTGACGGATGACTGTCATCACAGATTTGTCCAAACTCATCAAATATTCGACAGCAACCCAAATCCCACTGTAAGCTACGAGCTTCGGGTAACAGCCTGTGCAATGTCAGCTTCTTAGCTCTAACACATGCACAGCTCTCGGGAGGGGGATGGTAACAATGTGAGAAGCTCTGTCTGTGTGGTGGCAGGGAGCATATGGGCGTCCCTGAATCTTCTACTAAATTTTGCTAAGAATCTAAATCTCTTTTCAAAGCTGTTAAAAATAAAGTTGAGTCTTTTGCTGTTTTCACTTTACACCTCCTCAGTCAGTAGCGATTTGGGTATTGATACTTGACATTCCTCTTTTGTGATGTTCCTGTCTTTTGTCCATTCTGTATTGTTTTCCCTCACTTTTGCTTTGTGTGGTTATCAAAGATATTTCATACTCTTATTGATATTTTTCAGTGAAAAAATTAAACATTGCTCAGCTTAATCAGTATTTATTTATTTATTTAATTTTTTTATTTTATGTGTTTGAGTGTTTTGCCTGCATGCATGTGAGTGGACCACGTGTGTGAAAATCATGGCAACAAGAAGAGGGTGTGGGATTTCCTGGAACTGGAATAACACACAGTTCTTACCTGCCACGTGGGTGCTGGGAACCGAATCCAAGTCCTTTGCAAGAATAGATAGTGCTCACCACGGAGCCATCTCTTCAGTCCACTCTTTGCTAAATAAAACTGTGTTGCTGTGGACTTTTCCTGTGACTTGGTTTCCATATATAATGCTAGAGACTGGCTTCTGGTGGACATAGAAGCTTTGTGCAATAGTTGGCATAGCCTCATGATACCAGACCATGGGCTCCAGGGGGTGGGCCTGGGCCTCAGTCTCTACCCTTGATGATGCCCAATTTCCCAGCTCTGGGGACCTCAGACTCTTGATGCAATGGGGAAACGCCTTATGGGCCATTCTGACTTTCCGAGACATTGAGATTCACTGTCCCCTGTGTGTGGCGGATCCTGCTGGTCTGGCTGTAAGAATATCTTTCTTCCGCTTTTCTTTCAGCCTTCGGGCAATGTCCACTTATCCTCAAGTCTGTTTTGGCCCTCACTCCCCTGTGAGCTTGATCTAGGACAGCTCACCAGACTTCCTGTTGGGCCTGTTCTGTACCACCATCACTGTTTGACTGCAGTTCACAACAAGCATTAGTATTTTGCTTTGCTTTTGTAATGTTTTTAAAAAAGAACGAATGTGACAGCACAATGAAGCCAGTGCAGCTGATGGATTCTGAGCCCAAGGACCAGCATGATGCTGAACATAATACCAGGTAGGCGCCCTTGTCCTAGCACAAACTCTGAGAATAGCCATCAAAGTAATCAGCATTTTGGAGACGTTTGTGGACTCACTAATGGGGGGAGTGTTCTCTTCCTACTATTAACTCCTCTCAGGGTTTCTCTCTTGGCATGGCAATGCTGGAAGTCATTTGAGGGTGCAGCTGGCAGTCCTCTTGGATAATTAGAGAACCCCAAAGCCACTGTGGATACCGGGTAACAGGCCACAATCAAGTCATCAGAAGCACCTCTACCCTGTGCACAGTTTGGGGAGACTTGCAATGCCCAACCAAGGTGAAGAGTGATCTCTTTGTGTGGTTTGGGTGTCTGCGAAGTGGCCACTGTGAGGATTCTGTGTAATTCAGTCTGCTTATCTTTTAAAAATAGGGCAATGACTGCCCGGCTGCAGCCCTGAGCTTGCCCAGCTCAGAGCTGGACCCTGCAGCTCCAAGCCTGAGAGCACTTCCTTCCTGGCCTCTCAGGCTTCCTGCTCTGGCCTTATCACCACACAAAACTTGACACAGTACGGGAATGCACTCTGGTCCATAAATGGCAATCTCTTGCTTTCTACATTTACAAACAACTGTCACCTACTGACGCTTCCTTTATTTCCAGAGGCTCACGTTCTAGCAGAGCAGGATTCAGAAGGAAACATGTTCCCTCCGCAGCCCTCATTTTCTCCTGAAGTTTCTGTCTTATGAACCAAGAAAATAAGTATTAAACAGGCATGTGTGTAAGCGCTAGTCAGGGAAGAGAGTCAGAGTGCAGTGTTTACAGCAGCTTTGGGGACTGGCTTCCCGCACATGTGAGTTACACTCTGTGCCATTTCCTTCATCTTATCGCATGAGCCTGCCTTAAAGGAGGAAGGTAGGTGGATGGTGGTGAGTAAGGCTATGTGATCAGACATTTCAGTACCTTGCAAATGTTCACTGAATTGGTTTAGGACGTATTTTTCTTTCCTATTCCCTGGGATCCACTTAACTACTTTCTTTTACTCGAGAAATTACAAGGTGGACATTCGGTAAGTCTCACACTGAAAATTTAAAGTTAGAGTACTAAATCCATCAGGCTCATAAGAGTTTTAAAGCTTACTGCCCTAAGCTCTTTAATGTTAACAAAGACAGTGCAATGAAAGCTTTCCAGGGAAACAGTGCAAACGCTGCTCTCTGCTGTACAGTGTCTTCCATAAAAGTGATTTTGAAAATAATTTGAAATTTCTTATGGTGCTCATCTGGAAAATTCAAGGGGTTAATGAAAGGGAAAAGCAGCTTCAAGGAGGTTTCTGGGAGTGTCTTTGCTTTCTAAATTCAACTGCCTTTCATGAGCTCATCAGCCTTCTTAAGACATTATGATCTTTTCCCCTGGCCAGGGGAATTTCCTTAGATATGATTAAAGAGTGGGCGGGGCCACGTCCTCAGAAGACTTAGTATTGGAAACATGAACTGCCTTGGCGCCATTCCCAATTTTATTTCAGAGGAATTCCCCCTTGAAGAACAACTCCCACGATGGAAGGCAAGGGGATGGAGGAAACCTTTTGAAATGTATTTATTTTTTAGTCTGAAAGTTGAAGAGGTTTTTTTTTTTTTCTTCCCCCTGCCTATGGAGACTACTAAAGACAGTCAGGGAAAGCATTTTTGAAGTCTGGTTTTTAGGATGAGTAAATTAAGCAAGTGACGAGTACTTGACAATTCTTATTGAAGGCACACAACCATCCTGAGTTACTTCCATGACTTCAATCAAATGAGGAAGCCCTGTGGGCCCTGAGGGTGACATGGGCTAAGGCTTGAACTGATTCTTTAAGAAAGAGCTTTAATGAAGCTACAAGGCATAGTGCGTCTCTTCTGAGTCATATTATGAAGGAGTGGACGAGAACAGGTGAGAGTGAGGGATTTAAGATGGAACTATGAAGGAAGGCTTCTGTGGAGATGCAGTTTACTGAGGCTGATGAGGAAAGTGCCCCAAGTGTTGGATGGAGGAGAAGGCCTAGCCTGGACAGAAGCAAAGAGAGACCCTGTGGGTTAACCAAAGGGCCAGAGCCCAGAGAGTGTGGCAAGGGAGGAAACAACAAGGGCGAAGTCTGGGAGGAAGGCAAGGCTGATGCTGTAAGTGACCTCATAGGCCAGAGTTTGAGATATTGAATTTTACTGTGGTAAATATACATAAGGTGAAATTTTCCACTTTAACTATTTTGAAGTACACTATTCAGTGACATCAAGGACATTCACATTGTTGAAGAGATACTACCATCGTCTCCAGAAGTTTAAAAAGTCTCCCCAAATGGAAACTCCATTCTTATCAAATAACACTTCCAAATACCGGCTCCTTCAGGGCTGGGAACCAGCATCCAGTTTCCTACTTCTAAGAACTCATCAAAGTGGACTTGTACGGTATGTGTCTTTCTGAGACTACCTTATTTCAACTGGCACAATCTGTTCAAGTTTCCAGAATTTCATCCTTTGTGTAGCTGGACAATACTCCATTCTAGGTACATGCCATATTTTATTTATTCATGAGTTTGTGGAGAACTGGGTTGTTCCCATATTTTGACTAATGTAAATCAAGCTGTGTGAACTCTGGTACGTAGCCATATGTTTAAGTCTTTTCTCTCAATACTTTAGGGTATATGATCAACAGTGGAATTGCTGGATCCCATAGTAATTCTGCTTAATTTCCTGAGAGCCACCATACTGTTTCACAGAGCTTTTGGAACATTTTACACTCTCACAACAATGCCCAAGAGTTTCAGTTGTACTGCAACCTTGCCAACACTTGTGATTTTGTGTTCTTTGTTTTCTTCAGATAGCCAACCTAACTACTATGCTAGAGTTTACAATTATTGTTTGAGCTCACTGCTTGATTTTTGCAAGGGAATGAAATTCCTCTTCTTTTGAAAATGATCTCTCCTGCTGCTTGACGGGGAAATGCAAAGAATGGAATCTAGATGTGAACTGAGGACTGTCTGGCAACTAAGCCTGGCCTTATTCATTTTGAGTTGTCATCTTTGTTAGACCAGTTCAATCTCCAGGAACATGGACCAATTTACTTTGGAGAATCTCTAGTATAAAAGGGAGACACAATAATATAAGAAGGCAAACCTCAACGGCTTCTGTGAATAATGAAAAAAACAACAATATACATTTGGAAAACAACAGACAATAATGAAACAAAACCTTTCTTGGAAATCATCTTAGTGCAGTTTAATTAGTCCAGCTGCCCATCAATGGAAAGCAATGAATATACTTCATCTCCTCTGACTTTCGGAGTCTGCAGCTGATGTTTTACAGGAGAGCAGGGATCTCTGTATTGTATCAGGCACATTGGATAGAGAAACTTGTATATCAGGAGACATGTAAAGCCCGGTAAGTAAGGCTGAAGATCCAAGAGGGAAGCGTGATGAAGGCAGGTCTAAGAGCCTGCTTCTTAAATATCAGAGTACAGGGCAGTTGAGGCCTGGGTACTGTGGGCACCCAGAAAGCACCTGTGGCCGGGTCAAGTCCTGCTTAACGTAAATGATGTTTGAGATCTCTAGTGATCATTAGGTGGTTAGAAGCTAGACTAGGGTTTATAGAAGGCTCTGGAATTAGAATACTGTTCAGTTTCCATTTTCATGGAGGTGGAGGTCTGTGTCGGATGATGGGCTTGGATGGACTACTCACGGGGAAGTAGGACATGCGTGAACGGAAGATCGTTGTGTACTGGAGCTGCCCAGGGAAAAGGACTACGGACTAGCAAAAGGACCTCGTGTGGAAGCCAGCAACACATGTACCAGGAACACAGTGTCTCCGAATAGCCTGAGCTTCGGCTCCACCCGGGAGCCCGTGGTGCAAAGTGCCGGAAGTAGGGAACAGCGAACGTCCTACAGGTTAGCTCTGAGGACCCATTTCAGAAAAAGATGAAATAAAGGGAAGTGTGTAGAACAGTCTTTAGTTTTTAAACTGGGGAAAAATATGAAGTAAATTAAAATTTTTTGAAGTAAATTAAATTTTATGAAATAATTACATTTTGATAATTGCTTCAAATTTTGATGTTTTTTAAAAAGTCTATGTAAATATAGAGTTTCTAAATGCAAAGTTACTAAAACGTTTAAAAACACAACATTCCGTTTTCTCCCTCTGTTTTAGCTTGATCTAGTCCTCACTAAATGCATTTTAACTGTTTTCAACAGTTTGTTTGTGTTTACTATTTCCAAATTCACGTTAGCCTCCCTGCTTACAGCATTAAATTTTGTTAGCTTTTGTTTTTTATTTTTTGGTCTTTTTGAGACAAGATCTCCCTATAGCGTCAGCTAGCCTGGAACTCACTATGTAGACCAGGCTGGCCTTGAACTCACAGACTCCCAGAGATCTGCCTGCCGCTGCCTTCCGAATGCTGGGCCTACTAGTGTACACCACCATGCCTGGCTAATTCTGCTCTTACTTTAAAGTAAATTTTAAAGTGCTGATGCTTGTCATGCCTCTTGGTTTTGTTGTATCTGCTAAACTTCAAATTCCCTGTCCCTAAGAATTCACCCTTCTCATCACTTGTCATAGTTTATAAAGACATTCAGTGGACCTGCCTTGGCAACCTGGAGTCATAGTCCATTGGGATCAATTTATTCTCTGACAAAAGTCTTAACTTTTTGTGGGGAGGGAGGAATTAATACTTAAAATTATGCCTATTGTATATGTTAAATTTTATTTTTACTTTTTATATGTATGAGTATTATGCCTGCCTATGTATGTAAGTGCACCTGTGTCCTGCAGTGCCCATGGAGGACAAAAGAGGATGTTGGATCCTCTGGAACTGGAGTTAGCTGCCATGTGGGTGCTGGGATTTGAGCCAGGGTCTTCTGTTAGAATAGTCAGTGCTCTTAACTACTGAACCATCTCTCTAGCCTCACATATTTTTTTATCTGTTAGAAGTTAAAAATTAGTGGCAATTGTAATGAAATTAGCATAAAGATTTTTTTTGTTATTAACTTTTATTTTTTGGTTCTTTAGCTTTCAAGTCCTACTTTTGATTACTCAACAACCAAATGATGTAACTCATTGATTCTTAGATTTTTAGCAAAATTAAAAAGCCATGCCTACTGGGTCTGGTGGTGTACACCTTTAATCGCAGCACTCCAGAGGTAAAGGCAGGTGGAGTCTGTGAGATCTGGCCAGTCTGGTTTATGTAGCAACTTCCAGGCCAGCTAGAGTGCATGTGCATCGCTAAAAGCTATATAACAAGAAACAATGCTAGATAGGAGAAACTTCCCTTTGAGCTGTTGATCAAGGTAGTCCAAGAGACTCCCAAAATGATACAGATTAGTGCAACAGCCCTTGATTGCCTCCCAGAATTTGAAGGTAAGACCCTATTGCTGAAGACAGTACATACTTCAGACATATGATTTGGAGAATTAGTGTGGGAAGCTCTTCCCTGAAGACTAGCTCTCATAATTGTATAGGATACTATGCAAGTTGCTAAAGGAGAAATTCAATCAATGGTCCAACCCAGCTGTAAAGCCTAATAACCACAACAATAGCTGGAATGGAAAACTATCTCTATTGGAGCAGTAGTGAAACTTTTATCTTTGGGTAATCAACAGCTGTCTAATTGGACTTAAAGCCCATTCAATGGGAGAGAACTCATGTGTGGTACTGTAAATATAGCCAAATACACATGACTGAGAGGTCATAGATCCCAGAGAAAACCCTACCTCTGTCATACCTCTAGACCAAGGCAATTTCTTACTGTATTCTAAATATAGATCCTTATATTTACAGACAAATATACCTGCCATCACTTATCAAAGAAACTTCTTTTTGCAACAGAGGCAGACTATCACAGCCTTCCAAAACTGGTCAAACACAGATAATAAGTGTCGATGAGATGCCCAAGCCCAAGTGACACTCTACAATGGAACTTCTACACCTAACACTCATGGAACACAGTGGCACAAGAGGCAGAGAGAATACTAAAGCAGCTCTCGTCTCCCGCCAGTGAAGCTTCCTCATGCGACAGAGGGTGATTAACACAGAAAGCCACAACTGGACAAAATGTCGAGAATAAGAGACTATAGAGTGCGTGTTTCTGGACCGGACTCCTATATTACACTTCCACCACCCAGGGCTCAGGGGCCATTGTGGAAGAGGGGATGAAAAGATTGTTAAAAAACAGAGGTGGCGAATGATCACAAGGAAACAGGCTTCCGGGAACTTGCAAATATGAACTTACAGCAATGATGACAGCATGCACAAGACCCATGCAAGCTCAAGTCAGACAAAAGAAGTGAGGAAATGGGTGACCCCGCCTCTAGCGTTAGCTCCTCAAGTCCTATTCGCACCTGATCACTGCTGGGAGAGGGAGAGTTGGTCTTCTTTAAGAGACTGACGCTAGATAGGCTGACCAGACTCTAGCAGATGAACTCACACCAACGGACAAACTTAACTCACTAGGCCTTCACATATATGACAGAATATGTGAAATATGGCCGGGGGCCTTTGGGAGTGCAGATAGGGGAAGGGGTCTAAAGATGAATATGATATATAAGATGTATGAAATACAAAAAATTCAATTATAGCATGTAGTAAAAATGAAAATAAAAATATGAAATGTGACCAAACAGTCATGTTTGAGAAATGGAATGGGCTAAGGAGTAGAGTGCATTATGTGCCCTCAGAAACAGGGTGGTCAACTTTTAATTTTGCTAAGAGTCCACTTATATTTTTTCCTTATTTTGTGAACATCACACAGGAGTATAGTTTTCGGATCACTTCCATCCCTCTGAGTCTCCTCCAACTCCTCCTACAGCCCCTCAGTTTCCTGTACACTTCCTTGACTATTATGGTCACATATACATTCATACACATATACATATATGTATATGTATACTACACTGAGTCAGTTCAATGATGCTTCTGTGTTTAGATTGCCCACTTGGAGTTAGACAACCTCTTGGGAAGCTAGTTCCTGAAGAAAGCTGGTTCTTCCTCTCAGCACCTGTTGCTTGCTTGTAGCTCTTCATCTTGAAGTGGGACCCCTGAGACATTCACCTTGTTATGTCCCCTGGCTCTGTCCTTCCACGGGGATCTTGTTAGACTACCATATTGTGGATATTTCACTGGTGCAGCTTCCCTGTCTTGTCCATGGAGCATGAAGTGGCTGCAGGTGTCTTGTCCCTCTGGCTCTTACATTCTTTCTGCCCATTCTTCTGTGATGTTCCCTGACCAAAGTCCACTTTTTAATTGAAGTTTTGAGAACTTCATACAATATATCTTGTCATATTCCCTCTCCTCTTCATAGCCCCCCTCTAGATTTCATGTATTTTGTCTTATATGTTAAGGCTCATCGAGTCACATTTGTGTCCCCAAATGTCACTTGGAGTGAGTCTATACACTGGAGCCTGAACATTTGGCATCACTTCTTTGAAGGAAACCAACTCTCCCTCTCCCAGTAGTCATCAGTTGTCGATAAATCCCCATTTCTCCACTTCTGTGCTGGGTTTTTGTCTAGTCTGAGTCTCATGGGTCTTGTGCATGCTGTCACCATTGCTGCAAGCGCATATGAGCCAGGTCCCAACTGCTGGAAAACTCCCTTCCTTCTAGTCACCCACCATCCCCGGCTCTCTCCTCATCCTCTTCTGCAATGATCCCTGGACTGTGGGTGGCAGAGATTTAACATAGGTATCGTACCCGGGGACCAGACTTCGAAGTTTCTTATTCTCTGAACTCGGCCAGTTGTGGCTTTTTGGATTAATCACCATTTGCAAAATTCACTTTTTAATATCAACTCTGGACCATGAATATGATATGAAAATATAAAGCCATGTGAATATGTTTAGCTGTATGAAATGAGGCAGCCATATCCACTGATAAAGATCCTCAGGAAGGAGGAAGTTAAAAAACAAATTAGCAAACAAAAAGATGGGGCCTGGGAACATGATAGAGCACTCATCTAGTGTGAGCAAGGTCCTGGGTTCAACTCCAGCATGGCAAACACAAGCAAACAACAGAGACAAAGTGAAGAATATTGTGAGGAGATACATATGAAAGAGCCTTGCTCATAGATATGAGCAACATACCTCTAAAAAATAGTAAAAGTAAAGAAAAAGTAAAGTGCTCATTAGAAATAAGTTCTGGCTTTTAGGACTTGTTAGTACTCTTGTCTTACTTTTATCGGATTCTGAAAAGAAGCATTTACGGTTATGTAAAAGTTTGCTAAAGTGAAAGTCAAATACCTGTGTACTCAGAACATATTTAGGAATGTAGATATAATCTTAGATTTCTAAAGTCATTATGAGTGGACTTCATAAAAATGTTTCAGCATTCTAGAAATGCTCTATCTTATTCTATTTTGTCCATGTTTATGAAACCTCATTTTGATGCAGTCTGATAAATGTGCTAATCATGTGCACAAGTGGATACCCAGAAACTAGCAATGATGGCTGCTCGCCGAGTGGATGGGAAAGAGCGGCTTTTCACTGAAATCTTTTTATGCTTTTTGAAGTTTGTATTGGGTATGTTCAAAAAAATGCATACACATATATTTTTAGAATAAGTTTTGTGGAGAAATTGTTCCCATGTCCTCATTTTTTACTTTGTCTTGAACCAGCATAAACTTTGTCTTGAGGTTGTAAATAGGCTGCAAATGGGCTTTTGAGAAACTGCAGCTAGTCCACTTCCCAATTACTGTTCAGTTAGTGGGTTGTTAGGCAGAAGAGGAGAGGGCTACATAGCCCAGCCCCTCCCCCTAAGCAAATGACACTGTGGAAACTATTCATCTTCAAGAGTGGAGTTACTATTTCCAAGACTGAGAAGGAGATACACCCTTTCCAAAGATTCACCTCTTTCCTTCTCTGTTCTTGTTTATATAAATGGAAAGCTTCGTGTAAGGAAGCCAAGCCTTACAGCACTTTCCCTTGGAGGGGGTTTATAACACTAGTGTGCGCCAGAATGCCTGAGTTTATTAATATGCACGACACATTGTGTTTATTTCTGTTTCGTACAGGTTTTGCCAGATTATGGCCTGTCTGTGGCTGATAGTGGCTGTGTTTGTGTGTGAGCACAGGTCATCTGATAACGAATTGTCGCATCATGAGATTAAGCCATGTTTAAAATGGGTGTAAGCCAGAAGGTCTGACTCCCCAAGCACTTTTAGAAGTTCCAAACAACAAAAGAAAGTTCAAGGTATCATGGAAGAGGTCATGGATTACAACGGTCTCGATCACTCTGGACTTGTTCCTTCCTGAAGAGACACAATTAAAATGATGTTGTACAGTAGAAATTTTTCATTGTTGAGGAAGGGCATTTTTTCCCCCAGAGGTAAATCAGTGTAAAATCTATCTCCTTTTCAGAAAGATAAAAACTAGTATTTTTAGAAGTCCATTCAATGACTAGTACAAGGGTTGGTGCTTTTTAATACACTCATCAGTCTCTGTTTATCAGAGCTTTCTGTGCCACATCTGAGGCTTATGGGCAGATTGAGCATCCTGGGCAGGGACTCTGTCCCTCATTCTTGCATTTGTGGCACACAGTAAGTTCTCTGTAATTTTCTACTGGTTGAGTGAGTGCTTCAAATGAACACCAGGCAAAACCTAAACTTATAATTTTTATTTATTTATATTTTATGTGTATGAGTGTTTTTTAAGTTATTTTTAAATTTCTTTTATTTTTATTTTATGTATGAGTGTTGTGTCTGCATGTGTGTAAGTGCACCCATGTTCTGCGATGTGGGCAGAAGTTGGAAGAGGGTGTTGGGTCCCTTGAAACTGGAGTGTTGGACAGTTGTTAGCAGTCATGTGGGTGCTGAGAATCATATCCAGGTCCTCTGTAAGAACAGCCAATGCTCTTAACGGCTGAACTTTCTCTCCAGCCCCTGATTTATAATTTTTATACTAGAAGTTTGTACGGATTTGTACTCTCTCTGATTTATCAGTACTTTAATCAGCTTAAACCTGAATTTGTCTGGGAAGTATTGGAGAAAAGTTTTGTCTGATAGCCAAAGCTCAGAAAAAAAATGTTATCTTTATCACTACTGGTTTTGTGCTCAAGGGAGACTTCCTCAGTCAAAATGTTCTTATTATATAGTCTTCGTCTTATTTCAACATTATGGGCGCGTTGCCTTGGTATAACCCCTTTGAGTCTTAAGAAAATATGGAAATGCAATGAGTTTTCTGTTCTCTTCCTTGAAGTCTGCTGTGTAATTTTAGTAATTTTCTGCCCTGTGAGGCACAGGGCAGTCCTGTTTCCTCTGCAGTCTGTTTTTTCTTCCTTTCTTTCAAAATAACTTGCCATCTTTCCAAAATAAACATGAAGGGGAAATACATGAGTGGGTATGTAATCACTCAGATATTTGGAGCAGCATACCTCTAAAAAATAGTAAAAGTAAAATGCTCATCAGAAATAAGTTCTGGCTTTTAGGACTTGTTAGTACTCTTGTCTTATTTTTATAGGATTCTGAAAAGAAGCATTTACGGTTATGTAAAAGTTTGCTAAAGTGAAAGTCAAATACCTGTGTACTCAGAACATATTTAGGAATGTAGATATAATCTTAGATTTCTAAAGTCATTATGAGTGGACTTCATAAAAATGTTTCAGCATTCTAGAAATGCTCTATCTTATTCTATTTTGTCCATGTTTATGAAACCTCATTTTGATGCAGTTTGATAAATGTGCTAATTATGTTTTCTGTCTTAATCATAATATGTATATTTCATACTCAATTTTAGATACCTTGAACTTAAGGATATATTTATAATTATTGATAACTCTGAAGAGTCTTTGATATTTTAGAAACATTCAGAAAACTGGCTTGCTTAAAAGACAATCTCTGACCAACAAATCTGGTGAATAGATTTATGACCCAGAAACTACAATGAAGACTTTTCTCCTCCTTTCTCTTGCCTCCTCCTTTTCTATCATTTACATTCTTTTCCTCTTCATCTAACATTTATTTAGCATATACTCTCTATGCTCAGCAAAGACAGTTCAAAGTTTCTAACCTTGTCCTTAGACGTCAGGGCAAGAAGTTGACTGAGGAATCAAGTGTGATTTCATTGTAGGTTGTTACCAGGACAGAAGCAGAGTGCTTGCGATACAGAGCATGCTGATTAATAAGCCTCTCTGTTTGAAATCTGTGACAATTTATAGGATGCTAAACACAACTTTGCATACAGCCTCCCACTCTAAGGAGAGGAGGTTGCTGACAATTTCACAGTGTCAGTAAGACAACAAAGTTTGCTCCTAGCTTGCACTGACTACTTTTACTTGCTTATGAGCTGCATTAATCCATCAAAAATAAAACTACTGCAGGACCTAGCAGTAGCACTTATTTATTGGCTTCCACCCAAAAGAAAGCCAGCCTCAGTGTGCATACCTGCAGCCATTGCTTTAATCCCAGAGTGCTGGGATTAAAGGTGTTGCCATCATGCTCAGTCCAGTTCTATTATTTTACATTACAAATTTAAGTAACTAATTTAAATCCCTTTATCTCTTCCCCCAGCGGAGTATTTGTCTCTTATTAAGGGCGTGAGTTTCATTATACGTTCCGTGTGCATACACTGTGTTTTGATCATACAATCCCCTCTGCTGTCCTTTCTTCTGCCCCTTTCTTCGTATCCCTAATCCGCCCCTTTCATTTTATGCCCTTTATTTCCCCTTAAATTCCACATGTGATGAAAAAATCATGGGCTCTTTTCTTTGCAAGACTTCCTGTTTCAGGTGACGTGATCATCTCCAGCGCCATCTGTTTTCCTGCAAATGACATGATTGTGCTCCTTTATGGCTGAACAAGACTCCACAGTGGATGTAGTGCACACTTTCTACTCGTCTGTTGGACACGTAGGCTGATGTCATAACTCAGGTGCTCTGAACAGAGCAACACAAAGTAATGGCTGTGAAATTGTGGATCTTTGTGAGTTTGAGGCCAGCTTGGGCTACATAGTGAGATCATGTCTCAAGAAACAACAACAAGAAAATAGTCCCAAACAGATAAAAATAGTGGAGAAAAAAAATCAGCAGGAAAAAGCAAAACAAAACAACTCGTGTAGTAAGAAGACAGTAAGAACCGGGTCTACATGACATCCCACCAGAGGGCTGGGGGTGGGGGTGAGCGAGGGGTGTGAGTGAGAGGTGTGGGTGTGGAAGTCTTATTTCAGGGAGTTCTGATGCAGTGCAGAGTGGTAGTAGTCTGAAGGGGCTGAAGGGAAGAATTAGAGAGTAAAACGGAAATAAAAGACAAGCAGAAAGCTGGCAGACACCAGGAGAGATGTGCTGTAGAATACGTGTCAAGAAACACCGATCTACTCCCCTGTTGGCTTACAGTGGCCAGAGGCCCTCAGGGATGTCGTGGGGCGGGTGGAGGTGGGGAGGCTGACCAGGAGGCAGGGGGAGAAGTCGGAAGCTCTCCAACTCAGACTCCTTTTCCTTGGAGAGACATCACGTGGGTCCCGAAGTAACAGACTGAGCCTGGAAATTAAGATCCTAGGCCTCCTAGGAACTATTAACAGCACAGTAAAGCGGTGATGGCTGATAGCTGATGGCGCTGAGCCTTTAAGTCTTCTAAGGGCACACACATATCCTAACGGCAGCCATTTATTCGGCTCCTCAGGGGCCTAGGCTTATTTTCCATCGACAGACTTGCTGAACACTTTCCTTGAGCTGCGGGAATGAATCTTCAGATGCACAATTTATCGGGAAGACAGAGACGCAGCTTACAAATTAAGTGTAAATGTCTTTCCTTTTTTTCGATAGGCTATTGCTATGTAGCCCAGGTTGACTTCAAACAGGAAGACCATCGTCTTCCTGCCTCAGCTTCCGATTGCTGGGATTACAGACACCTGCCACCGTGCCTGGCAGAGAGGCTTCCGTTTATTCCTTTCTCTTTCTCAGTGCTGGCGATGAGGCCTTGTAGTTTGTGTGTGCTAGGCAAGTGTTCTAACATCAAGTTATAGCCACAACCCCACATTTTGGTTAACTAGGGGGGAATTTAAGCGTAGTATAGGCAAAATCATTATTAAGAATTTGTTTTGCTTTATAATAATCTAACCCAACTCGTTTTCTAAAATGATGTGTTTCGAATTTATGTGCAACTAAACGCATGCTTTGCCAGTGTGATAATATTAAGGGATGATTCCTTTAAGGGGGCAATTAAGTCATGAGGACTCCTCCCTTGTAAATGGGATGAAGAATCTCATGAAAGAAGCTTCATGTGGCATTTCACTAGTCTGCCCTCTACCTTCTGCTGTGAAGCCTTAGTGCTCCTCCTTCTCAGAGAATGAAGCCCATGGCAGCATCTTGGAAGCTCAGCAGTGCTCTCCACATAACCACATCTGCCGGAACCTTGATCCTGGGCTCTCAGACCTCCAGAACTATGGGAAAACCAGTTTCTGTTCTTTACAAATGGCCCACTCTCCAGGATTTTGCTATAGTAACACAAATATAATAAAACACATTGTCACACTGCACCAACAAGCCACAATAACTGGTTCTTCTGTCACTTATTAGCAAAGTCTTGGGCAAATCAGTGACTCCCTAGGTGGATTCCTTAAGTGTAAAATGTGAATAACATCAAATCACATAGCCGGGTGTGGTCATCCACATCTGTAATACCAACACTTGGGAGGCTGAAGTAGGAGAATTATAGATCAGAAGCCAGCTTGGGGCACCTAGGAGGACACTTTCTCAAGCAACAACAGCAACAAAAATAGTTTTGTAGAGTTGGGACTTCTGCGTCTAGCTTGTGTGAGTTGTAGGGTCAGCCGTAAGAGCTGGTCTCAGTGTTCTGTTAACTCTCTTTGAGGATAAGAACTTTGGCCTGGGGAGACCTGCTGTCAGCAGGGACTGTGGAGCCTCCTTTCCTACGCTCCTCCTCTCCTCCCTCCTCCCTGCCTCCTCCTCTTCCACTTCCCTTCCTTCTACTCTTGCTCACCTTCCTCTCCTTCCTTTGTTATCTTCTGTTTTCTGCTTTTCAATAACTGGTTTTCCCATAGATAGATTCTGTAATTCAAGAAATCTGAATATGTGTTTTCTTAAATGAGACAATATAGCAATCCCTCTGTACCTGCAGGGAACTGAATCCAGGACCCTGCAGACACTGAAAGCCAAGAATGGGAAACTCCTCTGTGTAGTATTTGCACATAGCCCATGCATATCCTCTTGTATACTTCAAGTCATCACAGCGTGTCTCAGAACACCCAACCCTGTATGTTATGTAAATAGTTACTATGCTGCAATGTTTAGAGAATAATGACAAGAAAACTCTGACATGTTCACTACAGATGCAGCTTTATAGACCTAATTACATGTATGGAAGAGAGTGTGTGAGTCTGTGTATGTGTGTGTATGTTGTGAGAGTGTGTGTGAGTGTAGATGAGTGTGCATGTCTCAGTGTGTGTTTACAAGTGTGAGTGTGACTCTGTGTGACTGTGTGTGATTGTGTATGACTGTGTGTGTGAGTGACTGTGTATGAACAAGTGTGTGGCTGTGTGTGTGAGTGACTATGTGTATATGAACGAGTGTGTGTGTATGAATGTGTGTCTGTGGGGCATGTGCACATGAATTCAGGTGGCTGTGGAGACCAGAGGAGAGAATCAAACACTTTGGAGCTGGAGTCACAGGCACTTGCGAACTTCCAGGTTTGGGTGCTGGAATCAAACTCAGATCCCCTGCAAGAGTAGTGTGTGCTCTTAACCCTGAGACATCTCTCCAGCCCCGTTTTGTTTTGTATTTTTTTTCAGACTAGGCTCCTTCTACACCCTGACTGGCCTGGAACTTCCTATAGACTATGCTGGCCTCGATTTGTGGGAATCTTCCTGCTCCTTCCTGCTTAGTGCTAGGATTATCAGCATGTACCACCACACCACGCTTAAAATCATTCTTAAACTATGTTTCAAATGTCTTAATGTGTCTGGTCCTGGTTTCTATCTTCTTACTAGATTCCGGTCATAAGGATTCCGTCTTTTGGAAGTGACTGTACACATCCGCAGACACTGAGAAAAGCTACCTTGCTTTCTCTCAGGAAATGGACAGGGCTTTGGCCGAGTCACCAAGCTTTCTTGCATCCCTATCCCCAGCTCACCGGGCTTCTACTCCACGTCGTGCAACCCAGGCCTTCCACAAGCCTCATTCCACTGCTGGGTTTTGTGTGAGGTAGGCCCCAGCCTTTCTGGCCTCTGTGCACTTTTGAATGATGGCATCCCAAACCACTCTATCATTTAAACGTGTCTTTGCTCGTTTCTGCTCTTCGCCGAAGCTCAAAAGGAGGGACCTTGTTCTACTCGGGTTTTATTATATTATTATAGTACCTTGCTCAAGACCTGGCCCAAAGCAACCACGGAGCGATCGAAAGGAAAGCGCATGCATGTGTATGTGAAGGGTCTGCACAGAGGCGTCTACTGCTAATGATCTTTCTGAACAGAGTTTGGACCGTGTGAAGCCCAGGATACTAGTAAGACATGAACAGAGGGGACCAAGCCTTGGGGGAAGTTGTCCCAGTAAATGCTACCAGGCGGAGGAGACAAGCTGGGTCTCCCATATTCTCTGAGTAAAACATCTGCAGTCATTCTACGATGGGAATGGAGCTCCTTCACGCAGAAAGCTTTGCCACTATCAACCTGGCGCAGCACCCTTTACATACTTAATGGAGTTAGACTGTTAGCACCCGTAGCCAATTTGCATTCTAGTACCAGCATACTGAAGAAATGTCTGAGGCTGGGTAAAGCGGAGTGAGGGCGGCACTCTCCCAAGATTTCTGGAGGATGATCCTCGGACAGAAAGTCGGGATGGGAATTTTCCTGCCCTGTGACCTGCCTTCAGGCTTTCACTAGCTCAGCCTGGAGATCCTCTCAGAAACGGAGAAAGGAGGCATCTCTGTGTTAGGCCAGTGCACATGTTGCCCCTCTTGGGAACAGCTTTATCTCTAGCACGTAAGCTTTGTAAATAAACCAGGGTCTCCATTTCCCCGCTTTGTTAGCGCGTGCTATCATCTGTGCCTGGAGCCGCTGGCTTTCTGTCACAGACACTTGTTTATGTGTTGTCTAGAGCGGCAAGCCACTGGGGAGGGCGGCCAGCCATTGGAGATATGTCACGGGACTAAGCCTCAGCATATCTTGTCTTCCTTTTTGATTTTTTCACTTAATGGGAGTACAGTATGTTAAAGCAAAGTTAATAGTGTCGATAACAATTCCCATAGAGAGACACTAAGTTGCTACCATCTCCCTTAAATTACTGTTTCCGGTTCATCTTGAAATGATCTGTTAGATTGTGCCCTACAATAGGATTTAGAGTAGGCGTTTGCCTTAGGCTGACTGCTGCTTCCAGAGAAGATAGAGGCTCACAGAAAAAAGAAACCATTTTTAAATACGCAGCTCAGGGGCTGCGGAGATCGCTCGGTGGGGTTAGAGCACATGCCGAGCCTAGTGACCTGAGTTCAATACCTGGAACCCACATGGTGGAAGGAGAGAACCGACTGAATGTTGTCCTCCATCCTCTACACATATGCATGGTCACATGAGTTTCCCTCAACATATGAAATAATTAAACATAAAATTTAAAAATTCTGTTTGTACAGAGCGTTACATATCCGGAAGTGAGTATGCCTTTGCAAATCTCCTGTCCCATTATGAACACTTTTAAAAAGTATAACTCATGAATTGCTATTTTCTCTTTCCCTTCCATATTTATTTTCATGTAGTAATTCTTTAAATTTCAAATTCCCATCATCTTATTTCTGGAACTCTAAATTCGCATCTTTTGCTTGTCAGGTGCCAGTTAAGATGCTATAGTTAATGTGGCAATTAAAAAAAAATTCAAGTTACTTGTACTGTTCAGTCACTCACACACAGCCATGCATTTCACATGCTCGTGGAAATATGTGTGCACAGTACTTTTTCCCTGGACTTACGGACAACATAAAAAGCATAAGAAAATGTTTATGATTACTATTTTTCATCTTGAGTTTTGGAAACATGGATCAAACAGTTCTTGTTTGCTCTATTTGATACAATGAATATATGAATATTTTAAGCTTCTTTAAAAATATTTTATTTATTATTTTTGTTTTACGTGAATGAGTGTATTGCCTGCATGTATGTAGATACACCTGTGTCATGCAGTGCCCATAGAGGTCATATGAGGGTGTTGGTCACCCTGGAACTGGAGTTACAGACAGTTGTTAGTTGCCATGTGAGTGCTGAGAACCAAACCCAGGTCCTCTGTAAGAGCAGCCAGTGCTTTTAACGGCTGAACCATCTCTCCTGCTCTTATTTTAAATTTAGTAAAGAAAGCCCAGGAGGGTCTTATTCTGGAGGAGAAGAACAGAGGCTGGAATTTACCTACTAAATACATAGGCCCTTTGTTTTGCTTTGTTTTTTTGTCTTTAATGCAGGATTTCTGGTTCTAAAGGTTGACGGAGAATGTTCATGAAATTATTGAATTTAGTTTAGTCAACTCAGCACCCTGCCCTGGCATGAAGCTTGCCTTCTATGAGCTGAGGTCTCAGTGACCCGATAGAAAGCAACAGACTGTGATTTTTGTTAGTTTCAGGGCAGTAATTCTGAGTGGAATTTATGAAGGCCACAAAGCAGTTACAGTGAACAGTTTGAGAGGTCAGCTTGCCCACTGTGGGCTCTGCCATCTCTATTTTTTTCTCATAATGTTTGCTTTGGCAGGTGACATTTCTAATCTAATTTATAGTGCTACAACATTTAGCCATAACCTTTCTAGAAGTGTGCGTCAGGGGGTGCTGGAAGGACTCTAACTGCGCCGTCTTCCATGTAGGTACCATGCCAAACAAAGAAAACGACAAAACAGACAAAACCCCCACTTTCACAAGTTTTACACTCAACGACCTCTTTTTACAGCTCATGATCACTCAAGAGAGTTGATTCATTTTCTCTCCTTTGTGTCACAGAACCACAGTAACTGTGCAGAGAGGAAGTGTCATTGTGGCTCAGGTTCTGGCCCAAGACCAAAAATCTACAACTGGAGATGGTAGTCTTGCTAAAATCCCCAGACAGCACAAGGCAGCTCGTGGCTAGAGATAAGGAGCACGAGAAATCTAACAACCGGACTTGAAGAGCAGACCCACCCCCAAGATAACCCATCTATCCATTAGGTTCACAAAACAGCTTAATCCATTCTGGAGGGTGGAGACTAATTACCTCTTAAAGGTTTCACATTCCTGTCACACTGTTTAAATTTCAACGAGTTGAATTTTTTCATTTATCCATTGGTGTGGGGTCCATAGAAAACAAAATATCCTCAGTGAGATCATTGTGGTGGCCAGTGGTATCAGTTTCTGGAACTGGCAGGCACGGGGTTACAGTGAGGTCATGGTGAAATGTTTCAGCACTGTGAATTAAATTTGAAAGAGAAATCTCCTTGAGCAACTGGCCCTGGCTCTCCAAATTTATTCTTGCTCCAGGTTTTGGTGTTGAAATAGACCATGAGAGCTCAGGAGACTCAGCCTTTGGCTGTTGCTGGGTGATTTGAGGTTGGGTGGTTTCAAGGGGGTTGACTATTCTAAGAATTGGTAATGATCTAGGAAGCCCTCTGTACTTCCCACTGGAGGAGCCCGAGTGTTTGAGATCATTTCAGATGAATTTTCCATCACTTACAATCTGAGAACTTTTGTATAATAAATAACTTTTAGAGAAAATCAGTTATCAGTTTAGTACACAGTATTGCTTTGAAAATGTCACCTTAATTTGTAAGTTTTAGTGTTAATGATGAGTTTCAAAAGTCTTGATAAATATAGGGGGATAAAGAAGAGAGACAGGCAACACTTAGGTGGTTTGAAAACCACAGGGAAATGCATTAGTTCAAAAGTGGAATTGACGGCAGGAGGATCTATGGGAAAACTGGATGGCAGCGGGCTCACCAAGGTTCATTAGACAAAACACAGCAGAGCAATGTGGAGCATGAGGTTGAAACTTTCTCTGGAATGTATAAGAAGCTCATGGGGAGGGATGTCAGACACAGAACCCCCCCCCAAAACACACACACACACACACAACTTACTGAAAGGCGAGAGTGATGGTGTGGTGGTGCATGCCTTTAATGCCAGCACTCAGGAAGCAGTTCTCTGTGAGATCCAGGCTAGCCTGATGTACATAGTGAGTTCCAGGCCAGCTGGGGCTACAGGGAGACCATCTCAAAATAAAACAAAAGCTTACATTTTGTGTGTGTGTGTTTGTGTGTGTGTGTGTGTGTGTATGTGTGTGCAAACATGTTACAAAGCTGAAGGCTATGGTAACAAAAAATACTGTGCCAGAAAGGGGAATCTTCCCTTCAAGCTGTTGGTCAGGGCAGTCCAAGAGATTCCCAAAATAACACAGGTTATTGCCACAGCCCTTGATTGTCTCCCAGAACTTGAAGGCAAGACCATATTGCTGAAGGCAGGACATACTTTGGACATAGGACTTGGAGCAATGGAGCTGGAACTGACCTGAAAGCCTTCTTTCTGAAGACATTCTCCCATAGTATGAGGAGACTATGCAAACTGCTAAGAGAGAAGACCAGCCAATGATTCCATGCAGCTTTAAAATCCATGAACCACAACAATGACCAGCCCAACAAATAATCTCTATTGGGACAAGAGTGGCACTTTTATTTTGGGGTAATCAACAGCTGTCTAATTGTACTTAAGGCCCATTCAATGAGATGGAGCTCATGTGTGGTACCACAAACATAGCTAAACACACATGGCTGGAGAGGTCATAGATCTTAGAGAAAAACATACTCTCGTCACACCCCTAGACCAATATAATTTATTACTGTAGTCTAAATACTTATCCTTATATTTGCAGACAAGTGAACCTCTCACCACTTATCAAAGAAGCTTTTTTTTTTTTTTTTTTGGAACAGATAGAGACCTACTACAGTGTTCTATAATTTCTCAAATGCAGAGAATAATTATCTGTAAGATACCTAGGCCTAAGTGACACATTGACAATGCAACTCTGCACCCAAGGCTCAGGAAACAGCAGAACAGGGCGTAGAAAGAATTTAATGCACCTCTCAAATCTCACCATGGGAGTTTCCTCATTCAGCAGATGACAGTTGACACACAGCCCCACAACTGGTCAAAGTCCAAAGAGCCTTCCGCTGAATAAGACACCTGTATCAGACCTATGCCATCAAAGACTCAGGAATCATTTAAGGAGAGGGGGAAGAAAAATTGTAAGAGCCAGAGGTGGTTGATGACCATAAGGCAACGGAGTTTTCCAGACAGCTTGAAACTTACTCATATGAACTCACAGTAATGTAACAGCACGCACAAGACACATGCAAGCTCGTCAGGCGGAACCTTAGTATGGAGGCGGGACTAGTGAGAACCCCGACATCGGCAACTGGTAACTACTGGGAGGGGAAGGGGGACAATTGGTTTTCTTTAAGGGTGTAATGATAGACAGGTTAATCAGGTTCCAGCGGATGAATGCACACTGATTGTCATTTGGGGACACAAATTTCACTTGATAGACCTTAATATATACGACAGTACAGGAAATCTGGTAGAGGGGCTGTAAGAGGGGTGCAGATAGGGGAAAAGGTCTAAGTGTGATCAAAATATATTGTATGAAATTCACAATTCACAAAAATTTGGAAAATTTTAAATTTTATTTATTATTTTTATTTCATGTGTGTAAGTGCACCCGTGCCTTGCAGTGTCCAAGGAGGTTGGAAGAGAGTGTCAGAATCCCTGGAACTGGAGTTACGGATGGTTGTTAGCCACCATGTGGATGCTGGGAATTGATTCGCATCCCCTGAAAGAGCAGTCAGTGTTCTTAATTGCTGAGCTGTGTCTCCAGCTCCATAGAATATTTTTTAAAAAAAACTGAATAGACATAGCAGACTTTGGAACTGATAAGTTTCTCACCTCTTTTCCCTGGAAAGCATCTTTGTTGAACAGATGTCCACTTCACTGTGTTATATAACTGAAATGAATTTTATCAGGAAAAAAAAAAGAACATTTTTATACTTTGTCTATTAGTAAAACAATAGTAGTAGGTTCTCCCCTTAGGGTTTGTGACCTCCACAGCTATGAGTGCTTGGCCAGGTTTGCAGTCGCAGACATGAATACCCTCCTGTGGAACAGGCCTTGAATCCGGTCAGAAGCTGCTCGTTACACCCTCCTCTGCCACTACTGCACTAGCGGGCACATCTTGTCACACTGGTCATTATTGTGCTTACAGGGCTCACAGCTGGATAAGACTGCTGGTGACTTTTCACCCCCAACAGCCTGCATAGCTAGCAGGGAGGAAGCTTCCTGCTTAGCACCAGATGATTTCTCCCTAACCTGTCAAAGCATGTGGTGTCTTCAGTAGTGGGGTTCGACCATCAAGTTCTGGTAGGTGACCAAGAACAGTGGCAGTAACCTGTATTATTTTGGGGGGTGGGCGTCTCTGGATTACCAGAGACCAACAACTTGAGGGGAGGTATCCCACACCTGGCACGAAGCTCGGAGCATTACCTCCCCTGTGCAGAATGATTCTAATTAAATTCTTCTGAGATAAAAAAAAAATATTTATTATTTTTACTTTGTGTGTATGAATGTATTGCCCACGGGTATATAAGTACACCTGTGTTGTGCAGTGCTCACAGAGGTCAGAAGAGTGTCAGATTCCCTGGAACTGGAGTTATGGATGGTTGTTAGCTGCCATGTGGGTGCTGGGAATTGAAGCCAGGTCCTCTGCAAGAGCAGCCAGTGCTCTTAACCGCTGGGCCATCTCTCCAGCCCCTAATTTTTTTTTTTATTATAAAATAGTAGGTTTCTGAAAACACATTCAAAGTCTCTTTTTCTAGATTTCTCTGAACTATACATGGTTCTTTTTAACCTATAATTACTGTGGTGGTTTGAATGAGACATGTCCCCTATAGGCTCATGTATTGACACCGGGTATCCGGTTGGTGGCGCAGTTTCTGGAAGCTGAGGAGGTGTGGTCTCACTGGAGAAAGTGGGTCACTGGAAGGAGGGCTCCGGGAGCTGGTAGTCTTGACCCACTTTGGACTTCGTGTCTCTGCTTCATTTTTTGCCTTTGCAGATGTGAACGGGCCGTTCCCTGTGCCTGCCCCGTGTCTGCCATTTGTTGCCATCCGTCCCGCCATGGTGGACGCTTACCACTTTGGAACCAAGAACCCAAATAAACTCTTCCTTCCATAAGTTGCCTTGGTCAATGTTTTATCACAATAACAGAAAAGTAACTAGTACAGTCGCCCTACTGTGCGATAGTATCCCCGAGTTTTCCCCGTCTAACTGCAACTTGATTCATGTACGAGTCTTTCTCCGTCTACCCCTCCCTTTCCTCCTCAGCCTCTGGTGACAGCCGTTTTGCCCTTAACTTCTATGCTTTTTCATCTGGAAAAAAAATGGAAATTCTGTACCTCTTAAACAACTTCCTTTTCTTCTCTGCTCCTAGCCTTGTTAACCACAATTCTCCTTCCTTTCTCTGTAAATGAAACCACCTCATATAGGTAGAATCAGCAGCACTTGTCTTTGGTGACTTATTTCACTTAAAACAATGTCTTCAAGGTCCGTGAGTATATGTTGTAGCATGTGTCAGGATTGCCTTCCTTTGTAAGGCTAAATAATATTTCCTTGCATGTATATATCATATCTTTTAGGCATTCTACTAATCGACACATGGTTACTCCTCTCTTTTTGTTATTAATGAATAATGCTATCATAAACATGAATTATGGGGTTTGAGATCTACTTTTACTTCTTCTGGATAATATGCTCAGAAGTAGGATTGCTGGATCACAGAATTTTTTGAGGGACTGCCATATTGTTTTCATAGGGGCTGCACCATTTTGCATCCCTATTACAATTATGGGTCTGAAAACAATAGTTTGTTGTATGTAAAATGTATACCAATAGTAAGTACAGGAACATGGCTTATATCCTCAGTTTCTAGTATGTATACACACTGTAAATTCTGTGGAAATTTTCTGGTAGTATCACCATGCAACAATTGTTGTTTGGTCAGTCAACATGCAGAGAATAAGAGACTGTGGAATACTTATGTCTAAAGGACACACCACACTCTCTCCCTCCCAGGCTCAGGGATCAGCCTGGAAGCAGTGGCTAAAGATTGTAAGGGCCAGAGGGAAAAGACATCTACAGTGATACTAAGGGATATAACAGCACAGTTACACACATGAACTCACAGTGACTGGGACTGCACGCACAGGACCTGCACAAGATCAAGCCACCTCAAACCTCAACACCAACAGGGGAGGGCCTCAGGAAGACAGACCCCTGTCTGAGAAGTTATTGGCAACTGATGGCTTGTAGGGGAAAGAATGTTGGCTTTCTTCATTGATTTGGGTCCTGAGAGGTTACCCATGCTCCAGTAGATGATCCATACCATGCACACACAGGCAGCACTAAATGGATTCAGTAGGTATTAAAAAACTATTTAGAAACAAGAGCATATGAAATTGGGAGGGAAAAGTGTTTGGTGTCAGAGTTAGAGGAGGAACTAGAGGGGCAGGAATGTATAAAGTGTATTGAATTTGAATAAAACACTTTATATGAGCTGGGCTTGGTGGCACATGCTTTAATCCCAGCACTCAAGACGTAGAGGCCAGCCTGTGAGATTGAGCCAGCCTGGTCTATATAGTGAGTTCCAAGTCAGCAAAGGCTACATAGTGAGACCATATCCCAAAAAGATCAGGGGAGAGAGAGAGAAAGAGAAAGAGAGAGAGAGGCAGAGATTGACAGAGACAGACAGAAAGACAGAGACAGACAGAAAGACAGAGACAGGGAGAGAGAGAGATGGTGAATGAGGAAAAAGATGAAATGCTGGAGAATTCTGCACATCAGGGTCACTGTGCACAGGAACTCCAGCAGCTGTGGTTACCTGCACAGGATTGCAGTTCAAATTCCAACATGATGACACAGTGTGCTGAATAGCTTTTGTTGTCAACTTGACACATCTGGGTAGAGGGGGAGCCTCAATTGGGGAATTCCCTACATTGGACTGGCCCGTGGCCATGTCTGTAGAGTATTTTCTTGATTGTTGAGTGCTGCTGGAGGACCCAGCCCACTGTGGGCAGTGCCATCTCTGGGCAGTTTATTGTCTATTGTATAAGAAGGCCGTCTGGGCCAGGGGAGCAAGCCAGTAAGCAGAGTTTCTCAGTGGCCTGTGCTCCAGCTCACGGGAGCACAGATGCCTCCAGGTTCCTGCCCTGAGTTTCTACCTTGAACTCCCTGATGAACTGTGTGACCCAGGAGATGTAAGCTAAATAAACCCCTTCCTCCCCAAGCTGGGGATCAGAGTGTTTTGTCACAGCAATCGAAGGCCAACTAGAACACATGGTGTCTCCGGAGGCCCTACGCCTAGCTGAAGAGCTATTGGCAGTTGGTGACTGCTGAGAGAAAGAGATGTTTTTCTCTGGGGATGAGGAGGCCGCTGGTCAGTAGCCCATGCCCAAGTGGATGGCCTACAGTCATGGGAGTCAGCAGGAGTTGAAATGATCAAGATGTATTGTAGACATATATGAAATTTTTGAAGAATTTTTTTAAAAAGAGCTTTTCCTAAAGGATGAACTAAAAACTTGCTACTTAAATGGAAGAAAAACAAAAAACTGATAGTCTAGAAGACGGTAGAAAGACAGGCTATCCTCTTTCCATTGCTTTTCTAGATCAAAAATGAAGGAGTTCGACTCAAAGTAGCCCTCCTGGCTCTTCAGAACAGAAAGGCCCCTCTGAAGCCCATGGCTTCTCTTCGTCTGAAAACAGTATAGGAACTTCTCAGTGTCCCCTTTTCACTGACAGAGAAATTTATAGAATTGGAGAATTTTGTGTGTTGTTGGGATGCTCTTCCCAAGGAGATTTAAACATTAAAATTTATGAAATAAAAAAGTTAGTTGATAAATACAGTCCCAAAGTGGCTGGTATCTCAGATGCTGTACACCCCACAAGCCGTCAAATCTAGAAGTTTTTCTTAGATCTTTCTTCTATGACAACTTTATCCACTGAAGGTCACTGTGGACCAGAAATCTGAATTCACAGAGAAAAACAAAAAGTTCACAAAAGAGAAATGAAATTGTTTAATGTCTGTATATATGGATGAGAGCACAATTCAGGTTTAGATTCTTTTAGAAATTATTTTTAGCTAATTCATTAGAAACTAATGCAAAAAACAGGATGATTTAAAACAGAAGGGTGTGTGATCAGAATATATTATATACATGTATGAAACTTTCAAATGATAAATTAATTTTAAGTGGAAAATTCTCCATTTTTCACAAAAATAATTATTCCCAAAAATTAAAAATGAAAACAAGGCTATAATAACAGCAAAATAAAGTTCAGGAACCCAACAAAGTGCATCTGAGGGGATCCATTTGTCAGCGAGGGGAGCTCAGGTTCTTCAGTCTGCCTCAGTGTCCCAAGAGCCCAGCAATCCTGCTCCAGCCAGGGAGGAAATACTCTGCCTGAGGTGATTCTCTCAGATCACCAGATATAAGCAGAGCAAATGCTCCGGTAGGGAGTGCTTAAGGAGGGCTCTGAGCTCCCAGGAGGGCCGAATGTGGGAGAGGCTGTGGGGAGTCTGATGTGAGCTGGACCCCTGTCATTGTCTTTGTCAGATGGTGGTATAGCCATTGTGGAAGAAACCGGAACTGTATCCCTGCGGCCAGTTCATATTTGAGGTGGTGGGCCAGCAAGGTTCTCATAAGGAAGGAGGAGCTCCTATATGTGCTCTGTGAAAAATGACAAGCGGGAGAGTTTAATAGTGACCTCCCACGGGTGGCAGGGAATGCTGGGCCAGCTGAGCAGGAAGAGACCTCAGAGACATTCTGTTATCTGTTGTGTTTCCGTGCTGACTCTTGTTAACCCCTTCCTGCCTTAAAAGCTTCGTTTTTGTTGTTCATGCTGAGGTGTCCAGGTTTCCTGTTCAGAAAAGCATAGTCCACACTCAGATGATGACTTCTTCTCTTTAGAGCCCCGGTTATCAGATCTGGAGGCCATTTAAAGAGGTTTCAGAACACTTTCCCAGAAAATAGCTTGGGTTCTACCTGTACGGACAGCAAGTTGAGTGATCCTCACACGCCTTTGCCACAGGCAAAGACGACCTTTCATTTTTAGGTGTTAGATCTCTGAGGTCATTGGTATTGCCCTGTGGCCTAGCGTTCTGGACTGAAGAATGAGTGTACAGAGAAGCGGAGGGGTGTAACCTGATCCTGAGTGTCAGTGCTGGGAGACACTCAGAACAAGAGGACGGAGCCAGGCAGACCCTCCTGCTTCGTCAGCAACCTGACTGTGAAGTCTGGCCAGTTCCAGTGTAGGCCTGACGTAGGGACCGAAGCCAATCTTTCTCTTTCTCCTCTTCTGTATACCTGCCTTGTCCACCGGATTGTGATCTTCCGGACACCATGGACCACATTCTCATTCTGGAAATCCACCAAGTTTACACAGCGTGTGGCATAAATACACGCTCAATAAACGTACTTTGTTTTTTAGTTTTCTTCTTCTTCTTTAATTGAATTTTTTGTGATTTTCATACAATATAATTTGATGGTATTTAGATTCCTTCCTTTATCCCCACTTCCCCTTATTGCTCTCCATCCAATTTAATGTACTCTGTTACATATATAATAAGGCCTATAGAGTCTAATTTGTGTCCCCAAATCTCGTTCAGTGTGGGTCCATCCACTGAAGCCTGGTTAACCTACCAAGAGTCCCATGCTTGAGAGAGCCCGTCTCTCCTCTTCCCAGCAGTCATCTGCTGCCACAGTTTCCTCAGATGGAGTTGGAGCTTCTTACCCTCATGTCTACCCTGGGAATTTTTCTGGTTTGAATGTACAGAGGACTTAGGCATGCTGTCACCATTGCTGTGAGTTCTTATGAATAACAGAGGAGCTGTCTGGAAAACTGTTTCCTTCCTTGTGGTCATCCACCGCCACTGCCTCCCACAGTCTTTCTGCTCTGTCCTCTGCAATGATCACTGAACATCGGGGGGCGGAAGTTTGATATAGGTGTCCTGTGCAATGACTCTTCCAGTTAAACCCCAGGCCCGTGGATCCACCTCCCGGTACCAGGCCATCTCCGTCCCAGGACAGAGAACAGTTACACTGCCGGTCCTCCGGCTGCCTTTTCCTCTCACTTCCTTTTGGGGACCTCAGCTGAATTCTCGGGATCATCCTGCAGCCTTTGTGTCATCCAGCGCTCATTATCCCACCATCCACATTCTAACTACAGTTCCCAATGTTCCTCCTGCTCAGTACAGCCTCGTCAATGATGAATTAGAACAGTGACCTCAGGGTAAGTGCTCAGCGTTTGTTCAATGAGTGAGAGAATGGCGTTACTGAAGGGTACAGAATTTCATCTGCTGACCAGCCAATTGTCTAATGAAGTTTCCTCTATTTGAAGCAACTTAAGTCTGCAGCCAGAAAGCAGAGAGCATGCCTCCTATGAGTCTAGGTATTTCTTCCCAGTCCTCCCTTTTGACTTTCTACAAGTGCTGCCTTAATCCTGGGATACATGCTTCCCCCGAGGTGTATGAAGATTGTCCAGGAGCTTTAGCATGGATGTCAGTGTCCTGTCCTCTCCTTATATATGGGCTGTCACCTTGCAGCTTTCACTAACTAACCTTCAGGTGTTCAGCATCCTTTCCACCTCTGCTTCCTCACAAATCCTATCTAACCAAAGAGGTCATGCTGTATGACACATGGCTTGAGGTATAAAAATCTCCTGGCATCAAAAATGGAAAACTTTTGAGGTAGTATCTGTTTTTAAGCTGAATTAACTTCTTTACCTCCACATCTCATAGAGGAATATATTTCCAACACAATCTATCTTTGTATTTAATAATTATTTATCAACATTGGGAAATGCATTATTTTGTTCAAACATGATAAACTAGTAAAACCTATATTGATTATTGTACCCAGAATATATTTTTAACATTTAAAGTCATTTGTCCATGAGAATATTTAAAATACTATGTTTGGGGCTAAGAGATAGTTCAGTGATATATACAGTGCTTGCCTGGAAAATGTCCTGGGTTCAATCCATAGCTCTGTAAAAAAATTAAACTTTGATTTCTGTACATTTTCCAGGGCTATGTAGCAGGTGATCATAATGTAAATCTCAGACCCTTAAATATTTTATACTATGAAAAAATTCTGAAATGAGCAGGGAGTCTCTCTCTGTCTCTCTGTCTCTCTCTTCCTTCGTGCTGATGACTAAATAAACTCTTGCACATACTAGATGAGCACTCTACCACTGAACTTCTTCCCAGCTCTTGGAACGTAGCTTTTGAGAGGAAGATGGGCTGCTATAAAGTTTCGGACCATTATTTAAGATCTGGTTCTAGTATTTTAAACATTGACATATGTCCATTGGATACATTAAGATGAGATGAAGAATTTTATATATCAATTGAAATATTTCCAATATACTGGCAATCCTATCCTGTGTGACATTTCCAGTTTAGAATGAAAGTTTTGAATGACCATCCACAAATGTCAAAGTGGGAGGTGTTTTTCAGAATTCTTGGATAGTTGCATACTTTAGCTAGTTTGTAGAAGAAGCCGTTATATGAAGTAAAAGAAACATTCAGGGCTGGAAGGATGGCTCAGTTAGTGAAGTGCTGGGCATGGTGGTACACCTTCCTAATTCCAGAACGGGAGAGGTACAGACAGAAGGGTGCTTGGGGATCAACGGCCAGCCAGTGTAGCCTGACTGCTGAGCTCTCAGCCAGTGTCTCAAAGGAGGTGGATGGTGTTTCTAAAGCACCTATGGTGCCCTTCCACGTGCACACACTGCCCATGCACCTGTATGCACACAAACATACTCCCACACAGAGAAAGAACGAAGCATTCTTTGTTGTTGAGTTTAATATAAATGTGCAGAGAGAGAGGGCTTTCACTAAGGAACTGAAAACTGATGCGACCCTGTGCGTCATGTTGTCACAGCGTAGCTGCTTTCTCGAGCCAGGAAAAGTGAAGCTTGGTCGCCATACAAAAGACCTCCCCAATTGTGTATTGCTTATTTCCTCACATTGTGGCTTCCAGGATCTGCTGGCAAATGAGGGGTGAGTCAGCCCTGAGTTGCTGATTCCAGGGCCTAGATAAGGCATCTGGGAATCTCTGTGAGCCCAAAGAAAGGTGGAGGCACCAACTGCTCATTTTATCAAGATTTCCCAGGATAATGTCATGACCATGCCTCTCTGGCCCTGGGGTACTTTAGTGAAGGGAGGGCTGAGTAAGCAGTGGGGCATGTGCAGTCTGGATACCCAGTCCAGGAACCTTAGGGTGGAAGACTGAGCAGCACATTCATCCACAGATAAGGCATCGGGGGTCAGTGCCCAGTACTCGGTAACAGCCAGTATTCTTCTGTGTATGCTTTCCGTGAAAGTGAATTTAGAGATACACCCCTGGGGATCTGTCTTTCAATGCCCAGTTTTGTGTCCCATATCTAATTGTTACTTATGCATGCTTTTGTTTTGTCTTGTTTTTTTGGTAAGACACACATACCTTACGATTTGCTGCGTCTAACAGTTCAGTGGCATCAAACATATTCACAGTGTCAACTGTGAATGTCAGCAGCCATGGCCAGAAGCTTTCATATGGTAAAGGTAAGTTGCCTCACTTTAACAGAGCTCCGGCTCCTCCTGGCTTCTCCCTCGCCAGCCTAACCTCTTTCCCTCACAGTTTCTCTTCTCTTTTCTCTGTGGGGCTGGGCTGGAACTGAGGACTGTGGATGTGCTCTACCACTGAACTGCACCCAGTCTCTATTTTCTGTCTATGAATTTGAGTCTTCTAGGCCTTGTGGAGGAGCAGAAGACAAAAACACGAAGGCTGCAGAGCACTAGCAGTGGCCGAGGGACACCACCTGAGCAGTACCACAGATTGGTGCAGTGTGGTGGTTCTTCAAAAAATTAGAATTAGATTTACCATACGGCCCAGCTATACTCCTGGGCATGTACTCCAGGGACTCTGTATCCTACTACAGGGATACTTGCCTATTCACGCTCATTGCCACCCTATCTAGTCACAAGAGCTTGAAAATAGAATCAGCCTAGTTGTCCAACAACTGATGAGTGGATAATGAAAATGTGGTACATACAAACAATGTAATTTTATTCAGCTGTAAAGTAAAATGAAATTAGAGAACTTGCAGGTAAATTGATGGAGCTTGAAAAAACTTAACCAAGTGAGATAATCCAGACCCAGAAAAGCAAACGTGACATGTTCTCATTCATATGTGGATCTTAGTATCTGATCTTTAAATGTGTGTGTTTAACTTGGAATATGTGTAGAACCCAGGAAACTAGAAAGGGACCACTGGGGGCGGGGAGACCTTCAGAACACAGATGATATGAAGGGGAAGCAGGGAGTGGGGAGGGAGTTTTAGGTGCAGAGAGGGATGGAGGGTGGACAGAGGAGGTATGATGAGGGATAACTAGCATTAAGGATGTTGAAAAAGCCGTATGGAAATCGACTATTTTATAAGCTTCATATATGTCTGAATAACACTATGATATGTTGTATATATTCATATAAAAGAGTTTAATTGGAGTTGCCCAACACAGGGAACAATGCTTTTTCCAGAAGCCACAGGGTGACAAATTAAAAAAAGCCCAGTGACAGGTATGGGGTTGTCCCCCTCAAGTGGTTGCTCAAGGGTGTCCTCGAGACCTCCAAACAATAAGGCTATTGCTGTGGCTCTTGGTTGCTCATCAGAACTTGATGGTAAAATCCTATTGCTGAAGACATCATACTCTTGGCGTGTGGCCACAGGACTTGGAGAAATCAGTGTTGGACAGGGAGCTTCCTCCCTGCTGGCTAGTTTTCACAGTACCAGAAGGTGCTGTGTGGGCTGTTAGAGGAAAAAAAGTCATGATTAGTCTTTCCTAGCTGTGAATGCTGTGGATTACAATAATAGTATGTCGAGCAAGATATGCCCATGATTGCAATAGTGGCACAAATGTTGAGGGAGGGGTAGCCAACAGTTTTCTGATTATATTTAAGGCCTGCCAAACATACTGTGGGACAGTAACTGTCAAATAACCCATAGCTGTGAAGCTCACAGACCCCAAGTGTGAATCTACTACTATTATTCTGATAAATGGACATAGCATTAAACTGCCCTCTAACTTCATATCTCTACACCCATGGTTAACACAGCTCCCAGACCTCATGAGAGAAGTTTCTTTGTGGTTAATACAGAAACTTACAACTGGTTAAAATATAGATAGTATATGTCAATGGAGTTCTCAGCCCTAAATGGAACATCTATATTGTATCGCCTACCTGCCTGCCAAGACTTAGGGACCATCAGGGGAGAAGGGCAATAAGATTGTACGATCCAGAAGTTGGGGAGGAACAAAGTGAAACAGTGTCTTCTGGACATGGCAGGATGGCCACACTCAGAAAGTCACAGGAGCTGTGGTTACCTGTACAAGATCTGCACAAAAGATCAAGACAGTCAGCATTCCAGCAGGGAGTGGGAAGAGGCTTATGAATCCCCATCCCTGAGGAGCGACCAACAGTGGGTGGCATCTGGGGGAGGGACAGTCAGTTTTCCTTAAGGGTGTGGTTCCTGGTGGATCAACCAAGCCTGAGTGGATGGCTCCACACCCATGAGTACATGGGCGGCACAAGCTGGATTCAGTGAGTTATTTAAAGAGAAAAAAGATGGACATGAATTGTGGGGGGATGGGAAGGTTAGAGTGGGTCAGGGAGTTGGGGGCGTGGGAGTGAATATGACCAAAATACATTGTAAGAAATTCTTAAGCAGGTAATAAAGACATTAAAATACGTTTTAAGTATATTTCCCTTTAAAATGGCATCTTGTATAGCAGAGATGGAAGACAGACTGCTCTCTGGCTCCCTGCAATAACCCATGTGTTGATGTAGTTTTTGTTTTGTGTCTTAAAAAGCATTACTTTGTATATTTTTAAATCCTTCTGTTAAGAAGTTACATTTTATTCATTTTTCTACTTTAACAAGGAGCCACTGAGTATATATTCAATGTCAGAAATGAAATAGGAGAGTTGACTAGTTTTGATAGAAATTAATTTTTCCTAAATTAATTTCTTACATTTGCTTGTTGGTCAGTATGAAGGGAAGTCCCCTCTTCCTTGTCAGCTTCTTTATTTCAGGCATTGGCCTGCCAGTTGCTAATCTTAATCCTTCCCTCCTCTCTTCCCTGCACCCCAGTCCACCTCCAAAAGGAAAACCAGAATCATTGATTAGCCAAGCTAAACATCAAAGGAGCAATCGTCCCCATAAATCAAGCGGGTCCATTCTCTGAACTGCTTTGTTGATTTCTCCCAAACTTCCCCATTTATCTACTGAGCTTCTCATTCCTAAAGCCTCAGGTTTGTTGTCTAAATTCTTCCCTTTTATGTTCTACCTCAGGTCATTGTCCAACTAGGGATGCTTGAAAATAAATCAAGTGATGTGGCCTGGTGACCAGCAGAGAGCATGTGTGAACTCAGAGAAGCTCAGCGACTTAGTGTGGGTGTGACTGAAACCTGAGGCTCAGACCCTTGGCTTCCCGAGAAAGGACAAGGGTACCCGGAAACTAAAATGATAGTTTCCCCCACAGACACCGACTATTGATTCTGCGTCATTTTCTGGCTCCCCCTGTCCATTCTGAAGACATCACCAAGAGTGGCTATTGATCAGCAGGCTCCCTGTCACTTCTTTGGGTGCAAAGGACAGCAGCCCTGTCACCTCCATGCCCTAGAATAGACTGAGAGGTAAAGGGTCAGAGATGAAAGGCTTCTGATTAGCCCTTCTTTGTAGTCAGCCTCCCAGGAAGCACCTGAGATTCTGTTTACACCTGTCCTTGGGGTGTAAGATGGAAAACTTTTACTCCAGCACCATGCCTGGAGCAAGTGAGACAGAACCTTTATCTCCTCAGATGCCCTTTGGGAGGAGGATGGATTGTTTGCTGCTAAGGCAGCTTGTCTTTTTAGGTAAAAAGCTTGTGTCTTCTGGGCTCTTCATCTGTTACCTCCCAGCTGGGCTTCCTCTGTGGTAGGATGCTCAGTGCTTTTAGGCTAGAGAACACCCAAATCAATTTCCTCTGAGAAAAGAAACAAGACTCTTTTTTTTTCTCTTTTAAGTTATGGCAATCTCATTGATTTCATTGTTGAACCAAAGTAGATAGGGTCAAGGGATTTCGTGAAGTTCAGAGAAAGAACGCCAGGAAAAAAAAGGGATTTCTTATCTACCTTCACAGAAATTGGGAGATCAAGTGACCTTGGCTTAACCCATCCCTTTACATCTAATGCAATAACTAACTTTAAAAGCAAGGTAATGTCATCAAAGCCTAGTGATCCTCTGCTGATATTTCATGAGATTTTAGTCCTCCGTTGTTGTTTCTTCTGAACTGTGACATTGTTCTTTCTTCTGGTCTCCTTGCCCCTAGCATGTTTCTCAAGAATCTTTCTGAGGGACCCCTCTTACCCTTAGGTACCTGTGTACCAAGTCCCTGGCATGGTCACAGCGGCCTTCCTCCAGGCCTTATTTACACAGTGGCTGCTCCACCATAGCCAAGATCCCGCTTCTGACCTCCTCACCCAAGGTGGATTTGCTGTGAGCCTGGTGCAGCTTGAGTTTTAGGATGTCTCACTTCACCTGGGTTTGCTAAGTTCATCATCTAATGGAACTTCCTCTTTTTTAGATTCCTTTAAAGACAATCTCCTAAGTTACTTGCCCGTCAGGCCCTACGATAACCAGGACTGTGTAGACCTAACTCTCCGTTCCTGGTTTGTATGGACCTTGTGGATTTCAGTACGCGGCAGCCATGCTGTTTAAATTTTGTTCAAGCCTATGTACTCTGCCCATTCCCCACCATGGACTCCAAGGTCTCAAGGTCCTTTCTGTATCACCAATGCATATAGGTGGTGGAAACTGGATGTGTGCACAAATGAATGAAAGGCATCATTTAATTATATCATCTAATTTACCTAACAATAACTGTGGCTGGCCTGATAAATTATACTGCTTCAAGGAAGAATAGTCCTCTTGCACCCTTTGTTCATTTTCTTCTAGCTGTTTGATGGGAGCTGATACCTGAGGAAAGAGTCCTTAGTAGAAATGGTGATTTCTAGACAAGACGGAAAACATTGGAATTAATTAGGATGCCTAGAAAATGTGGTCCACATCCCTGCGTGCTCACAGATAAAGGGAGAGGTGCTTTACATTTCAAGGTATCCTAAATTCTCTCTAGGTTTCAGTGCTGTGAACATGTCCAGTGAACTGCAGAGAAGAAATAATTATGTGATATGCAGTTTAGTCATAAAAGTGAATCATCCTGCCTTGTGAACTCGTCACAGTGGGACTGTATGCTAAGTGGGCTCTTGTGACCAGCGTGACAATGAGCAAGGATGGGCAAGTATTCATGTAGACGAATATAGAGTCCTTTGTGTACATGCCCAGGAGTAATACAGCTGGTCATATTGTAGATCTATAGCCTTTTGAGGAGCCTCTAGGCTGGTTTCCATAGACACTGTAGGATTTACACTCCCACCAGCAGCATTATCTCTTGACTTCTTTATGATAGCTATTTTGACTTGCATGAGATGGATAAATGTTCTAGTCATTAATACAATGTGACAATTTGGGGGGTGGGGGAAGCTGATATGTACAGAATAACATGGAAACTCTCCATGTTTTAGGTGGTGACAGACTAATGTAGTCTACTGAGGCGGAGGGGGGGGCGCAAAGAAATTTTTTCTCTACTCCTCCTCAGCACCAATTTCATAATATCACAAGAATTTGGTGGTTTCAGGGACTAATCTTCAAATACTATCCTTTCATGAAAATCAAGAACTCTAAGCACTGTATGTTTTAGAGTATTTTCCATTTACATCAAGTTCAGTTGGTAATCCAGTTCATATACATAGGAAGATTAAGAGATCTTTGAACACAGTGTCTGTCAAAATGTAGTCACTTTATTACTCTGCCTCTCTAAATCCTGCTGCAGGTGGGCCCCTCCAAATCATCCAGCAATTCTGATAACTAAGAATGCTTGAACAGGCAGATGCTGCTCGCCCAGTCAGTATTTGATGAAATTAAGCTCACTATATTAGATCATGTCACCAGCTATTAAAAGCACTCTTGAAATAATCTGCTGTAGCTGGATTAAGTCGACATAGTGTTTAGTTCCTGCTTGTTTGGTCCTCACTACAGAAGACTTTGGGGCAGATTTTGCAGAGAAATGGGAACCCAGTGCATGGAAGCCCAGAGAGGAAGATGACCTTGAGGAAACAAAGTTAAAAATAGGGAAGTAAATTTTGGGAAACAAGGAAGGAAAATCATGTCGCACCTCTGTAACGGATTCAGAGCTTTCTCTACTATTCCTGTTAACTACCAGGTGACCTAGATGAATCACCAAGGCCCTCTGGTCATGTTTACTCTGCTATTTAATTAATTAATTATTTTATTGCTGTGTTGAGATAGAATCGAGCCCCTTGCACATGTTAGGCAAATGCTCTGACATTTCTAGCCTTGTTAATTAATGATGACATTGACTAGACATTTTCTTTGAGTCTCCTCTACTAACTAATGAACACACTCAGTAATCAATTGGCCTTCAGGCTAATCCTCCCTGTTGATATGCTGGTTTTCTCTAGCAATACTGCATTTACCACACCCACAGCTGATCTTTTTCACCTAAAGGACTTTACCAGGTCCCATGGTGGCACCGGACACCTGGACACCTTCCAGAGGCCTGACCCTTGTGGAGCTTCTCATTCCTTCTCACTGTTCCCTTTTGGATGGCACCCAGCCCCTGGCACACTCTGAGTTCATCCTGCTAGGGATCTTACAGCCTTGGGTGTGGTTCTCTCTGCAAGCAGGGCCATCAAGGGCCTTCAAGGCCATGTTCTGAACACCCAAGAAGCCTCCACCTTCAGGTGCAGTTCAGCAAGTACTGGTTGAATGAATTTCCAGAGAACAAAAGTGCTTCTTCTGCCTTGGGGACTGCCTGCCACTGCTCTGGCTAGCTGCCGATTCAACTCATTCAGGGGTTCTCTCCTTGGTTGTTTTTGAGAACCCAGGAGTGTGTTTTAAAGTACATATTTTTAAAAACATTTTAATTGAAAAATAATGTCAAACTTACATACATCTGTAAATTTAGCTCAAGGAACACTTGCATACCCTTTACCTAAATTAGCCAATGTTTTTAATTTGGGCACATCTGTTTAATATTCTTTCTGTTATCTGTACCTATATATCTATGTCTGAATTTATATGTTTGTATAGAATTTTCTGAAACATTTGAAAATTGCTTGATCTGTATGTTCTACACACAGATTAGCTACTAAGTCCAGAGCAGTTAAAGTTGGTATTGTATTTCTACTTAGTAAATATTCCATATTCCAAAATTCCAGTTATTCTTGTGATGCAATTTGTGGCAAGTTATTTCTAGAAGAGAATCCAGCCTGCACTTTTGCCGAATTTGGCTGATACGCTGTGAGTCTTGGGTGGAGCAGCTCCTTTGCCTATCCTTTATCATCGGTATCTCTCAAGATACAGGCCAGAGAGTGCTTTTCTGCTTGGCACTCTTCGATGCTTTCCCTGGCTAGTTTCAGAATGGCTGTTTTGTCTGGTAGTCTCCATACACAATATGCTTTTTGGACATCCTGTCTGAGGACTTCTGTTCTCTCTACATTTTCCTATATTGGAGATTTTTGTTTACTTGCTATTTTCGCTGAACAACCAAGGTATTTTCTTAATTACTAATCATTTTCTTAAATGATAGTTTAAAATGAATCTTGTTAAATTAAAATCCCTTAACCACAAATTTTTGCTTATACAGGATTCTTGCCCAGACCAGTTTTTATTAGTTTTTATTGCAGAATATCCCATGCTCTGTATTTGTTAGCTTTTGAAGAAGTTTTGATGTCCTTTATGTATTATTTCTTCTTTCTTCCTCCTTTTCTTATTTCTTCCTTGACTGCTGTCAATTACCTGTATAGACTCACAGCTTTCTTTTCCACTCAACAGATTATAATCTATTACTTTACTCCTTTATTTTGACACTGTTATTGAATCCGTAGCCAGCAAGAATCTTGAAATATGGTGTATTATGTAATAATAAATTCTTTTAAGCAGAGCCCATTAGTTTTTCTAAAACACATTAGCCAAGAAGAATAAATGCATATAGCTTAAAAAAATACTTTTATATCTCATTTGTAAAATGGCTATTATTCCCAATGTGGTATTATAACTACATTCTTACTATGACATTCATAAACTCTTGGGGCTGACAGGATGGTTAAGTGGGTTAAGCACTTGCTGCACAAGCATGAGGACCTCCCGTTGGATCCCCAGCACCCAAGTTAAAAGCTGGGTGTGGCAGCATTCACCTGTAATCCAGCTCCGGAAGGTAGAGAGGGGAGGATTCCAGGGACTTGCTGGCCAGTCAGTTTAGCCAATTGGTGAGCTCCAGGTTCAGGGAGAGAATCTGCCTCAAAAAATAAGGGGGGAGTAGTAGAAGCTAACGTGTGCATGCAAGGGTGTACATGTGTGCATACACATGCACATACAAGTGCATACAAAAATAATTAAATCACAACTAGTAGAAGTGACTTCAGATATTAGGCTACAGTTTATCTTGAATTTTAGTTCTCTTTTTTCTATATTACAGATTTCTACATCCTAATATCTCTCAAAATAAGAAATACCGTTCTTTACTAAAAGATTGCTAAAGGTTTTTGTTTTAGGGTGGAACTAATGGTAACAGGCTGTGAATTCATTCCTGATTTCAGCTATTTCATTTGGAGCCACAGAAATAAGAAATCATACATTTTATACATTTCAATTCCACCCAACTTCTTATACTTGAGGAATTCACACAGAGACAGGAAGTAGCCATGGTTAAAACTTGCTTTTCCTCTGAACACCCAGAATATCATCAAAATTCAGCTTGAAATAATGCTGGAGAAGACCGTTCAGAAGTAACTCTATTTAAAAAGTATTTTTATTGAGGTTTTTGTGCAACAGTTTTAATCAAATTTTGGCCTCCTCCCTGATCCGTGACCCCCCACGCCCTCACCAGACCTCATGCATTCCATCATGCATGCTTGACCCATCTGGTCAAGCATTTGTTCCTAAATATCCTTAGTGCAAGTTCATCCACTGGAGTCTAGTTAGTCTATCTAAGGATCTTAAGGGAGATCTACTCTCCCTCACCCAGCAGGAATCAGCAAGGACCGGCCCACTGCCCATTTCCCTCGCTGCACTCTGGGTCCTTGTCTCATTGAGTTGGCATGAGTCTTGTGCAGGATGCCACCATTGTCACAAGTTCACATGAGCAAGCTTCCAGTGGCCTGAAAGCCTCTGTTTCCCTGTTTTTGTGGACCAACCTTGGCTCTTACAATCCTTCCACCCCCTCTTCCACAATGGTCCCTGAGCTATAGATTTAATATAGGAGTCCTATCCAGGGACACACACTGCAGTTTCTCCTTCTCTAAAACTTACCCAGCTGTGGTCTTCTGTGTGCATCACACTCGTATAAGGAAGCTTCGCTGGTGAGAGTTGAGGGGTGCAGCAGTGTTCTCTCCACCCCCTGTACACCTGTGTTCCATGAGCCTCAGGTGTAGAGATTCCACTGTACATATGTCACTTCGTGGTGGGAATCTCTCAGACGTATGTTCTCTGTGTGACCAGTTGTGGAACTCTGCAATAGCCTCTATCTGTTGCAAAAAAAGAAGCTTCTTTGGTGACCGGTGTACAGTATACTTGTCTGTAAACATAATGATCTGTATTTAGCATATGGTGAGAAAGTTCATTTGCTGGAGATATGACGGAGGTAGGGTCTTCTCTAGGATTCCTGGCCTCTCCAGCCGTGTGTATCTGGCTGTAATTACAGTGCCACCTATGAGTTTCCTCCCACTGAGAGGGCATTAAGTTCAGTTGGATAGCTGTTGGTCACCCCTCAGATAACAGTGCCTCTGTGGCACCAGTAGAGGTAGCTTCTTGTGCCAGTTGTTATGGTTATTAGACTTTAGGGCTGGGTTGCACCATTGATTGATTTTCTTCCATAGCATCTGGAATAGTATTCTCTAGAACTATGAGAGCTAGGCTTCCAGATGAGTTCCAGCTCCATTGCGCTAAGTCCTGTGTCCAAAATATGTCCTGTCTTCAGCAGTAGACTCTTACTTTAGAGTTTTAGGAGATAATCGAGGGCTGTGGCAATAGCCTGTGTGATTTGGGAGTCTCTTAGACTATTTTGACCATCAACTTGAAGGGGAATCTCTCCTGTCTGTCACTGTGCACCTTGCCATACAGCCCCCAAGTGTATACATGCACTAATGTTCAGATACTATATGTGTATTTCCCAGAGAATTATTGAGCCAACACATTTCCCTCTGGCTTCCCAAGCACTCAAGCTCTATTCATGCTCTGTGGTTAAGAACACTTGTTCATTTCCAGAGGACCGAGTTCAATTCCCAGCAACCACATGAGGCAGCTCCTGTAACCTGCAACTCCAGCTCCTCAGGGATGTGGTGCCTTTGGCCTCTGTGAACACCTGGTCTTATGTATACAGATACATGCATGTGTACACATATTTTAAAAGTCTAACTATTTTTAAAAAGATCAGTAATTAAATAGCTGGAAAGCCAAGCATAGCCCCAGGTAAATATGCCAAATGCTCTGAGGCATGCATTTGTTTTAATTTCGCATTATGCTGGGCCTCAAGTCCAGTACTTTGCACATGGTAGGCAATCTTTCTATCACTGAGTAACACCCTGGCCTTTTTGAAACACTCTTTCACAACCAATTACCAGTCCTTACTGGGAGCCAACTCTGCTGGTGCTGGGAATCTATCTACGGACTAGAGAGAAAAAGAGAGATGAGCAAAACGGCAGTGGGCCTGTCCCAAGTGAAGCCGAGAGCAGGGCAGGGGACCCTCCGCTGCACACCCCCCCATGCAAGGTCTCTCTGGGAGGTGTTGCCATAGCAATGGGTCCACTTATGAGTTGGACCAGCCTTAAGAAGGTCAGGTGAGTGCCCGGCTTGGGGCACCATGAGCCATAAGGGAGCTCCTAAGGCAGGGAAGCAGGAAACCAGTGCATTCCAGTGGAGTGAATCATGGGAGCCAAGACTGAAACCAGAGCGCCAGGGGACGCCTGGAATGGGCGTAGGTGTTCATGGCGCGATGCTGAGGGGACTTTGCGGGGGAGAGTACCAAGAAGGATAACTGATAGGCCTGGTGTTAGAAATGTAGGCTTTGGAAGCTGGAGATGTGGCTCAGAGGTCGAATGCTTGCCTAGCATGTGTGCGTTCCTGACTTCTAACCCCAGTGCCACAAAACAAGCAAAAAGTGTGTGGTTCTGGGGTGTTTGCGTACATGTGAATCCTCATCTGGTTATGTATAAGGTGCTCTGTCTTGGTTGGTCAGCCTCCAAACTTTTGTGGGACTTGCTTTGTTTGGCTTCAAAACGTGAATGATTACCTGTTATGCCAATGTTCAAGGCTCAGGGTACTGGTAACAGGTAACTAGGTGGTAAACATCACTGCCTGCTTTTCTGTTTAAAAAATATTATGATGAGGCTGGAGAGATGGCTTAGTGGTTGGGCACTGGCTGCCCTTGCAGAGGAGTGGGGTTCAGTTCCCAGTACCCACATGGCCCCTAACAACCATCTGCAACCAACTTCACATTCCGGAGATCTGAGGCCCTTTTCTGACCTCGGTGGGCACTGATGATATGGGTGCTCTTACATATGTGCAGGCGAAGCACACACACACACAGATGAATTAAATTAAAAATGTTCTGAACACAACGCAGTATAGTTACACAACAGAACCATTCTTCCTTTAGAAGAATGAAATTGTCACACATGCTGTGACATGAATGAACCCTGAAGACGTTGTGCTAATATACTGAGTTGGTCATCAGTCTCCACACTCTTGAACGCAGAGACTAGCCTAGCTATGAATATGAATGTGTACAGTCTTTTATACTTCCTGATCCTTTTTCTGTAAATACACTGGATCATATGGTAATTCTATGCTTAATTTTTCTGACCTACTGCTCTATTTTTATGTAAATATCCTCTCTAGACTTTTTTGTTCCTCTGAACCTTGGAATTTGCTTTACAAATGATAAGTACTCAACAAATACTATTAATAATGATTATAAACATATCTGACATGCATTTAGAATTATACCTCATAAATTACTTTCATTTAATAGCACAAAAATACTACTATTCACCTTTATCATTTTCTTGTAACTAGATCTGTGCTTGAGCACTGGACTAACTGATGCTCTTCATTTTCATGATCATCCTGTGAGGGAGGCGTTTATTTCTCACCTCACCTTACTTCTATGGAAACAGAGACACAAAGATTAGGTAATTTGCCTAAAGTCACACCACTGAGATGTGGGAAGGGTCAGAGCTGGTATTCTAAGCCAGGTGTCTGACCCACACACCACAGGCCTCATCATCCTGAGCACTTCCTCTGGTCCAGGTCATCTTCCCAGACATACTAGGTTGAAAACAAGTATCACAAGAATATTAGTGGCACTGTTGTGTGAATAATAACTAACACCAGTTATCTTGAGCTTACGACTTTGTGGTTTGGACAAAGCATTGCCATTTCTTTAGTTTTATTTCTACATTCTGTCTTTTTGGTTGTGAGCCTGAGCCTTTAACGGCTGGCTGCGCCATCTCTCCAGTCCTAGCAATACTGACTTTACCATCTTTTTCATAGGAGTCATTTTAACACAAATTGATATTATGACATTCTGGAATAGATGACTGATACCCTCAAAACCACAGTGTGTTGATTCTATTTATATTTTAAGATGCTGTTTACCCAAGCTGGCATGGCTAGTGGAATCAGGATAGCTAATCCAGGAAGCCATTCTGGGTTATGGGAAACCATACTATGTTTTCTTTCCTTCGGTGGCAAAGGTGACCTGGCCTATTTATATATGTAATTTTTGGGCAGCTTCCTAGACACTGCAATAGACACTTAGTGACATTCTAGCAGCCTGGTCCTGCTTCTTGAGAAAATCACTTGATCTGAGTATTTCTTCTGCTCCACCTCTCTGCTTTTGGCAAAGATTTACAGAGTAGCCTGAGAATAACGAGAAAGCAAAGGGTGTATTTCATTTTAAGCCCTTTAGGAAGAACAGAAATGTCCCAGAAGTTCCTCCGGGGGGTGAAGGGCAGGACACGGCAGTCAAGAGATGACTCCCAGGGCAGAAAGAGTCTGCTCTCAGAAGGCAGGAGATGGGATCCAGCGGTCAGAGCCACTGGCAGCCTGTTTATCATTACACATCACCATTGTTGGTTTTGCACTGTTGACCCAGAGATGAGCTTTCTGTTCACCTACGCTGTGCAGAAACGATCATTGCCTCCCTCTTGCCCAGGCAAATATTTACCTGCTCTGCGCACTTCCAGGAGCGTTGGTATGAAAGGTGCAAACGAAGACATACCACAAGTCATCCTGCGGTCAGCTCAAAGGGTCAGCCAATAGCAGAGAGGTGAGGAGACCTCCAAGTTTGCTTCAATAGGTGCTAAAATATTCTTGTCTAATGCCCCTCCCCCATCCAGGTAACTAGCCCAGCAAACAAGCTTGGAATCGGGGATGCGTGCACAGCTCTGGAAGTTCCCTCCTTGTCAGTATCAGGCCTACTAAGAGTGAGAAAAGAAGCAAGTCAGGGATGGAAAGGCAGGAAGAGAGAAGACCGGAGAGGGTGGGAAGAAAGGCTGTTGCAGCGGGTGGCAGGCTTCGCACCGACAGCTTCCTTCCCCTGACATTTTGGAGCCTTTGGTTAGAGCTCACTCTAAACTGCAACATGGCAATGGCAAGGGTTCGTAGAAGGATCAAAAGACAGCATATGGAATTAACAGGCATTTTCAGAAGTACAGAGACATCCCTCTGAATAAGGGCTTAGGATCTGGTTAAAGCGCAGTGTTGGGGAAATGTGAAGATGTATGCTCAAAAGTTTCACCCCTCCCCCCCCACACATACACACTTTGAGGCTTTAATATATTTTATTTATTATTTTTATTTTTATGTGTATGAGTGTATTGCCTGCATGTATGTAAGTATACCTGTGTCATGCAATGCTTATGGAGATCAGAAGAGGGTGTCAGATCCCCTGCAACTGGAGTTACAGATAGCTGTTAGCCGCCGTGTGGGTGCTGGGAATCGAGCCTGGGTCCTCTACAAGAGCAGACAGTGCTCTTTACAGCTGAGCCACTTCTCCAGTTCCAACATACTTTGAATTCTAAACTTTATAGCAATCATGGAAGAATGATATCTTGATTGCATTTGATAAGTGGAGATATCAAAATCAGCAGAGATCAGGACCCACTGAGCCTGTTTGACAGTAAATGACACAGCCAGTTATCTTTCATTGTTCTGACCCCAGCTCTTACACTTCCCCATATAATCTTTAATGCCACTTGCACCCAGAAAACAACTCATGTGCCTCTGGAAACAAGTGGAAGCAAACAGCATCAGGTCAGCAAGCTTGAGGGACAAACAGCTGCCCCTGGCAGGTGGGCAGGGAGAAGGCCTGGCCTGAGAAAGGCCACAAGGAAGTCCCCAGCCCCTGGCCCTGGGGCACATTCCACAGCCATTGTTCTGCGTTTATTACATGGTCTCACTGTCTGTCATAGCCGGAAGTGAAATTGGTCTGGAGTGGTTTCCTCTTCCCACAGTCTTCTTGGCTGTGGACTGATAGATGACATCTAAATATACTGTCCTTACAGATATGAAAGTTAGCTGATCTGTCCTTTACTGTCCATAGCTGACTTTTTATTTCTATTACAAACTGAGAGATAATGTACCTTGCCTTTTGTGAACTTCTAAAACTTCCTTACTATATCATTGTCAGATAAAGGTGAACTAGTTTCCCCAACCCTCTGGCTGGATTTGAAGCAGGGACATCTACCTACTGTGTACTCCAGAAGCTCAGCTTCCGCTCTTCCCAGTCACAGGCCTCTAGGAAGCTGGTTCCAGTTCACTGATTTTTAAACATACTTTTTTCTTTTTAATTGACAGCCAATGATTGTGTATGTTTATGGGGTACAGTGTGACCTTTGATATCTCTGCACAACATGCAGTGATCTGACCTGGGTAGCTGGCATGCGCACCATGGTGACATTTGTCATTTCTTTGTGCTGAGACCCTCAACATTCTGTTTTCCTGCAGCTCATAGTATACAAAGCTGGACCTGAGGAAGCAGGGTCAGAAGCAATCTGTCTAGAGGTGTGCTCCTCAGGCTGTCCTCTTCTTGGCTGCAGTTTTTCCAGGGTTCCTAGAATCCCAGATCTTTCCCCTGCTGCTGTTTGCATTTGTATCCCCTAAACCATGCATCAGCTTTAAAAAAAAACAACAACAACAACAAAAAAACCCTATTATTACAGGACGGAAACCTTATCATATGCTATTTCTTTTTCTTCATTTATCCAGAGCTTGTTGTGTCTTTCAGATCCTGGATGGAGTCCTTTGATAGCTTATTGCCGTGTCTTGCTGTCAACATAATTTCTGTGACCTTGAGCCTCATCTCACTTCTCTTGTCAGTTTTCATCCTAAAGATTTTTTCCCGGTAGGTTCTTTCTGCTAATACTGAACGACTACTGAAACCACTTTTCTGAAGCTTATGCTGTCTACGTTTATTTCCTTCAGCTAACTTCGAGTGCCTTTATCAAATGACTATTTTCTTGTTGGTAGAGGACGTTTAGAAGCAGGTTCTTCTGATAGTATGCCTTGTCTGCAGTAACCCAAGCAGTGGGTGCTACCCTTCCTTCTATAGATGAGAAAGTTGGCTTAAAAGTCCGGGGATGTGCCTAATAGCCACTTTCTTATTATTCACAAGGACCTGGGCTCAATGTCTTGAACTAGGAAATAAAAGAAAAATGAGTTTTAGAAACATTAGGTACATTTTCATTTGCTTCCATCTTTAGTTCTTTTCCATCTGTAAAAATTACATCAAGAAACCAACTTGAAATAATTGGCTTTCCCTTCTACAGGAAGAAGTCCTTAGAAAGGTTACTGGCCTAGAGACTCTACTTGCTTCTTCCAGGGCCAGCCACTCTTCCTCACTCAAGGGGAGCGCCTGGCACCTCGTCATATTGGGAACGTTTGAACTGGAGCACAAGTCTTACACTGCTTGTCATCTGGCGAAGGTTTCAAGGAGAAAACGTCAACATAAATTTGGAATTTCCTGACTTCTGCAGATTTGAGTTATAATCTGGACATGACTAGAAAGGAAATCTTTTAAGAAAATATATTTTAGAGTGTTTTATTGTGGAAATGTCCACAAGCATTTTCACCCCATTTTCCCAGAGAACCCTGACAGCAGAGGAGGAGGGAAGCGGGAGGAGGGCGAGAAGAACAAAACCCAAGCCACATCCTTGAACTCCTTTGTGTGTTTAGAACAATGTCCAGTTAAAATCAAACAATATTGCTGCTAAATATGTCTAAAATAGTCCTTGGTCAGGGCTCCCGCCTGATGGAAGGCCGCAGCAGAAGAGGTGCTCGGGAAGTGATGAGCGCGCCCAGCGCAGCGGGCGGAGGCGGGAGGCCCAGCAAGACACCGTCTGCATCTTTGCAGTCACCCCGTCCTAGGCTCCCTCAGGCCCGGGACTTTAAATTCCGCTCCAGCGGGGCTGAACAGCCCTGCACCCAGCGAGCCAGAGAACAAAAGCCCGGCCAGGGCCCGGGTGGGCGAAGCTCATAAAGGAGAAGTCACGAAGTCTGGCGCTCGGGCCAGGTTTCCTGCGCAGGGCCGGGCGTGGCCGCGCCGCGCGCCGCCTGGGAGGGGCCGCGCCGGGCCGCAGACGGCCGCGCTGCGCTGGCCCGTGGCCAGGGAGCCCGACGCCAGCGCCGGCCCCGCGGTGGGAGCGGTCGCCGCGCGGGGACACAATGGCATTATCTCGGGCCAGCCACGGCGGCAGGATCGCGCGGCGCTTCCTGTCCTCGCCTCGCGGCACAAACTGTCCGAGTTCAGCGGCCGCCGCGCGGTGCGCTCCGCCGGCGCTGGAGGACCCGCTAGAGCCACGCTTCCCTGGGAACTGCGGGCTCGGCGAGGCCTCAGTCCATTGTGCTCGCCCCACCCTGCGAGGCGCACAGCCATGAGTCACCCGGAGAGCAGCCGCGGGGCACCGCCTGGGGCATCTCCTGGGAGGAAGAGCAGAGCCAGGCTTCGGCCTCCGCGCAGCCAGCTCACAGCCATCCCGCAGGCCCGGCATTTGAGTTCTCCTTCTCACTCGCTTGGCTTGAGACAGGGTCTTGATGTGTTGCCCACGCTGGCCTGGAGTTTATGATCCTCTTGACTCGGCCTCGCTTTCTCACTTTTGAATCCTCCAACCCGTTTTGTGCAAGGAAATCAAGAGAAAGACTGAAGCAGAACACTTGCTGCTCTAGCCACCGATTTTCAAGATATTTTACTGTACTTGGGATAAAACTCGGGGCCTTGCACGTGCTAGGCAATGCTCCGTCACCGAGTTATCAGTACATCCCTAGCCCACTTTCAAGCATATTTGATTGAATTTTGTTTAAATTTATAGTACTCAAGCAAAGCTACGGATTAAACTATAAACATTTTAAAGCTATTAAACCCCGTTACCATCGATGTGTGAAAAAAGGACAAGAAACTGAGGAAGTGGTTTCTTTTTTATTTTAAAAACTATTTGATGTTCTTGGCTTCGGCACATTTCAATTAGGTTATAAGCATGTAGGAATCGCCTGTGCCAAAAAGTTTAAAGCCTTGAGCCGCCTGCTCCCAGAAGTCAAGAGTTTAATCCAGCAATTACCAGAAATGCTCTTAAGCCTTCTGCTTCCGGGTCAGGAAGGGTTTTGGCAGGTCGCTGTTCACCGGAGCGTGGATTTGGCCTCACATAATGCTCACTTAGAGAGGTTTGGGAGGACTGGTTTTGAGGGGAAAACAGTACACTCTAGATGGAGATCTTGGCTTTCTGTTTATGGAAATGTCTGTCAGTATAAGGCAAACCCATTTCAGGTAAAGCTGAGGATGACAACTTCTCCAAATCCTGTGGCCTGGAGTGCAGTGAGGTGGGACATCCATAGTCCCATCTACTCAGAAGGTTGAGGCAAGAAAACCGCGTAATTCCCAGAGTTTGAGGCCTGCCCTGGCAAAATGGGAGGCTGCAACTCAAAAATAAATAAATTAAAAATAAATAAATAGGGTTAGGGCACAACCCAGTGGTATAGCAAAGCTGAGCTGGGTTCCATGGGGTTGTTGAAAAGGCTCAGCAGTTAAAAATACTTGCTCTTTCAGAGGACCCAAGTTCCGTTCCCAGCACCCACATCTGATGCAATACAACCGCAGGTAACTCTAGTTCCAGGGCCCATTTCTGGTCTCAGAGGAAACCCATACATGTGGCCTACATTTATACCACACATACATATAAATATTTTTAAACAAAGACAAAAGGCCCTTGGTTGACCTTGAATGTGTCTGAATAAATTTACTCTCTCTACTTCCGGTAGAACAGGAGCAGGCTTTTTTGCGCACGATGTGGTATACTGGCAAATGTTTAGAAGACTAACAATCGTCATAGGCAGCTCTGTTCTGCGCTTTCATGAGCCAGGGCCACAAGAATGTAGACTTAACTATGAAGAGAATCCCAAGCCCACAGGATGGATGTAAAGCACAATACGAGTAGGCATACATGTTCACGCACTCACTAAATAAGCTTTGTTAAATCTGAACACTTTATGGTACTACTTTTGTTTTTTTTTCAAAGACCGCACAGAAAGGATCGCTCTCAAAATTTTGGAGTTTTATTTTTTACCTATTTTCAGGTCAAAAAATTTTCTAAGCTCTTGGTACTGTGTGAAGGCTAGCTTACCAGATGAGGATTTTCACTATATCATGTTCAGTTCTTGCCAGAATGTTTCCAAACATGCCTTTATGAAGAGAGATTGTTATTTTGTGTTTGTTTTTATATTTGAATAGAAATCATATAATTTACAAATATCTTTTGGTAACTTTGACAGAGATATGGGTCATATGGCATACAATTCATGTCTGTATGATTCATGATTTTCAGAGTTGCACAGCAATCATCACATTTTTAAACATTTTCATCATCCTCTGCCTTTGCCTCTGCCCCTCCCCCAAAGAAAAGAAAGAAAAGAAAACCCTCCATGTGTTCCAATAACAGTCACTTCCCAGCCCCACCCAATTCCCAGACCCAGCCAAATACCAATCAGTTTTCAGCTTTCTGTCTCCAGAGAATTGCACAGCCCTGTCATTCTGTATAAATGGAATCATACATCTGTGATCTTTTGGATCTAGTCCCTTTTACCATGTTAATAGTTATTTTTATAGTTCTTTTTCTTTTCTTTTCTTTTCTTTCTTTTTTTTTTTTGAGACAGGGTCTCCCTGTAGCCCCAGCAGGCCTGGAACTTGCTATGTAGACCAGGCTGACAGAGATCCACCTGCCTCTGCCTCCCAAGTGCTGGGATTAAAGGCATGTGTCACCACACCTGGCTTCATTTTTTTTTATAGTTCTTACACAGTATAATCTGTGTTGATATTTTATGCCAAATATTTCATAGTATAGACTTTTCACATTTAATTTTTTAAAAAATCATTTACCCATTGATGGATATTTGGGTTGTTTCTACTTTTGGGTCATGAATGATATGTATATGAACAAACTTCAATTCTTTGGAGATTCATATGTTCAGGGTTGGAGTTTCTGAGTTGTGTGGTAACTCTGGTTTTAACCTTTTGAAGACCTGCTGACTATTTCTTAAATAAACAGGGTCATTTTCTGGTCCCCTTTGGATTTATTCACATGCTCGATAAATTTATTTTGTCAATTTTTTATTAAAAATATTTGCCCTTGATTTATTAGTATAACTTACTAGTAAAATCTTTAGCCCATGAGGTCCTGTGAAGGCAGGTACATCCCCATTTCAATCTTGGTCCCTGGCCCTCAGTTAGTCTTGGTGCCAATAATCCATTTCCTTCAGCACTTAAAAAAAAAAAAATTCCACCCAACACCTTAATCTTAAAGATAAAACACACAGGATGGGAAAAGTTTAAAGACTATCCATTCAATTGGGAGTTAATATGACAGTTCACAATATTGTATCACATTATAGCCACAATATCTGCAAAAAAGGATTCTGAATATTCTTATCACAAAGAAATGATAAATATTTGAGATGATAGACAATGATCTTGAGAGATTTTTAAGTAATATATGAGTGTACCAACACACTGCATCATAGCTCATTAAAATGGACTTTTATTAGTTGCCAAGAAAATTATTTTTTAAGTAAGGTTTTCTACACAGTATATGTAATGGATGCAAAGTGTTGTAAAACTTTCAAAATTCCACTTTTATGACAAACACGACATAGTAGGAACTATTGAAATATTTCTGTCTGAAATATTTTAGCAGAGTGAAATTTACAAGTATGCCTATGTTTTAGAATCTCATCAAAATTATATGATTTGATATTTTACAGCATTTAGGTAAGAATTTTTAATGGCAAATAGGTCTTTGTTTTCCTGAATATAATTTAATTCAAAAGGAGACTAAGAAGTTTCAAACTGAATTATGAAATCTTTAGAATTTTGATAGATACTGTTTTTTTTTTTACTTAATTTCTCACTTGAGAGCTGATCTGTTGTTTTTATATGTGTAGTTAGAAGCTATGAAGACAAGCAAAAATATAAGAACTGAGGAAATTCTTTAATAGAAATGGTTATTTCAGACATCATACAGCAGATGGATCCTTTTACATATGGAAATATTCAGTGTCCTTTACTCCCTCAACAGAAAGCCAAGAAACAGGTACTGCCTCTTCATCCTACCTTTAGCTGCATTCCAGAATCTTCTGTAGATGGAGATGGTCAGATAGTTTAGGCTCTGAAGATAAGCTAAGCAGACTCCTTGGATAATTCTTTCCAGCAGGTTCTTAGAAGCTGGGAAAGCTCAGTAGTTTAATTCATAATTTGGGTCCTCATGGCTATCGTGTGGAGCTTTGTCCTTCAGAGTAACAAGTCGAGTCAGAGAATCCTAAGGTTTTCCACAAAAGATGAAAGCAGATTATCTAACAAATGTGAACAGTTTTCTGCATTTCAGAAATACTTATAAACATAGAAATAGCCTGTAGATTCTTTTTAATTATTTTGGGAAATGTACATGTTTTGCTTCCAGTTACCTGATGAATGCCTTAGTCTAAATTCCCAACCTTTGTGGCTCAGTTGAGGCAGCTTCTTGTTTAAGAAGCCTTCTCCAAGGGCCACTAGAGCCTTCACATCCCATATGCTCCACATTCTGGATGCAGTGTATCTGACTGCAAGTCATCTGACAGTCATCCCCAAGGTGTAAAATCTTCCCTTTAACATCCACAGAACCTGGAAGCCCAGTATAGTGCCTGGCCCCTGCTGATCTCTGTAAATGCCTGCTGCACAGAACAGAGCTAGGTTACTGCGCCCTTCACTTTGGGTGAAAGCTGTTTTAGAAGGTGAGCTTCCTAATTTGAAAGCCTTGTGCCCTTGGCGAAATCATTTGATTTTTCTGCCCTGAACTCTGAAAAACAAGGGATATGTCCCAATGTTGACCTGTTGGAAAAGGTTTCTGTAACCAAACGCCTTGGCAACTTTTGACTAAATAGATGCCTCATATTATTATCAAAAGAATTAATGGGCACACTTCATCTTATTTAATTAAGGGAAATTATTTTAAAAATCTATACCTTTAGTTAAATCATACATCCTGAACTAGATACAAAAAACTTCACAGTTCTGTTAGACAAATAAATAATATTGCTCCGCTGTATTTAGGAGACAAGGGTGTGAGGACTGCCACAAGTTTAAGGCCAGTCTAGTCTACACAGCTAATTTCCAGCCAGCTAAGACTACATAGTGAGATCTTGTTTCAAAAAGTCAAAGAAGGGACTGGAAAGATGACTCAGTGGTTAAGAGCACTGACTGATCTTGCCGAAGACCTGGTTTGGGTTCCCAGCACCCACATAGTGACTAATAACTGTCTGCAACTCCAGTGTCAGGGTATCTTAGGTCCTCTTCTGACCTCCACGGACATTGCATGACACCTGTATACTTACATACAAGCAGGGAAAACACTCATATATGTAAATTGAAATAAATAAATAAAAATTTTAACCCTCCCAAGACAAAAAGCCAAGGAAAATAATGATATATATACATATATACATACATGTATATATACACACATATATAATACTGCATGAACTTTACAAAGAAACAAGCATAGTAGTTTTATTTTCCTTTAAAATCGCAAACACAGCTGGGTGTGGTAGCACATGCCTTTAATCCTAGTACTAGGGAGGCAGAGGCAGGCAAATGTCTGGGGATCAAGTCCAACCTGATTTACATAGTGAGTTCCAGGCCATCAGTGGCTACACGGAGACCCTGTCTCAAAAAGACAAATGAATAAATAAATAAATAAATAAATAAATAAATAAATAAATAGAAAAACACAGAGTTATTTTTCTTCTTCCTTACGTGTTTCATGTATATGCTGTCTTCTCATTTTAGAGGATTTTAGGGCGTGCTCTTTCATTGTTATTTCAAGAAAACTTTGAGATATAGAATCTTAAGGAGATGAAGTCATCCTCTGAGAATATCCAGATATCTAATGTGAGTTGTTGTTCAGTGGTGTCCTCACAGCTAATGAAGTGAGCACATTCAGTTGGGACATAAGGAGAAGAGCCATCCATGCTACCAAGGAAGATTTCAGTGCCCCAAATCTGCCTACTATTTAGCCTTAGATTGAGAACAGAAAAAGTACAAGCTGAGATGAATAGACAAAACTATCAGACTGTTCATAGCTTATATTTATGGTGATAATGAAAACTGAAGATTTTCAGTTTGAATAAAATAAATAGGTATTGATTTGGGAGCCTATAAACTCACAAGTTATCTAAAATCTTTAACTAGAACTAGAAGACATTTTATTTTTTTATTTGTGTTTGTTAGGTTTTTAAATATGTAGAATGAGCTATTTTTTTAACCACCTGACACTGTCTGGAGCATGACATCATCAATGAGCCTGGTTGATGTTGCCCATGCTTAGGAAGCTGGCACTACAGGGAGGTGGCTGGCGGCTGAACATGGCTTCATTTACACTTGATGTGGGTTTTGCAGATATTTGGGAATTATTAGGCATGGCTCTTATTTTTTTTAGATTCAGGACAAAAAGAGGATATAAAACAACTTGAGAAAGAAGGCATTTTTTTCCTTGAAATACAGTTTTTATTTCATATATTGATAATAGAAAACCATTAGTTTATAACTGACATTTTTACACACATATGATATATAAAATGTTATGTAGCACACAGACACACTCACACACACACACATACACACATATATAATGTGCATTGTGCACATTCAGTCCCCATTACCTTATGTTCTCCCCTCCCACCTAGTCCTAAAAAGTTCAGAAGGAAGGAACCTTTATTAAGCAGTGTCCACATCTGATGGATGTTGTAAGTCTTTGTCTTTGCCTCAGAGTATGAGTAGAACCTTGAAGTTTAGTAGCTGCAGAAGCCTCATTTGTCCCACTGGGTCTTGTGACTGGCTCATTGGATGACTTAGTGAAATCATTTTCCACCCATGACTGTGTTTCCTTGCTGCGAAGGTGAGGCTAAAAATACAGCCATCTTCATGAGTTATGGTAAGGCATCGCTGAGTAATCATTATTAAAAAACTGCAACTCTTTCAGACTAAAATAGACAAGGAAACACTATTTCATTATGTAAGAAATGTGTTTAGGAGCTGTGTGACTCTAAAGTGAGCTAAAATAAAATAGAAGACTTTTTAAAAGCTTCTTTTGTTGGACCACAAACAAAACTGACTGAATTCTGATGTTCTTCAGTGCTGGTTGGGAGACACCATGGTTGCTGAGCCACTCTGTTCCCTGAGCCAGCTTCTCCTGGACAAGTGTGCTCAGAGTTCTGTGCTGGGCTGTGTGGAGCTAGGCCTCTCTCTCTGCAGGCTCTTCATTAAACATAAGACAAAAGGACACTTTGAAGGGTAACTGGTCTCATATCTTTTGGGGAGTCATTAGGCCTCATATACTTTGGAAAGGTCATTGAGTCCCATACATCGGTGGTGGAGTCATTGGTTCTCATATACTTTTGGGGTCATTGGGTCCCACATACTTTGTGGACAATGAGTTTCATACAATTTGGGAAGTCATTAGGTCTTATACATTTGGGGGGATCATTGGGTTCCATATACTGTGGGGTTGGGATTTATATACTTTGGGGATTATTGTTCCTTTGGATGGTCACTGGGCTTCATATACTTGGGGGTCAGTGGGTCTCATACACTTTGGAGGGGTGAATTTGATATGCTTTAGGGGATTATTGGGTCCCATATATTTTGTGGTGTTTGGGTTTATACACTTTTGCAGGGTCGTTTGGTGTCTTATTGCTTCCACTTTTCACTACGTATTCCACCAAGTTTACTGAGGATCTGGTTTCCCTTGCTGGGAGTTCTGCCAGGCACTGGGAACCCTGAATAGACAGGATACTGCCTGTCTTCTGGCGCTGACAGTCAGGTGGAAGGGACAGGCACCTAAATGGCAGCTACACTTTACTGCACTGAGTGCTGTGAGGATGTTAGTGAATGCCTGAATGAGCCAGAGGCCGCAGAGAAATCCATAAGGAGCTGATATGGTAGGAAGGTGGAAAGGGGATTCCGACAGAGCACAGCGGCAACGGCCTGGGTGTGGCAAGGGCCCGCCATCTTTGAGAATTATTAAGTAGTTCAGCTCCGGGTGACGTAGGGAGCCGGCGACGGAGGCAGATAAGAGGTGACAAGGAATGCTGGGTTTAGTGCACAAGGTCAGGCAGTTCTAGGTCCTGCTCTAGGGAAGAGAAGACAGACTTGGAATGGGCGAAAGAGGGGCTGGAACGTGGAGAAAGCTATCAGCACCAGGAGCAGTCAAGCCCACACCATGTCCCATGGAGTGCAGGTGAGGCTGTGGTGAGCAGCAAGGGAAGAGAAACCGGACGGGACTGAAGTCCGCTCTGAAAGGACCCAGCGCACAGTGGAGGCTGGAAATACAGCCTTTCGTGTTGAGTCTTACCTCTAGCACCTGCTGACCAAGGTCCTGGGGAAATCACCCATTTTCTGTGTTGTGTAAAAGTGAGGATGACAATAGTTGAAACTCACAGGGTCACCTTACTGCATGGATTAGGCAAACTGATGCAAGTAAGCATCAGGACAGCACCTGACTTACACCAAATCCTCAGTCATGGTAGTTATTGTCAAGGATCAGAGGCAGACCGCATCAGGAGGAGAGCATCAGCTTTAATTTGGCTTAAATGACATAGCTTCATCTCAGTGGGCATCTTTGTTAATCAGTGGTCACCATCTTTTCATGGTAACAATGAATAATGTATGTTTAGCTTATGATTTTAAGGTTTTTGCACCCTAACGGGGAATCTGAGTACCAACGCATTCAAGATCACCCTGTTCCATGTCCCCTCCTTCATCAGTGACCCTTTAAGAACCATTCTTGGATACCTACCACTGTTCCTGAACTGCGGAGCCTCATCTGTCTTCATCCTCCTGCTTGCCTCCATTCTGCGCACATCCGACTATGTGACCTCTCAGCTCCTCGACCCAATGACCCTTTTCTCTGCACAGCCACGGCTTCCCGTTCTCACGGTGCAGGCAGTGAAGTTATCTCTTGAAGCTGCTCCACCTCCAAACTCACGGCGTTAAACATCCTCCTCGCTGATACAGGCCCTGTCCATGCAGCTTCTTGCTCAGATCTGCCCTCCACAGCCACCCTCCACTCTCGAGGTCATTTCCAGTCCCCTCTTCAATCATTTCTTTGAGTGTACGGGCTTACCTCTATGACTTGTCCTGACATGCAGGATGGAGTCTGTGTTCCTAGTTGGGAACTCTTCTTATAAGCATTCTTCTTACAAGCATTCCAAACTCCATGCCCTATTCTTGTTGCACATACCTGGCACACTTGAAATTCAAATGAACCCAGCTCCACTCTCCACTTGATCTTGTACTGGGCAGCTGAGGGCTGCTGGAGAGCGGCCCAGCCAGCCAGGCTGGGGTCACCGCAAATGCTCCAGCGCCTGCCCCCGGGTCACTCCGCTCTGGCATTCTCTGTGTGTCTCGGGTTCACCTACTCTCCTGCCCTCTGGGAAAGCTTTTTTAAACATTTTCTACATACTCTGACTTCAAATGCTTTGCTTTCCCAAGTAGAGTTTGTTTCATTTGTCATAAAAAATAGAAATACCAGCCAGATTTATCCAACTTTGTGGCACGAGTCTACAGCACAGCTTGCTTCTTTCCCGCTTTCCTTTTGTCTCTTCTTGTTACCGAGCACCCGTTCCTCCTCCACATCATGCTTCAGACCTAACACAGTGAGAAGTGACTGTACACTTCCAGAAATACAGAAGACTTTGGTGATCTGAATAAAGCCAAACTCAGGTAAGATAAGAAGGAGCTAGAACACAAAGAAGGACAAGCCAGACTCCTCCCTTGAGAAATCTGATTGTGAAGGGGGCACCTACTGTCTCTAAAGTCTTAAGTCATTCACTGTTTTCACTTTTCTTTCCTGTTTCTTTATCTAATCATTTCGTCTTTTAAATATTCAAAAGTCTCCATCATCCTAACTGTAGCAACACCTAAACAACAATAACAAATAAACCGTCTTTCCAGTCTTGCATTCCTTGGGCATTGGCCTATTAATTTCTGCTCTTGATAATAAAACTTTTCAAATGAGTTGCCTTGTCACTTTCTACCACCTTCTAGGCCTTTCACATCTCATTTCAAAATGATTTTATTAAGGTCACCATTGCCTTCCCCAAGGCTAGAGCCATACACCTATACTTTTTAGCTTTCTGGGGTGTTTTCCCTGAGGTAGCCCTCCATGGTGGACGATCTGCATTATTTGGAAAGTGACTTCTCAAAGATTGCCAAACAAGTTCATTAAATCAATGCCATGTCTGCAAAAAGCATACTGTGAAAAACTCTGGGTTAAAGGACAATAAATCCACAGCAGTACAAGCCCATCTCATCCTCAAAGACCTGTAGGCCAGCCTGTAAGATGAAGCAAGGATACGTCGCATTACATGCAAGATGGAAACTCCCCTTTAGAGAGCGCAAAGGCATGAGGAGGAAATGGCTTTCTCTGGGTGGCAGCAAGGGTTTCCAAGACTAGGCATTGCCCTCGCTGCAGTCTGAGAGGTTGGGGAGCCAGTTCCATGCAGTGCAGACAGTATACATACATACAGGAAGCCTCGCGCCATGTGGTAGTGTTCACCTGGGTGGTGGTTGTGCTTGAATCAAATCTTGGTCTCTGACCTTCTTCTCCAGAGACTGTGTTACCAGAATCTCCAGTGTGGTCAAAGAGCGGTAGGTACTGAATAAACGAGGGATGGATGCATAAATATTGGTTGATTGATCTATTTTTTTATTTTGTATATGTGTTTGTATGTGTACATGTGCATATGTATGCAGGCATGTTGAGGTCAGAGGTCAGCCTTGGGTGTTGTTCCTAAGTTGACATCCATCTTGTTTTTTGAAGACAGGATCTTTTTTGCTGGGACCTGAAGTTTGCCAGTTAGCCTAGGCTGGCTAGCTGCGAGCTCTGAGATCTGCTTGTCTCTACCTTTCTAGTATTCAGATTTCAAGTACGTTTCCATGTCTGGCTTTTTACATGTGTCCTGAGGATTGATTCCAGGTCCTCATGCTTGTGTGAACAGCACTATATCCACTGAACCATCTCCTCAGTCCCCAAATGGTTGCTTTAGTTCATTGAATGGCCACATTAATTGTGTTGTTTATATTTAATATGTAAGTGTATTTCAAGTGCTTAGAATGTGATTAGCCACTGAGTAAGTGAAGGGTCCAGGGCTCTGATCTCCTGGGATGACTACCCAGGGTTTCTAGTCCAACTTCACTGTTTTCTGTGACTTTGGACAAGTTCTTTAACATTTTTGTCGTTTGTACAATAGGAATTCTGATAACACCAAACTTACAGGGTTATCATGAGGATAAAATTATTTGGACATGCAAAGTGCCTAACTCAAGGCCTCGTAACCATTTCCAATAATTGTGCAATTACTATTACATGATGAAAATTCTAATTATTTTTATTACGATTAAATAGTTATTGACCATTATGACTGAATCTCCCAAGAGTTTTGACTCCTAATCCCTCCCTTGCATCCTTTTCTGGTTCAACTTATACACTTGGGATTTATTCCACTCTTCGTGTGTGTCTGGCAGCTAATGAAATGGCAGTTCCTTCAAAGATAGCTATGTGGAAGGATGGAAGCAATTATTCATAGACTCGAAGGTCATGCTGTTCCAAAGACTAGATGGCTCTTCTTTCTCATCCAAAGTACCACAGTACTGTTGGCGTATAAACCAGAGTAACGGTCTGCAACTATGCTCTAAAAGGAGAAAGAAGTAGTTATTTGAGGTCTGACAGATGGCTCTGTGGGGGGTAAAGGTGCTTGTTAAGAAAGCCTGATGACCCAAGTTCAATTTCCAGAACCTATGGTGAGAAGGAGAACTGACTCCTGAAAGATGTCCTCTGCCCTCCCCAAACATGTGCTGTCTGTCTGCATGCACACACAGACACATACACTAATAATAATGATAATAGCAATAATAATGATATAAATAAATATTCAAAGCAAAAGATGGAGAGCAACACCTGATGTTCACCTGTGACTTCTATATCCATGCCAAAAAAGGAAAAAGAGAAAAGAAAAATACAATTATTGATCCAGGTGTGTACTCTGAAAGGTTCCCATGATATTCTCCCCATATTTTGTGTTTATTGGATGTTGGCTTCCAGACGTACTTTTCAGTCGATCCCCACAGCACGTGTTTTTATGTACAGAAAAACTATCAAGCCAAAGTGTAAAACAACAGAGACCGGTTGTGAGGCTTTCACTTTTAAAGAGTTTCCAAGCACCCTGCCCTTTTCCTAAAGGACTCTTTTCCCTTTTATGGATGAGCACCAGGCTCCAAGACAGTGTAAATAGAGCTTCCTGTTCTAGGGAAGTGCTGGCTCCTGCAGGAGCCCAGGGGTCCTTTGGGAAAAGTTGATAGGAACTATGAGCTGTATGTGACCTGAGACTCAGGAGCCAGCTGAGCCAAAAGGGAGGGAAACACATTTAACGGTCCCTTTGTGCAGACTTTGGTCCCAGAAGCACTTCTGGGAAAGTAAGTCTGATGCCATACACACAGTTCTTGCAAAGAATGGCAGGGAAGCTGACTGGGCTTGGGAACCCTTCCCAGATTAGGAGCTTGAATCTTGGACCTGACTTTTGGAGGAACCCAGAGGTGTCTGAAATTCCCACAGTTCAGAGATCCTGTGCTCCAAGAGAGGCTTTAACCATCAGAAGGAAGGCGAGGGGGTCGCTCAGTGGTAGAGCAGCAGCCTAACACGTGTGAAGCCCGGTATTGATTTCTGCTACCACAAACAGAAATAGCACAAAAACACTTCAAAGAAAACAAAATTGATTCTGCTTAGCTTGATTCCAGTTCAACGGCACATATATCTTTTTAGATTGCTTAGTGATTGTATACTCAGGATATGAAAATTCAGATATTTTCTTTTCTGTGGACTTTAATACTTCCCCATACTCTTAAATGATAATACTAAAAAGCCCTGTTCCTGTGGTTGGGTTGATGTGAATATTCTGATAATTTGAACTGCCATGCTTTACTGTGTTCCATAAACTCATCCAGGGTGATGAAAACAAAACCACTCCCAGAAAACAGTATAATTAATACTTTGGGACTTGGCTATAATCATATCATGGCAATTACGTCTTTCTGAAGACGTGCTTTGAACCCAAGGCTTACAGCCTGCTAAACACGCCTTCTACCACTGAGCTTCATGCTCAGCACCATAAATATGATTTTGATGATAACTAACATTTACTGAGCACTTTCTGTGTGACAAGCAATGAGTCATGCTAATAGCCTCAATCAGTAAAGTACTACTTGTGGGCCATTGAGATGGCTCGTCCAGAAGAGATGATTTTCACCTGGCTACCTGATTTTGACTCCTGAAATCCAGTTAAAGGTGGAAGGAAAGAACCAACTCCACAAAGTTGTCTTCTGACCTCCGCATGTGTGCTGTGGCACACACACACACACCTAAGTCACATGCACGTGTACACATTTCCTCCCGTGATAATAATAAAATTAATTGCTTGAACACAAACCAAGAAATTGTGTTGCTAATCCAATACACAGTATGTAGGTATACCACTGTACTGTTAAAGCAAGACTACTTACAAAGCTTAAACAAAAGCAAAAATTTCAAGTGTGGCATAAATATAAACAGAATTTCTTATATTTTATTTTCCTTTTTCATCCCACTCCTGGAGATTGAACTCAGGATCTTTTGCATGCCAAGCATGTGTTCAATCGCTGAGTCACACCCCAGCCCAGAAGTTCTATTCAGCAGGGGCGATGGCAGTCAGTGGTCTGCTACTGGAGTGTGGGGCCCTATATTGTAATCTACTCTGCAAACACTTTATAGATGGTTATCATTCCTATTTAAAGATGAGAAAACTGACGAAGGCAGTGGTGAAATCTTTGCCGGTAGATCTCCCATGAGCATTCAGGAAGCTGCCTTCAGGTTGATCTGTTCCCGTTTCTGCCCCTCCTAATGTTAGATGCAGGGACTTTAAAAGTGTGTCCAAGAGGCTGGAGAGATGGCTCAGCAGATGCTCTTGCAGAGGACCCAGGTTTGATTGCCAGCACCAACATGATGGCTAACAACCATCCTTAATTCTAGCTCCAGGGGATCCAATGCCCTCCTCTGACCTCCTTGAGCATTGCACGACATGGGTGCACTTACAAACACGAAAGCAATACACTCATACACATAAAAATACAAACAAACAAAGTATTAAAAAATAAAACTGTGTCCAGGGAGGGGAGAGGATGAAGCTAGAGGAGCAAGGCGGTGGGATGTGGCCAAAGTACACTATGTGCTCGTACGAAGATGTCTGTAGAACACTCAGTGTGTGCAATGAATATATGCCACAGAGATGTGTCTAAAGATGTTCTAGACCCCTCTATCATCTGAGGTCTTCACAAGGATTTGAATCAAATTTGTAGCTTTTTTCTCAGCTGACATAAGAACCTGAGCATGGCCTGAGGTCTCTTCTGAAGCTTCCTGTCTGAAGCCAGAAATGAGGCGCATGGGTTCAACTTATTGCTGCTAAAAGCAAACATAGAATAGTAACAGAATTAGGAAAATGGCTCCACTTACAGTACCACATTCTCGGTTATGACAAACCCTGTGAAACACTGCTAAAGTAAAATGTAAACTTCTAGAGAAATGAAAAGACACTGTTCCTGGATTGGGAGACACACCAACATTAAGATGAGCCTCTGCGGATTGCTCTACATTCCTGCCCAAATCCCAGGTGACCTCACAGACTGAGGGATGGTTAAAAAAACATTTATATGAAATGCTATCCTGCCTTATAAAGGAGAGTTGTCACCGTGCTACAACAGGGATGAAACTTGCGGATAGTGTACTAGTGAAATAAGTGTTCACAGAGCAAAGCATACATATAATTCCACTCACATTGTGCTTTCAAATATATTTTTTACAATTTTGCACATGTATACACTGAGTCTGGACACTCTCCCCTCTTTCTATCTTCTTTCATTCTTCACACTTCTCCCATTAAAACCTTTATTCTTTCCAGAAATGCCCCCCTATTTTGATATCTTTGGGGGGGGTTCTGGGACAGGGTCTCCCTGTAGCCCCAGCTGGCCTGGAACTCAGTATTTAAACCAGACTGTCCTCGATCTCACAGAGATTCGCCTGCCTCTGCACCACTGTGCAGGGCCTGTCTTTTTGTTTATTGATCCACTGAATTTAATTATAGCTGTTTAAAGATGGCGTGACTCTTACCCATGAACTTCCCATAGACCCTGAGTGAGGAATAGGGTCTCATGAGGCCCTCCCCAATGTATGAGGAAATGGCAATCAGCCCAGTCTTGAGCAGGTAGCCACAGTTGAGTGAGTTGATGAGTGCCATGGCCATTTCTGTCCAGAGATACTGTTTCACAGGAGTCCGCCCCAACTGGCTCTTACAGCCTTTCTGTCTCTTCTTCTACATCGTTCGCTGAGCCTTGGGGGAGGGAATGTGACACAGATGTCCTATTTAGGGCCACGGACTCCACAATCAATCTCCCCACTTCAACCAGTTGGATGTCCTTAAATTAACTACAAAAAAAAGCTCTAGTGAAGACTGAGAGCTGCACTAATCTCTGGGTGTAGTAAATATTTAGAAGGAAGCTTGATATCATGTCCATTTGGCAAAGCAACAGCGGTAAGTTTTCCCCCAGTACCTATGGCTCCCTAGCCACGTGTTCTTGACCAGATAGCCCTCCTGTAAGGCAGGCCTCCAGTCTACTCAGAGCGGTTGGTTGCCCCCTACTGCACTGCTGGGCATATCTTGCCATGCAGGTCGTATTTATAGCTCTTGGGTGGGTGCACATTTAGGGAAAGCTTTGATGCCTTGTCTACCCCAGCAGTCTGCATAGCCCCTTCTGGCACTCTGAAAGCCAAGCCGACAGGGTGAAAACCTCCACCCAGATACAGTTTGATTTCTCAATGTATGTAATCCAAGTGTGTGTTGTCTTTTGCAATAGAGTCTTATGATCTTGTTTCAGTGGGCAACCAAGAGCATTGGCAATATGCTGCAATATTTGGGGGGGTCTCTGGGACCTCCCTGACTCCCCTCACCAACAGCCCATAGGGTGGTAACCCACATTGTGCTTTCTTCAGGTTCATATAAATGTTACTGTATAAGACAGTATTTATACCTGGCTTCTTTTACCTAACACAGCTTTCTTGAGATTCATCTGTTATTTTGTGTATTAATCTTTCATTTTTACTGCCAACTAGTATATTTCTTTGAAAGAACATACACATTTCATTTGTTGATTCTAGAAAGCAGACATTTGGATCCATTCTATTTGGGGGCTACTATGAGTTAAGTTGCTGTAACTATTTGCATACAAGGCCAGTGGGAGTGTTTCTCATTTCTCTTGGACTGAATTACTGGGCTATGAATGTATGTATGTTTTTAAATTTTAAAGGAGCTGTTTCCCAAAGTGGCTGCTGTTCTGCTTTGTATTTCCATCAGGAATGTGTGAAGATTTGTTTCTCTACATCCTTGCTAACACGTGGCATGTCAGTCTAATTTTAGCCATTCCAGTAGGTGTATGGTTACCTGTTCCTTTAAAACCCCAAATAGATTGCTCTGAGTTCTGCCGTGGAGAATGCTGGATATGAAGAGGATGTAGGGCTGTCCTTGGCTTTCCTGTCGGGTGTGGCTATGCTCCTGGAATACACTGTACTGAGATTGGTTGAGGTGCATCAGGAGGGAGATATGAGGCTCCTCTGATCATGTTTCCTCCTGTTTTAAGAAAGAAAGAAAGAAAGAAAGAAGGAAAGAAAGAGAAAAGTAATGTGACCAGTAGTAAGATATGTCATTATGTAGAAGAAACACAGGAATATTTTTAATCTATAAAAGCATTGAGCACACACACACACACACACACACACACACACACACACATTCTAGTCCAGTCAATTCTTTGAATAACTAGATAAAGCTTGAAATCGTTTCTGGGCCTCAGCTATGTCATTTCTAAAGATAGGGCATTGAATATTATACTTTAGGGCTGGAGGAATGGCTTGGTGGTTAAGAGCACTGAGGCTGCTCTTACAGAAGACCTAGGTTGAAATCCCAGCTAACAACCATCTGTAACTCCAGTTCCAGGGGATCCGATGCTCCGTCCTCCATGGGACATAGAGGCACTTACATACACACAGGCAGTGTACACACATATATAAAATAAAAATCATAAATAAAATATTTTTAAAAAATCATACTTAAGCATCCTTATATATATATGTGTGTGTATATATATATATATATATGTATGTATATATATATATGTATGTATAATGTGTTTGAACCAGGTCATCAAAAGAGCAGTCCAGTCAGTGCTCTTAATCACTGAGTCATCTCTCCAGTCCCTTAAGTATCCTTTTAATACTATATAGAAAGTTCAAGAATATGCTGATGTGCTGATGTTGGGGGCTCCTGATAAAGCTCAGTTGGTAGAGTGCTTGCCTTGCATTCATGAGGCCTTGGGTTCAACTCCCAGGACTGTATAACTACGTATGGTGGCACATACCTGTAACCCCAGCACTCTTGGGAGGTTGAAGTAGGAGAATCAGAAATTCAAGGTCATCCGTGACTGCAGAGTGAATTTGAGGCCGGTCTGTGCTATATGAGATCCTGTCATGCCTGATGTCTCCAAGACCGGAAGATATTCTTTTCATGTCCAATAACATGAACATGTAGCTTGCATGTTGTTGGACCTGAAAACTGTTCATTTTAATCTTGGTCTTAATATGGTAGTCAAAAGATGTAGCTGATACCTTGCTAATGAGGTTAAAGCAGGGCACTTACATGAATCTCTTAAATCCTGTTACTTTGGAGCTAGTTTCTATTAGAGTTGTGTAAACTGTGGTGTTATATTACATTGTGACAAAAAGAGAATGCCTGAAGCAATGATTTTCTTATGAAAAGAAGGCAGGTATCTAAGAAGACAGGTTATATTTCACAACGGGAGAAAGCCTAGCACACAACCACCTTACAGAGTTTAGTAATTTGTTATCAATTAGACTATGGGATCTTAAGTACTAATTTGGTTTGGAAAATACAGTCATTTTTCGTTTTAAAATGTTATTTATATTGACTAGAACTCACTTGTTACTTGTGTTTGTATGTGTGTATGTGTGTGGGTGCATGTGCCTGAATGAGCCCTTGTAGAGTTCAGAAGAGGAAACATAGGGTGTCCTCTCATATTACTTTGCTTTGTTCTTTGAAGACAAGGGGTCTTGCTAAAACCGAATCTAAGCTGGTGGCCAGCAGGCCCCAGCAATCTTTCTGTTTCTGCTGGTCTCCGACAGGGATTACAAGTGTGCATAGCCATAGCTGCTTCTTAAATGTGGGTTCTGGGGATTTGAAATCAAATCCTCATGCTTACATAGCAAGAACTTTTACTCGTTGAGCCATCTCTCAAGCCTGTGGGATTTGTTATTTTAAGTGAATAAATAGTTATTTTTGTAAGTGTTCTGCTTTAATTTCTAACATGGTTACTATGAATAGTTGTGACCCGCATGAGAAAAGCTTTGGGGTTCTCAATCATTTTTAAAATGTACAGTGTTCTCAAGACGAAGAAGGCATCTGCCCCACCTAGACTTCCTCAGGTTCTGCACTGCTCTTCTATGGTCACACGTCTGTCTGTCCTCTACTTTCTGAAGGTTTTTGTGGTAAGATTACCTACAAATTCCAGATTTCAAAACCTGACTCCCACCCCCTTCTGTAGCTTATTTGGCCATCCTTAAGCCTCCAACGTTGTTGTCCACTCCCTTCCTGAAAATCTTTGCTGTCAAGACACCAAGCCTTTCAAGTGCCTCTTCTGACCTTCATGCCTTTCCTGTCCTCTGCTTGCTACTTACCCTGCAAGGCTCCAAACTACGTGCTCTTCTCTTACCTTTTACATGTCCCCTGGGCTACCTCCCTCAAATCATAGCTTCAGCTGCGAGTGCTGCTCTGTGATTTCCAAGTCTGGCTCTCTTTCCTGTTTAATGCTGCCATTTCCCAGGGCATACCGATATCCAGTAACATCCCAGAGAAAGTGCCCAGTGAGCACACAGACTTTCCCTTCCTCTATTACTCTGACTTCCACGCATGTTTTGGGTGGTGATGTTGTTAATCATTTATTTGGAAGCATAAGACAATAGCCTTTAAAAATAAGCTTGTGAGGTTTTCTTTTCCAGTGCCCCTCCTTCCAATGTGTCTCTGAATCCAAGTGCAGCTTCCAAACATCTCTCATGTTTGTTTCTGGCTTTTCCGCCTTGTATTTATGCTCTTGTTATCCTTTTCCTGGACTACTGATCAGCCTACCTCCAATTTTCCTTCTAATTGCTTGTCAGAGTTTCCTTTCAAGTCCGTTCAATTGTCCACTGCACGTCGGGTGTTTATAACTCTTCCAGTCTCTCTCCCCACCTGCAGGATAATATCCAGGCTTCGTGAGTGTTCAAAAGGCACTGGAGCCCTTCGTTATTGCTCTGCTGGGCTTTCTAGCTGTGTCTTCTACCACCTCCAATCACACTGTTTGCGACATGTCCTTCAGTGTGGTGTGCCTTCACTACTGAGGCTTCCGAGTGTCTGTGCACCCACTGTCAAAGGAGTCACTCTGTGGGTGTCTTCTTGCTCCTTGTTTCTTCCATGTCTCTTGTTGACCGTCTCTCTTTGGACATGGCTACCTTCTCAGCAGAATGGCTACCTTTTATGTTTGCTTTTTTTTCCCTTTAAATTCCAGAATCAGTTCACATCAGTCCTCATCATATCTCACTGTACTGCAGTTACTTGTTTGTGTCTTTAATTCCCCTCTGCACTCTTGAGTGGAGGGCTCTCTCCTTGTGGACTACTTGGGCCATGCCCTCTGATACCTGTGCAAATTGAATAGCAAGCTTCTTTACTCTCTCTGAGCCAGCTACGCCCTCCTCCCTTCCCCCGCCCTGCTCAGGCATGAATAAGGATGGCTTCATAACAGAGAAAAGTAATTATCAAGTAAAGACGTTGGTGATGCAGATGAAGTTTCCTGTTCACAGAAGGACTGAGATTGTTTCTTGTATTCTTGCCATTTGCTCCCGTTCATAGATGAGCAATGTGGACAAAGATTTGGAGGGGAAAAAAGAACAGATGCTGGGGTGAAGAATTATGGGGAAGAAAGGGAGAATCAGGTGAGGGAACTGGAAAGAAAGCATCGAAAGAGGTGTGGGAGATAGAAAAAGAAACAAGATTGTGGGAAAGAATGTGCAGAAACAATACTAAAGAATAGTCCCTTTGCTGCCAATAAGGAGCTCCAGGGAAAAAGAAATACAGGAATCAGAGGAAACTCTGGCAGGATGCAGCTTCGCAATTCTTTTTAGATTTCAAGCTCAGGCAGGGTCCCTGACATCTCCTCTAACATGTATGCCCAATGTGCATGTCCATGTACACCTTCCCTGAAAAGAGCTTGAGGGTCAAAAAGCCAGGGCCTCATATTCGAAGAGGAAGCTGTCTTTTCAGGGGGCAGGCACCATCTTCGAAACAAATAGCTGCTACCCCAGTTGTGATGAAACCACTCTAGCGCTGACAGGTTTGGTTTAAGGAGTTGATGAGATGCTCATAGAACCCAGTTGTCATAGTCCATTCACATCGTCTGGTACATTTATAAAGGGTTTTAGCAACTCTGCAACAGATTCTAATATTCTTTCATTTCAAAGACACACACAAAAAACTCTTCTCCAAACCACATATGAAAGATCAAGTCTTCTGGATGAGATAGTACATGCCTGGGATCCCAGTACTGAGAGGACAGAGAAAGACTTAGAGTTTGAGGTCAATCTGGGCTACATAGAAAGAGCCTGTCTCAAAAGAGAGAATCCAGAATATACTTGGTAATATCTTCAGACAAAGAATGGCAAAGCTATACATTTAAACATAATTCTAAATTTTGCAGCAGAAGGCTGGCAAGTTGACTTAACAGGTAAAGGCACTTGCCACTAAGCCTGGCCACCTGAGTTCAATCCCCAGAACCCATGTGGTAGAAGGAGAGAACCAGTTTCCTCAAGTCCTCTGACCTCCACATGCACAGACACACGAGCACACACACATCCACACCCCTAACTACCCCCACCCATGTGATGTAAAAAACATTTTTTTTATTTAAAAAGCTGCGTCAGGGAGCTGGAAAGATGGATCAGCAGTTAAGAGCACTAGATGCTCTTGCAGAGGATCCTGGTTTGATTCCCAGCCCCTATGTGGCAACTTCTCTCATCTGTAATAATGCCAGTTCTCAGAGATCCACCACCCTCTTCTGACCTCTGAGGGAATTGTGGGACAGAGGCATACTTATACACACGCAGGCAATACACTCATACACACAAAATAAAAAACTAATAAACAAAATATTTTTAAAAGTTGCAGCAGAGTATAACTTACAACTTCTTCATTTTTGTGCTAGCTCTTTTCTAGAATTGGAACTTTAATTTGCTTAATAACAAGTTGAATATTAGATGAAACGGACCCAAAAGTTGAGAAGATTGTTGTGTGATAACACATAATCATAAGCTTTCTTATTGAACCTACATACCATACCTGCCTCCTGTTGGATAATAACCCCACATCTTATTATTTTAAAGTAAAAAGAATAGAGAAAAGCTAAGTATTTTGTAAAGACATAAACTATAATAGTCCATGTTGGGCATAATGCAGGGTGGGCCCAGCTAGGCCACCTGCCAGGAGAAATGAAGGAATGGCTCTCGTGGGTGTGGTGGCCTGTTCGGGTGCCAATATGTTGGGGATCCCAGCACTCAGGACCAGCCTGAGGGGGACCAAAGGATCTTCACTGTGGGGGAGGGGTGAATAGGCACAGAGTCAAAACACTGACTCTGGGAGTTGAGCGGAAAGCCAGCAGTGGTGGTCTGCTGCAAACTCATTTATTCAAGAAAGAGCAGAGAGTCTTAAAGATCTTATTAGCCAATAGCCTTCTGGGGTGGGGACCTGACTACAGCCAACTGCAGTTTGTTCCCAGGTGGATCAGGTTCCCTCCAGGTGCTGGGCAGAAACTGGCTTCACAACCAACTGGTATGGAGCACCACACCCAGGAGAGCCATTCCTTCATTCCTCCAGGCAGGTGGCTTAGCCAGGCCCACCCTGCATTATGCCCAACAGTTCTTGGTTCAAAGTATTCTCCTATCTGTTTTTAAGGTCTGTAGGAAAATTCTCAAGTCTGAATTACTAGTTTCTTTCTCCATTTCTAGCCTTCCACAAATGTCAAACTATTCACTGAGCATTTGGAAACAAGAAGTCCCTATCACCCAAATAAGATTTTGTCATTTCTGTCCAACAGTTGTCCATGGATGGATCTGTGGGCAGGAAATAGAGGCAGAAACATTTCTGTCAGATGTAATGTTTGGTTTACCTCTTTTTTTTTTTTTTCTGCCACCTGTTTTCTTTAATGCTCTGTCCAAATCTCTCACATTTTGAGCCACAGACTCAGAGAGTATGCAGCCTGAACAGGAAGGAGATAACTGGGCTGGCTCCTGTATGTGGCCCAAGATATCTAAGGGCCAGAAAGAGGTCCTCAGCTCACCCAGAGAAGAGTCCAGGCGGGAACTCAGTTTCCTGGCTCCAGCCCCTGTCACATCCCACCGTGTCCCTGCCTCTGTGCTTCTCTGTCTGCTGAGAAGGCCTCCCGAAGGGCATTCTCCAAAACCTGGCCCATGTGCTCAGACTGGTGAGCCAATCTGCTTCAAGAGAAATGGTGTTGGTTGCCATGGTAGACGGAACCACTCAGATATTCCCTATATATTTACAAGTAATGAAAGAGAGAGAGGGTAGACCAAGGATAAGACAGTTTGGCCTGGAAACAATTTCACTTCACAGTGAAGAGCAAACACTGGGCCTTATACTGACTGGCTTCCTCTTCTAGCTGAGACTTAGACTGACAATTGTGTGACTTAGGGTAGTGGTTTGACCTCTCTGGCCTTTATTATTGGTTGCTATGACTATTAAGTGAGCTAGAGCATTTATATCTAGCCTTGGCACACAGGAAGCATACATGAGTTAGTTATTCCAGAAAGATCCCTAGACAATTTGGTGGCATCTGATCTGTCTAATAGAGTTACTGACAGAGTCTGCAAAGATAGTCTTTTGATCAGCTCTTTCATAAGGCTTCACTCCTGTAAGATCCTAGCCAGGTCACAGGTCACTTAGGCACCATCAAATTGAAGTTTTCAGTATGACTTTAAGAGGTCCACAGAGAAGATGCTTTAAAAAAAAAAAAAAAAAAAAAAAAAAAATATATATATATATATATATATATATGACAGTAAGAAGTCAGCTCACCCAACCTACCCAGAATTTCTCAAGAGCAAGACACTTCTCTTCTAAAAAGTCAGGGAAGGGGCGACCTCATTCCCATTAGTATTCTAGCCTCCATTAATTGAATTCAAAGACATTCCAAACTTCAAACCATTTTGAGAGAAAAGGACTCCAAGGTCAAGGAGACGGCTACCCAAATTATCCAAAGATCTTCCCTTTATCTCTATCTCCAAAGACATTTCAGGTTTATTAGATGGTTTGTTTACTAATGTCGGCCATTTGTAACAAACCCTGGGTGTGTGCCTCTTGCCGAAGCATGGAAATCAACAAGGCTATACATAGAACAGAGTGATTTGCTCAGCAGCCAACAGGTCCCCACAGATATCGATATACAGATCCTGCCAAGGAAAGGAAGCATTGTGTTTCCTTATTTTTCCAGCATTGTAGGCATGTGAGTTAACGCACATCCTCTATGCAGCTAGTTGGCTATTCAAATAAATACTGACAAACCTTAATACTCCTTACACGGACTTGGTTTGTAAAATTCCATTATTAGTGAGAATAGAGCTCTTTTCTCAACTATTAGTATTACATGTGTTATCATAGATGTTATTTAGAACACTTAAGAGTAATCATGTATTTAAACTCAAAATAAATAAGAAAACTAAAGTGCTATTTATGTATACTTTGAAAAACTATACATACAACGTGAATTCAGTTGAAGTGTTCAAAAACACAGATTAGCAGGCATTTGTGCAACGTTAATGGCTTTCTCATATTTCCTTAATGATGTTATAATTGCCTATGGAAGTACAGAAAGCCACTTCCCATCTTCCCAACACAAACATGTCACCTCCTGTTTTTCATTTCCTTACACTGCCATTTAGCACCTCTTGCTTGTTTTTTGGGCAGTCTTCGGACCTAAAGTCACAGTTGTTTTTTAAGTTTCTGTATTAAGGACTATCTCATAAATCCTAGGCTGATTCGTTTGTGTAGAAGGAAAACAAAGCGAGTTGACTCTGGCACTCTGGGATGAGTCTCAGCTGTGCTGGCTGCAGTGTGTGAGTTGGCTCTTCTGATTCCCTCTTAAGACCCTCTTCCCAATGGATCTATGCAGAGTAGGGAAGGTTTCTCTGCCAACCAGGCACCGGCTTCTCAACTGCGCCGATAGCCTCTCCTGCTTCTACATGCAAATCTGCAAGGAGAAAACAGGGCTTTCTTTGTAGGAGAGCTTTAGAGGGCAGCTCACTGTTTTGGCATTCTTGCTCAGAAGAGCCCTTTATTGCAGTGATATTCAGAAGTCTATTAACACATTTTCTGGTTCTTCAAGCTAGTAGAATTAGTAAGCAGGTGGCGTTTCTGGAATCTCAGATGTAATTGTTGGGAACTGTGTGTAAATGTTGTCCCTTGTCTCCTGGAAGAGGCAGAATCCTTTCTGACTGGTCCCAGTTCCCATGAAATGTACCCACTACAATAGTTATTTATCCAATTACACTGGAAAATAGATTTCAGATACCATTATGATTTAACCAATTAATTTATTCTCATGGTCTCCTAAAGCATTTTGATTCTATCTCATTATATCCTTCTACAAGGAACGTCTGTGCTTCACCGTGAGCAAACCCCTTTCTGACTCCTGTGATAATTCCAAGTTGGACAGGCCAAGGGGTCCCATGGATATCATAGTTCAGCACTAGTGCCGCCTGTCGTTTGTGTAGACAGCCTTAGTCCCCTGTGACTTACAAGCTCTTAAGAGGACTGGAAGTAGGTCTTCTTCACCATTCCATCTCGACTTAGTAGAGTTCCTTCTGCAATGAACATGTGCCTGGTGACAGGACACGTGTTCTGGTCCCTTTCTGAGCTTCAGACTAGGAACTCCAGCTACCTTCTCACTGACAGCTCTTGGATCTCACACAGGTACAGGCTGAGCATCCATGACCAGAAAACCCTAAATCTAAAATGTTCCACACTCAAAACTTATCAAGCACCGGCAAGAGGTCACAAGTGGAAAATCCACATATGATCTCCTGTGGAGTGTTGTGGTTAAGGTGCAGGTGCACCAAAAACACTAAATAAAATTACACCCTATATACATATGGTGTGTGTGTGTGTATATATATATATATATGTGTGTATATATATATATATATATATATATATATATGAATTTTGTGATTAAACTGATTCTCATAACAGAAACATCTTACTGTATATATGCCAATATTTCTAAATCTGGAGTCTTGAACACTTCTGGTCCCAAGCATTTCAGGTAAGGGACACTTGGCATGTGTGCTGGTTCAAATGAGAAGTGTCCCCCATAGGCTCATGTATTTGAACCCCATCTTTTGTTGGTGGTACTGTGTGGGCAGATTACAGAATCTGTAGGAGGAGGAAGTATGTCACTGGAGGCGGGCTTTGAGCGTTACAGCTTTGCCCACTCCCAGTGTGCTCTCCACTTCGTATTTGAAGTTGAACTCTGATCTCTCAGTTTCTTGTCTGGTGGTGATGCCATGCCAATGGACTCTCTTTTTGGAGCCATAAGCCAAGATGAACTCTTTCTTCTCCAAGGTGCCTTTCATCAGAGTATTTTACCACAGCAACAAAACATAACTAATTCAATATGTAAATTTAAAACCACCAGGTTCCCTCTCATCTCAGCACTAGTCCTGCTTTCAGGGTGCTAGCAAATGGGTCTCTATTTGATTGCCCAAGATCTGAAACTTGGGTCATACACAGCCCCATACTGAGGCCTCCTCCTCACACAGTTTCTTCCTTTAACAATAGTCTAAATCCTGACATCCCACCACTACATTTACCCAGTGTTCTTTATTTGTCCTGATTCTACTTAATTAAGCAATAAGGTTATCTCAGTTAGCCTAAGAACTTCTTCACCAGTGCCCAAGATCGCAGAGCTGCCTGCTGCCCAGCGTCTCTCTCTCTTGCGCATCCCAGTGGCCACCCGACTGTAGCACCTGTCATCCGTGGGGTCAGCCTGCCTACTTTAGCTTTGAGACCTGCCATCCTCTGCATCCCTCTAGTTTGGCTAGTGCTGGGAGAGGAGGAAATGTAATCCCTCTCGCACAATGATTGACTCAGCCTTCGCTGTAAGCTACATCACTCTATGAAACATCAGTCATGGAAAAAACTGGCCAGGAACAGCTCCTTCTACTGGTTTGTAAGTTAGTGGAAACAAAGCTCGTGGACTGGCACAGAGGAGATGGACCAGAAACTCTTACATGTCAGAGCACTTGGATTCAGGCTTGCAAAAAACAGTTCTCTAGTCTTCTCAGATATCCAAGAACTTTGGTGTACAGATTAATTTAAGGTGTTATTTTTAAACTTGCATACAAATTTGACTATCTATGGCAGCATAAGAGCTTTGGTGATCAGGGCTCTCCCAGGTTTTCAAAGACTTTATACTTTCTCTTACTTCTGGGCTAGAATGTTGCTCTAATTGCCTCCTTTTCTGGAATTCCTTTCCTCTTTTGCTTGAATAACTGTGATTCATTTTTCAAGAACCAGAAAAGGTTTCACTACATCTGAGCAGCATGCCTTGACTGCTCATGACCCTTTAATAGCACTTACATGTTACACACTAGCTGTCTGTTTGCTTGCGTGGTCTTCCCACCTTTCACTATTACAGCTCCAGAACCACAGATATTGATTCTCATGTCTAAATGAGCGGCTGATGGCTCAGAAATAGAAGCTAAGTGATTGTCATATTTAATTTAAAATATGATTTGTGTATTTGGAAGGATCACTCACTCCTTTTGGGTAAATCATAGCCAAACCTGGAGACCAGTGTAGTCGACCAGTGTAGTCAATAAGGCTGAATAGCACCTTATAAATTACAGAAGGTAAGTCTGAGGATGGAGAAGAATAGTAAATTTGAGTATTTGAAAGTTATAAACCTTAAATATCGAGTAAATGTAGGGTAGAGAGAAATTGAGGTGAGTCAGGGTTTCTGAAGGCAGGAAAACATAGGAAGAAGAGTTTTTGTTTTGTTTTGAAATTTTGGGGGCGTATTTTTGAGACAGGGTCTCCCTGTAGCCCCAGCTGGTCTGGAACTAGTTTTGTAGACCAGGCTAGCCTGGATCTCACAGGGAACCACCTGCCTCTGCCTCCTGAGTGTTGGGATTAAAGGCTTGCCTCACCATGCCCAGCTCTGGAAGAAGTGTTTTGAACTTAAGAAAACTGTTGGGGGTCCCTACACTCGGGGCCAGCCTGAGGGGGACCAAAGGGTCTCCGACGTGGCGGGGTGAGTAGGAGGGAATCAAGACACCGACTCTGGGAGTCGAATGGAAAGCCAGCAGTGGTAATCTACTACAAACTCATTTATTCAAGAAAGAGCAGAGAGTCTTATAGGTCTTGTTAGCCAATAGCCTTCTGGGGTGGGGACCTGACTACAGCCAACTGCAGTTTGTTCCCAGGTGGATCAGGTTCCCTCCAGGTGCTGGGCAGAAACTGGCTTCACAACCAACTGGTATGGAGCACCACACCCAGGAGAGCCATTCCTCCATTCCTCCTGGCAGGTGGCCTAGCTAGGCCCACCCTGCATTATGCCCAACATATCCCCCTTTTTGTTTTTATTAATTGTTTTGATTTTTAGCCCAAAGAGGAAACTGGCTACTTTTCTTTGGGGTCTTTTTACCCTCATCTGCCTAACCAAATTCTATCTCCTATTCTTACCACATCACCCTCTGAAGAGGTTGCCCCAATTGCCAATAGGAAATCGGGGCAATGATTGCTCTAGCTTCTTCATAAGCTGAAAGGGGACGTAGATTGTGGCAATTGGAGTACCCCGTCAGTGAGTCTATCTAAAAGACCCCTGAATTGCATAACTATTAACTGTAAGGGGAAAAGAAAGTCCTTAACTGGTGCCTGGGAGATGTGAAAAATAAAGGCAAGAGCAGTCCGCATTATACATTCTAGATAGGAAACCAGAAAAGTCAGAACACCCTGCATTATGCCCAAAAGAAAATCAGTTTAAAAGTTTTTAAATTGGGACATAATTTATACACACTATAGTAGTCACCATTTAAAAGATGCAATTCAGTGGTTTAAAGTGCAGTCATAAGGGTTTCTAACCACCACAATCATCTAATTACAGAATCTCTCAAAAACCAAACCCTTTGTCAGGCACTCTCATGTCCCATCCCCAGCCTCTGGCAATGATGAATCTACTTTCCATCTGCAAAGATTTGCCTTTTCTGGCCAGTCCATGAAACCATAAACCTCCGCTGCGGCCACGTGTGTCTGCGCAGTCTCACTTGCCATGCCCTTCATGTCATTCATGATTGAATTATTCCCATTGCATGGTGATATCACGATTTGCTAAGCTGTTAACTAGTTGATGGGCACTTCAGTTGTTACCTCTCGTTGACTCTTGTGAACAGTACTTCTACAGACACGGTGTACAGTTTTCATGTAGATGCACATTTTCAGTTCTCTGATTTTGTACCTAAGGGTGGAATTCCTGGGTGTGTGAAATCTCTCTATTTTACTTTAGGAAGAACCTCCAGACTTCTTTCCAAATTAGTGAGCCATTTATGAAGGCACCAGCAGCCTCAGTCACTCTTGGTGTGATCTGCTGTTTTGATTCGCCCTAGCAATTCTAGTGAACGTGAATGGGTATCTACTTTATTGGGTTTTGATTTGCATTTCCCTGGTGAGTTATAATGCTGAACATTCTTTCATGTGTTTTGGACCACTTGTATATTTTCTTTTCTTGGAGAAACATGTTGAGAGAGAGAGAGAGAGAGGAGAGAGAGAGAGAGAGACTATGTATGTGCATGTGCGCATGAGGGTGCCCATGAAGACCAGAGGTCAACACTGAGTGTAATCTTTTCTCACGCTCCACCTTCGTTTTTGAGACAGGCTCTCTCACTGACTCTGGGGTCCACTAACTTGGTTAGGTTGGCCGGCCACTGAGCTCCAGGGATCCTCCTGTCTCTGCCTCCCCAGCACATGGAATGGACACAGGTGCTGCCATGCCTGGATTTTATGTGTGTACCAGAGATCCAAGCCAAGGGCCTCATGTTTATGCAGCAAATTCTTTATCAATGCAGTCACCTCCCCAACACTCCCCACCCCTCTTTTCTTAAGCAAAATTTTATTCTGAAAATAAAAGTATAGCAAAGAAAAAAAAAAAAACAAGAAAGAATGTAACAGGAATTGCTTTAACTTTGTTTGGAAAAATATACACTTTTTATCATTTAGCTGTATTTGAATTATTCACATAGTTTTTCTGAGGAAAGGTTATAATCATAGATTGGGCTCTGTCTAATATTTTGATTGCTTTTATTTTCAAATATAAAAGCATCTTTTCTATTTGGATTGTTTTCATTAAGTAGAAACATTCTTTTAAAAATTGGTTTTAATTTATTCTTATGTGTATGAGTGTTTTGCCTGAATTTTTGTAAGTGTACCACATGCCTACAGTACCTGAGGAGGTCAGAAGAGGATGTTGGATTCCTTAGAACTGGAGTTACTGAGAGTTGTTAGCTTCCCTGTGGGTGCTGGGAACTAAACACAGGTCCTCTGTAAGAGCAGGCGGTGCTCTTAACTGCTGAGACATCTCTCAGGACCCATGAAAACAAGTTTGAACATCCTTGTGTCTATGTTTAAATGGATTATTTGTGGGTCTGTTTTGAGTCACATAGATGATTTGTAAATATTTTCTCTGACTCTGGGTTATTATTTTGCTTTCTTTATAGTGTCCTTTAGTGCGCAAAAATTTTTGTTTGAAAAATTTGATGAAATCTAATTTGTCTGCTTATCTTTTGTTCTTGTGCTTTCAATTTCACATTTTTAAGAGACAATAGCCTAATTCAGGTCTACAGAGACTTAAGGCTATATGTTTTGTAACGTAATTCTGACTTTAAGGTTGATGATCTCTTCTGGGTTAACTTATATTATTGTGAGAAATATGGACATTGAGGGCCATTTTGTTGAGAAAAATTGTTTTTCCCCTATTGAATTGTCTCAGCACACTTGTCTAAATTCAACTTATATTTCTCTATTTACTTCACTTAATTATATATTAAAACAGATGTCAGTATCACACAGTCCTCGTTTACATAGCTGTTTAGTAAGTTTGGCAGTTTTGAAACTCAGAAGTGTAAGTCTTCCAACTTTGTTCATTTTTTCAAAGTTGATTTGACTTCTCTAGTTCTCATAAATTTCCTTATGAACTTTAGGTTCAGCTTGTAAACCTATGAATAAATTAACTGGACTCTTAAAAGGTTGTCTTAGCTTTTTTTTATATACTGAGATAAAATACTCTGACAAAAGCATTTAAGGAGAAAGGGAGCTCATAGCTCAAGATACAATCCATCATGGCAGAGAAGTCAAGGCGATAGGAACCTGAAGCTGCTGGTCACATCACATCCACAATCAGGAAGAAGGGAGGCTGAGTGCTTACACATTAGTGCTCTGCTCATTTTCTCCATTTTATACAGTCCAGAATGGTCTTGCCCACAAATAACATGGGTCTTCACGTGTCAATTAACACAGTGGAGATGATCCCCCATAGCATGCCCAGGGGCCCATCTAGATTCTGTTGAGTTGACAGTTAACGGCAACCATTGCAGAGGGTTTGTGTTGAATGTACAGAACTGTTTGGGGTGTATTTCCATCTCACAATGTTAAGTATTTTGGTTCAAGGACCTGGAGTATCTTTTCATTTGTTTGACTGATCTCATGCAATGTGCTTCGTAGTTTCATTGCCCTTGCCCTTCTTGTTAATTTATAAATGTCTCGTTATTACTAATATTGTAATATTATAAGTGGAAGTTTTTGTGATTTATTTTCAGAATCATTCACTGTTGTTGTATAGAAATACAATTGATTTTTAAATTATGATCTTATATTCTGAAGTTTTCTAAACTCATTTATTATCTGATAAGTTTTGGGATGTACTAATTCTGTTTTTGAAGTATTAAATATTAGGTATCTAATGTGTCATTGGACAAAGCCCTGGAACAGGCTTGAGATGTCTTATAGCTTTCAGTCTTTTAAAATATCTAAAATCCCATTTTTGTCTAAGGGAATGAGAAACTGAAAATGCAGTCTTAGATTTGTTTCTGAGGCCAGCTAAAATGCTTAGTTCCATTAATGGCATGTAGATAAAGGACAGGAATTTGGAAGTTTCTATCTTCATTTCCTCTGGATTTTTTTGTAGCTGACATTCCTTCTGCTCTGGCAGAGTAAGTTCACAGCTGCACATCTGCCATGTGGCTTGCTGTCAGTGATAGGGATGCTCCAAAGTCAACAGGTGCTTTCTGATGTCAGAGGTCTTTCTTGTTTCCTTTGGATGCATTCCATTGCTGGATAAGGCCGTGTTTGCCTGAAATGACTTATCTCCTTGTGGGATCAGCTGGCTACAAGATGCTGAGTTCCTTCTGCCAAGGAAGTCTCACTGACAACACAATTCTTCGCACTTTGAGGCCTGTGTTCCAAGTAGTTCGTGTTGTATGATGTACACTGTGTCGGTGTCTGCATGGAAACCAATCAAAACATTTTGATTTAAAGCTTTGGGTTCCAGCAACAGCTGAGAATTGTTTTTGTAGGAAGTACTTACAAAACACTGACACTTCTTTTCTTGATTTCTTACTAAGTTCCTGGTAAGGTAATCTGCCAAGAATTTTAGTTTTGAATGTATGTTACTGGCATTGGTTCTCTAATAGAAAGCATGATGCTTAGCCTCTTCACGTTAGAAAGAGGCATCTCGATGGTCAATCTATTTACGACTTCTATTAGCCAGTCATATTGAAAGAGTTTTTAGATCTACCAGAAAATAAATTATTAAAAGAATTATATTTATGAGAGCCGTGTAATCCCTGCAATAATTTCATTTGTCCAACTGCCAAATTATCTAAAAATATGTTGCGTTTTCTTTAAATGAATCTCAATTGCTCAAAATTCCCATTAAATTTTATTTATTTATTCATTTATTTACTTATATGTATATGAGTGTGTTAAGGGTCCCTTTGCCGGGGGCCAGCCCGAGGGGAGGAGGTGAGCAGGCGCAGAATCAAAACACAGACTCCAGGAGCTGAGTGAGAGGCATGCAGATAGGTGAGCCGCTGCAAACTCAGATTATTCAAGGAAGTGCAAGGGGTCTTATAGGTCTGGTTAGTCATTCACCTTATGGGGTGGGCTCCTGACTGAGCCAATAGTAGTCTGTCCCCAAGTAAATCATCTCAGTGCAGTTCTTTCCAGATGCTGGGCAGAAGCTGGCCTCACGACTAGCCAAAGAGGGTGTCAGATTCCCTGGAGCTGGGGTTATGGGTGGCTGTTAGCCACTATGGGGGTGCTGGTAACTGAACTGGGGACCTCTGTAAATGTAGTCAGTGCTCTTAACTGCTGAGCTATCTCTCCAGCCTCATAATTTTTTTCTCTGATCTTTCTTTTTGTTGTTTGCTGATTTGGTTGGGTTTTTTGTTTGGTTTGGGTTGGGTTTTAGGTTTTTTGTTTGTTCTTTTGAGAGACAGGGCCTTACTGTGTAGCTCCAAGTGGCCTGGAACTCACTATATAGACCAGGCTGGCCTCCATTTCAGAGCTCTGACTGCCTTTGCCTCTTGAGTATTAAAATTAAAGGCATGTGCTACAAGCCTGGTTTTAAATTCTTAGTTTTTATTTTGGGGTGTGCTCAGTTATCTTGTTCAGGGCTATCCCCATCTAGGCTGGTTGGAACAGCTTATAGCAACAGCCCAGCACTGACTGCCAGGTCCCAGCTGTCCCCTGACTCCTGGTTATGTAGGTGGAATCTTCCTAGACGGCAGCATCCATCTCTCCCAGTGACTTTCCAGATTCTCTGCATCCCTAAGGTAGGAGAAGGTGAGCTCCACCCCAACGAACAGAATCCTCTCTTTTAAGAGGTAGAGCTTACCTCTTTAAGAGGTAGACACTCTGACCAGTGTCTCCTCTCCAAGGAGCATTAGACTGGCCACCTCATCTGTCCTCCTCCCAGCCCTCTGCTTCTGGCAACTACTACACTTCTGTGTCTTTGAACAGGTCCTGGCCTTGCCATCTCTTAATATCCCCAGCTGTCTCCATGGGAACCAAAATGCCCCCAATTAAACCTTCCGGACACTTAGACATCACTCTTTGCTACCAAGCTGAAAAAAGAGTCTCATAGCAGAAGTCTTATCACCAGGCAGACTAATTAGAGCTGGGTTAGGCTGGCCACTGATCTCAGTGCTTCCCCAAAGAAAATACCTGGCACAGAGATTTCATCCTTGGGGTGCAAACTGGAGGTGCTCACATTCCACGACTGCTCCTAGGGGTAAGGTCCCAGAGAGAGCAAAGTCTTTACTACGGAAAGAGCAAACACCATGAACATCACCATGGGGTCGGGGGTGAAGGAACAAGATTCTTTCACTGTGATGTGCCTCCAGGCCCAGGATGGCTGTCTTCAGAGCTGTCCTGTGTTTTGGCTTCAGCCACAGCTGGGACAAGCTCCTCTGATAAAGCCAGGCAGTAAGAAAACCAGGCCACACCTCAGGTCAATCTGCAGAGGCCTGACAGGAGTTACTGCTCTTTGAGCGCAGTTCCTCGTCCCAAAGCCACCTTTTCTTCCTTTCTTCTGTACTCTTCATCCACCAGGCTTGTCATGTTTTATCTTCTACAACTCCTGGCTTGCTTTGTCTATTCAGAAAACAAGGAAAGGCTGCAGGGAACTGCAGAGCTAGATTTCCCAGCTCAGAGCCACTGATACTTAAAGAAGGGGTTTCAACTTCCATCATCTTAAAATGTATCCTGAACGTATTTATTTTTAAACTCTTTAAAATACATTTTACTTATTCTTTGAGATTTTCATACATGCATATAAGGTATTTTCATCTTATTCCCGTCCCATTCCCTCTTCCCTCTTCCCTCCTAAGCCTTCCCAGCCTGGAAAAGTCTATCCAGCCTCAGGGCTGTCATGGATGGAACGAAGGAAGCTGGAAAGAATCAAAAAAGGACGGGAGAACGTGAAAACGTGCTCTCAGCCAACCTCTCTGCGTGTCCCGGCACGTGTGCTGGCCCTGTCCATGTGGACTCATCCTCTCCGGTCCTGGGTCAGCCCTTGTGAACCGCACACCCTCCGAAGGTTGGGTTAGATGTTTGGTTTGCTATCTGCCAAGGAACAGATTAATGTTGGGGCTTGCACTGTGCATTGGAAGTACCAGTGCTGCTGTTGCAAGGTCTTCCTAGGGTCGAAGGGCTTAGTATCCGTTGAATCTCACAGTGACCCCAGGATGCGGTGCACGCATTATTACTTTAAAGATGGGAAGCTAGGAGTGATCTATGCAGGGCCACATAATGGCACTCTACAGGTGTCACACCTTATACCTTCATTAGCCACATAATGACACTCGTCCTTTCATGCTGGCCCTTTCCCCTCTGCACAAAATACAGGACGTTTTTCACTAAGAAAAGGAAGCACACAAGATGAGTGGGTTTGTACAGGACATGGTTTGGGTGCCGCAGCTACGAGCACAGGGGTAGAAACTCTGCTGTCTCCACTTGCAGTGAACGAGCCGGCACCCCTGAATGAGTTACTGCTGAGCTTTGTAAACAGGGCTCCTCCTGCTCGTAGCTCTACCGCAGCAATGCACAAAGGGGATGCTGAGCTAGTTCTCCACTGTGACCTGCTCCTCATCTCTGCCTCCAACATTTACTGCTGGCTGAGCATGTCCTCAGGGTCTTTCAGCCAAGGGCCTTTTGGCCAATCAACTCTATTCTTGCATAGATTAGTCAGAGTTGACTGCTACAGCTTGCACTCTAAAAATGCCTCATTAAGATACTTATAAAATCTCAAGGGGGCTGGAGAGATGGGCTAGCAGTTAAGAACACTGGCTGCTCTTGTAGAAGACCTGGGTTCGGTTCCCATCACCCACACGGCTGCTGACAACAAACTGCAACTCCAGTTTCAGGGGATCTGATGTCCTCTTCTGGCTTCTGTGGGTACCAGGCATTCATATACATACATGGTGCGTATACATACATGCAGGCAAACACTCATACAAATAAAATAAAAATAAATCAGTCTTAAATTTAAAAAAGGAGTGGTGTTGTATGTGAGAGCCACTACTTTCAACTTGGAGATAAATCATTCCCAGTTTATAAATGCCTACATCCTCAGGAATCAAGAAGAAATTGTTTTGAAATCATGTAATTCATCAGTGGTAGAACATGCACAAGTCCACTGTTCCTTATCCACAGTTCTGAAATCTAGTCAGCTCTAAAACCACAGGTGAAACCCAACCTAATCCAATATATAATTACTCGAAATCTGTTGCTGCATTTTGGATATCACTTCTGAAAAATTCAGTGAGATTCACCTCCTGTAGGGCCATGCTCCTTGCAGAGTACCAGGTTTGAAGTTTGGCTCATTTGCCATGAGCCTGATGATCTTTGCCCAAATGGCTACCCATCACTGGACATTCCTGCTCTGTTTGTAACCAAGTACAATTTCCCTCAGGCAAATTTGTAGACCTGACTAAATCCTGCTAAACGTGTAAGCATCTAGCAAGAAAATGTAGAAAGGCTTAGAGGCCGTGGGAAGCTTCCTGTCTGCTCCAGAGAACACCTGCGGAGCAGTCAGCTCACTCCTGCAGTGGGTGCTGCTGTATTCTGATGGGAGGACCGCGTGGACCTGATGAATCCCTTGGTAAGTCCATGGCTGCTCATGTAAAATTCTAAAACCCACAACAAAAGTCCAGCACTGAAAAAAGCACAATGATTTTTACAACCTATTGAGCAGCAAAATCCCTGATGCTAAGGTCTCTTTTCAATTTCATTCATTTACCAAGTGTGAATCCTCCCATTTCATGCTGAGATTTCGAAGTCTGTTTGCATGAGTCACTAAGTTACTCATTAATAGTAGCAGTAATCCATTGTTCTTCTAATTGGCCCAAAGATTTTGAAATAAGAATTCAGATCTTGGGGCAGGGCGTGGTAGTGCATGCCTTTAATCCCGGCATTCAGGAGGCAGAGGTAGGCTGATATATGAGTTCAAGGCCAGCCTGGTCTATATACTGAGTTTCAGGTCAGCTGGGGTTATGGGGAAACCCTGTCTCAAAAAAAAAAAGAAGGAAGGAAGGAAGGAAGGAAGGAAGGAAGGAAGGAAGGAAGGAAGGAAGGAAGGAAGGAAAAAAAGAAAGAAAGAGGAAGAAAGAAATTGGATCTTGTAATTTGCCAGGCATATTGGCCTGTGGCAGTCATTCCAGCCCTCTGGATCTCATGAGGATCTGAAGCTTGAAGGCTAGCCTGGGTTACACAGCAAGACCCTGTCTCAAAAAGCAATGCAACAGCAAAATGTTCTTGTAACTTGTTTATGCAGGAACACACAATTTCTCTTTATGCACAACTTTCATCAACAAAAACACTGATCATGGGGGCTGGGGATGTAGCTCAGTTGTTAGTGTGGACGCATGCATGAAGCCCTGCATTTATCTTCAGTACCGTACAAACTAGGTCTGTGGTGCACACGGTGCTCAAGGGGTGGCGGCAAGAGGATCAGAAGTTTAGTCATCCTTGATCAACATAGCTGAGTTCAAGGCCAGCCTGGGATACATGTTTTCCTGTCTCAAAAATAAATAAATAAATAAATAAATAAATAAATAAATAAATAAATAAATAAATAAAACAGCTATTCAGGAGGTTCAGAATGTAGCTCAGTGGTGGAATACTGCCTTACATGTGAGACCCTGGGGTTAAACCTCAATATTTGCACACAAAATTATTTAACATACTTTTAGTTAGTAGATATGTTTTTGTGTAGGTATAGTACCTTGACTTCAAAAGTGTAGTTTCTGATACTTAAAATGCTATCTAATCACCTTTGCTTTATAGATAAGATATAATTTCCACATAAACAATTATTTATTTTAATTTTTATTTTATGTGTATGAGTATATTGCCTGCGTGTGTGTAAGTGCACACATGTTGTGCAGTGCCAAGGAGTTAGAAGAAGGCATCGGATTCTCTTGGAACTGGAGTTACAGACAGTTGTGAGCCATCATGAGCGTTCTGGTGCTCCTAACCACTGAGCCATATTTCCAGCCCCAAGAAACAGTGATTATACAGGTATTTAACATTAAAAATACCAGCTAGGCAGTATGGAATAACTGTAAAACTTATTTTTGTTTTGTTTTTGTTTTTGTTTTTGTTTTTGTTTTGAGACAGGGTCTCCTTGCAGCCTCAGCTGGTCTAGAACTTGCTATGTAGACCAGGCTGGCTTTGATCTTATAGAGATTCACCTGCCTCTGTCTCCCAAGTGCTGGGATTAAAGGCATGCACAACTAAACCCAGTCTTTAAAATTGATTTTAAACCTGTCCGTATTGTAAAATGAAGAGGTTGAATGAGGCATGGTGGGGCATGCCTGTAACCCCAGTCATAGAGCAAGAACTCAGGCGAGAGAACTGAGGCTTGGAGTACAGCCTGGGCTCCACTGGAAGACCCTGTCAGGGTTCAGAGGACTTTAGCAAACTCTAAACATCATCTAAACTTCATTCAAAAACTTTTAAGAATGAGATTTCAACTGTGAAAAGGTATTACTCACTTCCTCCTCCAGGTTCTTTTCATTATCTCTTGACTGTTAAAGTTGTTTAGCTGGGGTTCATTGTATGTAAACACGAAGCCAAGCAGGACACTCTACTCACACAGTGTTGGTTAGGAGGTGGTTATCTTCTTGACTGAGAAAATATCTATGTTGATTATCTTAAACCAACACACACCCCCAAACTATAAAATTATAGAGAAAATCCACATACTTCCAAAGAACATGTTTGTGTTTTCCAAAGTCCTACAACTTTGAAAACTATCAGTCAATTCTGTGTTATAAAATCCAAGAGAAGCGAAGACTCATATGAATCCCAGAGCTTGTGTTGTTTCAGTTCTCCAGGCTGATGAACTTAGTCTAACCAAGCTTTCCTGCTCTGTGGTGGGATAAAAGTCTAATTATGCTTATCATCTAATGGAGCCCCAGGAAATTGCTAAAGATGACTGGAAGTGAATTCAAATGAGCCAATACAGTTTTTGAGCAGGCCAATTAGTGTGTTTGGTTGGAATTGAGTTGATTTGGAATTTGAAATACTCAGTTTTTATTGATGGGGAAACTAATGAAGATAATTCCGTAATTGCACTGTGTAGATCTATGAAAAACATTTTGCTCATACCCACACGTTCCTATTTAGTAATAACACACAGTAGTGCATTTTCTATTGAAGAATGCTCTACCTGACATTATTCCAAAGGTGGGGAAGCGATGGAGCTTGGTGAGAAACTGTATTTCAGGACAAGCCCAGGGAAGTAGAAAGCCACTTTTTACCTTTATCACAAAAAACTGAAAAGTAGATGAAGAAAGTTTTCTCTGTTTCCAAGAGGCTTTCAAAGTTTAGTCTTATGATCTACATTTACCAAATCGATCTAGGTCTAAGGTGAATGCTTCTGCAGCTCTTTGGGTTCAGGACTCAGACAATTCTCATGCAATACTGACTTTAACCAAGGTTATAAAAAGAACTGAATACGCACCGGGGATGGGTTGGAAAGTACAAGGTTATTTGCTTTATGGTTTTTTAATAGCTCCTAACTGTTCACTCTGAGATCATTAAGAAGGGCAACAAGATTCAACTGTCTTTAATGACATTTCTGAAGAAAACTCAGTGACAGGAAAAGAACTTGAGGACATGCTATTGAGGACTAAAACTCAGTATTCTTTGGAGAATAAGAAGGAGGTCTTGTGGACGTTACCAGTGCTCAGAACATCCATTCAAGCTAGTTCTGACTGTGTATGTTAACATTATTCACCATAGAGCATCTTAAGTCTATGGTCCACATAACAATTTTCATATAGCGTGAAACCATTTCAGTTTGAAACAATGCGAAAAATCATATTACAATTTCTCATTTTTGTCTTCTAAATTAACTCCTACTTCTTTGCATACCCTAAGTAATAACATGATGTTTATTTGCTTAACTACACTCCCTTGTGGTCTAAGACACCGGAAACACAGATAAAGCAGAGCCAAATAATACATAATCCTGTTCTAATGTGTAGGTTTTAAATGTAGATCTCTTTGTGGTTTTTGCTTGTTTGTTTGTTTTTAGACAGGGTCTCTCTGTAGCCCCAGTTAGCCTGAAACTCATTATGTAGATAAAGTTGGCCTCAATGTCCCAGAGATCCACCTGCCTTTGGTTCCAGAGCTTAAAGGCATGCCACACCCAGCATCTATCTATCTATCTATCTATCTATCTATCTATCTATCTATCTATCTATGTATCATCTATCTATCTATCATCTATTTATCTATCATATATCTATCTATGTATCATCTATCTATCTATGCATTTTTCTATTTTTAGTAAATCCTTCACTTCTGTAATTTCATTTAATTTCTTGCAAATATTAGGTAAAAGTTAAAAAATTTTTTTCAGACACATTCAAGAGGGTATGACTATATTAGTGACCATAAAAGACAAACAGAATAGAAGGAAGGAAGCTTCCTGAATGTAGGAACATCTCAAATCTGTACCATTCCCTACTGGAGTCAGCAGAACTGTAGTCATTGACTGTCAGCTTGAATTCGACTGCAAGGAGAAAAGGAAAGATGCCATTTTATGCCAATCATTTCGTGCCGTTTCTAAAAGCAGTTTGTCCTTCCACTGGGAGATTGTTACAGTTCATTACATTATGGGCACCTTAAAAACAAATGCAACGCTGACTAAATGTCTAGTGCCACCTATTGGCAACTAAGTATATTGATTCTTGATAACATACTCTTGGGAATGGGAAGCACAGGCGTTTTTCACAGTTCTTTTCCTTTCAATTTATGTGTACACTTGCCTGCTTTGTGAAAGCTATATTTGAATGTTGGCGATGATAATAAGAAATATCAAAGTCCAAGTTATGGTTTGTGTTACTTTCACAGTGACAAGTCTGCTCTCCAATTGTAAGATGAAAAGTAGCGAGATTTTTGAACACAAGCAACAAAGACCCAAATGACGCCACACGAATTTTCCTGCGTGTCTTGAGTGCATGTTGTGACCTGCAGCACCAAGTGTCCTGACTAGGCTCTGTATCTTTTGAAACAGCATTTGCATTTTGTTTCTTTTAACATTTAAGGGTTTAGAATAGTAATTTCCACATGCAAAAAACTAACATTGGGCTCTACCTTAACCATGAAGATACTTACCTCGATGGATTTATTCATGCAAATGAATATCACTCACAGTATGCCCTAAAAAGGAAGACATTCTAAAGCACGCTGTAACATATGTGAACCTTGGGAACATTATGCTAAGTATACTGTGTGATTCCAGTCCTATGAGGTGGCCCAGTTTACAGAGACTGGACATAGACGGCTGGATGCCACAGCTGGGGCAATGCAGGGACTGGGGTGGGGGACTGTTTTCTCGGGGACAGAGCATACAAGCTGGGGAGGTGAGGGTGGCTTCCCAGGAAAGCAGGCATGGTGAACACTGTTCTTAAAGCCACCAAGGCAGCAGATGGCATGTGCATTTTGCCACAATTTAAAATAAATAAAAATCTTAAACTGGATCAAACTTCTAAATTTAAGACCTTAAGTTACAGAATCCTCAGAAATAGACATATACATAAATCTTCAGAATCTTGCATTTTGCAAAATTTCTTAGATCTGACACTGAAAATATAAGAAATCAAAAGAGACAAAGTGAACTTGACCAAAATGAATATTTTTGTGATTCTAAGGATGATTTTCAGAAAATAAAAAGACAAGGGAAAAAACATTTGCAAATCAGGTGTCTCTTAAAGGACTCATCTGGAATGTAAAAAACCAAAAACAAAAACAAAAAAACAACTCTTACAACTCAATTACAAAAAGAGAATCCATTCTAAAATGAGCAGATTTCTAAATAAAATCCATTCAAAACAAATGGTTGATACAAACCCATGGAAGTGCTATGTTCCATTAGTTATCATAGCCACCAGAAGACTTAGCTCACAGCCACTAAGATGGTGCTGGTCAAAAAACCCCAGATACTATTAAGTACTAATGATCCAGAAGCTACAAAGGACCCGTGGAAAAAAAGCAAAACAAAACCAGATACTATTAAGTACTAATGAAACTACAGAGAACCCCAAAAGGTAGTACCTTTTGCAATGGTCAAGCCACTTTGGAAAAACAATCTAGAAGTCCCTCAAATAGTTAAACACAGAGGCATCACATGGCCTAGCAGTTCTATCTGAAGGAAACTACAAATCAAAGTCTGCAAAAAAAATTGTACACAAATGGTCCTAGAGGCATTATTAATCATAGCCCCAAATAGAAACAACTGAATTGCCTATTCACTGATGAATGGGTGAGTGAAATGTGGCATAGTTTCACAAAGGAATATATTCCACCAGAGAAAGAAGGAAAGAAGTGAGGTATTAGTGCATATCATAACACACCCCAGCCTGGGAGAGCAGTCATAAAACACCAGACATGTGATCCTGTCCATCCGAAATCTTCCAAACAGACAGAACTGCAAGACAGAAGTCAGTTCAGTGCTTCTCAGCATCAGGTTTTAGAGAATCTAAGAGTGACAACTAAATTCCTTTGTGGGATGATGAAAAACATTCTAACATTGACAGATGTGCATGACCATGATGAAAACTGCTGACTTGGACACTTTAAAATGAACTGCATAATATGTGAATTAAATTTCAAACAGAACAGTTATAAAAGGGGTGATTGATTCACCACCATTAAATTGAAACTGACTAAAAATAGTTTTACACTAGGGCAAGATTAGAAAAGAGAAATGCTAAGCACTCCGTGATTTTTACAGCATTTAAAGTTATTAATATAAGCTAAATCAGTGTCAGTCTGTCATGATGACTTATAGGGCAAATGTTTATTTTGTTATGGTAAATAGTTTCTGCTAAAATTAAGGCTAGAGACATGGTTCCTTCTGTCTCTTGCAAGCTTACCTTCCAGGAAGTAGCTTGAATGGGTGATAAAGTCCTAGAAACTGTCTTTCCCCATGACTCCGTCCTTTGCCTTTTATATTTGCTAATTTACTCAATGCAAAAGCTTTGACTGTCAAGCAGAATTTTAACAATACTCTTAAGTAAACTCATTTATAAAGTCTAGGCTGGGTGTTAGCTCAGTGATAGAATGCTTACCCAGCATTCACAAGCCCCTGGGTTCTATCCACAGAGCTGCAGATAAACAAACAAATAAATAAGTAAAGTCATGCTTGATTTTCACAGTTGTCTTCTGAATGAAAAGCCCAGGGTCAGACTTGCCTATGTGTGATCTGATGAGCCATCTGGAGGAGAATTCCTTGCATACTAGGTAAAAATGAAGATTCAGGGAGTTGCCTCAAACCAAAAACCACATCAGAGTGTTTTTTGATGCATACTAGAATTAGGTAGCTTTAAGAACTATTCTCATCCTTTCTTTATGAAAAACATAGGGGTTAAAAAACATGAGAGTTCTGAAATCTCCCTCCTATATAGAGATTGGTAACAGTTCATAGAAGCTGAACTGTACTTGAGTGATTTGGGCTGTGTTGTGGCTGGGTGGTAGAGGGCTTGCTTACACTCATGAGTCCCTGGGCTCCACATATAGGACTGGACCAAAGAGGGCATATAAAGTAACATCATGTTTTCTAGAGGAAGAAACAAGACAATAACCCCAAAACCATGCGAGTAAATGCTGCACAGGAACAACTGGAGCTGGGAACAAGGAGCATCCAGACGATACCTGGAGAAGCGTCCTCAGCTACCTGGGGCAGAATGAGGTTGATGGAACACCTGAAGCATGTGCTGAAACCATTCACCGTTAGACAGAACCTCTGCTTTCAGCTTGCAACACAAACAGCGTGATCCAGAGAAAAGCAGATGAGCTGGTGTGAGGGAAGGGTGAATGTGAAGATGGTTTTCAGACAATATTCCCAGTCACAGCTCCTGTCCATGTACCCATAGAAATTTGAAGTTTAATATATAGTCTCTAGAAAGCATGTCAATGTATGTAGATAAGGAAGTTCATTTTATATTATAGAGTTGACTCTTGTGCACGTGTGCCTCCCTATTAAAGATTTTCTAAAAGCTGTGATTCCTCTGCACAACTTTAGAAGATAGTTTCTTCCCGCCTCTCCTCTGTCTTTCGTTACTCCTTCTGGCCTTCAAAATTGGCCAGCAGAATTATTTATGACTCTTAGCTCCTATCACACCTTAATGATAAACAGAAGCAATTTTCCTTTGTATTCAGTTTTCAACAGTATGGTAGTTAAAAATTGGCTCCTATCAGAAAACTCTTTTTCTAAGCCTAATGTGCTATGCCTTGTACATACATGATTAACCAGCACAATGCGTACAGCAAAGGAGCCAGGTGAGAGATTTATTGATTCTGGTTGAAACGAACTGAAAAGCAACCTTGAACGCTTTGTGAAATCCATAATGAGTGCCACAAATCAGCTCTGGAACCAGCTTAACACGTCCACTTAGTTGAGGCAGGGAGCCTGTGTTTGATCTGACTTAATAAATCAGCTCCAGTGTGAAAAGCAGGCCAAAATGATTTCATTCTAAAATTCTAGATTTTTTAAATGAAATAAATCATATTTGTTTAAAATATAATTAACAATCACATATTTGATGATATATAATATTTTGTTAGATATTTTGGGAGAATAGGTCCTGCCAGCTAATACTTTGAGGAAAATTGTGAACTGGAAAAATATCTCCAAGTTCAGAACCTGCCCCAGTAAAGTTCAATGACTTGACACTTCTAGAAAAGGATTCAATGAGTCTATGACTCAAAATTCAAATTAGGCTGTGCATAAGAATATGGAAGCATTTACTAGCTGATATTATACCACAGATACTTGTTTTATTGACATTCATTCCATCTGATTCAAATAAGCTATCAAACTGCTGTGATGCTTTGCCTTCTGAAATTAAGTATACCTTCTGAAAATGAAGTCTAAATAATGATATCAGAATACAGGGGAAGCATGGTTAACTCCTCCTCTACTCATTAGCGTTCCAAACATCAGGAAAAAATATGTGGTGTTGTAGAAGACGATGCGCGCCTCTAACAGCACAGCACTTCACCCCAGTTCCTCCTGACGCTGTTTGAGAATCAGGAGAGGGGTCTGTCTTTCTTTGCCTCTTAAATGTCATTCATGTTTTTCTGCTTCTTTAGGAATTCTCTAGTGAAAGTAGAGAATTCTCTTTTTCTATTATTTCATTTTAGAGAAGTTAAAGTGGGAAGATGTAAACCACCCATTTGGCTGTCAAGAAATCTGATTTTTGTTTTTCAGAGAACTAAATCACCGCCCCACCCCCTGAGCCCAAAATAAAAATGACTAAGTTCTCCAAAATGTAAGATTTTAAAAACCAAAAAATTGAGTGAAAGTTTTTCATTCTGATTCCAACATATTTTGGTATTTTTAAGAAACAAACAAACAAAGAAACAACCCTCAGAATTTCAAAATTCGTTGTTAGGTCTGGTTTAATCACTCGACATTACAGGGACTCTTGTTTTCTCTTCTGAGAAATGCTTCCAAACAGAAAATTCACCACTATTCAACTTTGAAAACATATTTTCTTTCAAGGCAGGAAGGACAAATCCAATGTTTAAACGCAGCTGGTGAAATCATAGAGCAAATCTGTGTGGATGAACATTTCAGATTTCCGTGATGGCTCCATGTACAGTGAAGTGGTCCCCCAAGCAGAACTTCAGTGATTCCTACATTTTTGTTATCTTGGGATTTTGTGGTGCTGAGAGCTGACCCATCATGCTTAACCTGATTAACTTAAGGTAAGCTTTTTTTTTTTTTTTTTTTTCCAGTTCATCAGAATTCCTGAGCCAAATTTAATTGTCACTTGTTCATAATAAAACTGAGAAAGAGATTGCATTGGTGAAAAGTAACTTTGTTCGCTCAGGCAGAAGACATCTCATTGAGATCTTAAAATACACTCATACAATGATTTTGGGAAAAATCAAAATAAAACAAAACCAAGCTTCTTTCAGTATTTGTGTGTTCATGTTACAAGTAAGCATTACAAGTTAAATTTTTTAACTGCTATATTAAAAATTTATACACCATTTTCTATGCAATACTCGGGGGAAGCTCCTCTGTTTATTGCTGGGTGGACTGAGCTGACAGAGAGACAAGAAGACAGAAATCCTGACTGTGGTACCAAAACTCAGCTGGGGTTTTCAGCTCCAAACCAGACCTCCAATATTTGAGTGTTTTCCAGATGGCCTCTGGCTGCTTGTTTTAAGACAACTACATTAATTTGATAAAACCAATACACTACAAAGTTCACTTGTTTGAAGTACCCAGTCCAGTGGTTTTCAGTATAGTCTGGCTGTGCAATAACCACCACAATCAAGTTTATAGCATTTTCATTACCCTCCCTCCAATAACCCTCCTCCTCATCTACTCCCCCCAAATAGACTGGCTATTCTGGACATTTCATAGCAACAGAATCAAGAAATTCATGTTTCCCTGTGACAGGATTCTTTTCTAATGTTTTTTTAAAGATTTAATGTTTAATTTAAAAAATTAATTTGGGAGTTAGAGATGATGGAGCATGTCTTTAATCCCAGCATTCAGGAGGCAGAGGCAGGAAAATTTTGTGAGTTCCAGGTCAGCCAGGGCTGGGTGATGAGATCTTGTCTCAAAAAGTGGGGGGAGGGAAGGGAGATGCACCCACTTCATTTGCCAGCGCCCATGTGGTGACTAACAACCAGCCGTATCTCCAGTTCCAGGAGATCCAACACCCTCTTCTGGCCACTGAGGACATGGTATGCACATGGTACACTTACATGCAGGCAGAACACTCATACATATGAAATAAAAACCAATCAATCAAAAATATTTTAATTAGTTCGAATAGTTTGAAACTTACAAAAGAGTTGCTAACATAAAATGGTACAGCCCCTCCAAATACCACTTATTTAGATTCATCATCAAAAAGATGGTCCAGTCTATATCTGTTTTATAGAAAAAGTTGTAAGATAAAGTTAGCAAGATTCTTTTCTCAGAAGGTTTCATTATGTTACAAATAATCAAGGAATTAAAAACAAAAGATAGCACTGCTCCATCTCCAGCACTGGTGACTAATTCCGGCACCCTTAAAACTTTCAACATGGGGCAAGGGAGCTGGCCCAGGTGATAGAGGGCTTGCTCTACAAGCACAAGGTCCTGAGCTCGATCCCCAGCACCCACATAAAAATCAGACATGACGTTCACAGCTGTGACCCCAGTGATGGGGAAGTAGAGACAGGAAGATCCTGGGGAGACACTGGCCACCCAGTCTAGACAACCAGTGAGTTCTGGGTTCGATGAGAGACCCTGTCTCAAAACACAAGACGGAGGAGCTGGAGAAATAGATGGCTCCATGGTTAAAAACATTTGCTGTTCTTCAAGAGTGTCTGGGTTCAATGCCCAACACCCACATGGTGGCTAACAACCATGTGTAACTCTAGTTCCAAGGGTTCTGACGCCCTCTTCTGGTCTCTTCAGGCATTGCTTACATGTGGTGCACTTACATACATGATGCAGACAAAACACTCATTCACACAAAAAATAAAAATAATAAATAAATATTTTGAAAATAAGATGGAGAAGAGATTCAGGAAGACATCTAATATTAAATTCTGGCCTCCTCATGCACCTAGGCAAGCACACAGGCATACAAGCGTCCTATCAACCCCTCAATACATTAATTAATTTAAAATTTTGAAATTTGCTTATTTTAAGAGTATGAGTGCTATGCTTGCATGTATGAAAGTGTACCTGTGTCATGAAATGCCCACAGAGGCCAGAAGAGTGCGTCAGATTCTCCTGGAACTGGAGTTACATACAGAAGGTTGCTAGCCACCCATGTGGGCTCTGGGATTCGAATCCAGGTCCTCTATAAGAGCAGCTAGTCCTCTTGACCACTGACCCATCTCTCTGGCCCCATAATTAGTTAAAACTTAACAACTCTTTTAACATGATAAAATAACGACCCTTAGCTAGGGGACAAAACTGAAGATTAGAGTACAGATTCGGCAGATCTACTGAGAGGAAAGTCCTTTGGAAGGAATTTGGAACACTATTTGAAGCATGCTCTCATCTGAGTTTATAAGCTATAGCTAGTATAATTGGTGTTATATTTGCTGTTGACATTTAATTATAGAAAGTATTGTTGCAAAAATATTTCACTAGAAGTATATTGAAGGAGCTAAAATATAACTTAGTGGTAGAATGTTTGAAGAGCATGTATAAAGCCCTGGGATCAGTGCAAACACACACACACACACACTCACACGCACACACTCACAAAGCGTGTTGTACCATATCCTCCCCCACCCTGGGGTGCCTTGAAATCTGAATGAGATGAAATCCTTCAAGCAATGGACAGAGGCACACTGGCTCCCGGGAAGATGGTAGTCATTCTTTTTGTGGTGTAAAGAAAGTCACCTTAATGGTGTTGATTATAGCGAAAGTACATGCTGTGGAATGGAACTGTAAAATTCTCCTTGTTTATGACCCTGGGTGAGTCACTTTGTCTCTTTCAACTCCATTTCCTCTTACAAAAAAAAGATGAAACTCTTACTGGTAGGGTTATTTCAAAAGCAAATTAAAAATAAATACAAAAATATTTTGCAAAGTACTATATAATGTTCTATTTTGTAAAACAATAAATATTTTTTTCAAATTCATGTCCTTTAAAAAGCTATACCAAATACTGTAACAGCTGTTCATATTGCAGCATACAATTTAAAATCTATTTCACAAGTCATTTTTTTTTAAATGAATTATCAGAAACCCCACCTTTCTCCTTTGTGTATTCTTCCATGCTGTGGTAATTCTGAGAGTGGCACAGCTCTCCATCCTTCTGTTACCCAAAATTCTCACTCAAGAGGACATGACAATAATTACGGAGGCCTGATTTTGAGAAAATGTATCAATATGTAATAAATAGATAATATAATTTGAACTCAAGAAAGGTACTGATAGAGAAATTTTAAATAGACTCTAATAGACACATGATTTAAGAATCTCTGAGAATACAGAGTTGCAATTTAAAGTGGAAAAAAATTGCAAATAAATAGTTCAGGTGTCTGTCTATACATTAAATGCCATGGCAATTGACAATTATAAACTCACTATCTGAACAAAGGGTGATAATTGTTGATGATTTGTGTAATTCCTCATGTGTGGCTGTGGTGGAGACACAGGAAGAGGGAACCCGGCATCTAGATAGCCAAGATTCCAAGGGCACTGAGAAAGTTAGACGCTGAATGCTCTTTTGAAGATCGAATGGAAGATATGTCTTGAAACTTCTAGGGAAGGAGAGAGTGCCCCCAAAGCCTGGTTCTCATAGAGAGACAAGCACCACCTCCCGGAAGTGGACCTAGTCTAGGAGCCTACTGTCTACCAGGCTAAGGCGCAGGAAGGCTTAGGGCCACGGCAGCGGCCAGGGCTGCAGGCCTCACTGCAGCTTTGCGGTCCGCTGCCAGGCTCCCCTAATGGTCTCAGGGTCAGAAACCACCCTTCAGTCTCTCATCAGTAGAGCAGTAGAAAGGGAAATACTTGGTGTGTAGGAGTAGCTCGGTTAACAAAATAGGTTTAAATATTTGGCAGTAGAAGAAAGAATCCAACTGTGTGGTTGAGGAGCAGGTCACTGGAAGGTTAAGTTAACCACTTTTCTCCCACCATGTTGTTTGCTTCTCAGCACTTCTGCCGCACACACACCACCCCTAAACTAAATCCCGGCACAGAGGCGGCATGATCCAAGTCTCTACTTGGGGGGTGGGGAGGTGGGGGAGCGACCGTGATCCAACTGGGCAATCACCTACTTTTTCTGCAATGGCAGTCAGTACTGACAATAAATGGCACAACGCTGATCTGGTGCTCAGGAGTGATACAGACATTCTGTTGTTTTAGTTGGATATGTCCCTTTTCTTTTCTTTTTAACACAGAGGACAAGCGACAAAATGGCCAAATGGAAAAAAGGAGCTTCTCCTTTAAGACCTCTGGTCCATTGGTCAGGGGGGGTCTGTTTTGTAGACTCCCTGCAGGAGAAGCACAGAAATTGCAAGGAAGCAGGTGGGACCCTGGGTGCAATTTCAGTCTGTGGAAACTTAGAATCCGCAGTGTGAGGTGTGATTTTATGTACTTGTTTTACCTGTCTAGTGATTTCTTTTTATTGTTTTGAGAAGTATCATTGTGCAACAATTTGAAAATAAGGGGAAAATTTGGGATCTGTGAATAAATATTCTCTAAGAAGCTTGCTTTAATGAACTTCAAATATTAAATTATGATCCACATTGTAAATGACTGAGTCGTTTTCTCCATAGAAATAATGATGAAGGCACAGAGGAGAGAGGGTGGGAAGGAACAGAGGCCTGTCCTCAGATCTCTTTGTTTGCCTCGGGTGTAGGAATCCTTCTCAGTGAACCTGCAGGTGGCTTGACAGAGATTCCTCATTCTGTCCACAGTCTCTGGCTCCAGGTGATAGCTTGGGCTCATCCCCTCTGCAAATACCTTCAAAGAGATATGCAGGTATGATTAGGGACTGAAGATTGGCCTTCTCCAAACACAGGGAGACTGTGCAGGGGGAGCAGGTGAAAATCATATTCTTAATCACAAACAAACACAATTAACTGGCAACTGGATTAAGATACCTAATCATTCAAAATTATTTAGAGGCTCTTATAAGCAGCACCCTTCTTTGGAAAGTTCTTAGTTACTCTGTGAGATAAAACTCTGTTAATGAAAGACATGTGGAGGTGTCCCCATCAGTGACATTCTTACTCTTAAAGTGACATAATGAGGCTTCAGTAAGAGTGATACAAGTTCTAATGGGGAAGAATATTTTCAAGAAAAAGAGGAGACATGAGCAGCATAGTGAAAACTTCCCTAGTGTTAGCCCAACAAAGAAAAAGTTAGTGATCCTTTGTTCACTCAACAAATCTGATGGCATTCTTATTATGGGCCAGTCAGTTACAGTACTGAGCACAAGGCATACCAAAGCCATGGACAACACAGATGGCATCTCAAGCGGGTGCTAATGGGCAGGACATAGATAACAGGCAAGCGGTAAAATGTAAAGACTGAATATAATAAGTGCTTGAAGAAATAACAATACAGGTGAGAGAGAGTGCAATAAGTGTGTGGAAGAGGCTCGTCTCTCCTCGGGCTAGGTAATGAGGGAATTAGCCACAGGAAATAATCTGTGACCTTAATAGTACTCAAAAGGGAAGAAGGACACCAGCTTTGAGGAAGAAAGATCTTGACATGTTCTAGAAACAGCCAGAGTACAGCTGGCAAGAGCTCTGTCGTGGGGAGATGGGAGCAGAAAGATAGAATGAGCCAGGTCCTGGGGCACCATGAGGCACCACTGCACTGCATAGGACTGAGCTGTAATTAGAGATTGTGACTTTACAAATGTGCATTGATTGTCTTCTTACTGATAAAATGATGCCCAGGTTAAGCGCCTTCAGTAGATTTTATTGAGACTGTTTTATGTTGGGAAAGGGAGAGATTTGCTCAGAGAAAAGGCCAGGTAAGCACCCTCCTGGTTCCTGTGGCTGAACCTGGACACAGTCAAGCTTTGGCCTCTGATCTTGCTGAGGGACAGCAGTACCTCAGGGCAAAGGCAAGTGTGAGATGTGGCCAAGTGTGTTTTGGAGACACAGTGGTCTGTCTTCATTTCTGTGTCTTTGCACCGAACTTTCTCCCGCTAAAGATGGCGGTGACTCCTGAGGATTCAATCATGCATCAGAGCAGGATACAGATGGGCCAGTATATAGATGGGCCAACCCCTGGTCTTGGGGCAAGTCCGAAAATCTGACTTGGTACGCATTCCTTTCTTTGTGTAAGGTCATCGAGAGTACTGGCAGTGGAATGGGGCAGTGGTGGGGAGAGACAGTAAATTTATGAAGTATTTCTTCAAAGATGCGAAATTCATGAATACATCTGGAAAAAATCTTATTTAATGTTTATTTTTCTTTATTCGTGGTGGGGGGATGCTTTTGCTTTTTACAAATATTCATTTATTTATTTATTAGTTATTTATTTTGGTGCTGGGGATAGGATAGAACCCAGGGCCTTGCTTATGTTAGGCAAGCAATGTATCACTGAGTCACACCCACAGCCTTTCCTTATAGTTCTGAGTGAAGGAAATCCCATGAGGTCGAGCTGCTCTCCAGTCTTGCTTTAGCCATGACTTCAAGTGCAAGGAATATATTTTGTTTTTTCATGGTAAAATGTTGTGGTTTTAAAACTGTGAGGGACCCTCTTCAAACCTAACAAAACTCAGGAATTAAAATGTAATTTTAAACTTATTCCTAAGGTGTGTGCCAGCAGGTAGACACTGAGCAAGAAAATGGTTTTAGTGTATGCTCATATTTGGTACATTAAATTTTTTTATTTATCATTTTTATTTTATGTGTTTGAATGTGTTGCCTGCATGTATGTAAGTGCCCTCGTGTCGTGCAATGCTATGGAGGTCAGAAGAGGGTATCAGGTCCCCTGGAACTGGAGTTAGGACCGTTGTTAGCTGCCATATGGGTGTTGGGAATGGAACCTGGGTCTTCTGTAGGAGGACCTGGTGCTCTTAACCTCGGAGCCACTTCTCCAGCCCCCAAGGTGCATTAAATTTTTTAAAAATAAATTTAAACCAGAAAATTGGGCCTAATGACCCATACATATAATCCCAGAAGCAAGAGAATGGTGAGCTTCAGGCCAGCCTGAGACGTGTAGAGAGACAGCTCAGAAGCAAAGCAAGACCAAGCACAAATGTAAACTAGTAGCTCTTTCTGGTTTTGTTTTTAAAAATATTTATTTAGAGGGAAGGTTGTGCACGTGTGGAGGTCAGAGGACAAGTTGCAGGAGTCAGGTTCTGTCCTTCTACAGTGTGCTTTCCAGGGATCAAACTGAGGTCATCAAGCCCCCTTGCCTGCTGAGCCCCCTCACTGGCTCCTGGCTCTTTCTTTTTCTTGCTTTGGGGCATGGAAGAAGTGAGGTGCTACACAGGGGCCATCCAGAACTGCTGGCACATCTGGGAGGAAAGAATATGGGGTTGAGGGTGCAAGGTGGTGTGGCCGCGAGATGATTACAACAGAAAATACGCATGTGTGGAGGGGCTTTGGGGCCAGTTTCTCAGTGTGGGAAAGGGATTTTGCATTCATACATACATGGCTGGAACCAACTGGGGTTACCACCATGTGATACAGACTAGCAACAGGCTAGAAATAACCGCAGATTTCTGGATTGTAATCATATGCATCCTCAATTATTTCAAGGTATGTATGTATGTACATATGAAATCATACATATAGAAATAGTCTTGTATCTATAGACTTATATACACACACAGAATTCCTTATCCATGAGGTATATGTCTTAAGATCACCTGGTAGATGACAGAAGCCCAGGATAGCATTTGAATTCTCTATTACTGCTTTTCCTATACACACACAACTGTGATAGCTTAATCTATAAATTAAGAGGTATTGCAAGAGATTAATAATAATGACAGTAATAAAAGTTATTTAAAATTTTGAATTGTTCATTCTTAGAGTTTTCCATTTAAAATTTCCAGTGTATGACTCTTGGCAACTGAAATCATGCAGGGAGACACACAGATAAATATGCACGTGTTTCTGACCTCTGTCTCCTGAGTGCTCCTAGAAGTGATGCTTCAGGATCTAATAAAGCCTAGACTTCATTTCTAAATGCCTTCTTCCATTAACAGATGCTCCTGGATCCCTCTAGCCTTGCTTTGGGGCTACCCTGACCTGGGTAACTCTGAATTCAGAGTTGAAGCCAGGAAAGCACAAGATCAACCTGTAAGTTCTAGTTGTGCTGAGTGTATGGAAATGGTCATAAGAAATATCAAAGAATATGAGAGACGGGTCAAAAAGTTCTCTAATGGCCAAATCTGGAGCAACAGGAGACCCCATCTAAAGATACGAATTAAACAGTTTATAGAGAACAAACCCATAGGTCTATATGGATACAAATAACAGATCAAAAAGGGAACATGTGGATATACAAGGAATAGGAAGAACAGAAAAGTAACTTTTTTCACCATTCTTCATTTATCAAGAGCATGGGCAAGCTAATGGGTGGAGGTCTGATGAGGTGTAGGATATTAGCATAAAGCAGAGTTCCCCCTACTAAAAAAACAAAACAAAATCCTCAAGTACTTAGCTGACTTGAGGGGATGGAGAGATGGCTCAGCAGTGAAAAGCACCAACTGCTCTTGCAGAAGACTCAGGTTCTAATCACAGTACCTCCATGCATGGGGGCTAACATCCACCTGTAACTCCAGTTCCAAGGAATCCAATGGCCTCTTCTGACTCTGTCGGTATTGTAAGACATGGGTACACTTATTTACATGCAGGCAATACACTCACACACATAAAATTAAAAAATAATAATTAAAAAATGGCGATTTGCGGTAGAGACAGACACCACCCTGACCTGGGTAACATCGTGGTTAACATCACGAGTGCCTGCCATACCCTGATGGGAACACATGACCGTTTCCAAGGCATAAGCCAACAGCAGTCTGATAGCTGTGGATCATCCTTGGAATGAAAGGCTACATTCTCTGTAACTTATGACAGAGAAAGATTGAAGCGCCTCTGTAGCAAAATGTTTTGTGTAATTCTGTAATTCAGGGAAGAGAATTTTAGAACAGTTAGCAAAATATATTAAATATGTGACGTAGATGACAGTGTCATCATATAGGTAGTAATGTTCACTTTTCGATTTGTTACGGGGTAGGTACTGGACAGCACACTTATTTTAGGGGAACCACACTGTAGATGCACGGTGGGTGAGTAATGAGACGTTACGCTATGGATTCATCCCAAACGGCTCAGAAAACGATTGATGACGTAAACACAAGATTGACTGTGCAGGATGTAACAATATACCGTCTTACATGCTCTTGTAGCATTACAATCCATGAGTTTATGTCAGTATCTTCTACGACAGCTGCTATAGGGATCGTATGCTAACCTGTATACATGTAGACACATTTATACATTTATAAAAGGAGAACGAGAAGGGCCGAAGGCAGGGTAGGGCTCGTGTCTTTGTCTATTTAGACGAGGAGGATGGGGCAAACTGGAGCCTCTCTGTGAGGGAGCTACAATCTGTTATTCCAGCCTCACAAGTTTTCTGCACACTTAAAATTATTTCGAATAAATCATTCTAAAATACCTCGTTTACAAAGTTACATTAATACAAATTCCTATTTATAGGGTAACGTGCTATTTCACAGGGAGGCATTTCCATATTTTAACACTCCACTGGAATTTGGAATCTGAAGGCAGGATGTGGGATGTGTAGCCCTTCTCAGCCCTGGAAGTCCCTGAATGTCAGGGATGCTTTGAGGAAAATGTGATGTGCTAGGGAAAGAATGTAAAAAAGAGTTGTCAGTTCCACATCTCAATTCTAGTTTTAAGTTAACTACTGGAATGTAGTAGCCTCTAGTAAACCTGTATGGTCGTAGCTCACTGAAACAGAATTTGGTTTCCCCTGGATCAAAGGTGAGATTTCTCTGAAATCATTCGTTGAAAATACTCTGAAAAGCTTGCTATACATACAATAACGTTCTATCGTAATCCAGAGTGATGTCTCCATATCACAATCTCCAGCTTTCACTTCCTTCATCTCAGTTCTTTTTTTTTTTTTTTCTGTGCATACAATCTTCTGTAAATCCTCACACCCTTAGGATCCGCAGCCCACCACCAAGAACAGCTTTATTTAGCACTTGTGCTTTGCCAAAGTTTTTGTGATTATTTGTTCACTATTTTTTAGCTAGATGTTGGGAAGAGATTAGGCACTTCCCAGGTGTTTTCACCTTTTTTTCTTTTCCCCCATGGCCTCCTCTTTTTTGAGAGAACTGAGCATAAAGCAGTTTAAATGACTTGTTTACCTGCCATCACATTATTGAACACCCAAGCTTAGAATTAGGAATTCTTTTCACTGTACAGCACAGAAAGGCCTGGGTTGGGTTAGAACATTTGCGTGTTTGTCGATTATTCTTCCTTTGATAAGAAGGTGTGCGCAGTTCTGGACCGAGCACAGTTACCAACAGTAAACTTTTAGAGCTTGAAGAAAAGAATCTAGGCCTACACGGGTCAGGGCTGATTTGGAAGGTGTCTCTTTGTATTTCCAGTGTTTTTTTTTCTGGCGGAATGTTGAATATTTTATGATTCCATATACTTTTTTCTTTTTCAGGCTTTGGGTTTTAGAAGGTTGATATGGGTAAAACAGACTCTTTTCTTTATCACCAGAATAAAAATGATCATATTCAAATCTTATCAGAAAATGTACAATATTTTACAGAAGCCCCACCCCCAAAGCTTTGCAACAATCAACTTTGTTTAAAGTATGGAAATATTAGATATTACTAGCAGAGATGCTTAACATGTTATGAAATTATATGAGTCTGTTGCTGCATTCATTTACCCTTCATATAATGATAGCTTCTTCTCCCAGCACATTTTCATTTGCAAATGTTCATTGTTTTATATTTTATTTTATTAAATACTGACACAGTGTTTACTGTGTGCCTGGTACTATTTTAAGCAGTTTATGAACAATGAACTCATTTCATCTTTATAAAACTCTCTTAAAGTCATTGCTATTATTATGTTCCTGTTTATAGATAAGTTCTAAAGAGGTTCCATATTCGACCTGTGTGCTGCGGAAGTGGAGCTCGACCCTCGCAGCTCATCCCATCTGTGCTCATCCCCCACGGGCCTCACTGTGTTAAGACTCGTACTTAACAGGGACTGGATAATTATTTGTTGAGTAAATTAATTCTGTTGTCTCTTGAGATGACTGAAAGCCTTAAACAAATCACTCAACTGCTCTGTGCCTTAATTTTCTACTCTGTAACAAAAGAATTGATTATTTTTCCTAAAAACAGTTAGAATGGAGAAAATGAACCCAACTGCTGTATGTTTCTGTGACTTTAAGACTGGTCCTATAATGGGTATTGACAGCTGATGAATGAGACCACAACAATTCAGTATAATTAAGTCTCTTATAGCCTGGGAGAATCTGGCTTACAGCAACAAAACTTCAACTTCTGTTATACACGCAAACTCTAGCTCTGTCTCACCTTGAACTCTTCTCATGATTTCAGTTGAATTAGAATTCATCAGTATGAAACAACAGTCAAAATAAATGAGATGTCCTCTAAGGCTTAGACTATATTTTTAAAAGAAAGCCGAGATAGTCTAAAGGATGCCTTTTCCTTACATTGATGAATCACTGACAGCAAAACTTAGCATGACCCAGTTAATAACAACATTGTAAGTTCTTGTACCAAAGGTCCTTAATCTATCTCGACCAAATTCTGTCTTTATTTGGTCTCTGTAAGTTCTATTAGGTCCCTCATTATTTATAAACTCGGCATGAAAAGAAATTCTAAACAAGGCCCTTCCCATGTGACTTTAAGTCCTCTTCCTCAGTATCCTCAGCAAAAGGGAACTAAGGCTACTTCACCTACCTCCGGGATTGTGAGGCTCAGATGAGCTAGGGAAACTGCTTTGTAAACAGTACTGTGCTTATGAAAAAAATCTTCCAAAGTCCCCTGAAGATGGACATTGACTTTTGCAATATATATATATATATATATATATATGCAAAATTATCCATGTGAATTCTTAGTGTGAATTTCCACCTTGAATGCATTAAGAAAAGCAACAAATTAAAATGTTCAGAATGGTGAGATTTGAGGTGCCAGACTGAACTGGCAAAGGCGGGGGTGGGAGGGCATGGTCAACCAGAGCCCTGTGACTACAGGCCTAGTCAGACAAGCCATCCTGAAGGCCTGCAAAGATGTTCTTAATGTCTTGCCTAGAAGGGACATGATCTGGCCTGCTTGTGGAGCATTCATAGTGTTTATTAAAGACTGACTGTGTGCTCTGGGGATGGAATGATGAAGTGAACCGAAGGACCTGTGTTGGTTACAAAATAAACCAAAGAAAAGTTGTTGTCAAGGTTCAACAACCAGACAGAGAAGAAGTTCATGCAGCAGAGGTAACTGAGAGGAGTCTACTGGGAGTTCTGAGAGTCCCTTCCCTTCCCCTCCTGCTTATGAACTTTGGAAGCCAAATTAGTCAGGTTCAGAATCTGTTAGCTTGTGGGTACAGTTATAGAGGAGGCAGTACTGGGTGCTGTCAGGAGTGGCAGGTTCTAAACCCTACTTAACTTTGATCAGGATCACAGAATGCACACCTTGCCTTAACCAACCTGGCACAAGGCCACCCTGCTTCCTAGGAGAAAATGTCAGCATAGTTCTTAGGGTGGAAAGGCATCTATTACCTTCATTTAGAAAAAAAAAAAAAATCTCACCTCGCTTGCTTGACCTACTGCTGTCATATCACTTTCCTATGCCAGGAACAAATTATTACAGGATTATAGACTGAGACCATCCAGCTGGATCTTAATAAATCAGGGATGAAGACTAATGATACTACATCCATCGGACATTCCTTGAAGACAGGGACCTTGCCTGTTCTCCTTTGGGCAAGAGTGGAAGTGTTCTGCTCATAGTGGCCTTGCTGCTGCTAAAACTGTCAGGTGAGGCTGTCCTGGTTTCTTCTAGGGTGTGAGTGAAGAGAATGGCTCACAGCCGGCAGCAGCAACCACCGCAGCGGGCAGAGAAGCCAAGCTTTAAAGTTCAAGGCAACAAGACTGTAATGTGCACAACTTGCTCTGGAGCTGGTCTTCATCCCTTGCTCCTAGACCACCTTCCCCAGGAAGCCTGAAGTTTCATAGGCTACGCCATAAAGGGGAGACGTCCGCACTTCGCCTGGGAACCACAGTTGGGGGTGGGGGTTCTAAGAAATCTTCCCAGTTTCTGAGCTGGGAAGTGAACCGGGAACAGCGCATTTCCTGCTTCGCCTGTGCAAACCCCAGGCGGAGCCAAGCGGGAACGAGGGCTGACGCGGTCTGCGGTAGAGTCGCCCGCGGCTAGGGTGGTATTTGGGAGAGCAGCCAGAGAAGGGGCATGAATCGGGCCTGGGTGCACGAGGTGCCGCGGAAGCAGGATGCCCGATTTCCATTCTCCAGCGGAATCAGCGTGCCCGAAGTCATTCTTGCGTTCGCCCAGTTTCTGCTACCCGGGAGAGGCGGATGTAACCGAGACTGCAGGGTCAGGCGTGAAGGTCCCGGGGGCCACAGTTGAGCCAGTGGCCACTCTCTTCCTAGCCACTCTTCCCGCCCCACCTCTCCTCTCCTACTCGCGACCTTCGACCTCCATCCTGGACCCACCGGGGACTGACCCAGGGGCCGGGAAGGGATGCAAAAGGTATTAAGGGGCGCGGCGCCGCCGTCTCGGCGCCGGGGCGCGAGGTGCCAATCAGCTGCAGTGTGCTGCGCGGCCCTACCTGGGAGGTGCGGGGCCGGGGCCGCGATCCGCATAGGCCACCTCCTCGTAGCCCGGGTGGCAGCCTCCAACTCACGGTTTACAGACTGTCCAGGCGATATCATTGTTTATCCCAGGGCCGGCCTTTTCCCGGGCTGGCGGCGCGCACTCCCTCTCCCACCCCCACGGACTTGCTTTCAGAGCCCACCGGTCTGCCCGGGTGTCCACACATCCTGCGCAACCGTCCTGAGGGTCCTTGGTGGAGCTCCAAAGAACACAAAACCTGCCGGAAATGTGGTCGCCCGGAGGCCCGCTGAGAAGCATGGCTTTGACTCTTCCACGTCTGACCTACAGTCGGTCTCTTACGCGGGTTAAAGTCTGTGCCTCCAGGCCACAGGCCCCACGCAGTCAGGGGCATAGCTTCCTAGCCCAGCCCTTTGAACCTCGGGTCCCTCCTCGGGGTCCTGGGCGCAATCGGCCTGGAGCTCAGAATTCCTGCACAGTGCGAATGTGACACCGCTGGCTGCAGACAGACGGGCGTGCCAAGCTCCAACCCCCCCCCCGCCCCCCAGTAAAATCTCTGGTGTTGAGAAAAGCAAGGCTTGCAGGAAGCGGCTCCGGATGTTTGCTTCTTTACATGTGGCATTTGTGGCTGGCTCTGATAACGTCCTGAGCTCGGCTTCAACACCGGTTTTAGTAAAGAAACTGAAATATGGTCCACACACCGCGGACGGGTCTGCGGCGCGGTCGTCCCCAACACTCCTCCAAAAGTATCGGTGGAGAGAATGTCAGCAGAAGTTAGATCTAGGTAAGAGAACGGGAAGGGGACTAGTCCTGGAAAAGCCCCACAGTTGCTGATTTGTTAAGTAAAGTGCGAGCTTATGGCTCTCTAAGAGGGTGTTTTAAAAGGTAGAAGCCTAGGGCCAAAATGTGAACGCCAGTCCGGACCCTATGCTAGGACTTGTGCGCTCACCTGACTAGGAATCAGTTGCTTAGCCTCTAGGAAGGAGTGCAAATAACGTTGGGCCGCCCTTAGGTTTTCTTTTCCACCAGTTTCTCCATCTTTTAGGTTCCCGAGTGCACCTCTTCTGGCAAGGAGCTGAACAAGAACAGGAAGATGAGCCAAGGAAAACTGCGAATGCTCTTCTTTCGGACTACACCCCCCTCAATTATATTTTCTGTTGTCTCTTATGTTTTGAAGAAATTAGTCAAGACAGAGAAAATGCATTCTGGACCTGGTATTGTTTTCGTTTAGTTTTTCAGTCTTCATTCTAAACAAAATCCTCTTGGTTCATAAAAGATTTCGCTGTAAGAGAAAATTCTGTTCCAAGATTTTTGAAAAGATATCTGTTGCTAGCTATAAAAATTAGAGCCCCTGTGCAATGATGCAGGCCTGTAACAGCAGTACTCCTGCGGAGGCAGGGTAATCGAAAAGGGAGATCCTGGCTCAAAAGAAACAACAAAAAGTTAGAAAAGGTCTTTTTAAAAGAATAAGTTGCTAAGGGATTAATTCACAATATTGCTGTCTCTTCTCTTAGAGTTACTTACGTAACAATGCATTTTTGTTTTCAAACCCATATATTTCAGAAGAAACAAAACTTTAAAGGAAAACACATCATCAACTAAATTTAAGATCAGTTGCTTTTACACTGTCAATTAAAATAGCATTTTCTCAGATTTCTTTACGAATATTTCTTTATTTTTCTTGTCCAAACTGTATAGAACTGGAGCTTTAAATACGGACAGCCATTATCCCCCCACCCCCCAGCAAAAACTAGCTATAAATGGGAGGGAGCCACCGTTGCTTGACAAATTGAAGAATTAAAGAAAAGCTGGCTTCTCATGAGTTCTCTGGATAAAAAGAAACTCCAGAAACTGGAGACCAGCAATGGAAAACTCTCTGTCTTTATGGATACCTGTAGTAAGTCAGTATTAGGTAGTAGGTGCATATCCTGTCTCTGAAATAACACATAAGAAAGTTACAGTGTGTTTACCCGTGGTCTCAGACTTAAGGGATACTTTTCAACCCGGTCTTCACAGTAAACAAAATCTAGTATGGAGATGAATGTATTGATTTTTTTTTTTTTTTTTTTTTTTTGAGCCAAGGTTACTTGTAGATCAGGATGGCTTCTAACCCCAAATGTAGCCAAGGATGATCCTGAACTTCTGATCTATTCCTTCTGCCTCCACCTCCTAAGTGCCCAGATAACAGGCATTAACCACCACACCGGGTTTACTTGGTGCTGGGGGTGCGTGTGGGGGCGGGGAATCCCAGGTCTTCTTGCATGCTAGGCAAGCATTCTAAGTAACACCCCATCCCTTGAATTCTCCCTCTCAAAATTATGTAAGACTGACTGTGTTGGTTCTCTCAGAAAACAGCACAAATATGTAAACACACAAGCTCAACACTGGGCTCAGTACTTTAGAGGTCCTGATATGAAGGAGACTGCTGGGCAAGAATATCTTTCTCCCTCCCGAAACATGCCTTACCTGTCTCAGTTTCCCCTCCTGAAAGCTATAATAGTGTCTGATTCTTTAAGGGTAGTTGGAGGCTAAATTAGTTTGCTAAAGTTTAGTCTGTGGCACCCTACGGCATGCAGAAGTGCAGTTTTAAAATCCCGCGGAAAAGTTCTTTGACATTTGAAGTAAGTTTAACAGGCATTCAGCTTTTTTTCCTGTGTAAAGACATAACCAGAAGCACTGCGCTCATCTCTCAGGGTAACCACCTTTAGCTGTGGTAACCACTACTGCTTTAAACGGACTGCCCTTTTTCCTCCAATGAACTTCACCCTGCTGCTGTCTTTACATTTTATTTTTATGGTGTATTGGATGGAAGACAGGACCCCTCGAAAATCTAGAAATCAAAATCGGGTCTTCCCCCTTACTGAACACAAATGAGAAACTTTTGTTGTATCTACGTATTTCATGTTGAAAATTTCAAGGATCCACTTTCAATTCTTGGGGTAATACCGGAGATAAGACATTTTTACCTTGTTTTCAAAAATTACAATTTACCCTGGGTATAACATTTTAAATATAATGTAGGCAAGATGAGTTCTTAGCTAAAGAGATCTGCAGGATCTTCTACCCGAGAAAAAGCGTGAAGGAGACTCCACGCGGTCCCTAAGAGGGTAGATCATCCACCACCGCTGTACTCCGGGCACCAGTAATAAAGAAGTGATTTCAAAGGGAACAGAATAGATGCTTAGTATGTTAATGTGAACCTTGGGCTAGAGCCTCTGTCGTCCGGTACAGCGAGCAACCCTAGACAGTTGAATTTCAGCGCTCCCAACTTCCCGAGTCGGAGAGGACTTGGCGCCAGAGCCCGGCTCCAGCCAGTTTTTCCCGGGGCAGGTGTAGCCCTGGAAGCCAGGCCGGGGGAGGGGAAAGGGGCGGGCGTGGGGTTGAGCAGGGACTTGGGACTCGGACCACCGGCTGGGCGGGGTCTTAACGACGCGGGTCCGACCCGCCCCGCCGTGCCATTGGCCACATCTATATAGAAAAGGGCCGGTGGCCTGGGGGCACCCTCAGTGTCACTGGGTCGACCTCCGGTGTTAGCTGCGCGGTGGGCTTGGACTAGCTCGGGGCTCCAGCGGTAGTTCGTGCCCGGAAACCTGCGCGGCTCTGGTATCTCCTGGTTCGCTTCCCACCCCTGCCTCATCCTTTAGGGAGGCGGCGTGTCCCGAGGCGGGCAGCGGAGCGCGGGGCAGGTCTGGAGCGCCATGAGCAGCCCGGATGCGGGATACGCCAGTGACGACCAGAGCCAGCCCAGGAGCGCATTGCCCGCGGTGATGGCGGGGCTGGGCCCCTGCCCCTGGGCCGAGTCTCTGAGTCCCCTCGGGGACGTAAAGGTGAAGGGCGAGGCGGTGGCGAGCAGCGGAGCGCCAGCCGGGGCCTCTGGCAGAGCCAAGGGTGAGTCCCGCATCCGGCGGCCGATGAACGCCTTCATGGTGTGGGCTAAAGACGAGCGCAAGCGGCTGGCGCAGCAGAACCCGGATCTGCACAACGCGGAGCTTAGCAAGATGCTAGGTGAGTCCCAGCGGGTCCAGGCTAGAGGGGCGCGCGGCGTCGCAAGGATCCCCTTCTTAGTCAAAAGGCATCCTTAGGAGCCTTGCTCCGGACACCCCCGATGGGTTTTAGACACGTCTGTTTCTGGGGTTCTGGCTTCCCTTCCCCGGCTCCCCGACTGTCAAACCCGCATTTGGCGCTGGCCGTCGGCGCTCAGATTTCCCCGGTAGCCCGGGAGCGAACACTATGGTTTCACGGCGTCTCTAAGCTGCCACGAAGGCACCCCTGGCCTGGTACTCTCCCAGCCCGGGGGACACGCGGGTTTTCAAATTACGGGAAGATAGGCTAGTGGGGAAGTCGCTTCTCGGAGGCTGAAAGTGAACTGCGGGGAGCCTTTGGGGACGTTCCTCCCTAAACGTGACCCGCCGCGCCGGCTGCAGGCCGGGGGTGGGACCCGGCGGGCTCGGGTGCGGGAACGCAGCCACTGAGCCCCGCGCCCTCTCCTCCTCCCGGCCCCCGCAGGCAAGTCGTGGAAGGCGCTGACGCTGGCGGAGAAGCGGCCCTTCGTGGAGGAGGCCGAGCGGCTGCGCGTGCAGCACATGCAGGACCACCCCAACTACAAGTACCGGCCTCGGCGGCGCAAGCAGGTGAAGCGCATGAAGCGGGTGGAGGGAGGCTTCCTGCACGGCCTCGCCGAGCCGCCGGCCGCCGCACTGGGCCCCGACGGCGGCCGCGTGGCCCTGGACAGCCTGGGCCTGCCCTTCCCCGAGCAGGGCTTCCCGGCCGCGCCGCCGCTGCTGCCCCCGCACATGGGCGGCCACTACCGCGACTGCCAGGGCCTGGGCGCGCCCCCGCTGGACGGCTACCCGCTGCCCACGCCCGACACGTCCCCTCTGGACGGCGTGGAGCCCGACCCCGCGTTCTTCGCCGCCCCGATGCCCGGCGACTGCGCGGCCGCCGGCGCCTACAGCTACGCGCAGGTCTCGGACTACGCGGTGCCGGCCGAGCAGCCGGCCGGCCCCATGCACGCGCGCCTGGGCCCCGAGCCCCCCGCTCCTGCGATGCCGGGGCTCCTGGCGCCCCCTGGCGCCCTGCACCTGTACTACGGCGCCATGGGCTCGGCCGCGGCGGGCGGCGGGCGCGGCTTCCCCGTGCAGCCGCAGCAGCCGCAGGCGCTGCCGCCGCCGCAGCCACCGCCGCCGCAGCCGCCGCAGCCGCAGCCGCAGCCCGCGCCGGGGCCCGGGCAGCCTTCGCCCCCTCCCGAGGCGCTACCCTGTCGGGATAGCACGGACCCCGGTCAGCCCGTAGAGCTCCTGGGGGAGGTGGACCGCACGGAATTTGAACAGTATCTGCACTTTGTGTATAAACCCGACATGGGGCTGCCCTACCAGGGACATGACTGCGGTGTGAACCTCGCGGACAGCCACGGGGCCATTTCCTCGGTGGTGTCCGATGCCAGCTCTGCGGTATATTACTGCAACTACCCGGACGTTTGACGGAGTCCCGATCCGTCCCAGCCTGCAGGCCAGAAGCAGTGTTACACACTTCCCGGAAGTGTTGAGGAAATCCTTAGCCTCCTGTTTCATTTTGTTTTTAAGTTGCCTTGGCATGTAATTTATGGTAATTTATTTTGTCTGCCACTTGAACAGTGGGGGGAGGGTGTGTGTGAGGGTTTCGTTTAAATGTATTCAGGGACTTATTCCCCACGTCATTGTCCAGTTTCAAGTCAACCAGTTTTTAACGTGTCTCAACAGTTTATTCCATTTCTTGAACGTGTATTGATCAAAGAAATTTTGTCCCGCGTGTTTTTTTAATCTTTAAGAAAATAAAATCTGGAATCCTGTTCTTTTACTTAGTGCCTCTATTAAATACAGTGGTCTTGTCGGAAATGAATAATAAAGAGCAACGCTAAGTATTATGCAATTAGAAGTAGATCGTTAATTGTAAAATTCTCAATTTTCTTCAAATTTTCTGTTTTCAAGAAAACGCCCTTAAAATGAACAGTAGGGTGTGCAAATGTGATAGTTATTCTAGCGAGGGAAAATTCCTCGTGAAATGAACTTGCTGTATGAATTCCAAGTCATCTTGATCTTTAAAAGTAATAATATAAACGTTTTTGATTTAGGTACATCGCTTTAACCAAATGGATGCCCAAACAATTTTGCTTTTTCCGTTGTTGAATCATTATCTGGATCTGTCTAAAGGGGCTTTTCAGATTTTTTTTTTCCTGTCTATATTCTGATTCCTCACTCCACAAAATTTGCCTTTAATCCTCACATTCTTACATGTTGTAGAGTGGTATTGCTGGATTAAAAGATAATTTGAGTCTCAGAAATTAATCCATATTAAATTTACATTATGGCTTCTGGTGAACTTGTGTGTAATTTCACTAGCATATTTTACTAGGGCTGCAGATGTGGATAGTTGTACTTCCTGACACTTTTAAGTCTCCAGACTCTGGAGATTCTCTGGGTGTAAACATCAGCCCCTGCGATGATGGCTCAGTTTTCACACGTTGCACAGCCAGACACATGGGAACTGATGGCTTTAGTGGGTATTTCCTGTGCCAGATGTTTCCTCAGTGCAGTACCTCAGTTTGTGCCTGAGTAAGCCTGCGAGCTCAGGTGCTGTTCTCTCATTTTCCGGGAGATAGTGATGAATAGAAGGATCGAGTTCTGCCACATTTATAAAGGTTTGGAAAAGTCTACCTTCACCACCACCCCCACACACTGGCTCTTAATATAGTTATTAACAGCGTGGGGCATAGCCAGGGGCACAGAATTCACATTCTGGTCAGCATAGGAAGTCTTTGTGTGGTGGAAATCTATGTTGATGGATCCGGCTGAGTTTGTTTGGCAAAGGCGAGGTAAATGGTGTTTAAAGGGGTTTTGGTTACCAGGAATGAAGGGGTAGAAATTTTCAATTGACAAAAGGTGAAGCCTATTTGGTAAGACATAGAAGTGACCTTAATAAGCTAAAATTTTTATCTACAATAATAAAGTACACCTCAGGATTATCATCTTCATTCGATTTTTCTTTTTGTTTTTAGTTCTCCTCCTGTCCTTCCCCCTCCTCTCTAGCTTGCTCTTCCTCCCCATCCTTTTCCTCCTCTTCCTCCTTTTGTCTCCTCCTCTTCCTCTTCCTCTTTCTCGTTCTCCTTCTCTCCTTTCTCCTCTTCATCTTTTCCCGCCCTCCTCACTGGAAATGGAACCCAGGTCCTTGTACCTACTACTAGGCAAGTGTTCCATCACTGAACTTCAGTCAGTCCTAGCCTAATTTTCATTTAGTGCTCCACTTTAGCTCTTTCTGCTTCTAGCCTAAGTTTCTTTACCGGGATGTCCCAGGAGTTCTCAGTAGATAGCAGTATAGTAAGCAGACCGGTTTCCCGTGCTCACTTTCAAGGCCATGTGGCTAGTTCAGATTTCCCTAGGCGTTGCAGTGCGTGAGCCCAGGAAGGCTCGGCGGAAACCTTAGCTGCTATCTCTTAACAAAATTTAGAGATAAATAGGGAAAAGAGGAAGGGAGAAAAGGAGCGTGCTTAGGGGAAAGAAGCTGAAATCTGGTTAGGTAATGAATGGCCTAACTCACTTACCAGGTACAGATGGGAAAACAAGAGAGCTAAAGTTGTTTGGACAGTTGACAATGTGATTATTTGGATGAAGGCTCCTTCATCCTCACTGACAACCCTTGTGGACAGTGACTTAACGCCGATCTCTTCTCTTTCCTCAAGCACCCGGATGACGTACCAGCTAAGTACCAGCAAAAGTACCAGCTAAAGATCGCTTTGTTCTTCAGTACAGTTCTTCATTTTTCTTTTACTGTTTTATGTGTGTGTGTGTGTGTGTGTGTGTGTGTGTGTGTGTGTGTGTGTGTAGAAGCCCCCCCCCCTCCCCAGATTCTTTAGAAGTGTATTAATTCGTAAAAATCCAGTGCAGCTCCTTGCTGGGTTCTAAGCAGGCTTAAATGTTTGCATATTTGGAGTCATTTTAAGATGATCTGGGAAAACTTAAGAATCCCCTCCCTAGGAACAGGCACATATGCACGTACCCTTAGTATTTAGATACAATGCAGGCGGTACATCCCTTTCTGCAACCATCTCGAGGTGTACGCACCTGAAGCCCTCTGATCTAGAAGCCGGACTGGTGGTTTGATCATCAGGAAGCAGCACAGGCAACTGGAGCTGAGTTTTACTGTATTTGAAGGAAAGAACCCTTCTCTTTTCTTGTGACATGTGATTCAAGAACCAAGAGGAATAGATATTACTCTCTTACATTTAAAACAAGCCTACAACGTCTAGTCCGGAAGAGGACATGAACTTTTCTTGGTGCAGTTGTGGCAGCAGTGATGACTAGTTTCCAAGGTTGGTCCTTGCATAACTCCCTCCTAATTTAATCTGAGTGGGATTTGCGACTACAACTTGCCGAGAGCTGATAGAAGTGGAACTATGACAGCTGTTGGACCAATTTGTGGGAGGGCTTTGCAAATTTTCTTTCTTGTGCCCTTGGAAGACCTGAAGAACTATGTAAAAAGCCTAGTTACCGCTTAACTAAGCATGGGGAGGCCATACAGAGCTGGAAAGGAGAAACCTAGGACTTTCTGAAAAGACAGAGGATTCAGCCTCTTCTCCAGCCTGCTCCCACCTGATTGGGACTGAGGAGAACAGAGCAGGAAAATACTCAAATGGGGGGAGGGAGGGGTAAGAGCAGAGCTCAAGGTCAGTGTTAGAGTACTTGCTTAGTGTGTATGATCCCCAGCATCAGCCCCACGAAATTACATCAGCAACAAAAATCAAACAAGTTGAGACGTTCTACAAATGGGGGATGATAACAATTTTCAAACAGGGTTGTTATTAACCATGTCCGCAGGTATTCTGGTGTATGGCAACCGAAACAGCTGTTAGCCTTAAATATTTTCTCATTTTTACTTGTAGGAATGTGGGCCCTTGGAGCAAAATTAGGAAAAGGCTTTGGAGCCCATAAAAGATATCATTATTAAAGTGAAGAACAGAATGTAAAACTTGGAAAAAAGTCAGAAGACTGATTCTGTGACATCATTGCATATGTTGACTCTTCTTTCTGTACTCAGATGTAACCCAAGTACCAACTAGCTAGTGACCCTTCGCTCCCTATGGAAGTGGAACCCAGAGCCTGGCACACGCACAGCAGGTGCTCTACCACTGAGTATGCTCAAGCCTCTAGCTAGTGATTTCTTAAAAAGCATATCAAATTTGGGGCTGGAGCCATGGCTCAGCAGTCAAGAGCTGGAAACCTGGGTTTGGTTTCCAGCACCCACATGGAAGCTCACTCTAGTTTCATGAAACCTGATGTCCTTTTCTGGCCTGTGAAGGCACCAGGCACCCACATGGTGCACCAACATACACACAGGCACATACATATAAAATAAATCAATCTTTTAAAATAATACATCAAATTTATTTAATTTTTAACTATTTCATTTTGGAAATAAATTCACAGTGGATACATTGCTTTCTTCTCTTCTATTTCTGAAGTTCTTTAGAAGTGTCCAGAGGTGAGAATTCAACCTCTTCCTGGCCAGAGATAGTGAGAGACCTCAGATCAGTATGGAATTTATATACCTTTAAGAACAATAAAGCTGGGTCTGGAGAGATGGCTCAATGAGAGATGATATACACATCCACACAAGTAAGCAACTGTCAAGCATTTTTAAGCAAAATAATTTTTTCTTGCTGAAGAAACTTTAGCTTTGAGGATTTTATTTCTACTTTTTTTTTCTTTTCTAATTTGTTTTGAGATTGTTTCATTATATAGTGCCAACTGGCCTGGAACTCTATTTTCTAAGCTAGCCTCAAACTCACACAGATCCACCTACCTCCTGAGTGCTAGGGTTAAAGATGTGCACTACCAAGCTGGCTTTATTTCTACTTTAAATTGGAGTCTTAAGAAACATTTTGCCAAGATGATTTTATAACGAATATTCCCAAAATTAATACTACAGGAGAAGATTATTTGTGAGATCATCTCTGTGTGGAGATTCAAGAAAATATGTCAGTAAGGCAGTTACTACCCTGCTCCCTTGTAGTCACTTAACAGACCATTTATTTTACAAGAGTCTTGGTAGATGTGGTTGGCAGTCAAGGATTTCCCGTTCACCTGACAATGTGTTAGGCAAGGAAGGAACTGTGCCATGGCTTCAGGATTCTTTTAGCTGCCAAGAGAGGTCTGAGGCAGGGTCTGTAGCTTTTACACTTTGTGTCCCTGACCTGGCATGTGACATGTGCACAGGAAACTGACAAATGAACTTAATGGTGCTCAGTGCCTCTGTTTTCTGTTGGGGCATCTCAGAGAATTCAGGAGTTCTTTTCTTTTGTATGTGAGAGTCACCTGGTGGCTCTGATTCCTTTCTCTCATATAATATGTTGGGACATAAAGATTTAACAACACAAGACAATAAGCTCCTGGTGCTAGGAGCTGCTGAGGAAGACTGAGTAAAAGCTGGAAGGGACAGTGTTCTCAAGAAGAAAACTCTGTGCATCTTGAGACAGATTCTTAACCTTGAGATGGTTCACTTTGCTCAATAATTTAGTTTTGTGGAGTTGAAGATGTCCCTAGCTTTTTCTGAACTCTGATTTACTCTTTTATTTAAAAAAATCATGGAGAATACAAAAGCTTTACAGTAAATGCAGTTCAGGGATCCAAGGAGACTGTGTTGAAAGAAATGCATGGGTGTCATGGAAGGTTCCCTTCTGTTCTCTGACATCTTCTGAACTCATGTACCTCTATTCATCTCAGCAGACTTGGTGGCAGACTTCTTGTTGCAAAGAGAAGGCAGCAGAAGCCCCATCTCTAGGTGCTGTGATTAACAGAATGAGAACATTAGAGTCTTTCAAAAGAGTCCACACTGGAGACAGATCATCTTTGTTTTATTCCTAACTTTGGACAGCTCAGCTTCTTTGATTATAAAACAAAAACAGAGATGATGGTCACTCAGAGTTAGCGTGCTTCATGTCTAATATCCACAAACTCCCACTTTGCACGAAAACCTCAAGGCAGTTTTAAGAGAATTAATAATGGAGACATACCTAGTACAAGATCAAGGATCAAGACCTGAGCAAATTAAGATTGGGAACCATGCCCTCTCTGTCCATTCCCCATTCCTTCCCTAAAGTCCTCAATGATAGCCTTAAGTCATTTTTTTTTTTTTTTTTTAAGACTAACATTTTTGAGAGAACCAAGCAGAATGAAGTAACTTGAGAACTGATAATTTAAGAACTGCTTGCTGTTGTTTCAGGTAATGCTGAAATTCGACACCCAAATTCACAGTCACTGGGATTTCAAAGGTGAACAGTGAACTGGCTGAGAAGAAATCACAGAGACCAGGACCAAAAGGAAGAAGGCTTCAGAACTCTAGCTTCTGAAAGCAATAGTAGGTACGTAGCGTAGGTGCCAGATAAACTCACATGCGTGCGTACACACATGCACACACACACGCACACACACACACACATCTCAGAATGTTAAACTGAAAATGCTAAATTACAGGATGGAGTAATAGAAAATAAAAATTTAAGTTTCTAGTGTCAACAAAGAGATTGTAGGCTTTATTTAAGATAATTAAGAAATTTAATGGTGCACAGGCTTGCAAAAATACAAGCAACATTAGATGGGTTTGTAATAGAAACAAAGACGTGTCAGAAAATTGTCTCTCCAGAATCAATTCACAGAATAGAATGTTAATTCTATGCGGTTAATTAATAGTCTAATTTAGGTTGATTGGTTCTGTTTACTTCCTTCTGTAAAAATTTCTTCCTCTGTTTTGTGAATATTGTTGCATCTCGATCCATTCAATTTCTTCTATGGATTGCTATTGTCTTTTGTTCCCAGTAGGAAAACCGTTTCCCTCTAAACTTCACACACTGACAAAAACAGAATCTCGTGGAAGGGGCAAATCCCAGTCTCACTGGTTGTCCTCCCACCCCCGCCCCCGACAGTGTCAGTCAGGAGGCAGGCGGGCAAACCAAGCACCAGCGACGCGGGAGGTGCACGGGTCTTTGGGAATACACACTCAGGCTGCGGTGAATCAACGGACTTTTAAACAAATCCTAGGGGTGACGTTAAGAAGGTAAAAGATCCTGGCTTTGAGAGTGGAGACAAAGACCGGGAGTGTGGGTGGAGGGAAGCTGGCCTGCGGGAGAGCCGGGTTCCCGGAGTTTCCCGACTCAGCGGCTCTGCGTTGCGGAGCCCTGCCGGCGTTGGCGCCGAGAACGTGGTGCACACCGAATCCCTCTGCAGGCTAGAAGAGGGCTTGCCTTTCTTACCGGTTCAGGAACCTGCCTGCCGAACCGGGGTTTCAGAAGGTCCCAACGTAGCATCTTCGAGGAGGGGGAGGAGATTCTGGTTTAATTTTTTATTTTTTTCTTTTTTGAGAGGGGACGAGGGGTGTCTTGCTTTGTAGGCAGGGCTGGCTCTGAACTCAGGATCCTCCTGCTTTAGCCTCCCGAGTGCTCATATACAGGGGTGCCCCACCACAGCCGGCCTCTACAAGCTTTTTTCTGTTTAGTGGGAAGATCAAATCTTGCAGACGTCGGCTAGCCTTTAGCGAGTGGCTGCGGGTCGCGATGCTCCGCGCCTAAGTCTTCCCGCACAAAGGCGGAGCTCGGGACAAGAGCGCAGTTCTCTATGGGCATCGTCGCAGAAAGGTTCCGTAGACGTCCGAGGGTCACTTGGAGGAGCCCCGGCCTGGCTTCCAGCTCCCTTAAGGGCTGGGACTAGTGGCTAGCGTAGGTGGCGAGTCCGGCCCGAAACCCGCGCAGCGGCTCTGGGCGTGACCTGACTCACTGCTCACACTCATCCTGGTCTGGGGACACCGCGTGTCCTGCGTGGCGCTCGCTGGCAAGGATGCAGAGCCTTGTCAGCAGGGATGAGGGATGCCGGAGTGGCAACCAGAGTGAGCTCCCGGGGCGGCCCGGGGCAGTCTGCAGGTGGAGGGCTGGAGCAGCAAAAAGTCTGCCCAAGCCTCCAGGCGAGCGGAGGGCGAGGCTACTAGGTGGAGGCCTCAAGGTGTAGTTAAATCCCCAGGTGGCCGGCATCTGGCTGTGGTTTGCAAACCCTAAACTCAGAGAATTTAGTGCAGGCTGTAGCCTCCTGTAAGGCGTGGGGAGCCCAGGACCCAGAACGCTCCGGGGACGATGCAGGAGAGCAGGCAGGCGCTGGGAAAATCTGCGCTGATGGGTCAGCGGCTCTACAGTGTGAACGTTCCCCCTGTACGTTACACTGACTGCTTGGGGAGCCTTCTGGGCAGGAGATCGAATTAAGTTTCAAAACCAAATTGTCAGTCCATATCAATGAGGAGACCGATTTTGCTGGCCTAGGGAAAGGTTTTAAGGGGCCTAGGAGGCGAGATTCTCTGAAGAAAAACTGGTCTTACTTATGAATTTTAGCTCAGTTTGCTTTTTAAAAGCTGCATTCCTTCTTTAATTTTCAGGTGAGGAATCGTGAGCTGGGAGCGTGGGACCGATCTACCACACACAAAACTGCTGGTCATAAATGGCCCTAGACAGATATTCATGGGCACCTCTCAGAAAAATAAAAAGCTTTAGCGTTTGAGGCTAGAGATTGAGCTTTGGGGGGTTGGTGTTGCTTAAATTTGTGTAAGAAAAATTGAGAGATGGTGGCCCCTATTTGCAAAGAAATCAAGCTTTCAGAATCTTTGGGGCTAGTGTGTGTGTGTGTGTGTGTGTGTGTGTGTGTGTGTGTTTGTAAAAAGAAGGAATGGAATACCCAGTCTTAATTTTGTAACACCAATGTAAGGTTATTGTTTTTTTTGTATATAAAAATTAATTTTGTTTCATTTAAATTTAAACAGCACATGAAAAATTTCCACCCCAGAGGTGACTTCCTAGGTACTGTGTCTGCCTTGTCACACACTTTCCCCGCATCCACAATCCTGGGGACATCGGGGAGGCTGCTTGCTAACCAGAGCACACTTTTCCTCCTTAGTAGTCTTCACTTGGCACCCTTGGATTCCAGGTAGGAGACCTCCACTTCTTCACTCTTCAAGAGGCTCCAGGCCAGTGTAAGTTTGTGACTTAGTCTCCCCTGCGCTCAGAGCTCCCTAATAAATGCATACAGGAATGGAGAGGACCTGCACTTAAGTATAGAGGACTCCATGGGAAAGATATTTCATTAGAACACAAAAGCTCAAACTCTTACTAGACAGCTCATTTTGCAACTCAGTCTCTTGGGTATTTCCAGCCAAGTCTGTGGTATGTGTTGTTACTACTCAGATTGTGGCCTGCCTGACCCGTGTTGTCCAGTCAGGGTGACCATAAGATTAGAAGCCTGGACGATTCCCAGCAGCTGATTAAATTGGGGTGGTGACTTCTGACTCAACCGCCGTGCTTCGATGGGGTCTTGTTCTGTTCATGGTTGTTAATGTTAATTTACCCTATTACTGTCCTCATTTGTGTGGACTTGTGTGGGGTGTCGCTGGGAGGTCTTCCCATCAGCCAGCCGGTGTTCTGCATATTGGGAAATGACCAGGCCCCCAGCGAGGCAGGCCCCAGTGGAGAGGTTGTTTTCCTGGTGGGAGGCGGCACCATGTGGGGGTACTGTGGGATCAAATTAGCAAACTAGGACCGGCTCCCCAGTCGCGAAGGTCCTGTGGACCTGGATGGCCTTGGCTTGCCCTTCCTAGAGCAGATATTCCCTGGTTACTGCCCCACCATTCCTCCAAACGCCAGGGTCCGAGTGTGCCGAGCTAGGCCGGTGCACTCAGCGAGCGCCAGAACACGGGTCTTCGCAGCCTAATGGAGTCAGACATGGTCATTTTTGCAGCCTAGCCAGAGTCAGACCTGGAGCGTGCGCACCTACTGCTGCTACACCCTGGTCTAGTATCAACAGCCCTCCAACTTCCCAGTGCCCTACCTTCTGTCGCCCTCCAGCGCCCAGCACATCCAGATGAAGCCAAAAGAATCATCATTATCTTCATTTTTATCGTCATCAGCAGCAGCAGCAGCAGCAGCAGCTGTACCGGCGGCAGCGTTCCCGCCCCGAGGGCGGGGCCATGACCTCCTCTCAAGTCTGCCCTGCTGGGACCTGTGGAGCCCGAGAAGCTTCAGTGCCATCTGACTTTACTCAGTCCTCTAGTTGCGCTGCACTTTACCGGGTACTAATTACTGCTATTGTCAGAATATAGGAAGTGTCTATCCTCAGAGTAAGCTTCCTGTAAGGACAATGTTTTTTAAATTGTTAGCATCCCCATGGAGGCCCTGCAAACGCGAGCTCTGCTTAACATGCAGAACCAGTCTCTCTCTGTTTTCTGTTTACACAACTTACTAATACATTACTTATGGATTGCTTTTTAAAAGTGGACAATGAGCCGTGGAAACAAGCATTGCTTCCTTCAAAAATAGATCTTTCAGGCTAATTTTCCACATTTCCCCTAATAGTTATTACAGGTGTAGGTGTCAAATTATAATTGATGCGTTTGTAAATTTGAAAAATGAAGTTTTAAAAAAATTCTCTATAGGGGCTGGGGAGATGGCTTAGCCGGTAAAGTGCCTGCCTTGTGAGCCTAAAGACCTGAATTTGGATGCCTAGCACCCTCCTAAAAAGCCAGGCTACCAGTGTTTGTAAATCGAGGCCTGGGGTGGTGGGAGGAGACAAGAGCATCTTCAGATCTCATTGACCAACCAGTCCATAGAATTAGTGAGCTCTGGGTTTAATGAGAGACTCTGTCTGAAAAAGTGGAGAGCAGTTGAGGAAGACCCTGGAAGTGACATACTTAAACAGAGGACGGAGTGGAAAGCAATGAGCCGTCTGGAATAGGCGAATCCAGCCTGGAAGTTCACAGGGCACCAGTTGTTCAAAGAACGGCTCATCAGTCCTGACTGGGACTACGGAGAAGCAGCCACTAGAGCCAAGGGCGAGCTACAAGGCCTGCAAGGGAGGAGCTGGGGTCTTAGGAAAGGACGAGTTGACTGGACTGCAGCCCAGGAGGCCGGGGTGAGGAAGTACCACTTGGAGAAAATCCTGTCACTTTCTTCATTTCCTGACCAAATGTATCCCCAAACCATGCGCGTGGATGCAGTCGTGGGAGATGGGGGAGATGCACCTATACAGGACCAGGGCTTGTAGTCTGCCTGTGGGGCCTGGGAGTAACTCCACTGGAGGACTTAGTACAGCACTTAGGATGAACTGAGTGACACTGCCTACACCTAGGGGAAGTGTTGCGCACACCAGGAATGTTTCTTCCCTTCTGTTCTTATTCTTAGAAAACTTGTGGTCCAGGTGGGGCACAGGAAAAGTGGATAACAACAGTATTTTGCTGTCAGGCAGAAGGTCCTCTCTTACTCTCTGTCTGAGGTCATTTCCCAGGAAGCTCAGGCAACATCCGCTTATGAGCTTTTGATTTGGCCCTTAAGAGCGATTAGTTGGAGCCAGGCAGGGTGGCACACACCTGTAATCCTAGTACTGAGGCTGAGGCAGAAGGACCAAAAGTTGAAGGGCAGCTTGGGCTACATGATGAGTCTCTGTTTCAAAAATGAATGAAACCATAAAACAACAAAACAAAAACAGCAAAACAAACAAAAACCAAAACAAGCAAACAAAAACAAAACAGAATGAGTTAATGAACCAGCCCATCATTGAAAACTCCAGAATGTTGTTAACTGGAGATATTAGGCTTTTTTTTTCCGGAAGAGTTAGTACTTGGAGGTGAATAATATTAAAATCACCTCTCCAACTCTCCCCTCCCTCCCTGCTCTCTCCTTCTTCTTCCCTCCCTCCCCCTCTCTCATTTCTCTCTTTCTTTTCTTTCTCTTCTCTCTCCCTCTCTTTCTTTCTTTTTCTCATTTGCTGAGATCAGATCCAGGCAGGGTCTTACATACATGCTAGGTCTGTACTCTACCCCCGGGTTACACCTCCAATTCTAAAATAATAGTAATGAGTTTGAGTCTCCACATTAAGTTATACTGTTTATATTTTCTGTTTATAATGCTCCTTAAGATTTTACATGAGTTTGGATATTTTGAGACTAAAACTCAGTTGTGGGTTTAAAAAGCTATGGGTGTTCTCGGCTGTGTCTACCTTGTGGGTGGAGGTGAATGGATTCCCAAACTGGTCACTTTAGGAAGCATGCTGACAGTCAAAGATACAGTTACTTAGATTTAGTTAAGAAAGTTTCAAAATGAAATAGTGTAGCACTTACCTGATGAGCGCTGTATTGGACTTTGAGAACTAGACAGGGCTCCCTGTGTTACCCCAGGTGGATGTGACAATGGCATTTGCTGGTATCTGCTAACCTGTCCCCCTCTACGCCCTCATACTTTCAGTGACCCTGTGGAGGGGTTGCTGTGTGGCATCCTCAGCCACGAGTTGGGTGGATGCCACTCTTCTCAGATGAGCCCTGCACACCCGAGCTGCTGTTGTCGTCCAGTTGAAGGATGGGCTTCTGACCCAATCCAGGGCCTAGGAAAGAGGTATGACTGATAGACAGTCCCCTTGGTCACAGTGGAGTGATGGGCCACTGTAGCTATTTTGGTCACTAGGGGAGAATGATAGAGCACTGAGGAAAGTAGAGACAAGACATCAGTGGGAGACAGGGCAGGGACATGGGAGAACTGGATCTGAGGTGACAGTGTATGAACTTCTGAATCAAGGCTCTGGGGACATGAGCCCTATCTCTGAGTGCTTCTATGACGTGAGCAACAGCAGACATTTCATGACTGTCTACCACTGAATCTGACCAACTCCCAGGCAGGTGTGGTGACAGATACCTGTAATCCCCACACTGGGGAGATCTGAGACAGAAGAATCTAGGCCAGCCTGGTCTGTGAGGGAGCCTCTACTTCAACGAACGAAAACAAAAACCAGTACTACGATCAATAAAAGCCCTTGACTTATTTTCTCATTGGAAAAAAAAGGGATTCCTAACATAGGACCAGGATATAGAACAGGCTGGGGGTGTGATTGCTGGTTGCTCTGGAAAAGACTGTGTGAAGCACTTTGAATGAGCAACCAGCATTTGCACTGCTTGAGAAATTGGCAGAAATACTATGTTGGATTCTGGTGCAGATCAGTGCATTTTAAACCTGAACATGGTGCAGATTTCCTACAGATTTTGCTGAAATGCCCATTCTGATAGAATAAATTACACTCTTCCAACAAGTAGAAGTGTAAGACTTGAGAGTCGTGACCAACACTGACTTCTTAGGGACTGTTTTTGACCTAAATCATGCCAAGTCTAGGTGTAGTCAGTAAAGAGTCACTTCTGAAAAGCCTGTCATCTAGATAGTGGTGGGTGATTCCCTGAGTGCTGGCCATGTCTGTGTGCCCTCACCTTGTCCTAATCTGCTGTGGTCAGGTAGATTTCCTCTAAAATCAATCTCTCTCTCTTTCACTCTTGCTTTATTCCCCCGAGTCTCACTGTGTAGCCTAGACTGGACTACAACTTGCTGTGCAGTCCAGGCTGACTTCTCCACAATAAAATTCTCTTGCTTCTGTTTCTCGAGGGCCAGCATTATAGGCATGCACCACTGCCACATCCGTCTTCCTTAAAGGCTTATAGAACTGGATAAAAGAAACCATGAGAAGTAGGCAGCGTGGTAAGGGGTGAGTGCCCATCCCCCACTCCAAGGAGCATTCACCATGACCTTACTGCCAACTGTGTTATTGTTTAACATCACAAGAATCTTTCTTGTTTGCTTGTCTCTCCCACTAGATTAGAGTCAGGCCCTTCCTGTAATACAACCTATTAGAGTTAGAAACCAAGTTTCACTACCTTCTCTGAGGCTGTGATTCTCAAAGGAGGCTGTTCAGTGGAATCAACCAAAGCTTTTTTTAAAAAATGGCCTAAGCTTGCTTTGCCCTCTGAGATTCTGACTTAATTGGTTTGGCCTGAGGTCAGGCATCTCAATTTTAAAATTTCTTGAAGTGATTCTAATTGTGGCTTTTAGATACATGGACATATTGATAAGTACAGAAGGGCCCAAGAAGTCAGTTTTATTTAGGTACATATTTACCTTCAAATGAGCATCCATTATATGCCAGCCACTGGTCACTGCCTCCAAAACAAGACAAGGCACATTCACTTCTCCTCAGGGAGTTTATAGCTTTTTAAATTTATGTGTTTATTTGTGGGTTCTTTTTTCTGAGACAGGGTTTTTCTATGTATCCCTGGCCAATCTGGAACTCTCTGTATAGATCAGGCTGGTCTTGAACTTGAACTTGCAGCAATCCTTCTACCTCTTCTTCCAAGTGCTGGGATTATGAGTATGAGTCATTATTCCAGCATTTAGGAGATTATAGTCTTATAGAAGGGCAGGTCTTGTAGATAAATAACTGTAATGATGTGTGCAGTACAACATAGAGTACAAGGGATGAGTTTCAGGTGAAGAGGCATGAGACATTTACAGAGCAGTTACTATGAAGAAGACGGTCCCAAGAAAGTGCTAGTGCTTATAAGAAGCCTCGAAGGAGAAGACCCAGTGGGAAAATTGGAGATGGGGCAAGGGAGGTATTCTGGGTTGTATTTGAGGGAGATGGTAAAGAGGCTGGGAAGCAGGGAGGGTTTTCTCTGTACAATCAGCAAGGAGATGGTACAGAGTTATAAGAGATGGAAATTGGCAGAGGTGGGATTGAGAAGCGCAGTGAGCCTGTCACCAGTGACACTGGATGTCACAGCAGTTGGACATCCCTCCTCAGGCTTTCATGCTCTGCAGCCCCCCTGTGGAAGGGGATTAGGAGTCATTCAACTGTGCCTTCAACAGCAGTAGTAGAGGTAGATGAGAAGCCAGAGGAAGGCTTGCATTCAGTGCAGGTAAGTGTAGAGGAGGAGGTGGTTAGCCTCAGAGAGGGGTGGGGTGGGGAGAATGGGCCAGAGGGAGACTTCAGAGATCAGGTAGGTCAGAGTGACTGTCAAGTGCTGCGTGAGGCTGGGTAAGGCAGAGGAGAGGATGGGGAAGGGTGAAGGTCAATGGGATGGTGGAGCTCTAGGTACGGGATGAATCTCCTTTGTGCATTGTGTGTAGTAGGAGATTGGGGAGGATCCTTTTCACAGTTAGTGAGACTCTGGGTTCACCATGAGGTAAAGTGAGGTAAAGACAGTCAGAAGAAAACACAAGGCAGAAGGCATTGAAGCAATTCTGAGACAAGAAAACCTAAGCAGATTGGGAAAAAATGGGATAAAGGCAGACATTCCTAGTGATCACAGGTCACCGTTCACAGCCCTGGAAGCCTGGAGATGGAGTTATTCCAGGTTAGGGTAACAGATTTGGATTTAAGAAAATTTGTTAGAGATAGCTAAAAGACAAGCAAGAAGGGTCTCTTACCAATTTTGTAGCTGATGGCTGTGATCACAGGTAAGGTATTAGCAGTGCATTGCTTGTGAGGACTTCCTGTTAGAATTAATTGGGTTTGATCTCTAGGGACTCCCTACAATCGGCTTAATATTGATACCTTGAAGCAAAACCCCAGCCACTGGCCTGACTTCGGTCCAGCTCAGCCAGGAAGGGCACCTGCTTTGGACCTTGCTCCCTTCCCCCACGATCTAAAACCTTTATTCTACTACACTAGGACCAAGCCCTGATAAGCACAAGGACAACATCCTGTAACAAAAGGGTCAGTATCTGACCTGTGGTAGACTGGAAGTTCAGAAGTTGGGCTGGTTTTCCCAGAACTTTCTTGGGGGTCTGGGGACAGGCTGTACAGCGCAGGGAAGTGCACGCTGGAACCTCATGAATCCTCCAGAAGTTCTATGAGGCCCAAGAAAATGTGCCCCTTACTTTAAAGAGAAGAGAGACAACTTTCAGCCACCCGAAGATCCTGAACTACCCAGGCGAGGTCTCCATGCAGAGGCCAAGAGCACTTGCTCAGATCTCCATAGCCCTAGGTAGAGGGCAATATCAGATGGCACTTCAGAGCTGCTGGAGCTGCAGGGACTCCCCGCTCAGAACGGAAGGGAGGTCTTCCTCCCCCAAAGTGGACTCCGTCCTGTCACAGTAGCACCACTGTGGGAATGGAAAAAGGGGAAGAGAGGGCTCTAGGCCTTCCTTTCCAGGCGGCACGTGGGGGGCTGATGGAGCCTGCCTGGTGGGGGTGGGGACGGGGCGCTCAGGAGCAGGTATTTATAGCCAGGAGAGCACGCCCTCGTTACTCACACAGCTTGGCCCTGGCTTGAAAGTATGAACAATCTCTTCTGGGCACTCCCTGTGTCCACTTCCCTCCGACCACAGGGCCCCTCCTCTGGCTGACCCATGGGGTCAGCATCCTTTCTAGCAGATCCACCCGACTTCCTCCCTGAGGATGGAGGCTGTGTCTTAGCTTCTGGGGCTCCTGAAGCTGTGTTTCACCTCGCCTCCATCCTCACATCAAACACTATGAATCAGGCTCCCAGAATTAGCCCCTAGAGAGATTAGCGCGAACCCTGGGGGGAAATCTGGAAAAGGCCAGGAGTGGGGGGTCGGGGTCGGGGATGGGGTTGAAAATTTCACCCATGAAAGCAGGCAGAGGGATGGCAAAGCTAGGGGAAAAGGCAGGAGCTCTTTAGACACCTTGAGGAGAATGGGCTTCTAAGGCCTTTGGAGGGAGAGAAATTAAGGTAAGTAGCGTCCTTGGGCAGGGCTTTGAAGGTAGATAGTAGAGGATTCATATTCCAGGGGGACCCACTGGCTGGGTGTGTGGCCTTGGGCCAGATCCTCAGCCACTCTGAACGTCTGTCTGTAAAAAGTAGGAAATATGTAAGGGCAGAGTCACTGTAAGGATGAACAATGTTTGCAGAGCCTCTGAGTGATGGTATTGGGTCTGTGTATCTGTTCCTTAAACAGGCTATCGCCACAGGGAGGAGTTGCTGTAGTGGGGGTGGACAGGGCTGGGCTGCTGTTCCACCCATCAGGCCCTGTCCTTAACAAAACGGCAGCAACCTGTGGCATGACTGACCCGTTTGTTGAACAGTCTCAGTAGATGCGAAAGGGTTTTGTTTTACTTCAAGTAGGCTTCAAACTGTGCTGTTGTGAACATACCTGTCTAGTGATCTTGGGGAGATTTATTACTTTCTAGTTATTGTTACACATTAAAATCTAGCTTTTGAAAATGAAGAATGTGAAGAATCGTTTCAGAGAAAAATCTCAGTCTAGTTTTATATCTTATCCTTTCAGCCCACTCCCTGATGGATGAGGCAGGAACCTATCTGCTAGTCACAAAGCCTCTCAGATAGCAGAGTGCCCTGCCCTCCCCAGACGTACACTGGCTCTGGATGAAGGTGTTGGGTGTTGGAGGGGCTCAGGAGGAAGACAGAAGGATCAAAGTGTGTCTTTCACTTTCTAGGCCACTTTGCATTTGCCTCTGTTGTTTTCCAAAGACCATTTACTGGATTAAACTGGCTGTGTGGCAGGGCTGGTTCCCTGGTAGGACACATGAATACTTATACTTTGCTGACATTTGGTCTCCTCCTATTCCACATCTGCCCTGGACACAGTCCAAATCCTCTGTGCTGAAGTAGCTCACTGAGAAGTCACTTTTCTTCCTGTGAACACACCAGGTGACCAAGGACTGGCTACTCTGCATGGTGTCCTGGCAACCCAGGAGAAGCCCATGCCCTGGAGCAGTCAGACATGCACCCTGCTCCGCCCTGCCACTCACTCTCAGATTATTTTCTTCCTCTGTTTAGTCTGATTCCTAGACACCAAACTCAGGACCAGAACGCAACCCACCTTCATTTGATTTCCTGTAACCACCGGCTTCCTTTCAAAAGCACATTTAAAATAGATTATGTGATATGCACGACATTTAGAAGTCCCCGCAGTATAATGCAGCTGTGTCCCGCCTGCTCCTTCCTCATTCTTCAGTCTTTTGGACAGATTTAATGTAGCACTCCATCTGGGTTGTTTGTCACATTGCTTTATTGGTCTTTGAATGAAAAAGAGGGGACAGTGCTGGCTAGGTGGCAGTACGGGATGGCAGGCAGACCTGCTCATCTTTTCTTGACTGAGCTTCTCTTGGCTTATTGGTTCCAATCTCCTTGACCTCTAAAAGGTCACAACCACAGTGAGAGGTTTGCACACCTCATCACTAAACAGATGTTCTCCTGCCAGTTCTGGCCAGAAAATTCAGGGACAGTCCCGTGCTCATCTTTGAACTATGCCTTGGGGAACTGGGCCTTATGTTAGGCTGAGCCCAGTTTGTCAAGGATATCTATTGTATTTCTAGAAAAAATTAAGAGTGCATGCTCAGTATTACTAATCCACTACAGAGATTCATTCCATTCTTTAAAACGCTTCACTGTGTCAGTTGTACCATCAGCTAATCTCTTATTTATTTATTTATTTTTGGTCTTTTTGAGGTAGGGTCTTCCTGTAGCCCCAGCTGGCTTGGAACTCACTCTGTAGACTAGACTGGCCTCCATTTTACAGAGATCCGCTGTCATTGACTCCCCAGTGCTGGGGTTAAAAGCACACACCACCATGTCTTGCTCCTTAAACTTTTTTTTTAGGTTTTAAATTGATTAATTGACTAATTAAGTAAATTGTGTGGATATATGTCCTACAAAGAACACGTGGAAGTCAGCAACATGGAAAGTCAATAGCATTCCAGACCTGTACATTTTCATGGGTTCCAGGTTGTATTAAGCCCTCAGTTTCAGTTTGCTTTCTATGATGTCGTTCTGGAAGCCTTGTCAGCAGCAGGTGGGGTGTAAGCCCAGGTTTCCCATTTGGCTTTCACTGGCACCTAGCAGGAACTCCCACTCACTGCTGGGTGGAGGTTAGGTACCCACTGTGGTCTCCCTGACACCCCAGTACTGAGGAAGATTATTATTAATCTTATTACTTCTGGGTAAACTGAGAAAGTCTTGACTCTCTGCTGCACTTCTTTTGACACCAGCGCCATAGGACAGGGCTACCACGTTACTGCCAAGGAGGTAGAATTGCCTCCCCATGCCGCCTCCACTGACTCTGGGCAGACACTTGTGCTGGAGGTGATAGCTCTGTCTTCTTCCCTGGTCGTTTTGACCTCACCAGAGTGTTACAGCCTCCAGATGGGAGGAACCTGTAGTCCTGTGTTCTTTGCTTGTGGGGTTGGTGTTGGGCCAGATTTGTTTTCCGTGGCATTTGGCTGAGGCAGAAGTATTTATTTATTGTTTGAAAGTATTCTGCCTTGCTAGACTACCCTTTTCTTTGTTCTTGGGCTAGAGGGAACAGACATCTGTTGTTTGCAGTTGCTCTTGTTGACATTTCCATGTTGTTGGAATCATGCATGGCTGGAAGTCTCAGAGGAAAAAAAGGAGCCAAGGGAACTTACCACATGCCAGTTCCTGGGTTCCAGTCTGTCTAGCTGGTCTGCCCCCTCTCTACCTTTCAGAACCTTGTGTTTGCTTCATATACAATGTCTAGATTTTTCAGTTGTCCTTAGGGGAATGGATGGGGCAAGTTTGTCTAGAGGGACAGAGCAGTAACCCACCTCTCTCAGGACTTAACAGCTGGGAGGTGGCAGGCTGGAGCCAACACCAGGAAGCCGAGCTTAGGGATCCACCCTCTTTTTTTGGTTTTTAAATTTACTTATTTTTTATTATTTTTATTTAATGTGTGTGAGTGTATTGCCTGCATCTGTGTGAGTGCCCCTGTGTCGTGCAGTGCCCTCAGAGGTCAGAAGAGGGAGCTGGATGCCCTGGAAATGACGTTATGGATGGTTTTTAGCTGCCATTTGGGTGCCGGAAGTGAACTCGGGTCCTCTGTCAGTGCAGCCAGTGCTCTTAACTGCTGAGCCATCTCTCCAGCCCCCACCTTTTTATTTTTACTCACTGATTTAGCGCAAGCATTGACAGTGACTGGCACCTAGCAGGATCTCTGTGGGTACTTGTTGAATGAATTTTATTCTGTTTCTTAGAATACATTTTCCCCAGGGACGCATCACATTTTCTCTCCCTGTTCATTTTCTTTTAGTTCAATATGATTTCATCATGTCAATGACATTCCTTTTTGGTCTTGTTCATGTTTAAGTAATTCTGTTCAAACATATTGTTCATTTATTTTGCTATTTATTTTTCAAGAAGATTTGTTCTACTTTTATTTTTGTGTACATATGTGTGTATGTGTGCAGGTGCCCATGGAGGCCAGAAGAGGGGAGTTACTGTCAGTTGTTGTCCAATGTGGGTGCTGGGAACTAAATGCAGGTCCTCTGGGAGAGCAGCAAGTGCATTTTAAGTTCTGAGCCTCTCTCTAACCCTTGTTATTTGTATGTTTAATTGTCATATCATAATTGTATATATTTACTGTGCACAGTGTAATATTTTGATACATGTACATGTCCATGTACAATGGTGTATACCTTTATTTTTACATTACACATGTACAAGAACATATATAAATATCAGATCAGGATAATTAGCATATCTATCACCTCAAATATTTACCTTTTATATGTGTTTGGAGTATTCAATTTTTTTTCTTCCAGCCATTTTGAAATTAATCATTAATGAGGGGGTACCCAGATGAGCTAATGCTCTAAAGTTCTAGGCACTGAGTCACAGTTATTTGCAGTTTTATAGGATCTTCTACATCATATCTTAACTGGTATGCCTTTGATAGATTTAAGTTACAGTCTGTGTTACCACCAGCACAAATGTGTACATGTCCTAGAACCACAGAGGGGAAATTCCTTTTGCAGGCATGCTTACAGAAACAGGTATTAAAGGCAGAGGTTGAGACATTCTTTAAGAACAGAGTTTACTGCAGGTGCCTTAGCAAACAAGGTAACTGCCAACGAATGCTCTACTAGATAACTGTGGAATTTGCTTGTCAAGATAGCTTTGGGGTCTTTAGTGTTCTCCATTTTAGTAACAATTCATAAAACTATTATAAGGTGAGTACTATATCCTAGTCATTAAATGATAAAACAGTATCAGACACACACAGAAATAAATGCATAGATATTTCCCTGTTTATTTATTCCTTTCCCCTTTATTTCCACTGTTGTTTCTTTCGACTTTCCAGCATCTCTGAAACCTGTTCCTATCTCCTGTAAATCATCCTGTCTCAGGTGCACCATGCTCATCTTAATTTTGGAGTGTAGAATTCCAAATGGGACAGAGGCACCTGTATGTGGCCTTTATGTTGTATGAGGTGAGATGCACTTTGGTCTGTGTATCATTTTCTAGTACACCATGAAGCTGTGAAGTGTGGATTTCCATCAGAGAAAGATGATATTTAGATCGTCAGCTTTACTTGTCTTTCTAGTACCAATGACACACTAAAGTAATGATTCCACAAAAGTCCAATTTGGTGAATCAATAGGTGTATTGGACTTACTTACAGAGCATGGTTGAGGGGCTACTTATAGGAGCATGGGTGACCCCAAAGCAGTTACATCACTGCCACCTCCATGATGGAAACTGCATCATGGAAAGAATCCTCCTTTTAATTAAACCTCCACTTCCTATGTACTCTAGCATCTCCCAGCATTACTTGCTGCTGGGAGAGTAGGAAAGCAGAAGGGAGTAAAGGCTACAATCCAGGTGAGGGTCTTGTGATCCTATTCTGCCTCCTACTAAGAAGTGTCAATAGGTCCAGCACCATTGCCACAAATGAAGCTACTTCTGTATTGTTCTGCTCAATTAGTTGCCATGGTTCTGGGGCCAAGATAATTGATACCTTGGTGGTGAACGGATCATGTTATTCTCAGAGGAAAAAAGTTATGTGACAACAATCCAATCTCTCAAAATTATGTTTAGTTTTCTCTATAGCAAGACCTAGTTGTTGTAGCAGTGTTTGGACAATCTGTTATGACTGAATTCTAACAGAGGCCCATATGCTAAAGGCTTGGTCATTAGCTTCCTGCAGTGTTGGAGGTAGTGGAACCTTTAGGAAATGACACCAGTGGAGGGTAGTCAGACCACTTCAGGCATTTGAAGTGGCTATTGGGATACTGTTCTTTTGTTCTGCTTCTCCGTCTCCTCCCAGTGGGCTCCTTGGTGATGCTCTGCCTTGCCATGGGCCCATGTCTGTGGGCGGATACTTCTGTAGTTATGGGCCCACATGGCACTAACAACTGACCATAACTCCATTTCCAGGGGATCCGATGCCTTCTTTTGACCTTCTCAGTCATTGCAAGACATGGATGCACTTACATACATTCAGGCAAAACACTCATACACATTAAAAAAAGCAACTTTAGCTTTCCTTGTATACACTAGTGAGTGGTTCCTTATTGTGATATAAATTATGTTTCTCTAATGATTAAAGATATGGAGCATTTTAATGTACTTATTTACATACATCTGTCTTTAAAAATATAAGTCTATTTAATTTCTCTTCAGTGATTTAAAAATATATTGAAATAAGGTGTTTGACATATTTTTGAATACAAATATTTGTTAGTATTTTTTCCTGTAAATCCTTCTAGTCTGTAGCTTCCTTTTTGCTTCTTTTTAAAGTTTTATTTCTTTTATTTTATGTGCATGAGTGCTTTGTCTGCATACGTGCAAGTGCACCACATGTATACAATGACCACAGAGGTCAGAAGAGGGTATTGGATCCCCCGAAACTGGAGTTATAGATGGTTCTTAGCAGCTATGTGGGTGCTGGGAATTGAACCCGGGTCCTCTGCAAGAGCAGCCAGTGCTCTTGGCTGCTGAGCCATGTCTCCAGCCCTACCTTTTTACTTCTTAGGGTGTCTATTGAAGCAAACAAATGAAAAAAAATTAATATCCAATTTCTGATTTTTAAAAATAGTTTAAATTTTTGTGTCCTAAGAAATCTTTGCCTTACCAAAGTTTATATTTTTAATGTTTCCTGGAAATTTAAAAATTGTGAGCATTCCATTCTGTTTATAATAATTTTTGCATGTGAGTCAGGATCATTGTTTTTGTGTACAGATTGTGCCTAGTTGTTCTAGCGCTGTTTGCAGAAAAGACTCTGCTTTCTCCACTTCCCTCTGTTGTCATGTTCACTAAAATATCAATTGACACTACATGAATGGACTGTATGTCGACTTTACATTCAGTAAACATGAATGACATAATGAATCAATAACATGCTGTCCCAAGTACTGTAAAATTGTAGTAACCGTTGAATTGATATTATATGAATTCCACATCCTTGTTCCTTTTTAAATAAAAAATTATGTTGACTACTTAAGTCTTATACTTTGTCCGTATACATTATATTTTCACTTGATCAATTTCAAAGAAGCCTGCAGGAATTAAATATCAAGTGAAGTGTGTTTCCATTTATTTAGGGTTCCCTTGACTTATCTTACAAATATTTTGTGTTTTTCAGTATCTAAATCCTGTGTGTATTTTTTTGGATTTAACTCTAAGAATGGTTTTGGTTTCTTATGTATGAAAAATTATATTTCAATTTCTGATAGTTTGGAAATGCATTTTGAAATATGGAAATTGCCTTTTGAAAAATGGTCTTGTGGGACTGGAAAGATAGCTCAGTGTTTAAGAACACTGGCTGCTCTTTTAGAAGACCCGGGTTTGGTTCCCAGCACCTACATGGTAGTTAACAACTGTCCATAATTCCAGTTTCAGAGGATTTGATGCCCTCCTCTGACCTCAGCACTCATTGCTTGATATAGGTGCACTTATATGCGGGCAAACCATTCATACACATAGCATAAAAAATAAATGAAGGATCTTGTGACTCACTTGTTAGTTCTAATACCTTTTTTGTAGACTATTAGCAATATTATTTTTAAAAACATTTTAAAAGATTTGCTATTTTTAATTAGTTAATTAAAAATTTAAGTAATGTTTTTATTGGTTCTGAGAATTTCATACAATGTAGTTCAGGCATATTCAGAGCCTTGTCTCGTCTCAGCTCTGCCCCTACCTCTCTAACCCTGCTCACTTCATTCCCTCTACTATCTTTTTTTTAAAGGCCCATTGAGTCTAATTTGTGTTCCCCAAATACTCTTGGATGTGGGTCCATCCTTGGAGCATGGTCAACCCCACTGACATCACACCCCTAAAGAAAACTGACTTTCCCTCTCTTAGTAGTCATCGGTTGCCAGTGGTCTCCCAGCTAGGGCTGAGGTCCTTAGGCTGAGACTTCTTGCCTAGTTCTTTTCTCTGTGCTGGATTTTGTTTGGTTTGGGCTTGCATGGGTCTTGTGCATGGTGTCACAAGTGCTGTTCGTTCATATGTGTAATGTCCCTGATGTGTCAGGAAAACATGGTTTCCTTGTATTCATCCACCACCTCTGACTCTCAGAATCTTTCCACCCCTTTATCCACAATAATCCCTGAGCCTCAGGAAGAGAAGGTGATATAGATTCCCCATTTAGGACCGAGCACCCTGCAGTCTGTTATTCTCTTCACGTTGATCAGTTTGGGGTCTCTGTATTAGTTACCACATGTAAGAAGCTTCTTTGGTGTGAGCTGAGAGATTCATTATCTATGGGTATGACAATGTCATTAGGGTTTGGTTTAATACTATGTACAGAATAATAGTCGTAGATTCTCATCTATGACCTTTGACCTGTCTAGCCACAGGTTCTTGGTTCTGATAACAGTGGCAAGTTGTGAAGTGGGCCTTCAGTACAATCAGAAAGTGGTTGGTTACTTCGATAACATACTTGCCATTATTGTACCAGTGGACGTTTATTGCCAGGTCAGTTGCTATTGTTGCTCTCAGGGTTCCCAGTTGGGTAAGATCAAGGTTTCTTTTCCAGTAGCAAGCGTAGCACCTGCCAGGACTATGAAAACTAACTGACAGAGATGAAGTTTTGAGATCAGTACCAGCTTTATTTCTCCACATTTGATTGATTCTGAGAATTTCATACAATGCAGTTCGGTCATATTCAGAGCCCCATCTCCTCTCAGATCTACTCCTACTCCTGCATGTAGTATCTTCAGCAATAGGATCTTATCATCCAGTTCTGGAGGGTAACCAGGAATATTGACAATAGCCAGTATTATTTAAGGGTCTATGGAAATCCCTGTGGTCAACAACTCTAAAAAGGAAGTCCATCCTGGTAGTGGGCTTTTATATTGCTAGTCTGTGGTATCTGGTAGGGGCATTGTGGACCCTCCACCAGTTTTGAATAACTCTACTTAAATTCTTTCAATGTGTGTATACATGTATATTTTAAGAAGCTTCTAGAGTGGTAGGTTTCCATATGTTTTCAAAGGCTTCTAGTGCTAGTTCTCCCTCCTCACACTCCCTCCTCTGCCGGCCCTCCCATTCCCATCCCATCTAACCCTTCCTGCTCTATTACTCTTCTTCCTCCATTTGTGTTGCTGTATTCTATAACCTCAGTCACAAAGGCCCCATCTTCCATGACTGCTTAATATTTTCCTGACCTCTATGGATTTTCCAATTAAAATACACATGTCTACAGATTCAAATCTAGCATTCATCTATGGGAGAGAACATGTGATGTTTGTCTTTTTGAGTCTGGGCTACTTTACTGAGGATGATTGTATCCAGTGCCTACTATTTACCTCCTAATTTCATAATTTGTTTTTATTAACAGTTGACTAATACTCTATTATGAAAATGTCACCCACCCCTTCGACTCAAGGATGAAAACTATGTAATTATCTCATTAAATGAAGAAAAGGTTTTTGACAAAAGCCGACATTTTTTCATGATAAAATCGTGGAGAATCGAGGGATTCAGGGGACGTATCTCAGCAGAATAAAGACAAGTACAGCAAGTCTGCAGTCAACGTCATAATAATGGAGAAAAACTCAAACAAGTTCCACTAAGACTGAGAACAAGACAAGGTGTCCACTCTCCATTCCTTTTCAGTATGGTGCCTGAAGTTCCAGCGAGAACACTAAGAAAAATGAAGGAGGTAAAGGGGATGCAAATTGGAAACAGAGACATCAAGTTGTCCTTGTTTGCAGATGATATGATTCTCTGTATAAAAGACCCTGAAGATTTCACCAAAAACTCCTAGAGCTGATAAACACATTCAACAAAGTATCAGGACACCAAATTAGCACATGAAGCTCAGTAGCTTTCCTCTACATCAACAACAAATACAGGGAGAAAGAAACTAGGGAAGCCATCCCATGCACGATAACCTCAAAAAAAAATTTGACATAACCAAGGAAGTGAAGGACTTGTATAAATAAAAACTTTACAATATTGAAGAAAGAAATTGAAGAAGTTACTAGAGGATGGAAAGACCCCCCGTACTCATGGATTGGTAACATTAATATTGTGAAAACAGCCATCCTTCAAAATAAAATTCCAATATAACGCTTCACAGAAATTGAAAAATAATCTCAAACTTCATATGGAAACACAAACCCTCAGGATATCTAGAACAATCTTGAACAATAAAAGAAGAGCTGGAGGGCTCACCATCCCTGATTTCAAATCATACTACAGAGCTATAGTTATAAAAACAACATGGTGTTGGTTTAAAAACTAACACCTTGATTGAGAGAATAGAATTGAGGATCCAGATTTAAGCCCATGCACTTACAGTCACTTGATTTTCAACAAAGGGGCCAAAAATACACATAAGAAAAAAAGTCTGTGCAACAAATGGCGCTGGTCACACTGAATGGCTACATGTAGAAGAATGAAACTAATCTCTATATTTCACCCTGCACAAAACTCAACTCCAAATGTACCAAGGACCTCAGCAAAAGACCTGATACCTTGAGACTGGTAGAGGAGGAAGTAACGAATACATTGGAACTTTAGACTCAGGAGAGGACTTTCTGAACAGGACCCTGACTGAGCAGGCATCAAGACAAACATGGATAAATTAGACCTAAAGTAAAGCAAAACAGTGTCTAATGACACCATTGAGTGAAGAGGCAGTCTATAGAATGGGAAATTTTTTTTTTCTAGCTACATATCCAACAGAGGCTTTGTATCCAGACTATAAAAAAAATTCACAACAACAAACCTTCCAAACATCCTAATTAAAAAATGGGACAAGAAATTAAACAGAGAGTTCTCAAAAGATGAAATGCAAATAGCTGAGAAATATTTCTCAAAATGGTCAACATCTTTAGCCATCAGGGAAATGCAAATTAAAAGTACATAGAGATTTTGTTTTACCTTTTTAGAAGGGTTAAGAGTCAAAAAACAAATCCATTCTGGGGAGGGTGTGGGGAGAGGGGATCACTTACTCACTGCTGGTGGGAGTGCAAGCTGGTGCGACCTCTGTGGAAATCAGTGTGGAGGATCCTAAAAAAGCTGCACCTACTGCTTGACCCAGCTGCACCACCCCTGGGCATATTCCCAAAGACTCCATTTCCTACTGCAGAGATACTTGTTTGTTCATGTTCACTACTGCTGTGTTCACAATAGCCAGGAAAAGCAAAAAACAAAAAACAGAAACAAAAACCAGAAGGACATTAGTTGGTGAATGGATGATTAAATATGGTAGGTTTACTTACTCTTATTTTATGTTTTGCTTGCACATGTGTAAGCTCACTGCATGTGCCCAATGCCCCTTGAACTGGAGTTACAGATGACTATGAGCTTCCCTGTGGGTACTGGGAGCCAAACTTGGGTCCTTCCTCTGCAAGAGCTGTCAGTGCTCCTAACCTCTGAGCCACCTTGTCATCCCTCATTTACCGATTTTCTTTGTAAACATTTATGTTGTCTGTGAACCAAGAGAGTTTTAATCTTTTCAAATGTGTCAGATTTTTTTTCTTTTTCTGTCATATCACGTGGGTTAGAGCTTCTGTATAGGTGAAAGGAAGAAATATTCAGTCTTCCTTTTTTTAAAAAAATTCAACCATCGACAAGCAACTTGCCAAGATTTTTGATTTCTAGGATCTGCCTCTTCTAAACTCAAACTTTAAAGGCAATCAAACCACCTTAGCCTGGGAAGGGGGTAGACTGAATTTTGGTGGTTTGAAGTAGAAAAGTTAACATTTACGGTAGATTATGGGCCTCTGATTGATACAATTCAATTTTATTTTTTGAGACAGGGTATCATGTAACCCAGTGTGGCTCTGAACTCACAATGATTGTCTTGCAGTCTCTCAGTTTCTGGGATGGCAGGTCTGAAACACCACTTGTGCTCAATGGGATGTATCTTTGGGGAAGCTGGTCTCAGATAAAATGTTAGGCACTTAGTCTATAGCACGGCCAATGTAGTAAGAAGCTGTCTGAATCAAGTTTAGCTTTGAGGAGATGGGTTTACAAGGCCGCATACCGGCATGTGTTAGGATCTGGGACAGGTCAGCCTTTACTTGGGTAAAGTAAAAACCATAGTTAATAGCAATTGTGTGCACAGAAATATGGCAATGACAGTGGCTATGGCTGAGAGACATCAGGGCTATTGTAATCTTGGATCCAGTTGGGAGAGGATGTCAGCAGGAGCTCTGGGTTGCATAAGATCTGAAGTTCATATGTTATGAGAAGAGGATACAAGCTAAGCCCTGGAGGACAAAGGTATTCTTCTTGCCAATCACAAATAGATTCAAGTCAGGTGTTCTTGTTGTTGTCATCCTGTTTGGTTGTGTTACTGGCACATGCTGGGCATGCTTTCCACTACAGAGCGACATTCACTGTCTATCCTTAAAAAAATTTTTTTTTGAGGCAGGGTCTCACTTGTAGCCCTCACCGGTCTGGAATTCACTATGTAGACCAGACCAGCCTTGAGGTCACAGAGGTCTGTCTGCCTCTGCTTCCTGAGTGCTGGGATTAAAGGCATGTACCGCTACGGCCAACCCTTTTTAATTTTTATTTTGAGGTTTCCTGGGCTGGCCTTATACTTGATATGTACATGGTCTAGGATGATATTATTTGAATTTTCCTGCCTTAACCTCATGAATAGCTGGGGTTATAGACATGTGCCTCTTCCTCTGCTTTCTGCTTGAATCTAAATGTATGAAATATGATAAATAAAATACATTTGAAAGCTAAGGGTTTATGTTAATGACAATGAGTTGAGGTGAGATTATAGAGCCTCTTTAAAAATTTGCTGAAGGGCTGGTATTCTAAGTTAAGGCAGAACCATGAAATGTTTTGAAAGGGAAGCTGTGGACACTAACTGTGTGTGCTGATACAGCCACCCTAAATCCTCACAGCTGTAGGAAAGAATGTGTCCAGAAGCACAGGGCTAGGGTGGATCCTACGCTGTTGACAGTGTATTTTTAGTCGGTGTAGGTGGAGTGGAACCCAGCATATAACACCAGGGATGGTGGTGTAGACTTGAGCAACACTTCTAAGAACTTTCACGTAATGAGTTAAAAATGGGGCAAAGATTTGAACACATTCCCGCTCCTTTTCTTATCAGACTGAAATCCACGTTAGTGGGCACTTTTTGGAGTTATCAAGGGAGTGGACTTATTGTTCCTGCAGAGGGTGGCAGTTCCATTTACCAGGGAGAACCTATTTAAGAACCCACAGTCTTGGGCTTTTTCCAATGCATTGTAAAATTATTTTATGGTGTCTGATTTACTTTAAAGTTTCTTGTTATTGCAGTTTAAAAACAAAATTTATCCTGCACACATCCTGTTTAAAGCAGAATTTTCTCCTCTGTTAGGCAGAGATAAAGTTGTAAGAAATTACAATTTATAGCACTGGTTATACCTTGGTACTACTGGATAAAAATGGGCCCTGGTATTTTTAATGATCAGATTCATGGTCAGGGGAACGCAAACCAAATATACATTTGAAACTGTAATTTTGTTATGTCATGAACAATTTAAAAAGAGGTGGCAGATTTTTGTGTTTACATGTGTATGTGTGTGTGTGCGTGTGTGTGTGCGTGTGCATGTGTGTCTGTGTACGCGCAAGTATGTGTGTGTGTGTGCACGTGTCTGTGTGTGTGTGCGTGCGCGTGTCTGTGTGTGTGTACGTGTCTTTGTGTGTGTGTGTGTGTGTGTGTGTGTGTGTGTGTGTGTCTGTGTCTGTATATATGGGTCTGGGGATGGGTCTAGGGCATCCTGCCTGCTAGCAAATACACTACCAAAGAGATACATCCCCAGCCACAGGGCTATAGTTCTAACAAACATAAATGGAAGAAAAAAATCCATTTCTTTTCTTCTTTCTTCTCCTTAATTTTCTTCAGTTTCCCTTTTTTTTTCTTTAGAAGTATACATTTTAGCCAGCATCACAAGACTACTTCAATATTTAAATTGAGTGTCTGTCTGTCTCTCTCCCTTTCTCTCTCTCATCTGTGTCTTTCTCTGGAACAGGGTCTAGTTGCTCAGGTGGTCTTGAACTTATGGGCTGAAGTAATCCCTTTCCCTTAGGCTCCCAGGTACCTAGAACAAGACGCTTCTACCACTATACCAAGTGTAAGATTAAGCATCTTTAATTAAAAATCTCAGATCCAAACACTCCAAAATCCAAAACCTTTGAAGACCAGTATCTCGCCACAAGTAGAAAATTCACATTTGACCTCATGTCACAAGAAAGGCACAGGCACATTAAAAGTGTTGTATGCAATTATATTCAGGCAATGGGTAGAAGATGTATCTGAAACATGAATGAATTCCACAGAAAGGTGTAGACAGCTCACTATGTCTGTGCAAGTATTCTGAAGTCACCACACTTCGGTCCTCAGCGTCTGTCAGTGTGGGGTCTTCAACCTGTGCTGTTTTCTTTCAGAAGACAGTAGCTTGCTTCTCAGGCTGGTGGTATGCTGTCTGTCACAGGAACAGAAACATATAGCCTAGTCTTCCTTTGTTGGACAGTCTGGGTTGAACTGAGGTCCTCTTTCCTTTGTAATCGTACAGCAGCCTTACATCTTTCTGAAGAAAATATAAAAAATAAAAAGAAAGCAGATGCTGGCCAAGGCTGTCCTGAATGCTGTTGCTCACATTCTCTGATGTCATGAGAGAGCAAAGCATGTGCATGTGGGCATCTGGCCCATGACTTCAGTTTCCAAGTGTGCTTGTAGAACAGCAGTCAGGTTTTCTCAGTGTGCCTGAAAGATGCCGTTCCTGTGTTCCTGCTCTGGAGGACAAATTGGTTAGCACTGACCAAAAAGTAAAACATCTAAAGAAATGAATGATATTTTTCTGAGTGTCTAGGAGGATTTAAAAAGATGGCACTGGAGCTCAAACCCAGGCCTGGCAAGTGCTCTCCCACAAAACTACACTCAGCTCACAGAATGTTAGTACTGGCTGATCTTGACTGTCGTCTGCTTCAGTGGGATTAGTGCCTTCCCCTAGGTCTTTCCCTGAAGTACTTCCTTTCTTAGATGACCAGCCGAGCATGTTGATCTGTGCAGAAAGCCAGCATGCTGCTGGGTCTGAAAGCAGCATGGCTTTCTGACTTGGCCTTGCCCCACTGATCCTCCCCGGTACTCACACACATCCTTCTAAATTCCACCATCCCTCCTCTTCTCTGGAAGACCCCTGTGCTTTGACTGGAGAAGGTCCTTCTGTGCCCTGTACATTTGCCTTTGCTGGACACCGCAAGTACTGGTCTGTGGCTAGGGAAGGCCGTGGCTCAGCTAAACCTTGGAACTCATCTGATTTTTTGTGCTGAGGCTGTCAGTTTCACATCAATTCCCTTTGAAACCATCAACCAGAACGTGTTACCTGCTGCTTCAGAGTTAATGTTACTTGCAGGACTTATGACTATGTCCTAGTTTGAATACTTTATGACTAGGTAATTTTTCTAGCAAAATAACTGATACTCTTTACTGTGACAGACCAAGTCTCCGCAGCTCATCCCACTACCAATCACTCCTTCCCCTGCTTTCTCTCCTCCACAGACCACAGTCCTCCTCCTTCTCTGTCTGCTCTACAATTCAAATGTCATATTCTACAGTATTTAAATGTGATACACTTTCATAGTTTTAATGACACATTTGAAGCCAGGCAAATAGAAAATTCAACCTAAATTTGATTTTATTGATTCATACAACTAAAATGTTTAGAAAGAAGGCTAGTTTCTAGCGTGGCTGGATCTATGGACTCAGCAATATTTCTAGGACTAAATTCTCCTTTTCCCATTTTTCACTGGCTCTGTTTTCTTGGCAGCAGGTGCACTTTTAAGTTTCACAGGAAGGCAAGATGATGGAGATGGCTCTAGATCTTCCCTGACATAGGAGCCAAGTCCAGGGCCATAGCTACCTATTTCCTGCAGGCTCCAGGGAGAGCCTCAGGGCACCCTGCAGACTCCAGCTCCAGGCCACTGCGAGCCACTGACCCAGCACTGAGCAGAGGAATGGTTTCTTAGCCAGGGCTATGTCTCTTGGCGAAGGATGAGAGTTGAATGGGAGCTAGAAGATGACAGTCTTCTAGGGTAAATGAGAGTTTGAAGTAAAAGACTTGGGTTCTAGTCCTACCTCAGCTGTGGTTTGACATTTAGAAAGCCATTTCATCCTTTGAATAACTGTGTTCTAACATAGCGGACTAAGAAGATAACTAATTTCTTCTAAATTTTTTCCCAGGTATGAATTTTTATGAATCAAGGAATCAGATGAGAAGTGTGACTGGGATACTATCAGGACAGTAAAGCCACGCAAAGATTAGGTGAGAAACTCCGTTTTAGTAGTGAGGTTTTAAATAGTAAGTTCGAATAGCAGGGTATTTTTTCTGAGACAGGGTCTCACTGTGTAGCTCTGGCTGACCGCAGACTCAGGATTCTAATACCCGCACAGTCATGCTGCGATCTTAGAGCTTTGCCTATTCAGATCGGTGTCCTTGCAAACTGTTGTATGCTGTCTTCTGCCCACAGTGGGAATGAACACAGAGGCTCAGTGTACAGCATCTAATGCAGTGTTAGGTACACTGCATGCACTGAATGCTTTTCTCACCTTTCAGTTTCTTCATCTGTAATGAATAAGGGTAATAGTACCTGTTTCAGAGTTGATGAGACACTTCAATGTTAAGTAAAACAGTATGTGGTCTAACATATGATTCCTGTGCTGGGTACCACACTGCATGAGCTAGGTGTGACAGCCTGGGTTATATAAATGTGGAGAGCCACACTCAGGAAGTTAACAGTGGATCCAACATCAGACTTCATCCCTGCTCAACTGAAAAGGCTGTCTTTATTTGATTTACCACTCCACTGCCTCCACTGTGCGTCATCCAGAAATGGTGACGGCAGAGATATATAACTACCTTTCCTGTCAACAGAGCGGATTTCCCATTTTACAGCCCACACCACTCAGCAATGCAGACATGGAACCTTGTTTATCTCTGAGCTGGACTGAACTCATAGCACCCATTTCTACTAATGGCATCCTGATTAACTTGGCTGCTTCTTTGCCAAACCTGCTTCTGCCTGGTTAGCACTGTGGGGTTGAATTTATTCTTGCCCTTTGCCCTGGGGCTCAGGAAGTCACTCAGCGTGACAGGAGGAGAGAGGGGGCGATGTCTGTGTGACCCCTTCCTGGGCTTCTCTGCCGCACCCCCTCTGAAGCTGTGACTCTTTCTCCAGGGATGTCTGCTCTTTTTTGCCCTGGCCTCAAGATGTCGGGAATTGGGACTGAGGTTCTTTCATTCCTTCTCGGTTGCACTGAGCTTCTGGTTCCCCTTAAGTATCTTCTGGAGACTGTGTGGGACTTCTAATTCCTTTTTTCCTTTAAACCATAAACACACTTCTTGCCATTTCTAGCTTCATATTTAAACACTGAATCCATCTAATGTGCTCTACTCATGCATTGCAGCTGAATCATCTAATCCTTCCTCTGGGGTTGACGAGGTTGTGAGAGGGGCCAGGAATAAGCTCAAGTCATTCATATTTTAAAACATATTTTATTTTTATTTTATGTATACAAGTGTATTGCTTGTATGTAGGTAGGTGCATCCGTGTTGTGCAATGCACATGGAGGTCAGAAGAGGGTATTGCATCCCCTGGAACTGGAGTTATGGACAGTTGTTAGCTGCCATGTGGGTGCTGGGAGTCGAACCCAGATCCTCTGCGGGAGCAGTCAGTGCTCTTAACTGATGAGCCATCTCTCCAGCCCCAGTCATTCATATTTTAAGTCTTCTTCTTAACTAGTTATATTGATTTTTACTTTGTGGCACTGGAGATGGAACCTGGGCCTTAATGTGTGTTAGGTAAGTACCGTACAGCTGAGCCACATCCCAACCCTTGGATTATTTCTTCAATTATCCATTGCTGAAAAAAAACCCAGCAGCATTCATCCCTGTACCCTTCTAACACTACAGAACATCCTCTGTACTTGAGCTCCCCAAGATTTTCTCCTCCTGGCTAGAGCCATGTCTCTGTAATTCTAATATAAACATAGAACAATCTAAATAGTTACGAACCCTGTTTTCACTCTGTCTTGGTCTCTCTGTATCTTTCTTTCTTTTTTTTCTTTCTTTCTTCTCTGCAGTATTTTACTGCTGGGGATGAAATCCAGTGCGTTGCACATGCTAAGCAACTGTTCTGCCACTAAGCTACATCTTTAGCCTACTTTTCTTTCTTGTCTCTAGTGATCTATACTTTCAAGATGGCTGTCGTAGATTGAAAAAAGTCCATTTAGAATCAGAGAAGCTGAGAATTGGACACTTCATGGACCTCCAGTTCCCTCGGAGATGGTATAGAAAATAGCTCTGCCAAGTCTGGTGGGTGGGGATGATGGGAAGAAGGACGTGTCTTCTTTAAATGGATCTTTAAATCTTATATTATTTCTTCTACATCTAACAGCTCTTGAGTTCTGAAATCAAATAAGTCAGTTCTCCATATTCCAGTTTAAGATATTTGAAGAATAAAGAAAAGTTGTGCCTGTCTTGAATGTATCCAGACTTCTTTTGGTCATTATTCCCTGAAGAGTGGGACATAACTGTTACTGTCACATAGATTTTCTGCTTTATTAGGAAGTGTGCTGTTTAGTTTGTGTCAACTTGACATAAACCAGGGTAATCTGAGAAGGGGGAACCTCAACTGAAGAATTTCCCAGATCAGACTGGCCTGAGTCATGTATGTGAGGCATTTTCTTAATTCCTAGTTGATGGACAGTTAAATCCTAGGCAGGTGGGCCTGGGCTGTATAAGAAAGGCAACTGAGCACACCGGAGGAAGCAAACTAGTAAGCAGTGGTTCATCTATAGTCTCTGCTTCAGCTCCTGCCTTTAGGTTTCTTCCTTGAGTTCCTGCCCTCGCTTCCCTGGGCGATGACTGCAGTCTGGAAAGTGAGGTAAACCGTCTCTGTCTCCTCCTTAGTTGGCTTTGGTCAGTGTTCATTACAGCAACAGAAACCAGACTAGCACAAGAAGTATGAACAACATGAGATGATTTAAAGCAGATGTGGGTAGATTATATGTAAGTACTATGTCATCTTATATAAGAGAATGGAGCATTCACAGACTTTGGCATCTTTAACTGGTGTCCTGAAATCAATATCTCACAGATATCAGGAGATGAGCACCTCCCCTCCCCCCACACACAGACACACTATTATCCACCTTTTAAAAGGTGGTATAGCATGAATGAGGCTGGAGGCCCTTCTGCTGAAGGGCATAGGCCAATCATAAAAATACAAATATTGCACGATTCCACTTCTATGTGGGTGACTGTGGAATGAACCATGCTAGTCATCATCACAGGATGGACTCTTCTGGTTCAGGATGTAACTGGTGGAGTTTATGTGCTTCCATAAGGAAGGAAAGACATGTTTTATCCTGACATCTTGGAGCAGATCGGGAGGAAAAGCCGATAGTGAGTCAACTGACCGGAATGTGGTATGTTGGGTCAAGGATGAGAATATTTGAGGAGCTAACGTAATGATGTCAGTTCTGTATGCGAAAGTAGAGAAGAGGTTTCCGTCGAAAGGGAGTGGAGTGTGAGAGAAGCGGGGGTGGAAGGGGGCTTGGGAATGGTGGGTGCGTTAGTTACTTTTCTGGGGCCATGATAAAATCCCATGACCAGCAGCGGCTTACAGAAGGGGGAGGTTATTTCGGCTTGTGGTTCCTGAGGGAGTCCTTGGTGGTGGAAGAGGCATGGCGGCAGGAAGCTGGTTCAGTCACATGCTTGTCCGCACACAAGCAGGGGGAGGGAGCGCTGGAAGTGGAGGGGGGCTGTAAATCCACACCGCTCACCTCCAGCTGCTTTTCCTCCACCAGAGCTCTACCCGCACAGGTTCCTTAACCAACCCAAACAGCTCTACTGACTGGGACGAGGTTTTCAAAGACAAACCACAACAGTGGGAAATGCGCAAATACAATGGAGCGGAAGTCCCAGTCCTGGATCACCCGAAGAGGAGACTTAACCAATGTACAGACTCTTGAGCAGCGGAACCAGAATCCGCATGTTAGAAACAATCTTCCATGGGATTTTATTGCAACCAGTTCAGCATCAGTCCAGTATATCTTAGAAAAAACTGCCAGAAGTCATGGAGGAACCAAATGAAAATATACAAATATAAAACGGCAGCAATGTGAGTCACCTGTCAGGCTGAAGGGGCTGCAGATGTTCTGATATAAATGATACTTAACAGGAGTGAACACCGAGCACAAGTTTTCATGGTTTTAGTCGAGAGGAAGAGGTGTCTTCTTTGTTACATGGTCAAAACTACCGTATTTGGATCTCTCTAAAAACAATAATTAGCATTGTTTGGGGGAGGGGCTGGAGAAGGGTGCTAGGTTGGTTTCTTCTCGTAATGAATGTTATTAAAATATCTCAGTATTAAAATGTCCACGGGATACATAGTGGATGGTTTATCTAACCAGGCAACAATAAGAGTGGCTGGTATTTAAGGCTGGTGCTTCATTTAAAGTTCTCTTCAGGAGATGGCTTAGTGGTTAAGAGCACTTGCTGCTTTTCCAGAAGACCCAGGTTTGGTTCCCAGCATCTCTGTGGCTGCTAGTAACCAGCAGTGACTCCAGTTCTAGGGGATCTGATGCCCTCTTCTGGTTTCCATTGGCATTACGTGCATTTACATACATTCAAGAAAAAATACTCATACACATAAAATAAAAATGAAATACTTAAAATTCTCTCCGGGTAGGAGAGGGTTGTAAAGTAAGCCTTGTTTGTTACTAGATGTGTGCTTGGCTGTGTGTGGAAGGATACAGTCAGAAGAACCTAGTCAGGAAAAAGTCACCTTCAGATGCCCAGAAATAAGCCCACTGTCAGGAAGTCCTGGGACCAGAGACACTTCCATGAACTGGGTAAGCTGTAGCTTTAGACGGCCTTCCCTTCCCTCTGTTCTCTTGAGTAGTTCTGTAATTTTTTTATCTGGACAGGTTTTTTAAATTTCCCTTTGTGATCTTGGGCGTGGCTTGAGAAAACCTGGATTAAGGATATCTACCATCTCAACCTTTCTGGGCACTGAGGTGCTTTTAGTGTAGAGTTCAAGTAAATCCTTCTGAGCTAAGTCCTCAATTTGTATGCCAAGTTCCTGGGCAAGGCTTCTGGGAAGAATCAGATCTTTCCTTAGGTTTTAAAGTGATAATTAGCAAAACCTCAAAGCCAAATTTTAGTTCTCTGCCGAAATCTGGCAGTGCTAATCACTGGATTACAATGTACCCCACATCAGAACAACAGAAAAATCTAGAATGTCATCAAATGAAACAGAGGCTAGGCCCTTCTACTTTGGGTCTGAGCACTGTTTGGACTGATTCCCTCTCCCTTGCTAAGGTTCTATTTCTGATTTTGAAAGTAGGGCTGCTGAAGAGATTGAGGAAGGGGCTGAAGTTGGAGAGGCCCTGGAAGATGCTGCAGTGTAGGAGGGGGATCATACCACAGACAAACCTCCATCAAGGCTGTGTATTTACCCAAGCATGAACATTATATTACATGGTCTTTTATGCTGAGCTGTGACAAGCAGTAATCTCCAAGATTGATAGTCTTTTTTTTTTTTAATGTATTTTTCTATTTTTATTTTATATTCATGAGGTTTTGTCTGTATGTATGTAACCCCCCGCATGCAGTGCGTACAGATATCCCAAGGGTGTTGGATCCCCACTCCCCAGCCCCCCACTGGTGTTACAAACAGTTCTTAGCCACCATGTGGGTGCTGGGAGCAGAACTCAGGGCCTCTGGAAGAACAACCAGTGCTCTTAACTGCTGAGTCATCTTTCCAGCCCTGACTAACAGTGGCCTTTTGTGTGGGGTTAATTTGTATTCTCAAAAAGGTGGTCCAGAGAGATTGCCCCCAGTAATATCAGAATAGTGTGTTTTATAAGATTGTACACTTTTCCTCAGTGCCTAAAAAGCACTTCAGGCAGGAGGTCAAGGCCAGCGTGGTCTGCATAGCGAGTTTCAAGCCAGCTAGGGCTTCAGGGAGACCCTGTTTCAAAAGAAAAAGCTCCAAAAAGTACTTCAGAATCCTCCTTTTTCTACTCTGTACCATCCTTAAGGCATGAATAGTTTCCAGGGGAAGAGGAGGATAGCGGGGAAGCACTGCTGGCCACGGCGGGTCTGAAGGGTTTTGCTGGTTGTGCTTCTGTGGTAAGTGTACCAGCCACAAACTGCTCTGTGATAAGAAGTGTTCCAGCCTTGCCTCATGCCATTAGTCTGGTACGGGCATCTAGAGACACAACACCAGATTTCTCGTGAGGTTAGTCTCAGAGAGTTTCCAGGCAATTACTGGCTATCAAAGTCTATTGAGCAGAAAGATGCTGTGTGGCTGAGAACATACATTCTTTCCTACTCACCATTCCTTTGCCTGTCTAATCTGGTCTGCTCTGCCGTTCCTCTTGTCTTCAAGTGTCTTGGAAGGAAACCTGCCTCCGTTGAGCCTACTTCCATCCTCTCTATGTAGGTGGACTACTTCTTTTCTCTTATGGCCAGCTATAAAAATTTCTATGACTTCCGGTGCCCAGGTTCTCATTTCCAGTCCTTCCTCTTCCTGGTTTCTGAAATTCCAGGAACTCTGGCTTATCAGTTTATCTTATTGATGGAGGACTGACGTGAGCTGGAAAGGAAAGTGGTTTTGAGAACATTGTAGAGGGCTGAGAACTGCTTACAGGACACCAATGTGGAGACCCGAACCCAGACTGGATTCAGGGACGACTGTGATAGAAGCACGGCTGAGCACAGAGGCACAGGTTGTGAGTCACGAGAGAACTCCTGGCACCCCGTGGGACTGCTGGATTCTATGGTAATTTCCATTTCCCTAGTGATTAACAATGCTGTGTGCCTCTGTGTGTGTGGGGGGGGGGGTGTGTATGTGTGTGTGTGTGTGTAATGTATGTGTTGTCTTTGCAAAGTGCCTGTTCAAATATTTGCCCACTAATGCAACAGATCTCTCTCTCTCTCTCTCTCTCTCTCTCTCTCTCTCTCTTTTTTTTTCTGAGCCAGGATCTCACTACGTAGCTAGGTTGACCTTAAACTCAACATCCTCCTGCCTCAGCCTCCTGATTTCTAGGATTACAGGCATGCATCACAATGTACAGCTCTTAATTGTTTTTGAATTTTGATTGAGTTATATATTCTATTTAAAATCTCTTATCAGCTACATTCTGCACAAGGATTGCCTCAGAGCTTATGGATTATTTTTGATAGAATTCACTAATGAAGATATTTTCATCTCTAGTTGACTTCTTTCCTCTGTCTCTGCCTCTCTCAAGTTTTCAAACTATAGTTGCAATTAGGTATTTTCAGGTGATCTAGTCTTGAATGAACTTCAATACTTTGTGTATTTCATGAAATGTATCAATATCATGTAAGTTGTTAAGTTTAGTAGCATATGATGGAATATTTCATTACCACTGGGTGAATCTATAGCAGCGTCCTCTCTCTTCCCTATACTGGCAGTTTCTGTGCCGTCTTTTTTCTTATGTGTCTGGTAGAGGGGCGTATCTGTTTATAGATCTCAAAGATCAGATCCTGATTTCACTTCCTCTCCCTGTAGTGTTTTCCTAATTGATATCCAGTTTTAACTTGTTTGTGTCTTTGTCCCATTTTAGGCTTTCTTTGCTCTTACTTTCTATTTTCTTAAGGTAGAAGCTGAAGCCTTTGAGCTCAGAGCTCTCTTCTTCCTCTAATACAGGCACTAGCATTACAGAGTTTCTTATATTAGTTGTTTTGACAAATTCTAGTATAATGTGTTTTTGCTTTTGTTCACTTAAACCTTTAAACTTCTGTTTTCATTTCTTCTTTGATCTGTGAGTTATTTAGGGATGTATTTTAGATTTCCAAATACTTAGATGATCTTTCAAAGATCGTTCTGCAATAGAAGAATCACATCTCTTACTGAAATCATAGATTTGTCTAGTGCTCCATTAGTGTTTGACTCATGTACTTTGAAACACTCTGCTAATAGATATATCTGCAATCGAGATTTTAATGTTTTCCTGGTGGGAAGGAACTCCTAATGAAATATGTTCTTTAGTTTTGGCAATGTTTTTCTTCTGAAATGTACTTTGATGCTATGTGGGACAGTTTCTCCAGATTTCTTCTTTTCTTTTCTTAGTCCTGGGGATTGAACCTAGAGCCTGGTCTCACATATGTTGACAAGCGCTTTATTACTGAACTGCATCCCTAGATGGCTTTGAAACAGTCTCAACAAATTCCTTAGGCTGGCCTTGAACTCATGCTCTAACCCAGGTTGACCTTGACCTTGAGATCTTTCTGCCACAACTCCATAGAAGCTGGGATTACAGGCCTATCACTAGGTCAGACTAGCCCAGATTTCATTTAATTAGTAATATTATAGCCTGTGTTTTTCCATAGTTTTATTCTTAACATATTTCTGACCATGCTTACACACACACACGTGTGTGTGTGTGTGTGTGTGTTTTAGGGATCTAACAAAGGGCCTCACACATGCAAATAAAGTGCTCTCTCACTGTGTTACATGACCAGTTCCTGTAATGTTGAAGTGAGTCACTTTAACATTGATTTGTTCCTTATTTGCACTTAATTAGAAAATTGATTTTTAAAATTTTCAATCTAGAGATTGCCTTTGGTAGTTTTTGTTATCTTCTTTGCTAGATTTTTTTAAAAAAAAGGATTTATTTTCTTGTGTGTGTGTGTGAGAGAGAGAGAGCGCACATGTATGAGCCATGTGTGTGCAAAGGCCAGAAGAGGCACTGGGCGCCCCTTACTCTATCACTCTCTGCCTATTTCTTTGAAGCCGAGACTCTCTTTAAATCTTGGATTCAGATTTTTGGGGGGCTTGGCTGAAAGGCAAAAAGCCCCAGGGGACCCTCTTGTTTCTGAATTGGAGCTGGGATCACAGGCACACACCAGATGCCTGGCTTGTTATGTGGGAGCTGGGATCTGAACTCCAGTCCTCTTGATTTGTAGCAAGTGCTAATAACTGCTGAGCCCCCTTTTCATCCTCCAGATGATTTTCTATTTTATGCATAACCCTATGCTCTATTTGCAAAATACTTTGTATAAATAATTTGAAACCATAATAATTTTTTTCTTTTCAAAGAAGTTAATGTTTCCTCTTCAATGCTCTTGGGAAACTGATACTTTGAATCCATTTTAACTTAATTTCAGGCATTATGCTGGTTTAAGCTTAACTCCTCTTTAATTCTCCAGTTTAAACTAATTCTGGAGTTTAACTCTGTGAGAGCAAATCCCTACATGTTGGGGTGAGGGAGGTTCACAACCACTTGAAAGACCTATACCTATATCCTATGACCAAGTTCTTGTAGGCCATAGCTCAGCTCTTCAATTTCACAGCCTGCCCCCCTCCCCTTTCTCTCACATTGGTAACTTCCTCCAGATTCAGGACCCTCCAAACTTTCCTGGTCTCTGACTTGGAAATTCTTCACATTACTAGCCCTGGCTCTCCTGTAGAAGCCTCCCACTTCCCATTCTTTTCCTTTTCAATGAAATAACGTATAGCCTCACAATTTCTTTCTTTTTCAAAATCAAGTCAAACGACTTTTATTATAAGTTACCTGTGTCATAGAAAGAGATGTCGAGAAATGTGCCAGGGTTGTAAAAAAAAAATCCAGGTTTGTACACACTGCTGTATTTACACTTGGTTGCAGGGATGTGCCCGCATCAGGTGCAGCCGGCACCCATTTGCAGACAGCCCTGAACGCACTCTGCATGGGCAGCAGGCAGGCGCAGGGGCTCTTCTTGCAGGGGGTGCATGATTCTTTGCATTTGCAGGAGCTGACGCAGGAGCAGGAGCAGCAGCAGCAGGATCCATCTGTGGCGCAGGAGCAGTTGTAGTTCAGAGTGAGTCAAAGCCGGCAGCTGAAGTCCCTGTACAGTTTCAATCTGATGTCCTGGGAGGAGGCGTGGCCTGTTTCACAATTTCTTGATAAAGATATTCAGAGCTTAGGATAGCTCTTTTTTTGTGATTTTGTGAATTTTTGTGATTTTCACGCAATATACCTTCCCACCCAATTTAATACATTACTATATATAGATATATTTATATATATTGCAGCTATACAGTCTGATTTGTGTCCATCCACTGGACCCACCAAGAGTCCTACCCCTGTAATTGTGTAAGACACTGTCTTTCCCTCTCCCAGGAGATTTCTTATTCACTTCCCTGTGTCTGTATCGGGATTTTGTCTGGTTTGAGCTTGCACAGGGCTTGTGCACCTGTCACCATTGCTGTGAGTTCCTATGAGCACATGAGTAACAGATCTGTTGTCTGAAAAACTCCATTTCTTTGTGGTGCCTCTGGCTCTACATTCTTTCTACCTCCTCTTAAATAGTCCCTGAACTCGGGAGGCAGAGATTTGAAACAGGTGTCCTATTCAGGGGTGAGCACTCTGCAGCCTCTTGCTCCCTGCATATTGGCCATTGTGCATTTTTGTGTTAATCACCATCTGCTGCTTAAGGAAACTTCTCTGGTGAGAGTTGAGAGATGTGCTCATCCTATGTTTAAAGGCTGCATTGAAAAAATATTTTTATTGATAATTTGAGAATTTCACACAATGCACTTTGATCCTATTTAGACCTTCTCCCTTATTTCTGTTATTTTTAAAAGACTTATCAAGTCAGATTTGTGTCCTATACCCCGGAGCTTGGTCAGCTGTTCAGTACCACACTCTTAAAGAAAACAATTTCTCTCTCTCTGTCTCTCTGACTCCCTCTCTCCTCTCCTCCTCCTCATGGTAAAAAAAAATTTCCAAATAATATTATCAGAAATTCTACCAAAAGCTAATAGAAATCTGGCCCATATAATTCAGTTTATTTGACTGGTTGTGTGCCTTTTGTGAGTGACTAGCATGTACAACATACTGTTCTATGAGAGAATAGGCATATTATTTCATGGCTAATGAAGGTTATACATTATCCACAGCAGTCATGATTTAAGCCGGATCTACATTCCTTGAGATGCAGACTCTCAAAGCTTCTCATAAGTACGGTGTCTCCAGGGAAGAGATTCATCTCTTCTTACTTCAGTAAGGCCTCCTATAGGCAGAATTTCCTTTTGGGCTGCCTGCTGCATTTGGTCTATGGACATCCTTGTTCAGTGTCCCAGAAGTGTGGCCAGCTCATGTGATTCAGGGACCATTTGCCTCTCAAGATAAGATGAGACTGTCATGTTGGTTACTTGGTTCACCTACCAGACAGGCCTGTGTCACTGCACTGATCCACACTGCTTCGGAACCTTTAGTGCTTAGACACTTCACACTTTCTCAAGTGTGAAGGCATTTTAACTCGTCTTTAATGAATGAAATCTCAGACAAAATGTGGTTCTGCTCGGCTCTTCTGTATTTTCTTCAACCATTAGAAAGCAGTGATGTAGAGTTACTTCTTACATCAGTTACTTCTAATCTTACTGTAGCCTCTACAGCATATGTCATAGGCCCCTTCTTTTTTATTGATCAGATCCCTAGCTGATTCTTACTGAACCAGTTCTTTTTTATTTTATTTTATGTGTATGTGTGTATTGCATGCATGTATGTGAATGTGCCTGTGTTGTGCAGTACCCATGGAGTACAGAATAGGATATCAGATACCCTGGAACTGAAGTTATGGACAGTGGATTAGATGCCATGTGGGTGCTGGGATTTGAACCTGGGTCTTCTGCAAGAACAGCCAGTGCTCTTAACCACTGAGCTATCTCTCCAGCCCCTGAACCAAGTCTTTATAAAAGAGAAACTAGTAGTACCCTAATATTAAATGGAAATGGGCCACCGACGTTTTAAACTAAGTGATGAATAAGAATACTGTGACATTTCATGTAAACAAACTATTCTGTTGTTCAAAGCTTATTTAAGAAATATTTTTATTGATTCTTTGAGAATTTCATACAGTGTATTTTGTTCATATTCAGACCTCCTCTCCCACCTCCATTTCAACTCTTTTTATAGGAGCTAGAAAGTTGGCTAAGAGCACTTACTGCTTTTGCAGAGGACCTGGGTTTGGTTCCTAGCTCCCACATGGAGGCTCACAACCTTCTTTATCTCTAGTTGCAGGGGATCCAATACCCTCTTCTGGCCTCTGTGGGCCCTTACATACATACAGGCTAAACATTCATACATATAAAATATGTATATAAAATCATTAAAATTATTTTAATTATTAAATTAAAAATATATTTTAAGACGTTCCTATAGTAATAGGCTTCTATATGACTTTTCAAATGGCCTTCAGTGTTGGTTATCCCTCTCCATCTTCTCTCTTCTATGCTGCCTTTCACTCCCCAGCTCATTAACCCTTTCCATCCCATTCTTCTCCTCTCTTCCTTGATGTTACTGAGTCCTATCTCCTCTCACTTGAAGCCCACCCCCCATACCACTTAACTAGTTTTCTGACTGCTATGGATTCTCCAATAGAAAGACACCTACCTAAAGATTCAAAGCTAGCATCTACTTATGGGGGAGAACATGCAATATTTTTCTTTCTAGGTCTTGGCTACCTCAATCAGGATGTTTCCAGTTGCATCCATTTACCTGCAAATTTCATAATTTTATTTTCTTAGAAGTTGAATATTATTCCATTGTGAAAACGTACCATATTTTCATTATCTGTTCATCAGTTTGTGGAGTTCTTGGTTATTTCCATTTCCTGGTTATTATGACTAGAGCAACAATGAACATGAATGAGCAGGTAACTCTGTAGTAGGATATAGAGTCCTCTGCATATATGTCCATAAGTGGTATAGCTAGATCATGTGGTCGATCTATTTCTAGCTTTCGGAGGCAACTCCACACTGATCTCCATAGTGGTTGCACCAGTTTGCACTTCCACCAGCAGTGAACAAGTGTTTTACTTCCCCACATCCTTGCCAGTATTTGCCATCAATGTTTTTTAGATCTTAGCCATTCTGAGTGGGGTATGATGAAATCTCGAATTTTCATTTCCCTGATGGCAAAGATGTTGAACATTAAAGAAATATTTCTCAAGCATTTGTGCTTCATCTTTTGAGAACTCTGTTGTGTTTCTTGCTCCCATTTTAATTTATATAAAATGAATTTATGGGCTGGAGAGATGGCTCAGTAGTTAAGAGCACTGACTGCTCTTGCAGAGGACCTGAGTTTGATTCCCAACACCCACATGGCAACTAACAACCATCCATAACTCCAGTTTCAGGGGACCTGGCACCCTCTTCTGACCTCCAAGGGCACTGCAGGGCACATGTACATATATACACATGCAGGCAATACTTATAAAATATAAAATAAAAAATAACAAATGAATTTATATTCAAAACTAGATTTTTTTTTTAATTCTCCAAATTTCTAAGAGTTTTCTAATATCTATTAATGCCAGTAAAAGTTTTGGTTCTCTTCTGAAACATTCATCAACTGTAATATAGGAAAGTTTTCTGATCATATCTTTTTATTAGCATTGATTAAAAAAATAAAATGATTACATTGAAAAGTTTTGTATAGACTGTAAAATTTGGAACAGAGTGAATTCACATTACAGCAACAGTGATACACTTCGCAATATTGTTGAAGCTTTGTAGTATAGTTAGTTTCGTCACTAAATAATACTCAAAAATCATACTAGACATATATAGACCTGTGAATTTATATTCTAAAATAGAACTGCATATTTTTAGTTTGAAAATTATATCAACTTAGCTATTAGAGTATTTTTTTAACTTCTCAGACTGTGATTTTTATTTCTAGAAGTTCAGTTAGGGGCTTTACATTTTTTGTAGGATACAGCTGAAAGCACACTGGGGCTGTAGAAGAGTACTAGGAAGATGGTGGAAAACGTCTTAGTGCCTGGGAATGGGGGCTTCCAACATCAAAGCCTGGATGCCCAGGACCATGTGTAGAGTCAAGACCATCACTGGCTCTCAGGTGGGAAGTCCACTCTTGACAATCAGTCCTTCTAAGACTAGAATCTGCAGACGACCGAGACCTCCTTTGTCCTCAGCATAAACCCAACACAGAGGCAAAGCCACTGCCATAGACAATATGGGCCCTCAGGGAAGGGTTTATGGAACATGCAGCCACTGAGAGGAAGCTGAATCTGCTGCCCACCATAGAAAGTTCCTCTGTCATCCAACAGCTCCACCAGCAGCTACCACCAGAAGAATATGGAACCGTGGCTCACAGTTGGAGATCAAAGCTCCAGGTTCATCAGAGAGGACCACAGTTCCTGCTTATGGGAGAGGACCACAGCTCCAGGTTCACGGGAGGAATCACTTCTTCTGCTCACAGGAAGTTCAACTCCAACCTTTAATTGCAATGTTTGTGGGTCTTTTAAATGTTTAGTTTTTTGAGTTCTTTGTATATTCTAGAAACCAATCTTCTGACAGATAGGCAGCTGGTAAAGATTTTTCCCATTCTGTGGGTTTTCTCTTCACTTGAATAGTGGTGTCCTTTGCTGCACAGAAACTTTTTAGCTTCATGAGGTCCCATTTGTCAGTTACTGATCTTAATGCCTGTGCCATCAAGGTCCTGTTCAGAAAGTCCCTTCCTGTGATTAAAAATTCTAGTGTATTCCCATTTTTTTTTTCTGCTATTAGATTTAGAGTATTAACCCTTATGTTCGGAACCTTGGTGGGTTTGAGTTTAGTTTTGTGCGTGATGAGAGACAGGGATTAGTTTCATTCCTCTACATGTAGCTGTCCAGTGTGACCAGCACCAACTTTTGCCTAGGCTGTCTCTTCCCCAGTGTGCATTTTTGATCCCTCTGTCCAGTATCAGGTAATTGTAAGTGCATGGATTTAGATCTGGGTCCTCATTTCTAGTCTGCTGGTCAGTGTGTTTGTTTTTATGCCAATGCCGTGCTGTTTTTGTTACTTTGGCCTTGTAATTTGATTTGATATCAAGGATGGCGATGCCTCCAGCTCTTCTTTGACTGTTCAGGATTGTTTTGGATATTCTGGGCTTCTGTATGTGTGCTTCCATATGAAGTTTGAGGTTATTTTTTCAATTTCTGTGAAGGACCCTGTTAAGATTTTGATGGGGATGACACTGAATCTGTAGATTGCTCTTGGTAGATGGTAATTTACACAATAGTGATCTTATTTATCCATAATCATGGGAGTTCTTTCCATCCCCTGGTAGCTCCAAGTTCTTTATTCAATGTCTTAAAATTTTATTATGTAAGTATTTCTCTTCCTTGGATAACTTTATTCCGAGATATTTTGTTTATTTGTGACTCTGTGAACAGGATTGTTGTCCCAATTTCTTTCTCAGTGTGTCTGCTGTTGGTCTATAGGAAGACTACTGATTTTTATGTGTTAATTTTGTATCCTGCTACTGTGCTAAATGTGTTTGTCAACTCTAGACATTTTGTGGTGGACTCTTTATGGTCTTTTATATCAGATCATCTGCAAATAACAACACTTTATCCCTTCCTTTCCCATTTGTATGACCTTTATCTCCTTCACTTTCCTTATTGCTCCAGTTACAACTTCAAGCGTTATATTGAACAGGAAAGGAGAGAACCGGCTTGCCTCATTTCTGATTTTAGTGATAATGCTTTGAGTTGTTCTCCATTTAGGATGATGTCGACTGTGCACTTATTGTATATTGTCTTTATTATGTTGAGATATGTCCTCTGCACCACTAGGTTCTCCAGGATTTTTATCATGTAGGGACGCTAGATTTTGTTGAAGGCCTTTTCTGCATCTAATGGGACGATAGTATGGTTTCTGTCTTTGAGTCTGTCTGTGAGTCTGTATTATCTTCATTGGTTTATGTGTGTTGAACCATCCTTGTATCTCTGAACTTGATCAAGGTGGATAACCTTTTTGATTTGTTCTTGCATTCCATTTGCAAGTATTTTATTGAAAATGTTTGCATCTATGTTCATCGGGGGGATTGGTCTCTAGTTTTCTTCTTTCATTGCGTCTTTGGCTTTTGTATCAGTATCACACTGGCTTCACAGCATTTGGAAGTTTGCCTTCTTTTTCAGTTTTATGGAATAGTTTTAGTAGTGTTTGGTCCTCTCTTTCTTTGATTGACTTGGCTAAAGGTTTATCAATTTCTTCATCTCATTGATTGCATTGCTTTTCTCATTTCTCTTTTATTAATTTCAGCTCTGTTTTCTTTCCTATTCTTTTTAGGTGTTGTTTGCTCTTGTGTTTCCAAGGTCTTCAGGTATATCATTGAGTTATTGCTATGAGATATCTCTAATTTTTTGATGTAGGCACTTAGTGTTATGAATCTTCCCCTTGGGATTGCCTTCATTGTGTCCAGGAGATTTTGGCATGTTATGTTTTCATTTGCATTCAATTCTAGGATTTAAAATTTTCTTTAGACCCAATTGTCATTTCATACAGTTTTGTTTAGTTTCCATGAGTTTGTGCAGTTTATGCAGTTTCTAATGGTGTTGAGATCCAACTTTATTCCTTCGAGTCCGGTAGGATGCAGGGTGTTATTTTAGTTTTCCTATATTTGTTAAGATTTGCTTTGCATCCTAATATGTGGTTAATTTTGGAGAAAGTTCCATCAGCTGCTGAGAAGAATGTGTATTCTTTACTGTTAGAGTAGAATGTTCTGTAAGTGTCTGCTAGTATCACCTGATTTACGTTATTAATTTCAGTTTCTTCATTTAGCTTTTGTCTGGAAGACCTGTCTCTTGGTGAGAGTGAGTTATTGAAATTTCCCACTGTCATTGTGTTGGAATCAATCTGTGATTTTAAATGTAATAATGATTCTTTTCTGAAATTGCTGAGTTTGGTGCATAAATATTTAGAATAGTAATATCCTCTTTGCACATTATTTCCTTGATGAGTATGAGGCGGCCTTCTTTAGTCCTTCTGTCCAGTTCTAGTTTAAAGTCTCTTTTGCCAGATATTAGATATTAGAATAACTATACCTCTTTGTTTCTTGGTTACTTTTGCTTAGAATACTTTTTTCCATCATTTTACCATATGGTGATGCCTATTTGATGGTGAGTTGTGTTTTAGGAGGTAGCTAAAAGATGGATCCTGTTTTCTAATCCAATCAGTTAGTCTATGTCTTTTAACTGGATAATTGAGACTATTAATGTTGAAGATTATTGTTGACCAATGTTTATTCATTCTTGCTATTTTGCTGTGGTGGTATTGTTTGACTGGTTTGGAATTATTCCTTGCATCCTCTTGGGTTTATTTAATCTTCTTTTCAGTCTGAAGTATTCCTTCTACTGTCTTCTATAGGGCTAGATTAGTCGACACAAATTCCTTAAATCTGTTTTTATCAGGGAAAGTTTTTCTTTCTCCTTTGGTTACAACTAATAGTTTAGCTAGATGTACTAGTTTGGGATGGCTTCTGTGTTCTTTCATGGCTATAGGACATCAGTCCAAGTCCTTCTGGCCTTCATAGTCTCCACCAAAAATTTTTCTCTTATTTGGATGGATCTGCCATTTGTATGTGACTTGATTTTTTTCCCCTTGCAACTTTTAGTATCTTTTTTTTTTTCATTTGTACATTTAGTGTTCTTACTATATATGTGGAATTTCTTTTGTGGTCTTGTCTGTTTGTTGTTTGATATGCCTTTTGTACCTTGATAGGTAAGTCTTTCTTTAGATTTGGGAAATTTTCTACAATTTTGTTAAAAATATTTTCTGTGCCTTTAACCTGGGTTTCTTCCCCTTCTTCTATGCTTATGATTCATGTCTGGTCTTTGTACAGTGTTCTAGAGTTCCTGTGTGTTCTGTTCCTGGGTAATTTAGATTTAAAATTTTATTTGACAGAGTGATCCATTTCCTTTAGTTTATCTTGATATCTCATATTCTCCCCTTGATCCAATCTATTGGTGAAGCTCTCCTCTGACCTCCTGAGTTTTTCATTTTGAGTTTTATTATAGCTTAACTTTTCTTCAGAGATTCTCTTTATTAAGTTCTAATTTGATATCTAGAATTGTTTTACTTATTTCACTCTCTGTGTTTTTTTTAGTCTTCATTTGATCTTTTATTTATATTTTCCTTTGAAGTCCTTGAACTTTTGAAATTATTATCTTATGCATTGGAGAAGTTCCTTTTTTCTGGAAACATGACAGGGTGTTAATTTCTAGAGGGGACAGTGTCTTGTTTATTCATGTTGGTGTTTTTGTGATGGGATGATCACTTATATCATTGGTGATGTTTCTTCATAAGGATATTTGATGCTACCTTTGTTGAGTGAGAATTTAGAGATTTGTTTGCTATTACCCCAAGTTACCAGCTAAGTGGTGATTGGTATTTAGCCTTGGGGCCACTCTGCTCTTCATGGTCTCTCTGTGGTTGCATAGTGGCTGCTAAGGTAAATGATAAGTAGATTGGGTCTGGGGGTCCCGACCCCCAAAAAAGTGGAATGGTGGGGACTGAGAGGGGAGGCTAGGGTCTGGGACACTTACCTGGCTCTCTTCGTGGCTGTGCAGCTCTCGCTGGCGGCCGAGAGGGAGATGGGAGGCTGGGGTCTGCAGAACCGACTGGACTCTCTCAGGGGCTGTACAAGCCCTTCTGGGCCAGGCAGTGTGCAGTGGCAGCAGAGAGGAGAGGAGGAGAAGAGAGGCTGCATCCGGAGAACTGACCTGGTTCTCTTGGTGGTGGTGTGGGCTGTGCAGCTCTGGTAGGTTGGGATTCTACTAAGGCAGCAGAGAGCTGTTCACCTGTTTTTATTTTTCAGTGTAGAATTGGAACCATATCTAGGAATTCTCCTGTTCAGGTATAGAATCAGAACTTTATAAAAAAGTAATATTTTTACTAATTCTTTGAGAATTTCAGACGATGTGCTTTGATCATATTCATCCCCATCTCCTCCCAGATGAGTCTCCACCTCCCTCCCCTTCTGTTTCAGTTACTTTTCTGTTGCTGTGTAAAATACTATAACCCAGGCAACTTAGAAGGAAAATGTGGCCAAGAGTTGATCAGAGCAGGGATGCAGGACAGCAAGGAGCAAGAGCAGGTAGCTGAGAGATCACCGCTTCGACTACAAATGTGGGGCAGAGAGAATAAACTGAAAGTAGGATGTGGCTGTAAGCTCTCAAAGCCCGCCCCGTGATGGGCTTCCTCCAACAGGGCTCCGCCTCCTAAAAATTCCATGATCTCCTCAAAACAGTGTCCCCAGTTAGAGTCTGGGTATTCCAACACTTGAGCCTATGAGTCTGTGGGGGACACTTCTCGTTAAATCCCCTGCCACTTGTGCGCTCTCTCTCTCTCTTTTTTTTTTAAATGCCCATTGAATCCAATTTGTGTTTTCCAGATGTTCTTGGATGTGAGTCTACCCTGAAGCCTGGTCAACCTACCAGATGTCATACCCTTAAAGAAAACTGACTCTCCCCACTAGCTGCTATCAATTGCCAATAGTCCTCAACGAGGACTGGGCTTCTCTTGAGGCAGTTGAAAACAAGAGGAAATGTGTTTCAGACATTTTCCTTGAATAGTCTCCTCTGGATAAGAAATGGGCAGTGTCCACTGAAAAGGTGGATTAAAAACCTGCCCACCTGACAGATGCCTACCTGCCCTGCCTGATGTGCTTTCTTCTTTGGATTTTTAACTTAGAAATGAAGCCAAGGCTCAGTGACATTTCAGCGGCAGGAGAGAAGCACCCGACTACAGTGGGATGGAACTGGGAGGGAAGTGTGTATAAAGCTAACCCAAGTGTATAAGTGTGTATAAAGCTAATCCGAGCCCATCCTGCTGCGCTGGGTTTAGGGCTGCCTTGGTCTGCCAAAATGAAGAAGTCCCCTTGTGGAGAGAGACGCTGAATCACAGGCCAGCTCTGTTGCTCACCTTTTGCCTTTAGATAAGCTTCATCTCAGTTTCCCATCTTTAAAATGGAGAGGACAACATGGAGAGCTTTGTAACATCGCAATGATATAATTTACTAGAAATTCTGCTAAAATTCTCAGATTTAGTCCACAAATCCGTGACAGTAGTACTAAAATAATCCCAGGGAAAATGTATTTCTATTTTATTTGGTAGGAACACTCACATTTGCAAAAATTTCATGTGAGTACAGACCCCCAACGGCAATATAATCTCCAACGAGCCCAGTCTGAGTGTTACATTTCTTTGTAGTCTTAATTCTGTTTTTTTTTGTGTGTGTTTTTTTTGCCGTGTTTCTTTGTACTTAATTGTTAAAAATTCATCCAGTTAAATAAATGCGGACAGCTCACTCTGTGTGAGTGCTGTATACTTCCTCACAGGACTCTAGAAAGTGAGAAATCAGTGCTTGCTTCTCTCAGAATTTGTACTGCCCACATTATCTGGGAAATAGGCATTTTGCTGTCGTTAAACTGATTTGTGGATTTTAGTAGCTGTATTTCCTGAAATCATTCATTGTGTGATGAACAAAATCGATCACTGCTTGAGTGCTAACAGCATTTGCAGTGCAAGAGCTCTCATCAGATAACATAATGTGTTTCTTAGAAAGGAAGTTCAAAAGGACCAATTCTGTTAGATTGCTGACCTTGACCTCCTGCGGCCAAAAATCCTGTTTCCTTATGTTTTTAAAGGAAACACGTTTGAGAAAAGCTCCCGATCCCAGATTCGGTGGTTTTCCTTACAGCTTGTTTGGAGAGACAACAATGGAATTCTGGGAGAGATCTGACATACGTAGGTTCATCTGATCTCTCTCCGGAGAGAGAAGTGTTTGTTTACTCTGCACAGAGTTCTGTATTCCTCTGCAGTGCTATTATTAGATGCCTTTGAAGTGGAAAAGCCGCATGTCATAGACCCGCTTGTGATTAAACCCTCTAAGGTTGTTTTTCTGCTGTGTTCAGAGAGTAATTGGAACACGAGACACACCTGCTTGCCGAAAATGAATTCTGAGGAATTATGGGGCAGAGTTTTCATTTTTTTCTAGTGTCATATCTGTGTATTTTATGTCCTAGGCTGCTTTGCAAGAACTTTCAGGTGTGTCCGCAGAGAGAAAATATAAATTACACTTGGGACTCTGGAATTTTGGTAAAAAATCGCATCGTTTCCTCGAAGTTAATTGGCAAGAACGTCTGCCCTGAGTACATGCATTGTGAATACCGAATGAGATGAGTTATCTATTCCAGAATTTGGCTATTGAAAAAACTTTTATTTCCTTGACTTTGTTATCACTAATTTTTAAAATTCAAAACAGAAAAATAAATCTGCATGGGGCATGCATACCTTAATCCAAGTCAAGGCAGTAGGGTCAGGAATTCAGTTAGCCGTGGCTGTGTAGTAAATTCAAGACCACCCTGGGCTATATGGTTCCCTCTCTCAAAAGACAAGGTCAGAGAGTCCCTGACTACCTGGGACAAGTATTCCTTTCATTCCTCATCAGAGAAGCTTTCTTTTCTTTTTTGTATACAACAGATGAAGACAATTACAGAGTTCCCAAACTGGTCAAACGCAGGGGATAAGTGTCTGTGAGATCCTTTGTAAGTGACACATCTTCAATGTAGCCTCTAAACATAGGGTGAGTGCATCTCTCACCTCTCACCAGAGAACTTTTCGCATGCAGCAGATGATGATTAAACCCACAAAAACAGTCTTCCAGACAGTAGGACATTCTTTCAGAACTCACAGCCATGGCAAGTTCCTGTGCAGGCTCAAACCAGACAAAATCCCAGCCTAGACATGGGGAAGGGGTAAGAAATCATAACCCAACTTCAGGAACGTTTGGCAATTGACGGCTGCCGGGAGACGGAGGACAGTGTCCTACAGGGATGGAACTCCTGGTGGGCTCAGTTGATGGACTTACACTGAAGAGCATTTGTGTCCCCAAATCAGACTCTATAGTCTGTTTTATATGTAGAAGAGAGTACATTAAATTGGGCAGGGGCAGTGGGGAGCTGTGGTTAGGGGAAGGGTCTAAATACCATCAAACTGTGTTTCATGAGAATTGCAAAAATTCAATAAAACTAACCTAAATTTTTACAAGATAAAATATTATTAAAATTATATGCAACATAATTGCTTTTTTGCCTTTGCAGTATTATAGATTTTTATCACATAATTTTTTTTCATTTTCAGTCAATTGAATTAATCCCTCCTATAAGAGTAAAATGTATGTATTTGTGGATATTCAAGTAAATTTGTGTTTGGATATTAAATATGCATGGCGATTATCCAGTTTTTAAAAACTTATATACTCTGAGGATAGTGGTATATATTTCATTAAAAGTAAGACAGAAGAAAAGAGAGATACATAAGACAATACGGGAGCTGGAGAGGTGACTCAGCAGATGGGAGCGAGCAAGCATGAAGACCTGAGTGCGGCTCCCATCTCCCACATAAAAGAGCTGGGCATAGCTGTGTACAACGGTAACACCAAGACTCGTGTGTGTGTGTGTGTGTGTGTGTGTGTGTGTGTGTGTGTGTGAACGGGAGGATACCTGGGGCCTGCTGGCTGCCAGCCTTGCTCAGGTTCAGTGAGAGTTCCTGTTTCATAGGAATATAGTGGAGAGCAGGGATAGAGCAAGACATTTAACGTCCTCCTCTGCCTCTGTTGATGTGCACATCCAGGGGCGTGCACCTGCACACGTGTGCATATACCTCACACACATATAACATACACACACATAAAACTATACTGTTGAAGATGTGCACTAATTTGTTTTTTGCTTATTAAGGAATGCAATTTTACATCAACTACAAAAATGTATTTTAAAGGCAAAGTTATTTGAAAATTACAAAAAACAAACCATTTCAACTTTTGCTTCCAGGAAGATGAATTTTCATCTTCCAGATAAAACGAGTTTTCCAAAACATTGAATTTTCTGTTCTTGCTAATTGTATCCACAAAGGGTTATAGAAGACTGAACACTATGTATGCTGTAAATACTAGAAGACTCTGAAAGGTAGAGAAGAGAAGCGGCTGGTGGGGAGTCCTGGGACCTGAGATGCTGTGTTGTCTTGAGTTCACCAGATGTAAAAGAGAAAAAGGCCCAAGAACATCCACTTTCTCTGACCAAAAGTCTGAATAAATGGCACCCAATGGAAAAACCTTTTAGGTAGTTTCACTGTTCTGACATAATACTACAAAAACAAACAAACAAACAAATTCTCTAATGAGAAACCCAGAACTTCGGCTGGCTCTTCCCCTAGACCTTTCCATTGGTGAAGGCCATTCAGCAGCAAGGTACCTGCAACCCTTTGAGGTACTTTCATAGAGGGCTGAGTGGGGAACTGACTTTCATCCCTGTCCTTCAGTGTGGAGTGACACCACATAGAACAAGCACCCCACACCCCCTCCTGCTGGGATGGAGTCAAGGGAGTAGAGGAGGACCTTTCCTGGTAACGAGTCACCCCACCACATCGTCAGCGAAACCCTTATGGGCAACAATACTGATGAACTGTTGTTTCTTTTCCTCCTTTCTCCAAAGCAGTATTAGAAGAGATGAGCCAAAACACAAGACTTAGATAAAATACAGACTCATAATATCTACCTAACATGTCAGCTTAGTGACTGAATACCACTCCCTGTAGCAGGAACCGGGAAGGTCTCTACCAGAATGAAGTAAGGCCAGGGCCATGATGACGCTTATCAGAATTATCCATGCAGGCTGTAAAGCAGTCAGCACAAATGGGTTTCAGCGAGCAATTACAAACATAGTAGAAGCAAGTTAAAATAGATAGAAAACTTCAACAAAACAACAAAAGACCTCAGAAAAGAAACAGATGTTAGGAGGAAGAACCAGGTTGGGTGTACTGTGGCACACCCCCGGAGTCTAGCACTTGGGAAACCGAGGCAGGAAACTGCAAGTCACAAAACGACCTAGGCTTACACATAGTGCAATTCTGTCCAGCAAGGCCGAACCAAACCACCAGCACCAAATCAGAGCTGAGGAACACGAGAACCAAGGTGAAAAACCTTCTACGAAAGGGCTCAGTCCTACGGGAGGGAGCACAGACGAGAGGCCATGTTGCCTTTGCCTTAAAACAGAACAGGTGTGCAGTTGGAGCAGGGAAGGAAAAGACAGTAAAAAGCAAACCAACCAAACAAAAAAAACTGACCAGTGCCTCAGACATGTAGCTACAACCCAGATTCAATGTTTATCCCAGGAGAATCTCAAAGAAAGACAGACCGTAGGCGTGGGGGCTGAATAATTTTAGTAAAAATAAGGGCTGAAATTTCCTCAAATTTTGTAAGATTCATGATGAACAAACCACCAACAGGAGGGATGAAAATATTTTGTTGGGAATATACTTCATAACCAAATATCTGAAAATTAAAGACAAAGAAAAATCCTTGAAAACAGCCGGAAAGAAATGTTTCATTAGTAGAACACAACGTCTATGAAGAGGAAGAGAAGAATAATGGGGGCGGGGCGTTAAGTGGTGAAGGAAATGGGAGGGCGGGACCACGGGGGGGGGGTCAGAAAATTAACATTAAGGATGGTCGAAAAGCCATATAGAAATGGACTCTCTTACAAACTCCATATACGTATGCGTGTATGTATAAGTTTAGTTGGAGTTATCCCATACAAAGGGATAATGCTTCTTCCAGAAGCCACAGATTCTTAGACAAAAAACCCAACGCCAGGTATAGGACACCTCTTGTCATGTTGTTGGTCAGGTGGGCCCCAGAGACTCCCAAAGTACTAAAGCTATTCCCATTGCTCTAGGTTACTCACTGGAATTTCATAGTAAAACCTTATTGTTGAAATCACCACAAACTTTGATTATATGGTATAAAGAAATCCAGCTGGCACTGACTTGGAAGTTTCCTCCTTGCTGGCTAACTTTCCTCATAATGGAAGGTTCAGGCTGCTGGGGGAGAAAGTCAGTAACAGTCTTACACCACTATGAACCTGCGAGCTTCAATAACAACTGGCCTGGCGAGCGATGCTATGAATGCTATGGGGCAGCCAACAGCTTTATAGTTGAATTTAAGGCTCATTGCATAGGAAGGAACTCACATCTGGTAGAGTAAACCTGGCCAAGAACCTGTGGGAGGGAGGCCATAGGTTCCACTACTGTTGTTTTTCTAAAGGAACTGGTCAAAGAGCAGAAAATAAGTGACTGTGGGGTGCTCAGCCCCTAAACGGGGCATCTACCTTATACTTTCTCCCCTCCCCACTGAGGCTCAAGGGATATTACAGAAAAGGGAGTGGGAAGTTACAAGTACCAGAAGTTGGGGGCAATTGCTGGCAAACAGTGTCTTCTGGACATGACAGGAGCATTGCGTTCGTGAACTCACAGAGATTTTGATTGACAGCCCAAGACCTGAACAAACTCAAGCCAGTTAACACTCCAGCATGAAGACAGAAGGGGATCATGAGACCTCCCCCTTAGCTGAGGAGTGGCAGTGGAGGACCACTGTTAGAGGAGAATCAGTTTTAATCCCAGAAAGCCCAAGAAGGACATGGCTTTGAATTCAAGCAATATGGGGCTGTCTGATCAGAAATGGGCACATCTTTCTAAAGGGGGCAACTGGTGCATAGCTCTAGCAGCTGTGATCATGCTGGCTCCATGTTCTAAGTCGTTTCCAATTTATGAAAAGAGGCAAAAATGTCTACCTTTATTTGAAATATCCTGAGTTTTCAGCAGTAATTCAGTATTTAAAAGCACTGATCAGGGGCTGGAGACAAGGCTCAGTGGTTAAGAGCATTAGCTATATAATCGTGAGGACCAGAGTTCGAATCTAAGCACACATAACAAGTAAGCATCCCAGGCATACCTGGACCCTATCTCTGAGAGGAGTGGAGACAGGAGGATCTCTGGGACTTGCTGGCTTCCATCATAGGTAAGAACATGGTAGCTCTAGATTCAGAGAGGGCAAGAGAGAAGAGAAGAGGAAAGAGGAGAGAGAGAGAGAGAGAGAGAGAGAGAGAATAGAAATAGGGGAAGACTGATGGAAGACACCTGATATCCTCTTCTGGTCTCTCTCTGTCTCACGTGGTCCTCAGACTTCCTGCTCTGGGGTCAAGGTCCTGTTTTGATCCCATAGGGTGAGTATTCTAGTTTGCTTTCAATTGCTGTGACAAAACACTCTAATACCAACTTGGGGAGAAAAGGGTTTACTTGGCTTACACCTCCTGGGTCACAGTTCATCACTGAGGGAGCCCAAGGTAGGAGCTCACGGCAGGGACCTGGAGGCAGGAGCTGAAGGACAGGCTATGGAGGAACTCTGCTTCCTGGCTTGCTCCCCTGGTCTGTGCTCAACATGTTTTCTACACAATATAGGGCCACCTGCCCAGGGTGGCACCACACACAGGGGCCTGGGTCTGCCCACATCACTCAGCAATCAAGATGATGCCCCACAGACATGGCCACAGGCCAGGCCAATGGAGGCCATTCTCCAATCGAGGCTCCTTCTGCCCAGGTGTGCCGAGTTGACATTAAAGCTGTCAACTTTGATAGTTGACACAGTGAGGGATAGTAGTCCTTCTAAATGTAGGTGCGAGTAGATCTGCCTGCTTTCATTTCTTGAGTGGAGTTCTGAACGTAGGTCTGGCACTTGATTTTTAAAATATTTTATTTATTATTTTTATTTTATGTATATGAGTGTTTGCCTGCATGTATGTAAGTGTACCTCATTCATGCAGTGCCCAAGGAGGTCAGAAGAGGGTGCTGGATCCCCTGGAACTGGAGTTACAGATAATTGTTAGTCACCATATGGGTGCTGGGAATCGAACTTGGGTCCTCTGAAGAACAGCAAGTGTCCTTAATTACTGAGCCACCTCTCCAGCCCCTGGCACTTGATTCTACATTCCTTGTTGGCATCACTTGGATCACAGCAGTTAGAGTGTCCTCTCAGTTCCAGTGTCACTACCTAAGGGGACATGGAAAGTGGAAGAATGTGGATCTTGAAGTCACACAGGAGAATCTTCTGAAGGTGATGTACTTTGTGAAAGTGCTTAGCTCTCTGTCAAGCACTTGGGAAACAGCACTACCAAGGGACTTGGGGAGGATGACCTAGCTTAAGGACCACACAGGCAGCATAAAGGACATGCTGTCTCTCTATCCTCTACTCTAGACATGAACTAGAACTGATGACTGATTGTAGGGATTGGATACATTCAGGACTATAAAATGAATACAGTAATAAAGAGATAACAGACGTATTAAAAATTATTCTTCAAAAGAAAGATGATTTCAATCAGATCATACCTATTACTGAATGCCTACTATAAGCTCATGACTAGAAGAATGTGAGGAATAATGAGACACTAATATAGAGCTGGAGTACGGGAAGAAAAGAGTATTACAGACTGGAGGCTGAAAAACACGTACATATGTAAGGATTTTCTGAATAGGACCCTGGTTGTTCAGGCACCCAAATGACAAATGGGTACTTATGAAATTAAAATATCTGGTTGAAAAGAGGAAATGGCCAATTGAGTAAAGAGGCAGCCTACAGAATGGGAGAAAAGCTTTGCCAGCTGTGCGTGTAACACAGATTAATATCTAGAATACACAAAAACTGAAAAACAAACAAAACAAAAAAAACCCTAAAATCAAGAAGACAAATATCCCAATCAAAAAAAAGGGCTATGAAATTACACAGAGAGTTCTCAAAAGAAGAAATACAAATAGTTAACAAATATATATTTTTTTTAAATTTTGGGGACTGGAGAGAGGACTCAGTGGTTAAGAGCACTGGCTGCTTTTGCAGAGGGCTCAGGTTGAAATATCAGCACCTACATGGTAGCTAACAACCATCTGTAACTCCAGTTCTAGGGGATCCAGCACCCTTTTCTGACCTCTGTGGGCACTGCATAACATGGGTGCACCTATTTACATGCAGGAAAAACACTCATATATGTAAAAGAAAAATAATAGAAAAAAATTTTAAAAAAATTTCAACATCCCTAGCCATAGGAAATTACAAACCAAAACTACGTTGAACTTCTATTGCATCCTAGTAAGAATGGCCTTTGCCAAGAAAACAAACAACAACAATTTTTAAACACTGTTGGTAGACGTGTAAATGTTGCTGCAGTCAGTATAAAAATCAGTATAGAGGTTTCTCAAAGAAATCTATGAACAAGTCTCATACAATATTTTATGAGTTGTCTTTAAGTAGATAAGAATTTTTTTGGTAATACAAAACAGAATGATTCTTCCAAAGGACATGCTGGGTTATAATATGTTCAGGAAGAGACAATGCTCAATATGATTAGTAATATTATTTATATTTTCAAGAATAATCTTTTCCTTACTGTTGTCAATCACCATGGGAAGATAAGACATTAAATCTAACAAAATATTTAAAAATTTAATTCATTATAATACACTGGTAAATGCTGAATATTTATGTCTCCTCAAATCACTTGTTGAAACCTAAAACCCAGTGTGATATACTTGGAGGCTGAACCTTTGGGAGGCGACTGGGTAATGAAGAATGGGATTACTGAGGGCTGGAGAGATGGATTGGTGATTAAGAGCACTGGCTGCTCTTTCAGAGGGCCTGGGTTCAGTTCCCAGGACCATGACTCACAACTGCCCTTAGCTACAGTTCCAGGGGATCTGACGCCTTCTTTTGGACTCTGTGGCCACTGAATGCACTTATACACATGCAGACAAAACACTCATTCCCATAGAATAAAAACAAATAGAATTTAAAAGAACAGATTAATGTTCTTATAAAAAGATTGCACGAAGAACTCCTTTCTTGCTTCCTTCACCGGTGCTGCGGTAGAAAGATGCCATGTGTACACCTTGACTTTCATGTGTACACCTTGACTTCCATGTGTACACCTTGACTTCCATGTGTACACCTTGACTTTCATGTGTACACCTTGACTTTCATGTGTACACCTTGACTTTCATGTGTACACCTTGACTTCCATGTGTACACCTTGACTTTCATGTGTACACCTTGACTTTCATGTGTACACCTTGACTTCCATGTGTACACCTTGACTTTCATGTGTACACCTTGACTTCCATGTGTACACCTTGACTTCCATGTGTACACCTTGACTTCCATGTGTACACCTTGACTTCCATGTGTACACCTTGACTTTCATGTGTACACCTTGACTTCCATGTGTACACCTTGACTTTCATGTGTACACCTTGACTTCCATGTGTACACCTTGACTTCCATGTGTACACCTTGACTTCCATGTGTACACCTTGACTTTCATGTGTACACCTTGACTTCCATGTGTACACCTTGACTTTCATGTGTACACCTTGACTTCCATGTGTACACCTTGACTTTCATGTGTACACCTTGACTTTCATGTGTACACCTTGACTTCCATGTGTACACCTTGACTTCCATGTGTACACCTTGACTTCCATGTGTACACCTTGACTTTCATGTGTACACCTTGACTTTCATGTGTACACCTTGACTTCCATGTGTACACCTTGACTTTCATGTGTACACCTTGACTTCCATGTGTACACCTTGACTTCCATGTGTACACCTTGACTTCCATGTGTACACCTTGACTTTCATGTGTACACCTTGACTTCCATGTGTACACCTTGACTTCCATGTGTACACCTTGACTTCCATGTGTACACCTTGACTTTCATGTGTACACCTTGACTTCCATGTGTACACCTTGACTTTCATGTGTACACCTTGACTTTCATGTGTACACCTTGACTTTCATGTGTACACCTTGACTTCCATGTGTACACCTTGACTTCCATGTGTACACCTTGACTTTCATGTGTACACCTTGACTTCCATGTGTACACCTTGACTTCCATGTGTACACCTTGACTTCCATGTGTACACCTTGACTTTCATGTGTACACCTTGACTTCCATGTGTACACCTTGACTTTCATGTGTACACCTTGACTTTCATGTGTACACCTTGACTTTCATGTGTACACCTTGACTTTAGACCGTCCACCTCCAGAACTGTAAAACTCATTTCTGTTTTTATCAGCCATGTAGCTTATGCTGTTCTGTTACAGAAGCCTGAGCAGGTTGAGACAGGTATGCATCTTATTTTTGTAACGAGCTTCTCTTTTTTTAGTGGATGTGATGCTTAATCTTGATTATCAGCTTGACTGGCGAAGCACACCTCTGAGTATATCTGCAAGGTATTTACAAAGAGAATTAGCCAAGGCAGAGGAAGACGCTCCCCTAAGCTGGGGGCCTGGATAGAATAAAAAATATAAAAAGAAAGAGCTAGCTGGTGCAGCCATTCTGTTTCCTGGCCACCATGACTTGAGCTCTGTGCTCTGCCATGTCCTCTCTGCCACAATGGACTGAGACCTCTGAATCCGTGAGCTGTTCAATCCTCCACCAAATATCTGTGATAGAGAGGGAAGACTGACTGATGAGTGCACACGGAATAGTTCATAATATTATCCCATCAATTTATGAAACCATTTTTCAATTGCAAACGTATAGTCATCTTAGTTTTCAGAATGCAATTTTTGTCTCTTTCTGTTTCATGGCCACCATGTCTTGAGATGGTCCTTAGAGCCCGGCACTTGGGAGGCAGATCTCTGTGAGATCAAGGTGAGCCTGGTCTACATAGTGAGTTCCAGGCCAGCTGGGGCTACTGGGAGATCCTGTCTCAAAATAAATCCAAGTAAATACATAAATAAAATAAAAAGGAAGCAAACACAAATCCAAGATCTTTATTCAATAAAGATATAAGATATAAGACTTTCATGGAGAAAATTATATCAATAGACATTACTAAAGGCAAATGATTAAACTTAGAAGCTGGGACTATTTCTCATTCTAAGAAAGATTTGTGTAAAATAGGAATAGAACAGATCCACTTTAGAAATTAGCATGGTTATCAGTTGCAAATGTATGACAATATTCCTAAAGAACCAGTAGATTCAACAGAAACCATTGGACTATTATGAGAATTAATAAAGGGGCAATGTGTAAGACAAAATACCATCATGAGTGTTACCTGGAGTCAAGTGCAGGGTGAGCAGATCCAAGGGCTGTGAATCCCCTGAAGACCGGCACAGCAGAGGACAGGGAGAAGTGTTAGTGTCCTTTTTACTAACACTGAAACCAGGAACAGTATTGAAGAGATTGCTAAACTATTCCATGAAACACCCAAGAACAGCTCAATAAGAAAATTATTTGTATAAGAGGACATAAAACAGGACTAAGAAAAGCATATCATAATTCCATAGGAAGACTAAGTGGTGTACAGGTACCATGCCTTCCCCTGTTGATTCAGACTATAACGAAGGCCTGACTAGGAGTCCAAGGAATTGTTTGGGAAAAAATTATTTCACATTAATTTGAAGAGTAAAGCAGTTTGCTGGTTTGTGTGTCTTTTTGAGACAGGGTCTCCCTGTAGCCCCAGCTGGCCTGGAACTCACTATGTAGACCAGGCTGGCCTCAATCTCACAGAGATTCATTTGCCTCTGCCTCCTGAGTGCTGGGATAAAAGGCATGTACCACCATGTCTGGTGCAAAACAAGTTTTGGAAGAACAAATCTAGTGTTTTAAGAATGAAGAATTGAGGTAGAATTTGTTTTTCAAGATATTAGAGTAAATAATTATTCTGGTAAAAACAGTTACAAAATGGAACAGTAGTAGTTAAAAAGGTCAGTGGTATACAACAGTAAAAGTAGAAACAGATACACTGACAATATGCAGACTCAGGGGGCTGGAGAGGTGCTCAGCTGAAAGAGCACTGGCTGCTCTTGCAGAGGACTTGAGTTGGATTCCCAGCACACAAGTGGCAGCTAACAACTGTCCTTAACTCCAGTTCCAGTTCAATCAGATCATACCTGTTACTGAATGCCTATAAGCTCATGATTAGAAGGATTCGAGGAATAATGAGTCACTGATACAGAGCCAGAGTGTGGGAAGAAAAGAGTATTACAATCCGTACACGGCAGGGCACCTATGTCCCTATGCTGATTATGTTGCAATAACAAAGATATCTTAGAACCACATGGCTTATCATGGGAAGATGTTTGGATTATGCAGAGTCTGGAGATGCCAGGGCATCTCCCTTCCAGGAGGGACTCAGTGATCAAGGTCACTTCATCTTGTTCCTCTGAGGTTTGAAACATTTGATTCTGAGGTGTTACTCAAGAAGAGCTGGAGGGTCAAACAGTCTTCATGGTCAGGGGCCGAAGTAGCAGAGTAGTGTATCTCACTTCTGCCCATATCTCTCTGGCAGAAACAAGTCATATACTTCAGATCAAATTTTAGAAGAGCGTTGACAATGTGGGGTACTATAATTGACAACTGATCAGCATTAAATGTTTAAATGCTAAGAATATTATTGTCGAATGTCAAAAGTTAAAAACAGGGATGTAAACTGGTAGTGGTGATGCACACCTTTAATCCCAGCACCTGGGAGGCAGAGGCAAGTGGATCTTTGAATGTACAGCCAGCCTAGACTACATAGTGAGTTCCAGGCCAGTTAGGGTTACAGGGAGATGTATCTCAAAAAGAGAAAACAAAAACAAAAAATCAAAAAAAATAAAAAACCAAAACAACCTCCCCGCCCCCAAAATGCCTAAAATAGGGGTGGAAGGACTACTTAGGATTATCTAGAAAAGGGAAAAAATTATATTTCTGCAGAAAAATATAAATATTTAAAGGTGAAATCAAAGTTAAAAGACAACAGATTGAAAGAAGATAATTGCCACACACATAAATGACAAAAGCAATCTTCAGAACTTCTATAAAGAAAAAAGTGATAAATGGAAAAATAAAAAAGGTTATTAATTCAAAAGGCACAGATAGCCAATAACCTACTTAGAAGGAAACACATTGCAGAATTGTATTACTGATCTTAAAACTAGCTAGCATTTTCTTTTTAAAAGTTATTTTTATTTATTTATTTATTTATTTATTTTTGTGTGTGTGTATACCACATGTATGAAGATGCTGGAGGAGGCTAAAAGAGGGCATCAGATCCTCAGAGCTAGAATTGCAGGCAGCTGTGAGGTGCTTGAAGTGGATGCAGGCATCCAAACTTGGGTCCTCTGCTAAAGCAGCAAGTGTCCTTAACTATTGAATCATCTTTCCAGCCCCTTCATTTCCCTCTTTGATTCTGTGTGTGGGTATGGTGGTGGTGCTTGAATTATAACCCTAGTCCTCATGCATGCTAAGCAAGTACTCTTGCACTGAACTATATTCCTAAGCCATAATTAAAAAAATTTTTGGAAGGTAATTTATTCTGCTTTATTCAGGAATATTTGTTTGTTTGTCTTAAAATACATCGTACATATTTAATGTATATATTCGGATGACTTTAGGCATATATCTGCACCTGTAAGATAGTCATCATCCCAAAAGTTCAGTCCCTCTGGGGTTTTCTTGTATAAGCATACAATTGACATGATATTAATCCTCTTAAAAATTTAAATGTGTGATACAGAAAGTATAATTAAGTGCAAGCACTCTGCTGTATAGTTCATAGGGCATTCTAGATCTCTACAACTTATTACCTAGTGTAACTGAAACTTTATATCAACCAGGCAACTCCCTATTTCTCCTTCCCTTAATATTTTTTATTTTATTTATTATTTTCATTTTATGTGTATGCATGTTTTGCCTGTATTATGTAAGTGCACCTGTGTCATGCAATGCCTTAGGAAGACAGAAGAGGACATCAGATACCCCAGAGCTGGAATTACAGACAATTGTTACATGTCATGTGGATGCTGGGATTCAAACCCAGATCTTCTGTAAGAACAGCAAGTGTTCTAACCACTGAGCAATCTTTCCAGCCCAGTATTTTTGAATCACTGTTTCATACAGAACATCTTGTCCAATCTTGATCATCTTTATATCACTTTCCCCAATGCCCCCAACATAGTCCCCTAACTGGAATCCATACATTCTTTCATCTGTGCTAAGGTCTATTGTGTCAAGTAAATGTCCCCAAATGACTTCAGTACAGGTTCATCCACTGCAGTCTAGTCAGCCTACCTAGAGTCCCTCACTTTAGGAAGACTAGCCCATCCTTACCCAACGGTAATCACTTGCCAATATTTCTTAAGTACAGGTTGGGGTCTACCCATTTCCCCAGTGCCATGCTGGAGTTTTGTCTGCTTGAGTTTGCATGGATCTTGAGCACACTGAAATGATTGCTGTAGGTTCATGTAAGCAAGGTCCCAGGAGTTTGTTGGATTCTATTTTCATATGGTCAGAGCCCTCCTCATTGACTCTTACAATCTTTCTACCCTCTCCTCTGCAATGGCCCCTGAGCCCTGGGTAAGTGAGACTTAATGTAAGAGTCCTGTCCAGGGACCCACACTATACGGGTTCCTAATCTCCATGATTTAGCCATTTTAACACCTTTTGTGTTACTGGTGCTTTGTTGCATGCAGGAGCTTCATTAATGAGAATTGAGAGATTCATTAGTGCCTTCTTTATCCCTTGTTCTGTATTTTATGAGCCCTGGGTGTAGAGGCTGCATTGTAGTTGTGGCACTTAGGCACTGGAAATTCACAGACACTGTGTGTGACCAGCTGTGGTACTCTGTAGTAGTCTGTATTTGGTGCAAAAGAAGCTTCTTTGATGAGTGGTGACTGCAATACTTGACTGTAAATATAAGGATACATATTTTTCATTTAATAAGAAGTTACTTTAGCCTCCTAGGCCATAATTTTTAGTAGGAAATTCACTGGATCATTTGTGTATACATAGCAGCATTCCACACAGTGATCCGAAGGGAATAAATAGATCTCTGTGCACTGAATGAAGAAACATCCCTGAAAGTACAAGTAGAAAATAATAAACACAGATCATTATGGATAATGTATCTACAACTTTGAGGGAAAACTGATGCGATAGGTAAACAATATAATACAATAAGATAAAAATTTAATGAAAGTGGGAAAGATGTGGGATGGACAAAATTTAGGACAAAATCTCTGAAAAGTGGAGGCAAGGGTGCATTTACTTTGTATTTCATACAGTTTTCAAAATGATCCATTTATCTTTTTGTATTTTTTGCACAGTTTAAATAAAACATCAGTAATATTCATTTATGCATTCGTCACGCATCTATTCTCCCTTCACTTCCTTCACTCTCTCTTAACTAATAAACATCCTCTCTCTTCAGGCCCTGTGGTTTCTATGCATATTACAGTAAACATTTACTTTAGCTCAGCTTGGGGTAAGGATGCTGCTGTGTTTTTCCTCCTTTTCGTAGTCAACTATTTAAAAACAACAAATGAAACTTGAAGTGTCTGGTATGGGCCTCTCTGGCACACCATCTGCTGTGGCTTCCCTAGCCTCATGGCCTTTGTCTGCCCTGTAGAGGACAGATTAGTGGGGGACATCCTTTATAGTCGGAAATGGAGGTCAATAAAATTTGCACCAGGCTTTCCAATTTAGTATCATCCCAGTCAGGACATCCAAAAATAAATTTTGCTTCAAAAATAGATTCAAGGGGAGAAGAAGCCAGGATTGAAAACAAACAATTAATCCTCTCATGTCACTGATTCTGTGAGAAACTTATTCTAAAAACCCCGGCTTCTCATTCAGGTGCAATGATTTTGCTGGTAGAAGAAAGCAGAACAAAAACAGTGCCGTGAGGAGCCCAGCAGCATAAAGGTTGCCACAGAGAAAAACAGGAAGTTGTTTAATGGAAAGGAATAGTCGGCCTCAGAGCCAGCGACCCACGGACATCCTTGGATGCAAAGACTTCAGACTTTTGACCTGCCAGATGAATGCTTTGGTCAAATTTGAGAGATATACCATGGATTCTTCTGTGTCAGTCTATTGGCTTACCTACCCCTGAAGAGATGGGTCACCCAGATAGATGAATGAGAAAGCTTTTGGAAAGTCATTATGTGAGAAAAGAGATTAATTTCAATTCTAACATATGTACTTCTATGTATATTTATGTGTATGTACCTGCATGTATTCATGTGCATATGTGTGCACTTTGTATTTTAATTGATTCAGTTGATTTTCTGTGCAGCTGGGCAGATACCCAAATCAAAATGATTTTTCCTTCTGTAATGTTAAAATCCAATAAATTCATCGTACAAATCTACTCTAGCTACTATCTATCTATCTATCATCTCTTTCGTGCAATATATTTCAAACTTTTGGAGTGTATGTTGAAAGAGTTTTATAGACTATGAGGGGAAACAATGACCTTGCTAATCTTCCATATACTTGTTTCTTGTAGTCTGAATCAGGGTAAACAGCACTCTAGAGCAGTCTCTGTCCAGAGAATCTGTCTCAGTACTATAGAGTGGTGTGGTGTCTGTTAAAACTTCTCTTCATTTAGTTCCTTACTCTGATGGTTGAAGCAAACTTTCTCAAGTAAAGTCCAGAAGAGCAGGTCGGCTGCTATGAATTTGTTTTTAATCTCTGTTTCCCTCTTGCAGTGGAGGAAACACATGCTGGGGGAGATTCTGAGACTTGGTCACAACAGAGCCAGTAAATGGGAGAGCTATTTTTTATTTGTTTGCAGTGCTAGGCATCAAGTCCTGAACTGTATCTTCTGAACTGAGCTGCAGGTTCTGAAGGAGCCTTGCAACCTTGCCAACCCTGGCAGAAGCGCGCCCCTTGTATAAGGTGCGAAGGTGTGCTTGTGCTGTGTGTGGACCTATTCTTCTCTGGGATCCTTCCTGGGGATGGTGACAGACCCAGAGTTGCTACTCAGAGACAGCCAGTGGGATTTTGGAAAAGAAAGGGTTGTTTTGTTTCGCTGGTTGTTGTTTTCCCAGATGTGTAGGCTGCTTCCTCTGAGCTGGTCCCCAGAAGGATCTGCCTCCACCCTTTCAGGGGATGGGGGTTGGAGAGTTGAGTTGTATACTGAGCCTTTGTCCCAGGGGAAGGGAAGGGGCATCTAGTGGAGCCCCTGTCTAAGGAGGGAAAGCAGGACAGGAGGTAGCTGACACGTAGAGGACCCAGCAGGCTTCCTGAGCTGCAGTCCAGGTCCCCTGCCTTGCCAAGGCAATGTGGAAGAGCTGACCATTTGGCCTGGAGCCAGTGGGCTTGTTGCCAGAGGGCACTAAATCAAAGTGAAAAAGAGTGACATTTTAAAAGCAAAAGACATTTCTTGTTTGTTTGCTTTAGAGGGCAGAGAGAGTTATTGCAATAGAAAAAGGGTGGAAAACACAAAACAACGCTGCCCAGAATAAGGCTATTTGTTTGTGAGAGCCATTCTTATTAAATAACAATATTCTCAATATTTCTCTAGCTGAAGATGGTTAGGAGTGTGTAAATTCTGGTGAAAATTTGTGACCGTGTACGTGAGGCTCTCACCCCTTTAAAATAAAAACACTCACTCAGTCTCCACTGGAAGCCTCAGATGTTTTCTTTCTCTCTTGTCCTAACTCAAGGTTTGATTCTCCTATTCTTGGTGAATTTAACGGCTGGACATTCTAACAGAAAAATGTCTTTAGATTCTACTCCTCCACAATCAACCCAGAACAACTCTGTACTACTAGAGACAGGCACCTGGGGAAGCTGGACCTGGGCCTCGGGAGTGGCATTTTTGGGCCACAAATCTGGGAGTACGTTTCCACAAAGGCGAGGACACACCCACATATTTACTTGGCATTGTGATTCTATCTATTTTCAGTGTTTGTTACAAATATGAAGTGTTTTAAGAATATGAAAATATATTTAAGATACACCATCACACCTTTATTTACAAGGGAAAAATACCAACCTTTCAAAGTATAAATTGAAAATCGATGTGGTAGAATAGAAAGAATGCTAGCTCTATTGGTTCTTGAACTATATTAGTAGCATTTAAAACATGCTGTTTGTACCAGGCACTGAGGTTGCAAAGATAAAAGATAACCTTTCTGACCTAAATGGGATAGGAGACTCATAGCATACACACACACACACACACACACACACACACACACACACACACACACGCACACACACATTCCCCTTACACTTAAGGAAGGGTTTGGCAGAGGGGAACTTTGTGAACTGAGGGATTAGAAGAGGAGGAGGAGAAGATGGACTAAAGGGGTCAGTTTTCTCAGGCAGATCTTTGAGCTGAGTCAGAAGGGTGGAGCAGAGCGAAGCCAGACAAGGAGGTAGGGAAGGGGCTCGGGCAGGAGGAGGAATATCTGTAACACTTGGTTGGGACAGCACACCAGCACATCTGTGGACTTGGCTGGCTACATTATGGCGCTTGGGTGCCCACACTGAAGAGCTGGGCTTAGAGACCATCTCTGTATTTGAGAACAAGTGCTCTGTGCTGATAGCTGGTACTAGGGTGGGGAGTCTGCCTGGGAGGATCTGAAAAGCACTCCGACGCTCTGCAAATTCCTTGAAATTGTGTGGAATACGATTGGAGCATGTGAGTGATGTGTGTGTATTTTCCTCTATCAGATCTAGCTCTGGTTCTTTCCTTTCTTACAATATTTCATGACTGCCTAAAGAGCTTACCAGGCCCAAAGAGGATCGTTAGGTTGGAAGGTTATTATAACAATGAGATGCCATATAATGGTGTCCTGAATTGAGAAAGTTGCTGTAGGGATGGAAGGCAAGGACAGTTTCCCGGGAGGCTGTCAGGATAGGATTTTTAGATCTGTTATCTGATTGGTGGGTTGGGGTGTGTGTATCTGCTGGTTAGCATATGCCAACTTAACACAAATGTAGACAAACTTGGGAAGGATCTCAGTTGAGACACTGTCTTCTTCAAATTGGCCTGTGGCCATGTCTACGAGGCTTTTTCTTAATTGCTGACTGATGTAGGAGGGCCCAGCCAGCAGTGGGCTGTGTCATCCCGAGGCAGATAGGCATCCTGGGCAGTCAGATAGGCATCCTGGGCAGTGTAAGGAAGGTAGCTGAGCAAGCCAGAGGAAGCTAGCCAATAAGCAGCATGGTCTCTGCTTCAGCTTTAGCTTCTGCTTCTGGCTTCCTACCCAGACTTTCCTCAGGGATGGACTACTAGTTGAAACTGTCAAATGAAACAAACTCTTTCTTCTCCTGGATGCTTTTGGCCATGGTGCTTATCACAGCAATGGAAAGCTAACCAGCACGGGGCCTCTCAACTCTGATGTGCCTGTTTCACAGGGATCCCCCAGTCAAAGGTTAATGACAAGTGGGTTTGGAAAGCAAGGACTGTCTGTTGGGACACTAAGCTCTCCTGGGAGATGGTACCGTGCAGGCCTGGACTTTGCAATAGAGATAGCACATTCTATGTTCAGGATTCCCAGTCTAAGCAGCAGATAATCTCTTTCTTCAGTAATTCTTTGTTATTAGTTTGTGGGGTTTTAGGGACTGGAGAGAGGGGCTGTATGTGATTGATACTTAGCAACATCCCTGACCTGCGCTTGGGACCACAGTACTCTCTGAGAGTACAGCCAGAAGTTTCTAAGGACATCACTGACTACTCGTGGGTGGGTGGAGAGGCATAGTGGTCATAGCTCTGGCTTCAGATAAGATTTGGCCAGTGCATTAGGAGCTACCCACTGATGCCTGACCAGACTGATTACACTCCCATCTCTGGTCTGGAGCTAGAGAAGAGAACTGTGATATGCAGCCAGCTGTGGGTGGGATGTGGCAGCCTGACCAAGCAGCAGAAGGGAGGGAAACAGAAGGAGCGGCACGGGTGGGCGGTGAAGCAAGGAGAAGATAAGCCTCAGATTGAAATGCTGATGAACTGGATAAGCCTTCAGTCATTTTGGAAGAGTTCACTTTGATATTTTTCTGCTACTGACAAGTACATAACCTTGGACCCACCAGATATATTTTAGGGTTTGTATTTTCTTCCTTGGTCAATTCTGACAAGAGCCACTCTATGTAAAGGCTGAGGTAAAACAAAGATAAATGAGTAACTGTGGAAGGGAGTTGTAGCCACCTGACCCTGCAACACTGACACACACACCCGAGGGCTAGCAAGGATTTTTGAAAAACATATTTTGAACATTTTGTGGAAAATAGGTCATGATTTTGCAACATCATGCAGACAGTGATTTCTACAAAGAAGGAACCAAAAATCATAAATCATACTTAATAAATTCTAGTATGTTAAGAGTTACAGTTTTAGGTGTGGGGATGCAGCTCACTTGATAGAAGGCTTCCTTAGCATATACAAAAAAAAAAAAAAAAAACCCTGGGTTCAAGCCCCAGCACTGCAATTAAAAACAAAAAAATGAAACAAAAAACCCAGGAGTTAAAATTTTACTACATCAAAGGCACTAACAACAAAATTAAAACACGAACTAAAACTGGAAGAAATTTGTGTGGTGTATAGTCAATACAAAGCATAGAGATTTTGCAACAAAGTTCTAGAAATCATTTAGAACAAAAACTCAGCAGTTAAGAGCACTGGCTGCATAACAGGTTTGATTCCCAGAGTAACATCCATCCTTAACTCGAGTTTTAGGGGATCCAATGTCCTCTTCTGGCCTCCATGGACACCAGGCACACATGTGATGCACTTACATACATGCAGTCAAAATACTCTTACACACACACACACACACACACACACACAGAGGAAACGTTGGAGTATTCAATAAATATAACACCAGGTGTTTCTCCTCCTGTTATCAGGCAAATGCAAACTAGAGCTAGTTCTTATCCATCTGGGAGACAAGAATTTGCAAGGCTGATAGCGTAAAGTGTTCTTGAAACTACAAAACATAAAAAACTCAGTGCAGGTGGGAGCGAGAGTTACCGCTGCTTCTTTATGAGCAAATACTTAGTAAAGCTAAAAATGACTAGCAACCTGATACAATGGTTGTATTTTAAAAAAAAATATTTTTATTGGTTTTCATTTTGTGTGTATGAGCGTACTGCACGTGTATAAATGTACCCATGTCACAAAAAGCCTGCAGAGGCCAGAAAAGGCGTCAGATCCCCTGGAATCGGACTTACAGACAGTTGTTTGCTGTCACGTGGATGCTGGGAATCGAGCCCGGGTCCTGTAGAAGAACAGCAAGTGTTCCTAACCACTGAGCCATCTCATTAGTTGCAGTCTCAGGCAAGGTACACACACACACACACACACACACACACACACACACACGTGCGCGCGTGCGCAAAAAGATGACCATTTCAGGATTCCTTCTGAAAGTAAAATACTGGGAATGTCTATCAGCAGGAAAATGAATAAATGAACTTTATGTGGTGGAATGTTGAGCACTTTTATGAACAATGAATTAGAATTTTCTTGTTTAACAAAAATAACTATTAAAAGTGAAAATTGAGGGTTGAGGAGACAGCTCAGTGTTTAAGACACTTGCTGTGAAAGCACTAGAATCCAAGTGTGAGTCCTCAGAAACCAAGCAATGCTGGATTTGGTGCCCATTTCTATAATCTCAGTGCAATTAGAGCAAGGTAGAAGACAGATGGGGAACTCCCAGAAGCTTGTGGGCTAGCTTGCCTGGTAGATGCAGTGTGAACAACAGACCTTGCCCAAACAAAGTGCAAGGCAAGACTGACAGCCAAGGTCATCCTCTGACTTCCACACACACGCATCTATGGTCACACACCTGAATGTACACGTATACACACACACACATATCACCACTCAGATGTATATACACAAAAGTGACATTGAACAAAATGGTAAGATACTGAAGCACAAATTGTATCCTGTTCATTTACAATGTAAAATATACAAAAGAATATATTTTTATTTAAGTTGTGTACATTTATACTTTGAAAAGGAAAGAAACAAATGCATGCATGGGAATTTAAAATCCAAATTCAGGATTCTGGTTCTCTGCTGAGGAGAGAGAACTAGAACTGATGTGGGGAAGCTGAACATCCACCTCTAAACCTCACCACAAGGCGTTAGAATCAGGGTCTCAACATACGGATTTGGGGGACATAAATGCCACCCTCATTTTGTACTCAAACTCAAGGACCCTGTGTGAGTAGGTAGGTGCAGATATCAGAATAGCTTTGCCAGCTTATATTTAGTTTCTATTACCTTAATAGATTGCTTTCCTTCTTGTGACTCAGATGCATGTCTTTCCCAGTGAGGTGTGTTTCTTCAAGTCTGAACCTCTTCATTGATGAAATGGGCCCATTTACATTTAAGGTTATTATTGAGGGTTGTTTACTGAGTCCTGTACTTTTGTTGTTTGCTCTTCTAGTTGGTTGTCTTATTGCTTTTTCTTTAGTCTGTTTTCTTTTAGTATTAGAGGTTTTCTGGGTTGCTGTATTGGACATGATGGATTCTTTCCTAGCCCTTCAGTGCTCACCTATTTGAATCTCTCATGAAATTTACTCTTTCCTGTGCTTTCATGATTGAGGCTGCCTTTCTTCTACCTTTGGGCATGCTTGACAATCATGGACTGCCTTTAGTCTGTACTTATTTTTAAATGTCTTGATTTTTACATCAATTAAAAAAGAATGCTCTGCTGAATATAGCAGTCTTGATTAACGGTTACTTGCTTTCAGGACTTGTAATATATCTTCCCGTGCATTCCTGGCTTTGAGCATTGTGACTGGAGATCTGATGTTATCTGATGTTTCTGCCTTTTTAGGTAAGCCATTATTTTTCCATTATAGCTTTTAGTATTTTGCTTTCTAGTTTTGACATTTTGACTATAATGTCGTATAGGTTCTCCTTAGACTTTAAGTTCTTCTCTGGTCAGTCTATTTAGTGTTCTCAATAGGTCTTGAGCTTTAATGTTTATTCTTTTTAATTTACATTTTGGAAATTTCCTGCTGTAGTTTCATTAAATAGACTCTGGATGTCTTTAGTATTTGTCTCTTCTCCATTGTCCTGTGGATGGTTGTTCGTCTCTTTGTTCTATCCCCGAGTTCTCTGACACTGTGCTGATGTAATTTCCTTTTACCTCGTTGATGTTTGAACATGGAATTCTGTAGACATTACCTTCCATCTCTGAAATTCTTTCTCCTGCTTGACAGCTATTAGTGATAATTTTTATTATCTTTTTACAATATTCATTAAATTTTTCATTCCCAATGTATATATATTTTTACATATACATATATATTTCTGTTTTTTTCTGGTTTCCTTGTTAACTGTCCTTCCATGTTGCTGTTTTCTCATCAGTTCTGATCAGGAACCTTTCCTGTGTTCCTGACCTTCCTCTCCACGTCCTGGATTGAATTTGTCTGCTTATTGGTACACTTTCAGATCATCGATCATTTTACCACAAAACTTTGACACTCCATCTGGCATCTTATCTCTTTCACAGTCTTTGAATTCAGTAGTTGAAGGGTAGCTGTGCGACTGAAGGGTGCCTGCTTACTTCTCTGCTTCATCTATCTTTTTTTTCTGCTCTTCACTTCTTTGTGGATTTCTCTAGCTCTTTCTTTGGAATCCAGTTTCCTGAACTGGGGTCTATCTTTTTTATTCTGACTCTCAGGTTCACTGCCTCATAGTAGCAGCCTTTAGTCCTTCATCTTACCTAGAAAGTCGAAATTTGTGATTTTTATCAGTCAACTTTCTATGAAATTTTAAGAAGGGAGAGACACACTTTCATAGTAGAGCTAAACCAGGATTCTTCTTCTTCTACACATTTTCCTCCACTTGCTCTGTTAATTTTCTAGCTTATTTCAAAGAACTCCACCCCATGTGGATTCCTGGTAGAAGCAATGGACGTAGATTCTGCTCACTGATATCTCTAAAGCTATGTTCTTGGTTGCTACGTTAAGAAGGCTGTTGATTTTTGGCTGGTGGGATGGTTCAGCAGGTAAATACATTTGGCACCAAGTGTGATAATCTGGGTTTGATCCCCAGCACCTCATGGTAGAAGGACAGAAAGGATCTCCACAAGTGTGGAGATCCACATATGTGGATGACTTCCACATATGCGCTGTGTCCTGTGGCTCCTTCCAGTAAAAATAAATCAAACAATTTTTTTTTTTTTTTTTTTAAAGAAAGCGATCAACCTGGATCCCGAAGTGATCATTTTCTAGATGGGGTCAAATTTGGTGCAGATGTTAATTTACCACAGCCAGCCCTTCAGTTCCATTTTTTTTCCTGTTGAGTGAAGTTTTTTTTTTTTTTTTTCTGCCCCTTATAGCAAAACAGGAAAGGAATCTTTTAAATATACTATTTGTTTTTTATGCTACCACAGTACAATGAAATTAAAATAAATTCCATGCCTAATTCTAAAAAAATACCAAATGAGCAATTTTCCATCAATGTATATTTAGTTTCTAGCTTTAACTTTCTTTGTGAAATATATATTTCTGCTATTAAATAATATTTGTCATCAGTTTTTAATTTTAAAATATTCTTTTTTGTTTTTAGTGAATTTTTGCAATTTTTATACAATATAATTTGATGGTGTTTAGATTTTCCACCATCCACACCTACCTTTATTACCCTTCCCAGTATAATGTACTCTATTATATATATAAAACACACATACACGCACACACACACGCACACACATATATGTGAAACAAAGCTTATAGAGGCTCATTTGTGTTACCGAATGTTCTTCAGTGTGGGTTCATGCAAGCTTGCTGTGTATGGCAGTGCATGCATTTAATCCCAGAACTCTGGAGGCAGAGGTATGTAAATCTCTTGAGACCGAGGCCAGCATGGTCTATATAGTGAGGTCCAGGTCAGTTGGGGCTACAGGGAGAACATATCTAAAAATAAAAGACAGAAGTTTGATGACTACAGAGTTGGCTGAGTGGGTCAAGTTCTTGCAGTGTGAGCATGAATATTGGAATCTGGATCCCCAGAACCCATGTTAAAGTACTTACAGGTAGCCCAGCTGTAATCTCAGCCCTGGAGGTGGAAGCTGGGGCTCCCTGGAGCATGCTGGGTAGCTCGACTACCAGAACTGGAGAGCTTTGGGTTCAACTGAGACACTACCTAAATATATAAGAGGGAGAATGACTGAGAAAGACACTGCACATCATATGCATGACCTCCATATGCATGCATAAACATGTGCATGTGCCCCCATATGCCATATGCATGTGAACATGCATACACATGCATGTACAGTGCACACACACACACACACAGGACAAAAACCTGTGAATTTCAAATGAAAGAGTCGTCTGAGTTTGAGAGTCCATGAGAGGCTTCTGTGCAAAGATGCATAGGAGAGATGCGCGTGAGGAGAACATTCTAAGGGGAAGAACTAATGAACAAGGGTGGAAGTTTAGATGGAGACTAGGGGCAGCTCTGCCAAGCTGAAGCATCCTGACAGATAGTTAGGCAGCATTCTTGATAGTAACTATGATACACGGGAGTCCTGGAGCACAGCAGAGGCACACACAAAAGAAAAGGCAGGATCTCTGGTTTGAGTGGCAAGAAGAGGTCATGGCATTTTGTTAGTTACCTAGTGTCACTGTGACACACACCTGAGAAAATGACAAGTGCAGGACAGATTCACCTTGGCTCATGGTTTCAGGTGTGCTGAGGAACGTGCAGTGGAGCAAAGCATCTCACAGCATGACTGTCAGGAAGCAGAAAAAGCACCTGCTGCCACTGGCTTGACCCTTTCTCTCTTTCGTTTCATCCGAGGCCCCCAGTCTGTGGGATCACCGCATTTGGGGCATGTCTACCCCTAATTTAATCCTCTCTGGAAAGGCCTTTACAGACACACCTACAGACTTGCTTTTTGCTTAACCACATCTTAAAATAATAAGAATATCCATCCTATGTCAATACCTTCATCAACTTAGTGCCCCAAATGTATCTCCTTAAGCCCCCAAATGCCTGTGTCTACTTCATAATGCAAAATGCCTTCTGTCCATCTGCAAGAGTCCCACATCCTTAAGAATTCCAATACTTCTCGAAAGTTCAAATTTAAAATAGCTTAGGAGATTCAAGCTGAGTTCTTAGCTCTAGTCTTCATAGAATAAAAGGCAAGTTATACACTGTTAGTACGCAATTATGGATTAAATGTTTCCATTCCATAAAGAAGGTATGGGGTCATAGAAAGGAAGGACCGGACCCAAACAAGACTGAAATCCAGCTAGGCAACCATTAAATCTGTAGTTGTATTTTTGACACCAAGGTGTATGTTGGTGTGATGTGAATGCCAAAGGATCCATGAAGCCCTGTGCTTATGGCCTTGCTCTCTGCAGACTCACGGATGTGTCCTGGGCTGACCGCACTAATTGCCTGTGGTTTTCCTTGGCAGTCATTCCACATTCCTGACATCTCCATGGCCTATGCGGCTTCACTCTCACAGCCCTGTGCACCAGCCTCTCAGGGGTTGCTTGTGGAATACTGACCATGTCGTGCATTCTTTGGCCTCCCAGATTTTCCTTTAAAATGTGAATGAAATCCTCCATGACCCTGTGACTCCTGCATTCGGCTTTCCTGCAGAATCAGCATTTTACTGTCAATGCCAAAGTTGGCTGCCAGCTCAAGCTGTGGCTGGATTCCATTGCACAACAGCTGCAGAGCGTTCTGAGTGCCCGCGGACTGACCACAGGGAAACACTTGGCCTAGGCAGGTTCGGGCAGGCAGGATACCTGGGGCTGTCTTCTAAAAGCGAGTTTTTAAGTAGAGCCTGATGGTTGATGTTGGTGGAGCTTAGAAAGCAGAACACTGTAAGAATGCAGAGTGAAGGCTGCACTCATGGGTTATAGACAGGAACAAAGACTCTCTCGGGAACTGAACTGAAGACCATACGCATTACATTCTGGCAAAGACTTTGTTAGCATTTTATCTGTGTCTGGAGGCTTTGTTTGATTCTGAATAGATTAGTTAATATAACAGATAAAACTTCAGTTAGCCTGAACTTCAAGCTATGGCATAGTTTCAGCTAGTTGCTTTTAACTGGATTTATGGTGAAAATTGTAAAGAAAAAACATAGAAAAGGGTTTGTTGTTGTTTTGTTTTTCTTTTCTTTTTTTAAAATGGCTGCTCAAGAGATTAGTGACAAAGCATCAGCCTAACAAGGAAGATGCCTTGAGGGCGTTCAGGGATTGATCTGACTCTGGACTCCTGGGGTTAAAGATTGGTGATGTATCTTTTTTTGAAAGGGGCACTGGGATCCCAGCCTCTTTCTGTTTCTCCTTGCTGTGAGGGGTTGCATGCCTTCCTGCATACCCTGAGGTTCCGTGTCCCGGTAGGTCCCAAAGCAACAAAACCAATGGAACAAAGACTGAACTTCAGAAACCATGAGCTGCAACAAACTTGTCCTCTTTTAAAGTTGATTATCTAAGATATTTTGTTACAGTGCAGAAAAGTACCAACCATATGAATAGAATCAAACAATATGAAGTCTTTTGACCTTGACTTCTTTTGTGTAGTAAAAGTGTTTCAGATTTGTCCTTGTTGCCTGAACTAATAGGTATTTTTTCTTTAAGACTATTTTTTCATACGTGAGTACTGTATTTACATCATTTCCACCCCTACCTCTCTCCCTTCCAACTGCTTCTGTGTTCCTCCACTCCCTCTCAAACTACGACTGTGTTCATTTAGTGTTGTTTCCTAGGTATATGTGTTTAGCTGACCACTTGGGATTGGATAACATATCAGGGGCCTTATTCCTGGAGAAAACTGATTTTCTCTCTCTCAACAGCCATTGATTGCCTATAGCTTTCTTCATTTGGGGGCAGGGTCTTGTGAAATAACTTCTGTTCACATTGGCATCTCTACTAGTATGGTCATTATGGAGGTTTTGTTGAGGCAACTGTATTGTTGAGATTTCCTGGGTATAGCTTCTCTGTCATGTCTAGAAACAATGTGCAGCTGAAGCTGTCCTGGTTCTCTGGTCTTTACCTTTCTTTCTGCCTCCTCTTCCACAATGTTCCCTGAGCCATAGATGTGGGGGTTGTATTGTAGATGTACTGTGTAGGACTGGGCAACCCATAGTTTTTTATTCTCTATATTTTGACCAGTTATGGATCTGTGCAATAGCCTTTGTCTGGTGTGAAAAGAAGTTTCTTTGGTGAGGAATGAGAGTAACACTTATCTGTGAGTGTAAGTGTTTAAATACAGTTGCAACTATACTGATTTAGGAAAATGGCAGTAGGGGTTCTTCTCTAGAGTCTATATCTCTGTCCGTGGGCAGTGGGCTAGGTTACTGTACCAGGCATGCATTTCCTCCTACTGAGTGAATCTTAGGTCCTATTTGATAGCTGTTGGTTATCCCCAAGATAAAACTGCCACTGTTGCACCCCTGGGGATATATTGCCAAGGTGGTCAATATTGTGGTTTATAGGTTTTACAGATGTGTATTGATTGCTTTTCTCCCTTGGCAGCTTGCATAGTACCTTCGAGTGGTATGACAGCTAGTCCTCAGGAAGGAGACTCTGAGGTCAGGTCTAGCTTGATTCCTCCAAGCCCTGTATCTGAAATGTGTGGTGTCTTCAGCAATGATGTCTTACCGTCAAGTTCTGGGAGCAACCAAAGGCAATGACAATACATTATATTATTTGGGGGAGTCTCTTGAACTCCTCTGACTAATACCTCAAAGGGATACATCCCAGGCCTGGCACTGGGACTTTTGTTAGACTACGGCTCTTGGGGGAAGCATTATCAACCACCGTTGTTGAATTTAAAGTTGTGGATGAGTGTTTTACTTGCATGTATGCAAGTGCACCACATCCATGCAATGCCTGAAAGGCTAGAAGAGGAAGAGGGTGTTGGATCCCCTGGAACTAGAGTTACAGATGGTTGTTTTTCACCATGTAGGTGCTGAGAACCAAACTCAGGTCCTCTGCAAGAGCAGCCAGTGCTCTTGACTGCTGAGCCATCTCTCTAGCCCCAACACCCCTAATTTTAAAGTAATTTTATAAAACAATGTTTCCCTATGTTTTTCCGAACATCCTTAGTATTATCTGCTTCTCCTTCCTTCTTCCTCCTCTCTGGTGACATCCCTCTCCTTCCCGGTCAAAGTTCCCAGCCCATTTCCTCCCTCATTGCACCTGTGTCATACTAGCCCTTTCCCTGTGCCATACTAGTCTCTTCTCTCCCCCTTGGTCCCTTCCTACCTCCTGGATTTTGCAGTTACTCTAGTTTAGAAACTCATATCTAAGCATTTAGAGCTTGGATCCACCGATTAGAGAGAACATCACATTTGTCTTTCTGGGTTTGCTACCTCATTCAATGTATTTTCCAGTTCCATCAAATTGCCTGTAAACTTTATGATTTAATTTTTCTTTACTGCTGGATAAAATTCCATTATGTATATGTACCACATTTTCATTGTCCATTCATCAGTTGAAGGATATCTAGGCTCTAGGATATAGAGGCAAAGAACATGGATGAGCAGGTGTCTCTGTAGTAGGATAGAGAGTCCTTTGGGTAGGTCCCATTGAGTGGTATAGCTGGGCATTACAGATTTTCTATTTTAAGCTTTTTGTTGTTTTTGGTCTTTTTGAGACAGGGTCTTCCTATAGCCAGAGCTGGCCTGGAACTCACTATGTAGACCAGGCTGGCCTTGAACTCACAGAGATCTGCCTGTCTCTGCATCTGGGGTGCTGGGACTAAAGGCATGTACCACCACACCTGGCTCTATTTTTACCTTTTGGAGGATTCTCCACACTAATTTCCACAGTGGTTGTACCAGTTTGCAATCCCACCAGCAGTGAATGAATGTTCTGTTTTCCAAAAGCCCTCCCCAGCATTTGTTGTTAGTAGTTTTCTTGAGCTTAGCAATTCTGATTGGGGTAAGATGAACTCTCAAAGTAGTTTCATTGCCCTGATTACTAAAGATATTGAACACTTGAAAAGATATTCCTTAGCTATTTTTATTTATTCTTTGAGAGCTCTGTTCAGATCTGTAGCCCATTTTTTAAATCGGGTCATTTGCTTGATTCTTTGTTTTTTTGTATATTCTGGATATTAATCTTCTGCTAAATGTATGGCTGATAAAGATTCCTACTCTGTGGGCTTCCTTTTCATTTGATTGATTGCTTTCATTGCTGTACAGAAGCTTTTTATTTTAATGAGGTTCCATTTGCCAATCACTGGCCTTAATTCTGGAACCAATAGAATCCTATTCAGATTCTTGCACCTACATCTTGTAAGGTAATACCCATTTTCTTCTAGTATTTCCGGCTTTTCAGGTTTCACATTGAGATCTTTGATCTATTTGAAGTTTATTTTTGTGCAAGGTAGTAGATATGGGTCTAATTTCATTCCTCTACATGTGAGCCTCCAGTTTCTCCAGCACTATTTATTGAAGAGGCTCTCTTTCCTCCACCATGTGTTCTTGGCATCTTTGTCAAATATCAGGTAGCTACAACTGCAGGCACTCATGCTTTGGTCCTCTGTTCCATTGATCTTCATGTCTCTCCAGCTCAGTACCACACTGTCTCTATTACTATAGCTCTGCAAGGGTAGCTTGAAGTCTGGTATGGAACTACCTCCAGCTTTCCTCCTTCTGCTCAGGATCTGATTATCCAGAGTCTTGTGTGTTTCCATGTGAATTTTCGAATGGTTTTTTTCTTCTGTAAAGAGTATCATGGAGATTTTGACTGGAATTGAATTGAATTTGTAAATTGTTTTTGGTAGGATGGTCATTTCTACAATACTAATCCTATTAATCCATGAGCACAGGAAGTCTTTCCATCTTCTAATGTCTTCCTCAATTTCTTTCTTCTGAGATTTATAGTTTTCATTGGAGAAGTCTTTTAAATTCTTGGTTAGATTTATTCCTAGATACTATATTTATTTATTTTTAGTTTAAAAATTTTATGTGTGTGTGTGTGTGTGTGTGCACGTGTGTGTGTGTGTGTATTGTGAGTGGGAATGTTCCATGATCTCTTTCTCAGCAATCTTGTTATTGGTATATAAAAAGGCTACTGGTTTTTAAAGTTGAATTCATTTCCCATTACTTTGATGAAAGTGTTGATCCTTTCTAGAAGTTTTCTGGTGGTATTTTATATATATCATTTGCAATAGGAGGAATTGGACTCCTTTTTCTTTATCTTGTCTTATTACTTTAGCTAGGACTTCAAGCACTATATCAAAAAGGAGTTGAGATAATAGACAAGACTGTCTTGTTTCTGACCTTAGTGGTAATGATAATGACTTCAAGTTTTCTCCACTTAGAATGATGCTAACTGTGGGTTTGTTGTATATAGTCTGAATTATGTTGAGTTATGTTTCTTCTGGTCCAATTCTCTCTAGAATTTTTATCATGAAGACATGCCAGATTTTTGTGGAAGGCCTTTTCTGGATCTATTGAGATTTATTTTTAAGTGCATTTTATATGGTTTATGACATTTATTGAGTTATGTATGTTGAACCATTCCAGCATCTTTGGGATAAAGCTGACTTAAACTAGGTGAATGATCTTTTTGATAGATGCTAGTATTCACTTTGCAAGTATATTATTGAGAATTTTTGCATCTGTGTTTATCATGGATATTGCCTTATTATTTTCTTCCCCTTTTTCATGTCTTTACCTGGTTTTGGTATTAGAGTAACACTGTCTTGGTAGAAGGTGTTTGATAGTGTGTCTTTTGTGACTGTTAAAAAAATAATTTGAGAAGTACTGGTTCAAGTTCCTCTTTGAAAGTCTGTTAGAGTTCCACTGTGAATCCATCCAGACCTGGGCTTTTTTAGTCAGAAGACTTTTTATTATTGCTTCAATCTCCTTGTTTGTTATAAATCTATTTAAGTCATTGATTTCTGCTTGGTTTAACTTTGGGTGTTCAGATGAATCTAGAAATCTGTCCATTTCTTTCAGGTTTTTCTAACTTAATAGAGTACATGTTTTAAAAATATTCCCTTATAATGTTTTTGATTTCTTTGGTTTCTATTGTAGTGTTTCCCTTTTTATCTCTGATTTTGTTAATTTTTTTCTTTTACTTAATTCAACTAAAAATCTGTCAATCTTGTTTAATCTTTCCAGATAACCACCTCTTGGATTCATTGATTTTTTTGTATTGTATTTTGTTTCTATTTCATTAATGTGTGCCTTAATTTTTATTATTTCTTCCTATCTACTAAATTTAAGTTTTGTTTGTTTTTGTTCTTCCAAACTCTTGAGTTGCATCATAAGTCTTCCATTTGTGCTTTTTTTAGATTTTTTTTTTTTTTTTTGAGACAGGGTCTTTCTGAAGCCCCAGCTGGCCTGGAGCTCACTATGTAGCCCACGCTGGCCTTGGTCTCACAGAGATCCTTCTTGCCTCTGCCTCCTGAATGCTGGATTAAAGGTGTATACCACCACACCTGGCTCTCTTTTAGATTTTTAAATGTAGGCCCGTAGAACTATAAATTTCCCTCTTAGGTGCAGTGTTACTAAGAAACATTGTGGTTGTACCTGAATTAACAATCAGTCTGACTCTTGGCATTAGTTTTAAAAACAAGAGTGAATTCTGAGAATCATCCTTTCCTTCTGATGGCTCATGGAACTGTGTTTCTGGGCTAAACCTCATCCACACTTTTATTCAAATGTTTCTCTAGCATGAGTTGGGGAAGTACAGGCTTGGATCTACCCTTATCAGAGAATCTTACCCTTTGATCCCTGGACTTAAAATATCTCCTATACACAATAATCAGGCAATTCTCAATATCTTTTCGATTCTCACTACTTCCAGTGAGGATACGAATATGACTAACACTTCCAGAACTTTGATAGATGAAATCAAGCATGCCATCTTGGGTGGTGGGCAAAGTGGGTCCCAGAAAGGGATCAAGATGAAGTGCTCAGGTCACAAGAACACAAAGCACAGCGGGCTTGTTTACATTACAAAGAGTAGCGTTTTGGTGTAAGGTTGTGTAAAAGTCATTAGTTCAGATTCTGTGCATACTGTAAGTCATTCCTACACTTAGGTCTGCTTTTACTATGAACCAGAGGTTTTGGTATGTTTTCATTTATTTCCAGGAATTTTTAAATTTCCTTCTTGATTTCTTCTTTGACCCATTTCATCCAAAAGTTTGTTGTTTCATTTCTGTAAGTTTGTGTAATTTCTAGAGATATTTTTTCTGTTGGTTTCAACCTTTATTGCATTGTGGTCAGATAAGGTACATTGAGCTATTTTTAGTTTTTCTGTATCTGTTTAGATTTGTGTCCCAGTATGTGGTCTGTTTTAGAAAAACTTCCATGGACTGCTGGGTACACTGAATATGCTTTGGCGTTTGGGTGGAATGTTCTGTACACACCTGTTGGGTCTATTTGAAAAGATACAAAAATACTGGCAACCGTTTAGAGAAAGAAGCAAATTAGAACTGCAAAGAGGTGTCACCATACACCTAAACTATCTAAAATGTAAGACTGTTGTCAACATTGTCAAGAGCACAGAGCAACAGGAACTCCCATACACTGTCGGCAGGAATGCAACTGATCCAGCCATTTTGGAAAATAATTTAACAGTTTCATATACAGTTAAACATATGCTTGCCATAAGACCCAGAAATCCCTGTTCTTATTCTATCTTGAAGAAAACATTCAATTTTCCACTACAGACGGTAGTTACTGGTTTTGTGTGAATATGCAGATACCTTCCAAAGATTCTATTTCTGTTTTGCTGAAAGATTTTATCATGAATAGATGTTAAATTTTAGAAAATGCTATTTTAAAAAAGATAATGTAATAAAAAATTTTCCTCATTAATGTCTCTTCATATCAGATAGTGCACTAATTAATTTTCAAATGATTATAATTTTGAGGAATTTGTTCATTATTGATGAGTTCTAACTGTTCTCTGTATAGTTGTTCCTCTTTTTTGTGTCATATAACAGAAATCACCATGGGGACAATGTATGTAGAACAAGAATTTATTTCTCAAGTTGCCAGTGAGTTTAGTGCCCAGGTTGCTTCTAGGATGATGCCTTGTGCAGAGGGGCCAGACACTGTGTCCTCATGTAAGAGAACACTTCCTTCAGTTTTGTATTGCTTTATAAATGGAGAACCCTGTTTGTGTGGGTAAAACCCTTATTACTTAATTACCTTCCAAAACCTAGACATCTTAATATTGTTGTCCTGGGAATTAAGTTTCAACATGGATTCAAACTATGGTGGTATTCTAGTTAGGAGCCCTTTTTCAGATATGAATAGAAAAATATTTTTCTTATCCAGTGGCTTGACTTTTGATTATCTTAACATTGCCTTTTACAGAGTAAAAGTTTTAAGTTTCCAAACCTCCAATTTGCTGATATTTCTCATAGGGAAGAAGCAAGCCGAAGGCCTCACAGACCTTCTTCTACGTTCATCTTGAAGTGTTCAAGCCTTAGTGTTAGGTCAGTGATCTATTTTGAGCTTTATATAAGGTATGAGGTATCTGCCAAAGTTCTTTTTCTGCTCATAGATGCTTGATTGTTCCAGCAACATTTGTTGAAAAGATAAAACTTTCTGCACTGAATTGTCTTTGTACCTTTGCCAGAACCCAGTTCACTGTATTCTTATGGTCTATTTCTGGACTCTTTATTCTATTTCATTATTTTTATATATCTTTCACCAGTATCATATGAGCTGTATAACTTTAGCTTTAAAATAAATCTTTCGATCAGGTAGAGCAAGTCCTTCAACTTTGTTCTTTTTCAGAATTGTTCTGGCTTTTCTAGTTGTTTTTTTTCATTTAGTTTTCAGAAGTAGTACTTTACATTATTTCTATTATTTTAAAATTTCTGGTTTTATTTACAGCCCTCAAATTGGTTTATGTTGGTGAATGTTTCACGAGATGCTGAGAAGAAGGTATGCTCTGCTGTTGGTGGGCTGAGGCTCCCACAGGTGAGTTAGGTCAGGTGGTCCAACAGTTTATCCAACAGTACACTTCTGACTTTTCTGTTTTATCAATAGTGAGAAAGTGGTCCTGACCACTCCCACTGTTTCTGTGGAGGTGTCTCTCCTTTCAACCTACCAGATTTTACTCCTTTAATTTTGAAGTTCTGTTTTTCAGAGCATATACATTTAAGAGTAGTCTTTTTAGAATATTTTATTGGAAAATTGATAGCTTTATCATTTACGTTTTTGATGATGTTTTGTTCTGCAGTATACTTTAGCAGAAGTTAGCATAGCTGCCCAGTTTCCTTTCTTATAGTGTTTGCATGCTACATATTTATTATTTATTTATTTATTTATTTTTCGTGTATGAGTGTTTTGCCTGCATGTATTTAAGTGTGCCAAATGCATGCAATACCTGCAGAGGCCAGAAGGTAGCATTAGATCCCTGGAGCTGGAGTGAGAGATAGTGGTTAAGCCATCATGCAGTGCTGGGAATGGAACTCTGGTCTTATATAAGAGCAACCAGTCCTCTTAATCACTGAGCCATCTCTCCAGTCCCTACATATTTCTGTGCACACACACACACACACACACACACACATCTATATATATTTTACTTCTAACCCATTTTGATTTTAAAGTGGGTTTCTTAGAGACTATCTATAGTTATTTTTTTTAAACCAGTGCACCAAACTTTCTCCAGACTCATTCTTTAATCACATTTTAAAGTGATTACAATTAAACTGAATTGCAATTGGCAATCCTACTATCTGTTTTCTGTTTGTCCTACTTATTTGTTGAATATTTTTCTTTTAAAAAGTTTTTCCCTTAGTGCTGGCGAGATGGCTCAGTGATTTAGAGCACTGCCTGCTCTTACAGAGGATCTGGACTCAGTTCCCAACATGTACATGGTGGCTAACAGCCATCTGTAACTCAGTTCTGGGGGATTCAATGTCCTCTTCTGTCCTCTACAGGCATTGCACGGCACAGGTCTACCTATATATATGCAGGCAAAACTTAAACGCATAAAATAAAAAATAATAAAACATTACAAAAAGCTTTCTTTGCATTTACTTTAATATTTTTATGATTCCACTTTATCATTGATGTTATCTTCTCTTAAAGCACTTTTAGTAGCTGGATGTGGTGGTACACTTTAATCCCAGGACACTTGGAGGCAGAGGCAGGTGGATATCTGTGAGTTCAAGGCCAGCCTGGTCTACATAATGTTCCAGGCCAACTAGGGCTACAAAACCCTGTCTCAAAAGACAACAACAACAACAACAACACATACTTTTAGTTGTTGTCCTAGTACCCACATATAATTTTAAATAATTATTTATATTTTTCAGTAACCTGAAATTGCCCTCAAATACCAACCACATGCTATATAAGAAATTAATAGTACATTTTCCTTTTTTCTCTGCCATTCTTTATGTTATTGTTGCTATATGCTTTACTATCAATATAGACTGTTTACATTTTAAAACATTCCATTATTTTTTTACAGTAAATAAGAGGTGAACTTTAAATTTCATTTTAAATTTCTAATACTCTTCATTTCTCTGTGTTGATTAACATTTTTGTCCTATATTATATTCCAAGACTGAAGAATTTCTTTTAGGCATTTCTTGTGGACTTGTTGCCAAGGAAACCGGGCTTCTGCCTAGCCTCCTCTGCAGCCTGCTGGGGCTCCAGGCTCTCACTCTGCTCTCACACGGAACCTTCTACAACTCATTAAGAGTTTCAAGGTGCAATTTCTTACTGACTTTTATAACATCTGCTAGAGGTAAGCAAACATGTGGAACTTTCATCTGCCTGCTTCCTTCTTCCTGGAGATTTCTGGTAGGTTTGCTCTTGTGACCTCTCTAGAGGATTCAAGAAACTCCGTTATTTTGTGTTATTTGTACAACTTTTTTCTTGTTATAACTGACACTTTTCAGTGCACTGTATTCTCATGAAATCCAGTGCATCTATTTTTAAAATTTGTGTATTCACACAGGATAGAGATGTTACAGTTTTGTATATAAAGAAAATAGGTTAAATGGCCTCTGTGTGGCTGTGAGGGAAGCAGTGCCAGACCTCACCTCTACTGTTGTTCTTTCAGATAATAAACAACAAAGTGTTAGGGACTTATGTAAATTACTTCCAGACTGGCCTTTCTCCCGGACAGTACTGGGCAGGATTCAGGTCTTACCGTTTTTTAATTTTCAGAACTTAACCACTGCTAAGTGCTGACTGGATAAACAATGATGCCCTTTTCTTGTCTATGCCCATTCTGATCATATGTTCAAATTGGTTTGGGAAAGATAATTGCACTCCTGAGACTGGTGTCACCTGTGATTATCACACCTCACTTCAGACATTCCAGTCTCTCACATCTCCCTTTCCTTCGTCTCCACTTTCCACCACTGCTGTGGCAAAATCCTTGAGTTGGTTAGTATGGAGAAAGTTTCATTTTGGCTCACAGTTTTGAGGGTTTCAGTCCATAGTCAGTTAGCTTATTACTTTTGGGTCTGTGGGAGGTGGAGAAAGGGAGAGAGAGAGAGAAAGAGAGAGAGAGAGAGACCAGCATCCATAACCTTTTCAAGGGCTTGCCTCCAGTGATTTAACTAATTCATTCCTTCTACTAGGTCCTGTCTACTAAAGCACCTCCCAGTGGCAGCATAGGCCTTTGGGGGATATTTAAGATCCAGACCACAGTGGCCTTCTTCAACTCCAACTGATCTTGCATCTTCCTATGCTTTCAACTCAGCCTACCTCTCCAAATCACCTAATTAGAACACAGCTATTTAACTCCCATTAAAAACTCTTGTCCCGTTGTGTGATAGAAATGTCTCATTGGTCTTCGCTGTCTTCCTGTTATTGGGAGGTAGGAGGTGGGGGACAAGACACTTATCTTCATGGGCTCACTGCTTTTTAAAGGAAATTAGGAGAGGAGATAAACTGTGAAAGGGAAATGGATTTATTGATAGTTTGTCCAAACTGAGAAGAGAAGCACTCCTGGTTTCCCTGGCTCAGTAGCAGCGTTACAGTGTTATAGAAAAGGTAAACCGGAAGCAGGAAGTGTGCAGATGTAGATTTAAGTTGTCAGAACTGTTGAAATCTCTTCCTGGAAGGCAAATCCCTCCTCCTGAGGGAGGACACCAGGGTTTCAGCCTTTCCCTACCCCAGCATGAGATTCCTGGGGAAATTTTAATTCTTGTCTCAGTAGTCAGATCGCTGCAGGAGAGACAAAGGGGCTTCTCTTTAGAGTAACTCCTCCCCTGCTGTGAGTGTTACAGTCCTGCCCTAGAAGAAGGAGAAATCTGGGAAGGGGTGGGTGCAGGCAATGTAACCCTACCTGGAGTGGGCTCCAGCTGTGGGAAGAATATTGGGGTGCCCCAAGCCTGATGCCTGGTAAGTGCAGCATCCCGTCCTCTTCGCAACTGCTCCAGGATACCCTTGAACCTGCTGTCTGTACAAGGAAGACTTTGACTTGATCTTCCTGCCAAGTGCTGGGTTTACAGGCATGAGCCATCATACACACCAGGATGTATTTTATTAAAAATAATTATCAAGTCATGAGAAGAATTTTCACTTCAAATTAAGAAATATGAATGGAGAATAAAATTAAGTTTCTGTTCACATGAACTCATTAAACATTTTCTTGCCACTCATCAAACAGATGTAGTGTGACATTTTTTGATTCACTGAAGTGAATGAAAAGAATAAGGCCTGCCTGATGTCATTTGGAAACATTCCAATAATGAAGGATTCTCTGTGCAGACCCAGAGTTATCAAATGGGCTGACTCTTTGGCCCCATCTCCTCATCACAGCCTCGCCTGTTCATCATGCAGGTGCACGGAGGCATGTGTACCACAAGATGGAGCCTTCAAAGCAGTTTATCCCCTGGGTTTCCAGATGAAATGAAAGGCTGGAATTTCGAGAGGTTAACACAATCTGAAGGAAGAACTCAGACGTCAGGGGATCTGCCACAGTGTGTAGGTGCCATCATGACATAAGTAGTCGGCTTTGTTTGGTTTTGAGACAGGGTCTCCCTGTACCCCTAGCTGGCCTGGAACTTGCATAGAAATACATCTGTCTCTGTCCCCTGACTGCTGGGATTAAAGGCAAGTGTCACCATGCGCAACTTTTGCTCTGGATTAACATCACTGTCATACACAGCAGGTGCACTGACGTCACAAAGCCAGCAAAAATCACTAGTGCATTTGGGTGTTGCTGTAAAGATTCAAGAAAAGGGCTGAATGAAAATGAACAGGAGGAAATACATGTGTTAATTTTTGCTGGTGTGATGAAAAGAGCTTTGGATGATATAAGAAGAGAAGTGAATTATATCCTAGATGATGGGACGATAATCATGATATAGTGATGACTCTCAGTGTCCTCTCATATAGCTTGGCCCAGAGTTCGACTGCAGACTGCCAGCTGACAAACTGCTATTGTTTGTCCTGGTAAGGAGCTCTAGCTAAGTGTCAATCCAGTTCATTGCTAAGCACATTGTTTGGTATAGTATATGCCATCTACCCCCAACCCCCATCTATAAGTTTGTTTTCTGTGGTTTCAGGTAACTGCAGTCAAAAAATATTAAACAGAACAGGAGGTTTTAAACAATGTTTTTAAAATTATTTTTATTTTATGTGTATCAGTGTATTGCCTGCATGTAGGTAAGTGCACCCATGTCATGCAATACCAGCAGAGGTCAGAAGAGGGCATTAGATTCCCCTGGAACTGGAGTTACAGGCAGTTGTTAGTTGCCACGTGGGTGCTGGGAACTGAACCCAGGTCCTCTGCAAGAGCAGTCAGTGCTCTTCACTGCTAAGCCATCTCTCCAGCCCCTGGAACAGGAATTTTAAGTTGCACATTGTTCTGAATTGCAAGATTAAACTGCGTATTGATTCAGTCAGTCATCCCTTTGTCCAGAGTGTCTGTGCTGTGCACACTGCTGCGAAGTCACCACGTCATAGTTCTGAAACTGATCCTCACAGCATCGCAGTACTGTGCTCAAATAACGTTATGTGCTTAACATGGCCCCAAAGTACAAAAGCAGCAATGATGTGGGAGATTTTATTATAGTCTACAGTAATTGTTCCATTTTATTATTGTTGTTTTAAGTCTTTTACTATGCTTAATTTATAAGTTAAGCTTCATTCTAGATATATACAAATAAGAAAAGCCACAGTATGTATAGAGTCTGATACTATTCAAATGCCCTTTTCAGGCCTCCACTATAGGCCTGGTTTTGAAGTATATCTCCTCTAGTGTCCAAGTTTGGTTTCTGTTGCTGTGATAAACACCACAGTCAAGAGCAAACTGGGGAAGAAAGGGTTTATTTCATCTTCTAGGTTATGTCCTAGGTAATGTCTGTATTTCTGTGACAAAACATTTTAACCAATACCAACTTGAGGTATTTGGCTTACATCTCCCAGGTCACAGTTCATCACTGAGGGGCTCTATGTAGGAACTCAGAGTAGAAACCTGGAGGCAGGAGCTGAAGCACAGGCCACGGAGGAAAGCTGCTCACTGAGTTGTTTCTCTGACCCATGCTCAGCCTGCTTTTTTATACAATACAGGACGACCTGCCCAGGGGTGGCAACACCCACTGTGGGCTGGGCCCTTCCACATCACTCAACAATCAAGAAAATACTTCACAAACATGGCCACAGCCAGTCCAATGCAGGGAATTCCCCAATTGAGGCTCCCTCTACTCAGGTGTGTCAAGTTGACAACAAAACCTATCCAGCACAGGTTCTCTCTGTCATTTAGAGAGGCCAGCGCAGGGACCTAAGGTAGGGCAGGAATCTGGAGGCAGGGACTGAAGCACAGACCATGGAGGATGCTGCTCACTGACTTGCTTCCTGGCTCATGTTCTGCCGCCTTTTTTATACAACCCAGGCCCACTTAACTAGGAATGGCACAGTCCACAGCTGTCTGGGCCCTCCCAAATCAGTTAGTAATCAAGAAAATGCTCCACAGATGTACCCACAGACCAATCTGATAAAGCTCCTCAACCAAGGTTTCTTCTTCCCAGTAAGTCAAGTTGACCACTAAAGCTAACTATGACATTCAGTTAAAGGGAAACTGCTAGAAAACTGATCAAGCCAAACCTTCTATTGAAAGAAGCAGGGAGTCAGTCTAGAGTTGGGCAGGGACTCTTCATTTAGTGATCTGCCTCCTCTTTGGGTATGACTAAATTTCACAGACTTGTCTCAGATGGTGCTAAGTTCTTAGTCTTAACCGTGTTAAATACATCAAAGGAAAGATCACATTTGTAGTCATTACACATTTAGAGCTAGTTTTGACGGAATGGTTAAGTACAACTTTCTGGACAAGATTGCCTCAGTTTCCCTATCTGATGGTTGACAACATAAAAGTTTGTCATGGTGTATGTCAGTCATTCAGTGCTGTGAGGTCATGTGGTACACATGCCATGCAAGGAATAATATTAGTTTGTTTCTCCGTCATGACGCTGAGAAAGTATCACTGCCTTCCCATTTTATTATTGATGAACTGGGCAGTTTCAATAAAGAGAAATAATTTCCCAGGGTCACACTGTTTTTAAGTGCCAGTTCCCAGGTTGAAAATCAGGGATTTTCTGCCTGTAAATTTCAAACAAATGTTTATCTTTTGTAGTAAACAGCTATTTAAAGTTGGAATAGACCAATGACTTCAATTTTTCCCCAAACTCAATTATAGTTATAATCTACACACACACACACACACACACACACACACACCACACGACTGTATGCATAAATGCTTGTGTATATATCTGTAACAAAATTTTGATGAAATAATAACTTGCCTCTTATATGTAAAGCACACTAAAGCTGTTCTATTTCTTTTCTGTGTTTTAGAAAGAGCTGACTGACTATATTAGCTGATTTAGGCTACTCTATCTCAAATGCCATAGACTAGGAGACTTACATAACATTTGGTTACTTTTCAGTTCTGAAGTCCTGCATCATGGAACTGGAATTAGGTGTTTGTTAAGGATTTGGAGATGGCACTGTCTCACTATGTCTTCATATGGCAAAGGGGCAGAGGAGCTTTCAGGAGTCTCATAAAAACACTGGGCCGATTCATGAGGTCTTTAAACCTTATTAGCAAATCACCTTCCAAATGCCCTAATTCTTACTGTTCTCACATTGGGGATCAAGGTCTGGGTGTGGGGGCTGGAGAGAGGCCCATCGATTAAGAACACTGGCTGTTTTTGCAGAGGACCCAGGTTTGATTCCCAGCATCCACATGGCAGCTAACAATTGTCATTAATGGCACTTCCAGGGGAATCTGACACCCTCTTCTGACTTCCACAGGCATTGCTGTTACAGGTGCACTTACATACATGCAGGCAATGCACTTATATACATAAAATAAAAATAATAAATAAAAAATATTTTAAAAAAAGATCTGAGTATGTGAATTTGCTGACCCTAACAAGTGACTTGCTAAACTCATACGCCCTACCCACCACTTGAAAACTTGCTCATCTCCAGCACCCTTATCCAAAATGCTTTGGACCAGAAGTGTTTGCGATTTCTGTATTTTTATTCTCAATATTTACATATATATAATAAAATATTTTGGGATTGGGACTCAAGTCTGAACATGAAATTAATTTCGGTTTCTTATATTCTTTATACCCATAGCTTGAAGGTGATTTTATACAATGTGTTTCAGTGCACTTGGTTTGGACTGGGAGACTTCACACAAGGTCAGGAGCATAATTTTTTACATGTGTCGTTATTTGTGCCTCCAGAAAGTTCAGATTTGGGAGTAAATTGGATTTCAGATTTTTGGACTAGGGTTGTTCAACCAGTACCAAGGATTTCTACAGACTCTTCAGTTGTAATGTCCTCTAATTCATTCTCTCACTTTTGTCTATTTATTTTTATTTTATGTGTCTACTTTGCCTCCATGTTTTTAAGTGTACCACTTGTACACAGTGCCTTCAGAGGCCAGAATAGGGCTTCAGATCCCTCTGGAATTGGAGGTATGAACAGTTGTTAGCAGCCATTTGGGTGCTGGGAACCAAACCTGGGTTCTCTGCAAGAGCAGCCAATGCTCCTAGCTGCTGAGCCATCTCTCCAACCCCTTCTCTGATTCTTTTAAAACACAAGCACAAACACAAACAAATCCCTTCCGACCTAATCCCTTTATTTCAGAACAGAAAACCTTGACTGGGGAGCAGTTCATGGAACGTGGAAGATTTCAGCCTGGGTCACGGAGTAAAGGCCCCGAGTTGCATGTGGGATCGCGTGCTCCCTCTTGTAAGCCATATTTCACAAGCAAATGGGGATGTGGAGCAGGTCCAGAGAAGGCCAGTCAAAGTGGGGAGGGCCTGGGATTATTTAAGGAGCTAAGAATATTTAATTAGATTTAGAAGGAAAATAGTCTGTACACGAACGTGTTTCGAGAGTATATTATGACAGCGTTGCTAAGTTAGAATTATCTTTCAGGACTGAATGAGTCTTGGCTTTATTTAAAGTTTACTTCACTTGAGTTTTTATATTTTGGTGTCTAAAGTGAAAATCTTGCAGAATTACTGTGACCGCCCCTCCTTCTTGTGAGAGGCTGTGAAAGGCAGGCAGGAAACAGCTCCTCCCAGGGCAAGCAGAGGAGCTCTCAAGCTTGGCGCTTGTTGGCAGGACTTTTGCCCAGCTTCAAAGGGATTGGAAGGGTGGTGACAGGCTCCAGCCTTGGAATGCAGACACTTCTCTGCAAGGGCCTGGCTCAGCCCTGTGGGAAAGCCCCCGGTTCCTGCCCCTCTGAGCTGGTAGGAAGCACTGACTTGGTGCTCTCCCTCCCTTCCTGGCCCGTGTGAGATGTGAGTCAGGGAAGGAGGCAGTGAAAGGTCAGACCAGGGCTTTCTAGGGTTCCACTGGACCACCAAGAACACCAGGCATTCCTTGGAAAAGGTGACCACATCAGTAGACTGGGCACGCCGACTGCTGGGGAAGGCTTTTTTTTTTTTTTTTTTTTTTTTTTTTTTGACACAAGTAGGTTTGTCGGGAGCTTATTAGATTCAGGAAGGAAAGGAGACAGGAGTCCAGCACCACTCAAAGTGTACTCAGTTGGGAAACTTGGAGCAAACAGGGTGACCAAAACAAGTTGGAAAGAGCCAAGTGGTGAACGAAGGGAGCAAGGGTGACAGCTTCTGATGGAGGTGTGCTCGTGCCTTAGACAAGAGTTTGAGAAGAGGCTGGAGTAGCTGAAATGAACTGATCTTACTTTCTGCCATCTGTTACCCCATGTTAGAGCCAGACACTTGGGCATTTGTGCATCCCTGAGAGTTCAGGCAGCTTTTAGGGATGTTGAAAGAACTGTAGTCCAGGATGTCCTGTTTCTTCACACATTATCTCAGACTGAGTCTAATTTTTAGAATATAATTATTATATGTACTTCTGACGGTTCTTCAGTAAACTCAAACATGTTCATGGAGTCTGTTTCCTCATCATCTGGTACACATCATCTGGTACACAGTAGGTATTTGATAATGTTAATAATAACATTATTATTACTATTTTGCATTACTGTGACTAGAATCTAAGACCTCAGACAGGCTAGGCCAATGTCCTATCATTGATCTACACCTCACCCCTGCAATAACGTTAATAAATGAAAGGAAAATTCTCAGCTGTTCTGATCTAGCTCTTGACTTTGCAGGTGAATCAGCCCAAGCTCAGCAGAAGTAGAAAGAATTCCAGCAGGAACACGGCCGTTTTCACTGTACCATCCTGCCCTCTGCTGCTTAACTCATCAAGAAATGGTGCTTCAAAAGGAATAGTTTCTTCCAGACAGATTTTTCTCTGTAACTGACACTTCAAGGTGACATTTGAAGGGACTTCACTTCTTGTGTGTTTTAGGTCACTAAGAAAGTATTTTCTGCATTGAAAATAAAGCCAAATAGAATGTACCATGGATCTAAACATTAATGTGACTATGAGACCACCACAAAAATTGCTTAGAGCCAAATAAACTCCATGAAAAAATAGGCAAAAGACTTGAACATATTTTTCCTAAAGACAACACACAGATGGCCAATAAGAATATTAAATATACTTAACATCACTAATCATTAGAATAATGCAAATAAGAGATATCATCTCACAAACACTGAAAAGCAAAAAGTATCATGTTTTGGTAAGGATATGGGGAAGTTGTAAACTTTGTACACTGTTAGACAAGGTCCATAGCCATGGCAAATAATGTGGGGAGTCCTCAAAAAGTTATATAGCTATCATAAACTCTGACAATCTCACATCTGGGTTTATGTACCAGAGAGCTGAAGTTCCCAAGGATGCCTCCTTAGCGCACATGCCAGTCCCATAAAGTCCCTGGCATGGTGGTACACACTTTAATCCCAGCACTCGGGAAGCAGAGGCAGGCAGATCTCTGCGAGATTGAGGCCAGTGAGGTCTACATAGTGAGTTCCAGGCTGTCTGGGGTGAGAGAGACCCTGTCTCAAAAAACCCAACAAAACAAACAAGCAAACAAAAAGGGCTTGAAGTTTGAGGTAGTGCACTCCTGTGCTAATTTCAAGTTAGTTATAATAAAGAATTAGAAACAATGCAAGTGACCATTGATAGCTGAGTAGGTGAGAATATCTGTCATATATCTATCTATTTATCTATCTGTAATTTATCTGTCATTATCTAATCTTTCATCTACCATCTGTTTATTTATAATCTAATCTATCATCTATCTCATCTATCTATCATCTATCCAATCTATCATCTATCTTCTAATATAATCAAATCTATCAATCATCTATTTACCATCTATCTAATCTATCTCTATCGATCTATCTATCTATCTATCTATCTATCATCTGTCACCTATCTCTACATAGTAGAAAGCACTTCAGTCTTGAAGGAGAAGAAACACCTGTCATCTGCAACAGCATGAATGTACCTAGGGCATACAATGCTGAGTGAAGTAAGTAGCCAGAAAAGGCTGCAAAACTTCCCAATCCACTGTGCATGGGATCCTAAGCAGTAGAGCTCATGGGAGCAGAGAACAGAATGGTGGCTGCTGGGATAGGATGGAGCAGTAGCGAAATTGTCCAAAGTGCACAATGTTTTAATTTATAAGGTGAATAGCTTATAGGAATCTGCTATACACAGATTATGTCTATAATGTATCTAATATATGTGTGTATATATATATATATATATATATATATATATATATATATATATATTTAAATATTTGTTTAAAAAAGCCTGGCGTGGTGGTGCATGCCTATAATATTCTGACTTGGGATGTAGAAGAAGGATCAGAAGGCCAGCCTTGGTTACATAGGAAGTTCAAGGCTAGCCTAGGTTACATGAGATCATGTCTTAAAAAAACCCCAAAAGTTTAAAACATATATCCTGCATTTCTCACAGCAACAAAAGTTTCATTTTCCAAGAACTATCTTTAAAGGGAGCAGGCCCAGAATGAGTCTTTGTGAATTGAACCAATTTGCTTATTTATGGGCTCAGGACCCCCACTCCTTGGTGTCTAAGTAGATTACAACATGCTTCCCCAGACAGCTTTAGAAAATACTAACTTCAAAATGAGGCAAATGCTTCTTTGTGTCCATGCCACATTATATTATGTACCCCAAAAGATGGATTGATTAGAAAAAGAACAAAGTGGTTTTTTGTTTTTTGTTTTTTTTACTGCCGTCTAATTATCTGCTACAGTCTGAACATTTCTTCCACACAGTGAGAGAACTCCATTTCCTGCTACATAGCAGCAGTTGTGAATCCCAGATTAGCACCATTCTTCACTAGTGTATGGTTCTGGAGTCACATGAGGTGTTTGCTGTTGCTGCAGGTAACACTGTTGACACTGCAAACATCGCCATTCTCTCTTGGCCACCACAAACAGGTTGGGCTCACAGCAAGTTCAGCCTGTTGCTTGGATTCTTCTTGATGCAGCTGAGGAACTTCTATGCATGGCTGAGAAACTACAGGTAAAATATGTGCTTTTTTCCTCTTTGCTTTTTTTTTTTTTTGTATAGGAAACAGTGACTAAAATGTTAAATTTTATAGATAGGCTTTAGAAAGGGAGGGCATATTTTAGCTTACTTAAATGTACACAACTGCTTAATGGTGTGGAAGATCTGCCAAAGAAAGTAAAGCAAGTGGGAAAGGCCTGAGTGGAGGAACCTTTGGTCTTGATATGGAAAAGAATAGTGACCTATTTTTCCTGTGAGTCATATTATTTTGTAGGTATCTTAAAAGTAGTCTAGTCCCAAGAGAGGGATTGAATAAGCGTCCTCATGTGAAGAGCCTATAGATCATGCATGGGATTCGGGACATCTTCAGTGTCCCAGAGAACCACTGGGGAGGGACAAACAGGAGTGAGACGATCAGCCCTGGGTTTTCAGTAACTATCATCATTTATGAATCATGGAGATAAATATTGTAGTGGCTCACAGTGAGGAGGACAGGATGGGTAGCTGGGATGGTGGGTTGAACGAGGTAGTCTAAGGAAATACTTTAGATTCTTTTCTTAGGGGGTCAAGTGGAAGTCGTTTCATTTCAGTTGAATTCTTAGCTGACTGACTATTCACATGTTGCTGGAAGGCTGGAGCTAGGGGTGGTAGGGATCTACCAAGCCCACGGTGGTCTTTCAGATGTGGAGGCAGACCCAAAGTCTTAGAGTGGGTACCTAACAAGTGCGGGCCAGAAGCCCTTTGGGTACTCCACTCGGGAGTGTGCTAATCTTTCGTCAGTGAGAAGGCGCCCCAGGCTCGTGCCTTCTGATGGGAAGGCAGCACAGCACCCCGGTTCGGAGGTCTTCTGTAGGCCGTTTACCACATGCAGCTCGTTTTACCTCTCAGGTTCCTATTTCCAAATCTGTACATTGAGAGTGATAACTATATGACTGCGTGAGGCCCCTGCACTTGGCACTGAGCACACTGTGAGCAGTCAGTGTGGAAACAAATCCTATTGCTTTAACTGACATGGCAAGGCTGGCCTAGTAGGAAGACTCCCATGGTTTGGGCGTTCATGCATCTCTGTGGATGGTATCGGTGCTTTAAGTAGGCCTGGAACTGGTTTCCAAATGGGGATTGTAGATAGATGACTTGCTCTGTCCCCCTGAACAGTGGAAACAGGAGCCACTTTGCAAGGCCCACAGACGTCTGGCGCTCACACAGACTGCTGTTGATGGGAGGAACAGTCACATGGCAAAAGTGGGTCACGGCAGGGGCATCCAGCCTGGGAACTAAATCAATCAAAAAACCTCAATGACTGGAGTTCCTCCAAACCCCAACTCTTTACTGTTTGGTAAATTTGCAGTCAGTAGCTTAATACCGTCACATGTGCCTTGCAGTCTCGCTGCCCTTCTTTCTGGTCAACCAGAGTTTACATAACATATGAAACTGTAAATTCAGATTTTGAGTAAACAAAGTGATTATTTAAATTAGTTGCCATGGACACTAAGTGCAAGAAGTGTTTAGTTTCTGTTTCTGTTACTTAGTAGCTCAGAGTCACTGCAGTAAACCGGTGCCCTTGGTGACTGGTGAGCGCCATGGAGACCCGGGCCGTCCACATGTGGGAGGCTCCCTCAGTGTGGGAGAGGGCAATGCCAGGGACATTTGGTGGGCAGTGCTTAACTGGCCACGCTCTCGGAAAGGACACTGCAGATGGTTAGCCTGTAAAATGTCAGTTGTGGCTTTTCAGGAGACAAATTGGCTGTGTGTAAACTTTTCCACTGGTTCTTTTTATTCCAAATTGATTCACTCAAAGAATTTTTTAAAATTTTGATTCTCCTTGTTCTTTAATTGAAAATTTTTCTTACAGGTATATAGTGTATTCGCCATATTCACTCTCCCTGACAAAGGCTTTTAAATAAACTTCAAGTAGATGAAAATTCAAATTATGCATTAAACAGAAAGATCAATAACAAATACTGCTTGAACAATCTATAAGTAAAATCCTTGATTAGTGAATTAACTGTATATCCCAACACTATTCAAATAAATGCCATGATATCACACATGCAATTACTGTACTCAATGAGACTACTATGCAAGATAAGTGGAAATAGTTTTGTTTTTCCTTGGAATGGTAGTTTAGAATTGTATATTTGAACATTAACACTGACGTCATACGTCATAGCAAAGCGAGGGAAGGAAGCTGGCTGTTGGGTGAGTTTCTAGAGAAAGATGAGATCTTGTTGACACAAAAACACAGCTCTTATCTCAAAGGGAGTAACCGTTCATTCTGGAGCCAAATATGAGTGACTGTGGCTGGAGAACAGGGATTCAGGTTACCCGGAATTCCGTGTTCCAGCGATGCTGCTTCACGGACTTTTGATAGTTACAGAATAAAAGAAAGTCATAAATCAAGATGCTTGTGAGATATATGGGTGGAACCATCAGGTAGGTGGTCACAGCAAAGCAGACATGGCTCTGCTACGGGCTCCAGATGCTGTCTGGTGACATTTTTAGCCTCTGGGTGGTGGAAGCTAGTGGCCTGCTAAGAATTCTAAAAGGACCTACCTAGTAGTCCACAAGGTGGTAGTGTATGGAAAATCATGCGACCTGCGGATCCACTCAGCTGAGGAGAGGGAGATTTAGTTTACCCTGGCAGGGCTGACACCTGGGCCATTCCGTAATGATGCCAGCCCCTGGCCAAGCTTTGGGTGTAGCACTGAGCGTCTGATAGCGTCTGCCTGTGACAGATGAGATGGTCTCTGGAAAAATGAAATGTTTTAGTGACATAGCCTTGGCCTTGAATGGAGCCACCCTTCACCAAAACCCTGGGGACCCAAGTTCTACAACATTATGTCCCAAGAGGGATTGTGCCAGTTTCTTAAGTACATGCTCTTATTGTCTACTTTATACTAAATCAAGTCAGAGAAAAAGGAAGGAGAGGGCGTTGGGGAAAAGGAAGGAAAGGGAGAGGAAGGAGAGAGAGAGAGAGAGAGAGAGAGAGAGAGAGAGAGAGAGAGAGAGAGACCCTCTTAGACAGCCCTGGATCTGATTAGCCTCCTAATCTTACAGGAAATGCCTTAGTGATGTCTTGATGGGGAGGAAGTGGGTGAAGAGCTGCCATGTACTGAGTCCTTGTGAACCTCAGCACTTATTTCCTGGGCCTCTGTTTTTGTAGATTTGGTGTATTTAAAACACTTCCCTGCTAAGTGGGCCCTTTGTTGTTTAATAGGCCAACACATTTAGAATACCTTATAAGCCTTAATCACTGGTTTTAGCATGTTTTAAAATTTTTGTTATTTGTTTTATGTTGCTTTGCTTGGATGTATGTAAGTGCAACTGTATCGTGCAGTGTCAGTGGAGCCAGAAGAGGATGTTGGATCCCCTGGAACTGAAGTTACAGATGGCTGTTAGCTTCCATATGGGTGTTGGGAACTGCACCTGGGTCCTCTGCGAAAGCAGCTAGATGGCTGGAGCCATCTCTCCAGCCCTTTGGCATCTTCTTCGAAAGCACAACTTTTCTTATTTCAACCCCAAGGCTCAGTACATTGGTCTTACAGATTGAAATAGCAGGCCCGGGCAGATGTGTAGGCATTGCTGGGTATTTCCTTAGAAATGCGAGTAAACTCATTCTAAGATGAGCTACTTGGAGTTATACGAATGGGAAAGACTTAGTGACCCTTGACCATTTCTGTAAAGTCAGAAAGCACTGTGGAGGCCAGTCAAATTTGCAAGGGTTCTTACTTTGCTCACATGTGTAGGATCCATCTTCAGAATATGCAGGAAACTGCCTTCTCAGGAGGAAAGCACAAATGGACATAAGTGTGGCAGTGAGACAAGATTTACAGGTGACACAGAAATTTTGTACTTGGAAGAACGCTTACTGTGTCCCATTCAGTGTCGAATGTCAAGGAAGTCTGTAGCACATGAAGCAGACAGGCCTATCAGACAGTGGACACCTTGGCCAGCCTGCAGCAGGGGGCAATGGGTTATCCTGTAGATATCCAACAGTATCCAGGTTGAAGTGCTCTTCTGCTCAGGGGCACCATGGGCCAGAAGTGACAATACCCATCAATGGCAGATGTCTGGTCAAGAGTTCAGGAGAAACAGGGTCATCCCTGGGCTCAGAGGGATTCAGGTTCTGGCTGGGCTTGAGTGTTTGTTATTTAGAGCTCTGTTCCTTGTCATGTCCATTTAAATTTGAAATAAGGCACCACAGACTGGGGAAAAGCCTACAGGGCTCCTGCTTGTCTGGGTAGTGTGTGGGCTGCTCCTGCTGAGGGCTGTGAGGGTGGCTGCTTTGTTGGACATCTGTAACTTTCTCTGGTTTGTAGGAACTTGGCTCTGACCTCTATCTTCGCATTCACCTGTTGTTCTCCCTTTCTGTGGTTTGTGTTCCCATTTCCCGTCATTGGGTCATGCTCATATCGGATGTAGGGCTCACTCTGCTCCAGTGTGACCTCATCTTGCCTAATTACATCTGCAATGAGTCTATTTCCAAATACAGTAGATCTTGAGGAACTGGGATTTGATCTTCAGCATATGAAATTGTTGCTGGGCTGTTGGTGGGGTTAGGGTTGTTGGGAGCAGTTCAATCCATAACTCCAGTCTTCTTCATAACAATAACCTTCTCTTCTCATCCCAAACATCATCAGCATTCTCCTGGTGAAGAGGGAGATGGGACGCTTGGAATCCTGTCTCATAAGCTTGTGCTTACCCAAGCTGTTCTAAGATAGTTAAGATGCTGAAGTCTAAGTCCCTGTGTAGACACCTTCCACATCACTCAAAGAACGGCACATGCTTTCCCAGCTGTACTCCTTGAGGGGAATGAAGAACCCCACCAGGCAATCACCATCCCCATCTTTTTCTCCCCAGTGACTGGAATCAGGTGCTGCTCAAGCTTAGCAGGTCCACCTGGTATTGCTTCAGTCCCGCCATTTCCTCATCACTCAGAAGCTGGGTGATGTTGAGTCTGTTGGGACAGTACGAAGGCCAGGCTGCCTGTCGCCCTGCTCTCCCACAACCTGGAGAATCCTGTTTAACAAGTTGGTCTGGATTGTTGGGGTCCTGTATTGGTTAGTTTTTGTCTCTGTGATAAACATTGTGACCAAAGGCACATATAGAAGAAAAAGTTTATTGGGTTGATGATTCCAGAGGGATAAGAGTCCATCATGATGGGAAGAGTCCATCATGGGAAGGAACGGCCAGAGCAGAAAACTGAGCGCTCACAGCTCTTAGCACACACAAGAAGCAGAGAAAGCAAAGCTGGAAATAGGACAAGCTAAGAATGCTCAAAGTCCGCCCCCAGTGACACGGGTCCTCCAACAAGGACACACTCCTAAATCTCCACAAACAGCACCACCAACTAGGGTCAAGTATTCAAATACTCAGAGCCAAGGGGGTCATTTCATTTAAGCCACCACAGGTTTCAATGGCTAGGCTCTCTTAACTGTGAGTCTTTTTCATTTGATTTGATTCTTAAGCTTGCAGCCGCAACCAGCTCTGCTTTGTAGGTCTGTGTCCAGAGAGAGAACACATATCCACACTGGCTTTAGACTTAGCTGCAGTACTCAGTGTGAAGCTGTTTAGTGTGAGTCAGCCAGGGGAAACTTTCACTGCCTGCCGGCTATATGCATCATGTAGAAGTTCTTCTGAAAAATTTTAAACAAACTTCCACACTAAGTAATTTATTGAAAGAGGCTGTCACCACAGTGTTACTGAGCTGTGAGGCTGGTATTGTGCTTAGAGCTATGGACAGATCAGTGAGGAAGAGGGCCATCATCCCTGCCTTGAAGAGGTTGCAAACATCAGGACGAACTGTGACCATGAAACCAGAGGGTTAAACTGTAGGGAAGCAGGGAGACATATGCGACACAGAAGGTAGGCATTTGGTGTTTGAAAGTTCCCTTCTCAGTCTGGAGCCCAGACCCCCAGGATAAATGAGAGAGATGGAGACAGCATCTGCCCAGCATTGTAGTCTGCGGCCTCCTTGACATTTCTTGTCTTGCAAAGTGGTGGAGGAGAAGCCACATCTCAGGACCAGTCCCCTGGACTTTCCACCATCCACTGTGTACTGTCCCTAGAACTCTCCAAGGCTTGTACCCTGTGCAGCGGCCACTGTAGTCTGGGGCCACCGCCTGCTGCCTTGAACACATTCTTTTTGAATCACTGAACAGAAGGAAGGAGGAAAGAGCTGTCGATCTATTAAGAAACCCAGTGACAGGGGATGTTCATTCTCACTGGATCAGTAACCAATTAATGAGAGAAAGTGACTTTGTCAACACTTTAATTAAAGTCATCTAATCTTTGAAATTAGAATTCAAATTTTTGCCGAATATTAGATGTGTGGGCCAAGGCAAGTCACTTAACTCTGTGGATTTCAGCGTGCTGGCTATAAAGTTCTGGCACTGGGAAAGGTAGCCTCTAACTCATGTTTTCTCTGGTACTTTCTTTGGATTATGGTCCTTAAAGTGCTGCAAGCCGAAAAGCACTCTAAGGAACTTGGCTTTGCAAGAAGAAAAAGTTAAGTGTTGTAGTGTTTTTCTTCTTCATTATCACAGTAGCTATGGGGTAGGTCTAGCACTGGCTCAGGAGAGACTTGGCCCCTGCCTTAATCTAGTTTTGTTTGTTTTCTGAGACAAGGTCTCATTATACAGCACAGGCTGAACGTGAACTTGTGGCTCTTGGGCCTCTGCCTCCTGAGTGCTCGTCACCAGTTTCACCATCACATTTAGATCTGGATCTACTTTTGTGTACTCAGTGTCTATCTCTTACAAGAGATGGACCAGTACAAAGGGCATTCATCTTTGTCAATAGGCATGGTCCTGGCTCACCAGGTGATCATTACTAGTGGGCTGGCAGTGCCAGAATATATTGGTCCAATGTAATGTTTTAATCTTCAAAATAGTTAATTTTTCTAATTTTTATTACAATTAATTAACTAATGATTTGTGTGTGTGTGTGTCTCTCTGTGTGTTTACATGCATGTGTGTACAGGTATGCGTTGGTCCATGTACAGAGGTCAGATGTCACCATACAGGTTATATCTAATGTGGGGCCTGATGATTAAACTCCGATCATCAGACTTGGCAGCAGGTGACTTTATCCACTGAGCCATCTTGCTGGCCCAGTAACTGATTTTTTCTGAAGAATTATTTCTTTTCTTGCAATATTAGAGATGGAACCCAGGACCTGCAAATGCTAGGCAAGCATTCTACTTATGGCTACACTCAGAGCTCTGAAGAAGTATTTCTATGTCTGATGCTGTGTTGAAGAATCAAATAAGTGTTAGGTATTTGTTTCTTTTATAATGGAGCCTTCTGGGTATAATACTAATTACAATCTTGGCATTAAAAATTCCTGCTAATAATAGAATCTTGACTTTCAATAGAGACTTTTGGATGTCCTCTCTTTCTATTGTATTGCCTATTACAATACTCATTGTACCATAACGCCTTTTGGTTTTTTGCCATAAAACTGTGACCCTTGATTAGGGGAATGACATAAAAGTAGACCAGATGTCTCAGCCACGTTTGGTTCAATCAGCCATCACCTTCTTTTTGTCCAAGAAGAATAAGGCAGAGTGGCTCCAATGAGGCCTGGACATTACTTTCCATTTAGTCTTTCCAAAGCAAACAGAGCCGAGGTGTCCACATCTGCTTGCTGTACTGGAGTTAAGCTTTAAGGAGGTGGCCATTGTTACTGCGAAGAGAACGGGAAGTCAAACTGTCAGTGCCCTGTCTTTTATATTAAGACAACTTTCCCACCCAAAGCAAAACTAAACCAAACCAACAAAGACTCTCCCAACTTTGGGAAAAAGAGAACCAAGAGGAATAACTCAGCTCTAGAGTAATGCTTGAGTAGTACAGACTTCCCTGTGAGGCTGGGGAGATCCGCTATTAGTCTGACCTTTGAATTTAAGAATGCTTATGTTCGGGGACTGGAGAGATGGCTGAGCAGTTAAGAGCACTGGCTGTTCTTGCAGAGGACTCAGTTTCAACTCCCAGTACGCACATAGGGGCTGACACTGTCCTACCTCCAGCCCCAGGGAATCTGATGCCCTCTTCTGACCTCTGGTGCATTGCATGACAAGGGTGCGCTTGCACACATTCAGTATACTCATACACATAAAATAATAATCATAAATAAAATATTTTTTGAAAAGAATGCTTAAGTTCAAGGGTAAATAAGATATAATTTTAGAATTTGGTTTTTGAAAATGAAAGTCCCACTCAACACGGGCAAACAGTAGCTTTTGCAGTAATGTAACAGTTGCCAGTGTTATCTAGATGTGAGAACCAGATGCGCATAAAAGCCTCACGGTAACACTGACTGCAAGGGCATCATCAGTCTATGTAGGGCAAGAAGGGTCGGGTGAGGAGAAGGGTTAGACCTGGCCCTGCGGGTACTCACAGACAAAGGAAACAGTTCCTTGGAGCCATTTTCAATTAGTCTATGAAGTTTTATTTGAAAATTTCAGTATATGTTTATATTTCACTTTTATATGGCTTCAGAAAAAGTCACTTCAGAGATAATTTAACAGTTAAGCTACTTAAAATGCTAGCTTCTTATTTCTGCTTAGTTGTGCAATCTAGAGTGACTCTGCTCAGGATAAAGATTTGCCTCAGTGCCCAGGCTCTTGGGATCTCAGTGTTTATTGCATGCCTCCTGTTTAGTGCCCACCATCTTTCTGAGAGTTTAAAGTAGCATCTATCCCTTCAAGGGGTTTCCATATTAAAGTACCCCCCTGGAGGATACTTCTAGGATTCACATTGTAAATTCTTCTGAAGTCAAGTAGAGAAGTTGTACAAAATTGGGCATTTCAGAAGCCAGTTTTGACTCAGCACGAGTAATAACTTTTCTCTAGCTACAGCTATTGACTTGGTGCTAAGCCAATGAATCCTCTAATAATAGATGAATTGGAAACAGAGAATGCATATTTGTGACACCAACGATAAGATAAAACTGAAAAAACAAATCCTTCACTCCAAGACTAAGCACAAGAAGATGCTCTCAGGATTCCTCCAAAGAAGGGTCCTGATATACTTGCTGCTGGAATGAAGACAGACCAGTGAGTTTCTGGGAAGTGCAGTGCAGTGCACTAGATCACTGAAAGTATGGAGAATGTCCAGTCAGAGAAAGAGAGACAGAGAGAGACAGAGACAGAGAGACACAGAGAGAGAGAAGTTTCTGTGTGTCAGCAGTACAGGTTTCTTTAGCACTTTTTGGTTGCTGTTATAGGTTTCCCAGCTATTTGCATATCCTAGGGAGGAAAAGAAAGAATGGTTATGTCAGATTCACACTGATTAATGCTGGTAATCAGCCCAGTAACAACAGCTGCTGGCTTAGCTTCATTAGCAGCCTTGGAAACCTGAGCTTCTGCTTCTTTTACATTACTTAACGGCAACCTGATTTACAAGGGCTTCTTCTGCTTTAAATACACTCACCAAAAATATGTTAGATGCCAGAAAAATCATGCTAAGACATGTTAAAAAATGCTGACATCTGGGTCACAATGAGGAGATCCTAACCTATGGTTGGTTTCCCTTTTAAAACTGGGATCGTAGCATAATTAATTATCTGTGTTACAGACATGTAGCTGATCTGGCCTCAGCTGAATGACACAATTGACAGGGACAATGTTAGAAGTTCGGTGGTGAAACTCTGGGAAGCAGTTTATTGACAGAGAAAAGTTAATCTCTTTCCACTTTGGGTCTGGAAATTCATGGGTTTGTTTCGTAGATAAGACTGTGAGGCACTGATCAGCTGGGAGGTGGCAGCGAGGTGGTTCTAGGTGTGGATGGCGCTATCAATAGCACACAGCGAAATTTACAGACAGTCCTGAAAGCCTGGCATTATTTTAGGTTTCTTTACAATGCTGTTTCATTGTAGTTGCCACGTCTACCGGTCTAAAAATGTAACATGAATCAAAAAAGATGTCTGAAAAGATTGGAAGCAGTTGCTTATTTTGGTATAAAATGTCAGTAATTTATATGGAATTTACATGCAAATGGAACGATGTCAGCAGCATTATATAAAATGAAAGATATGTGTTAAAATAATGAATCTGCATTCAGAGTTAATAATTTGTGTGAACTTATATTTTATTCCTCATGGAATTTTGAGAACTGTGAATTATTAAATTCACATTTCCTTAAGTTGTATCTTGAGTCAGTCTGCTAATGAAATATTATAAATCGTTTATTAATAATGATGTGAATGGCATTCTTTCTAGGTGCTGTACTTACTTAATCTTCAAAAGAATGCTATATTATATAACTACAACAACTACTCCATTTTGTGCATGAAGAAGTAGAGGTTTGTTGGATAATCACCCAGGTCAAAGATTTAGAAAGTACAGGAGAGGTTTGTTGGAGAAAAATCTGTGATGGGTCAAATGTGACAAAGCTTATTTCCACTGGAATAATGTTCTAGAACCAGTCAGCTTTCCATTTGATTTAGAACACCCTGACACCTGCAGTTTGTATTTATAGCCAGAGAAAGGAAGCAGTATTTGGAAACTAATGGTTACCTGCATCACGCTTGGCTGTTGTGGTGTTTGCCTCATACAGAGTCTGTGACTGACTGACTCTGCTGCTGTGATTGCTCAGGCTCAGCTATCTCTTACCAGAATGTTTTCTTAGGTGAGCCTGCAATTTGTTTACACCCTATGTTATGCTGCAGTTTGCTAAATACAAAGGCTGGTGGGATTACATTTTGTTTCCTATGTATGGAAAGAGACTTAGGCTAAATTTATCAATATAACAGGTCCAAACCTAGGTGTGTACTTTTCAACCATGTGTTTAATTAGTGACTGCAGTGGCTTTTCACGGGGTGCCTTGATAACTTCAGATTTGGATAAAGTCTCATGATGGCAATCTTAGTGGACATTTTCAGAAAGGAAGAAACGGAAGTTATAATTATAAAATAAGAAATATGGATCAGATGAATCAATTAATTTTTAAATATCAGTTGCCAAGAATTAATAGAAAATTTTAAAACAGCTTTCTTTATACCTTCTGTTTTCTTTTTTTTGCTACTAGCCCTCTGAAGGTGGAGGATCTTAGAATTTCGAATCATATGGTGCTTGTCTTAGTTTCATTTCTCGTTGCTGTGATAAAATGCCCTGACAGCTTCAGGGACAAAGGGCTTGTTAGCTCACCTTTCCAGGTTTCAGCCCATTATTGCAGGAAAGTCAAGGCAGTAGGGACTTGAAACAGCCTATCATACCACATCTGCAGCCAAGAGCGAGCAATACACCAATGCATGCATGCTAAAGCTCTGTTCGCTTTCTCTACTTTTACAAAAGTCAGAATTGCAGGCTGGAGAGATGGATCAGCGGTTATGAGCACTGGCTGCTCTTGCAGAGGACGCAGGTTCAGTTTCCAGCACCCACACGACAGCTAACAACTATCCTTAACTCCAGTTCCAGGGGATCCGATGGCCTCTTCTGATCTCTGTGGGCATTGCACAACATGGGTGCACTTACACATATGCAGGCAATACTCTCACACACACAAAATAAAGAATAATAAATTAAATATTAAAAAATTCAGAATTTCTTGCCCAGAGATTGGTACTCTCCATAATGGAAGGGTCTTCCTACCTTAGTTAAGTCAGTCAAGACAATCCCCCACAGACATGGCCACAGGGCACTCTTATCTAGAAAATTCCTCATTATGGCTCCCTTTCCAGGTAATTTCAGATTATGTAGTGGATAAATAAAATCAATCATCACAGCACTGCTCCTTGCCAACTTGACACACAAATGTGCCACTTTTAAGACAGAGCCTTCCATCCCTTATCCCTAATTCTTATGTTTTCTTAATGTATATTTTAGTTGAATTTTTGTGCATTTTTAATACAATACATCTTAATCATATTTAGAGCTCCTCCCCCAACTGTACCTCCACCAAATTTTATGCATTTTGCCATATATGTTAAGGCCCATTGAATCATGCTTTGCACCTAGATGTCCCTCAGTGCAAGATTATCCATCGGAATCTAGTCAGCCTATCCACAGTCACCCCCTTAAAGAAGACCAACTCTCCCTTACTCCATCAGTAATCAGTTGCCAATAGTTCCTTGGCTAAGTTGGAGCCTGCTGCCTGTTTTCCTAGTTCTACTGTGGGTTTTTTTGTCTGATTGAGTTTTCGTGGGTCTTGTGCATGCTGTCACCATTGCTGTAAGTTCATATGAGTAAGTTTCCAGAGACTTGGAAGACTGTTTCTTTATGGTCATGCACCAACCCTGGCTTTTACAATCTTTCTGCCCTCTCTTCCACAATGGTCCCTGAGCCCTGGGTGAGTGAGGTTGAATATAGGAGTCCAATCTAGGGACACACATTCTGCAGTCTATTATTCTCTATACCTTGGTCAGTTGTGGCCTTTTGTGTGCATCACATTCTGTTGCACGAGGAAACTTCACTGGTGAGAGTTGAGAGACACACTAGTATTCTCTCACCCCTGTTCTGCGGTGTTCCATGAGCCTTAGGTGTAGAGTTTCCACTGTAGGTGTGTAACAGTGCTGGGAATTTCTCAGATAAATATTCCCTGTGTGTGACCAGATGTTGAACTCTGTAATAATCTCCATCTGTTTCAAAAAGAGGCTTCTTTGATGAGTGTTGCATGGTATACTTGTCTGTAAATATAAGGATCCATACTTAGCATATAGTAAGAAATTTCATTTTCTAGAGGTATGCCAGACATAGGGTTTTCTCTAGGATCTAGGACCTCTCCAGCCATGTGTACCTGCCTATATTTACAGTGCCACTCATGAGTTCTCTCCCATTGAGCAGGCTTTAAGTTCAGTTAGATAGCTGTTGATTACCCCCAAGATCAAAGTGTCACAACTGCACCGCTATAGTTTGTTGTGCTTGTCATTGTTGTGGTTGTTAGGCATTAAAGCTGGGGTTGGACCATTGATTGATCTTCTCCCTTAGCAGCTTGCATAGTGTTCTCCGGAACTATGAGAGACAGTCTTCAGGGAGGAGACTTCCAGGTCAATTCCAGGTCAATTGCTCCCATTCCGATGTCCAGAGTATGCCCTATCTTTAGCAATAGGATCTTACCTTCAAATTCTGGTAAGTAATCAAGAGCTGTTGCAATAGCCTGTAGTCTCTGGGACTACTCTGACCAACAACTCCAAGGGCGGTTTTGCCTGTCTGGCCCTGTGTTTCTTGTTATATAGTCTTCAGGTATATACACACACACGGTCAGGCAGTGTATGTATATTTTCAGTAGGTTTTTGAGCTCATACATCTCCCTCTGGAGCTTTATTTATCCCCCACCCCTTCTCTCCTTGTCTAACCCTCTGTCCTCCCTCCCTGGTTAACACACTCCCGTCTTCTGCATTTTCCCCTTTGATAATAGCTGCCTCCTATTACTACCCCTCTCTTGAACTTTCCCTCGTATGTGCTTCTCTCTTCCCATTCCAGACGAATACCCCATTGTCCTCATTTCCCCCTGGTTAGCATGTTTCCTACTATCTCCCCTCTCTTGAACTGTTCCTTTCACTTCACCTGTGTGGTTCCTTTCCATGTTCGTGGCTCCTGAAGTTACGTCAGGATGTATACTCACATATAAGGATTTGGTCCTGAGATCTACAAATGAGTGAGAACATACATGTTTTCTGAGTCTGTGTTACTTCACTTAGTATAATAGTTTCCAGTTTCATCCACTTACCTGCACGTTTCATTATTTCATCTCTCTTTACTACTGAGTAGGGCTCCATTGTGTAAATGTACCGTATTTTCATTTTCCACTTGTCAGTTGAGGGGCATATAGGTTGTTTCCATTTCTTAGCTATTGTGAAAAGAGCAGAACAAAGATTGATAGGTAAGTATCTCTACAGTAGGAAGAGCCCTTTGGGTATATGCCAATAAGTAGTATAACTGGATGATACGTGGATTAATTTTCATATTTTTAAGAGTTCTCCACACAGCTTTCCATAGTGGTTGCATGAGTTTGCAATCTCACCAGCCGTCGATGAGTTTCTCCATTTCTTCACATCCTCTCCAGCATTTGGTATCTTTTGTTCTCCCAGTTTTAGCCAGTCTGACAGGTAAGATGAAATGTTAAAGTGGTTTTGATTTACATTTCACTTATTACTAAGGCTATTGCACACTCTTTTCTTGCTTCTTTGTTTTTTGAGTTCTTTGTATATTCTGCATATTAATCAGATGTGTAGCAGGTGAAGATTTTCTCCCACCTTTTCATTTCCTTGTCTGTTTCTTTTGATGTACAGCAGCTTTTTAGTGTAGTGATGTCCCACTTGAGATTGTTGACCTTATTTCCTCAGCAACTGATATCCAATTTAGATAGTCCTTCCTACACATATATTTTGTAGGGTACTGTCCATTTTCTTCTAACAGTATCAAGGTTTCAGGTTTCAGATTGAGGTCTTTGATTCATTTAGAGTTGACCTTTGTGCACAGTGAAAGCTAAGAGTCTAATTTTACCCTCCCACACAAGGAGATCTAGTCTTGCAGCACCAGTTATTGAAGATGCTGTCTTTCCTCTAGTATGTGCTTAGCATCTTTGTCAAATACTAGGTATCTGAAATTTCATGCCCTTGTTTGGGTCTTTTATTATGTTCCATTGATCTGTGTCTGTTTTTGTGCCAGTTATTATGCTGTTTTTATGACTATAGCTTTGTAATATAGTTTGAGACCTGGTATGGTGATCCCCGCAGCATTGCTCTTTTTGCTCATTACTTCAGCTATCCAGGGTCTTTTATATGAATATTAGTATTTTTTTTCTCTAATTCTGTGGAGAATGTCATAAGGATTTTGATTGGCATTGCATTGAATCTATAAATAGCTTTTGGTAGGATGGTCATTTTCACTGTATTAATTTTATCAATCCAGAAACACAGGAGATCTTTTCAGCTCCTGGTGTCTTCTTCAATCTCTCTCTTTAAAGACTTAAAGTTTTTCATTGCAGAGTTCTTTAATGTTTTTAGTTAGATTTATTCCTAGATATTTTATTTTTTTGAGGCTATTGTGAATGCTAGGGTATCCATGAATGTTTTCTCTGATTGCTTGTTATTGGTATATAGAAAGGCTACTGAGTTTTGTAAATTGATTTTGTTACCTGCCAATTTGCTGAAAGGACTGATCATTTCTAGTAGTTTTCTGATTGAATTTTTGGGATTCTTAATTTCTGCTCTGATTTTGGTTATTTCTTCTTGTCTGCTAGATTTGGGTTTGGTTTGTTCTTGCCTTCACAGAGTCCTGAGTTTTACTGCTAAGTCATTTATATGTGTTATTTCTGATTGTTTAATGTAGGCACTTGGATCTATAAATTTCCCTTTTAGGTGTTTTAAAGTGCCCCAAAGGTTTTGTTGTGTTGTGTTATCATTTTCATCTAGTTCCAGGAATACCTTTATTTCTTTCTTATTTTTTTCTTTGACCCATTCATTATTCAGGAGTGTGTTGTTTAATCGCCATGAGTTTGTGTTACTAGATCTTCTTTTGCTGTTGATTTTAAGCTTTATTGTGTTATATGATTGAATGCATGGAATTAGTTTTTTGTATTTGATGAGGGTTGTTTTGTGCCCTAGTATGTGGTCAGTTTTACAGAAACTTCAATGGGCCACCTAATAGAATATGTATTCTTTGGTGCTTGGGTAGAATATTCGATAGATGTCTGTTAGGTTCATTTGATGTGTGATGTTATTTAATTTAGGTGTCTCTGTTTCTTCTTTTTCCAGCTGACCTGTCTATTGGAAATCATGGGTCAATGAAATCACCAGTCGTTACTGAGTTGAGGTTAATCTGTGTTTTGTAGTCCTGTAGTCCTGCTTTTATGAAATTGGGTGTACCAGAATTTGGTGCATATATGTTCATGATTGAAATGTCTTCTCAGTTAACTGTTCCTTTAAATAGAATTAAGTGACCTTCTTTATCTCTTCTGATTAATTTTAATTTGAATTCTATTTTGTCAGATAATATAATTGCAACACCTGCTAGCTTTTTAGTGTCATTCACATGGAATATTTTTTTCCCATCCTTTCACCCTAAGGTAGTGCCTGTCCTTGAAAGTGAGATGAGTTTCTTGCAGAGAACAAAAATATGCATTTTGTTTCTTAGTCTATCCACTAGCCTTGTGTCATTTTACTGGTGAGTTGAGGTCATTGATATTCAAGTTTATTATTGAAAGATGTGTATTTGTTACTGTCATTTTAATTTGTGTTTTGGGTCCTACTTTGTGTTTCCATAATTATACCTTCCTTTCTGTAGCTTCTTGGGTACAATTATTCCTATTTTCAGTCCTTTGTATTGCTTGAAGTATTCTCTGTAGTACTTGTATGGTGAACATGAATTCTGTCAGCCTATTCATGTCATGGAAAATTTTCTGTTCCCTTCAACTATGATAGATAGTTTTGCTAGGTAAAATATTCCGGACTGGCATCTATGGTCATTTAGACCTAGGGATACTTTGGTCCAGGCTTTTCTGACTTTCATAGTTTGTGTTGAAAACTCAGCTGTAATTCTGATGGGTTTTCCTTTATTTGTAACCTGTTGTTTTTCTTTAGCAACTTTCAGTACCCTCTCTTTATTCTGTATATTTAGTGTTTTTACTATGATATGTTATGTGTAATTTCTGTTCTGGTCCTGTTTAATTGGTGTTCTGTGTGCTTCTTGTATGTATCTAGGCATGTCTTTCCTTAATTTGGGGACGTTTTCTATAATTCTGCTGAAGATCTGACCTGAGATTCCCTTTCCTCTGTGCCTATGATGTGTAGATTTGGTCTTTTCATGGAGTCCAATATTTTCTGCATATTCCATTCCTGTGTTTTAAAAAATTTTTCATATTCTTTGCTTGAGTGGTCCAGTTCTCCAATTTTGTTGTCTAGTTTTGATATTCTGCAGAGACCAGACACACACATGGTACATATACATACATGTAGGCAAAACCACACACACACACACACACACATACATACATATATATATATATATATAATTTTAATTTAGTAATTTTTAAATTTAATTTTTAAAAGGAAGTTGTGTAATTCAGGCCCCTGGGTTGGAGCTGTCTAAGCCTTTTGGAACCCAGCTGATTACATTATAAGCTCCAGCTGTCAGGCATGAAGCTGCTGGATTTGATGTTTCCTCACTGGGTTTTAGGTCCTAGTTTTTGGTTTAACTATTCCTTTCTACACTCTGATTCTTTACTTTTAAAATAAGAATGTTGATTGTGCCATTATATGTGGGAAGCGTGCATCTCTTTTTATTTTATAGTAACTCAGAGTGAAAAGACTTCAGGCTTTTTGAATTTTTAAAGACACTGGAAATAGTAAAATCAGACCTTGAGTTCTTACGTACCATGGCACCCAAAGATTTTTGGAGAATGCTTATCTGGCTTTGATAAATTCTTGACTTTCTGAAGTGAAAATTCACCCTGCAGTCCTGTATCTAGAGTGTAAGCAGAGAAATCTAAAGAGACTTTGGAAACATTGGGAATTTGAAAACTCAGGCTGAAGAGCTACAAAGATGGACAATAGACATCAAAATATCTTTACAAATGAAATGCCTGCAGTCAAGTCTCTTGAGTCATCTACTATTAGACTGGACAAACATATGAGAATGAGTATCCTTGCAGGGACAAAGCCATGGACTGTGCATTCAAGATGGAACATTGGGAAAGAGGACAACTGACGGTGGGTATAGGGACAGGCACATTGGGTGCAAAAGAAAAGGCAAGACTGGGGTTGAGGAGGACCCAGGGAAAGTCAGTCACAGGTTCAGACTGGGGCTCAGGGTCCAGGTGTGTGCAGAAAGGAACTTGACAATTCAGCATGCTTGAGAAATTAGAACAAGGAAACTTTGGGGAAGTAACTGCAATTCTAAGGTCACCTCACAGAGGTAAGAAGAAACCGGGCAACTGACTGGCTTCAGTAGCGGGGAAGGCACTGGACGGTAATGTCTGTTTAAATAAGGTTCTCTCATTTTATTTTATTTTTAAATCCAGATTCCCTGACTCGCAAATTCCTAGATATAATAGCTCTTAAGACATTTATGAAATAAATATATTTTCCGATTTTTCAGAAAAAGGTGGTAAGAAAAAAAAAGGCGGGAGTTCGGGCCCCGTTTCAGCTCGCCCCAGCCGGGTGACTTGTCTGTATCGCTCAGCTCTTCCTTCTCGCTCCTCAGCAGCTTTGTTAACGCTTCACCCGCCCGGCCTCCTCACCTGTCTTCTAGCTTTGTGCTTTTACGTGAACATGTGGCATCTCAGAAGGCGAAAAGCCATCAACGCCAGCATTTCTCTCTCACTTCTTCCGGACTACGAACCCTTTCCAGTTCTTCTAGCCTAATGCTCTTTCAGCCTCAGTGACATGGTTTTTAACAGCTTCTGGTTTCTACCGCCACTGGAACGGATGTTAAAATGAATGATCACCAGTCTTGCCCAACTGAATGAGCAACTAGCATCCTGATACAGTCCTTGAGAATATTTCTTTTTTGTCAAGATGATTTCTTTCCTGATCTTGTAAGGATTTCTTTAATCTCTTTATAATTCAATGATATGACCTTATCAGGCTGCACATCAGACTGAGGGAAGTGCCTGCTCCTGTGACAGGCCACGTGGCGTTCAGGGCGGCTCCCCAAACCTTCCTGGCTTCCAGTCAGCATGATCGCGGCCCTCGTGTACACGGCTTCCACCCATTTGGTTGTTCTGCGAAGGACAGAAACAGCTTGGCATCACCTGTTTTAGAGAACCCTTCTTCAACACCGTGTGTTCTGTCTGGTGTGGTTCCCAGCTCTGCCCTCCTTCTCAGAAAATTCTAAGAAAGAATCTTACCCCTTAGCCTTGCTCCAAGGGCTCTGTCTCCCCGACTCCACTGTGGCTACTGTCAAGGTCAACGCCGGTCTTCATTCTGCCTAGGCAGTGATTAGACTTAGTCAGAGATGTTCTCTTCACCTAGCCATTTCCTGCCCTCACACACAGCGCAGAGTTGGGTACTTATTTTATAGCACTGGAGACTGAACTAAGGGCCTGGGGCATGCCCGACAGGTGCCCTACCCTGAGCATCGCCGACCCCGTCCTTCCTTAGAGTGACTCCCCAGGTCCCGAGGGCCTTGTTTGTCTGGTTTCTTCCCTACTGTCCTGGCACACATTTCGGCTTCTTTGGGAAGCCCCTTTTAATAAGACCTTGAAAAGCTGAAGGGCACCATCTCCTGCTTTCTCCTCTTTTAGGTTTAAGCTGTCTTTCTGGAAAATTCTCTCTGATTATGAAACCCCTTACTCGACACAGTCACAGAGTTTTAGGTGCCATCTGTTAGTTCATTACTTTAAAAATTACATCTTCACCCTTAGCCTATAGCCTGAGCTTCATCTTTTGAAATCCAATAGACATCTCCAACACAACCTAACCTGAGCATGCTAATTGCCACTTCCTGTCCATGCTCCTCCTTAAGCTTTCCTCGTGTCAATAAATGTTTCTACCGGAGGAGGCCCAAACCTAGAGCTCCGACTCAAACCCTTGATCTTAAAATCCACAGTCCTTACCTGCTGGCAGTTCCACACCTCAAGCCCATCCCAGCAGCGTCTTCTTGGCATCATTTCCCTGGTCTCACGGTTACTCTAAGCCACAAAGATTGTTCTAGCTACCCCACTGACCACCTGAAAAACTGTTGGCTCAGCTCCTGGTGTTTTGACCTCTGTCCTCTTCATAGCAACCCAAGTGATTGCTCCAAGATGCAAACCAGAACACTGCAAGGGACTGGGACTAAACTCCCAGCTCTGCCACAGGGATCTAAACCACCTGGCTTCTGCCTAGTTCCCTGACAGCTTCTCTCTCTGGTTTCCACTTCGTTCATATTTTTCAGCCTCAATGACTTCTTTCTTTACTTACTGTGCTTCTGTCTCAGGGCCTTTGCATATGCTGCTTAGTCTGTTTGGAATATTGGTCTTCAAATATTATTCTGTCCTTCAGAATTAACTTCCACCTTACATGTCGTCTTCTCGGAGAGGACCTCCCAACACGCTGTGGCCCTGGTCACTTCTACAGTTACCCTGCTCCATCTTTCACAATCACCTTTGTATCTGAAATCGTATTTACTGTTTTCAAATTTTTACTATATTTTGTGATAGCAGCTGCCTTCTATGGTATAAAATGCCACCCCAAACTTACTCTCTCATCATTTATTGAGCACGCAAGATATTTGGGTGGGCCAGCTGGACTGGACTCAGATGGTGACCCACTGGATCTGCTGGGTCTTTTATTGGTGGTCAGGTAGGTGCTGCTGTTCCTGGATGCTAGTTAGCCATTGTTTGGGACGACTGAGGGAGGAAGACTAGGCTGCTTTCATCACCAGCAGCCAGGCCTGCACACAAGCCCGGGAGTTCTGAGCCACATGAGGGCAGCAGGTTTGTTGAGAGGACAGAAGTGAACCAATGCTTTTGAGGTTTGCCTTTGTGTTTTAGCATTACGCTTCTTCTGTCTCTTTCCATGCCAAACAGCCAGAACTCGGGATGGGGAAAACAAAGGCTGCTACTTAAACGGGAGACGCTGCAGGTGACGTGTAAAATGGTGCAGATAAGAAATGGAAGAAACAGAATGACTTTTCAAACAATGCACTGCAATGGTGTACACTTGCCATTTATTTTGGATTTTTAGCATCTAAGCCCCTTTTCGAGCTGTGGAGTTACCTTATAGATCTTCACATGACAGAGCATAGTTCCTCCTATGGTGTCGAACTAGCTACGTGCTTTCTGTGGCTTCCCATTTAGGACACAGGGACTTGGGAAATTTTGATGTGAGCAAGGTGGGAGAACAGACTCCCTGTGGAGTTGATTTTCTTGTTAAGTGACAGCAAAGGAGACCAGCAGGTTGGTCCTAATTTGAGTACCGTTGTGTTCCTGGCCAGAGGGTGGCAATGGTGTGAATCATAACACTCTACCCTGCCCCTTCCTTTCAGGAAACTTTTAAAATTCTGTTTCAGAATCTTAAACTTGGCCTTATTCGATAAGCTTTCTCAAGGATTCTGTAGTCCACTCACATTCTGCTAACAAACTCCTTCTCTGTATAGTACCATAGGGTCAGGTATAGTGTTCGCAGTGAAGACCTTCGTTTTCAACAACGGGTACCAGGAACAGAGTTGATTTCCTGTGACATGCACAGTGGGGAGGCCGCCGTGTTAGTCCAGCTGCCCACACAGTGATCAAGAGCCCTCCTCCTGTCTTCCTACGTGGATGTCCGTAGTGTGCTGACTTTAATCTTCATATTGTAGCGTCTTCGTGGCTCCAAGCATTGCGTCCACTCCCCATGAAGCAGAGGAGGGGGATGGCACCAGCTGCGCCTGCTCCTTTCACCATCATAGAAACGTCTCGAAGAAGCCATCCAGTGTAAAGCACTGTGTGCGCATGGCATTGTCTCCACCTATGTAGCTCAGCTGTGCCCTTACTGCAGAGTGACTGAGGGTTAAGTATTTGGTTTTCTAGTATGCCTTAGGCATGAAGGAGAAGACTTGAGAGTGTGTCAGTGTAGGTGATGAACAGTGCTTTCTGTTGCTGTGACAAAATAATTGAGACAATTATGTTACAAGGAGGAAGGATTTCTTTGACTCATGATTTCATTCCATGGTCACTAGGTTTTGTGTATTTGTGATTGAGGGAGGCTGAGCATCATGGTGGAGAATGTGTGGTGGCTGTGGTAGAATAAAACAACCCTCATCACAGGGGAGAGAGAGAGGCAGACAGAGAGAGAAAGAGAAAGAGAGGGGGGATATATTCCCTTCAAAAGCATGCCCACAGTGACCTCATTTCCTTCTACTGGGTCCCTACTCCTAAAGGCCACCAACCTTCCAGGAGCAGTGCCAGCTGGTGACTAAGCCTTCAGCACATGGCCTTTTTCTTTTATTCAGGGGAGGCATTTCAAAACCCTTTTAAAATTTCTTGGCTGGAAGTTGTAGTGCACACCTAAAAGCCAGCAGGAGCCAGAGGCAGGAAGATAATGAGTTTGAGGCCAACCTGAGCTACATACTGAGAGTCTATTTTAAAGAAAAACCAAATAGAAACCAGAAAGAAAGAGATAAAAGAAAGGAGGAAAGAAAATAGAAAAGGTTCCTTCAAGGCCTAGAATAATGATTGGTATTTATGTGACATCAAATTTTACTAGTTGACTAACTGATCTTTAAACATCTATTAATGTCTAGGCATTGTTCAAAATTTGTCTTATCTCTTGTGTATATAACAGAGCCACCATTTTATTCCAGGTTACAGTGCATTCTCAAAGATGTGTTTTCAATCTGTTTCTCTCACTAGATCTTTTTTCATTAACTTCTGCTAAAAGTTTGTTATCCTGAATTCTGTTTTTGTCTTAGCCTTTTCTTCCCTGCAGATCTGCTTTATCTGTAATATGGTTACAACACATTCCAGTCTCTTAATCTGGCATTTGTTCCTTGTTACCCCACATCAACAATTTAATTGGTAATCCCTTACAAACCCGGCTAATCTCAGAGCCATCTGCTATGCACTGCTGTGTCCTGTGTATGCAGAGGAACAAACTCATAGGGGCAAGGGCCACTGGATTCACTGTGTTAGAAATAAAGGAGCCCAGTACAAGTGAAACTTTCAACAGAGGTAACATGTGACCCAGCTACTCTGGTGAAAAGAGAGCCAGCACCTCTCACTATGCTCTGGTGTTTAGTTTGCAGCATCACTGGAAGAACTCACATCAGGCAGGGTCTGGCTGGATGAAATAGGCCTGGGCCAGTTCAGTCTAGTCTACGGGGTGCTCTCAGCAGTCTTGGCAACCCCAAGGAGAAACGGGGCACAAGCCAGCATCAAGCACGAGGTATTGTCACACAAGCTGGTCTCTGGGACTGAGTTGAAGGTAAAGACCAGGGTCTAGGGCAATGTAAATGTTAAGGAGCTCCCTGTTCAGCTCAGTAGGAAAGAGGCCATCTCCAAACCCCTGGAAGATCTGGAACTGTGATCGCTTGGCTTAGCTCTTGGTCTGTGACTGGAGGGCTGAGGCCCAGTGTGGGAGCACATTGTTGACAGCCAGACTGGTTCAGTCAGGCAGGAACTGGTGCACCTTTTCCACCTTCATTTTTCTACCTCTACAAGCATTTCACTTTCTGTTAGAAACACATGTTGATAACAGTGCCAGATATGGACTTCCCCTTGTGGAGTGGATTTAACAGTGAGAGGGTGCTTGGTTACTACCATAACATTTATGCCACTATCACACCAGTGGGCTTATCTCACCAGGCCAGTTTGTTTTGTTTCTTACAGGGTTCACCTCTGAGCAAGGTTAATGATGTTTCTCCCCCAGTAGCGTGCATAGCACCTGGAGCACTAGGTTAGCTGTCCAGTAGAGATTAAGTTTCAAAGTCAGTACCAGTTTGCTATCTCCTTGTTTTTTCAGTGACTGACCTATATAGCCTTTTCAGCAACAGAGCGCTGCTGTCAAGTTCCAGAGGGCCCCCAGAAGCAATGGCAATAGCCAGTATTGTTTGGAGGTCTATGGGACTTCTCTGGTCAACAAACTCCAGAAGAGGCAGTCCATTTCTAGTGCTGGGAATTTTCCTTTTTTCCAGTCCTTGATGTCTGATAGGGTCATTGTCCCCCGGTTATAGGTAACTCCATTTACATTTTTTATGTGTGTATATATTTTAAGGAGCTGCTACAGCAAGAGGTTGTCACAAAACCTTGTCCGAAGAACTTTAGTGTTAGTCGTCCCTCCCGCTCCCCCTCGTCTGCCCTGCATTCCTCATTCCCCAGACCATTTGTCCTTTTATCTCATTCTTCTCCCTCCCTAGACCACTGCATTCTGACTTCTCTCAGTTGAAGCTCCCCCCACCCTCATACCCACACTAATTTTCTGACCTCTATAGATTTTCCAATTGAAACACACCTGACTAATAATTCAAAACTAGCACCCACTTATGAAAGAGAACATGTGATATTTGTCCTTCTGGGTCTGGCTTACTTCACTTAGGATGTTTCCAGTTCTGTTTGTTTACCTGTGGATGTCATAGTGTTGCTTTCCTTAACAGCTGAATAATATTCCATTGTGTAAATGCACCATATTTTCAGTATTGGTTCATCAGCTGATGAACTAGGGTGTTTTCATTTCCTGACTACTGTGAAGAGAGCAACAAAGAACATGGATGAGCAGGTATCTCTGTAGTAGGATACAGAGTCCTTTGGGAATATGCACAAGAGTGGTCTAGTTGGATCATGTGGTAGATTTACTTCTAGCTTTTTGAGGAACTTCTACACTGATTTTCATAGTGGTTGTACCAGTTTGTACTCCCACCAGGAGTGAATAAGTTTTCCCATTTCCCCACACCTGTACCAGTGTTTGTCATCGTTTGTCTTTTTGGATCTTAGCCATTCTTACTGGGGTAAGAGGAAATTTCAGAGTAGTTTTAATTTGCATTTCCCTGATGTCTAATGATACTGAATATTTAAAAATATTTCTCAGCCATTTGAATTTCATCTTGGGGAATTCTCTGTTTAGTTCCTTGCCACAGTTTTTAGTTGGGATTTTTCATTGTATATTTAGGTTTTTTTTTTTTTTTTTTTTTTTTTTAGTTCTTCGTATATTCTATATAGTAACTCTGTGACTAGATAGGTCACAGGGCATAGAAGAGATCCTACTATGATTCTGCTAAGTGGGCATAGTATTAAACCAGCTCCTAATGACTTATTTTTATATCTGTAGATTAATGTATCCCTCTGCTCTCTTGAGAGAAGCATCTTGTAGTAGCAGATGGCAATTAGCACAGAGCCCCCCCCCCCCCATACTGTAGGAAAAAGACACTGTGGAGTGCTCGTCCTTAAATGAGACATCTATATCATGCTCTCCCTTCCCAAGGTTCAGGGACCATTGCTGAAGTGAGCACAGAAAGACTGTAAGAGACAGAGGTGGTGGATGAATACAAGGAAACCATGTTTTTCAGACACAGCAAAGCAATTCCACATATGAACCCACAGTACTTGTGAAATCATATCCAAGAGATGTGCAGACAGCTGTGAGACAAAAACCCAGCTTGGAGGTGGGAGGTAGGAAAAAGAGCCCCAGCCGCATCTGAGGAACTACTGGCGATAGATAGCTCCTGGGAGAGGGAGAGGGAGTTTTCTTTAAGGTGATGCCAAGAAGGTTGACCAGGCTCTGAGGGATGGACACACTCAGGAGCATTTTGGAAACACAAATTAGACTCAAGAGGCCTTAAAAATAACAGAGGAAATGAACTGAGGGGGTGGGTGGGCAGTCCGGGTGGATAGGAGAGAAGATGGGGGAGGGGCATGAAGAGCATCTCAAAGAATCAACAGAGTATCACTCCACTTTTGAAAAAAAGATAGACTGCTACTACGCTATGAGGCGTATTTTTGAAATGTTAGAAGGCCAACTGTTGCTCACATTTTTCCTGCCCCTAGGCAGGCAGGGTTCTGTCCCGCCCTCTGGCCCCAACTCACCAAAGAGAATGAAGAATCTGCCCTCCATTTAGAGGATTTAGTTTATTTGGGACTTACTCACAAAGCAGTCATCCCCCCTCCACCCTCCTCCCCCCGCCCTGCCCCCCCCCCCCCCCCAAATTTCTGGAGGGCAGCCGAGCAGCTGTGTCTCCACGCCCGGGGCCATGGTGCCTTCCCTGCTCCACGTGCTTCTGCCAGACTCTCCTGGATGGATCGTTACCTCCCTTGTCCCCTTTTTTTTCTCTTCCTTCTCTGCCTGCCTTCTCCGGCCCCTTATTGGTTGGAGGGCGGGTCTTCCAGATGAGCCAATAGCAAAATACAGAGAGAAATTCCAGCTAAATTCAGTCTACACCAATTATTATACATATCAATTTTTAAACCATTTTAACCATTAAAACAGTATAGATATACAACTGTTATGATGTTTCTCAGTTAAGGTTAAGAATTAATTTTCAGCTTTGATCAAAACGTTAGTGGATGATTATACATTTATTTTCTTCTTTCATTTGGGTACTTGGATGGAAAGTTTAGAAAAAGTATTCTAAGGAAATAAAGGACCGCTGGAGGCATTGTACTTATTATTGAAGTTGCTCGTTAGTGATGAGGGATTGAGAACGTTGGTACGTAGTATTTAAACTAGAAATCAGATTTTTCCATTTAAAAATCAATTTGAAAGACCATGTTTGAGCCAAGTGCAGTAGTGTGTGCCTGTGATCCCAGTACTTAGGAAGCTGAGCCAGGAGGATTCTGAATCTGAGGCAGCCTGAAGATCATAGTGAATCCCACGGTAATCTAGATTACACAGTAAGAACCTGTCTCAAAAAAACAAAAAAACAACCAAACAAAGATGCATGCATTTGAGATATTAAAAAAAAACCCTCTCTTGGCTGGGGATATGTTCAGTGACGGAGCACTCGCCCTGAGTGAGCGTGCCTTCGGGCTGGATCTACAGTTGTGTGAAAGCAGTAACAGCACTGTTCCTCTAAAGCTAAAACAGATTAGTTGTAAGTGGAAGCAAGTATCATCAGCTTCCCAGCTGCTAATTATAAATGCTTATTATTTTTTAAAAATGGTTTTATTTTAAATTATGTCTACATGTATGCATCTCTGTGTGTGGGTTTGTGAATGTGACCATGGGTTTCTGAGGAGTCTAGGAGTCTAGAAGAGGATCCCCTGGAACTGGAGTGACATATGGCTCTGGGTTCTAGGACATTGGCACTGGGACCTGAACTCTGGTTCTCTGGAAGTGTACCAGTGTGCTTAACTAATGGACTATCTCTCCAGCCCCTCCATTGTTTAGTATTGAAGTTAGATTTAAATAACCTAGAATTATAAAAGTATAGAGTCAAAATGAAAGAAAATTTCTATAACAGAAAGGAAGTCGCTTCATGATAGCAGTTAGTGCTAAGGCGTAGAATAAAGCTGTGATTTGGAGAGAATAAACATCTTTTAAAGGTATTAAAATCTGTTAAGACAGTCTACACTTGATCTTATATAGAAGGCTGAGAAGTGATTCAGTCTAAAATAATTTCAGGATGTTTTTCTCACTTTTACAAAATAACCTTAAAATAACTCCTTTTCCACTTTCCATTTTGATTTTAGAACCAAGTAAGTAACAAGAATACTCCAAATGTTTTAAACTAGTTTAATCTCATTGGCTAGAATGAGACTTTTTAATGTTGTTTCTTTGTAGCCACTTGGAACCTTCTAGCAACTCAGTATTCCCCAAGCGACAGGGTGCTAGGAGCAGTCAGGGAAGGTTTATCTAAAATTACTCTTTTCTATGTATACGTCAAACAGTTTTTGTGAAATCCCAAGGACTGTTTATTAATTGACAGAAACATGCAAATCTAGTCTCTACTGACCTAATAGGCAAGTTTTTGTTGTTGTTCTGTTATTAAGGGACTGCTTTGTAGGCTGACTTGCCTCTTAGTTTGGCATATGTATTGAGGACAGCTGTATTTTTTTCTTGTCCAGTATAAAACAAAATGTAGTCTTTGATAGTGTTCCATACATTCTGAAAGACTCTTTATGAATGAGCCAAGTTAGTCTTGACATGGAAATACTTTGAGAACCTATTATCTTCATTCTTTCATTATTAAATACTTATTGGGTTATGACTAACTGCAGTGACTTAATAATTTGGCATGAATTAAAAATAAATGTTTGTCAAACACAGAAATGCTAAATTTTAATTTAGTGTTAAATTTTTGGTGTATATAAAGGTCTGCAGCTGTTGGCTACATGATATGTCTATTGATGGCAATCTACATGCATGTATATGACAGTGATCCCAGAAGGTTATATTATCCAGTAATATCACAGTCTTACTAGTTTACATAGATATACTCTATGATACTACATAATAATAGAATTGCCTGATAGCGTATTTCTCAGACTGTATCCCATTAATAAGCAATGAATAACTATATTAAAAAACGTTTGTGATTTTCATTCAATATAATTTGATAGTATTTAGGTTCTCTCCTCTATCCCCACCTTCTCCCACTGCTCCTCACCCAATTCAATGTACTCCATTACATATACAATATGGTCTATAGAATCTAATTTGTGTGCCCACATGTCCCTCAGCATGGGTTCATCCACTGGCGCCTGATCAACTTACCAAGAGTCCCATCCGGGTAAGAGACCGTCTTCTTCCTCCCAGCAGTCATCAGTTAACAAAAGTTCCTTAGGTTTGGGATTGGGGATTTCTTACCAATTTCCCCATGTCTGTGGGATTTTGTCCAGTTTGAGCTTACACAGATCTTGTACATCCCATTCCCATTGCTGTGAGTTCATATGAGTAACTGACCAGCTGTCTGGAAGACTCTGTTTCCTTATGGTCATCCAACCCCTCTGGCTCTTAAAATATTTCCATCCTTGCTTCTGCAATGATCCCTGAGCCTTGGGAAACAGAAGTTTGAAATGGTTGTCCTTTTCAAGGATGAGGATTCTGCAGCCTCTTGTTCTCTGCACATTGGTTAGTTATGGATTTCTGTGTTAATTCTGCTGCATAAGGAAACTTCACTGGTGAGAGTGTAGAGGTTGCATTGAAAATGTGTGACCTAGGGCTAAGTATCTCACAGAAGATTATTTTCTATGTTTGACCAGTCGTGCAACTCTGTGTTAGTCTTCATCTGTTGCAAAAAAGAAATTTTTTGATGGGAGGTGAGAGGTATATTTTTTATAAATATAAAGGTGCACATATAGAATATAGCAGGAAATTATGTTGAGTGAGGCATGTGGCAAATTAAGTTATTTTCTAGGCTCTATGGCCTCTCCAGTCATGTGTATTTGGCTGTGTTCATAGTGCCACACATAAGTTTCTTCCTATTGAGTGGGTCTTAATTCCAATTAGACAGCTGCTGATCACCCCCAATATAAAAGTGCCACTACTGCACCAATAGCAATCATTTGTTGGGCTAGTCATTGTTGTTTATTAGGCTTTAAAGCTGATAAAACCACTGATTGATTTTCTCCTTTGGCAACTTGCATAGTATCCTGATACCATGAGAGCTAGTCTTCTGAGAAAAGGTTTCAAAATCAGTTCCAACTCAATTGTTCCAAGTCCTGTGTCTGAAGTGTGGCCTGTCTTCAGCATTAGGTCTTACCTTCAGGTTATGAAAGACAATCAAGGGTTGTGGCAATAGCCTGTGTTATTTTGGGAGTCTTTTGAACTACCCTGACCAACAACTCCAAGGGAAGTTTCTTCTGCCTGGCACCGTGTTCTTTGTTATATAGCATTCAACTATCATATGCACTCAATCCCTCTCTCTCTCATATCTATTATCTATCTATTTATCTATCTATCATCTACCTGTCATCTCTCTACTGTATGCGTATTTCTCAGTAGGACTTTGAACTAATCTATTTCCCTCTGGTTTTCCATACAGTGTGTGCATCACTTATCTCTTCTCTCACTCCTCCTGCATAACCTTCTGCATTCCCTTCCCTGTTAAAGAAGCCCTTTAACTCCATCTCTCCTTGATAAAACCTTTCTCCCACCAGCCATCTCTCTTGAGCCCCTTCTTCCTCTTTAACCCCATGTTTCCTTTCCATTTTCCTAACTCCTGCAGTTACAGCAGGATATATATATATATATAATATATATATATATATTCCCATCTAGTGATCTGGAGTAAAGATCCACAAATGAGAGAGACTATATTTCACTTTTTTAAAAGTATGTTAAAAATCACTTAGTATAACAGCTTCTGGTCCTATTCATTTATGTGCACTGCAAATTCTATGATATTGCTTTTTTAAAATCACTGAGTAGAACTTTATTGTATAGATGATGTGCCACATTTCATTACCCACTCATCAAATGAGGGACATTTTGGTTATCTCCATTTCTTAGATACCGTGAAAAGAGCAGTAATGAACATGGCTCTGCAAGTAGCTCTGTAGTGGGATGAGTTCTTGGGAATATGCCAAGGGGTGGTATAACTGGATGATGGTGGATATATTTTTAGTTTTTAAAGAGTTCTTCATACGTTTCCACAGTGTTTGCACAAGCTTTACAATTCCACCAGCAGCGGGTAAGGGTCCCTTTCCCACTTCTACACCAAATGCTGCTGTCATTTGTTTTCTTGATCTTAATCATTTTGACTGGAGCTGGATGAAATCTTAAAGTGGTTTTGATTTGCATTTCCCTAATTACTAAGGATGTTGAACACTTTTCTTAGCCATTTTTATTTATTCTTTTGAGAGCTCTTTGTTCAGATCCATAGTCCATTTTAGAGTTGGATCATTTGGTACTTGCTTCTTTTTTCAGTTCTTTGTATATTCTTGATATTATTCCTCTGTCAGATGTATAGCTGAAGATGAAGATTTTCTCCCACTTTGTGGATTTTTTCTCTTTACTCAATTGGTTTTTTTGCTGTGCAGAAACTTTTCAGTTTAATGAGGTCCTATTTGTCAATTGTTGACGTTGATTTCTGAGTAACTGATGCCCAGTTTAGAAGTCTTTTCCTGCACCTATATCTTGTAGGGTACTGTCTATGTATTCCTCTACCAGTTTCAGTGTTTCAGGTTTCACATTGAGGTCTTTGATCCATTTACAGTTGACTTTTGTATAGAGTGATGGGTATGGGTCTAGATTCATTCTTGGAGATTCAGTTTTGCCAGCAATATTTATCAAAGATTTCAGCTTTCTTTTAGTGTGTGTTTTTGGCACCTTTGTAAAATATCAGGTGACTGTCATTGGGTGCACTTGTGTTTGAGTCCATTATTTTGTTCCATTGATCTGCAAGTCTGTTTTTGTGTCAATACAGTGCTGTTTTTATGGCTTTTATGACTGTAGCTCTGTAGAATCGACTGAGGTCTGGTATGTTAATCCCTCTCCTTTGGCAATGTCCTTTGTACTCAGGATTTCTTTGACTCTCCAGGGTCTTTTGTGTTTCCATATGATTATTAGGATGGCTCTTTCTATTTCTGTGAAGAACAACATGAGAGATTTTGATTGGAATTGCATTAAATCTATAGATAGCTTTTGGTAGGATGGTCATTTTCACAATATGAATTCTACCAATCCATAAGCACAGGAGGTCTTTCCATCTCATTGTGTCTTCTTGAATCTTTTTCTTAAAAGATTTAAAGTTTTCACTGAAGAGGTCTTCAATGTCTTTGGTTAGATGTAAACCTAGATATTTTATTTTATTTTTGAGGCTATTTTGGTCGGAATTGTTTCCCTGAACTATTTCTCTAATTACTTTTTATTTGTATATACAAAGGCTATTGAGTTTTGTACATTGATTTTACAACCTGACACTTTGCTAAAAGTATTGATTATTTCTAGACGTTTTCTGGTGGAATTTTTGGGATATCTTATAATATATCTTCTGAAAATAAGGATGAATTACTTTTTAAATTACTATACTTTTAATTTTGTCTCTTGTCTTATTGTTCTATCTGGAACTTCAAGCACTATATTGAAAAGGTATAGATAGTGGACAGCCCTGTCCGGTTCCTGATTTTAATGGGTGAGAATACTTCCAGTTTTTCTCCATTTAGAATGATGTTGGCTATAGGTTTGTTATATATGTCTTAATTATGTTGAGGAATGATTTTTCCAGTCCAGTTCCCTCTGGGACTTCTATTGTGAATGCATGTTGGATTTTGTCAAGGATCTTTTCTCTGTCTTTTGAGTTGATTATGAGATTTTTGTCTTTAAGTATATTTGATTGATTATATTTATTAGCTTCTGTGGAATAAAGTCAATCTGATTATGGTGTCTGATCTTTTTGATGTGTTTCTGTATGTGATTTACAAGTATTTTGTTGAGAATTTTTACATCTATGTTCAATATGAATATGGGCCTGGCCTGTTAAGTCTGGTAAAATTCTGCTGTGAAACCATCTGGACCTGGCTGTTTTTCAGTCAGTAGGCTTTGTGCTGTTATTTTTATTTCCTTATTTGTTATTGTTTTGTTTAAGCTGTTCATCTCTACTTGGTTTAACTGTGGTAGGTCCACTGAATTTAGAAATATATCCAGTTATTTTAGATTTTCTAATTTAACAGAACATAGGCATTGAACATATTGCCTTAGAATGTTCTGGATCTCTTTAGTATTTGTTGTGATGTTTCTTCTTTTGTGTCCAATTTTGTTGATTTGGATTTGCTGTTTGTTTCTTCTGGTTAACTAGGCTAAGGGTCTGTTTTTCTGGTTTATCTTTTTTTAAAAAACAGCTCTTAGATTCGTTGATTTTTTATATTGTTTTCCTTGCTCACATTTCATTGATTTCTGTTCTGATTTTTGTTATTTCTTCTCCTTTGCTGGGTTTGTTTTTGGTATATTCTTGTCTTTCCAGATTGTTGAATTGTATCATTTATTTGTGTGCTTTCTGATTTTTAATGTAGGTTCTTAGAGCTATAAACTTCCCTCTTAGGACTGCTTTAATGTGTCCAAGAGGTTTTGTTGGGTTGTATTGTTTTATTATCATTTTCCTTTAGTTCCAGGAATATTTTTATTTCTTTTTTGATTTCTTCCTTGACCCATTCATTATTAAGGAGTATGATATTTTATCTCCATGAGTTCCTACAGTTACTGTGGCTTCTTTTGTTGTCTATTTTAAGCTTCATTTCATTGTGGTCTTACAGAATGCACGGAATTATTTCAATTATTTTGGATTTTTTTAGGTTTATGTGTCCTATTTTAGAGAAACTTTCATTGGCTACAGATTGGACGTGTATACTTCAGTGCTTGAGTGGAATATGCTGCCTCTGTCTGGTAGGTCTGTTTGATGTGTGCTGTCATTTAATGATATCACATGTTTCTCTACTTATTCTTTGTCCAGTTGACCTGTTTACTGGAGAAAGTGATGTATTTGAAATCACCTACTATTTTTGAGTTGGGACTAATCTGTATTTTGAAATCCTGTAATACTGTTTTTACAAAATTGGTTGGTGCATATATGGTCATGATTATAATATCTTTTTGGTCAATTGTTCTCTTGATAAGAATGAAGTGACCTCCTTTGTCTCTTCTGATTAATTTTAATTTGAAATCTATTTTGTCAGATATTAGAATCTCAATGTCTACTTGATTCTTAGTGCCATTTGTTTGGATTATTTTCTTTTCCATCTTTTAAACCTAAGGTAATGCCTATCCTTAAAGGTGAGATGAGTTTCTTGTAGATAAAAAAGTGTGTAGTTTATGTCTTTTGACTGGGGAGTTCAGACAATTGATATGTAAAATTATTGTTAGAAGATGTATATTGGTTGCCATCACTTTAATTTCTGTTGCATTATTGGTCTAATTTTGTGTTTCTACAGTTATACATTCATTTATTTTCATTCTGTTGCCTTTTGGGGTATACTTGTTTCTTTCTTCAGTCCGTTATATTGCTTTGAGTAGTCTCTATAGGACTGGTTGGTAAACACGAATTCTTCTAGCCTATTCATGTCATTGAAGATTTTTCTTCTCCTCTCAAGTATAATAGACAGTTTTTTGGGGTAAAATATTCTGGGTTTTCATCTATGATCGTTATAACTTCGAATACTTTCCTTTGGGCTTTTTTGGGTTTCATAGCTTGCTTTGAAAAGACAGCTAAAATGCTGTTGGGTTTTCCTTTATATGTGACTTGTTTTTCTTCTCTAGCTTTCAGTATTTTCTCTTTGTTCTGTACATTTAGTGTATTTACCATAATATGCCTGTGGAGTTTCTGTTCTGATCTGTCTTTTTGGTGTTCTATGTGCTTCTTGTAGCAGGATGGCTATGTCTTTCCTTAGTTTAGGGAAATTTTCTTCTAGCATCCTGTTGAAGATCTGGTCAATGTCATTAACCTGAGATTCTTCTCCTTCCTCTATGTTTATGTATCATTTTTAGAACTGTCTCACATTACCTGCATACTCTAGTCTTGTGTTTAAAAACATTTTTATATTCTTTGCTTGAGTGTCTAATTCTTTGGCTTTATTGTCCAGTCTTGATATTCTGTTTTGCATTTCCATCAATCTGTTGCTGAGGCTTTTTCTTGTCATTTCAAATTGCTTGTTGAGTTTTTCAATTCCATCTTCATTTCAGCCTGAGTTTTCTTCAACATTTCTGCTTTTGAATTCATGTTTCAAACTCTGAATTGCGTGTGTCATTTCATTCATCTGTATATTTGTATTTTCTTGAGCTTCAGTCAGAAGTTTTTCTCTATCCTCCTTGAGTTCTGTGATTTGTTGTTTGTGTGTTCTTTAAATTCGTTGAATTCTTCAATCATGTTTATGATTGTTCTTTTAAATTCTGTGTCGTGGGGTTTGCTCTAAGTAGTTCTATTTGTAAAACACTCCTATAGGACTGGTGGGGTTTGGTGGGTGCATATTATTTTGCCTTTTCATATTATTTGTATTTTTGTTGTTGTAGTGGTCTGGGCTTCTGGATTTCTTTTGTTGGTTGTCTGTTTGGTGTGAGACTCAAGTCTGCCTTTGTTGAGTTGAAGTTTGATTCTGTTTGTATTGTTGGTGTAGCTTGGTTGTTTTCTGATTGTGTATGACTAGTTAGTTGGTCTGTGCTTCAGGCTCTCTCTTTTGATTTTTTATTGGAGGGACTGAATGGATCCAGGCAGCCTAGTCGAAAGCTCCACAGCAGGGTGAAGGAGCCTAAGTTCCAGTCAGGGCGATGTGAATCATCTGGGCTAGTTTTAACTAGTTAAGCAGAGAAAGTGTGTGCTCTCCTGAGCCCAGCAACTGGGAGTGATCCCAAAGCTGAATAGTGACCCAGAGTGGTGGGATCCGGTTAACTCTTCAGCTAGTCAGTGCTCTCTGGCAGTTTCAGCGGGAGGGCCAACGCTCAAGGAAGGTGTATGAAGCAGGATGGGCTGGGTGTTGCAGCTGGCAGAGAAGGCTGAGCGCTGGTCCTGCGATTCTGGGGGTGGTCCCGAAACAAAGCGATGGGCCCAGCTGTAGGACTTTATCTACCTACCCCAGCTAGTCAGGGGCTCTCCCGCGGCCTCAGTGGGAAGGGGCCAAGGCCCACAGAGAGCTGATGGGAACCACGTGACTGTATTTTTAATAAAAAATTTGTGGGACTATAAGAGGAGTGCGGATAGGAGGGGACCTACATATAATCAAAAAATATTGTATGAAGTTCAATAATATAAATAAATCATTTACAACGTTTTTTGATTGATTTATTTTTATTTTTGTCTATGAGTGTGTTGTCTGCATGTATGTAAATGCACCCATGTTAGCTGTGAGGGCTAGAAGAAGGTGTCTGGTCTTCTGGAACAGGAGTTACAGATGGTTGTTAGCAGCTGTATGGGTGCTGGGACCCGAACCTGTCCCCTGAAAGAGCAGCCAGTGTGCCTAACCATTGAGACATTTCTCCAGTCCATGTGACTATATTTTGGTAATGCTATCATAGACCTCCAAAAGTGTGTTTCATGCTTATCCTGTGCATTGACTAGAACCGCCTTTAACTGGTTGTTTTTTTTTTTTTTTTTTTAATGAGATAGGATCTTTATACATTGTCCAGGTTGACTTTCAACCTCTAATCCTTCTCCTCCCAATTACTTAGATTCATTCCTAATTGAATCCTAAGTTTAATTCCTAAGTTTAATTTATAGTACATATACATCAGTTTCATTTAATCAACTATTCAGGGAAGTATGAAGCTCTTCTGTGATTTTTGACATGTATTTGCTATCTCAGTATTACTTTATATTTTCTGTTTTAATCTCTAAGCTGTATGTTTCGATTTTAGTTAGCTTTATTGGATGTGTGATAACATTGACCTTTTCCACAAATTTTTCTGCATTCTTTCCTGAATGCCTCTCAATTCTTCTCTTACTTGTATCTCACTTCCAGTTTCCAGTGTCATATAATAGTAACTGTGTGTTTTGAGCATCACAATATGGACTTTTTTCTATTATTTCAAACTACGTTAAAAATAGAATGGATTGACCTAATATTCCTTCATTTATGTTATCTAATTTTGTTAATTATACCATGATTTTGTCTGAGCTACCAATTTAAACAGAGACATGACAAGTTCTCAGTAAAAGCTTTGTCATCCACTGTGGCCCCGTTGTCTCATGTGAGTATTATTAGACTTCTCTGTGCTGGATTCTTGATTTACATCATATTGCACTGCACCATTCATTTAAAGGATTTTGTTTTGCTTTTCATAAGCAACCTATTGTTATATTATTTGGGGTCTACCTACGAAAAGTTAGGGGGAGTAATTTCCTTCCTCTTCTCATTGCTCCAAGTCAAGCCCATGTGAGCTATTGATTTAATGATTTTTGGAGCCATCTCACTGGTTTCTGTCACCACAGTCCTCTCTGTCCTGATCATTTGACATAGTGACTTTTTGTTTTGATTATATAATTTCCCGTTCAAAATCCTTCAGAGCATTCCCATATCATGTGCAGTACAACTAAGTCTCCTTAGCCTGCCAATTTCTGCCTTGCACAGAATGACTTTAAGCCATGGATGCCCACTCCAATATTCGATAGAAAACATTAATGCGATGTGATTAAGAGGATTCGCTATTTTCAAATTGCTTGTCTTTCAGTAATTTTTTTCCCTTAACTTAGGTTTTCCTACTTGGAAGTCAGAGATAATAATACTTCACATTTCTTAGAGGCTCTGTGAGGATTAAATGAAATTCTTCATTTAAAATATTAAGCATGGTTCCCAACATAAAATAATCAGTGCTGATTCCCCCCCTCCCCCCCCCCTCCTCCTCCTCTTCCTCCTCCTCCTCCTCTTCCTCCTCCTCCTCCTCCTCTTCCTCCTCCTCCTTCGTCACAGAAGCGCTAGATGCATCAATAAGTTTTGCTTCTGGAATCTTGTATATTATCAGTTCAGTTCTTCTCTACATGTTTTAGAATTGGAATCGAAACCTCTGTGGAACGGAGAACTTGTAATAGCTTACTGTGATGCTTGCCTCCCCCAATCCCCGCCTGCCCTGACCCTTTTGTGATATTGAGAATTCAACACAGAGCCTGTGCATGCTAGCCAAGTGTTTTAGCACTTGTTTTGGAGACAGGGTCTCACTATATATCCCAGGCTGACCTTAAGTTTGTAATCCCCCTGCCTCAGCCTCCTGGGAGCTGGGATAATAGCTATGTGTCATCACACCTAACTGCCCCACGTATTTATTAGCATTTTTTTCTAGACAAAGATCTGTGGTTATGCTTATAGAGCATGTAGAAAATTGAAATGTCATCTTGCCTAATAATACCAGGAGTTGGGCTCATCCTGTCAGATCACAGATTAGTGCTGTGGAGTATAAATTAGGAAAGAGCAGCTGCTTGACTGGCCTGTACTGGGCTTGTTGAAGTCATTCACATCGAGGCCTGCTGCCCTGCGGCAAGTACGCACTGTTGCCTCTGAGCTCACTGCAGTACTCCGCGCCCTTCCCACTGTACTTGGTCTGCTGCATGCCTTCTTTGGTCTCTTCAGTTTGGGATCACATTCCCCTCATTTGCACGATCAGTGGATGGCCTCACCTCCTAGGTCACTGAGGCAGAGACGAAGAAGAAGAAGCCAGAGGGAGAGGTCCCCTCAGTGTCCTATCTGTACCCCTCCTGCTGCTGTGGGTGACCTCTGTGATCCCTGATAAACTGTGCGCCTCTACTGGGCATTCGATCCGATCTTTCTGTTCTTCATTCAAAGGCATGGATAGCTCTTTCACTCATACTGTTAAATCTTCCATTTGACTAGATTGCTTCTGTCAGTACAATACAGCCATTCCTAAACCATCACAAGAATTAACCAGGAACAGGCTCAGACTCTCAAAAAAGTGGTGTCCCCAGTGGATGGACCCACACTGAAGGACATTTGGGGACACAAATCAGACTCTATAGGCCATATTACATACATAAGAGAGTACATTAGGGAGGGCAGTTGGGGGAAGTGAACATAAGGGAGTGGATCCAAACACCATGGAACTATATTGTATGAAAATCGCAAAAATTCAGGGGTTAAGAGCACTGGCTGCTCTTGCAGAGGACCTGGGTTCAGTTCCCAGCACCCTAGTGGCAGCTAACAACTGTCTGTAACTCCAGTTCCAGGAGGTCTGACTCTGTCTACTGATCCCCATGGGCACTGCATGACATGGGTGCACTTAAGAATGTGCAGGCAGCACACTCATACACATAAAATAAAAATAATAAAATATTTTTTTAAATTGAAAAATTCAGTAAAAATTAAATATAAAAATACTGAGCCAAAAAAGTGGTACGCACACGTGGTTCTAACCCTCCGTTCCAAAACTCACTCTGGAGTCACAGATAAACTTCACACAGCCAAAGCCCATAGGTAGTTCTCAATGTGCTTCTTGTTTGACATTTGACAAATAAGACATGACATTTGACACATCCTTCTTGAACCATTTCTTCCTTTGGCTTCCAGACATCGCTGCATTGATGTACCTTTCCTTTACCGACTCCTTTGCTGGGTTTTCCTCCTCCTCTTTCTGGCATCCTACTTTGGAATGCCTAATTTTTCATTTTATTTACATTTACCTCCCAGAAATTTTCATCTAGATTCATCCAAGCTTTGAATACTGCTATAGGTTAAATGTGGTGGGAGCCTGTCAAAACTCATGTTGAGGCTCGGTTCTTGCCTTTCAGAATAATGACTGTCTTGCAAAGTATTGCTCTTGTGAGACCAGATTGTTTACTTAGAGACTGGGTCTCTATAAAGCGAGCCTGACACTTCTTGGTCTCCACATATTCTCTCCCACACATGCCTGCTTCCTCTTTGCACTTTTATACCATAAGTTGAACCACTATGAGGCCCTCACTTAAAACTAAGAAGAACCTGGAATTATAACCTTGAGCCTCCTAGCCTCTGAAACAGTGAGCCAAAATAAATCTATTTTCCTATAAATTACTAAGGTGTCTTGTTCTGGCAACAAAACGTCGTCTAAGACAAATACTACTGCTTTGTCAATGAATCTCATATCTATGCCTTTAGCTTGAACTTCTAGTTGTTTTTTTTTTGTGTGTGTGTGTGTGTGTGTCTTTTTGAAACAAGGTCTCTCTGTAGCTCCAGTTGACCTGGAACTCACTACATCGTAGACAAGGCTGGCCTGTCTCACAGAGATCCACCTGCCTTGCCTCCTGAATGATGGGATTAAAGGTGTGCCACCACACTTAGCTTGAACCTCTATTGGTCTATCTAATTATATAGCCAATGGATATATATGGATGTTGAATTTGTTTTGAAAGATGATGTTCGCCTAGACTGTGATTTCTAGGGTCTTTTCTACCTGAACATTTACTAACTCCATTCTTTCTATTGTTGCTCTGCCCAAAATTTATTTGGTAGTTCTTTAGTTCCCATTCTCCACGGCCAGTCCAACCCCAAAGTATATCTAAACTATCTGCTGCCGCTCCGAGCTCTGCAGTGAAAATGCTCAGAACACGTCCATTTCCACCATTTCCACAGAAGTAATTCGGGTTTGAGTCGGGTTTAGTCTGCATGGATTATTACAACACTGCTGTCGTTGTTCTAATTGAATTTGTATTTAGCAGACAAATCAAGTGTCCTTTCATTTTATCTGCAAAGGCTCTTAGCATTTCTTAGAAGGCAGAGCTAATTGAAAATTAACTCCTTAAACTTTGGTCTGTTTGTGAGTATCTTACTCTTGAAGGACAACTTTGCCAAACAGTCTCAATGGGCCATCTTTTTCTTTTAGACTTTGATCATCTCATACTTTCTGGCCTCTAAGGATGATAATCAAGTTGAAGACTTTTTTGTGCCTGACAAATTTCTTCCCTCCTGCTGACCTTACCAGTCTATCTTGTTATTACAGTTTGGTGGAGTCTGTCTTAGTGTGGGCTTCTTTTAGCCCATCTTACTTGTAGTCTATTGAGCATTTTGCAATTGTAGATTTATATTTTTCATCACATATTGGAAAACTTCAGACACTGTTTCTTTAAGTATATTTCTTTTCTTCTCTCACCTTCTGAAACTCCTAGAGAGCTGGTGCTGCAATGGGTAATGTTATCCCACAGGTGCTAAAGGTCCCTTCGCACTTCTTTAATCTTTTATTTCAGTTCCATAAATTAAAGTGTTTTCAAGTTCTATCTTCAAATTTTATTCGTTTTTTTCTTATTTTTTGCACTTTCAAATTTGTACTGTGACTTGTTATGTCAGTTATTGTACTTTCAGCTCCAGAATTTCTTTTTGATACTTCATACCTATGTTCTTATTTTGTCCAAACATCATTACCGCCTTTGTCCATGTCTTTATCTCTTTGATCATGTTTAAGACAGTTATTTTACAGGTTTTGTCTAATATGTGTGCCATTTGGACTTCCTTGGGGGTGTTTTCTGTTAGTTAATTTTGTACCTTTAATGGCTTAAACTTTTCCTCTTCAGGGTGTGTGTGTGTGTGTGTGTGTGTATGTATGAGAGAGAGAGAGAGAGAGAGAGAGAGAGAGAGAGAGAGAGAGAGGGAATGCTTGCACCTTATACTGTAGTAACTCTGGAAATAAATAAGAGTTTGCTGTTCTTTGCTTTTTGAAAAAATATGGTATGATATCTCTTTTCTGGATTGCAATGAAAATCTTGGGTATTTTCTGAGCCTGTATATGAAGTTGCTTTTCACTTTCTTAATCTTTAATTATCTGAATCCCTAAAGAGAAAACAGGGCAGAAAAGGAAGAACTCCCCCAGACGCTGTTTTCTAACTATCTCCAGGAAGAGTGGAAATTGTAATGATGCCTGTCCACTTCTGCATGCACTGGTGCAATCAAAAGTAGCAACCAGCAGTCAGAACCCAGCCTCTCAATGTTTAGAAGACAGAGCTTTATTTCCCAAATCAACACCCACATAGGGCTGCCTGCGATGGAACTGGGGACTAGGGACAGGGAGTCGCCACAGGGTTAGATACAGAGCAACAGAAATTAATTAGAGTTTACCAGTTACACCTTCACTGAGAAGCTGCAAGTATTCAGAGAGACTTTAAAGCACCCAAATAGCAATATACTACAACTCCTGCTCATTCAGTTGTCATTTAGGAGGAAAGGTGGATTACTAGTATTCCTTATTCTGATGTCTTCCCTCTGCTCAATGTGTATTTTCAGCTTAAATTCTTAGTGCCGCAGCTGTAGCAATTCTTTGAAATGTCAGTCATGCAATTTCTTTCCCTCGTAACCCTTCTTTGTCTTTTCATCCCACCCAGAGTTAAGGCCAGGCTTTACCAAGGGTAATTGTAATCTACAAGGCTCATGTAATCTAGTGCCTTTCCATTCCAGTCACTCCTGTCTAATGTATGATTTCTCAAATACTCCCTCACACTTTGATCTGGGACCTTTGTACTTAATACTCCTGTCAGGAGCATTATTTTCTCAAATATATATTTTGTTTTGTTTTGTTACAGGCTCCTGTCTGTCCTAGGCTGCTCTCGAACCCATATCCTTCTTCCTCAGATTTTTCTGCTGCTGGGTTTCTATGCATGTACTATAATGTGCAGGTCTTCACCATGCCAAGCTATCTTCTAAATATCTTAACATCATTTCTCCTTATTCTTTGTAATTTTTTTCTAACATACTACTTTCCAGTGAGTTCTCTGATCCCACCACCGCCACTCCTGCAGTACATCATTCTTTCTCCATAGCATTTAGAATGATTTAATACACTCTAGACTTAATTACCAACAGTTTGTTTCTGTTGGATAATGTTACTCCATAAAGGTAAGGATCCTTTTCTGCTGTTTTATGCTATGTCCCTGGTATATGGTGAATGAACGGTAAATATCTGTTTAATAACTGAATGTACATATGAGCAAATAAGGAAAGTTGTGGGAAAGCTCCTAAGTCCCAAGGAGATGCCAGTTTCAGAATCAAGGAGACCTGTTATAGGGAGAACAGTTTCTAAAGCACTCATCCATTGTTCATCGTGGAGCAAAATAGCTTTATCAGAGTGAATCATTCTCAGAATGCCATACATGGTAGGTGGAAATGACAGTGGTGTTTGCACAGTAAGTTCATAAAACACTTCAGAGAAGCATTCCTTTAATAGATAGATATTTTCTGAATACGTAAAAGGCATCAAAATGATTCTGGTACATAATGAGGGTGTACGCTGAGAAGTCCCTGATGATGGGGCAGTATAAAATGCACTAGAGAAAGCATTCACAAAGACTACAGGACCTACAGGACCTACCCTGTTCAGAAAATGCCAATGGAGTCGAAAGGGAAGGATTCAAAAAAGGGATCTGAGATGAACTGAGTGCTAAAAGAAGACGTGGAAAATGTGTAGTAAAGTAGCATGTCTGGCAGTTGAAGTTAAAGAGAGTATCCACAGGGTCGGGAACGTGTGGGTTACAGTACAGTGCCTGCCAGAATGCACGAGGCCCTGGTTTGAATCCTCTACACAGAAAGAATAAACAAAAGAAAGAAAGAACAAACAAAAGAAAGAAAGGGCTGGAGAGGTGTCTCAGTGGTTAGGAACACTGATTGCTCTTGCAGAGGACCCAAGTTTGGTTCCCAGCGTTCACATGGAGACTAACAATCATCTGTAACTCCAGTTTCAGGGGATCTGACACACTCCTCTGGCCTTTGTGGGCTTCGCACAACACTAGTGCACTTCCATTCATGCAGCCAAAACACACACACACACACACATATATATATATATATATATAAAGATGAAGAAGAAGAAGGAGGAGGAAGAGAAAGAGGAGGAAGAGGAGGAGGAGGAAGATGAGGGGGAGGAGGAGGGGGGAGGAGGAGGGAGGAACTTATGCAAAAACTTCAGAGCACTCTTAAAATCAACATATAAACTGATTCAAACTATAGAGTGAGAGATATAGATTGAGATGAACTTGGAAGAATGAACTTGAGTAAGATTGCAATCTGTGAGGAAAGCTAATGTGTAGAGCCAGTTTATTAAAGGCTGTGATTGGCAGGGAAGTATTTTACAAGATCACATGGCGAGAATTTATTGAGCACTTATTTTGGCACTGGGAATGCTGTCTTTTTATCCAGGGATTCAGTCAACCTTCCTTTCCATAGGTTGCAGCACCACACAGCATCAGCTTATCAGAAATCACAAACAGTGTTTTTGACACATGATAGTATCTGCCAATGACAAAGTCAGGGAGACATCACAGAGACATGGATTGAAGACCAGGCACACTTGGTCTCTGTTCTTTGTTGGAGTGATGAGAATGTAGTGTATAGTATAGGAAATGTTTACAAAAGGAGAGCCTCCTCCCTGCTGTCTTACACTTGAGAAGATTTGCTTTTCCTAAAGGACTCCTATATAATCCCTGATTTGAAAACATTCTTTCATTGTTGAAATAGAACTGGTGTGTGTGAATTACTCTTCAGGCACAGATTATAGCATGCCTGATAATCAACAAAAATGGCAGATTAGAGCATCATATCTTTTCCCCTCGGATGCCAAGCTCTGCAGATGCTCAAGTCTCTTACAGGAAATGGTATAGTGTTACATATAACCTACCAGCATCCTGTCATGTATGTTAAAGTATCTCTAAACTATAGTAATGCCTAATACTGTGTAGATGTTATGTGGGTAGTCCGTATACTGTACCGCTTTTTAAAAATCCATAGATAAAAAGACAGCATGTCCCAATGCCATACCAAATGCTCAATAAATTCAATTATCATCCTTGACTTCTTGTAAACATGTTGTAAAACATTCTCCTGCTCCGTGAAACTCTTTAAAATTGTTCTTTGCTTTGGATCCGGTAACGATGCCATTTCTGCAGCTAGCTACCTTGGAAATACAAATTTCCTGCTTGATTCATGAATGATGTCTGCGTGGACCGTGATAATTATAACTGGAAGTTTTGGGTCAAGTTCAACATTGTCTACACTTCTTGTCTACACTCTTGTCTATACTTCTACTTCTTTCTCTTTCATACCCTCCCTCTCTTCTTTTTAATAGAAAGCTTGTGACAGTATGTACAGGTCAAAGTACTCACTCCATGATGTGTTTGGAGACAACAATCTCTATGCTTAAGTCAGGTCTCCCTTCTTCCCTAGAGAACCCTCACTTTGCTTTCATTGTTCAGAGCTAAGGCAGGAAGCCCACTGGGAAACCTGATTAGGTGAGGCTTCTTTAAATCAGATTCAAAGGTAGACAGTCATTAGAAGATGCCATCTGGGTCTCCATGCCTGATATGTCCTGACACTTGTTTGAATCCCACTGTGACTATAAGTAGCAGTGGGAAAGTCAGAAGCAGAGTAGCTTCACTAAGTGGCCACATTGTGGACACTTGCAGCCACATGCATTGGAATTCTATCCATGTGGTCATCAGCAGGAAAAGCTAGGTAATACTGAAATAGTCTATGTCCTTTTCTCTTCCACAGCTGCCATGATCGAACAGTATGCAAAGAATCATTAAATGTCAGACAGTTTCACCTTTAGCAGCATGAATACATTTTCCCTTTTACATAAATACGTGAGGTTATTTAAGAGAGAAATGTTTGTGAGTTGATGAAGTATTTTCTCCAGAGTATGACACAGGGCAAGCGTGATAATCTAAGGGGGAGCTGTACGGAAATATGTCAGACCGCCAGCGTGCTTTGTTTTCTGACTGCGGACCCTTTAAAGTGAGTTCCGTCTGGTGATTAACGTCACTTTGGATTAAATTAATTGGCTGACACAATCCCTGGGTAGACAGGCTAATAATAAATCCAAAGACATTAGTTTCTTTACACGAAATGAGCAGGTTGAATTTCCAGTGACATTTGTATGAACTACTTAAAGAAACATTCTTTTCTTCATAAGGGAGAGTTCAAGTTCTGGTAAGTACAAAACTATTTAAAATCTTCTAAAAATTATGCTTTGCTAGTTTTATTTTACTTTTTTCTTTCACATCTAGATTTCACGTGTTTTTTAAATCTTTAATCATTAGGAAAATAAATGTTACCAAGAATGTCTTTTACTCAAATATACTAGAAATCTTTGCACTATGCTGATATCAAGTAGGAGAAAGTAGTGTCAAGGAATCATAATTCTCATTTAATGAAATATCAGTAAAATATATTTTATTTTGCTTAAAAAGGCATTACATACTCATGATAGAAAACTGCGATGCATTAAGGAAAAAGAACCTGTTAATAATTCAAGTGTTTTGGCTACTGCTGTGACTAGCTGATGCATATTTTCTTTTAGTCTCCTTACTCTCAATCCTGTCCAACAAAGTCATGGAAATTTATGATGAAAGGAGCTAGTTTCACTACAATATTATCTGTGAATTGCCATAGAACAAACATTTTTAATTTATCAATTTTCTACTTCATCCTTCCTAACTTCCTGAATTCCTGTGGTGTGGCATAAAATTAAATAAGAAATATAATTAGTGAAATGATATGGATCTTTTAGATCCATCATTTATTTTGTTAAATCAGCGAGGGAATAAATGTGCCTTATTGTATAGGCAACTGTTCAGGCCTGAGCATCACAGAATAAAATGCACTGTTCTCTGAGACCCATAATGAGACAGACGTAAACCCCCAGCTAGATACAGTGAGCCAAGGGCATTGCATTATCCTTAATCTTGCAAAGTGCTCGTCACTGCTCCATAGTTTAATTTCTGGCAATGAACAAGTTTGGATAAAGGAGAGGAAGCTATGGACAGCAAGCTCTCACGTTATCAACAACAGATTTTACTGGCTGGAGGCAAACCTCCTTTAAAGCATCTGCAGGGAGGTCAGTGGCGAGGAAAAGAGAGGGTCTCAAGCTTCCAGAGCAAACGTCCGAGAGAACTGAACAGTGTCAGGTTTGTTTCCGAGGTCATTCCCAAGTGTGCTACTGCCTTCTCTCAATTTCAGAAAGCATATGTTTTATAATTGAATATGCTTGTAAGGAAACTAGTTTCAACCCACAATTTTATTAGCTTTACAGAATGAGAAAGGAGCACAGCCATCACAGCCCAGCTTAAGTGATTGCTCGGCTTCATTCAATGGCGCTCCTTTATCACCTGATGCACCCTCCATCACAGGTCTTGCTGTGTGCAGCGGCTACATGCTGCACGCTTCCCTCTTCACCAGGAGCACACCCGACCACGCTGTCCGGGCTGAGCACACGCCATCACGCCCCCGGGGCTGAGCGCACCCCACCACACTGCCCAGGCTTCTCAGCGTTAAGTGCTTTCCTCTGGAAATTGTTGTGTTCCCTTTCCTGCCTCCAATCTGGGCTACACATCCCTTCTTGAGTATTTTCTCGGTATTCAGACTTATCCTTATTTGCATTCTTGGATTATTCGAGTCTTCTTGGACTCAGAAGCCCATCGTTACAGCAGGGCAAAGCCCGACCCACTCCCTTCGGTTTGCCACCTCTTCCCGAGTGATTACATTCTGCACTGGATGAAAATAGATTCTTCTACTTAATGATGATACCGAATCTTCATTATTTTCCGTGTTTTACACCCAAAGCCTACATCGCCACAGACCCTTAAACCTGACTCCCATGAATTCAAAATCTCAGTGGCCCCGGATACTTCTCCCGATGACCCAGGATTTCCACTGGTATCTGTTATCCTCCAGAGCATGGTAATCTGCTTGCCTTTTACGTACTGGGCTCAAAACTAATGCGCAGGGCTGGCAGTGGCGAGATGGGGCAATGGGAGTGGGGAGTCACTTATTTCTCCCTTAGTTCTTGCATTCCATGTTCCCCTTTTTGGTCTGGGCACAAAAATTTTTTGGTCTTATTTTAGTTAAAGGCAAACAGATACAAAACTTGCAAAAACCTTCACACATCCCTAAATGGTAAGCAGCTCTCCAAACAATGATATATAGCAAACGAATGACTCTAGAATCTTCATAACCCACTTACATATAGAAAAATACACTTTCCAAAAAGGTGGATAATGTGTCTCAAAGACATGTATTTTCAAATAAACATGTAAATGAACCAACCTAAAAAGTAATTGGAGGTAGAGAGCTTTGAAGTCTTTTATTTAAACAGTGAATGAGCTCACCTCTTAAAAAATATTTTTGTTGGACATAGAGTAATTGTACATATTTATGGGCTATGATGTGACATTTCAACTTGATACAACACACTAACATCAGACTATGGTGAACGGTATCGCTATTTCTTTATGATTTCTTTTTGGGAAGAAATAAAAGGTTGGGAAGAAAAAAAATCTCTGTTATATTTAAAATATTCAGTTAATTGTTGTGAGCCTTAGTGATGTGTACTAGAGAGCAATGAATTATTCTTCCTACCCACCTTGCTTGTGTAGGTGAACCTGCCTCTTACCTTCTCACAGCTGTCGAGGAAAAGGAGATTAGCAGGCTGTCCAGGGTCAGGTCAGCATTTATCAGTGGAGGATGAGGCGAGGTCACAGCTTTGCTGACTTCACTGCAAATCTGGATTCCCAGATCCTGATGAACATGCCTGCCATGGCTGCCTTTATTATCTTAACTATAATCAGCTAAAACCTTTGGGGACGAGAGAGGGGAGACATCTAATTTCTAGATTGATCTTGGAACTCCCCCCCCCAATTACATATAAAGAAAATGTGCAAATCATTTTGGAGATATATGAAAAAATTTAGATAACATCTTGCAAATATTTATGTAGGTGATTTGGGACAGATTTAAATTGCAAACATGCTTTTTTAAAAAAAAAACTCTAATAACAATTACATCTATTTCATCCAATTTGTCTTTAAGGCTTCAGGGCTTTTGCATGCTTTCAAAGACACTAATAGTTAAGATGAATTAAAACAACAGAAAAGAGCTACAGTGCATTGTAAATGAAAAGCCCACAGCAAGATGAAGCCTTCCCCACCCTGCTAACGGTCAGTCAGATTCTGACTTCAAGGAAAACCTCTGTGTCTGCTGAAATGGCTCTTCTTCAGTTTCCTCCTGAGGCCTTTGTTCTGGAACTGGCAGCTCAAGAGCACTCAGCGGGCCTGTGTTCAGCTCTTCATGGTAGCTCTGTCACTCATTCAAAGTGTGTTTGTTTAGAGCAGTGTTTCCCATAAGATTTGTGGTACTTCAGATGGTTTGTCTACACTTCCTCCCATTTGCACAGGGAATGTCTCTTCCTATTCTAATTCCCTTAGAGATCTCTGTGAAGGATTCTTTCTAGAACCTAATGCTCCTTCATAGTCTTCCAGGTATATTCATTTAGTTTTACCCCAAAGACAATTTGAACTTTAAACTGTTTCCTGCCCTAACTCCCCTTCCTTGACTGCAAGGCATGTAGGACTAAACTGATGAATCGCCAAACTCTTACTTTTCTCACTGGATAAGTTCTGATTTGTGTCTCCTGATTTTTTAAATTATGCAATAATATTTTTGAACTTTAAAGATTCATTAAGTTTAGCAACATATATATCTATGTGATATATATACATATATACATTCATATATGTCTATGTGATATATATATATATATTTACACATATATATTTACATACATATGACACAAAACAATGGGGATGAGAATGTAGCTCAGTGTAGAGCAGTTGCCCAGTATGGGAGAGGCCCTGGGCTAGATCCCTAGACTGAAAAACAAAACAGAGCATACAAATATCACCCATAGGTGTGCCATCCTCTCATGGCTACCATAAATTCTGGACTACATATGTTACTGGACTTTGCCCCATATGCATAATAAATATTTCATATACAAATCGCTGTCATAGCACAAGTGATTATAAACTGTCGGTTCATCTAGTTATATGCTATGGTCATCTTTCTATGAAGCCTTGATTGCATAGGGTTCCACTGTATAGGCATGTATACCATAACTTATTTACAATTGGTGCTCATTAGTGTCAGAATGTTGCTTTAAAATTTAAACTTATAAATATCCTTATTTAATCGTTTCACTCATATTTGCCTTGATATTGTGCTCCCTTAAGACTGTCTTTCAAAGTTGACAGTGTATTTTTATTAAATATAATAAATATAAATAAAATCCTAGGACTATTCCGAATGTCTTCAACTGTAATAAGCACGCGTGGACATTATCGTATATTTTTCATGCTGCATTTCCAGGACAACACTGTGGAAATAAACAATTTTCTTCCCTTTTTAGGTCTCATCCAAAATGAGCGAGATGCCTTCTACTAGTTTCTCTATGAAACATAGAACTTCTTCAGAAGGTCAAGTTCCTTCCTCTCGTCATTCAAGTGTCACTCAACCTGTCGTGGCTAAACGGATCAGCTTCTACAAGAGTGGAGACCCCCAGTTCTGTGGTGTGCGGGTAGTGGTCAACCCTCGTTCCTTCAAGACCTTCGATGCCTTGCTGGATAACCTGTCCAGGAAGGTGCCCCTGCCCTTTGGAGTGCGGAACATCAGCACTCCTCGAGGAAGGCACAGCATCACCAGGCTGGAGGAGCTGGAGGATGGAGAGTCATACCTGTGCTCCCACGGTAGGAAGGTGCAGCCTGTTGATCTGGAGAAGGCCCGCTGTCGTCCTCAGCCCTGGCTCAGCAGCAGGTCCCTAAGCACACATGCGCACCTCTGCCCAGCAGTGGGCACCGCAGCTGTTCTAGGCATGCCTCGTCCCCCACGGAGGCTTGTGGTCTTCCGGAATGGCGACCCTAAAACGAGGCGTGTGGTCCTTCTGAGCCGGAGGGTGACTCAGAGCTTTGAGGCCTTTCTGCACCACCTGACACAGGTCATGCAATGCCCAGTGGCCAAACTGTATGCTACAGATGGAAGGAAGGTGTGTGTTCTGGGGTTCCGGGTTTGTGAGTGTGAGTGTGTGTGTGTCTGTCTGTCTGTCTGTCTGTCTGCCTGCCGGTATGAGTGCGTTCTACTTTTGTGATGACGTCTTTTGTTCTGTTATGTTTTTATCAAAATCTGTCGGGTCATTGGTATGAGGATGTCTTTCTCCCTTTCTGACTTCTGTGAACACTGATTTGCAGTGTTTTGTTGAACCCAGTCTTGATAGTATTTCTTGGGAGAGTTCAAGGGTTCTAGCTAGGGAAATCATTTTTCTAGTCTCCTTGTGGCTGACCGTGGGGTCTTCAGTGACCACAAGTTTTCTAGAGATCACTTTCCAGACCAGACCAGCTATGTCCGCTTGTAAACATAGCTTTTAAAGAATTGTTTAGTTATCCTGCAAAACCAGCCTGTCCTTTTCAAGCTAGGCTCAGGTCTGTTTTCCCCCACCCCTACATGTGTAGATTATTTTGTATAAGTGATTGGCATCTAAGAAAATGCTTGGTGATTATTTCTTTCAAGCCCGAGAGGCTATAGAATTGAGTCACTCATGTCTTAAATATACCACATGGAAAGAACAATGCTGTATGGGAGGACAATGACTCTGGTTTCTTCTAGGTTCCGAGTCTGCAGGCTGTGATACTGAGCTCTGGAGCTGTGGTTGCAGCCGGAAGGGAGCCATTTAAACCCGGAAATTACGACATCCAAAAGTACTTTCTTCCTGCTAGAGTACCAGGGATCTCGCCTCGTGTGCACTGGAAGGGAAACGTTAGGTCAGAAAGCAGAAAGAGTAAGTCTTATAAATAGACCTTTTTAGTCTGAATAGTATAAAAAATAGAATAAAAAATAGTCTTTTTAGTTCTGAAACTTTTTTCAAATTAACAATTAAAAAATCATATTTAAATGACAAAGTTAATTCATCACTGAAGACAAAATATGAGAGGATTAAAAACATTCTAAAAAAAGTTGGTTAACTTATTATAGTTGGAAAAGGGCATAAGTGTATCTGATAATTTTTAGAAAGACTTTGCCAAATTAATTAATTAATGATACACATATTACAAGAGCGAGGTATACTGTTTTTTTTTCCCATAAAACAGAATGTGGAATTTATTGCTTTAGAAAAAAGTTTTATGAAATTTGTGATATATCTGGTGGTGGTGGAGTTTTCTCTAAATGAGCATTTTTGTCTGAGGTCAGCAAATTTGTGGAGTAGTCCAAATTTATTTCAAAAATCTACCTATATGCTTTCCTCTCTAAAAGTATTCCTGTAAAATATCATATATCCTCACAGACACCTTTTATTTAAAAATGGGTCCATGCAGTTGTTCAGTTGAGTAAGCAATAATCTAGGCTGTTCATTTTTAGGATTTGGTTAACAATGGGGGGAGGCTTCTTGAAGTTCACCAGAGTGGGGTGGCCTCATCTCAGTATTCACTGTCCTCATTATTTCCAGAGAAATGAACTCTGTGCTAGTGTGCTGACTACCATTTATATTGGAATTCTGATTTTTCATGCTTTAGACATGGAATAATATGCATTTTAAGAAGCACTAACCCTTGTACCTATTGCTAGTTTGGCTAAAATCATTTATTGTTTTCGTTTAATTATTTCATAGGTTCTATCATTGTTAATGCACCCATTTTGTTGGTATTACCTGCTAGATCTAGGTTACACATATAGTGTACTGTTTTACCTCGGTCATTTTGTTAAAGTGGATTTGCTTTTTTATGTCTATCAGCTGCTTGTTATGTTTTTTGATAACTTTAGCGATTCTGAGGGCTTTGTTAAGTTTTATTTCATTAAAAAGTTAATTAAGAATGAGACGTTTTCATTTGCAAAAAGAGACTAAAAATATTTTTGGGTTTAACATGGTGATTAAGGGAACATATGCAAATCTATAGAGACTACTAATAGGAATTTTATTGATTTAAGAGCAGAGTGTCAAGGTTAATGATAAAAATCACACACTGAAATAATATCTAATGGGGCTGGAGAGATGGCTCAGGGGTTAAGAGTATTGGCTGCTCTTGCAGATGATGTGGGTTCAGTTCCCAGCACTCCAGGACAGCTAACAGCCGTTCTTAACTCCAGTTCCAGGAGATCCAACACCATCTTCTGACTTCCGTGGGCACTAGATACATAGATGCCCATGTATGCATACTGGAAAACACTCATACACATAAAAATATAAAGAAATAAGTTTTAAAAATTAAAGAAGATAATACGAGTGTGTTTCTAACTGTTTTTGTCTATGTATAAATTAAATCAAGCACACTTATACAAAGAAAATGTTAACTGTTGCTTGCCTGCCTTTCTTAAAGGGAAACAGGGTCTAGTTTTAGCTTTAGTAAACAAAACAAGACCCACAGGAAACATGTTTTCTCTATAGAATTAGCAGCAATTTCTATTTTACATGTCTTTTTAAATGTTAAACTTGTTAAAATTAGAGCTGTGAAAGTCTTCATTGAAGTACAGTTTACTTTTCAGTAGTGATTTGAAACTACACGAAGGTGCAGTAAGATTTCTCAAATAACCATTGACTGCATAGTTTAGAAATAGATGGGTAACATTTTACTGTAGAACACAGAAAAGTGATATTTTTGGTACTAACGTTTCCCTCTTTTCTTCCTTCTTTCTGCACCGCCTCTTCCATGGATACTTATAACTTCTCTGCTTTCCCATTGTGTTTGACGTGGCATCTTCCACTCTTAAAATTGGGACAGTGAGTTCACATGTGTCTTCAGCCCTTAGACCCCAGACTTACTCTCTTTCTTCTGACAAAACACATGATCGCTATTCAGACTGTTTGCTTGCTCCAGACAATTACTTGGCCTTAGAAAAACACGATTCTCAGATTTTAGCAGCATATCCTTCTGAAGATGATATTGAGAAGGCGATTATTTTTAATCAAGATGGTACTATGACAGTTGAGATGAAAGTTCGATTCAAGATAAAAGAAGAAGAAACCGTGAAGTGGACAACCACCGTCAACAGAGCCGGTCTTTCTAATAACGATGAAAAGAGTCAACTAAGTAGTTATGCGGAAATAACAGATGAGCGATTGTCTAGCTTAAAGCTTGCAGCATGTTCATTATCTGCAGATGCCACAGGCACTCAGCAAGAGGGCAGTTCAGCCGGGGCAGAAAACACCCAAATGACAGATCGACAGGCTGAAACTTGTAGTTCTGCTAGCTGGGAGAATGGTGCTGTGGACTCAGATATCATTCAGGAAAATCAGAAGAAAGTGAGGAACCACTTTTATAGGCCTCCTACTCCTGGACCAAGGAGAACAAGACAAAAGAAATCTGTGATAGGGACTGTGACCTTAGTATCTGAAACAGAGGTTCAAGAGAAACAGTTTTCTTATAGTGAAGAAAGAGAATCTGGTGGAGAAAAATCTGAGTATCACACGTTTACACATTCTTGCAGTAAAATGTCCTCCGTATCTAACAAACTTGTTCAGATCAATAACAATGATCAGAGGGCATCATCATTAGAAAGAGAAAAGGAAAGTGGACTCCTTAAGTCAAATGCCATAATGCCAGGTGTTATAGAAATTACAAGTCAGAAGATGTTAAAACTGTGCCATAACAATGGTTTACCGTCAACTGTATCAGAGAACTCAGTTGTGGAGGAAGGTGTAGTTGGTAGTGTCCTGTCAGATAAACTGGGTATCAAGAACTTCAGAACTGCCAATAACACCAATGACAGGTTCAATCCTAGTTTGGCAGACACAGCTTACTCTTTGAGTAGCAACTTTGGAACTAACAAAACTATTTCTGAGGTTTCTTCAGGAGGATCCTCCACTGCCATGATAAAAATGGACACAGTAGTTAATGAATTTTCTCAGTGTAGTTTAGCAGAACTTCCAGAAAATGGAAAACAGGTTTCGCACTCTTTCTCCAGCAAAAAGAAGAAGAAATCTCAGCAACAAACGGCAAACTCCAGGTATAAGAGAGAAACTGGGACCAAAGGACATGCTAATAAAAGTGAGAGAATAAACAGAGATGGAACACTTGCACAGGAAGTGATTTTGCAAGATTCTAATTGCTGCTTTGAAGGAGAGGTACTTTGTGAGGAAGACCTTGATTCAAGTGATATAATAATCGACTCAAGTAATTTTTGTAATCTCCATCCCACAGTTTCCAAAGATTTCCATAAAAATAAATTAAATACTATTCAAAATCCTAAGAGTCAAAGACTTTTAGCCAAAAGAAAATCCAGAGTAGTAAGGAAAGCAAGCGTAGGAGGACTTAGAGGAGGAGAGCCTGGTAAAGGGGACGAAGTGTTTCTCCGTAATGAATCTAAAGTTTATAAAGGCACTTTGGGAAATCAGAGTTTTCTTCGCATGTTTAACCTCTCTGAGCAGAAACTGAAAGCTTCTTATGGACCACAGTCTCAAGTAGAAATAGTGCCTGGAAATTTGAGAGGAATGGCTAAAAAGAGTTTAGTTCCAAAAGTTAATGACTTACATGTAACTTTAAAAAGCCAGAAAAAACAAAAGGGAGACAAATTGAAGCTGGGTGCTGCAGTCAGTAAACAGCAGGTGACAACCAGGGCAGATTCTTTAGCTTCTTTGAAAAGAGCTGATCTTCCTGGAGGTGCTTCCAATCATTCAGTTCAAAATTATGTTCAGAGATGGTTACAGAACATAAATCCATATCCACATTTAGAGCACAGAAATTCAGCTCTACTATGCAAAAGTGAAAGAAGTATGGAAAATTATAATAGTAATGGTTTTCTAGGAAATAATGCCCATACAAGTTGTTCAAAAGGAAATAATGTTGCTACAGAAAGTAGTGAGCAGAAGACAAAAAATACCAACTGGGTAGACAATAATCTATGTAGAGAGGTAGGTAAATCTCTTGTTGCTAAAGATAATGGTGAACAACTTAAACATCTCTGTGAGAATCAAAATGGATCTCTGAATGATGCTTCCTTGGTTTCTATGCATGAACATACTATTTTGTCACAAACAGTTATCAATGATCATAACACTAAAAGTCATCTGTCTACTGAAAAGTCAAGTCCAGAAGTGAGCTTTATTTACCAAGAAATAAAGCTAGGTACAAAAGAGCAAAGTGTAGAGGCTGCTGTGCAGATGGATGCCGTGGGAGAGAATGCTTCAAAAGACCACTTAACAGCCCTCTTGTTTCGCTTCCTGGAAGGTTTAGTTCCTAGTAGTCACAAGAATCAGAATGGAATTCCTCCAATACCAGGTTCATTTGCAGATATCATCTTCCCTTCTGCAGTATGTAATTCATCCACTAATCTCCTTCTAGCCTGGCTTTTAGTACTGTATCTAAAGAGAAGTATGAATAACTTCTGTCAAGGGGATTCGCACAAAATTGTGAGCAGATCTTCAGAGACAGTTGCATTGTTGGAGGTTCTAAAGCACATTGCTATCACAGAGGAAGCTGATGACTTAAAGGCTGCTGTTGCCAGTTTAGTGGAATTGTCCAAAAAATTCAGTGGATCCAGTGAGAGAGAAGATGACACAGGACCAGTAGATCATCCAGAAAATTTTACCACAGCCAGCATCCAGAAAGTTCCCAAGTATGGTGAAAGTGAAAGAACACAGACAAACCCACTGGATGGAGGCTACTCTACCAGTAAGGCCTGTGATCCTGAGATCTGTGTTTCAGAAGTGATTGACACGTCACATGACTCTTCATGTGAGCTGTGCCCTGTGCGTACGACTCTAGAAGAAGTATGTGATGCAAGTGATGCTTTCTTCACAAGTTATAGTTGTACTATGGGTCAGTCCTCCACGAACGATGCTTGCCTCCAGGGAGACTCCTGCTTACTAACTGATGCAGTGTGTCCCTCTAAGACTTGTGTTCAGGAGAACCACATCTATGAAGCAGCTTGCTGCACTGATGACATCCACATTCCCATCAGATTCTGCAATACCACAGACCTTTTGAATTCCAAAGAAAACAAATGTGTGGATAACTTGGAATTCACAGAAAAGTACACAGCAGTCGATGAAGTTCAGAAAGATCTAAACATTTTGGCAGATACTGGCTATAAAAATGACATGAATGTATCTGCACCACACCAAAATGTTAGTAACTTAAGTTCCTGTGATCTTTTCTTAAATAGAACTGATCAAGAATTTGATAAGAACCATAGTTCTTTAGATAAACTTAAAAACTGTTCATTAAAGAAAATTCAGGATCAAAAGAAATATACGTCTTTTGACAAGGAAGAATCAAGGACCTCTGAAGAGCCAGGCTCAATAACCAACAGTGTGACATCAAATGAAAGAAACAACATTTCAGAATTAGAATCTTTTGAAGAATTAGAAAATCAAGACATCGATACCTTTAATACAGAAATAAGCGCTGAAGAACAAATCAATGGAGAACCAACGCTAACAGACCTAGGGGCTAGGACAGATTTGGAATCTATAAACACACCAGGTAGGGATATTACAGAAGACAGTTCTGAGACAACCAGCAGGGGGCAGGTGACACCACCATCATTAGTCTTTTGCTATGATTCTAATAAAAATGCCAAAAAGGAGACCAGTGAAGGAGAAACTAAGACGAGGGTTAAAATGATGGTAAAAACCATGGAAAATGAAAGTGCTACAGATTCTTCTTCTTTTGATTTTAAAAAATGCTTCAGAAGTCCAGCGACTTCAGACTGGTCAGATTGTAGACCAGAGAGTGAGAGTGAGCAGCCACATAAAACATCCAGTGATGACCACAGTGCTGGTGATGAGCTCACCCAAGGGAAAGAGCACCGCAGAGGGTTCGTTAAAAGGGCAATAGAAAAGCTTTACGGGAACGCGGAGATTATGAAACCATCCTTTCTTCAGGGGGCCATACACAGATCTCAAGTTTCTCCTCACAATTCTATGGAAATTCAGTGTGCTAGGAAAGATTTTTATGATTCTGAAGATCACTCATTTGTCTCTTCTGGACAGATGTCTAAAAGTTCACCTGTGCAGCAGAAATTCCAGGAGGAAAGACAAAGTCAATGTAATGTCAATGGTATGAGGGACGGTTATAGAGGCGACACCGTAGAACATAGAACAAAACAAAACGGTCATGACAAGGTCCTCATGGATGAGAAAGGAGAGCTGACTGACAAGGGCAAATGGCTCCTGCGGGAAAACCACTTGCTGAGGGTGTCATCTGACAATCCTGGCATGTATGGCAATGCAGACACCACATCGGTAGACACCTTACCTGATAACAGCAGCGTTGAGGTTCCATATTCGCATTTTGGAAATTTAGCCCCTGGCCCAACAATGGCTGAACTATCCTCTTCAGAACTGGAGGAAATGACTCGACCCCTTGAGTTGAAATGCAATTGTTTTAACTTGCCTCATGGTAGTGACTCTGAGCCTTTTGGTGAAGATTTTCTAGATGTGAAGAATAAAACCTGTGCCAAAGAGGGAATACCAAGTCAGCATATAGAGGAGAAGGGCAATCATTTATCTGAAAGAGTGTGCACATCTGTCACTCAAGCCTTTGTACCCGCTGGTAATAAAGTCCACCCTGTCCCTGACAGTACTATTAAAACTCAACCATTACCTGGCAGTAATATGATTCATGGTGTGCTTCAGGAAGGTGACTCTTTGGATAAACTCTATGCTCTTTGTGGTCAACACTGCCCAATACTAACTGTTATTATTCAACCTGTAAATGAGGAAGAGAGAGGATTTGCTTATCGTAAAGATTCCGATATTGAAAATTCTTTGGGTTTCCGTTTATGGATGAAAATATGCCCATTTCTGCTACAGTCCAACAAAAGCATGCTCAGGGCTGAGAACAAAAACGTGAAGATGAGCAAAGAATTTACTGACGCTGATATTGGTGACCCATTTGGTCAACCTGGTTTCAAGAACATGTTTGATTTGGTGAAGAAAAGAATGAAACACAAAGGCACTGACTTCCTGGATTTAGAGGAAGAAATTAATTTAAAGGAATTTCAGTCATATTTAAAGAAAGTTTTTTGTTTAGATTTCCTGCACGCATTCTCATTAGTTGTAGGGGATGAGAATTTCAATACACAAAAGCATATCAATTGGACAAATATCTCAGAAACAGTGGATGAAAATAACAACTTATTAACTAATGGATTCCAGAACTTGAGAAAAAATCTTAACCAAATAATAAGAGAAAATATCAACTGTCATTTCTTCTTTGACCTGCTTGGTCAAGCTTGCCTGGTAGGTGTTTGCCAAGTTGAGACAGCCTTAGATAGTAAAATGGAAATATGCTAGAAATGCATTCTATTTCTAGAGGTGAAATTCTTTTCATTTGGAAACAGGAAAATCAAATAGATTTAACAGATTTTGAAAGCAGTAATGAACTCGATGATTTGTAATTTCAACATCACACACCATTTGCTTTCAATACATTTTCCTATAAAAAGATGAGACACATGGGATCCCCACACATGGCCTAGACGACCACCAGGAATTTCTTACTCTTCCAAAATATGCGTGCCCTGGAAAACACAGTTTTAGATGGAACTGATTTGGTTTTCTTAACAGTTCAGTAATTACAGTTTTTATGTGGCTGTGTTCTAAACTGAAATGATTTCCTCTATCTATGACTTAATTTGACTTGGACATAGAAATATTCTAGGAAAAGAACTGTGTCTTTTTAACTGTTATTAACTACATATGTATTATATCAAATGCATTAGTGAACAAATGGAGTAAACATAGGCTTAAGTCTCTTCATTTATTAAGTACTGATTTAACAAAACCTTTGAAAGATGTCCACTGTCATCTTCTGGTTTCCTGTGTCAATATGTTGCTTCAGTTTCCTTGGAAGAGCCAATCAAGTTGCAAGTATTTCCATGGGAGAGTATTCACCATTTTTTTTATGAAAATATATTTCACTACTAAGTTGGCTCTGTAGTACTTTTCCTGGAAGTTATAATTTAAAAAAATTTCCAAAATGTCAAGAGAGAAAGGCATTCTCTGGAGGAAAATTAAAGGAGCTGGAAAAGTAAAGTATCTTGGAATAACAGAACATAGTGACTTGAACATTCTTTTCAAGTTCAAAGAAAGTTGCTGTGAAGAACTTGACAGTTATTTTTGTGTGTTTACCTGCTTAATAAAGATATGTACTTAGATATGAATAAGATGTAAAAATGCTCAAACACATCTGACTATGAGTCACATTATTTGAATAATTGTAGCATATTGTCTGGATATTAGGACATTCTTTTAAGATTCCTTCTACTTAGTGGTGGTATAGAAATGAATTTTATAAAATTTAGGGGGCTGGAGAGATGGCTCAGCAGTTAAGAGCACTGACTGCTCTTGCAGAGGACCTGGGTTTGATTCCCAGCACTTACTACCATCCATAACTCCAGTTCTTCTGACCTCTGCGGGCATTGCATGACGCGGTGCACTTCACACATGCAAGGCAATACACTCATACACACACACAAATAAAAAAAGAAATAAAATATAGAACTTTAAAGCTCTGTTGTCTAGAAATGACTCAAAAGCAGAATGAGTAAGTTCTTGGTGCAACACGTGGAAGTGAGGAACTCATTAGTCATTGAAATACAAGAAAGCACATAAGGGCTAACTTTGGCTTGTTCAGCCCGAGTCTTAAATCCAAAAACCACTGGGAGAGTTTCTTAAGTCTTTATACATGAAAACAATGCTCTCTTCTAATTGAAGTGTGGCATTCATACCTTGTAAGTGTCTGTGGGGGTCAGTGAGAAATTGTAGTGAAATAAAAAGCCATACATTTTGGAAAAATGTTAAAGGAGAAGAATTAGCATTAATTCTGTGCCTACTGTATACCAAGGACCGTGGTAGAATTATGGGTTTATTATACGTAACCATTACGTGCAGTTTTTCTGTGTATTAGTGTGGCCTCGTTACTCCCTTATTTTCCAAAATATCAGAACTTGGGGAGCAAGGAGGTGAATTGTTGGTACATGACAGTTACCATACCAGGATTTGAACCTAGTCTTTTATGCTTGCAAATCAGTGTTTCTTTCCTCTATATCTTTCATTTCCTTTACATGAGGAAGCAACAGTAAAATGTTTAAAAATATAAACGCTCATTGTTTATGATAGAGAAAAAATTTTCTTTCTGGAAAGAGTGTTGTAATTAAGGACATGGAAGAATTAGGGGATAACATAACCAAAATATGAGGTGTGTAGCATACAACCTGGAACAACACTGCATCAAACAATGTCCTCAGTGGCCCCAGTAACGCTGGGAAGATGAAGCTAGAATCATGAGCCAGTAAGAAGTGACTGTGATGTTCTTCTGACTTGGAGCGAACATGTGCACGTGTTGAGTTCTGAGGTCTGAGTCGCACTGTGTTCACGTTTATAACCCAGACCTAGCACAGTATCAAGACTCGGAGCTTCATGGATAAGTGCTGTTGGCATTTGTTCATTTGCTGGCTATAAGCTTCAAATCCTCATTTGCAGAGGAGTATGTGCATATACTAAGGAGGTAACACTAATTTTGTTCTGTTTTATAAAGCAATATCTCAATAATTTTGGGAAGTATATGAACTTCTGCTCTTAAACATTTAAAGGGTGCTTTTATTCCCACAAGACTTGCATTAAAAACATCTTGTAGTGAGTTTCAGACAGTCTGAACTACAGTGTGAGAACCTGTTTCGAAAGCTATATATTGTAGCACTATGAAATTTAGCAGAGTAAGTAAAACTTCAGAAGAAATTAAGGTTATGCAGACCTCACTTTTGCTTTTAAATATGACATATCTTGAAGGGACAAGGAAGGGAATCACGCTTCCTGGACCCACTTAAATCCAGATGAACCCACTAGAATCCAGATGCTTTTCAACTTAGAATGGGGCACAGCTGATGTCCTGCATGTGCCCAGATGCTAAAGGATGACTATTCAAGGTCTATTGTCCCAACATGGACTGGTGAAATTTTGTTTTTGCCCACCAGGTGGCAGCTGGGCAATGCACTGTCAGAAGCTCTAGCTCTTTGAGGAGACTTGTGTGATTCTGGAAGTGCCTTACTTATTTGGAATGGTCTGGGTGGCCTGCTTCTGCTTGGAAGTAGGCTAAGGGCACATCTGTACTGGCACTTCCCCACCCAAGAATTAAACCCAGAAGGAACAGCGATATTCAGAGCTAAAGAAAATACTCTATTAGTAGGATGAAGCTGCAGTTCAAAAACAGAGGATCACGAAGTAAAATGCCAACTACCAATTGTCAGATCCCAGGGGAAAAAATCTAAGGAGGCCTGAGCCATTAAAAGTGTTAACACAAACTAGATGTGGGGGACACACCTTTAACCCCCTGGCAGAGGCAGGCAGATTGCTATGAGTTGGAGGTCAGCGGGGATGGTCGCTACGGGGCTACATAGTGAGGCCCTGTTTCAAAGCCCCGCCCCCCTCGCCCACCAAAGTCTACAACAAGTGGAAGCTAAGTCAGTAAGCCATTGTCTCAGTGGGTAAGGGTAATATTTATAATGTTTACAGGACTCTTCCAGATAGTTCCCCTCGGCTTTTCAGTTCAGTGCCCTATTCTGAAAATTCGGGAAGCCACATTTCATATTTCTGGCAATTATTGATAAAACTGGGCTAGCAGTTTGAAGTTCTTCTGAGGAGCTCCTGTGAAAGGCTATATGAGGTTCATTAGGGACAGAATGTTTCCAGAAGGTTTTTTAGAAAGTGGCCTTGGAACAAATACTGATCACATTTTAGCTATTAAAAAAATCAGTCTAAGACAATCAAAGGCATTTAGCCTTTGATATCTTTTCAAAGGTTGTAGTTCTTCCCACTGAGAAGTATTTAGCTCTGGTGGGTGCTAAGATTTTTTGAAAAGGAGTATAATCAATATAGCGATGCCATGTTTTATAAGGTAAAGTCAATTAGCATTTTGAGCCCTATATGGTGCCAAATGATGTAGGTTCTATAGATCTGTCCCTGTCAGTCCTAGTAGTAGCCTCATCAGATGGGTAACAATCTCTTTAGTGTAGCTATGGCGAGACCAGGCAAGAAATACTGTCACATGATTTCATGTGTGCATTTAGTTCTCATACGTGGTCCTGTAGTCCTGGGGTCTGTGTGTGATCTCCTGTACTGCGATTACCTTGCAAATGCAGTTACTTCTGTTTTCTGAGGTTGAGGGAAACAGTGTGGATATGTGCCAAGGTTTATATTTAACGTGAACAGAAGGTGCCATTAGCATGTTCTAAGGAGAATTTACAGTATCACCAAAAGTAGGCTGAGAAGGGATTAGTATGGGTTTGTCTGGGACAGCAATTAGCTGAATTCCACTGTGAGAACTAAGAATATACTTGACAAAGCTTTTTTTTTTTTTTTCGTTCATTTTGAAGTATTATATAAATTTTCCCTGCAAAGGTTTTTAATCTTTCGGTGACTTCTATGATAATTTTCAAAGGAATAACACAAAGTCATAACCGCTGTAACTGAAAATGAGTTCTAAAATTACAAAACGGATCTTTTAACATGTGTAAGCAGTAAGCTGGGTGACTTGTAGCTGACTGGTGTGTTCACCTTGTTTTTCTGCATGATGAGCAGTATGCAGTCTAGACTTCAGATGAAATGAGTGATGTTTAACAGCTGTAATTATTCCTGAAGCATGTGTATTTCCTATTCTCTATGCAAAGATTATAATTCATACAAAGGCATTTTTTTTAAAGAATATTTCTTACCATTTGCAACACTGATGTTGGTTAATGGCTGGAGTCTACAGACAGCTGCCTAGAGAGACTGCTTAAAGCTCAGGTGAACCAATAAAACCAAGCAAATAAAAATGAAATGTTTGGTTTGTGGAACAACGTGAATTCATTGTATCAGTACTGAAAGCGATTAGTAGAAATGGATGACATTAAATACAGTAGTGATATATATATATATATATATATATATATATATATATATATATATGAAAACATTTATTTAAAAACATATTAAAAAAAACTTAGAGTCATAAATTTGTTTAACATCATTGCTATCATAGCAGTCAAATTTAGTTAAGCCTGACATAAGTTCTTTAAAACCAATCCTAACTGTAAATCTTTGGTCTAGTTAAATTCTTACCATTCTGCATGTGCCACATAGCTGGCCTGGGTCTCATTTTAGTAACATAAAACCTTTCATTCCCCACAACCTCTGCTCATGATAGAAAACAATGGTTAGCACAAGACAAGTACATAAACCCTCTTGCAGGACCATAGGGGAAAGTATATGTATTTATCCTAGCAAATCTTGAACCACCAAGGAAAGGCTTACAGACAATGACCATGAACCCTCAGAAAGGCACGGTCCCACAGATCTGCTCTCCGCGCTCCCTTCTGCAGCCAGACTTCTGTTTGGCCCCTGCCTGCAGCTGTATTTGCTCTTGGAAATACATTGCTTCTCTTTGATGCAGTTTGATGTCATTGCCTTTGCCTTGTTGCGTTTCATCTGACACATACACATTCCAGTCTAGCCTCCAACCTCTCTGGTCAGTGGTCTCTTAGAGAATGATTATCTAGACAAGAATAAACTAAGCACAGGTCAGACAAGAGCCTCCAGGGTGTTTGCTAATAAGCAATGATTTTCCTGTGAGAGGTACTTCTGGTCATGAGTTGGCCACCTAGGCAGAAGGTCGTTTGCAAAGGACAAAGAACTTCCTTCACAAAGGCACACTGAAATACCTGTGACCCAATCCAGTTCCCAGATAGGGAGATTTTATGACCACTCTCAAAAGTGAGATCTCAATACCAAAGTCAAAAGAAATCACAACAAAATTATAATCTTGTATTTCTCTTTTGTTCTCATGAACATGGTGTAGATAACCAAATGAATAATAATGGGATGTCATTGGAAATTATTTAGATTCACATAAATACAGGGCAATTAGTTTGAGTTTTCAGTAAAAAAAACAAAATAATACCCGTGTGCACACTGGACTCTGTCCTACCATCGTCCTAGGAGGAATGGTACAGTGTAGTATTATGGGAATTCAATCTGGTGCTCTCTTCTTTTGGAAGGTCAACATCAGGTCAGCCTGGTATGATTTGCTTGGTTGCTCACAACCCGTAATTAAAATGTAGACCTTGACCTGGGTGAACAAATTAGGTTGAAATGAAATGTCTGGTTGATAGGAACTATGAACGCCTCGTGGCCTCGTTGTTCTGAGTAGGATGGGAACAGCGTCCACAGCTCAGGCTTAAGTAGACAAGGCCATCAACAGCTAAGTCACTAATTTCTGCCTGTGATCAAATCACAAAAGCAGAGGCAGACTTGCCATCGCAGGCCACCCAGCACAGAAGTTTTATCTGAGTGATAAATTCCTGTGGTTGCATTTTTAATTTATTATCAATGTTATACATCTATAAATGATTTTAGTCAGAAATCTAGGATTTTTTTTGAATCATTGTGTATTTCATACAGAACACCTCAATCGCTCTTGATCACTGTTACACCCCATCCTCCACCGGCACCCCTCCATGGACCCCCAACTGGAATCCATACATTCTTTCATCTGTGTTAAAGTCTATTGTGTCAAATTAGTGTCCCCAAACGTTCCTCAGTCTACGATTTTAAAAGTGTACATTCTGACCCTCACCTATGTACCTTTTTCCTTTGAAACTTTAAACCTTTCTTCTGTTGTTATTTATTGCTGTATTTAGAAAAAATACGTTTTCAATTTTAGATTTTGTCTGCTGGAGTCTAACCTCCAGCTTCCCATTTCCTGTCCCTGTTCTGTCCCAGCATTGTTAAATAAGGTTTTTGCTAAATCAAGGCTTTTATTTGATAATCATGCAAATGTTTTCCCCAACTGAGACTCTTAGGATATTCTGACTGCATTTCTTTTCTTGAACTACCTTCTCTGCTAACACAGAAACAAATGCGCAGCCGTCCCGTGTGATATTTTTCCCTTGCGGCATTCTTTATCTGGGAGACAACCCTCAGACAGCTCCTTCTCCCTCCCTCAGACCTCTCTCAATCAGTGAACGCTTTGTTCCAGGCTTGCCAGTGTAGTTAGCCAGGCGCTTTCCTTCAGCAGCATTTAGGAATCTCTGCTTGCCTCTGTATTCAGAGCCCTGTTTCTTGACATATTATGGATTCAGTCTAAAATGTTCCCCACAGGCTAATATTTCAAGCACTTGGTCCTTAGCTTGTGGCATTATTTGCAAGACTGTTGGGTCTTTAGAAGGCAGGGCCTGCTGGGAAGTGTCTCCCTGGCAGGCTTTACAGGTTCTGCCCTCGGTGTGTGTCAGGTTTGCTATCTGCAGGCTCCCTTCATTAGGACACAGACTCTACTTAGTTTCCCCGGCTTGATGGACTGTGACCTTCTGAAATGTTAGTCAAAACAAATCTTTACTCCCTTAAGTCACTTCTGTCAGCTCTTTCAGTCACAACAATGCCAAAGAAATTGATATACCATACCTTGGTTTAGACCTTAGGCAGTTTCATTTTTTCAGTAGTCACACTGTAGACTTTTTGTTTAATTTTGTTTTGGTTTGGTTTTGGGGACAGGGTCTCCTTGTAACTCTAGATGGGCTAGAGTCTGCAGTGTAGACTAGGCTGGCTTTGGTCTCACAGAGATCTGCCTGCCTCAGGAGTGCTGGGATTAAAGCCACGTACCACCAAGCCTCTCGTTTTAGTTGTACGTTATTATTGTTTACAGTCTCAGAGCTCTTTATCTTTTTAAATAATTGCTCTCTGGAATAATTATTGTTTTGGAAAACATGGAAACTTTATGACATTTATTTTTATTTTTAAATTTTTCTTTATTTTTGAGAATTTCATACTTTTATACAATGAAATATGATCACATCTACCTCCCCTTTCTCCCTGTCCGTTATATTAATATCCCCAACGTACCTGCTTCTCCACTTCATGTCTTTAAGAAGCCCACTGAGTCCATTTAGTGCTCCCTGTATGTTCATGGTCTGGAGGTTCACAGGGAACCTACCCAGAGACTATATACTCAGAACCACCACCAACGCCAGCATGTCACAACATTCCCCTCCGTCCTCTGGCTCTTACATTCTTGCTGTTCCTATTTTCCAAGTTTTCTCAGCCTTGGTGGTGATGGGGTTGACATAGATGTCCCGCTTAGAGCTGAGCACTCTGTCTCTTGTTCTCAGCACTTTGACCAGTTGAATCTCTCTGTTGACTGTCATCCACTGGGAACTGGGGGAAGTGGGAGAAGCTGTTCTGACCCAGGTTAAGAACAGCACAAATATGTGGGTGTAAACATAAATATTTGGAAGGCAATTTTACAGCACGACCATTCAGCAAAACATCAATAGCAGGCTTTCCCCTGGGCCTGTAACTACCCCAGGCATAAGCTTTTGATCAGGATTGCATGAAATTTCCTCCTATGAAGCAGGTTTCAAAACCAATTAGAAAGTGGTTAGTGACCCCATGACAGTCATGCCACTGTTGCCCCAGTGGGCACATCTTTCCTGGCCAGTTGGTATTGCAGGATGCAGGGTTCAGCACTGGTTAAGACCCTTAATGTCTTTTCTCTCCTAGCAGTCCACTGGGCGCCTTCTGGCAATATGAAGCAAGTCAGCAGGGGATCTTTCCTGTCGGGTTGAGATTGATTTCTACATGTCCTGAAGCTGAAATGTGTGGCGTCTTCAAGGGTGGTGGCAACAGCTTGTGTTCTTTTAGTGACTTCTGGGGTTTTCCTGACTAATCATGTGTGGGAATATTTCCTGCTGTGTCCTGAAATTTTCATTTAATAACACATGTCTTCGGGGAGTGACATTGTTCTTCCATGCAAGGTAATTCTGTTCACATTTTGAAATTAACTATTAACTAGAGAGTTTCCAAAAGGCCTTTTCGTGCATCTTAGTGCTGGCTGAGCCACCCACCTCCACGTCTTCCCCATCCTCCCACCGACTCTGCTAATCTTTTAGCTCTCAGTATTCCTCCCTTTCTTTCTTTTCACGTGAGTTTTCTTGTTGTTGTTTTAAGCTGAGTTGTGAGATGGGAGGTTTCCAAATGGCTTTTCACACTTCTGTTCTTTGGGTTAGCCTACTCACCACCACCTCATTCCTGCAACTGTTCCTGCCCAAGCCTTTCTGCCTCCAGGATTTCACTTCATACTTTCGTTTTACCTACAATGTACTGTCTCCAGTACTTTAATGTGTCCCCTGCCAAAGTTCCCTTTTTAGTTTCCTGGCTTCTACTCGTGCTCCAAGTTAAATGCATATAATAAAAGATTTGAAGTTAAGATCATCATAGGAAAGAATGGCTTTCTGGTTTTTGTTTTGTTTTGTTTTTGTTTTTGTTTTTTGCTTTAATCCACTTACCTACAGATTTCTCCTTTTTAACAGCTGAGTAGTATGCTATTGTGTATATGTGCTACATTTTTCTTACCCATCCATGAGTTTAGTCCACTTCCTAGCTATGTGAATAGACCAGCAAAGAACACAGATGAGCAAGCATCTCCGTAGTAGGATACAGAGTCCTTTAGGTATATGCCCAAGAGCAGTAGAGCTGGATCACATGGTAGACGTATTTCTGGTTTTCTGAGAAACCTCCAGACTGCTTTCCACTGTGGCTGCATGAGTTTCCATTCCCACCAGTCCTGTGTAAGAGGTCCCCTTTCACCACACGGAAGCCAACATTTGTTGTCATTTGTGCTCCTGGTGCCGGTCTTTCTGACTGGGGTGGAGTAGAATCTTAAAGTCATTTTAATTTGCATTTCTCTGATGGCTAAGCGTGTTGAACACTTTTTTAAAACGGTGTTTGCTGCTACTTGAATTTCTGTTTTTGAGAATTTTCTATTTAGCTCCACAGTCCATTTTTTAAATTGGGTTGCTTTCTTGACGCTTAGTTTGAGTTCACTGTACATTCTAGTTACTCGTCTGTTCTTGAATTAATAGCTAGCAACGTGGGTTCCAAGTCTCTGAGCTGCTCTTTACTTGTCTGACAGCTTCTTTTTCTGTACAGAGCTTTTTAGTTTCACGATCTTCCATTTTCAGTTTTTGGTCTTATTTTCTATGCTATTTGAGTCCTCTTCGGAAAGCCTTTACCTGTGCCTGTAATTACATATATTCCTTACTTTTTCCTCTAGCAGTTTTGAGGTACCAAATTATTTTTAAAAATTCTTTTGAGAATTTCATATAGTATTTTTGATCGTATTAACCCTCCCCAATCCCTCCCAGATCCACATCGTCCCTTTTCTACCCACCCAACTTTGTCCAGTTTGTGCTGCCCAAATGCTCCTGGGTGTGTGGCCATCTACTGGAATGTGGTCAACTTACTGGGGCCAAACTCTTAAAAAAGTTACTCTCCCTTTCCTGGGAGCTAGCAGTTGCCAGTATCTCCTCAGCGGTGGACACCTCTCTTCTCCATGCTGGGATTTTCTTCAGTTTGAGCTTACACAGTTCTTGTGTATGCTGTCACAACCACTGTTAGTCCATATCTGCAGTTGTCCTATTGTGCCTAGAAAACATTATTTCTTTGTAGTCATTTTTTGACTCTGACTCTTATAGTCTTTCTGCCCCCTTTTTCTCTATGATAGATCTGATAACTTGGGAGGAGGGGGTATGCTATAGACGTCCTACTTGGGGCCTAGCACATCACAGTCTCTTTTGCATTCCCACCAGAAATTATGAACGTTCTGTTTGCTTTGCGGTGGGGCTTGTACTTGGTGTTATTGATTTTTAAGCTTTGACTGCTTTACCGTGTGTTTAGTGGTATCTCTTTGTAGTTTCAATCTGCATTTTCCTAATGATTAATAATGTCAAACATCTTTACATGTTTAGTATTTGGTAATCTTTAATAATCTTATTTTCTGTTAGGTATTTGAAGTTTAGGGTTGTAAGAGTTTTTGTCTAGTCATAGGATATTCATAGTATATTCAAATGTATGCTTGCCTTTTCAGTTTCTTAACCAAGGAGACTTTAAATGAGTAAAAGCTGTTTTTCTGTCAGTAAAATACCATTTGTTGATTTTCCTTTAGGGTTTATATTTTTCATGTCTTATTGAAGAAATGTCTGCCTATCCAAATAACAATATTTTTGCCTTTGTTTTCTTTTTGGAGTTTGATAATTTTAGTGTTACATTTGGTCTGCTCATCCATTTTGAGCTATGCTTTTATCATTATTTTTTGCATGTAGTGGGAAGGTGAGGGCTGAGGATGATTTTGTTTATAGTCCATCCAGTTACTCCTGAGCTTTGTGTTGAAAGACTGAATTCTTTCTATTGACTATTTTGAATTAAAATGTTAATCTCTTGCTGAAATCAAGTGTTGCACTCTCATTCGATTTCCTTGATTTGTCTATTTGTATGTCAAAGTATTGCTGTCTTGATTACTGTATTGACACAAGAAACTCTGAAACTAAGTCCTGTAAGTGCCCAACCTCATTCCCTTCGACTTGCTTTAGTTAAGTCTACATTCTTCCATTTCCATATTCAAATCCTGCTCAGCAGAAATTGGAGATCAGAGACCTGAGTGACTAACTTGGATTTGCCCTCTTCATGGATGAATTCTTATCCACAACCAGTTAAGTGGCCTTGGTCTTATATATTCTTGGGTGAGAGTGTTGGGGTCCTTCTGCTCGGGGCCAGCCCAAGCAGGACGTAGGGTCTCTGCTGTGAGGAGTGAGAGGCGTGGAGTCAACACACAGACCCTGGGAGCCAGGTGAGAGCATGCAGAGGGCGAGCTGCAGCAAACTCAGTTTATTACAGTAAGTGCAAAGGTTTTTGTGATTTTTGTTAGCCAGTCACCCTATGGTGTGGTTCCCAACTGTGGCCAATAAAATCTGTCTCTGGCAGATCATCTCAGTGCAGGTTCTTTCTAGATGCTTGGTGGAAGCTGGTGTCATGCCTGACCAGGAGGAGTACCACATCCACAGGAGCCATTCCCTTATTCCTCATGACACGTGGCCTGGCTAAGGCCCATCCTGCATTGTGGCCTACATATTCCCCTTTTTGTTTTTATTAATTGAGCAACCCTGGGAGGCATGGTTCTATGCCAAGCTATTGTTGACCCCAGGTCCCTAAGGATCACTTCAGGCAATGGTGTCTGTCTTAGGTTGTCCCACCAGTCGGGGTCTCACCTGTCATTGACTACCTGCCATCCTGGTGAAATAACCCAGAGGGTGATGCTTGTTTCTTAGGAGGGTTATCAAGGTTGGCGTGGGAGGTTTGCGGGAAGGCTCCTGTGGCGTGTGTGAGGGTCCTTGTTGAAGAATGTTTTTGTGCCTTGTAGAAGACTCAGAAAGAAGTGAGAAGAGTTAAGTATTGGGAAGAAGGTGGCTTTATTAAGTGACCAGTTAAACGGGATTGTCCTGTATTGCTGATGTTCAGGTTTGAAGGGAATATTTGGTATTTGGGGGCCTGGAAAATTTGAAGCATCAGTGTCTGAGAAACTGCTTTGATGCAGTGCTTTCCAAAGTCAATGAAAGTTCAGCAGCACTATCAAGAAGGCCACAGCAAAAATACTCCAGATTACCAAACTGAGGACTGGAAAAATGGCTGAGATCCTATTTCGTCTCAGCAGATGGCACTGAAGTCCCTGCGTTAAAGGGGCCAGTTGTGCCTGCATTGTTCCGGCGTCAAAGTTGAAAAAATTAGTCTTTTTTCAAAGCTATGCATGGGGGATGTGTGTGAGAATCAAATTCAGAGCTTTATGTATGCCAGGCAAGCACTCTGCCACTGAGCTATACTCCCAGCCCACCAAACCAAGGAGCAAAAAAACCCTGAAATCTTATTAAGTAATTGTTGCCTAAAGCTCATATAAGCTACTGGGTCAACTTGGGTGGAATGTATATGATCAACCTGGTAATTAAGGGACAGGGAGTTATTAAGGAAAGCCTGTGACCATGGGCCTTTGATGTAATTGGAGAGGTGTGATCAAGACTCTATAGCCTGTGGTGCAAGGTCCAGCTGCAGGACTAGAAGGGGCAGTGGGAGGAAGCCTGGCTATGTGAGGAAGAGCTGCTGTACGCCCAGCTGGCCTGGCCCCTCCGCAGGCAGAGCCTTGGCTCTCCCCGTCAGCCTCTGGGCTGCCTCCAAGACCTCAGGGCCTTATGGTAACCTTGGGGCCACAAGCTCCCCAGGCAGGAAGCCGCAGCCCCCTATACCCTGTTGCTCTGCGCAGTGCCTCCGTCCGGGGCGGCTCTGAGGAGAATGAGGACACCCGTATGCCCTACAGGGTTGCACTGGGCCTGGCCCACCAGTGGTGGGCCTTGGCCCTGGCCTCTGCATGGCCGCCCTCCACCCTCTGTGCCGACCCATGCCTCCGCCTGCAGGTCTCACAAATGGGCTCTGCGGGCATGGCACGGCGCTGGCCCAAGGCAGTGCAGTGGCTGGAAGGCACCTGTCCCAGCTCCTGCTCTGGGCCAGCCTGGAGCGGCTGCTTGTGCTTGTCTTCCTGGGCATCCTCTGGATGAAGAAACAATGATCACTACCCAAACCAAGATGCCTAATATTGGGGCCAACTGAGATATACAGGTAGAATGTTGAGGTCCCAACTATCTCGTGCTTAGTGGGGGACCTCCGCGGTCTTTATGCTGGCCCCTGCAGGAGCCCCTCAGCGGCACTGAGGAAGCAGAGAAGAAGGTGTGCACCAGCTTTTAAAAGTTCCGTAGCTGCACAGCTCGGTGGGCTGGTAAATGTTAGGGTCCAGAACCTGTCTGTCCCACAGGGAGTATTTGTATTGGACAACTCAGACCTCATTGTCTGTGGGAACTTGACTTGGCGCCAGAATGCTTGCTGAAGTGTTAGCGTCAGGAATATAGCAGGGTGGGGTGATTAAAACTGAAGAGGTCTGAGTCTGCTTGCCTGCAGGAAGGAGGTTTTCAAATCAAAGATGGGAAAATCGGCCTTCCCCATGGCCCACTGCCCCCACGGTGTCTCCCGAAAGGCTTGGCTGATGGCCTCTCCTTGGTTCTGAAATTGGGGGGGCGGGGGTGTCAGGCCCTCATGTGATTTTGCTGGGACAAACCAAGAAGTGAGGAGCCAGCACGGGCTTGGGGACCATGTGGCGAGGTGTGCTTCCTATGGGGTAGGGAGACGAGCACAGGAAAGGGGAAAAGGAGGGGGTCGCCTGCTCACCCTCAGGCGACCCTCAGGCCACAGAATACAGAGGGGTCTACTCACCGACAACCAGGGGGTCATCTAGCCAACGCTTGGGGAACAGAGAGTCCCTGTTCGGGTGCTAGATGAGAGACCATAGAAAGATGGAGGAATGAAGACAGTTCGATGTATAGAGGCAGAGTGCAGAATTAGACAGTGGGAGTTCATGGCACTGCCCACTTGAGAGGTAGTGTGCCATTGCCTTGGACACTCAAATGGGAGTTTTGCTTGTTTAGGGGCAAGGAACCCAAATGAACGCTTTACTGACATTAAAAAGAGAAACAGAATTATTCCATTAATTGTATCTTTTGGACCAGTTAGAAGTCATTTTCTGGAATTTCATATTCACATAATCTTCAAAGCATATTGACTAAGGGTTAACATTCTCTGCTTGTTGCCTTGCTTGGAGGTTTATTGTCAATGGATTGACTTCAGGTATTTATATTTTATGTGGCTGGTACTCACTGATATAAATTTCCTTATGGACACCTTTGTAAACCAGTGGCTAAGTAATACACCCTGGAGGTGGAGCCCCTCAGTTTCCTGATTATATTTATTGTTGTGTCTGTGAATTGCAAATATTCAGTTATGCTGACAGGTATATTTGTACTTCAGGAGATTAATTAATATGGAAGAAATTTTTGTTTGAAATTTTAAAAGGAAGATTGATAAACTTCTTTCTGTTTGTTTTTAGTTCTAAAGAGTGAACATAGGGCCTTCTGCTTGTTACTACTACACTCTGCTTCTGAACTATATCCTTGGTATAACAGTACATAATTTAGTTAGTTATTCAACTTTTTCACTACTTAAAATTTTTTTATTTTATCCATATGAATTTATTGTCTGCATGTATGTAAATGCACCCCTGTCATGCAATGCTCATAGAGGACAGAAGAAAGCAAAGGATCCCCTGGAACTGGAGTTACAGACTTTGTTAGCCACCATGTGGGTGCTGGGATTTGAATGTGGGTCTTCTGCAAGAACAGCCAGTGCTCTTTAATCGCTGAACCATCTATCCAGCCTCAATTTTCTCCTTTTATTCTGTAAACTTCACAATAATAGTATCTAGACTCTAGAAAAGTCAAACCATTTTGTCATGAGTGATAATTTACTGTGGTCCATGAATCCCAACATATCAATTTCTAGAAATGGTTCTATCTTTCCTGTTTAACATTGCATGTAGGTCATCAGAGATTTTTCTAGTCTGAAAATTGCTTGTAGTTTACTGGGAGGAACTGATGATATGTGATTACATAGAATTCTGTAAATTTAAATGTGGACAAATAATCTTAGCTATAACTTCTATGATCATAAGGTGAAAGCACTGTTTTGGAAGAATTTAGACCCAGTTTTCCAATATCCTCATCTTCCTTAAGAGCTTTTAATACATAATACACAACACATTTTTTGACATTATATATTAGTTTTAAAATAACTATTTTAAAAGCTAAGCTTAGCAAATAGTAAAACAATGAAAGTTTGTAGACAAGGACAAGATGAACAGCCAGACTACCCTTTGCTATAGTTTCTAACTTTGATTTATAAAAAGAACTTCATTTTTCCCCTAAAAATTAAATGGGCATACCAACTTGCAAAATATGAATACTCTTACGAAACTGAGATAATAATGTCGATTATTATCAAAGATTGTTTCCAAATTTTTACTAATATTGGAGACTTCTGGAGAATGTTTAGTACATAGTTTGATTTATATTTGATTTGTGAATACATTTGTATTGTAAATTTTAGCTTGAGATTAATCAAAGGGTATGTATATTAATTCAAAAAGCATATGTGAAACTATTCTGATGACCATATTGTGTGAGAAATCTCATTTTTTTCATACTATCATAACAATAGATATTTTAAAATGAAAAAAAAGTGTCATTTTTGATGCCTTCTTTTGATTTCCTTGTCTTAAGTTACAGAGATTTTCTTCTTGTCAGGCCTGTTTTGTTTCATCTTTTTTTAAATGAATAAACTGTTCATTTTCTTGTCCATTTTTCTATTGTGCTGTCCATGTTTAGTTTCATTTTACTGGTTGCACGAGCTGTTTGCCAATGAAGAAAATTAGTTGCTTTTCATTTGTATGGCAATTAAAAAACTAGCATTTGGGTTATGGCTTAAAAACTTTGTTTACTGATTTTAAAAATCAATTTAATTGAAGTATAGTTTACATAACTGACGGGGCTTGCATTGCTGAGCAATGCTTTGACATTTGTGTACACCTGTGAGATGCTGTCTCAGCTAACACACCAAATGCTCTGGCTTCCCAGATGATTTCTTCATATCTTTTATAAATACTTCCTTCACTGATGTCCCTATAACTGAGATGCTTCTAGTTATTACAAACATGTTTTTAAATTTAAAATGTATTTTATTATTTTTGAGATTATGTGTATGAGTGTATTGCCCACATGTGTGTAAGTGCACCTGTGTTGTGCAATAACCATGGAGGTCAGAAAATGGTGTCAAGTCCTCTGGAACTGGAGTGTTTGCTGGTTGTTAGCTGCCATATCAATGCTGGGAACCAAATCTGGGTCCTCTACTAGAGCAGCCAGTGCTCTTAACCACTGAGCCATCTTTCCAGCCCCAAACATGCTTTTTCTAGAGGTTGTGTGAAGTATGTGTGGAAGCATGAGTATACACTTTCTTGTGACTAGGGTTTGATTGGCATCATTAACACTCATTGAGTATTGCATGCATAGGGATTTAGCTCCTTTATTGCTGAGTTTTACTCATTTATATAGTTATACACATTTAACTAATATAACACTAGTTGTTTTAGTTTGGGGGGCTTCCGAAATTAACTGTCACGGTTAATTTAAAACAACAGATATTATTTTCTTAATGGTTTCGGAGACCTGAAGTCTGAATGTTTCTCTGGAGGATCTAGGTGAAGACCCTTTCCTCTTCTGTGGTTACCTGCAGAACTTGGCATTCTTTGGCTTGCAGCTTGGATGACTCCAGGCTCTGCCTCAGTCTTCAAATGACATTATTCTTTCTATCTGTACTCTCATGTCCTCTTCCTCCTCCTCTCCTCTCCCCTCCCCTCCCCTCCCCTCCCCTCCCCTCCCCTCCCCTCCTCTCCTCATCTTCTCGAGGTATGATATAGAGAAAACCAGTCATATTGGACTAAATTCAACCCACAACAGTTTTCTTTGAAGCCCTTAAAAATTCACGTCCTTCCTACACTCAAAATACATTCGTCCCATCCCAACGTTCTAAATGCCCTGTTTCAGCACCAACTTTAAGTTCAAAATCTTATTCAAATATAATCTCAAGAAACCTCAAATCTTATTGATATATTATTTAAGTATAACTGAGACTGTTTATGATTCATCTTTGGCCAAAATTCCCATGTGTGCATTTGCAAAACTAGAAAACAAATATCTAGTTCCAAAATGCAAAATATAGGCATAGAATAGACATTTCCATTTTAAAAGGAAGTAATTGGCACTGATTCTACCTTCTTTGGCTCTTAGAGTCAGCTTCCTTTTTGGCCCATCTCTCTTTTTTTCATCTAATGAAATAAAATTTGCAAAAACTTTGTTGTTTTTTTGTGGATGTGAACAGTAACCACAACAGACACAAGGTTTCTCTGTAGCTCTTTGCTGGATAGTCTCAGCTCTGTTGTTGATTTCTGTTGAAATGGCTGACTGGATCACATACATAATCATGTTAGCATGAGATTGTCTTGACTTTCACTTTGTTTCACAGGTACAATATCTGGAAAGGTTGAGAATTTCTAAATATCAGCTGCTGGTTTTCTTCTTATTTAATGACTTATTCACCACTCTATTTTCTCTTAAGTTTTACTGCAAAGAACAAGGAGAATCCAAGCCACACCTCAAAAAATTACTTGAAAATATCTTTAGCTAAGTTCCCAAATTCATAATTGATTTCTACTTTTCACCACTGAACAGCAGAACACAACTTAGGTACATTCTCGACCAGTGTAGACCAAAATTAGTTCATCCCAGCTACCATCTGAAACCTCTCTGAAACACTTTAAAATTCATGTTTAGAGCAGCGACTTTTTAAAAAGACAACCAACGCTCCTTTCAGCATGTTCCTTGAAAAATTTTCAGCCTCTACAATTACCCCAAATCCATGATTTCATTTTCCCTTATGGATAAAAAATTCCGTTGTGTATATGCACCTTTATTTATTTCCTTTATTTATTCACTTGAGTGACTTCTAGGCTGCTTCCAGTTCTTGGCTGTTGTGAGCAGTGGAAGAATAAACATGGATGTGCTTAGACCTCTGTGGTGTGTTGATTTATTGCCCTTTGGGTAGATGCCCAAGAGTGGTATAGCTGTGTCATATGGTAGATGTAGGTTTTGGTTTTTGAAGATCTTCCACTCTGACTTTCATAGTGGCTACAGAAGATTATGTTCCCATCAGTGGTGTCTAAAGTCCCATTTCCCCTGCATCCTCATTGGCTTTCCTTTTCTAGATGCCAGCTATTCAGTCTGAATGAGATGGACTCTCTTTACCTCTCCTGTATCTGTAATCTACTGCCCCCTCAATGAATCTTCCTCTCTAGCTTCTTTCTAGGTTCCTGCCTTCCACTTACACTCCAAGTTAAACATACAAAACAAAAGATTTGAAGCTAGGATCCACATATTAGAGAGAAGTTGTGGCTTTTTCCTTCCTGGGTCAGAGTTGCATCACTGGAATAAAGCCAACTTAGTCACGGTGAATTATATTTTTTTGAGGTGGTCTTGAATTCACTTTGGAGTATTTTACTGAGAATTTTTGCATCTATGTTCCCAGGTAGATCAGTCTGTATATTTCTTTTTTGTGGTTTTTTTTAATCTTGTTTTCACATCATGGTAATAGTGGCTTAATAAGAATAGTTTAGATGCCTTCTCACCTTTCCTGCTTTATGGAATAATTTGCATTGTATTGGTGTTTATATCTAGTCCTAGTTTTATCATTTGGGAGACTTTTTATTACTGTTTTAATTTCATTGTTTATAGATCTTTTAAAATTATTTCATCTTGGTTTATTTTTAAAACTAGTATATCAACTGATAATTTCAAGCAATGCATTTTTATCAGATTCAGACTCCTTCCCCGATCTCTTCCCAGATCCCTTTACTTTCAGCCTCCTCTACTTCACGTTCTCTATTTTATTAAAGTTCTATCAAATGCAATTTGCATTCCCCTAATACTTTTGGTTGTGGATCCGTCTTCTGGAGCATGGTCAACCTACCGGGCACCTTACCCTTAAAAGAAAACTGACTCCTTCTAGCAGCGATCAGTTGTCAATAGCTAGGGTTGGGACTTTGAGCCCACTTTCCCGTCCATGCTGAGATTTTGACTGGCTTGGGCTTGCTCAGGTCTCGTGAATGCTGTCAGAACTATTGTGAGTTCTTGTGTGCAACTGTTCTGTTGTGTCTTGAAATCATGGTTTCCTTGTAGTCATCCACAACCTCTGCCCCTTACAATCTTTCTGCCTCCTTCTCTTTGATGTTCCTTGAATCTTTGGGGAAGGGGTATGATATAGAGGTTTCAGTTAGTTCTGAGAATTCCAAAGTCTCGTATTTACTTCATATTGACCAGTTGTGGGTCTTTGTGGTAATCACCATCTCCTGCAAAAGAAGCTTCTCTGGTGAGAGTTCAGAGATGCACTAATCTATGGGTGTAATAATCAGTCATTAGTAGTCAATTTAATATTATGTCCATTTAGCAGGATAATAGTAGTAAGTTCTCCTCTACAGCCTGTCACATGTCTAGCCATAGGTTCTTGGCCTTGATAACAGTATCAGGTGTGGGTTCCACCACTTTGTGGTCGGACCCTAAATCCAATCAGAAAGTAGTTGACTACTTTCCGAATATTCTTGGCACGATTGCACCAGTGGGCATCTTTTTCCAGGTCAGTTGCTATTGGAAGCAGCAGGGTTCACAGCTGGGAAAACCTGATGATTGCATCTCTTCTGGTTGTGTGCTATGAAAGCTAGCCAGTCGACATGAAGCTGTGAAGTCAGTACCAGCTTGAGTTCTCCAGATTCTCTGAGTCACATATGTTGTATACTCAGCTGTAGGGCCTTACCATCAAGTTCTGAGTGAGGGGAGGGTACCAAGAGCAATGATAATAATCAGTACTGTCTGAGTGTCTATGAGACTTCCCTGGTCGGCAAATCCAAAAGAGAGAGCCCATTCCTGACACTGGTCTTTTGATTTACTAGCGTGGGGTATCTGTTAGGGGCATTGTCTCCCTGTTGTAAGGCGGTTGTATTTTGTATTTGTACTCTCTTTTTTTTCCTCTCTCCTTTCTTCCTCTCCCCTCTCCTCTCTCTCACATATATATATATATATATGTGTGTGTGTGTGTGTGTGTGTGTGTGTGTGTGTGTTTAGCAAGCATCTACAGAAGTGAGTTCCTGATGTTTTTTTCCAAAGGCCTTTGGTGTTGGTTGTCCCTCCCCATCTCCCCTTCTCTCCTGCGCCCCCATTCCTCATCCCACTAGACCCTTCCTAGTCCACTCCTCCCCCTTTCACCTTTATAGCTCTGCATTTTACCTTCCCTCCCATGAACTTGCCTGCTTCGTGGTCCCTTTTCTACTTTAATGAGCAGTGTTCATTTCCAGTTGAAACACACAATCTAAAGATTCAAAGCTAGCATCCACATATAAGAAAGAACATTTGACATTTGTCCTTCTGGGTCTGGGTTATCTCACACAGGATGACAGTTTCCAATTCCATCCACTTCTCTGAAAATTTCATTGTTCATTTTTAACAGGTGGTTAATATTCTGTTCTGTAAATATATCATATATTTGAACCAAATGGGCTCTGTATGCTACCACAGAGGTACATGCCCATCCATGTTCATTGCTGCTCTATTTTCATAGCCAGGAAATGGAAACAACCTAGATTCATCAGCTGATGACTAAATAATGAAAACAGTGCACATTTTCACAATGATTTAATTTTGTATGTTATATACATGTAGAAATATTGTCGTATCCATTACCGTCTTGTCTCACCACTCAGGGTCAGCCCAAGTGGACTTTAGGGGGCCAGCCCGAGGGGTTGGGGGTGCGTAGACTCAGAGTCAAGCCGCAGACTCCGGGAGTTGGACGGGAAACAGCCCAAGCGCGTGGCACTGCCAACTCATTTACTGAATAGGTAACAAGCTCTCATAGGCCTGGATAGCCAATGACCTTATGGGGTGGGGTCCCAATACAGCCAATAGTAAGTTTGTCCCCAGGTAGGCAGGTTCTTTCCAGGTGCTGGTCTCACAACTAGTCAGAGCAGAACACCACACCCACAGGAGCTGTTCCTCTATTCCTCCTAGCGGGTGGCCTGGGTAGGCCCACCTTGCATTATGCCCAACATAGAAATTCATTCATTTTTTAAAATTTTCTAATTTATAGGAGTATAGATTTTTAAGGCATATCTTCCTAATTTTCTGAATTTCATTAATATCTTTTAATGTCTCCTTTTTCATCTTTTATTTTATTAATTTGGATATTTCTTCTCTGTCTTTTGGTTAATTGGCTTAGAGTTTTAAATCTTGTTTATCTTTTCAAAGAATTGGTCTTTGCTTCATTAGTTGTGTTGATTTTTTTCTGTTCTCTTTAATTAAATTTTGTCCTGCTTTTGATTGTTGCTTCCTGTGTACTGTTTTGAGGTTTGGATTGTTCTCATTTTTCCAAGGCTTTAAAGCCTATCTTAATTTATTAACTTGAGATCTCTCAAATATTTAGCTGTAGGCAGTTAACACTGTAAGCTTTCCTGTTAGGAGAGCGTTCTTTGTGTCTCAGATTTTGATACGTTGTGTTTCCGTTTTCATTCAGTTCTCGGAATGTTTTTATTTTTCTCCCCTCCAATGATTTCCCTGTGATCACCCACCACCCTGCTCGCACAGTGACTGAAGTGGAGGGTCACCTAAAGTCTGAATCTTGGTTTGTAATCTTTACAATCTGCTTCAGCTTTTAGAATTTTCTCTTGTAAGGGTAAATTTCCAATGATTTAGGAAGCCCAAAAATTTCTAATGAATGGACACTGCATTTTATTATTTTCATTTTTATTTCTGTCTCTGTACTTTTCATCCTTTCCATCTTAGTTGCTGAAAATTCAGTTTCTCTCCCTATTGATTTGGTCTTTGCACATTTAGCAAGTATTGATTCTCTGCTGAACTCTTGCTACATTACTAAGGTAGCAGAAGCTGAGGAGCTTTATTTCATTTATTCCAACAAGCACTAACATACCAAACCTTCTACAGAAAACAGATAGAACTGCCATTTGTGCTTTTGTGCAATTTAACTGTTTCTGCTCTTGTTAAAAATGGGTTGGTTGTCATCTATTAATTTTTAAAAATTATTTTTATTGATTCTTTAAGATTTAATACAAAGTATTTAAATTATATTCAGACCCCCTTTCTCATTTCCATCCCCACCCTAACACTCCAACTTCATGTTATTTATTTATTTAATATTATTTTAAGAGGCTTATCAGGTCTAATTTGTGTTCCCCAAATGCTCTTGAGTTTTGTCCACTCACCTGACATCACACCCTTGCAGGATGCTGACTCTCCCTCCCCTAGCGACTTTCAGTGGCCAATAGATTCTCAGTGAGGGCTGGGGCTTCGTGCCCTCCTTACCTGTGCTTGCAAAGATCTTGTACACACTGTCACGACTACTATGTGTTCATATGTGTAATTGCCTTGTGTCAGGATACACTGTTTTATTGTATTGATCCACTGTGTCTGCTTCGTACTATCTTTCTGCCCCTTGTTTTTTAATATTCCCTGAGCCTGGGGAGGAACGGGTGTGATATAGGTGTCCCATTTAGGGCTGAGACCTTCGTCTCTTATTTTCTGCTAGTTGACCAGTTGTAAAGCTCTGTGCTAAATACAAGAAGTTGCTCTGGTGGGAGTTGGGAGATACATTCATCTATGAGTATAATAATAAGTCACTAGCAGTTGGTTTAATACTATATCCTATCTACCAGAATAACAGTAGTATGCTCTCCCCGACAGTCTGTCACATGTCTAGCCATAAGTTCTTAGCCTTGATCACAGTACCAGAAATGGGTTCCATTTTGTGAAAATGGCCTTAAATCCAACAAGAAAGTGCTTGGCTACTCCCATAACATTCTCACCACAATTCCACCAGTGGGTAAGTCAGACCAGTCATTATTGTAGCTCACAGGGTTTACAGCTGAGTAAGACTGATTGTAGTCTTCCAGTATGTCAAAGCTAGCGAGCTTTTCTACTGTTTCTAAAATTTTGTTTTTACTTAAGAAAAGACTATCTCTACCAAGCCGATTTGGTAGAGACAAGTTTTAGACAAGTAAAATACAAGTTTGTATTTAAAGTAGATTTTTATAAACATACATTCATTTGATACATTATTATGCCATGTAAGTAAAATTTAAATATAGAATTTGACTATTTATTGGGATAATCAAAATACAAAACATACTTTGCTTCAAAACCTGGAGAAAAGAACTCGCAGTATAAGGAGTAGAGTGATACTTAGGTCCCTGTTTGTGAATTTTATTGCTTTGTATTCTTTTTTATGGACTCATAAGCATTTTCCTTAATTTCTCATTGCATAGTGTAGACCAATCTTCTGATGTTTAACCCCAAAGACACAAGCAAAACTAAACTGAAACCTTAGCAAGATATAGCCATCTGAATTATATGCAAAATAAATTATGTATTTTTATTGAATTTCTGTGCATTTCGTACAATACATCTTGGTCATATTTAGACCCCCTCCCCATCTGCACATCCCATACTAGCCCTATGGCATTTCCTGCATTCTGCCATATGTGTTAAGGCCTACTGAGTCAACTTTGCACCCTCAGATGTCCCTCAGTGTGAGTTTATCCCCTGGAGCCTGGCCAATCTATCTAGCATCACATTCTTAAAGAAAACCAGCTCTCTCTCCCACAGCAGTAGCCATCTGCCAGCCATTCCTCAGCTAGAGTCTGACTTCTCCCCACGTCCCTGCTTCTGTGCTGGGTTTCTGTCTGGTTTGAATTTGGACGGGTCTTGTGCATGCTGTCACCATTGCTGTAATATGATCACACGAACGAATTCCCAGAGCCTGGAATACTCTGTTTCCTTGTGTCATCCACCACCCCTGGCTCTAGCAATCTTTCTGCCCCCTCTTTTGCAATGGTTCCTGAGCCCTGGGTGGGTGAGGCTTAATAAAGGAGTCCTGTCGAGGGGCACACACTCTGTGCTCTCTTATTCTCTACTTTTTGGCAGTTGTAGCCTTCTGTGTTAATCACCATCTACTGCATGAGGAAGCTCAGCTGGTGAAAGTTGGGAGATGCATTAATAGCCTTTCTGCTCCTTGTTCCACTATGTTCCCTGAGCCTTAGGGATAGAGGTTACATTGTAGATGTTTCACTTAGGGCTGGGCACGTCACAGACTTATTCTCTATGTTTGACCAGTTGTGGAAGAATCATATATTTTAGAGCACTCCTTTTATTCGTTGCTGGGTAACACAAAATTTGCTTCATATTCATGGAACTCAGCTACTTATCTGTTAATCTGGGACAGTCAAAATGATGGATGAAATCAAGTCAGATGATTTCTCAAATTCTAGCTTATAGAATACAATACATATTCTTATTTTAGAAAATATTTATCTAAGGTTAAAATAGAAAACGCTTAAGTCTGAATGTATGAATGACATGTTAGGGCTCAGGATATTGGAGGTATTGTGTTAAAATACTGAGAGAGTCACAGATGTTATACAGCTACTGTCCAAGTCCAGGCATGACAAACTATGATAGGACAATGGTGTCTAGCTTTATTTTTAAAGACCTTCTTTCAATTACAAATACTTTCAATTACAATGCAGTACTTGGTAATTTTATTGAATATTTTAAAAGCCAGATTTGAAACCCTGTGTTATGACATTTTTCCTGCGGAGTTGAGGAAGAATAATTCTTACCTGTTCTCAACTTGGTCTTTGTCATGGCCTGTCATAATGCTGTGTATTGTTTGTGTTTCTGTAGGTGGGAACTGGAATGTTTCCATAACCACCAGTGACTTGCCAAATGCCGGGACCAGCTCACAGATTTATATTGTATTATATGGAGAGCGTAGAAGTTCCGCTTCTATATATCTTTATGGAGCAGATGGGGCTCGATTTCAGGGTGGCCGTGAAGACATCTTTACTGTAAGTAATAAAGCCAAGTGAAATCTGTTAACGAAGTGACACAGCTTGTTTGTACTTTGGAATGAATGCAGTTTGTCAAATTGGCTCTTTCCATTAAACCCCATGTGTCCTGTGGAAGATCAGCTGAAGCAAATTCATGACTGTCTTTGCTCAAGCAGATTTAATACAGGTAAATCCATCACATGAGAAGAGATAATAACTAGAGACAAACACTAGATGTTCAACCATCATTGTTTTTATATGGGTGACGGTCATCAGCAAAAGTTTATGCCATTCTGGCTCTTAAGATAAGGTTTCAAGTTAAGGTAAAAAACATTAAATAAGGAAGATAAAAATTGTCATTACGTTATTAGTTGTTTATTGTTATTGGCTTTTATCTTTTGCCAAGTTTTTAAACCATGACTAGACATAGTGAGAGAGAATCTAGAGAGAAGCAAGGTAACAGGGATGAGGAGGGACTAACACCATGTTGTTGGGCTACAGTTAGATATATCAGCAATTAAAGCAGAGCAGGAATGCATTAAGCGTTTATTAGTTTATGGGACTCAGTAATTTATGGGTAGATGTGTAGAAGAATTGTCCTGAACCAGGCAGAAAGAAGAAAATCCCAATAAGAATAGGGCATTTTTTAGGTACCTTGAACATTCATAACAGGATACTCACTCAACATGATCCTTAGAGCCTGCTTTACTACCTGTGAACTGCACCTACATATGTTGCAGGAGATGCTAAGCTGTTTGGGATCATCATTTTGTTCAACCGTATAACTATTTGCTTCTAGAACATTTTACTCACACTGTCTTCATCAACTCCTAATAATCTCTACTGTGCTTTCTTTCTATTTTTGATGCTTTTAATTTCTTCTTGTTGCTAAATTGCTATATTTAGACTTTTTAGTACATTGTTAAATAAGTGACAGAATTTGTAGTCCTTGTCCTTTTCTTGTGGGAATGACTTTTTCGGGAATGTATCCTGTTACAAATTGAACTATACCTAACCTTATAATCAAGTTAATCATATGTTTTGATATCATTTGGCACTGTTATTTAATCTACCTTCTAACTATGAAATCAGTTTGTTTAAATTTAACTAGTCTTTATAAAAACAAAGTAAGGGGCTGGAGCGATGGCTCAGCAGTTAAGAACACTGACTGCTCTTGCAGAAGACCCCAGTTCAGCTCCCAGCACCCACATAGTGACTAGAAACCATCCCTAACTTCAGTTCTAGGAGATCTGATCTCCTCTTCAGGCCTCCATGGGTATTGCAGACATATGGTGCATTTACATACGTGCAGGCAAAACACTCAGGCACATTACAAAGTGAACAACTTTACTAGGCTTTGAGCTTCCCATGCAATCAATTTTTACAAGCTAAGCTGAATGCGTAGCTTTAATCTTAAAATATACTCCCTATAACTGTGTAATGACCCTTCCTTTTTCTGACACAGAATAATGTGTGTGTGTCTCAGTATCATCACCGAAAGCAGTGACAACATGGAAACAACAAATTAATGTTGCAAACAACATGTTTGCTCCAACTGACATCCTCTCTTTGTGGCTTTGTATGCGGTTATGTGTTGGTAGGGTCAGAAAAACTAACTCTCTTGTAGAACTCTGGTTAAAGATTCTTCTTTTTTCTTCTTTTTAAAAATTTTATGTGTATGAGTGTATTGCCTGCATGTATGTAAGTGCACCCATGTTGTGTAGTGTCTGTAGAGCTCAGAAGAGGGTGTCGGATACCCTGGCACTGGAGTTACAGATGCCATGTGGGTACTGGGAATTGAAGCTCGGTCTTCTGTAAGAGCAGCCAGTGCTCTTAACTGCTCTCAGTCCAAGGTTAAAGATTCTTAAGACAAAGTTTTCCATTCCTTTTCAAACATCATGTTGGATGTATTGTTTAACAAATACAACAGAGGCTCTTTGTTTGGGGCTGAACAGCTCTGAGAGAGCAGAGCAGCTTAGAAGAGAGAGAGTTCACTCTTGCTTGAATGAATCCAGGAGTCACTCTTTCTTTAATGCGGCAATGCCGCAGTTCTTGATTTAGGAGAAATCTGTCCACCTTTGATCTTTGAGCATTATTTCTATGGTTTCATAGATGCTATTATATCATTCTCTTAAGACTTCTCTTTTAATTCTAGTCCCCCCGCCCCCATTTTTCTATCATGAGAAGTTGTTGAATTTTGTCAGATATGTTTTTTTTTAAGTCAATTGGTTAAATTATATATTTCTATTCTTTATATGATATTTGTTATATTATTCTGTTTACATCATTTCTATATTGAATTCATGTCCATTCCTTGGATGAATCCCAATTGGTTATAGTGCAGAAATCTTTATAATATTTTATTTTTATGACTTTTATTTTATGTGCTATGAGTGTATTGCCTGCATGAATGTAAGGATACCCATGTCATGCAGTGGCCATGGAGGTCAGAAGAGGGTGTTTGATCCCCTGGAACTGGAGTTATGGATGGTTGTTAGCTGCCATGTGGGTGCTTGGAATTGAACCTGAGTCCTTTGTGAGAGCAGCCAGTGCCCTTAACTGCTGATCCATCTCTTTAGCCCCCATAGAGAACTTTTTAATATGCTAGGATTTATCTTCCTAGTATTGATGGAGGTTTTGTGCCTCTGTTTATTGGGAACACTGGCATGTAGCTTTCTCAGGTGTTCCTATCCGAGTTTGGTATCAACATAACGCTGATCTTGTAGAATGGGTTAGGAAATGATTTCACCTCTTTTGGTTTTTGGAAGAGCTTGAGATGAGTTGTTTTTAATTCTTCTTTAAATATTCACCAGGGAAGACTTCTGTTCTAGACTTTTCTTTGTTGAAAGTTTTTAAAAAATTATTACTGATCCAATCTCTTTTTATAATTTTTTTTGTCTTTCGTCTACTGGGTCAGTTTTAGTGGTTCGTGTGTTCCTAGGAATTTTCTAGTTAATCAATGTTATCTAATTTGTTGACATACAATTATATACAATATTTAAAGAAATTTTATTTCAGGAAATTTGTTTAATAATGTCTCCAGTCACACTTCTGATTTTAGTAATTAATTTTAATGTTCTTCCTTCTCCTTTCTTTCCTTTTCTCTCTTTTCTTAGCTTGAATTGCCAAAAGCTTGTAAATTCTGTTAATATTTTTCCTCAAGAATTAACTCTTTTGGTTCCATAGATTCTTTTGCTTTTCCAGTCTGTATTGATCACTTTGATTTTTATCATTTTCTTCCTTCCACTAGCTTAGGTCTCATTTTCTCTGTACTTTCTTTTAAGGTATAAAGTTAGGCTATGCATTTAAGATTTTTCTTACTTTTTAATGTATATATGTATATTATATATATTTAACATATATGTAGTTGCTGTTATAAGTTTTACTGAGTTTTGCTTATATTATTTTCTATATGTTATATTTTTGGATTCAATTATCTCCATGAATTTTCAAGAATATTTTATTTATTATTTTTAATTTTGTGCATGAATGTATTACCTGCATGTGTGTAAGTGCATCCATATCATTCAGTAGCTGCAGAGATCAGAAGAGGACATCAGAGCCCCTGAAACTGGAGTTGTGGATGGTTGACTGCCATGTGGGTACTGAACCTGGATCCTCTGCAAGAGCACTCAGTACTCTTAACCACTGAGCCATCTCTCCAGCCCCTAGTCTGCATGCATTTTGTAGTTATTGTACAATATATTTCACTAACCCATTGCTTAGAAGTACATTGTTTACTTTACATATTTTTTGCTTTTCCGGTTTTCCCTTTAATGTTGCTTTCTAGTTTTAATCCATTGAGTTTGGACATGGTAGTTTGTATTATTTTAGTTTTGTGAAATCTCCACATTTTTTTTCAGGGACTTCCTTTTAAAAATATTTTATTTATTTACTTTTATTTTATTTTAAATTTATGTATATAGATGTATTGCCTGCATGTATGTGAGTGTACCTGTGTCAGGCAATGCACACGGAGGTCAGAAAATGGCATTGGATTCCCTGGAACTGGAGTTACAGAGAGTTGGTACCCATCATGTGGGTGCTGAGAACAGAATCTGGGTCCTCTGCAAGAGCATCCAGTGCTCTTAACCACTGAGCCATCTCTCCACCAGTCCTGCAGGGACTTATTTTACAACCCAGACTTTGAACTTTTTAGCTCAGGCTGGCTTCAAATTTGTAATCCTTCTGCTTCATCTTTCTGAGTGTTAGAATTATAGGTGTGCATCATCATGCACAACCCTAATCTTTAAAAAATTTTAAGAAGTGGTTTTAGTAAGGACATATGCATCCTGAGTAATGTTCTGTGCAAAACTGAAAAGACTGTGCATTTGGTTTGGTTGCTGAATGAAGAGCTGTATAGATATCAGATCAAGTTAGTATGCAGTGTCCAAGACCGACAGGTTCTTGTGTTCTATTTGTTTTAGCTATTATTGAAGCTGGGATTTTAAAGTCTATTGTAGACTACATGTTTCATTATGCAGCTGTATTTAATTTTTATGTACCTCTCAGCGTTGTGAAGCTCTGCATTCAGTCACAGCACTGATTTTTTTTGTGTGGGAGAGTTTCACATGTTCCAGTGCGTGCTCTGTTGTTGATATGCGTGCTTGTCATTCTGATATCTTCTTGATGAACTGACCACTTTATTAATAGGTGATATCCTTGTATGAGCTGTTTTAAGTGAAATTTGTGAAAATACATTAAAAGATCTTTCCATGTCTCCATAGGTGACTGTTAGGGATATTGGAATGCCATTTAAAATTCGTATTGGTCATACCAATTCTGGCTGCTCCCCCTCCTGGCACTGTAAGGAGGTAAGGATGTTGTACTCATTTGGCTTCTGTTGCTGTGATGAAACACTGACCAAAGGCAGCTTGGAGAGGAAAGAGTGTATCTCATCTTTGAGGGAAGTCAAGGCAGAAACCTGGAGGCAGGAACTGAAGTGCAGATAACGGAGACACGCTCACTAGCTTCCTCCTCTGGCCAGGGTGCAACCTGTTTCCTTCTACAACCCAACACCACCTGCACCAGTCATGGGTGGCACCAGGTGCGGTGGGCTGAGCCCTCTTACACACTCACCAATCAAGAAAATGCTCAGGTAGTGTGTGAGGGTCCCAGCATTTAAATTAACACTGGGGACGCCAAGGTGGGCAGATCTCTAAGTTTAAAGCCTGCCTGGTCTACCTAGCAAGTTCCAGGACAGCCAGGACTGCATAGTGAGATCCTGTCTCAAATAAACAACCCTCCCAAACCAAAACTCAAACAAACAAACAAAATAGAAAATGCCTCACACACATGCCCACAGGCCTGTCTGATAGAAGAAATTTCCCCAACTGAGGTTCCTTCTTGAGTTGTGTTAATTTGATGACTGAAGCTATCTAGCACAGATGTATCAACCTATTCAAATATTTAAAAATTATTTTATTTATTATTTTTATGTATATGAGTGTGTTCTCTGCATGTATGTAAGTGCATTAGAAGAGGGTGTTGGATGCCCTGGAACTAGATCTACACAGATGGTTGTTAGCTGCCACGTGGGTGCTGAGAATTGAACCTGGATCCTCTTGCAAGAGTAGCTAGTGCTCTTAATGGCTGAGCCATCTCTCTAGCCCCAACACATTCCAGTTTTTAACAGAATTTTCTGCAAATTTCCTTCCAGGAACCTTCTTTTACTGAGGCATTTCCGAACTGTGATGGAGTGATGAAGTCATACTTGAAACTTTTTAGTCAGCAAATTTTTTATGATAACCGTATCATATGCTTTAATTAATTAATCCCTAATTCATTGAGAGGAAAAATTTCAACTAGGAACTTTTATTGTTTTTCTACAAGGGAAAGAGCATGTTTAGGACCTTAGATTGGCTCACAGAGTTTCTTGGTGTACTTATATCACTGACGAGATGACTTTTTCTTTAGCGTTAGCTTGGAAGAAGTTACAGATGCATTGCTGCATCTATTAGACTTAGAAGCCAGCTGTGGAATTTAGGGCACTTGTGCTAAGCAAGATAATGCCTCTAGAGTATTTTTTTTAAGAGGAAAAATGTGTCAATGTTCTACATTGCTTGGAATGAAAAATTCTGCTAATTTGCTTGATTGTGAGTAAATGTGATCTGTCACTAGAACTCTTACTGCATTGAGAGCTGTCTTATGAGTGGTGTGTTTACCTCTTCCACTAAAAACTCAGCCATCCCAGCTAAAGGTCTCACGAGGCAATGGTCATCTAATCAAGTTCCTGTTATTTTTGCCAAATTTGCTCTTCTACAGTTTTATCATGTGAAAGAAAATTACTCCAAAATTCACGGAAGATGAATAATTACTTATAGCAGATTTTTTTACTGTATTAGTAGGAATAAGTAATTGTTAATAATGGAGTCATAAAGATTCCTGAAGCAGAATGAAAAAGTGAAACTTGCTTTGCGAAGACAGAGAATATAGTGGTTGTATTTTAAAGCGATTCTCTGGCTTCTGTATGAAATGATATTCTCTTTCAATGCCATATATACCTTTCAAAGGAAGATATTCAAGCTGATATTTAAGTGAACACATAATATTTTCTTTTCATTTTTGTTGCTCAATGAATTAATTTATAAAAATTATCATTAATGATCTTGCCATCTCATTCGATTAATAATCAATAAGCAACATTATATTCATTATAAAGTCGAGATTTGGGGATAGTTGTTAGTGAATTGCAAAGATTCCATGACTACAAAGGTATAATATGAAAATCAGGCTGAAATTTCCTATTGTCTTTCTCTCTGTGGATAAAACTCTGTCATGGAAAGGCAACCTGTTTGCGTGAATACCAGTGAATACTCAGGGCTTTATACATGCTCGGTCTACACGGCCACTGAGCTGCCTCCTGACCCTGGACACGTTCTTCACTCCGAACCTTGTTCTGAATAGACAAAAACCTTGACTAGCTTACTGTTTTAGCCAAATAGATGCTAGATAATGGGCTGGTAATTTTAAATTCAATTCTCTACAGTTTGTAAGTTTGAAACTTGAAGTTTGAAGTAGATCAGCCTGCATTATAGCGTGGGAGGATTTGAATAGAAAACTGGTTCTACACATAACAGCAACAAGGAAGCCTTTCCATAAAATAGTCACACTGATTTTAAGGACTCAATTCTAATTCTTTTAAGTTTAGATAGGGAAGACTGAAAAAAAATTATGATATTTATTTTTCCTTTCTCAAAAGATTAGTTTGAGGATTTAATGAAAATAAACAAATCAAATAGTTATGACTTCAGCAGCATTGTAAGCCAGTGTACAGTTTCTTTAGCTCTCAGCGAGACTTTTAAAATGGATACTGCACACTTGATGTGCACTTAGAAATGTGAATTCGTACACCTGTCTGAGATCACGAACATTAATAGGCTTGGGTACTGAAAATCTGTCTTTTGACAATATAATTTCTTAAACATAACCATGTTGAAACTTTGCTGAATAAATAACACTGCACTGAAGATTTTAAAAGAGTAACAGTCGGCATTCTCTCATATGTTAAGACCTGTTGAGTCAAGTTTGTGTACTCAGATGTACCTCAGTGTGAGTTCATCCACTGGAGTCTCTTCAGCCTGTCTAGCGTCATTCCCTTAAAGATAAACTCTCACTCACCCAGCAGCCTTGGCTAAGGTTGGGGCTCCTGCCCATTTCCCCGGCTCTATGCTGATTTTTGTCTGACTGAGTTTGCCTGGGTCTAGTGCATGCTGTCACCACTGTTGTAAGTTCAAATGAGAAAGTTCCCAGGAGCCTGTAAGACTGTTTCCTTATGGTCATGCACCGTCCCTGCTCTTAGTCTTTCTGCTCCCTCTTCTGCAAAGATCCCAGAGCCCTTGATGGCAGAGGTGTAATACAGGAGACCTATCCAGGGGCATGCACTCTGCAGTCTCTTATTCTCTGCACTTTGACACTTGTGACTTTTTGGGTTAATCGCCATCTGTTGCATGAGGAAGCTTTGCTGGTGAGAGTTGAGAGACACACTAGAATTATCTTTACCCCTTGTTCTGCTGTGTTCCATGAGCCTTAGATGTAGATGTGCAGTGAATATGTGTGTGACTTAGGGCTCTCAGAAACTCTTATTCTCTCTGTTTGACCAGTTGTGGAACTCTGCAATAGTCTCTATCTGTTTCAATTTTCTTTCAAGTCATGTTGTTACTGTTACAGATAGAATTGCAAAATATGAATTCCGGAGAAAAGTTTTATATTCCTGTGCAACGATGGCTGGCAAGGGATCAAGAGGATGGGGAAATCTGCCGAGAACTTCCTCTTTTAAATAAAGGACAACGGGTCCTTCCAGGTAAGGAAGTTACTATGTCAGACACCACAATAAGAACAGCTAGCCCAAATACTGAAGGACAAAGAACGCCATACACGCATGCCAAATAAATAAACGAATGATTGACGATTGCTAATGTTTTAGATCAATGTTTACCTCTGCTGCTATGGGAGCTTCATCTAAATGTTTTCAGTTGTTTTACACACCAGTATTTCGTTAATACATTCTTCTTGAAGTTAGCATCACTGGAAGGCCAATTGAAATGACACTTAATGAAAATAGGAGGAATCAATAGAGAGCATTAGCCAGCATTCTTTAGAGGAGCAGAGCTGATTGAATGAATTTATATTAACATGGGGATTTATTAGGTTGGCCTGCCCAGGACAGCCTGGGCAGCCCAACAATGGCTGTCATCACACAAGAGCAACAGACAGTGAGGCAGCTGCTCAATCTACAAGGTGGGATGCCCCAGCAGTGTCCTCCTGGCTCTGAAGGCCAGGAGGATTTCCAGAGAGCCACTTGCTTTCAGCCCATGCTGGAAACCCGAGGAAACTGGGTTCACTCACCAGTGAAGCAATGTAGCAGCAGCAGCAGCAACAGCAGCAGGAGATGAACTCACCAGTGGATGAGCAAACTCGCCAGTGAGATGCAAAGGCAAACAGACACAGCAGCCCCCCCCGCCTTGACCTCCTTGTATCTGGCTTCTACCAGAAGGTAGAGTGGGTCTTCTTTGCACTAAATCTGGTCAAGAAAACTCGTTTCAGGTGTGACCAGAAGTTTATTTCTTTTTTGATTCCAGATATAGTCAAGTTGACAACCAAGATTAACCATCACAACAGGTGGTGAGAAAACCGGGTGTTAAATGAAGCGCAGGCTAAGCTGCATATAGCAGGTGTCCCGTTATTGTTGAACCTTTTTTTGTAAAAAACATTTTTATTCATCCCTTGAGAATTTCATGTGATGTATTTTGATCATACTGAAGCCCCATCCCCATCTCCCTCCTATCCACAGCTCAACTTCATGTCTTACTGTTTTTCTTTTTCATAAAGGCCTATAGAGTTTAATTTGTGTTCCTCAAATGTTCTTGGGTATGTGTGCATCCCTTGGAGCCTGGTCAGTCTAGTAGGTGCTACGCAGTATGTTCATCTAGTTGTTTCAGAGTCTTACATCAAATACGTTGATTCATTTGAATCGATTTTTTGATACATGATGATAGAGAGGAGTCCAGTCTTATTCTCTGTGTGTACATCCAGCCTCCTGATCACCAGCTGTTGAACAGGCTCTCCTTCCTCCAACATATATTTTTGGAACCTTTGTCATAAATCAGATGGCCATAGGTTTACTCCTGCGTTCTCTCTTCTAGTCCATCTGTCTGTCCATCTGTTTCGTGCCTGTAGCTGCTGTTTTTCTTACTTCCTTTATAAAGTATGCCTTTTTTTGAGTTAGGTTTCCTGTTATGTAGCATAATTTTTAATCGGAATTGTTAGTTTCGCTCTCTCTCTTTTTGCTCAGAGTTGCTTTGGCTATATATTTTTTTAAATTTCCACACAAATTTTAGGATTGTCTTTGTATTGCTTTGAAGAATGTTTCTGTGTTACTTTTCCTATGGAAATGTGAAAAAAACTATTCACTCCAGATACAGTACCAGCTACAGACAAAAGAAATAATTCCACTCAAATATAACTTGGTGAGAAGAATTTATTGGTGCTACTTTTAGGAACATGGGTGATTCGGAGGCAGTAGCATCACAGGAAAGACCACTGAATCAATGGAGTTACTGAAGGAAACTTCACCAAAGAATCTTCCCACTGCAGCAATTGTTTATTGTTTTTCAAAAATATTTTTATTGAAATTTTTGGCATTTCATATAATAGATCTTAATCACATTACATCTTCCATTCATGCTCCCCTACAACTCCCCCTCCCAACTAGATTTCATGCATTATGTCATATATGTTAGGTCTTAGCTGGTCAAGCATTTGTACACAGATGTCCCTTGGTGCAAGTTCATCCACTGGAGTCTAGCCAGCCTATCCAGAGTGCACTCTCTTAAAGAAGATCAACTCTCCCTCATTCTGCAGTAGTCAGTTGCCAATAGTTCCTTGGCTAGAGTTGGGATCTGCTGCCCATTTCCCCAGTTCTATGCGGGGTTCTTGTCTGATTGAGTCAACCTGGGCCTTGTGCATGCTGTCACCATTTATTGCAAGTTCATATGAGCGAATGAGTTTCTGGAAGCCAGAAAGCCTCTGTTTCCTTACGTTCATGTACCAAGCCTGTTCTTACAGTCTTTCTGCCCTGAGCTATGTGCGGGTGAAGTTTAATATCGGAATCCTATTCTCATATTTCATGAACTTTCGGAGTCTTATGAGTTCTCTCTTCCTTCTAGGAAGGAGTGTTTTAATTTGGAGGAAAGAACCACACAAGACCATCTCTTCCTCTGGCTCTTAAATTCTTTTATCTTTTCTTCAGCAATGTTCCCTGAGAGCTGGAGGGGATGATGTAAATATCTGATTATTCTGATCACTGGACTACTATGTCACACCAACAATCACTTATTTTCAACAATTGGGATTCAGCATCTAGATGAATACTTTAATAAAGTTAAAAAGGTCTAATATAGCATGAAAAGATTTCCTCTCTTGTATCAGTTATTCCATCAAAAGGTCAATGTTGGGCACAGCAGCATATACGGACACTACTCCGCCTAGCTCTCAATAATACACAGTCATTCACTTTAAGCCATCTAGCCTTCTCTCCCTGGACCATTGCTGTGGGACTGCAGCACATCTCCTGAACTCTGGTGGGCTTGGTGGGCCATATACTGCTTGAAGTGGGTAAGAGGCCAACATGGAATGGGACTGAGCTCTTGCCTGATGCATCTGACACTTGAGCTGGCTCCTAGGTTATTGTAGGCTCTGAGATTGCACCATGGTGCTTGCCTCTTCTATGGCCAAACCTGGTTACTGAAAGGATCCTAGACTAGGAAAACTGTCTCTCTCCTATGTATACTCACTGGCAGGGAAGAAATGAGCGCAGCATACTCTGGAGGGAACAGTCACTCACCTCTGACACTTAGTCTTTTCCTCACTTGTACTTTTCTGTTTTCCACCCCTTTCATCCTTTGGTGAACTGTTGGTCAGGCCTTAAAGCCTTCCAAAGACTCATTGATATCATTTTGGCTTTCCATCAAATTTCCCCCTAGGAACTCTGATTTGACAAAATTTGTCACATTCCAGGGACATGGACAGACTTTGCCTTCCCCTTTCCATCCCCTGAGTGCTTTAGCAGCTTAGGAACCCAATTTACCTGCACACCTAAGTAATTTAAACGTGTTAGAGCCGCTCATTCCTCATAAATCATGTCTCACTATGGCACTCAGCAAAGCCGTTAAAATCCAAGTTAAGAGAACCGGACATCAACTACTGCCTCTCTCGAGTCCAGTTTCCTTGGTGATCCCTGTCCTTCTGACATCTTCCAGTGCCTGGTTTTAGCACAGGAATCTGTGATTGTTAATCTTGATTGTCTCCTTGTCAGGTTATGGAATCACCTAGGAGACAACCCTCTGGCAATGTCTATGAGAATACTTCAGAGGGATTTAACAGCAGTAGGAAGACTGACTCTGAATGGGTTCCTGGACTTAATAAAAAGGAGAAAGTGGGAGGAACATCAGCATTTATCTCTCTACGACATTGGACAATGTCACACTCCTGCCGCCATGCCCTGCTAGCCATGATGGACTGTACTGTTAAACCATGATGAAAAGTCAATCCTTCCTTCCTTAAGTCGCTTTTTTGAGCTATGTTATCATAAACAATAAAAGTAACTAATACAGAATATCCATCCCAAGGAATGGGGCTCTTTCTGTAAGAAATGGAACTAGATTACATCAAAAAATGTGGAAGAGTTTAGAGCTGAGCTAGAAAATCCCTAGACTTCTATGAGGAGTTTAGAGGCCATTCCTGTGTGGGTTTGGGAAACCAGAATTTTAAGAGGACTGTGGAAAGTGGAGGTCCAGACCATGAAGTTTCAGAGGGGATCAAGAGCTCTATCACAGCTGGAGACATAGCTCAGTGGTTAAGAGTACTGGCTCTCCTTGTGGACGACCCAGGTTTGAATTCCAGCACCCACAAGGCAGTTAACAATTGCTTGTAACTCCGGTTCCAGGGGACCTGATTCCCTCTTCTGGCCTCCATGGGTATTGCACAACAGAGGTGCATTTACATACATACAGGTGTAACACTCATACACATTAAATAAATAAGTAAATAAATAAAGCAAAAACTAGAGCTCTATCTGCTTAGAGGTCATTCAGGTTTTATTCTAGAAAAGAATCGGGCTTCATTCTGTTTGTATCCTAAGAACCTAAGAAGACAAAATTCAGAAGCAATGTACTCATTTAAATGTTTGGTGGAAGAAATCTTAAGACAGGATAACATTTAGGCTGTTACATGATTATTGCTCACTGCTCCTATCCTGGTCTGTAGTGAAAAAGCAACAAGTGCAGAAAACAAAATGCCCTTTAGCAGGGAAAGGAAAGAGCTTAATGTCACAGACAGGGTGGATGATGAAAAGACCTGTAAAGAGACTAACACTGTCACAGGGAAGCTGCAGCTCTACACAGGGACAATAGGCAAGGTGCACTGAGAGCAAGGCCTGATCCACTGAAAGCTCCAACTTGTCTGATTTAATGGAAGAGGACTTTAACTGAGAATTCCACCACACAGTACCCCTGTTCCAAAATAGCAGGAAGTCCCTGAGAGTGATTCTAAGCCTATGTAACTGAAATTCTTCCTCTTCTCAGCTTAGCTCTGAAATCCCTTTCTACTTTGTTTTTAATTATTTTAGATACTTCATAGTATTTAGCCATTTTGTGATTGGATTATTCCATTTAATATATGGAAAATGCCAGAGTTTCCTCCAAAACATGAAATAGTATTACCATAAGATACTGCAGTTCCATACAAAATACAAAGCAAAATCTCAGAGGTATGTAAACGTGATCACATTTTCATTACAACATTATTCACAATAGCTTATGCGTTCAAGCAACTCAAATGTTCACTTGCAAAGAACAGAAAAAATTGTGATGTGCACCCATGTTGTGTGACAATATTCCTGTGAAAACGTTTCCTCTACTCATCCCAGATGGGGAACCAATGGCAGACCAAAGTAAGGATACCACTGAAGGCCAACCCAGTGAACCAATGAGGGGTTACCTACAAGGGCAGAAATGTTTCAGACAGTTCAAAGCCCACCCCAGTATGCGTGACAGTTCACAAAAGAAGGAAACCTAGAGTGCACTGCACAGCCTGCAGGGCTGATCAGGTTAAAGAGTGCTCTTTTCAGGTAGGCCCGTTGATCGGAGCCTCTTCCAGGTGGGCTTGTCTTCTTTTCCTGGCAGCTCAGCTTATGTATGCCTGGGGAGGGAGGGACCACGTGACTCTGGTCAGTTTCAGGGACTTCCTGGAACAATTGAGTTGTTTATTTCCTTTTAGAACATCCTGTTCGCCTCCTTTTAGGACATCTTGTTGGTTGGCTTCTCTTTAAATATCCCATTTTTAACCTTTTTAAAAACATCCTGTATCTTAAGGAGCTTCCTTCCAACGGAATGTGTTACCTCAGAGGAAATCAGTACCCACCACTACACAACAATGCATTATGCGGTATTAAAAAGAAGGAAATCTTGAGACTGGAGAGATGGCTCAGTGGTTAAGAGCACTGACTGCTCTCGCAGAGGAGCAGAAGATGAGGGTTTGATTCCCAGTAACCCATGGTGGCTAATAACCATCTGTAATTTCAGTTCCAGGAGATTCAGCACCTTCTGACTTTTGTAGGCATTTCCCAACATGGGGTGCACTTACACACATGCAGGCAATATACTCATACACATAAAAATAAAAAATATACTCACATAAAACAAAAAATGATAAATAAAATACATGTTTTAAAAAGACAGGAGTCTTGTTACCTGCTCTACCATGAATGAGCACTTGATGTGCTCCTTGTTGGATCTTGGGGTCATATGGTTATAAAAGTCCATCTTTTGAGGAACCTCTGTTTTCCATAGTAATTGCAGCATTTTCTGTTCCTATCAATAGTCCTTAAGTGGTTTCTTTCCACATTGTTTTCTTTTCATATTGGTGATCCTAACGATTACCTAGTGTTTTTATTTTGTGATCTTTATTTGCGTCTTTCCAATGGCAACACTGAGTGTTCATGTACTTGATGATCATTTCTGTATTTTCATTGGGATTGCCCACTGTTTGTAATGATGCGGAGGCCACTTTGGCTTTTTTTCTCCTCTCCTCTTTATGGTAAAATTTTGATCAAAAGAGGCATACTCCATAAATATATGCTAATTTTCCTTGCTTTTTTTTGTCAATTAAAAAATTGTGTGTTGTTGTTGAGTTTCAGAGGTTCTGTTTCTAGGAGAGTAATTCCTTAGTCAATATATCATTTGGAATTTTTCCTGCAGTTTCATGGGTGACTTATCCACACTGCTGATTATTAGAATGCTTTAAATTTCACTGGTGTGTGCTTCTCTGTTTTAGCTTTTGGTGTCTATGATTTTGGTACTGTTAGGTCCATGATTTGAGAATGATCGAGAAAGACTACAAATACAAATTTTTGAAAAGCCAAATTTATTTAAGAGTAATTATTCCAGCCAGCTGGGGCTACAGCTGTGTCCAGTATGGAGGACAGCAGCCCAGAGCAGGGGGCACAGCTATTTTTATAGGACAAAACCGCAGACTGCATGACAATTATTATGGTTGGCTGGGGCATTTTTAAGACTTGCTGGGGCTTTTTATTGGTTACATTTTATTCAGTAAGTCATAAGTCCGTTGTTCTCCACTCAGAGATTTCTAAATGTGGTTACATAGGTTGACTTCCGGAAACTCGAAACCCAGAGGCGGGGAAATGGAAACGTAAGGCCCAGCATAAAACGAGGGTGAAGTGTAAAATGGCGTTTGCATGGCTTTAACCATTTTTCTCAGGTATCATGCTTGAGAAAGATTGTGAAATTTGATATTCTAATCTTTTCTTTATATTTTATTGCAATTTTATGGTTTTAGGTGTGTGTTTAGGTCATTAACGTATTTTGAGTTAATCTCTGTATCTAGTATAAGGGATCAGATACTTTCTTTAGCATGTGGATATTTGATTTCCATCATCTTTATTGGAAATACTGTCATTCTTTATTGTGTTGTCTTGTCAGGCTTGTTGAAATTACTTGCCCTTATATTTGTTTATTTCTGAACTATTTTCTGTTTTCTTTTCTATTCTTTCATACTGTGGTATATTGCTGCTTCTTTGTAGTATGTTTTAAAATCAAGAAGTATGAAATATGATGAATGTTGCTCTTTTCTGGCTAATTTAGACTATTCATGAAGCACCTGTACATTGCACATTTTTTTAAAGATTTTTATCTCAGTAAAAAAGTGATGCTCAGTTTTTATACAGATTACATTGAGAATTTAGATTGCCTTGGGTAACGTAGATACTTGAACTACAAATTCTTCCACGTGGTACCTTTCTATTTGTTCTTCTGTTCTTTCCTCTGTTTCAAAAACGTTTGGGAGTGTGCAGTGGGCAAGCTTTCCCTTGCTTTGGTTGGGTTTAGTTCTAATTATTTCATTCTTTTTGTAGCACTTATAAATATACTTATTTCTTTCATTTCCTTTTGAGTTTGCTCATTGTTAGTGCTTAGAACTGCAACTATTTCAAATGCAGTTTACTGTTTTAACAGATTTTACTATGTATGTGACTTTTGGAGTTTGTACATGTAAGCTTATCTCACCTGAAGACCTAGATAGTTTTGCATCTTCCTTCTGACTTGGTACTTTCTATTGAGTCCCGTACTTGTTGTTTAGTCATCACTTCCACACTGTATGAAATGGATAAATTTGTCTTGTTTCTGATCTTAGAGGAAAAACTTTCCATCTTTCATCACTGAATACTATTTCAACTGTGTGATTTTCTGTATTTAAAAATTTTAAACATAAAAGGGTATTTTTAAAAGCTTTTTTATTTTTTGTAAATTTTTCATTGAATTTTGTGTATTTCATACAGAACATTTTAATCATCTTTATATACCCTTCCCATCCTCCCGTAGCTACCCCCGCTGGAATTCATGCATTCTGTCATTTGTGTTAAGGCCTTTTGTATCAAGTTAGTGTTGCCAAATGTCTCTCAGTGCAAGTTTATCCACTGAAGTCTAGTTAACCTATCGAGAGTCCTTCCCTTTAAGACAGCTGTTCCTCACCCTATGGTAATCAGCTGCCTATAGTTGTTCACCTACGATTGGGGCCTAGAACCCATCTCCACAGTTCTGTGCTGGACTTTTGTGTGCTTGAGTTTGCATGGGTCTTGTGCATGCTGACACCTTTGCTGTAGGTTCATATGAGCAAGGTCCCAGAACTTTCTACATTAATGAGTTAACTATGCAATGCTTCTCTTTAATTCTATTAAGTAGTTCATTGTATCACTGTTAAAGCACTCTTGCATATCCAGGTATAAGCCTAATTTATTTGTAGTAAATGTGTTAGGCTTGGTTGGGGGGGTGCCTAGAACTCGGCATATAAAATGTAACAAATATTCCTGCTGGCTTTCAGCAAGGTTCTTCTTGCCTTTGCATCCCTTTGCTGACCTGGATGCAAACACATTTGTGACTGGCTTCTGAGGTTCTCATAAAGTGGACTGTACTGGACTTTGCTAAGATGCCATCATGGGGCCGGTGGTTGGGTAGATCAGCGGCTTCCTTTTGTGTTATCTTGCTGTGTCCCATGGAAGTTTTTAAAACATGAATTAACTACCTTTGTTTTAGTTCCTTCAAACTGATCCCAGAGCCAATATGTCAATTAATCAGAAGACTCTAGTTCATTTTCTTGTGTATTTGTCTTCTATATTCTTCTACAGAAAATAAAAATTCCTCTAACTAGAATAATAAGAAGGTGGGAGGCCACCATTATATGGAGCCCTCTTCTCCATTCCCTTCTCCTGGTGTTAGTGATATTAGAAACTGGGATTTTTTTAAAAAAAGAAAAATAAAGTCTGGAATAGATAATATAAGCATATCTTATTTTGCTGTACTTTTGGTTTATGACAACCCTGTTACAAAAGTCTATAGGTGCCATTTTTTCAAGCGTATGCTCACTTTCCATGTTTCTCTGTGTCATATTTTGTTTATGTTCTCATATTCTAGATGTTTTCATGATTATTTAATTTGTTATGGTAATCTGTGATCAGATCTTTAATAAACTATTAAGATTGTCTCAGGACAGCACAAACTATGTCAGTGTTCAGCAAAATTAATGGACAAATTGTGGTGTGTGTGTGTTTGTGGCCGGGTTGACTGCTTTGCTGACAAGCCATCCCTACTTCTCCCTTTCTTAGGCTTTTCTGTTGTCTGAGATATAATAATATTGTAATCAGGCCAACTGATAATGCTATAATGATCTCTAAGTGGTTGAATGAAAGGATAAGTTGTCCCATTTGAAAAAAAAACAGCTAGAAACGAGGAAGGTTAGGGAGGAAGATGTGAAAAAGCCAAGAGAGGTTGAAAGTGTGGCTTCTTGCAGTGGATGAAAAGGTTCGTGAAGGAAATTAAGTGTTGCTCTAGTGAGCACAGTGATCAATGATAGGAAGAAAATAACTTTCATGCTGTGGTAGAGGAAAGTTTGGGTGGTCTGCAAAGAAAATTGAACCAGCCACAGTATTTTCTCAAGCTGTAGCTTAGTCCTGATGACCTAACAATTGTGAATTCTATGAAGACTGAGAGAGTTGGAAGTTCCAGAAGTAAAGCTTGAAGCTAACAGAAGCTGTTTCATTGGGTTTAATCAAAGACACGTTTTCCCTAACATAAAGGAGAATCTGGCTAGCACAAGTTATAAAACCTTCAGTCATGTCATTGATGAAGCTTTAACAGAGGATTCTAGATGTAGATGAATCACCTTGTATTGGAAGAAGATGCTATGTGTGTCTTCCATACCTAGGGAAAAGTCTTTGCCTATCTTCAAAACTTTAAAGAACAGACTGCTTCTCTTGCTGGGGCATAATGATCATTTGCAATTCTGAAAATCTCAGAGCTCATAAGAATGATATCAAATCGATCTGCCTGTGTTCTTCAAATGGAACAACATAACATAGATGACCGCACATCTGTTTACAACACGAATGACTAAATATTTTAAGCTCACTATTGAGACTTGATGTTCAGGAAAATAAGATGTTTTTCAGAATATTACTGCCCACCCAGTAGCTAATACACCCAGTTAGCTAATAGCTCTGATGGAGATTTACAGTAAAATTGATGTTTTTATGGCAGCTACATACAACATACATACAACATCTTTTCTGGAGTCTATGGATCAAGGAGTTATTTCAAGTCAAAGCGTTTAAGAAACACATTTCTTGAGGCTCTGACTGCAATAGATCATGATTCCTCTGATTTTGGCAAAGTAAATTTAAAACCCCTGCAAAGGATTCTGTATTTTATAGGCCATTGTGAATATTCATGGTTAACAGGAGGAGATAAAATATTAGCATTAGCAGGGATTTGGAGAAAGTTGATTTTCTCATGGATGACTTTAAAAAATATTTTATTTATTGTTTTTATTTTTATGTGTATGAGTATATTGCCTGCATCTATGTAAGTGTGCAGTGCCCACGGAGGTCAGAGAGGGTGTTGGATCCCTTGGAACTGTAGTTATGGATGGTTGTTAGTCATCATGTGAGTGCTGGGAACTGAACCTGGGTCCTCTGCAAGAGCAGGCAGTTCTCTTAACCACTGAGCCATCTCTCTATCCCCTCATGGATGACCTTGATGGAGGGAAAATTATTGCAGATGTGGTGGGATAGTAAGGAAATTAGAATTAGAAGTGGAGTTTGGGCATGTGACTGGATTGCTACAATCTCATGATTAAACCATAAAGAATGAGCAGTTACCTATGAGTGAGCAAAGAAAATGGTTTCATGGGACAGACTGATTCTTGGTGGAGACTGATAATTGTTAAAATGACAGCAATGGATTTAGAATATGACATTAGCATAGTTGATAAATAAATGTCAGGTTCTGAGATAATTGCCTACAATTTCAAAAGAATGTCTATTGTGGGAAAATTCTGTCAAACAGTATAGGGTACTACAGAAAAAGCTACAGCGGAAGAATCTGTCAATGTGGCAAAGTCTTCGTTGTCGTTTTATTTTAAGAATTGTCACAGGAACCCTGCCCCGATCAGACGGCAGTCAAAGCAAGATGATCCATTAGCAAAATATTTGTCTGATTGATATCTCAAATTATTTTTAGCATTTTTAATCATTGAAGTATTTTTAAATGAAGACATGTACGTTTTTATACAAGAGTGTCATTGGACAGTAAGTATAATGTAATGTAGTGTGTAACTGTTTTGGAGATGGGGCCTTGGTATGTTGCCCAGGCTAGACTTGAATACCACCTTAGGATTCAGTTCTTTCTGCCTCAGCCTCCTGAGTATCACGAATTACAGGCTTGTAACACGACTTCCAGACTTGAGTTAACGTAACTTTTATATGTGTTGGAGACATAAAAATGTGACTTGAATGTGGTGGTTTGAAATCAAACTACTAATATCTCTGAGGTATGACTTTAATGTAGAAAAGTTATTCATCTCCAGAGGAGATTGCAAATATAACTGCAATGCTCTACAATTCCTTACTTATAAGCCCTGTTTCTGTATGAGTCATGTATGTAGAAATATCACTGATGTGGAAATATAAAGGATGGAATTGATGTGAAAAGGCTGTGTTGAAGATTGCACAGAATTCTGAACTCAAACTTTTCTTTCCTTCTCCAATGTCACACCGGGGATATTTGCTGTTCTGCTATTCCAAAGGTCTAGGAGGCTCTGTTCATTTTTCAAAGCATTTGCTGCTAAAATTCTTTCTGGGGGGTATGTAAAAAATATCCACCTCCTCCTCCTTTGGTCCCAACAACCCAGAGAGATATGATTCCACCAAAATGCACTCTGGAAAAAAATCAATCAGTTTGTTGGGCTTACGAATACAGCAATGGGTAAGATTTACTGACAGGATGATGGATGCTCCCACCAAGACTGTGCAAACGGATGGGAGAGCCTTCCTTGTCTTCCCCAGCCTATATACCCAAGCCCTCCACCAGGCCATGAGAAATGGGCTGGGAGGTGTGGACTCCCCACCTCTCCTTCCTTGCCCTCTTTCCTTGCTGGCGTGTGTGTGTGTGTGTGTGTGTGTGTGTGTGTGTGGCATGAACAGTCAACAGGCCCAGTCATGATGATCTTAGGCTTGCAGGCTCAGCTGACTCAGGAAGATGGCGGCTGTTCCGGGAAAAGAAAAGGTTAAAAAGGCATTGAGATAAGAACAACACTAAGTGGATTCAACAGTTACATAAATATGTAACAGTAATAAAGAATAGGTCATGATTTTGAGAGGAGGGTGGGGAGGCAATGGAGGAGTTGGAAAGGGGAAGGGTGGAAATAAAATAGATACAGTACTTATATATGAGATTCTAAAAGAATTAAATTAAAAGAAACCAAAGGCTTTGAGATTTGTTAGCCACAGTCTTCCGCAGCCTAGCATCCCCGAGTGGAAGGGAAGATTCCAGATGCAGACTCTAGGGTTCTATTGCGGGGCACTGGGGTCCCAGAGAAGGGGAAGAGGGATGATGTCTTTATTCGCTCTTCATTAGGAGTTCAAGTTCTTGTTCTCTGAGTTTAAAGAGCTTCTTCCCAGCACTCTGTCTGAGCTCTAGTGATTACTTTCAGGCTCTTGTGCACAGAGTCCAGGAGGGGGGATTGTGGAGAAAAAGAAATGTTAACTGATGCTGGGTACCATCTGGTGTTTGGTTTTCTTCCTCAGCCTGCTGCTCACTGCAGTATCTGCATGCAGCTATTTCATACATTCTCAAGAAGTTGTCCTGAGTGGGGGTGACTAGGTGGTTGGCACATGCTACTACATCAGAGCTAGAACTAGAGTTCTTAGTTAAGATCTAGGAACTTGTTTCCTTTATATGAGTAATTCATGGCACCCGAAACCTGTTTCCTTTTGTTGGCAGTGACGATATACGAACTGCACGTGGCAACAGGTGAGCTCTGGAATGCCGGAACAGTAGCAAATGTCTACATTTCTATTTATGGAGAGAAAGGAGACACAGGATCCAGGCAACTGCTTAGATCAAAGAACTCTTTCAAGTTTTTACGTGGACAAGTAAGTAAACAAAACTTATTTTGTTTGGTTTTTAAAAGATTATTAAGTGTGGCTAAAAGAAATCACACTCCTGCAGTTTCCCACACAAGCCACACTGTGCTTTGAAATGTGCAGTTCTGTCATGTTAGACATGCAGATGACATCCCACTTAGATTGTTTGACCTAAAAAGTTCCAAGAATATTACGAGAAGAGTGTGAAAGTCAAACACATTGAATAGAAATCAGTCTCTGAAATTTTAACTTCCATCTTTTCCTGAGCTAGTGATGTACAGTGGGACCCCTGAGAGATGCTGAGGGACAGGAGCAAGCTGCCATGCACTTATTGGAGTAACCTAAGAGGGTTTCCAGTGCACCACACTCCTGAACTCTGACATTCAGTAGGTTAGGTGTATTAAATGCTCTTTTAGCTTATGGTGGATTTATTGGTATGTCACTCCATCAGAAGTCAGGAAGCATTCAAATCACACTGTGATACAGCATATTCTCTAGAACGTTCTCATATTCTAACACTGTAAATCTATAGTCACTTCACCCCATCATAAATCAGGACGCATTCAAATCACACTGTGACACAGCATATTCTCTAGAACATTCTCATGTTCTAACACTGTAAATCTATAGTCATTTCATAACCGCCCCTCCAATTTACTCTTCTGGCTCTTCTATTGATATAAATCAATTACTTTAACTACCTCAAATAAGTGGGGAGTCATACCATAATTGTCTTTTTGTGACTGGCTTTTTTTTCCCACTTAGTATGTGTTTAAGGCTCATCTATGTTGTATGTGCATGTGATAGGATTTTCTTCCTTTAAAATATTGATTAATATTCAATTGCTTCTATATCGTACTGCCTGTATTTGTCGATCCATCTGTTAATAGTCATGTGAGTTGCCTCCACCTGTTGACTAATACATGGGATTGCAAATATGTCTGTAAGAAAATTTTAATTATTTTTAATAGTGGGACTTCTGGGTTATATGGTACTTTATTTTTAGTCTTCAGAGAAATTTCCATATTGTTTTCTACGATGCATATAATATTTCACAGTCTTATCAATAGTGCACAATGCTTAAAGATTCCTTGTTATTTTAGTTTTTAGTAACAATCATCTTTGTAGGTGTGAGTGATGGATCTTTGTAGTTTTTATTTGCTTTTCTCTAATAATTAGAGATGTTCAGAATTTCTCATACCCTTGTTGGGCTTTGCATATAGGGAATGTTAATTAATGTCCTTTGTCCATTTTAAAGTTGGGTCATTTAGGGGTTTTATTCTTGTTGTTAATCTCAAACTTGACTAGATTTAGAATCAACATAGAAATACACCTCTGGATGTGTCTGTAGATGTGTTTCCTGAAAGATTTAAATGAACAGGGGAGACCCACTCTGAACGTGGGTAGTCATATCCTATGGGCCGGGGGTCCAGTTCTGAATAAAAGGAGAAGTGGGCCTAGGACCAGCATTCATCTCTCCCTGCTTCCTTCCTGTGGAGGCAGTGTGGCACACTGCCTCCGCCTTGCACGGCCTGCCTTCTCCACAGTGATGGATGGAATCTCCTAGATCTGTAAGTTGCCTGCCAGCTGTTCAGAGGGATCTCTGCAGCTGTGGCAGCGGGTCCAACTTCTGTGTCCAGGCTTTTGACAGTTATCCTCAGCGTCAGGGGATCCTCAAGCTCAGGGGAGACATGGCTCTTGGGAAGCCTCCAGACAAGACAGAGTTTTAGACACGTCCTGTCTTTTTGTTTCTTTCTGAGGGATGACTTCAGGTTTGAGAGTTCTCCTCCTTGTGGCAGCACCAAACTCCGTGAATTGAAGAACGCAGACTAGTTGCTTCTTCATTGTGCATTGGAGTCATAGGGTTCTCAAGCACCCTCTGAAGTTCTCAGGGTTTTCTGGCCTTTGTATTACTGTTAACTTGTTTCCATGGGAGACCTCAGTACTAGAGATTATTAGTCTTCCATTTATACCTCCCTCTATTTGTTAATTTTTATACTTATCCTTGAACTGTAAATGTAATTATATAGTTTCCTCTGTTGGATTTGGAGACTGAATACAGTGCATTATTTTACTTCACTGCTAATAAATAGTAAGTACGTGACACTTAATAGGGCCGTCTTCTCTCTCTCCCTCCCTCCCTCCCTCCCTCCCTCCCTCCCTCCCTTCATTCTTTCTGTTCATAATATCCAGTTTTCTTTGATGACTCAGATAGTCCTTGGTGAGTATGTTCAGACCATTTTCATAGTCTATTTCCTCTTTTCTTTAAAGTTCTCTACTATAATTATTATAAATATGATTTGTAAGTTTCCTTGATAAGTTCTGTTATTATACCAAAATTTCTCCTTTTCAAACAGATCTGTTTGGTGGATAAACGGTTGCAATATTACCCATTAAGTTATATCAGCAATAGGCATTATTTTTGTTAATAAGTGCTAATTATTATGCTAAAGTTATTTATATTTTTATATAATAATCCTCTTATACAGAGGCAGAGTAGTTTAAAAAACAGTTCAAGTTCATGTCAGAGAATCTGGACCTGCACCTTACTTCTCTTATCTGTAGTTAAAATGTTTTCATAATGAACAATAAAAAAAAATTAACTGATTTTTGAGAATTTCATACAATATATTTGATCCTATTTAGATCCCTTCCCATATCTGCAAACCGATTTTTTAACCTCCACATTTCTGTGTTCTAATATAGTAAGGCCTATATTGTCAAGTTTGTGTCCCCAAATGCTCCTTGATGTGGGTTCATCCACTGGAGTCTGGTCAACCTTCTAAGAGTCTCACCCTTAAACAAGACTGACCCCCCCACCGCCCCAGCAGCCATCAGTTACTCAGGTAGGGCTGGAGTTTCTTACTCGCTTCTCTATGTCTGTGCTGAACCACAGCTAGCCAGTGTGCAGAGAATAAGAGGCTAACAGGTTCCTTATCCCAGAGTAGGACATCTATATCAAACTTCTGCCTCCCAAGGCTCAGGGGTCATTGTGGAAGAGGGGTTAGAAAGACTGTAAGAACCAGAGGAGCTGGGTGACCACATGGAAAGTTTTCCGGACAGCTGGTCAGTTACTCGGATGAACTCACAGCAATGGTAACAGCAGGTACAATATGGTTTGAGACAGGGATCTCTCCCTAGCTGGCCTGGAACTCACTATATAGACCAGGCTGGTTTTGATCTCACAGAGTTCTGCTTGTTTTTACCTCCTGAGTGCTGGGATTAAAGGTGTTTTTGAGGATAAAATAAAATGTATGTGAAAACATTTTGAATTCATAAGACAAGAGACAAATGCAAAGATTATTTATTGTATTGATAATTTTGGATGCATCATATATTTTTATTAGTACATCAAAACCTACAGGATCAGCACAGATTTTTGTTTTGTTTAGAAACAGGGTCTCAGGAAGTGGCCCAGAATGACCCCTAGCGTATGATGCTCCTGCTTTATGCTCCACAGTGCTAAGATTACAGGGATTCTCTCATTTCCAGCTTTTATATAGTTTTTTAATTTTTGAGACAGGGTCTCCCTGTAGTCCCAGCTGGCCTGAAACTCACTGTGTGCATCTGGCTGTCCTTGAACTCACAGAGTTCAGACATCCCCTTGCCTCTGCCTCCTGAGTGCTGAGATTAAAGGCATGCACCACCATGCCTGGCTTTTTTTTTTTTTAATGAAAGGCATTTTTGCTTTTTTGTATATTAGGAGTAATGAACCATTGGACTATGTCTTCTTTTGATTTGTCAGCAAATTTAAGCTTCAGATAAATTTCTAATATTTTTACATCAGTGTCTTAATATTACTTATAAGTATTATATTTGTAAATGGTTTATAAAATTCTAACTTTCAATAAAGGAAGAAAAAGCACATTTGCAAACTTTTTGCTGTTGTAGTTCTATTAATTCATGTTATTTTGTACTTTTTTAAATTAAAATATTTTATTAATTATTATTTTATGTGTATGAGTGTATTGCATGCATGTGTATAAGTGCACCTCTATCATACAATGCCCATGGAGGTCAGAAGAAGGCTTCAGATCCTCTGGAACTGCAGTTATAGGTGGTTGTTAGCTCCCATTTGCATGCTGGGAGTCCAAACTTGGGTCTCTGGAAAATCAGCCAGTGCTCTTAACCCTGAGCCTTCTCTCCAGTCCCTGATCTTATTTTCTTAACATATATTTCTATATTTGTTTAATGAAGCTACTTTAACAAACAGTTTTGCCACATCATAATTTATATTTTTGGTACAAATCATAGTTGTAGTCTTCATCTAACTCTATTTTATGGTTGGTTATAGACTGATACATTCTTCCTAGAAGCTGTAAACCTTGGAGCTTTGAGCAAAATTGTGATTGGCCATGATGGACTTGGCCCAGGTAAGGTTTTATAGAGCATTAATGAAGGTATGATTCCACTCCATATACAGGAAACTGCACAAATCTAGTAAGTTGTATGCAAAACTTATAAGAATGGTGGTTATTAAGGAAGTAAGAAAATAAGGATGGAAGGAAAGAAGGAAGGGCCTATTAAGTATTATTGAAATAAAAATATTGTCCCAGGTTACCTTTTAAATGGATGTTTTTTCTTCGAAATGATATAAACAGACTAGGTGGATGCCATATGATGAGCCTGGGATTCTAGAAAGAATCATCTAAAAAGGGATACTTAGGCTGTATTTGCTGTGCCACATGCCAGTGATGGAGCAGTCACAGTTTCTCCTAGTGAGATGTTTCCTGAAATGATGCCCAGTGTCCCACAGTGAGTGCTGAGATACCTGTCAGTCTACTCAACAGTGAGTGCTGAGACACCTGTTTTAACATGAGGCCATGGCTATGTTTCCTTGTCATATGTTCATGCTTCTTCCAAGTTTTCCATTAACTCTGTTAGAAGATTCAAATCTTTCTAATGAATATATTTTCTGTTACTATATAAACAACCATATATAAATAACCATTGTCAAATACCACTTGACAAAAGATAGTACTAAACGACACATACTAAAAAACAAGACAGTAAAAGACAAAATCCGAAATTTGCTTATTAAGGCATGCCAACTGTAATTTCTGTTAGTAGCAAAGAAATGTGTAGTGTCACATTATTTGAAACACACATTCATTTTCTTTTGGTAGCCCAATGAAATTCTAATACTAATGATATTTTGATAAATAACATCGCAACCCAGTTGATGAAATATCAAGAAGAAATTAAAAGAATATAGAGAAAGATTTTTTAATGTGTTTCAAATTTTGGAAGATTAAGCAGGTATTTAACTATATCCCTCAAGTGTTTCAGCTGTTAGAAAGAGCACTTGAAAACTTTGTGAACCATTTTTTAAATGGATCACCCCATGCTGTTTGAGATTTCATTTTTTAAAACTATGAATTAAATACATTTCATTTTTTATATAGTTAAAATAAAATAACTCAATAATTTACCACCAAAGGCTGCATTCTCTAATCATAATTTAGTAAAACCAGAATTGTGACTTGAGAGATGATGGTTAAGAGCACTGGCTCTTACAGAGGACCTCGGTTCAGTTCCTAGCACCCACGTGGTGGTTAACAACCATCTGTAACTCCAGTGCCATAGGATCTGATACCCTCTTCTGGCTTCTAGGGGCTTTGCACAACATGGGTGTACTTACAGACATGTTTGCAAAGCACTCATACAAATAAAATAATAAATAAATAAAAAACCCCAAACTTAATAAAAGATAAAAGTTTTTTTTAAAAAATGTAGCTGCTTGTGTATTTTCAGTTTTCAACACTGAGGCAAAATGAGGATCAGAGCTGTATTCAGTCTAACACAGCATCACAGCGGTATTGCACTGTGGTGATTTATAAAGATCACAACTCTACTTCTTATTCTTCTGCAAGCTGGAAAATCCAGGATAAGAGGGCAAGCATTGGGGGCAGCTTAGAGGTCCAGTGCTTGCTAATGTGAGCAAGGCGTGGGCACAATCCTACCATTGAAGGAAGAAAACAAAAGCATTTTGTGTCTGGTGAAAGTCTCTCACTTCACCCTCACAAGATGGGCTCCCCTGGAGCTCTTTCATAGATATGTTCCCTGGTCAGGAGGGCAGCCCCTTACAGTATAGTCATTTCCTAATGGCTTCAACGCTTACTGCTGTTCGTTCTAGTCCTGGGGTTTTTTGCATACATGATAAATTTATTATATATATATATAATAGATACATTTATATGAATATATATTTTATATATACTTATTTATATACATAGCTTATACTAACTTGTAAACTTACAAAATTGGTGTTTTAAGACCAATTCCTCCTTACCTTTAAGCTTTATGACTTAAACATCCCAGTAGCTTTTCAGAACTGCCTGAGAATTTTAGTAGTATTTTGATTTTCTTAAAGGAGAGTATTTTTTTGTGGCATCTAAGAAGAAAATTAAATAAAACATTTTGGGGACTGACATTCAGGCAGAGGGGAATAGCCTGTGAATTATGAATATGAATCTTCTGGGGCAGTGGATTTTGAAGTGTGGTTCTGTGACCATTATTATTCAGCATTATTGGAGAACTTGCTGAAAATTCAGTTCTTGGGATCTTATCTTGGGTGGCCAACCATCCTAGTTTGCCTGAATCTATTAGGGTTTATATTGCTGAAAATTCCATTCTCAGGAAACTCTTTGCTGTGCAACCTAGGATGATGCTTGGTCATGGTAGGCTACTTAACCCTGCTGTCCTACTGATTGAGAAAGTGAATATGGGACAGCAGCTTGTGTTTTCATAATCCCTGCTGGTGGTTCAGATGCGCTTTGAAGGTTGATTTCCAATGATCTAGGAAACTGTGGCTTTCAACAATGAAAATCTGACAAGGTACAGAGCTGGCAAGAAGACAGAGAGCACGCAAGGGAGCCATTGACCACGTCACTAAGTTTTGTTCTAAAGCTGATCAGCATTAATTCATCAACATAAAAATTTTTTCAATTGGGGGAGGGTATATTTTGAGCTGGATCTTTGCATAGATGACTATTACTGTTAATTAAAACATTCAATTTTTCAACAAATTGTATTTTGTTGTTGTATTTTGTATGAAAAGTAATGTAAATTTAAACATTTAAAAATGAGTCTTGATGTACTAACTTTTACTTGTCTGATGCTTAGACAGGATTTCTGAATAACTGTTCATCTTGTTGTAACTAAAATTGTTTATTTTGTCTTTACAGACTTAGTTAATATTAGGAGGACATTAGTAATTTTCTAGAAATAGAAAATATTATTAATTCATGAAATATACATATATATGTACTTTTGGAGATGTTAGCTGTAGGGATATGAATATAATTTCTGAAATCAGGAGTATAATTATGCTTCTTTTATTTATTTGGTAAATCATATAGAAATATTTATAATAAAGCAAAAAAAATTTAAAATAATGCTGTGGTTTGGTTATATGTATAAGAAATATATATATATTTCATATCATTCTTTTGTGTTATAACTGGTCTTTTTTTAAAGTAGTGAAACTTTGTTGCACCAAGCACATGTGGAAGTGAGACCTATTTCTCAAAACTTGACATAATCCCCAGACTATGTATATATCCATAATACATTTTTTTCTTTCTTTAATTTGTCCTTAGGAAATGGCTGGTTTCTTGATGATGTTGTGGTCAGGGATCCCACAACAAATCATGAGTATGCATTCTTCTGTCACAGGTGGGTTTTATATTGAGCAAGTTCATTTTATGATAGTCAATTCCATGTTTATATATTTATAGATACATATAGATAGCTTATTCAATTATTTTTAGTATTGAGACTTTGTTATATAACTTTTATGAATAGTAATCTTTTTAAATTAAAAACATTTTATGGAGTTTTTGTGCACTTCATATAATAGATCTTAATCAAATTTAGGACCTCTCCATCCATCTCCACCCCCCACATACATCTTCACCAGATTTCATGCATTCTGTCATATATGTGAGGTCATATCTGGTCATATCCCTTGGTGCAAGTTCATCCACTGGAATCTAGTCAGACTATCTGGAGTCACTCCCTTAAAGAAGATCTACTCTCCTTCACTGAGCTGTAATCTGTTACCAATACTTCCTTGCCTAGGGTTGAGGCCTGTTGCCCATTCCCTTGCTCTATGCTGAGTTTTGTCTATTCTGCAGGAACATAAGGAAACAAAGGCGTTCAGACTACTGGGAGCTTGTTTATATGAATTTGCAACAACGGTGACTGCATATGCAAACCCATGCTGACTCAATTAGAGTCAATTACATTAACTTACTTTCATGTTTGTATAAATTTGACACTTTCATGCATGTGTATAATACATTCTGGTCTTGTTCATCTACTACTCTTTCTTTCTTTTTATTTATTTATTTTTTGAGATAGAGTATCCCTGTAGCTCCAACTGACCTGGAACTCTGGAACTCTTCTATGTAGAGTAAGCTAGCCTTAGCTTCACAGAGATTCACCTTCCTCTGCTTCTGCCTCACCGGAATTAAAGGCATGCTCTGCTCCCGGCTTATCCTACCCTCTCTTAACTTCCTGTCACCCTACTCCCAAAAAGTCTGCACCCCAGTTTCTTGTCTTCTGTTTTTGCCTTGTGACCCCCTAGATTTAAACAGGTTGCTCAAATGAGCATGACTGTGAAGCTAACCTCTGGAATGAGGCTTAACTTACCAGTGGCTACAAATGACTTTCTTACCCAGCAACACTGTTGTTAGTGCCTCTGGGACCATCTGTGACTGACTGTTCAAAGGCTTGGTCTTGTTTGTGCAGGCCATATGCCAGCCACTGCAACTGTTATGAGTTCATGAGTGCCATGCCATATCATGCCCATAACACAGTACTCCAGGACCCTCCTCGCTATTATCTGGATCTAACATTCTTTCCACCTATTCTTCCAGAATATTCTCTGAGCCGTGGAGGAGGTGATATGCCTGTTTCATTTACAGCTGAGTTCTTACTAGTCTCTTGCTCTCAGTGCCTTGACTAGCTACACATCTCTGCAAAGAGAAACTTCTTTGCTCCAGTCTGAGTTCATCACTTTTAGGGGTTGCTTCTTCTATGGAGACACATTATCAGTTACTTTTATTGACATTCCTGATGGAAGAAATTGAACATTTGCTGATCTTAAAACATGATTTTTCTCTATGTATTATTGGTTAGAGAGTAAGAGTTTATGACTTGAAAATATAGTCCCTTTGATTAAGTCTCAACTTCAAACATAATAAATAACACTTTTTAAATGCTAACACCATCTCTGGCCCATTGCTAATGGGCCTAGACTTTTAAGTAACTTTGACAGATTTATTCTTTCTTTCAACCCTTTCTGCCTCTTTCCCTATGGAGCCAATAGCATCTACCTGTGAAATAACTCCCTAGAACTTGAGTTGTAGCTGGCTAAAGAGCAGAATCAAGTTATCAGTTCAACGGATGTGAAATTTGTGGCACTGGCAGTTAGCAGGAGAACGATTTCCCACCCGTGGATTGGGGAAAACATTGATCTTCAACCTCCAACCTCCTCGTGCTCTTACAGCCGTTGAGAGATTTTCTTTCCCACTCTCTACTACGCTGCCTTCGTTAACCTGTGCCGTGCCTTTGTCCATTACTGCTGTCCAGGTAAATAATCGTCAATAGTTTGAGTAAATAGACAACTTGAAAATGACTGACCTACTGTTCTTTCCACAGGTGGCTGGATCAAGGAGAAGATGATGGCAGAATTGTTCGAGAAATGTATGCTAGGGAAAACACCATCTTCTCTGCCCGTGAGTGTAATGTATACAAATTCTTGGAACGTTATGTTTTATTACAACAAAAGAGAGCATGGCACTTCTGATATTAATGAACTTCTTTATCTTCTCAGGGAAGAAGCTTGAACTTAAGAGAAAAGAAATAGTAAGATGTTGTTTTGAGTTTTCTGTGGTTTCATACTAATAATTTCAAATAGTTATTTAATAGGCAAAACAAAACAATATGTTATGTTTGGTAAGAGATATTTGTAAGCAGGGTCTTCTCTTTGGGTTTCTTCATGTGGTCTTTGTTTTGTTTATCATTTTAGTGGACTGCTGAGAGATGGAAGTTTATGAAAGGAAATACTCTTCAGTTCTATAACAAGCTTACTGGAGGGTTTGTCCGTCTGCATCCAGATGGCACAGTTGATGCTGTTGGAGAGAAGACAGACAACTATGGTAAAGCTAGGACACAGTATATGGTGCTGGACAGATCTGAAGGAAGGCAGGCAAACAGCTATGCACAGATTAATTTGTATTTTTGCATCTTCTCTTTTATTCTGATGATGTTACAGCAGTATTAGGTCATTTAAATAATTCACTATATGTGTTAATTCAAATTAGCTGACATGCTTTAATTGTAAGCAACTTATGTATTTATACACTATGAAAAAATTTATATTTGGTATTACTTAACTGAAAAATAAAATATACACAATTAAATTATGTAAATTGCAGCATGATGGCTCTTGATTGATATGACCATTTAAGAAGTTAAGTCATTTCTCCTAAATATTGAATACCTATTTTTCAAAATACCATATGAAATAATTTGAGAGCTACAGAAATAACTAAGCTATTATCTGTAATTCCAGAGATTCATAATTTAATGAAAAGACAAACATATGCAGTGATTCTAACAGCATTTTTATAGACTATAAATGTGTCATAACAATGTCTTAATAAAGGTCCAAAGGAGAAACTAGAAGAAATAAATTAGATTTGGTGTCTAATATCAGCTTATTGGGAACCATAAGAATTATCAAAGAAGGAATAAACTGGTTACCGTAGGTCTTTGACTATAAACTCCAACCTCTTAACTCTTTTCAAAATTTGATTCCTCTCTATTTAAATAAAGTTTACCATTCTATCTATGAATTTAACTTTGCCACACTGTTTTAGAAGCTCTGCTGTTCAAATAGCTTCTAGGATTTGCTGCAGATACCAAGTTACAGCTTATCTTCAAAATATAACCTCCTCTACCTCACATTAGCTATCCTGGGGAGTGACTTGATTTTTTCCCTTATAAAAATGGGTGGTCATCTACAAACATTTCTCACTAGTGAGCGCAGCAGAGAGTTTACTCTCCTGGGCTGGTTTCCCGAACCGTAGCCGTAGAGTGTCACGGCAAAACTTGATGGATTCCGCACGTGCAGTTGGTGACACTAGAGGAGAAAAGTCTCTCGATTAGGAAACTCAGATAGTTCACAGGGCTGCCTGTCTTCTTCCTTAGAGAGAGGAGAGACAGTGGGGGCTTTAGAAGAAGGAGGAGGAGATGGCAGGGGGGTGTGGAGAGAAGAGAGGGGAAGAGAAGGGAAGGAGGAGGGGAGGAGAAAGAGGAGGAGGGAGAACACGAGTCTGTATCTGTGTAATGGGATGTGAGTGAGTCTCTTCCATCCAGATGGGAGACAGAATGATACTTACCTAATACTCTGGCGACATCTCAGGAGTTTGAAATGTCTTCTTTGATGCTTATAATGTCTCCTTAGAAAAATATTATTTGTCTTCCCTCAGAGACACTGGACTATTCAGAACGTAAAGAATCCCAGGACTGGAGAGAATTTTCTTCTATCACCTTTCCCCAGCCCAAGTTATAAGTATATTGTATATTAGGAGGTGGAGTCACCCTTGCTGGGTGGGTCGGTGCCTCCCACATGCTCTAAATAACAGTGCAGCTGAAGAACACCCTTTTAAGTTCTAAGATCAGTATCTTCTTCTTTAACTTCTCAGCTAATCTTGAAAACCAGGCCTCATACCTCAAGGAAGCTTTGTTCCACGGAAGGAACTGAGGGTCTGACAGCCCCAGTGAGCTCCTGCCCTGTAGTCAGTGCTGAGTCTCCGAAGACCTGGTTGGCTGGTAGATGATGAAAACAGAGGAACTTCTTACTCTTTAGTGTTTCTGGAATCTTAATATGCGAGTTCTGCAATGTATAAAGCACAATAGAAGCGGTGACTGTACAGGAGAACTAAGTTTCCTTAGTGTAACTGACATTTTTTGTAGCAAGAGGTCTTTTATGTCATAATTACTTGTGGCATTCTTTCAGATGTTATACTTATCACCCGTAAATTCTAATGGACGAGTTTTCTCTTCCCTGGAAGACGTGATGCTGAATGTTGATCTACTGACATCTTTCAGGGAATTATTTTAAGACCAGATCTCAGAAATATAGAGACTTGTAATTTCTATTTCAGAAAACAATGTTATTTTGTCACCACAAGCCACTTGTGAATGTAGCTATTTTCATTCTCATCAAGTAAGAAATCTTATTTTTCTGGCTGGGTCTAAAAACTGGGTCTAAGAGCTTGAGAAGTTCTTTAACATGCAGCTGCAGATAGCTTAATTTTATGATCTTGAACTTTAGGCTACTAAAAACAAAGCTTCAACAATAGTGACAATGGCAGTAACAAATGTTCTTGCCTCTCTTGTGGGCTTCTGTAACTAAAAGGAAGAACCAGACAACCAAGGTGATTCAGTTTTAAACACTACACCTTGCTGTCTATTTTATGTCATGTTTAGTGTCATAAATTTCACATTCCTCAGTTTTCAAAAGACTTACTTGAAGATGCAGATCCATCTATGCCTCATTTCCAGTATTTTCTGTTTGTTTTGTTTGCTTTTTGAGACAGGGTCTGCTGATAGCCACACCTGACCTGGAACATGCTGTATAGACCAGACTGGCCTCAATCTCACAGAGATTTGCCTGCCTCTCTCTGTCTCCTGAGTGCCAGGATTAAAAGCATGCATCACCATGCCCAACTCGTTTCTTACTAGATATAATTCTTTGTTGTTGTTTTTTTTAATGGATTTTTTACAATTATCATGCAATGTAATAAGATGTATTTTAGATCCCTCCCCATCCTCGCTTCCCCTTATCACCCCATCCAATCATATATATTTAATAGAATTCAGTTTGTGTTCACTGTGGGTCCATCCACTGGAGCCTTGAAAAACACTGATCCCCCACTCCCAGTGGCCAGTGGTTGCCAATAGTTCTTAGGTTGGGTTGGGGTTTCTTACTTTCCCATGTCTATGCTGGGATTTTGTCTCGTTTGAGCTTGCATGGGACTTTGCATGCTCTTACCTTTGCCGTGAGTTCATATGAGTTACGGACCAGCTCTCTGGAGAACTCGATTTCCTTGTGGTCATCCTCTCCTCTGGCTCTTACAGTCTTTCTGCTTCTGTTCTGCAGTGATCCCTGAATCCCGGGAGACAGAAGCTTGACATAGGTGTCTTATTCAGGGATAAGCTCTCTGCAGCCTCTTGTTCTCTGCACATTAGTGAGTGTTGGGTTTCTGTATTCATCATCATCTGCTGTATAAGAAAACTTCTCTGATGAGAGCTGAGAGGTGCATTAATCTTACTAGGTATCTCTCCCTAGGTTTGGGAAACATCTTACATGATTTTATTAAAAACAGTCTCCATGCCTTTGATCTAGGGTCCCCTTTCCTACTTCTATGCCTGTGATTCTTAGGTTTCGTCTCAAATTCCTGACCATCAGAAATTACAGATTAGTGTGTGCTTTAAATTGTAGATCACTGCTACACCAGCTCACACCCTGCTCTCTAACGTGGGTGCCTACAGTGTTTGCTCACTCTGGGCATCAGGATAGGCTCCACTTTCTAGCACACTGTTATGTACAGCAGTGGAAAGGATAGCTGTCCCGCCAGTCTCTAATTGGAATCCTTTGTGTGTGACTTCACTTCTGCACTCTGCAGTGATACTTCAGGAAGTCCTGAATATGCCACGCATTGTTACAGTGTTAATACTCATCCTCTTAGATGACCGTGTGTGTACTTTATATAAAATATTCCCAGAAAAACAAAAAGCAAAAATTAAGAAAAATATTTCTCTATAAAAGTAATGAACTTTTTCTGCAAAAGTTCCCTTTGTGTAAAAACACTCAACACATTAGGAACAGGAAGGAATTTCTTCTAGCTGTAAATGTTATTTAGGAAAAACAAGAACGCTTACATTATTGTCATTGATAGAAGACTGAAAGCTTTTCCCTTAAATCAAGAGCAAGACAAAGATGGTAACTTCTATTAGCTATTGACTGGTTATTCTACATAGGAAAATTAAGTAAACCAAAGCAATTCAGTGCATCCAAATTGGAAAGGGAAGAAGACGGATGATCTCACACACAGAGTGGTATTGAATGAAATCGCCAGTGTTGAGGATACAAAGTTCCCCAAACCATACTATTTCTTCGCCATTAAAATAAACAATCAAAAGATGAATTTAAGAGTTCTACTTTCAATCACAACAACTTTTCCCATCCAAATAATAGTCAGGCCTGACCCTACTTAGTTTCTGCGATCAGTGCATTTAAGTAAGTGTGGCTGTGAGACTTGTATATTGAAAAGTGCAAACATTTTGGAAGAAAGGAGACCTAACAAGGTGGAAGGAGATCCCATTCGTGGTGCTGGCAGTCTTCATACTGCCAAGATGGCAGTAATTTCTGAGCAATCTACAGATTCAATGCAATCTCTATCAAAATTCTCACAACTTTTTCTATAGAAATGAGGATAATTTTAAATTTTATAAGTAATTTCAAGATATCTGAAATGGCTAAAACAAAACTGACAAGAAAACAAACTTAGAAGTTCGTTCACATTTGATTTTACAAATCACTACAAAGCTAATATAATTGCAGCAGCATACATTCATATAAGCATGGCCATATAGATCAATAGCTAGAAACGAGAGTTCATAAATGATTGATTGATGATTAGTTATTTCCAGGAAGTGTGTTGAGGCTATCCAAAGGGGAAGTAGTAATGTCTTTAGACTGGCAATATGGCTCAGGGAGTAAAGATACTGCAAGCCTGGCAGCCTGACTTCGTGGAGTCCACCTCCCTTAGTTACTTATCAGTTGCTATGATAAAACACCATGACCAAGGTCACTTACAGAAGGAAGATTTTATCTGGGCTCACAGCTCTGGAGAGGTAAGAGTCCATCACAGGAAGCAACTGGAGCGGAAAGCCAAGCCGTTACACATTCAAGCCAGCACCGGAAGCAGAGAGAGGGAGGATGAAATGGGACAGAGCTTAAGCCCAGTCCAGTGATCCACTTCCTCCGGCAAGGTCACACCTCCTAAACCTCCCAGACCAGGCCACCAACCAGGACAAAGTGAATATTTGGAGTGTCTGGGGAACATTCTCATTCAAACCCGTACATTCCACTTCCTGGTCCCCAGAGGCTTGTGACCATATTATGATGGAATTCTATTCAGCTGCAAAGAAAAGTGAAATCATGAAATTTTCAGTAAATGGATGGAACTGGGAAACATGCAGAGTGAGGTAACCCAGAACCCAGAACCAGACAAATACCTCATGCTCTCTCTTATTTGTAGATCCTAGATCTGAATCTTTAGATGTGAGTGTATAACTTGAAATAATTTCAGAAACCAGGAAAGTAGAAAGGGACAGAGGAGGGGGGAGAGGGAACCCTAGAGAGGGCGACAGCAGGACACAGTACAGTGAAGGGGGGAGGGGCAAACCAGGGGCGGGACCGGGACTTGAACTGCGAAGGGAGAAGGTGGTAACACAGACGTAGAGGGAGGAAGAAGAGGTAGATAACGATAAGATAAGGGTGTTTGAAAGAGTCATAAGGAGACATTTTATAAACCGACTTTAAAAAACTAAAACAAGAGATGACCCAGCAGTTTAGAGTGCTTGCTGCACAACCATGAGGATTGGAATTTAGATCCCAGAACTCACATAACAAGCTGGGCATCCTACACACTGTAATTCCAACTCTGAGTAAGGCAGTGACACGAGGGTCACTAGTGCTTGCTGGCCTCCACTCTAACCAAGAAAAGGTGAGCCCCAGGCTAGGGGGAGACTCTGCCTCAAAGGAATAGACAGAGTGACCCCTCTTCTGGCCTCAGCACCCTCCTCTGACCTCTTTGTGCATGTGCACAGGCATGTACCCTCCCATGTGCACATACTCACATTCACACCAAAAATGAATGATAAAGAGAAGATGGATTGTGCCCGAGGAACAACACCTAAGGTTGTCCTGTAGCCTAACAGGCCATATACTGTGTATATGCACCCCACATGCACATATTATACAAATATATATATATAATACTATACAAATACATATATATATATATATATATATACATACATTCATGTGCACAGCTATGAATCATCAAGTTTTATGAGGAAATGAGCTGAGTAATACTATGGGAAATAATAACCTATTTTAAAGATATGGTCATCAATGTCTTTCTGAGCCGGTGACAATTAAGATGTCATTTAAAGACTAAAATGTGATGGCTGTGTGAAGATCAGTGGATGGGGTAGGGAAAGTCACATGTATCTGAACTGGAGTTACAGGTGGTTGTTAGTCACTGTGTGGGTGCTGGGAATCAGCACCGAGTCCTGTGCAAGAGCAGTCAGTGCTCTTAATCTCGGAGCCATCGCTCCAATGCTATTTGTAGTTTCTTAAATGCATGGTGCAGAAAGCTGTTTTCATGCACTTTTTCTTCTTCTGCCCATAGCTTTGTTCTTTGATGCTTGTATTTGTTTTCTATTTGGTTCAAATTTAGAACCCAAACCATGAAATGATAAAAAGATAACTTTTAGGCAGTATTCTTAAAAAAGAAAAACTGTCTATGAGATTCAAACTCAGAGCATTTTGGGATGAATGAGCTTCTGGTCAGTGGAGCTGTCTTAGTAGAAATGCATATTTTCTTGCTAGTGATAAAAATAACAGTTTAAGGTCCAGTGTGTGCTTGATATCTTTAGTGTCAACTTGACACACCTGGGTTGAAGGAGCCTCTGTTGGGGGATTGCCTCCATTGGATTGGCCTGTGGTCATGCCTGTGGGGTATGTTCTTGACTGCTGAGTTCTGTGGGAGGGCCCAGTGCATTGTGGGTGGTGCCATCCCTGGGCAGGTTGTTTTCTTATTGTATAAGAAAGCAGCTGAGTCTGGGCCAGGGGAGCCAGCCGGTAAGCAGCATAATATGGTCTAGCTCCTGCTCTGGGCTCCTGCCCTGAGTTCCTCCCTTGGACTCTCTGATGAACTGTGTGACCTGGGAGACATGAGAAACATAAATTCTTCCCTCCCCACGTTGGCGTTGGTCAGAGTTCTGTCACAGTAGTGGAGAAGCAGACGAGCACAGTGGCAGGAAAACTAAATGTTACGGAAACAAAATCTGCTAAGTTCTGGAATTTTCTGAAATCTATGATTCTGTGGTGCTGGTGCTAACTAATCAGAAAAATGATTAAGCAAAATATTGGGCCCTAAATAAAAAGTTACCACAAAAATGTATAATATATATGTGTATATATACATCTATTTCTTTTTTGTTTATTATTTTTATTTTCTGTGTAAGAGTGATATGTGCAATGCCTGTGGCAACCAGAAGAGAGTTAAGATTGTTGTTAGCTACCATGTGAGTGCAGGGAACTGAGTCCTGGTCCTCTGCAAGTGCAGCCACTTAATGACTGAGCCATCTCTCCAGCTCTCGCACCATTTCAAATGGAGTTATGTTACACAGGGTGATCGTGCCTCCCTTCCAAGAGTCATAGACTATCTAACAAAAACCCCAGTGCTGGGCATGAGAATCCTCTCTTCAGGTTGTTAGTCAGGGTAGTACAAGAGACTCAGAGAACAAGATATGCATTACCATTGGCTCTCAGAACTCGGATGGTAATACACTATTGCGGAAGCACCACACATCGAGACACAGGATTTGGAGATAGCAAGCTAGAACTGACCTGGAGTATGAGGACGAGTTCTCATAGTATCAGAAGGTGTTACCAAGCTGTCACAGGAGAAAGCCAATCAATAGTCCCACCCACCTGTAAAGCCTATGAATCATAACAATGAACATGATATCCCCAGCGGTATATAGTGGCTTTCTGATAGGTTATCTAATCCAAAATGGTCAGCACTAAATACATGTGCATATGAGGAACACTAACTGAACTCAGTAAGTTGTGTGTGTGTGTGTGTGTGTGTGTGTGTGTGTGTGTGTGTGTAGTAATGATAATGAAGGAAAAAAAGTCAGAAATTTGAGAGACTGGGAGGGACACAGGAGTAGAGGAAGAGAGAGAAATGTGAATACAGTACTCATATATGAAATTCTCAAAATTTAAATTAAAAAGATATATAAATTCAACTGTATTTTCACAGGACAGTCATACAGAGGTATCGATCATACTGCATGTGTCAGACACTGTTCGGTGCACTTTAGTAATGTAATTTAATCTCACAATAATCCTGATGATTCATCTATTTTTACCTTTATTTTACTATGTGGAACCTGAGGTACAAGACATCAGATCTCTTTGCTGTCCTGCAGTAGGACAAAGACTCAAGCTTTGCTACTCTAGCACTACAATCAGCAGCCGTGACCTGAGCCACTCATCCTTAGAGTCATTCTTATCCTGCCTGAGTAGAATTTAGTGCTAAAATGCTTAAATCCCCATTTGTGTCCAACGGCTTGTCTTGTGTTGAGGGTACAATCTGATGGACTCAGTCACTGCGCTCCTTCTCACTGTCAAGGCTTCCAGTGTCTAACACACCGTGCCTTCAGTTCTACCAAGCTGACATTCAGGACTATTTTGTTTGCCCATTTTAACGACTCCAGTACAACTCTGTATATAAATTCTGACTGTTCTTGTCAAAATTGTGTAATACAATTGTATTTTAAAACAAAATAATTCTGAGCGCCCGATGCTTTGGTGGGGAGTTAGACTCATTTACAGTCAAGGATCCCGGTGCGATGTTCTGACGTTTTGTCTCCTGCCGTTGCTGCTTAGCTTTCTGTCTCTTGCTGTGAGGATCTCTGTTCACTCTGCTTTCCTGTGTGAACTGTTGCTCTTCATTCCCACAGCTTGTAGCTAGTCATCTCTTAAATGTCTTTTAGGACATTCCATTTATTTGTTATAACTTTTCTCTCTAATTGTTAGAAATCTGTAACATTCATTATAAAAACACCATTAAATGTCATAAATATAAAAACTGAAGTTCCTCTAATCTGTTACCTAGTGCTGACCAGTAAATATGGCACATTACTTGTAGTCTTACAGCACACAAACACATAAATATGTGTACTGTTATAAGAGACACAAATATTTTATGTTCATGTAATTTTGAAAGTGCAGTTGACTATTCAACATAGAGTTCTAGTATTTCTGCTTAATGTATGGTCACATTAATATTTTTCCATAATATTAAGTATGAAGTTTTCTCAAATGCATTAGAATAAATAGATACTTTGCATGGATATGATACAATACTTCCTTTTTTTTTTTTCGAGACATGGTCTCCCTGTAGCCCCAGCTGGTCTGGAACTTGCTATGTGGACCAGGCTGCCTGGATCTCACAGAGATCTACCTGCCTCTGCCTCTAGGGTGCTGGGATCAAAGGTGTGCGCCACTGTGTGTGGCTACATACCCCTATTCTGATAACATGTCCAAATTTTCTATCATCACTAATGTTTAAATTACATTAGATAATTTACTTAACAGCTATTCTTGAATTACTATGTTAAATAAAGAGGACTTTGTCTCTTTTTATTTACTGCATGTATCTTTCCAAAATGATACTTTGACCAGGGCCCAATATCTTAAACTCCTTGCTCTCTTGTCAGAAAGTCAAAATAATAATGGAAATGCATACTACAATTTTTGTACAAACTTGAAACATAGACGCCCATGTCTCCTTTAGTTTTTGAAAGTGTGACTAATGCCTTTTTTCTCCAAAGCTACACATGGTCCATTTTCCTTTATGGCTCCGTCTCCACTGCCCGGTGTGTGCCCTGTCACACTCAAGAGGGCCCTGGTCAGACAGCTGCTCTATGGCCAAGATACGCTTAGATGTCTTGATTTTCAGTTTCAAGTTCAAAGAAGTGAGAGTTGAAATAGTGGACACAGCTTCCTGAATTTTCTAAGACAAACTTTTCTGGAAATTTCCATTTTTGTTCTGTAAAGAGCAGACTCAGTATTCTGAACAGGTTACATTCCCTTCCCCTGTGCTGCAGCTTTAAGGAAGTGTTCCCGGGCTGGTGGCTTTCAAATTACCCTTGAATAGAATCTGTCTAGTTCCACCTCTGGATTGTCCTTGTGCTAACTGGTGCTGATGGATTTCATCCCTTTGATCAGTTGCTAGTGGTTGATTTATTTTCTTTCCAGCCTTGTTTCTTGCAAATATCTGGTGATGATTAACTACCATTCTATTCTAGGTGGTTTTCTGGCACTTCGTTCTAATTATTCAGCCTGTCGTACTATGTACTGACAGCTTTGTCTAACACATCATACATGCTTTTATCTGAAATTATGAAACTGGTGGTTTAATCTTCCTGTTTTTGGACAGGGCTTTGCAGGACCTCCTTTACTTTAGATTGGAAAGGAAAGTGCTCTTCATTGGATGTTTTCTTATCCACTCCTCTTCATGGAGAACTTAGTATCTAGAAACAGAAGGAAATATATGGGAAAGGAAACCTGAGAGACCTGGTGTCATCTGCCTAGATGGGGTACAGTTGCTCATTTTCCAGTCTATACACCTGGCTTAAACTGCACAGAGGAAGCTAACACCGTTTCCAATCTGCAGTAAATTAGGGTTGTTTTACATCACTTATTGCTGAATTTCTCAGTGTAATATTTCACAACAGATCCAACGTTAGTTTCAAGTATTGTGGAGAGCATGGATTTGCACAGGAGGTGTTGACTCTTGAATCCTATTGGAAGCCAGTGCTGCCGGTTAGAGACAGACAGATGGCCACACTCTCTATTGCAGTTGAGAATTTAAACCTTAAATGTCTATTTTCCTCTGTTGTACTTTCTGGTAATTCAATCTTTAAGTCCTCTGTAAGCCCTTCCCCCGTCTGAAAGGCCAGGAAAAGAGACACGCTTCTTCTGGGATTATGGCCACGGTGAATTTGAAGCAGAGTGAGAACCACTTTGGCAGATTAGTGGAGGCCAGATTTAAGGCATGTGGGAAAAGCAGAGAAATAAAGTCTTCTTTTGAGTTTACAGCAAAGTGGAGAAGTGTTATTTATAGCATCAGCAGGGGGCTCAGAAGGGTTCCTGGCCTCTGGGGACAGCTGATCAATGACAGCTGGATTTTCAGGAGTATGAAGTTTAGACAATGCTTCATTCTACAGCTGCTGAGTGTTCGGAGTCTTCAGCTTAATGTGAGTCTGTTCAGTCTCCGGGAGTCATCTGTCCACTTCTGCTTTGTGCTTTTCTCTTTAAACTGTGCCCTTTGGACCTCCAGAGTCCAGGGAAAGGCTTTCCTTCAGAAGTTCTTCAAAACCAGCATCCTTTTCCTCTATTAGATATTTAGGCTGGGGAGATGGGTTACTGGGCAAAGTGCTTGCTGTGCAGGCATGGGGATTCTAGCACACAGGTTATGTGTGGGCATGGCAGCCTGTGTGGAGACAGGAGGATTTCCAGAGCCCACTGGCGCATCAATCTAGTTGAAATGGTGAGCTTCAGATTCAGTGAGAGAGAAACCTGTGTCTCAAAAAAATAAGGTGGAGAAGTGACATAGGAAAGACAGCCTGATATAACCTTCTGGCCTTTGCCCTCCTCCGCCCCATGAATGAGCACACTCATACAGCATACATGTACACACAAGCCTATACCACACACACACACACACACACACACATACACACACACAAACACACACATAACTTCCTGAAGATCTCATATATCATCCTAAATATATAATTTCATTGGAAAAGATTCTGCCCCTAGTACATATTTTTAATTAAAACTCACTATATTGAGTTCATACATCCAAAGATATTCTCTACTGTATTAAATTTCTCAAAAGAGTGATGCTTACTATTGTTTCTCAGCAGTAGGAGTTCATTTATTCAACAATTATTTCTGAAACGCTCACTGTGGCGACATAGTCCTAGGCAGGGGACTAAAAGCAACGGACAGATGGATAGCCACTCATTTGCAGAACTTCTACTTAATATTTTATGTTCTTGAGAAAGAACATTTCACACTGGTGATGATGCACAGACTTGCACTGGCCGTGCTCACCGTCCAGGGATGACAACTTTGATTCTGAGACCAAGCCTTGTTGCAAAAGTGAGACCCCGTTTTAAAAAGAAAGACGTTTACATAATGAAATATTTAAAATTTTTAAATTATTGGTTTATTACCACAAAAACTGATAAAATAATTTTGAATGCATACAAAAGCATAAAACTAATGGATAAAGATAATTTAATCAAATTTAGAGCACCACATTACTCTAATGACAGTACATGCACCATCTCTAGTTTGGAAAGTGACAGTTACACAGTTAGCAGCAACTATATCTCCAGTAAGTTGTTGAGGAACACACAAGACAAATGATTAACACAATAAAATATAAATTATAGGAGAGACAGGGTAAAATTCCAGAGTATTTGTATGTCACTAACATTAATTTGCTATCATCTTAAAATGGTTTGTTATAAAAATTTTAACGTAAGTCCCCCCCCCCCCAGTCACAAAGAAAACATTTCCACTGACACAAATGGGAAAGAGAAAGGAATTAAGGGTTAGTAGTAATAAAACCATGAAACTGCAAAGGTATGCAGCAAGATAGAGAGGCCAAAGAACCTATAGAACAACCAGAGAACAATTAATAAAGTAGCAGGAGTAAATTATAACCTATTAATAATAATTTTGAATACGAATGGATTAAATTTCTCAAATAAAATATATGGAGTGTATGAAGGCTGATTAAAGGAAGAAAATCATACACAGTGGTGTGCTGTTTGCAGAAGACTCTTCACCTGTAAAGACATAAAGATTGAAAGCAAAAAGATGAAAGCGGAAGTCCCACGCAGATGGCAACCAGAAGCGCATGGCAGTAGCTATTCTTCGATAGAATGGAGGTTCAGTCAAACACTGTAAAGAGACAAGGTCGCAGTATGATGCCACAGAAGAGGATTAACCCCTGCAAGTTCGGTCATATCCTATACAATAGCTATATTCAATGACAGATACATATAAAAGGGAGGTTCCAGAAGGTTATGACTGAGCTGAAATTTTCCTGTTTCTAGTGACCGGGTAACCATGGTAACACCTTAGTGGACTGCATCATTGGTGTGTTCATGATGATGCTGGTGTAAACACATCAGCTGCTTCCAGCTATAAACGTGCAGCACATTCATTTATGCATGGTGCAGGACACCTGTTAACAATGATATTACTAGCTTACAAATTTCCTATGCTTACGTTAGAGCGGCACCGCTTCCGTTTACTTGTGTGGAATAAAATGCTGTGTTATTCTGGTACATTTTCGTATATCCGTTGACCGCTTCAAACATCATGTTGCGCAGCTGACCTAAATGAGCTTTCTTAAACTTTTTCTACTCATGACTCCCTTACACTTGAGAAATTCTTACATGGCTGACACTGAGTACACAGGTCTATAAAATCAGTTTATAAATCAAATATTAACTAATACTAAATCATAAAGTATTTTATTTAAAAGTAATTCTTTAGTATGTATAATTTGTCATTTATTACATATGAAAGCAAATTTGTATGCTAATGAGAGACTTGCTTATTTATTTTTACACAAAGAGTTAAATCTTGGTTAAATATTTGATTCTGTGGAATGAAGACAATCTTCAACATTTTTCAGAGTTAATTGATATTTTGACTTTATAATTGTCAATGCTGAGATTATTGTTTAACATAAATATGTAGTATAAAATGGCAGAAGTATATTTATAGCCATTTCAGAAACGGTTGGAAATTCTGTTCTAATCTTATCAAAATTCATTTGACAATTCTTATGAAACCCAAGTTAGCAATTCAAACAGTTTTTAAAACCAAGCATTCTAACACAGTGCAAGCCAAAGATACATTAATTTGATACTTACATGCTGAAGAATTCTGGAAGGAGTATATTAAATCTTTGCTTTCTGTAATTAAACCATGATCTTTCTATAAGAACTGGAGGCTTTATGTGAATAGTAAAACACTACAATTCATAACACAGAATAATCTGGAATGAATTGAGATGCTCCAGAAAGCATTCGTTGGGGTTGTATGACGTGACAGTGTGCTCAATACAAGGTGAGCATGTGTGTTCAGAATTGAGATGCAGGGAAGTCATGCACTGCAACGTGGGTGAGCACCACTAGAACATTTTTCATTCATTGCAAATTTGGAGGAATGAATTTTTGTTGTGGATTCAGAGACCTTTTACTATTGCCAAAGTTTTTAACTCCCTGTCTAGTCTAGAGAATGATCTATGGCAGCTGTGCTTTTGGTGTTGTGTGACTGAGTTTGTCTATTAAGCATGTAAGAAATAAAAGAACAAATAGCCACCCGCAGATAGGTAGCAAAATCACACCAGGCACTTGTAACATCCAGTAGAAATGGACTGAGAAGCCTGATTGGGAAGGCAAACAAAAGTAACCGTACAAGCAGCAGATAGACAACACCAGAAAATAAGGTGCTTACAACACCCAATGGAAACGACTGTGGAAGCCCTGGTGGAGTTTCTGATTGAGAGTCCAGACTGGAACAGAGTGTTTCCTCATTAGTGAGTCTTCCCAGGAAGAGAACAAGTGCCAGGTAGCAGATAGAGAGCAACAGTCACCGAACTGGTCACTGACAATGCCCGGCAGAAATGATTGGGACAACCCCGAGTCACGCTGGAGTTCTTGACTGAGAGATTTCTCAGCAGAGAATCTTCTCCACAGACGAGCTTCTGGCTTCTGGTTCTCATTGCAGACATACTTATACCATCACTCCCCCCCCCCCCTTCTTGACCTCTATTGGAAATGGTTTACCTTCCAGCTCTTCTGAAGGGAGCAATGTTTTTAATGTCTGTTTGCTGTTCTTCCTGTCTGTCCTGAGGGGAATGGGGAGGGGGTTGGGGGGCAAGCCTCCTCTGGAATAAGGAGTCTCAGAGAATACTTGAGATAAACATGCTTGAGTCCAAGACAGGAGGGCCCACCTTGGACCCAGAGTCCACACTCAACAAGTGCTAATAACATAAAGACAGTTTACCAATGTAGTTTATTTTACATACCTGCATTCAATTGCTGAGCCCATATGGAGTAAAGACCCAGTTTACAAAGCTGGGCCCTAGATACCTCGATCTAAAAATTGCTATGTACAATTTTTGCATGATGATGCCATTTTTAAAAGTATTTTTATTCTTAAGTAAAATATGATTGTACATATGTGCCTACCACCGAGGTATCAGTTAGCTTCAATGCCACCTTGAAACACCTGGGGAAAAAGACCTTCAGTTGAGGAATTTCTTTCATTTGACTTGCCCATGGGCATGTGGGGGGCATTTTTTGATAGCTGATTGATGTGGGAGGGCCCAGCCCACTGTGGGCAGTATCATCCCTAGGCAAGTGGGTTTGGGCCATATAAGAAAGGTTGCTGAATGTGAGCCTGGAAGCAAGCCAGTAAGCACAGTTGGAGTTCCTCCAGGATGACTGCTTCAGTTTCTGCTTCAAGCTCTTGCCTCAAGTTCCTGCACTGACTTCCCTCAATGATGGGCTATAACCTCTAAGCCAAATAAACCCTTTCTTCCTCAATAGAAAGCCAGACTACAACATTGGGATACAAATATGCAAATAAATATAGAAATAGTTCTAAAGGGAGAGGTGGCTGCAATGCAGTGCTAATACATTCCGCTCCCACGTGTGGTTAAATTCTCCACACAGAAAACCGACAAAGAAACATCACATTTAAAGTCCCTTCTAGACCAAAGGAACTAACATTATTAATAGAATGTTCCATTCAACAGCTGCAAGAATGCACAATTTTCTTGTAACACATTCTTTAGGGTAAATGGTAAATTAGGATACAAACAAGTCTTAACAAATTTAAGGAGGTAAAAATCATATCAAGGATCTTTTCTGACCATAATGATATGAAACTAGACTCAGCAAAAGGAACTTAAGAAGTTTTACAAAAAAATTAATTAACCTGAAAAATTACATGGGATTGGTTTGGGCCATTATTTCTTTATGTATTATCTTCTCAGAAGCAAAGACAACAAAACAGAAAAACTAGACAAATGGGATTATATCAGACTGCACAGTTCATACATAGCAAGAGCAGCAGTCAATAAAGAAACAACTTGAGAATAAAAGAAGTGTTTGAAAATTATGCATCTGCTAATGTTAGTATCCCAAAATCACAAGGAATTGAAGCAGCTAAATAACACAACAAAAATAACCCTTTAAATAAATGTGCAAAAGGCCTGACCAGGCCTAGCTCTAAAGAAAACATGCAAATCACCAACAGGTCTTTGCTCAGTGTCACTAATCATCAGAGAAATGCAAATGAAAGTTGTAATCAGATGTCAACCCATGCCTGTTAGAATGGCTGTACAGAAAAAATAAACAAGTGTTGGCGAAGATGTGAAGAACAGGAAACTCTCCCTGTTGGCGGGAATATACATTATTACAGTCAAAGGAAAATGGTGTGGTGCTTCCTCAAAATATTAAAACAGAACCTGGATAACGTTATGCCAAGTGAAATAATCTTGGAACAGAAAAACTCATATGGAATATGAAACCCTTTTCCTGAAAGACAGAGTAGACTGGTGGTTCTCAGAGGCTTGGGGGGCTAGAGGAGAGCAGACATTGGGGAGGGATTGGTCAGCAGCTGTAAAATCTGTTAGATATGAAAAAAAGTGTCCAGAATAGCCAAAGATACAGAGACAGAAGCGAAGTTAGGAGGAAAGGATAGGAGAGAAGAGTGAGCAAGAAGCTGGAATGACTGCTGATGATATAGAGCTTCTTTCTTTGGTGATGAAGATGGCCTAAAATTGATTATGATAACTAGTGCAACTGCATGAACATACTAAAAGCTTCCAATGAATGAATAAATTGCATGCTAGGAGAATTATATATCTCAATAAACCATTATAAACAGAAAGGAATAAAATAATTATAATGATTAAAAAACTGACGAAAATAATGACATTCTAGTTTTATAGATTTAGATTCTGGTATTTATGAAATCATTAAATTGAATGGGAAATTGAATTAAACCACAAAAATGATTGTTAGCACATTTGTATAATGGTGTTGCACTGTCAAATCCTTCCATCATTTACTTATTAGTTCACACAATCGGTCGATCATCTGAACAGTATTCATTTGGGAATTTTTGCCCTGATTTTATGGAGGTGAAAGTTGAAACAGATGCAAAGTGTTTTGTTCAAGGTTATCTAACAATTGTTGGTTCCTTCCTCCCTTCAACAGCATGCCAATCCCCGGGAACATCTGTAGTTACCACCGTGGTTTAATTTCATGAAAGACGAAAGTCCTTAATTCCTCCCCCCTTTGTTTTTCTGGCAAAGTCTCCCTGTATCCCCAACTGGCCTGGAGCTCTCCATGTAGAGGCTGACCTTGAACTCACATAGATCCACTTGCCTCCTTAACTCTTAACCATTAAGATGCATTTTATTGGATAGACAAAAATAAATTTGAGATTAAATTAGGTAAAAAAATTTCCATTTGGAGTGGTCTGCTACACCTTTCACTCTCAGACATAAGAGTTTAAAAGAAATATAAGATCACTTAAATGCATAATGAAATCCCTTTAAAATGTAGGATTCTGTAGTTATCCTCTGTATCAGATCTGGCTCTTAATTAAAAGTATTTAGCCCTATAGTCAACTGGAATAATATAAATATAGAATTTATAAATTGCATTTCTTAACACTAGGTGAATATATACATATAATAAACTGGGAAATTTCTTGTCAAAAATTTGATCTTAGGAACTTATTTTACTGAGTAATTGCTATAACTCCATCATCATTTAGTATTATTGACTAGGATCATAGTTTTAATTAATAGAAAGTGGATCGTGTGATAGGAAAAATAGGTTCAGTTTAGAAAATTAAATGCTGTTACTATGACATCATTCTATAAACATTATATTATGTGTCTTATTCTATGTAGTTTTATATTATGTGTATTTATATTATATATGTGTGCTTATATAGTGTTCAGCATGCATATATATAAAACCCCAGAAATAAATTTCAGTAACTTATTAAAAAAATAAAATTAATCATTGTTCAAGGAATTTTTATTTTTTAAAATCATTTTGTTCAAATATACCATAGCTCCAAAAGTACAGTCCATATATTATGAATTTTCACATACATTATGGGAGACATTTTACCTTTTTCTAATTACAAATATGCACTTGAAATATATAAAATACATTAACACAAATGTCAATGTATAACTGAAAAAAAAAGGTTTTTAAAGCATGTGCTACCTGTTAAATAATTAAAATGTTTTCTAGGTCTCTTTGATGTTATCTTCAACAAAGGGAATATATGCATTTTCCAAAGTCATGAGATGAGGCATCTTTCTCTTGCTCTTGACAGTGGATTTGTCACTGGAATGGTAAGTAGTCTCTCTCTCTCTCTTTTTTTTGAGATTTAGGATCACGCTTAGTGTAACTCGGGGTGTGTGTGGGGAGAGGGTGAGGCATGGTGACAGAGGTGGCCAGAACAGAAAGCCAAGCAATTAGATCTTCAAGCAGACAGGGGAAGCCACGAGCAACAAAAAATTTGGCAAAGTCTAAGAATTTTCTAAGCCCATCCCCAGTGACCCCCTTCCTCTAGCAAGACCACACCTCCTAAACCTCCCAAAACAGTTCCACCAACTGGGAACAAGATGTCCGCATACTCGGAGCCTATGGGGGAACATTCTGTTTCAAACCACCACGCCTTGAGAACACATCTTGTTTCACATAAGCTCTTACCTGGCATGGGCCTCCAGCTTCATAGTTCTGATCCACTCTGCTCGGTGATGTTCTCATTGAACACTGGATGGTTTCTCAAAAGTGAATACATCTGTCACACTTAGACAGTGGAACTTCTCCAAGGCCGGTAGACCTACAGTCTTGGGCTCAGCCACTCAAGAGTTACCAGTGGAAGGGAGATGGAATAGGTCCCCATATATGCCCGGAAACAGGAATGTCTCCCTGAAACATTACCTCAATTTGTTTTGTATTCAAAACAAATTCATCTCTAGGAATGAGATATGATTTCTATTAATTTCACTTTTAGTCCCAAATAGCCTCAAGTTAGGCAGGTGCAAATAATAATTAAATGAAAAGTGAGCAAGGATAAACTACACAGTAAGGTCTCATGACATCATCCTGCCACTTATGCAGTGTTCTCCCACGGGTTCTTGTTTCCAAGAGTGTCCTTGCAACAAGTCACTGGTAGTGAGTCCACGAGTAAAAATGGCTGAATGTTGAGTGTTTGAGGGTTAAACACTGTATACATAGATATCAAGACTCTTTACTTCGATTATTTTCTTGATATTTCAGGGTTGTTTCTCCCCTTATTTTCTTTTAGACTGGTGTAGGATCCCTCACTCAGCTCCGAGTGCTTTATCAGCCCAACCGCTGTGCACTTCTCGAGTCCGCACTGGCTCCTGGTCATGCTGTGATATTTGATCGCCATGGCAAAATAGCTGTTGATTCTTCAGCAGGCTATGCAGAGCTTTCGAAAGAATTTGTGGTTTTTGTCAAGGTAAACTGGAGGAAACGATCAAAGTTTGAACTATTAGGTCCCTGCTTTCTCCTGCATTGTGGAGGAAAGTTTGTGTTTTGAATTGCCTCACACTGAAGTAACGGGATCTGTTTCCACTAGGTGGCACTGATGCCTTTACCGTTCGTTTTACCGACTTTGAAAAGCACTGGTTACACAGGTAGCAGCAGTGCCTGTGATCGGAGTAACACCGGGTCTCTAATTGAGACTGGAGGCCAAACTAAGGATTGGGATTCCTCATGAGAAGCTAGAGAATCTTTCATTGAGGTTTTCTAATCATGATGATTTGTTCTCTTTGATTGTTAGATATGTGCTTCTTTCCCTTAATGTATGTCTCTTTACAGTGTATTTATGAACTTATTCTTCAAATATTATCATATAATAGCTGTGATTATGAGAGTGATTATTTGAGAGCGTCACCATATACAAGAGTAATCTTGAGGAAATCATTTCTGTTTTAAATCTGTTGGGAAAGGTCTTCAGGGACAATGAGAGTTTGTGTGATACAGCATAGGTCACGATTCACACCAAGTCTGCTTTAAATTACTCCATAATTATTAGATACAAGCACTTCCTTACATTATTATTTTTCTCAAACAGCATAATTTTAACTCATCACATGTCCAATAGCATTAAATGTAAGGATTTTACATATGTGTATATGTCTTTTAAAGTTGTTAAACGTGATTTTTTTTTCTCTCATTTTGCTCCTTGTGCGTATGGGAGTGCGCTCTCCACTTTGACATATACTTTCAAGGTATCTTTTACTATTTTTACAGCTTAGAAAAATTATAAATTGAGTTTAAGTGTTAGGATATAAAACTTTACAGCTTTGGGAAAATCTTATCAACATTTTTCCTAGAGCTCCATCAAATTTTGCTCCCGTGAAAGCACAGGCACCAAGCGAGCAGAGCCATGTTTCACTTATGGCAATTCGCGGGCCCTGGGGCCACTACGAAGGCTTGATAATCCAAGGACACCCCTAATCAGTGAAACTGGCTTAACAGTTTCAGCTTATTACTGAAAAAAGAGACACTGATGAAATCTGCTAGGTGACAGATTCCTAGGGCTGAGTCATGGTAAAACAGTAAATATGGAACTTCCGGTTTCCCCACCCGTGTGGAATTCCCGGAGGTGTTTTCTCAGGCGGGTGTGGCATTGCATCGGGAGCACTGTTGACCAGGATGCTCACATGAGCCTTGTGTCGAGAGTCCACACCCGATGGAATCCGTTAGTGTCCGGCTCTCAGGAGTGGCAGGCACGGTATGGCACCTTTTCCCATCCTAAGTTGCATTGCTCCTGTCTGCCAGGCACAAGACCTCTGGGCAAACAGGCATTTTTATTAGGCTTGAGGCTCCAAGGGCTTAGTGATCACAGCTCAGAAGCTTAAGCGTAGGCTGGATTTCTTTGGATGTTCAATTCTTTACTGCCTGACCCTGTTCAGCAATGTAGAATAGACTTCAATGGTGAGAATGTCCCTGAAAGAATTCCTGACAATATTCTAGACAAATAAACCTCTAATTTTAATTTTTTACTACTAGTGTGGGTTACTTTTCCTTCTTTTTATTCTCTATGTTCATGTTTTCTGATTTGTCTTTCTTCGTATTCTGCAGTTTAGAGAGTCCACATGACTGGTTTTGTGTTTGTACTTTCTTTAGTTAGTATATTTCTGGTTAAATTTCAAGAGCTTTTGTATCTTCTTCCTAAACTAATCACTGGGATTATTTAAGCATATTTTTAAATTTAAAAGTATTTTATTTATTTTTATTTTATGTTTTGCCTGCACGTATGTACGTGAACCATGTCCATGCAGTGTCCACAGAGGTCAAAAGAGGGCATTAGATACTTTGGAACTGGAGTTACAGATGGTTGTTAGCTGCCGTGTGGGTGTTGGGAACTGAACCCAGGTCTTCTGTAAGAGACGTCTGTGCTTTTGTCTGTTAAGCCGTCTTTCCAGTCCCTCACTCATTCTTATATCCATACAGTACATTTCATAATTCAGGTATCTAGTGTATTTTTTATCCTGTTATATTTTAATATTAAAAATAACTTGTCTATGGTGATTAAAAATTAAATCAAGCATTTGTGTTTGTGTTATACTTTTCAAAGTCTCCGCAGCATCTGACCCTTACCCTCCCGATAAATAGTCATCAGTGTAAATCCCTTTGAGTTTGACTACCTATGATTCACAGTTACTTATTTCTTTTGTTCGTTTTCAGTTACGAAGTTTCTCATAAGATCCTGACACTGACCCCTCTCACAGCCTCTGATCCCAGCAAGCAGGAGCCTGTTACTCACCGCTTCTCTCTTTGCTTCTCTGAAGGGAGTATTTCTTAACAGTGCTGTGGTTATACTTGCTACAAGCTTGTGTCAGGCCCTGAGTCTGCAGCCGGATGGGACTTGCACTGGAGCAGGGGACCAGTCAGAAAAATCCTATTGGAGAGTGCATAAAGTCAGCTCTGGGATTTGCATGTTTGAAAGTGTGAAAAATGCGCGGATGTATCTGAGAATTAAGGATGGCCAGTGTAACGGAACAGTAAGTACCTGCTCTTATTTCTCTCAGAAAATATTTAAGACATTTGCCTGTAATAGATATGAGAACAGCTCACTGAGTGCTTTGATTTTAAATGTTACCTATAAATAATTTGGAAATTGGGTATTAAATATATACTCCTTTGTCTGGTGTTTTTAGTAAGCGGAGGGGGCAGCTATGTGTGTAGAATGATCAGAGAGGGACCTGGGCTCTGCAGTGCTTTTGAAATACAATGCACATACAGACCATTGGGAATGGTGTCAAAAGAAATTCTGGTTGGATGTGGTGGTGCACACCTTTAATCCCAGCACTCGGGAGGCAGCGGCATCTCTATGATATCAACATCAGCCTTGTGGACATAGCAAGTTCCAGGCCAGCTGAGGCCACAGAAAGACCCTGCCTTGAGGAGGAAGAGGAGGAGCAAGAGGAAGGAGGAGGGGGAGGAGGAAGAGAGGAGGAGGAGGAGGAGCAAGAGGAAGGAGGTGGGGGGGGAGGAAGGGAGGAGGAGGAGGAGGAGGAGGAGGAAGAGGAGGAAGAGGAGGAGGAGGAGGAGATGATTATTCTGATTATTGTGATTCCAAAGACTGTTGGGAGAGGAGCTGCTTGTCTACATTTCTCTCCATTCTACCTTAAACTCCTTCTCCCTCCCAGGTCCCACCCTTCTCACTCAGGTAAGCTTGATCTCCGGGTCCTGTCACCTGGCCTCAGCCTTCTGAGAGTTAGGACTCCACACCTGTGGCATCACTATGCTTGGTTGGGCATCTGCATTTTTACAAAGCTCTCTGCTCTTGTTGCTAATGCTGCCTCACAAACCCAAGCTCTAGAAAGTTCCAGATCACTGTTTTCTTACTATTCTTTTCGGTGTCTGGATTCTCACATTAGAAATCACATATGTTGTCCAGAAGTAATTGTAAATTCTGAACAGCTGTCCTCAATCTTTAAAAATCTTGATCCTTAGGAAGGCTGTAGAAAGTAACTAAGATAACTGCTTTTATAAATTCATAGTTCTCCATGGGTGAGGGCCTGAACAATTGCCATTTGTTTTTGAGGTTGGGTCTCACTGTATAAACCTGTCTAGCCTGGAACTCACTGGGTAGACTAGACTGACCTCAAAGTCAGAGATACGTCTGCTTCTGCCTCCTGAGTATTGGGATTAAAGGCATGCACTACCATGCCCAGCAAAATTGCAATGTTTTATTCTTTTTTTTTTTTTTTAAGACAGAGTCTCCCTGTAGCCCCAGCTGGCCTGAAACTTGCTATGTAGGCCAGGTTTGCCTCAGTCTCACAGAGATCTGCCTGTTTCTGCCTCCTGGGTGCTGGGGATTATGGTATCCACCAACACTCTGGCTTATAACTGCATATTTAACTTTCATATTAATGCTCTATCCAGCCATCCTTGTTTGAAATAGTTTAGTTCAAGCTATATCTACCTGATAAATGCAGAGGCCCGTTATCTTCCTTCTTACCAGTGTGACATCTGGCTAGGTGAGAATTTACATGAGCTTGTGGGGGTAATGAGGAGAACTAAGAACATGTCTGGTTCTTCAGATCTGCCTTTGCTGCAAACTGGGGTGTCAGTATATTACTGATAGGAATGTAAAAGTTTGTGCACATCTAACTGACACTCCTGGTGAGCTTACAAGAGCATGATGCAATTAGTTATATCATCAGTTCATTTCCGTGGAAGGAGGTACTGAGCTTAAGAGACAAAGTGTCTAGCTCATGATCTTTCAATGATACATAGACTAAGTGAGTAACATTACTATCAAGGCTGGACATGTTAAACATGCATTATCAATTGCTGAGTCATCCTAAATTTATCAGGAAGATGCTCTCCCTTCACATCAACACCCACAAGGTACACAGACCTTTCTCTTCCTTGAGGTTGTATGTTTCTACCTGAGAACATACTGTGGTATGTATGTTGGAAGTCTCTAGGCAGAGTTTCTGAGACATACATAAGTGTGACCCTAATGTGGGAATGGTCTTCCCCGGATGACAAACAAAGGGACAGCTCAGTGATCTTTCATCTTCTGTTTTTTAGCAGTCTTAATCTCAAGTTAGATGACATGTTAGAGTTTTCCAGAGGAGCAGCAGCAACAGAATGTATATAGTTATAAGTGGGGACTTGGAAGAGTAGGCTGACTAGCCCGCATTGCTGTCCGTAAGCTGAAGAGCTGGGGAAACTGATAGCCATGGAGACTGAGGAAATGGAGCCCCAGAATGGGGGAGCGGCCTGTGACGGAGCCCCAGTTTCAGGCCCAAGGCTTGAAGCCCCGGGAACTGCTAGTGTCTGTTCATAAGCAAAGGGTGAGGAACTGGAGCCTGGTTCGGACAGCAGCAGAAGTCCGCACACTGACTCTTCATCTCTTTTGGTCTGTCCAGGGCCCTGGTAGTGTTGCCTTTGTTCAGAGAACATCTCGTACAAGTTCACACCAATCTTCTCAAACTTTCTCTGGCTTTCTTTTGTTTCAGTTAAAAATTCTAAATTTACTCTTGGGGAAAAAAAATATTGTGTTGAACCATTACTTCTAAAAGATTTGAAATTGTAAAGTGCCTGTCCAGAAAGCTAGTGCCCACTGACTGAATAGTCTATAAATAGGAAAGCTTACTACCCTTCTAAAGGCCAGTGGTGAGTTCATGGCACAATCACCCCATCAATAAAGACAGCATAGGGAGAAGCAGATGGCTTCAGTGTCGACCACCTGGCCAAGGCAGAGTAGTCAGCCCTCACCCACACTCACATAGCAAGCAATCCATCAAACATTCGTTGTTATCATCATGATCATATCATCATTACTATCACATAATCACTGTATCACCACCATCACTGTCATCGTCATCGTCATTGTCATTATTGTCATCAGCAGTAGCCACTACTCTAGTTTTGTACCCCAAACTGACACATGTAAATGATGTCATGATTCCTTCTATGTAGTTATGAAAATTGGCCATGAGAATTTCTATTCTAAACTTAATGCTTTTAGTTGTAAGATCTTTTATCACATACTGAAACAGTCATATCTGTTATCAGTATTAAAAAAGGTGGATTCACAAGTGAAAAATCACACAAATTTACTCAACACAAGCTTTATTTCACACAAGAGTCCATGGAAATGACCAGGAAAGTCCTGGAGAGTTGGCAGAGATATGACTGAAGAACAAACGATGTGGTAAGTGATGAGGAACAAACACAGTGAGACCTGCTATTCTTATGGGAGTCCCTGTGTGACGTTTCTTCCTTCTGGATATAAGGAAGGTCACCTGCCACTTGAGGATCAGGAGAGAAAGGAGGAAAAGATCAGTGTGGCCTTCCTAGGTTTCAGGGTCTGCTTCAGGTTGCTGTAAGGGCAGTGAACAGTTCTTTCCGGTTTTTTTGCTGTTGTTTATTTGCTTTTTTTGTTGTTGTTTGGTTTTTCCAAACAGACTAGCAGATTTAATCAGGGCCACATAATGGAGAAAAGATAAAGGGGTTCAGTGGCTCCCAAATCCATCTTCAGGACCCTGACATGAGCTTTAAGTTTAAATGGAAGAACTAGGGCACAGGGTTAGAGGTGTCATACTGACACAGTCTTGGTCAGGTGCAGTCTTGTTGATTATTGTCCCAGCGTTGAAAGTTTGCCTCTCCACCCCTGCTGGGGAAGCATCTGGCTGCACAGAGATGATGATTCTGCGAGTCCTCTAGATGCAGCCTCACTTGCTTTCAACTGAGGGTTGGTCTGATATTGATACTCAAAATTACTTATAAGTCCATGCTGTGTTCTTAGAATTGAAAGTAACTGAGGGTTGAGGACAATGACTGGAATCTTTCAGGTACCTTTTAGGGTCTAAAAATAAGACACTGTAAAGGCTGACAGTAAGACGTCTGTTAATTCTTAAAACATCTGTCTCCAGCCTTGAAGGGGGATGAGAGAGATAAGATACCATGTTTTTCTACAGATTCCTTCAGGATCAACATGCCTATGTGCAGAATTAAGCCACTGCCTGACCTAAACTGAAAGAAACAAATGCAAAATGAAGGCAGTATTGTTTCTGGCAAAGCAGTTTCTAAGTGCTTACTATGTGCCATGTTCTGGAATCACCTTCCCTCTACCTCACACAATCAAGTATGGTCCACATCCATTTTGACCTGACTTTTCATCAACTTTGGCTCCTTGACCAAGGCCTCTCACACAAGCTGTCACTGAACATTGGTATCAGCAAGGGGTTTTCCAGGCTCCCATAGAGAACCAGACCTAAGACATTAACGGGAGCTTAAGCGAGCCCCTCAAGGCTGCCTTCGGATGGCACCTGACACTACACATTAAACAGTGGCTCTTTAACCTTTACTTTGGCATTCACCTTCCCTTTAAATTAATTTTTTGGCTCATATATGAAGAAATGGGTTTCACGAGATATTTTTTCATACATATAAATCACCATAGTTTGTTCTTATTCACACCCCACTGCCCTCCACTGCGTCCTTCTGTCCTCCTCCTTCTGGCCCCTTCATCCCTGCAGATACGTCCTCATTCTGCTTTCTTGACATACGTACTCCGTTGGCCTCTCTTGCCCACCATCACCTTTAGACGTTTCCTTTTCTCGTAGTTCCCGTTTTGTTTTATGTGCACACATCACTTGCACACGCCCCATGCACCCACACATGCCACCCTACCCCCATATGTAGCCACGCCTATAAATTTAAATCTGCAGTCAAAACACGCAACGTTTATACTTCTGGTTATTTTGTTTATAGTAATAATACCCACTTTAATATGTTTTTCTTTGAATGACATAATTTCACTTTCCTTTACAGTTGAATGAAGTTTCATGGTGTATATGAAACATGTTTTTTATATCCATTCACCTGTTGATGACTGGTACATGATCTGTCTGTTTTTTTTTTTTTTCCTTGGGGCTTTTTGGTTGTTGTTTTTGAGACAGATTCTCCATTGTCCCAGCAAGCTTGGCACTCACTGGACCAGGCTGGCCTTGATCTCACAGAGCTCTGCCTACCTCTGCCTCCTGAGTGCTAAGATCAAAGATGTGCACTAACAAGCCAGTCTGGTTCCAGATCTTGAGTGTTGTGGATAGTGCAACAGTAAACATGGAAATGCAAGTACTTCTGTGGTGTGCCTAGAATCACTCTGGTGGATTTACAGAGTAAATTTTTTATTTAGTGTTGTATTAGTTAATTTTCGTTGCTGTGATGAAGACTGTGACCAAGGTAACTTAAATAAGAGAGTTTAGAGTTTACAGCTCCAGGGGTGAGAATCTGTACTGACGGGAGAGGCATGGTGGTGGAGGTGGCCGGAGCAGAGCCAAGCGACCCCATGTTCGAGCAGGCTCAGGAAGCAGAGAGACTGGAAATCTCACAACCCTTAAAGCCCATCCTCCCTGATGTTCTTCTTCCAGCTAGGCTGCACCTCCTACACACCCCTAAACAGCGCCACCAACTGGGGACAAAATGTCCAAACACTTGGAACCTATGGGGGACGTTCTCATCAGAAGTTCACCAGTTATTTTAATTTTGCTACCTCCCTTGAGCATTTTCTCTATGTTATCTCTTTAATGACAGTTTGGCTGTCTGACTTTAAACACTACATGCAGAAATTTGGTAGTGAATCTATAGCCAAAACGCATGTGCTTCTTAAGTGATACAGCATTAACTTATAACAATGAAGAACACCATTTTTCACTTTGATTGTATCTGACAGGAATTGTTCATCTCTGGAATGACATTGCTTTTGAAAATGAAATGAGAACATTACTGTAATTACCTTAGTTTGAATATATTTAGAGGCTGTGGTAAAGCATGCCTACAATCTACAGTGAAATGTGAAATGCATTCAAAGGTAAATGCTAATGCATGCTCATATCACTGTATCTTCAAAGCCTACTAGTGCCTTGGTCCTGAGCTTAGAAAATGCTTATTGTAATACATTGAATTGAACAAAAGCATTACTGTTTCCAGCACATATTTGAAAATGTTTCTTGTTGGTAAACACCTGTTTAAATCAAGTGACGATGATCCTGTAACAAACATTTCTATTCCTATCATCAAAAAATTTTATTCTGTAGGAGTAAATCACTTTAAGTAGATTTTGATGCAGTAGAGATTCAAGCTCACAACAAACAGCGTGCAGTTCACTAGGGACAATTGTAAGGTAGTTACTTTGAAGAAGAAAAACTAGACTCAGAGCAGCATGAGTGGAACTCACTAAGCATGAGTGAAAAGGAGAAAAGTAGAAGGAGGTGAAAGAAAAAAGTTCAGCGTACAGAAGTGCTCAGTGTAGCAAAAATGCCACATGCAGACACAGCCTGCGCTGGCAGGGGCTCCTTATGGGCACCCACTAAGATTGTTCCCCATCAGAGGTTTATTTACTGTTTCCTGCTCACTAAAAATATACCTGAAAATAAGTTCACGTTTGTAAGAAGTTTAAATACTAAAGCATACATAGGAACCTGTGTAGATTTATTTTTATTTATCTAATTTTTAAAAACAGTTATAACTTTATTTTCATTTTATGTGTATGAATGTATTGCTTGCATGTATGTGAGTGCACTCATGTTGTGTGATGTTTGTGGAGGTCAGAAGAGAGTGTCAAATTCCCCTGGAAATGGAGCTATGGATTGTTATTAGCTGCCATGTGGGTGCTGGGAGTTGAACCCAAGTCCTCTGCAAGACCAGTAAGTGCTTTTAATAGAGCTTCTATTTAATTTTAAAATATGTTTATTTTTATTTAATGTGTATGAGTATTTTGCCTGCACCCATATTGTGCAATGCCTGTGGAGGCCAGAAGAGGGTGGTGGTGCCTCTGGAACTGGAGTTATAAATGGAGGAGAGTTGTTAGCCACCATGTGGGTACTGGGAATTGAACCCAGGTCCTCTGCAAGAGCAGTCACTGCTCTTAACCATGGAGGCATTTCTCTAAAAATTGCATAGATTTATTTATTTTAAATCTTCCATGTTTTCTTTTTTCTGTAAATTTTTAATTGATTTTTTTGTGTATTTCATTCAAAACATCTTAATCATCTTTATACCCTCTGCCCCATTGGTCCTTCCCATAGTCTCTCCCTCTGAAATTCATACTTTCAGATATTTGTGTTAAGGCCTCTTGCTCAAATTAGTGTCCCCAAACATCCCTCAATGCAAGATCTAGTCAGCCTACCTAGAATCCCTCCCTTTAAGTAGGTCAGATCTTCCTCACCCAGCAGTAATCAGCTGCCAATAATTCGTTGGTCAAGACTGGAACCTACTCTCCATTTCCACAGTTCTGTGCTGGGATTTTGACTGTTTGAGTTTGCATGGATCTGTGCATTCTGATACCATTGCTGTAGGTTCATATGAGCAAGGTCCCAAGAGCCTATGGGACTCTGTTTCCATATGGTTGTGCACCTTCTCCCTGGCTTTTACATATTTCTGACTCCTGAGCCCTGAGTAGGAGGAGTTTAATATAGGAGTCCTGTCACATGCTGTGACTTTTTGTGTTCCTGGTCCTCTTTTCCATGGGGGAGTTTCATTGATGAGAACTGAGAGATGCATTAGTATTCTGTTTACCCCTATGTTCCATGAGCCTTAAGTATAGAGGCTGCACTGTAGATGTGCCACTTAGGCTTAGGCAATTCACAGATAATGTTTGTGTATGAGCAGTTGTGAAACTCTGTAATAATCTGTCTGTTGCAAAAGAAGTTTTTTTGATGAGTAGTGATTAGGATACTTGTCTGTAAATATAGGGATCCATATTTTGCACATAGTAAGAAATTACATTTGTTTAGGAATGTCTTAGTTTCTGTAAGATCTATGACCTTTCTAGCCATGTGTATTTCGCTGTTTACAGTACCACATATGAGTTTCCTGCCATTGAGTGAACTTTAAATCCAATTAGGTAGTGGTTGATTACCTCCAAGATAAAAGTGCCTCTACGGTACCAAGCTGATAAGGGAGAACATCAATTGATGGTCCAACCCTACTTTAAAGTCTAATAGCCATATTAGTGACAAGCAGAGCAAAAGAAACTGATTGATGTAGATTTATTTTTTATCTAATCTTGGGGTTAGGGTAATGTACAATGGTAGACTAGTGGCCTGAAAATATAAAACTCAGTCCAATATTTTTACATCTCTTATGTAAATAATTAAAAAAATGTTTTGCCTAATCAATTTTTAAAATATTTATTTATGTATTTGTGTGTGTGTGTGTGTGTGTGAGTGTTTTGCTTTTATGATGTAAGTGCCCCATGTGCATGCAGTGCCCACGGAGGCCAGAAGAAGGGACGGAAGTTAGGGATGGTTGTTAGCCATCTTGTGGGTGCTGGGAACCAAACCTAAGTTCTGTGACAGAACAGCAAACCAGGGTCCTCAGGAAGAACAAGTGTTCATAACCATGGAGCCCTCTCTTTAGCTCCTCATCAAACAGTAAAAAAAACTAATGTCAATAAAATTGTGATTGCATACAGACAAATGTAAGATAAATTATTTCATTTGACTTTTCTGGAAAATGGTCCCACATTTCATATTATTATACACCACAGACTATACACTAGACTTGAAGACTATAGAGACAGCCTTGAAGAGAACAAAGATTTTTATCATCTCAGGAACAACAATCTTTGATAAAGTAATAAACTGTTAAAAGATTCATCGTGAAAAAAAAGGCTGATGAACAGCATTAATAATACTTGACTGTAAGCTACTAGAATGAGAAAGTGTGTTTGCTTTATTTATTAAAGTATCACAAATTTCTGAAGACATGAATTTGGTAGGTGCTCAAAGGATACTGAATGGAAGAGAAACTAAAAATGTCACTTCAGATAGTCAAGAACAGGGGCAATGGCCAGTATTGATGGAGGGTCAACAGCTTTGAAAGGAGGAGTGCATTCCTGGTATTGGACTTTTTCTTTGTTAGCCTATGGCTTGGAGAAGGGGTCATATTCCCCTAATACAGGGTACCACCTTTTAATTTCTTTTTACATTGTATATACATATACTTTAAGAAGTTTCCATACTGGGAGACTTCTATATCACTTTTTCTAAAGGCCTTTAGGATTAGTTATCCCTCCCATAATCCTTCCTCTGACCTGCCCTCCCACTCCACACCTGGTTTAACCATTCCTACATCATTATTCCCACTTTCTCCCTGTATGTCACTGCATTCTATTGCCCCTCCCATGAAACTCACATGCCCCGTGGACATGTACTAGTTTCTTGACTTTGATTTTTCCAATTTAAATACGCATATTTAAGGATTCAATCCATTACTGAAGACATTGTATACATGAATTGTAGAAGAAACAAAGAGAAATCAAGCTGGTACTAATTGCAAGACCTCATCTCTATTGGCTAGCTTTCATAGTGCTGGAAGGTACTATGCATACTACTGAAGAATAAAGTAATCGTCAACCTTGCCCACCTGTGAATCCTCAGAGCTATAAACAACAACTGGCCTGGCAAAATATGTCCACTAGTGCAATATTGGCATGAATGTTATGAGAGTAACCAACCACGTTCTTATTGGAGTTAATGTCCACTTCACAAGATGAAGCCCATACCTGACACTGATTTCAGGCCTAGGAACTTGTGGCTAGACAGGTCACAGGCCATAGCAGAGAGCTTAACACAATTATTCAACTAAATAGACATAGTATTAAACTGAATCCTAATGACTTACCTCTATACCCATAGATTAATGCATCTTTCAACTCTAAGCATAGAAACTTCATCATGAAGCAGATGGTTGGTAACACAGAGACCCATGAGTAGCCAACATGCAGAGAGTAAGAGACTACAGAATTTATATTCCTAAAAAGAACACAACATTAAATCTCTGCACACAAGGCTTAAGGATAATTGTAGAAGAGGTGGTAGAAAGATTGCAAGAGCAAGAGGTGGTTTGATAACCTCAAGGAAACAGATTTCTAGACAGCTGGGCGGCTACTCACATGAACTCATAGTAATGGTAGCAGCACGAACAAGATTTGTGTAAGCACAAGCCATGCAAAATGCCAGCAGAGAAGTTGGGAAGTAGGTAAGAAGCTCCAGTCCTAGCTGAGGAACTGTTGGCACCTGAGGGCTGCTGGGAGAGGGAGAGTCAGCTTTCTTTAAGGATATGATGCTGGATAGGTTAACCAGCTCCAGAGGAATGACCCACACTAAACGGCATTTGGGAACATAAATTTGACTCAAGAGGCTTGACTATATATAGTAGAGTACAATGAAATTGGGGGGCTGTTCATGTAGAAGAGATTATCTAGATATAATCAAAATATATTGTATGAATTTCACAAAAAAAATCAATTAAAAAATTTTGGGCATTGATAGCTAAGTCATGTCCTTCTATAAGGAGCTAAGGGAGAGACATGGTCAGGGGATAGTATATTGCTGGCCTTGGTACAAGCATGCACCTGACACCCTACAGTGACTTTACATGGTAGGTTATTGCTGCTAATGTTACAGAACGTACACAAACCCTTCCGTATTCATGACCCATACACTTTTATTTTCTGTTTATGTCCTTTTGATCAGTTTGTATTTGGGTAAGGGATAAAGTATCTTTTTTTTTTTCCTTTTTTTTTTTTTTTGGTCTTTTTGAGACAGGATCTCCCTGTCTGGCCTGGAACCTTCTATGTAGACCAGGCTGGCTTCAAACTCACAGAAATCTGCTTGTCTCTGCCTCTGGAGTGCTAGGACTAAAGGCTGTGCCATCATGCCCTGTAAGGAAATAGGAAGTGAGAAAGAGAGGAAGAAGTCAATCTCAACAGAGAACACGGGTTTATGAGGGAACAAACCTGAGGTGGCACCTCATGACCTAGTGGCTGAAGGAGATGAGCACCTGCGATGGCCTGGGATCTGGAGGAAAAGGAACCTCTCTCACTGACTCTGACTCAGGGATTTTATTGTTTTTCCTTTGGGGCGGTGTTAAATGGATCATAGTCAAGGTTATGTCATGTATATGGGTTATGCCATATTGGAAATGCAGTTGGAAATGGGTTACGTCCATGTAGGACACTGGTCTCTCCCATTCAGGATCTGATATTTCTACTTTGTTTCTGATTCTAAAGAGAAATAAGTAAGTATAGGGCCACAGTCATCACATCTGACCGCTGGCAGCCGAGGGACAAGAGAGAAATAGTTCACTCATATCCCTTAAGGGGAGGATAATTTTTACAGGGTCCTGGGTAGCAACTTGAGAAATTTCTGTCATCTGAACTTCTCAAAAAGACTCAGAAACCATAACAGAAAAGTGATTAGCTGGGTAATTGTGACATTGGGGCAAGAACAGGGAGGAGCCAAGGGGGCAGATGAGAGGAAAAATCCCTGTAAAGTGTCCCCTCAGGTGAGGGTGCTCATTCTTAAGTGCTCTTATTCTCTGCTGAACCACACCTGCCCTGTTGGTGGAAAAACAGCAGTCCTCTCCTAAAGAGACACAGGCCCCCTTTTCCATGGTCAGGAGATCTAAGCCCCATCTGTTTGAAGTACAATCGCATTGAGAGAGGCTATTTGGTTTTGAATAGCAGTAACTGGAGTGCCAGGTTCAAAGGCTTTGAATGTTGCAGAACTTTGTAGTTCCCGCTTGTAGGACCCTAAGGAAGCCGCTAAGAAGCCCAGGGTGAGAGGCTGAAAGAGCACTGAGGAATCAGACAGGAGGGGCTGTTCTAATTTTTGGTGGGCTCATAGAGGAAGAGCCATGTGCTGGGCATTTTTAGGGTGGGGAGTTTGAAGAAGGACTCAGTAGTTGTTGCTGAAAGCAGAGGGTAGATGTTATGCCAAATAGTGGGGGTAAAACAAGAGCGGAGCATCCTGGCAGAAGGTCCTCCCAGTGGGACGGCAGAAGGTGAGGTCAGGGAGTAGGGTGCCTTGACGCGGTAGGTTGGGCGGGTCCTGTGGTGAGCCGGATGGTGGTTTCTCCCCAAGTCTGGGAAAAGGAATGTTTGATGATGGGTGCCGGCATAGTGAGTGAGCAGGAAATCCATTCAAGGTGTTAAACGGAGGGAGCACATGGTGGGGGTTTTGGAAACCCTCCAGGAGAGGAATGAGCAGATCTAGTAAAGAGTAAAGAGAAACCATAGGAGATCATTGACCCAAGGCATGTGGGAGGGATGCCCCAGAGCACGAAGAGGCCAAGGGAGAGAAGGAAGTCAGGGTGGGAGTGAGGTTTTGGAAGGTTCTCTGGAGCCAAAGTTTCTCCACTAATGAAAAGAGGTCATGGTGGAAAGAAGAGACCTCAAGGAGGGCACCAGGTCGCCTCTGCACGGCAACGGAGAGGGCCGCCTCTAGTTTACGAAGGAGGTCGCGTCTCGGAAGGGAGGGTCAGGAGGGAAGGACTGAAAGCTGAGTGGGGGAAGATCATAGAGGGCGGTCCCACTTCCACTTCCAAATCTCTTCACTGTCACGGGAGCGGCGGTAGGGCTCGGTGGGAGGCTGAGGGGAGGGCATGCTTTTGCCCCGTGTCCATCCCTATTGCAATGGAAACATCCCTAGTGCATTTGGGGGTCTTGTTGGGTTCGTTTTGTTTTGGCTTACGGGAGGTGGCATCACAGAGTTGGCATTCAACTTGGAAGTGTCTCTCTTGCCCTCCCCCCTCCTCCTCTTGGATTTTAAAGATCTTGAATGGTAGGTTCAGGAGCTCTTCTGGTGGAGTTTGTTGAGTAGGGTTCAAGATTTTGGAGTTTCTTTCTGGATGTCAGGGGCTGATTGAATATGAGGGAAGAACTGTCTCTCTAGGGGGAGAGAGGAGGTTCCCAATACAGAATTTTCCGTAATCAGGGGTCCTATGTTGTGCCAGTTTTCTTCAGAATGAGCTGGCACATCAGTGATGGCTCTTGCACTGGAGTTCACAATGACAGAAAGTCAGAGAGGCAGGATCAATGACAGGAGAAACAGGGCGAGGATCTCAGGCATATCAGGGAACAGACCTGAGAGGGCATGGCGTCACTCTGGTGGCCTGGGGTCCGAGGTGGCGTGCACCTCTTATGGGCCAGGATCATGACGGGGAGTTAGCTCTCTCACAGGCGCAGGTACTTTATGCTTTTCTCCCTTTGAGGAGGGGGAAAGGTCTTGTGGTTCAGGTTGTGTCATATGAGGGTCGGTGGGCAGGGTGGGTTGTGCCATACTGGGAATGTAGGTGGGGAGTGGGTTGTGACCATGCATGACGGCAGTTTCCAAGAAAGCAACCGGGAGTGGCAGTCACGTGGGACGCTTGCCTCCAGCTGCTCCCACATTCAGGGTCTGATATTTCTCCTTCATGCCTAGCCCAAAGTAAGAACTTTTAAATGAAAGAAAGATGGGATAAAGGAAAATCTATTTTGAGGTTAAGGTATAGTAAATTAAAATTTCTTTTTTCATTAATTTTATTTGAATGTTAAAATATTATTCCTTGAGGTGCTACTGATCAAATATATAGTCATAACCTAGAGAAAATAACAAATTAGAAATCTCATTCAAGTTGCAGTTCAGTTGCTTTTCTGAAGGTTAGAAAGGGGTTTGATTTGATCAAAGTGCATCAGGAGAAGTTTTCCAGAACAGTGAATTTTGGAAAGAATAATCCTGCTTTTTATTATGAAAGAAGAGAGAAAGCCATTACATGAAGATTACATTATCGAAACAGAGACTTTTTAAGACAAAAAAATTGCTTGATTTGCAATTTGAAGGCAAAACTGTCTGTGGTAGTGCTTTTGTAGATAGGTGAGGCATGCCTCCTCCCCTTAGTTAAAACCGGAAGCAAGAATGCACACATTGTGCTGTAGTGTGAAGAGAGATAGCAAAGGTAGGTACCCACTGGGAAATGGTTAATTGCTGGAGCTCTTTAGTATAAAATGACATCAGCTTTCAATAGATAATATGTGTGTTTGAGACTATAACAGATTGAGAACAATATTATCCCTAAATGGTGGGCTAATAAGCTTTCAATACCTGAATCTTTGAAGGAAATTTCAGATCTAAACTATAGCAAACACGAACAAGAACAGAATATGGGAAATTACAAAATGGATGAAAAGATTGAAAGGAAACATAGATAAATGGACAGACATCCCATATTTGAAGCTTGGAAGACTCCAGGGTGCTGTTGGGTCTTACCAACTTGATCTATAGATGCAGTATAATCTCAGTGAAAACCATATGGGAGGGATAAACTAGTTCTAATTTTACGTGTAATACTAAAGGATAAAATTGGGGGACTGACACTACATTGCCTAAAAACTTATGATCACATTACAGCAGTAGTAGCTCCAGACAGAGATATCAGAGAAAGCAGAGTCACAAATCAGTGGAATCCTAGAAAGAGACCCATGCTAACACAGTTGGATGACCTTTGACAATGGAACAGAAGCAATTCAGTGGACAAGGATAGACCTCAATCCATGGTATAGAGCGACTGGATATTCATTTACAAAATAAATTGAGACACAGACTTCATACATTTTACAAAACTGAATGTATGCATGCTTATAGAATTTTTGTGCATAAGTACACAAAACCAGAAGCAACCAACATGTCTTTAATAGATCAATAGATAAATTTCAGTATCAAGTCAATAGGATGCTATTAGTCAATAAAAAGAAATCAACTATAAACTTCAATGGATAGTGCTAACCATAAGTCACTACTGAAAGGCTAAATCATGTATAATTCTAGTTATATAACATTTTGCAACATGGAAAATTTTAGAGGCAGTGGAATCATCTTTTGTTGCTAGATATTTGACAGGAGAGAGAATGAACACATGGAATGTAGGGGATCGCTAATGTAGTGAAATCGTTCTGTGTGCTGCAGAATAATCTTGTATGCAAATATAATGATGAATAGTATATATGTCTGAAAACCTGCAACACTCTATTACACGGTGAATATAAGTGTATATCAGTACAGAATATTATTTAGGAGGTTCAGGGCTCTTTGGAAGGAAGGTAGGTTGTGACAAGTGCCATTCATGGAAATATAAGATTGAAATTTTGTGAAGAGGATTAGTGAGAAAAGGTGCTGACCCAAGTATCACTGGAAAAGGACAACGGTGTTAAGACTAAAGGCAAATAGGAATTGCACATAAGTAATAGAAGTTAGCTGACAAAATTAATTTCCATGGGGACATGTGTTAACAGTTCTGATAGTACTATGTATTTACATTGTAATTAGGTAAGTAAATGGATGACAGATGAGGGAAAAGTAATTTTCACTGTTGGAACAAATCATATTGATTAGCAATAAAAATAAGCTAGACTGTACCAGGTGGTAATCCATTAACTGGAAACATCAATATGAGTTTATGTTTAGCTTAATACATATACATGAATGCTTCCATATAGAAATATTTTTAGAGAGTATTATAAACACATAATTTTGTTCTACAACACAAGCTGATAGAGCAGTTAACACTCCTCCCTGACATTACCAAGAATTACAATCAGCACCCATGCATTGGTTTCTAACACTATGAAAAGGACCCAGGGCTTCTTGTAGAAATATCTGGCTGTGAAGCATTTTGGAATGGTATAAAGTAAGAAAGAAAAATAAAAATCAGCACTCATTAATGGAGAAGTCTCAACAGTACATAGAATCCAACTGCAAAAGCCCCCAATGGGCAATTCTGAAACAATTTGTGTAGAAAATAATAATGTATTTGATTACAGCCCAAAGTCTGAAATAAATATTCATGACTCCATATTTTAATAAATGGGGAAAAGAGTCAAATCTCTTATGTGGAAGAATTCTGAATAAATTCTATAAGATATTGTAATGGTTTGAATATGAAATGTCCCTGGTAAGTTTTTGTTTTGAACACTCAGTGCCCAGCTGGTGGTTCTCATGGAGCCTTTAGAAAATGAACACCAGCTGGAAGAAGTCCATCACTGGGGGCTGGCTTTGAGTTTCTTTGCCTGACTCAAGTTCTTGCTCTCTGTCTGCTTCCGGAGTGTGATCTGCCACTTCCTGCACCTATCACCATGTCCTTCCCTGCCAGTGGACATGTCTTCCTCTAAGCCAAAGTATTAGGTTTGTTAGGATTGCTTATTACAGCAGCAGGAAACAAACTAATGCAGATGTCTGTCTTCAAGGATATGAACTATAATTTCCCACTCCTTGGGTGTAGGCTCAACATAGTGACTTCTCTCTTGTGCATACAGTAGGCAAACTTGGCAAAGTGGAACCTTATGGTGTAGAAATCTGGTAAGTACAGCCTTTGTGGTCTCCCATGTCCTACAGCCCCAGTCTAATCATTAAGAAAACAAAGGAATTCTACTAGTGAGCATTGTACCAAACGCTCTGGCAAGGTCAATTGTGAAGAACAAAGGGAATCCGCGGAACTTTCTTCCAGGTGGAGCCTAAAGAGACCGATTACTGAAGGTGGCATCCAGGGTGGGATCCCCACTGGGAAAGGCCACTGGGTCAAACTGAAGGAAGTATGACCAGAGATCAGTTAATAATGCATCAGCATTGACCCATTAATTCTAACAGACATAGATAACGTATTAAAAGTAGCAGAAACTGTAGTTATACAGGGACTCTATTATCTTCTTAGGTTTTTTGGAAATCAAAGTTGTTCTAAAAGTCAAGTCCACTATAAACAAACAAACAAATAACTGAGAGCCCCAGCCAGGAGTGGTGGCACACACCTTTAATCCCAGCAGAGGCAGGTGGACTTCTGTTGGTGATTTGAGGCCAGAATGATCTACATAGGGAATTCCAAGCCAGCCAGGGCTAGAGAGAGAGAGAGAGAGAGACAGAGAGACAGAGAGAGACAGAGACAGAGAGAAAGTTGCAAGACTGCATGCATGCTGTAGAAACAGGGAAGAAATGAAATGCTTCTGATAGTTACCTTAGAAGTGCCAAGGGATTCGTAACTGGGTAAATGATGAACATTTCCTTTGGGAGATATATCAGAAGAACATTCAAGAGTTGCTCCTAAAGACCATTGGGATCTGTTCATGAAATTCTCCTGTGGCTTCCAAGGCCTGAACTCTACTGTACACACACTGAGCTGACGTCTGTATTTGTGTTCCTCTTTGAGGTTCACAAGGGAAGCCTGTTCCTGCTGCCTTGGTCTGTGGTGTCCCTCTGCCAGACCTTCTCAATTCCCACCCTCAGCCCCCCTTCCTCTATGTAGCTTGGTGCTAGTTAACACTTCTGGTTCTCCAGGAAGCTGCTCTTGATCCCCCCACTTGTGATGCCTTCCTTCTGTATTCCCCAAGCCCCAGGAATCCATCTTGTATCCTTGCATTTCTCATTCTCTCTGTATGTAGTCATTTCCTGTGCTTGACCATGGACAAATCAAAGCCATTTGTATTATTGTATGCATAACAAAAAGAGAAGGTAGACACTGATTAATTCACATTTATAGGATGAAAGAGACATAGACAGACACTTTGTTCTTACTGATAGCAACCTAACATTTGAGATAAGACCAAAACATAATTTTCTATTATTAAACAAAATAATAATTGCTACTAGAAACTTTGATTAATTCTTACAAAACTGATTTTTATAGAACTCTGAAATCCTGCAGTAAAAATTTCAAAGTACTGGGTAGTGAAATCTTTTATAATATAAATACCTTAAACAGACAGAGGTGATTATAATGATCTAAGAGTATATAGATTACTTTTAAGCTCATAATTCTTGGATGTTTTACTAACAGTCTTAAATAATTTGTGTATAATTTATGAAAATTCAATTTTGAAAATGCACAATAACACATAAAACTAGCACATAGTTTCAGCTGTGAAGGGACCTGTAATAAAAGCTGCCCCTTTCTGCACTTTGTGAGTGCAGCCACAATCCCACATTTTGGTCAATGATGGGCTACATATTTGTTCAAAATGGAGCTAAGCGATTCCTCTCACCTAGTGACACGTTGTTACAATGTCATATTGCACCTTATTATTCACATGCTTGTACTGATATTGGTGCAAAACCCCCACACTTCCAGTTGCATAGGAAATATAGTGGACACAGTTATGATGAGTATATTGTGGTTGGTAATGATAATAAACTGTTTTGATGGTTTATGTGTTTACTTACTATCTACTGTTATATTAGTGCATGCTCCTATGTACATGTGAAAACTTGATTATAGAACAGTATGGTGTGCTGTAATCCCTTATATGCATAAGATCTCTGGATTGCGGTGTTTTCTCTAGTCATGGTTTAATCATCATAGGCCTGGAAGCATTAAGTGGTAGCACACATGTGCGGCGAACGCAAGAAAGCACGCGATCACGAGGAGTCTTCCAGTATCACACTTTATTGGAGAGCCTCTTGGTTAACAGATGGGCGATGATGGCGAGAGGCGGGGAGCAAGGCACCTACGGCTGTTTACAAAGCCTGGAAGGAGACGGGGCACCTATTGATTGGCTGCAAGTAGCTAACCACAGGTGGACGCCACGGGATAGGCTCAGGACAGGTCATGTGGCGCGCATGTGCAGTAGCAAGATCCAGGTTGGCGCCAAAGCACTACCTAATTAGGAGTTGTTACCACAACGCTGCCAGGAAGCCAGCGCCATCTTGTAATGGCGTTTATGACGGCTCCCTGCACACATGTGTATATGTGTGTGTATGTGTGTGTGTGTATTTATATGTAGTTATATCATGTGGTCTAGGTGTATGTCAGGTTGTATCATGTTGGTTCATGTAAATGTATTCTACAATATTCTCACAATAATAAAATGAGCTAACAGCACATTCTCAGAGTGTACCCTTGTCATTAAACAGTGTGTGACATTATTTTCTAAAAGGCTCATTTCATGTTTTAATGTTCTGTGTTTACCCATGTCTGTGAGCAACTCTGAAAAGAAATACACTGTACAGCTTTCCTTAGTGAAGCTCCTCTGTGGCCCAGAGCCCTTTGTTTCCAGCTGTGTGCCCCCCGTCCACCTATCACATAGCCGCTGTTTCTGTACCTTATGGGACAGGGCGCACATGCGCACACACACACACACACACACACATACACACGCACACATATGTAGATGATTGCAAAAGGAAGAAAAATTATATTCTTGCAAATGAGTAGTTTTCTGTTCTTTCCGGTGTTTGCTCATATTTATGAAATCATGTTACGTTGGTTGCAGGGTACTGGAGATACTGACTGTCATTTTAGAATTAAGAAGAACTTGGAAAATGCATCAGTAAGCCTGGAATCTACAAAGAACCCAGGGCTGTTTGTTGGACTTCAACCAGATGGACAGGCAAAACCATTGGTTTATACCAAAGATGAGAATGTCTGCTTCTACCCACAAGTCATCCAATGTACGTTTAGCATAAGTTTTTTAAATTTAGTTGGTTTTATGATGGTTTACATAGAGGTTCATATTTCAGTACTTTGTTTCTAAAGAATATTTCTGTATTCTTATATGTCTTGAGATTCTTAGCATCATATCTAACAACTGTTAATGCTCCCAGTAAAAAAAATAGGGAGGATGTAGGTTATTATTTAAGATATGGATTTGGGGCAAAAGTAGAATGTGGAGAAAGAAGACCAAGGATAGACAAGTAATGTGGATATTTTAGAGCTAGTCCTTTATCAAATTAAGGATTTGAGAACTTTATTTAAATAACTTAAGCTTAAAATATACTTGCTTGAACACAAAGGCTAAAGCATTGTATTTTAAAATTACATCAAAGATTTGTTTGCTGGGCTGGACAGATGACTCTGTGGTTAAGAACACTGTGTGTTCTTTCAGAGAACCCAGGTTTGATTCCCAACACATATATGGTGGCTAACAACCAACTGCATCTCTAGTAACAAGGGAATCTGATGCCCTCTTCTGACCTCTGCGGACATTCCATGACATGGCTGCCCTTAACGTACATGTAGGCAACACACTCATACATGTAAAAAATAATAACAATTTATTTGCTGTCTACATTTTATTTGATGCTGTTCCATAAGTCTTGGCTTAACCAAAATTCAGATTTTCTTAGTGTTTTCTTTTTAGAGTGTACTGATATTTTTTTTCTTTCTCAGTATCTCTCTCATGTGTATGTGTGATATCTCACAAGAGACAATTTAACACACGAACGTAGTCTGGTTGATTTAACATGACACTATATGGATGACAGTCTATATGAGCTGAATTATACGGATGATGATCTATGTGACCTGGTTCTGTGCATTTGTCTGTGTCAGCTCCTTTCAGCCTTTAGTTACTGCATTTAAAACAGTGCAAACTGTCGGGCTGGTACCCCCTGTCTCCCATCCTCTGTTTCCCTCAGGCTGGCACAGAATGACACTCCCACTCAGCAGAATGGGTTTGCCATCTGCCTCTGGAACTCTGCAGAGAGGCAGTTGATTTGAGCTCACACACAAAGATGCAGGGTGGAGCAGAACAGTGAGAAGTAGCTAACAGGGGGTGGAGAGCAGGCTCGAAATGTGGGCAGGAAGGACAGATAACAAGAGAGGACAGAAGAGAACAGATGAGGGAAAAAAGACCTTGATGATCAGAAAAGGTGATGAAAATATAGCCTCCTCCATCGCAACAAAAGTGAGAATTGATAGAAGCCGTCCTACAAGCTCTACAACGGGTTCACATTTTCTTCTCTGTTTATGAGACAACTTCCAGTTTCAGCAAGGAAGGACAGAATACAGGAGGCATCACTTCAGACATGTTATTGCAGCAGTTTGAATCTTTGAGAATTCTGAAGAAGTGTGTAGAATCAGCGACATTTCTTCAAAAAGCAGTTTCTGGTACTAGTTTCCTGTGTTTTATGAGAAGGAAATCCCAGTGATGGGGAAGTGTGTGGTCCCCCTCCCCCCCCCCCCCCCCCCCCCGCCCCTCGCCTTCAACAGCCAATTTCTGTTTCTCTGGTTTGGGATAATGGGAAGTGCCTGCAGGGTGAGCTCCTGCAACTGCTCTGAGAGGTTTCTTTCTGACTCTAACAAATTATCAGCAAAAGAAGTGGAAGTGTTCTTGTTCCTGAGGGCAGGCCACTCCTCCCTGTGTGGATGCAATCCACATTTGGTCAGGGGTTAACCTTCACTTTTCTAGGAAATGCTGAACTACTTGCCATATCAGGAAAGCAAAGGAGGGGGTGTTCTGTGATTCATTTTGTTACTCCCTGGTTTTCCTGGTTTGAGATTAGTCTGGCTTCTCTGAACACTGAGGACTGGATGGCAACTCGACCACACCCCATGGTTTCAGGTGTAGCTGAGTGTGTGGTTTAGAGTAGGCAGGTTGAGTGCATTTGTTGAATGAATGATTGTGTAACATGAGTGATACATCATGTCTGTGTTTTATTTTAATATACTACCAGTATGTTCATAGTTCAACATTTCAGTTTCTGCTTTGTCATATGTATACAAGAATACTAGCGTTATCCTACAATAAAAATTTTTTTTTTCCTGAAAGTCTAAGCATTTGATGGAAAGAAATTCATTATCTTTAGATGTTCAAAAGAATCAACGGAGCAGGAGAGATAGCTCAGCGACTAAGAGCAATTGCTGCTCTGCAAGGATTCAGTTCGCAGCATACACATGGTGGCTTACAACTGACTGTTACTCCAGTTCCAGGGGTCTGATCCCTCTTCTGGCCTCTGCAAGTACTGCATGCATATGGTGCACATAGAAGCAGGCCAAGCACTCATACACATAAAATAAAAATAATAAATAAAACAATAATAATAATCAAGAACTCAAAAAATGTTGACAAAGTCTTATAAGTCAGGGTGCGGAAATTGCTTAGTGGCAGAATGCTCCTTTAACTGAGGCTCTAGTTTAATCCTCATACAGACAAATATAAACAACCAACCAACCCCACCCTCAAAACCTTAAAATGTTTTGTAAGAGTGATAGAATGCTTATTCAGTCTTTTATAGTAATTACTCTCAAATCATTTAAATATTTTTGAATCATTAAAAATTATGGAATATCTAGTTTCTTATACAAAACACTGGGGTAAGAGTGAGTACATGAAGGACACAGTCTCAATGTGTGCACAAAATATTGCCTCTTTTTGTTCTAATTCCAGCCAGTTTTTATAGTGTGTGTGAGACAGGTTTACAATTGACTATGTGGCCAAGTACTCACAGATGGCCTTGAACACCTGATCCTTCTGTCTCTGCTTCCCCAGTGCCAGAATTATAAGCATTTACCATCATGCCCAGTGTTAAAGGTAATGGGGAGCAAACCCGTGGCTTTGTGAATGCTATCTAGGCTAGCACTCTACCAGTCAGGCTACTTCCACAGCCCCTTGCATGACTTTTGAAATTATGAATATTTGATAAGAGAGCACACTGGGACCAGGGCTCTGATTTAGTGTGTTATTGGAGGACCATGGTTACTTGGAGAATGAACCACATTCTGTGCCAGGCCAGCCTGATGGCGATTGGCTCCCTTCTGCACAGAAGGATAGCACCATCCTGGGTGGTATATTTCCAGAAAACATTTTCCAAATCCTGAATTTCCTACCACTGTTGTAGAAAGAGATGCCAGCATCCTTTTGGAAAGGCTGAGGTAGAACCTGGAGAAGTCAGTGTGGAGAGGATGGAGAGGTGGAGTCAGTGTGGCGAGGACGGAGAGGTGCCCTCTCTCATTTTGGAGTTCTGCCTGTGCCTCCTCTGTGTGCAGCTCTTCCTGTACTTGTACAGTATTTCCTGTACTGTACTGCTCTTCCTGTACAGAGAGTGTACTATCCAGTCTCTGGACTGGAATATTATTTTCTCTGTTGAGCTTCCTAGGTACTTTGTGCACAAGTGTAGCACACTCCCTGCATATCCGATATCAGTATTTAGGTGTGTCCTCCTCTGGGCTGTAACTCCATCAATGCCCAAAGCCATGTCTTATATGTTGACTTATTTCTAGGATTGACAGTAGTTGGAATACTGGTTAATAGTCCCTTGTAATCATAGATGTCTATTATTTGTACATAGACAAATCCTTGGTTATGTTTAGGAATCTTTTTTTTTTTTAATCACCAAGCGTTCATTTATTCTCAGTTTACATATAGAATTCTAGTCATTTCCAATTTTCCTTTTAATATTTTAATTATTTTATTGTCATCCATCCCAGTGTCTATGCATTATGTTGTAAATAATCCAAATGGAAAAAATATCAGTGTTTCATAGGGTTTAGTGTTAGCACCTTATTCCGTGAAACTAGAGCTTACCACCTTTGTGGGACCTGAGGGACAGTGTCACAGCCAGTTCTTCAGTTTCCACTGTGTGAAGCCCTCATGTCCTTAAAGGTCCTTCACGCCATACCTGGAACATGTGCATGCATTCTTTCTTCCTGAGTCATGTAAATTGCTGAGTTTAGTTGTGACATTCAGAAGGACTCTTGTTCTCTTGCATACATTCAGACATCTAAATTCTGTTGTGGATGAGGTCTCTAAAACTTGACATTCATAGCATAAATGACTATCATGTAAAAGTAAGTTCCTATCCTATGCTTGATACCAAAGAGGGAACACAACTTTGAAATGCTAAATATAAATATCATTCCTCAGTATATAGTTTAAAATTGAAGTCATTGTTCAACTAAGTTGGAGATAACCTATTTTTTTGAAGAAGTCTTGCAAACTACTTCTCTATAAAAGACAGAAAAGTAGCTAACATTTTTCTTTACAGATATGTGTGTATTCCTTTGATTTTCGTGCTCTAGATTATATGCTGTTCTGTTTGAATGATGCTTTAATCAGTTTCTTCTTTTGCAGGAGGTTTAGTATCAGATTATTAAAGGAGTTCCCATTTGTAATCTATATGGAAAACATCTTGAATAAGCCATTTGATTCATATTGTGATGTTAAGCTGTAGCTTGGAGTTACAAAGCAGTGAATAGGTTTTATAGGAATGTCATTCATGCATAGCCTTCTGGTAGGAAAAGTCTTTTTCTGGGAACTGTGTAATGAAAGGAAAAGGGTTTGACTTAGTCGGGAAATGACAACAATGGGAAACCCAACCTTGCACAGCTGAACCTTCTATGAGAACTCTGAGAAGAGAGAGTTTGAAAAGATGGCTTCCTTTAAAATCCTAATTTCAGTTGGCAGAGAAAACCCAATGGGAATGTCTGCAACTCCCAGCCAAGGGGAGGAAAAGATTCATGAGTCAAAACAGCAGAGAGAAAAACCAGCAGAGTCCCAGACCGTGGCTTCCTCACCTTCCTCAGTGGCAAGTAAGCAGCCACCTTTCTCCCCTTCACTTTGCTTCCCTGCCTCCCTTCTTTCTGTAGCTGCCTTAGGCATCTTATTAATTAATAGCAATTAAAACAATATCTATTTCTCTGCATGGAATTGGAGCACGAATAAATGCTCTAAGTCCTAAAGTTTTGGATTTCTAGTTTCTTTGCTTGATAATTTTTCTTGTTCTTACATGTATTATATTCCTCTTCCTGGGAAGTATAATGTACAATATCTGTCAAATTCTCTGTATTAGAAAATAACCATCATTGAATAAAAAGAAATAATGTACTGTTGTCCTAGGCTTGCCCAGAGCTCATGAGCCTCATGTTTTAGAAAATGTCAGAGAACTGGGAGTACAGTTATGTATCACCCACACCAGGCTTTGAATTGTCTTTTTCTTTATTTTTGATAAAACCCGTCTTGGGAGACAGATAAACTACACTAATGTTACCTTTAACAAAGTGATTTTTGAAAGTTATTTATTGGGTATGCTATTTTTTAAATAATAGCTGATAAAAATGAATGACCTGGCAAGATAGGCTTATGAGGGCAAGCGACCTCTTTCTGCTTGAATTTGATGTCTGCTCTACAAGAGAGGACTTGTGCCTTATACTGTAAATGTGGGGCCCCAGGAGAGAGCTTATTACTGCTGTTTTACTATGTGGGTGGCATCAAACTGCCTTCTTAATACTCATGTCTGTATCCACGGATTAGGAATGCCTCCGCTTCGTCAGAGTTAGCTTATTTTTGTAGTGGGTAGCAGTTAACAAAGACTCACAACTGGTCGGAGTGTGGAGACTAAGTGGCTATGGACTGTTTGGGTCTGACTGAGACAACTATGTTGTCACCTTTAAGGCGTGGGGAATATTATGAAAAAGGAAGAAGAATGAAAGAGCCAGAGGTTGGGGAGACTTCAGAAGTGCTTCTGGACATGACATGGTCATTGTACCCATGAACTCACTGCAGCTGGGGTTGGGAGATCAGCACAGGACTGGACCCATCACTGTCTTATCAAGCATGGGGGAGGGGTTCATGAGGTCTGACATGGGAGCTAATTGGTTCTTGGGAGGATGGTGTAGCCACTGATAGACTGCTCATGTTTTGGAAAATAATATGCTCCCCCACATGCTCATGTGAGTACCACATTGAAACTCAGAGGAAGGAAAGGGATCAAAACAGGAGGAAGCTTGCTGGAAAGAGGAAGGGCTTCAGTGTGGGGCTGAAGACGCCCCAAACCCAGGAAATGCTGTATGAAACTGTCAAAGGTTCCAGAAGTCTCACTGACACACTTGTGGCACTGCCATGGCAACCATGGAGAAACTGCATTCTGCTCCTTTTATTGGGCTTCTATCAATTCTCTGCCTCCATATAACCTCAGAGATGATGGCGCAGTGCGAAGAACTACACTGCACGAGAAACGTGCTTAAAATTTCCCACGGAGGAATTCAGTGTTGTGTCAGGAAGCACGGGCTCCGAAGTTAGAGACGGCTACCTCAAGTAAAGTTTAGCATCCTTAAAATAGTATGCTAGCTGCAATTTTCAGGAATAGACATTTTTTGTGAATAAAAATAGCTTAAAGAAACTTTCTTATGTCCTATGAAAACTGGTTCTTGCAAAAACATTTAAAAAATGTTACCAATGTTAAAATTTTGAGTGGTAGAAAGAATATAAAGTTTTGAATGAAGCAAATGAAGTGTAGTGAGCTTTGCATCACTATGACAAAATACCATAGGTAATTAACGTCTAAAGAGAAAAGTTTTATGTAGCTTAAAGTTTCAGAGGTACAGAATCCACATCAAAGTATCAAAGACTAGGCTTGGCAAGGAACCCTTCATGACATCACCTCGTGGGACAAAGGTGGGAATGAATATTGGGAGCAAGCAAGTGGTTACATCTCAAATTGGAACAGAGAGATTGAGAGATGGAGGGAATTGGAAGAAGGGAGGGAGGAAGGGAGGGGGAGTGAGAGAGAGAGAGGGAGAGAGAGAGATAGAACAGAGGGAGAGAGAGAGAAAGAGAGAGAGAGAGAGAGAGAAAGAGAGAGAATAGGCTCCCAGAATCCTCTTTAAGGACATGTCCTATAAGAACTAAGGGCCTGCCATCCCACAAGGCCTATCCTCCAAAGGTCTATCACCTGACACAAACACGACCCTGGAAACCAACCTCACAGCTTGTGAATCTTTGGCAGACACTGGCTTCATTCAAACTCTAGCACCAAATAACCTGAACAAAATGACGGAACTAGGCTCTATGCTGAATATAGACCTGTGCACATCAGTCATTTGTGTAGCAGCCACCAGGGGCTTGAGATGGCTCATCAGTTAAGAGCACTGACTGCTCTTGCAGAGGATGAGGGTTTGGTTTCCAGAGCCCATGTGGCAGCTAACAACCATCAGATACTCCAGTTCCAGGAAATCTGATTCTCTCTTCTGGCCTCCGTGGGCTTTGTATGACATGGGTGCAGGCAAAACCCTCATACACACACACAAAAAAAATTAGTACAATGTAACAAGAATTTAAAGTCACCAAATATACGTAACTATACTGATGAACAAAATAACGGAGGCATTAGACAGCAGTGAGCTGCGTCTCATCATTACTTTTGCAGTTTTTCTTTAGGTCCAAGTTGAATTACAATATTAGTTTTCCTTCTTTCCTTTCTCTGTCTCTGTCTCTGTCTCTCTCTCTCTTGAGACCAAGTCTCCCTGTAGCACTAGATGTTCTGGAATTCACTATATAGCCCAGGCTGGCCCCTATCTCATAGAAATCCAGCTGCCTCTGCCTCCCAAGCTCTGGAACTAAAGGCACCAGCACACCTGGAAGCATTAGTTTTCTTAATATGGGGAGACGAGAAATTAAAGTTTTTCTTTGTCGAAAGACTATGGCTTTTATTATATAAAATTTTGAACTTACACAAAAGTAGAGAGAGTGAGATAACCCCCTGTATACCCACTGGTCAGTTTCATTTCTCAGTGTGTATCTAATATTTTCAGTTACGTGCCTTCACACCATCTCTGCTAGGTTATTATTTTTTAAGGAATCATTGTGTGTTTCATACAGAGCATCTCAGTCCGTCTTAATCATCTGTACGCCCCTCCCCCACTGGAACCTCCCATAGCTCCCAACTGGAATCCACACGTTCTTCCATCTGTGTCAAGGTCCACTGTGTCAAGTTAGTGTCCCCAGATGACCACAAGCAGATTTAACCAGTGAGGTCTAGTCAGCCTACCCAGAGTCCCTCACTTTAGGAAGATTAACTCATCCTCACCCAACAGTAATCAGTTGCCAATATTTCTTAAGCAAGGGTTGTGGTCTGCTGCCCATTTCCCCAGTGCCACGCTGGGTTTGGTCTGCTTGAGTCTGCATGGTCTTCAGCATGCTGAGATCATTGCTGTAGGTTCATATGAGGAGGGTCCCGGGACGTTATAGGATTCTGTTTCCATATGGCCATGCACCTCCTCAGGGGCTCTTACTATCTTTCCTCCTCTTCTGCAGTGGTCCCCAAGCCCTGGGTGAGTTAAGCTTAATATAGGAGTCCTGACGAAGGACCCACACTCGGTAGATTCCTAATCTCCATGATTTTGCCATTTGTGACCTTTTGTGCTACTGGCCCTTTGTAGCATGTGGGAGCTTCATGAACGAGAGTTGAGAGATTCATTAGTGATTCTTTACCCCTTGTTCTATATTGTGTGAGCTTTAGATGTAGAGGCTGCATGTAGATGTGCTGCATAGGCATGGACAATTCACAGACCATGTCTGTGGGTGAACAACTGTGGTATTCTATATTAGTCTCTTTCTGGTGCAAAAGGAACTTCTTTAATGAGTGATGAGTGGGATATGTGACTGTAAATATAAGGATACCTATTTTGCATTTAGTAAGATGTTACATTAGCCTAGGGAATTCTCAGATCTATAACCTCTTTAGCCATGTGTATCTGGCTGTAATTAGAGTACCACACATGAGTTTCCTCCCATTGAGTGGGCTCTAATTAGATAGCCATTGATTGACCCTCAAGATAAAAGTGCCACTACTGCACCAGTGTCGAATGCTATGCCAGTCTTCAATGTAGCTATTTGGTCATGAAACTGGAGTTGGGTCATATGTTCTTGCTTGGTTGCATGCATAGGGCTTTCCAGAACTGTGAGTGATAGCCATCAGGGGAAGTGGATTCTAGGTCAGTTCCAGTTCCATTACTCAAAATCCAGTCTCCAAAGTATGTCCTGTTTTCAACACTAGGGTCTTCCCTTCAAGTTATTAAGGAAGGCAATCAACTGCTATGGCGATAGCCTGTGTAATTCTGGGAGTTTCTTGGACCCCTCTGGTCAACAGCTCAAAGGAAAGTTCCTTGTGTCTGGCACTGTTTCTTGTTATGTAGCTTTCAGCTATGCACATGGGCTCATGTAGCGGTATCATATGTGGAATTTGTCATTAGATTGTTAGACTACTATGATTCCCTCTGCTGTTTTACACTAGCTAGGTGTTCTTTTCTTTCCTGTCCCCGCCTCTTTCTCTCTCCCTGTCTAACCTTCACTCCATGCCTTCCCCATTTAAAGTGTCCTCATTTTCCCCTTGGTAATACCAGTCTCCGAAGGCTCCACCTCTCGAGCTCCTTCTTTACGTTTATCCCCATAGTTCCTTGTTTAACCCTCCCACCGCTTTCCATTAAATATCTGCCTTTCCCGTAGTAACACCTGTCTCCTATTATTCGTTTCTCGCAGGTTCCTTCTTTCCCTTCGCCTCCATGGTTCCTTTCCATTTCCCGTTTTCCCGCAGTTACATCAGGATACATACTCACATTTAAGGATTTGGTGTGAGGGGTCACAAATGAGAGAGAACACACATTGTTTGTTTTTCTGATTCTATGCGTCAGCACTCTATTTCATCCACTTACCTGCAAATGTCATGATTTCTTCTTTCTTTACAGCTGAGTAGAACTCCATTGTGTAAATATGCCACATGTTCATTATGCACTTGTCCGTTGAGGGACACTTAGGTTGCTTCCATCCCTTAGCTATTGTGAAAAAAGCAGCAACAAACATGGATGTGCAAGTATCTCTGTAATAGGATGAGTCCTTTGGGTATATGCCAAGGAGTGGTATAACAGGGTCAAATGGTAGGTTCATTTTTAGTTTTCTAAAGAGTTCTCCACACTGCTTTCCGTAGGAGGTGCACGAATTTGCAATCCCACCAGCGGTGAATGAGCGTTCCTCTTTCCCCACATCCTCTCCACCATTGGTATCAGTTGTTCTCATGATCTTAGCCACTCTGACTGGGATAAGATGAAGTCTTAAAGTGGTTTTAATTTGCATTCCCTTAATTTTTAATAATGTTGAACACTTTTAAAGATGTTTCTCAACCATCTTTATTTCTTCTTTTGAGAACTCTCTGTTTAGATCTTTAGCCCATCTTTTAATTGCGTCGCTTGTCTTCTTGATGCTTGTTTTTTTCAGTTTGTTACATATTCTAGATGTTGAACCTCTGTTAGATGTGTCACTGAAGATTTCTTCCTACTCTGTGGGTTTTCTCTTCACTTCCTTGGTTGTTTCTTTTGCTGTACAGGAGCTTCTTAATTTAATGAGCCCCCACTTACTGATTATTGATCCTGAGAAACTGTTGTCTGATTTAGAAAGTCCTTTCCTACACCTGCATCTTCTAGATTATTGACAATATTCTAACAGTTTCAGAATTTCAGGTTTCACATTAAGGTTTTTGATCCACTTGGAGTTGGCTTTTGTATAAGGTGAAAGATAAGGGTCTAGTTTCATTCTTCTACAGGTGGAGATCCAGTTTTGCCAGCACCATTTGCTGAAGATGTTATATTTCCTCCAGTGAGTGTTCTTGGTCTCTTTGTCAAATATCAGGTGGATGAAATTGCATATACTCATGTTTGAGTCTTCAATTATATTCCATTAGTCTATGGGTCTATTTTTTTTGCCACTACCATGCTGTTTTATGACTATAGCTTTGTAACATAGTTTGAAATCTGGCATATTAATCTCCTTTGCATTGCTCTTTGTGCTCAGGGTTGCTTTGGCTATCCAGGATCTTTTGTGCTTCCATGTGAATTTAGATTGTCTTTTTCTAATTCTATAAAGAATGTTGTCATGGGGATTTTGATTGGAATTACATTTAATCTATATATTGCTTTTGATAGGATGCTCATTTTCACAATATTAATTCTTCCAATCCATGAGCATGGGAGATCCTTTCATTTTCTGGTGTCCTCATCAATCTGTTTCTTTAAAGATCTACAGTTTACATTGTAAGGATCTTTAATGTCTTTGGTCAAGTTTATTCAGAGATTTTTTTTTTTGAGGCTGTTGTGAAAGAGAGGGCTTCCTTGCACCTTCTCCGATTGCTTGTTATCGGTATGTAGAAAGGCTATTGGTTTTTGTAGACTAATTTTGTAACCTGTCACTTTACTGAAAGTGTTAATCATTTCTAGGAGTTTTCTGGTGAATTTTTTGGAGTCTCTTCAATATAATGCCATGTCATCTGCAAAAAGGGACAATTTGACTTCTTTTCCAATGAGTACTACTTTAACTTTCTTTTTTCATTTTGTTGCTCTAACAAGAGTTTCAAACACTGTATTAAAAAGGAGTGGAGATAGAGGACAGCCAAGTCTGAGTCTGGTTCCTGATTTTAGTGGGAATGTCCCCAAATTTTCTCCTTTAGAATGATGTTGGCTGTGGATTTTTGTATATGGCTTTAATTATGTTGAGGTATGTTCCCTCCACTCCAGTTCCCTCTGGGACTTTTAATATAAATCCACGCTGAATTTTGTCAAAGGCCTTTTCTGCAGCTATTGAGATGACCATGTGATTTTTGTCTTTGAGTCCACTTTTTTGTTTTACGACATTTATTGACTTACGTATATTGAACCACACCTGCACCTCCGGAATAAAGCTGACTTGATCATGGTGGAAGATCTTTTTGATGTGTGTCTGTATGTGGTTTGCAAGAATTTGTTGAGCATGTTGGTAGCTATGTTCATTATGGCTCTATAGTTTTCTTTTTTGGTTGTGTCTTTACCTGGTTTTGGTATTGAGTGATACTGGCTTCATAGAAGGAATCTGGGAGTTCTCCCCCTGTTTCTATCTTTTGGAATAATTTAAGTAGTATTGGATATAGATCTCCTTTGACTGTCTGGTAGAATCCTGCTGAGAATCCATCTGGGTCTGGACTTTTTTTGGTTTGGAGGTTTTGTATTGCTGTTTCAATGTTCTTATATATTACGTATCTGTTTAAGCTGTTGATCTCTTCTTAGTTTAGCTTTGGTGAGTCACATGATTTTAGATATACATCCATTTCTTTAAGGTTTTCAAATTTAATTCCATATAGGTTTTTAAAGTATTCCCTTATAATGATCTGAAGTTTTTTGTTGTCTGTTGTGGTGTTTCCCCTTCATGTGTGATTTTGTTGATTTGGCATTGTTCTTTCTTTCTTCTTGTTAACTGGGACAAGGGTCTGTCTATCTCATTTATCTTTTCAAAGAACCAGCTCTTGGATTCATTGATTCTTTATATTGTTTTCTTTGTTTCTATTTTATTAATTTCTGCTCTGAGTTTTGTTTTATCTTCTTGTCTGTTGGGTTTGAGTCTCATTTGTTGTTGGCTTTCAAGATTTCTTGAGTTGCAATGTTAAATCATTTATTTGTGCTGTTTCTGATTTTTTAATGTAGGCACTTAGAGCTATAAACTCCCCTCTCAGGACTGCTTTTAAAGTGTTCCAAAGGTTTTGTTGGTTTGTATCATCCTTTTCATTTAATTTCAGGAACACTTTTATTTCTTTCCTAATTTCTCTTTCTTTTGTCCCATTCTTCTTTCTTGAGTGTGTTGTTTAATCTCTATGAGTTTGTAACGTTCCTAGGCTTCTTCTGGTGTTGATTTTAAGCTTTATTGCATTGTGGTCTGATAGAATACATGAAATTATTCCAGTTTTTTTCTATTTGTGGAGGTTTGTTTTGTCCCCCAGTATATGGTCAATTTTTAGCAAGTTCCATGGGGTGCTGAATAGAATGTGTATTCTTTAATGCTTGGTGGGAATATTCAGTAGTGTCTGTTAGGTCCATTTGATGTATGATAGTTTCTACTTCACATGTCTCTCTGCTTATTCTCTGTACAGTTTAACTGTCTAATGAGACAGCGGGGCATTGAAGTTCCCTAGTATTAGTGAGCTGGGATTAGTTTGTATCTTAAAGTCCTATAGTACTGTTTCTGTGAAGTTGGGTACACCAGGGTTTGGGGCATATATGTTCATGATTACAATTTCTTCTTGGTTAATTGTTCCTTTGATCAGAATGAAATGATCCTCTTTATCTTTTCTGATTAGCTTTAGTTTGGAGTGTCTATTTGTCAGATATGAGAATGGCAACTCCTGCTTGTTTCTTAGTGCCATTTGTTTGGAGTATTTTTTCCCATTCTGTCACCTTAATGTCCCTGAAGGTAAGATGGGTTTCTTGTAGACAACAAAAGGATGTATTTTGCTTCTTGATTCACTCAACTAGTCTCTGTCTTTTGACTGGGGTGTTCAGTTCACTGGATTATTTTTTAAGGAAATACAAAGTAATCAAATTATTTTATTTATAAATCTTCAGAAACTTACATTTTAAAATTCATTTATGAGAGAATGCAAATTATTTCTGGTTAGTTTTAAGTTTGAAACATTGTATTGTGACACATTCAAACCCAATGTAGATGGGGAAGACATAATCTGATCCTCTGAACTGAAACCATCCTAGAGCTCTTCACTGTAACTCTTACCTTTACAAATGAGGAAACTGAGGCCCATGAAGGCAAATGTGATGCAAGTTTCACCTTCAGTTAGTGTCAGCACGTAAATCTGGAGCAGTGCTGACACACAGTCACACTGTCCTTTGTGTCTGTTGTGGGTGCTCATCAGTTTACTGGGTGAAGCCTAGTCTGTTTCAGCCTCAACATTAGCCACGGCATCTGCTGTAAGGGTAGGTAGATGTGAGCATGTTAAAACAGAGAAACATGGACAAAATATTTGGACTCAATGATCTACTTGAAATCTTCTCCCATAAATGAAATTTATTCTGAAAAACAGTTGAATACATAAAGCATAAAACAAAATATTAAAAGCATAGCATCTTATATTCCAAAGAACAGTTATGCATATTCAGAGGTTATGTAGGGTATGGAGTTTCTTGATTTGCTTTCCAGTTGATAGAAAGTAGCAAACATTTATAGGTATTTGCAATAATATTTTGTGAAATAATTACTATAAGCAGTTCACCCAATAGATAAGACAAAACATATTTACCAGACCTTATACTATAACTTGCAATGAGTACTCATCTATATCATATGTATGCATATGTATACATATGTACATGTTAAGAATAATATCTAAAAGTGGGATTGCTAGGTAATAGACTATATTATTTGTTGTTCCTTTATGGTCTTATTGCCCTTTTAATAAAAAAAATGCACCTTTCAACATTTGGAATAGAGTTATGTTTATTTTGTTGTGTCAATAATAGTGTAGAAATAATAATGTAAAGATGTATGTTTTCATTTCTCATGGGATCTTTGATAAGGAAAAGTTCATATGAAGAATGCAGAGATAAGTCCTTCATTTTAAATAATCCTAATCACTTGAAAATATCTCTTAGTGTTGAACAGAAAGCCTACTGAAATTCTTTTGGTCCACCAAAAGTCAATACCTCCTATGTGAAATAACCTTACCTTGTTGTTTCTTATTATAGTCTCATTTCTTTCTAGTATTATCTATCTATCTATCTATCTATCTATCTATCTATCTATCGTCAATCAGTCTCTATCTTCATCATCATCATCATCATCATCATCATGTATTTATCTATGCCAAATGTCAATTATGTTTCTTCTTGGCATATTACCTTTTCTTCTAACACTTTCTCTGAATATATGGTTTTTAGGCTTTAATTATATGAATCTTTCTCTTAGAGTATGAATCTTCAAACAAGAACCTCTGTTCTCTTGAAAACATGAACAGTTTGGAATAATGGACTCCTTTAATGTCACTTGATAGTGACACTTGATAGTTAACAAAGTTTCAGCTAATGAGGAATGTTTCAAATGCCTTTATTGTATCCTAATATGCAGTGATCATTGGGATAGTTTATATATAATATCCTTAGAATCTGTAACTGATGTTCTTAATAGAGACACAAACCTTTACTTTGATCCTGGCTAATTTTTTTCTTCTTGGTGTCAACCCAGCATTCTAATATTGGTATGCTATTGATGATTTGGCCTTGTTTTCTATTTCTGAGCTTTTGGTACAAGCTTTGTGTCCTCCATGCTTTGTGTAAGTGCCTGCTTTGAAGAAACTGATAAATTTCTGACTATTCAATGCTTTCATGTCAATTTAGTAAAGTAGGTGTCTATTTTCATTTTAAGATATCTATAGGGGAAATTCTTTAGCCATTTATATTTTCTAGATAATGATTCTTTTATTGAAGTTATGGTTAAACTTTGACCATTTTGTAATGCCGTGCTATCAAAAGCTAAAAAGCATTTGTTTTCGAATTCTGCTTTACATTTCATTATACATAACCTTTCTCAAACAATGTCTTGAAGTAGCATATAAGGATCCATGTACTCTGTCTAGCTACACCTTGATGGTGACCCATGCCATCAGCTTCTGTCACTTTCGTCTCGGAACTTTGTAATCACCTAATTTGTTATCCATTTCATGACCTACCTTTTACTTCCTGACTTTCAGGAGACCAGCAACACAAAGGTAGCCTAGCAGTTTGCTTTGTTTTGTTCTAAGTCATGTTGGTTCCAACTTACTTTAAATGCTCTGTCACACCCATGGAGAACAGGCTTGAGTCATCCAATACCATTTAGGTGCCATAGATTTTATTCATGGAGACCATGAAGAAGTCTATTGCTTCATCTAGCAATGTTCTCATCCAATATTCTCCAAGCTTCAAGTATTTTTAAATCTCTAGTCAAGAAATAAAATCTTTTTATGTTTCTCAGATGGAGAAATTTATAGTCTGAGACTAATGGACTTTGGTTCATTTCCAAAAGATCATGGCATTTGATGGCATTCATATTTAATTGTGAACAGCACAAACTTCACTACGTCATTCTGTGTTATAGATTATACCATATTAAGTCATCAATTTTTATAATATGAGTGTGCCCTTAGTATGTATTATATTTGTGCAGGTCATTTAAGACAGTATTAGTGTGGAAGTAGGTGCCTTAGCAACCATCAACCCGTTTGCATATTATATCAAACAAATAAGCTAAACACACATAAACATACATACATCACACACACACACACACACACACACACACACACACACGCGTGCATAAAAACTAAAAAATCTGAAATCCAAAGAGCCATGGTCTCTTGGTCTCTTGACTCCGTTATAGCGCAGGCTCGTGTTTGCTTCCTGTGGTCTGGCACTGTTCCCAGCGCTTGTTTCCTGGTTTCCCTGTTTAAGTGTTTGCTTACTGGGACTGTGCTTTGTTCCTGTTGCACTGTTTCTCTGCTCTGTGTTTACTCATCGGGAACTGTCATTGCTCCCAGCCCTCGGATCTTATTCTTCCTCATCTATCACGTTCTGCTTTAGAACCGTTTCTGTAGCGCTCAAATCAGACACCCACTGGACTTGAGAACCACTTCCCGTTCGCTCCGGGAGAATGTGTCATCTCCTCCCCTTGTTCACGCCTCTCATGGTCTCTGTTATGGTCTCCTGTCCCTCTCTCCCTCACATGTAGTATCTTGTGCTATGTTCAGGCATACATTGGCACCTGCACAATTTGTCCAGCATGCCCCCTATCTACGCCCTGGACATGCTGGGCATGTCATAACCTCGGTCTAGAATGTCCTTTCTGTCTATTTGTAAAATCTAGATTCGTCTTTCTACCTCCAGCCCCAAAGTTCCCCATGATGCCTTTCCCACCCAGCTTGTGGGTTGTCTGCTTGTCTCTTTCTGATCTGCTGCATTTAGACTTTACAGGACTTCTTGTGCTTTCTGTGAGTGTGTGTGCATGTTTCAAATACAGGTACTTATGTACCTTTCTTCTCCACTGGAGAGCATGCATCTCCTGGGCCAGATGCTCATTAGCTCTCTTTTCAACTGTAAGTCAGTGCCATTTTTAAAAGAGATCAATAAACTTTCCAAGTGCTTAGCAAACAATCTGAATGAACATTTTTTTGAATAAGTGATCCTTTCAAATGACTAAGATGCTCACACTAAATAAACGATTAATGTTCTACAGAGGACTTGCTCACCTAGGATTTCAAATTGCTCTTGTGATTCCTGAGTATACTGGTAGAACTTACAGGGATCTGACTACAACCTCATATGGGACTTTCTGAGTGTTTTTGAGTAGATATGCTCAGAAGAGCAGCCAGGAATTCATAGGTACCATTTGCGTTTTTAAAATTAGTTTGTATTGTAAAATTTGGGGGGGCCAATTTCTGTGATTTTTTAAGGAGAGCTACCTTTGGTATTATGTCCAAATGGTTATGAATCTACACTTGCCCTGTCTGGGTTGGAGCTTAGTTGAAGCCTAACATTTATGACTCTGGGCAAGTCATTCACCTCTGGAGCCTGGTTTGTCCACCAGTTTAGTGGGGGCAGGACCTTGCAGGACTAATGTAAAGACCTTAGGAGACACATTTAACACCGAGCCCAACCTATAGTAGGAGCTAAATAAATGGTAATTTCTAAGGGGTTGGGAGGTGGCTTAGTTGATAAAGTGTTTGCCACTCAAACATGAGGGCCCGAGTTTGGATCCCTAGAACTGACATAAAAAGCTGAACATACTGGCAAGTGCTTATAATCTCAGTCTTGAGGAGGAGTAGAGACACTTGGATCCTGGAATCTCATTGGATAGCCAGCCTAGCTAAATCAATCAGGACGAGGTACAGTGAGAGACCCTGTCTCAGAAAATAAAGGTGGACAGCAGTCTAGAAAATATACTCAGCATTAACCTTGGACCCATGTCCATACACATATCACATGTATACACACATAAACAAATAGATAATAAATAGTGCTGGTTATTATTATTATTATTGAAGAGAAAGTGCCAGAGATTACCCACACCAAGAAAAAGGAAAAATCAAAAATGAATGTCAGTTCTTTCATAACATTTTTTTGCATAGTTTTATTTAAAAATTAGTTCATTTAGCATAGCAGAAAAGAAAGGAATTATTTACTGGGTTTATTGTTGTTGTAGATGCTGTACCGATAAGATCCTAGGTCTGCTTGGGGTTTCAGGTCACAGGATTAATGAAAGAATTCTGACCCATTTTTAAGTATTTGACATGGAGAAAGTTACCCTATCACCTTGAATGCATATTATTTCTGTTTGGAAATACAGCTAAGAAGTAAGGTGCAGGTGTTGGGACAGTTGCTGATGACAAAGCAGAGTGGCTTGAAAGCTGCTCCCAGTCCTGCATGCCACAGTTTCTGCACAGGTCAGGTAGCAGGCTCAAATGTAGGAACTTGACCATCTTAGCTTGGGATTCCCCAACATTCTTTACAAGCACTAACTTTATAAATACTGGTCACTGGAGGTAGCCTCAAAGCCCCTGATTCTCATTGGCAGCTGCTCTGAGCCCCTCAGGAACAATCTGTGCATGTGAAAAGTTTCTCCTTGGGTTCCAAATCCTTTTCATTACTTTCTCTAGTCAGGTTTCTTTTTTTTCAGAAATACTTTGGAAAGCTTTTTTTCTATCCTTGATTTGCTATTTTTATGTCATTGGAAAACATGCTTTAATTCCATTTCTGTTACATTGTAGTAGTTATATATAAAATCCATAAGGCAGGGAACTTAAAAAAAACCCTTGGGCAAAGAATTGCAAACTCTAGCATGCCCTCCAGTGTTTTAGCACTGAGAGAAAGTGAAAGGCCTTGAGCACTGCAGTTGCTTATTGTTTTTAGTACTGTTTTCTTCAGTACTGAAGTCTTAGTTGGCCCGAACCTTGCTGTAAGGAGAGAAGCACAAGTTAGCCCCCTGGAGTCTTCACAGTTCAATGCCTCCCTCACTCCACCCCACTCATCCCATTTTTGAGGTTCTTGGACCTCAGTGTGACAAGAAATTCTGTCAGCCTGATGTATCTGATGTGCCACTAATGCTCTCCCCAACTCTGCACAGAAGAAAACGGACATTCCCACAGCAGTGAGACTCAGATGTCCGAAGATAAATGGAAAGTGTTGGTGCTGACTGGAGAGACAGGGACTCAGGCCAGCGTCACACTCTGGGTGTATGGAGATGAAGGAGTCACGGGACCAATAAGTCTGACCAAGGAAAGTCCAGAACAACTCTTCCTTCCGAGACAGAAGGATGAGTTTCAGGTAAACAAAATTAGCAGTAACATTATTCTTTGAACATTACAAAAGCATATCTGTAATAATATGTGTATGTGTGTATGTGTGTGTGTGTGTGTGTTTGTAGAGGTCCTGTATAAAATAAATCCCTAGTCTGATACAGTCCTTTTAAGTTAGTTAACTTAATGCCTACTATAATAAAGGAAATATTTTAAAATACGTTTTTTAATTTATTTGCTTTATAGTTTGTTTGTATGTATGTAAGTGTGCCCGTGTGCGTGCCATGCAATGTTTGCAGAGGCCAGAAGAGGGCGCCGAATCCTTTGGAAGTGGGGTTATAGATATTTGTTAGTCACCATGTGGGTCCTGTGAACCAAACCCAGGATTTTTGCAAGAGCAGCCAGTCTCTCTTAACCACTGAGCCAATGCTTCAACCCCAAAGGAAACATTCTTGCTCGCATATGTTATGCAAGGAAGCAAGGAAAATTACAGAAGAATTTGCTTTCTTTAAAGACAATTTATTCAAAGCCATTGGCTTTATAAACAATCAGCTCTGACTGAAATTGTCACCAGATTATAAGCTATCTGGAGATTCTTCTGGCAATGCAGCCCTTCTTTCTGCACTTATGTGAACTTTTAGATGTTGCTTAGCTGTGTCGGGTGGATATGAAATCATCTCCTTGGCATCTTCACAAGCCACGTACTGGGGCTCTGAGGCTCTCCCCATGACTATTTTAATTTCTCTCCTTTACTTCTTGCTCTGAGAGAACCCCTTCCTGTTTTATTTGGAATGCGGTTGGCTGCCTGTCTGGTTCCTTGGCACTGGCAAGATTCACCTAGGACAAGTGCATTCCATCCGCACTTCTCACCTCCTGTGAGGTGGAAGCTGCATGGTTCTTCAGTACTCTACTGACAGCAGTCACTCTACTGACACAGCTCGCCAGAGACTAGAGAATGACTGAGGTCAGCCTGATTCACCAGGATCCATGGCTGTTTGGGACAATAGTACCTGCCTTACCAGCTGGTTTCTAGATCTTCAGACCTAGCCTGTCATTCTATGTTGGCAATCATTAAGGGAGTTCTAGTGATAAAGCAGTCGTCTGCAGTGATGGAAAAACACCGTGGCGAGGTGTGTGGAAGCCACGCCTTATATACACATGCGTTTCAGATGGTCACTTGATGATTATTTAGAGCTCAGAATGCATGTTAAGATTAGAGTGCTGGGTCACCCCTCAGAAGCACGCTATTTCTCATATTTATCATGTGCCATAGATATTTATGTGCTGATAAATCCTGTCAGTGTTTTTCTGGAAAGATTTACCCAGGATTGAATCTTAGAGTCTCACGATGGAGAGTGGAATCACTTGGGGAACATTAAAAACTAATGGTAACTGCCTGTTCCTCCAGAGAACCCAGCTTGTTTTGTCTGAGGTACATCCTGGGCCTTGAGGTTTCTAAAAGCTCCCTAAGTGGTTCTGAAGTGCAATCAAGGTTACAAGTCTTAGTTAAAACAGCAGACGGCAAGCCAGGTGAGCTGGCTGTTTAACAGCACTGACCTTTAATAGGTCATTTTATTTCTCCAAGCCAATGTCGTCTTTATGTGTGAATGGAGGCAATAGTATCTGTCCTGGAGTTATATTTGACAGAAAGAGAAAAGGTGCACACCTTATAAAATAAGCCCACTTCCTATATAAGAACTGCATTAGTTTGGGGCAAAAATAATTGTGGCTGTTTTTACATTGTTGAAATCTACCATTTGGTATTACAATACATTCTTAAATAAATGTAGTTATGTTATGCATCATTTCAATGGGCATTTCTCCCTTTATGTTTTTGATAATGACTTATTACTTGCCATTTATTTATATTTATTTTATACTATGGAAATGATTTTAGGCAAAAAGCAAATCTGAGTTAATTTCTTATTTGAGTTCAAGATGAGACATAAAACAGGCCTAGTTACGTCAACAACATGGAACATCAGCAACACAGCTGGCCTGGGAACTGCTAACAAACAGACATTTTGCAAAGAGGATGAGAACTTGAAGATCAGCAGTTAGTCGCTACCATCGGAAGTTGACAGTGACCACGTGGGAGCAATCATCAAACCTGATCCCTTTTCTCCTGCAGGAGAAGTTGCCAAAGAACTCAGAGCTAACCACTCAATGATCAATATTTGAAAGAAGCTGAAAAGGTGGAAAGGCTTGATAGACCAGTGTACTATGAGCTGACTGAAAAATGTTGTTTTGAACCATCATTATCTCTGACTCTATTCACTAAGAACTATTTTGAGATGAAATTGTGCCCCTCAATCAAAAGTGGTGTGGATACAACAACAACCTGTGATACCTTCCTGGTGGTGGGATGGGGAAGCTCTGAAGCCCTTCCAAAGTCAAACTTATGTCAAAAAACGTCAGGGTCACTATCAGGTGGTCCGCTGCTGGTCTGATCCAGCATAGCTCTCTGAATCTCTTTGAAGGCATTACATCTGCAAAGTATGCTCAGCAAATTGACACTCTGTACTGATAACTGCAGCACTTGTAGCAGTGTTGGTCAACACACGGGACCCAGTTCCTATTCACAACGCCCGGCCATGTGTGGCACAACCAGTGCTTCAAAAGTCCAACAGATTCAGCTGATCTTGAGAACCCACTACCACTTCTTTAAGCATCTTTGCAATTTTACGGGGAAACTGCTTCTGCAACCATCAGGGTCCAGAAATGCTTTCCAAATGTTTTCTGAATCTGGAAGCATGATTTTTATGCTACATGAATAAGCAAATTCATTTATTGTTGGCAAAAATTTGTTGAGCATGTGTAGGACACAATGCAGGATGGGCCTTAGCCACGTCACCTGCTATGAGGAATAGAAGAATGGCTCCCGTGGGCGTGGCGCTCCGCTCTGGCTAGTCATGATACCAGCTTCTGCTCAGCATCTGGAAAGAACCTGCACCGAGATGATCTGGGGACAGATTACTATTGGCTGCAGTCGGGACCCCACTCCACAAGGCGATTGGCAAACCAGACCTATAAGACCCCTTGCACTTCCTTGAATAAACTAGCTTGCAGCGGCTAGCCCTCTGCCTGCTTCTCACCCAGCTTCCGGGGTCTGTGTGTGCTTTGACTCCGAGCCTACTCAACCCCTTTCAGTGGGGACCCTTTGTCCCCTCGGGCTGGCCCCAAGCACAGGGACCCCCAACAAGCATGGGCTAGAGAGATGGCTCAGTACTTAAGAGCAGGTGCTACTGTTCCAGAAGAACAAAGTTCAGTTCCAAGCATCCACATCAGGTGGCTCACAACTACCTATAACTTCAGTTCCAGGACATCTGATGCCCTCTTCTGGCTTTGGTCAGCACTGCACTCATTTGCATCAACCCTGCTATACATAAATACATATAACTAAAGATAATCTTTTTAAAAGTGTTAATTATAATGGTTCCTATTTGATTAACAAAGATGTATTTGAGTCATTATAATGATGTAAGTTTGCAAGACCCACATGGTAGCTGACAACTATCTGTAACTTCAGTTCTAGGAGATCTAACACCTTCTTATGGACTTTGAGGGCACTTCACACATTTGGTGTATTTCATAGATGCATGCCAAATGTTCATACATGTTAAAAAACCTTAGAATTTATGCTCTAAAATAATAATTATTTTGTATGAACATAATCATGAATTGGTTAAGAACATCATGGATGTCATATTCAAATTCAATAACCTTCTTGCTACTTCTTTACTTCTTTGAGTTTCTTCCTTTTAAAGTAAACTTTTCAAAGAGTCTTATTCTTTAGCTTGCTGCTGCGCCATTGAAAGAAGCCATGTATGTCAAGCCCTTGTACCTGGATGGTAAGAGTTGGTTGAACGCCACAGAAGTTCTGTTTTCTGAGGGAACACAGAGACCTGGCTGCTCAGATATCCATTTAGTGATGATGGGTAGGGCTGGTAAGGAAGACTCTGGGACTCTGTAGGCTTGTGGACTCCAGAACAGCAGCGTGGGTGACACTGGGAGCCGGTGAGGCCTGAATAGACTCTGCATTTTAATAAGATCCTAGGGAGTTTTGTATATATATTAAAGTTTGAGTGGTCCTGGGTTGGGAACTATGAGACATCGGACTGGGGCCTTCAAGTCATCTGAGAATTCTGTCAGGTTTAGTTCGCTCATTCCCACTCTCTCATCTGGGGCACTGATTCTCTTGTTCCTGTGCTTTTCACCATTTGCTACTTGTGAATTTGTCTTTCATCTTTTCCACTTTCAGTCTTCAAGCACATACAGCCATCTAAGTATATAGCTATATTTGAGGACAGCATGGCATAGCTGATCAAATAGACTTGAGTTCACATAGTACTCTTAAAGCCCGATGGGTATTCAGTAGTGTATCCTTAGAAAAATTACTCAACTTCTTTGAGTTTCTTTCTTTTAAAGTAGACTTTTCAAAGAGTCTTATTCTTTAGCTGGCTACTGGGCCATTGGAAGAAGCCATGTATGTCAAGCCCTTGTACCCTGGATGGTAAGAGTTGGTTGAATGCCACAGAAGCTCTGTTTTCTGAGGTAACACAAAGACCTGGCTGCTCAGATATCCATTTAGTGTTTTCACATAGAATGTGGGCAAAGGGGAAGCTTACACTCAAGTGTTAACTGATTCCTGAGTCAACAGAAGTATAACTGAAGGCTGATTTATTGTGCAAAGGCAATCCAGGCCCAAAGCATGGGAGTAACATCTTCCTACAGCCTGTGATAGAAAGAGCTAGCTTTAGCTTCTGAGACCAGTTCTATGAGTAAGGAAGCTGGTCCCTGCTTTCCTTCCTCATGGTCAGTATCAGCATACTCCCTCTTGACCTGGTGCTGTTTGAGGCCCAGGGCTGTTCCAACTGCTAGTCTATAGAGGAAAATAGTAGCAGGCCCTTTAAAAAGGAGAATATAGGATTTGGATATGAAAGGAGAGTTTTGAAGGCTTCAGAGTCACCCATGTGGCCCACAGGTGGGGATGACTTCAGTCCACAATCACCTCCTTGTGCTTGCATATCCCCATCTGTGGTCTGTAGCAGTAGAGATTCGTAGTAGCAGTAATGACAATGACTGTTAGTAAAGCTATTAATTGATTAGGTGATGATACAGTTTGTTCTAAATCTTCATAATCTAATATCTGGATCTGTTTTATTATACTACAAATATCTGTTTACAAATTGATTTCTCTGTAGGTTACCTGTTTTATCAAGGTGAAGACTGTATCCACATTTTCATCTTTGCATACCTGAGGCTTTCCACAAAGTCTAGATTATTGTTTTGGGAAAAATGTATTATGACCTTTCAAGATATAAGAAAATGAGGACCAGAGATGTATACCATTTTACATAGTTTACAATAGTTGGCATTTCCATTGAGTTTAAAGTAATTCGTAAGTCAGATCTCCAAAATATAAGCCTCTATTAACAATCATTCTCAAACCATGCCCAAAACTAGCAAGGCATTTGTGGACAGTTTTGTTTCTTTTCCTTAGACTATAGCATCTAAATCTTAGCCTAGGAGTCAAAGAGAATTTTCAGAGTAGAAGGAAGTTCTAGACTCACAGGCACTTTCTATAAATTTGTAAAATTTATATCTCTATATATTTATATTTAGCTTTTCTTTGATACAAATTCATTTTTTTCCTTCTTAAAATAAGAGCCCATCTTTCTGTCACTGGAATTCAGAGTGTTGGCTTCCAGGGAGAACTGTGTGGTGCTTGGAGAACACAGTATGTGCATGCTCTTTATCCCATTCTTTCATCTGACTCCTTTCTGCATATGTTTAGTCAAGTTGTGGGATATTTCTGTCTCCTGTCTGTGAAATTCGTGGACAGCTTCTGGAGAGGACTTTATCCCTATGCTCTGCAAGAGCTGCCGAGAGCTTTTCAACCAGCATCAACACCAAAAACAAAGTGTTCAGTCCAAAGAAGAGAAAGAAAATTGTGATGGACTTAATTAAAGGTATCTGTTAATTGTCCCCCTTTGCATTTCATTCAGGTTGAAATAGGAAGCATTGGAGAAATATACAAGATAAGGATAGGACACGATGGAACGAGTGGGCAGCCAGAGTGGAGCTTACAGGAGGTAAGGGTGCCTTTGAGCTTCACAGCTAACTGATGACAAGAATCAAGCAGGCCATACAGCGCAATGAGAAATGGACATTGATGAATTGCTCTAGGTCATGCAAACAAAAATTTGTGGACACAACACTCCAAAATGGTTTGCTATCATAAATCATTTTAAACAGCATTTATAGTAATATTTATAAAGGAAACTTATTCATGGAAAAAATCAGAAGAATATAGTGAAGCAAAGAATAAAAGGCGTCAGCTCAGGCGGTCACTTTGGTAGTTCATGTTCTTTAAAACTTTTCCTATGAATCTGTCCCATGTACTTATACCGCCTCTCTCCTGCCCCTCTCAATATGCATGTGTTCTTTGTGGACATGAAACACGAATACATGCAAAAGATAAATACATGTGATTGTAAATGTTAATGCACATTTTACATATAGATATGCATATTTTGTGTTTTTAACAAAATCAAATCATCTTATATATGCCTATTTAGTTGTATGTTTTTAGTTAAGCATAGCAAAATGTCTGCTGAAGGCTTGCTGTATGACAACTAGCTTACAAATAGTATTATATTTTTACTCAATAGTAACTCTTTGATTTGAGTACCATTAATGCTTCTGTTTAAAGATAAGAAAACTGTGACTCAAGAAATCAGATCATTTTATTGCAGTTCTCTAGTAATTGGTTTTGTTTTGGATACCAGAGACTCTTACACACTGTCACAGGGCCAGTGTTTTTAAAGATAGTAGTTACACCCTTTGCGGTCCTCAGGCTCCACGTGGAAGCAGTGGACAGCAGTGGGATGGGATGGTGCAGGTGAATGACAACGTCCCTACCTCCTAGCTTTGGCTACCACTCCTGTCATTGATTCCTTTACAGTGTGTGATGTGATTTTAAAATATTTGAGGTTTAAAATTTAGACACCACTGCTCAAATCTGACGAAATATTTTTCCATGTTAAGTATTTCTAAGTCTTATCTGTGATCTTTATTGTGGTATCTGGTTGTCTGACGAAAGTAAATGTTAGTTTTGTTGAACTGCTTGTCAAATCATTTTTAGCATACACTTAATACAAAGAAGTGCATTTTTATAGTGTTGGGACAAATGAGCTCCCTGGAGGCAGTTATTCTGAAGCACATGTGAGCTGTTGGTACTCACCCTGCATTGTGGTGGATGTTGAGGAGAATGCAAAGACAAGCATTGAAACTTTTCAGAAGGAAGACAAGGAATGACCTTTTCAGAAGACACACAACCAGTGGGGCCTTCAGAATCTTAGTAAAAGTACTTCAAACTTTGTGAATTACTGGGAAAGGTAAACATTTTAGAAAAGACTTATTACTGTTTATAATTATGGATTTTGCTCTTGAGGGAACCTCTGAAGGAGAAACATGTTCAAGGATCATTTGGATATTTTCTGTTGCCATAACAAAATGCCCAGGTCTGGAGATTTATAAGTGAAAGATATCTATTCAGCTCATGGTTATGGAGATGAGAGACCAAGATTGGGCAGGTGGGTTTGGCAAGGGCCCCATGTTGTATCTTAAGGTGGCAACAGAATGCAGAAGAACATATAAGTACATATGTGAGATATGTACATTAAAAAGTATGTAAAAAAGATAAAACCAAAGGAAACCTTGCTTTATTTTATTTTTAAATTAATTTGTTTTTTATTTTATGCGTATGAGTGTTTTGCCTGCATGCATGCAGTGTCTGCAAGGGCCAGGAGAGGGCATTAGATCCCCTGGAACTGAAGTTACAGACAGTTATTAACTGCCACGTGGTTGCTGGGGACAAAACCTGGGTCCTCTGCAAGAGCAGCCAGTGCTCTTAACTGCCGAGTCATCCATCAGCTCCCAACCTCACTAGCAGCAATTGATCCAGGCTCATGAGACCTCTATTAATCCCCCTCAATGACCAGATCACCTCTTAATGACCCTGTCTCCCAACACTGACACATGGTAAGCAGGTTGCAGCATGAGTTTTTGAGGGCAAAAAACTGTATTCAAACCAAAGCAAGGGGTGTGACAATATCACTATGTTTTCTTTCCAACCAGTTTAAAAAAAAAAAAAAAACCTATGCAGAACCTGTTGAAGGAGGAAGCACTAGGTTCTCAGAAATGAGGGGCCGTCCATTCGGCAGCCCAATAATAAAGATATTTGTGACTAGCAAGCAAAGAGGACAGGACATTAAATGATAGATTCAACAAATGACTGGAGCAATCAGAGCTATAATTAAACACCAAGGTGATGTGGAACACAGGACATTTTTAATAGTCTTTTTTTTCTGAGTGATTTCAGATTTATAAAAAATGAAAGCCATGAAACCAAGAACCTGCCTGGCCGTTCCTTGGCTGTCAGGCCTGTGTCCCATTTGCTCCTTTCTTCTCTGTGAAAATGTGCTCATGTACAATGTGTATTCTAAGCTGTCAGGAGATGTAGAAACCCAGTGATACTTTAGACATAGAAATACCTTACTCATCATAAAATTTCCACCGTCTGAATTGCCATACTTTGGTCATTCTAGCCTGAATCAGTAACCTTGATGGTGGTCAAACAGCTGTGTCTGACTGTATTTCCCCTCTCCTGTCATTCCCCTATGAGGCAGAACTTTCTCTTTTCCTTGTGTGCAGATTTCATTTCTTTATACAGTCAGATTTCATATCTCTAGGTTATGCCTCTACACATTCAGCCAACTATAGATGAAAAATAGCTTTCAGAAAATTGTATTTTAACTGAAAAAGTTCAGGTTTTTTTCTTGTAATTTTTCTCATACAATATAAAAACTAGCTATGTAGCATTTACATTGAATTGGTTGTTGTAAAGAATCCAGAGATTAAACTATTTATGAGGACATCTGTAGGCTCTATGAAGATACAATGCTATTTGTTATAAGGACTCGAACATCCTTTCTTCTTGTTATCCATATGGTCTTAGAGGAAATCTGTGTATCCGGAGATGCCTGTAGCAGTAGGAACTTACAGATCTTGATAGGCACACTCGGTTTTGATCATGAGTTATTTCGATGCTGAAATTGTCCTTCATTTGGCCGTTTAATCTTCTATATCCTTTGGCATGTGGCTATCCACTTTAAGAGGGTTTCTTGACTTCCTCACATAAAAAATATTTCAAACTTATATACTACTTTCTTTTCCTTAGACTTAAAGTCAGCTATTTTTCAAGAAACACAGTTAGAGAAGGGTATTTAGAAAACTGTTTTTATAGACAATCAGAGAAGTTATTTTCCACTAATCTTCCTCCCCTACTCCAGAGGACATTTCCTCAACAAGACAGCCTGGATATGTTTTCAGAAGATTCTCCATAGAGAATGTTTCCATGGGGAGATGTGCTTGCATAGCACTGAACTCTCTTCCTATTCTGCAGGTGGGGGTGCATTGCATAATAAATATAATGAAAGTTCTGAGATGTTCCATGGTAGAGAAATCTGTTTTAAAACTGGAGATACAGCTCAGTGGTTAAGACCCGGGTTCAATTTCCAGAACCCACATGGCAACTCACAACTGTCCGTAACTCCAGTTCCAGGGATCTAACACCCTCTTCTGACCTCCAAGGGCATGCAGGTAATACACTCATAGACATAAAATAAAAATAAAAAAAATTTAAAAAGAAATCTGTTTAACAGTTCTTCAGAAAGAAATTCACTGTGGACCAAATATTTCGGACAAAAATCTATCATCATCATATGAAATGTATATTGTCCACTATTGGGGGAGGGGCTGAGGTGTATGAGGGCCTGTTTCAGAAGGAAATGTAACTATTGGACACAGGCAATAGCACAAACAGATCTTATTGCGTGATACCTTGGCCAGTCTGCATTGTAGAATTCTCTTCTCAGCAGGTGCCTGTCCAAGGCTGTAGTCTGGGGCTGTTCAGGAGGGGAGCATCTGGGTAGAACCCTGGAATCTGGGTAGAATCTTTGAGTACGCAGGAGGAAGGTATGCCAGAAAGCTCCTGAGGGTTGCAGCAGTAAGCAAGACCTTCTATAATGAAGTATATTCAGTAATTGGGTAAGGCTTTCTGGGCATACAGAGTAGGCAGTCTCTAAAGGGCTCAAGATTTGCTTGTGGGGGTATTTGTTTTCATTTTAAAAAGCAACGTGTTATTATTCTTATTTATGTGTATGTTTCTGTGTTTGTGTGTGAGAATGTGCGTGTGAGGGCAGGTGCCTGTGGAAGCCAGAGCTATCAGATTCCCTGGAGTTGGAATTATAGGTGGTTGTGAAATACTCAGTTGTGGGTGCTGGGAACCAAACTTGGGTCCTTTGCAAGAACAGCATATGCTCTTAACTGCTGAGCCATCAGGTCAGCCTTGAGATATTTATTTTATTGTGATACAAATTTGGGTTATTTAAAAGTGATTGGGAGCCTGTAGAGATGACTCAGCAGTTAAAAGCACTGACTGCTATTGAAGAAGACCCAGGCTCAGTTCCAGCATCCACAAGGCAGCTAACAACAGTCTCTAACTCTAGTTCCAAGAGATCTGAGACCCTCTTCTGGTCACTGTGGACATTGTATGACATGGATACACTTATATACATGCAGACAAAATACTCATACAGATAAAATTGAATAAATAATTTTTTTAAGTTATTGGATGTTTAAAAATTTGATTTTGATGGCCATGGACTTTTGTCCTACTGGGTCTGAAGCTTACAAAGAAAGAAATAACATAGGATCTAATACACAAATGAGCCAAAGAGTAAGGACAGAGGTGGAAGAGACTGGATGCATGCTACTTGGAGACTGCATATCTCAAGGATCAGTGATGGACATAAATTGTCATGAAACATTGTTTAGTTACATATTTAAAATGATTTGTTTACCATTGATGGAAGAAGTGTCTATCTGCAAAGCTAAAACAGATTCCTAGTGCTTGAATGGCCTTCCCATAGAATGGAATTTGCCTCACACATGCTGCTTGACCTTATTCTGGCAGGTTTGTTTGATAATTACAGAGACCTTTCATATCATCTCTTGAACTACTGCTACTCAAGGGTATAGAAGCAATTCTCTAAAGCATTACCATACCCTGATTGACAATCCACAGCTCTGTGGAAGTTTATCTCTGAGCAAAACTTTATTCATCCTTGTGTACTTGCTCAGTGGTATGATTTCATAATTTTTGTGTCTTCTCTATCGGTCTTCTTGGTGTTTTTCTTTTCTTGTATTATAGACTATGCTTGTGGCAGTAACTTAATGTTTTAGGACCGATCAGTACCATGGCAATTTTCCTTTCAGACTTCAGTATGTGAGGAGGTGAAAAAGACTTTATTCAGATCTTTCCTTGTATTTTGGTGCTAAAATAAATAATAGCACAGATGTATAAAACTATACACAACAACTCTCATGTTCAAAGTTTTTCAAATATTACTAATGCACCCATTATGAAGAATGTTTCCGCTTGATGTTTGAATATGCCATGATAGCTCAGGTACAGTCACTGTCTTCACGAGTTCGTTCCAGTATTAACATGTGTATAAGCTTTGGCTGTCCTTGGAGATATAATATTAATTCTCTTAAGTCAGAGAAAGTCTTCCCCCTCCACCCACCCTGAAAGATTTTTAGAAGGAATTAAATTTATTTTTTTTCTTTAAGGTTTTGAGCAGAAAAGTGGGTTGAGTCTGTTTCAGTCAGATATTTGGGTGTTATTTTGCTACTGATTGTAGTTTTTTTTAAGCAGCTGAAGAATTTTAAGGTTTTCAAAAACAAAGAATGATTATTATAGTAAATGTTCTCTTGGGAACAGTTCATATTTGCTGTTGTAAATCAGCAGAGGGAGCTCTTCAAATGAAGAGACCATTCTAGAGACCATTCCTGGAATTGTTTCTATTCATTTGGAAAATTAAAACAAGTGCCGAATATTTTATGTGGTAGATACACTATTTTCTTCTCGGCTTCATAGTTGTTTAAAGAGGAAAATGAACAGTGTACATACAATGGAAACTATTTTTGGAAATTTGTTTTTTTTCCTTCCCTCTTTTATTCAAACATTAAGTTTGGTGTTGGGGCTTGCTACACTTTTTTTTTTCCCCCTCAGTCACATTGACTTTGCTGTTCTGTATCAGAGTTAAAACAAAAATCAAAGCATTGGATCTTTTTAATATAGATTGAATACTATGAGGTTATGCTTCTGTATGAAAGCCAGTAGAAAATGCTATTTATAAATAAAAAGAGGTTTTGTTTCTATAATGATCAGTGGTCGCTTTTAATGGGCTGAGGAAATGCAAACATCTGCCATCATTAGGCCATGTCCTGTGAGGTCCCTTCCGCAGCTGGTAACAATGAGATGCTTACGGCCAGTAGTGTCTTGTGATTACTGATGAATGTATTTAGAACTGTTTTGTGGAGGGCAAGCCAGTAAGTCTAACTAGTGTTTGCTGAAATTTTTTCCGAGTCTCAAGTTAAAAATAAACCTAAATATTTACATAACACTTAAATTATAAAGACTAGACAACCATTTCCTGACCTTTTGGTAGCTTAAGGCCTAGTTTAAGTCTGTTCATGAGCCTGTGACATTATACAGTGTCACACCTGTCTTCATTGACAATGAATATTAAGGGCCTTTTTGGGAAATCTGACTTGCCGTCTTAACCACATTGATGCAGGTTGACCAATTGTACTAGCTAGTGTTCACAGCATTATGATAAAATATAAACCGATGTGACTGAATTGATTCGGATTTACTTAAACCTGGACCCAAAGGAAGGTGACTATAACTGAGCCTAGTCAGACAGTAACCAATTATGAATGCTGAGGAAAAGAAACTTTGGACAGCATCTCAGCAAGTGCTGTCAAAGTCTAACAGTTGCTTTTGAATCTTTGGTTTTCTATGCATCCTTCACTGGAATTCATTTTGTTTCAAATCAAGTTCTAAACTTTATAACTGAAGTCAAAGGCTTAAAAGATGATTAATTTCTCATGTCTGCTGTCACTGTCTATAAGCTTTCTCTATTATAAAGTAAGGCACAGTTATACTTATACCACCGGTCTGACAAGTTGTATGTATCAAATAGAAATAGTAAATGAAAGCCTATGAGAACACTCCCCTCCCCCACACCTTATGGAGTAGACGTACCTATCCAAATCAGAACCCTAATTTATTTCTCTTGCCTTCAAACTCTAATTCCTCATGAATCTCATTGTCTTACCTCTCAAAACTATCTCAATTTTACCTATTTTTCTCCACTTTATTTTATCATTTTAGTCCAAGTTACCATTTTATTTTTGTTTCATTTCTGCTACAAAGTCTACTTCAATCTGTCTGGAGCTTTTTCTCTAAACCTTAACATCCTGGTCTCAAAGGGCATAAGTGATCTTTTACAAATCCTGACCTCATCTTCTCCATCTCTAGAGCTGCCTCTGCTTGGTCCCTCTGACGTCTTTGAGCATTTCTTTGGTCTTGTCATAGAGCATAGACCACACTAATCTCCTCCCTCAAGCCAGTCTTTGACTCATAACCTACAGTGAGTACCCAGTATCTTTCGATCACATCAACCTCTTTCACTTTCTATATAACACAACACTTACCTGATATTTTTCTATTTGTTTATTATCTGACATTCCCTGAAAAGTGAGTAACATAAGAATAGGAACTTTGTTATAATTCCAAACTGAAAATAGTCCTGATCAGATGTCAGGCAAGTATTTGTGGAATTGCTAAGTTAATAAAGCATTTACTGCTCACTTAAGAAATATTTGTAAAATACACGAACTACTTTGTAAGTTAGTGTTAACTGCGGGGAAATCACGCGGTGTTGCTTCGAGCTTCAAAGCAGAGCCGTGGCAGGTGTGACGGTCAGGTAAAGACACAGTCTGGAGTGCTTTAGAGGCTTGGCCCGCTCCTACTGTGAGCCGTGAGACTGGTCCAGAGCCCTCCCCCGACCTGCTGCCTGCCTCTGCAGCAACCGCAACACAGTACTGGTAAAGTAGTTCAGACAAAATAGAAGCTGTTTTAAAATTATTTTATTTGTCATTTTGCTTTATGTGTGTGAGTGTCCTGCACGCGTGTGTGTAAGTGTACTAGTGCAGTCAGAAGAGGGCTTCGAGATTCCCCTGGGCCTGGAATTACAGACAGTTGTTAGCTGCTATGGGGATGCTAGGAACTGAACCTGGGTCCTTTACGAGAGTAATCTGTGCTCTTAACTGCTGAGCTGTCTCTTCAGGCCCAAATAGAAACTCTTTAAAAGACTTTCAGTTTTTTGGAGTCTTTGAAGTAGGTAGTAGGTTTTGGTGAATCTGTTAGCATTTTTTATCACGTGACATGATAATCTACTTAATTTGAATTCCAGGCACTCTTTAGATTTAACTGAACTATATAAGAAATGGATTTATTTATTTACCTATGTATTTATTTATTTTGAAGGGCATCTCCTAAATATTCCCGGTTCCTCTTCATTTTTAGGTACTTCTTCACTTCAGGGTTAGAGAAAGAATTGTTGAAAAAAGATCAAGTTTTGATCTCCAGTAAGAAAAATAGTTTATTTTTGAGGATTTTCTAGGTCAATGAGCAGCAGAAAGCCCTGACTTCTCAGACAATCTCTAGCCGGATGTTTAATCTTGAAAGATTCCAACAATTTACAGAAACACCCTGAAAGTTGTACCAGCTTTTTTGAACCATGGTAAATCCATCCATTTGACAGACTTGCCATCCTTTGCTGATCCTGCTTGTCCAGTCTTTAGGAGGCAGGCGGGAAGGAATGAAGGCCTAGAGTCCAGTGACGACATGGCATCTGATTTGCAGGATCCCTAAAGTGCTCTCCATGAGCCTGCTGGAACATTACTGCGTTTCCTGATGACCAAGAAGAAAATGTTAATGTTTAGCCTGGGCTCCGGCTCTCTCCACCCAGAACCAGACCTTGTGGCATATTTTACACACTAAACGTTCAAGTGTTGTGGTGTATAGTTGCTTACATTTTTTTAAGGCAAAGCTTTGTATACACTGAATATATAACTAGAGTGAGAGGGTTATACATAGCTTTTGAGGGGGGTAAATATTTGTGACACTTCGGGGCAGGATGTCTAAAACATTTTCCCTAATTTTTCTCACTCAGAGCTAGTCTTTATCTTCTGTGCAGAGTCTAACAGAGAATTAGCTGCCACTTATGTGGCTCTTATAAAGTGCTTTGCTACTTTGGTTTTGTGTTACTTAGCTACTTTGTGCTAAGAAAAGATGAGATAAAATTTAGAGTTAAATAAAAAATATAATGAATGTTTTCGAGAACAAAGAAAAATGCAGCTATAGATGGTAATCACTGCTGGTTATTAATTAATCCGTTGTCAGTCTTCATGAGCAGGGGTGATGTGGAGCTGGGTCAGGTCAGTTGCTCACTCTAGCCTCGCATAGGAAGGATTTGAGCGCCCCTCCCACTCAATCCTTACAGCCTGCCTGAGCCTATTCTTACTCCACAAGTAGTCTTGGTTATCATTTGAGACAGGCAGAAGGGGCAGTTAGAAATGAGATAAAGGGCCAACATTAGCAGGAGAGATAAAAGCAAGGAGAAGAGCTGGGCAGAGCCAGAACCCGTGGAGTGGAGAATGGACACCCTCTTCCTTCCGCGTTCCTGTTTGAGGCACAAAGGACCAGACAGGAAAGGGGGTGAAACTTCTATGACTGGGGATCTGGGAGCACAGGCAAGCTGGATGTGGGGATGGGATGAGTGGGGAGAGATACCTTTGGGATTGCAAAGACTTTGGAGGTCTCTTTGCTTTGAATTTAGAGGTTTTGCCTTTTGTTTACAAACCTCTCAAGTGATGAATTAGAAAATTCATAGAGGACCCAAAGAGAAACGTCACAAAAGCCATTCCAAATCCACTGAGGGGAAAGGAGGCAAAACACATCATTACCTGTCTTTTCAGATGGCCCTATTGAGTTCACCAAGGTGGGAATCAAGGGTTTAGAAAAGAATTCTTTCTGATTAGGAAGAATCAAGCACTTTGTCTTACGGTTTCCCTGTGTAGCATTAGAGCGATATGAGGAAGCCCTCCCGCCAAGGATCTCACATAATAGTTAATAATTCTGATCTCATTGAAACAGAGGAAAACCCAGATTTAAGTTGTCTTAGCTCGGCAATGATGAGAAAATCATCACAGAAAACAACAACAACAACAACAAAACGGAAGAATGCTCTTCTAAGTAGAGGTACAGGCATGCTTGGAATCCTAGATGAGAAGTTAGGACCAAATTATGAACTTCTCTTTGTGTTGATGCCTTTTGATTTTATATTACAAGTAAGACTACTGTAAAGGATGTGAGCACTGCAGTGGAAACTGAGGAAGGATGGGACCATCACCTGACATCTTATCAGGAGAAGGCCATTTCATCCACCATATAGCTGGGGCAGGAAACTGTGAAATTCCTTCTGGAAGACCTGTGTTAGTCTGCTGAGATGTGAAGACATGAGACAACAGATGAAAGGGACAAGGCTTCCATCCTCTGGCAGGGAGACTAAGGCCCTTGGGACATGCTAGGCAGGCACTTTGAAGGCTTCTCGATAGCCTGCAGGTATTGGGATATTCTTGAAAGGCATCAGAAACTTTAAAATGTTCTATTATTTGGCTTACTCTGGTGACTAATATAAAAGGAAATTCTCTCTTGGAGTTCCTCCTATCAACTACTTTTTAGGTCACTCTTGCAGGCCAAATTGAGATCTTTCTATCAGACAGAGTCCATTTCAAATGCTCAAGTCCTCATTTTCTTATGGATGAAACTTGTAAGAATTTTGCCAGTCTACTTGGTGATGTTTAAGAAATTAAGCCATTTAGCAAAATATTTGACAAGTAAGGGGTGAATAAATTGCCCCCGACAAACTGCTCTAATGACTCTGCTGCTGCCATCGCAGTTGGCAGCCTCAGTGATCCTTGGGCTGTGTTTTGAATGTGGAATTTCATGAAAAATTGGAAATCATGCACTTTGACCACCATTTCTTGTAATCCCAGGTAACAATGCACCATCTGAAGAGCGAGAAGATCCTAGACTTTGTAGCAAATGTGCATCTCTCTCGGATCCGGGCAGATGGGGACATTGTCTGTGAGCTTCCTGTAATGAAGGGAGGACAGCCTGTTCATCCATGTGTGTTATTAATCTTAGTAACATTCATTGCATATGTGAATTGTTTTGTAGGTGCTTGAATTCCGAACTACGTATTTTTTTCTACCTCTCAGATTCTTGCTTTACTCATTAAGAAGTGACTTATTCAATGTTACAGCTTTAGCCACTGGTGAATCTGGGATTAAGCATCTCTCAAAACAGTTCTTATGATCCAGATATAGTCTCAAAGGCTAAGGCTGTGAAGATAAGAAATGTCATGCCTGTGTCTCCTCTGGCTTTGCTAGGGGCCAGCTGGTCACCCACTCATCACTGAACTGTTGATCCATATTCTCAGAAAGGCTTACATCATTTGAAGCATCGGGGTTCATATAGAGAAATAGTTCCACCTCAGCTCTGAAGGAGAAACAGCTTTGTATGTCATTCATTTAGAATGACAATTAAAATCCAACTGTGAGAGGTTTCTTAATAAGCATAAAAGATATAGATTTCAAAATCATCATATAATTTTTCAAACTATTGCCTAAGAACAAACAGGTAGATCTAGACTCTGTATGAACACTGAGGTAACAGATTTTCTTTTCTTTTTCTCCCCGTTGCTTTGCCAGTAGTGAGATACCATGTTGATGTATATACTGGGCAGCTGAAGCAAGCAGAAACAGAGTCTGCGGTCTCTCTCTGTCTCTATGGAGAGAGGGGAGACTCTGGCCTTCGACAGCTGTACAAGTCCAACATGCCAGTTCGATTCCAAAGAGGACAGGTGGGTCTACGCGGAGGTCTTACCTTGGTTCCTAGCAGTCCCTCTGATGAGGGTCGTGCGTGGTTTAAAACCTGAAAATTGCTCTTGAGTTAAGTTTTGGAACAACTTTAATTCAAGTTTCCTGACCTGACTTAAAGTGCTTTGTTTTAGAAGTTATTGACAGATAAAAGAGATGTCCTAAATCTATATGAACAGTAGAACAAAGATAAATGAATTAAAACAGCTATACTGTAAGAAAAAGAACAAACTGGGTTGAAAAGACAGCAAGGAAAGTATATATGGACATGGGCCATTGGGACTGGAAGCTGCAGAGCATGATTCTGCAGGGTCAGGCCGCGGGAGGGCCATTCAGCACTCCTCTAAAGTCAGCTTGAATGGAACAACCCCTTACTAGTCCCTTTTGTCTTTTATGTCCCAACATGGTTCTTTCTGTATATTAAACATTTAGGAGTTTACAGTGGGATATCTATAAACCTTATTAACTTTTGATGCTTCTTTGCTGTATTTGGAAAGAAGGCAGCTGCCTACAAGTGTGAAATTGGGATCAGGATCCGGAGGTGTTATTTGTAAAAGCTCCCATTGGAATGAACAGAAAGACAAGTTCTGCCTTGGATGAGAGGAAAAAAAATTATGCCTAATTTTTGCTATCACAAGTGAACTAATTTATAGTAGAAACAGACTTTTAGATATTATATTAATATTTTAAGTGATCCTCTGAAGAACACTTCTGGCAGTGTGTCAAGGTCTGTCCTTCATCACTCTCACTCTTTCTGATGGTGAGGGCTCCATCGTACTGGACTGTCTGTCAGCTGGTCCACATGAGCGCTATACCAAGTGAACTTACTAAGAAAACATGCTAGGGGTTTGCAGCCATCATGGCTGATCTTCAGTTCACCATTATGGACAATACTTTGTAAAGAGTGGTGAGGGTGCCTTGTGGACTGAAACTGAACTTTAGTAGGAGGAGTAGGTGGATTCAGTGAATAGAGAGAGTGAAAGTGTGAGTTTAATGGCGCTGCGGTGAAGAACCAGAGCACAGAGGTATGTTTCTTCTCTGGTATGTCGTGGAGTTGACCCTTTTTGATGATTTTCCTTAATCCACGCACTAAAAAGAAATTGCCAAACAGTTTGAAGAGATCAGCTGCACCAACTGCCGTGGATGACACTCATTGTGAAATGCCCCCTTGAAAAGCACCCTGAGGGTGCAGAACAGTGAAAAGGAGGTTTCAGTCACCCAGAATTTGTACACACTCACCTGCTTCCCAGAAGCATTCTGCTTGGACCAGTTGTGGCTTTAGTTTGGCTGAAACAAGAGAAAATTTTTATGACTAACAATCAACAGTTGTGACTGAGGGAGTGTGTTTTCAATGACTGATTTGAAATTTAACTTAGAAACACTGCAGACCTCAACTAACACAACCCATTCTTGGTGGGCAACACAAGCATTTCTGAGTTTACATTTTTACCATGAAACAGCGAAACAGTAGCTAACAGACAGCTGTCGTTTCTGGACATGTGTCAAGTTTAATTAAATTTATGACCCTTTCCTTAGATCAAACAGCATTCTGGAGAAAGAGCATGTTCAGGAGTCGTTTTTATTCCAATCACCAGAGCATCTCCTTCGGGTCCTACTTCTCTCCATCTCTCCGAAAATGTCAATGCGTTTCTGACATGACAAACCGATGCTATTTACAAATACAGATTACAGGGTGCGCGTTCCTAACAAACGGAAGAACGTGCTCTATCTCCATTTACAGAGGAAGGCACAGGAGAGGCGCTCAGTGAAGAAAGGCGGGAGGGGAGTTAGAAGGCAAGTTTTCCCTCATGCTACCTCATGAGACCCTGGATGTGAGGCTGCACATTGTCAACCACCTGCTAAAGAATGGCTTCTCAGGGCCAAAGCTGGAGGCTCTTGTGTTAGGATTTTTTTTTTTTTTTACATTGAGTGACACTACAACGAAGAAAATAAAGCTGTGAAAGGAAACATGTTTAATAGATAAAATCAATTTGCTTATGTTTTCTTCCTTTATTGCCCCTTTTTAGTATTTCCTGTAGTAACGTTATCTCTTTTAAAGTACTGTGCTGCTCCTGGAAGCCTTCGGTTGCTGGTATTCCAACATTTGTATTTGCTGGACTTGAGTTATTTCCAAGGGGTTTTTGTCCACCAGATTGATGAATTTCAAATAGAAGCAGTGTCTCTTGGAAACCTGCAGAAGGTGCTGTTGCGCTGTGAGGCCAGTGACAGATCCCAGCGTTGGTACTGTGAAAAGGTCATCGTCAAGGAGCCTAGCGCTGCATCAGAATCCATCTTCACCTGTGAAAGGTAATCCAGTCCTGATGCTCTTTAGAGGGCTGTGCGCTGCCGAGGGTCACCCTGGCTGTGTGTCTGTTTCAGAGCAAGGATGGTGTGCTTCCTCAGGCTGCACATCACCTGCCACTCACTCGTGGTTCAGTAGATGGTCTTTTGTTAAATGTTTAAGGAAGTTTATCTTCTAATTTCTTATGATCTGCTTTTTGTGTCAAAAAGGGCCTGAAACTTCTTCCTGGAAATTATTATGTAAGTAGTAAGAATGCTTGCTGAAATCAGTGCTGTCTTCACATCACTAATATTGTAGTGTTATAACAATTTTGTTACGTGCCTATTTCATTGAATGTTGGGGTACTATCTACCAAAATATGGAACTCAGAGCTCTAAACCAGAGACTGACAGCTCTTAACTGGCTAAAGCTCCCTTGTTACCACAGTTTTCAAATACTTTTGTTGCTCTATGGAAGCTTAGCTTTTTTTTCTATTTTGTATTTCTTTTTTAATTAAAAATATATTTATTTATTTGTGTGGGGGGGTGCTGCTGGGGTTTTTTGTTTGTTTGTTTGTTGTTTGTTTGGTTTTGAGACATGGTCTCCCTTTCACCTCACCTGTCTTGGAACTTCTTATGTAGACCAGGCTAGGCTAGCCCTGATCTCACAGAGATCTGCCTGCCTCTGCCTCTGCCTCCACAGTACTGAGATTGCTGAGTGCTACTGTGCGTATCTTAAATTTTTATAATTTTAATTGCATAATAAAGAAGCAAAGCAAAAGAAAAGAAATAAGGACGGAATGTTATAGTCTTTCTGGTCAAGGTTTTTTTGCCTGCTCACCACAGCCCCTGTACTTCCAATTTGCAAGGGTGTGGGAAAATTAGACCATCTATTATCTCCTGAAGAAGTTCTGTTCCACTTTGCTTCTGGCCTCTGGAATGTGCCTTCTTGACACAGGAACGCCCTTCCTCATTCTCTTCTTCCTGTCGCAACTCAGTCCATTCTTCAAGGCCCTGTTCAGACTCAGTCTTTAGCATGAGCTAGTCACAGAAACAACAGGCCTGCCCGCATGGCAGAGACACACAGTTATGAAGACAGACAGCCTCCTCCCCACACAATGCCCAGGCATCTCGGGACAACTGTATCCCATGCCCTGCATCAGAAAGCCAGGGAGCGCCCCACCTGTCATGTTCCCATCTACACTGCTGCATCAGCCCCCACTGATTTCTTTAAACCTGAAATGTCCTGAGGGTCTTTAGATCTAGTCACGCCTCACGCCTTCCATGTGCTCAGTGCTGCCGTCACTGCTTCTGAAACACCACTCACACCCTTCCTCGACACCTTACTTTCCTCTTCATATTTTTAATTAAATTATTGTGAATTTGAAGCAATATATTTGATCTTATTCAGGTCCTATTCCCCTATCTGTACATTTCTTATAGACCCCCTCCACACTGGGTTTCATATACCCTGTCGTATAAGGCCTAGCAATCTAGTTTGTGTCCCCCAATGTCATTCGATATGTGCCCACCCACTGGAGCCTGCCTAAACTACTGAGTGTCAAACCCGTAAAGAAGACGGGCTCTCCCTCGCCCAGCAGTTGCCAATAGTTCCTCAGCTAAGGTTGGGGCTTCTTCCTCACCTCCCCACTTCTGTGCTGGGATTTTGTCAGGGTTGAGCTTGCACGGGTCTTGCGCATGCTGTCACCATTGCTGTTAGTTCATATAAGTAACTTCCCAGCTGTCTGGAAAACTCTGTTTCCTTGTGATCATCAACTACCTCTGGCTCTTACAGTCTTTCCAACCCCTCTCCAAAATGGTACATGAGCCTTGGGTGGTAGGAGTTTGGTTTGGGTGACCGACTCAGAGATAAGCACTCTGCAGTTTCTTGTTCTTTGTATTTTGGCCAGTTGTGACTTTCTGTGCTAATCTACTGTACGAGGTATCGTGTGCTGTGAAAGTGAGAGATACATTAATATTCTTTCTGCCCTCTGTCACACTACGTGCCTGGAGCCTTAGGTGTTGAGGTTGCCCTGCAGGATGTCACTTAGAGCTGGACACCTCACAGAAAATTATTCTTTGCGCTTGACCAGCTGTGGAACTTTGTAGTAGTCTCCACTGTTGCAAACAAAGCTTCTTTCTTGAGTGGTGAGAAGAATGCTTATATATAAGGATTTGGAGCTGGGCTCCACAAATGAGAGAGAACAGGTGTCACTTGTTTTGCCAAGTCTGTGTTACTGCACTTAGTGTAAGGGTTTTGAGTTCCACCATTTACTACAAATTTCATGATTTTGTCTTTCTTTACTGTTAATTAGAACTCAGTTATGCAAATGCACCACATTTTCTTTATCCATTCATCAGCTGAGGGACACTCAGGCAGTTTCCATTTCCTAGCTACTGTGAAAAGAGCAGCAACAATCATGGGGGAACAAGTAGGATACCGAGTCCTGCCAAGCGGGGCTAAAACCAGATCATACGGTAGGTTTATTTTTAGTTTTTTAGGAGTTCTCTACACTGATTTCCATAGTTGTTACACCAGTTAGTAATCCCACAAACAATGAATGAATGTCCCCTTCACCACACCCTACCAGCATTTGGTGTTATCTGTTCTCTTGATCTTAGCCATGCTGACCAGGGCGAAATGAAATCTTACAGTAGATTGAATTTACATTTTCCTAAATACTGAAGATGGTGAATACATGTTAAGGTATTTCTTAGCCATTTTTATTTCTTCTTTTGAGAAATCTTTGCTTAGATCCCATGTTTTAATCTGCTCCTTTGTTTTCCCGATTCTGTTTCTGAGTTTGTTGTGTATATTCTGGGTATCAGTCCTCTGTCACATGCACAGCTGGAAAAGATTTTCTCCCATTTTGTCTTCTTCCTCGTCATTCAATGGAACATGCTTTTGCTGTACAGAAGTTTTTAGATTAATGAGGACCCATTTGTCAGACCTTAATTCCTTAGTGGCTAAAGTCTGATTTAGAAAGTCTTTTCCTGCACCTACATCTTGTAGGGCACTACCTGTGTTTTATTCTAACAGTTTCAGAGATTCGGGTTTCACACTGAGATCTTTGACCCATTCAGAGTTGACTTTTGTACAGGGTGATAGATATGTATCCAATTTCATTCTTCTACACGTGGAGATCCAGTTTCCCAGCACATTTGTTGAACTTGCTGTCTTTCCTTCAATGTGTATTTTTGGCAGCTTTGTCAAATATCACATGGCTGAAATTGCATACACTCTTGTTTGGGTTTTTAATTTTGTTTCATCGATCTACATGACTATTTTTGTGCCAGTATTATTCTGTTTTTAGACCACAGCTCTTGAAGATTGTCTGAAATCTGGTATGGTAAATTTCCCAGGATTGTTCTTTGTTCTCAGAATTGCTTTGGCTTTCTGGGGTCTTTTGTGATTCCATATGAATTTTAGGATGGTTTTTCCTATTTCTGTGAAGACTGTCATGGTATTTTCACTGGTATCGCATTCAGTGTATAAACTGCTTTTGGTAGGATGGTCATTTTCACAATATTAATTCTACCAATCTGTGAGCACAGGCGGGGTCTTTTCATCTGTTATCTTCCTAAAGCTCTTTCTTCAAAGATTTAATTTCTGTTGTAGAGCTTTTTAATGTCTTTGGTTAGGTTTATTCATAGGTATTTTTTGGAGGCTATTGTGAATGGGAGTATTTCCCTGATCACTTTGTCTGATTGCTCTTTGTTGGTATATAAAAGAGTTAGTGACTTTTAAAATTAATTTTATTTTCTACTACATTGCTGAAAGTTTTGGTCATTTCTAGAAATATTCTGGTGGGATTTTTGGGATCTCATATGTATAAATATTGTATCATCTGCAAATAAAAAAGAATTGACCTTCCTCTTCTGTTCCAAATAATACTTCTTTAATTTCATTCTTTTATCTTACTGCAGTAGATATGGCTTCAAGCACTTTATTAAGAAGGTGAGATGACCTTAGTGGTTAAGAGCACTAACTGCTCTTGCAGAGGATTCAAGTTCGATTCTCAACACCCAGATGGCAACTAACAACCATCTGTAACTCCAGTTCCAGGAGAATCTGCCTCCCTCTTCTGACCTCCCCAGGCACTGCATGACATGGGTGCACTCACACACATACTCATACCCAGCACAGTCAGACATAAAAAAGAAAAATAATAAAAGTAAAATATTAAAAAAAACAGGGAGTGGGGATAGTGGACAGCCTCATTTGGGTCCTGACTTTAATGAAAAGTTTCTGGTTTTTCTCCATTTAGAATGATGTTGCCTGTGGGTGGATGTATATGGCCTTAATTATGTTGGGATATGCTCCCTCCAGTCCAATCCCCTTTAGGACTTTTATCGTGAATGCACTTTGGATTTTTTCAAAGGCCTTTTCTGCATCTGTTGAGAAAATCATGTGATTTTTGTCTTTAAGTCCATATATACAATTTATTACAATTATTGACTTATGTATATCGGACCAGTCCTCCATCTCTGAAACAAAACCAACTTGATAATGGTGCATGATCTTTTTGATATGATTCTATATGACATTTATAAGTATTTGCTGAGAATTTTTGCATCTGTGTTCTTTAGGGATATGGGCCTATAGTTTTCTTTTTGTTGTTACTGTTTGTTCTTTAACAGATTTTGGTGTTAGAGTAATACTCGCTTCATAGAAAGAATTTGGGAATTCTCTTTCTGTTTCTATCTTTTTGAATAATTAAGCACGATTGGTGGTAGGTATTTGAAGGTCTGGTAAAATTCTCCTATGAATCTATCTGGACATGGCCTTTATTTAGTCAGGATGATTTGCATTGCTATTTCAATATTCTTAGTTATAGTGCTTTCACTCTTAGGTGGTGCCTATATTTGAAAGAAAGATGAGTTTCTTATAGACAACAAAAAATGGCTTTCTTAATCCACTGATCTTGCCTGTGTCTTTGGACTGGGGAATTGAGGCCATTGTTATTTACAGTTATGAGTGAAAGATGTATATTGGTTAGTGTTATTTTATCTTTTGTTTGTATTCTCAGTCTTATGTTTTGCTTCTGTAATTATACCTTCATTTGTTTTCTTTCTGTAGCATCTTGGGCATCATCATTCTTTCTTCAATTTTTTCTTGCTTTGAGTATTTGCTATAGGCTGGTTTGGGGAACATAGATTATTTTAGGTTATTTATATGGAAATGTTTTTCTTTCTCCTTTGACTATGATAGGAAGTTTTGAAGGATAATGTATTCTGTGTTTTGTCTATGATCCCTTAGAAACTGGAATACTTTACCATAGGCTCTTCTGGCTTTTAAAGTTTGCACTGAAGAGTCAGCTAAAACTCTGATGGGGTTTTCTTTATATGTAAGGTATTGTTTTTCCCTTGGAACTTTCAGTATCCTTGCTTGTTCTGTATATTTAGTGTTTTTACTAAGATATGTTATGGGAGTCTTTGTTCTGGTCCTGTCTATTTGGTCTTCTGTGTGCTTCTTGTATCAGTATTGATATGTCTTTCCTTAATTTATGGAAGTTTTCTTCTATAATCCCCTTGAATATTTGGGCAATGATATTGATGTGGGATGCTTCTCCTTCCTTTATGCCTATAATGCATAGATTTGGCCTTTTTCATGATGTCCCACATTTCCTGAATATTCTATTCCTGTATTTTGTAAAAGTTTTTCATACTCTTTGCTTGGGTGGTCCAATTTCCCAACTTTATCTTCCAATCTTGATGGTCTTTTCTAGTTGATTCATTGTGCTGGTACAGCATTCTCCTGTCATTTTAAATTGGCTGATTGAGTTTTTCAATTCCATCTTCATTTTAGCTTGAGCTTTCTTCAATACTTCTATCTTTTTTGTTAGTTCCCTTTTCAAATTCTGAATTGTCTTTGCCATTTCATTCAGCCATGTATTTGTATTTTCTTCCCATTCTTGCCGATTCTATGACTAGTATGTTTATCCTTGACTTCATTGACCATGTTAATGATTGTTCTTTTAAGTTCTGGCCTGGGATTCCTCTGGATAGTTCTCACTGTGAAATGTTTGTATAGGACTCATGGGATTTGATCAGAACTTATTATCTTGGTTTTTCATGTTTTTTGTTGTTCTGCACTATGACCTGGGCATTTGGACTTTTTTGTTGGTTGTTTGTTTGATACGAAATTCTAGCCTGCCTTTGTTAGTTGAAGTTTGGTTCTTTCTTATTGTTGTTTAAGTTTGGTTTGCTTTCTGATCAATTATGAGTAGTTAGTCTGTGTTTCAGGTTCTCTCTTTGGATTCTTTTGGGGCGGGGGAGGCACAGGATGGTTCTAGGCAGGCTAGTCAAGACGTAGTGTGAATGGAAGATGGCAAACAACTGTGCAGGTTCTGACTAGCTAAGCGGAATAGATGTCATTCATGAAGCAATGGAAACAGACAAGTCTCAAAGAAGGGAGATGGTGTCTGAGTGCCTGGATTCTGAGTAAATTACTAGGCTAGTCAGGAGCTCTCTGGCATCATGAATTGACTGAGTCTCAAAATGGTGACCTACTGTGCGTGTTCTGACTAGCTAAGTAGGGTAGATGTGAGCCTTGGAGCAGCACCAATGGGACTATTCCCAAAGCAGGGTGATGGCCCCCAAGGTGGTGGGTTCTGACTTGACACCTTACTTTTTGTTTGTGATGCTAACATAACCCCATCTGGAAAGAAGATATAATCAGTGCCAATTGATTGTATCTCAAAACATGTTAGTTACAAAGATATGTTAGGTAACTAAAAGCAAACTAAAACCTGCGTACCATCCTGAAATATCAAGCGCTAATATCTGATGGCCTGCACAGAGCATCCTGAAGAAGTGGTGTACAAAGCTTGTTCATCCAGTACTCTGATGAGGAGCATAGTTACAAACAGTCATTCCTTTCTATTCTATACAAATAAAGAGGTGGGAGAGACACAGCTTTCTTCTTTCTTAAAGAAGCAGAAGCATACATGGCTCTGGAAATGAACAATGCATAGCAGAAGAAGACCATTTAGAATCCACTAACAATGGCTTCTGTACCCGCAGTGCTTCCACTGCCTGTGAAAATCAAGGACGGTGTCAGTTAAGGCAGATGGAGTCTGGAAGGCTGCATTCGGAGGGTGTGAGACTTGTGTACAGGAGTAAGCCTGGGCAGTCTCCTTGCAGTCCTGGTGTGGGAGCTGGGTGGGGTGTTCTGTGAGTAATGTATTCTGGGATGATGGGAAAAAATGCTCAGCTGGACACATCAGAAGTGGACATGCTTCTTTGAGAAGAAACATGAGTTATATATATATAACAATATATATATATATATATATATATATATATATATATATATATAACAATAATAATTATAGAAGAACTCATGCATCTGAGAGGGAGTGGAGGGGAAGGGAGGAAATGGAGGAAGAGAGGGAGCCATGAAAATGATGTGAATACAGTGTATTTTACACACTTGCTCTTTCTATATCAAACAACAAGCATTTAGAGCACATCTAAAGGAGAGTGAAAGACCACTCAGTGCTGTGGTTTTTTTCAGTCAGCTAGAAGGAAATGCTTAGGTGAAACAGGAAGGTGAGCTCAGGAAAGCTGCTTATTGCAACTTTCTCATCACTCTTCCTTCCCCTCAACACCCATGTCCTTGGTTTTACTCTGTTTCTATGCCAGAAGGTACTATTTTCTGCCCTTTGTAGGCAAGATTGGAAGAAAAAAATTTCTATTTTAATAAGGCTAGCATTCAAGTGACTCTGAACTGATTTGAATATTCTTTTTTTTTTTTAACTATTTGTATCAGCTTATTGTGACTACTGTAAGAAATGGCTACAAACTGGGTACTTTCAAACAACAGAAATTGAATCTCTCAGCATTCTGGAACTGGCTGAGCATCACAGCTCCTGAAGACTCTTGAAGCTGATTCTCCTCCTAGTTTTCCCCAGATCCCGGTGACTGCTGACAATCCTTGGTATTTCAAGAGTTGCACTTCTGCAGTAGTTGCTGCTGCAGTCACATGACTTTGCCTACTTAGGGTGCTTGTGTCTCGTTTGATTTGACAATAGTCATTGGGCTAGTCCTACCATACTCCAGTATAACCTCAGCTTAACTAATTACATCTGCAAAACCCTAGTCTAAATGTTATGAAATTTCAGGTGCATCTGACTTTTGGGAGGGAACTCTAATAACGGATGCTGCTGGAGTGAACCTCTTGATATCCTATGCAGTACAGGGCCTGTAGGAGTTCATTGAAGGAGCTCCAAGTTTTCAGACCCTTGTAGTATTATATATGTGTGATCCTGCCTTTAATTGGGAAATCATTAAAAATATGATGGTATCTATGTTTTGGCAGAAATACTACAATTCATAGGATGTTTGTGATGACCCAGTAAGCATAGAGGGTCAGTTACAGGCAGGCTTTCCAGCATGAAGGCCAAAGTTGCTGACGAACTCTCAGAGTTACCTCCACTGCTCCTGATGTTTCAAGATGACATTGATATGAACTTTCATGAACAAGTTACTTGAAATTAAAGGATGTAGGACAATTCTATACTGAGGAATATTTTATAAACATGTAATAACTGATCATTTAAAAAAAACTAAATTGACTTGTTAAGGCAGAAGAGCGGATCCTGTTTTGTTTTTGCAAAGCAACATCACGGTCAGAGATGCAGAGTGGTGTTGAGGCATGTTGATCTAAGGGTAGATACTGCTCAGGGTCAGTGACACGACTAACACATTTGAAGTGTTCTGGCCTCATTTCTATTCAGTTGTCTCCTCTTCCTCCTCCTTTTCTTCCTCTTCTCTCTCCTCTTCCTCTTCTCTCTCCTCTTCCTCTTCCACATCTCTTCTTTCTCCTCCTCTTCCTTGTCTTCCTTCTTCCTCCTTTTTTTCTTCCTTCTCCTCATCCTCATCCTCTTCCTCTTTCTCTTCTTCCTCCTTCTCCCCCATCTCCTCTTCCTCCCTCTCCATTGCCTTCTCTTCTTTCTCCTTCTCCTTGAGAAAAATTTTGTGGAGGATTTGCTGTGGATCTGATTGATCATCATTAAATCCCAGATCCTTCTGTGAGCTGTACCGTGGCTTCCCCACTCTACTACATCCACGCCTCCACGCCAGCGCTCAGTTCTTTCTTTCTGAGTGCTGAGGAAGGATCAGGTGTTCCACTCACATCACTACAGGTCTGGTGGGCAGATGAGGCCCGCCTTTGGACTTGGAAGAGTAACATGCCTTCCTCGTTTCATCTGGAGCCACTGCAGCTGAGCTGTCCCTTGTCACATAGCAGCACCAGGCCAGGGGCCTGAGGACATCACTCTCTGCTCCGTTTGACCTTCAGGTTCTCAGTTGGTGTCATGCTGTCTGACATGCTTTCACTGCCGTGTTTACCAGTGAACTTACAGAAACTGTGTGGCCTTTGTCAGAAGTCTTTCCTGAAACCTCAGGCTGGGAAACTGTGGATTCCATCCTGAGCTCTCACAGGACACAGGCTGTTCATTCACTACTTAATATATTTCATCACACGTGTGTTTCTCTATCACATCTCTCACTTTTCTTCAAGGTTGTCAGATGTTTTACATTTTGGCTTTCATTCCCCACGTCTGTTTCTAGATTCTAATAGATTAATCAAGATACTGTAATCTGTAAGGGGAACCAGAGTGCATGATGTATCTAGAATTAGAAAATGAAATAAAAGGTTTAACTATGTCTTAATCGTACTATGATTCATAAACAAAATGACCATTTAATTCCCACATTCAGATGCTAATGGTAACAAAGAGCCCAAGAGCTATTCTTAGAATAATCATAGGAATGTAAAAATGGAAAGGCTAATGTCATACTCATTTAAGCAAAGCACAGTTTGTCTCAGAATAACCTAGTCTTGAAGTTTTGAAATAACCAGTTGTCCTCTGGTGATTTTGCCATTCTCACTGTGACCTCCTTTCTACCACCAAAGGACTAGCGTGCCTCGTACCATTGGGGCCACAATAGTGCAAGGCATTCTTGAACCTCAGTGAGCCTGGTAGTCAGTTACCCTCCACTGTTACTGTTCACAAGCGTTTCCCTGGTTAATGACCATGTGCCAGCCCTGGAAGTTATTTTAGAAAATCACACGTGAAGAACCCTCCACTAGGAGTTTGTAATAAAAGTTCATTCACACAACAAACACAACATAGTGGCTTCTCGGGAAGTGTATTTTAAATTAGTGAATTTATGAGTGACTCATAAACTTGGCCTTGTGTAGAGCTGGGTTAAGTATGTCATTAATGTTGCAGGGTAGGAATGGAATTTGGAGCAGCCCTGTTGAAACCCTACTCTTTGTTTGCATAAGTCAGTTTAGCAAGAGAACTTTGTGTGCATGTCAGCTCTGTGTACAGGTGTTATGGTGACAAGTATAAAGCAAATTAGCCCCACCTTCTTGGTGACTGACCTTTATAGTTTTCGCTTCCAGTTCTAATGAGTAAAGTACAGTTTGTTCCCTTCCGTAAGCGTTGTGCAGGGACGTTGGTCTTCTCTTAGAACCTCACAGATATCAACTTACTTTACTACCTTCTTGTTTATTAAAGTCTTCAGTATCCTAGGCAAGCTGCCTTCCATTTCCTGAAGCTTCCTCTGGTTTCTCATCAGGAATGAACGGTGTTTAACCTCTTTAAAACCCTCCATTCCTTGGCTTAGAACATCACACAGGACTTACCACATGGCATCACTGTCACTGTGAATGCCCTTGTTTAGGGTACCAAGTGAACAAGCTTCTGAGACTAGCCTCATACATTTCATTGTAGTGCCCAGCATGGTTTCTTGTACTAAGCAGGGGTTTGTCTATATTTATAGAAAAAGAAAGGGGAACAATGTAGGAAGGAAGGAAGGAAGGAAGGAAGGAAGGAAGGAAGGAAGGAAGGAAGGAGAGTAGGAAGGGAGGAGGGGAAGGATGGAGGGACGGAGGGATAATGGAATCCTAAGTTGGAAGACCTTAGAGGTCACCTAATCTTTATGTGAGTTCTCTGCTTTGGGAAACAACTTCTGATGTCTCATTAAAAATAATTTACACATTAACTTGTTTTCAAAATAACCTATGGACAAACCATTTTCTTTTTCCTTTTTGGGAAATGATGAGCAATATAGATAAAAAGGGATACAGACATTTTGATAAAGTACAGAAATGTGAAAAAGCCCCTTTTTTATAAGGAGAAAAGAATAATAAACTTACCATGAGATAGTGAGCAATCATTTAACTTCACTGATTATTTTTTTCCCTAAAGGAGGCCACTATTAATCATTCCTTGTTATTCTGAGCATGCGTTCGTGTTGCCACAGAGTTCTGTGCTCTTTTTCTGAGGCACTCCTTGGTATGAAAGTGACAGGCAGTGAAGTACGGAGCTGACAGAATGAGGCGCAGGGATGAGTCTTGCTCATTTTTCTGGAAGGGGCGGAGACACAGAATCTTTAACTATTTCTCTCACTGTTCTCAATGACATTGGGGAGTTCCCTGTCTAAAACATATCTCAGATAAAAATCTAATGTTTCCACTTCTTATCCTTAATGCCTCTTTTCTAGCAAAACCAGGCCACGTGTTTTGGGGTCGCATCGCCATTCTTACTTTCATTATAAAAACTTAAAGAAAGAATTGTCACATCTTTGGATTTCCTATGAGGTCAGTGAAAAGACCCCGGTAACGTGGGGGTGGTGGTAGATGCTCCTTTCCTAGTATCTGGATACTGTGCAGGACAGTGTGGAGAAGCAAGCTTGTGCAGCTTCCCCCCCCCAACCCCCACCTCTCCACCCTCTACCCCCACCACCTCATCCCCCCATCCCTTTCACATCATCTCCTTGATGGCTTTCTGGAATTTTCCTGACCTAACACAAAAACTTGAGTCACATGTAACTCCTAACCTTGCTAATTCTCGTCAATATTTTTTTGTTGTTTTTGAGAGTTTTTCTTGTAATACAGTTTGATGTACAAACTAAGGATGGATGAGCACTTGCTTGGATACATGCTTAGACAGGTATGGAAATAGATGTGCATTACAAACAGCTCATCAGGGCAGCAGAATCCATCCTACAGGCTTCAGCAGCAGCGACTCAGAAATAAAGATTTGATGGTAATCAAAACACTCCCTCTCTTTCTCTCTCTTACTGTGTATGTGTGTATATGTGTGTATGAGAGAGAGATGTGTGTGTGTCTGAGAGAGAGAGAGAGTCTCACTGTGCAGCCCAGGTGATTCTCATGTTAAGTAGTAAATCTGAGTGTTACAAACTAGAACATCAAGAACCACTCACCTCTTTTGGACTGTCAAGGTTCCACTTCACCAAAGCATGCCATTATTTTTTTATAGACCAGTTTCTTCTGGAAGGTTCTTCTTTCCCATTTTGTTGAATCACAGCTGGCTTTGATTCCCATAGTGACAGTTAGCCTCCAGAGTATGGATCTCCTTGAGATCTACAGTTCTTCCAGTAACTGTTTCTGTAACTATTAGCCCAAGGTCTTAGGACCTGGTGGAGCCAGGTCAGATTCCCCATTTCCGATGCTGTTGGAGTTCCTGCAGTTTTCGATGCCGGGCACACAGAAGACAATTTCTAGGCATTTATTGAGTGGACAGATGAATGGATGGATGGGAAGAACGGTTTTACTTTTGATAGCAGCAACTGTGGTTTTTGTGGTGTAATAATGACACTTCTAAATTACTTAATAGCACATAAAATGCTTCTGGTGACTTTTTCCTTTTAACTTGACCACAAGTTCTATGCATGAGGAAGATAATTTAGTCAGCAAAGCTAAGATCCAAGCGGGTACAAAGTCGATAAGAGAAAGCTGGTTTTCTGAATACAGTTGCATTTCTCCCACGGGGCATTTCTAACATGGAAGTCTAGTGAGTTAGGGGAGACACTAGTGTGAACTATTTCCCTACATTTTCCAAAGTAGTTTTCTTTTTACCTTGTCTTGAGGTAATATGATTCTTCTTACATACATTGAGGACAAGATTTTAGAGGGGAATGTGTGACAGATTTCCACGAAGGGAAGATAAACAGGTAAATTTCACTTTTCTGTGAAAAGTTTCCCTCCAGCAATGAGTGTGCCACATTTTCTAAAGCTGTAACTTGGCCTTTCTAGAGCTTTATGGAGTAGTCTTTACTTCAGCTCCTCTGGCATTCAAAGGGAGCTAGTGATTGGGGGTGATAAGCCCATTTCAGCTACACGTCATTTTTCAAGCCACAGCTGTGATGTAATTATTTGCACAATGATGACTGTGTGATAGGTTGGATTGTACTTGGCTGTAGAAAAGAAAAACTATTTTTTTAAAAAACTATTATTTTATTTTTTTTGAAGTGTCTTTTAAAATTATCTTTATGTTCAGAAAAATAAGCAGTGTGCATTTAACCCAGTTTGGTGGTGAGTTCTTTGGTCTTTGCCTTTTCCAGCTTGGCAATGCAAGCCACAGATTTTAGAACCAGGAGATTGCCTCCCCAGTTACAGCGGATCTCATCTTATCTGTCCTGGTAATTGGTCCCCAGAGCGTCCACCAGCTTAGCCTGAGCATCTTTGTCTTCCTAGTTAGCCTCTGTGAAGTCACCTGTGGACTAGCCACCCCAGTCTGGCCTTCCCTTGATCATGCAGTGGGGGACATCTGTGTTGTGACATAGGGCAGGCAGGAAAACCACCAGCTCGGTGGGGTCTACATTATGTACAGTCACTACCAGCCGAGTCTTCTTGTTCTCCACCAAGGCAGTGACAGTAACCAGCCCTGCTCAAAGGACAGGTGTCTCTTGGTGGTGCTGGCCCCTTTGCCACCAGCCTTCGTCTCAGCTCAGTCTAACAGCTTCTGCTTCTCTTGCTTGGTCTCTGGCAAGCAGACTTAAGCATCTGGTAGGGCCTGGGCGAACTGGTTAATCGCAGGTGGGACTTTCAGTGTCGTGTAGAGTTCTTAGGTCTTTTCTCAAACAAGGATTCATGACCTTTTGGACCTCCCGACTCTTTAGGACAGCAAGGCTGCGGCCACCTTCTTCCCCTTGGCCTTTTTTCCTTTGGGCATCTCGCTCAGCTGGAGGAGAGGGGAAGAGAAGGGAACTGTGGGTAATGTGTAAGCTGCAGCGGCTCTTATTTTTGTTTTATGTTTATGAGCGTATTGCCTGCGTATATTTAAGTGTACCCATGTCATGCAATGTCAGGAAGTCAGAAGAGGGTGTCAGATGCCCCGGAACTGATGTTCGCTGCTATGTGGGTACTGGCGACCGAATGCAGGTCCTCTCTGGTTAGCTAGTGCTCTTAGCTGCTGAGTCATCCCTCCAGCCCCTAAGGCTATTTTTTATAGCTACCCTTCAATAAATAAAAATAAAATAGATTCCAACTTATTGTAAAAATGAGGAAAATACAAAAAAGTTATTTTCCTTCTTTTTTTTCCTTTTCTTCAGATGGATTCCTTTCATGTCTCAAGGATTAATTCATTCAGAGATTGAACTTTATCGTCAAGGTGAGGATTAATTCAGCTGACTGAAGAAGGTGCAAGATGTTTTGTTCCTTCTGGACATCATGAAGATGACGTCCCGGATTGCCCCAGATTGCTCCCTTTGCAAGTGTTACATTCCTTATAGTGAGAAGACAAACACATTGATACAGTTTGGTGATGTTATGTGCCCTACTCTAAATTAAAAATCAGCCCAAGGATTTGTCACTGCTAAGGAATTAAGCTTATGCTTCATTTTTTCTCCGTTTATAGCGTTACAAGACAGATCTATTATTAACTGCACTTCACTCTTATTTTGCAGAAATGCAAACAAATCATCCATCTAAAATACAAGAGGAAGCAAATGGTAAATGTTGTCATGCTTTTCATCATCTTTTACTCATCTAAAATAATTTCTTGCTATTTCCAGATTGCCTGCTCCTGACATTTTTATGGTATATTATTCTTGAGTTTAAATGACAATAAGATATTTCAAAATACTTGCAGTGAGCTCAAGAAAAAATAAACATGAAATTTGATGTATTTAAAAAACCAAAATGAGCAACTTTAACCCCAGATCCTTTGTTTCTTCAGTGCTTCCGATCATTAATAAATATACAGGAGTAGCAATCACTTTCAAATGTCTTTTTATTTTTTTCTCTCCATTTAGAATATTACTTATATGTATCATTTATACAAAATAATTGGTTTCGTCCTTCCCTTCTTTTATCTCCATTTAGTTTCTTCTGGCTTGCCTCCCCACAAATAGGACCCCCTTTATCTTCATGGATTTTTTTTTAATGTAGTCTGCATGAGAGAAAACATGCAGAATTTGTATTTAGAATATGGTTCCTAATATCTAAGCTTCCATTTCTATCAATTTTCCTGTAAATGACATAATTTCATTCTTCTTTACAGCTTACTAAAACTCCATTGTGCAGTGTGTACATACCGCATCTTACTATGCTAGGCTGATCCCATAATTTAGCTGTTGGGAGTGAAAGTGTCTGTCTTGTGCTGACCTTGTTTTATTAGGTGTATACCCAAGAGTGACAAAACAGGAGCTTATGCTGCTTGTACTAGTTTGGGGAATTTCTTTAGGGGATCAACAAGTTCACATTTATACCAAGTGTGTATAAGGACTTCTTTCCACACATCCTCACCAACATTTCTGGTCATCGGCTTTTGGATGATGGACTTTCTAACTGGAGTGAAATGGACTCTTGGTGAACCTCTTCATGACTAATTGGCCATTTGTACTTTATTTTTTCAGAACTGTCTGTTGAGTTCATTTATTGAAGGAGTTATTTGTTCTTTGAGTGCTTGATTTTTTGGTCCATCCTGTATTATGGATATTAAATGCCCTGTCACATAAATAGCTGGCAAAACATTTCTCATTCTCTGCAGGCTTCAGTCTACTAATTCTTCCCTTTACTGTGTAAAAACTTTTGAGTTTTAAGTATTTCCATTTCTCAATTCTTGATATTATTTTCTGGGATTTGAAGTTCTTTTCAAAGGGTCTTTTCCTATGCCTATATCTGTAAGTGTGATCTTCATATTTCTTTCTAGTACCTTAAAAGTTTCAGGTCTCACATTAAGTTCTTTGATCCACTTTTCAATTGATTTATATGTACAGCAAGAGATAGGGGGTCTAGTTTCATTCTTCTAACTGTGGATATCAGTTTACCCAGAATCATTTATTGTTGATGCTGTCTTTTTTTAAAAAAATTGCCATTTGAGGTCAGTGGTAATTTTAAAAATTTATTGAATCTTTGCAAATTTCATACAATACATTTCGGTCATATTAAGACCCCACTTCTCTATCTACACCTGTTTCATCATTCCCTCCCCCGACTGGATTTCATGTACTCTGTCATATATGTTCAGACCCATCTACCAAGTTTGTATTCCCAAATGTCCTTTTGTGTGCATTGAAGTCTGTGTCTGAAGTCTGTCCTGTCTTTAGCAGTAGAGTCTTACCTTCAAGTTCTGGGAGGCGATCAAGGGCTGTGGCAGCAGCCTATATTCTTCTGGGAGTCTCTCGGACTACTCTGACTGACAGCTCCACTGGACGTTTCCCCTGCCTGGCACTGTTTATTTTTTTCTTGGTTTTTATTGAATTTTTGTTCATGTCATACATCTTAATCATATTGAGACGCCCTCCCCTATCTACACCCATAACCCCCACTGGATTTCATGTATTATGTCATGTATGTTAAGGCCTATTAAGTCAAGTTTATGTCCCAGATGTCTCCCAGTGTAAGTTCATCCACTGGAGCTTGTTCAACTTACTATGTTGTACAGCCTTCAGCCATTCACATGCACTTAGAAGTATAGCGTATGTGTATTTTTCAGTAAGCTTTAAAAATCATACATTTTCCTCTGGCTTTTCATAGCACCTAAGCAGTACTTACCATTCCTCTCTCCCCCGTGTAGAGCTTCCTGTTCCTCCCCAGTCAAAGTGCCCTCCATTTCCTCATCTCCTCTTTGATAACACCAGTTTCCTACTAGCCTTCTCTCTAGCTCCTTCTTCCCCTTTGTCCTATGGTTCCTTTCCATTTTTTTTTTTTTGGCTCCTGCTGTTATATCAGGATATACACTCACCTTTAGTGATTTGGAGCTAGGTTTGGCAAAGGAGAGAGAACATGGGTCACTTACTTTTCTGAGTCTGTGTTACAGTTTCTAGTCCTATCCATTTACCTGAAATTTTCACGTTTATCTTTTTCTTTACCTTTGAGTAGAACTCCATTGTGCACTGTATCATATTTTCATTATCCATTCATCAGTTGAGGGGCATTTAGGTTGTTTCCATCTCTTCCTATTGTGCAAAGAGCAGCAGTGAACACAGCTGAACGAGTATATATGTAGTAGGATTATATGTAGTAGGATGCTGAGTCTTTGGGTATAAAGCAAGGAGAGGTATAACCAGATTGTACAGTAGATGTATGTTTTTAGGTTTTGAAGAGTTTCCCACACTGCTTTCTGTAGTGGTTACACAAGTTTTCAATTCCACCAGCAGTGGATGAGGGTTCTCCTTTACCTGCATCCCTGCCAGCATTTGGTGTTATTGGCTCTCTTGATGTTAGCCATTCTGACTGGGATAAGGTGTTATCTTAACGTGGTGTTAATTTTCATTTCTGTCATTATTCAGGACGTTGAATAGTTTTTAAGGCATTTCTTCTTTAAGGCATGGTGGCAGAGGTGGCTAGAGCAGAAGCTAAGTGCTCACATCTTCAAGCAGGCACAGGAAGCAGAGCATGACTGGAGACCCAGCAAGGCTTAAGAACTCTCTAAATCTGCCCAAGTGACGTGCTTCCTCCGGCATGTACCCATGCTGCAAATGGTTTATCAGTGAGTGTAAAAGGAAGTCCTGAGCCCCAATCCAGTGTATTGCTCAGTCGTTCTACTCATACGCACACAAACCGTGGTCTGAAGCAGTGGAACAAGTGGAACAAGACCTCCCCAAACAGTGCTACCACCTGGGGACACAATGCTCAGACACTTAGAGCCTGTGAGGAACATTCTCATCCCAACCACCGCAGCTGGCTAGTTAAGCACTCTGGCAGCGTGAATGAGCCTACTTCCAAAGCACGACCAAGTGTGTGTTTTGACTAGGTAAGCAAGGTAGATGTAAGTCCTGGAGCAGCATGAAAGGGACGAGTCCCCACATGGGGTGATTTTTAACCTAGATTTTTAATTTGATTGTCTGGCATTTCACGTGATTTGTTTGCTGAGGAGTCATGAACTTTGGAAAGTGACATTTTCCCGTTTGTTCATAATGCTTATTGTTTTAACTTGCAATTTATGCTTGTGTAAGGACGAGTACCTCTTCTTGGTATATTTGGGATCTCCTTAGTCAGCACCTTTTCTTGTGGCCTCAGTCCCGCGAGTCCGCCTACTGTCAATCCTCAGTCCCGCGTGTCTGCCCTTGCCCTGCTGTCAATATCCAGTACAAACTATCACAAAACAACGGCATCAAGCGCGAGATGGTGTGGTGGTTTGTTCTTAGTCCCAGCACTCAGGAGGCAGAGGCACGCAGATTGTTGTGGGATCAAGGTTGGCCTGGTCTAGATAGTGAGTTACAGGACAGCAGTGGCTATAGGGAGACCCTGTCTCCAAAGGACCATCACCCCCCCCCCCCAAAAAAAAAGAATAAATCAAAGCAAACTGTCTGAACTCTAGGTACTAAGTGATGGATAGCCACAGGTGAGAGGTCAGCTTCAGGCGACACTCACTGAAGAGGCTTCTTTTTGTATGTCACTGTAGTGATTTTCACTGTAGAGGAGTGTCCCTAAGGAAGGTGTCACTCTAGAGCTATTTCACTAGAGAAGGATGTCACTGCGAGGGGATTTCACTCTCGAGGAAGGACACTATAGAGGTGTGGCCCTATAGAAAGTTATTCCTATATACGGATGCCACTACAGAACCACGACATTCTAGAGGAATGTCACTATGAGGAGGTGTTACGATGTAGAGGTGTCACTATAGAGGGGAATCACTTTAGAGTGCTGCCTTTTTGGAATGATGGCGGTACAGAGCAGGGTTACTGTAGTGGGTGCCACTTCCAGAGGAGTATCACTTTAGAGGGGGACACTGTGAGATATCACTCTAGGGGGTGTCTCTGCAGAGGAGTGTCGCTGGAGTAGCATGTCACTAGTCATAGCTCTGCAGAAGATGTTGCTGTAGAGGAATGTCATTGCAGATGCCATCACGACAGTGGGGTGTCACTAAAGTCATGTCTCTGTAAAGTGTAGCCGTGCTAAAATTCCTCACGGGTGGGGGGGTGAAAACACTGCTCCCTCCTTCCTTGGCCCCAATGACAAACCGAGGCACAATTCCACTAAAATGCCCTTTGGGAAACCAATGAGTTTATTGGCCTTACTTACAGAGGAGTGGGTGAGCGTTTACTTACAGGAGTGTGGGTGCTCGCCACATAAGGAAATAATGGCAACAGTGGCCCTCCCTTAGTCTTCCCAGCCTATATATTCTGGCTCCTTCCCCAGGAGGAGCTGAAGTGCTCATCACCGGTTGGGAGATATGACTGGACTCTCAGGAGAGTGTTACTTGACTCTCCCTTCCTTCCACCCAGGGGTGTAAACAGCCAGCAAGCCCAGGTGTGAGGATCTAGGTAATTGGGCACAGCTGAGCTCAGGAAGATGGCATCTGTCTGTCTGAGGACAGACCTATACAGCGGAACACTGTAGGCGTGCCGCCACAGGAGGTCTCTCTATAAAGGGTGTCAGTATAAAGGAACTTCACTAAAGGTCGCCTCACTATAGTGGGTGTCACTAGACTCTAGCTCTTTAAAAGGTGCCACCATATTTTGGTGTCACTTTAGATTAGTATCACTATAAAATGATGTCACCACATAGGATGTCATTAAAGAGAGATGTTAGCATAGAATGATGCCACTAAGGATGGTGTCACCACAGAGGTGTCATTACAGAGGGGTGTCTCTGCAAACGGGTGTTTGTCACAGTAGAGCCCTGTGTCTTTTATACTGTTTCTCTGAAGGTCCAGCACAAGGGTGAACAAATAGGTGTCAGGCATTCCTGGCTTCCCAAAGCGGTGCGGCAGCTTTTAAAGACCCCTTCGTCACTGTGCTGAGGTCATTCTCATGTGCAATGGCACCTTCTTCTCTTTTGAAACAAAAGAGAGTAATATGTTGCTTAATCTTCTATTCGTATCCCACAAGAAGTTGACATGCAAGCACCACACTGCATAAGTTCCAACTCCGGAACAAGCATGTTCCTCCTGTATTTATGACACTGTGACCTTGTACTTAGCTCTGTGCCACACAAGCAAATTACTTGAATAAGGAAAGGCACAAGTCTGGGTGGGATTTTTTTGGGGGGAGGGGGCTTTTTTGAGACAGGGTTTCCCTGTAACCCCAGCCAGCCTTGGACTCACGATGTAGATCAGGCTAGACAGGATCTCACAGAGATCCACCTGCCTCTGCCTTCTGAGTGTAGGCATCAGAAGCGTGTGCCACCACACCAGGGTAAGTGTGAGCGTTTAAGAAAAATTCCGGATGTCGTGGTGATGAAAGGGACGGCGATGACATCAGACGACCTAACCTGCTCCTCTGAGCCTGGAGCACAGGGTGCGCGAAGGCCGTGAGGAGGGACTTTAGTGGGAAAAGCAAGCAGACCTGGATCCGTCGGTGGGATGAATGTTCAAAGGAGAACATGTTCCATCCAAAGTTGTTTCTACAAAAAGATGAAAATGGAAGGAGGAAAACGAAGGGGACATTGTCATCCTGAACAGCTTTCCTGAACTAAATTACTCATGACGCAAGGATTTTCTGTGGAGAGAGCAGCAAACTTCTAAAATATTGATTTGACGTTCAATGAAACGGCCATTGACAGAAACCTGTGGCAGGCATGGAGAGCTGCATGGACTTCCACAGGCTTTTTCCTGTCCCCATTTCCTTTTCCTGTTTCCTTATTTTTGAGAAGAAATATTATGCACCCCAGTCTGGCCTTGAACCTCCTGGGAAAGGTAGCCTGGATTAGAAGGAGGTACCACCGTGTCTGACTTAATTTCCATTTTTAAAAGGGAAGCCATGTACAACAGTGTTAATATGAATGCCTTTAGACTCATGGGTATCTAAGGTATCTAATCACAGATGACAGGTAGAAAACATAAGCAAAGCCCTACAATTCGACAGACTACTGTGGGAACCTGACATCTTCTAATATCCTCCAGTTTAGCCTTTAAGTTTTGTTTCTTGAAATAAGTTTCTTCTTCTTGGAAAACATCCCACTTCAGCTTTGACTAATCAGGAAGAAATGAGGCAACTACAGCTTAACCACTAGAAACCCAGCTCAAGCAAAAATCCCCCTTTCCAGCTAAAATGATGAAACTAGGCTCTGAGACCCAGTCCTTGAATGTCCCATACGCCTGCGCTAAAACTAGACAATCCCAGGTAAGGTCTCCTAACCGCCGTTTGGAAATCCCCTAACTGTGCTTAAAAGGTCTGTGAACTGCTGGTTCGGGGGTCGTCGCCTCTCTTTGAGTGGTTGACCCCCCTGCTTGCCTGTTGTTTTCTCCAGAATAGAACTGCTCTTGTTTGCATACCGTCTCGACTGTGCTCACTGCGGCCGATCGCTGGACCTTACACTACCAAATTCAGTTTCAAGAAAAGGTTGAGTACGTGAAAACAAGTAGAATAGACATCTGTGCCCGGACCCAGGCGTTCTGACCCAGCGAGTACCAAGTACTCAGGAATATGCATGCCCTTTGCTTTCACACAAACACCTAGGCGAGTCTGATTCAATTGAACTGATTCTCTGTGTAGGAATTCCTCACTGAGGCTTGCTCTGAGCTGGGCGCCTTAGCAGAAGCTGGACTTGTAAAGGTGGGCAAGGCACAGGCAGTCTGTCCTCACATACCGGGTCAGACACGAACATTTTCATTAGATTATGATCAAGTACAAATATCTGAATGATCTGCAGCATGCTCTTTATGTCACATGATAAGGGGAAGTTACTGAGTCAACAGACAGGGAAGACCTCCCAAGACAAAGATGAAACACGGTGGGTGGGCTGCGCCAGCTCTAGGCTGTGACTGGATACTTGCTTCATTCTGCTCACTTCTGACTAAAGCAGAGCCTGGTGTAGCAGTCAGCATGCTCCCTGTCCTGTCTTCCTTCTTTTCCAAAGTCTATGCTCTATGGCCTGGGGCCTAGTACATAGCTTACACCAGAATTTTTTTAAAAAGAAACAGAAACTTAGTCTAGTCCAGGTAATAGCTCTAAGGAGCAGAAATGGTATGGCTCTGTTCAGTCAAACATCGGGATCTCTGGGCCTTTCGTTATGTTGCTGTCACCACTGTTTCATGCACCTCTGTGTGGTCAGAGCTGGTCACAGCACACAGAAAAGGTCTGCGGAATGCTTTCCCGTAAGCTGACCGAGTGGGCAGTGCACGTGTAGCTTCTGGCCACAAGTTATTATGCAGAGTTTACTGAGCTGTTTCTCCAGAGCTGCAGAACACAGAAGGAGCCGAGGTGCCGAGGGAGAGCGTCCAGCAGCATGTCACAACGCCTTCTCAGCGGGGACCTGTGTACAGAAAGGCTAGGTTTAAATACTTAAATAATTAAATTAACACTTGATACTTAAAATTAAATTTAAATATTTAATATTTAAATATTATCAATAGTCTACTTTTAAAATCATCAACATAGTTTGTATTTTAGTTAAGAAAGTGCTCTGTATCACTCAAGCATTCCCCTGTGGGAGAAAGAAAGAAGAAGAGGAAGAGAGGGAATCAGAGAAGGAGAAGGAGGGGGAGGGAGAGGGAGAGAGAGAGATAGAGGAAGAGGGAGAGAGCCACATGTGTTCATACCTACATATTACTTCATCTGTAATTGACCTCTTCGTGTGACAGAGGGGGAATCTATTTTCATTTTTTCCCATATGGATAATTAATGGTACTACCACCATTAACTATGACGTTTTTACCCAAGTGTTCTACAAAGTCATCTTTACTGTAAACTGGTAGTCCTTTGTAGGGTCTGGCCCCCCTGCATTCCCTTCTCTTAGTGCTAGGCTCTTGGCCAAGAGCTAGCCAGATCTTGTCAGTTGCAGTTCTGAAGTAAACAACTTGACCTTTAAGCTACTTTTGCAACTTCCTTTTTCCTGTGTACAGCTGTGTGTCATCAATAGAGGATGTCTCCTGAGAACCTGAACTTTTAACCTCCTGCAAAGCCCGCCTCAGGGTATATAAGGCTTGCTCCCTCTCAATAAAGTCAGTCATTCTCCTTTCCTCCTACCTAGTGTGTGTGTCTGTGTCTCTGTCTTCTGTGTTTCATTCAATCTGCAGCCCTCCGCCAATCAGGACTCGGTCAACGAATGTAGCCAGGGTGCTACAGTCCTTGCTTTGTGTGGTTTCTGCAGGAACCCAACCATGTGGTTCAACTTTCAGCCAGTGTATTCTATTAATTATAAATGCATCAACTGAAACACATGAAGTACAAAGTTGGAATAAGTTTCTCAGTCAACAAATCACCACTTGAATAAGATATGCACCTGCTGATCAGTGGTCAGGCACCTCTCTTCATCTGAAGCCTGTCTGTTAGCCACAGGCCACTGCGCGTCTGTTATTAAGTTCCAGCACAGACAGCAGCGCACGGAGTGGGTAGCTTCCCATCCACCAGGGATGAGCCCATCGGGAGTTTACACCACTGTAGAGTTGAAGATGATTGTGCATCAAAGGTCCGAAAGGTGCTAGTGCTGAAGTGAAGCTCAAGTGAGACCTAAACAGAGCCACAGGAGGAACTCATGACCTTGGGAACGTCGGAGTGCCAGTTAGATACCCAGGAGCCCAGTGAAGGAGCTGAACACCAGGAATGAGGAAAGTGGCCATAACAAAAGGATTAAAGTGTGCATATGAATACTAAAGAAATTCAGCTTTATGATATTGAAAACACAAAGGATGAGATATTGGAACTTGAGGCTAACTCAGAAAGCAGTTTGGTGGTTTGCTAAGACACACAAGGATAGTTACTCTACATTGTAAATCATTGCTTAAATTACTTCTTAGGCTAAATAAAAACCAGTTTATTAATTAATTTGTGTTATGTATATAAGGGTGTTTTGGGCATCTGTGGAAATGCACCCATATCATGCAATGCCCACAGAGGTCAGAAGAGGGTGTTGGATCCCCTGGAGCTGAGGTGACAGTTCTTAGTGGCCACCTGGGTGCTGGGAACCAAACTAGGGTCCTCTACAAGAGCAGCTAGTGCTTGTAACCGATGAGCCAACTCTCCAGTCCCTAGAACTTTTGCTTTCTTTTTTTAACAAACAACAAAAACCTGTGAAATTTTTAGTTTTCCTTCTGTTTTATATTACTGTGTACTAAATATATTAGTGCTACTAATATTTTTTTTAATTTTCATATACACCTTTAACCAACAGTGAGAGTGTTTTGATGACCAATATGTTTAGAGGCCATCAGACAACCTTAATGTTCCCCACTGATTCTGACAACTGCTCTGCACAGTTTCCACTGTTGTGGTCTTAGAGCTGCCCCCTTGTGCACAGAGCCAGGATGGCCTGCATCAAGTTTCCAGAGAGGAGGTGGGTCAGTTCTGAGTCCTCCGTTCTGTACTGCAGTCAGTTCATATATACAGTGCCTGTTCTGGATTGCCTTAAGTGGTACATATTTTTAATAAATTTTGGTAACTAGTGGTGGGGTAGCATCTTTCCTTACTCTAACTCAGTGCCCTGATAGTCTTGGTTTTTATCGATCAGCATAAGTGTTATCATTAGATTGTTTAGATATGTTTATGGGAAACCGAGATCTCTCTAATATCTGACTAGTTAGAGGTATGGGATAGTTCTCTATTCTTTGCTATATCATTCCTTAGATTTAGGTAATATAAATTATCTAGTATGATGTTGGAGGCCACAGGTCAGAGAATAGCCAGCTTAGCCTGATTCCATCCCAGAGAAAAACAGCCCTGGGAAAGATCCTCCCTGCATGCCCTTCTCTTTTAGTGCTAGACTCTTGGCCAAGGGCTAGCCAGGATCTTGTCAATTGCAAAGCTCAAGTAAACAACTTGACCCTTAAGCTAGCCCAACCACAACTTCCTTTTTCCTGTGTACAGCTGTGTGTCATCAGTAGAGGATGTCTCCTGAGAATCTGAACCTTTAACCTCCTGTAAAGCCCCGCCCTCAGGGTATATAAGGCTTGCTGCCTCGGAATAAAGTCAGTGTGTGTCATTCTCCTTTTCCTCCTACCTAGTGTGTGTCTCTCTCTGTGTCTGTCTCTCTCTCTGTGTCTGTGTGTACTCTTCAACCTCGACGTCCCTCGCAGAGACTCGGACCCAGGGCCGTGCAGGCGCGGCAGTATTATACAGTAAATTATGTGTTGTATGTATACTTATGTATATTATATATTATGTATATATTATGTAATGTATGTATAATCAATGTATGTATACTTTAAAACTTCTTTTGTTTTGTTTTCTTTTTATTTATTTTCATTTTATGTGTGTGAATATTATGCTTGCATGTATGTAAGTGCAACTGTGGCGTGCATACCTGTGGAGGACAGAAGAATGTGTCAGATCCCCTGGAACTGGAGTTACAGAAGGTAGCTGCCATGTGGGTACTGTAGATTTGAACCCAGGTCTTCTGCAAGAACAGCCAGTGCTCTTAATTGCTGAGCCCCTTGTTTATTTTTTAATTATATGTGTATGAGTGTTTTGCTCATGTGTCTCTAAGTACACCTTTGTGCACAATGCCTGCAGAAGCCAGAAGAGGGCCTTGGGTCACCTGGAACTGGAGTTGTAGACAGATGTTAGCTGTCGGGTGGGTGTTGGGAACTAAACCTAGGTCTTTTGCAAGAGCAGCTAGTGCTCAGCTGAGCCAACTTGCTAGCGCCTTACATTTATTTTCAGATTTATGTCTAGATCCCTTTACTTTTACTGTAATTTGACTTTGTAACTTTTATTGAATTGTTTTTTTTAACTGTACCTTCCTGGCTAATAGAAACAGTGGATTTTTATTGTTGTTAATATATTTAACCATTTTTTGTTTCTCTCTAATCTCACTAGTTCCTGTAATTTCTTATGCTTTCAGTTTGGTAAGTCGTTACATCTGTGTGTAATCATAATTCTGTCTTACAACATATCACTTTCTCTCTTTTCCTTTTCTCTTCCTTTCCTTCCCTTCTTCGGTCCCTTACTTTTTTCTCTTTGTCCTTCAGAGCTTCTTCTTCTGCATTGAACTGCACCAGGAAGTGCCCTAATGAGTGATGACATCTACATTTTCCTATTAAAACTGATGATAAATTCTGACTTCTCGTTGCTATTTAAACATAAGAATCTAAATGTAACTGGAGTGTATTTACATAAATTTGTGTTTCTCTTCATTATTGGTTCAGAAGCATCTAAATACTTAAAAAAACTTTACAGAGAGCTTGCATACCTAACTGGAAATCCCTTTTCTCTGTTTTTACTGCAGAGACACTGGTACTTTTAGGTCTCTACCGGCATAATTTAGATGTATAGATTCTTGCACCCAAATTGCTTGACAAGTATACTTCTGAAGAACATTTGGACAGAATCCATGAATAGAATCGCAGTACTAGCATGTTTTATGCTAAAGCATCCAAATAATCTTTGTCCATTTACACAGGTAATGGATGGTTTCTTGAGAGTATTATTAAGTCTGAAGAAGAAGAGCAAAGTCAAGAGGTGCTATTCCTGTGTCACGGGTGTGCTGCATCACTGTGCAGTTCCACTCCCTTTCGTCAAGTCACTGCAGCCGTGTCATTCAGCATGCCCCCCACACCCTACAGCTATTGAGACATACCATTCTGTCACTTTTAATAAGAGCCTAACGTCTCTCCCAGGAACCTGCTTATTATCACTGCTACTAATTCTCTCCTTGTAATAGTCAGCACTTTTCCCCCTCTGGTAAGTATGCTGTGATAGAAAGAAAACTGGATTTGGAATCAAGACTGGGCCCCTGTTTCTGCTTCTCAAATGATTCCCAAGCTCTCTGCTGGTTCTACAAACTTGCAGACTGCTTTCTACTTCCCTGCAGTTCAGTATCCTCACCAGTAAGGGGGAAATAATGCCTATTCTTTTTAGTGCATTTGAATAGCTTGAAGTAAAATTTTTTGTGTGTATGAACTCTGAACTCTAATATATTATTCTGTCTTCAGAGTCTACCTCCAAGCATCTCTGGGCGCACCACTTGGAGTAGCCACAAAAGCACCGGGAACACTGGTTTTTGTTCCAAATGCTCTTGGTCTTACCCTACCCTAAACTAATATTTAAACAGTGCCACTTGTCCCCCACCTCTCTCTCAGGCTTGTATCTGGAAGCACTGGGGGCAAGTGCCTGCTGTATCTCTGATGTTATTTCTTTAACTCATTTGAATAAGATCTCTATCCTAAGAAGCTTAAAAAATATAAATAAAAATGGATCAATCAACAAATAAACAAAAATGAAGAAAAAAAGAAAAACAGCAGCAACAACAAAATCCAAAACACAATACCTGAAAGAGGAAGCTACGGGTTTGGGGCAAGAGAAAACATGCTGTGTGGTGTCTTGGGCCATTTGTTTTAGGTGGCTACTCAGATGAAAAGTCAAGCAGGTGGGATGTTTTCCCTTTGGATCTAAGGTTCAAGGGAAATGCGTTTGTGCTTACACAGTGATCTCAGTCCACAATCAAAACAACAAGGAACTGAGAGTAGTGATCATATAATAGAGCAGACACAAATACATGTTAAGAATATGTGATTAGGACTTCTGAGAAGGGAGATAATGTATTGCTTTAGCCTGACTTGAACTTTTATATCTCAAGAAGAGTTTAGTAACCTTTAGGCAGAGAACAGGACACACTGTCTTGCTTTCCCTTAGGCCACTGCAGTGCTTCGCCCATTAAAATTGTGAACCAACCCTTTGTCTCCATTAGGAATTTTCTCTGCAGAGAAAAGAAATGTAAGCTGGAAGGCACTGGACACTATCAGCTCAAAGCTGTGGGCAGTTAAGAACTGACAGAGACTGGAGTCAGCATTCAACTTATCACATGGCAGCAGGGAAACAAGGTCCAAAGATCACTAAGATTATAAAAGACATAACCCATTTCTACCATCAAAAAAGCAAGGAATACAATTCCAAAGCTACTTACCGGTGGTATGGTAGCATTTGGCGTGATCTTGTTCTGATTTTGTAGACCTTGTGAAGCAAATGAGTCAGCAGAACTATCAGAAATATGAAACTTCATTTTCTTTAAAGAGAGTTGTTAGAAACAATTAACCACGATTTAACATTTCAACAGCCTTATGTGGTGTTTCCAAACAGTGAAAAGCATCTGCATGAAGCCTTTGCCATCAGACACCAGCTGCAAGGCAGTGCATGTGGTCCAAGCCAGTGCCACGGCCGGGATCAACGGAGCCACTTCTGTTCACACGCAGGAGGCCAGAAGGTTGAAAAGTAGCAAAAAAACAAAGTGAGAAAATTCGGAACCTCAAATGAAGGCTGGAGTGAGAAAGACAGGTCACCAGAGGTGCTGGGGACCCGAGCACACGCGGGTGGGATCTCCTTGTGCTCTGTTCCCTTGCCCACCCGACTCAGCTGCTGCCACCACTGCCGCCACCACGGCCACCATATTGCCCTTTAACGCTGCTCAGGCCCCCACAGCCTCCTTCAGTGCGGCCCAAGTGCACTCAGAGCTCGTGGCCAACTTGTCCCGGACTGAGCCTATGGACTGGAATCTGGACCTAGTGCTGGGGGTAGGTCAGAAATAAATCCTGGAGGCTGATTCCTGCAAAAGGAATGCTAGAGATAGAATCGCTGTGGAGTCTGGGGAAGGAACTTCCCTGAGATGTAGCAATTGTTTTGTGTTCAGAAGAGATTCTTTTAAATCCCTTAGCAGTTGCCATATGTTACCAGGGAAAGAACTTCTTTTTGGTTACTTGGCCTCATTAATAAAACAATTTGAAAAGAGATTCAGAAAGAAGCTTGAGGACAAATTCACTAGGGTTTCAGAGAAACAAGAGTATAGGCAAACTGAAAATGCCAGCAACTACCAAGGGGAAAGCAGATGAGAAAATGTCATCCCTCTTCAAGCAGTCCTCAGAGAGATACTGAGAACTCCCAGAGTGTCAAGGAAACCATGCATAAGGTGTCCAGCCGCCGATTTAAGTTCAGAGGGCATTAGAGTCCACTTTCTTGTGTCTCAGGGCAAAGGGCAAAGGATTTTTTTTTCTCCCAAATCATAAATACAAGATTAGAAAGAGAATAGAGACAACTTCTTAAGAAAGGAAAGGTGCTCCCAAGAGTTAAAGTGTGCTTGTGGATGAGAAGAGAGCCAAATAGTTTTCTGGCCCCGTAGTGTAGCCCTTTAAAGATCTTTTATTTTCATGGCTTCTCACAGTTGTATTTCCTGCGTTTTGTTATTTGTTTGTGATTTGTTCACACATGAGCCTTCATTAGACACAGTCCAGGTAATGTAGGCCTTCTGTTCTTCCTCTACACACTGCTACTTCCCTATGTTAATTGTGATACTTCAGTTCAGTCCTTATTCTGTCACACTATGCACTTTCTAAGAGGTATTGCACCAAGAACAAGATAAATATCAAAAGGTATCTGATCTACACACTAACCAAATGAGCCCATTACTGAGGCAAAGACTGAGGGACATTGGTGGAAAAGCAGCCTGAACCCTAGTGGGACAAGAGTATCCTGCTACAAAAGTAAAAACAAGCACAGATATGACCCCCAGATCCTTAGACCCTGAAACCCATATGTGGAAAGTACAACCAACCGGTATAGGAAAAAGGAAACAGATGGTAACATACCCCCCCACCCACCCAGCTCACCCAATGCTGAGCACTGAGAAGAGCTGACCTTTGCACAGGAATTCAGATCAGGAGGGGAGACAGAGGGAAGACCACCTGCATAAAGCCCATTCTTCTACAGGCTCCTTGTGCTCCAGAGCCCAGCAGCTCTTCTCCCACTGGAAGTACCAGCTGCAGAAGACAAGTTAGGGAGCAAAGGAGCTTACAGCCATCCCAGCAAGAAAGAAGCATTGACTGAAGTTACAATATTCTTGTTTATTTTCATTTCATTTTGTTTTCTATTGATTTGATTTCTAATATTTATTTTTGTTATTTCTTATTTTTTTGTTTCAGTTTTATCTTGCACATGTTTTATGCTTGCTTTTTCCTGCAACTACTCTATTTTGGTTTTGTCTATCTTATCGACAACCTATGTACTTTTCCTTTCATTCCAACTCTAATTCCTTTTATCCTACCCCCTTTCCTGTCTAATAACATTTTACTGGTTAGACAATATTTTCTTTAACTTTAATATTCCCCAACCTCTTTAGCCTGCAGACATAAAAGCACAGCTCTCACCTCAAGGGGGAAAAGAGATAGCTTACTCTGGTTCCAAATGTAAGTGATCATGGCTCAGGAATACAGATTCAGGATTACAGTTTCATGAAGCTTTTATAGTAACAAAACAAAGAAAAGTCATAAATCAAGACAGTTTTCAAATGTATTTTGAAATATATCAGTAGGTGTGCCATAGTAAATCTGGGGGAATTCTACTAAAGTTTTCTGATGCTATCTGATGGCATGCTTATTATTTGGTTGGTAGAAATTATTTCTTTATTAAGTTAAGATATTCTGTTAGTGACAAGATGTTGAGTCGGAAACAGAGATAGGCAAGGAGTGGCTATTTATGGGCTGAACGTGGCCCAAGGTAAATTGTAACTGGGTTTTGTATCTGCAGCATTCCACACTCTGTACAGTTACCGAAGCACTAAGCAGTTGGTCAGCCTCGTGGGATTCAGTCCAAGATGTGGGATTTTTTTCCGAAAACTTTTCATTCACAATCCTAGCAATACCCTAAGTCTGCTTTCCCCCAGTAATATTGGGTATACAATGAAAGTATTGTTATAGAGCAAATACCTATTTAGCTGGGATAGACTATAAATTCTCTAGTTTATCTCTTGAAAGACCCACATTTCCAGTTTCACTGGTCAATCACCTGATCACAGGACCACCCTTAGGAAGGTGGGTTCTACTTAAGTTATACTAAATAGATGGGTGGAATACAGGGTGTGTTAATGAGGCAGTGAACTTTTCCTGCCTGGAATCCCGCCTCCTGGGGCAGTTCTTCTGGACCCGGCCACAGACATGTAGCTCTCTGTAAGTCTGCCCGCTTTTCTGAATTCTTCAGAAAAGCGTAATCTTTCCTACTCTTCTTCACATCCTTTTAATAAACATGCTTTCTTTAAGGCTTTGGGCTGCCCTAACATCTTGCATTTCTCTACTTTTTCTCTAAAGCTCCTTCTCCCAGCCATGTGGCTGCCAGTCCGCCATGTGTCTGACCCCATGCAGGCTCTAAACCTGCATGACTTTTTGGCTTCTCTTCTTCTCCCTGTATTCTCTTCCTCCAGGCAGCTGCTGAGATCCCCAGCTTGCCTGTCTTGAGGATTTTTCTTCAAATTCCAATAAAATTGTCTTAAAGCTTCCGATTGGGTCCATTCTTTTCTTTTATGAATGAGACTAAGAACCCTCTAGGGGACACTCTCATTTCACCCCGTTTCAGTATCCAATTACATTTTACTGCAATTTTAATACTCTGTTATCTAATCATTGTACCTGCTACTATACTCTACTATTATCTCAAAATAGTAAGAGGGATCCAAATCTGAAATGAAACTTCCTGCTAGGAAAACATAAAATGAAAAAATAAGACACAACAACTGAAAAATATGTAAAAAAAAACTGAATAACTAACCCATTCCAACAGATGAGCAAATCATGACATAGAACAACAAAAGTATGTAAAAGCAAGATGACATCCGTGGAGTGTTATTGAAACTGGAGCTTATCTTTCCTGGGTTTATAGAGTTGATGATAAAATAAAAATAGACTCAGAAGCAAGCTCGAGTTTTTGTTTTGTTCTGTTTACTACAGTTTGAGAGAAATCAACAGAGTCAAGTCATAAACATTGGCAGGTACTAGGAAGACAGACCTGGGTAGCAGGAAGGCAGAAAGTCTTGTCTTTTAGGTGAGCATTCCAGGCAGGCAGGTTCTGCAATGGAGTCATCACATAGCTGCATAAGAATGGGGTGGAGTGAGAGAAAGAGTGAGAACATGGGTAATGGAAAGAGACAGCTCATCAGGAAAGAGACAGCTTATCAGGAAAAAGAGACACTCCAAGAAAAGGTGAAAACTTCATTAGCAAAATCAATTTCAAACAGCCCGAGGAAAAAATATAACATATGATGTAAGAAAATGGCTTCAGTGGAGTTGGACAGATGGCTCAATGGTTGAGTACTGGTTGCTTTCTCTTGCAGGCCCAGTTCCCAGAACTAGTATGGTGGCTAACAACTGTCCAAAACACCGGTTCCAGGGGATCCCTCTTCTGGCTCCCATGGGCATTGCATGACATGGATGCAGTTAAATAGATGCAGGCAGTACACTCAAAAATATTTAAGCAATAATAATAATAATAATAACATTAATAATAATACATTTTTAAAAATTAAAAAGAATCCAGACATGGTGGTGCACACCTCAGTGCCTGTACTTGGGAGGCGGAGGCAGAGGCAGGCAGATCTACACGAGATCAAGGCCACCTTGGTCTACATAGTGAGTTCCAGGCCAGCTGGAGCTACAGGGAGACACTCTCTCAAATTTTTTTTCAAAAAGGAGGATGTCCTTAAATGTAGCACCATCTTTTAAAAGTAATGTGTAAATGGTTCACAGTACCCAAATACAGTTTCCATCTTTAAAAAACTTAAAAAGAAATGTAGATCTTCATGTTTAATAAAACTTTCAATAGAAGCTAGTGAAATATTTTGTCTTTTGTTAGTAGATGCAAAGGGATGCACCACTGACTGCACTTTGCTGCTGGGATGGGACCAACAAGACCCATGCACTCTATGTAGAGCCTGAATCAGTACAGTCTTACAGAGACGAGTTGGGCTGTATTAAAATTTTAAATAAACACATTCACCCAAGATTGATACATCTAAGTAATATGCTACAGGTTAATTATTGTATGTATTAAATTAAATACATGCAATAACATTTTGTTGATTAAAAAACCCTAATTGTGGGAAACCTTATGTGTCTATTAACAGGAAATTACTGAAAAATTAATAATTATTAGCCATTAGCACAATGGAAGTGGTTTTAGTAAGAATGACATGGAAATGTGTTCATTAATTCTAAACTAAAAACCACGGGCCAGCTTGCCCTGCCCAGGCCTGTAACCCCAACTTACCTGAGGTAGAGAAAGCCTGACGTACAGGGTGAGTTCAAAGATAGGCTGGGCTACATCGAGAGACCTTGACTCAAATCAAGGATCTGGGAAGCATCTCAGTGGCACAACAGTTGCCTAGCATGTAGAGACCCTGGATTTCATCTCTCGCATGGACACCAAAGTATACAAAGCACATTTTACTAATACTGGAAAGAACATATGTGAATGCACATCTGACATAATATTTCAGATAATATCCTCTGTACATGTATCTCACAACAATAGCTGCCATGGAAAATGAAACTTGGCCTGGGAGGTGAAACAGACAGAACCACACATCAAATTATTGCATTCCATTTCAAACACATGGCACCTAAACATAACAGCCTTATTTTACAAGACTTGTGACTACATTCAAAAGAACTGTGCCATTTGATAATTGATAGAATCTCTTGGAAGTCATAATTCTCTTTCAGGCCCTGGCATGCTCAGGTACAATGGACAAGGTTATGCACTTATACAGTATAGACAAGGACTAATTTAAGAATGAGCAACAAAATCCATTTTCATGCAGTAGTGGAACCTTTTTCTTGGGCGTAATCAACAATTATCTAAGTGGAATTAAGGCCCTCTCAATGGGAAGAAACTCATGTGTGGAGAGGTCATAGAGCCTAGAGACAAACCTACTTCTTCCACATCCCTAGATTAAGGTAATTTCTTGTTTTATTCTAAATATGCATCCTCATATTTATGAAAAAAGTGTACCTTTCACCTCTCATCAAAGAAGCTTCATTTTTCACAACAGATTGAGACTATCACAGAGTTTCTGAACTGGTCAGATGCAGAGAATAAGTGTCTTTGAGATGCTTAACTCTAAGTGACACATCTTTAATGCAACCTCTACACATAGGATGAAGCATCGCTCAATTCTTTCTGGAGGTTTCCTTATACAGTAGACGGTGATTAACCCAAAATCCAATGTCAGAGAGCCAGAGGCAGCTGAATGCTTATCCCTGAATAGGACACTTATTTGAAACTTTTGCCTCCCAAGCCTCAGGGATCATTGTGTAAGAGGAAGCAGAATGATTATAATAGCCAGAGGGTGGATGATCACAAAACATAGTCTATGACCAGAGAGCTGGTCAGATACTCATATGAACTAAGAGCAATGGTGAGAGCACACACAAGTCTTTGCAAGCTCAACCCAGGCAAAATTGCAGCATAGACCTAGGGAAGTGAGTAAGAAATCCCAACTCAACCTAAGGAATTGTGGTCAGTTGATGGTTGCTAGGAGGGAGAGACATGGTGTCTTACAGGTCTGAGACTCCTGGTGGGCCAAGTGATGAACCCAAACAGAAGGACATTTGGGGACACAAGTCAGACAATCTCGGTGGAACCTCCAATTGCTGCGCCTGCACAGCCCTGGATCTGAGTCTGTGAGGGACGTTGGGATTAAAGAAGACACAGCATGCTCTTGGTCTGGATGGAAAAAGACTCTTTATTCCTTTTCTCTCTCCCCCTTATATGCCCCCTAGCATAAGAGGGGGAAAGTTGGCAGGAAGGAACTCAAGAATGAGGTCTGGGGTTCAAGATAGGGTCAGGGCATTCTCAGCCTGTGAGGTGGAACTTCCTGGGCTCAGTCTGGTAAACAACTCTGGGAGCTGAGGTGAACAAAACAGGATGTGCATGAAACAAGTTCCTGCTCAGTAACAGAGGGGGGTTGTGTTGAGACCTTTTTCCCCACAATTCCCCCCTTTGTTTTTATTATGAAAAGGTTCTGTCTTAGGTCATATGGTTGGCAAAAGCCCCTTACCCGTCTCTGGAGGGTCTCTTCTCCTATCTTAGGCGGGGCCGCTTTCCACAGGTTGCCCGTCATCAAACCCTTCCATCTTTGAGCATTTAGAACCATATCTCATGATTCTCATTGGAGCAATGAGACAAGCTAAGTAACGATCGTCTGTGCACGAGTTCTCCGTGCATGAGTTCTCTTTTTGAAAACACGGAACAGATCCTACCCAGGACAACTAGTCCAACTTCTGCCAGGAGGAGTCCTAAAATCCCCGAGGCTAGGGTCCCAGACCATCTTTGAATCCAGCCTCCTAAACTAGCCATGGAGTTTCACCAATCTTCCCTAGTTACAGGTTCAACTCTAGTCCTATTAACAATCAACATATGATAAGCCAAAACAGTGGTAAAATTTACAAAGATATCATTCCTGCTCCTGCTTAAAAAGGCATTTAACCTTCCTAACTACAAACTAAGATTTTTTGATGTTATCAAGGTAATACAAACAGAATGATACAAAGAACAATGCATTTGTTGAACAATCCACAAGGAATCAACTTGCTCCTGCAACAAAGTAGTCTGTTGATCAATATACCAAATTGTATATGAGTCATTCAAGAAATTTTGAGTAGCAAGTGCTTGTGACACAGTTTCAGACAGCCTGTCCGCCGTCGTGGCAGTGGAGGCGGAGGAAGCCAAGGCAATTCTGGCAGCAGCCGCAGCAGTCAGAGGTGGCAATGGCCACAACAACAGCTGCTGTTATTCCGAAATCTCTTCGGTGTCTATACAAAATAATTTCTTTTCCCTTCTTTTCATCAGTAGCCAACAGAACCATTGCGGGAATTCAAACAAGTGTAGAATCATCTGTCAACGGCCAGCAACTGCTCAAGCTGCAACTACTAAAGGAACAGTTAAGTTCCCCCCCCCCCATCCCGTTTTCCCTCAGTCCGATTCCAGGTAACAACACAAACAAATAAACAAAAAATAACACCTTTGTAGAGCAAAGATCATCTTTTTTTTTTTTTCAACAACAAATACTCTGAAATACTTTAACAGAATACCTTGGTTAACAAAGTCCCCAGCACATTTCTGTTGCTAAGACTGCACTTTGCAAAAAATTTACATTTCACACCGTCCAAGAAGCTCTGAGGATCAATGCCTTTAGCAAGACTTCGGTTACCATCCTAGTTTTTCCCAGTAAATTACACAGGGTGGCATTAACGTACAAAATGATTCCTGTGACGGCCCACTAAAGTGAACTCTGCTAAATATCCAATTCAAGGAAGGCATTTAGGACCCAGAAATTTTTCCAACACAGCCTACAAGACTCAACATACACCACCTACCTGAATGAATGAATTTTCAGCACTAATTTACCGAGTCCACACGTGAGCTCTTCAAATCTTTCGTTAAAGCATACCCTGAATCTTACACACGTACTAACACGCACCTAAACCACTGCACTAATGTCCACAAGGAAAAGGTAGACAGGCGCAGGGAATCCGGAGTTTTTGAAGGTCTCGGTGGATCTCCTCCCAGTCCAGGACATTTAAATCACCCGTAGATACAAACCAAGGGCTTGCCTTTACTATATTAGATAAAAATTCTTCAAGTGTCTTACTTTTTACTGTAGTTTTCTGTATTTTTTTAGTAATCTCTTAAACTGGTGCTGTAGTTGCGCTTTACCTGGCTTATTGCCCATTTTATCCTGTAATAAATACCCCAATACGTCCCTGCTGGCCTAGGGATGACCCCGTCTGCGAGGGACTTCGGGATTAAAGACACAGCACGCTCTTGGTCTGGATGGAAAAAGACTCTTTATTCCTTTTCTCTCTCCCCCTTATATACCCCCTAGCATAAGAGGAACTTATGGCAGGAAGGAACTCAAGGATGAGGTCTGGGGTTCAAGATAGGGTCAGGGCATTCTCAGCCTGTGAGGTGGAACTTCCTGGGCTCAGTCTGGTAAACAACTCTGGGAGCTGAGGTGAACAAAACAGGATGTGCAGGAAACAAGTTCCTGCTCAGTAACAGAGGGGGGTTGTGTTGAGAGACCTTTTTCCCCACACATACCATATATACAAGAAAGCACGTGAAATTGTGCAGGGAACAATGGGGGGTGGTGAGTACCGGGGAGGGATGAGAATACAGGGAACAGTGGGGGTGGTGAGTACCAGGGAGAGGATGTGAATACCATCAAAGTATATTGTATAAAACATGCAAAATTTCAGTTAAAATGTTTAAAAAAGAATGACAAATGTTTAATTACTTGTGTTAGAAAGGAGAAAACTTATCAAGGATGTGGTATACCTACTTGTTCTCCTTCCAAGCAAGAAAACTGCTTTGCTGCAGGACACAGTGCTTAGTAGAGCCTTTCATTTGTTACATTCTTAGTATTTCGAAGCACTTGGAAACTTTAGAACATGTTTGATTTCTTTCAATAATGTTCAAAATGTTATTAAATGTATAAGTTCAAAAGACAGTTTGTGAGCACAACTCAGTCTTGATTACAGTACATTGTAGCAATTGGAGTATTTTAAATAAAGTAAGTAGGGTGGCTGTTAATAGATGTTTGTGTGACCATTTTCCAAAAGCAAAAGTAAATATAATAAGCATATTATTCCTATAACTGTTGCTAAGCATCATTCCCTTCCCAGGAGCCCCTGAGTGAACATAGTTGGTTGTCAATGTAGTGAAGATATTACTCCTTGGGAAAACCTCGGAACTGAGGTCTGCACTGACCCTGGGAGTGGTGTGGCACACACGACTGCACAGGGCGATGGGGGGGGGGGGGGGCTTGAGGAAAATGTTCATGGTGGAGGATGCTCCCACAGAGGTGAATACTCTGATGTTAGCCGTGGAGGGGAAGGGTACTTGGGAGACACTCTTTTGAGGAACCTTTGGGAAGCATGCTTGTGGGGCATGCTACTTTGGAAAGGGCACTTGCTGGGAGTCCACTCCCAGCTGGTCCAATTCAATGAAGCTCTCTGCTTTCCAAGCATCAGTGGCAAGAGAACCACACAAATGAGTGGAATTTTCCTGGCTTCAGGAACTATGAACTCAGCGTGCTTCTGTCACTCCAAGCAGAGACCACAGCCACTGTGCATCACTCCTCTTGCTGGGGAAGGCTGGCAAGAGTTGGTCTGCTGAGTCAGCCTTTACAGGAAAGCACGAGGGATCCTGTGACCAGAAGAGCAGGTTGAAGAACAAGAACCGTCAGAGGTTCTTGAAACTCAGATGCAGAGTAGCCTTGAATGTTAGTACAGAACTTTTCTGCTGCTTGGAGTCAGCAAGACCCTGTGAAGAAGCTTCCCAGGGGTTGGACTGCCTTGCTCTGAAATGTAGGGCTCTGGCCCCACTGCATGCCCTTTTCTCTTAGGGCTAGGCTCTCAGCCAAGAGCCAGCCAGGTCTTGTCAGCTGTGATTTCTGAGAAAAACATCCTCAGCTGTGATTTCTGAGAAAACCACCCTGGCCCTTAAGGCTAACAGCAACTTCCCTGTACCAACAGTTCAAGACACATCCTGTACACAGCCCCTTCGTGAGAACCTGAACTTCTGATTTATGAAAAATACCAGTAATTTTCCATACCTTCCCTGCTGTGTGTGTATATATATATATATATGAGCACTCTGGCTTAATTTAAAAAAAAAAAAAAGCTGCTTTTTCCATTGTCGACATTGGTGTGTGTGCGTCTTTGTCTCTGTGTCTCAGTCCTCAGCCCCTCGCCGAACAGACTCGGGTTAGGTTAGGTTTTGGCGCTGGCGCCGGAGCCTGATACTGAAAGCACAGCCAGCTTGCTGTAATGTAGTACACAAGTGTCAAGGCAACCATTATGAGAGCTCAGAGGCATGCACCAGCCACCAATTGAGGCCTCCCAGCTGCCTTTGGAGAGGGTCAGGTAGGGCTGAGTGCCTGTGACCTGCTCATCTGTAGCCACCAAGTCACTTGTCTTTCCTACTATTTCATGCTTTGGTGTCAGTCTGTTTATAGCTTTTTGTTTTTGGCTCTTGAAACTTAAAATAGAACATAGCAAACCTACTGGAAGAGAACAGTATCAGCTAGATGTACAAGGAGCGCTGCACAGTGAGAAAGCCTGTGTAACTGAGCTACCTTGGACACAGGGAGGAAGTATGTACGGAGAGTGCCACGCCTTGAGATAGTTATATTCTGCTCTGTTAGAGCCACAGGCTGTCGCCAGGCTGTGGATTTGGAGAAAGTGTATCGGAGGCGCTCACTTCTTCAACTCCAAACCAAGTATCTGCTGCATGCAGCCTTTTAGAGCCTAGTTCATTCAAATCTCCTCCTCGCAGGCTTTCTATCCAAACCACTTGCTCTCTAGCACCAGAGATCCAGGACGGAGAGACTCCCACTGACAGGTCTGTTCCTTCGCTGAGCCGGAGGAGTCAGGGGCTGGACACCCTGTGTGGTAGTTTTCTGACGGATAGAAATCCTGGCAAGTCAGATAAGAGCTGATGATATCCACTGAGAATTGCCACAGGGCACCTTTGTTAGTTAACTGGGGGGGAGGTAAAAACCGGAAGAGGACGTTTAAGGCGGGGGGGGGGGGGGGGGTTGTCCTTAAAGCAAAAGGTTTATTAGGAGAGGTATTAACACTGAAGACAGATGGAGAGAATCAGGAGCAAATGAGAGCCTTCAATCCCACCAGGCAAAGTGGATCTTATTCTTAAAGGTTTCCAAGAAAGTGGGGAGGCCTTACCCAATAAGAAGGCAGCAGGCTTGCTCATATGTGATCTATGCTACGTGCCTACAGTCAGGTTGTATCTTGTTCCTTGGTAGTAGAGTGGAAATGGTTGATTTTCCTCTTTGTGAGAGCAGTGGATGTCTTATCAGCTTTTTACAGCATGGAATAGAAAACAGAGACTGCAGGGGGATATGCCCAAGTAAGTGAGGCCCTTTGGGGCAACACATGAGGATTCTAGGTTAAGCTATCTTCAGGCATTTGAGGGTTCTGGTACCTCTCTAACATAGCTGCCTTTAATTATTGATTATTTACCCAATATGCAAATGTCATAAAGAAGATACCTTACATAAAATGACTCACTTATACTAACACCTGTCTGTGATATGCTTTTTATTAAAAACAGCACTAAAATGTGTCCTAAAGTTCTTTGAAAAGAATATCATCTAAAAATAATAAGACAACAAGTTTTCTCTTTATTTCTTGTTCTGCTAATAGTCATTTAGAAACACACGGATAAATCACAAAGGAGTATTGTTCTTATTATGAGTCATTTTATGGGTCACCTTAATATTACTTTTCAGAGACTGTATATATATATATATATATATATATATATATATACATACATATATATATAGAGAGAGAGGCTATCATCTATCTGTCCATTCATCTATCTATTATCTATCTATCTGTTTATCATCCATTTGTTCTTACATACATATGCATGTGTATATGTGTTGGTTTGGGGTTCTATATACATAACTACTCTAAAATGCATAATAATTGTATATACTCTTGATATATTGGATTTGAAGTTTTATGAAAAATTCATCCACTTTAAATAGCAAGTTTCAGAAGTAGCAACTCTGGTTTACAGATCATAAAATTATAAGTTTGGCCTTGATGAAAGGGAAGGTGATAAACTAACATCCTAACATCGGCATCCCTCTGAGTGAAAACGGAAATACAAGCTTGTGAATCTACTTTGGAAAAGTCATCCAATAACATAAGCAAACAGTCTGTCTGCTTACATGCTCAAAAAGAGTTAGTGAATGCGGGAAGTGTGGGTAATAGCAGAATAAAGTCAGAGCCTCCCAGGATTTGCCATTTTCATTTCACTATTTTGTTGTTGTTGTTTTGCTCTCACTTCAAAAAAAATAGCCTTTAGGATTTATTATGTAATTTTGGACTCAAAGCAAGTAAAATACACAAATCTGCCTATATAAATCTTAGACTGTTATGTATGCAGGTAATCAGCAGGAAAGTTGCTGCCATAGTCAAACAGTGGCATTTCAGCCCCTTTCTAGACAGTTAAGAGAAAAACATGGAACTGGAAAGAATCAGCACTTGTTCAGGAGTGTCTGCCCACAGCTGGGCAAGAAAACTTATCCCAGTTGTGTAACTGGGCACAAACACAGTGCTATGGCAGGCACTCTCTACTGGGTGTCCACTGGAACATTAGCATGTTACTATAGTGACATCTACCTGCGAGTTTAGCATCCTGGCAACTAAGCCCTAAGTCTAACCTCAAAAAATATTCAAAAGCAGGATGCAGAAAATTTTCAAATCAGAGTCATTATCTCTACCCACTACTGAGGACAGTAGAGTGTACCCTATGCAATACACGGACATGTACATCCAGAAAATTCGTTTCAGCTTTTCTATTATTTCTTTTTACATTTACATTTATTATATTATTATATTTTCTATTTAAATATAAACATTATTGTAGTCAAAAATTTGAAGATACAGAGAAATATACCAAGAAAAAATGATTTGTAAACCTGTTTCTGGAAATATTCAATATTACCATTTTTACTATAGTCCCTTTCAATGCATTCTTACCCATTTGTAACTTTCTAGAATAACTAAAATAACACCATATTTTGGAGATTATTCTGCCTTTTGCTTTAACATCATAATTTTCCAGGATGTCAAATATTTCACATAAAGTTTGAACTCTATACCAGCAACTAATTTGCATCTATGCTGCCATAGTGACATATTTACTACCGTGATGACATATTTGCTAGTTCCAAGTTACATGTTTAAAAATACAACTTTTCACACTCTTGTCTATACCTTGGAACCCAGTACCCTTTAATCTCTCGTAAAAAGCAAGGGAGGCTTCTCTTTTAGGCCATCATAGGCCAGTCCACAGATAGGGAAAAGTAACTGAAAAAGTTAGATAAAAATAATGAGAGTGAAAAGGCTACTTCATACACAGCTCTGATGACTTATTTTTAAAACTCTTGTGCATCTAGTGACACAATTTTCAAACATTCTCCACACAGCAGATATCACTTTCTGCAGTTTTATTAAGGTCGAGATGACTGTCTAAACTTTCACTGTACTGGCAATTCTGTGACCTGGTCTCATGAGATCTCGAGCACATTGCCCTTTGTCAGTGGGGAGGTGTCCTCTGGGTAGCTGGCAGGCTGAGGGTGGGGGCTACCTCCATAGATGCATGCACTGAGACCTTGGCTGTCAAAATTGTTTGTGAAAACTGCATAAAAGAGAAAGTCATTCCATGGTGCAAACATGTCAATGTGAGCAGCTGAAGACTGTTGTAAAATGCTGCAGACTGACAGTCTCTCTATAATCAAAGGGGAGAAAAGAGTCAAAACTATGTAGATAAAGTAAGTCAATAAATTTGATGAGAAAAATTCAAAAACCACTGATTTTTAAAGATATTTTAAATATTGATTTTATTTAAAATTTATGTGATTCAGGAAATTCTTCCAAATCACTGTGTTTCATCCTCAGAATCTATGAACTACAACACAATGCATATGCTTTTTGCTCCTCTGAGTAGTGGGGTATTAGAGTTTCTAAAAATCCAAGCATTAGAATAGCATCACTGGTCAGTATGTTAGAGTTCAAAGTCTAAGGGAAAGGCTAGTGCAGACCCATCAGCTCAGTCGGTCTGGTAGTAGGTACCATGCAGAAGCTAATCAAAACCAGCAGGGGCACAGAGGAAGACTATCTAGGACAGCAGCCAGATTTCAGTTAATGCTTTTCCTGACAGCTTTGGAAAAACAAGTCAGACCCTTGCTTGAGATTTCACTGCTCATCCTTAGTGAGTCAAATTACCACCTGACTTGGCCAGTGCTCATGACAGCTGGTTGCAATGGATGAACCTAGACCTGCAGTTTCCAGGACACCAAAGCCTCAGACCCTCATAGAAGCAGTGCATATCACAGCACATATTTTCTTGACAGGCATCACCTGCATTGTTCCATTAGGGAAGTAAGAAAAAAAAACCATCGGAAGAGGCTAAAACTTACCCGCTAGCAGATGGGTCTTGGCTTTTCACCCTTGAAAGCAGAGGCTCCAAATAGAAAAAATATTTAAACCACCAGATGGATTCTGCCACATCAGCTAATTCTATCAAATAAAATTCACATTAAAATTATTAACAAACCAAGCTGATGAGAACAGAGCTGGTAAGAAATAAACTGGGTACCTTGCAGAGATTTGTCATCTGCTATGAAGTTCTCGTAATCAGAGCTGGTCAATGAGCTCACTGAGAAATATTGGACTCTCAGGAGGAAATGAAACTTTGAACCAACAGACAAACGTACACACTTTTTATATGCATGGTTTGAAATTCCCTATTTCTAGTTTATGAGTTAAAGAATGGAAAAAATGTCAAATCCTCTTTGTTGTTTCATTTTGCTTTGTTTTGAGACTGGGATTCATATAGGCCAGGATGGCTTTGAACTAGAATCTGAGGATGAGTTTTAGTCCTCAAAGCTGAATTTATCAATTCTCAGGTCACTGAAAAAGCTTCCATAATAAAGAGTATCACATTTCCTACTAAGAAGCTACATTTTATTGCACAGTGGGCAACAAAGCATTGTGACACACATCTATAATCCCAGCACTCCAGATGCAGAACCGGAAGATTGTGAGTTTGAAGCCAGCCTGGGCTACATAGGGCATTCAAGACCAGGCTGGGCAGTACATTAAGACCTGGTCTCCAATTAAGCACCCATCCCTAAAAAAACAGACCAAAATAGAAAAATAATTTTCTTAATAAAAAAAAAACAAGTAAGTAGGCATACTATTCAAGCTTTTTGTAAAACAAACAATAAATCCATAGATCATTGTAATTCCTGCTACGTTAATCCTCAAAAATAACCATTTTCTAAAGATTATTGTCATAGATACTTTCAGTAAAGGCTAATTTGGCTCTGAAATGCTAATTTCATTTTATGAAATTTTTCAGTCTTCTTAAGGGCACTATAGTTTTCTTTTCACCTATGAAAATGCACAGATGGACAGATTACCAAAAGCAAAATTTTGGCCAGATCACTGCTATCTTGTAATCCATAGCTGGAAAGAGAAATTTAAAAAGCTTTGAGGTAGAATCAGGCTATCCTGTCTCTACTAAGTACTGATAAATTATTTATTTATGCAAAATGGTGTCCCCCTGAAAGTACGCTATGAAATGCAAGGTACATGAAGTTGGGTTTTATGAAACCATCAGTCTCCTTCGTTTGTTTGTGGTCATTTGCAGCTTCGTCAACCCTTAAGGCTGCAGTGCAGGGAGCCTGGACAGTGGAGGAGCAGGGAACTTTCTACGCTACACATCAGTGGTCTTCATCTCCCTGCTTGCCCGCGTTTCTCTGTGGGCTCTGAGCATAGTATATAGGCCAAGAACATTGAGTAAGCACCACCTCGAGACAGGGTCTCCAAACACCGTAACACTTACTTAGGTAACTGGTTTTTGGCCAGAAGACAGCTGATGGAGGGCGCTGATGCCATGACTTTCCCTGTGAGCAGTGGCCTGAAGGGACAAGACAGACAGTGAGATTAGTGATTTGGGGTTTCCTTTTCTTTTGCCAAGAGAATACATTTCCAAAGCAACATCATTTATCACGTGAAGCACGTGTGGTAAAAGAAATGGAAAAGTTCTTTTAAACCAAATTTCAATCAAGTAGAGAGATCAATATAAATGCAATCAGCTAATCTCTGCAGTTGGAAAAAGAAGAAAAATGGAATGTGGATAATTATGGTGGCAAAGAAGATTAGAATGCGGATAATGATGGTTATTAGTGTGCATAAGCGGTTTCATGGCCAATAGCTCAATTGCATTTTATCTGAGCTTCCAGGCTGGTACTGGGACACAAGTCCGTGTTAGGCTACACACATAGGCCTTAGCCTTGCTCTTAGCTCCTGTTCATTTTTGACTCTGCCACTGTCATTCCAGTTGAAGCAGTCGAGATGACTGTGAATGTCGGGAGGCCAGCAGGTTAAAATCGTTTGTGCTCATAATCATTTGGGCTGAGATTGGGGATTTCTGTGCTCTCAGCGCTTCCTTGTACCCTGTTATCCAGCAGGGATTTCCTTGTCCAAATGCCACCTTTTGCTGTGTGGGGAGACGATTTTTATCCTTGGTTTTGACATGCTCTTTGGTAAGGCGTCACATTAAGTTTTCTGGTTCCCTTTTCTCCCATCGGGTGAGTTTCTCAAATTCTTCATCCTTTCTGATTTAGAACGACACATTTAAAGCAGTTAGAGTTAGAAAGCTGAGAATTCTGGTAATATTTGCAATTTTCATATTAATAGGTCATCAAACCTTCCTATATATTCTACTGATGTAGTGTTAAATCTCAAATGAATATTCCAGTGTGTGCCCTATTTATTGCAAATGCATCTACAGCTGGTGCTGTGATGTGTTGCCTCCATCGCTTTCTTCTCTCCTAGGGTCCCATAGGCTCCTTTCTACAGTGTGGATGCACTGGTGATAAAAGCTGTTAATGGTTTGCTGCTAGAACAAACCTCAGGCCTCTGTACATGTACAACATCAGTACTGTATGTTCTGTGTGGGCTCTATACAGCCTATCTACAGAATAAAGTGGAAAGCATCTGGCTTAGATGTGTCTGTTGGTATTCTGAAGATAACTTTCTTCAGTGAAAATTTACATTCCTAACATCCATGTATTCTCCTGCATATCTCATACCATGTTACTTTGTACTTCCTGTCTGTCATCTATTTATACAGCCTAGGGATGTCCTCATGTCCCTTGCATACATTTATAGAGAGCATCTCCTGTAGTGTGATTTTATTGTGTCTTTCTTTACTGATCATTTCTCAAATTTCATTTTTAATATTTTAGATTTAATTAGATAATTAATAATGTGTTTGTGGGTGTATGCTCATGTGGAGGCCAGAAGAGGGGTCAAATCCCTCAGAGCCACAACTACAGTTGTTTGTAGACACCTGGTTTATTATGTGGGTGTTGAAGTCTCTCAATCTCGCATCCAATTCAGCGTAAAATTATACCATGGCAGTTGCCAGGCCTCTTGTACACAGAGAGAGCTTAGGCTCTGCTCAGCAATGGTCTAATTTGTTTGAAGAAAATTGACATATATTTCCAATTGTTTTTCCAATGATCCATTTATTCATTACATTCCTTTTTAAACGAATGGAATCCTATGACTATGCCAGCTGGGTGTTATGTCAGAAACATAGATGATCATGTTTGAGCCTTTCTACGATGTCAAAATCATATACGCATGCACATACATGTATAGGACTCTGGAGCCAGAGTGGAGCAGCCCTGCCTGCTTGCTCCCTCTGAGCTTGAGGAGCATGCTTATTCTGGCCTCTGTTTCTAGGGTAGGCAGGGAGGTGGGGGTCAGAAGAAGCAGGGCAAGGCTCCTGAGGCCTGGTCCCAGACTGATAGACAGAGAGGTATGCACACACCAGACTGAAGCACATGCAATATAAGACTATGTAACACAATATTAAAATATTGTGTATAAATGGACAGCTTTGTACTTAAAAAATTCCTGACTAACAATAAAATCACAAGCTATGTCACTTTTGTTGGTTGCAATTTGTTAAGTAATCCTTATTTCAATTGACAGTTGACCACTGACAATCACAGATTCTTTTATTTCAACCTTAATTACTAATATTAATTCTTAGATCACACATTATACTGCACACAACAATACATTATGTGTAAGTTACAGAGTGACTGCAGAGTGTTGAAAAGGTCACAGAATTCAGAGAAGCTGTCCTAAAGTTTATGGTAGAGAGTGATACAGGTGTAAGGAAAGGTATATAGAAAAAGGCTTACAAACCATAGGCTTACAGAATATGGCCTGAGTCATCCAACATGACTGTCTCACACTGGAGAGGGCAAGACCCTGGTAGTTACTCAGTTCATAAGGCTGAATGGCTCAGCAGTCCCAGCCTGGAGAATTCCTGGAGAGCCACTAGTCTTCAGTCTATTTGGAAATTCAAAGAAGTTGGTTCTAATACTGACAAGGGTATGCCAAAGGAACAGGATAGATAAGATTGCCAGTGAGATTGAGGGCAAACAGGAAAAAAGCAAAAGCTTCCTTCTGCATGTTGTTTCATCTGGGCTGTCACCAAAAGGTTCCGCTGACATTTAGGATGTCTTCCCCACTCAAATAATGTGATCCAGAAAGTTACTCACGTTTTAGTTAATTCCAGATCCAGTCAAGTTGACAATCAAGATTAACCATCACAATACGGTTTTGTTTTGATTTACAAAACAAAAAATTAAATTGGCCTTTAGAATTTATTGAGTTTTCAATACGAAAAGCCCAAAGTCTTAGTAATGCTACTTGTCCCAGTCTAACCCTATCTCTTGGTACTGTTTTCTTAGATTCACTCTTCCCTCCTCTGTCTTTGATTTGGTGGAGGTATGACAACTTCCTCTTCTCCTATGCTTATATCTCAACCTCTCAGAAATATTACAGAGAGACTCCTGGTTTTTAAAATCCTACATGCTGGAGAGATGGATCTGCAGTCAAGAGTACTAGCTGCTCTTGAAGAAGACCCAGGTTTGATTCCCAGCACCTCCATGATAAGAAGCATCTTAACTTCAGTTCCAGGAGAATCCAGTGCTCTCTTCTGACGTCTGGAAGCACTGCATGATATGGGTGCACTTAGATACATGCAGGCTACACACTTATATAAAGAAATAAAATATTTTCTAGAAATTCCATGTGGTGCACTTCACTGAACCACCTGGATCATAGTCTCATTTCCTAACTAAACACTGTGCTTAGAAATAAGAAACAAGGATTGGGTTAACTTGGGTCGTTTGCCCTGTTCTGAACAAAGCACTGTGGCTGAATGGATTTAATGCTCTGGTTACCTGCATATGACTCACCTCTGGAGCTGTTCTAGTTATCTGTACAACAAGCTTCCCTAAAGACCTAGTCGTAAATGTCCCAGGAATATCACTTATGCCCTATTCTCTACTGGACAAGCAAGTTAAAAAGGAATAAAGAAGGGGGAAATTAGTCATCTTTCTCAACCAGAAAGGCAACAGTAATTGACGGCCATTTTTAATCTTCAATAGAAGAGTCAGCTCAATGGAACTATACCGACTTATGGGAAGAGAACACTTGCCAAGGAAACACTGAGCTCTACTCTCAGTAGACAGTGGAATGGACAAAGGTGAATTATGAATGTGGCTATAACAGTGATGCTGGACAGAACACCAGCGGTCTGTTTTGGGTTGAGAATGAGAAATCTATGGGAAGTATTCATAAGAGAACAGAGTCTCAGGGCTGGAAAGATGGTTCTACTCTTGTAGAAGAACTGGGTTCATATCCCAAACCCTCATGGCTAGAAACCATCTGTAGGTCTGGTTTCAGGGAATCTGACACAGTCTTTTTACGTCTGTGAGCACTGCGCAGGTGCACATTACACACACGCAGGCAATACACCTGTATACAAAACTAAAAATAGTAAGGAAAATATTTTTTAAAAAAGAGAACAGTCTCACACACTCAAATCAACAAGCAAAGTGGTCTCTGAACTCACTTTGAAGCTATGTTCCATGCAGGTGCTGTATTATAGCATCATGAGAAGAAAAGTGAGGAAAAGTTGATAGGGTGTTGTAAAGAGCATACACGTTTGTTGCTGTTCTCATTGCTGTGATATACTACCTGACAAAAGCACTTAAGGAGAAGGATTTCTTTTGGCTCATGATTTCAGGGCATTTTGGTACATCACAGTGGGAAAGGCACAGTGGCAGGAGCCGTTCAGTCTATTTGATGGTGATATGAGTTGGCAGCTCTTCACACCTTGGTGCATCAGGAAGCAGAGAGCTTGAGACAGAACCAGAAGCAGCTATACCCTTCAAGGCCTTCCTCCAGTGACCCATATTTGTCAGTAAGGTCACATTTTCCTAAATTTTCACCATGTCTCAAGACAATACCATCAACTAGAGGCCTAGCTTTAAATACACAAGATTGTAAGGGATGCTTCATATTCCAACTATACCAGAAAGAGGGAGTTGACATTAAAAATATTTTATTTATTTGTGTTTTATGTGTGTTTTGCCTACATGTATATAAGTGCAACTGTGTCATGCAATGCCCATGGAGGTCAGAAGAGGGCATCATGTGCCCTGAAACTGGATTATGGGACAGTTGTTAACCACCATGTGGATGCTGGGAACTGAACCCAGATCTTCTGTAAGAGTGGTCAGTGCTCTTAACTACTGGGCCATCTCTCCAGCCTGGAGTCCACATTTATTAACTTTTGTTCCAGTATATGTTAACATTGTTCTATTTTATTATTGTTTCTTGCTACCATGCTTAACATAATAGTTTAAAAAAAATTTGAGACAAGATCTCACTTGGTATTACTGGGTGGCTTGGACTTTGCTGAATAGATCAGGCTGGCTTCAAACTCACAGATTCATCTATTTCTGCCCCTTGAGTGCTGGGCTAAAGTTGTATGCTGCTACACCCAGCCTATATTAGTTGAATTTTATCTAAGTTTTCATGTATATGAAAGAACTTAGGATGAACATAGTAGTATTAATAGTTTCGTATATCCAGTTAGGAGTATTGGAATATGTTCTCTACCAACAAAAGTGACTACTGTACTTTAAGCAAGGTGTCCACTAGAGGGCAATATATGCATTAACCTCTTCAAACATGATGTGTAACCAAATTTCTGTACAAATATATTTGTGAATTAAGAGGAAAGAGGAAAAAAAGTAATGAATGAACCTTAAAACACTAAAAAACCCACATCTCATTTTCCTGTCACTATATAGTTTTTAACATGTCTATAAATATTCAATAATTACTAGAAATTCACATAATAGGGTAAAGGCAAGACAAATTGTTACTAGATAAAAAGAACATTCTATAATTCCAAAAGGGGCAAACAAATCAAGAAGTCATAACAATCATAAACATATATGAGCATGACAACAAAGTTCTAAAAATGATTGAAGCATACAGAGAATTTAAGGGAGTAATAGATAAGTCAACAACCTCATATTAATAATGAATAAATAACTATATAGAAGGTCAAAAAGGAACTAATAGCTTTAAAGAGCATTATAAATAAATTATACATAAGATATATTTAAAATTCAGAACCTGAAAACAGCAGAACATATATTCTTCTCAAGGACACGTGGAATACTCTGTAGGATTGTTATGTGATAGGACATAATATCAGTCTTAATAAATTTAAAATACTTAAATCATACAAAGTGCTGGTGAGATGGTTCAGGGGGTAAAGGTGTTTGCTATGTAAGCCTGGCAACCTGAGTTCAAACTACAGACTATAAAAGTGAAAGGAGAGAACCGAACTCCAAAAACATTGTCTTTTCACCTGCACATGCATAATGTAGCACGTGTGACCGACCTTCTTTCACATCACACACACATACACAAAAATGAATTTTTGGCAATATTTTTTTTAATTTTTAAAATATTTTTATTGACCAGGCATGATGGCACATGCCTGTAATCCTAGCATTTGGGAGGCAGAGGCAGTGAAAGAGAGGCCAGCCTGGTCTACATGGTGAATTCCAGTCCAGCTGGGGCGCCGGGGAGACCCTGCCTCTGCAGATTCTTCTGGAATTTCATGCAGTGTGTTTTGATCGCAGCCAGGTCGCGTTCCTTATCTCCCTCCCGACGTTATTACGCTTTCCCCCAACTTCAGCTCCTCTATTATCATTTTCTTTTTTGAAGGCCTCTCAAGTCTAATTGTGTTCCCCAAGTGCTCTTGGGTGTGGGTCAACCCCTTAGAATCTGGTCACCTACCAGATGTCATACCTCTAAAGAAAACGGACTCTCCTTTCTAAGCAGCTATCACTTGCTAAGGCTGGGGCTTCTCTCCCACCTCCCCCATCCATTCTGGGTTTTTGTCTGACTTGGGTTTCCACAGGTCTTGCACATGGTGTCACAAGCTCTGCGGGTTAGTTATTTAATATATAACCATAGTCTTTTATTCTCTGGATATTGACCATCTGTGGGCCTCTGTGTAAACCATCATCTGCTGTAAGAAGAAGCTTCTCTTTTTACAGTTGAGAGATGCACTGATCTATGTGTATAACGATAAATCACTAGAAGCCAGTTTGAGATTTTGTCTATCGAGCAGAATAATAGTAGTAGGTTCTCCCAAATGGCCTGTGATCTTCTCTTGGCCCTGATAACAATGCCAGGTGTGGGCTCCATCTTCTGAAGTGGGCCTTAAATCCAAGCAGAGCGTGGTCGGTCACTCCAATAACATTAGCGCCACTATTGCACCAAGGAGTATGTCTTGACAGGTTACTAGTTATTGTAGCTCACAGAGTTCCATTTACACAATGGAATGTTATTCAGCTGTTAAGAAAAAAATGAAACTATGTGATTCACAGGTAAATGGATGGAAGTGGAAAAAATCATCCTAAGTGAGGTAACCAAGAGCCAGAAAGATAAACATTGTATGCTCTTTTTCCTAAGTGGATGCTAGATTTGTGTGCTTAGATAGGTTTGTTTCAACCAGAAAATACAGAGAGGTTAGGAAACTAATAAGGGTTCCTGGGGGCGGGGTGACTCGTGGAAGTGGAGATAGAATTCAGTGATATATTGGAGGAAAGGGGAATAAAAAACTAAGAAGAGTCACATGGGTTGCAGAATGGGAGTGTAAAGGAGGGAGCACAGGGAGGAATAACGAACACTAAAGGATGTCTGAAAAAGTCATATGGAAACTTGCCACGATGAAAGCTTCTTGAAGTATATACACACACAATATGAAAAGAGTTTAACTGGAGTTACTCCATAATGGAAGGACAGTACCACCCCTCGGCACCACAGGCCATCAGTAAAAAGCCCAGTACTAGAAATGGACTCCTTCTTTTGGAGTTGTATCGAGGGGTATCCCATAGACCCACAAACAATATTGGATATTGTCATTGCTCTTGGTTACCCAGCAGAACTTGACAGTAACAACCTTTTGGCGAAGACACTACATCCACGAGTCATTGAAGAGATATGGAAAAAATCAAGCTGCTATTGATCTTGATGCTGCATTTCTGCTGACTAGCTTTAATCATCAAGAAGGTGCTATGTATGCTACTGACAGAGAAAGGTAATCACAGTATTTTTTATTTTAAAAATATTTTATTATTTTATATTTTATGTGTACGAGTGTATTGCCTGCATGTAATTAAGTGCACCCAAGTCATACAATGCCTGTGGCGGTCAGAAGAGGGCATCAGATCCTCTGGAACTGGAATTACACATGGCTGTTAGCCACAATGTGGGTGCTGAAACCAGATCCTCTGCAAGAGCAGCCAGTGTTCATAACCGCTGAGTGATCTCTTCAGTCCCATAATAAAGTTTTTAAATATGAGAAAGATATCAAGTTATCAAGTTGCTTTTACCATGATAATCTATAAAAGTAAGAGCTAGATAAACAAAACAAAAAAGCAAGAAAGAAAGGCTAAAAGAATCATAGCTAAAATGATTGGCATAGAGAACTGAGAAACAATAAATCAATGAACCCATAAATTAGTTCTTTAAAAACATAAAACAAGGGCTGTATTGTATATAATAGAATGCAATAAATTGGGCCAGGTGCAGTAAGAGGAGGTGTGGATGGGGCAGGGATCTAAATATATCAAAGTATATCATATGAAAATCACAAAAATTCAACAAAAAATTTTGAAATAAGTCATATATTTAGCAAAATGGAAGATCAAACTATTAAGAGGAAAAATAAAAAACAAGATGTGCCTTACTTTACAAAAATAAAAATCTAATGATGACTGCTATTTTAAGAAAAAGAAATCAAATAAACTAGATTGTTCAATACATTTCAGAAATACAGCCTATCAAAACTGCCTCTCGTACCATGTGTGTCTGATATGGCTGTAGTCTTGATGCTGAGGCATGAAGATGGCTGTGAACCTGAGGAAAACCTGGACTACACACAATAAGACAGTGGCTCAAAACAAAGCAAAACAACAATGAAAACAAACATAAAGTCCAACACCAAAATGATAAAACAAAACAAAAAGCTCCAACTGTGAAAGCAACACTAGGCAAAGTCACAAGAAGACAAGGAAGAAAGGAAGGAAGAAAAATCTCTACTCTAAGAATACATGAACTACATATTGAAAATCCTAAATAAACCACAAAATAGCATTTAGAATTAATTAAGTTCAGCACAGTTACAAAATGCATAAAATCAGCATAATTCTATACATTAGAAATGAATACTCTGAAGCTAGAGAGATAGCTCAGCCATCATGAGCACTTGTTGCTCTGCAGAGAACCCAGGTTCAGTTTCCACATGGTGGCCAATAACCGACCTTAACTCCAACACCCTCTTCTGACCTCACAGACATGCATGCAGGTAGTACAGTTACATACATGCACACAAAACACGCCTACACATAAAGTAAAAATTAAAAATAAATCTATAAAAATTAGAAAAGAAACAAACACTCTCTATATTAAATTAAGAAAGCAATACTGTGTAAAACAGCAAAGGTAAGAGTAAAATAAGTAGCAGTAAATTTAACAAAAAAGTACATTAAAACCTGCAAAACATTATTGAAAAAAATTAGAAGACTTAAGCAAACAGAGAGATCATGTTCTTGAACTGAGAGGGTATTGCGACGATGGGACATATAGAGATTACATGTAATCAAAGCAGATCTTAAAATTCATATGAAAATGCATGAACGCTGGAGTATCCAAAACAATGTCTCTTTTTATCTCTATCATCTCAAACATGTCTTGTACAATGTAGGTGATATGTCAATGTGAACAAAATGTATAAAATAAATACTAGCTGAATAACTGACTCACAGTTAGGTGGTGGTGACAGGCATACTCTGTCCACCCATAGTTAGATGCTCTTTTTAGCTTCCTTAATCTTAGGAAGTTACAAATAATTTTCAATTTCCTCTGCGCTCTAGTATTACTAGCCATTTGCAGCTTTAAAATCAAGTATTTACGATTTAAAACTCTATTTGATTTTTTTTTCAGGTAATTTCTTGCTATATTGTCTGGGCTGTCCTTGAACTCACGGCCATCCTCTTGCCCCAGAATCCCAAGTGCTGGGTTTGTAGGTATGTGCCACCGTGTTCAGCCAAAATTATTTTTTGAGAATCGTACAATCTCCTTTGCCATGACATAAGTAAGTATTTTCTACAGCTCTGTGAATGTATGGCTTGACTGTGAATAGACACATTTCCAAGAGCTTAGTATAAAATCCCCAAAGTGATCATAGAGGCTTTACCAACCCAGGCTGGCTAGCACGACTGCCTGCTAAGTGGCTTTGAGGTAGATACCTCACATACAGCTTTGCTTCTGAAGACTTGGAAAATGATGTCTGGGAAAATGTAAAACATCACCTTGATTTCATCTGTGCAACCCTATAATCACTTATGAATTCAGGAAACCAGTTGTTTTATCTGCTTTCACAATTCACACCTTTAAAGCAATCAAACAGCTTTGTGTGGTCTTTGTTTACTGCGTTTCTTGCATTTTCTTCAGTGCTGGGGGTTGAACCTAGGGACTTACATATGGTAGCAAACATTCTTACCACTGAGCTCTACCCCCGGCTGCTATTGCATTTCTGAATAGAAACTACAATGAAATGTGCCACCAGTTTACACATGCTGACAGCTTTAGTTGTTCTTTTTCCTTTCTGCTCTTCTGGTGTAAGTTCCCATGTTTTGTCTATTTATTTTTAGAAGATTTATTTATTTACATGTGTGAGGTGTGTGAGTGTGTGTGGTGTGTGTGTGTGTGTGTGTTTGTGTGTGTCTGTGTATGCCTACATTAATCTATGTGCATGTGTAGGTGCTAGTGATTGCAAAAACTAGAAGCAGGCGTTGGATCCCCTGGAATCCGAGTTACAGGTTGTTTGTGACCCAACCAATGTGGGTGCTGTAACTGAACTCAGGCCCTCTGTAGCAAGTGCTCTCAACTGCTGAGCCATCTCTCCAGCTTCTATTTTGTCTATTTTCCACTATGATGATGGGTTAGTAGACTTAGGCCCTATATTCTCTGAGACCAAGAGCAAGTTCTTCTTTCAAACTGTAAGATTTATGGTCCTCTATACTACTGTACACAAACGCAGAAGAAACTCACATGTTATGGAGGGATTAGAGCTGAAATTAACTCAGTTTGGCATGCCAGAACTTCTGGCAATGATAACTTTGTTTTCTTAGGGCAACTGCCCTTTTCCCTGCTGCAATAGAAACTCCATCGGCCATGGTCACAGCTATGTTGTTAGGTTTACACTTTGTCCTCAGTGCTGACTCAGTGCCTGGCATGCAATGGGGGGGGGGGGGAGGGAGAGAATTTTAGTAAAAATCTACCAGATGAAACATAAAAGAACAAAGAAAAGGAGGGAAAAGAAAATTGGGCACTGTGCAGAAATTAATACCTCAGTGTACCAGCACTATGCTAAAAACGATAGAAAATGTCATCAAATCCATGCATGAATCTTTTTGCACTGTACTTTTGGGAACTTGTTTAGGTATTTCCTTGCAATCTGTTACAACTGTAATAAGCATCTGAATTCCCACCACCAGGTTAGAAGCAGCTTATTAGGTCTTTGATAGATGCCATTTGTTGACACCCAACAGCATCAAGTAGTGGCATTCTTATAAGGAAAGCCATAGGCCATGTGTAAGAAAGAAAAATGCACAAATACGAATCTTTAAATCCCCATTTTTCTGTGTGTATGTGTCTCCGATGTGTACTGTTGAGATTTTGACATAGAGAAGGGTATTACAAGTCAGGGGGTCAAAAGAAAAGAACAGGGCAAGTAAGAGAAGCCAGGAGGATCATCCGCGGCCCCGCGTGGAAAGCTTGTACTGTGCTGAGGGTGGGTGAAGACAAGATGTAAGCAAGCTTTCTGAGCTTGTGGAGGTATTTTTCTTTACTGTTTTGAAACCTTTTTAATCCCACAGAACTACAGGTTCACAGATGTTGTAAAGATAGTAACTAAAGGTCACCTGTGGCTTTTCTTGTCTGTTTTTGTCAGCTCTGATTTATGGGAGAAGTGACTCTGGAGAGTTCATTTCTTTGGCTATTAGAGTAGTGTTTTTTCTGACAGTCGTCCTGCAGTGATTAAATACAGGAGGGTTAGGTTCTCCAAGAGCCGTATGAAAAAACATTAAATTTTATAAAAACAGTCTACATATACTTAATGTACACAAAGCATTAGGAACTAAACAGATTGTAAGAAAAGCTATATCCTACCATGTAACGATTGAGGGTAATGATTACTATCATAAATCATGTAACAAAAGATTTGTGGGCTCTGTTTAGGAAGGCAAGAAAAATTACCATGTAAATGCACGAGTCTGTGGTGAAGACTAGAAAGGACTCAGATGTCCATCAGCAGGGAATGGGCTGAGTAAGTCATTCAGTGGAATAACCTTCAGCAGAATTCTAAGCACATAGAACTAACAACGATACATGCATATAACTCACATATGTATGTGTGTATCTGAAGACATATGTGCATCTGTGTGGCCATTTTCCTTCCCTCTCTGTCTGGCACTGCTAATGAAATGCACAGTGGCCTGCCTGGTGGCACACTCTACCTACTGCTTTTCTTTTCTTTCTTTCTAGGTGATCGAAGGGACTTCTTCAAATACCAATTCAGTGCTGACAGCTTGACATTCATATTTCAGTGCCCTCCTTTCTGCTCAGTCTCAGTAGACAATTTGCCATTGTCCCTAGGATTTTCAACAGCATACTGACCATTGTCCTCAGAATCCTCTCTCTCAAGCATCCCTACAGGAAACACCTTTTACTTACCTTTTCGTCTCTCATCTTAAGTGCTCCTGCCCGCATCCACTCTACCCAAGCTTTATTCCGGTTTTTAGTTATCACCTTCTTTCTTGACTCAAACTTGAGCTTCTCAGTTTTCCCCTTTCCTAGAATGGTTTTCATTCTAAATGTCAAATGAGTGATTCCTTCTTGTCATTCGATCTCAAATGTCTCCTCAGAAAGGCCCTATCTAATCAGCACATCTAAAGCTGCCCTCAACCCTCAATAGCACTCTAGACTTTGTTTGATTTTATTCATAATATATTTTATCACCAGTCTTCCCATCAGAATAGAATCTTCATGAAAATACAGAACTTCCATATCTTATCAATACCTGAAACTAGAATGTCTTGGAAGAGTTCCTGGAACATAATAAATGCTCAACTAATATTTATGCTAAATAGGGAGCTTGGGTGTAACTTAGTGTTGCACAGGCAGAATGAGACCCTGGAATCAGTGTCCAGCACAGCCTAAATGATTGCTTAATAATGTTCAGAGGACACACACCAGACAGCTTAGTTATTTCTGACTGCAAATAGCATAAGAGACAAATTATAAATTCATATTCACTTTCCTGCCAAAGAAATGTCTTAGTCTTAGAATGATTTGAAGTAAAATACATTGTAATTTTGAACAATGATTGTTCAGGATGGTATGCTCAAAATAAGTTGTGTTTACCTGGGAGATGCAGTAGTAGAAAACTGTTTTCGTTTAAAGATTTATTCTTATTTTATGTGTATGAATGTCTTGTCTACATGTATGTGTATATACCAGACGTACACTTGGTCCCCACAGAGGCCAGAAGAGAGTGTCAGGTGCCCAAGAACTGATGTTTCAGATTGTTATTAGCTGCCATGTGGGTGCTAGGAACTGAACCCAGGTCCTCTGCAAGAGCAACCAGTGCTCTTAACCACCGAACCATCTCCCAGCCCCAAATTTCCGTTTTTGATCATGTTGGGTAAATAACATTTTATGGTCCATGTAAAATACATGTGATTTTGTAAACATATTGAAAAATCAGGCAAGAAAAACTTCACCCAGTTTTCTTTATTTTGAGTTTGATTACTGTATCTTTCTAGAAAATCATTTAAATTCATTTCTCCTCCAAAAAGTATTTAAATAAAATCATCATGATGAAAAGCTTAATCATGCTTTTCTTTATATTATGCCTTTCATCTTGGATACATACAGTCCCTTTGAACAGATATACAAACAACGTTGGCTGCTGTTTCTGATTATGTCATGCAGGAGAGACCTCCAGCTTATCGAGTATTGCAGGCCTCTGTTTGTTTTGGAAGCTCTTCTGATACAATGTACTTAGTTCAAGGCCAGCTAATACTACTTTTTCTTTTTTTCTGCAAAAAAAAAAAAAAAAACAAATGGTTAGTTGTTTGCTCTGGTCACCCAAGTTCAAGTTATTGAATCATGGCCTTATGTCTATATAAAGTCTAGTTTGAGCCCCTGTGTTCAGATATAGCCTCACTTTTCTAACCATAGACTCTCCCCCTTGGGAGTTTTTCTTGGATCTGTAAAATGATGAGCATTTCTTTGACCTGGGGGATTGTTGTGGCAGTGTGCTGTTGCTTATGGCTCACCTTTGGAATAAGGAGAAGGTAAGGAAAGTGATTTTTATTTAGCTGGTATTTTAGTTAATTTATTTATTCCGGCTTACCTTCATTATTATACAATTTTGTTTGCAGTACTTATATATTAGTATTTTTAATTTAGAATTTGAAGTGATATCTCTTTGACTAAATCTGACAAAGTGTATGGCAGCTTCCTTTTGAAGATTCACATATATCAATGGCAATGCAAATACTTGTTAAACAGAACTGGAAGAAAATTTCTAAGATATTGGTTTATGTATGCATGTAGAAAGCAAGCCTAAGGTGGGAAGGATACGTTTGGAAAGTGGAACTTTGCAATGAAAAGGGATCATTTTATCACATACATTATATAGATACTCTAGCTAAATGAGTTCTCTTTAAAGCTGGCTTCTGTGCATAGACTCAGTCTAAGCCTGGATAAGAGCCTGAGCCTGTCATTCTCTTATTTTTCTTTCTAATGTGAATCAGCAGTGTAACTGGAGAACTTTGTTATTTGCACATGACACCAATCTGATTTGTACGTATCATTTATTTACAGTTGGTTTAAGAAACAACAATAATTCAGAGTCACAGTTTAACTTGTGATTGGTTCAAAGTTTATTTGACCATAAGACTTTTAGATATTTAGACATTTAGACATTTAGATATTATCTATGTCAACATCCAAATGAGAGACTACCAGTGGGTATATCTTTAGCTAGGTAGGTCAGATAATTTCCAGTTTCAATTAAACTACTTTTCTTCATGTTATGAAAGTAAAAATAATTACATTCAGTTATTCTAACAATAAGTACAGTAGTTTACATTGGAAAATGAATATACTCATAGTTTCTAATAGAAACATTTAAGATAGCATGAAAGATCACTGAACTGGAGTTGATCCTGTCAGAGTTTACCTTATTCAATTTCATTTTGTAATCAGCTAGTTTTCAATTGCGATTCCATGTTCTTCAAATATCATTGGAGAATAATAACATTTTTTTTCAGAGTTGGGGACCAAACCCCCGGTTTTGTATATGAGGTAAGAGCTCCACCATTGAGCCATACCTCCAGTCTCCAGAATACCAGTATATTTAAACTATGATGATTTAGAAAATTTTGATTTTGCAGCCCTTTCTGTTATTTGGTGTTTCCCATCTTCAACAACAACAAAAACCCAAGTGAAAAATTTAGATATTTATAAATTTAGGTATATATAAGTGAAACCTTTAAGTAGTAATAAATAGTTCATTGCTACATTGAAAGCAAGCATCTTCTTGGCTTTGTTGACCATTTTAGCCTATCATCAGGAAAATCAGACACAGACATAGTAAACATGTGCTGGTTGAATGCACATAAATATGCATGGTGGATGGATGGATGGATGATGGATGAACTGGTGGATGGTTGTTGGATGGACTGATGACTGAGTAGTGTCAGTAATCATTTTCACCAGCATATCATGTTAGTAGGCTAAAAAAAAATTGCACATAATTTAGTAAAAGAGAAGGTTTCCTCAACAACCAAAGTATTAATAAACTATAAATATGAAGATTGATGTCAGTGGAGACATTTTAAAATTTGGCATAAATAAAAACACTAAACATGCAATTTTCCATACCTGTCAAACTTTTGTGTCTTACAGGCAAGTGGGCGAACCACCTTTGGAGAATGGGCTGATTCCATACCTAGGCTGCGCTCTGAAATTTGGGGCCAATCCTCTCGAGTTCCTGAGAACAAATCAAAGGAAACACGGCCATGTTTTTACCTGCAAACTAATGGGAAAATATGTCCATTTCATCACAAACTCCTTGTCATATCATAAAGTATTGTGTCACGGAAAGTATTTTGATTGGAAAAAGTTTCACTACACTACTTCTGCAAAGGTAACTAGCTTATACAGGCTTCTGCTTATTTCCTAGATTGCTAATGTATCACTCTATTTAGCTGTTCTAACATTATTAGATTGTAGGATAGCACCACATCAAACCAGAAAGTCTCTTAGTACTAAGTATTAAAAACTCAGGATAAGTATAGATTTGCCATTTGTTAAGGACACACACAAATACATTGCTCTACTAAGTCAGATGACACTATATGAATAAGACAGGTACAAACTCATCACATAAAAGTACGAGTGCTGATAAACTTAACATTCAACAGTTGTTTCACCACAACCATGCTTACAAGTGTTTCATTTCATTAAGGAAAGGGCATATGTTTAAACACCATTTAGATGTTATCTAAGAAGCTCTGTTTAGAGAAAACAAACAACCTTTACTAAGTTTTTGTAAGGCAATATTAGACAAAGTCTTTGTTACTAAGTAGCTCGAAGTCTGGTTAAACTTCATCTACAAAGAATATAAAAGTAAACTAATGATAAAATTCAGCATCATATTAGTGCAGTAGCATAAGAAATCAGAAATGATGGGGTATCCAGAGAAGTCTTAGTGAAAAGCTTGGATTTAAACTTGGTCTTGAAGAAAGAATATGGCTTAGCCATGCCTTTGGAAAATGACGTGACATCGTACTCAGGAACGCCAAACAGAGCCTTATTAATATATTTAATCTGTCTGTAAGTCATTCCCTAGCACTAGCTCAGGTTTAACACTGCCCACCCTGTTTCATTTTATGTATTTTCTTTTCTGTCAGGCATTTGGACACAGAAGCATTGACCCAAACGATGGAAATACCACTGAAAATATCAATAACACTTTCACCAAAACCCTCCAGGGTGATGCTTTGAATTTGCTCTCTGAAACTATGATGCAAAACCTCCAGATTGTCATGAGACCTCCTGACCTTCTTAAATCAAAGAGCGTGGCCTGGGTCACAGAAGGGATGTATGCTTTCTGCTACCGAGTGATGTTTGAAGCTGGCTATTTAACTCTATTTGGCAGAGATGTTACAAAGCAAGACGCACAAAGAGAGTTTATTCTGAACAACCTTGACCACTTCAAGCAGTTTGACCGCGTCTTTCCGGCATTGGTGGCGGGACTCCCCATTCACTTGTTCAAGACTGCTCACAAAGCTCGGGAAAAGCTGGCTGAGGGCTTGAAGCACGAGAACCTCTCCAGAAGGGCCCAGGTCTCAGAACTGATCCGCCTCCGCATGTTTCTCAATGACACGCTCTCAACCTTTGATGACATGGAGAAGGCCAAGACACACCTGGCTATCCTCTGGGCATCACAGGCAAACACCATTCCTGCAACTTTCTGGAGTTTATTTCAAATGATCAGGTAGCTAGTACTTAATTTCTTTATTCTGGTAGAAATTACAATTTTAACTCAAAATCAGAAAGACTCATTGAACTTTTTCTATGCCATCCATAAAGCATATAATACTTAGCTCCTGTGTTTAACATGTGTTCAATGTAAACATGAGCAGCATTTTATAGAAACACAGTCCCAAGGAAAGGGACATCCCAGAAGTCGCAGATGGGTCTTCGCCTGGTCAGTTCAGACCCACTGGTTCAGACTTGCTGTTACCACACAGTGTTTACCTTCATACAAAATTAGATCCACGAATGCACTCTTCATAATCACTAAACTATTTTAAACGGTGACTGACTTACCACAGGGATCAGTGCAGTTACAATGGTACACCTTACTGATTTATGCATTCACGTTTTCCCCTCAATAAGTCGTGTCTCACTGGAATAAAGTCACATGGTTACAGCAAAACTGAAATATCAAGTTAATGTCATATGTGAAGTTGCAGCTATATTTTATAATAGTTACACAAATGTTTGTTAGTGAAACATTTCTGAGACTCAGCTCACTGTAATTAAGTAATACAGCCTTCAGACTCGAGTTCCAACAAATTTCCACCCACTAAAATGAAACATCCTTCATTTCACAGTTCACAATAATAATAATAATACAAATAACAATAATAATAATACAAATGGGAAAGCTATTCTTCTGAGATCATGGCATGAATTTTAAAAGTAAATTAAATTTTCCATTTGAGATTTAGTCAATAACCTGTAACGGTATCTTACATACAATATTCTTTTTGAATTACTATGTTCATTACTGGACTGTCTAGACCTTATAGAGGTCTTAAGATTTTACTTTCATAGAGTTAAGCCCTTTTAATACCCCTCTTGAATATTCAAACACAAACCTAGTTAAGAATGCAGTGCAAGCAAATTGGAATGTTTTTGCATTTTCCTCATCACTGTGACTACCTTGAAACAGACAATGCCTATTTACTTGCAGACCCGTGAATAGGGAAATATTTATTTTCTGTGCATCCTTTCTCTTTTCTTAGGAGCCCTGAAGCAATGAGAGCAGCCTCTGAGGAAGTGAATGAAGCATTGCAGAATTCTGGCCAAAAGCTCAGCATTGAAGGAAATCCCATCTTCTTAAATCAGATGCAACTGAAGGACCTTCCGGTCCTAGGTATGCTTGCTACGATGTATCTCATTCACTCTGTCCCTAGTAGCTATGGTCAATGCATATTGTGCATATATAATGTTCTAAATAATGTGCTAAGTATTTTTGCATTCCCAGAACAAATATGTAGCTAGGGACATTTCTATTTTTATACGGCAAGCCAGGAAGTGAGACCTAGCTGTTAGGCTGATACCTGAGATAAAAGGGTGGAACCAGCGGCAGCATTAGTGTGAGACTTTGGTACTCAACTGTTGGCACTCTGCCCCTTAGTCCTCTCACCATCAAGCTTAGGGATCAAGGAATCGTAGCATGCATTTTCATGAAACAAATATGAGGAAGGTAGCATCAAGAAACCTCATGTGAACTTGTAGGAATGGGGGCAGCATGCACGAGACCTGTGGAAACTCAACCCAGATGGAAGCCCAGCACAGAAGTGGGGAAGTGGGTGAGGAGCGCGACCCCGCTGAGGAGCCGCTGGCAGCTGATCACCGCTGCGGGAGGAGAGCTGGTCTTCTCTAAGGGAGGGAGGGACACAGGACAGGCTGATCAGCCTCCAGTGCATGAACTCACACCGAGGGTCGTCTGGGTACAAAAACTTAACTTGAGAGGCCTTAACATATATGACGGAATGCATGAAATCCCCTGGGGAGTCACGGGGATACAGATAGGGGAGGAAGCGAATGATTAAGATGCGTCATATGAAATGCACAAAAATTCAATAAAATAGATCTATTTCAAAAAAATAAACCACCACTGGGTTGGGCAGTGGAACAGAAGCTGATTTGATTTTTCTTCTCCTACATTTTGTAGACATGTATGTGCTCTACAGTAAAAAAAAAAAAAATCTTTTCAAATATTTTTCTCTAAAGGAAATAAGCCAATACATGCTTTTAAGGACAGTTTCGATTACTGGAAGGGACAGGAAGCAAGAACCTTAGGGTCTAGGTCTGGCTCTGCCTGTCATGGGCAACTTAGATATGTCATTTGTCTTGGGGACCTTCCTTTTCTCATTTGTAAATAAGGTGCTTAGAGATTATGCTTGTATACACAACCATGTGAAACATGATAAAGAATAGAGGCTAGAAGGCCAGGGTGGATCTCTCACAGACTTTAGTTATTCTCTAGGTTAATTTTGTTCCTTTAGGCCTGTACCTGTCAGCAAGGCATTATCAGACATCAAGGGTAAAAATGGGTTCTTGGAATTACTGAATGGCAGATTCATGAAACACCTGGAGAAACATTTATAGATCAATGTGTTATCTGTATATTTAAGTTCAAATATGGTAAATAGAATTTACAAACATGGTTTTCCAATTTTATTAGCTGTTCAGTTTCATGAAATAAGTCCTATAAAACAACAGATGTTTATCTAGTTCCCACTGATGGTCAAGGTGATACATCTGTGACAAAAGTTGAGGTCAGATGATCAGATTAAACACATATTCCAAAACAACTAAATCTCTGATAACAGCAGGGTGGTAACAGAAGGAACTTTGGGAAGTCTTTAAGGTGGCCAGCTTCTGATTTTCATTTTGTAAATATGTTGCTAGATGTATTTCGGATTTTATATCATGTAGCCTTTAAATATACACATTCTTCTTTCCTATCTCACTTCTTTTTCCCATCCTTCCTCCCTCACTTTTCTCCCTACCCCTCTTTGTCTTAAAACATTCAGACAGCATCATCAAGGAGGCCCTGCGGCTCTCTAGTGCTTCCTTGAACATCCGGACAGCGAAGGAGGATTTCACTCTGCACCTTGAAGATGGTTCCTATAACATCCGAAAAGATGACATCATAGCTCTTTATCCGCAGTTAATGCATCTGGATCCCCAAATATACCCAGACCCTTTGGTAAGCAACTGCTCACCAAAGTTCTGTATTCAAGTGGTATCCACCCAGGTCTAAATAAAGAGGGGATATGTTATTGTGGCTTTGAGTTGATCATTGTAACCACAGCGACTGTCTCCTTGATTATAGAAAATATTCACATGATTTGGGAATTTTGAATAGGGGCACGAATTGTTAACTTTCAGTCCTGATATTTCCATAATTTCAGATAAATTATATTTTATCTGAAATTTATAAATGAAATGTATACACTACTTTTTTTTTTCCTTAAAAAGTACCTTCTTCCAAAGTCATGAAATGGGAGGGTAATGTATCTGGATTGATTCTTCTACTTTCTTGCTATTTCTGCCAGACTGAACAATAGTGACCAGTCAGAACAAGCAGTACGTTTAATGCATCTCAGCCCTACCAGTTCTTGATAAGCTTTTGCCATTAGGGCTCTGGTTCAATGTAGAGTATTTGTTCACTTGCTGATGGAGCGATATAAAAAAGAAATTGCTCTTTGGACCTTTCCAGGTCAAGAAAGAGCTATTACCATCAAAGTAGCTTATAGGCTGGTTTTCTTTATCTTTTCATTGCAGACTTTTAAATATGATCGATATCTTGATGAAAACAGGAAGGAAAAGACTACCTTCTACAGCAATGGAACCAAGTTAAAGTATTACTACATGCCCTTTGGATCAGGAGCTACTATATGTCCTGGAAGATTATTTGCGGTCCAAGAAATCAAGCAATTTTTGATTCTGATGCTTTCTTGCTTTGACCTGGAGCTCGTGGAAAGTCATGTGAAGTGTCCCCCTCTAGATCAGTCCCGTGCTGGCTTGGGAATTCTGCCACCATTAAATGATATCAAATTTAAGTATAAATTCAAACACTTGTGACTGTGACTGGATGAACAGGACACTGAATGATGTCACTGGACTGTGAAGAACTGTCATTAAACAGGCCTGTTGGACAAACACAATTGGTGGCTGCAGAAGTGACTGGGCAGGTCTGGCTCTGCTCACCAATGCTTCCTATAGGCTCTGACTGTGCTAGAGAGAACTAGTACCTTGAGTTTTTGTTCTTCCTGCATAGTCAGTGAGTGTCCATATAGTCTGGACCTGAACATCATCACGTTCAGAAGAAATTTTTGTTTTGTTTTGTTTTTATTCTTAAAATGAAGATATCCCAATTGGCAGCACTTTTTCCTAAGGAAATTGCTTTACTTTAATGAAAACCACTCAATTATGAAAAGGATTTAAATTCACGTTTTAGTGAAACAGTATTATTTTTTGACTGGTGAGGCTTTTCAGGTGTGACCACATATTATAAAAAACATTTAAAGGATCATATCATGGGAGATATTTGTTTTTCTCCATGTCCAGAATTTTTAAAATGATGTTAGTGTCCTGGAAACACTAGGGGCAGCTTCCACACCTTCCTTTTATGTTTTAATCTGCAATTGCTGGAAACTCTTATTTCAGTTTCAACTACTTATATAAATTTTTTTGACTCCATACCAATGAGAAGTATTTCAGGGATTAAAAAAGCACTTTTTTTTTTTTTTTTTGGCCAGGCATGCTGATGCACACATTTAGTTCCAACACTGGGGAGACAGAGGCAGGTAGATCCCTATGAATTTGAGGCCAGCATGGTCTAAATAGTGAGACTCTGTCTTAAAACAACAACAGTAAAAACAAAAACACTAAACCAAACCAAAACAAGTCACTTTTCCCATAATCATTAAATATGCATCAATGTAAAAGAGAAATGCAAAATTAAAACCATATGAGAATAAACATTTAAAATCTTTAGTTATCAAATATGCAGTGCTCATTAAGTGAAGCTTGAATTGTTATTTTCAGTTTTTACCTCTAAATTACCTTTATTTGAGGAAAAATAATTAAAGGCTATATTATAATGTCTAAAAAAGATGTGCAATAATGTGCTTTGGTACTTTATTAGAGTTATCAGCTATGCTATTTTTACTGATATATTTATATGTAAATTATATTTATCTTTTTTCTTGTACTATGAATATTAAGAACATATTATAGCATTTGGTAATTATTCACCTTTCAGAAATGAATGCATGAATATTTGTGTTTTAAATTTTGAAATAGAATGTTTAAATTATTCTTCTACAGATAAACTTAGAGTAACTTTTTCTGAATTCATTCAAAATATTCAGATTTTCAAACAACTAAAGATGTCAAAAGTAATCATTCTCTGATTACATAAAATACATAAAAATATTTTGTGTGTGGGAGGGGCAAGGCAAGTGTCCTAACAGTGAGTTACTTCCATGGTCCTTGCTAATTTTTAAATCTGATCACTTAATATTATTATGGAATTATCTCCTAGGTTGGCTATATCCTTATCTTTTTCTTTTTGAAACAGAATCCCACTCTGCTGCCCAGGGTATGGTTGGGACTCTTGGTAGCCCAGGCAAGCTTTGAATTCACTACACTTCTTCCTTCCCCTTTTAAGGAGGTTATTCTTCCATATCAAGAAAGTTAAATTGTTTAGATGAGGCTGAAGATTAACAACATTCTGTTTTATATAATCTGTAATAAACTTGTAAGGTTCGGGTTCGCGAGACGTAGCAGAAATCAACCAGAGACAGGAATTGACTGAACCGGGTTTATTGGGCATTGAACTGACTCCCAGTCGGGAACGGGAAATCAGCTGGGACTAGCTTTCTCCCAGGAGTGGAGAAGAAACTAGCCTGTCCTTAACTGATCAGGTGGGCTTTTATAGGGAAAAGGTACCCCCTTGGCATCGTTTGGTGTTAAGCCTGGAAGGAATTCCCTTTTCCGCATTCCTGGAGTCCGGAATGTTATCTGTTAAGGAAGCCCAGTTTTCTTGGAATTTGGGGTCTGGAGTTCTTTATCTGAGGTATTTGCAAGGTTTCGATGAGAGGTTGTAAAAGGTCCGTCTTTCTTCATTCCTCTTTTGCAAACTTCTGGCTCCAGATTTCTTCCTGAGTCTGAAACTGTTGGGGGTTTCATTCACACCTTACAAAACTGACTTTCTAATGTGCTTTCCAAATGGATTTTATGACTGTCTGAATGCATTCATACTTCTTTCTATGGCTTCTTAAAAGTTCATATTCATTATGCAAAATGATGATTTTCATAATGACACTCTGAGTGGATCTTTCTTTTTGTACAGTCATGGCTGATAACTGACAGCATGTGGACCAAGATGTCCCTCCTGTTTTTATGCAGCCTAAGTGCTACGTATATTTTTTATATTTTAAATGTTTAGAAAATAAATCAAAAGAATATTTTTGTCTTGTGAGAAGCATATGAAATACAGATTTGCGTAGTCTTAAATAAAATTTTATTGGAGACACAGCATGCCTATTTCCTTGCAGTGTATCTATGACTTCTTCTTTTGGTGTGTGTGTATGTGTGTCTGGCAAGCATGTGTGTATGTGTGTTCTCCTGTATGAGGACATGTTTGTACAGGTGCATGTACATGTTTGTACATATGTGTGGAGGACAGTGGTGGATGTTGGGCATCTATTTCTCTCTACCTTATGTATTAAGCAGGGTCTCTCACTTGCTGAATCAGCTAGTCTAGCTAACTACCTCACCCTGCTATCTCCCTGTCTCTGTCCCTTGAGTGTTTGGATTACAAACAGGTCACCACAGCTGCCTGGAATTTATATTGATGCAGGGAATCCAAACTCCCATCTTTACATTTGCACAGCAAGTGCTTTACCTGCTGAGACATCTCTTCAACCCAATGTCTATAGCTTCCTGCTGTGTAATTGCAAAGCTGAGCAACTGCAACACAGACCAGAAAGCACCACACTTTAACATATTTTAAATCTGTTCTTCACAGAAAAGAACAGGTGTTTGCCAACGCCAACTACATAGTAAGCTGTATTGTTATTTAAAGTATAATTTATTAGCTTAAAAATGTACTAATACATGACAGTATTTAAAGCGCATAAGGGGAATTCATTTAAAAAAGGCACAGATACAATTTATCTTAAACAATCAACCTAGGAATTAAAGATTAAACCATTCCATTTAGGCAAATCTTTATTTGAAAAAGGAACATACATTAAAAACAATTTTGAAAGGCTGGAGAGATGGTTCTGTAGTTAAGAGCACTGGCTGCTCCTGCAGAGGCCCTGGGTTCAATTTCCAGCACCCAAGATGGTGGCTAACAACTGTTCATTACTTCAGTTCCAAATCTGACACCTTCTTATGACCTCCATGGGCATTGCACACATGGGTGCACTTACATACATGCAGGCAATACACTGATACACATAAAATAAAAATATTTTAAATCATTAGAAACAATATTGTACAATGATATATGTGTCTGCAAATGTCATGATAAACCTGTTATTTATGCATCAACTAAAAATAATTTCAAAGCAATATTATAGCAGCCTGGTGTTCTTACATCTTTTATGTAAAGTGAAATTTCCTCAGGAAAGTGTGATCCAGTGTAGACACAACGTGTCACATGTGTCACTTCATTATCTCCCCTTTGAGACTCATGTTGTACCATCTCTATATTTCACGGGAGAAGAAAAGGACCCTAGAAAGCTAAGTCACCTGCCTTTGGTCCTCATGCTAAGATAAGCAGCAGAGCTGTGAGAATGAAGAATCCAGGTGGCTGTGATCCAGAGCCTGCATCTGCAGGAGGCCTGGGTGGCTTATGTCTTAACTCATATCAAGAAAAAGATAACTCACAGAAAATAAAACCCATGTCATTCCTGTTCCTTCATCATCACTCAGTCAGAGAGTGTGGCCACTCAGCCTGGACTCAGCTGGTTTAAGGGCCAGGAAGGAGGCTCAGGGCTCTGAGAACCAATGCAGAGCTGCCAAGTATCAAATACATCTTGTCCTGAGCTCACCTTCAGACAGCAAGGTGTTTCTTCATCACTGATGACAGCACAGTGTGGGCTGCACCTCCTGCAGTCTTGTGTTGCTCTTTGGATTTGGATTAGAGGCAGTGAGAGTAAAGCTTTAGCCTTGGCCTCATTAACAACAGTAGTCATGAATATAGCTTCTCTCCAACGTTTTCTCTGTGCTAAGTACTAAGTGTCAGCCATTCAGTTTCTCAGCCTATGCCAGAAGGCAGCAGTACCAGGGCTTCTCAGATGCTCTCACTCTACCCAAAGTTATCTCATTCGAGCTCTCATTTTAGTCAGAAACTGACATTTTGTAAAAGAGAAGTCATTTTGTTTGAAATTTTGCACAGGGCAAAAATAGGGCAAGCCGGGCTCTAGAAACCACCTATTTGCACATGAAATGCTGTTTGAACAGAGTTGACCAGTATACATTTAACATTATGTATCTCACCCTCCAAATTCACAGATATTAGGTTTCATAGACCTCCCAAACTTTATTTATATAGTTATCTATGAAAAAATAAAATAATTAAAAATGAATAGTATCTATATTCATTAATATCTTCATTACTGTATTTATGCAGAAGTTCTCCCTTTGGGGTGCTGGGATCTAATATAGGGCTTCACTTGTGTTAGGCAAGTACTTTATTCCTCAAGTACACCTTCAAACTTTCACTTTTAGAAAACATTTTATTAGTTTTATTTTATGTGTATGAGTGTATAGTCTGCACGTAGGTAGGTGCACCCGTGTCATGCAATGTCCATGGAGGTCAGAAGAGGGTGTCAAATCCCCTGGAACTGGAGTTATGAACAGTTGTTAGCTGCCATGTGGGTGCTAGGAACCAAACCTGGGTCTTCAGCAAAAGCAGCCATTGCTCTTAATTGCTGAGTCATCCCTCGGCTTCCTTGTTGAAGTATATTCCCACAATCTCTGGTCCCTGCCTCCATTTTAAAGAGGCATTTTCATTCAAAGCTATCCCATAGTCAGTAGTCAATTAGAATATGGATTTTACAACAGTTCTAGGGTAGAGTAGATCAAATAAATAATGACCTTAGGACTCATGAGCACTTATGTGAATATAGGGAAGAAAATTAACCTTAAAAGAATCCTAAAGAACACAATGAACCTGCACTTTGACCTGGATTCCCCAACTGTTTTCTTTTTGTTTTGGTCATGTTCGTTTTTACTCTGGTAAAAGTGATACTCGTGAGGTTCTCATTGACTAAATTTTGTCCTCTCAGGTTTCGAATTTGGCATTTTTAATCCATCGTCTCTGATCCTTTGGACGAGGGGCTCAAGTGGAGTCTTCTTGCCCACTCTTGCCTATGTGATGCCTAAATTTAACCTTTGCTTTTTTGGCAAGAAAGAGAGTGATGCTCTCTTAAATTCTGCTGGAACAGAATGTATGTGTGTTTTTAAATACATGTATGGAAAAAGGTGCTAGAAGTTTTAAATTTTAATTAATTAACTGCTGTGCTGTGGTCAAACCTAGGGCCTTGTACACACCGCATAGGCACTCTACATGGAGGCACATCTTCAGCCCTGGAAAATACTTTTGTTCATGTTCTTTCTTGGAATGTGTCATTGAGGAGACAGATGGTTAGGAGAACTATCAAGGAACTTGTTGACAATTAAGTCTGGCACTTGGGGGTAACACTGTGTATGATTGGAGTCATTTGGGTATTCCAGAAGAGAGGGACAGGTTCCAGGAAGCACTTTGACCACTGAAACCCGTGACGATTGGGCAGCATCAGGAGTCTCAGAATTCGACTTTAAGTGCTTTTATCATTTTTTTTGGAGTCATTCCAAAGACACCAATTTCACAAAGAAAGTAATTGCTATTTCATTCACCTGCCCAACCCACTAAGACTCCCAATTCATGTTAGACACATATTAGGACTTGATGACTATGACAGAAGAAGCAACTGACTTATGCGGAGGCATTCTGTGCTGTTCCTTTAGTCAAGGCTCTACCAGGCTCAAGTGCTGTTTGCTGCTTTACTGGTGGACCTTTATGCTTCTCTCTATTGATCTCCCATCCTAGTAAAATATTGGGAAAGAGTTACACACAGAACTGAGAACAGAGCTGACTGGTGCTCAGGCCCACAATGCATGACAAGGTGAAAGCCCCGCAGAGGCCCTGCACTTTGAGAAAGTTACTGACGACCTTTGGACACAGACAGGCAGGTCAAAACAGCATCGTTACAAGATGAAATGTGGAGCACAGGCTAGTGGGAACTGGACAGAGTCCTCTGTCCATACAAGCAGTACCACTCTGCTTTGCATTAAGGAAATTTCAGAAACATGCAACCTCCTGAGGCGTTAGACCAATTTTCTGTTTATTATGAGGCTTTTGCTTCATGGTATGCTGATGTAATCTTTCACTGTACAGTTTTCTAGGACCAGAGGATGGATTTCTAATATTGGCCACCTTTTAGATCTATCCTTTTATTATAAGTAGGCTAAACCACTTCATTATAAGAAAGATCATTGTCAAAGTAAAAGCATCAGGATGTGTGACCCTTTTCATTTAACTCTCTACACAGTCCCCAATGTGCTCTGAAGGTTTGCTTATGAATACAATGTTTCAAGCTCACAACATATTCTATTAAAGAAATTGTTATAAATAGAATAAGCAAAAGTCAGTTTAATCTATAACACTGAGAGAGACTCATGTGGCAACATGGCAGGAGAACATATGAAGGAAGCCATCACAAAGTCAGACAGTAAGGCAGAGAGTTTCAGGAGTCCAGCTAGTTCCTTTAGAACAAGCCATTCCCACAAGAACTAACTCCAGAAGACCAGCCATGAAAGTCACTTTTCCCATCACTGAGAGAGAGTATCTGAGAGATAGAACTCAAGGGAAGGACTCATTTTGGCTCAGGGTTCGGAGAGATACAATCCTTGTAGAGGGTAAAGCAAAGCATCTGTGGCAGCTACAGTGGCCTAGGTCTACAGGACTGGGAGCTTTCAGCAGCTGCTTGTCAGAAAAAGGGGCACATTACAACCCTCAAAGCCTGCTTGTCAGTGACTTGCTTCTTCCATTTAGGTCTGGCCTCCCAAATATTCCACAATCTCTCAAAATGCCACCTTCATCTGGGGGCCTAGTATTCAAACACACAAGCATTAACAGTAGCAGTAATCCCTTCCAGCATGTCCGAATCCAAGTCAAACTAAAAGGTGGACCAGTTGAAGGAGGAGGGTATCTTGGTTTCTAATCTGTGAGTGGCCACAGGAAACACTGAAATGCAATAAAGGGCTAGTAAGAGCTGAGGTCTATTCTGTTGCTTTCTAAAGTATGCCATCATGAGACCCAAGCAGATGTGCTCAGGTCTAGACAAGGCAACAGCATTTTCCTATCTCAACCAGCCAGGGATTAGCCCTCCTTTAGGAATGAATGAAACAGCTTGACTTAGCCTGACTACTATCATTCTTGCCCTCAAAATGAAGTGGCTATACTAACAGAAGCTAGAAAAAAAGTTATCTGTTGGAACTGAGATTAAGTTAGGGACATACTTTAAAGATGATGCTTCTGGTGTGTTGCATGAATTTTCTCATGGTAGGACGCGGCATTCAGCCTCACCCCACCCTCCAGGTCTGTACCAACTGAAAGAACACAGAATGTACTTTAGATGGATTGATTTATTTCATAAAGTCATTTTTACCAGCTATCCACCAGCCTAAAGCCACCATAGAGGTGGCCCGCAGGTCTCTGCCCCAGCTGCAAAGCCCTTTGTCAGTGGCACGGGGCTCTGTGTCTGTTCCCAGCCAGCATCTCGCTTCCACTCACATGATCCTTAGGACTGCAGGGACTTGGAACTCAGCCTCCTGGGTTTTGGCCTTCTGCGTGGGCCCTGAGCTGGGCACTTCTCCTGAGAGGCTTTGAGCAATCCCTGCGCCCCGGATCTGGCTCGCTGCCATGTTGTCCTTCCTTCTCCCCGCCTCCAGCCTCCCTTATTGGTCAGATGGCGGGACTTGAAAAAAAACTTCAGAGAGAACTCCGTATTTACCATACATGGTGATATTCAAAGTGGACAGAAAACCCCCTCTTTTGGAGATCCACACTTGAATTATTAAATTCTAAGTATGAATTTGATGGGGCTTTATCATCTTAAATTCATTCAGTCTATTTTCTCTTAAAATCTTTTCTCTAAATACCATGAGATCCTGCATATCCAAGATAACATTGATGCAAAGAGTTCCCAAATTACCAAGAAGACAACCAAGGACCAAGGTTGGACTTTTTGTTATGGGGACAAAATGTCTGACATAAACAAAGGAGGAGTTATTTTATTTCATGGTTTCAGAGATTTCTATTTCAAAGTCCTTGGCTTCCTTGACTCTGGGTCAGCATAGAGGCAGAATATTAGAGGCAATAGGGATATGTGGTGGATGTTGCTAACTGCATGGTGACTGGGAAGAGGGGAAGGGATAGGGGACCATATTAACCTCAAAGACACACATTAGTGACTTACATACTCCAACTGGTCCCAAGGGCCTAAAGTTTCCATTACCTTCCAAAAAAGTTCTACCAGCTGGAGGACAAGCATTTAATACAGGAGCTTATGGAAATATTTTATATTCAAACCTAACATCAAAATAATTTATCTCTCTCCAAAGGAGTCCCCTATTGGTAAGTACAGTGCCCAGTAGCTGCTATGGTCAACACTGGTAAGGATACTTCTGGTATAGTCCATAAACTGACTTTGATATTTAGTCACACCTGTTAAGCTATCACCACAAAATAATTGACTGAAATGATTTGTGGTGCTGCACTTCTGAATGAATAAAAATTTAAGTTCCTTCTTGATAAGAAGTAAAGAAGGAAAAATCAGCAGGGTCATTTCTTCAGCTTATTGTCAAAAAACATTTGTCAAAGAAAGTTGGTCTATTGATGGAATTACTAAACTCAGCAAGATGTTTGTAATTTATATCACAATGAAGGAAAAATCAGTTGGGTGTCCATCTGATCATATCAACGAACTCTCTGAAAGAAATGATAAAATTATCCAATTTACAATAACAACAGAAAGGATAAAATAGGAATATATTTATGGGTAAAAAATTCAACTGTCATACCATAAGACATTGATGAAAGAAATTTAAATAGACACAAGTAATCCAGGTATGTAGATTAGAAGAGTTAATATTGTCAAAATGATCACATTACCCAACATAATTCAGTACAGTTCTTTTCAAAATCCCAAAAAGCTTTAAAAAATATTTACTAAATTCACTCAAAGTTTAAATGTTACAGAAATAAAAAACACTAGAAATCTATATACCAAAAAAAGTAAATATAAATTAACCCACTCCATGGACATTTCCAGTTAAACATTCACACAATGAATATTCATTCACCTTTATTCTTTTTTTAAAAGAAACTTATTTTTTTTACTTTATGTAAATGAGTCCATTTACTACATGTAGTAGGTGCAGCCATGCCACACAATGCCCATGGAGGTCAGAAGTAGGCATCAGATGCCCAGGCACTGGAGTTATGGACAGTTATTAGATGCCACGTGGGTGCTGGGAATTGAGCCCAGGTCCTTTGCAAGAGCAACCAGTGTTCTTAACTGCTGAGTCATTTCTCCAGCCCCACCTTTTTTTCTTCTTATAAGGAGAACACATACATACAAACATAATAAGATTCTGGCCAAAAAGCCCACAAACAAATCAGAGATACTAAAAACATTCTAAAGTTTAAAAAATGGTGTGGAATATATTTCAACAATAAAATTCTACATGAATATAAACCCCTGATTAAATTATATGATCTCATCATGCCCGAAGCATGGTTGTTTTAAATAAAAAAAGAGATATTGTATTACAATACAATATAGTTTATTGGTTTATGATTAAGGCATTTTGAACACACAGTACCAGTGTGAAACAAAAAAATTTAATAGTGATTATTTACTATGATGTTTTAAATTCTGGAAGTATTTTCAACAGAAGAAAATAGCTGGACACATTTAACGGTTTCATTATAAAGCATCATAAGCATTAATGATGACTGGTCTTTGTATTTCCTAGTAACAAGTCCTATCTTCTTTTTTCACACACTATACAGTGTGCAGTGTATTCTTGTGCAGGATTGCATTAAGACCTAGTACTTCTTAATCAATACTACCCAATAGTCAGTTAAATTCTGCATGCATCCAAGGCAAATCATCTCTATAGTGCTTTTTCATCTTACTGAACTTGATTAGGATTTCATTAGTGGTTTTAAAATGTGGCTTTTTAAAAGAAAAAAAGTGATTTGATTTCATCCAGGATTCACACTTTTCAGAAGAAACCTCCTTTTGGAAATCATAGAATCCAGAAATGTTTTGAATAACCAATTCTCTTTAGAAGATGGAATCTATCAAAGCAACTATAATAAATAAGCATCTACATCCTTAGCTATATTACCACTATATCCTGGAACCAAATTCGGATAGTTTTCCTGTTTCCATAATCCACTTAACTGTTGTTTTAAAACTTTAATATCTCCATCAATTATAATGTTTGATTTAGATGAATTCTGACCACCATCTTTTTATTACTGCTTGAAATCAGTTTAAGCTGACTATTACATATTCTTCAAATTTGCTTTTAAGTAAGTAAGTCTATACAGCAGCCAGGTGAGATATACTGCTTCTCCTCTTGTAAACTATTGGTTAGAATGGGAAGGCAATCTATAACTCTAAGATCCTCGGGCCCCACCAAATAAACTACAAGCTCATGTATATTTCTCTTTCTCCAGAAAGTCAAAGCTACATCCAATCTCAAATTCCTGCTGAACAAAATTTGGGCCACTGTTTCATGGTCCAGAGAAACAAAACAAACAAAAAAAATCCACTGTATTTTTGATGGTGGACTTCCGTCTCTGAAGAACCAGCCTCACTGGAATTAACCAATAATGTTTGACTATCATGGGGTAATTTTTCAGGGGGCCTGTAATTGTGCAGGGGGCCTGTACCAACCAGTTCATTCTCTTTATTTGTCATGTCACAGCCCCCATCTTTAGGGGACAATGTGTATATGTAATAAGGATTTAGAAAGGGATGATGAATTTTCTGTGGTAGAGATCCTTATGCAGTTACTTTGGGTTTTTCACAGCTTGTCTGACTGTTCTACTTGAGTAAACAGCCAACTGTTTTGGAGATTTCTTGGTCTCCTTCATGCTCTTATTAATGAAATTAGAGATCCTCTAATTTAGAGTAAGATTTGTGTCCCCCAGTGTCCTTCAGTGTGGGTCCACCACTGGGCCCACCAAGAGTCTCATTACTATAAGACACTGCCTCTCCTCTTCCCAGAAGCCATCAATGGCCAGAGGTTCTTTAGGTTGCGTTGGGATTTCTTACCCACTTCCCCATGTCTATGGTATGATTTTGTCAGGTTGGAGCTTGCACAGGACTTGTACATGCTGCCACCATTGCTATGAGTTCATACGAGTAACTGATCAGCTGGAAGACTGTTTCCTTGTGGTCATTCACCCCCTCTGGCTCTTACAATTGTACTGCCTCCTCTTCTGTTATGATTCCTGGGCCTTGGGAGGCAGAGGTTTGAAATAGCTGTCCTATTTAGGGATAAGTACTCTGCAGTCTCCTGTTCTCTGCACTTTGGCTATATATTGTGGGTATACTGGTTAGTTTTAACTGTGAACCTGACACAAAGTAGAATCCTTCAGGAAAAGAGTCTTAGATCAGGTTGGCCTGAGGGCATATCTATGGGGGATTTATTTGAATTGATGTAGGAGGACCCAGCCCACTGTGGGCAGCATCATTCCATAGGCAGGGCCCTGAATTATACAATAGGAGGGAAAGTTAGCTGAGCTCTCAGCTGGTGAGCATGCTTATGTTTTCTCAGTGCTTTTGATTGTGGATATGATGTAACTAATTGCTTTAACCTTCTGCCACTTTGACTTCTCCACATGATGGACTATAATCTGTCATTATGTACTAAAATAAACCCTTTCTCTCCTAAGTTGCTTTTTAAGTTTTTAAAAAGGATTTAAAACATTCTTTTTATTTATGTGTATGGGTGTGTGTTTGAATGTGAATATGCTAATGTGTGTCTGGGTGTCTGTAGGGGACAGAAGAAGGTGTGGGATCCCTGGAGGTGGAGTTATAGGTGGTTATGAGCCACCCAGCATGGGTGCTGGGAATCGAACTTGGGTCCTCTTATAAGAGTACTAAGTGGTGTGTCCTGTACCACATTTCCTTGTGCTGGCCATCTTGGCTTTGTTAGGACTCTTGTGGACCCCCATATCTGGGAACTTTCCCAGGCCTGTCTTGATTGATGAGTCAACTCTCAGCAGAGAAGCACCCTTATACAGCAGATAGTGATTAACAAAGAAAACCAACCAATTGACCAATGTGCAAAGAATGAGAATCTACAGCCTGAATAGGACACAGACACCTATATCAAACTTCTGTCCACCAAGTCTCAGGGATTATTGTGGAAGAGGTGGTGGAAAGACTGAAAGAGCCAGAGGAGATAGATGACCTCAAGGAAACAATTTTCCAGACAGCTGGTCAGTTAGTCATATGAACTCTATGGTGATAGCATGGACAAGTCCCATGCAAGCTCAAACCAGACAAAATCCTGGTATAGACATGGCTAAGTGGGTAAGAAACCCCAGTTCTACTGGTTAAACAATTAGCAACTGATAACTACTGGGAAGAGAAGATTCAGTTACTTTTAGGGGTGAGATGCTTAGTAGGTTGACCAAGGTCCAGTGGATGAGCAAACACCAAACGGCTTCTGGGGCCATAAACCTGACTCTATAGGCCTATATATATATATAATATACTCAAACACTCTAATACTATATATGTATGTTAATACTATCTATACTACATATATTAATATTATATATATTAGAGAGTATAAATTTGGTGGGGCACTAGAAAAGAAGGTGCAGATACAGGAAGCTATCTAAATATGATCAAAATATATTATATTAAATTTTCAAAAATTCAATGAAAAATTAAAAAATATGAAGCAAAAACTAATAGAAGTGTAAGGGAAGATAGATCCATAATTATAGGAGGAGAGACAGGAGCCAGAGAGAGAGACTATGCAGGTACCTGAGGAAACTGTTTTTTGTTCATTATCATACTTATGTTGATTTTTTATGTTGATTTACTTATATCAAAACTTACTAAATTCTACATCATTTATAGCTTATCACATATCTATCATACTTCAATAAAGTTATTAAAAACTAAAAACTATAAAATGAAACAAAACAAAAAACAAAAAAAGAAACAAGGACTCATAGGTGCTAAGCCATCTCTACAGATCCCTAAGTTGTTTTGTTCCAGTATTGTTGTCATAGCAATAGAATGAAACTAGAACAGTGGCCTAAAGAGTGGCAGAAATTTCTACAAAACATAAATTTGACAAGGGGTAGAAAACAAACAGATATAATGACTGGCATTACTCAGCATCATAAAACAAAGAAATAAGGGCTGGAGAGAGGACTCAGTGGCTAAGAAATTTACTGATTTTCCAGAGGACCTGGGTTTAATTCCCAGCACCCAAATGGCAGCTAACAACTGTCTGTAACTCCAGTTCCAGGAGAATTTGACACCTTCTGGCCTCTATGGGTATTGCATGCATATGGTGCACTTACATACATGTGGGCAAAACACTCATACACATAAAGTAAAAATAATAAGGTATTTTTTAAAAAACAAAGAAACAAAAAACCCTTAAACTGAGCAAAGAATCTGAATAGACATTGCTCCAAAGATCTACAAATTATCAATAGATACCTGAAATACTGCCCAACATGACAAATTATCAGAGAAATGCATCTCAAACTGCAATGCAATATTACCTCACACATGTAAGGCTCATTTTTAGCAAAAAGATAAGAAATCATAAACACTGGCAGACACATGGAGTAAGGACCTCTTGTACATCATTGGTGTGAACAGACGTGAGCATAGCCATGATGGATAACAGCACAGGAGGTTTTCATATAAATTAAAATTGTTTTGATTGATTTTATGTGTATGAGTGTCTTGCCTGCATGTATGTAAATGCATTCACGTGTGCAAAGCCTGTGGAGGTCAGAAGAGGCCACTGGATCCCCTGGAAATGGAGTTATGAACGTGCTGGGAAATGAATCTGGGTACTCTGCAAAAGCAGCCAGTGCTCCTAACTGCATATCTCTCCATCCCCGTGGGAGTTATTCAAAACCTAAAAATATGAGTATTATATGATTCAGCAATGCTAATTCTGGGCATAGATCCGAAGGGAATGAGAACTAACATCCAAAGACATCTGCACTCCCCCATTCTCTGCTGCATTATTCTTCATTGCCAAGGTATGAGGACACCCTGAGTGACCACTGCTGGCCAATTAAGGAAATGTGGTACATACATGCAATGGACTATTGTCCACTCACTAAAAGAAGGAAATTCTGCTATGTGTGAGACGTGAATGAACTGAAGGATGTTATGCTTTGTGAAGTCAGGAAAACAAGATCTGCATGAGTTGTAGTAAAATCTAAAATCCAGAAGCAAAGAGCAGAAAAGTGAGAATCAGAGGCCAAGCATGGGGCAATGGAGAGATATGGACCAGAAGTACAAAGTAAGATAAGTTGTGGGAAGATAACATGCAGCATGCATGGGTAGTTTCAATTTTTAAAAAAGAAAGCATATCTATCTATCTATCTATCTATCTATCTATCTATCTATCTATCTATCTATGTAACTATATCTTCAGGGTCTTTCTGAGTAAGCAGGGGTGTCAGGAAAAAAAAATTCAGCTTCTCCTGGGACTTTGGTCCTCAGTAGGAGGACCTTTAGAAGTTATCTGACAACAGCACAGCAGTCTAACATCCAGCTAGCATTCATGAAACTTCAACAACCCGCACTGGACAGCTCAACTAATCCCATCTCATTTTAACCTGACTTTTGGAAATACAGCAACAGATGAAACAGGTTTCCTCTGATATCGGATCCTGATTTCATGGTGCTCACCTTTCCTTCAGCAAGGAGCTGATGGCTGTGAGAGTTCAGGACACAGGAGCCTCAGTACTGGCATCAGTGATTCAGTCTAGTCTAATCTAAATGATTAAAAACCCAGAAGGATTTAATTTAACTCCATATTTAACTGAAGGCAGATTTAAATTACTATGATATTCTTTCAGGGTGAACTGGGTATTTAAACATTTCTATAGCAAAATAAAAAGACTGTATCCTGTGCTAGGCATTTCAAAGGGCAGACAGCTGATATTTTTGGAAGGGTGAATGAACAGGGCACCCTCCAATAGCAGCAAGACCTACATCTGCTCTTCGGAGGCCAGCCTCTTTCGGGAGGGGATGGTAATTGTCTTTTCTCTGACTACCTACTTTAAAAATAACAAGAGTTGTTTTGTTTTGAATCTGTTTGCTTTATTCATCCACAGTCTTTAGCCCTTATCAATCTTTGCTTAGCATAGGAACCCTGAAAAACAACCCTGGGGCCCCAGTGCTCCAAACTAAAAACTCTCCCTGGATGTCTTCCAATGCTGTCTCATGGTGTTTGAAATTTTGGCAGCAGATCTAGAGAACCCATAGTAGCTTACAAAGTGTTCAACTTTTTTATCTCTGGTGAAATGGTGTAATCATTGCTGTATTTTTGGTAAATCAGAAGCCTTTGAATTCAAATGTCACTTAAGGACATTGTGAAAGGTGAGTGGTTAAAAAGGTGGGGGATGGAAGCACAGGGTAGGCTAGGAGGGGGTGTGGGACAGCTAGCACTAAGAGCCTTGTGAAAGAGTCACATGGAAACCTGTTGCTGTAGAAGCTTTATATATATATAAAGTTTAAATTGAATTACCCTATAGCAGGGGAGATCGGGTGGGTGTGGTGGGGCAAGAGGAGAGGGGTAGCACATAATGGCCCTATCAGACACAACAGGCTAGCAAATAGCAAGCATACTGCAAGGAGTTATTGGCATGGGAGATATTCTACAGATCCCCAAATTAGTGGCCATTGTCACTGCTCTTGGTTACTCTCTGGAAGTTGACAGTAAGATCTGTTACTGAAGATACTACATACTTTAGTTGTAAAATATGGAGAAATCAAGCTGATGCTGACTGGAAGCTTCATCTCTACTGGCTAGCGTTCATGGTACTTGAAGGTGCTATGCATGCTCCTGGAGGAAAAAAGTAATCATCAACCTTACCCAGCTGTGAACCTTGTGAGCTATAACTACTGGCCAGGTGGGATATGTCCATGTTAGCAGCATGAGTGGAAGTATCCAAAGACTTTATGCTTGCACTTAGGTCCACTTCACAAGATGGAGCCCATAACTGGTAGCACTTTCATGGTCAATAACCTGAGGTTAGACTGGCTCACAGGCCATAGTGGAGGGCCTACTACTATTATTCTGCTAAATGGATATAATATTAGAACCAGCTCTTAATAACTTATTGTACCCATAGATCAGTGCATCTCTCAGCTCTCACTAGAGAAGCTTTTTATTTTTTATTTTTTAGTAGATGACAATTAACACAGAAATCCACAAATGTCAATGTGCAGAGAGAGAAGAGACCGTGGAGTGCTCAACTCTAAATGGGACATCTATATCATACTTGCCCAAGGCTTAGGGACTGTTTCCAAAGAGGGAGCAGAAAGACTGCAAGAGCCAGGGGTGGTGGATGACTACAACAAAATAATGTTTTCTGGACATAAGAGAGCAGGTGCACATATGAACTTATAGTGGTTCCACACGCAAGCTCAAGCCAGACAAAAACTCCAGCATGGAGCAGAGAGGTAGGCATAAAGCCTTACCCCTAGATGAGCACCTATTGGCAAATAATATTTGCGGGGAGAGGGAGAGTCTGGTTTTTTAAGGGTACTACCCTTGGTAGGTTGGCCACACTTCACAGGAGTGACCCACACCCAAGAGTATTGGGGAGCACAAACTGGATTCAGTGGGCTTTATGAAAAGAGGAAAAAGTTGGGGGGAGGGAATAGATAGGTGGTGTGGATCTGAGAGGAGGCGGGGAGGGGAGCTGAATATGGTCAAAATGCACCGTATAAAGTTCTGAAAGAGTTAATATTATTGAAAAAATAATGCAGAAAACTGAAGTGTTGTCCAAATATGGCATGATTGACACATACACATATGCACACACATACAATCATATGTGCACACACTATCTAATAATCCTTGGCATTCACAGAAAATAGTAAACACATTCTCAAATAAAACATATCCACTCTATGTGGCAAATTAAAAGTCAATCAGGCCAAAGGAATTTCAGAAGAAATGAGAGCTCAACAACAAAAAGATTAAGTAGTCTCTTCTTATTCAGATATCTTTCTAAGGCCACCTAAATTTATAAATACTTCTTAAATATGAATTCCCCTCTAAAACATACCTGCTACAAAGAACTAGGTTAGGATGCTAATGCTGGGCTGGGGCCAGGTGCCCATTTGCAAGGTCTGTGCCCACTCAAGTACATAAACATGAACTGAAAAAAAAACAGATAAGTACTGTGCTAAGTATAGGTGCTGGGAACCCTCCTAAGCAGATAATACTGGAGGAAGGTTCTGTGGGACTGTCCCGTGGCTGTGGGGAAGACTTAAAGCAAAAAGCAGGGCAATGATTTAGGAGTTTTCAAATGTCTACTTATGAATATTTCAGCATTCGTATGTTGAAATTTATAAAGAAATGTACAAGGTAGGAGACAAGGTCCTGTCATAGCTGCTTAGTGTTTTGAGTTACACTGATAGATATGAAAAATGAACTCACTTGAAAACAGTCTAATAATTTTGTATAAATCTCAGAAAAAAATTATTGATCAGAATACGTTAACTTGAGTCAAAGACAGGAAGATTGCAAGTGGATTTTCTTCTCTTCCCATCCCCACCCTCAGTGAAGAGAAAGACAACAGTGGAAGAGGAGACAGGGAAGGGCCCAGCAGAGGACGGGAGGTAGAAGTGATTGCCCTCAGGTGACATCTGCACACCACCCAACCTCACAGAGCCTGGACTGTAAGGACACAGCCACCCTTCAGCAACAAACCCAGTCCACAGAATTCCAGTAAGGGATCTGTGGCAGATGACTTTCTCCTAGAGAGAAACATAATGAGAAGCAGTAAATAAACTGAGACTTTGAAAAAGTCCTTGATATGTTTAAAAAATCAATACTAAGAAATTGACAGAAGTAATCCTGCTTGAACATGAAAAATGTACTTGCTTAAAATAAAGTCAATATGGACAATGCAAAGAGCCAGGTACCCTCACCAACTACAGTCCTCATTAAGAAAGGCAATTGTGATATCTTATGTTGTTTTAAAACTAATGAAAATCTAGTGCATGTCCTAATGGCTATATTACTGGTACATAGCAAGTTACTCTAAAACACACAGTAACTCATGGTTTCTGGGGTCCAGGGTAAAGACTTGCTTAGCCAAGTGTCTGAACTTGGGGTCTCTCCTGAGGCTGCAGTCATCTCAAGGCCATACTGAGGCTAAGGATTCTGTTTTCGACTCACTTGAGAGTCTTGGCCAGCCTTAGAAATATGTGCCCTGGTTCACTCAGATGTTCTTCAGGGTCTTGGTAGCACCTAGTTTTCTCTGTGGTGAGCCACCAGAGTACAGGAGAGAGTGCCACAAATACCCTGTACCCTATAGGAACTTAACCTTAGAGGAACATCCATCACTTCTGTTATATTCTGTTCTTTAGAAATTGGGCATGGTGGCTCATGCCTATACTCCCAAAACTCAGGAAGGTTATTTTAAATATTCGGGTAGCTTGGGTTACACAGTATTCTACACCAGGCTGGGCTACACCAGACTCACAATGTGAGTCCCTGTCTTAAAATAAAAAAATAAGAACTGGAAGAAGTTTCAACTGTACTCTAGGGCATAATTCCCAGAAGGCCGTGCTGGGGGACACAGGACCTGCAGGTTGGGTTCTAGAATGGGAAGCCTACATCCTTACATTCACTTTTCTGTCCTCCCTTTATTAGCTTTATGGTTCCCATTTCTCCGTGCCTCAGTTTCCTCATCTTCAGAATGCCATAAAATCAGTGAGCACAGCGTTGGTAAGAGAAAGAAGTGCTTGAAGCACTGAACTCACTAAGCTTTCCCGAAGTTACAGTTGTTATTAAAGGGTTTGTCTAATGCTTTAGATTTCTGAGTGTTGTGGAAATAAAAATGAGAGCTTCCGGTGTGAGTTTACACAGTGGGCAATGCATTTGTAAAAATGCATCATCCATGTGAAGCATGAAGGAGGAATGGCACAACTATAAATGAATATTCAGGGTGGCACAAGCTTCTTTCTCCCTCAGAGGAAGGAGGGATGCAGGATCAGATGTACCATCATCACTCCATGAAGAAGACTTACAAGTTGGAATCCTCAAACGCTAGGGCAGCAGCTTTCCTCTACTTTTGAGGTTCTCACGCCATTCCTGAGGTCAAAATAAGGTATGGAGAACCCAACCCTGCCCTTCAGAAAGGCTCTATTTGAGAACCATTTTAGTCCAAGGTTACAGAATTCCAACAGGACTAAAGTCAAAGTAAACATGCCACCTCAAGTCATTATTGATTTTAGGGGACAGCTCTGCCTCCTCACTGCAGCCAAATCCACTCTACTGCCAGGCAAGAAGGAAAAATCATGATTCAAGAAAGAGCACTCTCTTGATGACTGTATGTTAGTCACTGAACCCAGGGCTCATGGATTGCCACTGTCTTCCCCACCCTACCGAGTATGTAATGTTATAGATGTGCAAACTGAGGTTTATACATATTTAATGAAGGGATGATTTGAACCCTGGAAACCTGACTTCAAATCTCAAGTTCTTTACAATAATGCTAATGGTTAAGGATGAAAACAGAGTTCTCAGTCTGTCAGACTCTGTGTACATGCGTATGTATATGATGTTTCTTTTCTGCTTGTAGGCTGCACTCTTTAAAACAATAGGACGAGGAGAGACTATTCCATGATCAGAATACCACTGCCTCATGTCTTCTCCTTCATCGGTAAGTCCCGCGTTAGAGCGTCAAAGACCTTCTTGCTGTTGGCATGATTGGAAAGGCAGAAAATAATAGCAACTGGATTTGGCTGGAGGAATTTTCTCAGGACCAGGCCCCTCTTGGCAATATTGTACCTTTTTGAGGATGTGATATTAATTTTTGAGTGTCTAGACTCTCTGCAGGATCAGATTATCAAAGATCAGTATTAACATGCTAAAGTTGTTCAGAAACCAAAGCTACACCTAATTTATCAGCTAACAATCATGCTGAATATGATGTAGATAATCTCTCTGAAGAAAGAGGGGTTCGTGGTATACCAGCTGTACTGGACAAAGAGAGGTCAAGGGAAGAGAGAGAACGCTGCTTTCTTCTTATGCCAAGCCTTCCTTGAGCAAAGATGGGATGGAGGAGTCAGTCCAAAGAGCTGTAGCATTGGGAACTGGACTATGATGATGCCACATGGTGGTTCTGCCTGCCAAGTTCCAGCTGAGGACATGGTGCAGTATACAGGAAACAATGCATCAAAAACTTCTATACAACAAGCAGAAAAAGAAGAAAACAGCTTCACTTAGAACCACATGCAACATACTTCACATGCTGGTCTAGGTTGTTTAAACCTGTCAAAGCCTCTCCAGCCTTGTAAAGCTCCTGTCTTACTAGAGAATCTAGTAGGGACACTAAACCTCCATACCAATGTTGAGGTCCTTGTTCAATGAAATCCCTCATTAAATCGCTAGTGAACACAGTCCTATCTGGGCCAGTGAACGGGCTACTGTATATTGCTTTCCTCATGCCCATTTCTCTTCACAGCACCTGTCCTTCTTGTGTGGTACTCCAGCTCCTGGAATTCATGGGGGTCTCCGCTGGTGATGACCAAGTGTCTCCTGTGGCATGCACAAGCCAGTTCATCAGAGACTCTTTCCCTTGTATTGTACCAGGTTATGCAGCTTAAATCTCATGTGGTTATGTTTCTCAGCTGTCTTGCTTCTGCAGCATTGAAAATAATTTCATCTGCTCCCACGTCTCATAGTCTTAAAAGCCAGGTAGTTAAATGTTCCCTTCTGGTTTGTTTGAATGACTTTCCCAGCTCCAGCAGTTCTAAGACTGCAAATCCTTTCAGGGCACTTTCAGCTCCTTCTGGGATGCTTGCCTCTTCTCAGGGGTTCCAGGTTTTAGGGTCCCAAGGTAGGTCCTGCATTATCAACCTGACCTGGGTTTTCATTCCTTTTTGACTTCCTAGCTGTAAAAAGCAGCAGGCTAAAAGCTCCATCTCCTTTTCTCTTTTATTCAATTTGCTAGCAAGCTCAGCAGCTAGTAACGAAGAAGCACGGCTCATATCTTTCTCTCAATTTAATTTGTCTTTCACACTTTGAATTTTCTTTCATGCTAAGACCTCAGCCTGAGACTACCATCTTGAACCAGACCCACGTGCCATGGCCTCCTCCATGGAGTCTCTGGCGTGTGCCATCACCACCGGTATTTGTTCCACCGATCTCATCTTCTTAGGCAAGTTCACCTTAATTACATATTTCACTATAAACTGGCCCAATCTTGCAACAGCCGCCATACACACTAGTCCTATGGGGATAATCCACCATATCAAAATTTCTTCTTCCCATACTATTTCTTTGGCTGATTCCCATGTTAACTGAGGCTCTATAACTTCTTTTTACAGGAGCATTCTCTTTCTGTCAGTTGATCCTGCCGACTAAACCATCTGTTGCATGAATTCTCTCATGGTGAGGCCTGGCATTCAGCCTCATCCCATCCCCAGGTTTGAACCGACTGAATGGATAGAGAATGTTCTTTAGAGAGATTAGTTTATTCCATGTTACTTACAAGGAATTCATCCTGAGATAGAAATTTCCTATGGCGGAGCCTGCATTTTGATCACGGGTCCCTCCTGGAACTCTGGAGTTTGCCCAAGATGGAGCCCTGGCACTGCGCCTGCCTCTCCCCTTCCCATCCTTCCCTGCATTTCTGTTAAACATCCCCCCCTTAAGTTATTGATTTACTTGGTTGTCAGTCACACTTGAAGTCCATCTCTCATAGCAGAAAGAGAGAAAACTGCTTCCTATGCAACAACCATACTTCCCAAAATGATCTGGAAGTTAACAGAAAGCCTATCAAAAATTTAATAATGCTTTTCACATAAATAGAAAAATAGTCTTTAAATTTATATGGAAATCACCAAATATCCTGTATAGCTAAAGCAATATTAAATAAAAGGAAGAAATTTGGAGATATTACACTACTTACTTCAAAGTCTATTAAAATGCTCCACAAACAAACACCTACATAGAAAAGTGGAACAGAATACAGAGTCCAGGAAATGAACTGACACACTATAGTCACCTGACCTTCAGCAAATGTGCCCCAAATATGCAACAAAGAGATAGTCTCTTCAATAAACAGTGTTTAAAAAGGCTGGAGAGCCACAATCAAGAATAAAATTGGATCTTGACCTCACTCATGCACAAAAATAAACTTAAAATGGATTAAAGATTTAACATAAGACTATAAACTGAAAACTATTAGAAGAACAGGGAAGAAGCTTGTTGACATTAGCTTTGGTATGAACTTTTTGGATACATCCTCAGAAACAGAGAAAACAAAATAGAAACAAATGGGATTATGCCAAATTAAGAAGTTCTGTACAGCAAAAGACTCAACTAACAGAGTGAAGAGACAACCTAAATAATAATATAAAGTACTTGGAAACCATACTTCTGATAAAGTGATAATACCCCAAATATATCAGGAACTCAAACAACTCAGTAGCAAGAAAATAAGGAATTCTGCTGGGCATGGTCCTACATGCCTACAATCCTAGTGCTCAGGAAGCACAAGAGTGGCTAATTTGAGACTACCCTGGGCTATATGGTTCCCGGTTAGCAAGAGCTTCATTAAGAGATTCTCAAAAAACCAAAAATATGTAAATGAAGTTGACAACAAGGAATCCAACTAGAAAATGGATAAAGTTCCTGAAATACACATTTCTCAAAGGAAGATCTACAAAAGGTCAAGAACATGGAAAAGTGCTAAGCATCATCAGTCATCAAGAAAATGCACTGAAATCATGGTGAGATATCCTCTTATACATGTAAGGAAGGCTATGCCAAAACCAGAAACAGTCATCAAGAAAATGCAATGAAACCATGGTGAGATATCCTCTCATACATGTAAGAAAGGCGATGCCACAAACAGAAAAGGTAAAATTTGGCATGTTGAGAAGGGAATATTGTGTACTGTCAGTGGGAAGGCGGCTAATGGAGAGCTATTACAGAACACAGCATGGAGGCTGCTGAAGAAATGTAAAAGAGAACTATTCTGTGATCCAGCCATCTCGCTTCTGGGTATATATAAAAAAGAAATGAAATCAGTATGTCAAGGAGATAGCTGCACTCCCATATTCATTTCACCATTGCTCACACTAGCAAAGGTATGCAGTTAACCTAAATGCCTACCAATAGACGAATGGGTAAAGACAATGTGGCATACATATACACAATGGGAGCCTTAAAAAAGGACATTACACTCAATGAAAGAAGCCAGGCATAGACTAATCTCACTTACAAGCAGAATCCTAAAGTAACACGGATAGAACCACAAGGGCAGACACCAGCTTCCTGAGGATGGAGGCAAAGATGGAGAATGGGATGTTGGTAAAAGATCTAAAGTGTTTCAGTTAGACAGGAGGAGTAAATTCTACATCTTTATTATACAGGAAGGTGACTATAGTTAATAACACATATTTGGAAATGGCCAAGAGGGTAGATTCTAAATGTGTTTGTTACAAAAACATGAATGGTATAAAGTGATAGATATGCTAACTGCCTTGGTGTAATAATTCTACAATGCATATATATCAAGATGTACAACTGCACATCATAAATATGTGTGCATTTTTGTCAGTTAAAAAATAAATACAAGACAAAACTCAAAACAAAACAAAAAACAAACCCCTAACCCCCAAAGCTCTCATTCAGAAATGTAGAAATGGAGCAGCTGTGGCTCCAGCTCACAGGTGGAGTCTCACAGGGCACACACTGCAGGCTTCAGTGTTCTGGCAGTGTATGGTATGTGTTTCTGAATACTCCCTGACGATGCGCCCTGTGAAAAAGACAAATGTTTTGTCTTTTTGAAATAGTTTTTGGACCCTTAGACAGGGTGGGTATTCATGATCTCTACTGTCACATCAGGCTTTGAATGATAAATCCTCCTTGAAGGTGAAGGTGGTTAAGGCTTTGTCAGGTCCTGAGGCTCTTGCACTTTGGGCTATGTAGAAAAGGCTAGTGGGGAATTATTTAATATAAAAAGCTTCAGCTTTACCAAATGAAAAAGCTTTGGAGATGATGATGATGACTGTACAACCATGTAACTATGAAACACTACTGAACTGTAAATTTATAAAAGGTTAATGTAGTAAATTTTATGTTATGCATATTTTATCACAATTAATGTTCTGGAAGCATGTTGTAAGAAAACAATTTGTTGCTAGTAGATATTAGACTGGTGTAGAGCAATAGAAACTGTCTCTCTGCGGTTTTTGTTTCTTATTGGTTCATTCTATGGCAAGTCCCGCCCTTTGACCAATAAGGGAGGAGGGAGGGGGGAGAGGACAGGAGTCATCATGGCCGGGAGCTGGGGAGAGAGGTGGAGGTTGCTAAGATCCACGTGGCCCCGGCCCACTAACCCAAGAGGCAGCACGCCAGGCCCCCGCCCACCAAAGAATCCCGTGGGTGAAATGAACTGAGAGACCTGCGCCCAGCGTGCAGCAGTTGCAAACCTTATTGGGCCACCCCGCAGCAGCAAACTTTCACGGGCAAGCGGGGTGCGCGCGTCCCCAGAGACTTTATAACTTTGTAAATAAATAAATCATTCTAAATGGAAGATCACTTTTCCATTTATCCAGCTGGATTTACCAGATCCCACCCGCTAAGGCGTGGAGAGTGGATTTATGCAACAACTGGATAACTTCAATGTTCTTATTAGAAATCTGACAATTTTGACAGTACCTGTTATCTTTCTGAACCCTTGCAGGGTCCCTCCTCCACCCCCACGGTATAACTAGATTATACTTCTATATGCACATGGGTAACCGAAGGGCAGTCTGCTTGAGGCTAATCCTTGACTGGGACCACAGCTCCTTCAGCACCTGCCCTGCTCCCTAGCTGCTGTCTCTGCCCTGTAGTCACCTATTTTGGGCAAAAAAACCTGGGTCTTCAAGCACACATGGTCTGTTCACCTCATAGTTAAGCTATCTCAGTCAGTGGCTTGATTTCAAGGTTGACAAAGTGAGTTTGTGTAAACTGGAGTTCTACAAAACCAAGTTTTCTTCAGACTGTTTTCAAATGGGCCAATAGTATCAGCAAACTTTGAACATCATCACCAGTGTGGTGTCTAAAACCAGCTGATCAACTGGTCCCCATATTAGCTGACAGAAACTACACTGAATAAGAATAAACAATAGCTGGATATTAAAGAAGACAAAGCAAAACTACCAGATGCTGAGAGATTATTTTCAGTACTTCATTGGATACAAAAATTAATTCCTTCAGAATGAATTATTTCTTCCTATACAACTGCCCATAATTCCTCATGAAATAGTATGTTAGCTCTGAGTATTTTGCCTAGCTATCCCAAGTGCGGGGATTACAGGAGGACCATCACACCCTCCCAGTTCTTTTGTACACTCAGGATCTGACCTTCAGTCCTCCAGCATGTGAGGCAAGTGCTTTCCCTGTGTCCCCAGATTCTGGAGTTGAGTTATTTAAAGCGATGTAACAAGGGGTGTGGATCCCCAACACAGAGCAATAGCATTGTGTATATACTTAATTCCAAAAGAAAACAACTCCCCATTGTGCATCACACCGACTCTGTCCTACAGCCAATGCTGTAAGTCATTCTAAGAAAGCACCTGTTTTTAGAAATGTTCCTAGAAGTCTAAATGTTCAAGAGTGATACTTCTAGGAAGCATAGTCATAGCAGACTAAAAGTGATTTTTATTCTATGGAAGATGGAGTCAATTTCCTCTTTCATTGTGCATGGGCAGGCTCGTGACTCCTTTGATCAGAAATAAGGCTCCATTATACGATTTTAGGTTATGAAACCTCATCATAAAGATCATGTCTTTTGACTTTTCAAGTTCATCCATATGCTATGATGTGGCACCAAAATAGAACTTCTAAAGATGAAAAACTTTGTTTACACTTCAAAACTAAAGCAGAAAGAGCTAATTTTAGACATTTCTAAAATGTGAAAAGAGTTCATAGAGCTAACTTCAGCTAAACATAAGACAGATACTTATTCAAAAGGAAAGAGTCAAATTCAATTTAACTAAAATCATAAATGAATAAGCAATAGACATTGTCTACAGTTGATTCATTTCTTGCCATTTTGATTACAATTCTCATGAAATAATGTTTTGAAAACATTACCCAGTTGTAAAAACGCAACATTCTGTCCTATTTTCAGAGAATAAGAAGACTCTAACTCACACATTATAATAATCAAATGCTGGAAGGAGTTTCAGGAGATTACTCTAAGATCATGCTGAGTTTACTTTTTAAACCACATTACAGATTGATCTATTAAGATGTAAACAAAATGTAATGACATGAAAGTACGAAGTCTTGAGAAGCGGTTCACCAGGAATAGAAGGGGGTGATAGGCTAATGGGAAATTAATAGGATTAAGTACTGTGTATATGTATGAAACTGAAAAAGAATAAGTAGATACAAAACAACTAAAAGGAAAGGCTCCTATTATGCAGACAGTAGTGGGCAAAGCAAAGGACTAAACCCAATGGACAGACATTTCCTATGCTGTTTAAGATTTCACAGAGGAAAGGATTTGTCTGAGGCCTTACTGATGGTTAAGAAGTAGAATAAACACTAAGATATGGGTTACAGACATGCGCTTTCCGGAACTCATGCTGTGTCAGTATACCACACTAGTTTTCCAGAAACTTGTATGAGACACAGACACTGAGACGTGAACAACATCAAGCTTATAATCTGATGAGCTCAATCTAGGATGCTAACCTAGTGGACTCTAACTCAGAAACTGGTTCGAGCATTTGAAGTCAGGGGACACGCTGTTCTTGGTAGCTCAACTACTAGAGAGCATGAAGACAGAAACTTTTCACACATTCCAGCCTCCACTTCATCTTGATCCATGTTTTGCTGGTGACAGATTAGGTTGGACAAACAGGTGCAAATCTTGAGGAAAGCATGAAGATTCAGGGTCGGTTTCATTCCGATGTACTGATTGAACTGAGGACACCATTTCCCCTTTGTTCTACTCACTTCTTTGAAACTGGATACTTTCCAAAGATCATTACAGTTGGCTCATACAAAAAAATGTGGCTTCATGACTCATACATATTAGAACAAAGGAGTGTTAAAAGTGTGCATGTGTGTACTAGAAAGTTTTGAGATGCCAAGAGTTTGGTAACTAAAGGTCTGTATGGTTTCCAAAATCAATATGGTCTTGTGTTACATACAGAACCAGATCCAAGTTCAAGGCTGTTTACTGATAAGGATAGACCTTGACTGTTTAACAGGGATTTTTTGGTAGGAGGGGTCACTGGCACCAGATTACACTTGCATGTAGCTTTGATTCTTTCGATATTTTACTTATTTTTATATTATTTTATTTTTATTATTTTTACGACCATGAGTGTACTGCTTGCATATATGTAAAGGCACCTGTGTCGTGCAACGCCCAGAGGTCAGAAGCGGGTATCAGAAGAGGGAACTGCAATTATGAGTAGTTGTTAGCCACCATGTGGGTGCTGGGAACTGAACCTCTGGAAGAATAGCCAGTGTTCTTAAATGATAAACCATCTCTCCAGTTCCTGTATTAATGATTATGACAACTGACTTAACTCAGGGGCTAGGGTTATTATTAGGGACAGGAATTGACTTAATATTTAATGTGGAGTTGTAAGAAACATTCAGCCTCCAAAGATGAAGACCAGAGTCCAGCTGTAATGGCATAGGACTGGGGTGTGGCACGGGGTAAGGGAGACCGAGAGATTCCTAGGGATGGGCTGTAAGGCCTCTGAAAAGAGATGCTGAGTATTCTACTACAGTTGTGTCTACTGTTATAGCAGTTCTCTCCCTACACCCTCCTTTATGAACAATGGCTACAATGGAAAGAAGGCTTACACAGAATGCTCCAAGGCTTTTTTTCTTTTTGAGAGGTAGAGTAGATGTGAAAATCCCCAAATTTCCAAGTTGGAACATTTATGTCAGTGCAGTATGAATACCAACCATGTCTGAGGGGCAGCAGGATGGTAGTTTATAAACCAAATTGGTCAAGGATGTTCATGCAATTCCAGACACCCAGGAATGTGGCAGAGTGCTGGGAACAGCTCTGGAGATCCTCAGGACATGAATTGGGAATTAGAATCCATCTCAGGTAGAAATTAGGAGGACTGCAGCTACATCTGATGTATTATATCTATTTTTTCTTAAACTCTCCCTCCTGCCTCCGGAGAAAAAGAATACAGCTAACAAATGCACAGTGATGTCTACATCATTTCTAATTCTCATGTTTGAAAGACATTAGCTTCTACTTCATCTTCCAAATGAAGACACTGGAATCCTGAGTAACTTTTCCAGAGTCTCATAACAATGAGCAGCAGATGCAGGAATTATAGGTCTGTCTCATTCCAAGGCAATGTTTATGCTGCCAGGCTACAGACTTGAGATGAACACTTGCACTGGGAGTGAGGGGGACCCTTGGATACTTATAACCTAAAAGTTGTTTGGCATATATTAATGACTCTATATACTGATATCTACATTTAGAACTGTTAAAAAAAGAAATGGAAATTCTTTTCCAGCATCATTTAATTTTCTTTCAAAATTGGTTCATTATCAGAATAGTTTTCTTGGGTGACTTTGTATATTATTTTCCTGTTGTAAAAAATATCATGACCCAAATCAACTTATAGAAGGAAGAGTTTATTTTGGTTTCTGATTAAGGAGGGAGTCTATAACGACTGGGGGAGCCATAGCAACAGGCAGACAGAGCAGGAAGTTGAGAGATCACACCTCAACTGCACATGGGAAGCAAAGAATAAAAGTCAGAAGTGGGGTAAAGCTATAAACGCAAAGCCACACCCCAGTGATCTACTTCCTAAAGGTCCATAACCAAACAGTGCCAACCGGGGACTGAATGTGCTGAATGTACAAATGCATGAGCAACGGGGGGACATTTCTCACTCAAACCATGATATTCCACCCCTGGCTCCTGTAGGCTCATGTCCACCTCATGATGCAAACTGCATTTAGCCCAAGTTCAAAAATCCCTATAGTTTTTACCAGTCTCAATACTGTTCAAAATTCTAAAATCTCTTCTCTGACTCAAGGCACTCTCCTTTAAATGTCTATGAAAATGTCTCTATGTAGCAATACCATGTCCACTATAATAAATATTTTTAAAGATTATGACAGAAATAGAAAAGAAACATTCATATATTCAACATAAACTTTCTTAAACGTCTCTTAAACATCGTGGTCTTCTTTAAATCTAGATATTCAGAATGTCATCCACAGAATCAACTTGTTTTGGATTTTAAAACTGATCTTTTCCAAACCTCACATATCACAGTTTGATCATATTTAGACCCCGTCCCCTTTCTGCACCCCTCTCACTACCCTCCACACAACTTCATGTGGTGAGTGTGTGTGTGTGTGTGTGTGTGTGCTTATAGAGACAAATTAGTGATTGCAAATGTCAGGCAGTCTCTTAATTGACTCTGTAAAACAAGTACAAACAAAACCAAAGCAGCTGTATTAGTTACTTTTCTGTTGCTGTGATAAAACACCATGACCAAAAGTGACTTATAGAAGGAGTTTATTTTGGCTTATGATTCCAGAGGAGAGTCCATAATGTCAGGGAGGCACGGCAGTGGGAGCAAGAAACTGACATGAAGCAGTGAGGGAACTGCAAATGGGGTGAGGTAATAAGCCCGCCCCCAATGACATACTTCTAGCAAGGTCACATCTCCTAAAGGTCTCATGGCTTCCTGAAACAGAGCCACCAACTGGGGACTGAGTGTCCAAATACTTGAGCCTACAGGGAACATTTCTCATTCAAACCATTACATTCTACTCCCTGACTCCCACAGGCTCATGGTCAGATTATGATACAAAATGCATTTAGTCCAACTTCAAAAGTCTCAACACTGTTCAAAAGTTCAAAGTGAGACTCAAGTGTAACCCCCTGCAAAATAAAAATGGCAAACTGTATATTTGCAACATTCAGTGGCACAAAATATACATCACGATTCAAAAAGAGAAGAATGGGGGCATACTGAGAAAAGATCTGACCCAGGCAAGACTGAAAATCAGAGGGGAACATCAAATCCTGTAGTTCAAGCCTTGTATCCAGGGCTTCAGTTTTAAAGGGATTGGACAGACCAGCCATTCCAGTTTTGTTGTCTGCAACATAAATCTATCTCTTGGACTGGTTCCATTCCCTATATGCAGCTCTCTTTGGCAATGTCTCATAGATCTGGAATCTCCAATATCTTGGAGTATTCATCACAAGCCAAGCTTCATCTTTACAGGTTCAGACAATGGCCTCTGAAACCTTCTTCACAGGGATTCTCATCTCTATCACACATTGCCTGGCCCCAGCAGCTTTGAAACCAGGAAGAAACTGTGATACCTTCATTTTAGCATCTTTCTTGCTTTCAAAACCAGTACTACATGGATGAAACTCCCAAATTTGACTGCAGCTTGGGGTGGAACCTGTCCGCCTTGGAAAACATTAGTAACAGCTGTGTTTGTAACTGCTTTCCAGGAGCAGGAAATCCCTTAGCTCTTTCCTTTCACAAGTTTAGCTAGGTGGGGTCTTGTCCTCAGGGCACCCTTCCTATGTTTCCAGTGTAGAGTAGGAGGCTTCTTGTTAATGACACTAATCTCCTCAACAATTACAACCTTTTAGCCCATGCCTTGGCTATAATATTAAGCTCCTTAGTGTTCTTTTCCTTTCCAAAGCACACATTTTAAAATTTCTTTCTGACCCATTCTTACTCTTTTTCATTGTAGATCTGCATAAGAGTAATCAGTAACAATCATACCACAGACTCATTGTTATGCCGTCTTGAAATTCCCTCAGTCAAAGACATTAGTCCATCACTTTTTAATTTAGCCTCACGTAGATTCTTAAGACATGGGCAGAAAATAGCCAGGTTCTTTGTCCAGGTATCACATGAACGTCCTCTGGTTCAGTTGCTAATAGTCACTAGTTCCCTCTGAAACTTCATGAGCCAGGATTTAACTGTTCAAATTACTCCAAGAACAGTCTTCCTAGGCAGGTATCAGAGTGGTCTGTTAAGCTCTGATTATAGTATTCAATGGCTTTTCTAGTCCAAATGTTTAACATCTTCCACATTCCTCAGAAAAACATGGTCAGAATCTTTACAGCAGCACCACTTTTCTGGCATCCAACTTCTATATTAGTTGCTTTTTTGTTGTCACTGTGATACAATATCACCTTATAGAGGGCTTTATTGTGTCTTTCAGTTCCAAAGGGAGAATCCACGATGGTAGGGGACGCAGGGCAGCAGGAGGTGGAACAGGAAGCTGAGATCACAATTGCATAGAGGAAGCAGAGAGTTGAGAGCACGGAGTGGGGCAAAGCAATAACTCCCCAAAGCCCACCCCCAGTGATAGACTACTCCGCAAGGTTGCACCCCTGAAGGTTCCATAACCTCCCCGAACAATGCCACCAACTGGGGACCAAGTGCTCAAATACACAGCCTATGGACAGGGACATTTCTCATTCAAACCATACATTTATAAAAGAAACAGTAAAACAGTGTTTTCATTTTAAAACAGAAATTGGATGAAGTAGAAATAAAATGCAATGAAAATATGGGAAAAATCATTTTTGACAAATGAGGAGGGGAGGATGGAAGAGTGAGAGAGAGCAAGAGTGAGAAAGAAAGAATGACACACATGCAGGTTTCAGAGTCAAATTATTGGAAAAGGAGGTCAGTCAGATGTCAGTTAGTACAGAAATGATCAGATCCTAACTACAACCACCCATAACTGGAATATCTGGATATATGATTAAAGGTCATAATGAAGACTGAGGACTTAATAAAGAAGGGTTTTATTTTCAGACTGTGTGGCCTTCGCTGGTCTAGATCTCACATAGAGCCACGTCTCTTTGAAGAACTTGCTACTTTAACATTTTTATTACATTTATTTTTAGTTTATTTGGCATGCAGGTTGGGGTGGGTGTACTCTTGGCACAGGACACTTGTGGAAGCCAGAGTATAACGTTTGGGAGTCAGTTCTCTTCTTTCACCTTGTGGCTCCTGAGAAATCAAACTTGGGATGTTAGGCTTGATGGCAGGCACTTTTATCTACTGAGCTATCCTCACAGTCCAAACTTCTTACTTTACTATGTATTTTAAAGAAGCATTTTGGAGGGCTCAGTGGTTAAGAATGCTTGCTGTTCTTCAGGGGAGTTTGTTTCCACCATATACATCAGGGATCTCCCAACTGCCTTTAACTCCAACTCCAAAGGATCTTGGATCTTCTGGCATCTGTGGACACCTGCACTCATGTGCACAAATCTATATGCCCCCATGTCCATCCCATGTATACACAATTAAAAAATAGTAAAAATTAAAAAAATAAGCATTTTCCTTATGGTGAAAATATCACATTTTACAGAATTTTAATTTTCAACATACCTTGTCCACAAACAAGTTGCTTTCCAAATGTCATGTACAGCTGGTCTGTCCAAACATGACCCAGTCCGAGGCACAGCGCCCTGAGCGTTCTTCTCACCCTCTTCAACCCGGCAGTCTCTACCTGCCGTAACATTCATTTGCCCTGTAACATGTCCACCTCTGCTTTTCTCTGATTGCTCTTTGTGGTGACTTTACATTCCTTTTTCTATGGACTTCCTGTAGACTAGAAGCTCCAATTAGAGGTTTGATAGATTTAAGTTAAACTCAAGATAGTAAAGGTAAATTGGGTGTGGTGGCATCCACCTGTAGTTAAAGGGCTTGTCCTGGGATTGCAAATCAGATCTTGTCCCAGTCAAGCAAGAGATATGTGTCTACCGCAGGCAGCACAATGCACTAGATGGGTAATACCTTGTCATCCCATCATGAGATATGACCAGCAAATCAGTAAAATTTCCTTATTTTTCATTGTACAGTTTTGTCCTCATTTTTCCTCTGCCACTGGCTAGTGAGAATGTAATATTTTTGAAATTACTTGGGCAAAGCACTCACAAAATTTATCTCCCCATCACGTCTAGTAACTTCTAATACCAACTGGTAACTGCTGCCTGAATCAAGTTCATTTGGGCTTCAAAGTGGTGATTTCATCATTATCTATCATCACCTACATTGCTGGCATTCTCCTGTAAAGTACAGCTTTGACTTAACTAGAATTATCAGTTACTCAGAAATAATCTGACTGGAAAGGATGGATAAAAGATAATACTTTCCTCCACTTACCCATTTCAAAATAAAAAGTTGGCTAAATGGCCACCTCAAATGGTGGCAGAGGCTTTTCCGACTTCAGAGTTGTTGTGTGCATGACCAGTGTGTTTTGACTACCTGTATCTCGATGCTCTCAACTGGTGACAAATTATGCCAGTGGGAATATGTCACTCTGATTTCGTGCCCTTTAAATGTGACTCCATTGGTCTTCGAAAGCTTCTGTACATTTAGTGACAAGATAGTCTGAGCTTACATTGTGTTTTTCTGTCTCAAGTCTGGGGTAAGTCATTTCTTCAAAATTTCCTTTTAGTGATGAATGAAAAGAGCAGTATCCTACAAGACACTCTAAAAAATCACTGAATAATGTGTTGTAAGGATGTTATAATCTTTGTTGAAGAGCCCTGTATTATTTTTTATTCTTTATGCTATTAAGCATTAGCCTTGTGAACATTGCGCTGGTTCTGAAAAGTTTTCATTTATTGTATTTGTGAATACTATTCTTTACCAGCTATTGTACATGTTTAACTAGGCTGATGTGCATGTGTGTGTGTGTGGTTGTGTATGTGTGCGTTGCTAGGGACTGAACCTAGGATCATGTACATGGTAGGCAAGTACCCTAACCACTAAAACATGTGCCCAGTCCTTGAAAATGTTTTCAATGACTTCTTAAATTTTCTTACCAGAAAACTAACTTAAAAGGAAAAGGAGAACACTGTTAGATTTTTTTCAAAATCCACTTATCAGGTCTCAGTGATTTGCACCATTCATCTACCTTTAAATTCATCCTAACATATTTAAGCATACTGTGGTACTTAATTTTGTGAAACAGAAACAAAAGAATTAAAGAACTAAAAAAAAAAACTTCCAGCTTTCTGGGCCACAGCTGATATAACACTGTATGTATTTAAGATGGACAATGTAAAGTTTTTACACACACACACACACACACACACACTTTGAAATGATGACCACAATCAAGCACACCACCTTCCTTACATTTTGTGGTAAAAACACATGCGATCTCTCTTAATAAATTTCAAACGTTAGTCCTACACTCTACACTGGTTCTCTGGAGTGCTTTCACTTTATAACTGTCTGTGAACATGAATTAGTAACCCATTTCCTCCACACCCGGATCTGTGTTAGTCGCTGGTCTCTGCTAGTGTGAGCTAAGTCCCTTTTCATTTCCACACATATAATACCATGTGCTTTTATCTTTCTGTGTTCAGCTTATTTCCCCTAGCAGATTACCTCTCAGTTTTACCCATGTTATCACAAATGGTAGTATTTCCTTCTTTTTAAAGGCTATGATTCTGCTGCATCTATACATCATGTTTTGTCTGTTGATCTGCTGTAGGGCACTTAGGAGGCTATTCCTGGATCTTCATTATCATAAATGAAGATACCTCTTCAGGATGGTGAGTGTATTTCCTTTGGATATATACCAAGAAATGGAACTGCTGATCACATGTAGTTGAGAAGCTACCATAATCTTTTCCATAAGAGCTGTACCAAAATGACAGGTTCTAATAGCCTCATTCTACTGATGAGAAAATTTACACTCTAGAGTTGATTGCAATGATTAATCTTGGTTATTAACTTCACCAGACTGAGATCCCTAGGAACCTAGTAAAGCACATTCCTGAGGGTTTATGAGGGTATTTGCAGAGACAACTGGCACGTGGGTCAGTGAAGGACTTACCTTGAGGGTGAGGTATCAATAGATACCAACACGTAGAGGGCTAAATGGAACAAAAGGTAGCTGGACACTTTCTGCAAGGCATGCTTTTTACTACTGCCATTGCCCAGACATCAGAGTCCATATTCTTCATCCTCTGAATGCTGACTTATACTGACTCTCCAGACCGCCAGCCTTGGACTCTGTCTGCATCACTGACTTCACTTGTTCTTAGGGTTCCAGCTTCTTTGAGCAGATAGTGGGTTCACCGGTTCTCCAGTCTACAGAGAGCCCTCATAGTAGTATTCAACTTCTGATTTTGTAAATGAATCAAACAAATTGAAATGTATGGGTATATGTTTATGTCCCATTTCTCTGAAGCTCCCTAATACATTGGTGGTATAATGAGGACTTCAGGATGCTCAGAGTCTATGCTAATCCTCAATTTCATTTTGTAATACTGCTACTCAAGCCTGTTTCTGGACTTGGTGATTGTAAACTTGCATCAGTAGCTTTGAGAGATGAAGCTCAAAGTATAATTTACTACAGTGAGAAACAGTGTAAGAGGACCAAGAACTGAAATCTGAGAATATAGGTAAGAAACAGGAAGGAATGGAGCATGACTTAAAAAAGAATTAAGTTAAAAGACCGTTTAATAGCTAATGTATCGAGGAAGCTAAACGCAGTGAGGCAAGTTACGTGACTTATAGAGAGAATGGTAAGTGAGCAATTTAGTCAAATATGAGCATCTGGGTAATGTTTGATGGACAATATCACACTGAAAAAAACCCAAGGCCTATGACACTGGCATTTTCAATATTTTTACAAATGACTACCACACTTCTGACAATGTTAATTGTATTTGGCCATGTATTCCTTATCTGTACTACAAGCAATCACAAACATTGCTAAATGATATTGATGGCTGGGTTAATCTGGTCATTAATAAACACCTTTGTGTACTACAGTAGTGAAAAGAATGATACTGCTGCTATTTTTTCCTGGTATCTACACACCCCCTGGTGGGGAAAAGAAGCAACCAAATTCTCACATAATGCCAATCTGCCAAAAGTATCTTTGATTTCTTTACTATCAGCAGAACCTAACAAGGGCTATGATTATCAGGGTCTATGGCTCTGAGTATTTATTTCTAGATGAGGTTGAAAAAACCCTGACTACTTCTTCACTTACTATAGCTGATGTGGCTGCTCCCTTACACATAGGTATTGGTAGGTGAGAATGTAGTGCTTCCCGTCTCACTGCCTGTGTTGCTATAAAAGATCCATATCATTTTGTGAAAAAAAGCAAAATATAATAGAAAATAGTAAAGAAACTTTGTGTGTGTGAGATGCATGGTGTATGCTGTCAGTACTCAGCTTCCACCTTGTTTGAGATAGGGTCTTTTTGTTGTTTCCAGCTGTGTATTCTAGACTAGCTGGCCTGTGAGTATCGGGCACTGTTTGAGCCTTCGTGTTGGTTAGTTTTTGTCAACTTGACTCCAACATGGAGTCATCTGGGAAGAAGAAACCTTAATCAAGGACTTTCCTCCTTCAGATGGGATTGTGGGCATGTCTATGAGGCATTTTCTTATTTAGTAATGATGTAGGAGGCTCATCCCGCTGTGGGCAGTGCTATCCCTGGTCAGGTGGGTCTGGACTTCATAAGAAAGGTAGCTGAGCAAGCCAGGGAGGTGGGGCTGGGGGAAGCCAGTAAGCAGCATTCCTCCATGGTCTCTGTTTTAGGTTTTGCCTACAGGTTCCTGACTTGAATTCATGCTCTGACTCTGGTCAGTAATACTGTATCCTGGCAGTTGTAAGCTTCCTCCCCAAGCTGGTCTTGGCCAGTGTTTCATCATAGCAATAGAAACCAAACTAGGGCAGACCCCACCTCATTTGCCATAGGAGCTCTGGGATTAGTGACCCTGAAGACTGTGCCTGACTTTATGTGAGTTCTGGGGATCTGAACTAAGGTCTTCATGCTTTTATGGCAAGCACTTTATCAACCCAATCACTGTTACTAAACATCTCTTCAACCCCTCAGCCCTATCTTTATTATGTAAAAAAAGTTGCTAAGGTAAGGTGTAAAAAGCAAAACAAAAACCAGTAATTAGCAACTAGAAAACAGTGAGGAAAACAACAAAAATTTAATATGTTTTAGAATAGTATAAATGAATTAACAGAATCAAATTACAGTGAATCCAGCATTACCATATTTGCTCAAACACTGATAAAACCTACAATATGAAAGTCTGACATACTGTAGACTAGTATTAAGAAACAAAAACAAGGCAGGCATGATAGCATACCTTTAATCCCAGCACTCAAAAGGCTGAGGCAGGAGGTCTTCAAATTCACGACCAGTTTGAATGACACAATTCAAGACTGATTTGGGCTACATTGTCTTAGAAAAGATAATGATGGGGCTAGAAACACAAAGCATGGCAGTTTGGCAAGCAAAGCACCCTAAAGGAGACTGGAAGGCCTAGGCAGTATCCACACAAACTCAATCCCTGCTCCTGACTTTCCTATACTTTTCCAGTAGTAAAATTTTTAGATACTTAAGCATGAATATCCAGTAAAAGTAGACATCAGCTATTGTTCATAGCAGGAAGAATGAATAGACTGAATTTTCCATGTATTTAAGTGTGATTATGTAAATAAAACAGCTTTCGAGAATCAGTCATTAAAGTGAAAGTAGGGGACTTACATGTATGAAATGAAAAAATGTATATATTTTAACAACTAGAAACAACCATTTTTAATCATTTAATCATTAAGACGGGTTCTCTTGATTCAAAAATTAAGAAGTGGAAGACTAAACAGTGGGCTAGGGATGGCTCAGCGGTTAAGAGCACTGGCTGCTCTTGCAGAAGACCCAGGTTCGATTCCAAGCACCCACATGGTACTAACAACAGTCTGTATTCTAGTTCCATGGGATCCCACGCCCGCTTCTGACCTCCATGGACCATGGGTGCACCTACCTACATGCAGGCAATATACTCATACACATAAAAATAATGAAACAGATATTTTAAAAAGACTACATGGTTTGTGAATCATCTAATGGTCCTTTGCACCTAAAGAGGTCAAATCAAATTATCTTACAGGAAGTGCTCACCGAGGAATGGACACAACCTGGACTCTCATCTGCTTCATTGATGTTTTCATTACACCCCCCCCCAAAAAAAAATTAAAAACAAAAGTGGATTAAGATGCCTTGGATATAGTTGTATTAAAAGTGATTTCTTATTTCGAGGACTACATACAGAGAATACCTTTTCCCTTAGAATTTTAAGATTTAGTACCAGTTTTTATCAAATATGCTTAATGTTTATATTATAAATAAAAAGAAATCTAAGGAAATGAAGTACTAGCTGAGCATTTTAATATGCATAAGTGTATTCTTAAGAAACTTCAAACTAGGAGTTTTACAACATCATCTCTTTCTCAAAATAATTCCAAGAAGAACACTGAAACTCACACATGTTTGCAGACTTTGTTATCTGTTTATAAAGGTTATTTGGAAATCTGTAACTCCAGGTCATTTCTGCTACCTTTGCTTGCGTGGAAGATTGCATAATGGAGTTAATTTAGAGAACAAGAACAATATATAACAAAAGTGAGAAGTTTCTTTGTAAGTACAGCTAAAGTGAGAATGTAGCCAAAGTCAACAGCCCTTCAAACTGGATTACGTAAGAGGTCTGAGTGGCATGTGATTACAGCTTTACTATCATCTAATTTTCTGCAGTCTTTTAATTTTAAGTTATTAAATATATTTTATTATACTCCCAATTTATTATGGTTACTTTTATTTTAAATTTTAGAGGAATTAGTATTTAAATAAATGATAGGATACTACACTCTAAAACATCAATGCCTAAAATGTTAATTAAATGAAATTAATAAAAAAGGGAATAGATATCAGGTTATTATTCAGCATATTGGTCTGTATAAAGATATAAACTTGTATGCAATCAGACTACATGACAGTGACTGGCACACCTTGGGCTGTTTTTGAGCAAACAAATACAAATCCTCTAAACACACTGAGGGCTTTCCACTGGCTCATGCTTACTTCCATATTTCTTGAATCACAACACACACTGCTACTAGGACTCAGAAATCCTAGGCATTTCATACTGTTAGTTCCTAATGAAGGCTTTCCTTACGCTATTCTACCCACTTACCATGGCTAGACATTTCATTTGCATTCATTTCATAGCTATGTGTGCTACTAATCCTGGAAATGAACCCAACAGACACTTCTTGAATCTTTTTTCTCCTTCCAAAACCTAATTAAAAAAAAAGCACATTTACTACTCTTGGTAGTATTCTGATCTCTTGCTGTCTGGAATTCACTTAACTTTGGGCAATGAGAACAGTGTTAGGCAAAGGGAACAAGTTAAATTAACAAGAGGACATCAGGAGTATCTCTTGTAAATAGGGTAAAGAGACCATGAGAGAGACAGTGACAGACAGGCTTCGAAGAATGCTTCTCTGAGGAAACTGTATTTATTAAATGCAGGTCAGGACAAGTCATATAACAGAGTGACATTAACTAAAACATGCTGCCTATAAACAGAGGACCCTATTGTTAGTAAGTCCTCAAAAGCAAAAAACCCACATATCCCTAAGATATGTACACCTTATAGAAAATGAATGACATACATGCCTAATTGTAAAGAGTATGTAGTCAGATTGGTTTGAACTACTATAGAGTACTGATGTATACAATATTTCAATTACTGACATCTAGTTATAAGTATTTATAGGTTTTCAAAGAGGAGCATTTCTAGGTTTAGAATTATTATGCATTTTATAAGTACATATAAAACATGGTATTTGAAGACAATATAATTATACCAATAAAAAATGACCACCTCACACCATGGAATGCTGAACCTAGTAAATTTGAGCATTTCTTTAAGATGTTACTTCATCCTACTTTTGACCTCATCACACATTCCAGGCTACTGATATCAGGGCTTCCATTTGGTCTCAACTGTGCTCACAACAGAACTTCCGAGCTACCAGCATCTGGATATCTGCAGTATTTATATTTGCTTTTTAAAATTAACATAGATTGTCAGAAAACTAAAATGAGTTATCATTTTATCATTCTTGATCCTGGAATTAAAATGGTAAAGCTTGTCAGCATTTGAAGAAATAAGCCTTTCCTATAAAAGTAAAAATAAAAAATAAAACTGGAATGGGGTCAAATACAGAAACCACACTGAAGAACCTTTTATAATTAGGTCGGTTCTGAAAGATACATCCAAGGATACATTACGTTGATAAAGAAAACACAAATCAAAAAGTCAACACAGAGATACAAAATGAAAAGGACATTTAGAACTCATTTAGAGTGTTCTAGTCTCTAAGGAAAATGAGGAGAGTCAGTCTTAAATATCCCTGCTGACTTATTTGACACACTACTAAAGCCTCTGAAAACTGCAGAAGGGCAAGGAAGAACAGGAAGATGTTTTTGAGTTAAAAGGGGCATCTGTCTCCCACCTTTAGTTTCTTAGCCCTTTCTGAGGTCGCTAACCAGCACATAGGCTTTAATTCAATAATTAGGCCACAGAAAAAGTGCTGTATTAGCTGCTTGCTAAATGTGAGTTCTTTAAGATCACTCTAATGAGTCAGTTGTTTAGTGGGCCTTCCAATCAAAGAATGTTGTGATATAATCAATAGTGACTGGCTAGCTTGCTTCTGTGATGTCTTTCATTTGAGTAGCTGAACTTGAAATTGTATCAGCGAGGTCCTTTGAAATCAACTCAGTATTCAAGGGAACTTTTAAAGCAGCAATGGCCTAGAATGGTTCTGAATCTCTGTGTCCTATATAAATTTTATATAAAGGAAAACAAGTCATCAAATTCAACTTCCCCCACATCATGGCTTTAAATTCTTAAAGAGGCCAAACTATTAAGCTAATATACACCACAGCCAGTTATTAGTTCTAACACAGAGATGGCATTTTTTATGGGTATATAAACACACACATTATTTACATACACATCAGGGCTTCTTTTATAAACTATTTAATTGAAGTTAGAAGACAGTAAACATTTTCTAGATTACAAAAACTTCCACAGCCTTTGACAATATTGGTCACATATATATCAATTTGTATCACTGATCAGGGATACAAACCCTTAAAGGGAAAAACTGAGTGCACCTTTTAACAGTATATTTTATGATGAAAGTTTTCAGAAATACACAGTGGCAGGAAATTAAGAAGCACCTGAACCTTTGTGTCTGGGTAGAATAAAACACAACAATGGGAAATTGAGGCGCCAGTGCCGTAGCTCAGGTCCTTCTCTGCCTGAAACCAAGACTCAAGGGGCAAAAGAGCCACAGGAAGAAGACATGCATGTTTAAAACCTACTCAACCACAGAAAATTATGCATCAAGGACAATGTGAAAACATTCTTTATTAGGAAGCAGATAATTCAAACTTTCTGATTATATACATCACACAGAATGACTGCTCTCACACTTATCTAACTGCTCACTGTGACCAAACAATCAAAGAAGCCACACACTCTGTGACATCTGTGAAAATACAGGTCATCTCCATGGACACTGAATTCTCTGTCCTAATGTACACCTCTGTATTTTGGAAGACTATTATTGTACACAGAAGTGGCAATCATTTTTGCATGTTCATCTGTAAAAGAACTATAAGAAAAATTCAAATAATTGTACAATGTTTGGTTGACTTTCCCCTGTTTTGTTTAATAGGTAATCCCCTTTCATTTAAAATGATCAAACCATTCTTTCTATAGGAAAGTAATTTTGCTCCATTTATATTTTGCTTATATATGTGTGTGGGTATACATGTTTTACTGTGTATTACGTGTGCATCTGGAGGCCTGAATTGATGTTGGGTGGTTTTCCTCAATTGCTCTCTACTTCATTTATTGAGGAAGGGTCTCTCACTTAACCTGGACTAGTCTGTTTGCTCTGAAGGTCTCTATCTCTGCTGGGATAACAGGTATCTGACAGGCCTGCTCAGTTTTACACAAGATTCTGGGCATCTGAACTCCAGCTTTATCTAAATGATCTATCTTTCCAGTCCAGATTTTGTTCTATCTAAAAGGCAGATTATCTTTGGTAACTTTAAAAAAACAAAACAAAACACCAAGAAACAGTTTCACATCTCACACTGCAGCCTAGGCCGGCCTCTAGCTCATAGTGATCCTCCTTCCTCAGCCTCCTCAGAGTTTGGATTTTAGGTATATGCTAACAAACCTGGCTTTGTTAATCGTTTGTTTAAACTGTGGCTATCATTATCTGAGTTGTGATTAATAAATAAAGAGAAGGGCTTTTTATTGTGATAGAATCTTTCTTCCTTATGATTGAAAAAAATTCTCAAGTGGCTTTGGACTAGAGCCTGGGGCAGAGGATAGGAGAATTTTGAGGAGCATATCAGTAAGGGACTAAATAGCTTTATTCAGACTCTTAGCAGAAAGAGTATAGTGATGGAGAAGGCTTCAAGAATATATCTAAATCACCAGAGAGTATAAAAATGGTCATGAATAGACTTTAGGAAATAATGACAATAAAGGTGCTGCCAATGAAGGCTCAGGAAAAAAGAGGAAGAATACATTATTGGAAAACTGAAGAGACCATTAGTTGAACTGTACACTTATGTACAAAGCAGAATTTGTATATGATAAACTAAAAGACTGAGTTGCAATTTCTGAGAAAACTTTGTACAGTATGACTTGTTTTCTTCTTGTTGATTGCAGTAAAATTTTACAGGAAATAGAAGCACTGTCTGAAGAAAGAGCTATAAATATTAAGAAACCAGAACTTAGAGGAATTCTTAAATCTACCCAAACAGTAAAAGACATTAAAATTAAGAGATATATTAAGAAAATAAAAGACACACCTTAGGGAAAAGCCTGCTCTATAGAAAGAGATGAGGGGGTGGCGGTATAAGTTTTTGATAAAACAAAACAAAAAGAAAAAGGTTTTACAGGTGAGGGAAATGGCTCAGTAGTTACAGTGCAAGCTTGAGGACCTGAGCTCAGATCCCCAGAACCCATGTAAATGCTCGGGGTGCATGGTGGTTGTCTGTAATTCCAGCACTCAAAGGTGAAGACAGGGAACTCCTGAAGCAAGCTGGCTAGCCAGATTAGCTCCAGTGGAGAGCTCTGACTTCAATGGAGAGAGTCTGCCTCAAAGGACAAGGTGGAGAGAGGAGAAGACTCCAAGCATCAACCTCAAGCTTCCACACACACCCATGCATGGGCGCCCACCCATATTCAAACACACACACAGAAGCACGTATACCACATGCATTAAACAGAAAGGCATGAATACTCTGTCACAGAAAAGGCTCTTGGGAGAATTAAAGGTACAACAGAGATTTTAGCTATCACTGAAAAATTACAAAACTGATGGGACTATCTCTCAGGTAGAATGATGTGTGGAAGAGCCTTCTGTTTAATGGAGCAGATCTCCACAGCATACGCAGGAGATCTTTACGTTTCTTGGCCAAACCTCTGCTATTGTAAAATGAAAGGTACAGAGTACAGCATGAGAAGGAATAAGCAAACGGTATGACTTCTGTGAAAGGAAAGATGACTAAGACAGGGCCACAAACTCTAACAACTAAACTACAAGGCTTTAAAGACCGAATGGAGTGTCTGGCTGGATGTGCACACTCCTTGTACCAGTGGCTCCACTTTTCATTCCATTTCCTGCTTTTTATACATCAGTGTTTATAACTTATTCCACAGCTGACCTACTATTTATTTGTGAGCAGGTAATTTGATTCCTATTGTTACAAGCAGAAAGGAACACTCTACATAACTTAAGATAATTTTAATGAGATTTGGGACCTTTGCACAAATGAAGTTCAGATAGGACTGTGGATTCTGAGTTGCTATAACAGGTTGAGATTTTTGAGCACCTTTGCATGGGGTGGATTTATCTAGGATGGAAGTGAATCTTTTGAGATAGGGTAGACAGGTATGTCAAACCCCCAACCCTGTGAAAATGTAACTTGCAATAGAAAACAGCAACTTTCAAGATGTGATTAAGGTTACTATAAAGTTTAAGATGAAGTGATTGCCACAAATTATCTTGTGTGGTCTATTGAATCCAACAACTTCTTAAAAGCAGAGAACACTTCCTGCTGCTGTCAGGAACATGTGATCTTAGAAAAGTCGGAGAGATGCATGGTGCTGGCTGTTAAATGAAGGAAAGCACCATGCAGGTGGCCTCTGGCGGCTCAACAGAAGAAATGATTCTCTTGAGCTTCTTACAAAGAATGCAGCCCCAACACCTTGATTTTAGTACAGAGAAATTCATGTTCAACTTTCAACCTACATAACTTTAAGATAATAAATCTGTGTCATTTCAGGCCACAAATTCTGTAATTTCTATGACAGGAACAGAAAAATATCCAGAATGGTGACCAAAGATAAGAGTGGTATCTGGGAAAAAGATTTCCTATCATTTCTGATACATCCTGCATCATTCAAGAAATATGTGGATTAGGCAGAAATGGAAACATTTATGCTGGTAATCCTTTAATCTAGTCTACTTGACTGAGTTTCTTATATGCTAGAGAATTCAATCTTCATTGCACACTCACAAGAGTGTTTTGCACATATAAGATTCCTAGAAAAACCTGTTCAACGAATGAATGAATGTGATCAGGGAAGCCTCTGGAATTTCTTGATTTTAAAGAGCTTATGATTTTTTTTTAATTTTTTAAAAATTTAGTTTATGGTAGTTGCAATTTTATGAAATATCAAGCCAAAGGATATTTTGTGATACTGATGTAGTTCAATCAACACACCAAAAAAAAATTGCAAAATCTTAATTACTGTATGATGAAAGAACTTCAAACTCAGAGTACACTTAGTCAGTATGTTACAAAAATTTCAACTTATTTAATCACTTATTTGGTCAAACTACTTGGTCACTGTAGTACTAAGAAACTCTAGTGCAAATTTTACCAAAAGTATTCACCAAAAGGAATTCTGTTCACTTTGTCTACATAGAAATGTTGTTACCTTAACACTGAGTATTAAACAAGCCATTGATCTAGATGTTCACAAGCTATTAACATAAGCTAGGTCTGCAAGTAAAAATTCAAACATCAAGATTTATCCTCACTCTAGACTGGAAAATAAAATAGAACCAAAACTTATCTGAATAATAAAAACAATCTGGTTGTTTTTCTGCTGGAAGTATTCTACTTACTAATATGGCACATTACCTATTCATATACACTACTGCATGGATGGAGCTTTGTTACTTTAGCTGTTGGAGTATCACAGTATTAAGAATATCTGCTTCTTGTAATGTCAGACTTTCATCTGTTAGCTCTTTATTGGGAAATGAAGTCACAAGAATAAAGTCAATTGTTGCAAATTCAGGACGTGACTGTATAATAAAGTCTCGAACATCCAGGATCCTGAAGGAATAAGATAAAAAATAATGTTATAGAAAGGGCATCATTTCCATTCAAGCTTTCAGCTAAAATAATCATTGCAACTCTTTATAATTTATATCATTTTGATGGAATAGTTCATCTTCACCTTAAGTTAAAGCAAAATGACTAATTTTAGAGTATATATTTACTATAAAATAGAAATAATCTTCAAGTAAAATATGTATAAAAATAAAACATAATATAAATATTGCTATATTAAAACCTATATATTATTTTCAGGATAAAAAAGATCAGCAGCCTAAGACTAAGTCACTCGGATTAATACTGGGCAAGATGAGTCAAAATTAAATAAAATAATTTAATTAAAATAATTAAAATATTTATATTAAATAATTAAATAATATTTAAATAATTATTAAAATAATTTTATTAAAATAATTATATGCATACAAACATACATATACACATTTGTGTACACACACATATATGAAAGCTAGTGTGGTGGTACGAGCCTGAAATTCCACTACTTTGGAGGCTACCAAGAAGATGACTGAGTTTCAGGCCAGCCTAGGTTACAGAGTTACAGAGTTAGATCCTATTGTTGTTAAAAACAGTAACAAAAAACTTTTTGAATTAACTTCACATGTACAAGGTAGTTTAGAAAGATCAGAAGTGTATACATTAGGGTCTCGCTTCAATAAAAAACAAAAGTGCTCTTATGTACATGACAAACACTGACATCCAAATGACTCTTAAAGGGATATTTGAAACAGCCTATTTAGAGGTACTGTACTGACAACACAAACTTTATTTATACCACACATTTACATTATGAAATGTTTGTTATGTAGAAAGTTCTCATTAGAATTTCCTAACTTTTTAACCTTTTTTTTGGTTTGAGACAAAGTCTCGGTCTGATCTCAAACTTGTAATCCTCTAGTTTCAAGCTCCCAAATGTCCCAAGTAAGACCTTACCATCTTAGATTAAGTCTAACTCCACATGGCATGCTTTCCAGCAAAGCAAAGCTATCACTCTTATTTTGAGTAGTCTGAACTGGGTTAGTTATTTGGACGATTTCCAAAGATTACCATCTATTTCGTTTATTATACATAGTTACTATTCTTTTAAATATTAACAAAAGCTTATTTTAGAAGTCTAAAAACATCGATTTCTTAAGTTTTGTACAGTTTTATGTGGTTAACCAACAGTACAGAAGAACAAAGGAACACTTGGCTGGTAAGAAGCTTACCTGTGTGTACTGTTGAATCTTTGTATCAAACGGCTCCCATCTGCTAATCTGATTTGAATTTTTGTAATGGGCACTGAATCATCAATAAGAACGACTGCATTAAGTATTGATTTATCCTCTTCTTCTGGGGAGGAAGGTGTACTGACTATTTCAGGTGTAAGGCTAAGAAAGAAGAATTTAACAACTAGAACACAGATTTGAATATGTAAGATAAATGACAGAGAAGACAGCAAGACCTGGGTCTGCAGTGGCTTCTGCAGTGATCCGTCACATGGCTTCTGAACACACAGGAACATGGCTTCCTTTGAGCTTCTGCTTCTTTTAGCCTCTTTTATTAAATGAGTTTGGAGTCTACAATTCTTACTTATTTATCCCAGATCTCTCTTATTGATGCCTAACTGCATTTTTCCCGGCTTTATGTCTTTGAAATTTCATCATGCATGACAGTTCAGTTAGAAATCAGGGAAAGTTTGAATTAATGTCAGAACTGCCAGGAACACAGAGAAATCTGATTTCGAATCCCACCTATGTTAACTGCATATACTTGAGGAAGAAAGTCAACTTCTTTGAATTCCTGTTCTATCATTTACATGGTGGGAAGAATAAAATGCCTCGAACACAACATTTCAAAATGTACTTCTGAACATATAATCAGCACTAAACTGTATTTTACTCATTATTAATACTATTTTAAAACATGTGACTTAAGCAATTACTGTCTTGCAGGGAAGAGTCCAAAAATGTTATGGAGGAAAAAAGTTTTATTCATGGTGATAAATTCATAATGCGATGATTTACCAGACGTTTTACTAGTGACCCTCTTCCTGAACAGCTTCTAATGCCAGAAGGACGATCACAGTATAAGCTTCTAAAATATAATTAAAAATAATGTTCTTTTAAGATTACAACAAATTTATCCAAATTCTTTTAGATGTAAAAATCTTATAATCCCTCAGCATCTTAAGGGACTTGTTTTTGACATCGCGGTTTATTCTCTTGAATACTAAGACTTAGATGGCCCCTTTAAACTACTTTCTCAGTAGAAAGCATCATCTGTGTACATGGGCTTTACTGTAGTAACTCCTACTCTTACACCCAAAGTTTCTCCCCAACTTATAGGGTAAGACTACAAAACTAACTGATAATTCCTGCTAACACTTGTCTCTTTTTACTTATTTCCTGACACAGATTTACAACAAATTTGAGAATACATGTCATAAAAATATAAAAAAGGAGAAAGTGAGTTACAATAAACTATTAGATATTATGGAATTTCCCCTCAAGCTTGGAATGGAAGGCTTAAATAGTTGTATTGTTGAGATGCTTTACTGTGCGGACAATGTAGGGATCGAAGGACGGAAAATGAGAAAGGCACGAGAACACAGAAGGCTCTCTCCACGTCAATAACCACGCACACACGTGCCATCAACACCATCACCACACTCATGACTGCACTCAGCTGTTCTGTGTGACTCCTGGCCAGTCAGTCATCCTCACTGTGTCTCAGTTTCCTTGTCAGTGAAAGAAACAGCTCTGTTAAAAAGATTAACTGCATTGGGCACAAGGGCATTTTAAACCAGGTTTTCATGTATTTGGTGCAAGCTAAAGGTGGTCACTGTTGAGAAATGAGAAAACTGCATTTATTTTTGGTTCTTTTCTATGACATAAAGATGCCTGATAATGCTGTGTCCACTCATTGTCTAATGCTTTCAGTTTAAGATAAATTCTGACCAGGTGAGCTTTTTCTGAAACAGAAATACAGTATAAAGTGGGAAGGAAACTTAAGTGAGAAACGCTCTTTAATGTACTTCTTTTTGAAAAGTACAAATGTAAAACTGCAATAGAAATACTTGCAAACCAGAATGATGGACTTTCAGGGTAAAGGATGGCAGCCACATCATTTTACTGGAAAAGTTCCAAGTACAAGGTGGACATAAACTCTGTTCCACGCCAGAGTTAAGCAGAGGTGACCTGGTGTTGTGCTTAGATAAACCACTTTTAAACCAACAGTAAAGTTAATAGTTTAAAAGTTATATTTCTCTTAAGTTTTAAAGTGTTTAAAGTTTCTGTTTTCTCTTTTATTTAAAAAATTAAATATATTTTTATCTATGTGCATGAGTGCCTGCATGTCGGTGCCCCCATGTTGCACAATGCCTGCAGAAGCCAGAGTGGGGATCAGATCCCATGGAACAGGAGTTAAAGACAGTAATTAGCTGCCATCTGGGTGCTGGGAACTGAACCCAGGTTCTCTGCAAGAGCAGACAGTGCTCTTAACTCCTGAGCCATCTCTTCAGTCCCCTATATTTCTTTTTGCAGCAGTGTCTAACTATTTAGCTTAGACCGGCCTCAAGTCACGGTCCTCCTGCTTCAGTCTCATGAACGCTAGGACTACGAGTCTGTACAGCAATGCTTAGCAAACTTCCTTCTTATTCATCAAACTACAATGATATTAAAAAAAAAACCTTATTCTTATATATGCACCATGTATAAACCTCGTGCTCATGGAGGTCACAAGAGGGGATTGGATCTCCTAGATCAGAAGTTACAGGTTGTTGTAAGCTGCCTTGTGGGTGCTAGGAAATGAATCTGCGTCCTCTGCAAGAGCAGTAAGTGATTTACTTGCTGAGTCATCTCTCTAGTGTTCTACAGTGATATTTTCACATATACTTTTATTTCAAGGTTTAGTTCAAAATAATTTTTTAAAGAGGGTAATACATATAACAGAAAGCAAGAGAAAATGATATGAGCTGTATTCCTTCAGATACCTTTTTCTTTAAACTTAAGGAAGGATGAACAGACACTAATATACTTGGAAACTGAAGGTGACATGGAAAAAAACCTGTCAGGCTCTGAGGAAATTCAGCAAAGCCAAAAGCAAGAAAGATGCTTATAAGAATGAGGGGCAGGTGCAGAATGAGGACTTAGGAAAGTAGGGAGCACCTGAGGCCAGTCTGCGGCAGTGAGGAGGCACTGCACTGCATGCTCCATGGAGCTGACAATTGTCAGCAGTTCCAGCTACATGGGGCAGAAGATCCAGTGGAGACAGTCAGGTGAGGGGCTGTCCAACCACAGGATTAATGGAAAAAAGAAAGTAAGCAAGAGAGGGCGGTTAGCATTAGACAAGAGCATCCCCAAGGGTCCAGGGACCAAGGTAAGACTGAACCTCAGATGCAGTGCTGGATGAGTGAATTGCAAGCAGAATCTTCTTACCTGAATGGTATGAAAACAGAGAGAGACTTCTCATAGGCACAAGGAGAGTTTGCTCAAATTACGTCATTTATCATTACACGTGACAGTTCAAAAATCTAGATAATGTCTATTTAAGTCCTTTTGTCAAAAAATGATTTTGAGATTTTTCTTTTACTTTAGTTCACCAAGCTAATTTTCACTCAGCAACATAGGTTGTTCTATGATTGTAAATGCATAGTTGTCTACTATGGCTTGCTTGGCTCTATTAAGGGAGGTTATTGGCTGACATGACTAGCTTCCACCTCTGTAATGCTCTCTATAACCAGACTGTCACCTATAGACAAAAATGGAATAGTTTATTTTTATTTCTCTGTTAAGTAGGTGTCTAAAACCCTTGGACAATGAGAAGAACTGTCAAACTTCTATTATGATATTTTAATTTTTGGTGCGTGAGATCAAACACAGGGCCTTATATGATTCACCACTGAGTTATATTCTCAGCACCTTAATACATTTCTTAACATAAATCTTTAATGTAAAATCTGTCCAATTCACTTTTTAAAGATACATAATATTCAATTAAACATGAGTTTATGTATACAGACTCATACTACACTACTGTTCTAGTGTAAATTTTCTATATATTAGAACTGAAAAAAAAAATTCTTTTTCCATTTTGAAAAAGGGTCACTCTCTAGCAGCCCAAACTAGCCTCAAACTTGGAATAGAGCTGAGGTTGATCTTGAACTTTTGCTCTTCCTGTCTCCATTTTCCTAGTGCAGGTGTGTGCCATCATGCCAGATTTACATGATGTCAGAGACTGGATCCAAGGGCTGCTCAGAAATCACTGAAAACCATCAACTAAGCACACCGCTCTTGCTGCAAGATCTTCGTGTTTATTCATGGCAGCTACATGTGCTTAAAGTGGTGATGTAATATATCCACTGCTTCATCCACTCAAAAGCCCTTTGGTTTTTCCTTTAAAATTACTTAATTGAAAGTAGAAGTGAAAAGACAAAAAGACTAGAATGGAAACTGGAGAACAAAGAGGACTATTGGGAGGAGGAGAAGAAAGGGGAGGAGGGAGAAGTGGAGAAGGGGATTTAAGCAGGAATATGCCCAAAGTATTATATATTATGTATTTGAATGAAAAATGGCCTTTGCGGTCCTGTATAATTTAAAAATATGAATGGGAGAACATGGCATCGTGGTTTGCTACTTTTCTGCACATATCTCAGAGCACGTGGACTGCAGCCGCATGTGTGTCATTTCTGAGCTCAATTACCTTGGCAAATTACTGCTACTTCAAAATGGACTAATAAGTATCTGCACTGTTGTCTAGGTCTTCTGTAAGATTAGTGTGTGCTTAAAAACTAAATGAAGTAATGCATGTAAAGTGGACAGAGGAATAGGAATGTAGTAATTCCTATTTGGGTACTAGCTACTATTATGATCTGATTTGTATACTAAACTTCACCAAGAGGATCCTTACAGTTCATGTTTCCATTTCAGGTTTTACTTCATGGGTCATTTTTATTTTCTCATTCTCAAAGCAAATTCACATTGAGTAAAGAGGTGCGTTAGTCACTGGAGGACTTTTACCTTCCCAGTTTCTGCCCTTCTCCACTAAAAGCCTTGAACCGCAATCTGGGTTTTATGTATTCTTGGTCTTGATGATCTTCCATATCCAGATTCACGTGGCCACCATGCACCAGTCGCTGAAGCTCCAGGGGTATTTCTCTTAGAAAGAAGAAAGAAGGTGTTAGGATGGTCAAAAATCATACTACCCTGTCGAGATTACTGAAATCAAATAATGAGCTACATTTTGTTTAATTTATAGAAATTTCTATGATGGTTTGTAGTCCATATAGACTGTTCTTTCTTGAGTTGGCTCACACTTTGTAAGTGACAACACAGCAATGGTTTGGTTGCCACAGGACCTTGGAATACATTTAAAACATCAAATATAAACAGCAATTGGTACTTGAATTAGAATCAGCACCAAAGGTTTAAGAGTTAATTCAAATACTTTTGTTTGTTTCTCTGAAACAGTCTCACAATAGCTGGTCAGGAACTCAATACATGGACCAGATTGGCCTCAAACTCACAGCAATCCTCCTATTTTACTCTCAAGTGTTGGGATTACAGGCATGAACCACCATACCTGGCTGCACATATTTATTTCTAACAGCCCCTGTGGGAAGTTTTATAAATGGACAGGTACTTTTGAGTGTGGGGTGAGCACAGGGGCAGGGCTAAGAGATGCACGGCCAAGAATTTTAGGGTAATACACAAAGTAACAGACTTCATTGTGACATTTTCATACATATGTGTCATTATCCTCTGCTCTCACTTGTTCTCTCCCTACTATGGTCTTCACAGCCTTTTCTTTTCTGCAGACAGGTCTATCTACTCATGTGCCACATGCATTCTATTACTCTCTTTTGCCCCCTCCTCTCTCTCTTCTTCGTTTCTCATGATCCCCTTTCTAGATTCATCTCACTCTCACACACTCACACACACACACACACACACACACACACACTCCAACACATACATTTATGTATGTTCCCATATATATAATTTTAAGTCTAGATGCTGCATATGAGAAAATATGTGGTATTTTCTGATTCTTGCTTACTTTACTTAACATGATTTTCAGTTCCCTCCATTTTTTTGCAAATGTCATTTCATTTTTTTTTTTTTTACAGCTACACAGAATTCCGTATGTATAAATTCTTCATCCATTCACCTGCTGATGAACATTCAGGCTGGTCTGATTTCGGGGCTACTGTGAATAATGCAGACATAATCACAGAGGTGTACATATCTCTGGGGTATGCTGGCTGACAGAGTCCTTTGGGTATATGCCCAGGAGTCGCATGCATCTTCTGGTAAGTGCTCCACTTTCAGTCTTTGGAGAAGCCTCAGTACTGATTTCGACAGTGGCTGCACAGGCTTATGCTCTCCACTGTGGCACGTAAAGGTTATTTCTTCATTTCCTTGCCACCACTTACTGTTGTTTTTAATTAAAATTTTTACATTTACCTGTGTGTGCGTGGTGTGTGTGTGTGTGTGAGAGTGCAAATGTCAGTTCTCTCCTTCTACCATGTGGATTCTGGAGATCACATTCAGGTCATCAGCTTGGCAGCAAGTACCTTACCTACTGGGCCATCTTGCTGGTTCTATCATTTGTTTTCTTTATGAAAACCATTTTAATGATTATAAGATTAATTTAAAGCAGTTTTAATAAGTTTAACTTGCCTGATGGCTAAGAATATTGAACAACTTTCCAAGTCCTGATTAGCCATATACATTTGTTCTTTCAAGAACTTTCTATTTAGTTCATTAGCTAATTTATCGTTTGCATGATTTGGGGGATGGGATTCAGTTTTTGAAGTTCTTTATATATTCCGTATGTTAATTTTCTGTTTAATGAAAGTAGGCAAGCATTTCCTCCAATCTATATATCATCTATTTATTATGGGGATTATTTCATCTACACCTTGGAATAAGACAGGTGTTCAGCCTTCACTCTTTTTCAGTATGGTGCTTCAAGTCTTAGCTAGAGCATTAAGACAAGAGAAAGAGATAAAGGATACAAATAAAAAAAAGTCAAATTATCCCTATTTGCAGATGACCTGATCTTATATGACTCTATAGCCTACACCAGAAAACTCTCATACCTGATACCACTTTTAGCAAAGCAGTAGGCTATAAAACTGACATAGAAACATCAGTGACCTTCTTATCTACCAATAATGAACTTACCAAGAAAGAAAGAAAAAAGATTCCACTCACGATAGCTTAATCATGCAGAGAGACACACCTTACCTACAAACAAAGTTAATCAAGTAGGTGAAAGACAATAAAAACTTTGAGACACTGAAGAAAGAACTCATGATGACATTCAAAGTCTTCCATGTTTATGATATGACAGAATTCATATTATAAAAATGGCTATATTATCAAAAGCAACCTACAGATTCAATGTAATTCCTATCAAAATTCCAATGATATTCTTCACAGAATTAGAACAATCCTAGAATTCATATGCAGGCACAAAAGATCCCAAATAGCCAACATAATCCTTAACAGAAATGGCAATGCTAGAGGAATCAGTCTCTGACTTCAAATTGTATTAGAGAGCGACAGTCCAAAAATAGCATGGTACTGGCCAAGAACAGACCTGCAGACCAATGGAACCTAATGGGACTCAGAAATAAACCCACACAGAAACAGTTCACTTAAGTTTGACAAGGAGTAAAAAATATACAAAGGGGAACAAAACCCTCTTTAGCAAATGGTGCTGGTAAAACTGGATTCCCACATGCAGAATAACCAATTAGATCCCCACTGTTCACCATGCACAAAAATCAATTCAAAATGCATTAAAGATTTTAAGACCTGAAACTCTGAAATGATTTTAAGAAAATACTTCCAAGACAGAAGTATAGACAAGGACTTTCTAAAAGAACTTCAGTAGCACAAGAAATAACCCCAAGAACTAACAAATAACATTACTTAAAAAGTTCCTACCTAGCAAAAGAGACTTGTCTTACATATTGTCATGGGTTACACAGAACCACTGAATGCCCAGGAGCAAGCCACCGTATCTGGCTGCAAATATTTATTCCCAACCCTATCCTGGGGGGAAGTTCTATAAACCAATAATGATGTTTTCTGTCAAGTGACTGGTGAACACTGCTGTGCTTTGGTGTCGGTGTCGGAACAGAAGTTGTGAAATGCATGGCTACAGAGGACAAATGCTGTGAGATGCATGGCTACAGAGGACAAATGCTGTGAGATGCATGGCTACAGAGGACAAATGCTGTGAGATGCATGGCAGTGGAGGTCTTACACAATGAGGACTTGCCCTGGTTAACACAGAGTCACTAAAATTTTGCCAGAGTGACAACTCTCTTTTTTATAATGTCTGAGCCTAAAGCCTCTACCTGTCCTCAAATAAAAAGCACCAAGTACTTTTGGAGGTATTTTATTAATAAACTCTGCAATTTCCAGGAGAAACCTACCATTTAAACTGCACTTTGCTCTGTCTGAAACTCTCCAAGTCCTCAAATGCAATGCCACAGATAGTGATTAAGTTGCCAACTCCATGAACTTCATTACTTTTTTTTTACACTTGTTACATCTGCATGAAAACTGATAGACAGCATACAAGAATAAACTGCTTTCTGATGTTTGCTGATGTGGTCACACACATATCAATTGACATAATATAAATTTATATTACAGAAATAAAGCAATTTATCATTGATAGGCATACAACTTATGATAAATTACTTTTCTGTATTTCTGAAAATTATTTAAAGTGGACTTTATCAATTTTTGGAGAAATGATGTGTATAAGTGGATAATATTATCTAAAAGTTACTCCTACGGAAGAGTAAGGACAGTATTACAAAATATTGTGAGAGATAATGGGTTCTATCCAGTCCAGAATCAAAAATTAATATCACTCATCTTCATAAAGGAGATTTCTCTATTTCCTTTCTCATAATCTCTTCTTAGAATACAGTATAGCTCAGATTAAAACTCCTTTTAAATTCTGTCTGAAAAGTAACTTTGCTTTAGCATTTTGAGGCATGAGCATGAACATCCACAGCAATGCTGGTTCTCACATAGCATCTGAATATCCCCTGCCTAGTTACTCCCATCATCCCAGTGACTGTAGGTTCCCACTTCCCGAACACTGACTTGAACTGGTAAGATTCTTACTACTACCACTGTACTCTGCCTCCTAGGACAGCTTCTGACTTCTCACTGGTCAGTGATGTCAGCATACTGGTTATAGCACTTCTTCCTTTGTCTGGTAAGCTTATATCTGTGCAAAATTTAAAAGTTTGCGCTACTTCACTCTTTACAGTGGCTCTCTCTTTCAGAGTTCTTTCATTGTTTTGAGCCCTGTCAAATTCTGTCCCCGTCTCACTTTCAGTTCCTCTATGGAGCATGACCTATTCTGGTCTCTTCCTGCTACTTCATCTCCTAGTCTACTACCAACCTTATGCCTTTAGTTACATTTCTACTTAGAAAAATTTCACTGTCAGTGGAACCATTCTGCAAAAAGCTTTTATTATAGCAAAATCATTTGACTCTCCACCTTTCAGTAAGAAGGGCTGGAAGGGTCACAATGTTCTTTGGATGGGTCAGAGCATTGTGTATCTGGTATAGTTTTACAAGTTATAACTTCAAACCAACCTTCTGAAGTTTTCTGCCAGCAGTAATGCCACTTTAAAAGATTTCTAATGTAAGTTGTTTAATTTCAGGCAACATGCAATGAGAGTCACCCTGTCAACAGTGAGCAGGACAGTGGCTTAGTGGATGTGGAGCTACATGCTAATAAATGTATTGAAGTATTACAATAAAGTTTCTTCTTGGAGTTCAGCTCATAGTTTCATAACATTTAAAAGGGATCCAATATTCAATTTACTTTCCCCCAAAAGACTCATAATGCCCTTCTTTCCATGAATCACTTACATAATTTGTCCTGGTAATTAATTCCTGAAAGCTAGTGGTGAACTAAAGAACTGTTAAAAAAGAAATAGGGCCTGGGGAGATAGGCTAGTTGGTAAAGTGCTTGTGAGTTCAGTTTCCAGAACCTGTTTTGTTTTGTTTTGTTTTTTTTCTTTTTTGAGACAGGGTCTCCCTGTAGTCCCAGCTGTCCTGGAATTCACTATGTAGACAAGACTGGCCTTGATATCACAGAGATCCGCCTGCCTTGGCCTCCCAAGTGCTGGGATTAACAGGGTGCCACCACAGCCATCATTTCAGAACCTATGTAAAAAAGCCAGGTGTAGTAGTATGTACGTATAATCCCAATGGGGAGGCACAGTCAGGTGGATTCCTAAGGCTTAGTGGCTGGCCAGCCTAGCCTACTTGGGAAGTTTTAGGCAAGTGAGAGACTCTGTCTCAAAAACCAAGATAGGACTTCAGACAGAGCCAAACTGAAGATAACTTTCTTTATTCTCCAGGGATAGGTAATAAGGTCTCCCACAGCTCAGAGGAGAGAACTAACAGAGGAGTAGTACGTACGTATGTAAACCAATCCAGTTCAGGGATTGAAGTGTAGACTCTCCCACAGGCAGCTAATATTCTTACACACGAATCAGATGGCAGACTTCAATTATGACTCTCAAAGAGAGAGAAAAGTGGTCAAGAACTCAAACTGTGGGTTCTCACCACATTTAGAATGGCTTGGATTCAAGTGCAAACATACAGGATTCAGATTTTTAATATTCTTCACTAGCAAATTAAAAAAATTTTTTCGTGGTTTTTTTTTTAATTTTATGTGTATTAAGTGTTTGTATGTAAGTGCACCACAAGCATGCAATGGCTGCAGATGCTAGAAGAGGTATCAGAACTCATGGAACTGGAGTTAATGATTATTAGTCACCATGTGACACTAGGAGCCAAAGCTGGATCTTCTGAAAGGGCACTCAAGGCTCTTAACCATGGAGTCATCTCTCCAGCAATAGCAAATTTTTTTTTTTCTAATACAATGGCATTTAATTTGGGAGAGGATACTATTGAAAAAAATTAATGCCCAGTTTTGTCACAATTTGCCTGTGGGTGTGCTGATTCCTGTTCTTCTATTTTTTTCTATTCCTTCAATACCTCTGCCACTTTGAAATTTGTAATAGCTAATTATTTTGAACATGGCTAAAAGGACATTTTATACAGGGCCAAGTTGTTTTTATATGTGAAATGGAAATCTTAAAGTATAATAGGGTAATACCTGTGTTTATCTGGAACCTGTGCTATCTCGGGGCATTCGGTCTTGTTCATGCTGTTCATCATTTAGACCTGCTAGAGTAGATATAGGTTTATTATGACTGTGAGATTTGCCCAATATAGCAGTTTTTAATCACCAAAAAGCTGGGCATGTTGAAGGAGTCCTATAGTAGCTTCAGTGTTGGATAGGTATCATTTTTCCATCACACATCTGTGCATGTATCTTTATAAGGTGACTGAATATTTAAAAATTCATGTGTGCAGTTACTCAGTTTTTATGAACGGCTATATCCTCCTAATGCCTATTGCTCTGTATTAACGAAGTCCAAACTAAGACTTTTATTACAACTCCTAAATGAAACGACACAGGAACCAAAACAAGGTGGACAAACACCTAAGGAACAATACCACGGTTGACCTCTGATCTCATATGCATACAAGCAGCCACACAAACATAACAAAATAGTCCCATTCAACACAGTAAGCAGAAGACAAATAATTCATCTTACCCTCTCTTAACAGACTCCAAAAACTGAGCATTTGTTGGGTCACTGTAAGGTCTCAATTCTCCATCATCTAAACTGAAACCATTGCTCCACAGCTTAAGTAAAATCTGAACCTTTTGGGCATAGAAATAAAAAGTATAAGAATTTATCTCCAAACAATTTTGATCATCTGCTATACTGTACAACTTAATGCACAATTAACTTAAAATACAGATATCTGTGCTATTCTTTTCTCTCAGCCATATCAAACTATATGTTTAGGTGTTTGCTTAGCAGGTTTACTTTTAGTTTAAAAAACTGATAAGGGGTGTAAATATCAAAGTCCCACAGGTGGAACCTGGCTTTGGGTGCAATTACTCAGAGTTCACTGAGAAAACAAAAGCAGTGAGGAGACAGAACCTACCTGCCACTGCCAATCCTACCCCTTATTCATCCTACCCAGTGCTTCTGCTCCACAGCTTAAATGTTCATTTAAGGAGGAAGGCAGACCTTCCAAGAAACTATTACTGTATAAAATACATACATACATACATACATACTTAGACAAGAATTATGCATTCTTTCCACAAATAATTTCGAATCTCTAAGTATAAGGCACATCAGATAAAAATATATTAAAATTGAAACCAGAAACTAACAGAGTGGGTCCTTTACCCATGTTTCAAAAACTAACAACAAAAAGAGTCTATTATAGTATCAATTTTTAAATTTAAGAAGAAAAAACAAACAGTAGTAATGAGACAAATGCTTAAACATTTCAATTTTGATGATTTTACCTACATCTTGCAGCTGATTTTCTCCATAGATATATTCTGACCGCTTACGAAAGGAATTGCCCAATCTATATCCTCCACCTGTGAATGACTAAAATATGCAGTAAATGAATTAAAGGCTCACTAAGGCTAATGGTCAAAATATTATTACTATATCTGATATATTTTTAAATTTTGATTTATTTTTATTGTACTTTTTTGAGTGTATTGCCTGCACGTATGTAAGTGCACCTGTGTTGTGCAATGCCCAAGGAGGAAAGAAGAGGATGTCAGATCCCCTGCAACTGGAGTTACAGTTGTTAGCCATCATGTAGATGTTGGGATTCAAACCTGAGTCTTCTGCAACAACAGTCAGTGCTCTTAACCAGTCTCTCTCTGTCTCTCCAGTCTCTATCTGGTGTACTTTAAAACTAGACAAATAATAACTGGCCAGATTCATACTTACTAGGAAATCATTAAAATGAAGATCTTAAGTTATAAACAAGTGTCTTCAAATAAGAAGTTACATTTTTTTTTCCATACAAACAGTAACTCAGAATAAAAAATAATTAAAGTCTTAAGCTATGTATTATGCACAGGAATATATGTATTTATGCACAGGAATATATGTATTTTTAAGAATCAAATCCTATTTCATGAAGTACGAGGTATACAAAGTAAAGGAGAAATCTTATAAATGAGTATAAATTAACATGAAGAAAAGTTTTATGGCTCAGCTGTAAAGGTACTTGCCCCATGCTTGATGACATGAGTTTGATCCCCAGACCAGGAAAGGTAGAAGGAGAGAACTGCCTGTTGCAAGCTGCACTCTGACTTCCATATGTGCTCCATGGCATACATGTGTGCATGAGCATACACACACACACACATACACACACACACACACACACACACACACATACACACATATACTTTAACATAGAGAATTGCTTTCCTTTAACTACAATGAATGAGCTATGATTACACTTTTGATTTTGCTATACTAACCACATGGACTTCAGGTAGGATAATTTGAGAAAAAACTGTCATTCTTTTGTCTTATGTTTTTCTGAGACTGGATTTGCCTCTAGCCCCTGCTGGCCTTGACCTTACAGAGACCCACCTGCCTCTATGCCCAGCAGAAACTGCCATTCTTTTAAAATTTTCATTTGTACCACAAATTGTTTTTAATTTCCACCTTGCTTTGTTCTACATACTAATTCATCAATTTCATTTTTTTCTTAATGAACTGGAGAATTACATGTGTTTGCTTAGCAGAATTAAAATTACCATAAGGCTTAACAGAAAGAGGTTTTCTAGCTGACAAATAATGAATAGTAAAATTTAAGTTCTATGAAGAATAGTGATTCTCAACAGTAGATGCCAAAATCATCAGAAAGGCTATTAAGACACATATCCAGGCTCCTCACAAATTTCCCAAGCCATAATTCCTGAGGCCAAGTAGTTGTTTAGAAAAATCTTCCAAAATGGTATTTACATTTAATTTTTAAAATTTATTATTTTTATAGGAATGTTTTGCCTGCCTTCATTTATATATGTGCACTCATGCCTGTAAGAGAGCATAGGATCTCCTGGAACCTGAGTTATCTCTGTAAGAGCAGCCAGTGTTCTTATCCACTAAGCCCTCTGTCCAGCTCCTCCCCAAATGATTTTGATGGGAGAATTACAGTTGAGAAAGGCAGATTGCAATATATGCATAAAAAGACACTTGACATATCCTTCCATGCATCAATACTGTGCCAGCTGACACAGTTACAGAAGCAGTCTAAAAGACTTACAGAAACTTAGGATGGTAGAAAAGAACAGTGGAAGGAGAGCTTTGCCAGCAAAAGATACAACTACACATAAAGAAAAATGAATCTTGATATGAATCTAGACATTCCATAAAATTAACTGGTGATGGAACATGGACTTAGGTGCAAAACTACAAAAATTTTCTAGATGACATAAGAAAAAAAGACTCAACTTTGGGACCTATAGTTAGGTGAGAAATTATTAGACAAAAAAAGCATGACCCATTTAAAAATAAAGCTGGGCTTTGTCAAAATTTAAAATTTATACTCTGCAGAATATCCTAACAGGATGAAAATAAAGTCAAACTACAGACAGAGAAAATATCTGAGAACCATATCAGACAAAGGAACCACATGCATTCAAACAAAGAACTACTCAATTTAAACAAAGAGTTAACAGAAGAATCCAAATAGATTAGGGCAGAAGTCATGCAGAGGTTTTAATAAAAAGGAAAATAAAGATAATGGAAAGCTGGCTTATGAAAATGTTCATCACCAATCATTAGAAAAATGCAAATTAACTATACTGACAAAATGCAAATTAAAACCACACTTCGTTATCACAACACATCTACCAAAATAGCTAAAAGCATTAATAGTGACAACTTTAAATGCTGACAAAGCTGCAGAAAAACCTGACGTTTCATATACTTAAGAATACAAAGTTGCATAGTCATTTTGGAAGATTTCTTTTAAAGAACTAATATATACTACCATATGACTGAGCAACTATTTTCCTGGGCATTTATGTCAAAGAAATGAAAACTTGTAATTGTAAACAAACAAACAAACATGTAAATGACCAGCCACAGCTACTATTTGCAACAGCAAAAAGCTAGAAACAACTAAATCCCTCAATAAATGGTTAGGCCCACAACAGGATGCTAGCAGGGAAATAAAGGGGCCAAAGACCGATGCAAGCAACGACAGATGGATCTGAAGGGCACTGTGGTGAAGAAAACACACTAAAGCATAAAGAGGGAAAACAGGCTAGTGATAGCCATAAGGAGTCCAGGGGACCAGAAAAAGGTATACTATAAAGGAAAGCCTTGCAATTGTGGAATAGCATCTTGATAAAATTGATCATACAGGAGTATGTATGTAAAATACATACTTGTACCAATGTCAAATTCTTGGCTTTGATCTTATAATCATTTAAAATGGAATTATTGGGAGAAAAATGGGTGAAAGGTACTTTTGGTGCAAGTTCCAGTGAATCTATAATTAACTCAAAATTTAAAGTAAATAAAAATTACTCAGAAAGGTAAGAAACTGCCTCAACTTATAATTACTGATAGACCTGTAAAACTGAAACAAATATACAGAAATATTTGTAAGCAATATTTTGAGAAATATTTATAAATATATAAAACAGAGACAAAATATGGAAACAATATAGCTTCCTTTAAGATTTTTGTTGTATTTGTTTGTGTGTATGTGTAGGCACATGTGGGAGTCAGAGGACAACTTGGAGGAGCTGGTTCTAGGATTAACCTCAGGTCATCAGGGCTGGTGGCGGATATGTGCCTTCACGTGCTCAGCTATCTTAGTGATAAGATACTTAGAAAAGTATAGTTTTAAAATGGCACTGACCTTGGCTTTGTCATCACTTGAGGATCTTGTGGCTTCATTTAGAGGAACGGCCCCATGTTCTTTTGCCTCTCTGAAAAGTTCATTTACAATTTTCCCAGTTGGAGGTTGAACTATATGTAATCCACCATATTCGTGTTCACCTGAATAAAACCTTTAAAATTACAGATCATAAATAAAAACTTAGAACAGACATAAACTTCTTTTGAGCAAAAAATTATATTGTCTTACAAAATAATGTTTCTTTAAAAAGAGGGAGTTATTTTGAAATATTTAATTTTTAAAATGTTATTAGATAAAAATAATCTTTGAGGTAAAAGAGTAATCCTATTAACTGGAAGATATCAGGCTATATGCATCATATTTTTCAGAACAGATAGTTTTATCATGGGGTAAATAGGTTAAACTCTTTCTGTATGCTATTTGCATTTAAATTCTAAAGAAAAAAATCCAAGAGAAATCTTTGCACTGTTAGTTTCCACTTGTAGAAAGGTGTTCTTAAGTACCTCTAAAGCAGTTTACTCATGAATTGAAAAGTACTCCAAAAAGAGAAGTAATGGGAAACCATGACGTGTGGCAGTGGAAAATAAAATTTCCCTCAGTTTTTGGAGGAAATAACTTTAAAATTACCTAAATGGTTAAGTTTACCTGATGCAGTTAAGAATTAAACTTGTTAAATATTGCTGTTATATCTGAAACAATAGATCATGTTCTGGCAAAAATGTTATTAAGGAAAAGATCAAATATGGGATAGTTGTGTCCTTCTCTGGGTTTGTTAGAATTTTGACAGTAAGTTCAGTGACCAACATGGCAAGTGGGGTTCTTGCTTTCTCCCTCAACCTGAGTAGCTGACTATGGAACCCGTACTCTCACAACCTGGGCTATCCTGAAGTGGTGGGGAAGCACTGTCAACAATGGGAAGCTTGTCTCCTCATCCAAGGAATTCACACTTAGTGGAGACCAGTCAGCAGAAAGATCTTTCAACTTTGTTAGCACAAACACTTAATTCTGATATAACTACGCAATGAGAATGTATTCCTCAAATAGTCCTTAGATATTTTTGGAATAAAAAAGAGAACTAGGGCATTATAATTCCCAATGTTAATAATTTTGTACATTCTATATGCAGTGATCAAGATCTTCCCTGACTCTCAGTTCATAAAGCTTTTTTCACCTAACATTAAAATTCTAATCTTTCAAGATTCTTTTTTTTCAGCCTAGGATATCAAAACTGTAATTAATGAAGTAATGCATGGAGACGTCCAGAAGTGGTGACAAAATTCACCTGTAACTTCCCATACCTTGCATTCCAGTTCCACATTCACATAAAAGTAACTCACAGAACAAAGCAATAAGGAAAACTACACCAGCACTGGGACTAGGAGCAGAGGTCACTGCCAATATTTTCTCCTAAACTGGCATATGAAAATGAAGAGGATTCAGGAAAGAGGTGATCCTCTCAACTCCTTGACAGAAAATCCATCTGCACACAAGTGTACAGCAGAACTCCATTACTGCTGTGGGGGAGGGGCCACCATCCTGCTAGTGCCCTGAAGTAGACGGGGGCCCAAGAAGCCTCCTTCCATGTTTACACTGCACACCCGGAGGCCAGTGCAACAAGCAGAGCAGCACGTGGTCCGCTTGGCTGAGATGCGCACTAGTGTTGGTGAGAAGTGCTGGCAGCACATGGTCTCGGAAGATGTGAAACTGAAAAGCAGAGCAAAGTTTCCTGCTGTACTTACCCCTGTTACAGTTCCTGTCCTCTGTCCCAGATCTACAAACTGGCAAAGTAAACGATCCTGACTTATCTCTGTGTTGGTAAGAAAGATTCATCTCAAAAATTGGCCAGAGGAAAGAATTTACCAGCTGCTAAATATATCTGAGTCATGTTAGCAGACATGATCTTGGCTGTCATTTCCATTAAAAAAAAATCTATTTTTAATTTTATGTGCATGAATATTTTGTGTGCATGTATGTAAGTGTACCATATATGTGTAATACCTGTAGAGATGAGAAGAGGGTGTCAGATCTCCTAGAACTGGAGTTATAGACGGTTGTTAGCTGTCATGTGGGTGTTGGGAACTGAACCTGCGTCCACTCCAGGGGCAGTCAGTCTTTTAACCATGGAGCCATCTCTCCAGCTGTCATTATATTTTCTTGTATGCCTCTTTGTATGTAGAACTTTGTCCCTTATCTTCACTTCTTAGATTTCAATACTCATTTAAGGCCTAACTCTGTTCTAGGCATCTTATATGTTCCGTATCAATTAATTCTCAAAACAATACTACTGTATAATGATCCTTAAGACATATTCTTAAGTCCTGCTTGTGAAATTCAGCCTTTTTTTTGATGAATTTGTTAAAGGGGTGTGTGTTTGTATTGAGGGCTTTTGACAGCTTACATACCTCCTCTGATTAATGACACAGACCATATTACATCTAGTACTTTAGATTATGAAAACAAGCTGGCTTTAAAACACAGTGCTAGATGTGTTGGTGCAAGCACACTTATGTAAGCTCAATACTTCAGAGGCTGAGGCAGGAAGACTGCTCATTTGAGTTCCAGGCCTGCCTGGGTTACATAACGAGACCAGCAAGCCACAAGTAGAACAAAAAGAAAAGGAGCACATAACTGTTTTGATTTCTAATACTGCCCAATGAGGAGACATGAAAATAAGCAGCTGTTTATACATTCAGGAAGTAGAGATACAATGAGCAGGGTAAATGCATGTGCTGGATGTGACAGTAGAGAGTAGGACTGTGGCTGTACTATGTGCTAGGAAAGAGCACACTTAGAAAAAAGACTGCTAGGGCTTTTACACATTCTATCTTCAGTGTCTAAATCTTAAGTTTAAGCCTCAGAATTCTTAAAAGAAACTCATCCATTTGGATATTAAGTAATTCTAAAGATCAAATTGAAGGTATAAAGTCCTTAAAAAGCACATTACTGGTTGGGGGTGTAGCTCAGGGGTAAAGTGTATGCTTAATGTGTGTCAGATACTAGGTTCAATTTATCACAACCCAAAACAAACACAAACAATCAAAAAAAGCATACCAAATTAAAACTAACAAAAAAAGTTTTACATTGCATAAGTAAACTTATTCATTGAAATGTTTTTTTGTTTTGTTTGGTTTGTTTTATTACCAGGGATCAAACGTAGGGCCCATATAGGCATTCTACCACTAATCCAAATCTATAGAGCATTGTTTTCTGAGACAGCTCAGGCTGGCTTGAAATTGCTCCATAGCCCAGGATGACCTTGAATTCATGATCACAGAATTAATGTCTGAGTAACAAGTACAAACTCATATACTAATCTTTTAAGAACTAAATATCTTGATTTGCTATACTAAGAACAAAATTAAATCATTCTACATATGCTCAACCTAGAGAGCCCAAGGCCAAACCCTGAAACACTGAATGAGTAAAACTTAGGTATACAAGTATATATTAAATACTTTTCAAAACTTTGGGGACTATGTACTTTAAGGAGGCAGTTAAAAATATATTCTCTCTATATACATTTATGCATGTAACAAATAAGAATTAAATCAAAGGATATGATATTCAAACCATGCCAAGATACCAACCTGCTGATACAAAGAAAAACTGTACCTTACAATGGAGTGATGTGGTGGTCAGCACCTTAATCAAGTGAGCATATCATCAAGAGTGGAAAAACTTGAAATTATATGGCTCCTGATGTGATATAATAAAAAGCAGACAATATCACTCATCTAGCACTCTCAACACAAATGTTTAACAAGAATCTAATTATGAAGAAACAGGGATCTAGAATGTTGGACACTTTATGAGACATCTGGTGTAGACATTTTAAAAAGTGAATGTAATAAATTTCAGATTATGTAGGTGAGCTAAAAACAGACAAAAAACGGAAAGAATGCTTTGCATTAAAAAATCCAACATAGGAATAACCAAATGCAATGAATGGGCCCTGCTCAGGGCCTGAAATCCCTAAAGAAGGCTACAAGAAATTGCTGACTACAGCTGGTATGTTAATCATATCATGGAATCAATGTTAATTTATAAGCTAAATGATATTGTCCAGACTATACAAAGTCTATACTTGTTTTTAGGGGTACACACTAAAGCACTTAGAGGTGTCAGGATGGCTACAATCTGCTTTCAGATAGTGAAGTTAAAAAGAAAGTGAGAGCCTGAGAGACCAGCAGCCACGCTATGACACACTGAAAACTGGTGAACACACAACACGTAAGACAGTCACAGCACTTATCCTTTTACTCACCTGTAGATCTTCTGTGGGTTTTTTTATTTATTAAAGAAAAGGCTAAGGGAGAACCTATAAAGATTTTCCTTTTCATTCAAGTACCGAAACATACATATTTTGTGTCATCACCATCACACACACAAAAAAGTGGAATGACAAAGAAAAAATAATTTTCAGTGAGTTTTTCTTCTTTTGATAAGATCATATATTTTGAGAATAAGAGATAATCAGAAAATTCAACTTTCTCCCCAATGTAACACTAGAGAATGTCAATGAAAAATATTCGTGACAATACAATACACTTGATTATAGCTTCTAATGTTTACAGAGCAGAGATTTTAATGACAACAAATACTACCCGGGAGGTCTGCTATCAGACTAGGCATCACACAACAGAAGCACAGACAGACTTCAGAAGTTACAGATTCTTAACTGGGGAACCAAAGACTCAGAGGCCCTGTGGATGGCTTAAAAAAAAAAAAAAAAATCGATGAGCCCTCAACTGACAAAACTGCACAGGAAAACTGCTTTGGAAGAAGAGGGCCCGCGTGTTTCATCAGGTCCCAGTGAGTTCTATGACAAAAAATATTCAAGAGCTCTTGTATCCAAGAAAATATAGCATTGAAGATGGAATTTCATTGGGTTTTTTTCTTTTCTTTTTTTTTCTTTTGAAACAGGGTCTCTCTGTAGCCCCAGCTGGCCTAGACCTCACTATGGAGACCAGGCTGGCCTCTCTCACAGAAATCCACCTGCTTCTGCCTCTCAAGTGTCGGGAGTAAAGGCATGCACCACTAAGTTCGGCTTCAAGATGGAATTTCTTACAATACCCACAATAATATCAGGCCACTGAAGGTGATGCTTTATAAGTTTTTAGAAGTTTCTTTTAGCTGACTATAAAAAGTTTAGAATAGCACCTAAATATTTATTGCAGAAAACTTAAATTTACCAAACTCCCTAAGTGTTTTAAAAAGAGTTTGAAATTAGTGAACTAAAAAGTTTTTGAAACAACACTTACCGCTGAGGTGGTGTTCGTGGGCTCTTAAAGACGGTAGCTTTAGGTCTATCAGACTTGGAAGACGTGCAGTTCACTTCTTCTTCATATAGTTCTGCCAAGGCCAACTATGCATAACAACAGTCTTGTTACACAGTATAACATTAGAAATAGATTTCTCTAAGACTTATGGATAGACTATTAGTTTGAAACTATTGTAAAGATTTCTTATGAAAAAAAAAAGGCTGTTGGCTCCAAAGATGGTGCCTTACAGTATAAAATTAACCAAATTCTTATGCTAGAAAGAAGATTTAAGTTACAATAATTATTTTTAATTAACTATACAATTTAAAAAATTGTATTTGGCAACAAATCATTTTTAAATTTGGATCTACATAACACCTGTCCAGCTTTTTAAGACTGTTTTTGAAGAAGGTGCAAACTACTACTAGTTTCTCTCATCAGAACTCACAACATTATTTCACTTATCTGTTTTCAAATCCAAGTATATAAAAGAATTTCAAAAGTATCATTTAAGATTATCACACAGATTTCATGAAATTTAGCAAAAAGAACTTCTGAAAATAAGATAATATGTTTTTTAACCATGTAAGAGGCAATATTGCCAAATTACATATTGTAAATATATATTACATACTGTAGCTGGATATCTTAAAAAAAAAGTAAATCTACACTTGTCTGTGAAACAGAACTTGATATGGTAGAGCAGTCACTGTGAACTGTTCTCTTTACTTCTGACATCTCTGGGTGAGCTCGAATTTTCCCTTATGCCCCTAGATGCTATTCAATGGCTTTTTCTCACCCTAAAAACAAAAACTAAACTGAATCCCCCCCAGAAAATGATAAAGTACAAGAGATCAATAACTACCTTTGTGGGTTCTTTCCTCAAAAGGAAAAGAATAATAAGGAACTGAGGCAAAGTCAGTTAGTTATCTTGTCTGTTTTTCTCTCCTTTTTCCAGTGTTGGGAACTCAACCCAGGCAGGGCCTCAACCATGTTAGACAAGCATTGTACCATCGTGCTAAACCCGAAGGCCTCTGTGAAAGGTCACTCATATTTTAAACATACACGTCTAGAATATATACTCCATAAACATGAAAGGCTTCATTTTTTCCCCTTCCTCTAACTTTTAAATTCAGTATTATTCTATCCTATCCCTTATAAATGCATCAATTTGTATGTTCCTAATTTTGCTAGAAATCCAAATTTTAAATTGCTTTGTACTCTTAAAAAACTGAATTCAAATATTAATTTAATAATTTTGTATAATCTTTGCCAAATTACTAAACATCTCGGAGGCTGATTTTAACATCTTTAAATGCCTATCAAAATTCTTGTTAGAGTATTAGAAGGATAAAAAAAATCTATGTATGGTAGTTTCAATAAGAATATCCCCTATAGGCTCTGAGCATTTGAACATTTTGTCCCCAGCTGGTGGCAGTTTCAGGAGCTCTTAATAGGTGTGACCATTTTGGAGGAAGCACATCGCTGGGGGCGGGGCTTAAAAGTTCTTAAGCCTTGCTGGATCTCCAGTCATTCTCTGCTTCTTGGGCCTGCTTGGAGATGTGAGTGCTTAGCTTCTGCACCTTTGCCATCATGCCTCCTTACCATGATGAACTCTTGCCCTTTGGAACTGTAAGCTAAATAAACTCCTCGTTTTATAAATTCCCTTGGTCAGTGTTTACAGTATATAAATTACAAGGCATGTCCATCTCATGGCTACAAGATGTTGTTTTTTAAATGTTTAACAATGGTTGTATTAATGATTCTGCTTCCAAGACTTCTTTCCTCCAGCAGTGTTATCTATGTGTCCCCCTTACTCTCCTACACCCTCCCCAAACCGAACCAACAAACAAGGGGCAGGATAGGGAAAGAAACCAGTTTCCACTTTATTTCCCCGAGGTCTCTTTAATAATATGGGTCATGGATTAAAACAGAAGAAATAAAAATTGCTAAAAAACACCTTAAAACATGCTCAACAGACTTAGTAATTAGAGAAATGCAGATCAGAACCACTTAAAAATTTCATCTTACCCTAGTCACATTGGTTAAGATCAAGAAAACAAAAGACATCAAATGCTGGTGAGAATGTGGAAAAAGAGGAACGCTCATTCCCTGTTGGTGGGAACCCAAACTCGTGCAACCACTCTGGAAAGCAGCGTGGGGAATTAAAAAAACTAAAAATGAATTATCATAAGATCCAGTTATATCACTCCTTGACATATGCCCAAAGGACTCTTCCTAATATAGAAGAGACCTGTACATCCGTGCTTATTGCTGCTATTTTCCCAATACCTAAGAAATGGGAACAACCTAAATGTCCCTCAACTGACAAATAGATAATGAAGATGTGTGTACAATGGAGGTACACTCAGCCGTTAATAATGGAAAGATGAAATTTGCAGGTAAATGGATGGAACTACAAACTTATACTAAGTGAAGTTAACACAAGACTCAGAAAAGTAAACGACATATTCACTCTCATTTGTATAGATCAAAGCACCAATCTCTTACATTTGAGTTTGTATCCTGATGACAGCAGGAGCCAAAACGGAAGAAACACGGAGGTAAAGGAATAGGGCTCTAATGAGTGAGATAGTGAGGAAGAGATGTTTCCAGGGTGGAGGTGGGGAAAGTGAGGGTGTTGGGCTGGGAGGGAAGGGGGAGGGTTGTGCAGGTGACCATGGGGTAAGGGAAAGGGAACTTAGGAGAGGTGAGAAGGTGGGAGGTGGGTGCTGTCGGAGGGAGGGTGAGGAAAACGGGGGTGCATGGGCTCGGGAGAGAAGAGGGATGTGAATGGAACTTGGGTAGCATGGGAAGCTTGAGAAACACACAGATGGTGTCTGAACATCAAGTGCATCTGTATACCTGAGAGCTATATGCAGGGAGCACAGTGCCAGATAAGAGAGATCTCCTGTGGAGTTGCTGGTCAGAGTAGTACAAGAGACTCCCAAAATAACAAAGGCTATTGCTGGAGCCATTGATTATCAATCAGAATTTGAAGGTAAGACCCTACTGCTGAAGACAGGACACTGGAAACAGGACTTGGAGCAATGGAGCTAGCACGGACCTGGAAGCCTTCTTCCTGAAGATTAGCTCTCATAGTTTGAGATAGGGAAGAGGATCTAAATTTGATTAAGAGCTTTTGTATGAAATGCACAAAAACTCAATTAAAAAAAAAAATATATATATAAAAGTTCTTTTTTGGATTTTCTCCTGAGCTGATTATATCACTTCAGCTCTACCAATTACTTGTATGCTCCTCAGGCAATGCAAACAAAATCTTTTCAAATATTCTTAATTTTTTTGAGTCAAGGTTTCTCTACAGCTCCAGCTGGCCTAGAACTTGCTATGTAGATCCACCTGCCTCTGCCTCCTGAGTGCTGGGATCAAAGGCATGTGCCACCACTAAATATCTTTGTTTAAGGTGAGTTTTATTTTTGAGAATTTAACATGAGTATTGTCTTTGAATTATTTCCATCCCTCCCAGATCCTCACCAACTCCTCCCATACCCCCCCACTCCCTCTCAATTTCTTGCTTTCTTTAGTATTGTTAATGTGTGTGTGTGTGTGTGTGTTCTGCACTGAGTCCATTTATGTACCCGTTTTAGGGCTGCCCATTTGGGATGCTATAACCTCTCGGGCGAGCTAGTCCATGGAGAAAACTGATTCTCCCTCACTCAGATCTTGAGGCAAGACCCCTTGAATTTTCCCCCACGCTCTCTGACATGTCAACTGGTTCTGTCATTATGCAGATCTGTCAGACCACCATACTGTGGAGATTCATTGGTGCAGCTTCCTTGTCACCAGAAGGTGTTAACTAGCAGTAGGTGTCTTGTCCCTCTGGCTCTTACATTCTCTCTGCCACCCTTTTCTGTTATGCTCCCCGAGTCTTAGGTGTAGAGGTTGTATTGTAATGTGTTACTTAAGGCTGAGCACCTCACAGTATGTATTGTCTGTACTTTGACCTGGTTGTGGAACTTTATCTGTTTACTCCTTTATCTGTTGCATAAAGGAGTTTCTTTGATCAGTACTAAGGGGTACACTTGACTGTAAATATAAGGATATCCATTTTGAATATAGTAAGAAATTTTACTGGTCTAGGGAAGTAACAGAATTTTTTTATGAGATTTATGACTTCTCCAGCCATGGGTACTTGGCTATGTTTACAGTACCACATATGAATTCCCTCCCACTGGGTAGGCCTTACACAGCTCCTGATTACCCCCAAGATAAAAGTGTCAGTGCTGCACCAGTAGAGTTTGCTGGGTCAGTCATTGCTGTGTTTTGTAGCTGTGTTTACAGCTGTGTAGGATCATTGGTTGGTTTCTTCCTTAGCAGCTTGTATAGTATCTTCTTATATTATGAGAGTTACTCTTCAGGAAGGAAGCTCCCAGGTCAGTTCCAGCTGAACTGCTCCAAGTCCTATGTCTTCAGCAATAGATTCTCACCTTCAAGTTCTGGGAGGCAAGTAAGGGCTGTGGCAATATCCTGTGCTATTTTGGGAGTCTCGTAGACTATCCTGACCAACAACTCAAAAGGAGATTTCTCATGTCTGGCACTATGAATTTTGTCATATAGTCATCAGCTGTACACATGCACTCACATTTATATTACTTGTGTCATTTTTTTAGCAGGCTCCCCCTAATGATATTTACATTAGGTGACATCTGTGATGGTTAATCTTCATTGTCAACTGGACTAGCTTTGGAAACTCCTAGGAGACAGACCTTTCTTTGCATGTGTCTTTGAAGTTACTTCTGGAAAGGCTTAACAGAGGAGGGGATACCTACAATGAACCTATGGCCTGGCATCCTGGCTGAATAAAATGGAAAAAAAGTAAAAAGGCAGCTGAGTTTCAGCATTCTTCACTGCTTTCTGATCCATAAAGATGTAAAGATTTCCAACTATATGCTACAGTCTCCTGTGAACTCTGCCATGCCTTTCCCATTAGGATAGACTGTATCTTTTTAAAAGCCGGAGCAAAAGTAAGCCCTTTTCTTAAGAACTTAACTAGTTAACACTGCTCTTGTCATATATTTAGTTTCAGTAGGAGAAAAACTAATATAACATCTTTTCGTTATAGATTAAGTATTCTTACCCAATATGTGGGACCTTGTACAGAAATGCTTCCAGTTCCAGATTTTTAAATCTTGTACAGATATTACTAGATGGGCATTCAGATCCCCATATCCCAAACCTGGAATGCTCAAAATTCCACCACGTGCTCAAAACAGTCCAGAGTTAGAAGCATTACATACTTTTGATTTTCAGATTAGAGATGCTAATAACATGTGTACTTTTGCTATTTCATCTCCCTTACAAGATTCTAAGTTCCTCAAATTGTTTCTAGTGCTTAATAGGGACTTAAACAGATATAGACAGATAATAGAGCTATGGAGTTTTGGAATTATGCTTGTTATATCTTTTTTTTTTTTTTCCAAACAAACAGAACAACAACAAAACTCAGGGTCTTCCTGTAGCCCCAGCTGTCCTGGAACTGGCTATGTAGACCAGGCTACCTTTGAACTCCCGGAGATCTGCCTGCCACTGCGTCCTGAGTGCTGGGATTAAAGATGTGCGCCATTACACCCCCACCTGACCCCTTTAAAGATAGGGCATCACTATATATACCTGGCTGGTCTGGAACTGGCTATGTGACTATGTAGATTAGGCTAGCTTTGAATTCAAGAAATCTAACTGCCTCTGCCTGAGTGCTGGGATTAAAGCCATGTAGTATCCTGTGTCTCTACTTATTGTATTTCTTAATGCTTGTTTTTTGCTTTAAGATTTGAATAAAAGCTAGCAGATATTTTTCTTCTGTAAAATAAATGAAAAAAAAAAAAAAAGCAAATCTGACACCATGCAAAGTGGAACAGAAACACTGAGAAAATGATCCAAGTATTATTCACTTGGAGGTAAGCAAATGATATTTAGAAGGAACTGGCACATGTGGTATTTTATGAGATGAGCTCACTCTCAAACATTGTAAAAATTTACATTGATATTAATTACATAGTGAATGATATGGGATTTTAAATACATGAAAAATCAGCTGAAGTACTAGTTATAAGCAAATGAACAAACTCTCAAAACTTAACATCTCCAACTTTAATTAAGAATAATATAGAGAGACTGCATCATTCTGTTCAAAAAGTTTTGGATTTTGAAGCATTTCAAGTTTGGGTACTTGGAACATGAATGCTCGATTGGTAGGTTATGTAAATATTCCAAAAGCAGAAAAACAATTCCATACCTGAAACACTCGGGTCCCAATCTTTTCAAGTAAGAGACAATCTGTATTTTAAAAATTTAATTAATTTAATTAAATTTTATGTATATGAGTGTTATACCTGCATGTATGTAAGTGTACTGGTGTCATGCAATGTCCCTGGAGGCCAGAAGCGGGGTGTCAGATTTCCTGGAACTGGAGTTAAGGACAGTTAGCCACCATGCAGGAGCTGGAAATTGAAATCTGGTCCTCTGGAAGAGCAATAAGTCCTCCTAACCCTGAGTTATCTCTCCAGCTCAAGACAATCTGTATTGTTAATCTTTTCTCTAATATCAATACATGAAAAACCTGGAAAGAAACCTGGATCAAAGTAATTACTAAAAGCAAACATATAGAAAAAGAGAATACTGGAATTCTTAGCTTTCTGGTACTAAATTGTAGGAAATATATTAAGAGTTTATTATAGAGAATAGCCACATTGGGGAGCTTCAAGAAATGTATACCCAGGCTGGAGAGATGGCTCAGCGGTTAAGAGCACTGACTACACTTGCAGAAGACCCAGGTTTGAATTCTAGCACTCACATATTGGCTAATAATTGCCTAGAACTCCAGTTCCAGGGGATCCAACGCCCTCTTCTGACCTCTGAGGGCACTGCATGACACAGCTGCACTTACATACATACAGGCATATCACTCATACAAATAAAATAAAAATCCAAAAAATTTCATAGAAAAGAAATGCATATGCTTAAGCCCCATTCTACTCCCAGTGAATTATATACTTTGGCCTAGGGACTGGCACCTGCTTTAATATGCCTTCACAGTGAGCAGCTTTCAATGGGAGAGAACCAGTGTACACCAAGTAACAATATTCAACAGGACTGGGACACTATGACAACTGAAACACAGCATCAGACATGCTCATTCCCACTCCAAATGCTAACCTGGCTAGATGCACAGAATTAAGAACAGCAACTTTATTCTTTTGACATTAGTATGGAGGAAAATTGGCATAGAGACAATTAACAATTAAATATTTAACCAACTGTTAATTCCTATGCATGGAGAAACTGAAAAAAGCCAAAAGACAATGGTCTTAGAATCACCTAGAAATGCTAGCAAACACTGTGGAGGCTTTTATACTTGTCACTAATACTCCCATCCCAAACTTTCCTACAGCACACTGCCTACTTTGGGAAGATGGGGGTGGGTGGGTAGGGTTATCTACTCTTGGTCTGAAGTCCAAATGGGATTCCGAGTGTATATCTGGTAAATGAGAAGGTTACAATACAGTGAAACCGTTTGGGAGACGACTATGCAACTTTCTTCTGGTGCTTCCTGAAATATTTTTTCCTGATTTAGAAGTTGATAGATCCTATCCTGCATGTCAGTTAAGATAAAATTACTACAGTTGGTAATCCAATACTTTTTTCCTCACTCTGTAAGACTCAATGCAAGCTGTCAGAAAGTAACAAGTATCTACTGAAAACTGTACTGATTGGTTTACCTTTCAGATAAGCATGCCTACATTAAGCAATAACAAGATACATAAGTCATCAATATCCAAGAAACTAGCTATGAATAAAATTATCCAATTCATTTAAGCCTTTGATACATGTGTCATTTCTTGACACATTATTTTGGTCATTTTCAAGTATTTTTTTTAAGTCCTACACATTCTAATTAAATTTTAAAGGAAAGATTATCAACATTTAAATACTATATTTGATCAGACACATAGAACAATAAATCCATTATGTTCCTATTGAACTGCTTATCATAAAATTGAGAGATGAAAAAAAAATCCCTATCTTCCAATTTATGATGGTAACAAAGGTATTCTCATAGTTAGCAACATTTACCAGAATACCACTAATTATACACTAAGTCACTGCATTAAGTCTACAAATAATTTGCTAAGTATCAAGTGGTCATTAAGCAATTCTCACTAGTCACCTAAGAAGAAAAAGATTTAGAGAGGATACTAGGCCATGTAGTTTTAATTTAACAGCATTAGAACAGATTAGTTAGTGAAAGTCACAGCACACTGTCAAGCCAGGACTTAGTCAGGATAATACAGGAATTATGCATAGGCCCTTAACAGACATTATTTAATCCTTAAACCACTACCACCTACAATTTACAGAGAAGATACCAAAAATAAGACAATTTAAGTCATTTCTTCTAACTTTACAGGACTAAGGACTAATATGCAAATCAAAGTTATTCTGGCAACTAATCCATTTTCCCCAGTACCCTATGCTGACTTGCAGGTCTATATTAGAAAAGACAAGGCAGATAATAGCTTCCTATTCCTTGATTCTGTTTACTACCTCCAAATCTGCACCAGGCACTGGAACTATCAAGGAGTTCATCTCCCACCTTACACTGATCTCTCCATTCTCCAAATTCATTTAATAAACTACTTTAGGTGCTCAATGATACTTCATCTTAAATTATGTTTAATGCAGTAGTGTATTATTTCTCTCAAAAAGTGTGGCTTCCAAAAGGTTATATACGGTTGAAAAGGAAATCCCTTATGCTAATTTAGAATAGTTTACTTGTTTTTGTTTTTTTAAACAAACAAAATAGAATTCCTGTACGGGGACAGCCCCCAGGGCTAGTGCAGGCTGGGAAAACTCCAAGCAGCAAGCAGCTCTGATTGCATTTATTCAAAGAAGGTTCGGGGTCACTAGCAACCAACCAATATACAATTAATGCGACTATAACTGTGTTGGTTTGGTTTGTTTGTTGATTCTAGTTCTGAAGCAGGTTGCAAATCAGTGGCCTCTTACTAATTTTAATATCGTTCAGCAGCATCCAGCATCTTTATGGATTTGATGTCCTATTTGGCTCAGCATTCCCCAGAGCTTTGGCAGTAAGTTACCACCGACGGACAGTAAATATATCTGTTCAAAGAATGACGACCAGTTATGAAAAGAACTGTTCTCCCAAGGTTTGTGAATCCAGTCTCATTTGTTTTTAACTGTAACTCTTTACAGATGCTTACTTGAATTTTATCACTGAGCTCATTAAGGATATAGAAAATGCCTTTAAAAGAGCAAAGCAGTGTTTCCATCGGATAACGTAGCATTTACTGAACTCGTATTTAGCTAAGGTCAAATGTCTTATAACATTACCAAGTTTTATTTCCCTGTTATGAGCGTTTCATAGACTACCTTTTCCAAGTAGGCTGTATGGCTGTAGGATGAACTGCTTTAGAGAAACGAAAAGCTACTCGATAAGAAAAGGAACCATTATGGTTTAAGCCATCAAGTCAGAAGGAGCACCCAGGAAAACTCGGCAAACAATACTTTTTAAAGTGATGGCTGATTTATGACCGGCCACAGTAACTCTTTCTCCTAAAGATTTCTCTCAAGAACAGCATCAATTGGGAATCCCCCAGGTGGCTCCGCCAAACACCACTCTAAATGAACAGCAGCTTCGTGCACCCTAAGTGGAGAACGGAAACCCAGCAGTGGGACTCGCGGATCAGGACTGTTTTCCACTGCAATAACAGACACCCCGCCTCCCGGGGAGACACGGCGCCCGAGTCAGACAGGTTCGGGAAGGGTCCAAGGCTGTATGGCCCGTGCACACGCCCACCCGCCGTTGCGCTCAGTGTCTATGCACCTGTAGGTCGCGCGCGCTCGGGGGCCGCGGTCTCGACATCCGCCGCTCCCGCTCCTCCGGCCCCGCGCCACCGCCCTCCGCCATCTTCCGTCCGCCTGCGGCGCCCGCCGCGGACCGCTTCCCGCGACTTCCGGGTTGGTTGCTTAGCAACTGAGGGAAGGGGCGGAACCGAACTGTGAACCCCTTGGGAGAGGGCGGAGCCGCGCCTCACCCGGTGCGTCTGCGATATGGTCCCCAGTCCCGTGCGCCCTTGCTCGAGGGTTCCGGCCCTTTTCTCCCGGCCTGTCTCTTCCTCTGTCCACTCTGTGTTCTCTCTGGAAGACAGTAGGCTGGCCTAAAGCACCGTGTTGACTTGCAGGTTCATTAAACTCAACTAATTCAAGACTTTATCAGATGAACGTTGCAACTTAACCGTTCAAGTGGTGGAATCCCTCTCATTTTTTCTTAGAAAGAACTGAATGAACCTCAGAGAGTGACTTGGAATGGAAGGTGGAGAAAATGATTAAAACTAGCAATCAAAACTGGAGTCTCTTAAACCATTTTTTCTTAGATGAGATTGATGTAAATCCTTCTCTATGCCAGACATATGCTCCAGGTATGCTAAGGTAAAAAAGAAATAGCTCAGATCCGTCTGAAACTTACAATCTAGAAGGGGAAAGGAAGACAGACACAGATAGTAAAATAAAATTTGTAAATAAGCTTTACAGGAAGTGTTGTGTGATGAATGTGTGTGTGAAAGGAGAATATTTTGTTGATGGCTTCTGTGTGCTCCATGTGAATTTTAGCAGCCCGCAATGTCCTGCCTTGGTGTGTTGTTTATTTGGAGTTCAAAACACTAAAGAACAGCAGGCTTTACCATAAAGGGGAATTGAGAGACGTCTGTACCAGACCTTTTAAAATTAATTTGTATCTTAGTTACTTCCCATGATTGCATTTCATTTTCCTATGAAGACACTAAGTGAATGTAAAATTTTATTTGCTTAAAATTTGTGTGCCCTTCTGTAAATCTATTTAGCTCATTTTTATTCCTAGGCCCATCTTGAGGCTCAGAGAATAAAAGAGGACCTTATTTTGTGTATGAAGTGTTTTGCCTGCATGCATGTAATTCCACAACATAAGTGTGATGCCCACAGAGGCCAGAAGAGGACATCAGTTCTCCTGGAACTGGAGTTACAGATAGTTCTTAGCTGCCATGTAGGCACTGGGAACCAAACTCGGATCCTTTGGAAGAATAGACAGTACTCTTAACTACTGAACCATCTTTCCAGCCCCCAAAGAGGGCTTTCTTTTCACCTTTAGTGTACTGCATATGTATTGCTACATATGTATTGATGTTAAACATGAGTAAACCAGATAATAATAACTAAATTCTCCCGTAGTAAGTAGCAGTACCACATACCAGACCTTGCATTTGGTGTCCTGATACTTTTTTAAACACAACATTCTGCCTTAAAAGTTCCTGGAACCAAGATGTGACTGTTTCCACGGCCCTTCTTCCATTATTGGAGAGTCAAGAAATGTGATAACAGCAGAGATCTTTATCAGGTACAGAGAACTCCAACATCACAACTTAAATAGAATTCATATCTGTGTAATTTTATTTATGGTGGACACCACTGAGGTCAGGGTCACTCAAACAATGGCTTTGTTTTGTCTATTAAAAGATTTTTATCTTAAAATGTTTTAATATTATGTATACGAGTGTATTACTTTCATGTATGTAAGTGCGTTTGTGTTGTTCAGTGCCTGCAGAGGTCAGAAGAGGGTGTCCAATCCCCTAGGAAATGGAGTTACGGTAGTTATTAGCCATCACGTGGGTACTGGGAATCCAACCCTGGTTCTCTGCCCGTCTTAACCATTAAGTAATATTTCCAGCTCCAAAGATTTTTATTAGTCAGGTTTGATGGTGCATGTCTTTAATCCTAGCGTTCAATAGGGAGAGGCAGGTGGATTTCTATGAGATAGAGGTCAGTCCAGCCTACTTGGTGAGTTCCAGCCCAGCTGTTCTACAGGAAGACTTTGTCTCAAAAACAAAAGTAAAAACAAAAAATGAAATAAAACACCATCACCAACAAAATAACTTTTATCTTGTAGAAGATAGAATAAAGCATATTTAAAAGAACAAGCCTAATTAGAGTAGGTGATTGTCATGGATCACATAATGTATTTATGTCTTCTACAACAACTTTCTGGATTAGGTATTGTCTCCCTATTATAGAAGTGGAGACCAGAGAAATAAGATGGATTTGCTCATGCTACTCAGCTATTGAGCAGCAGAACTAAGTTTTAAATGCAGATGCATTGTACTCAAAAGTGTATGCTTTTCTTTTTAAAGCATCCCTGTTTCCTGAGAGCTGTTCTGTAGCTCCTGACATGCATGACTATATCTTTCCAGAGACTGCACCATGTTACTTCCCAATGACCTGTTCCTACTTTCTTGACCATTCCTCCTGGCCATCCCTGAACATTTTCTTCTCTGTGTACCCTCCAAACAGTGGTCTTCTCTCAGATTCTGCTTTTAAACTTCTTTCAGCAACATCCATTCCCACAGCTATTGTGTACATACAGTATCATCTCATTATTCATAGTAGTTGTGTTCCATAAATTTGCCAAGAACACTAAATTATTGAGTACTGAATTATTGCTGCTGAGAGTTTCAAGATTACATCTTTGAAGCCTTGGCTTACATTTTAATCAGTTGGTAGATGCATAAGCCAGTTTTATATTTTACATTTACATTTCCCATGAGTTTGTGTGAAACACCTTATTTAATATATGCTGTGACTTCATTAACATTGAGCTCACAATCACCAGCACTAGAACTCCATAAGGAAACTTCCATAGGACAGGTTTTGTCCATAACGCACGTTGCCTTAGGAATACTAGACAACACCTCAGCATTTCACTCCTGAGTGGTTTAAGTAGACCCCAAAGAAAAGCAGCAAATGTGAAAGACATAGCAGTAAACAGACAGCAAAAAGGATACTTATTTACAATGTGAGAGTGAAAAAGAGGGCACAGCATCACCTTGTTGACCTTACTTGAAAATAGGCTCCTTCAGTGATTCAGTTTTTTGCTTTTCTGTGCATGTCTGTAAATTACTACAAAAGCACAGGACATACTGGTTTAGGGATGAGCAAGGACTGCTAGTAAGTAGGCAGATTTACAACTATGCAATTTGCAAATAATGTGGATTTACTGTATCTAGCATTTCCCAATCTATTTTTCCAATACCAGTTCTTTCCATTATGGAAAGACCTACATTTCTAATTGCCTTTCCAACTGATGTTTACATTTGGATGTCTTAGAAGCATTATGCCTCATCCCCAAACCCTTCTTTTTCTCCTACAAAACTGCTGCCTTTTCATTCTGCCATTCACTGTATCATCACCTAACTTCATTGGAAATCAGTCATCTGGAGGGCACTGAGGCTTTTCATGCCTAAGGCAAAATTTTCTGATGTTGATGCAGATTGTAGCAGCTGTGACTGGAACAAAGGCTTCCGCTGCAGGAGTTGTGGCCAATAGCAGAAAATGCAGTGTTCCTAGCAGTTAGTATGTATCTTCCTTGAGGCATCTAGAGTCTTCAGAGCAGCCAAGTTGTCAAGAGAGGGTGCTTAGTTGACAGCCCCCGATACAAGACAGCCAGGCACCAGTAAAAAGTCTGACAGGTATCAATCAGAAGGGCAGAGGTTCAAAGGGAAGAATGTGTAGGTCACTCCTAGAGAATGGTGACATCTGACTTGAGCAGAGGACCAGAGGGGCTTAAAATAGTCAAGAAGGATTATAAGTGCAATACAAAGGAGTTTGGTCTTTTCTATAAACTATTGTGAAAAGTCAAAGGATTTTGGTGAGGAAATGATAGTCTTTCTGTATTTCAGCAATAGTACTTGTTGTATGTGGCTTGGATTCCAAACTCTGCCTCCCAGAAAGGAACATATATTGAGCCCTCAGCTACATTCTTTCAGTCTACCTTTTGTTTTTGGGTTTTTGAACACTGCCTTAGACCTGCGCAGTTAGGGAACTGATTGAGGATTTGAGACGGTTTCTTCTTACAGAATTTGGAACCCTACTGTTTGACTGGTTTGACTGTGCTATCTTAAGTTCCAGTCACTCTAGTGCCCATCTGATTTCCAACCTCATCCTTGTCTGATTCTGATACCTGTATTCTTTGTCCAAGGAGACTGCTGTCTTCTACGTAGGCTCTATTTCTCGTGTACAACTCTGAGTGAAAGGAGCCTTTAGAAATGAAGCTGGTGGGTTCAGATCTACTCCGTGTGCTCCTCTCTCACAGATTGAGCCCCTGCATCTGACCACTCTGATCCAGAGTTCATATCTGTTATTAGGAGTCTGGAGCTATACAACTGTTCTGACATCCCCGAAACTGAGATTTCAAATTTACTAATATTGTTTGGTTTTGCAGTTATGTTCATGAATAATATTAGCCTGTGCTTATCCTTTCTTATGAGTTCCTCTTTAGTTTTGGCATCAAGTTTATTCTGACTTCATCAAATATATGGAGAGGTGGTTTGTTTTTCAATTATTAGCGGAGCTTATGTTACATTTTCATTATCTTTTCTTTAAATATGCTCTAGAATTTGCTGGAAAATACATTTGGGCCTACATTTTCCCTGTGAAAACTTTTCAGATTCTAATAGAGTTTATTTCATAGTTATAAATTTATCAGATTATCAAATTTTAAGTCAAATTTATATTTTCCTAATTTAAATTTTATTGGTCCACAATGGTATGTTAGTTTGATTTCTATTATTGTTACACATTTCTGATATTGATATTGAGATAAAGGCAAAAGATTTGGGCTGGCAAGTTGGCTTAGCTAGTAATGGCACTTGCTGCCAAACCTGAGTATGATCCTTGGGATCCAACGGGTCGAAGGCCTGAGAGCAGCCTCCCCTCTTCATGTGCCCTCGCTCACACAAATAAACACACGAATGTAATAAAACACAAAAGGTTTGTTTGGGATCACAGTTTCGGAGATTCCTGTCTATGGTTGACCCTGTTGCTCTAGACTGTGGCCGTACATGGTAACTGCAGAGTGCGGTGGAGCAAAATCACTCACCTAGTGGCTGTGAAGGAAGAGAAGAAAGAATAGGGGTCCTAGTCCTCCCCTCTGTGATCACTCAGCACCAGGTCTCACTTTATAATCACCCATTCTACCACCTCCCAATAGTGCTGCACTGAGGATCAAGCCTCTGACATGTGGACTTTGTAGATTGTTCCAGATCCAAACTTTAGAAGATGGAAGCCTTTTCTATGACCTTATAGATAAGAACCACATCAATACCCTTTACATTGTTGATTCTGGTTAATTATTTTAATTCTTTTTCCCTTTATTAGTTTTGGCAGACCTTTGTTTTGTGCTTTGTTTTTTGAAACAAGATCTTGCTATGTGGTCTAGGCTAGCCTCCACCTTGCTGTATATCTCAGGCTGACCTTAAACTCAGATGGTCCTTTTCTCCCTCTAAGTTCTTGTATTGTAGGTATGTACCACCGTCCCTGACTTGGCCAAGGAGCTAAAATGCTCATTTCTTAGCTGACTGTGGTAATGCAAGCTTTTAATCATAGCACTTCAGAGGCAGAGGCAGGTGAATCTCTTTGAGATCAAGGCCAACCTGGTCTACATAATGAGTAGCAGGTCAGCTGGAGAGACCCTGCCTCAAGAATTTTTTCCATTTCTTTTCAAATGTGTAACTTTTGACTTTGTTCATCTTTTCTACTGCATATTTCTTATTTTATTAAATTTTGCTTTTGATTTCCTTCGGCTTCTTTGGAGTTTTCTGTTTTCTTTAAGTAAATGCTTAAATGATTGAGTTTTCTACCACTCTGCCTTTCTTCTGTATGTATGTGTTAAGGTTGCATGTTTGTTCTTACGAATGGACCCGCTTCAAATCCAACATGAAAGAGAAATAAGTCAGATTTTATTTAAGCCATGAACTTTTTCACGTCAAATAAAGAAAGTTTATATTCTAAAAATACATGAGACTCACATATGAGTAAGAGAAGAGAGGCAAGGCAACAAGCATAGAATGCAGAGTAGGAAATTAAGTCTAGTAGAGATTAGAACTCACAACCAAAGAGAACCCTGAGAACGTGACTACTCCCTGCCAGAGTGTTCAGAAAATACAGAAAAGTACCATTTAGATCATCTCACATACGTCAGGAGACGCTACATGACATTTGGGTGCATTTTGTTTTAGCTTTGCTGAGATAAGGGCTGGGGGACTTAGTATCTGTCTTCATGATTCTACCCTGACTACCCACATGAAATGTTCAGAATCAGAGGCAGATAGTTATTATTGTTTATATTGTAGCAATTTTGTCACTTCCCTCCCTCGCCCTACCAGCGTTCATCCCTGGGTGACAAGTAGCTGGAGGAGAGAGAGGAGTTGCTAAATTTGTTCTCTGGAGATGGGATGGGATACACGGGTCCTACGTTCTCACACTCTGATTTTTTGGAATGGATATGCATTTCTCCCAGGCCCATATGAACCATGGTGTCTCAGGCCTTGTTATCCCCTGAAATGTAAATGCATTCTTGTGTGGTTTGAATGAAAAATGTCCCCTATGGGCTCCAAGTATTTGAATACTTGGCCCCAGTTGATGGTGCTGTTTGCACATCACTGGGGGTAGGCATTGAGAGTTTGTAGCCAGATCCCACTTCCAGTCTCACGCTCTCTGCTTCCTGTGCGTACTTGGAGATGTGAGCACTCAGCTTTCTGCTCTGGTTTCCTTCCATACCTCCTCCGTGATGATGGACTCTTAGCCCTCTGGAACCATAAGCCTAAGAAACTCTTTCTTCTACAAATGGCCTCGGTCACCATTTTTAATCACAGCAACAGAAAGGTAACTAATACACATCCCATGAAACCCCCAGATTCTTCTCTCTGGAATTCTCTCACTGTTATATAATTCCTCAGCACTTTCAACTTGAAATTCAAAATATTGGTCAGCATTTAGTCAGAAAGCCATAATTCTGTAAAAAGAAAATAAAACTGCTTCATTTAAACTATACATTGATTTTGTCCTCTCAAATGACATCATCTTCTTTACTCACTCATTCTCACTCCTGAGAATGTCACAAGAGTGTACATAAGGTGTACCTTTATGTCTTCTGTATTCCCAGAGATTTATTACAGAAATATCTACTGCCTCCCCTCTGTTCCCCATGCCTGGTATTTTCTTCTAAAAGAAGAAAATGAGTAGTCATTTATACATTCTGGAGCTAAATATTTGTTTCTGACATAAATAATATGGAAATAAAACTACCCCAACTAGAACTTTTGACCGTGGGAAATTTGGGATTTTATGATTCAGTATTCTTATAATGAAATTTCAGATAACTTTGCAATTCTCCAGATAAGAAGATAAGTAGATAAGTCTATTGGCTGATAAAGAGCTCTCCCCGATATCAATGGGAGAGTGCACTCAGAGACCGTGGTGAATTTCTGCAACTACAGATAGTATCAAGCTCCATTTATAAATTAGAGACAGTGGATATTAAAGATAATATTAAGACAGAACAATTATGAAAATATACTGTAATAAAATTTACTTCTGTGTAGTCTCAAAATAGTCTTATTTTACCGTACAGCTTCTCTTCGGCAGGTCCAAATTTGCTTGCATCCCCACACTTGCACTTTGGAGCATTATTAAGTAGAATGAGGGCAATGTGAACACAAGCACTGTGATACCATCAAAACCGCTCTGGTAACCATGAGGGCTACTGAGTAGACTGAATGAGCTAGAAATGGTTTGAGCTAGGAATGGTTTGTGTCCATGGCAGGACAGAACAGATGGTGTGTAATTTTCTCATTCTACACAGAATGGTGTACAGTTTAACAGCTATGAATTATCTCTGAAAATTCCTCTTAACCTACAGAAAGTGAAACACTAATGGGAAGGGGGAGCTACTGTAACTTCTCATTGATACAATTGTCTGCTTATTGTAATTACATGTGTTCCCTTTGACTGTCAGCTGTTCCATCTACAGTTAATTACTAGACCTACCTGTAGAAGAAACAGTTTAATTTGCTGTAACCTTGAACACTAGGTCACCTGGATGAATTTGGTTTGTCTACATATACAATTAGGGAAGGCCAGGCTAGGGTGATAAGTAATTGGCTGACCTCAGTGTCTTGGGAACAGCAGAGGTGACAGTGACCTGCTGAGAAGCTCTGTGACGCTTTTCTTGTTTAGAGATCGACAACCATGCCACTTTCATCCTCTGAAACAGCGGAAGAAAAAAAGATCCTGCTCAGGTCTTAAAACCTGGAAGTGATGCAAACTGCTCCCATTGACATTTCCTTGAGCAAGGCAGCACCTACATGGGGCAGTGCAGCTGAATTTGTGGACTGCAGAGATGTTAGCAACAGTAAGAAGGTTCTGAATATGCAATAACAAAAATTAATTAATTAATTAATTAATTCGAAACCAAATGTGCAATCAATCTGAGATGATTCTGACATCACACAACTTCAGTGCAGCCTTGGTTCTGAATATAAAACATATATATATATATATATATATATATATATATATATATATACACTTTGCACTGCCATGCAATGCTGAACCATGCTGCCAAATTCCAGACTATTGCCTCAGATGTTATGAATTACGCTGTAATTGTATATACAAACTTTCCTGGAAACATAACGGTTTAAATATGGAAAGCAAAGACTTAGTATTTTCTGATTATCATTCATCAGCTTGTGATATCAGATTAGTATATCTTTGGATTGCATTCTGCTAGAATATACTATTTTACAAATTGCCTGTTTGAATTACTGACTTATATCTCATAAAAAGCTGTAAATTAGAGCAGAACCTCCAACAGCTTCTGAAATGGCCCTAAAAACACTTCTGTATTTTATACTACATATTTGTGATAAGTAGCATTTTCAGCACTGAAAATTATAAAAATCAAAATAATGATAAATTTTGAAAAATGTTAAAGATGTTCTGTCCTACAGTATCAAATTTTCACTGAAGTTTTGATTTTTCTGTAAAAGTAAGCAACTATATACATCCCCTCAGCATATGAATTTGCTTTCATTTTTAATTAGTGATAAAATTATAAGGAATTTTTCAGAATCAATTTATGATTTATTAACAGTAAAATGGTTGATTTGTATACCTACCTTATTTACCTACTTACCTCTAATTATGTAAAACTTTTGCAGGCAAAGGGGTTATGAGCAGATAGTGTAAGAAGCCATGGACTAGGAAGCACAGCACTCACTAAATCCACTGCAGCCTTCCTTCTGTACTGATGGTGAAAGATTCTGATGGCTGTCATGAGCAGTTTCAGAATTGCTCAAGCATCACATCGGTCTTGAACAGCTTTATATTATCTATTTTGGTTGTTCGGAGGTCTATCCCCACCCCCACCACTTTGCTCACTTTCCAGGACTCAGCAGTGCGATATGTCACCCTCCTTGTCTTGTTAAGAAGTGTTTAGACAGAGAGAAATGACCAGATACAGCAAGGATAAAAACAAAGAATACCAGCTAAGGGAATTACAGGAGTGTGGTGCTGTTCACCTCTGTCTAAGTGTCTAAACACAGAGCTGTAGAGTAATGCACAGGGGGCTGCATGACTCTCCAGGCTAGCCAGGTAAAGAGCAACAAAGAACAGGATTCCATTTCAGATGGCAATGAGCAGAATGGCCCAGAGATCCGTGTTAGAAGATGAGGAAGGCCAAGTGCCAGCTTGGGTCACTGTCTAGAGGGCTGTTGCTGTTCCTTTTGGTCAGGTTCTGTCATCTTGCTCACCCCCACACAGTCCCGCTGCTTCAGAAGTTCCCACCAGCATGTACAGGTTAGACTGTGGTCCTGCTGAGCCGTGGATATTCTCAGTTCTTGGAAAGCACAGTGGTCTGTGGATTGGAAGCTGAGAACTTCTTAGTAAGCCCTGCCTATGCCATTGATCCTGTGTTGCTTTTGCTGTTAAAAAGATTGGGAAGCACTCACCTATAGCATTGCTTTCACTTTTCCTCAGTCATTCACAGCGGTGTGAGACAGTGGTATTTGAGCTTTACAGATTCATAGATTCCTTGGATGAAGGACCATGACATTTCACATGTGACATGTGGCTCCCACATCAGCTTTCTCCAGACTCGGGCTGTTTTAATGAGTCCCCTGACCTGCTACATCATCAGCTCTGTCATGACAAATATCACAGTTTGGGTCTTAAACCAATGATATTTATTAGTTCCAGAAACTGAACATCCAGGATCAAGTGCCTGCTGATTTATGGCAAGAGCTCTCTTTCTAACTTACTAATGGCTGCTTTCTTGTGTCCTCACATGGGAAAGCAGGTGTGATATTCTGGTGCCTATTAATAAGGATACCCATGTCATGAACAGGATAGAATTACCTCCCCCACAAGTCTCTACTCCCTAATATTGTTCTCTTGGGAACTAGGGCTTCATATTTTAAATTTGTGGAATGGAGGATGGATGCAATTCAGTCCATCCCTGCCCAAATCATGCAGCATATAGAATTCAAACTCTTACATTTTCTAGGCTGGGTTCACACATTTTCTCTCCTTGCAGGATCCCAGCAAAAGTCCAGCATCCGGGCTTATAGGACTTTACAGGAATACCCCTGTTTAACATGCATTTCCCCCTCTGGTCTCTCCTGTGCTGTGCTGTCCCATGGTAAAGGTAGAATTTCTCCCTCTTTAACTTTCACACTTAAGTTCCCCATCTGTTAGTCTTTGAATCCAAAAGGCCCCCCCACAGCTCATGTGTTTGAACACTTGGTTACCAATGAGTAAAATTGTTCTGAGAGGCTATAGAATCTTAGGCACCCCAGACCTTGCTCCAGACATAGGCATAGGGCTGGGTTTTGAGGTTTACTACTTACATGGACTTTTTCTCTGCCTCCCCATTTGCTAAGATGTGAACAATCCACGCCTCAAGCTCCCACTGCCAAGAGTTGGTCAGCTACTGCTGCCATGCCTCCCCTGCCAGGATGAATGGGCACCTCCCAAAACTGCGAGCCACAGAAAATCCTTCTTCCTATCAGTTGCTTCTGTCAGGTATCATATTAGGACAGGAAAAGTAACACCACCTCTTGTTAATCAGAATGAACATTTTAAGAAAACAATAATTAATAAGCCATCTCTTGTGATATCCCCTCCCACTGCAGGCTGTTCCTAGGTTATTATTATTTTTTGAAATAGGTTATCACTATTTTGCCTTTGAACCCCTTTAGCATCCTCCTACCTCAGCTTATGGGCATACGCCATGGTGCCTGGGCCTGGTTATTTCTTTTAAACAAATTCTGTGAGAATTCTGGTCAATACAAATACAGTCAGCTCAATATATTTATGTATTTTTTGACTGCTCAAAGAACTTGTAAGATTCCTTCTTAGTTGTTAATTCTTGACTTGTGAATGTGCCCCCCCCACCGCCAAAAAAAACCAAAAGCTTGTGCAACACAACAAATGTCCACAAGAGGGCGGACCAGCCAAACACAAATCCTTCAGCTCTAATGAGACTGCAGCCCCGGCACCAAATTCCTAATCTTCAGGAAAAATGGTATTGTATACAAACACACTAAGAAGGGATTAAATGTCTCATTATGACCACTATTATGTAGAAATGTAAAGTTGAACTTGACTTTTACAAAAGACGAGCTGCTGACGTGGTTTGCAGGTGTTTTCTTTCAGCTTCATGCCTTAAAGTCTTTGAAAAGCTATTTTAAAGCATCCAGCATAACTGCATATTTATTTCATTCACTGATTTGGCAGATTTTAAGCAGGCTAGTCCTCAGATCTTTGTGTGTTTCTAGGAGCCTTTGTCTTTTTCCTCCTCTTCTCCCAGGCCTCCACTGCCTCCCTTACCCTCTTCCTCGCTAAGAGACACATGTCCTTAGCAGAAAGAGCAGCCAGAGTCAGGGCAGTGAACATGAAGAACGAGAATGCAATGAACATTTCTCCCCAGATCTCTACTGTCACACCAGGATTCCCCCTACTGCAGGAGTGAGCGCTACAGTGGAGTGAACTCTTCATAGAACCTGTGAGTTACCCTTGTCAGCATAAATCTGGGGCGGGGGTGAAGGGGAAGACCACCACTGGATGAACTGAGATAGTTGCCTCAGATTATTCGTGACTCTTAATGAAATATCTGGTCTTTTAAATCGGGTGATATTTGTCTGAGCCTCTTGCCATTTGATTGTACACAAGGAGGCGGGGGAGGAGGAAGGCTCACCACCTCAACGTCATTACTGTGTTTCAACTCTTTCTAGACTAAAGAAAAATAGAAACCTTTTCGGATTGCTTCTCTTAAGGTTTTCTCTCCCACTTCTCCCACTTCTTCCCAGGTAGTGAATTAATTTGACCCAAAAAGTTGGTTTCTGTCTCATTTTTCTTCTCCAGCCGTGAAGAACAGCGTCACCCAAGCATAGCTTTAACCAAGCAGTAACTGCGCTGGGAATGGCTATCTCCAACAGGCAAGTGGAAGGAGTGTGTCTTTTAACTGTCTGCAGCCAAAGGTAAGTGGATGCTTTAGAGAGTGGCAGTTATGAGTTTTTTCCATGGTTGGCATCATTATGAGTCAGTTTTGAAACATCATTAGTTAATATGAGATGTCCACCAGGGACTTCAGGGGTTAGTAATTCACATCTAGAAACAAACTTCAAATGTTCCTCATTTTACAGATACTAAATACCAAGTCCATACAAACCCAGGAGATGATTAAGAAAACAGTTATTTTTATTTCAGTAAGTTATTCCACTTAAAAAATTTAAATTTATTTTATATATGTACGAGTGTATGCCTGCATGTGTGTAAGTGCACCCATGTTGTGCATTGCCTGTGGAGGTCAGAAGAGGGTGTTAGATCCCCTGGAACTGAAGTTAGGATGATTGTTAGCTGCCATGTGGGTTCTGGGAATCGAACCCAGATCCTCTGCAAGAGGATTTAGTGCTCTTAACAGCTGAGCCATCTCTCCAGCCCCATTATTCCCCTTCTTAAAAGGATATTTTCTATGTGTCTTATAAATAAAAAAATCTATTGAATGTAGATATATATTTCTAATGATTGATATATGCACATTTTAAGGAATACAACGTCTATAACTGTGTGGTTACTTTTTCATTAGTCACATTATGTTCCTTTTGTTTTGTGTTTTGGTGCTGTGGATTGAGTCCCAGTCTGCACATCACATGCTAAGTGCATGCTATACTGTTAAGTCACACTCCAAGCATTCCTGTCTCTGTGTCACTATCATTTCTATCTCTCCACCTATCTCTCCATCTCTTTATTTTCATCTCTCTCTCTCTATCTCTAGTCTCCATTTCAATATCCCTCTCTCTCTTTCTCTCTCTCTCTCTCTCTCTCTGTGTGTGTGTGTGTGTGTGTGTGTGTGTGTGTGTGTGTATGTGTGTGTGTTTTTAATTGAAGGGAGATTGCTTTTTCCTGTGCTGGCACTCAAACCCAACACCTGTGCATACCAGGCCAGCTCTCTACTAAATCACTGGGCCCTGTCATTTTTCCCCCCAAGGTCTCACTATGTGGCCCACATTGGCTTAGAATTTGCTATATATCTCATACTGGCCTGCAGTTTATGATCCCCTTGCCTCTACCTTCCAAATTCTGAGATTGTAGTAGTGTGCCCTATCACACAGTTTGAAGAAAGAAACTTCAGTATAATGAATTATTAAGAAGTATCAGAGCACTGGGGCTACAGAGGTTTAAGAGGACTCTAAAGATTACATGATACAGAGAGCAGCTACTGCCTGTAAGCCTGAGGCAGACTATCGCTCCACTTCTGAAAGTCTCATTAAAGCGGGTGGCTGCATAGCCCTGTGGCTAACAGAAGTTCAGTGAGCTGATGAGTTTTTCCTACTGACCAGACCAGAGCAAAGATGAGCATTTCTGGAGTGACAGGCTTTCCTCATAGACGACAGGGGGCCGTGTGAATACACTGGGCCTTGGTGCTATGTAACAAGTTGGTCTTTATTCAAAGACATTAGACTTCTAAAAGGTGTATTTTTCATCTTAGAGAACTTATAACTATATTTTGATCACAGTCAGGCCCTCCACCGTCTGTGTCCCTGCTGTACTACCACCCCAACTTTATGTACTTTGTGTTTCCCCAAATGATCTTGGATGTGGCTCCGTCCCTTGAGTCTGGTTAATCTCTCAAGCTGTCACACCCTAAAGAAAACAGGCTCTCTTTCTTCTAGAAGCTGTCAGTTATCTAGAGATCTTCAGCTAGAACTGGGGCTTTTTACCTACCTCCCCAATCCATGCTGGGTTTCTGTCTGGCTTGTGTTTGCATACATCTTGTGCATGATGAAAGGCAGTAGACTTTATGAACTCTGGAAAAAAGAAATAAAAAGGGCCTGGGAGATCAAGACATCACTGTACTTCACAACTCTGATTTTATAGCGAAACAATTAAAATGTTGAAGTTGACATGGCCTCTGAAAAATGCCCTAGATATTCCACTTGTCACCTGATGGCCAGTTAGCTCTAGACCTAGCCTTGAGTGCCCTGCTTGAGATGTGTTCTGGACTACCTCAGCGTTTCTCAGCCCCTGTGGTGCTGGGTGTGGTTTTATCATGGAAGGGCCTGTGGGGAGCAGCAGGAGTTGATTTCTTTTCCCTGTGGCTTCTGTGTGCTGTCCTCCTCTGGTCCCTGTTGCGCTTACTCAGCTGGGGAATGCCCTGAGGTATTCGCTCTAGTGAGCTCAGCTCCTTGCATTCCTGTGAAATCACTTTTCCAGGCCACTTCTGAGTACACATCAGTGCACATCATACCACACAGTATGTAACACACTCTCGGGTGCTCTGTTGATTCTGAGTCCCAACCACTGAAGGAAGACCTTGCTGATGTGTGTTTGCCTATGCTCGAAGTCTGTGTGACTGTAAACAAATGTACTTTAGTTTGTTTTTCATGGATAAAGATGGACTTTATGTTCAGATAGTCTAAGGTGGCTGTGGACTGGGTCCTGTATTTTTGTTCTCCCAGCTTCAGCCTCCTAAAGTTAGCTGTGTTCCTCTACTTAAATAATCAAAGCATGGAATTTTAGAATTCAGAGAAAACTTAGCAATTCTTTCTTACCAACAGGTGAGGGCAAAAGAAGATTTTAACAAAAACTGTGAGCTCAGTTTGGGGTATCTTTCAGTCCATAAACAACGTGTCCTTGAAATATCTCCCAGTCCATAAACAATGTGTCCTGACTGAGAGTTCTACCCCATCTATGGAATTTGGCCATTAAACACAGATCAATGAATTGGTACCTGCCATCAAGCATGACCACTCTGGTTTTTGCTCCTCTGGAAGATGGAGTTAGATTCAGAAATGTCAAGATATACAAACTTTCAGAAACTGGACTGAAACATAGAAGCCATCGGGCAGTCGTTTTCTGCCAAGAGAATGTGGAATCCCAGAGAACTAGATAGAATAAAACAAAACAGATCTAGAGACGCAGAAAGAAACAAGTAAGAAACAAGTAAAGCGAGGCACCTTTGGGGTTCTGACATTCTGTTCTGAACGAGTCCTTGCCTGCCTTGTAACTGAGTGATAACCTCTCTCCTTAGTACCAGACATGTTGGCCTTCCTTCTTCAGTTTTGACTGGATTCTCAGGACCTCCTGACATGTCCAGAGCAGGTAAACCACTTGGCCAATGTTGCCCAGCTTTGTGTAAAAGAGTATTTTGGTGAAATGTCACATCCTAAGCCACTGTGTTTCTACAGTTTATCTGCTGGCTTACGTCTCTACTCCAGCAGCGTCAGAAGGTCAGGGCTCAGAAATAAGGTGAACAAAGGGAAGAGCAACAGTGTGAGGCATTGTTAGATGGTGACACACGTGATAGGAAAATGTTTGATTGAATTGGAAATCATATTAAAGAAACTTTTAACATTTTATTTGCCAATGAAAGAAAAAGAAAAGATAATGAAAAACAATCTTTTCGATAATAACATTTTAGAACTTATATAGTATTTAAAAATCTATATCATATGCTACAAATTAAGTTTTTAAAAATTAAATGATGGCTATGAAGAATTAGATCAAACCATTTCTAAAAAGTATCAGTCAGGGGGCTGGAGAGGAAGCTCAGAAGCTAAGAACACTTGCTGTTCTTGCAGAAGATCCCGATTCAGTCCCCAGCCCACAACTACCCACAACTCCAGGTCCACGGGATCTGACACCTTCCTCTGGTCTCTGCAGACACTGAACACATGTGGTACACATGCATACATGCAGATAAATAAATAAAGCTTTAAAAAAGTCTCAATCAGGAATTACATGGAGCCATTTTATATATGATTTCAAGTATGACATCGTATATAAAATTGTATTGATGGCATAAGGATATGTGTGTGTGTGTGTGTGTGTGTGTGTGTGTGTATGTGTAGTTCAGTTGGTGGAATCCTTGCCTAGAATGCGCGAGGCTATTGGTTTGATCTCCAGTACCACTTAACTAGATAGTACATGACTGTAACCTAGCACGTACAAGGTAGACTGAGGAGGATCAGAAGTCTAATGTCATCCTTGGCTACAGAGTGAGTTCAATCCCTATGCCTATATTTACTATATGAAACCTTGTCTCCTAAAAAAAATGCATTGAGACTAGAAAGATGGCCCAGTGGTTAAAAGCACAGGCTGCTCTTGCTGAGGACCTGAGTTGGGTTCTCAGAACCTACATGGCAGCTAACAGCCATCTGTTACTCCAGTTCCAGGAGATCTAGTGTCTTTCTTTCTAGCCTCTACAGGCATTACATGCACAAGTGCATTTACGTACATACAGGCAAAACACTCATATATAGAAATATAAATAAAAATAAAATTTAAAAGTTTTATTGATGCTAGCCATATAGTAAGTATATTAAATATTTGAAAATAATTTTTGATTCTAAAATTAGTGTTTAATTATCTTCTCAAATATGATACAGTTTTTAAAATCACGATTTTGTAATATAAACAAAACCTCATGATTTTCTTTTTAAGAATATTATTATTTATGAGAATTTCAGACCTGAATATTGTATTTGCACTATTTTCTTCCCAGTCCCCTTCCAGTGCCTTCCGTGACCCCTCTTCAATTCCTTATTGTCTTATTTGACCTCAGTCTGGCCTTCCTCAGTTAGTATAAAAGTTTCTAGTTCCGTCCCTTTAACTGCAAATTTCATTTTTCTTTATAGCTGAATAGAACTCCATTGTGTAAATGTACCAGATTTCTTTATCTATTGATCGGTTGGAAGACATTTAGGTTGTTTCCATTTCCTAGCTATTGTGAAAAGAGCAGCAATAAACATGGCTGAACAAGTATCTCTGTAGTAGGATATTGAGCCCATTGGGTTTATGCCAAGGAGTGGTATAAACTGGATCATCTGGTAGGTCTATTTTTAGTTTTTAAAGAATTCTTTCACTGGTTTCCATAGTGGCTGCGTCAATTTCCAATCCCACCAGCAACGAATGAGGCTCCTCTTTCCCCACATTCTCACCATCATTTGGTCTCATTGTCCTCTTGATCCTAGCCATTTTGACTGTGGTAAGATGAAATCTTAAAGTAGTTTAATTGTGCATTTCCCTAACTGCTAAGGACATTGAGCACTAAAAATATTTCCTAGTCGTTTTATTTCTTCCTTTAAGAACGTTCTGCTCATATCTGTAGCCCATTTTTAAATTGTATCATATGTTTTTGGTTCTTTGTTTTTTTAGTTCTTTAAATAGTTTGGAAATTAATCCTCTAGCAGATACAAAGCTGGGAAAAGTTCTCTCCCTCTCTGTGAGTTTCTTCATTTGATTGGATATTTCTTTTGTTGTACTGGAGCTTTTCAGTTAAGGAGGTCCCACTTGTCGGTTTTGGCTTATTTCCTGAGCAAATAAAGTCTGATTTAGAAAATCCTTTTCTGTACCTGTATCTTATAGGGTACTGCCTAGGTTTTCTTCTAATAGTTCCGATGGTTTTCTTTCCTTCCTTCTCCCCCCTCTCCTTTTCTCTCTTCTTTTCTTTTTTCCTTTCTTTCTTTTTTCTTCTTTCCTTCTTTCTTCTTTTCCTAAACCAAGTTCTCTGTGTTAGTAACTTTTCTCTTCACAGTAATTAAATACTTGATAAGAAACAATGTGATGGAAGAATGGTCTGTTTGGGCTCCTGGTGAGGAAATCCTGGCAGCAGGGACATGAAGCTGCTCACTCATATCTCAGCAGATCAGAAAGCAGAGCAGGCTTTCAGTTTGCCACCTAAGACCCCAGTTTAAAGATCCCATAACCTCTATAAATACTGCCACCTGCTGGGGACCAAAGATCAAAACATATGAGTTTGTGAGGGGCACTTTATATTTGAACATTAACAGCTCAGATGGACGTGCATTTCAACCCCTTCCAGTTTAACCCAGAGTATGGGACAATTGCTTTCCCATGTGACCCAAAACCTGAAAAGCTACAACATATTTTCTGAAAGACAGTTCTATGTATGGATAATTATGTGTATTTATATCTATGTTTATAAAATTAAGTTATAAAAACAACTTATATTTACTGCAAATGTTTTTGAAATTCTATATTTTTACATGTGTATTATGGTAGTTTGCATATAAAGTAAAGACTGGTTCTTTTTCCTTAAACATAAAGTTTTTCTTATGTTTATAACTTATGACTATAAGTTATAACTATGCATATTATTGGGCATCATGGCACAAGTCACAGGTACTTGGGAGTGGTGACAGAAGCATCAAAAGTTAGAGGCCAGCTTGGCCACCTTAGCAAGACACTCTGTTAAGATAATAAAAATTAGAAAAGGGGTCTGGGGATGTTGCTCATTGGCAGAATATTTGTCTAGTATGTACAAGGCTTTGGGTTCTATTCTCAGTATCAAAAAACAAAATAAGAAAAGGGTGCATAGACTTCTTTACGGAATTGTCTGTGTCCTATAACTTATTTTAGCATCCTACTAAATAATAAACATATTATTTCCATGTGTTTATTATGTCTTTAAAAATAGTACTGCATTAAATATGTGTGAAAAAATGTGTAGAACAGCTTCCCAAAGGAGAACCAGGTGCCAAAGCCTATGTCATTTATCTTTTTGATAGATGCTGTCAAATTACTAGCAAACTTTAGCACCAATTTACCATCTCATAGTTTTCAAAGGCACCTGTTTCCTCACACCATCTCCAGTGGTTTTTAAATTGCCAGAGAGCTGAAAATGTTGCCTTGATTATTTCTTTCCTTATGGGTGAAAAAATAAAAGATAATGAGAAATATAGACCGTTCTTACTAAATAATTAACCCAACAGTCATCTTAGGAGGTAACACAAGAACTTACTGAAGAGTCAGTGCTTAATTATTCTAAGACAAAATGAGAGTAAGAAGAAAAGCAGGAAAATGATCAATATGACAAATATTTTTGATGGGAGACTGGAATTGCTTGCATTGCGAGAAGGCTGTGCCTATTTTTAAGCTGGACCTTGATGTCCAGTGTGATATATGGCTTGATGGAAGGCCATGTTGAAACATAAAGATCCTGTGACTGAGAACTGGGGTTCTTGATAAGAATCTTGTAAGAGATTAGTCTGATATGACGTGTGTGTGTAATTAGCAGTATGGTTTGGGGAAATAATTTAAGTCTGCTTAACATTTTTGGGTCTCTGCTTTCTTTCTTTTTGAGACCTGGTCTCCCGGTAGCCCCAGCTGGCCTGAAACTTGCTGCTATGTAGACCAGGCTGGTCTCAAACTCACAGAGATCCACCTGCCTCTGCCTCCCAAGTGTTGAGATTAAAGGCATTCGCCACCATGCCCAGCATGTGCGTGCTTGCTTAATGTGTAAAAAGAAAGTGGTGGGGGCAGCAGTACCTTAGCAAGCTAGGAATCAAGCAATGCCTAATTTAATGAACATTGCTATTATTAAGGGTTTCTTTTAATATTTTTTATCTTTATTTTATGTGTATGAGTGTATTGCTTGCATGTTTCTAAGTCAGTGCACTTGTGTTGGGCAATGCCATGGAGGTCGAAGTGGGTGTTGAATTCCCTTGGAACTGGAGTTACAGATGGTTGTTAGTTGTCATGCGGATGTGGAAATTGACTTCGAATCCTCTGCAAGAGCAACCAGTGCTGTTGATCACTGGGCCATCTCTTCAGCCCCAGTTATTAAGGATTTCTAAAAGGAAAGCCTGATTCTAATTGTCCAGTAGGTGGTGATATTATAACACCAATTTTGTTACTTCTTCTATAACTTGGACAGGATTTTCCATCAGGATTCATTTTAGAAACATTCTTTGCCCTAGTAATAAAATTTGAATTTTATAAAAGAACACACTTCCATAAAATTTATGATGTTGCATTTCATATACTCACTCAGGATATCAGTTGTAAATTTCTCCTTTTACTCTCTTCAGAAATTGAGTTCCAAATCCAATGAATGACCTCAGGTGACATGACTTCCATCTGCCATACTTTCCTTAACTCAGTTTTATAAGCACTTTGGTTCTAATGAAGTGATTTGTGTCGTTAGAAGGAGAAGACATGATGCAGATTCAGTTCTTTCATCTTATTGATTCTTTTTTTCCACTGCTGGGAATCGAGCCCAAGGCCTCACACATGCAATGTGAGTGTTCTACTGTTGAGCTAGATAGCCAAAGTCTTATCTTAGTGAAACTTTAAATATACTATGACTTCAAAGGAGTGTTAAAGGGGAGCCAGCTTGTTAGAAAGTCAGCTTTACTAACTCTGTAATCATGAGATAGAATATCCAAAAGCATATACAAAAAAAAAAAAATAGAAGTTCACAAAAAGCTGCAAAATTTTAAAGTACTCTTTAAAAAAATCAATTACATATTTAACATTAATCACATAGATTAGAAAGTGTGAGAAACAGCTGTCATATATAACTTAGTAACAAAACATATGATTTATTTTGAAATGTAAGCTATAGTAAATTATAAAAATACTAGGAAAAATAAAGGAAGATACTTATAGAGCTTAACAGTAAAAATTAAATATTTAAATTAAACATAGCTTAAATATACATGCTGAATAAGAACTTCTGTGGTCATCAGTTTTGTACAAGTTGACAAATGATAGTCAAACTTTGTACAAGTCAGCAAGCAGCTGCAATGCACGTTTTTATAACAGCTAACATGACATAGTCTCTAACGTTTCCAAATACTTTACAAAAACTTTTCTTACAGTTTACTGGTAACTGATGAGAAAAATTAAAGGTGATCAGAAGCAAAATCAAGTGTAGGAATGATTATTAAGATAAAGGAACTTCACTTCCCAAGTATACCATGTTTACTAAGGCTTGTGTCATAAAAATGTCAATATTAATATAAACCACTTTATAGGAGCTGACCCTGATAAATGCCACAGCCAAACACTGGTTGCTAATTCACAGGTTCAAATCCTGAGTAGAATTATTTGGTGCTTAGAAAAAAATATCTATGAAATTCTGCTCTATCTTAAATTTTTTCAATTAGAAATGAGAAATCACGTTCATATAGGATGCTACACATTATTTCTTTGGTGAGAGTCTGTCTGTAAAATTTTTAAATAGGACAGGCAATAATCTGAGTTGATTTAGGAGGTATTATCTAAATACAGGATGGTAGATGAGCTCAGAAAGCTTGGGAATTTCTTTCCCATTTTAAAAGAAGGAATAAATCCTACCTATCAAACCATTGACTCTCTAAACACCCAGACCCAAAAGACTTGGATATGTGGCATCAAAACTCACGTAATCCAGTCGCAGAAATGGGACAGATTGAGATAATAAGGTGTATTTATGTATTATGACGGATTTAAGCCAAACTGAAAGGTGAAAGGAGCCCAGGAAAGCCAGCCTGTTTTAGCCAAGCGTGAAGGGATTTTCAGGCAAAAGTGTTCCTTTGGTCTCATGGGGACAACTAGCTGACTTTTCCCAGCAGTGCTCTGGCGTGGCCCTGTGAGTTGCCTGGAGAAACCTCATGTGCCCTTTGTTCCCCAGCCCTCCTTCGCTTCCCAGTTTTCATTCAGAGGAGCTGACTGAGGAGCCTTAGTCGCTCAGCTCTGCCCACCTCAAGCATTTATTTTCAAATTTGCAATGTGTGAAAGATTGAATTTTATTATGAGATTTGTGTCTTTTCTTCACAGTCATTAGTATTACTTATTCTAACACCGGTTCCTAGAGTTTTTATTTCTGTTTGCCAAAATAAAGTTTTCCTTAATTGAAATTAATATATGATTGACATTTAATGAGATGCTTTATTCTCTTAATCTTTCCATTATCATTTTTTTATGGTCCTGAGGAATCTGAGTACTGAACCCCGGGCCTAGTGTGCTAGGCAAGTACTCTACTGCTGAGCTACCTTCCCAGTCCTCCACCAGCATATTTTTGTGTTAAAGAATGTGGGCATACTAGCAATTTTTAGAATCTGTATTAGTATATTATACTGTATGAAATATCCTCTTTGGTTCCTTACCCTGTTTTGTTCCATGTTTCTAGTTTTTCACCATAATGAGCAACATAGTACCTCCATACATATTATTCAGAAAAAAGTGGAAATGGGAATATGCAATGGAAAGTAGAATGGTTGAAAAAGATAAACCTGATCAGTCGCCATTATAAATGGTATGAATTCCTAAAACTGACTGAGCTGTGCAGAGTCATGCTATATGAGAGAGAGAGAGAGAGAGAGAGAGAGAGAGAGAGAGAGGTTTTGTTCAAAACATCTGCCCTATGAAAGTTATTGTTTAAGGAATGAGAAGCCAAATCAGATTTAGAAAATGACCTTTGTAAAACACGTGCAATGGGGTGATATCCAAATTATATGAGGAACTTTAAAAAATATTTTATTCATATTTTTTATGTGCATAAGTGTATTGTCTGCATGTATCTAAGTGCACTCTTGTCATGCAGTGTCCATAGAGGTCAGAAGTTGGTGTCGGATTCCCTAGAACTGAAGTTAGGGATAGTCAGGGATGGTATTAGCCACCACATGGGTGCTGGGAATCAAACCTGGGTCCTCTGCAAGAGCAGTCAGTGTTCCTAACTGCTGAGCCATCTTTCTAGCCCCAGTATATGAGGAACTTTTAAGACTCAACAATAAGAAAACAAATGTCCCAATTAAAAACTGACAAAGATTTTTAGCAAACTTTACTGAGGAAGCTAAATGATGGCAATCACATGCATCAAATGCCACAGAATTACAATTAAAACAGTGAGGTATACCTGCACATCTTGGATGGTCAAAATACAGAACTCTAACAATCCCAAATACCCACAGAGAGGCAGAACACCAGGAATCCCCCTCATTGCTGGGTAAATGTGAAATGGTTCATTCACTTTGGAGGACAGTTTGTCAGTTTCTTGTAAAAATAAACATGCCCTTGCCGTATAACCCAGCAGTCCCATTCCATGCCATTTAACAAAGTGAACAGAAAAATTATGACCACACAAAAAGCCGAATCAAATGTTAAATCAGGCAAGATTGCTCATGCCTTTAATCTCAATACTTGGGAGACAGAGGCAGGAAGATGAGGACTTGAAGGACAATCTTGGCTATGCAGTGAGTTTGGGGCCAGGCTTGAGACCCTCTGTCAAAACAAACAAGCAAAGAAACAAACCCAAGAAGAAAGACGTGGCTCAGAGTTTTGGAGTTTCAGTGCATGGTCAGTTGGTTCCATTGCTTTCAGATCTGGCAAAGCTGAAACATCCTGATAGAAGAGAATTGTAGAGGAAAGCCTCTCATCTCATAGTAGCCAGGAAACCCTGAGAGCAAAAGGAAGGGACCAGGAGCAAAGAGCACTGAAAGACATGCTCCGAGATGTATTTCCTCTAAGAAGGTCCCATATTCTAGTTTCCTTCATAGAATGTATCAGACTGCACATCCATTAATGGGCTGATCTGTTGATCCGTTGATTAGGTCACAGACCTTACAATGCAATCACTTCCCTCAAACCTGAATTCTGAACACTGTGTTGGGGACCAAGCCTCCAACACACGAACTTTTCAGGGGATTCTTCATATTTAAGCCATAACAAATGGCTTTATTCATAATTGCCTAAACAGAAAAAAATCAAGATGTCTTAAGTAGACAAATAGATAAACTCTGGCAAATATACACATTGGAATAGTATTTATCAATAGAAAGAAATGAGCTGTCAAACCATGAAGAAACACGGAGTGGTCTTAATCATATTGCTAAATTAAAAGTTGATATGTAAAGCTCTATAAGATATGATTCCATGTGACAGTCTGAAAAAGATGAAATTATGGAGATAATAAAAAGATCAGTGGTTGCAAGAGGTGACAAAAATGCAGTGTGCAATAGAAACTGAGCCCTAATATGAATTATGTACTTCAATTAGTTACTTTATCAACATTGGCTTATCAAATGTAACAAATATACCACAGTAAAACAAAATGTAATTATTTTAGGAGGGGTATCTTTTTGAGACAGGGTCTTCCTGTAGCTCCAGCTGGCCTAGAACTCACAGAGATCCACCTGTCTCTGCCTCTAGAATGCTGGGACTAACGGCATACACCATGCTTGGCTCTAAAGTGTAAATTATTAATAAGGGAGACTATGTACATAAACTTTGTGTTTCCCATTTTCTAAGCTTCAAGCTGCTCTAGAAAATAAAATCAATTATTAAAAAATAAAAAGAGGCAAACAATAATAAAAAATTATTATACAAAAGAAGAATCAAATTAAGAGTAGAAGGTTGACATTTAAATACTTTGTGAGAACGGGCCCCAAATGGACAAAGCATGGAGAATAAGTCTGAAGAGCATGGGTGGGTCCTTGGACATGACTCCCATGTTAAACTTCACCTACCCAGGGCTCAGGGACCACTGCAGAAGAGGGGGTCGGGAAGATTGTTAGAGCCATAGGAGGAGGGGCGTGACCATGTGGATACAGAGTCTTATAGGCTCCTGGGACCTTGCATATATGAATTTACAGCAATAGCGACAGTATTCACGAGATCCAGGCAAACACAAGCAGACAAAAACCCAGGGACTGTGGAAATGAGCAGCAGGTCCCAATCTTAACCAAAGAGCTATTGGGCAGCTGATTACTTCTGGGTGAGGAAGAGCCAATCTTCTTTAAGGGAGAGACTAGACAGGCTGACTAGACCCCAAGGGATGAACTTGCACTGAGGGACTTCAGGGGATACTAACTGGACTTGACAGGGCTTATCATAAATAACAGAATGCATGAAACCCAGTGGTGGTGGGGAGCTTTGAGAGGGTGCTGGTGAGGAATGAGCTATAAAGATGATTAAGATGTTGTGTATGAGATACACAAAGATCCAATTAAGAAAAGTGAAAAAAAAAAAACCCAAGACCAAATACTTTGTCAGTGACAAACTGATTTGACTCATAATGGAGAAGAAATATCTGAAAATTAAAGGAAAGTTCGTAGCGACGTTGCTGTGACAGAGGACAGACACCTGCCCTTGTTCATTGTGTTCATTTTGATGATTATGATGTCCATCATAATGGAGTGTCTATGGGGCTTCCACATGTGGTGATGGAGGTATTCTGGGTATTTCAGGGAAGCTGCCCATTGCCACTGAGTTCAGCTGGATATTCTTCGTTTTCCTTGTTTATCTTTTCTTTCTTTTAGAGATGCTGAAGATCCAACCCAAGGTTTCCAGTGTAGAGTTAAGCACTCAACCACTGAATTAAATGCCCAGACCTACTAGTATGTTTTCAGACAAAGTCATGCATAGGAAAATATTAATTCAAGTAATGGTCAGCTTGTTCTTGAATAAATAAGCCAATTAATTGTACCAGAACAAGAACAATTTTCAAAGCAAGCATTATTACAAAGCTGGCTGTGATATTAAAAGGCTAATTAAAAGCCATGCTGTCCTTCTGCTCCCTCTGCCATTTCTGCTCCACAAATGCATCAATTTCTGTTTCTGTAGGCATGTGTTTTAGAAGCTGAAATTGCAGGAGCTTGCTTAGCATTTGAGTTCTTGTCGTGAGCCCCCCCCCACTGCCTTCATCTACATTCCAGCTTTCTAAATATTGTCACCAAGTCAAGTAACTAATTCCGAATATATTTTCTTTACTGAAAAAATTTGAGACGTTGTATTTTTTTGTGGCTCATTTTGTATATGTGTAGTGATGAACAATTTCTTTGCCTCCCCTCCAGTGAACTCTGAGCATTGATATTATTTACATCATTTCTTAGTATATTCAGAATATGAAAACTTTTTATTCAACTGTCACTTGAAATTTCGTTAGGCACTTTCAAAAACACATTGTCGTCTGATTTTAAAATAGGTCTTTTTCTGACAACTTGAGCTTTTAGTATGTTTTATAACTTAACTCATTCCGAGTTTATTTTTTTTAATCTTAAATTTTTTTTGATTTTACCATGATACAACAGTGACCTTAACTCAACTTTCCTAGCATATAGCACTAGCATTACTGTCCTGCTCTAAAACCCCACCACATAGATTTAAATCCAATGACTATCCAGTGCCATCATTATTGAATTTTTTTAGATTAGCTTTTTTAGCTAACATACTAAATAATAGGTTTAATCATGACATTTTCTCTTGTCTTTTTGAGGCAGGGTCTGACTTGGAACTTGCTAGGTAGACCAGGTTGACCTCAACCTCACAGAGATTCATTTGTTCCTGCCTCCCAAGTGCTGGGATTAAAGGCTTGTGCCACAATTCCCAGCAATGATGATATTTTTCAATGTGCATGTGGTGTATATGTATGCTGTATGTGGTGTATGCATATGTGCATTCATGTGGTGTGTATGTATGCTGTATGTGGTGTATGCATATGTGCATTTATGTGTGTGTGCGTGCACGTGTAGAGGACAGAGGAGGATGCTGGATGTTTATCACTCTCCACCTTGTTCCCTGGATACAGGTCCATCGCTAAATCTAGGGTTGTTTTTTTTTGACCAGGCTGGCTGGCTGGCCACCACGCCCCAGTGATCCTCCTGTTGCCGCCTCTTCCAGGGATTACAGGCATGTGTGCCACCCCAGATATTTACACGGGTGCTGAGGATCTGAACTCAGGTTGTCATGGTTGTGCAACAAATGCTGTTACCATCTCGTCAGTCCCACGTTATGACGTTGTTATACACACATATCACTGTACCTTGTTCCCCCCACCGTTTCCCTCAGTGCTCCCCATTTTCCTCTCCACAAATGGCCCCCTTTGCTTTCATATCATGCACATGTGTGTGTCTGTGTGTGGGCATGCATGCATATCTGCATGTGTGTTCTGTATGAGGAAACATCTTTCTGAGTCTTGCTTATTTCACTTAACTTGATGATCTCTGGTTCTATCCATTTCCTGCAAATGACATAATTTCTATTTTTTTCATGTTTGAATAAAACTATTATGCATATATTTATATCACATCTATGTATGCATGAGAGAAAACATGTGATAGTTGTCTTTCTGAACCTTATTTTTAATGTATATATATATATATATATATATATTAAATTTTCAACATTGAATCATTGTGTACTTCATACAGAACAGCTAGGTCAATGTTAATATCCCCTTCCTCACCAGCACCCACTGGAATCCATACAGTCTTCATCTGTATTAAGATTATCGTGTCAAGTTCGTGTCCTCAAATGTTCCCCAGCGCAAGTTCATCCACTGAGGTCTAGTCAGCCTATTCAGAGTTCCTCGCTGTAAGAAGGTTAGGTCATTCTCACTCACAAGCAATCAGTTGCCCAGATTTCTTCAGCAAAGATTGGGTCTACGATCTCCATAATGTGTATTTTTATGCATTTCATAAAAACACCTTAATCATCATTATACACTCTCCGTTATCTGGACCCCTCATTGCCTGCCCAACCGGGTTTCATGCATTCTCTCATATATCTTAAGAGCCTTGCATATTTTGCTTAACTTAATGATCTCCATTTCCTGCAAATGACGTATTTCAGTTTTCTTCATGTCTTAATAAAACTATTGTGCACATATATATGTACACGCACGCGCGCACACACACACACACACACACACACACACAGTATTTTAAAAATCCACTCATCTACAGGTAAACAATTAGGTGACTTCACTTCTTGGCCACTGTGGATAATACAGCATAAGCATGGCCGTGTAAGTATCTCTAGCATTCCGCTGACTTAGACTCTGTCAGTAGTATTCCCCATAACGGAGCAGCCAGATCATGTGCTAGTTCTATTTCCACGTTTTGACTCCACACTGACTTCCGTGGTTGCTGCAACAGTTTATGTTTCCACCAACAGTGAATAAGGACTCCTCTCTCCCCACATCCTGGCCAGCATTTTTTTGTCATTTGTTTCCTAGGTGACAACCATCCAGCCTGGGGTGAGGTGGAACCTAAATGTATTTTTGCTTGGTTTTGTTTTGAGACAGGTTTTGAATAAATCAGGCATGTTTCGCACTTGCTCTGTACCTGAAACTGCCCTTGGATTCCAGACACTCCTACCTCTGCTCCTTGAGTGCTGAGAACAAAGGTGTGCACCACCATTTCCAGCTAAATGCAGTTTTAATTTGCTTTCTCTGGGAAATAGGGGTTTTGAACATTTCCAGATAATTGATGATCATTTTTTTCTCTCTCCTTTTGTCTTCTATTGAGAACTGTCTGTTCAATTCATTTGCCCATTTATTAATTGGAAGATTTTTTTCTGTGTTTAACTTTCATTTCTTTTTAGATTCTAGATATTAATTTTCTGTCAGGTGTATAGGTAGGGGTTGTCTCCTATTCTGAGACTGTCCCCTTGCTATTCAGAATTTTTTTAATTTTGTGGAATCTCATTCATCAGTCCTTACAATTATTTTTTTGTGACATTGGAGTTCTTTTCAGAGGGTTGTTGCTTATTCTTAAATTCTAAAGTGTTTTCTTCTAATAGTCTCAGAGCTTTAGGTCTGACATTAAGGATTTTGAATTGTCTATAGCCTTTAATATTTTAAGATATGGTCTTTCTACTTCTAATTTCTTTAAGACTTTTACCACACAGAATTGTAGTACTTTTATATTATTGTTTGATTTCTGTCTCTATGCCTATTTGTGTGCTGTATTATATATATATATATATATATATATATATATATGTATATGTCTATCATATATAGATAAGTTATCTATATCTGTCTATCTTTGTATCAATTTATCTATATATAGATATAGTTATAAGTATGTGTTTTGAACAATTCTTGCATCCTTAGAATGAAGACATCTTAGTCATGGTGAACGATCTGAATATGTTCTTGACTTTGGTTTGCAAGAATTTCTGCATTTATACTCATCTAGGAAACTGATCGATGATTTTATTTACATTATTTGGTATTAGGTTAGTATATCTTTGCAGAATAAGTTCGATAGTGTTTCTTTCATTTTTATTTTGTGGAACAATTTGAGAGGCATTGGCCTTAGTTATTCTTTAAAGGTTTGGTGAAATTTGGTACTGAATTCATCTGGTCTTGGGATTTTCTCTATTAAGAGACTTTTTATATTGCTACTTCAGTTACTGGAGTGATGACTCAGTGGTTAAGAGTGCTGACTGCTCTTGCAGAGGACCTGGGTTCAATTCCCAGCACCCACATGGTGGCTAACAACTGTCTGTAACTCTGACATCCTCTTCTGACCTCCATGGGCATTGCATGACACAGGTGCACCTACCTACATGTAGGCAATACAATTATACACATAAACTAAAAAAATAAATAAAATATTTTGCATTACTACTTCAACCTTCTCGTTGGTTATGGATCTGTTTATGTTGTCTGTATCCTATTGATTTAATTTTGGTAGTTTGTAGGAATGTAGGAATTCATTTATTTCTTCTTGATTTTGCATTATTTGGAATCAAGTCTTCAAAATATTTCTTTATGGTTCTCTTGATTTAATTGGACTCTGTTGTAATGTCCCCCTTTTCTCTTGTAATTTTATTGATTTGGGTCTTTTATCTTTGTTTTGGTCTTTTGGCTGAGGGTTTATGGATTTTGTTTACTCTTTCCAAGTTTTAAAACTTTATTTTTTTCTTTTAATCTCCATTTCATTATATTTTGTGCTATCTTAATTATTTCTTCTTGTCTACTGCTTTTGGGTTTGGCTCGCTCTTGCTTTACTAAGACAGTGAGTTGTATCATCAAATTATTTATTTGAGATCTCTTTGACTTTTTAAAGTAATCTGTGACAGCTATACACACCCCTCTTATAATTGTTTTTGGTGTGTACCAGAATTTCTGAAACTTCTACTTTCATTTTCATCGGTGCTATGATTTTTTAAAAAATGTACTTCTTGATTTATTTAATGAACTGTGATCATCCAAGGATTTGCATGGTTTCTGTGGTTTCTCTTGTTATTGGTTTCTGTTATATTCTTTGTATTCTACCGTGATCTGATTAGATACAAGAAATTATTTCGATGCTTTCGTATTTGCTAAGACTTGCCTTAAGATTTAAAATATAATCTGTTTTATAGAACATTCTATGGATTGCTGAGAAGAATGTGTATTCTACAGCTAGTAGGTGGAATATTTTGGACATGACTATTTTATGGATTAACTCTTAAAGTTCTTTATAGATTCTTAACCTGGATGATCTGTCTATAGATGAGAGTGGGTCTTGAAGTCACCCACTCCTCTTATATCAGGGCTTGTCTATACTTTTATGCCCATTAATGCTTGTTTTATGAAATTAGGATCATTACGTGAATATATTTGCAATTGTTATATCTTCTAATAGGTTTTCCCTTTATTAATATATAATTTGTTTTGAAGTCTAGTTTATAATTTATCAGAATGGCTATTCTAAATTGTTTGGGGCCTACATTAGGTTGGTAAATTGACTTCTATCCTTTTACTCTTGGTCTATGTCTTTACCAATGAGGTGTGTCTCCTGGAAATGACATACACTTGCCCCTTGTTTTTAGTGTTATCAGTAATCAATTCTTTAGTTGGAAAGTTAAGATAATTTATATTTAGGGTTATTATTGAGCAAAGTTTGCTAATGCTCATAATTTTGTTAGTTGTTTCTCTTATTAGTTATTCTCTCTCTCTCCCTCCCTCTCTCTCTCTCTCTCTCTCTCTCTCTTTCTCTGTCTCAGATAGAATCTTACTATATAGTCTGGATGATCTGGAATAGACTGGCCTCAAACTCATAGAGATTGATCTGCCTCCTGAGTGCTGGGACCAAAGGTGTATTCTACTATCTTGGCTTTATTTATTTGCTTTTAAAAAATTGTTTGTTCTTCGACATTTCCAATATGTACAAAATGTAATTGTTCTCCCCTCCTACCCCTGTGAATTCCCCCCTCTCTACTAATTCCTTTTGATATTCATGTTCTTTTGTTTTGTCTTGTGACCCACTGAGTTTAACCAAGGTCACCCGTGTGACCATGAATTTGGAATTATCCATTGGAACTTGGTGGGCTCACCAGTTAGTACATAACTATGGACAATGACTCCCTCTTTCTTGGAATCTTTCAGTAGGCAATAGTTTATCAGGGCCCCGTGAGTCCCTATCTCATCCATAACTGTTAACAGGACCTGTCTTGTGTAAGCCTAGTGCAGGTAACTGGGGATGTTGTGAGTTAAAGATCGCAGGGCCTGTGACATTTGAAGACAGTGACTTTTCATAACCTCTCTATCTTCTGGCTCTTAGTTCCTCTACAGTGTTCCCTGAGCCTTAGAAGGGGTGCTATAAATGTCTTATTTTAGGCTGAGCACTCAGGTATCACTTATCCCCAGCCCCTGGAGCAACCCTGAATCTCTGAACTCACCACTGTTCACTGGGGAGGCTCCTCAGACCAAGGCTGAGAGCAGCATTTGTCCATGTGAATAAACATGGGTGTTTAGATGTCAATATGCAACCCTGAATCTCTGAACTCACCACTGTTCACTGGGGAGGCTCCTCAGACCAAGGCTGAGAGCAGCATTTGTCCATGTGAATAAACATGGGTGTTTAGATGTCAATATGCTATGTCAGTTTTACTATGTTTGTCCTCTTTTTTCTTGCCCATTCATATCAGGAGCTTGCTGGCTTACTGTATCAGGCACAGTAGAGTCTTTCTCAGTACTCCTGCATTCATATATTTGTTTTAAATTAATTCTTTCCTGTTTTCTCTTTTTTTTCTTCCTCTATGCATGAGATTCCTTTAAGTATCCTCTTCAGTGCCTACCTTTTAGTCATTAATTGCTTTAGTTTGTGTAGGTCTTGAAATGTTATTTTTCCATCAATTTTTAATGATAATGCTGTTATATATAACAAAATTGGCTGGCTGAAAGTTTCTCAGTTTCAGGGCTTGAAGGATTTCATTCTATGCTTTCTTGGCCTTGTGGGTTTCTGTTAAGGGGTCTTGTGTAATTTTGATGTGTTTGCTTTTACAGCTTTTAATATGATTCCTCTGTTTTCTACTTCTGGCACCTTGACTATTACATATAATGGAGAAATTCTTCTCTGGTCTTGTGTACCTACTCTTGAGGGTCCCATCCTTGGTACCACCCAGAAAGGAGAAAACTTCTGTAATTGCCACAGCACCAAGATGAACAAGATACGTCACACAGATTTACCTAATACTAGGGCCAGGGAAGTGGCTCAGTGGGTAAAAGCTCTTACCATGTAAGTTTGATAACCCACGTAAAAAGCAAGATTCACTGATACACATCTTTAACCCCAGCACTGCTATGGTGAGATTGGAGGTGGAGACAGAAGAATCATCTAGAAGCCTGTGAATTAGCCTGGAGTGTGTAGCACTGTTGCTATGCGTACACACAGAAACAGTGAGAGAGAGCCTACCTCAGAACACAAGGTGGGAGAAGATCAAGTCTCACAAAGTTTTCTATAGATCTCCACATGTGCGTCATAGCATGTATATACTCTCTCTCTCTCTGTTTCTCTCTCACACATATACATGTATACAAGATAAGTAAATAACTAAATAAAAATAATGTGTAATATCCTAATACATCAATAATGACTATAGAAAAAAATGGCAGAGTTAATATAGAATATACTATGTTAAAATTATTATATTTTGGGTAAATGTAGGAATAGTAAATTATTGAAATAAAGGAAGGTAGAGAAGAGGGACGACAGAAGAGAAGAAAGGTTAAATACAAGAAAGGTAAAAGAAATATGGAGAAGAATGCCACTAAGTAAAATAAAAAAGAGAATGAGATTAGAAAAAGTAAAAAAAATCCAAAGAAAAGCATGAAAAATTTGGTTAGTAATAAAAAAATAAGTAAACAAGAGTAAAAATAAACAAGATAGTGTAAAAAACAGAAAACACAGTAGAAGGATAAAAAGAGAAATACACAGGTGGAAACTAAAGAGAAGAAAGTCAAATAAAGTCCAATAATGAAAAGTGATCAAATAAAATTAGATAAATGTATGAAGGAGAAGTAATTAATACAATGCTACTGAAAACCATAGTAAAAAGAAAAAAGGAGATGGGCAACACCAGAGGAAGAGCACCGAGGTGTCTTTTCCTCGGTGATCCAGGGGCAGGTCGGTAGGGGAGTCAGTGGAACCTGTGGTCCTCTGTCCTGTCTGTGATTTGCGATGGTGCTGAGCCTGTACGGGACAAATGTCAAATGTCCACCAGAAGGAAGGATGAGTTCTAGAGATCAGATAATCCTGGAGTCTATAGCAGTAAATGTCATGGCCTATCAGTGGCTCCAGCGGTTGATCCACCCCTGACCCAGGACTCTGGGCTGTCCTAGTTCCTTCTGTACACTTCCCTGTCTGAGCCTTCTGAACCTCCGGCACCTTTTGTCTTGTCAGTGTCTGGCTCTTCTGTTCTCTATGATCATGTCCCACAGCTGCCTCTCACCCTGGGTCTTGTCCAAATTGACTTAAGTTTTCTTAACTTGTGATTATTCTTTGTTCTCAAGGCCTTGAGGATCAGTTCAGTTTTTTAAAAAGCATATGTTATATTGATCCTTTGGGAATTTCATATAGTGTATTTTGATCATATTCCAACTCCCTTCCCGATCTCTTCCCACTCAGCTCCCACCTCCTTACACATCCATTTTGTGCTCTCTCTAGTTTTTAAAAGCCTATTAGTGTAATTTGTGTTCCTCAAATACTGTTGGGTGTGGGTCCATCCCCCAGAGCATGGTCAACCTTCCCAGCATCACACCCTTAAAGAAAACCCACTTTCCATCTCCCAGTAACTATTGGTTGACAATAGTTCCTCAGCTAGGCCTGGGGCTCTGTGTCCAGCTCCTCACTCCTGCTAGGATTTTGTCTGGCTTGACCTTGCTCAAGTCTTGTGAATGCTGTAATAACTGCTGTGAGTTCATATGCAACTGCCCTGTTGCATCCGGAAACCACCATTTCCTCATAGTTACCCAGCTCCTCTGACTTACAGTATTTCCAGCCCTCTTCTGCAACACTCCTTGAGCCTTTGGGGGAGAGGTATGATATAGACATCCCACTTAGGGCTGAGCACTCCACAGCCTCTTATCCTCTGCATGTTTCCCACTGTGGGCCTCTGTGTTAATTGGCATCTATTGCAAAAAGAAGTTTCTCTGATGAGAATTGAGAGATGCACCAATCTATGGGTATAATAATAAGGGGTTTAATACTACGTCCATTTAGTAGAATAACAGCAATAGTTTCTCCTTTATGGCCTAGGACCTGTCTAGCCACAGGTTCTTATTCCCCATTATGGTACAATAAGAGTTCCAGATCAGCTCAGTTTTAACCAACAGCTTCTCTCTCAGGATAGCCCGGTCATAGCCCTCTGAGCAGAGGAGAGCAACAAAGTAGACTTCCTGTCTACTACTGACCCATTCCACCAGAGGAATCACTGTCCCAGAGAGTCCCACAAGTGATTAAGTCTTTGAGAGCGCTGGGCTTGTCCTGTGGCTTGTTCCAGGGTCTACTCACCAGGGCTTGCTGTCTTGCCTTTTGGCACTTCTGCCCCCTTCCTCATGGTTACTTGTCCTGCTGATGTGTTCAGATTGATCAGTTTCTTTCTGTGGCACTGCCTTTCTGTTTCTACACACTTTTCAGCATTTTCATGAATTTGGAGACACTTCCTCTCTGTCTGTGTTTGGAATACAGTCTATCTATTTTTCTTATCCTGACTCTTCTTTCTCACCACATTGCAGAGAGGCCGCTTCTAATCTGCCAGAAGTGATTTAGAGTTTATTAGGGGTTACCAAACGACAAATGAGCGTAACTCATCTTCACGCCAGCATCCGGTGCCTTAAACAAGCCACTGTCAGTGATTTCCTCCTTTGACTTTGCTTTGGGTCAATGTACAGCTCACTGTTCTAGCCAGCTTTTCTCTCAACACCTGCATTATTCTTGTACAAATCAGTGGCTCTTGCCCAATGTCTACACTGGTATTATTTTTCTATTCAATTGAGCTTTATTTCCTTGAGTATTGTTTTGACATTTACTAGCTCTTTGTTTCCTCTAGTGTCTCTATTATTTGGTGGTTGAATGAATCCATTCCTCCCACCCCAGGTCACCATCCTCTGTCTGTGTCTTTTAGATGGATGTCAACTTGATTATGTGTTCCCTTTCAGTCATTTTTCTAGGAACAGTATCTAACTCATTTCCTTACTTTCTGGACTTTGCCTGAGGAGGGAAAATTTGTTAATGGAATCTTAGGTGATTCAGTTAAGAAAATAAATACTCATGGTTTTAAATAGCATTCACATTTTTTCTGTTCTTTTTGTATTTGTAACAGCTGAGACGAGGCACTGATAGCTGTTATTTCACCATATGTTCAGAAGTATCAGTACTAGTTTTTTGAAGGGTGATTGCAAGAGAAAGAAGAAGATGCTGAGATCATGTCAGTATCATAGCTATATTAGTTACTTTTTTGTTGCTGGGATAAAAGACAACTTATAGAAGGGAGAGTTTATTTGGGCTTACAGTTCCAGAGGGCTGAGTCCATCATTGCGGGGCAGGCATAGCAGGAGGCAGCTAGAGCAGAAAATTGAGCACAGACATCTTTAAGCAGGCACAGGAAGCAAAGAGAGACAGACAGTTATGAACTCTTAAAACCTACGCCCATTGGCGTGCTTCCTCCAGTAAGGCCACAGTTCCTAAAGGTTCCATGACATCCCCAAATAGTGCCATGAAATGGGGACCAAGGGGCCAAATACTGGGGGACTATGGGGACATTCTTGTTAAAACCACTACATTAGCTTACTAAGTGATTGTTTTAAGTGACAATATTAATAGTTGGTGAATTTTCCCAGGGGAAATACTAAAATGGGAAACATTTGCTTATGAATGAAAACACTCAGATAATTACACTTTCCAGAAATTTTACTGATCTCTCTGGCCCAAAGTGACCTTTGAACTCATGGTATTTATTGACTCTGCTCTTCTTGGTCACTTTACATTCCACCTCTTGGAGTTATGTTTGTATAACTTGATCTTTGGGGCTCAAGGGATAAACTCCTTAAAGATGTACACACTAAATCATTATATAGAGTATGTGCTCCTAAAAAATTAACAAAACATGGTTAATTACTTTTGATCATGTCATAGAACTCTCCCTATATGTAAGATTTTATTTGGGACATTTCTTTTATTTATTTATTTATTTGTTTGTTTGTTTATTTATCATTTTTGGCCTTTTAAAGACAGGGTCTTCCTGTAGCCTCAGCTGTCCTAGAACTCACTATGTATACCAGGCTAGCCCTGAACTCACAGATATCTACCTACTTCTGCCCCTCAAGTGCTGGGATTAAAGGTATGCGCCGTCACTCCCGGACTTGCTTTATTCACACACACACACACACACACACACACACACACACACACACACCTCTCAAAGATTTGTTACCCTCACCCCCAGCTCCCATTTTGCCAGATCACAAGGATGGAAATGAAGTCTCAGAAAGTTATGAACAGTGTGCATCTGCTTCATAGTTCTCTTGTCCTTTTCTGTTTTGCATAATTATACTTTTCAGAGATGTTTTTCTTCTCATAGCAAGTCACAGAGGAAGTTCAAAAATACATCTATAAATGCACTTCTCAGAAAACGCTTTGGAATATAGGGTTACTGATTGGAAGCAGGCGGCTCTACAGACTTCAAGCACATCCTGATTAGACGTCTCTATTTCCTTTGTGGCTTAAACAGCCATGTATTAATCTGAGTTTGGAACCATTGGCTCTAACCAATGGTTTTATGTTGTTAGAAACTGCTCACCACTAGCTCAATAACAACTTACATTTGTCATTTGTTTTTTGAGGTTGCTAAGTAAATGAAAGTGTAGAAAGTGAAAGATAGAGTCAGCTCATGTTGCTCTGACTGATAGAAATTGCTCAAGGCAGTGATATCAGTGAGAGAATCCCAGTGGTAAACATAGTGTTTCAAGGGGGCATTTGAACATACAACTTCCCAGCAGAGAAAACTTCACAGGGTCAGACCATAGCCCCCAAAGCATTCAGAGTAGGCCTATGACATTAAGGAGTATCTGTTCATTGTTCTTTAGAAAACAAAGAAGGTCTATTTACCTTGGAGAGATCCATATGATTATTAAGAAGAGTCTTTGACATTTAAAAAGGGATGTCATCACAACTTTATAACAAAGTAGATTTTTCCAGATTATTTTCTTAAGTAGTTTTGCAACTTCATCGAAATTAACAGTGTCAATTACATTAAAGTAAATTACATTAATATATAGATTTATATTTTTGGGATTTACTGCCAGGCTTTTAAGAAAACTGTTCCATTCAGAAAGGTACAGTGTTTCCTATGTTCCAAAGGGAGCAGGATCTTCTATTGTTTAGTAATTTATTCTTTCGATGATGACCAGAAAAGAGAAAGCTGCTTTCCTTTTTGCTTCTGAAGCCTCTGGAAGCACTGAGTAGTTTCCTGGTTCTTGAGTCTGGGATAGTGCCAGCTTACCTGGTAGCTGATGCTAAGCCTGAAATGTGAGCACAAGTCATGTTTTAATGGGAAGCATTGTAATGATTTCTCTCTCCTAATTCTCTGCTTCCTCTCCATTCTCCAGTTCTGAGTGGATCCCTCAGGCCCTCCCTAGCCAAGCTCTTACTCACATGAAAGAGGCAAAAGGACTGGAATTCACTGGAATGGATTTGTTTTGTATGAATGTAAAAATCACTTCCATTTATTTTGCTACTTTGATGGCTGGCTAGCGAACTAGGGGAGAGATAAAATGAGGAAAATTTGAGCTGATTTGGGCTCTTACATCTGTGCAGATCATGAGTGGGCTCTAAGCAGGCTCCAGCTCATAGTGGTCATGCTTTTTTGTGACATTTGGAGAAAAAAGCACAGAAACAAAACTCTAGCCACTAAGAAACACTTACACTTTTGTGCAATATCTTTTAGCATTAATAAAGCTAGATACCATTTATAATTGGGCAAGTTAGTTCAACAGGGCCTCTTGGAGTTCCTAGTTGAGGCAGCACTCTGCATAGTGCTGGAGTGAAGGTCAATCAAGTAGGGTCCCTCTCATTTCCAAGCTTGGAGTCTAGGAAGGACAACTGAAAGAGACTATTGTCTCAGGAAGGAGTGTATAATACTCTTCTCTAATCTCTGATCACATCTCACCTTTATGATACTTCTCTGTAAATGTTTCTAGTATTTCACAAACTAAAAAATTGTGGATCTGGGCATTGACCTCAGGACTTTTCACAAATACTCTACCCATAGCAATATCTTAGACTCTCCTAGTCCTTATCCATCCTAAACTGAATGTGTAAATGAACACTTTAATAAGCATATAATTAAGGACAAGTATCTATACATAATATGTATATAATCATGTAATTGTATTTATAGGCATGCAATTTGGAAAACTAAATGGCTACGATAAATATAAGTATATGCTCAACTTTATTGACTAGTAAGAAATGCAAATGAAACCAGTAATTAAATTCTGCTTTTATTTATTGTAGAGGTATAAATTATATATATGTATATATATATATATATATAGCACATGCCTATAATAACAGATATTTAAATTTATATGTCTGAAACAGAAGGCTGTACCGCAAAATGGGAAAACAAAACAAAAGATACATTCCATCATTCCATGGTGGTCTGGGGGATGGAGGTCTATTACAGATTGTTAGGAATATTTGTAATATTACCTTTTAGAAGCATTTCTCATTATGAATTTCTAGTATTTTATACATGTTCATATATATATTTCATTCAAAATTGAGTATGTGAATGGCCATTTTAATGAGGGTTGAGGAGATGACTTTCATCACTAAAGTGCTTGCCTTGAAAGTGTAAGGATCTGAGTTCTTATCTGTGGAACCGAGTGGTGACAAAATTGAAGGCAGAGACAGGAAGAGCTCTCAGAGTTCACCGGCCAGTTAGCCTAGACTATGTGGCACAGTAGCAAGCCAATGAGAGGTTCTGCCTCAAACCAAAGGTGGCTAGGCATGGTGGCATATGCCTTTAATTTCAGCATTCAGAAGGCAGAGGCTGGCAGATATCTGTGAGTTTAAAGCCAGGCTGGTCTACATGTGGAGTTTCAGACTAGCCATGGCTATGTAATAATCTCAAAAACAAAACAAGAAGAAGGGGCCTGAGGATTGACTCTCAAGGTTGTCCCCTGGCCGCCACACATGTCATCCAGGATCATACTGCTCATGCACACACCATGCATCTATGCACTCATATGTGCCCCCACATGACCACACACACAAATACAATAGTTTAAGGAGGATATATGTGAGGTTTTTCCATAGTTTAAATATGTTTATGTCTAAAAATATATCCTGCATATATTTATATACAATCTTTACTTGTTGATATTTGTCTCAATGATCTTTTCTTTAATATTGGCATTTTTATTTCTTCTACTTCTATGTACTTTTTATTTAGTAAGCATTAAATTTATTAAATTCATCTTTCTACAGAGGCATTCCAAAGAATATGACTGAAAATATACTTTGGCACAGAAAAGTATAAATATAATAAAAATAGAAAACCAGCATATTTTATACACCCATAATAAATTTTCATGCACCATTCTAGTAATTGTATCTCAGATTGTTGGTTGATCAATGTGGTAATTGTGTGAAAGTGCAAACATTGTCTGAAGGAGCATGCATTGCGTTGTGACTTCACCTTAGGTGCAAAAAATGTGCTTTAGATACAACATAACTAATGCAAAAAATTGAATGAAAAACTTCATAATTTGTAACCAAGATTTACCTGTGAAACATATTGCTTTAATCTGGTTCAAAGAGGCAAATTAGACATCAGAAATATACATTGTGTGAATCACGAGAATGGGAAAAGTTGTTATGAAAACAATAAATCTTTAATCGCAAGGAATTTAGCATTTGAATAGCTTAATTGATTGATGGGTATAATAAAAGCAGTCAAATAGAAGGCATCAGTAACTCCTAATCAACTTTCTGACATTCCCATTCAGCATCAATTTGAAATTTGGGTCTTTGAGCAAACATTTGGAAATCTATCTTTTTGAATTGGCTGTTATTTAGTTTAGTAGTTTCCAAACTTTTTGAGCATGCGGTCTTCTCAGTTGGTACAACGGCTCTATCATCTCTTCAGTGAATGGATCCAACTGACAGACACTGCTAGGACTGAGAGCTGAGTTAATAGTTTGACAACCGCCCCACGTGGATGACTTAGGAGGGAGTAAGGAGGGCACAGGCCTGAGGGTCATGATGCTGTCCTAGTCTTCCTCCTCTTTTCTTTTTTTACTGTAAAATTAATTATATTATTTCCCGAGAATCTCAAGAACACATGGAGACTGCAATATGTTTTAAAGAGAGAGAGATTAAGGTGCAAGAAGTGCGCAGTTGTTCTCTGGGAAGCTGATAAGAAGAGAGTATATTATTCTGCAATAGATAAAATATCTCAAGACCTCGGCTGGATGCCTTCGCTTATTTTGAAAAGTATTAACTTTTGAATCTCCAGTAAGATTTGACATAAATATGACAAGAGAATGAAACATTTGCATTTTAATTGGTCATGAAGAAAGTTTATAGCAAACAGTATACAAACAAGTTCTCTGTTCTTTCCTTCTTTGAGCTTCTTGGCAGTGACCTTCTAAAAGATTACTGCCAATCCCATCTCCTTCTTCTTCCTTCTCCTGTTAAGCAGCTACTGAACAAGTTCTGAGGTGGTCAAGATAAAAAGAAGATGCAGTTTCCAACAAATGCAGCATGAATGAGCTGCACTTTAAAATATATTCTAGAACTATAAGAAAAAAAAATCCAACAGTTTATCCTCCTACCTCTTAGATTTGGGAAATGTTTCTTCAACAATCATCAGGGAAAATATGCACCAACCAAGAAGTTTTATAGAGTCATGAGATGATAGTAGGAAGAATAACAATAACTGTCAGGCACTGATTTACACCTATCACTTGACTTACTTTAAACAAAGCAGTGAGGAGAAGACTATTATTATTCCCGTGGTACACATGGCAAGGGTGAGAAACATAGAGGCTAAATAAATTTCTCCAAGTTATGTCACAAGTTCATGGTAAACAACTTAAGTAAGGTTGAAAGATGGCAGATTCACAAAAGCATTTGTAAATTGCATAACAGGGAAATAATAATTTTATAGCGCACATAAAGAACTCTTATAATTCAATAAGAAAAGGACCGAGCAGTTAAAATAGGAAGGGCAGTTTCAAGGCAAGGGAATCTAAATATCTACTCTGCCTATGAAGACATACTCAATTTCATTGGCTAATGGGAAAATGAAAACCAGTAATGAGGTGCCAACTGTAATCTATCATGTAGACATGCATTAGACATGGCAAATTCATCCTTTCTAAAGATGTTTTAGCTGGGGCTGGAGAGATGGCTCGGTGGTTAGGAGCACTGGTCGCTCTTGCAGGGGACCTAGGTGGAAGTCTCAGCACCCACATGACAGCTAATGACTGCCTGTAACTCTAGTTCCAAGGGAATTCAAGACCCTCTTCTGACCTCCATGGATACTGCATGACACGTGTGTACTTACCTACATGCAGGCAATACACTCAGACACATAAAATATTAAATAAAATAAAAAAATTAAAAAACCTTGAAAGATATTTTAGAGGCAAAATTTTCATATGCTTTTGGATGTGAATACATGCGATTTCACTGCATGCAGGAAAAATTAAAATAACCCTAGTCCACAGACAGTGCTGTGCTAGTAAAAGTCAGCAGTATGCTGGGGTAGGCTGAATACCTAGATACCCATTGTGTGGTGGGGTTTGATCTGTAGACCATTCTTTATGATGTGAAGAATCTCACTGATTCATATTCAGACCGCCTACATATCATCACTAAAGTAGAACGCCACAGAGATGTGCACTGATGGCCTTTCTTGGGTCATTGGAGCCAGTTGCAGCACATTGCTGTAGGACATTCTGATTCACAGCACAGGAGACATGAGCAAGTGCATCCAACGGAGTGTTTCAACAGCATAGATTTACAAGCAAGCCAAATAGCCGTCAATAAATGCATAAATCACGATAAGTTGAAATCTGATCAGACCGCTAAAGATGAGGTATTGCTACATGTATGTGACATGGGATGTGACAGGGAATGATGATATAAGTAGATTAGGTGACAATTGCATTGTCCTTCCTTAATATAAAAACATACAATGTAAAAGATATTTTACTTAATATATATGAACTTAAAGCTGCATTCCAAAATGAAAAAAAAAAGAAGAAAAAACGTGAAAGCCACACTTACATTTGGAGTATGGAAGGCGGGAGGCTATGGGGAGGCTGTGCGACGGAGAAAGGCTGTGTTGGAAACATCAGTGATCGTGGAATCTGCCCTTCGCCTCTTTGCATTCTGTATGGAAAATCTATAACTGTTCCTTTGTCTTTAAGAATTCCTCAACTGAGGATACATCAGTAGTAATTCAGCTTATCTGGAATCAAAGAAAGAGTATCACATTAAGCATGTTTCTCAATTGTAAGACTTACCTCAACTTCAGACACATTACAATGTCTTTTCAGGTGTGCTCAAAATGAAGAAGAAGAATAATTACTCTCCTTGCAGTACAGTAGTTTGGCAATTACCATAAAATTCTATTACTTCTTGTTAATATATATATATAAAACTTGAAAATTAATATACAACTCTTAAATATCTGGAGGAATACTATTTAGCGCTTTAAATAAATATCAGTGATTATTAAATATACTGTATATACACAAGACCTATGGATGGCCTGAAGTTATATAATAATGCTTCAACATTTTTTCAATCTCTATTACTGGTACAGCAATACAGACAGCAAGAGAAGGAAGCAAGAATGTCTCTGAGTGGCAAGTTCCATGTGCTTTGTCATAGAATATGTGCCTTTTCTAATAAAATTGAGTGGCAAGTAAAGAAGGAGACAGCGCCACTACGGAGAAATCTTGGCCTATGACAGCTTACGAAAGGGACTGGCATGCCAGAGAGGAGAGAGGAAGAGAGAGAGAGAGAGAGAGACAGAGAGCGAGAGAGCGCACAAGATTGATCCCAGGACTCCCCACACCCATCATGTGAATACACAAATCTGCAGATGCTCAAGTTGTTTATAGAAAATAGGATAGTATTTGCACATAACCTAAACAATCCTCCATCATCTCTGGGTGATTTATAGCTCTTAATACAATGCAAATGTCATGTAAACAGTTGTTATATTGTATTGTTTATCTATAGGGTAAAAAGCATGTGTATGTTTAGTACTAAAACAACTAAAAATGTTTCCATCTACAGTTGTGTGGATCTGTGCATGAAGAACCCCCTGATGCCAAAAACACAGTGACGGCAGTGAAGCCAGGCTGTTTACTGGACTAGGCGACCACCCTCACATTCGGCATCCCCCAAGGTGCTAGAAAGTGCAGCATCTTGCTGGGATTCAAATCTTGCTAACCTGTTTTGTGCAATATGGTGAAATAACCAGTGTTGTTCTGGAATCATCAAGGAAATTCAAAATAAGTTTCTCAGCATGCTCAGAGATGTAATACATAGAAATATTTCTTAAAGATTTAGGTCAACATGGAACATTCTCCAAAAATGCAAGGAAACTGAGATATCACTTTATTGGATGAGAGGTCACATTTATACATGTTCTGTGATAGCTGAGTCCTTCTGGGAGGCAAGCATTTGTTTTGAGACAGGGTCTTCCTGGAGCCCCAGTTGACCTGGAACTTTCTAGGTAGACCAAACCGGTCTCACTCTCACAGAGATCCACCTGCCTCTGAATCCCAAGTGCTGGAATTAAAGGTGCATGGCACCACACTGGGTGGAAGGCAACCGTTTTAAAATTAGTGACGTAACATATTTCTAGGAGATTTTGCTTTTTGCCACGGAATCTTCATATTAGTGTTGTAATATTCTTCACATTGAGGAGATGCTGAACTCTTAACTTCTAAATGTTAAACACCTGAGGCTGCAGCATCTTAAAATGACTTCCCTGATTTCAACACAGAAGGTCACCACCGCAGTAGGGATAAAGTTTCTTATTTCTAGAAGATTAACCACTTCCTGTTATTTCTATAACCTTATATCAACAGGTTCTAAAGCCTGAAAACTTCTTTTAGGTAGGAAGTAATTTCATCCAGCTTAAGAGGTCCGGGTTTCTTATATGACAGTATTTCAGAAACTAGATACTATAGAGAGTCCACAGGAAAAGGATATGAGTCCCTGAGTGACTCGCTTCTGTCTGGAGAAGCCAGAATGTTGTCACCATCATGATTATAATCAAATATAATATCCTGAAGATATAAAAATAATCCTGAATGTAGCCAGTCATTCACTCCCAGAGAGGATTTATAGTAGAATGTGATAAGTATAAGCATAAAAATAATAAATAGAACTTAAGGAAGTCTATAGTCAATCAGTTTGAAATTTCTTTCTTGGGAAATTTACATCAAAATCACTCTGCTTGTGGAGTAGATTGCTAGATGAAAGACAGGACACTTCAATATAATTTTTGGAGTATATATTGGAAAATAGTCATTGCTTACTAAAATTCATATCTACTGGCTATCCTGTGTTATTTGCTGAATCTGTGAGCTAGGGACCTCCCACCAATAGCACCATAGCAGGCTCAGCTGGCCAAATAAAAGAAGCTTGCACCCAAATCTCCCTTCCTCTTTTAAAAAGAAAAACACTTAGAAGTGTTTCACCTGCATGTATGGGTGTGCACTATGTGTGTATAATGCCCGAGGAGGCCAAAAAGGATATCAGATGCCCTGGAACTGGAGTTATGGACAGATTTTAGCTATTGGGTCAACTGAATTCAGGTATTCTGCAAGAGCAGTCAGTGCTCTTAAGCACTGAGCCAACTCTCCAGTCCCATCCTTTCCTCTGTTATGAAAAATGGTAGGAAGAATAATTCACCTCTGCCTGCCTCATTCCTTGATGCAGAAAGCAACTGTGACATTACAGTGTGGATCCTGCACGCACCCTCAAGACCCACCTGCTGAAGATTTGGTCCTCAGAGCTCTACTGGGAGAGGGTGGAACCCTAAGAAATGAGGCCTGGTGGAGGAAGTGAGGTGACCAGGGGTGTGCCCTTGAGGTCTATGTTGGGATCCAGGTTCCTTCCTCTTTACTTCCCCGATACTCTGGAGTGACCAAGCTCCTCTGCCCATATATTCCCGCCTTGCCACACCCCCTAAAGAACAGAGCAAGTGACCAGAACCCGAAACCTCTGAAAATATGAATCCAAATAAGCCTTTCCACTTTTTAAGCTGCCTCTCTAAGGTATTTTGTTACAGTATTACACAGCTGACCACTACATGGAAACAGTCCTGAAAACTGCTTTCTCTCTTTTTCAATATCCTACTGTGTCAGGTTCTTCGCTCTTTAGCAGAAGCAATGATCTGTTAGGAATACCTGAGAAGTTTCCACATCTTGTCAGCAGCAGAGCTTTCCCCAGCAGACCAGATAATGTCCATTCTCTCTTCCATTGCATTTTCATATATATGAATATCTATGATATATAAATATAAACATATAGTCTTAAATACATATAAAAATCTCATGGTTACTTATATAATGGTAAAAATCCATACTGTCTTCAGTTACAAAACTGTTGGGACTTTCTATACAATTAACACAGATCCTAGGCATTTATATTGATTGACAGTTGCTGTGTTCTTAGACATTTGTCCCGTAGTGCCTCCTGGAAGTCCTCTTAAATATGAGGCAGTGGAAATGTGAGATACAAGCCAGCATTCTAAGGCCCTGTTAGCATCTAACCTGGGTACTTGTTTGTTCTGAAGCTTAGCTATTAAACTACCAATAGATTTTTTTTTCCAGGAATTAAGACAAATCCAGAAGTACATTATTTTGTCTCTGGGAACTAGAAAAATTAAAACAAGCTCAGGAATGGAAATCCAGTTAGGCGTTTGAAGAAAGCAGTTTAATTAAAAAGCAGAAGTCAAGTTATGGGGCTCCAGTGGCAAGTGCATGTGAACATGTGTGCCCTTGTGAGCTAAAGAGATGCCTGAGGATTATAGGATGTTAATGCTGTTTACTGTGCTGCACAGGCTTGATGTTTCATGGGGATTGTCCTGTCTTACAACCCGGGGCTCCTTAGGGTGGGAAGAGAATATTAATGACACGACCACACAGCTTAGCTCACAGAAGACTGTGCCTGCAGCCAGGGCTCTCAGGTGTCTGGTATTTTGTGAGCAGTTTGTTGAAGTCCAGTTCACATCAGCATATGCAGTTGTAGGTCACACTGTCCAAGAAGTCACCTTCTTTTAATCAATAAAAGTAAGGCTCATCTGTGATTGCTGGGGAGAAAGAGCCAGACCCTGGCGCCTCCAGTGTCTGCACCTAAGATGATGGTGCTAGATTGAAGAGAACTCTGCATGCATGAATCATGTTCAGAACCATGGAATGAAGGCTGCACCTTCTCTTCATCTGACAAAATAGCTTGAAGACTCCAGATCATGCCTAAGTATTTTAAGAGTTATTTTTGTACCAGAATCTGGTAAATTCTGAAAATATCTTTATTGCAAAATGAATTTATTCTATACTTCTTTTCCTAACATTCCAATGCCAGAGAAATATTATCTATCAACCATGTGGAAGATCAAATTAACTTGGAGAAATGTGCCCAATAACTGGCTAAATTCATCTTTTGTTTGTTTTGCTTTTTTGTGTGTGTTTTGAGACAGGATCTGGCTATGTAGTCCAGGCTGGCCTGGAGTTCATTGTATAGCTGAGGTTGTCCTGGGACTCACAGCAATCCTCCTGCTGCCACTTCTCAAGTGCCTGGAATTCAGGTGTGTATCACCATAGCTGGCTGCTAAATTTTTTTAATTAAAAAAATTTAAAATTCTTACAGACTGGAGAGATGGCTCAGTGTTTAAGAGCACTGGCTACTCTTGAAGAGGACCTGGGTTCATTTTTCAGTACCCACATAGTGGCTAACAGCCATCCATAACTCCAGTTGCAGGGGATCTGACACCCTCTTCTGACCTCTGTGGGTATTGCATGACACAGGCGCCCTTACACACATGTAGGTAATACACTCATACACACAAAATACAAATAGTAAATAAAATATTAAAAAGTTAAAATTCTTTGGTGATTTTATACATGAATATAACATTAGAATATATCCACTCTCCCCAAACTCCTTCAAGACCCCTTCCCTCACATTCTCCTCATGACTTCATGTAATCTGTGTTTGTGTGTGTTCATACATATATGCACATATGCACTTGTGCACATTGGCCATGGAATGCAAGTAGAAGTCAGAATACAACTTGAAGAAATCTATTATCTCCCTCTACAATGTGAATTCCAGGTATTGAACTCCAGGTCACCGGGCTGGGCAGAAAGTGCTTCTACCCACTCAGCCATTAAATTCTGGCCCCTAAATTTTTATATTAATATGCACACATATATGTGGATGTGTGCATGCACACACACATACACACACACACAGTTTAATGAATTTTATGAGGAGAAAATCCTTGATTGAAATGTTGCAACATTCTGTAGGATCTGAGGAATTAAGAATAAAAAAGTTTATTCTTGTGCATGATTCCTTAGGAAGTATTCTGTGAGGGCAAGAGTTTTCATTTTTCTCTTGATCTGTTTTGATCACTGTGATATAATTGGTATCTAGAACAGCAGCTGATCAAAAGTACTAAATACGGCCATTGAGATATCTTGGTGGGTAAAAATGCTTATCACCAAGCCTGAGTTGGACTCCTGGGACTCTCTGACCCTTGCAAATTTCCTCTGATTGTCACATGTGTGCCATGACATGTATGTGAGCATGTGTGTGGGTGTACACACACATGCATGCACACACTAAATACATAAAATATATAATAAAAGGATTTGACAGCTAGCTGTGGTGGTACATGCCTCGAATTCCAGTGTTCAGGAGGTTACATCAGGACAATTGCCGTGGATTTCAGAACAAAAGTAAATAATAATAATAATAATAATAATAATAATTTAGTGGTCAGCACTGTGCAGAGCCCCCTTCCCATGAACCAGAGCTGTGGGCACCTCCTGTGAACCTGGAGCTCTGGTCCCCTCCTGTGAACCTGTGGTTCTCTCCCATGAGCTGGAACTGTGGTGTCTTCCTGTGAACTTGGAGCTGAAGTCCTTTCTTGTGATCTGGAGCTGGGGTCTCTTCCTGTGGTCTGGAGCTGGGGTCCCCTCCTGTGATCTGGAGCTGGGGCCCCCTCCTGTGATCTGGAGCTGGGGTCCCTTCCTGTGAACTGGAGCTGGGGTCCCCTCCTCTGAACCTGGAGTTGTTTCCCCCAACCATGAGCCACCGTTTCCACATTCCTCTGGTGTTGGGCTGATGGTGGAGCAGATTGGAGGAGTGAGGACTTCTTCATATTGGGCAGCAGTTTCAGCCTTCTTTGGTCACTGCATTTCCCTCAGCCCCCTCCCTTAAGGTCTCAGGTTGTGGGTGGCTTTGATTCCGCTTCTATGTTGGCCTTATGCTGGGGACAGGGGAAGTTTCTGTCATTTGGAGATTCTCATCTTGGGAGGCCTGATTTTAAAGACCGGACCTCCCACCTCTCTTAATGGTCAGCCAAGGTCTTAACTCCACACATGATCCTGGGCACCCAGTCTTTGAAACTGGACCTTTCCCATTCCCAGGCATCAGGAGGTTTTCCAACATTTTTCTATTACTCTTGTGTAGCCCCAGCGTACCTTCACCTTTGCCCTACAGAACACGTAAAACACTTAATTGATCCTCTAGAGATAAAAATCACAGTCTGGGAACTTCAAAATTAAAAAATTAAAAGATACTGAATAAATGTTTATTTAATGAATTCTTAAGTGAGAAAGTGGTAGGATATAGTTAGGGAAAAGTAACCAAGGATAAGACCAACATGCCCTTTATTTCCTTCTTTGCCCCGCCCCAAGCCCGTTCTCCTTCCCATCTGAGATTCCAGTACAATTAGTCAAATGGTTACCACATGCCAGTCCATGTCTCCAACTCTGGGGACATAACAGTAACAAAGACACATTTCACATCTGGCCTGATTCATTAGGGACTTGAAATCCCTGTACATTTTAGGGGGAATGTGTTCAAGATGTCAGTCACTGGTGCTGGAGGTAACAGGTTAATATCACATGATCTTAACTTGGTTATCTCTCAGGGCCAATCGTTCAAGATAAGTTGTTGTCTTCAGTGAACAAAATATTTTATCATGGTTACAGAGGCATGAGAATTACTTTATTATCCAGGGCTTGAAGTTTTTGTAAGGGCATCCTTGTCTGGTTGTTGCTCCATGGTTGCATTCAAGTTTAGACTCATTTCAACCTCAGTCCACCTGCCAGATCGTCTCCCCTGCTTCTCAAACTATGGCATGTTAGATATTGTATTCCTAAGTGTCCCCTGAATGTTTATCTTGCCACTTATTCTCATTTTATTTTGTGATATTTGCACTTAGAATGTCTATGTCTCCATGAATCCACACTTTATTGTGTAATAGTTACACTCAGTATATTGTGTAATACTTACAGTCAGCCTGTTTGTGTCTCCATGCATGAAGACTTTACTGAGTGATTTTCGCATACAGCATGTCTGTCTCCATGTGTGCATGTCTTGAAGCATGGCAAGAGCAAGAACAGCGGCTGCTGCTGCTCTCTCGGTCTTGCTTCTCGGCTTTGCTACATGGTCAAGCCCTGACTGAAATGCTTCCTTCCCCCTCTACATACTTATTCAAGCCATCATCCTTCAAAGCTCTGCTTAGAGTCTGTCTGGGGCATGAAACTTTTCTCTTTGTGACCCTTCCTCCTAGTTCCTACAGACCTGTGAGTCCTCCAGCTCACTGTTCATCTTAGTGGTTCCTGCTTTTGTCACAGGTGCCATCACTCTGCTCTGTCAATAAACTAGAAGGGGGACACTCCCCAGATAAAGATTCCCTTTCTCCTACACTGCCCTGGAACTCACACCTCATAGATAGAGCAGTGTTGCTAGCTACTCTAATGTAAAAAGTTGAAAGACTCTGTGCAGTGGATGGAATGCTATTATATTTAATTCTAGATCATTGATCTCTAGTAGGTCTAACCTTGACCATTGTAATTCATATCTCTGGTCACTTCTTGGTCACACACACATAGCCCGCTCATGGGTTGCTATGAAAAACAGGTGAGATAATATATGTGGAAATCGGTTGTACATTGGCAGTTAATGTTTGCTCATCTGATTTGCATGTGCTATAGCAAAAGACTGTGGATGATTATGAGCTAGCGGTATATTCAGGATTTTATTGGCAATGTAGAGAAACTCTTGCTATAACATATGGAACATTCTCATGCTACTGGCATGAATCTTTTCTACACTCACATTCTTATGATTTTTGAATTATGAATTTGAGCTCATATTCTCTTAATTATCTTAGCTATAAAAATCTCCATTTCACTTGAGTTGAGCCACATAATTTAAATAATTAATAACTGTAGCAAATTGAATAGCAGGTCTGGATTAGACTTCACAGTTTTTAATCAGGTAACCAAAACCAGCAGGGACACATCTCAAGGAAAGCCTTGAGACTGGGTACCAGTTATTTGCAACATCTCTCTAAAGCTATATCAGTCCTGCAGACCTTATTGAGGACCCAGGAGTTCCTGTTATTTCTGTGTAAAGTCCTTAAGAACACCTCTAGTGGAGACTGTGCTTGTTATTCACCAGCATTATCATGCCAACCCAGCCTCACTTGCGTCTCAGAATCTTAGAGCTGCAGGGGGCTGCAGACACATTTACAGCCATCAGCTTTCACAGAAGGAAACTGGGGCCAGGGGGGCTTTGTCATCAGTTATAGTTTGTGGCAGAGCCCGCGCTGACGCCCAGGTCTCCTAAATCTGAATCCTGCCTCCTTTGATTGAGTCTGCTGCCCTTGGGTGTCTATTCTTTTAGTGTAGCGGTTTTTAAATTTTCAAAAAAGTTTTGTTTTAAATTGGCACATAATGACTATGCATATTTATGGAGTACAGAATGATGCTGTATATGTGTATTCATGGTAGATAATTTCAACCCAAAGTAATGAACATATCCATCACCTCAAATATCTATCATTGCTCTGTGATGAAAACACTTAAAATCTCTTCTAGTTATTTTGAAATATGTAACAAAATGTTAAATATAGTTATATATATGCCGTATAACAAAATACCGTAAATGCTCCTCCCGTGTTAACTGCGGTTTTTATCTCTCCCCTCCTCACTTGCTCCTGCCCCTGTCCCAGTTCTGGTAAGCTCTATGCCATTTTGTATTTCTGTGAAATCTTCTCATTCCTTTTCACACATGTCACACATAAGTGGGGTCATATGCTATCTGCCTTTCTGTTTCTGCCTGATTTCACTTACTATATATCCTTTTCTTTAGGCTGTGTTGCAAAAATGATAGTTTATCCCTTTTGTGGCTGAATAGGCTTCCATCGTATATTACTATCATGCTATTTGTATCCATTTGGTTGATTGTGAATGGTGCTGCAATGAACAGGCATGCAGACGTCTCCACACACTGACTTCTTTCCCTTCAGATGTTCAGTGGGTAGTGGATGGTGGGTCTTTATCTTAGTTTTGAAGGGATATCCTTATGCTGTTTGCTCTTTCAAACTTTTTGTAGTCATGGAAACCTTTTGACAGATGACCAATGTGTGAAACAGAGAGAATGAAGTCAGTGATGTTAGGAGCTGTGAGGAATGGGAGTCCAGAAACCCCTTTCTCTCCTTTAAGCACTGACAGAAGAGGCGCTTGCATGTAACTCAGGACTCAGCAGAAGCAGTACATGTCTGTCATGTAGTATTCTTTCTTTAGTAGTGAGGGGTATTAATGCACATAGTTAAAGCACATTTGCAGGTCTGGTTTGACATAAAGATAAAGCTTACATTATTTACAATCAGAAGAATAAAGTTATGGACTGTACAAACAGATTTTGTAGGTGTTTTCTCCACACTTTGTAATTAAAACCCTTCTCTCTTTTAAATACTGGATTCTTGCCAGCTATGCTACACTGGGCCAATGCTTGCACTATTTTCAAAAAGCAACTGAAGCTTTGAAGGAGTGTCCGAGGCGGCCGGCAGGGGGAGGTTTATTTAGTCTTTTTATCTGCCACTGCGACTGCCTCCCCTTGGAATAAATTGCAGTGTTTTCTGATGCTGAGGTTTGAGGGTGTGGCATCCACTTACCACCTGTCAGAACTGTTGTTTGATGCGCTACCTCATGTGTTTTATCAGGCCAGCTTGGTCTTCCTAGAGAGTCATTGCTTGTCTTTGAAGCTTCTGAAGCTGAATGTCAACACAGGAAGTCATCCTCTCTCAGCATGGGTCAACTCTGCAAAGATCCAGTCCTTGAATCTGTGGGCTGACACCCTGTGCTCCAGTGCCCTCAAGGATGGCAATGGACAGCAGACAGCATTGGGAGATGGTGCTGTGGGGTCAGCTGTCATCGCTCCCTCCTTGATTAAGTCGGCTAATCTTTCCTTGCTGCTAGCTCGCATGCTCACTGATAGCTTCCTGTTGAGGTGCAGAGAAAATTTCCACTGAATGTTCTGAAAGAGAGAGGATGAGTGTTACACAGTACAATATTTCCAATTTACTTTCTCAGTTTTGGACAACATTGAACAAAAGAAAGGAGAATTCTTCCTTTAATTTACTGAAAAATATTAAGTACTAATTATGTATCAGTTAATACCAAGTAAGCCTTGGAGCTTAAAAATGTAGTTTAGGTGAGACGATTATAGAGAGGGGCAAAGTGCACATAATGAGAACACAGTTTATTATGGCTGGACTGTTGCAGTGCACACACATCTTCAGAAACAACATAGGAGACTCGGGAAGACAGATGTTTGCATAGAGAATCTGATATACAGTTGTTCTGTTTAAAACAGTGTGTGTGTGTGTGTGTGTGTGTGTCTGTGTGTATGTATATGTATGCATATGTATGAGTGTGTATGTGAAGATCAGAGAACAGCTTGTTGGAGTTGATTCTCTCCTACTACATGAGTTCTGGGGATTAAAATCAGGCTTTACCTGACTTTACCCACTGAGTCATCTTGCTGGCCCTGAGAGCTGATGGTTTAATTGGAATGACAGAAGCGATATCTCAATGTGCTTCTCTGGGATAGAAAAACCTGGCCTACAGGATGACTAGAAGCAACTCGGTGGTCCATCAGCAGATGGATACATGCAAAAGATGTAGTATTTTATGTATCTGTATGTATGCATGTGCATGTGTTTATATCTACTATATATGTATGTATATGAATCTATTATCTATCTTTCTATACAGAATGAAACATTATTCAACATTTTAAAAATAAGAAAACAACATGGGGAAACCTTGACCACATCATGCTAGTGAGTTAGGTTAATCATAGAGAATTAGTGCCATATGGTTGCAGTTACATGAGGCCTATATTACTGTAATTCATGGAGGAGGCAGAAGATAGAATGGGGTCTTTCAGCTGGAGGAGAGCAAGTTACTTCTCACCAGCATGGAGTTTCAGCTAAGGAATATGCAGGAGCACTTCCTTCTGGATGTGTTTGTATAGTGAATGCTGTTCGTTCACTCTAAGCTTAAAATGGATGAGATGGCAAATGATATGGTATGCATACTTACAGTAAAATATCTTTGCTGGTAAAGAATAAGTTCTTAGATGTTTTATTCTACTGGGAGTTCCAACACTGTGGAAGCACTGGCTCAGACGGGTCTTGATAAGCCAGTCACATGTGAAATTGTATCAGGGTCTTGGATGATTGTAAATACATGTGCCAGAAAGAAAGATAATTGTATTTAACATTTCCTTTGAAAAGAAGGTGGTGACCTACAGATGCAGCTCAGATGATAGTGTTTGCTTCAAACGAACAAGGTCTGGATTGGATCCTAGATACACAGAAATAAAGAAACCATGGTGGTATATGCCTGCAATCCCAATACTTGACAAAGGGAGGCAGGAGGATCAGAAAGTGAAGGTCATCCTCAACTACATAGTGAGTTCAAGGCTAGTCTGGGATACATGAGACATGGGATGAAACTATGTCCTGAATAAAAGATGTTTTTCACTGTATGCCCCCACCTGGTGGAAGGTATGAAGAGATCATAGGCTCATTTTCACTAGGGGTATGATTGTTTGTTTTAAGGGTTAACTTGACACAATCGAGAATCCCATAGGAAGAAAGTCTCAATGAGGGATTGTCTAGATCAGGGTGATCTGTGGCCACATTGGTGAGGGACCATCCTGACTATGTTAATTGATGTGCCAGTGTGGATGGCGCTATTCTCTGGGTGGAGAAAGTGAACTAAGTGGTAAGCTTGCATGTATTCTCTGCTGTTAACTGTGGATGTGCTTTAAGCTTCTGCCTTGGCTTCCCCTCTGTGATGGACAGTAACCTGTAATTGAAAGCCATTTCTCCCCTACACTTGCCTTTGCCACCTATTTTATCACAGCGACAGAAAACAAACAAACAAACAAACAAACAAACAAAAAACTAGGGCAAGAGAGCTGAGAAGAAACCGAGAGAAAAAAATCCCTATTTTCACACAGCAGTGCAGAAACTAACAATAATTAGAGAAAGGAGGATGAGAGTGAACTGGGTGGAGACAAATACGCTCTGTCCCTTGCCAGCCTTGGCCCCAGCCAGGCTCAAATTCCTCCACCTCAGATCTCTGTACTTTCTTCCTAACCTAGACTATCTAAGCTCCCTAGAATAGACTCCATAACAAAACTCAGAGCAGAAATTAATGAGATACAAACAAATAAAACAATATAAAAAAGTCCATAAATCTGAGAGCTGATTCTTGAAAGGTTAAACAAGATAGATATACTCCTAGCCCAGTTAACCAAAAAGAAAGAGCAAATCCAAATCAACAAAATCAGAGATGAAAGGGAAAGCATTACAGCAGACACTAAAAATTCAGAACATTGCAAGGGAATGCTTTAAATGTCTATACTTCATAAATTTGAAAATCCAAAAGAATGGATGAATTTCTAAAATCATGGACATCACTAAAGTTAAACAAAGAAGAGGTCAACAGCTTAAACAGACCCATAACAAATAAGGAAACTGAAACAGTAATACAAACTTCCTGACTAAAAAAAGCCCAGACCCAGATGAATTCACAGCAGAATTCTACCAGGCATCAAAGAAGATCTACAACCAATGCTGCTTAAATTATTCAAAAAGATAGAAACAAAGGGAGGACTCCCAAACTCCTCTATGAAACCAGTATTATTCAAATAACAAAACAAGGTAAAGATACAACAAAAAGGAAAACTATAGGTCCATATCCTTAATGAATATAGATGCAAAGACACTCAACAAAATATTCGAAAAACACATACAGACACACATCAAGAAGATCATTCATGATGATTGAGTTGGCTTTATTCCAGAGATGCAGAAATGGTTCAATATATGTACGTCACTAAATGTCATAAAACATATAAATGGACTTAAAGACAAAAACCACATGGTTATCTCAATAGATGCAGAAAAGGTCTTTGAAAATCCAACATATATTCATGTTAAAAATTCTAGAAGGAATTGGTCTGGAAGGAACATAATTAAAGCTATATACAATAAACTCATAGCTAACATCATTCTGAGTGGACAAAACCTGGAAGCATTCCCATCAAAATCAGGAACTAGACAGGGCTGTTCATTATCTCAGTCCTTTTCAATATAGTACTTGAAACTCTTGCAAGAGCAATAAGACAAGAGAAGGAAATTAAAGGAGTGCTAACTGGGAAAGAAGAGGGCAAGTTATCTCTATCTGCAGACAGTATGATATTATATGTAAGAGACTCACAAAAGTCTACCAGAAGACTGTTAGAAATGATTAATACTTTCAGTAAAGCTGCAGGTTACAAAATCAATCTACAAAAATCAGCAACCTTTCTATATACCATTAACAAGCAATCAGAAAAGCAGTCAAAGAAAATCTTCCATTCATAATAAAATGAAATATTTTGGAATAAACCTAGCCAAAGATATTAAAGATCTCTACAATGAAAACTTCAAATCTTTAAAGAAATAAATAGAAGAAGACATTAGGAAGACCTACCATGCTCATGGATGGGTAGAATCAATATTGTGAAAATGACCGTCTTAACCAAAAGCAATCTACAGAACAGTACACTGCTAATCAAAATACCCATGACATTCTTCACAAAGGTAGACATACAGATCAATGGAACACAATAGAAGACCCAAACATGGGTACATACAGTTTCAACCATTTGATATTTGATAAAGGGACTAAGAACCCACAATGGAGGAAAGAAGGAATCTTCAACAAATAAGGCTGGCAAAACTGGATCTCTATCCATAGAAGTATGAAATTGGACACTTATCTTCCACCCTGAACAAAAGTCAACTCCAAATGGATCAAAGACCTCAATATAAAACCTGAAACTCTGAAACTGCCAGAAGAACATACGTAGTACCTTCCAAGATACAGGCATAGGAAAGGACATCAGCAGCTCTGTCATTAAGGTCAACAATCAACAAGCAGGACCTTATTAGCTACAAAGCTTCCATACAACATAAGAAATAACCAAGGAAGGGAAGACATACTCACTGAGCAGGAGAAAATCTTTACGAGCTACACATCTGACAGAGGATTAATATCCAGAATATACAAAAAACGCAAAAACAAAGAAACAAGAAAATAAATGACCCAGTAAAAAGATGGACCACAACAGAGTTCTCAAATGAAGAAATAAAAATGTCTAACAAACATCTGTAAAAATGCTCCATAACCTTAGCAATTAGAGAAATGCAGAATAAAAACCACTTTAAGATTCCCTAGTTAGACTGGCTGAAATCAAGTGAACGAAAGACAACAAATGCTGGTGAAGATGTGGAGAAGGGTGAACACTCATTCATGGCTGGAGGGAACGCAAACTCCCGAAACCACTCTGGAAAGAGCTGTGGAGAATCCTCAAAAAACTAAAACTGAGTCTACCGTGTGATCCAATTATACCACACCTTGGCAAGTAGCCAAAGACTCTTCTCACTGTAGAGATACCTGTGCATCCAGGTTTGTGGCTGCTCTCTTCACAATAGCTAAGAAATGAAAACAACCTTAATGCCCCTCAACCGGTGAATGGGTAATGGAAATGTGGTACAATCACACAACAGAGTTCAACTTAGCAGTAAGAAAAGATGAAATTATGAAATTTTCAGGTAAATGGATAGAACTAGAAAGTGTTATACTAAGTGAAGTAACACAAATCAGAAAGCTTGGCTGTTTTTAATCATTGAATAAATGAATTTTCTGTACCTAAAATTGAAAATTCTGAAACACTTAGAGATAATCACTTGAAGATTTATATTCTCTCCCCCTCCCTCGTGTGTGTGTGATAAGAAATTGGACTACAGCGAAAGTGTCATACTGTGAATTTTAGTTGTACCAATTTATCCAGTTTTTTTCTTCAACACATCCTTCTCATTACGTTCTTGCACAGTGATAGATGCTGGACTATGGTTTGGCAGTGCTGTGGGTGTTACTCTCTGTAGCATGATACAAAACCACAATGTAACAATATCTGAAAGCACTTATGGAGGACTGTTTTTTTTGGGAGTTATCTCAGTGTTTGGGATTCCTAACACTTGTTTCCTTGGGAGATGAGTCAACAGTTGCTTGCTATTTCTTTGACCAGTTATGCTCTGGTATAAGAATAAGCAAATAAAATGATTTAATGAAGAAATATGGCCATGTAAATGAATATAAAATACATGATCTATTGACAACCTGTTTGAGCTGATGATAAATATGTAACTTGATCACAGAAAGTACCTCCCTTGAGTTGCAGCAAGTCCAGTCTGTATGGTAAACTTCTGGTGTCTCTCTTGATATCTGGTGATCTTTCTCATTCATCTTCCAGGTCAAAGCACCCTTATGACATGTCTAAGTTGAGGTGTCATGAAGGGTCTGAGAAGCTAGTCATGGTGGGGTGTGTGGAGACCAAACAGCTGCCCTGCAGCACTTAGAATATTGTCAGCAGTTGTCTTCAAGCGAATCTCAGTGTCTGGGAGCCGGAGTCGCTCAGCTCTGTCATCCTGGGTTCCCTTATCTCTCCTGCAGGGCTTCAGTGCTTCTGCCTGCTTCCTGTGGGAAGCTCTCACCAGCCAGTCACCGCAGCTTTGTCAGGTGTGTCTTGTTATCCTTTAGCTGGTAGATGTCCTGGAGAATGCCTCTTTGGTTTTCTCTGTCAGCCAAGAAAGCAAATGTGGAGAATCTGATCAAACTCCACACTCCATTTCTCTCTTAGTCCCTGCTGTAACACGCTTCTGTCTTGCAGCACAGCCATTGCTCTTGCTTTCTCAGCTTCTCCATCTTTTAATTTGTGACTCTGAAATCTGCTAGTACTGGCACAACGTTCTTGTTTGTTCCTGAAAAAGTTCCTCCCTTAGTCCATCTAAAAATGTAAAAAAGAAAGCCAGCATGGAGATACATCCCTATAATCATAACATTTGGGAGGCTGAAGCAGGAGGATCGTGTGGAGGAGGCTAGTATGGGTTTCCTAGCAAACCTTTGTCTAAAATGAAATGAAATGAAATTTAAAAAGCATTGTAAACTGCTCAAGATTAGGCAGCCACATTTAAAAGGAATACAAATGACATTTAACTCCACAGTACTATCATTAAAGTCTCCCTACAAGTCTCTTTCAAACCATGGGCCCTCTTTTGTACATAACTGAAAAATGCTATTTATTAAACAGTAATCTTACTTTGTTCTCATATCTTAAAAAATTTCTACCTGTCCTTTCACCTAGCATGAGAAGAAGAGACCACTGACCTTCTTCCCAGGGTAAGCCCTTCTAAATGTTATCTGGGCCTCATTTATACAGCAATTTCTTATAAAGAGCCTGTATCATGCCAGGAATCTGCTAGAGAACTGGGAACAAATGGGAACAAGCCAGTGTGTTCTCTATCCTGATGGAGCAATTGGCAGTAGCACAGACCTTGCCTGGCAAGTTCTTCTCTCAGACACCAACCCTCCTGCCATTGTGCCTGCCATTTCAGTATCTACTTTTTTGACTCTGTCTCCTTTCATTAAATGTGTCTTTACTCCCAAATGGCATTTCTCTTGCTTGTTCCCGGCGATTCCTCAGTTCTTTCTCTTCCTAACTTCTCATCCATTTTCTTCCAAATTTTTAAAATTTATTTTGCGAATTTCATAGAACTTGATCATATTTAGACCCCCTCCCGTATCTGCAACCCCCAACCCCTCCACCAGTTTTCATGCATTTTGTCATGTATGTTAAGGCCTATTGAACTAAGTGTGTCCCCAAGTGTCTCTTGGTGTTCGTCCATTCACACATGGCCAAACATGATGGCATCTGCCTGTAATCCCAGCACTCCAGACACAGATGCAGAATATCAGAAGTCCTGGCACCCTCGACTACAGAGCAAGTTTGAGGATCTGGGGCCAACTTGGGCTAGATGAGGGCTTGTCTCAAAAGACAAAACAAATGGCAAGAAAGATGGGTAAAGGCACTTTCTGCCAAGCCTGATGATTTGGGTCCAGCGGCCAGGACCCATGTGGTAGGAGAGAACCAACTCTCACAAGTTGCCCTCTAATTTCCACACACACTAGCACCCCAATCCCCCATGCAGACACACACAAAATAAATAAATATAGTATTTCAAAAAGAAGAACTTACTACAGTGGTATTTTCTGAGCCTATCCTTGGAAGTTTCTTTCTTTCTTTTGAGGTTATTTGATCTCATTTATCAAATACAGATAGATAGAATTTGAAAATATCTTAAATTTGCACTAAATATAGTATGTGCAATTCAGAGCTAAGCACTTCAAAGTCTTTTATTCTGTGCACATTGATCAGTCGTGGGACATTTTTTGTTAATAGCCATATGATAAAAAAAGAAGCTCCTCTGGTGAGAGTTGAGGGAGGCACTAATCTGTGGGTATAACAATAAATCATTAGGAGTTTGTTTAATACTATGTCCATTTAGCAGAAGAATAGGCTCCCTCCTACAGCCTATGACCTGTCTAACATGGTTTCCTAGGCCTGATCACAGTGCCAGATATGGGATCTCTTTTGGGAAGTGGGCCTTGAATCCAATAAGAAAGTGGTTGGTTACTACCATAATATTCGTGCCGTTCTTGCACTAGTGGGTATATTTTCCAGGGAATTGTTATTATAGGACATAGGGTTCACAGCTGGGTAAAGCTGATGGTTGCTTTTCTCTTCCAGTAGCATGCATTGTACCTTCCAGCACTATGAAAGCTAGGTAGTAGAGAGGAAGCTTTAAGGTCAGCACCAGCTTGATTTTTCCTTGTTTGTTCTATAACTCATATATGTACTGCCTCCAACAATAGGATCTTACCATCAAGTTCTGGTGAGTAACCAAGAGCAATGGCAATAGTATTCTTTGAAGGTCTATGGGACACCCCTGATCAACAGATCCAAAAGAGGGAGTCCATTCCTGGTATTGGACTTTTATTTGCTAGCCTGTGGTGTCTGGTAGGGCTATTGTCCCCCCATATAAGGTAACTCAACTTAATCTCTTTTTGTATTGCATGTGTATACACTCTAAGGAGCCTCTATAGTGGTAGGTTTCCATATAACCTTTTCAAAAGGCATTTAGTGTTAGTTACCCCTCTCCACACGTCCTCCTTTGTCCTGCCCTTCGGTTCTGATAACACGTGCCTGGGTTGGGGCCAGGACATCTGTAATTTTAAGAAGTCAGGCAGATGAGTCCAAACGTGACTCATCCCCTCATACTCTAGTGTATTTCTTTTGCCAGATGTTGACACCTCTAGGCTACACTTTTAAAACCCTGTTCTTTCCCCCCATAGGCTATACTTTCGAAGTCCTGTCCATTCCTTACCTGCACTCTTCCAGAGAGACCACCCAGGGACCAGGCTCCTTCCTTCTTATTCCAAACAACTGATGGTCCTTATCTAGGACCCAAATATCACTAATCATCTTATTTCCCTAGAATTTGATTCTACTACATCTGCCCAGGAGATATTTTCAACATGTGTTTCACCATCACTCAAACACAGCCTGTCTAAATAAACTCATCAGTTACCCCATTCCCCAGTGGGCTTCTCTTCCTGCTTTTGTGCTTGCTATTCATGACTAGTATTTTCTTCTCCACCTGGCATAAAACACTGGTGTCATCCCTGAGTCCTGCTCCTCCATCTCATGTCTGACAAATCTCATGTCTGTCAAGACACATGGTTCTTCCAATTCCCTCATTAGAAAATTAAAAAAAAATTCTCTACATTTACTTATTATTTGTGTGTGTGTGTGTGTGTGTGTGTGTGTGTGTGTGCGCGCGCACACATGTATGTAAGTCAGAGAATGACCTGTGGAAGTCAGTTCTCTCCTTTTACCCTGTGGGTTCCAGGACTGAGCTCAGGTTGTCAGGCTTGGTAGCAAGTGTCTTTATGCTCTGAACCACCTTGCTGAACTCCATGCACTGATTCTTCTCTTTCTATTTCACTGCTATTTCGATCAATGATGTCACTTTTCAGTTAATGACTATTGACACAACTGCCTGCCTGATCTCCCTGAGTTCAGACCCTCTCTAAAGACTCACATTTGTCCCACATTATCCTAATGCTGGGTTTCCCCAGGATGTCAGTATGCTAATTTAGGAGACATCTCATGGGGCATTGCCATGCTGTGTCCAACTAATTTCATTCCCAAAGACAAGCTGCCTGGAAGCCAAATTGTGATGAGAAGGATGATTTGCATGTATGGTCTCAGAGAAGAGCTCATTCTACCATTGGACATCTGATGGGATGAAGAGCCGCTAGCAGGATACAACTATCTCCACAGAAAAAAGTGAGATGCAACTCAGACCAGCTGTATCTTACCCTGGCAATGGGACAGCCTCCTCCAGTGGTGCTTGGATGGACTTTGCTAACACTGTCTCTGATTCTTATTTTTCTATGCCTACCTGGGTGGCCTCTTGTGGGTCTCTTCTTAGTGACAAAAACACATGCATCGAGATACTATTGAGTCAGCTGACTTGGACTCATTCTCTCATTTATGCACCCCTACGTGATCTTGCTTTGACCAACTACATGATTATACATTTAGTTCCGGATAGTGTCTGACTCTTATTTTCAAGTTCTTGGTATTCATCATTTGTCACTAATGATAATATAGCAGCATTGCATACAACTGGGGAAGTCGCCTACAATCACACACCCAGCATGATCGCCATTAAGTCATTTGTGCATTCTCTGACTTAATGTACTTTTCATGTCATTGTAATTATAGCATAACATCCATTTATAATGCTGTTTTCTAGTTTCAACTTTTCCAGAAGCATACAAAAAAAAGTCGATAATAGCAACTGAAAAAGACAGGAAACATTACAATGATAAATGTGTAGGAAAAGGAGGGTCAATAATGGCATGCATAACGAAGGGCTAATAGAGAATTACAAATAAATTGTATGTGAAAGGTCTAACTGAAGCAATATGCATCCGTTCCACAAAACACATTAGGAAATTAGACAAAGTTTCCAAAAACATTTCTGAGCTCTGGAAAGTGATAGATTGAGAAGTGCTTTCTGAACATGATGAACTAATGGTAAGGATGTGACATTCCTATTTGGGGCACCCAGCTAGGTAATGTGGCTGCTCTCCCAGGATGGGCTGACTTTTGAAACCCAGCAGCTTCTCACTGGCAATGAGAAGGCCTTGATGTGGAGTGGAGGGAGAAAACCTTGTACTCAGAGTCTCTGCCAGTAAAGTCTGATAAGGAGGGAACGGGGTGGACTGGGGTTGCAGCACTGGTTGGGGAGGTGGAAGCTGGACAGGTGATCTTGGAACACCTGGGAGGCTACGCCAGGTACACAGACCCGAGGCCAGCTCTCCACATTCTCCTTGCTCACTAGAAGGCTCCAGGCATTCTGGGGGAAGATAAATCCCAAACTAAATTGAGCAAAAAGGAAAAGACACAGGTTTTTAGACTAGGGATGATACAGAAGATGTCACAGAATTAGAATTCTGAAGAGAGAAGAGAAAGAAGAGTAGGACAAGCATGTAGACTTGAAAAGAGTAGTAAACTGCATTCCTCCCCCCACATTATATATTTGAGGATGTCTTTGAACTCCTGACTCTCCTGTCTCCAACTCCTTAGAACTGGAATCACAGGCATTTACCACCATTCTGGATGTATTAGTGTTGGGAGCAAACCCAGGGCCTTGTGCATATGAGGCAGGCACTCTACCACCTTATCTATGACCCCAGTCCCTAAAACTGCTTACATGTATCAGGTGGCATTATACATATGCATTTCTTATACATAATAAATAAATGACAAAGAATCTGCAAAAATGCTAGAATACCAAATAAGTTAAGCAAGTTTACAAGATAAAAATCACCATATGAAAGTCTATTTAAAAAATACTACCAACAAGCGATCTAAAATCAAATCAAGAGGATTGTTTCATTCACAGTAGCATCAAAAAGAATAAGTAGGAGCAGGCTGAACAAAATAAGAGTGAAACCCATATAGTGAGAACTACATAGTATTACCAAGAAGTGCTTAAAAGACCTAAGTGGGCAGGTGAACATGACATGTTTATGCACTAGAAAAAAGCAGATATCAGTTCTCTCCAATTGGACTGATTCGCCACAATCTTCTCAAAATCCCAGCAGTCTTTTGCTTAGTGGAAATTAGTAAGATGATCCTATAATTTTGTATGGATAGGCAAATGAACTGGAAACGCTAAGCTAATTTGAAAAGTAAAAACAAAGCTAGAGCATTTACCCCGATAAATTTCAAAGCCTACAAAAGAATCATAATTAACAAGAGGGTATGGAATTTGCCTAAGGATAAATATACACATCAATGGAGTGGAACTCAGAATCCAGAAATAAGTTCTTGTGTCTGGTCAATTGATATTTACATTTTCAAAAAAAATTTGAGGTAATTCTAGATTCTCCTGCAGTTGTAATAATAATGTAAAGAGACCCCATGAATTTTCTGCTCCATCCCCCTTTGGTAATGTTTGACAAAACTATGGTGCAGTATCACAGCTAAGATGCTCACTTACTTGTAATCAGGCATGGAACATTTTCAGGACATAGGTTTTCTCTTAAATCTTTATGCTCTCATCATTCCCTCACACCGTCCTTGACTTCTTGCAACCACTGATCCAATCTCCAGTTCAACCAGTGATCCAATCACCATTCCAACCAGTGATACAATCTCCAGTCCAATCGCTGATCCAATCTTCAATCCAGCCACTGATCCAATCTCCAGTCCTAGCATCTTTCCATTTCAAATCTTACAGATGACCAATTGGAATTGGATTTTTTCTACTCTGTACAGTTCTTTGGATATTATTTCAAGCAATTATCAATAGTTTTGCTTTTTACTGCTGAGTAGTATTCAGTGGTATAGATGTGTTATTGAACTGATTACCTGTTAAGGAGCATTATAATTATTTCCAATTTTCTGCAGTTTCAAATGAAAAACTCCTAAGAACATTTGCTGGCAGATTTTTATACAGATGTGTTTTCATTTCTCTGGGATTAATTCTCCAAAGTGAAGTTTCTGGATTTATTCTAGTTGAATATTTAGTTTGTTAAGAACTACTGAATCACTTTTCTTGAGTGACTGTACACTTGACACCCCCACCAGCAATGGATGTATGATTAGAGTCTCCACATCTTTGTCACTACTTGATGAATCACTGTTTTTATCTCTACAAGGGGGATAGTGATGTCGTCTTAGGCTTTAATTAGCTTTTCACTAGTGGACAAAGATTTTGAAATCTTTTCATGTGTGGGTCTATCCTCTTTTTGTTAAATTCATGTTCATATTTGCTCATTTAATTTTTTAAATATATTTTTTAGATTGATTCTCATTATATAGCTCAGGTTGATCTCAGTCAATCCTCCTGCCTCAACCTTTCAAGTGGTGGGATTGCAGGCATGTGGCTCAGCTGCTCACTTCTAAATGAATGTGTCTTTCTTTCCTTCGTTCTTCCTCCCTCCCTCCCTCCCTCCCTCCCTCCCTCCCTCCCTCCCTCCCTTCCTACCTTCCTTCCTTCCTTCCTTCTTTCTGCAGAGTTTCAACAGTTTTCTGTGTATGTCATCATCTTTGCCAGATGGATAGTTTGCTAAGCTTTTCTTCATTTTGCAGCTTGTCTTTACAAATTTCTTGATTAGGTGTTTCACAGAGTAATACAACATCATTCAGGGAACATTGTCTTTAGGAAAATACACTGTTATCTGCAAAGTGCTACCAACACCCACACATGGAAATGGCTGTGCAGATCATTCCAGCCTTGATGGTTCACTGGAACCATTTGACAGCTTTATAGTTGTGTGGGGGCAATACACATTCAGGTCAAATTTTGAAACTGGATGCTTCATGCCTATGAGAATGTTTGAGAGGCAGAGGCAGGAAGAGTGCTGTTTGAGGCTAGACTTGGCTACATGAGTTTTGGTCCAGCTGGGATACAGATAGAGACTCTCAAAATAAAATGAGTAAAACTGACTCTTGAATTCTCTCTTTGGCTAGAGACACTCATGTGACTGAGCAGCAGCAAGTTGTAACTCCATCACTGTGGACCACAACGGAAACAAGCAATGTGCTGCGGAGAAGCATATGGTAAGTCCTGATGTTCAAGTGCACTACGTGATTATTTATTTATTCACTTTAAAAGTATTTCCAATTTGAGATATTTTCACTGTACAGTGGGTTTATTGAGATCCAACTCCATTGCAAGTTGAGGAACATCTGCAGTCAGAGAGTCTGGTGGCACCAGGAATTGGGATGTTGAAAGTGTTAACCTTCACTCATCACTGCTGGTCATGCAACATCCTACAGTTACATTGGAAAACATTTTGTCTTATTAAAATTTAAACAATGTTTCCATGTAACTCAGTAATTCCTCTTTTTGCATCTACCCAAGAGAGCTGAAAGCCAGGGTCTACGAAAAGCCTTGTATTAATGTCTCAGGTGGCATTATTCATAGTAATTTAAAACTGTAGGCAACCTGTTATCTCTTGGCTGGTGAACAGATGGACCACTTGTCACCAAATAAAAAGAAAAGAGGTGTTTTTGTATGCTGTTAATATGGATAAGCCTCAAAACCCTTATATCAAGTAAGATGTAAAAGCCTACCCTCTGTAAATTCCATTTTGATGATTTTCTTAGTAAGGGTTAGTCTCTGTGGAAACATCAGATCAGTGGGTTACATGGGACAGGGTAGGAATGGGATCAATATAAAATGGAGAATAGGGCATTTGGGGCAAATGAAATTTGAAAACTCAATTTTTAGTAATAGCCGCACAACTGTAAATTTGCTGAAAATTATTGACATATTTAAAATTGCTAGTTTTATGGTATGTGAATTTTCTCCAGTGAAGTTGCTGAAATATAAACGGTGCATGAAGCCACACTGATCCCCTTTGGCTGTGTGCTTTCTTAGAGCAGCAAGTCCTCACTGTCTCTACCTGGGAAGCCAAGTTCAGGGAATGAGTGGGTACTAAGCTCCTTTGGCTAAAGCTTTTATAGCTCTTTAAGGATAAACAGACCCTAATTTAAGGATTTCTGTAACAGAAGTCAGCAAGCTGGAGGAACAGAGCCAGAGAGATACTGAAAGACCATTTTTCTTCTATGAAGTGAACTTTCGAAGTTGGCATTTGTTCTACAGATAGGCACTTCCTGAGAGAGCTCTCTGTGGGCTGTGCTGAATTATTGAGAAATTGCCATGTCATTCACAGCCGCAGCTTGTGGTATGTGTAATGACAGAAGGCATGCAATTGTTTTTGCCTAGAGAGCTTGAACTCTCTTACGAAGAGTAAATAATATTCTTAGACTGCAATCGTGATTATTCACAAATTAATTGCATAGCATGTCTATTCTTGTCTGGAAAGTTATTATGTGACTCCAGAAGAAAGGAAATGTGTGTGTGTGTGTGTGTGTGTGTGTGTGTGTGTGTGTGTGTTTCACCTGTGTTAATTCAGAGCATAGTTGTGTGATCATTAGTTTGAGTCCACAAACAGAATAATCATAGCCAGGAGCCATGATTATTAGAATTAGAATGCAGTTCTTGTCTACTCAAAGCACATTCTGTATTCTGCTGATGACAAACCATCCTCTGTTGGTAATAAAATGATTGCTTGTGGGGTGCAGTTGATTTTTTTTCTGTTTATAACCATGAAATTCCTGACTATAGGACTGCTCTGTGCATACCAGTCTCCAGCATCTCTACACAGAGTCGCCCGTGCTTTTGTAATAATTGTGCCCAATCACTGAAGGTGACTTTGTCGGTGACCTTGTCAGAAGCATTATGTTTGGGAAACATGGTTGATGGAGTCTTGGCCAGCTCACAAATGATAGCAAACACTTCTGTCACAGTGAATTCGCTTATTTAATACATAAAACTCACATTAGAAACTCAGTTGGAAAGCAGACATCTTGTAGCATAACCAATTATGCTTCTTTGTCTCAGGCTCATTTCTTTCCAAGGTGTTCTGGGTAGTCACCTGTGGCTGAGTGTGGCAGAAGGGCCCGTTTTAGCCAGACATATAGTTGAGTTTTTAGCACAAATTCAGTCTTCAAGTGAAGGTCTTTTCCCTTTTCACTGAAGCCTAGCTCACTGAATTGGCCATCTGCTTATTTTGGCTTGTTGTGTTCATAAGATCTCTCTCCATAGAGGCAGGAGGCGTGTGAAAGTGTGGATAACGGCAGAGCTCTGCACAGGCTCTGGTCTCAGATATTTGTTCCCTTAGTACCTCCCAGGTTCTATTTTAGTAGTCAGATGATCACAGTTAAGTCTGTTCATTTCTCATAGACACTTGTATAAAATGGTGATTAAATTACTTTTCATCTGTTTCTTCCCGTTAGTACAAATAAGATATTCTGTGTAATACCTTTAGCGTAAGGCCTTGTATGTAGCAAATGTTCAGTAAATAGTAACTGTTTTGGGTATTTTTTCCAGTTTCATATTTATAATGACTAAATATCTTCAGGTCAAATTATTTTATCAAACTTTAAATTCATAATAGCAACAAAGGAATTCATTTTTATGTAAAAAGATCATTAAGCAAAAATATTTCTACTTTATACATTATTTAAGATATGCCTAGAGAATTTAAATACCATTGAATTATATTGTATAGAATCATAAAAATTTTAAAGTAAATAAATAAAAAAATCTAAAAAAGATGTGCCTAGAGACAAGTAAACCTTAAATTGCTAGAATTTGGTTAACATATTGTTTCTTTGGATTTAAAAATTAATATGGCCACTTCAGATGTGAATTAACCAATTTAACTGGCACTGTTAAAATGAAAAGTTAATTAGTCTTAAGTTTCAGACCCCTCATCAGTAATTAGTAGCACCTGTCACAGGATTGCATCAGCAAGTTCCCTAAGGACAATGTCACAAGACTGAAGCTACCTCAAAGCATAATTTGGTAAGTCAATATCAGCTAAACTAAAGGGTCAGGGCTCTAGAACTTTTTATAATCAAATTTTAGCATGAGTGATAACACCTCCAGTGGCAGCTGATTTGGGGTGTTGACAGATGCCTAGGTATTTGGTAAGACCTCTCTCTCTCTCTCTCTCTCTCTCTCTCTCTCTCTCGTGTGTGTGTGTGTGTGTGTGTGTGTGTGTGTGTGTGTGTGTGTGTAAAGAGTCCTGAGAGGAGAAATCCCATGCTGAATACCTACCTTCTGATAGATTCTGGGCTGAGGAGGAAGAGGAAGCAGAAGATGCAGTGATGCCCCCTCTTGCTGGCCCTTCCCAAAGGACCTGCTTTCTGTGCTGCTTCCCTTGAACAGTGGACCCAGAGTTTTTCTCCGGGACTTACAGTAGTGATGCTTGGCAGAAGGGCGATGCTTCAGGCTTTCTGCCTCGGACTGGAATGCATCTCTGGTCCCTTTTGTTTCCAGGCTTCTGTTTCTTGAACTGGGGCCAACAGCTGCCCTGGCTGCAGTGTTCAGACAGCTATCATGGAAGCTTTCAGGCTCTGGTGTCTGGAGAGCCAGTCTAACAAAATTCTTTTTTTAAATATTTATGTTCTATTGGTTTTGTGTCTCTGGAGAGCCCTGAGTGAAACATCTTCCACAGACCAAAAAAGAAAAATGCCTTTTTTCTACCTAGACAGATTTCCTTCACTGAAATGAGAAGACAGCTACCTGAGGTATCTATCTTGTAATCTCGCTAGAAAGATTATTTACATATCTACTATTTTTGCTCAGTAACTGGTGGTTTCAATTCAATGTCACTTATTTAATAATGCTTATTTTAGCTAAAAATTTTGAGTGTAGAAAACTCTTCTGGGACCATACCTCTAATTCCTCAACATTAAGTATGATATGAGATCATCAGAACAATTGTTTTTAGGCCTTTTCTTCATGGAAAATAACCTGTAGAGAAATAAACACTTTCCATTACAGACATCACATGTACTTCATGGCATTTCCTGGGTTTTTCTACTGAAGGTTTTCTGTGTACCAGTGCCCTAGTCAGACCATTTATCATTATGATGGAGAACCTGTCATGAACAACTTAAGGGAGGACAGATTTATTTTGGCCCACAGTATCAGAAGTTCCAGTCTGCAGTTTTTTCTGTTCAGTTGATCAGGGCCTGTGGAGAGGCAAAGCATCACGGCAGTGGAAGCATGAAGCTGAGGCTGCTCATCTCATGGCTGACAGGAAGCAGAGAGAGAGACTAGTCCCAAGGACATACTCCTGATGTTCTACTTTCTTCAGGAGTCTGCCGCCCAAATTTTCTGTGATCACCCCCCAAAAGCTAAGCACTCCACAGATGAGTGGGAAAAGGGAAGGCAAGCCATATTCAAACTATAGCAACAGGGTCTGAATTTTTATGAAAAAATAAGAACAATGGCTTATTTTTGTTAGTAAGGAAATGCCCTAGAAAAATATCCAGAACTTAGAGGAAGAGCTTTTGGAGCTTGTAAGAAGTGATTCAACATTCCTTTAATGGACTCTAATACTCAGTGAGAGAGAACTGATTGTTAGGAATGTTGAATTTTTAAAAATTTGAATACATCCGTTGACTTAGTAACCCACCTGTCTGAAAAAGGCAGTTTACCAGTATCTTGCCAGAGGAGTTTGCATATGAGGAAAAACTTAATTTAAGGGGAGAGATAATGGTTATGAAATCATTACATCTCTAGTAAATAAATAAAGGATTCTTACATGACCTTAGTTTTAAAAATGTATTTTAAAATTTATATAAAACTTGCATAGAGTGAGGTGGGTGGATCTTCAGCATGAGATGTGATTCGTCTTGAGAAATGTACCTACCAAGGAAGTCATCATGCTACCACATTGCATTACCTCAAAGAAAGTGTCTTCAAGCTCCATTCTAGTTCATTCTGGACCTATAGGCTAATAGGGTTACAATTTCTGTCATCAGTTTTGTCTGCGCTTGAATGTTGTAGAAATGAAGCCAGGTTATGTACTCTTAAGTTGCTAATATCTTTCTTTGCCATTGTGGATACAATAGTCCCTTTTATTTTTGAGTGGTATTCTGTGTAAATACAGAAGGAGTTATTAATCTATTTTACTTTGATAAACATTTGTATTGTTTCCTGTTGTGAGCCATTTTAACAACATGCTATAAATGTACTTCTAAATGTCTTATAGATAGTTATTTTCATTTATCTTTAGTAGAATTATTGAATCATAAAGTAGTTGTGTCTTTATACTTGTAAGATGTAGTTATGCATTTTGGTGGACATACATTTTCTTGTATCTTAACTCAAATTACTGATTTATACTGTGCTATATCTTTAGACTTGTAAAGCATCACCAAACTGCTTGACCAAATAATTGTCTTCTTCCATTAACAATGAAGGAGGCTCTAATTACTCTACCTTCTTGACAATATTTGTTTTGGGATTTCAAATTCTAACCTTTCTAATGAACATGTTGCAATAGCTTATTGGCATTGATTTTGCATTTTTGTGATGATTGATGGAGATGAACTTTTTTTCATGGTCATCTACATATGCTTGATTGTAAAATATATTTCCAAGTCTTTTCTTGGTTTTTGTTAGCTTGTGTGTCTTTTAATTCTTGATATGTCATTTTGGTATTAAACTATGTTGCAAATACTAGCCCTTTATCACAAATATGAATTTCAAATATTTTCTCTGAATTTGAGGCCTGTTTTTCATATTTGTAAAAATGCCTTTGGAATGGCAACCTTCTAGCTTCGATGAAGTTCCGCTGATAACAGTTCTTTTTCTGGTTACTATTGTTTGAATAGTCTTATAGTCTTTATACACTGTTTCTTTATAAAATAGAATGTTCCTCCCACCCCAGACCCAAAGACATGTAAGTGTAGTTTTTATGTTTAGCTCTCTGATCCATTCACTTTTTTCTATTATGTTTATCTAGCTTTATAAAGCAGTTTTTCTTGATAAAGACATTTATTCTTTTTTCCCACCATAGCACACAGACATACAGATACACAGATACACACATAGAGGCAGAGAGAGAGAGAGAGAGAGAGAGAGAGAGAGAGAGAGAGAGAGAGAGAGATCTAACTTTGTACTAGATGACACTCTCAGGAGAAGTATAATTGTATAATAAATACCAAAATGAAGTAGAATCTGCCAACATCTTTTCCTCTTTGCTATCTCATTTTAGCCATTCAGAACATTGGCCATACACTGTTGAATTAGACAATCAATTTCTACAAATCCTTATTTCTATTTTCAGTGAGATTTCAGTGAACCTGCAAATCAGTCTAGGGACTGTTGACAATCTGGTGTACTATGTACTGTAATTCATAAACCAACCATGCTTCTGTTTTTCTGACTCTTAATGTCTTTGAAAAAAGTTTGAAGTTCTCATTAGTTAGGTTTTGCATGGCTAGTTACTTTTTCTCTAAGACATTTTACATGATTTGTGCTATTAAATAGGGTATTTTACAAAATTTTATTTTCCACGTTTTTTTGCACATAAGAATGCATTTGGTTAACAAGTGGCTGTGTCTGTATCCATCTAATTGCTACTATTATTGTACTATTAGTTCTAGTAATTGTTTGGAGGAAGGTAAATGTTTTCCTTTTTTTCATTGAACTTTTGCAATTCTCATACAATACAATTTGATGGTGTTTAGATTCCCTTTCCTATCCACACCTCCCCTTACTGTCCCTGTCTGATTTAGTATTTTTTGTTATATATATTACATGTAATATACATTAAAATATATATTATGGCCTATAGAGTCAAATTTGTGTCCCCAAATGTCCTTCAGTGTGGGTTCATCCACTGGAGCCTGATTAACCTATCAAGTCTCCCATTCTCAAAAGACAATGTCTCTGCCCCTCCCAGCGGCCATCAGTTGGAGGTAGGTAAAATTTGAAGGGTTTTTTGCACACACACTTTTTCCATCTAAGAAATATCTAAAAATAAAGTAACCTTTACTTTTTAGCTTTCCGAAGTTTTGTTTTTACTCTTTTTTTTTTTTGCCTTATTACACTGACTATGATATCTGGAGACTCATGTGTACTTGTCATATTACTTATCACAGAAGCAAACATTCACTCTTTGTGTGTGTGTGTGTGTGTGTATGTGTGTTTTCAATATTAGAAATCCAGCCAGATTCTTGAGCTTGCTATGCAAGTGCTCTTGCACTGAGCTGCATGTCTAGGCTGATTCCTTCAGATGCTTCAAAGTTCTCAGGACATGGGCAGAATGCAGCCAGATTATTCAGCAATATACATGACCTCTAGCCCAGTTCTTGATAGAGTTTTCTTCTGAGCTGAATTTCTACTGCCTATATTTCTGATTTTTGAAGCCCTCTCCCCCCAGAATGGTCCATTAGGCTTTGCTCAGAGAATTCAAGGGTTTTTCTAACCCTGAATTCCAAACTCTTCACATTCCTCTTCCAATGGTCTAAATTTAGATTTATCATTACAACAGCCCCACTTCTCAGTAGCAATTTTGTGTGTTAGTTACTTATCTTGTTGCTATAACAAAATATCCAGACAAATTCAGCTTATGAAAGGGAGGCTTTAATCTTGGTTTATGATTCAGGGTTCAAGCTATGATGAGGAGGAAGTCATAAAGGAGAGAGACTGAGGCAGCTGTACATTGCATTTGTAGTCCAGAAGCAGATGCAGAGGAACGCTGCCACTCAGCTCCCTTTCTTCTTTTTATTCAGTCTGGGACCCCAGCCCATGCACCGTACCACCCACACTTGAAGTGGGTTTTCTCTCCTCAGTTAGCCTAATCTGAAAAATCCATCACAGGCACGCCCAGAGATTTGTTCCCATGGTGACTGTAAATCCTGTCAATTTGCCAATCAAGATTAATCATCACAATATTCAACTTTCTTATTCTGAATCCAGATTATAAACTGTGAAATTTAAATCTCAACAAGGGGCTGTGGAGATGGCTCACTTGGTAAAGTCCAAATGAGCATAAATATCCAAGTTTAACTGCCCTAACACACACAAAGTTCTGAGTGTTGCAATCCTGTGGCATTGGGGATAGAAGAGTCCCTGAAGCTTGCTGGCCAGTCAGTCTAGCTGAATTACTTAGCTCTAGGTTTATTGAGAGACCTTGTCTCAGTAAATAAGGAGTGTGGTTGAGGAACATACCAGATCTTGACATCTGGCCTCCACATGCATGTGCACACATATGTATGTCCACACATAATCATATATACACACACGGTAAATTTCAACAAGATTTACCTGGACACTTTTTCTTTTGGGTCATTCTTATGCCCTGTGAATATACTCAGAATAAAAGAGTAAAAAGAAAACCTTAAATGATGCATTTTTCTAAGAAAGAAGCCCCGGTAAGATAAGTATATAAATTATAAATACCAAAATCAAGCATTGACTTTTGTTGTTACTGTTGTTTCTGAGGCAGGTTCTTACAATGTAGCCCAGCTGACCTGGAACTCATTATGTAGACCATCCAGGCTGGGCTCATTCTTAAAGTAATGTGCCTTCTTCTTGCCTCCTGAGTGGTGTGATTAAAGTCATATACCACTACGCCCATCCCATGCATTAACTATTTTTGCATTGTGTTTGACTCCTGCAGATGATTGAGAATTGACTGCTTTATTCTAAATATAATCTCCTAAATTGGGCTTTATATCAGTCGGCAGTCTTCTTCCCTTGTTTAGTATTTAGTGATAGGTCTTCTGTCAGAGACTGAACACATGCTCACAGATTCATCAGAGAATGCTGGAACACTATCATATTTCTAAAGAAGAACAGAACTAAGAATCTTGGGTGACAGAGTTAATATTTCCTGCAGTGTTTTCTTTAACCCTATGAGAGGTGCATGGAACTATTAGCTATTCTGATTAATTACGTCCTCTTGCTTGTCTGTGAAAACAGGATGCTGAAGCATTAACTTCAAATTTACTTTGTATCTTTCCAGTCACAGTAGGAAAAGAGCTTTCATAAAATTCAGAACGTCAGTACACTCGATCCAACCTATTTTCTTATCATTTGAATTGCAGATTTGCTGGATATGTAAAGCTTATTGCTCTCCTTCTATGCAAGGCTTTCAGCTCCACACTCCTTGGTTCATTTCTCCTGTATGCTTTTGGGTCAATTACAGCTCTGCCTCAGTGCTTGCCTTGTTCTCTGCCGGCAAGATAAACACTGATCGGAGCCTTTTATCTTAGCAGGGCCTCTCCAGACACCGAATTCAAATGACTTTGCTGTCTTCCATGTATTATTTATGGGATCTGAAGTTCTTTCACTTTGGGGGACGAAATCAAAACTTTCATAGTTAGTGCAGCAGATGTGGCAGTAAGCACCCATGACCACCTGGCTTCCTGTGACCCATGGATTCCTGACTTCCTGTGGCCCACGACCACCTGACTTCCTGTGATCAGGACTGTGGCTCTTCTGTTGGCTTATCACTCTCAACTGAGTTTCTGACATTGACATTATAAACTTGAGTTTACAGGATTTGTGACTGAGGATCAATATTAAACTCAGGCATGCTGAAAGGTGACATACAGTTTTGGGGGCAGAGTTCACTGATGGTGAAGATGAACACAGACCACTTTTCAGTTGCTTCTCATTTCTCTACTTGCAGTAATCGTTGACTACATCCTAATGCACATTACCTTCAACTTTTTAGTAAATATTCCTTCCCCTAGATAATGTTTATCAAAGATTGTTCATCAGATGCTTCTTTCAGAGTCACCTGGCGCATTTGTGCCACACCCAAAGATGCATAAAATATGTGGTGAACCTAAAAAATGCACTCCAAGCAAGCATAAAAACTTCCAAGGTCATTCCACACACTTACAAATTTAAGATTCAATTACTTTTATTATATTTTGAGAACTTTATATATGAGTACTGTATTTACACTAATTTTACCCTAACCTCTCCTCTCCAACTCCTCCCCCATCCCTTCATCTCTCTCAAATCATAACATCTTCTTTAATTATTATTGCTTCATACACCCCAGACCCCCACACCCACCCTCCACAAACCTATTAAGTCTCTTTAATTGCTTGGATGTCCATGTGGTTAGGGATGACTACTTGGATAATAAATCAGATGAATTGGGTGGGGGGTGGGGTCTCATCCTTGGAGAAAACTGATTCTCTCTCAACAGCCATTGACTGTCTACGGCTCTTCACTAGGGGTGGGGTTGGATTTTGTGACATTCCCCCCATCCACATTGGTATATTGACTGGTACATTCGTTGTGGAGATCTTGTGCAGGCAACCCTAATGTTGAGATTTCATGTGTCAACATCCCTGTCATGTCTAGATGACAGCATCTAGCAGCAGCTGTCTTGGTCCTCTGGCTCTTACAATCTTTTTACCCCTCCTCCTTCGCAGTGATCCATGATCCTTAAGTGTAAGGGTTGTGATGTTGATGTAACAGTTGGGGCTGGATACCCCATAGTCACTTATTCTCTGAGTTTTGTGGATCCCACCATGGATGTCTGTAATAGCTTCTGTCCATCTAATACAAAAGGAAGCTTCTTTGCTGAGGAGTGAGAGCTTCACATATCTGTGGGTATGAGGAAAAGCACTGAGAATACAGTTAGAAGCTATATTGATCTAGGAAAATGAAGGAGGATATTTTGTAATCTGAACTGGTAACATATTTATTAATGACATCTGTCATCTGGCACATTTGGCAATTTCATGTTTAACTTCTGATCTGGAACTTTGCATTTATGAATGTTATTGTGTTTGGCGGGTAAAGTGTTTGGATTCTGAACCGTTCATGGCTAATGATGAAAAAATTGGCATTGCTAGTTTTGTCTATAGTGTCAATTTCAGTGAAGAACTACTTCTTTTCCCTATTGTCTACAACGGGACATACAAAGTCACTCTTGGAATTCAAGGCCTTTTTAAGATGACCCATTTTCTGGACCAATTTCAGTGTGCAGATTTAGCAGCTGATCATGGCACTGTCTGTCTCCAAACTGTCAATGCTTTGTAGGATTTTTGTAGTTTTCACCAAATAATCTTTGTTGATATCAAAAGAATAAATGGTCCTCCAATGAAAGCTTTGATTCCCAGAAATGACTAACCCAATGATTACTTTGGATACCTACTAGGCCCCACATGACTTCTTATTTTCTAGGTAATACTAAGCCAGAAACCCAAATGACTGCTCAACTTAATTGACCTCCTTGCTCCCAACAATCCTTTCTCATTACAGCAACCAGAGTGATCATGAAAAACAATTCCAAGTCGGACATAGTAGCTTATACATGTCCGAACATTTAAGATACTAGGTAGCAAGCTTATAGGTTCAAGTACATCCTGGGATACATAGTGATTCAAATAACAAACCCAAAACAAAGTAATTTTAGTTCTGTCACTCCCAAGCTCAAAATGCTTTATTGGTTTTCTGCAGTAGGTACCTGGGGGTCCTGACCTGATATGCTCTTCAAAGATGAAGCACTAGTTTGTCCAGATGCTGATCCTGCTGGCAATTTACAAGCCCAATCTTTTTTAGATACTGCCTCAACTAAAGAGTTCCCTTTCACCCAGTTACAGCCATGACATCATCCTGCCTGCATCTGTTGATGGCTGGGGCATGGTTTTAAATCTGGAGTGTATTTGGACTTCCTATTATGACTTCAGAGCTCCCAGGAGATTAGGCTGTATCTCATTTTAACTCTTCCCTCTGCCAGATTCTGCTTCCTTCAGACTTATGTAGGTGCGCATGCCAGAGATCCTTCTCAGAACTTTCCTGTTGGTCATTCCCAGGGAACTCAGCCTGTGACACTTGTAGCTCACTCACGAGAAATCTGTTCTCCCACTGAGCCTGTGGCTCTGGGCCTGTGCCTTCCATCCCCGACTCTCCTCATTCCTGTTCCCATGCAGTGCATCATAGATGTTCTTGCTTTCTTGTTGTTCCTCAAACACTTTGACTTTGATCTTATTTCCTTTGCTTGTACTTCCTTAGAGCTCTGCATGGCCTGTTTCATTGTCTCTGCCATATGTCTTCTCTGAGATAGACAGACAGATAGATAGACAGACAGATAGATTCTCTGATAATTGGTTCTTTCTACCTTTCTTATGGAATAATTTCTGTGAAGACAATAAGACAATAGTAATTTCTAACATAAGTGAGGAAGCACTACTGATCCTTTCTCCCTTCCCAATGAACCTCTGCTTTTCCCCCATGTGTCTTCTCCTATAAGCATCTATCCTCTTACCTGGCTTTTCTTGCCTTCAAAGCATTTATCAAGATTAGTGTTTAATTATATATTTATTTGTTTGTTTATGTCTCCCTTGCTTGAATGTAAAGCCCTTGAGGTCAGTACAGTTGAATAGCAGGGCCCGATATGAAGGAAGCACTCAATAAACATGCGGGGTTTATGAATGAATGCATGGGTGGGTTTCAACTGACCCAGTCCACTCACATAATCTATTATGGATAAGAATGTATACCTATTTTACTCTCCCTTGTTTAATCTTCATAACTAACAGACATTTCCCAACATGGTTACATGTCAGTATCTTAAGTCTGCCACTGGTTGACTGTATGACCGGAGGTAAGTTAGTTAACCTCTTTGCCTTGGTCTTCATGACTGTAAGGTGTACATTGCAGTGGTGAAAGTAAAAGCACTTAGAACTGGGTCTGAAATATGACGATTACTTTCTAAGGGCTAATGAGCTGTTTCAAAAATTATTATACAATTTATTTGAAACTTGAATAATTTTTTAAATGCTTAAAACATTCTGTCTAAAGCATATTTATTCTCCTGACTGCTACTGACATGAATTTTAGGTCATCTCCAAGTTTCTTCATGATAATTACAATGTTGTAATACCATCCTTATGCATGACTCTTTGCAAATCTGTGCTTATCTTCTTGAACTGGTGCATATAAAGACAACTGTAGTTGCAATATTGCTCATTTTGATTAGTTAGAGTAGGCTGTCTGCTTTAATGAAGAGACTAAAAATTACAACTCAAGCATAGGAAACGGTGATTTATTACTCGGATTTCATAGTGAATGTTAATGATTTATATGTAAAATATCCCCCACAGGCTCATGTGTCTGAGCACTTGATTCCTAGCTGCTGGTTCTATTTTGGGAGGTTATAGAGCTTCAGATGGGGCCAGCTGGAGCAAATGGGTCACTGGTGGTGGGTTATAGCCTAGCTCTGGTTTTACAGATACAGACTATCATGGTGGTGGCCTTAGATGAGATGGCTCCCCCCAGTAGACATAATGCTTGCGGACTCTGTTGAGAATTGCTTCCTGGTTCAGTGAGCCATAGCAAGCTATGCTGGCTGCCTGTTCCTGTTGCCACAGCTGCAGTGTCTCCCCGACTATGATGGGCTACATCCCTTCAAACCATGAGTTTTAATAAATACTTCCTCTCTTAAATTGCTTCTTGGGAAGTATTTAGTCACAGAAATGAGAAAAACACTAATGGAGTACTGCGGATTCCTTGTCCTGAAAGCAGTGCTAAGCACATCTTCAGGATGTAATCTCAGGGTTGTCACACGGTATGCCTCAGGACAATGGAGGGAGGGCTATGGAAGCACATCCTTGGCACAGAAATGATTCTCCTCAAATCCGCTGTCATTCTCCTGATAGGAGTGAATCACATGGAGTGAATCTCATGCCCTGTCTCAGCTGCTAAGGGAGCCAGGAAATGACACTGGGTGACTTATCCACTGCATGAAGTGAAGAGAAACATGAATCATTTGTAGCTGCCTCAGACACAGCATGATTTTAATACTGTTATTAGTTCATGTTAGTCATTCATCATGACTTACCCATGTGGCACCCTAATGCTCCAAAGCTTATGTTTATTAAAGCAAAGGCTGTGTATTAGAGTTAAGTAGTTATTGGATCTCAAAATATTTCTGAAGTGTTGCTCACTTGTTGGAGTGTCAAGACACCAAACACTCACATCTATTTGTTTTAAGGTTCTGGGGCTGAAGGAGGTAGCCTATGAGGTTAGTGCAGAAGAGATGTGTCCACAAGTCTCCTCCTGCAGGCCAGCTCCAACCCTGATTCTGGACATTCATTAGTTTGAATCAGCAAAATGACCCAGAAGGCATTGTGGCTTTGAAGGCACAACAGACCCCAGAATGAGAGCCAGAGTATCTGGCATGACCAGTCAGGCATAGTTTACCCCTTTCACTGGAAGAGGTTGTGAGATGTATAGAACAAACTGTTTAACAATTTATTTGAGAGCTCACTGTGCTGGTGTAGCTTTGATAAATTCCGATTTAAACAAACTGAAGCCTATCACAAATGGTAAATGGATTTACTAATCACACACTGTGTCTAACTAGACACTTCACACTGCAAACAGTTACCTATCTTTTCTTTCTTTTCCCTCTTTTGTCCCTAGGAGTTTGCTCTCCCCACCACTGCACTGTAACTCTCTGAACCTTCCATGGGTCTAAGTGATACCAACTATGCATCATTATTTACTCAAACACATTCATTCTGCTGAAAAGAGTCTTGTCTGAGCAGAATGGGCACTTTCCTAATGCTTCATGATAGAGTGGAATTCTCAATTTTATGGTGAGATAGGAATTGCTTCCTGTTCTGCTTTGGTCATGCTCATTTGTTCTAGGAAGGCATTGTCTCAAGGCCCAGGCCTATAGAAATAGCATAATTGTTGAGAACTTAGTCACATGGCTACAAGTAGCCAAGATGGAAGCTGTATACCTGCCTTAGCTATGTGCTCAAAGCTGAGAACAGATCTTGAGATCTAGAGACTCGGCTGTCTCTAATTATCCTAACTTGGATACCATTCTTCTTCCTAGAGCACTGATTTACCAAGTTGAACTTCCCATCAGTAAATCCTGCCCAGTTGGGTGGGAATGCTGGAAGAAGAAAGAAAGGACATCCTTCTCTCCATCAAAATGTTCAAGACTGCTTCAAGGTCCTTCAAAGTTGCTATTCCTTAACCAACAGATACATGGCCTAGAAATGTCCAGTGCCATGAGTTCATTTGTGGCGTATTTATCAGCTGTTAAAATTTGTGGAGGAAGTAGTATGTTCATTGACTTACTGATGCACTTAATGTAATATGAAACCTTTGGTAGTTGAGACTTTATTAAGCACTCTTGCTGCACAGTCTCGCCTATCAGGAATCCTTGACAAAACTAGAGAATTCCTGGGGAACTTTTAGACAAAAGTTAGTTCCTTGCTATAAAAGAGCTTAGAATCTAAGTTAAAGAAATGACCTAAGAGAAACAAAAAAGCGGCCCATTTTTATAAGTTATACAGTACACCGTCTGTCTCCACCTGTGAATCTTAAATAAAGCTATTTAGTTCCTATTTCCCGACTCAAACTGTGAAAATGGCCAGGAATAATTGTTAGCCCCGAGCTAGTTGAATAGTTTATACTCACACAGATGTCTCCAAAGATAAGATTTTACTTGAGGCAGATGACAGTGAATGATTTTTAAGCCTCTGGCCCAAGTTTTGTAGGATAGGCCAACAAAATTGCAGTAGTTTAGACTGGGAAATACTCTTTATCATTTTCATTCAGAATTGTTCCCCACGCTTATTCCAAATATCTCTATCATGAAAATAAAATATTTTATCTATGAATAAAATTCCTTCCAGAATATTTCTTTCATAAACATAAATTCAATGCTCAGTACACAAAATAATTGAAAACTATAAATTCTTTCAGACATTAAAAAAAATGCCCTAGGCATGTTATTTTCATCTCAAGAAAAACCTCATGTTTTGTTAGTGAGGACAGAATCTGTCCTGTCTCAGCCAGTGAATCGGTGTGGAAAGTCCTTGTGTTAAAGGCTCTCCCTTAGAGGGTCACTACTGAAAGTAGAGAGGCCTTCAAGAAGAGAGGCTTAGTGGAGATGTTTAGGTCTTTGGGGGGTATGTCTTTGAGGTGGATTGGGAAGTTTCTTCTTTCTTTCCTTTACTTCCTGGCCATGCTCTCTTCTCATGATGTACTACTTCCCCATAACCCTACTGAAACAGATTCAATCAGTCATCGACTGAAACACCCAAACTTTCAAACTTTGGACCCACACAAACCTTTTCTGAGTTGATTGTATCATGGGTATGCTATAGTGACAGAGAGCACAGCCAAACTCATAGTGCTGAGGGCACGTGGGATTAACCACAATTTGTGCTCTTTCTGTTTTCTTGTATGTTTTTTAGACTGTAAGAAATCTAAAAATGCAAACCAGGCCTAAACCAAGGTCTGAGAAAAGACACAAAATGTCATAACACCTGTGTTTCCCTGGAACCCTCAGGGTAACTGCTTGGCTCTGACACTCACTGTTTATGAGCATCCTTGACTTTGAAGGCATGTTGATCATTTAGGAAAAAGTACCTAGTGGAAGGAAAGCTAACACTTGGAGTGTCTCAGAAGATAAATTTGTAGTAAAACAATATACTTTGGCAAACCTATATCTTTCAAAGATGGCTGGCATGCACATTATTTAATATTTTTATTGCACAATTCAGCTGTATTATAATTATATTTCATTGACTATAACAATATGCTGCATATTTTAATCCATTATCCAGAATCATTTATTGAATTTTAGAAAATGGATTACTATTGGGCTAATAAAAATTTAATCACTGTTGCAATCTTCCTCAAGAAACCTTAGTAGTGTTTAAACATTTGTGTTTTATATGCTGTATTTATACTTAATTTTGAGTGATTTATGGGGTGTTTTAATATATGATAAATAGGAGAATTTATAAGTCAAAAGATATGGAAAAAAGTTGAGGATCTAATTTTTTGTCTGAGTTGGGATGCTGTTGAGGGCGGAAGGGATATTTTAGTAAGTGTGCTGGGACAATAGGCCTATGCTGAGACCTCCATGTTCAATCTGAAACAAACCACACTGTGCATTCTCCATGTTCTAATTTCTTTCTAATCCTGAAATCAGTCATTGAGCTGCATTATTAGTTCAGTGGAAGTATAAATTGTAGCTCACAGACCAAATCCAGAAGGTTGGATAATTTTATGAATAAAGTTTTATTGAAGTCATAGCCATGTCTTTTTGTTAATATATTAACATATAGTTATTTTCATACTTGCAGGTTTTTTTACATTACAGTAGGGTTTGCATGGCCACTCAAATAAATATGAAATAAGGCACATAATAGGAAGGCTGCCTGTCCTGGGATGAGGTAACATCCAAATGCATATGGAACTTGAACATTTTGCAATTCCTTTTGTTTTGGTGTTTTCATTCACATGTTTGTTAAATGAAAAAATAGCTGTTTGACAAAGAGTTTTTCAAGAATGCTAGATGAAGCATTGACACAAAGCAGCTGTGAGATGTGCAGGCTTGATAAGCGGCTGAGCATTTGTGGCCCTGTTTCTCGGAAGCCCAGGCAGAGTCATGTCGTACACCGGGTGAAGAGCAGATGTGAACATTAGAGTGTGTGGTAGGACTCTTCAGGAAAAAGATGACTTACCAGATAGCCAGGTAGGGACTCTGGCAAGTCCTATGGTTGCTGGAGTACTTATCATTCTTTTATCAACCTTAGCTTCTAGGAGAATATGAGGATAACAAGTCCCATGTACCATGTTTATTGATTTGGATAAGGAAAATTAGTCTTAGTGCTGGAGAGATGGCTTAGCTGTTAAGAGCTATAAAAACTGCTCTTTTATCGGATCTAGGTTCAGTTTTCAGTTCCTACATGGAAGACGGATGTTATAGTCACTTAAAATTCCAGCTCTAGGAAATCAACACTTCTGGCCTATGCAGGCACCTGCACTCACGAGCACATACCCCCCAACACATATATGTAATTAAAAATAAAATAAATTCTTTAAAAACAATTAGCCTTGCAATATTGTGTTGAGTTATAATTTTCTGAATGCATTTGAATATTGGATTCTTTTTCAAAGTCTGAGCCTTAAAGAATTCTAACAGTGTCCTGAAGTTTTGTTTCTTTGTGGGTAAGAGGGTGGTGGGTAGAATATAATAGGTCAGCCAGGTTGGTCCCTGTAAAGACTTATTGGGAGTAAGAGGAAGACTGTGCAGAGTGACACATGTGACTGGTGGCCTTCAAATATTAAACACAGCTAATATGTAGAGACTGGAAAAAATGAAATCAGGATTAGAAGTAGGTCAGAAAGAAAGGAAGTTCTTGCCAAAAACCAGGAGAGAGCCAATAACAGCTTGCACCTGTGATCGAAGTGGACCTGAGACTAGAGAATGCCTTTCAAGGCTTTTAAAAAGATCAGTTTGAAAGGTGTGGTGTGACATAGGGAGAGAGCCCAGAAATATATCCAAGACACCTCAAGGCTTTAGGCCTGAATCCCATCAAGCATAGCTGCTGTTGACTGAGATGGACTACAAGGGTCCCACCATGTGAAAGGAAAGGAATGCCAGAACTTTATTTTGGAAATGTTGGGTTTTGAATGGCAACTTAACATCTCAACATTGGAAAATTTGAGAAATTAATTCAATATATGAGTTCAAATTTTAGGATGGAAATTTGATGGAAGTGAATTGATGTCTTCTAGCTGAGTGAAATGAGTGCTGAATGAATTCATTCCAGTTCAGTTAAAATCTATCAAAAATAATGAACGTATTTTTCAAAATGGAATGACTGGTATGTACAGCTATCATCAGTATATCTGTAAGCAAGACACTTGAAATCATATAGACAGAAGTCAAAGACCTCAACCTTGTGGGATGCTCCAGAAAAGGAGACTAATGAGTGGTGACTGGAGAGAGGAGTCAGATGTGGTACAGGATCAGACTCACCAGGGCTGACATTAGCATCAAATGCGACTGATCTGCCAAGTGATGAGAGACTTGAGAATTGCCACTGGTACATGGGAAATCACTGTTGACAGAGACAAGAATACATTCAGTACCATAGTAGGTGAAAGTCTGAGGGGTCTGTTTAAGGGAGAATTGAATATGAGAAACACGGGCCATTAGGGTTAGATAAACTTCTTGGCCCACTATCTAAAGATCATCAAGAACCCAGGAAGCTGGGTTTACTGTTCCTAAAAATGGAGGAGGCCACACCTCCGGGAAACAGTGGACATCTCAGAAAGAGGAGATGTAAGGAAGGTGTCTGCTCTGGATTGGAAGTTCTCTGGAAGCAGAGACAATTCTGTCCCTGTGGGCCTTGACAAATCTTACTGATAGGCATGCACTTGATAGAGTGAGGCCAAAACTACGGTTATCAAAAATGTAGCACTCATCAGGTGAGGGTGGTACTTGGTAGAGTGGTACTTGGTAGGGTGGTACTTGGTGGGGTGGTACTTGGTGGGGTGGTACTTGGTGGGGTGGTACTTGGTAGTTTTGTGCTTCACACTGACCCCATTTTTATCTGTGTTTAGATAAAATTATGAAGTGATCTTGTTTTCTAACTCGCTAGGTCATGATCACAGGGTGACCCTGTCGGATTTTGAGTTCTGTAGAATTATTTATGATCAAAATAAGAGCACTGAGGTTAGTTGGCAGGGACTGTTAGAGCACTTTTGAGTAAGAGCTCAACGGAAGTCAGTGGGAAAGTTTGGATTCTGCAATTGAAATCTGCTGATTGTGATTCATTTCTTGTTTTAAGATTTAACTTGCTGGTGGGGTGGAGGGATGGCTCCGTTGTTAGGAGAACTGGCTGCTCTTGCAAAGGATCCTAGCATCCACATGGTGGCTAACAACCATATGTAACTCCAGGTCCAGGGGATCTGATAACCTCTTCTGATGTTTGTGGGCACTGCATGACACAAGTGCACTTACATACCTGCAAGTAATACACTCATACACATAAAATAAAATAATGAACAAAAAGTATTTTTAAAAACTTGTTCAGTTATATTTCTGTATTACTTTCTGTGTCACTTTTCAATTCTGAGGCTCCATGTTCTGAGGAGTATCATTGACTTACCACAGAGCATTTCAAATCCCATAAAGTAGAGAGTCAATGACTGCATGAAAACTCTGTATGTCGGTGGATCCATCCCCTGGAGCCTAGTCGACCAACCATGTGTCAATCCTTAAAGAAAACCAACTCTCCCCCTCCCTGCAGCTATCATCTGCCAATAGAGCCTCAGCTGGGGATTTTGGTCACCTCTCTCATCCATGCTAGGATTTTTGTCTGGTTTGTGCTTGCACCCAGAAATTTCTAGTCCTTTGGAAGCATTTGCAAATGCTTTCCTCTTATTTCACAGTTGCATTTTCACTTAGCAATGTCTTGGGGATTGTTCTATTATAAAATATAACAGCTATGCCATTTCTTTAAACAACTGTCACAAGTACTGTGGTTTCATATGTGCAACAGCCCTGTATTCCTTGTATTCATCCATCACCCCTACCCACACAAGAGCATTTGGGGAACACAAATTAGATTCACTAGGCCTTTAAAAATATAATAACAGATGACATGAAGTTGGGGCTGCGATAGTGCTGTGGGGGTGGAGATGGCGGAGGGTGTCTCAATGTGATCATCAAAATACACTGTCTTAAATTCTCAAAGAATTAACAAAACTATTAAAATATAACTACATAAAACATCAAGAAACCAAACAAAAACTCTGTGTGTTAGAATCCAGCTTTATGGATGAAGAAACTTCATGATACATTCTGAAATTGATCAATGAAATATCTAAGAATATTTACTTGCTTGAATATGTTGAGATGCAAAGTCAATGTGGTTGCTGTTGGAGAGTATATCCTCTCTAGTCATCCTGATGGGTCTCCTGTACACAAGGTGTTTAGGCTCTTGCAAAGGATCCTAGTATCCAAATGGTGGCTAACAACCATGTGTAACTCCAGTTCCAGGGGAACTGTACACAAAGGTGTTTACGCTCTGGGTTAGTTCTGTTATCAGCAACTACATTTTATTGAACACTAAATCATTTATTAACAATCATTTTCTTAAAATAATACAGACTAGGGAGATGGCCCAGTATGTATGGCACTCACGGCCAAACATGAGGATCTAAATCCGAATCCCCAGAATATGTGTGAAGTCTGGAGTGGCAGTGAGTGTCTATAATCCCAGCGTCCTACAGTGAGATGGGAGGTGGAGGCGGGAGGATCCGGGAAGCTCATGGGTCAGCAAGTTAGGCAAAGGCAGAGTGAAGAAGGACTCTGTCTCAAAGCAAGGTGGAACGTGAAGACAGACAATAGAGGCTGTGTCTTTTGATCTCCAGACTCTGTGACATATACCTGTCCCCCCCCCCCACATGAACACACACACACACACCCGCTAACATGCAAACACAGGCACTAAGTTTCAAAAAAATTATTTTATTAAACAAATTGCCTAGTCATACTATCACTGTGGTAGCTCTGAATAGCAGAAACATTTTGATCTTCTTAATGTCTTTTTGTGCATTTGGTGAAAGAATAAAAACTACATTCACAGAACAAGAATTTGTATAAATTTGCATAAAATTAGTCCCATGGAAGGAAGGTTTAATTTTATCTCCTACTGCTTAAATGACTTTTTTCAGCAGTTTTCTAGTTGGATGAACCAGCAGTCGTTGCCATAACAACTGTGGTTCTTACCACTGAGATAAGTGTGTTGTTTTCTTTGTAACAACACACTTATCAACATGCTTATGGTATAAATACTAAAAATTCAAACTGTGAAAAGAAAGTCTCTTCTCAGCCTCCCAAACCTCATTTCCGCGCACACCCACGATATCAACTTCATGTTCGTCACCCGGAGATTTCCAGTGCTTCAGAAGCACTTACAAATGCATTTCTTTTATTTCACATTTGTTTTTAACTTAGCAATATGTCTTGGGGGATTGTTTCATCATAGAATATATATTGCTATGCCATAGCTTTAAGAAACTAATAGCCAATTTTAGACATACCAAGATTACTTCAGTAATCCCCTGTTACTGGGAAGTAAGGCTTTTTCCAACTTTTACCGTCACAAACAGTTCTTTATTGAATAACCTTACAAGTATGTGGAAAAAATTCCAGAAGCAGAAAGGTCCAAGATCATAGTCATTTAATAAATTAGTAGCTGTTCCCAAATTTCTGTGGAAAGTTATCCCAAGCATCACTTCCACTGGTGAGTATGAGAATGCCTGCTCCTTCTACTGCTCCTAAAGCCCTTTGTGGTGAGTGCCAGTCTGTTGAAGAATCTGTTTTTCTTTGGGTTTTCTAGGGCTTCCTTCCTGATAACAAATTTCAGCTATTAAATTACATGTAACACGTTCCTTCATTTGTAGTTTTTGACCTTCTAGTAATTTTCTTACAGTGATATTTTTGGCATGGCTTTGACTTAATCCCTTTTAAATTTTGTGGTTCTAGCTTTTGTGTGATATACACAGGCATTCCCCAACTCAACTGTTATCAAAAAACAAACAGAAAAACAAGTAGAAAACCTTTCATGGTACTTTGCTAGTATCTTAATGAACAATTTTCACTGAAAACATTTTTGTTACATCTATTTATGTTGTGTGGGATGGACACACTGTGCCACAGTGCCAGTGTGTAGGTTGTAGGACAACCTGCCAGCATTTGTTCTGTATTTCCACCATATGGGTCCTGGGGGTTGAATTCAGGTCATGGGGTTAGGCAGCAAGTCCCTTTATCTGATGGGCCATCTTTCTGACCTGTGTATTATTTTGTTTTCAGCAAATGTTATTTTTGTTCAGGAATTTTGAGGTCATAAAATGTGAAATTTGGGTTAAATTTTAAATTTTCCAGTGCCTATCTAACAGTTCTGTTATCTTTTGTTTAACTTTTTACTACCAATGTGACACACAAACACACATACACACACACACATATATATGTATGTGTGTGTGTGTCCATATCTATTTGATTGCATTCCTGGACTTCCTACTGTGCATGTTTAGTCTGTTTCTGTCTCTCTTCATGATGTTTTAATATCTCCAAAGACCAGCTTGCTTCCAGTGCTTCTCTTTTTCATCATTTTCCTGGATGTTGATAGCTTTGTCCATTTATTTCTCCATGTAAACCTCTGAATACGTTTATACACATAAAGAAATGGAATAGTAATTTATTGGTACCAAGTTAAATTGTCTTTAGGGACAATGTACATCTTTAGTTGAGTTGCTCCAATTCAGACTAGTGGTACTCTTTTTGTTCATTTATTCTTCTCTTTTATTCTTTTAGTTTTGCTTTAACTTGTGTTTATCCCATGCAATTCCTGTTAGGTTCATGAGTTTACTGCTGATGAAGCAATTTCATTTATTCTCTTTTTTGTTAAATCACCTAATACTATCTAATTATTGTTTTTACTAATTATTGCTTTTGTATATGACAGATGTTAGTTTCTTGTACTAATTTTATACTATGAAACTTTTCTAAACATTTATATCATTTGGAATCATTTAAGAGTTATTCTTTAAGTATTTCACACATATACAATCATAGCACCTATAAACAATGATCATTTTCCTTATTCTTTTTTCATTTTTGCACTATTTATTTACATGTTATGATTACTTTGTTTGATACCTGCCACGTGTTAAATATTTAACAGCATTTGGAATAGGCATCATATCTATTTCTGATTTTAATGGAACCAGATCTACTATTTTCCAGTAACCATTTTGTATAACGCTCATTTTAAGTGTATGCCTCTTTAGATTTATCCCATAAACTTTAAAAGTCTTGAAATCAATGATAAATTTTATAAACCTTTCATAGCCAGTAATTAGCAGGGACATTTCTCATAGAAAACATCTCTTGTGCTAGGTAGCATAGATACCAATTAATCAGGCACAGTGGTTCTTTTATTATAAGAATGGATTATGTTGATTAAATGTATTTTATTAGAACTTTTTCATATTTGTAAGTCATATTGATCTCAAAATTTATTTTCAGGTGCTGTTTATATGAAGTTATGTATCAAAATCTAAGAAATGCTTTTTGTTAAAATACTCAGGAGGGGTCTTCTTTCTGTTGTATACAGTGACAGTTCAAAATCACATTAGGATTGTCTGTAGAACTCACAGAGGCCCTCTGGGAACACACCTGGCTCCAGGGCTGCTTGATGGGAAGGATTGTTTGGACAATTTACTCTTTCTTTTATGAAAAATTATATGTTTAGATTTTTGGAATACAATCTGAGACCAATTTTAGTAAATTACCTTTTCCCAGAAGTAATCCATTTTAAAGTTATCTATTCTGGGTCAGAGTGGAAATTCTGGACTTGTAATTGACTTTTGGTTTTAGTGTATTAGTATCCTACATGCTTACGAGGAAAGAGAATTTACTTTTCAGGATATGTATTCAGTGATTACAGTTGATCATTATGCTAGTTAGGTGTTAAATCTCTTTTCATCCATCTGATAAAAAGGATAGGCTTGAATAAAGTCAGTATTTTCTTTTCCCTTTTGCCATTCATGTCCTCTTTTTATTAATGTTGAACTCAGTTATGTGATAAATTGATACTCATGACCATCAATTCTCCACATGGGCTCCATTTTATCAATTAAATGCCATTTTAATTTTGCTGTCTTGTGAGTATTTTGGTGCTTTCTATTCTGTTTTCCTGTGTCTTTTTATACTACTACCCGAGATGTTCTGATAACAGTAGTATTATAATTACCCCTGTACCTGGTAAGGTACTCCCTATCCTACCCCACCCATGGGAGCTATTCATAACAATTTTCATTGAGAGGTGGCTTACGTTTAGTAACACTTGCTGCTCTTTCAGAGGTCCCAGGTTCTGTTCACAGCACCCGCATGGTGGCTGACAGTCATCCATATCTCCAGTTCCAGGGGATCCGATGTCCTTTTCTGGCCTCTGTGGGGCACTGCATGACATGTGCACTTATATACATACTTATAAAAAATAAAATAATTCCACATACAGTATCTCTACATGAGTCCATGTGCATAACTGAATGCTACATAACAAGAAACAGTGCCAGTCAGAAGAAATCTTCCTTTGAGTTGTTGACCAAGGTGGTCCAAGAGACTTCCAAAATTACACAGGCTATTGTCACAGCCCTTGATTGCCTCCCAGAACTTGAAGATAAGACCCTATTGTTGAAAACAGGACATACTTAAGAGAAAAAATTGAGAGCAATGAAGCTGTAATTGACCTAGAAACCACATCCCATGAAAGCTAGCTCTCATAGCTCTGGAGAGCACTCTAAGTATCCAAGGGAGAATTTCAATCGATGACCCAGCACCAGATTCATGACCAAATTATCACATCAATGACTGGCACAGCACTCAACACTGGTGCAGTCTTGGGGTCAATCAACAGCTACCTAATTGGTCTTAGAGCCTATTCAATGGAAGGAAACTCATGTGTGGTACTGTAATCATAGCCAGATACAAATGATTCAAGAGGTCATAGATCTTAGAGAAATCCCCAAGGCTGTCACATCCCTAGACTAATGTAACTTCTTACTAAGTGCAAAATCTCTCTCTCTCTCTCTCTCTCTCTCTCACTCTCTCTCTCTTTCTCTCTCTCTCACGCTCTCTCTCTCTCTCTCTCTCTATATATATATATATATATATATATATATATCAAGTATCCCAGTCACCACTCATCAAAGAAACTTCTGTTGCACCAGATGGAGTCTACTACAGAGTACCACATTTGATCACACACAGACATTGTCTGTGAATTGCCCATGCCTAAGCTGCACATCTACAATGCAACCTCTACACCAAAGGCTCACACAACATAGACCAAGGGGTAAAGAAGACACTTGAATCTCTCAACTCTCATTAATGAAGCTCTCTCATGCAACAGAGGGCCAGGAACAAAAAAGGTCACAAATAGCCAAAGAATGGAGATAAAGAGTCTGTAGAGCGTGGGTCCCTGGATATGAATCTCATATTAAGTTTCACTTACTCAAGGCTCAGGGGCCATTGCAGTAGAATGGGCAGAAATAATTGTAAGAGCCACTGAGGAGTGACCCTATGGAAATAGAATCCTACAAGCTCCTGGGACCCTGCTCATATGAACCTACAACAATGTTTTTGGCATGCTCAAGCCCCATGCAAACTCAAGCAGACAAAAACCCACCATGGAACTGGAGAAATGGGTCCCAGTGTTTGCTGAAGAAATAGTGGTGATTACTGTTAGGTGAGGTTGAGTTAGTCTTCCTGAAGTGGGAGACTCTGGATTGGCTGACTAGATCTCAGTTGATGAACATACCCTGAGGTCATTTGCGGACACTAACTTGACACAATAGACATTAGCACAGATGAGAGAATGTATGGATTCCAGTTGGGGGGCTGTGGGAGAACAGAGATGGGGAAGGGGTGTAAAGTTCATTAAGATTGATTGAGATATTCTGTGTGAAAAACACAATGATTCAATTAAAAAGATAAAAGATTCCATCTCTTTTTGATTGTTTCCCATTGCAACTTTTGAAAAAAATTGTCATATTTCATGAATGGACAGATTAGAATTTTGATTAGAATTTCATTATATATATATACGAATCTCTTTAAAAATATAAATTCCTTTATTTACCAGGCATTCTTGTCTGTGGATATATAGCACCTTATGTAAAAAGTTTAGTAATTTCCTATATGTAAGTCTAGAATATCTTTTGCCAGATTACTCCTCCTAGGTATTTTATAAGTATTCTTACAAAATTTTGTTTTCTAATTGATTGTTGGTCATGTATAGAAAAAATTAATTTCTCTACGTTGGCTTTAAATATTTAACTTTGCTAAACATTCTTAATATTTTAAAAGAATCATACTACCTGAAAATAACATCTTACTTTTTCTTTGGGTCTTTCTGTCCTTCCCCCCTTTTCTTGGCTTTGTTTTGCTTGAACTTACAGAAGTGGACATTGGACATCTTTGCTATAGTCTTGATTTTAAGAGATCACTGTCAATCTTTTCTGACAAGCCAGCTATTCAGAAGTTTTTATTTCATGTATATATATTAAGAAATTAAAAGATTTTCTTTTATTCCTAGTCACTAAAAGCATTATGAATCATTATTAATTTCTTCAAATGCCATCTTTGTATCTTATTGAATAATCTCAATCTAAGAGTAATAAGCAATTCATTTTAATGAAATTCTATTTCTTAATTTTTGCAATCAAAAATTTTAAAATTTTTAATTGATATTTTTAATGTTTTTTTAAATTTTAAATTCATATATTAACTTTAATTTGTTCTCTTAAATCTCTTATGTCATATATGAGAAAATCCTTGTGCTTACACTCATCTTTTCTTACTGTCCTCTTACCAAATATTTTTATTCATATTTCTTCATTCTCAGTCTTCTCTCACATTTTATAACTTCAGTTGATCTTATTTAAGAATTCAGATAATGGCTAAATGATTCTGTAATTAAATGATTACATCTATTTTCTCGTTTAGTCTCTTAGTTGAATGAAATGTATCTTTATATTGAAATGCTTTTGGAAGGTATATTACCTGTTCCCTTTATATTAAAGTAAATGTTCAGTTGGGTTTTAAATTCTTGGGTTAAACTTTTCCCCTTTTATGAAACTTCTTAATCTGTAATTCATACAGTGAATATTATTATGGAGAAATTTGACCATACCTTGAAATTTTACAATTATAGGTGAAACTTGATCTTTCTGACTAACTGATCACAAATTTTTGAAGCGTGTGTCTCACTCTTTATTCCTAATGCTTTAACTTAGAAATGCTGAAATCTATATGACACTTGGATTGTGACTTGTCCTGAAAGTCTGTTTCTCTTCACCCAGATATAGGGCAGTGAGCAGCCAAAGATACAATTCCATTTGAGTCCAGCTTGGCTAGACAATGAAGTCATCAGATGAGAAGCTACTCACAGAAGCCTGGGTGACTCAGCAGCCCCTGTGGAGAAGTCCCATCCAAACATGGGCATTTATTTATGAAAAGAGCCATCACTGGAGTTCACTGCACAGCTTGCAAGTAGGCACTCTGCTAGAAGAGTGCTCCCCAGAGACTGTTTACTGCTTATATAACTTCAAGCAGGGTCTTTGGGAATCTTCTAAGTCTCTCATAAGATAAGCAGCATGAGCCTTTCTTTTCTCCCCATGAGTGAATGTTTCAATGTAGAGGAAATAGCAAGGATGCAGCAATCCGTTGTTTCTCCAGCCCTTACAATCTGTCCCTTATCTCCACAGTTTAAATATTTATGAGTCCCTGTAGTAACAGCCACATTTGCACTGACTTTTCATTGGGAGATGTGGACAAACAAGCATTCATCCCAGCTACAGTGCCAACAATGTATCAAAGAAGCAACTCCACATAAGTCTACTTTCATGAACCCATGAGTTTACTGGGGTTTCTTTTGCAGGAGTATGAGTGAAGTGTTACTTCTAAGAGTGTGGGTAACATCTTTAAACTACTTCATTGTTGCATTTGCTGTTCTTCCAGAAGCTTTTACAATCTATAAGACACTAGTGGGTTAGTATTGTATAAAGAAATCTTTTTACAGAGGGTTAGTAGCATTTCTGAAAGCCATTCTCAATTGGTTTCAGATGGCTAAGGTGATTCTAAAAAATAGTCATTATAAGAACTCATTACTCATTGTCAAAGGATCAATGCTGGTTATAGCTGCATGAATGGAAGACATTACCATGCCCATCACATTACATGCCCATTTTCCATGAGCTGTTTGGCCTCCTCATCCTTTAGTGCTGAGGCTTCCAAAGGACTCCCAGGTGTCTCTTCACCCTGGGCCGACTCAGCAGAACTGGCTTGCATTGTTTGTCCTGCTTCAGGCCCAAAGAGGAGTGGGGGCTCATTAATACCTGTCATGCCTGTCCCCAGATCTGATTACTTCTGAGCTTCAACCATGCCCTTGCCTCTTCATTGGCTGCTTAAAGGGCCCCAGACTGAGTGAACAATCTCCCCTCCCAGTATATTTTCTTGAAATATATGCCACGTAGTCTTGGGGTAACCACCCATTCCTAAGCCAATCTTAATCTTTTCTACCTGTAGTATGTTATCATTTACATCTAACACTTGTTGCATAGACTTGAGTGACTTCTCACGCCTCCCTGACACATCATTTGACTGGTGAGTTTGTTTTTGTTTTTGTTTTTCCCTAAGAATTCTGACTTGACATAAATCTTGCTACAGTTGCTTTCTAGAAACCTGGGTGAACTCCTTTGTCTGCTTTGATTGTTTCTCATAATCTCTTGATTGCTTCAGCATTTTGTGGTTCTATTTGTATGCCAATCTGAGTCATTTAGATTTGCCAGAAACTCTCTTCCTCATAAATGTCAGATATTATATGGAACTCAGCAAAGTCACAAAGACCTCATTCTAGTCCCAAGGTCCCTTCTGAACTAAATTTAATAACATAGATCTGGTGATCTGGATCTCAAATACCACCTCTCTGTGCCCAATTTGCCGAGCAATGTCTGTCCTTCTTTGTCTTTTAGTCCCTGATATTCATGGGAATTTCAGCTAGTGAGAACCACATCTCTTAATGGCTCTTATGAGGGAGTCGGTTAGGGACTGATTTCCCTCATTGACAGGGACTGTGAGGGCTTCACCTCACAGAGGGTTGGGTAGGCATATTATTCAGTTTCTCCACCTCCACAGCACTTCATTTCCACAGGCTGATCTCGTCCACTCCCACGTCTTATAGTCTGATGAGCCAGGCTGTGAGCGGTTTGGTTCTTCTATTTATTCATTAAAAGTCTTTCCCGTTCGAGCAATTCAGAGACAGATATCCCTTGATTACCATAGTTTTGTGCACTAGGCCATTATGAAAGTTCCCTTCTGCATGCTGAGTCCTGGATTTTTCCTTTCCTCCATATTAACATGGGGTCTGAGGAGCATCTTGTCACTTATGCCTTGCTCGCTCCCTTGTCACTGTTTGAGTCTTTCCATGAGTTCTAAAGGTTTTGGATCTCAGGAGGGGTTTTTAGGCACAGACTAAATGTATATCCTTTTGTGTGTGTGCATGTGTGCGTGTATGTGTGTATGTGTGTGTTTATGTGTGTGTATGTATGTTTGTATGTGTGTGTATGTATGTGTGTATGTGTGTGTATGTGTGTATGTATATGTGTGTATGTATGTATGTGTGTGTATGTGTGTATGTATGTGTGCGTACGTGTGTATGTATGTGTATGTGTGTGTGCCAAAGCAGCTAGAAGAAGCAGCAACCAGCACGCCCATTGCATTTTTCCCTTTCTGACTTGTCAGAGGTTGGTGCAGGGAGAGCATCTACAAGCTTTTCCCATTGTCATTCTTCCCTTACAGAAGCAAATTATTTTGGGGTACAAAGAACATCCTCAGTTTCATGTTTTGTTTTCCATTATAGGGGCCACAACCTGCCACCCTATACGGCTTAGGATCTTGTGCCATATATCCTACTTTCAGGAGTTATGATATATTCCGTAGTTTGTCAACTGTTCTTGCAGTATCCTTATACCAGCAAGAGGCTTGCTACCCATCCAATATAGAAGAGGACTACCCTGGGATTCTCCCCAAGGACCCTTCACCCTTCAATGGCTCAGTCTCAACTGCATGTTTTATCAGCCACAACAGCGGCCACACAACTGCTGCTCCCAGAGCTGTCTTTTAACATATCAGTCCTTGTAGAGGCATCAATTAGTATGTGTTACTTTCCTTGGGAAAGCTAGTTCTACTCACCCCAGACAGAGTGCAGTGATAGATCAAAGAAATGATTTCATCTACATCCAGCTTGGTAAATCAATGAATTTGTTGTCATTACTTACAAGAATATAAACGTTTAGACACTTGGTCACAAAAATTAGTCCCAGATCAGCATTGGTGACAATTCATAAAATGTATTACTATAGTTTTTTTGGCAACTGGTAGGCAGTTATTCCACCAGAAGAGTCTCCTCCCCTTACAGAAATTGTTATATAACCTTGGGGAGGGGCCCCGTGAGTCTTATGCATTTCATGAGCCTCATGAGGCTTGTAACTGTCTTGTAAATTTTCTAAGCCTCTCTCTTCCTCCATAAGGGAATTTGGTGGAAATGCCTATGCAACACCTTATAATAATAGTAGAATGTGGGGCTAGAGAGACAATTCAGCAGTTAAAATCACTGGTTGCTCTTGCAGAGGATCTGGATTCAGTTGCCAGTACACACATGACAGTGAACAATCATCCATAACTCCCAGTTCCAGAGGATCCAACACCCTCTTCTGACCTCTACAAGCATTGTAGGACATGGGTGCACTTGCATACGGGTGGAGAATACACTCATACATATAAAATGAAATAATAATTTAAAATATTAACAAAGAATAGTAGAAGGGAAATCTATATATCCTTTATCTGAAATCACCAGTTTAAATATTTCATCCCAGATGTTTTATTGCTTTTGCTGTTTGTGTTTCTGCATGTATATATTTTCTGGCTAATTCATTTAAAAGATAATAGAAGACATTATAGAAATTCACCCAGACATATTTCAATATACATTTACTAAGAAAAAAAATCTACAGTATCACAAGACTAGTATTGTAGTCAAGAAATTTGACATTAATTTTAAAATGTTTTCTAAAACAGATCATTTTATTTACAAATGTCTGTTAAGGAAGATAGTTCACGTACGTACTCTGGCAGCTGACCTGCTGGTTAGCACTTCAAGATGCATATGTTTTATATTTGTAGAACTATGGCTCTTTGAAAAAAAAATCGGATGCTAGCTTTATTGCCTAAAATAATGCTTGTGCAAGAAGGAACACATCCAAGACTTTGTGCAATTCAGTGTCCACAAATCTCCTGAGCTCATGGTGGAGAACTCCCCTGGGAAGCCAAGCCCATGGTGCATGCCGTAATCCCAGCACTCGGTAGGTAGAAGCAGACAGATGAAGAATTTGGAATTAGTATGGACTACATGTTTAACAATAGCAACAACAAACAACCCTTCTTGGAGGAAGAAGTCTTTGAACTCTATCCTAAACTTTCTTAGTACTTTGTGTAAACTCTTCTTTGTGTGTTTATGTTTCAAGATCACAGTATCCAGTCCCCCAAAGTTGAGAGAAGTCCATCTAAAATCTACCAATAACCTGTGCGTACATTTCTTTCTTTCAGGGACGGTGGAGCTCCTGCTTCTTTTCTCCACCCTCCTCTGTTCTTCTTCCCCTCCCTTTGCCTGCTATGCATACATATTTATCTATACAGACACAAGTATATCAGTACAGTGGATTCCCATTACACAGAGATTCTAAGGCAAGAGAAAAACTTGGGGGAAAGGAAGATGCCCTGGGGGGGGGCATCTTATCTCCAGTAATATCTGGTTAAGTCTCTCACTGATTGAGAGTCAAGGACTCTACTATTTTTCCCAACAAAGTTCCCCATGCAAGATTATGAACTGTGTTTATAATAAAAACATATGTGTTGATCTCCTTGGGACACATGTTTAGTCAAAATTCCTTTGGCCTTCTTGACTTAAGCTTTTATTTTAATCAGCCTATAACCCTATGCAATGTACTTTATAAATGAACTTAAAGTATCATCCAGTAAAGTTCTTTAGATACAAATAAGTCTAACAAAGTATTTTTACTTGCACTTGTAAATATAGGCTGAGAGTATATACTTTGCTCAATGTGATGTCAAAAGTCTCAAAATCACATGTAGGGTTATTGTTAAGACAGTTAAATGTTTCTGTCCTGAGAAGTCTGCATTCCTCTTGAATTTGTACTGTTGTCCTTTTCTTAAATGTTTTCTTTCAGTCTCTCTCTCTCTCACTTTTGATCTAAGTGCATATTAACATTTAGAAGTTTTTGAAATTTATTTGTATTTTATGTGTATGAATGTTTTGTCTGTATGTATGCAAGTACACCACATGCATGAAGTGCCAACGGAGGCCTGAAGAGGGCATTGGATCCCCTGATGGTTGTTAGCTGCCAGGGGGATGCTGGGATCTCAGTCTGGTCCTCTGTAAGAGCAGCAAGTGCTCTTAACCACTGAGCCATCTCTCCAGTTCCATTATCATTCCAAAAAAATAGAAATAAAATAAAATAAATAAACCAAACTGTGCTTCATACTGATTCATCTTGCTGTTCATTTCTGAAGTGTGGATGGAGATCCTAGCTCCACTTGGCGTATCCCTGAAGAGAGCTCCCCAGGCTGTACTCCCAGAAATGCTGAGCTGTGTCTTACTGTGGGCAAGGTCAATGTGTCCAAATTTACCTACTTGCTAAAATTCACTTGTAGCCCCAGATTCATCCCCAGGGCACTTCTGAAGCCTCTTGCAAACATGCTCAGGAATGTGAACATTTTGGGATCCTGCTCCAGTAGAGAGAAAGGAAAGTGATGCTCAGCTTTCTCTAAGTGGTCAGTGCTTATACTGCACACTGGGGCCTTTGGTCTAACATTGGGAGCTTTGCATTTTGTTGGTTTCACTGTTAAAGTGGCCCCAGTCACAGTGTATAAGTGCTGTCTAGTGCTCCTCAGAACACAATGTGCACTTGTGCATCCTTGTGACATTCCTGATGGGGAAAACAAGTGTGTTAGATAAGTGTCATTCATGCATGAACAATGGTGTTAACAGTCATCAGTTCAATATCACTAATTAAGATATCTTTTAAAAGAAAACATAACACAATGTTATATACTGATCTCTTGGTGAAGATGTTGTGATTCAGAGTCTTGTAGAAACCTAACCTTGTATTTTCACAAGAGCAATTTAATCTAATAGTCAGTGTTTGTAGTGAAAATATATGCTGTAACTACTATGAATGAGAATTGACTATATTCCATCTATATCTATCTATCTATCATCTATCTATCTATCTATCTATCTATCTATCTACCTACCTATATTCTTTCAATCATCTATCATCTATCTATCTATTTATCTATCTATCATCTTTCAGTCATCTATCTATCATCTATCTATCTATCTATCTATCTATCTATCTAGCTATCTATCTAAATTTTCCCCCAGTTTGGCCTTTTCATTTGGTTGCTGATATCTTTTTCAGAATTAAAGAGTTTCCTTTTTGTTGTTTGTTTTCTGTGCTGACATTTGATCCACAGACTTGCCTATGTGAGGCAAGCACTCTATCACCAAAATATACCCCCAAATTAAAAGATTTGTAGTTGTGGGATTAAGTGGGACTAAATAGCTCAGTAGGTAAAGTGCTTGGTGTGTAAACATGAAGACCTGAGTTTGGATCCCTGTGCTCATCCAGAAAAACAGCTATGGCAGCACAGCCCTACAATCCTAGTGATGCAAAGATTTGTGTGATGAGTCCTTTCTCAGTCCCATTGTGCTGTATCCAAGGACCCAGGATGCCAGATCAACCAGAGACAGTGGCTCCTGAGTTCACTATCTCATTCAAATGGACATTCATAGCAGTAAGCAAAGCAGAAACAAGCTTTATTTAAGAGAAGTGGAGAACAGCATAAAATTAAGGAAAATGAGAGAAATTCTCAAGAGTAGAATGGGATACTAAAGAGGAAAAGCCACTGAACTTTCTTGTGTAGGTTTTTATTTTATTTTATTCATTAGTTTTATTTTATAAGTGTGTTGCTTGCATGTATGTAAGTGCACCCATATCATGCAATGCCCACGAAGGTCAGAAGAAGGCATTGGATTCCCTGGAACTGGAATGATGGTTGGTCGTTAGCCACCATGTAGGTTCTGGGAATCAAATCTGGGTCCTCTGCAAGAGGCCATTGCTCTTCACTGCTGTCATCTATCCAGCCCCATCTAGGGGGATGTATAAGAACAAGGCAGAAATTGGATAAAGGCTGAAAAAAAATCACAATGAGATTGGCTATTTTTCTGGGTTATCATAGGCCAATCCAGTGTAGGGCCCACATACTCTATACTTGTCCCTGGCTCAACCAGGAATATTATTATGCTCTGTTTATATGCTGCCAACCCAGTTAAGTGTAGTTGAAGAGCCCTCTTTGTCCATCTCTGACCCTAGTTTTCTTAGTTCCTGACCTTGACTGTCTGTTATCCATTAGTCATTGGCTGGTATTGGTGCCTTCAACATTGTAAGTGTCTCAGTTACTTAATTGTAGTAAGCTGTCTTTTCAGCTACCAAGAAGTAGCTGTACCTGTTCTTAATTAATTCCTTGCTTATGGGATAGTCTGATGTATTCTTCCTGAAATAGGTGGAGGCTTACTTTTTCTACTTAGTCTGTTACAATTAGCTGCGTCAGAAGCAAGAATATATGAAAGGGGGCTGGAGAGATGGCTCAGTGGTTAAGGACACTGACTGTTCTTTCAGAGGACCAGAGTTCAATTCTTAGCATCCACATGGTAGTTACCAACTGTCCATGACTCCAGTTCTAGGAGATTTGATGCCCTCTTCTGACCTCTGTGGTATTGCATGACACGGTTGCACTTAACATGCGTGCAGGCAATACACTAAACACACAAAAATAAATAATTTCTTTAAAAAAACACTATATGAAAGAACCACAGGGCCTTATGTGTGTTCCCCAAGGGGAGGTCTCGTGGAAGTGAGCCATCAGGGCCACCAATACTGGCCTTGCTTCTCAGAGTTCATCTGCCTGTCTCTTACTAAGTCTACCTGGTTATCTCTTACTAGCTACAAGCTATTTGTTTCTAGTCCTTGGTGTTCCTGCCCTCATTGTTTAAATCTTAACATTCCAATTAACCACAACAGCTGTTCTCACTGTAAAATATTTGAGCAACTTTAACCAGAGGTTTTTTCTCTTGTTATATGAGAGAGTTACCTTCTACACCACCATCACGGAGGAGGGAAGACAGGCAGATTCTGGAGAGGCTCACTGACCAACCTGGCTAGCTTTTCAGTGAGAGACCTTATCTCAGAAAATAAGGTAGAGGTTCAAGTCGACCTCTGGCCTCCACATAAGTGAGCATATTGGCATGGATACACATGTGCACACACACACATTTTAAACAGTGGTATTTTAAATTGATATGAATTTTTGAAATATATGTATAATATATGTCACAAATCAGATCTTTGTCTGCTTTGTTCTGTCCTTTCATTTATGAGCTGTACAATTTTAGCTTCTGTCTCTGTGTATAATTCCATCTTCGGTTAACTTAAGTTTAAGGGTTGTGACTCAGTGTCCATATGACTCCTGTTCTTCAATGTCAGTTGTTAAAAATACTTTTTTCACTGTTGAATGTCATCAGTGTCTTTGTTGAAAAGCAACTGACTACATTTCTGTGAGGTTATTTTTGGATTCTGTTCTATTCCATTCATCTTTTTATATGCATATGCCAACAGAGTATTATTGTGATAACTAGCTTTATTGAAAGTTTTAACATTATTTTCTGTGAGCTCTCTAACATTTTTCTTCATCTTCAAGATTATATTGGATATTCTATATCATTTTAATTTCCATGTAAGTTTCAGTATCAACTTGTCGTTTTCCATACAAAGTTTACTGGCATTTGAATTTCAGTTTCTATTATCAGTTTGGGAAGAACTTATCTAAGGATACGTATGTGTGTAACTTTTAGAATTTCTTTTTGTGATATTTATATTATTTGGAACAAAGGCTTTATACATATTTCATTAAAGTTATTCCTAATACATAAGCAAATCAAGAAAAAAGCATTGCAAATAAAGTGTCAGAATATCATTACCAGTATTAAGAAATTTCAATGAGCCAGTTACTGCTAATAAATTCTTAAAATCAAACAACTTGCTAAAACCAAGATAAATGGAAATTGTGTTAAAACGTTTGAATCTATTAAAAATAATATAACAATCCAATGGTCTATAAAAAGAATATATTTAAATCAAGTTAGATTTGTTCTTTTTTATTGAATGCTTTTTATTGAAGACTTGTGTATTTCACACAGAACATCTCATCCGATCTTAGTGACTCTCATACGCTCTTTCTTATTAGCACCCTTGAATAGCCCTCCCCATTGGAATTCAGACACTCTGTTGCTTGTGCTAAAGCCTGTTATGTCAAGTCAATGTTCCCAGACGACCCTCAGTGCAGGTTCACCACTGAGGTCTAGTCAGCCTATGCAGAGACCTTCTCTTTAAGATTACTTCTTCCTCACCTCAAAGTAATCAGCCGCCAATATTTCTTCAGCTAAGATTAGGGTCTGCTCCCCATTTTCCCAGATGCATGTTGGGTTTTTGTCTGCTCAAGTCTGCATGGGTCTTGAGCATGCTGAAACCATTTCTGTAGGTTCATATGAGCAGGATCCCAGGAGCTTGTTAAATTCTACTTCCCTATGGTCATGAATCTCCTCTCTGGCTCTTACAATTTTCTGGCCCCTCTTCTGCAATGGTCCCCTAGCCTTGGGTAAATGAAGCATAATATAGAAGTCCTGCCCAGGTACACACACCTTACAAACTCCTAATCTCTACATTTTGGCCATTACTATCTTCAGGGTTCCTGGTCCTCTGTTGCCTGAGGGAGCATCATTAATGAGAATTAGGTTCACTGGTGTCCTCCTTACCCCTTGTTCTATGATACATGAGCCTTAGGTGTGGAGGTTTCATCGTAGCTGTGCCACTTAGACTTGGGCATTTCACAGACAATGTCTGTGTGTAACCAGTTATGTAGTAGTAGTAGGAGTTTCCATCTTGTGCAAAAGAAGCTTCTTTGATAACTGCTGACTGGGATATTTGACTATAAATATAAGAATACACATTTTGCACTTAGTAAGAAGTTATATTAGCTGGGGATTTCTCTAAGATCTATGACCTTTTCAGCCATGTGTATTTGGTTATGATTAAGTACCCTATTGAGTGGGGTGGCCGTTGATTGCCCCCAAGATAAAAGTGCCATTACTGCACCAGTGTCATATGTTGTGCTGGCCATTGATATGGTTCTTTGGTTGTGAAGCTGGTGTTAGGTCAGCACCTTCTGTAGTCCTCTCCAGAGCTTTGGGAGCTAGCCTTCAGGGGAAGAGGCTTCCAGGTCAGTTCTAGCTCTATTGCTCCAAATATGGCCTCCAAAGTATGTCCTGTCTTCAGCAATAGGCCTTACCTTCAAGTTCTGGGTGGTAATCAAGACCTGAGGCAATAATAGCCTTTGTAATTTTAGGGGTCTTGGACCATGCTGGCCAACAATTCAAAGGAAGGTTTCTACTATCTGGCACTGTTTTTTGTTACGTAGCCTTCAGTTATGCACATGGACTCATGAAGAAATATTGTATGTGGAATTTGTTATTAAGTTGTTAGACTAATATGACTCCCACTAGTGTTTTATACTAGCGAGGCACTGTTTATCACTCCTCTCTCTGTGTCTCTCTCTGTGTCTCTCTCTCCCTCCCTGTAACCCTTTCTCTATGCCTTCCCCATTACAGTGTTGGCATTTTCCCCATTTTTCTCTTGATACTGCCACTCTCCTATGGCCCCAGCTCTCTTGAGCTCCTTCTTTCCCTTTATCATCATAGTTCCTTGTATAACCTCCCTCTCCCTCCCATTCAAATGCCCCCATTTTATCTGTTTCTCCCTTAGTAACAGCTGTCTTCTACCTTTCTTCCCTCTCAGGTTCCTTCTTTCCATTTAACTCCTGGTTCCTTTCTGTTTAATGGTTTCTGCAATTACATCAGGATACATACTCACATACAAGGGTTCGCACAAATGAGAGCAAACATATGACGTTTGTTTTTCTGATTCCGTGTTACTTCACTTAGCATAACAGTTCCTAGTTCCATCCATTTACCTGCAAGTTTCATGATTTCATCTTTCTTTATTGCTGAGCAGAACTCCATTGTGTAATTTTCCTTATCCACTTGTCCATTGAGGGAAATCTCTTAGCTATTGTGAAAAAAGCAGCCACAAACTTGGTGCACTGATAGGTTAGTCTTTACTTTTGTAAGCATTCACTGCACTGTTTTCTACAGGGGTTGGATGAATTTACAATCCCATCAGCAGCGAATGAGCGTTCCCCTTCCCCACATTGTCTCCAGCAAATAGTATCGTTTGTTCTCTTGACCTCAGCCAGTCTGACAGGGGTAAGATGAAATCTTACAGTCATTTTAATTTGCACTTCCCTAATTACTAATGATATTGAACAGTTTTTAAGATGTTTCTCAGCCATCTTCATTTTTTCTTTTGTGAACTTTCTGTTCAGAACCTTAGCCCATTTTTTAATTAGGTCATTTGTTTACTTGATTAATTTGTTTTTTGAGTTCTTTATATATTCTGGATGTTAAACCTCTGTCAGATATGTCGTTAATTATGGTTTTCTCCCACTCTCTGGGTTTTCTTTTCATTTCCTTGGTTGCTTCTTTTGCTGTACACAACTTTTCAATTTAATGAAGTTCCACTTATTGATTGTTGACCTTAATTCCTGAGCAACCGATGTCCAATTTAGAAAGTCCTTTCCTACACCTTTATCTTGTAGGTTACTGACAAATGTTTTCTTCTAACAGCTTCAGAGTTTCAGGTTTCACATTGAGGTCTTTGTGGGTCTAGTTTCAATATTCTATGCGTGGAGATCCAGTTTTGCCAGTATCATTTACTGAAGATGCTATCTTTCCTCCAGTGAGTGTTCTTGGACCCTTTGTCAAATATCATAGAGCTGAAATTGCATGTCCTCATGTTTGAGTATTTGGTTATATTCTCTTGGGGTATGGGTCCATTTTTGTGCCAGTGCCCTGCTATTTTTATGACTATATTTCTGTAATATAGTTCAAAAGCTGGTGTAGTAATTCCCCTTGATCAGGGTTGCTTTGGCTATCAGGGATCTATTGTGCTTACATATAAATTTTAAGAATTTTCTTCTAATTCTGTGAAGAATGTCACCATGATTTTGGTTTAGATTGCATTGAATCTATATATTCTTTTGGTAGGATGTTCATTTTCAAGATAGTAATTCTCCCATTCCATAAGTGTGGAAAGTCCTTCCATCTTCTGTTGTCCTCCTCAATGACTTTCTTTAAAGACTTAAAATTTTCATTATAGGTATCTTTAATATCAATGGTTAGATTAATCCAAAATATTTTATTATATTTTGAAGCTATTGTGAATGTGAGGGTTTCCAGGTACTCTTTCACCAATTGCTTGTTATTAGTATATAAAAAGACTACTTATTTTTGTAGATTAATTTATAACCTGCTTCTTTCCTTAAAGTATTGATCATTCTATGAGTTTTCTAGTAGAATTTTTGGCATATTTTAGGAATAATATATCATCTGCAAAATGGGATAATTCAACCTCTTGTTTTCCAATTAGCACTCCTTTAATTTCCTTCTCCTGTCTTATTTCTCTAGCAAGCATTTCAAGCACTATATTAAAAAGGAGTGAAGTTAGTGGACATTCTTGTCTGGTACATGATTTTAATGGGAATGCTTCCATTTTCCTCCATTTAGAATAATGTTGGTTATGGGTTTGTTGTATATAATTTAATTAGATTTAAGTATGTTCCCCCCAATCTATTTCCCTGTAGGACTTTTAAAATAAATGCCTGTTGAACTTTGTCAAAGGCCTTTTCTGCATCTATTGAGATGACCATGTGATTTTTATCTTTGTGTTCATTTATTTGATTTATGATATTTATAGACTTATATATATTTATCCATCCCTGTATCTCTGGAATAAAGCTGCCTTGATCATGGTGGATGATCTGTTTGATGTACACCTGTACGTGATTTTTAAGTATTTATTTTGTTGAGTGTCTTTGCATCTATGTTCATTACAGATACGGATAAGTTTTCTTTTTTTGTTGTATCTTTATCTGGTTTTGGTATTAGAACAATGCTGCCTTCATAGAAGGAATTTGGGCTTTCTCCCTCTGTTTCTATCTTTTTGAATAATTTAAGTAGTATTGGATATAGATCTTCCTTGAATGTCTGGTAGAATTCTGCTGTGAATCCAGCGGGGCCTGGATGTTTTTTACTTGGGAAGTTTTGTATTGCTGTTTCAATTTGCTTATATGTTATGGGTCTGTTTAAGCTGTTGATCTCTTCTTCATTTAGTTTTGGTGATTCCCTTGATTTTTTTTATATACTTTCATTTCTTTTAGATCTTCAAATTTCATAAAATATAGGTTTTTAAAGTATTCCCTTATAATGTTCTGGATCTTTTTGGTGTTTTTCATGATGTTTCCTCTTTCATTTCTAATTTTGTTGATTTGGAGTTGCTCTTTCTTTCTTTTGGTTAACTAGGCCAAGGGTCTGTCTACCTTGTTTATCTTTTCAAAGAGCCAGCTCTTCGATTCATTGATTCTTTGTGTTGTTTTCTTTGTTTCTATTTCATTAATTTCTGCTCTGATTTTCGTTGTTTCATGTTGTCTGTTGGGTTTAGGTTTCATTTCTTGTTCCCTTTGGAGGCTCTTGAGTTGCAATGTTAAATCATTTATTTGTGCTGTTTTGATTTTTTAATGTAGGCATTTAGAAATTCTCTCTTAGGACAACTTTTAAAGTGTCCCGGAGGTTTTGTTGTATTTTATTGTCTTTTCCATTTAAATTTTTTCTTTCTCTCTTAATTTCTCCTTTGACCCATCTATCATTCAAGAGTGTGTTGTTTAATCTCCATGAGTTCATGTAGTTACTAGGGCTTCTTCTGGCATTGATTTTAAGTTTTATTGCGTTGTAGTCTGATAGAATGCATGGAATTATTTAATTTTTTTGGTATTTGTTGAAGTTTGCTTTGTGCTCTGGGTATGGCTGGAAAGGTCTGTACCACTGGCGGAGAAGTCTTGCCCTGCAGTAGTGAGAGAGCCTTCAGATGGTCCCAATGTAGACGGATGGGTATGGCACAATTTCAGAAGCCTACCACAAGGCAGAGGCCAAACTCAGGTGCTCTCAGGCAGTCTAGGGATGTCTGGACCCTTGGCAGAGGGCTGTGGAATCTAGTCCTGCAGTAATGGGAGGGGCTTCAGATGATCTCAAGTTCAGGGGGATGGGCTAGGCACAATTTGGAAAGCTCACCACCAAGCCGAGGCCCGATTCGGGCACTCTCCGGCAGTCTGGAAATGTCTCAGCATTTCTTACACACATTGTATGAGATATTTTAACTTGCATAGTAAAGCAAATAATTAATTAATCAATGAAATTAAAGTATAATGACTGTAAAGTAAAAATGATTATCATTTACCCACAGACAAGAATCTTGGAAAATTAAAGAGATTTAAATAAAATTTGATAAAAGAGTTGGATAAGTCATTGGAATTAAGAGACAATTTTAACAAAATTCTGGACATAATTTCTTAATGACAATATAAAATGAAATATTAAAAGATATTTGTAGTAGTATAGAGTGCTAAATATTTGAGAACAAAAATAACTATATATATATATATATATATATATCCTTTATTTAGAAACTTTATTATTGAGAGAAAATGAGAGAATGCCTGTGTTACCTATTTTCCTTGTCACTGTAACAAGATTCCTGACAAAGACCACTTAAGGGAGGATTTCAAAGGGTTCAGTCCATCAGAATGGAAGGTTTGTTGGGCGGTAATTTCCACCGAATGGAAACACTCCTTATGAGAGGGAACAGGGAGGCTCATAAAATGCAGGAAGTAAACAAATCATTGATTCCCTCTGCGACTCCTAAGGTTATAGAAGCAACGCCCAAATGCCTGGGAGGAGACTCTCCAACCTGCCCAGCGTCCTACAAGTCCTACAGAGAGCCCAAGGACACAGCTTTCATAAGTCATTACTCAAGCTGAGGGACTTTTTACTGATGCAGCTGCCTTTGATTCATCCATGCTCCTTGAGTAGCCTCGCAGCCGCTCTCCTATAAGTAACCAATAGACTCATTGGTTCTCCAAGTTGGACTTCAGTGGAATTGTATTTTTGGTCAGTTGCAGATGGCATATCTGGCATAAATAGATGTGTGTTTACATCTCTCCAGAAAAAGTCACACAACAGTGTTGGATCTGAGTAACTGGTCATGGCAGACAGGAGAATGCCAGTTGTAAGCTGGCTTTCTCTTTTCTTCTCTTTTATTTTGTCCCTGATTCCTAGGCCATGCATGGGATGGAGCTGTCATCAAATAATTCTTTCTGGAAATGGAAAACCCTCACAAACACACCTCTAGGTGTGCCTCAGCAATCTTTTAGATAATTCTAAAAGTAGTCAAGCTGAGAATGAAGATTAACTACCACAAAGTCCAATATTTTCAGTATTCTATTTTTATAGAAGAGTCAATATTTAAAATGCCAATTGGTTTCAAGTTGCTCTATATAGTCAAAGCAATACATATGCATTTGTGTGTATGTGTGTATGTGTACATGTATAAATGTGCAACTTGAGAAGAAGAATCTAAAGCTTACTTAGAAGTATGAAAAGTTAGGAATGGTCTAAGCATGATTATGAAAAAATCAAGTAGCAGAGCCTAATTTACTGGAAGTAAGATTGATAACTCTGCCACTATGATTAGAATCATGCGGAATTCTGTGTGCATCAATGATAGATGCATAGACCAGATGTGTATTATGGACACTGGGTTCATGATGGAGTGACGCTGTTATCTGCCCTGCAGCTCCTATCTGTGAGAAGAAAGCACAGAGGTTCTAGAGCTGGAATATTTTATACCTGTTTACCCAGGGACACAGAATCTGGCTGCTCTGAGTGGAACCCAACAGCAAAGGGCTCGGCAGCAGATCAGAGTGCAGGCCTCAGCCTTGCCACTGGTCCACATGACCTAAACAACTTGACCAACATAGTAAAGCCATCAGAGGTGGGAACCATGCTGTGTGGCATTTATGGGATCTCCACTTTGAAAGTTCTAGAGCAAAACAATTCATATTCATCCGAGAAGTAGAGATTGCCCACTCACTAACGTATGACAAAATACACTGTGCTTAGAAATCATTCAGATTCCTTCAGTCTAGCTCTCACCAGCCTACATTGCAGCTGCCATGTTGAACCATTTTGCACTCCCCTGACGTACTGGGTCTGCCAAAGCCTTTGAACTTAGGCACACTTGCCTATTTACTTAGGATTTCTTCTGTTTCATTACTGCCTTTCACTTGGTCAAGTCTTTGCATTCTGAAAGTGTTCCAGTCTGAACCATAGTGTTTTCCAATTCATATGTTGAAGCTTTAACTCCCAACGTGACTGCATTTGGATATTTAGAAGGTAATTCAAGTTAAATGAGGTTTCAAGGATCACTGCACGATCTTGTGCTCTCAGCTTCCGGAACTGTGAGAAAATAATTGCCTGCTGTTTAAGGTATCTCGTATGGTATTATTTTTGTTGCAGCCCGTGTTACATAATATGAAGCCTTGCTCCAGCCCTCAGTCTCCAGGGAGTGTGTCTGGGCCGAGGCCCTCCTGCTGCTCGCACACAGTCCCGAGTGCTTTCCCTCGTCATATTGTGGGTTTAACCATTTTTATCTTGGCCATTTTATCTATTAATTTCTTGATATCCTAGAAAGTATTTCATTCACTTTTGTGTTAAAACTCTGAGTGCTTGTTCTGCTTTATGTTGGAGGAGGCCCAGGGCAGGGGCCATATTTTGGTGACTAAACATATTAACATCTTGTAGAAACTATCCAAGGCATATGTGCTTTGGGGAAGAGGTTGTTGAAGAGTTCTCACGAGTAGCTCTCAGCCTGAAGCCATCTGGTCAGGGAATTCTGAACAGGCAGCTGGTGTGGTCAGGTGTCTTGGTGAGTCCTGTTTGCTGGGAAGCTCACAGCTAATTCACTCAGTAGATGATTTCAGCAGGGAACTTGGCAAAATCAAAGGGGTTTCTAGCTCATCCTGGGACCTCGATACAGAGGATTAACAGCAAAAGAGTAGGAAGGACTGTTCAGTTGTCAAAGCACAGTGTGGGATCTCCTGGAGACAGCAGAGAAAGTGCCTGTGCGCCGATCCCGGCTCCACTGAAGGGTGTACCACTGTGGTTTACTTGCTGGCAAACTGTTCATGGCTCTTTTCCACTTGCTTGACCGGACTGCATCATTTGTCCCTCCCTCCTGATCAGTTTTGTGAAGTGAGTCAATTCTTTGCTGTGCATGACGGCGCAGGATGCAGAGATCTGACGCTGTGGATTCTCACCTGTCCTCACCAGTTCTCTTTCTCTTTCCCTTTGCAGCCTCCCTACGTCCTAGGTTTCTGAACCAAGGTAAGGCTGGCTCTATAAATCAGACTTGGCAGATTTCAAGGGTGAAGCAGCCCGGAGTTACCAGGATCTCACTCTGGCCTGTCTTCTGCTTCCCAACCTGTGATTGTCTTTGAAAGAGTTCAGATGAGACACATGGAGCGTAGTGTATAAAATAGATGAGGCTGACTACAGAGCAATACGAACCACCCTCTGGGCAGGTTGACCAGGCTCCAGTGGACAGAACCACACCAAGGGCATTTGAGGGCATAAATCTGACTTAGGAGGGCTTAAAACACACACACACACACACACACACACACACACACACACACACACTACCAGAACACCAGAGCACATTAAACTGGGCAGAATAATAAACAGGGTACAGATAAGGGAGATGGTATAAATATGATTAAAATATATTATATGAAATTTGCAAAAAATTGATTAAAACCTTTAAAAAAGGGTGAGAGTGGACAATGGAACCATGGTGCTGACCTGTATGTTTAGACAGGTTTATGTTATTTTCTAAAGCCTCTGAAGCAGTGGCCGTTCTCAGGGATGTTTTTCTGCCCCGGCGACAGATGCCTCATTTAGGTTACTCTGCAAGAGGGCAATAGTATGTCCTCGCTCTTCCCCCCAAACCCTTAGGCTAGGCCATCACCTTACACACTTCCTAGCAGTTCAGAAGGTCATGTATACCCAGAGCTAGAGATGTAACTCAGATCTTGTTCTTTTTAAATGGTCTATCATGGTTCATTAAAAAGAATTAAAGATAGGGAAAAGTCCATCCAAATACATAAAAGTAGCCATACCGCCCTGGGAGGAAGTAGCCTTTCCTTCACAGGCCTCCACAGAGCCCTGCTGCCTCCGCTTCAGCCCTCTTGCTCCATCTGTGGCTGTCTGTTGAGACCAGGTGGTATGCTATTCCTTTAAGCTCCTCTGTAGTGTGTAGAACAGTGGTTTCCAGACTGTGCTTGCCCTAGCTGGGCTGCATTTTACAAACACCATTTGGCTCCGTGTGGAGTGCAAATGTAGAGGCAGCATGAGTTTGCACATCATCGTACATGTAGACAGCGCCACCCTCCAACACCACCCATCAGGCCAAGATTGATAAATAATAACTTATTCCTGCAAATCAAAGATACCACCCGAGAATTCTGTCAAAGTAGATCCAGCAGCTCTCCATGGTGGGCTCTTATCCGACCCGTATCTATCACTGTGCATCCACATAGTAGATCCAGCAGCTCTCCATGGTGGATTCTCATCCGACCCTTATCTATCACTGTGCATCCACATAGCTTCTGACCTGGTAAAGCCCCATCGAACTCCTTGAACTCTGCTACAGCTCTTCAGCCCTTTTGTAGCCATTCTGTAATTTGCACGCACACACACACACACACACACAATTGTGTGATATGTAATGTGTGAATTGAAATTAATATTAGTAACTAAGATTGGAGTAAAACGATCTGCTTATCTCAGCCATCTATGAAGGAAAACCAAGCCTGCTTGTCAAACCACACCAAGGAAATCAACCAAACTTCGGATTTATTGTTATTCAGTGAATTCTGATGCTGTGGAAAGACACACATGTGCTAGTCTGTTCCTGGAGTAGAGTGTTCCACAGTATTTTAAATCTTAAGAATGGAGTGATATGATATTTTCTTCTTTTACACAATATTTCAAAATCAAAGAGGGGCAGTTGTGATACATCTCTCTCCGTTAAAATTAATGTGTTACCAAGGACACAGGAAGGGGACCTGGGGCTGATTATGAGAGAAGATCTTCAGTAACCTGAAGCCTGCTAATTTCTAACTGGGGACGCATCACAGCTACTTAACACAAGGACATCCACTAAGCAGCCTGCTGGAAAAGTAAAAAAGTACAATTTGTTCATGAGGCCCTGTCAGCTTAGCAAAGAAGATTCTGTGTTAGAAATCTGAGTATTTCTTTGCTGTGTGATCTTTGATGAGTTACTTAACTTCTTTGAGCCTCGTGATCTATACAACGAAAATAACAACACTGCCCTGTATTGCAGAGGGGAGACAATGCGTAAAGTACTTGCTGAACGTGAACACTGAATTCATGGGAACTATTAAATTAATTTCCTTTTGGGCCCATTGTCCTTGGATGGCATTTACCTCTGTTGGCAAGGAAGAATGAAAATGACTAAGGCACGTTGCATTTCTGGGGCAGGGAGGACCTTAAGAGACTGTTTTCATCTGGAGATGCTTAAATGATTCATGATCGATAGTTTTGATTTCCTTCTTTAATATCTTGGGGAAGGGAGACTTTAACGCTTCACAAGGAACTTTATTCAGTGTTTCATCATCTTAATGGTTAGGCAGTTCTCCTTGCGGTCAGCAGAAATCTGCCTGGTTTTAATGCAGCTCATTTCCTTGTACTCCACTCCAAGGGAGAAAAGTCTTGACTGAGAAACCCTCACCTAGAAATGCAGAACCCTCACCCCTTTCTAGTTTCCCTGGAGGCCAATGACCACAGGGTCCTTGCACATCTCATGGATTCCAGTTCCCAGGGTTTTGTCGTCCTCAGTTTTCTCCTAGGAAGCAGACTTTTTTTTTCCACATCTGGTTAAAAATCTGTCCCTGACTTCTTGGCAGAGTCAAGCTTCTTACAGGATACACATAAGAGACATCTCAAGCCTGCCCAAGATTGAAAAACAAAAATTATTTTGGTGGTATGCTAACAAATCCCAGGGCTAATCGTTAGAGAAAGCTTCCCATGGAAACAGAGAATTGGAGGAAGACTACAGAGCTTCTCAAGACCCGTGGGGACGTATCACAGTGATGCAGACTGCTGGTAGAGGTAGTTCTTCAGACATGTTTGGAACTCTAGTTCTTCCACCTGCCAAATACGTGACTTGCAAGCTCTTAAGTGTTCCCAAACCTCAGCTCTCTGCTCTATTAAACAATTTTCTATTTCTTCTGTGAAACACTATATGCCTAGTTTTTTTGTACATATCTCAAGTAAACCACCTTTTCCTTGAAAACCATCCATTTCAAAGTTTTCCATTCTAGGTCACATAATTTAGGTTTATGGGTTTCTAACTGACTTTTAGTTTTATTGTATTATTGTCGAGTATACTTAAAGGGAAAGGGAGTTGCCTTTTCAGGATGTGTGTATAGTAACTAAAGTTGTAGGATTATGCTTTCTGAATTTTATTTCTCTCTAGTTTTATTCACCTGATAAAAATAAATGGAGTTGAATAAAAACATTTTCCCATTTAAAAAAAAAGAAATAGGCATAAATACCTGAGAGGACCCTGTGTCCTAGTCATCACTGTTTGCTGTCAACTCCAGAGTCACCCTTCCCACCCGCTCTGCTGTTGTGGTGGGCTTTCTCTGTGTCTCTTCTTCGCAGTGAGCACCACAGTCACCATCCTCAGGACACTGCACAGGGGCACACAGCAGGGGAGAGGGGAACAGTGGGATTGTGGGGGCAGTTGAAAGATCTATTGTAGCTCTGACTCAACTTTGTGTCCAAAATCTCAGTCTAGCCCAGTGGCCTTTCTGTGGCCTCTCAATGCAGATCAGCACCCCACTGGCCTGTCACGCTGCCCCAAATCCTTCTGAGGGCCCTGTGAAGGTTGCTCTCATCTGCTTCTCCTCTCACACTCACATGACTGGGGGTTTCTCTTCTGCGTCTCAGAGGCCTGCTCTCTTGATTCCCACCTCTGGTCAAGAGGTAGTAACTAATGTGCAGGACAAGCCTCCTCATGGAATTGTTGACCTCGCTTGTCCCCACTTTACACTTGTCCTGAGGTAATGAGCATTGCCCAGGCTTTCTCCTATCCCTCAGCACAGGATATCCTTCAAATCTGTTGCCTAGCAACAAGCAAGTCCAATGGCTCCCATGTACCTAGGGTGGATTGTGCTTTTGGGATCCCAAATCCCTCTCTCTAGGCACCTTTCTTGAGCTTTGGGAGATAGCTGGCTTTGAATCTTGGGTTTCTATTGCTGCCTTTCTGTAAATAATAAACCTGCTCTGCTTACCTTGTTCCTTGAGCACTCTAACTCTCTGGACATGTGCAGATAACCAAGGAGAGATGGTTGGTTTCACTCTGCTCCATGTGAGTTTGGTTCATCAAGGTGATTGGCTGATCCTCCTCAAGATTTCCCAAGTATCACTACCCCTCTGCTTCTAAACTACCTTTCAAGAATTCAGGTCACTGAGGATAAGCAATAGCTCTCCCTCTGCCTTTCTGACGTTATTTATTTTCCACTCTATGCTTTCTGGGTCCCATTGTTTGGGCTGTCTGTGTGTGATGTGTGGCATACCAGCTGCTGCCAATTTCTTGCCCCATTTTAATATCCTTTATTCTCTTCTTCCCTCCAGTCTTTTCCTTCTGTTCCTCTTTTTCTTTCCTTTCTTTTGTTGTGATGCTAGGGATCGGACACAGGGTCTATACATGCTAGGCTAGTGTTCTACCACTGAACTATACCTCTAGCACCCAGTGCTGATTTTCCCCTGAAAAGCTCAGTGTAAGAAAATTTGAAGCAAATGAATAAGTAAAACTTTTCCATGGATTGATTCTCCAAGGAGCCTAACTGGAGACTTCCAAATAAATTTAAAGAATGTGGCCAAACATTTTCAGTAATTCAATCAAAGCCTAAGCATTGTGATTGGTGATTTTTGTTCTGTAATCTTGATCTTTAACCTCAGAAATGCTATTTGGAAGGAATAGGACTGGAGAGATAGCTTAGTGGTTCAGAGCACATATGCTCTTCCAGAGGACTTAAGATCAGTTCCCAATACCCACATCACATGGTTCACAACTGCCTGTTACTCCAGCTCCAGTGGATCCAAGCATCTGGGCTCTGTAGGAACCTGCATGCATGTGCACAAACCCTGCTCCTGAAAACACATATGCACATAATTAAAAATAAAGTAAACATTAAAAAGAAAGCAGTGTGCTGATAGGATAATTTATTCTCTTAGTTATACTCTTGTAATTGAAGAGATAAATCTGGTAATCACAGATACTTCTAGACTTATCTGGTCAGACACAATATTAGCATAAATACTCTTCACAAAGTGGAAGTGACAGCCTTGATGAGTACAAGCCTCCACATGCCATTTTATACCCTTTAAAAGAAAAAGAAAAAATTTCTTGGAAGAAGTCTGGATTGGAATTCATTTAGTAATCACAGTAACAGGTGACATTTGAAAACGCATAGCTGAAAATATTGTGTTAAGCAGAAATGGCAGCTAAGAAATGGGTTTCTTGTGACAAAGAGAAACCTTTTGTCTCCTCATTTTCAGTGGAACGTAGAGATAATACTAAAATGTGCGGGATAAGCAGGTGCTTTCTTCTCCTTGGCTGGGAGCCAGGACTACAGTTTCCCGCTGCACTGAATTTGTCTCTCCCCCAACTGTGCTCGCTCCTTCTTGCATTGGCAGAGTGTGTGATATCACTGGGGACCACCCTTCACCATGTCTTCACATAATGAGCCAGATCTCCTCATGTTTCCACACCACAAAGGGGACTGGTGTCTGGAAATGTAAACCCCTCTTCACCCTTCATCCCCCCAGAGCTCAGTGGTGGGGAAGGGACTGAGGATGCTTAAGTGTTTCTCCAGCCCATCACACCACAAACTTGAAAACTATTTCTTTCCATTTCTTTCTCTCTTTTTTTCTTCTTTCTTTCTTTTTATTAGACAAGGTTTCCCTGTTGTAACTCTCGCTGGACTAGATCTCTCACAGAGATCCACCTGCTTCTACCTCCCGGGTGTTGGGACTAAAGGTGTGTACCCGCAGGCCCAGCAAGACCACCTTTTCTAAAACCTGGACCCTTTATTTAGTCATCTGATAGATGATTAAAATGGGTAGGAGTCTTGGAATCTGCCTGTCCCCTTTGAGGCAGACTCCACCCTGCTGTAAGTGTATGCATGTCCATTATTGGGCAATGCTTTGTGATTACAGGAGTAACAAGAGTTCTTATGCTTCCTCCCCTGGAGATATTTGGCTCACCCAATACCATTTTTGCTTTGCAGCCCTTGTGTTTTTCTCATGTTGGGGCTGCTGAATTGGGGTGGTTGGGAACAAGTTCCAAAACTAATTGTGCCTTACGTCAACCCAAAGTCACAGAACCCTTCTTAGTAACTATGCTTCATGGGAACCCCATGTCTTTCTTAAAGCAGGCCAGAACCCTCTAACCAAATCCTCACTCCAGTGCTACTCTCTTGCTCTGTAGCTGGCTCTTTGGGTCAAGTTCCATCTCTTCAGAAAGGGGATGTAAGGGTAGTTAGTGATCCATGGGTGGATATGTTTTGAGGTGCTTGTCAGGCATTCCATTGGTGACTCCAGCCTATGGACATTTGTTCACCTTGGACCCATAAGCTCTGGTCACTGGGTACTGGTCACTTTAGTGAAGAGTCATGCCCCCCCACGCCTCCATCATCACATTAGTCTCTAAGAGGTGTACATATGAGATTGAGATTTAGCATGTAATTACTATGATAAATGGAAGCTTGGATCTGAATTCATTAATAAAAGAAAGGATTTAATCTTCCTCACAACCACAGCTGTGGAGTGCTACAGATGTCTGTCACACACAGAACTCTGGGGTGGGGGAGATGGTCCATATGCAGCCTAGGATATGACCACTCATGACACCAAAATAATTCTGCCTATAAATGGCAGATGTCATTATCACCCTATTTTGTAGAGGAAGGACATATCCTTCTGACAGAGGCTCTCAGAGACCCAGCGAACACCTCTGATGGCCCAGTGGTCACATAGCCAAAAGGCAGAACTGGGTCCTCTGCTTCTTCAGCAGGAGCTTTCAGCCATGAAGTGTCCTCACTGGGAAGGAACTCTCCTAGGGGTCAGACCCATTTCCCAGCCATTTTTTTCACTCACCTGTTCTACAAATATGACTCCCTGCAATGTGGAAGGCTCTGTGGCAGGCCTGGTGATACAATTTGAAAAAATACTAGTAGTGCCTCTGTTACTTGAAGCACCAACAGACACCCTGCTGTTGGGCCATGCCCTCCAGCAGCAAGCAGACCCCAGACAGCACTCAGGTGATGGTGTTCCAACTTTTCCCTGAGGAACTCTTACATGTTTGTGCTCTCCGTTTTGGTTCTGTTTCTCATCAACTTGAACAGTCTCACTAAAGATGCATGTACAAATTCACATGCAGCCGTTCAGAAGAGCCCACTATCGCTTTTCAATTTGTGCCCAGTTATCCGAGGAGAATCTCTTTCCATCACGCTTACCTACAGCTGCCACACATACAGACATTGATGGTGATACACGCATGTCATTGGACAGAAAATCCACATAAAGAGAACCAGGAAAAGACTAAAATCCCTGTAATCAACCAAATTGAGTATATTTTCCTAAGACTTTACTTTCAATTAATTTCTTTTTGTTTTAAGGACCAGTTTTTAAGATGAACATTAATCTATTTCAATTACAAATTTAACTTTTTTTTTTGTTTTGTCCCATTTTTGTTTCTTTAAAGATATACAGTCTTGCAACAACTTCATGAGAGGCCAAGGGTCTTAGGGTTCCCCAGAGGCCCTGAACATCTTTTATTACATTCACTGAATGGGAAAATGTGGTTTAAATTTGAAGTGCATGCCAGTAGCTAACAAGATTTTCAACTCATTATAGAATAAATGGTGAAGGCTATTGGGAAATTCACGATTATAAGTCAATACAATGCTGTTACTTTCATGCTGTTTTAAACACAGACCTCTCTGTCATGTATTCTTTCATTCGCACGTTCCCAGGGCCCCATCATACTCTTCATCCCACAGCCGGGGAAGCAGTAAATTCTGTAACTACATGATACCCTAGATAGATTTTGAGAAAACCAGAATACAGCGTTCTATAAAATGTCCCTAATACCCTCCAAAAGGAAGCAGCTGGTCCTGCCCTGGACTTTACAGTTGTTACCGCGTGTAGCCAACAAACCGAGAGTCACAATTTCCCAGTTTTTCTTCACACTTCTCTACTCCAAATAGATATTTCCAAACTATATAGATTTTCACAACTTCAAGTACCAGTGTATTTTCTGAGTTTCATAATGCCCATTATATTTATTTTTTATTTAGCAATTTAAGGAGAGACACTGAAACTGCTGAGCTTATCATTCCTTCTTTCCAGATGGAGCTCAAAATATTTGCCAGGAATGCTGCCTTCTCATGACTTAGAATAGAAATATATAGAGAACTGTAACAATTGTCACCACTACAAACTGTTTTCTGCAATTACCAACGGAAATAACAGGAACACTAGGAAAACACATATTCATCAAAATAGCAGATTTTTTTTTTCTTTGTGAGCTGTAATTAGTTCCTATGGCAATTTCTATCCTCTGAATTGTATGCTAGATGATAGGCAATTTCTTGTATGTGAGAGACAGAAATGAATGCATTAGCTTATAAGCACATCCTGACCAGACTACAAATCAGTTTCTCTGGAAAATTTATCAGTAAATAAAGTCTTTCTGAAGGAGAAGTCTGTCTTTTCAGAAACATTTATTTGGGAACACTAGCTTTAACTGCTTTGTCTTTTATTTATTTATTTATTTTTCTTTTTGTTGCTGTTGCATATTTTAGCCTCTGCAGTGTTACAGGGGGATAATTGAACCCTTTCTCAATGCAATGCACATGTATCATGTGGTATCGATACTGTTTTAGGGGAAATAAGAATTATCCCTTAGTACCAGTGCCCTTCCTTCTTCTAACACCATTAGACTCGAGTCTATAGCTAATATGGGAATCTTGGCTCCATTTTAAATGAAGATTATTGAGCTGTTCCAGTGTGCTAAGCACTATACTAAAAGTTAAAAATAAACACGATCAGATTCCTATAACCCAATTTAGAAGGTTCCTGTGACCAGCAAATGTGCTCATGTCAAGGGGCCAGTGAGATGTCTTCACCTTCAGCCAATCATCGCTCAGTGGAAATATTACCCGATGCTACTAATTTACTGAAGTTTTCAAACCCCCCGAAACAGGTTTTTCTATACAGAAGCTGTTGATGTTAAAATACTGATAGTTCAAAAAATTTTAATTATAGCACTTAAAAGAGAGTCAGAACATTTAGAGTGTTTGTGGAGAAAACAGTTCATGTTTGATGTCAAGATTGGGTCCATACTTAATTTTTTAATGTTTAATTTTTTTAAGTTAGTTTATATACATTGTTAAAAGTCTAAAAGGAAGGAAAGTTCATGCAGTGCAATATGAATCTTCCTCTCTTTGGACTCCCCATCCCCCGAGGTAGTTCCTTTTGCCAGCTTCTTGTTCTTAAAGAGGTCTTATTTACATATTCATGTCTGTGCATAGTTTGTGTGTGTGTCTATGTCTGTGTGTGTGTATATGTCTCTGTGTGTGTGTGTCTCTCTCTGTCTGCACAAATGCTGGTATTCTATCAGAGCTTTTGACACTTACTTTTTTCCACATAAAAGCACTGAAGAAGCTGGAGAGATGGGCCAACTGTTGAGAACATTTTCTATTCTTGCACAAGACCCAGATTTGGTTCCCAGCAACATATTGGGTATCTCACATAAACTCATGTTGGCACACACACAAACCTATCGGTAAAAATAAATAAGTCAATATCTTATTTTATTTATTATTTTTATTTTATGGGTTTGAGTGTGTTGTATAAGTGCACCTGCGTCATGTAGTGCCTAAGGAGGCCATAAGAGGGCATCAGATCTCCTGGAACTGGAGATATGGATTGTTGGTAGCTGCCATGTAAGTGCTGGGAATCAAACCTGGGTCCTCGGCAAGAGTAACCAGTGCTCTTAACTGATGAGCCATCTCTCCAGCCTCTTTTTATTTGATATGTATGAGTGTATTGCCTACATATATGCAAGTACACCAGTGTCATGCAATGCCCACAAAAGTCAGAAGGGCCATCAGATTCCTAGGACCCATATGGTAGCTAACTACAGTTTGTAACTACAGTATGGCTGCCATGTGGGTGCTGTGTCCCCTGCAAGAGCAGCCAGTGCTCTTAGCTACTGAGCCACTTCTCCAGTCCTGCAAAAAGCCATTCTTTCCCATACCATTTTGCCCATATGTAAGTTTATCTGATGGACACATTCTTAAATTTCTTTATGGAGCAGGTCTATACAACTGAAAACAAATGCCAAACAGGGTAAAACTTCCCTCAAGTTGTCAATCAGAAAAGTCTAAGAGACCCCCAAAATAACACAGGCTATTGCCATAGCCCTTGATTGCCTGTCAGAACTTGAAGGTAAGACCCTAGTACTGAAGACAGGACATACTTCAGACACAGGACTTGGAGCAATGCAGCTGAAACTGATCTAGAAGCCTTCTCATTGATGACTAGTTTTCATAGTGTCAGAAAATACTGTTAAATTGCCAAGATAGAAAACCAACCAAAGAGTCCATCTAGCTGTAGAGTCTATGAGCCAAAGTAATGACCAGCACAGCAAATAATCTCTGCTGGTGCAGTAGTAGGACTTTTATCTTGGGATTAACCAATAAGAACTTAATGGGCAGGAACTCATGTGTGGTACTGTAAACATAGCTAAATACATATGGTTGGAGAAGTCATAGATCCTAGAGAAAAATCTGCTTTTGACACATCCCTAGACCAGGGTAATTTCTCAGTGTATTCTAAATAGGTATCCTTGTATTTATAGACAAGTGCACCTCTCACCACTCATCCAAGAAACTTATTTTTGATACAGATGGACACTATTACAAAGTTCCACAATTAATCAAATGTGGAGAGTTTTTGTGAGGTGCCCAGCCCTAAGTTATATATCCAAAATGCAACCTCAAGTCTCAGGAAACATGGTGGAATAAGAGGAAGAAACAATATACTGTATCTCTCAACTCTCACCAGCAAAACTTCCTCATGCACCAGCTGGTGATTAACCCAGAAACCACAAGTGACCAGAGTGCATAGAATGCTTATCACTGAATAGGAAACCTATATCCAATCTCTGCCTCTCAAGGCTCAGAGACCATTGTGGAGGAGGGGGCAGAAGGATTGTAAGAGTCAGAGGTGTTGAATGACCAGCTACTATGGTTTGGGTCTTCAATGTCCCCTAAAGATCTATGTGCTGAACACCTATTCCATAGCCTGTGACACTATTAGGAGGTAGAGAAACCTTTAGGGGCTAGAGCCTGGTAGGAGAAGTTATGCCATTGAGGGCATTCTCTTGAACATGATAGTGGAACCACAGCCATTGTTCTTTCTGTACAGGAGTGCAATGCTACTACAGATTTGTGATGAAGATCTATAACATGTTATAATAAAGGACCCCTAAGTACTCTCCTTTTTCAGAAATGTTATGGTGTTTTTGCTTTAAATTTTCTATCATTTTTATTTACTCTCTTACGAGCCAACTTTTCTAGTAATTCCATTATGCTTTTTTGCAGGATTAGGTCTATTATATTGAATTGGTCCCTTTCTTGACCTATGTCTTACTAATGTGTACTGTTCTCCCTTGTCACGAAAAGTCAGTATTCACAGTGTGCTTGAAGCTTAAAAAGAAATAATGTTTCTTCTCAATATTTCAATGATCTGATAGATTTGAAGACATAACCATGAATCGCTCTCCTCTCTCCCAGCATCCTTTTCAGATGTCTCTGCTATTCATTCTGCTTTCCAATTTAAAGACATGATCTCCTTTTAGAAGTTTTCATGATTCTTCAAGGATCACTATGTGCATGTTATTGCAGTGGTCTGTTTACTGCTGTCAGAGATAAAAGCTAAGACTCACATGCACAAACATCTTTTAAAAAATAATGAAAAGCTATAATTTTCTGTAATTGATCTCATTTTACTTTCAAATTTCCACACCACTTATAAATAAGGAAGGGAAAATACATTTAAACTTGCTATGTAATATGTCTCTGTTAAGTTTTGGAAGTCTTGACATTCAGCCACCTCAAAGATCCCAGTTCCCTTTCAAGCTGCCTCTGGCCTCTTGATGCCCTTCCTATCTTCTGTCACTGAAAGCATCTGAGTCCAGGAGGAATTTGGGGCTGCGACAGAAGTTCTTTGCAGCATTTTGCGTCTTCTAGGCATCCTCTGTGTCTGCTAAGGTCCGGCTCATCCCTTTGTTTAGTCTAAGCCTAAAGAAGGGACTACTGTGACTTTACTCGCAGTGTCCCTACTTGTGAAATTTCTCACTCTGGGTAAATCTCATCCCAGTCGCAGCCTCTTCCTGTATCTAGGAGTGGGTGAGTGGAGTGGCTTCTGGATTGTTTTCTGTTCTTACCTCATCCCTTTCACCATAAGTATGCTCTCAAGTACCACTAAAAGGCTTCATGAATTTTCCCCCTTTGCTGTACTTATTGGTCACAGGCTTGTTCTGAAAGTCTCAAAGATAAGTGCAGAGGAGTAATGACAGGGACAAGTAGGTCCTGGAGTCCCCCTTAAGTGTTCAAGCCTTTACTCTGTGACCTTAGTCAAGTTACTTAACTATCTGTCTCAGTTTTTTCAGATATAAGGCAGAGATGGTGTGGTAGAATGATGTCCCCTGAGCCCAATAGCCACTATCATCTCAATAAGAGAAGTTGTGACTACCTACGAGACCTTTTAGATGGAGTCCTCGATGTTCCATCATAGAAGCAGGGGTTGGGTACATTCATCAGACCCTTACCTCAGATTCAAGCCAATACTTCCTATACCTCTCTCCCAGATGTGGGTAATTTTGCCCAAGCTATAAAGGTCTTGTGGTCTTTGGAGGTGATAGACTATAAGCAGAGCAGAAGGTTAGCTGAAGGGAGTGCTTCATCGATGCAGCTGTGGGGAAATTGTCTTCCACGCTGAGGCAAGACTTCCCAGTGGTGCAGCTGTTTGGGAGTCACCAAGGTAGAGAAAAGTGGAATCATTGCTTTGACCTGTCCTTGGTGCCCTGTCGGGGGTGAATCTATGTCTGTTCACTTCTCCTCAGGAGAATTTCATTCGACACATGGTAATGTACCTAAATTATCTTGCAGTTCCATGGAGACATTCGGTGACAGTATTATCTACTGTCAGTTTTTCTACTCTTCCTCCACTGGGCTGTGCAAATAGGGAGGAGAGAAGCGTCACCATTCAAGCACTTACTGATTAATTTGGAATCTTTATTGACTGATATAATAAGTTAACCGTATAGTTTATTTTCCATTTCCTTTCATCCATTGAACGTAGATTTTAAAAGTGATTCTTTAGGACTGGAGAGATGGCTCAGCAGTTAAAGAGTACTGGCTACCCTTGCAGAGGACCTGGGTGTGATTCCCGGCACTAACATGGTGACTAACAACCATCTGAAACTTCCCATCCAGGGCATCCTAATGCCCTCTTCTGGCTTCTGCAGGCACTGAATGACATGAGTGAACTTACATACATGCAGGCAATACACTCATACACATAAAATGAAAATAATAAATAAAGTATTTTAAAAGTGATTTTTATAATGTTTCCAGTGGAGGTTTTGCATAGGTACAAAACTGTTTTGAAAGTGAACTTAAGTAGACATCCACTTAAGGGGAAAATAGATTTTGAACATTTCCGTCTTCTGTAGAAAATGGCTAAGAAACTGGGCACACTACAGACAACTCCCTGACAGAATCAGAGTGAGAAAAGAGCAGTCAGACTACTGGTGAGTGCATGTTTGTTCCAGGGAGGAGAAACAGGGATACAGGTAAGTTTCTGAGTCCACATATGTACACAGCTGAGACAGCAGGGCCTGGAGTCTACATGGGAAAACGCAGGTTTCTAGTGTGAAAAACCAGAGCGAAGTCAGGAAGCTGTGAAGGCTCGAGAGAAGTAATGTGGAGAAGGAAGAGGCAGAGAGGGGACAGTCAGCCTCTGTCCACACATCTCTGACAGACCCAAGAGTGCACATGCATTAAAGAGACCCAAAGCAGCTCAGTTAAACATCAGAACTGACACTGAACTGTTGTCCAAGAAACAATTCATGCTCAACAGCATCCAAGATTACCTGTGACAAAAAAGAAAACTGTATAGGGTAAAGTAATACGATACAGGATCTACGAACATCTGGAATGACTAATATGCAATCCATAATTATCCAACTCACAAAGATCCAAGAAAATGGAATGTATTCTCCAGAGAAAAGAAAACACGTTGTGTTCAAACTCGAGACGAAGCAGCTGCTGGATATTAAGCATCAGCTACAACAGTGCCATGAAATACAATAAAACATGATCACTGTGGAAAAAACTCTCTCAGAAGGAGAACCTGAAATCTCAGCAAGAGAAAAAAGTAAAACAATAAGGAAATTAAATTTATAGAACTGAAAATTGTAAATTTTGAAGATTCATTGGAAAAATCTGTCAAATAGACATAAAAAAAGGAAGTGGATTCAAAATGCAGTAGACTTTATCCAAGGTGAAAAACTGCTCACAACCACTTGTAGCTCCAGCCCCAGGGGACCCAACACCCTCTTGTGGCCTTCATGGCAACTGCACTCATGTGCACATACACAGATAAAGACTTAGGCATATGTATAAGAAAAAAATTAATTTAAATACAGACTAAGAAAATAGCAATTTTCTTTGTATCAATGCACAGAACAATGAATCCTCATCAATATAATCAAGGAAGAGTTCCTATTAGGCATGATATTTGAATTGTAATTCAAAGAATAAGGATAAAATGTCTACTCAAGGAAGGGGTGGAGAGACGAGAAGGCCCTATTAAATGGGGGAATACACATCTAAAACACAATGTCATTTCAACTTGACACTCCCCATTTATGAGAAATTGGAAAATATTTAAGGAAAGGTTTATGGAGCCTATTAATGTATATTCCTCATGCACAGTATTTTTTAGAATACTGTGTTTCATATAAAAGGAATTTGAAGTAATTTCTCACCATCAGAACTCGAGAGTAAAGAGAGTACTTCCTGGTGTGTGGCATGAAGGCAAAGATTTCAATTTCTGGCATTACCATTTAACATTGTATTGGAGACCTGGGTCAGAAAAATAATGTTAGAAAAAAATAATGAAATATATACATACTGGAAATGAAGTAAAAATGTACTTATTTGTTAGATAATAGTCATCTACTAAAAATGCTATCAGAAGCCAGGCATGGTGGTGCATGCCTTGGATCCCAGCATTTGGGAGGCAGAGGCAGGCAGATGTCTGTGAGATTCTGACCCAGCTTTGTCTACATAGTAAGTTCCAGGCCATCTGGAGTGACACAGAGACCTTGTCTCAAAAACACCCCCAAAATACTGTCAGAACTAGCAACTGAATTTAATAAGCTTGGAGAATGCAAAATCAATATATAAAAATAACCGAATTTGTATACATCACTATTAAAATGCAAATCTCAAAAAGAAGCTCAATTTATAACAATACCAAATATATTTAAGAATAAAATTAATTAAGCAATCTAAAACCTGTACACTGACAACCAAAATACTTCACAAAGAGAAAACAGATAAGGCCTAAAGAACTTGAAAGTGTACCATTTTCATGACTGAAGAGTCAACATCGCTATGATGGTAAGCCTTCACATGATCAGCAGAGTCAGTGGAAGTCCATATAAATTATTATTTGGTTGCTTTTGAAGAGACTGAAATGCTAACACTAAACTTACAGAGATAGGAAAAAAGATAAAAAATTGGCATAGACTTTATATTAACTGGTGGCTGGAGAGGTGGCTCAGAAGTTAAGATCACTGGCTGCTTTTGCAGAGGACCTGGATTCAGTTCCCAGCACCCACATGGCAGCTAATAACAGTCTGTAACTCTAGTTCCAGAGGATCTGATGTACTCTTCTGACCTCCGCAAACACTGCACAAAATTCACACAGGTAACACACTCATACACATAAAATAATAAAATATTTTAAAAATAATTTATAGTAACTGACTTAAAGGCTTACTCTGAAGTGATAATAATCAAGACTTGGTTTGATATGAACAGGTAAGCCTAGAGAAATGAGAAATGAGCAAGAACAAAAATAATGACGGCCAGGTGTGGGGGTGCCTGGTTTTACTGCCAGCACTCGGGAGGCAGAGACAGGAGGATCTCTGTGAATTCAAGGCCAGCCTGATGTACAAAGTGAGTTACAGACCAGCTGCAGCTAAAGGGAGACCCTGTCTCAGAGGCCTTCCCCCATAAAAAAGAGAAAGAAAAAGAAAATCTCGAATTAATCTTATGTGTTCAAACTTTATTTCTTTTTTTTTACATTTTTTTCCTGAAAGTGCAAAATTCAATGAAGAAAATATATTTTCCAAACATGCTGTTGTAATATATACGTGTGGAAAAAATATTGTTGATGTTTGAATCAAATCATGCTTACAGATTAACTCAAACTGGATCATGCATCTTAAAAAAAAAAGCTAAAAGAATAAAACTTCAACAAGCAACACTGTAAAAAATTTTTTTGTGATATTATTTCAGGCAAAGAGTTCTTAAATGGGCAGGAAAAGCCCAAACTATAAACTAATTTGTAAAGTGAACTATATTAGAATTAAAATAATTTTATATTTGACAGATATAATTAAGAAAAAAGAAGACACAGGTTCAGGTAACTATAATGCATATATTTGAGAAAGAATGTACATGCATCCAGTATAAATAAAAACCTGTAAGCCATAATAAGACAGATTATCCAGTAGTAAACAGGCAAAAGATTCGAAGATATTTTCTAAAAATGACACGTCAGTGGCCAAATGGGAATATGAAAACATGATTGACAACAGGGACCATCAGACATGTAACTTGAAACCACATAAAACTAACAAGATACAACCTGTCATAATAGTGGGACTTAAAGAGTGACAATGCAGGGTGTTGGAGAGGAACAGAGGGAACACACATTACTGTGGGGATGCAAAAGCAGTTCAGATATTTTGGAAAACAGTATGATCGTATTTTATACACTTAATTATAATTTAAAAAATCAAATCCAGTAATTCTACACCTAGGCCTTAACTAAAAAAATTGAAAACACACGTTTACACAAAAATATGAACACAAATGTTCATAGCAGAATTATTCATAATAGCAAGAACCTAGAAGTAACACAAACTTATTGTGTCCATAGCATACAGCAACCAAATATCAGTCTATTAGTAAATGAGTGAATCTCAAAAGCATTTTTGTAAGTAAAAGAAGTTCAGAATAACAGGTTAAGTGATACAGGATTCCATAGATATTTCAGGAAAGACATAACTACCAGACCACGTGGACTGAGTAGAAGAGAGGTGTGATTACAACAGGGCAGAGGCGTGCTTAGGGTGAGGGAATATTATCCATTTTGATTTTGTCAGTGGCATAGAGTTATCAAATTTCACCCAAATACACACTTACATTTGTTTTAGTTTACTGCATTTTTACAACCTGTCTAATGATTTTTAGCAAATAGTTACCATGTGTAATTGTCACATTCAAATAATAAGACACAGTGTTTCAAAAGGAATTAAATACCTTTCGAACCTATGTATTAAGAATCTATGAACTGGGCGACTGGAGAGATGGCTTAGTGGTTAAAAGCACTGGCTGCTCTTGCAGAAGACCCAGTTTTGATTCCCATAGTGGCTAACAATCACCCGTAACTGTAGTTCCAGGGGATCCAACGCCTTTTTCTGACCTCTGCGAGTATTGCACAACACAAGTGTACTTGCATACATGCAGGCAATACACTCACACACATAAAATAAACATAACATAAAATTTACAAAAGAATCTATGAACTGATACATAGTTATATGATATAAATGGAATGACTTCTGAAATATACTTCTCTGAAATATACTTCTCTAAACAGAAATGATCTATGAAAAGGCCTCTGCTGAGCAAAAGATGAAATTGAGAGAAGAAATGCTTCTATGTGATCACATGCTTATATTTATGATTTTGTCCCACTTTCCACAAATGAAATTCAATATGTAATGCCATTGTAAGAGGCTATGATTCCAAAAGAAAAAAAGCACCTTTATCTCCTATATACCAAACACCAACTGCTACAATATCAGCAAAATGCTTCCAAAGCTCTCCACACAGCCACTGCCTGAGTGCCAGGACAACTCTGATTGTTACATGTGCTGGGAAGACCCAAGCTGAATATTGGCAAGCTAGAATTTTCAGTTTGATGTACCTGGAATGAAAATTAGCATTGGGCAGATGACAAGAATGAAGGGATATCTTCTCATGCTCATATTCACAGCATGAAGTCTAGAAGTCCACACCCAGTGTAATAAAGCAAGAAAAAGAAAATGTCTGGATTGGAAAGGAAGAAATAAAACTGCATCTGTCTACAGATAACACAGTTATACAAAGTAAATAACACAGAATCTATTAAAACTCCTAAAACTAAAAATAAAGTTTATCAGATCTCAGAATATGGTTAATATACAAGAACAATCAGTTTTTCCTTTTTTGAAACATTTTACTTTTTTTGTTTCATGTGTATGAGTGTATTGCCTGCATGTATATAAGTGCACCCATGTCATGCAGTGCCCGAGGAGGTCAGAAGAGTGTGTTGGATTTCCCTGGAACTAGAGTTATGGACAGTTGTTAGTACCATGTGGGTTCTGGGAATCAAACCTGATTTCTCTGCTAGAACAGTCAGTGCTCTTAACCACTGAGCCATCTTTCCAGTCCCCAATCAATTTTTTTCTACATCTTAGTTATAATAATTGGAAATTTAAAACTGGTATCTATAGTACTCAAATATGAAATATTCAGAAATAAATGTAACAAAATACATACCACAACAAAGATTCTTTATACACATTCACATGATGATTCTAAAATTTATACAGAAATCTAAAGATATTAGACGGGCCAAATTATTCTTTAAAAAGAACAACCAAGTTGGGGCACCCACAAAGACATATTTCAAGATTTACTCTAAAGTTACAGTAGTTGTGACAATGTAGTTTGGTGAAATGGTAGACATATTCTCTTCAATGGAACAGAATTATGAGTCCAGAAATGCACGTGTATGAGTGTGGGTAACTGATGTTTACAAGGACGTCAAGCATTTCAGAGAAAAGGGCTTTCTAGCATGTTGTGCCAAAACACTTAAATGTCTCTACACAGAAAGTAAACTTGGAATTACATAAATACCTTGGCGTTTATATAAAAGTCAACTCAAAATGGATCATAAACCTAAGCCAAAAGTTAACAATGTAAAATTATTAGAGGATAAGTTTGCTTGTTGATATGTGTAGAAGTAACAGGACTTCGGAAGCTTTTACTTGTATTCAGATCATAAAGGCTGCTCTGAGCTCAGTCTCAGGCTGAGAGAAGACAAGGTAGATAACCACAAAAACTGGGCCGACTGGACTCCAGTGGATGAACTCACATTGAGGGACATCTGAGTACACAAATTTGACTGGATAGGCCTTAATATATATGGCAGAATCCATGGAATCTAGTTGGGGGGTGTTGGGGGTGTGGGTATGCTGATGGGGAAGGGGCCAAAATATGATTAAGATGTATTGTATGAAATGTACAAAAAAAATACACATTGAGGACAAGAAAAAAGAAGCTCAGTCCGTGAGCTCCTTGGGAAAGTCTGCCTCTTGCAGTCTTTCAGGAAGTTAATGTTTTAGTTTTTAAAACAGTTAAGATTGTACTGGCATCAACGTATTACTGGTAAGTGTCACAGCTCACATTTGCAGGAATATATGCTTCTTTGTAAAACACAGACTGCTTATATTTCTTCTAATAACCTAAGGGGTTATTACATACTTCTGTGCTGGAAGTCTCAAATCCACCAATATGATTACTAACAAGGAATAACGAAAAATTCTACAAAAACCTGTAGTTAGTTTTGGTTGGAGCTTCAGTTTCTCTGGAAGAGGTTAGCCCATTCTGACACCCATATGTAATAGTTATTTCCTCCTCATCCTGAGTGGGGTTTAAGCCTTCTCAATGGTCCAGGTCAACTTCATGTTAATTCCTGGAATACCCACAGGGCAGGGCTCCACCAAGCAAACAATGCGACTTCGTACCCTTCAAGGTGGATCCAGAATGTCCCCACTGGACGACAGCAAAACTGTCACTGCCAGTGGTAGAAAGGCCTCTACACTCCTTCCAAGTCCTATTTGCTGCCTGACCCAACAAATGAAATGTTTTTTAGTCACTTCCTTGTGACCTTTCTTTTTTTGTGAAGGAAAGATTCTTTCCTATGAGAGCAAGACTGAGAGAGAGAACATACATCATGTATTATATGTATAATATGTATAATCTATACACACTCATTTCAACTGCACGTCAACCCGCCCCATTGTAAAGACAGCTAATAAGTACTGATCATTTGCTGTGCTCCAAGCATTGTTCCAGTACTTTGTATGTATTAATTGAGCAATCCTCACACAAACCAAGAGGTGTGTTAAAATATTCATGCCCACTTTCCAGGTGAGGACTTTGAGTGACAGGCAGGTAAGGAACAGGAACCCATCCACACGGTAACAATTCATTATACCAGGACTTGAAACCAAACAGACTTGCTTCAAGCCTGTATCCTAAACCAGCACTCTACTTAGATCTGATGAGAATCTCACTTTAGAAAATTTCCTTTCACCTGGGTTCAGATTCCAGCACACATACACACACACACACACACACACACACACACACACACACACACACAAATAAAATAAATCTTAAAAAATACTTTTCTCTCTGTGACTTATTTATTTATTTGTTTATTTTGAGGCACCATTCCCCCTGTAGCCCCAGCTGGCCTGGAACTTGCTATACAGATCAGACTGGCCTCAGTCTACAGAGATCTGCAAATATGGTGAGGCTAAATAATTTGGGCCTTATGCTAGAGGGGCAAATGGTCCATCAAAGTTATATAACTTGCCTAAGATAGCCCGACAAGTTAGTGCAGAGCCAGGTCCTGTCACTGAACATCTTTTTTCTTATTGCTCATTGGTATCTCTTCTGTGAAGCCAGCTGCTTCTCAAGTAAGTAGTCAAGACTCCAAGGGAAAGTTGTTGCTTGTATTTGGAGATTTAAACTTGTGTCTTTGAAATTTGTTCTACACAATTATTGTGCACTAAAGACCAATTTTAAATGTATAAAGCAACCTCCAGTTGAAGATCTAATTGCTAGCCTTTGAAAACCTTCCACTATGTCCTAACATGGTGACCTCCTATTGGTTTAGGATAGAACTCTTTATCATATGCCCCATGGAAGATGCTACAGTTCAGGTTAATAGTGGATGAGACATACAATTCTACCAGTAGCCTTCTCTTGGAAGTGTGTAATGAAAGTTTCAAGGATGTGAGTCATTCCTGTCCCTCATCTGCTCTGGGGCTGGAGAAATGGTTCATAAATGAAGAGATCTGGTTGTTCTTGCAGAGGACCTGAATTTGGTTCCCAGCACCCACACAGTGGCTAATAGCCATCTATAACTCTAGTTCCAGGGGATCTGATATACTCGCTGGTATCCATGGGCATGGTGTGCACTAATGCACATGCAGGCAAAACACTCATGCACATACAATAAAAATAAATAAATATGCTGCCTTTTGCATCATTAAGGGCTGCCCTAATTTGGTTATCTTTTATAGTATTACCCCCTCCACACACACTTTTGTCTAACAAGAACAGTGGTAAATTGAATGGTTGTCACAATCCTTTTTCCTTCCTTTAAGTAAAATATTTTTCCATATGCTTTGTCATGTGGCTTGATGCTCTCCAGGAAGGGCAGATAAGGCATAGCCACATTGACTTTGGGCTTAGACACAGGGCCTGTTTGGGTCCAATGCTCTGGAAGACATGCCAAGGAAGTCACAGGAGCACAGTCTTCAGGAGGTGGGCTGCAGTCACCACTACTCTTGAGATTCTGCTTTCCTGGTGGAAACAAGACATGCCAAATAGAGGCCACTGCTCCAGCATGGGCCCCAGGAGAGGTAAGCTGGTGGATCATGACCGATGTCCATACTGCAACCTACAGCACAGACATGACACAGCTGCACACAATAGCCCCCAACCTGTAGCCTAAGTGATAGACACACATGTGTTTTGGAAGTCTGAGATTTTAAAGCAATTATAATGTTAGCTCTATGAGAACTGACTGATCCTAAATCATCATACTCTGTCAGGTTGCTGTGATCAAAGTGCTTTCATGCCATGTCTTTGAAGATATTACCTTTCTCTCATTTTGCAGGTGAGGAAATTGAGTCTTAGAATCTATCAACTTTCTCAAGGCTACTGAAAGAAGTCAGAACCAAACATAGTTCTGCCTAATTCTAGATGATATACTCTTAAAGATGTTTATTCAGCATCAAGCTGTACCAGGCTTCTGTAGTGTGTGTATATAGCATATTTATTTATTGTGCATGGAGAAATATAACCTGACTCCAAACATGTCAAAATTGGTTCTTCATTATAAGATTACAGTGAGTGACTATCTTACACATATATGCATGAATCTTTATAAGGTTATGCTGTTTTATATAGATCTAACTAAGAAAAATTAAAGAGTAAGATATTAAATCTATTGAGCAGATAAGGTAAGCAATTCTTGTCTGAAATATTAAATTCTCTCCCTTTCAAAGGACAAAATATGAGCTATTTTCTTTTTCTCAGCTAAAAATCTCCCTATGCCTATTAAAATGTTATGAAATTTCCAAGATTAGATTTCTCTTGCACTTTTTCAGAAATTATGCAAAAATAAGTAACACCTGAACCAGACAGCAACTCTATAGTGAACTCTGTCATCAGGGTAGGCTTTATGGTAATTAACAGGTGGCTTAAAAAGCAATTGATGATTCAATGGCACTTCTAAATATTATTTTGGAAAGAGCTTTAGACATTTTAACAAGCAGTTTCAGGGGTAATTGTTACTGTTGTTATTTTTAGAAGCATGGCAGAGCCTAAGTACCAATTTGTTCTGCTATCTACATATTTGCCCCATTACTATCAGTGGTGAAATTTATCTGTCCTCACTGGAGCTGCCCACTGGCAGAGGGCTGGAGTTTCAGGCAGGAGGAAAAGGAACTCGTGCCTGAGACGGAGCTCTCACAGCGTACCTGGCTTTATGGATTCCATGCTCACTCTTGTGGAAGTTTCTTGGATTGAAAGGTGTCAAACATTTCTATACTGTGCAGATCAAAGGGATAAATTTGGAAACTATGTTCAGAGCCCTTTACTCTTCAAAACTTCCCCTGTAAAGACCAATTCTTTTATGGTATATCTTTTAAGTCTGCCTTAGGCTCTTCAATAAAACACTTCTTTCAGGTAAGTAGAAGGTTGATACCAGGATATCAAGACAATATTTTTTAAATATATACATCTTTTCTCTTTTATTAGTCGGGCTGATAACTGACTTAACTTCCAACCTTTTTAGTCTATGAGAGATAAAGTCCTCACTGCTTGTAAAGAAAGGGTTAGGATTTGGTAACAAAATATAAATAACCACTGAAGGTTGTAGTCTGAGAATTAGAAGGCCCTGCTCCTGAGCTCAGGTTGGGAATATTGTAATTGGGAAGTCATGAATCAGTCAATCAGTCAGTCAGTCAGCCTGTCTGTCTCTCTTCAATCATCTACTTAGCATCTGTCTTTGCAGGTGGATCTGAGAAAGCATTCTCCAGTGTCTGTCTGCACACTTGTCCTAACTACCTATAGTCTTTGATCAAACTTTAGGCAAACTCTTTAGCAAGTGCTGACAGGACTGGCTTCCAGAAACAGAAGAAAGGACTATTTAAGAACTAGAAGAACTTAGTGGATGACCACAGGGAAACAGAGTTTTCCAGATGCTGAGAACTTGCTCATATGACCTTACAGCAATGGTGACAACATGTTCAAGACCCCTGCAAACTCAAACCAAATAAAAGTCAATGTAGAACTGGGAAAAATGAATAGAAGACTCCAATCTTAGCTGAGAACTATTGGCAACTAATCACTGTTGGGTGAGGGAAGAGTTGATTTTCTTTAAGAGAGTTTTGCTACATAGGTTGACCAGCCTCAGTTGATGAATGAACAATGAGGGACATCTGGGGGCACAAATTTGACTCAGTGGGTCTTAGCATGTATGACAGGATGTATGAAATCCAGTGGGAGGCTATGTCAGGCTGCAGATGGGGGAACTAAACATGGTTACGATGCAGTGTATTAAATGCACACAAACTAAATACAAACTTTTAATTAAAAAAAGGAATTGGAAGAGTCTAGTGTTAGTCACAGATGCACACAGCAGCAGGTGACAGACTTAGTAAAGCATGCGTGAGTTTGAATACACTGAGGCTGGGAGGTGGAACGTCAGCCCCAGCACAAAGCCTTACTCTTTCTGCCATTTTTGCTAGGGCCACTTTTTCTCAATAGGGCTTTTTTAAAAGGATCATAAGAAAGTTTTCAATTCAAATAATAAAGTAAGCGGCCACAGCTTCTCACTTGTGAGGTCGCCTACAGAAGGTATGAGGGTCCCTCCTTTTGCTGCGGTGGACCCCATAGCTCTTAGCTATTTCATAAGACCTACCACATTTAATCAGCATGTTAACTTGAATTTTAGAAAAAGAATAAGGTTTTGAAAAGTTTCCCTTAATTATACTGAGATAATATTATTATAATTACCACAATATACTGAAGGACCTGTATATTAAAATGATACTTTTCTTTAGATTCAGTCATCAGTCTACTTCCTAAGAACAAGGAAAAATGTTATCTTCCTGTGTAAGCACTGCCCTTTACCTTAAAACAAATCAAAACAAATGGCTGTCTGTTAGTTTGGTCTAGAGTGTATTAAATTCTTTTTCCAATGTTTTCCAGAAGACTTTATTTTAATCCATGTTTATATCTAACTCTGCTGTGGTCTCGTTGGTCTTTTATTGCCAATCCAGGCTTCAGGAAAAGTGACTACTCATCAAATCCACAGCACAACAGCTTAACTGAAGCTGACACAGAAAGTATGCAAGAAGCCCAGTTAGTGGACAGACAAGCCCATGCCTGTTCTATTAATGGGTGACATTTTAAACAATAGAGCTGTCAGACCCCACTGTGAATAAAGGGGCTTAATCATGGCAGGAATTAGTGCACACGACAGGTGATTATGTGTTGGAAAGATGCCAGCACAGGACCAGCTGCCGTGCCTCACATTATTTGTAATCTCAGTAATTGAAGCTTTAGAAAAAAAATATTTGAGATCAGAGAACCCTGGGTTTGAGGAAAAAGTAAACAAAAACTGTATATAACCCCCATTTATTTCCACAATGGAAGTCTCTATAAATGGGGAAAGTTCAACCCACATTATAAATGTAAGTCCCTTCCCTCGCTCTCTAATTCAGCAACACAGCAGTACAATCACACCCCCTTCTTTAAGTCCAATTATAGTGTCTCTTCAAATAAAATATGCCTTCGGGCATCTACTTACTAACTTGAGATGAGAATTCCTTCTAAAATTATTCAGGCTACTATATCTGAAGCCACTCAGGAAAACAAAGGATTCAGTTGGAAAAGGCTTTGGAAATGTTGATGATTCTGCTCTTTAGCTGTGATAAATACTTGGCTACATTCTCTTGGAGTTTATAAAAGGATAGTTCTTTAACTCTGAGACCATTTGTTGAAAGTGATTTACAACAAATGATTTGGAGAACTTCAAGGAAGTAAAGCAGACCTAGAAGAGGAGGACGAGGAAAGTTTTAGTCAGGAATTAAACTGGTTTGGGGGTCTAGCTAACTTTCCTTAGGAAAGAAGTAGAATGTAAAGTCAGTTTTGTACTTGTCTTACTGACTGTTCAATAGAAACTTTACCTGCAGTTCTATTTTTCTGCATACTCATCTGTGTATTACTACAAAATAACATAGATTTTCCATACATGTTCTGCTTTACTATGTGCTAACAAAGCTTTCTAACATGTTCCAAGAGTAGTGTTAAGAAGTTCCTTTATCTAGATTCCTCTGCTGTTTCTATTTTGTCTCACATGATTTATCATTCTCTTTTAAATAAATCTTTATTATTTTTATTTATTTTAGTTTTTTTTTAATTTATTATTTTTAATGTGTATGAGTGTATTGCCTGCATGGAGGTGGCTGCATCCATATTGTACAAAACCCACAGAAATCAGAAGAAGGTGCTGGATCTCCTGCAACTGGAGTTATGGACAGTTGTTAGCTACCACAGGGAATTGAACCCAGGTCCTCTGCAAGAGCAGCCAGTGTTCTTAACTGCTGAATCATCTCTCCAGCCATGATTTATCTTTCTCTTATAAAACATTTTCTGAACCTTTTGTAAGTCATGAGCCCTTTAATACCCCAGAGTGTATTTTTTAAGAACAAAGACATTATCTTACACAACCACTGCCAAATTTTCAGTGTTGGGAAGTTTAGCACTGGTACACTGAGTCATAGTCAATGTGTCAGTTATCCCAACATAGCCTTTTCCAGCTGTTCTTTTTTCTTCTCATTCAGATTATAATGCATTATTACAAATTACATTTTGGTTTCGTGCTCATTTAATTTTATTTAATCCCAAACACTTCCTTGACTTTTTTTTTTTTAAATATGGACACGGCCATCTTGAAGGACAATGACATTTTATTTCAGAGACTGTGCTTCACCTAGGGTTTAGCTGCTCTCTCTTGATTCGACTGTTGGCTCTGTACATTGGCAGGTGTTCAGTGAAATACTATCATGTCCCCCTAGTACATCATAGCAGAAGATGGTTGTGTTTGGTTTGTCCCAGTGTTCACAGTGTTGACTTTGCTGTTTTAATTAAGATGATACAGTCCACAATTCTCCATTGTAGTTATTGCTTTTTCCTGTAACTAGTAATCAGTGAGAAGATACTCGGCTATGTAACTATCCTGATTCTTTTTGCAAGTTTTTGTGTCAATTGATAGTTTCCCTTATTATATTATTCCTTATACATTTTATTATCATTCTACTTTAAGCAAGAGCTTTCCAGTCTTTACACTTAATCTTTCATTTATTCACATTGGCATAGACACATAGATTATTACCTTCCTTGGGAAGTTATGATCCATTATTATTTTGCTACTGCAAGTTCCCATATTGAGTGAATAGAAGTCTCTTTGAGTTGGCCGTGTGCTTTGATGCATTGTTATCAATGTGCACTTCCTGGGTGTGTCAGCTGACCCACTAGAAAGACAGACCCAGTAGGAGATGGATACTGTAACAACTCTGAAGAGCTTTATGACACAGTCTCTTTATGTGACTGTCCTGCTTTCTGAGTAAATCCAAAGACTGGTCTGCACCTTGACAGGCAGGAACTCACGCACTGGGAACCAGAGTCCACAGTGTCTTATCTCCGTGGAAAGCCGTTTCTGGCTTTTAGTCATTTTAAGTGATTGAATTTTCCAGGATGTCTCTTTTACTTGAAGTCAACTGATTCTACATGGTAGTCACATCTTCACAGCACCTGTACTGGTTAATACATTCATCAGATGTGGTACTCTGGCCATTATCATTTCTGACAGGAAATCAGCATCATTAACGTCATTTCCCTACATACATCAAGTGTCATTTCCCCCTGAATGCTTCTAGATTTTCTACTCCGTTTTCAGTCTTCAGCAGTTAAACCATAATGTATTATACTATTCTCCCTATTTCTGTCTCTACCTGTCTCTCTGTCTCTCCCTTTCTTTCTGTTTGCAGAGCACCTTAGCATTTAATATTTTGTAGTTTCATTAAATTTGACAATCTGTTAGTCCTAATTTCTTCAAGTTTTATTTTGCCCCATTTTTCTTTTCCTCTCCTGGGATTCCATATTTTCTAACCAATTTAATATTGTACCACAAAATTCTGATCATGTTTATGAAAGTAGTTCTCTCCTCTTTTTCCATTTATCTTCAAGTAAACTGACATCTCCACCGTTCTTAGTGAGCCAAAAAGCCAATGCAGTAAATATTTCTAAGTTTATACATTTTAGTTTTTATCTTCAAGAATGTCTATGCGATTCTTTTTCTATAGTTTCTACTGGTCTGGAGAGTTCCGTTTCTATCCGTTTATAATGAACATGTTTTTCTTTAAGTCATTATATATTTATTACATGTTCTCAAAGTTTTTACTGTCTAATTTCAGCATCTTCATGATCCTGGAGTCATTACAACTAATTATTTTATCTTTACTGCTTCGTTTTTGCAATTTCTTTTCATAGCTAATATTTTTATTGTGTATGAGCTATGTTAAGATGGATTCATTTCTAAAGATAATGACTGTGGATTGTTGTCTGTGTTTTGTAAGTGTAGAGTTTTGTTCTGTCAGTGAGTCAGCTTTATTGGACTCAGGCCCCCGTAGAGCCAGCAGTGAGATTGCTCACTTAGTCCTGCTTCCTTGCTGTGCTTTGCCTTGGGAATTTTGGTGTGTTTTCAGTATATGTCCAGTCAGGTGTGCACAGAAGTTACATAGAGGCTTAAGAGTTTCCTCTCCCATTCATTTACTATGTTCTTTAGCATCTCCCAAGTCCACAGCCTTCAAATAGTGTATAGTCTCTCATGGGGACAAAGGACAGGTTCTCTAGTCCTAATCTAAATCCTGTCGGCCACTAAGAACAAAAATAAAGTCCTTCTCCTTTCTCAACTGTGTACGGAATCTTATCCTTCTCTTACTGTAGTCAGGTACCAGAGGCAGGGTGACACCAGGATGTCTCACAAAACGAACTGGCCACTGACCCCTCTCTTACATGAGAAATGCACGCAACCCTTGAAAAATGACCAGACGCTAGCCCACGCCAGCGTCCTGAAAAAAGGCCTCTTCCTTCTTCCAACCTGGGGCAGGCTGGCCTCTTTGCTAGTTCCGTCTCACACATGCCTTCTGTAGCCCCATTTTCTCCATTCTCACCTTCTTCTTGGGAAAAAAACCTTCATTAAACCTTTTCTCCGAGAGTCCATGCGCTGCATCTCAGCCGTCTTTCTATTGCTGCCGGGACAAACGCTCCCTTGCGTTCAACGGCAATAAGGTTCTTTAAGTCCTGACAGCAGAGTTTTGCTTCATTTCTGCCTCGGGCCACAAAGACTGGGCTGTGCCTTTAAACAAAAAGTTTTATAAGCATAAGTGTTAAGCACAACCCTATTCTTTCAAGAGTAGGGTGCTTTGGGTCACTCAACATGGCCTACATATAATTCTTCATTTATTTAAAAAAAATTTCATCCAACAAGAAGTAGTCTAAAGAAGGTACTTTTTCATTACCAGAAAAATAATTATCATTTACGTGAGTGCTCAGGGCTGGGGCTGGGGCCGTGGAGGTGGTGTGCACTAGGCAGGTACACTACCACTGAGTTGTAGCCCCACCTTTCTTCCTACTTTTTATTCTGAGAAACAGTCTCACCAAGTTGCCCAAGGTTATCTTGAACTCACCTCTTAGCTCAGGAAGACTTTGAACTTAGGACTTTTATGCTCTAACATCTATCCTTCCTAAACAGCTGGGATCATGGCCTGTGCCACTGGGCACCACTTCAGGACATAATTTTAAAGGATATTACATCGGGATGTTAAATGATGTAACTAATATTGTAGCTCATATAAATTAAGTATTATAATATTTTAATGACTATGTGTCACATATCCAATTTATTAAGACACTTACAGGTAGACTAGGTAGACTCTGTCCTCTGGCTCTTTGTAGTCTTTCTCCTTAGATGGACACTCAGGAAAGGTTTGACGATGGGATAATGCCTTTGTTCTTCAAGAAATCCACCTTTGGAGCTCTAGTTTTCAGGTCAGCAAACAATAGTCTACAAGCCAAATATGGTCCATGTCTGGCTTTGTGCAGAAGTTTCTATGGTAACTCAGTCAAACCCATTTGTTAATGTCCTATCGAGCTGTCTCCACATGACAATAGCCAAGTTGAGTAGTTGTATGGAGACTGTGTGCTTGACAAAGTCAAATCTATGCAGCGTATGTCCTTTCAGAAACAAAGCTTGCCAATTTGGCCTCTTGAGCAACATGATATCATCAGGACATAAAAGGAGTGACTCAGAGTGCAGACTCTGCACTGTACAGAGGTACTTTAGAAAAATCCTTTTTTTTTTTTGTACATACATGTGCTACATCATGAGATCACAGGGACATGCAGACTAATAGTTCCTCAGAGACAGTTGTAGCCTAAACTTTGCAATTAGGTCACTTCATATGGCCCAAAGGGACATTGCAGATATAACTCACAGTCTCGATCTTGGAATGTTGAGGTTACTCCAGATTCTTAAATGAGTCTGGAGAAGTCTACAGAACAGAAGAAAATCTTTGCCAGCTGTACATATGAGAGAGAATTAATATCTCAAATGTGAGGATGTGGTGCAGGGAGCCTCACTCACTATCGGTGGGAGCATAAACTAGAAGTCAGTGCAGAGATGTCTCAAAAAATAAAATTAGAACTACCATATGATTCAGCCAGTCCCTTCCTGGGCATGTACCCAAAGACTTGATACCTCATGACAGAGACACATGTACATCCATGTTCATTGCCTCCATATTCACAACAGCAAGGAAATAGAATCAGCCTAGATGTCCATCAACTGATAAAGAGACAATGAAAATGTGGTGCCTACACAATTGTACTAAGCACTAAAGAAAAAAAGAAATTATGACCCTTTCTAGGAGATGGATGGAACTGGGAAATATGTAAGCGATATAACCCAGGCCCAGAAAGACAAACACCGTATGTTCTTTCTTTTATGTAGATATTAGCTTCGGAGTTTTAGATTTCTGTGTTTAAGCTGAAGTAAATGTCTACAGAGGTCAGGAAGCAAGAACGGGGCTATGGGATGAAGTATGAGGGTGTGAGGGGTTCTCTGGGGACATTGCAAAATACAAGCAGTACGAGAGCAGAGAGGTGAGTCCTAGGGGCAAAAAGGTTACACGAGGCCGCGGGAGGGGACAGCAACAGTAAGGGTGAGGGAAAGGGTCGAGTAAAACTCAGGATCTGTGGAAAAACACACGGAAACACACCGTCGCCATGGCTCTTGGCTGCTGAAGGCACAACACGTTTTTGATATGGGACACAGAGAAATCAAGTTGGAACTAAGATGGAAACTTCCTGCCGTGTTGTTGGCTTCCACAGTGCCGGAATGTGCTATGACGACTGCTGGGGATTCTTCAGGGGTCTCATCCAATTGCAGGCCCTGTGTGTCAGGAAATGCCCAATGATACAATAGTGCTGTAGCTGCTTGGGGGGAAACCAACTCATTCTGATTAGACCTGAGGCCCAGTCTATGGGAGGAAATACACGCCTTGTACTGTAGATCTGGTGGAACGTTATGGATGAGAAGATTACAGGTTCCCGTGGAGAGTTTCCTACTGATGTTTTGATACATGGATGTGCCACATCAGAAGCAGGGAAAGTAGTTGGCAAGAAGGAGCCAGCGTGTGACAGGCGTAAGGGAGTTAAGAGGTGAATATGATCAAAATACATCATGTACAGGTATAAACTGACAAGAAATTGAATCCATTTTAGCAGTTTCTTCTAGACTGAAACATTTCATCCTGGGGGAGGCTCCTTAAGAAGTAAACAAAACTACTCTCTTGGGATCCCTCTTCTTTCCCTTCACCGCCCTAGGTCCTTTCCCTTTTCCTGGTTCCTGCAGTTACATCAGGATACATACTCACATGTAAGGGTTTGGTGCTAAGATCCACAAATGAGGGAGAACATCACTTGTTTTTCTGAGTCTGTGTTACTTTACTAGCATAACAGTTTCTAGTTCCATTTACCTACAAATTTCATGATTTTGCTTTTTTTAGTGCCAAGTAGGACTCCGCTGTGTAAATGTAGCACATTTTCATCACCCACTCCTCAGCTGAGGGACTTCCCTTCTCAGTTAAGTTGCCTCCATTCCTTAGCTATTGTGAAAAAGCAGCAACAAACATGGACTTATAAATATCTCTGCAATAGGATGAGTCCTTTGGACATAAGCCAAGAAGAGGCATAACAGGGTCCTATGGTAGATTCATTTTTAGTTTTTAAAGAGTTCTCCACACCGCTCTCCATGGGGCTTGCACAAGTTTACAATCCTACCAGCAGTGAATGAGCGATCCCCTTTCTGCACATTCTCTGCAGCATTTGGTATCATTCGTTCTCTTGATCTTAACCAGTCTGATTGGAATAAGAGGAAATCTTGAAGTGGTCTTCATTTACATTTCTCTAATTATTAACGATGTTGACCATGTTTTAACATGTTTCTTAGCCATCATTATTTCTTCTTTTCAGAATTCTCTGCTCAGATTTCTAATCCATCTCTTAATTGGATCACTTGTTTTCTTGATTCTTTGTTTATTGAGGTCTTCAAAAATTACAAAGCTCAGAAAATAAACAACTCACAAGTCTGAGGATATTCTTGAAACTTAGAAGATTCATATAAGCAGTGAAGAGCCCTGAGCAGAGGAGATCATTCATCTGTCCAGCTGTATACAGGACATTCAGGGAACTCCTAGGAAGCAGGATATATGACAACTTTTTGGTGATGCAGCGACCTTTATTCACTCCTGCTCCTGTAAGTAACCCCTCACTTATCCAACAGTAAGTAACTCCAATAAACTCACTACTTTCCTAAGCTAGATTTGGGGGGAATCATTGCTTTGGTCTGTGGGTAGTGCCCTATCTGTTCACATCTCTCCAGGAAAAGTCACACAAGTGTCTAAGAAAACTTATTAAAAGTAAGAACCCTTCTTAGCTATTCTGAGACAAACTGAAGATCAGAGAAGTGGTCATATTGTTAGTATACAAAAACCAAAGGTGCTAAACACGAAGGAATGCTGGCAGCTCCTAGATGCTGCGAAACGCAAGGAGTTTTTCTCCAAATAGCTACAAAGAGTGCAGCCTTCCTGACCTAGGATTTTATCACGGGGACACTTGTTTCATACTTTAGCTCTGTAGATGAAGACCACGATGAATCTCTGTTACAAAAGTAAGTTGCAATGTCTGTAGTGATTTCTCATAGCAGCAACAGAAAACGAATCCATCCATATAGTGTAAAGCACACAAGGATGGATGTATTTCACAATCATTTCAAAATTACAACGCAAAGGGTAGAGACATGACTTGATGATTAAGAGTGCTTGCTGATCTTCCAGAGAACCAGTTTGGTTCCCAGAACCCACACTGAGCAGCCGGTAACTCCAGTTCTAAGAGATCTGATGCCTCCTCCGTCCTCCCCGGTGTCCGTACACATAGTATTCACTCACATTATCACACACAGATGCACGGAAACAAGAATAAATCTTTAAAAAAAATTACACTACCGTCAGCTAGCCACAGAACAGAACGGAACATCTCTTGCTGAATCAGCTTTATTTTTGTAGCAATGCAGTTGGAACAGGTACTTTTGTGCCTGTTTCTGCCATCTGTGATGCCTGAAATCACTGGAAAAAAATTCATGTGTAAAAGGAAGGCAGTTCTAAGAGCTTGCATTGGGTTATGGTTGCCAGGGGAACCATTTTACTTGGTAATCAATGTGTTTAGTGTGTCTCTGTTGCTTCTGCTTAACTCCTGAAGTTGCTAAGGCAGAGCAGGTCCGCAGAAAACACTGGGGAGGGGCAAGGGAATGCCCTGAATAGTCACTCCAATGAAAGAAAAGCTGGATAACTCATTTCTTGAAACTGAAGAAAATACAGAAAATGAATGACTTTGTCTTAGTATAAATTCAATAGAATGAGATTTATAAATTAAATATGAGGTTTAGTTTTCAGTAGCAAATTAGCAGAGCAAAGTAAGGTCCTGGAATTCTTTTACAATGACAGGAACAAAAAGGTGCTAGCCCCAAGCAGCAAGCCACTGTTTTCTTTGTAAATTACGCTCTACCCTCTCTTCTCCCTCCGTTCCCTCTCTCCCTCTCTTCTTTCTTCTCCGCAAGCATGGTTTTTCTTAGAATTCTCTTTAAATTATAAAATATAAAAAAATGAAAGAATATGTAATTTTGAAGGAATGAGGTCAATGCAGGCCATTCAGTTCTATTCATTGTCACACAGAGTCACAGACTTCTTTGCACAGCCGAGGACAAGGAACCCCAGGGAGAATGAGTCGCTGACGACTGTTTGGAACTAGAGGAAATGAAGGCAGTTCTTAAAGAGGTGTTGGGACAAGAGGAGACTGTTTCGTGTAGTGTGGGTTGGTGTAGTACCAGTTGAGGCCTTGGAGTGCTTTTCCTTAAAGAACACAGGTGTTGGCTCTTTGATAACAGCCAGACTATCCCAGGTTAGCGGAGAGCAGGGGAAGAGCGCAGCCATGCAGGTGACTTGGACAGACTCTGTGCCGACACTTCTCAATCACCCCTGGGCTAGTTTTGGAGACTGATCTTTGTTTCAGAGTTGGGGCCATGGAAGACCATTCCAAATCTTAGAATCCAAAGGTTATAACATATGCCCACTGATGTAAGCCCTTTTGTTTCTTGCATTTAAATTATTTTGAAATATGTTACTGTGAGAATGACTATATTATTTTATATCATTTTGGTTGGAGAGACAGACAGAAAAAGGTAATAGAATAGACACAATATGATGAAATAATGGAGCAAGTATTAAATAAGGCTTTAAATATGTAGATACATGCAGGCACTCATGGATCAGCGCTTGTAAGATTATGCTTATCCAATTTAATAAGAATCTTAGATTCTTATTACATTTATAGCTCACTGAGGCTCTTGAAATTTGTTGTTATGAAACCTGGAGTGCAGGATATATTGTTCTAATTTCTGTTTCAAAATACAACAACCAGTAAATGTGAAAAATTAAATTCAGATTTGCATGGAGATCTAAAATGATAAAAAGAAATCCCAGCTATGAGATAAAACTTAAATGAGGGTATATGAGCCATAGGAATTTGGGACTGTTTAAAGTAATGAGAATAAGGATCGCTCAAAAGAGACTGTAAAGAGGGCTGGAGGCAAGGCTCAGACGGAAGGATGGCCGCCTAGCAGGCAGGAAGCTCTGGTTTTGATCTCCAGCACTGCCCAGTAGTCCCATCTGTGGTCCTTGAGAGGGGAAGTCAAGAGGCCCAGAAGTTCAAAGTCATTTTCAGTTTCATAGAGGCCAGCTTGGGTCACCACAAAATATAAGTTATCCGATCTTAAAATGGACATATGATCTGAACAGACAAGAAATACAAATGCGAACTTTTAAAATAAGGTTTCCTGGCAGCTTTTTCAAGCATTCCTAGTGTTATTTATATCTTCTTCCTTCTTCTCCCTCTGTATGATCCTCCCACCTCCTCCCCAGTTACAGTCCCACCCCCATCTTTCCCATTTTCCCCTGGATGGTGCTGGCGTTCAATTAATCTCCCTCTCCAGAGCTCCTTCTCCCCGTAATTATACTTGAGCACATATCCTGAGGAAATCAAATCAAGTGTGGAAGAGATGCCTCCTCATAGCTAAGACAAAGAGTCAGCTGAAGTCCCTGTCAACAAGTGAATGAACACATTGCATATACATTGCATATATATATGATATATATATCACCCTGTCAAATGTTATTAATCCACAGAGTGAATAAAATCCTGTCATTTGCAGAAAAATGAATAGGACACAAAGGATATCATGTTAAGAGAAATAAACCGGACCCCAAAAAAGCAAGTATTGCATGTTCTCTGCTACATGTGGAAACCGAGAAAAAAAGATGACTTGAAAGTAGATGAGGGATAAGAAGCAACTGGGAAAGGCAAGGGGAGAAAGGGAAAGGAAGGGGCGGGTGGGAGAGCAGAAGCAGAGCGCAACACGACCAGTGCGTGCTGTGTGTGTGTGGAACTCTCGCAGAGACTCTCACTACTACATATGATTGATGTGTTAGTTATTTTTAGAAGATGGGCCCATAATGTCAGGGAAAGCATGGCCACAGGAGCTTGAAGATAGCCTGGCAGTCAGAAAGCAGAAAGGCCACATTTCATCCATATTCAAGAAGAGAGAGACAGAGAAAATGAGAAAGAATATGAAAGAGAGAATATGAGATAGAGAGATGGAAAAACAAGAAGTGGGGTCAGGTTATAAATTCTCAAACCTTCCCCCAGTGACATGCTTCTTCCAACATGGCTCCATCTCTTAAAGGTTCCATAATCTTCCCAAAGAGTACCATGTTCAGGGGCCTAAGTGCTCAAATACATGAGTCTGTGAGGGACATTTTCCCTCTAAACCAATGATCTTGAACTTCTGATCCTCCTGCATCCACCTCCTGAGGCTGGGATTATAAATGTGCACCACATGCAATGGCAAGTCTAGGCAAGTCTCCTTAGCTACAACTGAATTTCATTACAAGCCTCTCAAAACATGAAACTCTTGAAATGTGATATCGCAGGTAAGAAATTATATACTGAGCAAAATCCAAATGGACTAAAAATAGTCTATGAAATTGTTTTCAGGCCGTATACAAGTGTATATGAAGCATAAATGAATCTCCTGATTAGACAGGTCCCATTCCTAATATATTTCATTTAGCATATGGAAATGTTCTATAATTCATTATCCCCCTGAAGTCCAAAATCCTTCTGGCCCTAGCATTTCAGATAAAGGACACTCAATCTGTACCATTTTAGAAAAATTACTTCATTATGCACAAAATGGAGTGAGAAAATTGCTCATGGAAAAATCTGCCATTGTTTCTGGCCTAAGAACAAAGTGCCCAGGTGTGGATAAAATCATTTTATATGTATAACAATGGGGAACTTTACCATGAAGGAATTATCATCAACCAGTTTTTAGAAAGAACCTGTCTACAATGAAAATGTCTTTTCCTTTAAATAACATTAAATATAATTCAGTTCCCATTAACTTTATAAAGCCTCCAAAACATATTGAAAGGTGAAAGTTCTGTCAACTTATATTTTCAGTGTTCACCTTGCGTCAGAGAGCTCAGTCATTTTGAGGGAACTAATCTTGCAGGGCTTAAATGAGTTGAAGGATAAGTAAAAGTCACACGAATAAGAAAAAAATGAGTAGCGCTATGATGGGATTAATCTCGAGGAAATTCCCAGAGATGACTGACTGCATAGTGAGAGAATATATTAGGTAAATATGGTGATTATGAGTATGAGCAAGTGGCTTGTAATTTATTTGGGGACTTTCACCCGTGGTTAGGCTGCCACCTGTTACCACATGCCCCATGCAGTGTTCCCTGGGCAGAGTAGGGACAGGTCCGTCCTGCTTGCAGCTGGAGACATGCCATCCCTCTGTAGGCTGGCTCATCAACTTTCAGTTTGGCTCTCACAATTAAATTTGTCATGGCCTATACTTCCTAATCACTGGCTTGCAGGCAGCACCAGTTTAAGATAAAGTTTCTAGATGTCTGACGAATAAATGAGTTTTCAATCAGCCAAGTTCAGTCCATCTGAAAGACTGACCTCTAAATTAGGATTCTGTCATTCCTTCAGTTTTGATTATAGGAAATACCTTTTCTTATTTTACACAAATAATTCATTTTCTGGCTCTCTATATTTTCATCCTTGGAAAATGTATTGGTTTTAAAATCCCAACTACAGTTTTATAGTCCTTAATCCCCAAATTGAAATACAGCGCTAGCTTGCTTGCTTACCAATCACAGAAAGAATAAAAACACATGGAAAACCCCACACACCGAAATACAAACAATACTTTTCCTGTCGACATTTCTGAGGCTTTAGTCATTATTCACTGGACTACTCTGATGCTTACAGTTACTGTAGATTGAGAATTTATTCTCTTTTGGGCACTGAGTTAGTTCTTGATATATAGTGTCTCATTAATCCTATCCACACTCTTTGAAGGGAATACCACAATTATCTTCAACAGGTAAGAGAGACAGATGGAGGTAAACAGAGTCACACAGAGGTAAACAGAATCACACAGAGGTTAACAGAGTCACCTGGAGGTAAACAGAGGCACACAGAGGTTAGCCTTTTTTAGAGTACACAGCTGATGCACAATATAAATGCAAATAAGATTTAGAAATTTTCATCTCGTTCACTATGTGCTGTGTAACTTGACCTTTTTCTTTCAAAAATATTCAGAAGGTATAACCATTAAACCACAGTTTGAACTGAAACTTTTGTGAGTGTATAACCAGTAGGACATGTTTTCTTGTTCTAATGAGTCTGTATGATAAACATAATCATCTCTTATCTCCCAGGCATTGTGGATGATTATCACAAATAGATCATTTTATTTAATTCTCCCAACAGTTCTATAGGACAGAACCCTCTATTGTCCCCATTTGTCAATACTGAGGCTTTGAGAAAGCATTGTGCCCACAATCTCATAGTGAATGAAATGTACTTACAACACCTGTCAGCAAAGCCCAGTGCCACATTCTCCTGTCAATGTAGCTAGGTTATTTAGAGCATGAGCCCTTGTGCTTGTGATAGAAATAAGAAAAATGAATCAAACGCCTCTTTTATTTTAGTTAGAAGCAAGGTGATATTTTTAATTTCTCATTTGAATATTCAAACTAACTTTTCATCATTTTTTTCTTTTATTTTTCTTTAACCTCACTCTGAAACTGTGTAGAAACAGATTTCTGTTTTAATGACAGGCCAAATCTGGGATCTTTTACCAAGTCCAACCTTGACTTTTACCATGGCAGGTGGGCCTCAGCACATCTGCCTCCTGGTGTTCCCACCCTATGGGATTTCTCCCACTGAACTTGGGCGGCAGTTACACTTCGCTCCTTAGCAACAGAGCATGACAAAAATGATGGGCTATTTCTCCTGAGAATAGGCTGGCACTTACAACAGAGATAAGACTCTTTCTTACTAACAGGTTAGAATGACAGCCTGGGAAGAAGCAAACTGTTATGGGGTAGGAGTCCACGCTGGAGAAGCCCAAGTGTCAAAGAACTGTGCCGTAGGGACGTTCGCCTTGGCATGGCCACAGTACCTGACAAAGTCAGCACAACAAAGGAAAGACTGACTTTGGCTCATGGGGTTCACCTCACAAAGTGCCAGGAAACAGATAGGGGCCAGAATCAGGAGACAGATTACAGCTTTCAAAGTCTCACCCCTAGTGAACCATTTCTATCAGTCAGGCCCCATCTTCTAAGGTTCGTAACTTTATGAAATAGCATCACTATCTGGGGAATATGCATTCAAAGCATGTAAGGGACATTTAAGATTCAAACCACTAGGACATGAGAATAGCTTCCAGCAAGACTGAGGCCTCAATCCTGAAGCCTCCAGAAAATGAATTCTGCCCACAACCTCCAGGGAGCTTAGAAACAGGCCCTTCAGTGAGGCTCTCATGACAACACAGCACAGCAATACCTGGACTTCTGCCTGGGGACTTTGGAGCACAGAACCGAGAAAGAGGTTGCCTAGATTCCCGAATGATAGACATAGTGAAGGAGCATAGTGTGCATGCGGATTTAGCCAGCGAAATTTGTTAAGCCACAATAGGAAACCAATACAAGTAGACAAGAGTGTACATACACTTCTTTTTATCATGTTTGTCTGAAGTGAAAAGCAAGAGAATTACATGACAAAGGACTCTACAGATAATTTATGCATGCTCTTAAAATAGCTATCACCTCTACTTTGTCCACTCCAGTCAACCCCTTCTGGTTTTCTGAATCATCCTTTTTTTGTATTATCATTTTTACTTATTTGTTGGATCATTACTATTTGCTTTAGCAATAGGGTAATAATGACTCCTAAAGAGATGTCCAATTCTTAATTACAAGAACCTGTGCTACCTTACTTGGCAAAAAGAGTCTTTGTGGATGTGCTTACGCTAAGGGTCTTGAGGATGGAGAGGTGACCTTGGATTACTGAGATGGACCCTAAATGCAATTCCATGTGCCCTTCCAGGAGAGGAGCAGAGGGGTACTGGAACCACTCAGGAGGGGGGAATGCCATGGAGCCACAGCAAATGAGATCAGTTATGCAGGCCCAAGTCAGGGAGTCCTGGCAGCACCAACCACCAGAGGAGACAAGAAGCAGATGTTCCCTGCAGCCTCTGGATGGGACATGATGCTGGTGACATGCTGATTTTGGACTTGTGGCCTTCACAGCTGTGAGAGAATAGATTTCCTTTCCTTAAGCCACCCAGATTTAGTAATTCGCTACAGTAGTCACAGGGTATTAACACATTTACAAAGCTGCTGTTGTTTCTCTCAGCAAAGGTAAAGTAGTCTTCACCTTTCTTCCCTCTCTCTGGCACCTTTTATAGCAAAATCTCTCAAAACAGCCCTCAGCATATACAGGCTTCAGTTTGTCCTTTCCCATTCTCTTACAGCTCTTTGACTTGCTTCTAAGAAGCCACTGAAATTGTTCCTTCACGTGGCCAGGAACATCTGCTTCACCACGTGCAGCAGCTGGTCAGCCTGGTCCTCAGTGGCAGCATATAAAGCAAGTCAATGTTTTTTTTTGAAACCTGTCCTTCATTTGTTCATGACACAGGTCTGATTTCTAGCTCCTTTTGATGCCCAGTACAAGCCCCACACCCAAAGATGGGATATTTCAGGAATTTCCTTGATTCTCCTATGAAATTTCATCTGGCTTCCTGGCTTTAATACCATCTGCTTCCAGATACTCCAAGTTTATGTTCATGACCCAGATCTTTTCCTTCCATACGAATCTTGTCTCTTTAACTGTTTATTCAAACCTGACTGCTCAGGTAGCATCTCAAAATGTAACAAGTGCAGACAACCTCCCAGTTTTCACTCTGAGCCTGCTTCCTTAACTCCATCATCAACTCGGCAGTGTGGGGTCTTCATGAACGTATTCCCTTCTCCGAGATCTCACTTCCAAGCCATCAGAGAATCCTGCCTCTTCTCTCTTCAATGTATACTAAGAATCCAATAATTCCCCACCTCATTTATTGCCACAGGCACATTTAGTTTACTCTCAGATCACTGTGGTGGTCTCCCTGCTCCTACCGTGGTCCCTTCGTCATATCACCCATAGCATGGCAGCAGCCAGCATGTCCCATTATCTCCTGAGGTAGGTCATATCATGGCCCTGCTGTGAGTTCTACTGCACGTCAGCTCTTCATGATCTGGGTAACCTCTTTGATATCCTCTTCTGTTCCTCGGTCCTACTCTGTCCACCATTTCTGCCCGTGAACTCCTGGACATTCCAGGCATGGTGCTCACTCTCCATCTCTTTAGGATGTTCTCCCTGTGCAGCTCATGCCACTCCTTCCACCCCTCAAACCTTGAATGTCACGTTCCTCAGCACGGAGTCAAAATCGCTCTCCTTTCCCAACACTCCCAAAGCACCTTCCTTGCTTGACTTCTTTTCCTTGGCATTTCTAACAATTGGATGTGTTCTATTTTATTTATCATAGAGCATCCTGATTAGATTGTAGGCTTCTCAAGGGCAGGTAACTGAGTTTTACCAGACAAGTACCTAGTCTGTAACGGAACTTATCTATTCCCTGTTAAATGGATATATGAACAGATTACATGGGATATTACAAAAATCATGAAAGAATAAGCAAAGCATATGCATTATGAATAAAGAAGTCATTGCAAAGGCCAATCAAGATAAGCTATAATCATTATGCAATTAGTGTGATTATCAGAGAGAGGATAAACTGGTCTCTAAAGAAGTTTTTGTATCCCACATGATATAGAATGTTTATGGTTATTATTTCATGTACCTTCAAAATACTTATGGGAAGATGGGACAGGGCTTTATTCTCACCTCATCTGCTTAACGGTGGAAACTGCTTAAAATGCTATTTGGATCATTCTCACTGTAGTCCTGATTCTTCCTTCCAGTGACTGGATTATAAAGTCAGCACCAGCTGATGCTTGGTAAGTTAGAAAGTGTGGAACCCAGACCACCCTCAGAACCTTTTCAGCAGCAACACTGATCTCAGTCTCTGTGTTCAGATGGTTTTCTACAGGACAGTTTCAGTCACTGAAATTTAGCTCTCACAGAACTCTCATCCACTGTTGGTGGGATCACAAACTGGTGCAACCACCTAAAGTCAGGATGGAGAACTCTAAAAAGTAAAAATACCTACCATATGAACCCGCTGTGTTACTCCTTGTCGGAGACCCAGACTAGCTCGCCTTGCTACAGAGAGACTTGCACAGCCACATTTATTACTAATTTTTCTCACTGTTTAGCTAAGAAATGGACAAAACTTAAATGTCCTTCGGTTGATGAATGAATAACAAAAATGTGGTAACATTTACGCAATGGAGTTCTACTCAGCGATAAAGAAAAGACAAAATCATGAAATTTGCAGATAAATGGATGGAACTAGAAATTGTTATACTAAGTGGGTAATCCAGACTTGGAAAAACAAGCAACAAATGTTCTCTCTCATTTGTGGATCTTAGCTCCAAATCTCTAGATGTGACTATATATCCTGATGGAACTGCAGGAGGAACCTTGAAAACAAAAGGGAAGAAGAAACTCTAAAGAGGCAGATAGTAGTAGACAGTGTCATTCGAGGGGAAATGGAGAAGAGCGTACTTAAGTGAGGAGGGGTTCAGGAGGGTCACACAGGGAAAGAGAGAGGAGAGATGAATGTTGGATGGTATGAAAAGCCAGAGGGAAATGTATTAGTTCAAATTCCTTCAGAAACATACACACACAATAGATACAAGAATGTATGTGTACAGATGAAACCTAAATAATAATAAAAAAAAAAACAGTCCTAGGCAGGAGAAACCTCCCTTTTAGTTGTTGGTCAGGATAATCTGAGAGACTGTCCAAATAGCACAGACTATCCCTACAACCCTCAGTCACCTCCCAGACCTCAAAGGCCCCATCACCGAAGACAGGCCACACTTCAGATACAGAACTTAGAGCAGTGGAGCTGGAACTGACCTGTTAGTCTCCTCTCTAAAGACTGCCTCTCCTGGTGTCAGGCTACTGAACATGTTGCCAAGTTAGAACCAATCAATGGTTCTACCCTAATAAGCAATAATGACTGACCTAGCAAACTATTACCATTGGTACAGTAGTAACTTTTATCTTGGGGATAATGAACAACTGTCTAATTGGAAATAAGACCTGCTCAATGGAAGGGGACTCAAGTGTGTACTCTAAGCATAGCTAAATACACAAGACTGGAGAGGTCATAGATCCTAGAGAAAAACCTACTTTTGCCACCTCCCTAGATCAATATAATTTCTGACTTTATTGTAAATATGCATCCTCATATTTACAAACAAGTGTACCTTTCACCCTCTATCAAAGAAGCTTTTTTTTTCTCAGCAAGGACTATTACAAAGTTCAAGAATTACTCAAATACAGAGAATAAGTATCTGTGAGATTTAACCCTAAGTGACACATTTTCAATGCAGCAGATGGTGATTAGCACAGAGACCCACAATTGGCCAATGTGCAGAGAACAAGAGGCCACAGAGAGCTTATCTCTGAATAAAACACCTAAATTTTAAACATCTGCCGCTCAAGGCTCAGGGATCATTGCCAAAGAGGAGGTTAAAAGATTGTAAGAGCCAGGGGGGTGGATGACTATAAGGAAACAGAGTCTTCCAGACAGCTGGTCAGTAACTTATATGAACTCACAGCAATGGGGACCTCATGAACAAATTCTATGCAAGCTCAAACCTTACAAAAATCCCAACACAGACATGGGGAAGTGGGTAAGAAATCCCAAACAAATCTAATGAGCTTTTGGGAATTGATGGCTACTGGGAGCAAAAGGGACTGTTTCTTAGAGTGTTGGGACTCTTGGTGGGCCCAGTGGATAGACTCACACTGAATTTGGGGACACAAATAAGACTCTATAGGTCTTATATACATACATATAATTTTAAATTAGGCAGGGGGCAATCGGAGGAGGTGTGGGGAGGGACCCAAATACTAACAAACTATATTGTATGAAAATAGCACAAATTCAATAAAAAGTTTTGAAAAGATGTTTAGCTCTTACTAATCTCTTTTCTTTGCAGCATGCAGTAATTGTTCCAGAACATTTCATCACCTTCCTCCTGTCCAGGTATGCTTATTCTAAAGCATAAAAATCAAAGATGATTATATAATAACACAGGAGAGAATTGTGCATAAGCCCTGAAAATGTGAGCAAAATATATGAAAAGGAATATTTGGCTGTCTAGAATACTAGAAATACCCTGCTAAGTCACATTGGCTCTGTGCTGACAGCACACTGATGGTATTTCTTTACAGACAAACTACCTTCTGTTGCTATTAAACAAAGGTCAAAGTCAGAATGAAGCAGTAAGATCAGTGGGATGTGAGTGAATATTATTAGAGAAATACAATATTGCCCGACTCTTATAAATATACAAAAGGATGTTTTAAGGCAATACAAAAAGCATAAAACATCAGAGCGCATTTCCATTTGTTTCTTGGGCCAAGTGCTGGTGGTCAAAGAGACTGAGGGCAGGGATGGACAGCCCACCACAGGACAGCTTCAAAGACCCGTCTAGAGACATCCATGTCAATCCTGATGCAGGCAAACAGCTTTGTTTTCCTCAAGTATCTTCTTGGTGCTGCATTAAAAAGAAATAATTGAGGGGCTGGAAAGATGGCTCAGTGGCTAAGAACATTGACCTCTCTTGCAGACGACCCGGGTTTGATTCCCAGCACACACATAGTAGCCAGCAACTATCTGAAACTCCTGCTCCAAGAAATCCGACACCTTCTTCTGACCTCCTCAGGCACTGTGTGACATGGGTGCACTTACATACATGCAGGCAATGCACTCATACACGTAAAAATAAAATAAATAAAATAATAAAAACAATTGAGAACAGAAACACTAAAGTAAAACACAAATCAGATCTCCACATTTGTTGAGCATATTCTGCGGACTTCCTTCTTCCTCATCTACTTAGTATGGATGCCATCAACGCAGACTTCCCGCTTCACTAACCAAGGCCATAACCGCTCATGCCTGATGGGAGAAAAGATGCCTTTTGTGCCCTTAGCAGTGGAGTCACTCTTCTGGAGTTTAGAGAGGCACTGGCCTCTCCCAGATGAAAGTGGCATATTTAGTGTCTAAGGACCTGGCATCCTCCTCATTCACAACTGACAGTAGCATTTCATCAGGTTAAAACGTGGCAGTGTCTGTGAAGTTCCCATCAGCTAATATGCCTGAACATGAGCATCTTTCCTCAGGTTTATGTCTTCCCAATTCTGCCTCCCTCCAAGGCCTCTTCCTCTATCTCTCTGCTCTCAGGGCAAGTTGATGTTTGCTTGGTGCTCAGTGGCTTTGAAGAAATGAACATGAGCTGAACTCATTTCTTTCCCTTAAGGAGCTTAGAATTTAGATCTTCCTAATCTGTTTTCTTTGCAACTTGCTGTAATCATCCCAGAACATTTCATCATCTACATCCAGTCCAAGTATGTTTACCCCACTGCATAATAGTGGAAGGCGATTAATACGAAAAAGGGAAAAATTACTTATAAACCCTGAAAATATGAGAAAATACATGAAAAGTAAGTAGGCAATTCTGCTTAATATCTGTAGTATGATATTAATTAAGTAAACCCAAAATTCAGAAATAAAGATGATAACACAAAATAAAATGTGATAAACTGATTCATAGTTGTATCATAAAAATGTAATTTTAGGAAGATGTGTCGTCTTCCATAAACCATCTTTGACTTATTCATAGACAGATGAATAAGTGTGCATATGTGTGTGAGGATCAGGATTGGTAGACAGAGGTCCATGGTACTTAAGCTTTATAATTTAGCAGACTCAACTGTTTAGACTTCGGCAAATCAGCACTGTGGCTAGTAGCAGGATTCAGAAATGTGGCCACACCCAGAATTCCTGGGCTTCCCCTCACAAGGTTCTAATATGATTCCTACAGTTTGAGCAAACTGGCATCGTAATAGTATGTTCCAAAGAAGGGAAGATCGATGATATTATCTGTTAAACTCACCAGTTGCTGCCATCAGCTGAAGACTTACTAGTTTTCCCCTCCACACACCTGTACTTTAAAAAATATTTTTATTGATTCCTTGAGAGCATCACAAAGTGTGTTTTGATCATATTCAGCCCCTCCCTCTTCACCCTACTACTCTGACCTAACAGTCCCTCCCCTGCCATAACCTCATGTTTTCTTATCATTACAATTTTTCTTTTTTAAAAGGACTGTAGAGGGGCAGAAGAGGTGACTCAGCAGCTAAGAGCACTGGTTGCTCTTGCAGAGGACCTGGGTTCAGTTTTCAGCTCCCACATGGTGGCTGACAACCACTCAAAGCTGTAGTTTCAGGGAATCTGACGCCTTCTTCTCATCTCCACAGGCATTGCATGACAGGGGTACGCCCACACACACACACACACATGGGCATTGCATGACACTGGTACGCCTACACACACACACACGGGCAATACACTCATACACACAGAATAAAAATAATAAAATATTTTCTAAAAGGGCTATGGAGTCCAATTTGTGTTCTCCAAATGCTCTTGGATGTTGTTCTCGGGCATGTCCTCAAAGGACTCTATATCATATTATGGAGATACTCACACCATATTAAAGAGATACAGAGAAATGGAAATAGCCAGGGGATGGGAAACAACCAGATGTCAATCAACGGTTGAATAGATAATAAAAGAATTATATGTTCACACACCAGTGTTTTTCCAATACTAAGTAGACAAGGGCAGCTCAACAACTGTTTTTTGCTAGAAGCAGACGCACAGGTAACCTAGTTACTTTTAGAGAGTGCCTCAGGTTTCCTATTATCTTAAAGCCTTAGGGAAACAATACAAATGGGTCCTGGATAGTTACCATTTTATTAATAACTCCTTCCAGAGTGTAAAGTCTGAGCATGTGTCAAGTCTGTGCTAACTCCTGCCCATACGTGTAAAATTATGTAGAGCTTATAGAGCAAAGCACTTACAGCAACTCTAGGCTATCTGCTCTATTATTATCTTCATTTTCCAGTGGAAAACAGACTAAAAAAGTGGCCTTTCTGATCTATGGTTCTATCACTTGTAACTAGAAAAGTGAGACTATGACCTAGATACTTGAGCACAGCATCTAAGCACAGGGAGTCTGTGCTCAAGTATCTCTCCATCTAGATAGCTTACAAAATTACAAAGTGTGACCTGAAGTGCAACAACAGTGGATGGTGACAAGGAATAGCTGCCATCACCCCCAGCTCGCCAATGTGACCTGTGATGATAGATAGCCTTCCCTTCCGTCCATCTTTACTCTACAATCCATTTTCTTTGCAGGTAAATGACTGTAACAATTTTGGTTTTGGTTTTACAAAATGGATTGATGGAGCACTCATTTATCACAGCTTTTTCCACTTAGCAGTCTGTGCTAGGAACAACAAATTGAAATCACTAGGTGATGTGGTGTGAAATTTTCATGGTACAGCTTTTCAGGGTATTGACAAATTTGTGGTAGTTCGATGTCTATCAGTCTTGTATTATGATGTCTTTTTCTCTATATTATCAAGCCAATTAGTACTACTTTTAGGGAAATGAATGGCCTTTGCCCTAATATCTAAATTACAAGAGGTGATTTTATTTTTGGAGTACATCAGAGTTTTACTCTTCAGGTGGGTCTATGATTATGATCTAGGGCATTTCCAACCAAGCTACCCCATTATCTTAAAAGAATGTGTGCCCACAACTTCTCAGCAAGCTTCAGCCCTACTTCAAGGGAATTGCCTACTCCCAAGGCCTTGTATCCTGATGGTCTGCTGAGCTGCTACGAGTGCCTATTTTAGCCTTACAACACTTTTCTCTATTGCAGAGTAGATGAGAGAAGTTTTGATTCTAGAAGGCTTGTTCTTGGGGAATAATAATAATAATGGGATATGAATTGATGAAGATAAGATAATTACTATACAAACAACTCCAAATAGTCACATCTTAACCAATAAAGTTTTATTTCCTAATCAAGTTACAATCCCACCAGGATTGGTAGGATGTTATGGGTGAGATCTGGACAGGAGAATTGGGGAAAAATGTATGTAGAATTATCAAGGGATTTGTGATGAAATCATGAAAAGGAATGTGAATTGCTTAGAGTTAGAGACAAAGGAGACTTTTGTGTTGCCTGGGCAGGTGCACATGAAAGAGAAGGTGGAATAGTTGCCATTTCAGTGATGGCCTGAGTAAGCACCTCCTGCCTCATTTCCCAACACGATGCTTTGCTTTCTTGTTTGACTCCTTGTAAAATTTCTAGATGAGTAATGATTCTAAAGAAAGCTGAAGCTTTGGTCCCTCTATTTGTGATTCTTTTGAGATCTTCTCTATATAATTTTAAAAACTGAAAGTATAGTCCAATCTTTCTCAAGAAATATTAAAATGCTAGCTTTTTTGAGGAATCTGATGGGTTTTGTATAGCCACAAAATAGCTTTTTACTCGCATGTTTGTGTCATAGACATAATACACTGGTACTTTGAATGTCATTGAAACAGAAGAGTCAGCACATTAACTCTTCTTAAAGAAAGTCTTTGCTTAAATTTTACTACATTTAAGGGGTAAATTTATAGCTAATTTTCTATGTAAAGAAATGCTTTTTTATTATTAAATGGCTTGTTTAATTATTAATATATAGTTGGAATGTTAATTTGTCCTCTTTAGATACATTTCATGTAAAATACCCTCTAAATATTGAATTACCTGATTCTTTATGACAGGCTTCCATGAGTTTACTTCAAACATAAATATCATTCATAAGAAGATGTAGTCAATCTGTATGCTCCATGTGAAGCTCATTTGCTAAGCTTTCGTAGGTTTAATCAACACTGCTATGGTATTCTCCATAGTCAGCAGTCTCATAAGGTAGACTGTATATTTCCTGGAACTGAGCTGACTGAGGATGGTGCAAACCGTCAGTGCCGTGTCATTGGTGGGAATTGCATTGTCAGCATAAATTAGCTTCACTGGGACCAGGAGCTCAGATCTGTGTCACAGCCGAGCTTCGCTGCTCTTCCCTAGGTTTGTTTTCAGGTAATACATTCCTTGATTAAATCTCTCCATTGCTAATGGAGGCAAAGTCAAGTCACAAGCTAAAGTAAGAAGTATCTCAACCCCAGTAATCCCTCAATATTGAGCTTATTCATCACCTATCATGGAATATTCAATTTCATATCCGCAATGATTGGGTAAGTGGAGGGGAAAGTAGTGTTACTGCATTTGCTTACTCCTTTGTTAAAATCATAAATATTAGCATTTTTTATCATTTGGGGGAAGCCATGATTAAACTTAAATGGCTCCTCAGGGAGACAAAATCAGTGTACAATCGAACGCTCCTCATCCTGGCTCTCTTCTCACAGATCTCTGGTTGTCATCATGTGGCTGTTCTCTGATGTCAGCTTTGAGTCCAATTACATCCTGATGGGTTTTAAACACAGACTTAAAAACACAAATGAAGCTCTGGGTTCAAGAAAGGAACTCTAACACCCGCTGCTTTGTATGAAAACAAATCTGCAAGGCTCATGGGATAATAAAAATGTCCTCTTTCCCATCATTAGGAACGCCAACATTTCCCATTAGAAAACAAATGAGTCTCTCCCCCAACAATGTTTCTTGCTAAAATTCTTTTCTAAACAAAACATTTTTCTTCAGAGTAGCACTATGTTCTAGAACTTTAGAGGTCTTGGTACATAGATTGTTTCAGCCAGAGGGACAATGCAAGTGTCTCAGTGAATTATAAATTGCTGCTGCCTTGTGGATACTTTAACTCCCTGATGCCAAGGAGGCAAGCAAGGGCAGCAGGGGTCATCAAGAAAGAGGGCTGCTGTCACACAATGAGAAGAAAAAAGAAGATGCTCGAAACCCAGGGGATCCAGAACGGTGCTTTGTGTGATCTCTTGGTCATTAAGTGGTACAGAGCAATGGCCGGGGGTGAGGCATGTGGGTCCAGGAGACCAGAACTCCCGGGGAAGAAAGTCTTAGTGATGCCACCAAGTAAGACATTGCCATGACTTTGTCAGTATTGTGACAAAATACCTGATAGAAACAAGGGAGGAAAGATTTATTTGGGCTCATGGTTTTAGAGGGTTATAGTCTACCAGTTGCGGATGGGGAGGGAGGTGGCCATGGCAGAGCAGCTTAGTTCACAATGGTAGGGCATGTAACAGAGGTCATTTAATTACCATGGGGCAGGACAAAGCTGGAATTGAGGGTCAGGTCTAACCTTGAAAGAACTATCCTTTGTTATCTACATCTAGCAGCTAAGTCTCACCTCCTAAGATTTCCACAGCTTCCCCAAGTAGTACCTCGGTTGGAGATAAGCATGCAAAGCACGAGGCTGTGGGAGACACTTCAGAGTCACACAGTCATCAAGAACAACACAAATGCTAGAAGAAGATGCCGGAATGCAGCGCTCAGTCTCACAGCACAGATCCAAGCTGTAGTTTATGCAGCTGATTTTCTTCCAAAGATTCCTGAGAATGCTCCAAAATCCCAAGGGAGCGGTGCCTTTCCAAAATAGTGAATCCAAGTGGTGCAAAGCAGGAACTGCCCTGGACATGGACATGCAATGCCTTTGTTACCCACAGAAAGGTCCCTCTGTCAGCTGCTACAGGGCTTACCTTGGCATCAGAATGGCCTTTCCCAAGACATGTCTATCTGAGGACTGACTGAGGCAGGGTTGTAACAGTCCAACTATTTCATCTCAAAGCCAGTCAACCCTGTAGGACCATGTTTGCTGCAGAACTTCCTACAGGATGAGCTAAGGCCTTGCTGTGCCTACAAGTAATTTGGCTTCTCCTTATGCCCAATTCCATTTCATTCACTCCTGTCCACAGATACTAGTTCTCAGTGAATATCCAGCACACCAAACCTTCCTTGCCTTGGTGTCTTCTGGGTAACCTGATCTACAACAGCCATAGTGATTGAGTTCATCAGTCATGTTGAGTATATTAAAGAAATGGTTCTCCTAGTGTGGACTCTGACTTTACCTGGTCACACCCTCAGTACAAACCCTGTGAACTTCTATTGAAATATCCACGTGGTGCAGGAAAGAGTGAGAATGCACAACATTGACCAAGCATTTCCAGTGATCATGAGGTAAATGTAACTGGTTGAAATATTGAGTTGGTACAACTGAAAGCCTAGCTCAGCTTCTTGGTGAAATGTGGCAAAATGCCAGTAGGCACAAACAGCAAAGTCATAGTCTGGTGGCATGGCTCAGCCAGATTTCAGGAAACACCCCAGGTTTATGCATTAAGGGAAATTACTGAAGTGGTTACTTCGCTAAGCTGTGCCTTGTTGAGTACCAGTTGCTCATTCTGCTGCAAAGGAAAGGTACATGGTGAGTCATTGGCTCTTGTGACCCACTCCATGAGCCTTTCCTTTAGTGCTTATTACTGGTGGCCCAGATCCCTTTGGAGATTTAATAACTCTCCCTAAAATCATCCACAGACAAATGCATATACTCCTCATTTCCTTAAAACTGAACTTTACCTAAGGAGTCATGGATTCTTGCTTAAACAGTGCTTGCATTAGGAATTTGATAATTTTATGTGATATTTCCCAGTATCAGGTATTTTTAGAAGCCAATCCTAACAGACGGTTGTCTACAGGATGGTACTTTTCATTTCACATTTTCTACCTGTTTTCATGGACTCTAATTCTGGCTCTGCTGTTTTCTTCCAGTGTGGCTTTGGGCCAGTCATTGAAACTATCAATGCTTTGGTTTTCTCAGCTGTAAAATAGACATGATAATAGAACAAGTAATACATATAAAGGCATGAAAGCAAGATGACTTCATAAGCTCTTGCAGGATGTCACCATTGTTGTGGCTGGTAGTGGGTTGTGTCATTTTGGGTCTCGATTTAATACAACTTCCAATGAAAACAACACCCAACTTGAATGTGGAACAATGTTATTAGTACATAAGAGAGATTTACATTGACGAGAACCAGACAAGATTCAGTTCATAAGTCAAAGGGAATGGATTTTAGTTATAATATCAATGAAATGTTCTTTGATTTTAATTGTTCATAATCCTTTCATTCTGAAAAAGTTTACTACATATGACCTATATAGGATAATTTGTAAATAACTAAGAGTTTTAATAAGGGTTAAGAGTAACCAGAAGCATAGAGAACAAAATGGAAAAAATCTCACATCCATGTTTACCTCTAGAGGATAATGGAGGAGACAAGACTGCAACACTGTAAGACTGGATTCGTCCAGAGCATACCGAGTAACTCTTGCTTCTGCAGACTGTGCATGGGCCATTAATCATATCCTAGGAACTGCATCCGACCTGAAAACCAAAAGATGTTCCTTTGGCTGTTGTCCAAATGCACTCTAAATGGCATAGAATACACAGCTTTGAATTCTGTTCCTGCTTATTATTGATTAACCTCTGAGCATAGCCAAAATTAAATTTCACTCACCCAAATGTGAGCCTTAGGACATTTTTCATTGACCTCAGTAACACATCCATTCTCTTCTGAGGTGTTCTCAATAGATGCCCTGGGACAGAGAGTGGCTGAGATCCTTTGGGAATGTTCTAGCATCAAGAGCCTGAGTGCTGACAGCCACTGCAAGGGCACAGCCAGATGGACATATTCCTGTCTTTCAAAGCCCCAAGAGAAGCCTGATTCTTTCTCAAGCATTTTTCATTTCGGCATTTTGTTAGTTTTTTTTGTTGTTGTTTGTTTGTTTGTTTTGAGATGGGATCTCACTATACAGTCAAGTCTGATTGAGAACTTACAATCCTGTCTCAGCTTTCTGAATACTGGAATTACAGGTATATATATATATATATATATATATATATATATATATATATATATTCTGAGAAAGGATTTCCCTGTAATCCCAGCTGAGTTGGAACTTGCTACATAGGCCAGGTTGACCTTGATCTCACTGAGATCCACTTGCCTCTGCCTCCCCAGTGTTGGGGTTAAAGGCATGTACCACCATACTTGACCTTATTTTGTATATTTTATAAGTTATAAACTTTGAATCTTTTTGACATTTTAAGTTTTGGGTGAGTGTGCATACATGTGTTCACATACCACAGTGTGTCACTTGTAGGTCAATGGACAACTTGCAGGAATTGGTTCTTTTTGTCCTGGTCTTGAGGCTTGGCACCAAACACTTTTACCTGCTGAGCCATCTTACTGGCCTAAAGTCATAAACTTTGACTACTTAAGCTTATTCCCAAGCCTTTGTCCAAGATAGTAGCTAACAATAGAAACAAACCAAATTACCTGAAACATTAGTTGTGTATTTCAGAGAGATCCTTATTTTTAGAGCATTGATCTGTTTTATTATCTGACAACTTGAGAACTTTCTAAGCTATTTCATAATAGTAAAATTTTACAATCATCTTCACTAGCAACTCCTCTTAATAATTTGACAGGCCATTTGAACTTGGGTGAATGACCTATCAAGCCAGAAACAGACGTTGTGCCTTTGAATTGTTTCCTTGAGGTTTATTCTACATGCTTGGATAGCTTAGCAAGTCCTATTTCCCCACAGCTTGTCACAAAGGTACCCCAGAAATATCTCCTGTGTCCCTAAATTGAAGTCTCCTACAGATCTTGAAAGCAAGTAGTTACAAGAACATAAATTCAGAACCGTGAGTTTATGCTTAAATATTGTTTTTTTTCAAGGACCCGTGAATGAATAGAACAGAACTCAGCAGGGTTTCTGCTGTCTTGAGTGCACTGCAGGGGATGGAGAAGCTGTGGTCTCTTGATAAACAAGATGGAGAGATGTGGGCCAGCCTTGCCACGCTGATTTATAAGGAGGCAGCGTGTCTCTCAAGATCAGAAAATACCCCCATCTGCAGTTTGAAAAGTGATGAAATGCTCTTGCCTTGGACAAGTCTGTGGATTTATGGAATATCCTGCCATGCTCAGCATATTGCTATAGAGTGTGCAGAGCAGAAAAATAGATTCCTTCTATCATCCTAGTCAGATGGAAGTGATTTTCTCCTCCTTCCTCGTCTGCAGTCTGACTCCTTTATGTCAGGCCAGACTTCAGATACGACTGTTTCATAACTCATGCTCTCTTGGTATTAGGATGCAAACAGGCTTACTTTAAGTTCCAATATGTGTCAATCTCTCCTCACCCTCATCAAATGAGACACTATGCTTTGGTGCCCAGAATTATTTAAATGAGCCTTCAAATTCTCAGCTTGCTAATACAGGTCAAGAAAGCATCAACTCACCTGTACAGCTCATCAGAGCTACTTTACATGCTCACAATGTGTTACTTTTGCTTCTGAGTAGTCAGAACCACAGAAGATCCTTTAGTCACTGCAAGCCTGCTCAGACTACTGTGGGGGTTTTCATTTCTTACTTCAGAGCTGGGAAAAGCAAAAGGATGACTTTCATCCTCACGAGGGTCTAGCTTTATGAATATGCATCTACACACACACACACACACACACACACACTAATGTAGTGTCTAGAGAGGAGACTGTCATTTATGATGTTATTTTGAGCTTTGAGGAGTGGTGTCTCCAAACCCACCCTTGTCACTGATCATGTCATATACCACAGTTCTCCTGTGGTTGGCCAGCTCAGCACTGGGAATATATGACTTGCTTGGGCTATGTCTTTTTGCTTATTCAAAAATCGCTGATTAGTCACAGTGTACTTATCTTATTAAATGCAGTTATATAATGCTTTATAAAAGAGAGACCCCCACACCATTCAGTTTATAGTAATTGTGAATTCCCTAAGGTCAGAGGAGGCTGGGAAGTTAGTAAGAGTGAGGTGGATTCTAGAAGGCTCAGCAAGTATCTTTATCATCAGCATCATGGTTGAATTACTATCTTCTAAACTTGAGACCAGTGGTATAATCTGAGGAGCCAGGAGCAGTGGAGGCAACAAATTCTTCCCAAGTATTAAAGTCAGTACTGCAGCTGTAAACAGTGCATTTGAGTAAATGAAAGAGCTCAGAGCACTAACTCACTTTGCCTAAGTCCTGGGCCTTGGTGACTCCTAACAATAGAAACCATCCCTCTGCAAAGTGGGAGGGGCTCGTTTGCTTTATCCTTAAGGCAAAATGGCCAATGCCCAAAGTTCCTAAAGTTCAGATTCCCAAGGCTAGGTTCAGTGTCAAAAATATACACTCCTGTGTCTCTTAACCACAGGGGCTGTCTGAGAAGTATGTGTGTGGTTAGGCGAGTTTGTCCTTGTATGAACAGCGCTAGCAGCATTTATGAAAAACTACATAGTGCAGGTCCATCCTCCAGGACTTCTCTTGATGTGATCAAAACCAAGTTGGCACAAGAGTATGAGGCTGCTGTGCGGCTTCACACAGTTTACAAGGTTTTTGCTTTTTTGTTTGTTTTCATTTTTCATTTTTATTTTTTTTTTAGTACGAAGAATACATCCCCAAATAGGAAGTACAGTGGAGAGAGAAGAATTGGTAACAGAGTCCAGTTATCATTAGCAAGTACTATGGATTGTACATGCCCTGTGTGTTCTACTTACATAAGACTGGGAACGTGGCGAGTCTGCGTGGCTCTCCTCTCCAGTGTTACCACACACAGGTGAGCAACACACTGTGCTACAAGTCAGGACTTAGAAGGCATATGAAGTCAGTAGGTGACAGGAATTTTTCTGCTCCTTCTTTATCTTCTAAGACCAAGCCATCGCTGACTGGAGCATTACTACGTGATAAAGGACTACATACCTCTGAAACCTGAAGAAAAGAAGGACATGCTTCTGTATCCACACTTTGCCTAGGGGTTGTCAGCCAGGAAGACCTGATTGAGATCTTCTGCATGTTTACCACGTAGATAGTAGCTACTCCAACACTGGAATATTTTTAACTAAACAATAACAGAGGTTTATATAGAATATTACTTTAATTCTGACAAAAGTCTAGGAGTTAGATGTTATTCTCTATATTTTATTCGAAAGAGAAATTAAGTTGCTTGTATATAGCCACATAGTTCTAAACCCAGTTTCAAGTTCAGTCAGGTTTTAAACAAACATTCACCTCATTCTAGAGACAGTGCCCAGGTGTTCTGCTCCCCTGTGTTGTTCATATTTGGGTTACATCACCAATTAACACCTGGTTTGAGATACCAGGACTGAGAAACTGAGCCATGTCAGACTGAAATGTGCTACAGATAGAAAATACATGCCAGATTTCAGACTGTGTGTGAAAAGAAAAAACATAAAACATCTCAATGACGTCATGTTATTTAGTCTAAATAATACTTTGTATATATTAAGATAAATTATATACATTATTAATTTTACTTTAGAGAAATGAAAACCACACATGTACCTTACACTGTTATGTCAATGGAGAGAGCTGTACCGATCTACAGTCCATTTTAAAACATCTTCAGCTTTCACAACTAAAGATTGTTTTAGAGGAATGGAGAGCTAGCTAAGAGTACTGGCTGTTTAAAAATATTATTTATTTATTATTTTTATTTTATGTGTATAAGTGCAATGCCTGCACGTGTGTAAATGCACCCATGTTGTGCAATGCCGTGGAGTCAGAAGATCATTGGATTCCCCTGGAACTGGAGTCACGGATGGTTGTTAGCCACCATGGGGAGGAAGCATTGGCTATTTTTATAGAGGATCTGGGTTCAGTTCCCAGCATTCACATGGTGGCTAACAACCATCCATAACTGCTGTTCTAGGGGATCTGATGCCTCTTCTGACCTCCGTGGACATTGCACAACACAGGTGCCCTTCCATACATAAAGGCAATACACTCATACATATAATAATATATAAAATATTTAAAAAATTGTTCTGGACATGTCAAATTCATTTCTCCCACACTGTGCTCCCCTCTTTATAGTCTGTGGTTGAAAATTTGAAAAGGAAGTGATAGACTGGTTTTACAAATTCACTGTTTAGGAAACAAAGGATAGAATATAGTTTTACCCTTTGACTTTTCTCTTTTAGACTAGTAAAGTCACTTTCTATTGTCTAATTATTCCAAGTTTCCTTAGTTTATTTATTTGTATCTTTGTTTAGGCAAACTATGTGCAGGAGTGCTGGGAAGAAGTCTTTAAAGATATCTTATAATTCCTTCATTCACTTATGAAACACACAGAGCTTGGTATGTAACTCAGTGGTAGATCCTTTGCTTAGCATGTGGGAGACTCTGGTTCAATATCCAGCACCATATATACCACACACACACACACACACACACACACACACACACACACACACGAGTTACAACAAAAACAACCAAACAAAAATTCATGCACAATCATTTGCAGCTCTTTCTAAAAGGTTATGAAACCGAATAGGTGAAACAGACAGGAGACAGCTACAAGCATTGAATCAAATTAAGGCTACATTTCTTACCTTTGGAGAGTAGAATATTCAGAATTTTATAACTTTCTTGACACACCTCACAGTATCAACTCTCTAATGAATACATCTAGTATAACAATTGAAAATGGAGTTCTGATATGAGATCAACGATAATGCCAAAAAAGTCTACAAATCTGTTCTCCTCCCTTGACCCCCTTTATTGTAGTTGGCAGAGGTCCAGTACCTCAAGATTGAATCTGCACCACAGTTTAAAACCTCAGAGATTAGTACAGTCAAAATCACACAGATCATACGTCCCATTTGATTTAGTAAAACACCACGTTAAACTTTTGTTGATGTCCCCTGGGAGACAGACAGTAAAGACCAAAGGGGCACATTCTACTGAATATCAAGTTGAACATTTTGTTTTCAGAAAGTTTAAACCTCATACTTCAAGAAGATCCCTTGAAGATGATGCCCGAAGGTGAGTATTGTTCCCCAGTGCATTTTTTTCCTTCTCCTCAATCATCTGTCTTATTTTATTCCATTTTAGTTTTTGAAACAAAGTTGGAGTATATTTAGAAAGAGTTTCTTTATAAATTTTTATTAATTAGTTAATTAAATAATTTACTTCTTTTTATTTTATGTGCATGAGCATTTTACCTGCATATATGTAAGTGCTCCACATGTACACAATACCCATGGAGGACAGAAGAAGGCATCAGTTCCCCTGAATCTGGAATTAGGAATGGTTGTTAGTGACCATGTGGGTGCTAGAAACCAAACCCAGGTCCTCTGGAAGAGCAGTCATTTCTCTTAACTGCTGAACTATTCCTTCTAGTCTCAAAAAGGGTTTTGTAAAGAAAAGATTTTAATAAAGATTTCAGCAGGCAGCAAGAGAGGGAGGCTTAAGAAGAGTTGGCTTATCCTCTGCTCTTATGTCAGAGCAGGTTTCATTAACCTTGTGATACAGTTTCTCATATACCATTTAGCGCAGATTAAATCGTTCAATCTTGTTCCAAATGTATGTACTCCGAATCTGAACCTGCTGAGACAATGGATTCTCTAAATTCCACAATGTACTATTTGTTCTTTACCCACATGTAATATGAATGAAGCACCCAAGTTTGTTCCTACAACCCAAAGCAAAACACATATACCACCTTAAGTTTACACAAAGGACTGAAGTGCTAGGTGACTTTTTTAGTCTGTTGGTAATAGCCATCTTATTGACAAGTGAAAAAAAAAAACAATATAGATAAACCCTTTAACTCTCCTGTGAACTACTGAATTTGCATTTTCCTTTGTCTTATATTTAACCCTTTTATCATTGATAGGTTCTGTCATTTCTACGGCAGTTATTTTCCAACAAGAATATAAGACATGCCATTTTCCTGTGTACAGCACTCTCTTTGCTCTCCATGTGTTCCAGGAAATACTGTTTTCTGTTTTCTTTGTCACGCAACATGGAAGAGAGAAAATAATATTAGAGTAGGGTTTGTTTTTGCTTTTTGTCTTTGAATTTGACAGGATGCCTTTGAGTCTCACTTCAGAAAATGGTTTTTTAAATAAATAGATATTTCCAAATATTTTACTCCTTCAAAGTGTCAATCTTCCTGATTTGATAGGTATATGTGCTTTGCTTTTTCAGTCAAGCACTGTTAGGAGAAGACTGACATCCAAGAAACATGACGAGAGAGCGTTGCCATGACTAATGATGGAGGGTAAATGTGACAGCGCACCCACCTAAGAGAGAGGGTTTAAAAGACATCTATGAAAACATGAAGCTGCTGTTGCTCGTGTGATCCAACAGATGACTGCATTCTTCTCACTGTATGGGTGCAGCCTCAAGATGCAGAATCCCACATACCTCGCCCCTTCTCTAAGGGAGTGCTCACTCTAGGAGACCTCACTGGAAAGTACCTTTGGAATGACCATAACTGCACTCAACAGAGGGCTCTGAGGGCTCTCTTTGAACCAAGGCAGGTGGCTATAGCTTCTGTTTATTTCCCCTCTTCGTCGAATTTCCCAGGTAGATGTCCTTAGGATTATAATAAAAGAATCAGCAGCAACAAAATATAGTACAGTAAAAAGTAAAAGTATACTGCAATAAATAAATTCAAACCACAAAATTTCATGCTTTTACTTCATAGTATGTGTGTGAGTGTATTAAAATGATACCATGCAAAGATACTAGCTATAATACTTGTTGAAGTCCTTCCCCAATACTAAAGTTAATAATTATATATGTTTAATTTTAAAAGCAAAATAAAAGAATTACTTTTATGACTATCAGAGCTATCAGGTTGTACTTAAATATTTAAAATAGCAGCTTTATTTGAAGACTGAATGTCTTTTCCCATAGAAATAATGACTTTTTTGTTATTAAAATAGATTTTTAAATGGCAAGTGAATTAACGGTAAAGAAATATTTTTGAGGGTAAAGGTGAATGCTCTCTGCTGTTTGTTTACATGGCCTGACATGATTTTGTACCTTAGCCTTCTTTTTTTTTTTTTTTTCTTTTTTGAGACACAGCCTTGTTATGTAGCTTTGACTATCCTAGAACTTGCTATGTAGACCAGGCTGGTCTTGAATTCACACAGGTCAGCCTGCCTCTGCCTTTTGAATGTTGGGATTTAAAGGTGTGTCATACCACACCAGGCTAACCTTTTCATTTTAAAATAAGAATAATATTACTTACCTCATAGAATTGTTTTGAAGATTATGTTTGTTAACATATGTAACAAGCTCAAAAAATTATGCAATAGATGTTAAGACGTACTTAGAATATTTACTATAGTTATTTGCAAAACTGACAGTAAATTTCAAACATTTGGCAACTTAACTAAAATTTGATGACAAACCATTTGCTATAAATAGGTATTAATGTAGTTGTAGTGTCACAGCTTCTATTGAAAAGTGCCTACCAAATACAGCACCACAATGCAGAGTTAGTATCACAGACATGCAAAGTAGAAGATGGAGATAAAGACTTGTGAGTCTGAAATGAAAACCAAATACAAAACAAAACAAAACAAAAAAACCCTGCCTTGGACCTGAATTTCCCTGTAACACTTTTCACTACTGAAATGTAAATTTATACAGATTATTCAAATGGAATATCTTATGATTATCAATGCTTTATAATACTTAGAAAAAATATATTTTTCCTGGAAACTCTTTGTATTTAAATTTGACCTAGTACAAAGAAAGTAATTTTGCTCCAGAGATGATACCAATAAATGGAAGGCAAGCATGTTAATTGATTAATTTAGACAACAAATAAAATCTGAAGGTAATTAAAGTAAAATTATGAAAGTACTCCATTAAGCAATACAGGAAACAGTCTCCAAATCCCAGTTTAATTTTCTTGTCATGTAGAATATCCAGTTGCAATAAAAAAGAAATTTTTTAGACTCTGCTTTTGTATATAAGTTATATGCTCTTTTCTATATTTCAAATGTTATCAGTTGAAATCACTAGTCAAAGTATTATTCCCAAAGAAAATGCACATATGCATTAAATTTAGCAGAGTTTAAAATTTAAACTAAAGAATCACACATATAGCAATTCAATTTAATAGTAATTTATCGTGTTTTTTAAAATAAAACTGGCTGGAAATGACTTCTTAGGAATTAAATTCTCCATTGACAGAAAAAATCATTTCCTAAGTAACAAAGACCATAAGGAAAAAACTGAATTATAAATAGATAGGCATTTACAGCTAAGTATTGTTTACAAGAACCAATGTAGATTCTTTAGGATTCAGAATACTGAAAAGGTATTTAAAATTGTGTTTGTATGCCCATAGTAAAAGACAATAGATGATCAGAAGAGCAAAAATCCAGAAATGTATTTCCATGCTGCTTAATGTAGAATAGCCACAGCTATTCTACAACATATTGTGCATCCTGATCCTACCTTCATAAATAAGATAAAGGGAGGAAAGATTTCTGTTTCTCAGACATCCTCCAGCAATCCTAGCCATCCCCATCCAATAGTCCACTAGCCATACCGACTGGTTATCTACAAACTTGCTGTACCCAATTTCTCTACTTATCAAATCAAACTTTACAGCAACTAAATACTTCTTGGATGCCATTTAAAAAAAAAACACATTCAACCCAATTCCATCTGCCAAAATTCTTTCTTATAAGTTTTACATTTTTCCATCCCAGCTGTGATTTGAGCTGTTTTTCAATCACACCTTTAAGTATGAAAGTTAACTTTTCTGGAATGTTCACTATCACAGTCTCCTCTTCTTGGTTTATATCCTTTCCACTATTTCCTGCTTCTTACCATTCTTTGTGATTTTCAGATGGTCTTACTGAATTCTTTTTACTTAATGCCAAGTCAAATCTTACCATCTTCACCATTCTCTTGATCCTATTTTTTCTTATCTTCTTGTCTTCTTTTCAAGCAATCATTTAAGAGTCTCATCCCTGAGGCAGAGCTCTCCTGTTAGGAGATCCAGGCTAGACCAGTTCTTGCCTCTTTCTTATTTTTTTTTAAAGTTACTTTTTGAAAATTGGGAGGGCATCAGTAGGGAAAAGGGTATAAAGATGATTAAGATGTTCTGTATGAAATACATTTAAATTCAATAAAAATATAAAAAACTGAAATTTTGTGAATTTCATACAATATGTTTTGATTGAATTTAGATCCCCCCCTTCTCACCCATTACCCCTGCCCATTTCGTATTTCATATATGTATATATATATATATGTATGTATATATATCTCAAGGCCTGTAGAGACAAATTTGTATACCTAAATGCCCTGCAGTGTGGATTCATCCACTGGAGGAACCTAGTCAGCCTCCCGAGTCCCGCACTTAACAAGACTGACTCTCCCCCTTCCCAGCAGTCACTGGTGGCCAATTCTTCCTCAGGGAGGTCTTTTTATCTGGATTAACCTATCTTCTAGTTCATGTATTCTTTCTTCTCTCTCCTGTAGGCTATGTCTAAAATCCTTCAGTGATTTTTTTTTTTTTCATTTGTGTTCTTGGACTTTTCAACTCAAGGATTTTTATTTGATTCACTTTTGATTCCTCTTGGTGGACATTCTGCATTTACTGCACTTTATTTCTTTAGACATTGTCTCTTTTAATTGTGTAAAATACTGAATTAAATTTGTTCTTCTGTTTCCAATGCTCTGGTCTCTTCACAGATGATTTTTATGGATTAAATACTTTCCTCACCTATGGACTGTATTTTCTTATTTCTTTGCCAGACTTAGTTTTTCAGGGAGAGTTGACACAGTGCATTTTAGTTACATAATTTGGCAGCTTTGGAAATTAGCTTCTTACCTGCCCTGGGTTGTAATTATTTGTTGTTGTTATTGGTGTTCCTTTAATGACTTTTTCTAACTAATTTTCTGAAGTCCTTTGTAGCATGTGACCAGTGAAGCAGTTAGCTTATTTGCCAGCTATTAATGAGACAGAGTTTTCCATGGCCACCTGGAGCCAGTGATTCAGGATCACTGCTGAAGGCCCGGCAGCATTGTGATGTCGTCTTCAGGCCTCAGCCAGGCAACTTCAACCCTGCTTTGGCTTGTATTTCTTGCTTGTATAGAGCCTGAAGGTTAACTCAAACTGAGAACTTGGGACTAACCATTCTTTTTTTGCATGCATCTAGCTGGATACATGCACAAAGCCTTCTGGAAATTCAGGAGTGTGTGGTAGACTTTAAATCCTCAGGTGGAGCACTTACACCACAATTTTTCTTACTAATTCTTTTGGCCTGACTTTGGTTTGTTTATTGTCTTCTGCTTCAGGTGCCACAATAGCCAGTTGCCTCTGATTGTTTTCCACAAATGTCCACGGAGAAAAGATGGCTTGTGCTAGAGGAGCTCTGGGTCATATTACATACCTTCCAGACACTTTCCAGATGGGGAATTTTAAGGAACTGTAGTTGAGTGGTGATAGTTCACTGGGTATAGTGTGGGGACTGACTCTAAGAGCCCCATTTGCTACCAGAACTCCATCTCCTGCGTGTGGAGAGGTTGCTGGCCTTTCCCATGATTTCTGGCCATTTCTAGGTTTTTAAGATTGCTTCAGTGCTCAGGAGAGAATGTGGACAGGAGGAATTTTGAAGTCACAGAGACACTGTTCTTGTTAAGATTTACTTGGTGCTCCCTAGACTGCAGTAAAGTGTGTTAATTTCCAGAGTTCAGCACACAGTTATTTCTGACCATTTTTGCAAGTTCTCTTTCGTTTCTTGGAGCAGAGAATTGGGGATGGGAGAGTCCTTACTCTTTCTGTTTTTATTGATGTCCTTAGCTCTTTTGGGTCTGAGTGAAACAGCACTCAATCTGGCCTTCCTCAGTGCCTCCTCCTTAGCTGCCATCATACTTCACCACATGAACCTTTGCATACTCTTTTAGCCAGGCACAGTGGCACATGCTTTTAATCCCGATACTCAAGAGGTGAAGGCAGGTGGATCTCTGTGAATTTCAGGCCAGCCTGGTCTACATAGCCGATTTCAGGTCAGCTGGAGTTACAAGGAGATCCTGCCTCAAAACAAAATTCCTCTACTCTGGAAGGAGTTTTCTCTCCTTCATTCTTTATTTTCTCTAAGTCATAGGAACCAGGGACACAGGAAGAGCACTTCTCAGGGCAACTGTGCTCCTTTATAACACCGTTCATCTCCTGCCCCAATTTTGCATGCCTCTTCTCAAAGCCTCTGACCTTCAGGATTCCTGCCTCTGCTCCTTGCTGGAATTATCCATGCCAAGGCAGGAAGAACTTCCAGATTGTATGTCTCTAAAATCCTGCTGGTCCCCAGCTGCTCCCGCAGTTTTTAAACTTTATTTTACACTCCTTCATCCTTAGTTATCTTGGTTTCCCTCCTAGGGCAAAGGCTTTCAAACTGGAGGCTACAGAGCTTGGGATATATGGTGTGAGTGGATAGTGGACATTGGGAAAAGCGGCTTGGGGTAAAGCTTCACATCTCAGCACTTATCAGACCTGCTGGGCTGCTATCCACTCTATTAAATCTCCCAGTAAGACTTTTTAATAAAGTGCTTTTTGATTAAAAAAAGTTTAAAGATTATCTGTATGGGAAAACAACTCCAGTTTGCCAAAGATGGGGCAGATAAGATAGAAAGGCCAATAAAATTAAAGGAGAGTTGGTCTATTGCATGTGACCACTATAAAAACCACAGGATTCGCTAGAACTCCATATAGAAAAGGTAAGTCTTTCATTTTTACATATAAGGGAACCAATATCCAAGGTCACATAATGGTATGTCAGGAACCTAAAGTTGACAGTGTGGTGGTGGACAATGTACGTCTTTCTCATTGTGTTTGAAAATGGTATTTTTTAACAGTGTACTAGTCCATTTTCTGTTGAAAATATCAACACAGCACAAGAAAAGAACACAAGTTAAAAGGAATGGCAGATTCTTTAGGCTATGGTTCTAGTCTAAGGTCGAGAGGATGCACCTGCTGGTGGCTTGCTGGTAGGAGTCCCTCAAAGACACAAGACATGATATGGCAAGAAACGGAGTGTGTGTGTGTTACGCCACTCAGTTCTTATAAAGCCACCAGCACTCATTGTGGCTGAATTACCTCCCAAAGCTCCAACTGCAAACCTCATGGTTATATTAAATTTCCATCTCTTAATGCCCAGATGGGGATTAAGCACAAATAGACAGACAACATTCAAAACATAGGACATAGAAATGAATTTCATTTCCCAGCCCAAGGCCATTCCAATGACAGTCCGCCTCAGGGAGTCTCTGCTGGTCTTTGCACTCTCTGGCCCAAGCTGCTTTTGTATTGGCCAGTTTGGTTAGGATGACGGTAACAGATCTTCCTTTAGTGCCTATTTTAGTCAGCCAGGCCTCCCCTGCCTGCACTAGCTCTGATCTTTACTACTGAGTTATCTTTGGCTAGAGATTAACGCTTTCCGAACTTCCTAGTCAATTTCTTTATCCAGCAAAGCAGACATGGTATCTGGGTACCTAGCATCATCATGGCCATCTAGATCTGGGCTTTAACTGGGTTACAAAGAAAATTCAGAGAAGTAATTAAACAAGGCAATCATGATAAAACACCTACCAGAGCACCCATTCTTTGGAGCTATCTTAGAGACATACATTATCTTGTCCAGGGTTCCAAATGCTCTAATAAACAGCTAGAACAACAGGATTGTCAGCTAATGAATGTCCTATTGTATTCATCAGGGCTTTTCAGAGATTGAATCGATAAGATTCTCATTATTCTTCTAGTAAGAGAAATATATAAATATCAAGAGTTGGCTCATGCAGTTACAGAGATCAGCAAGTTCAAGCCTGGAGTGTGGGTTGACAGGATGGTGACCCAGGAGAGCTGAAGTTGCAGATAAGATTGGAAAGCAGTGTTCTAGAGAGTTCTCTCTTCCTCAGTAAGTCTCTTGTTCTAGGGAGGCCTCTGACTGATTGGATAAGGACCTCCCACACTATGGAGAGCAAAGTGGCTTACTCAGAGTTCACAATTATAAATCATATTTTCATCCAAATGTGCTCTAAACTGACACACAGAATCAGTCATCACACCTACTTTCTAGGGTCACATCCAGTACAGCTCAGGCCCTGAAGGGTGGAAGTGGTTCTGTGGTGTTCTGCAATGATTCATTTCATCTACTTCTTAGCCTACAGTGATGTTGCTTTCCCCTCTCTACTCTGCCAAACCTCCATACCCACAGCGTTGCCATGGAGAACAGAGGGACTCACCAATGAGACTTCAGTTGGTGTCTTTGTGTCATCTTTGTAGACTCCTTGGTGAAGGCCCTCCAGGATTTCTGGCAACTAACCAACATCATATTTTGACCAGTGAGTAAATGATTTCTTCTGAATGATTCAGTACAGTCTATGGAGTTAGAACTACCTTGATTACTCACTAATTTTTACACAAACAAGTTTAATAATAAACAAACTTCCAACCAAGGTGAGCACATGGTGAGATTCCTCACTGAAGAGTGACTCATCCTCTTTCCTTTTTTTCTTGAAAAGTCAGGACAATCTGTTTCTTATTGGTGATGCTACAGCTGTAAAAGGCTGTAAAAGCAAATGATGACCTTAGAACCAATCCACTGAAATGCAGTAAAGATGAATGAATGAATGCCAATAAATCTTCCCAAATATGTGGGTCTACTATGTAAGTGTTCAGCATTACTGTTGTCATATGAAGAAAGTGAGTTACAGAATTGCAGAATTCATTGCCTAAGAGGAAAACCATCTGAGGATGCAACTTTGTGTATATGTTGGCCACAAAGCTTGGAGTATTATCATTAGGATGTAAATGTCTCTGAAGAATGTAAAGCTAATAATCATCCTTGATAGCAAAGTCAAAGAGAACCATTTAACACACAGAGTCATAGAGTTTCTTAGTGATGTTTGAGTACATTGCCCTTCCATCTCTAAAGTAACACAGTCTCTCTCTGTCTCTCTCCTCCTTTCTGAAACATAATCTATTCATCAAATAGAGCTTTAAAGATAGCATTTTCACTTTAGAATTTCTAGATACCAAAGGACACACTATAGATTCATTTTGGATGCTATCTTATGCAGTGGCTAGTATAACACTGTAATTGTACATTGACATCAAGTTGTGTTCAGTGATGTAGAGGGGAAAAATGAAAAGTGAAATGTATTAAACAATTTTCTATGTATTATTTAAATAGCAAATATAATACGGGTTCTGTAGAAAGAAGCAAGGTTGAGCTAGCCTTCAGAAGAACTTTATTAGTAGAATTACAAAATCACAGGATCAGATAGTCATGATGATTTGATGGGGCTCTGAAGGAAAAAAAATCTTTAGATCTGAAGGCTCTGACAGGCCTAGGTGGGGGAAGAATGGGAAAGATTCCACATTCCATGACCCAGGCTACATACCAGGGATCATGCAGGAAGACACTAGATATAGTGTAAAGTTATAATTTAACGTTGCCTTGGGCCTAAACATAGCGGGGTAGGGTGCTGAGTTGTTTGCAAGGAGGAGAGACTGCAGAGCCACAGCAGGCTTAGCTGTGGAGAGAGACTTAGGATTGTGCATTCTGATTCTGAGGAGGGGGGGGCAGAGAGAGAGGTGGCAAGAGGGTTTTTAAGCAAGTTTGTACTATGGAATCATGTGGATTTCATGTAAGCAGATGGATGGGATAAAAATAGATTACAATGCTTATCTGGGCACAGCTTTGGACAGCTCTTTGAAAGTAGACTTTAACCCTGATGTTTTCTGTCACCCCAGAGGTTGCTTTTGTGTGATACTCATGTATTTTATGATGAGGAAAGTTATAGCATGGTTAAAAAACCTAGGTTAACCAAAGAAGAAGTTACAATTGCATCAGTCTAGTGGTGCCCTGTTCTGTACTCCCTTAGGTTATTTGAGTTTACAATATATCTTTAATAGCACATTTATTTATTTATTTTTAAATTTAAATTTTTATTGAATGTCTGTGTATTTCATACTGAATGTCTCAGTCAATCTTCATCGCTCTTATACCCCTTCCTCATTGGTGCCTCCCACAACCCCCCTACCGCTGGAGTTCTTATGTTCTGTCATTTGTGTTAAGGTTTATTGTACCAAGTTAGTATCCCTGGACATTCCTCAGTGCAGGTTCATCCACTGAGGTCTAGTCAGTCTATCCAGAGTCTCTTACTTTAAGGAGATTAGCTCTTCTTCACCTAACAGTAATCAGCTGCCAATATTTCTTCAGCAAAAATTGGGGTCTGCAGACCATTTCCACAGTTCCATGCTGGGTTTTTGTCTGCTCGAGTTTGCATGGGACTCAAGCATGCTGACACCATTCCTGTAGGTTCTTACGAGCAGGGTCCCAGGAGCTTGTAGAATTCTATTTCCCTGTGGTCATACACCTCCTCCTGGCTCTTACCGCCTTTCTGACTCCTCTTCCTCAATGATCCCTGAACCCTGGGTGAGTGATATTTAATATACGAGTCCTGTCCAGGGGCCTACACTCTGCAGACTCCTAATCTCCATGCCTGTAGGGTAAGTTTACATGGAGTTTCCCTCTGGTTCCATGGACATGCCCATGGAGGTGCATACACTAGCTCTAAATGCAGCTACAAGTGACAACAGTGATGACAGCACTGGCAAGACACACCTCTAAGACTTGATTGACAGAAACGAAGCCAATAGAGTCAACCATTTTCCAACCAAGCAGTGACTTGAGGGAGAGGGCCTAGAGGGAAAGAGGTGAATGCTGGGTAGGAGACCGGCATTTGTGTGGCCAGTCACCATCTTGGTGGAGTGTGCCAGAGGTCTGTGGCCATTCTGATCAAAATGTAGACCTCAATTTGAGATTGTTGTCCCTCTCCCCTGCGAAAATCCTTTGTAAGTAACTCTGAATACACTCTAGTTTCTCTAACTGGAGAGCATACTTCATTATCTCAAATTGGTTCAGATATACAGGGGCTGGGCCAAACACCACTCTTCATTGTGAGAAAAATTCATAAGACAATGCTTTAGCCATTTGTGACCTTTTGTGTTCCTGGCCCTCTGTTGCATATGGGAGCCTCATTAATGAGAGTGGAGAGGTTAATTAGTATCCTCTTACCACTTGTTCTATGTTGTGTGAGCCTTAGGTGTAGAGGTTGCATTATAGATGTGCTGCTTAAGCATGAGCAATTCAAAGACAATGTCTGTGCGTGACCAGCTGTGATACTGTGTAGTAGTCTCTATCTGATGCATAGAAACTTTTTGAGTCACCACTCATTCTTGACTGGGATACTTGACTGTAAATACAAGGGTACATATTTTGTACTTAGTAAGAAGTTACATTAGCCTAGGGATGTGACAGTCTTGGGCATTTCTCTAAGTTCTATGACCCCTTCAGCCATGTATTTGGCTATGATTACAGTACCATACATGAGTTTCTTCCCACTGAGTGGTCTTTAAGTTCAATTAGGTAGCCAATGATTGCCCCAAGATAAAAGTGTCACTGCAGCACCAGTGTCATAGGATGTAAAGGTCATTGATGTGGATATTTGGTCATGAAGCTGGTATTTGGGCCTTAGATTGATGACCCTTAGCAGCTTATGTAGTGCTCTCCAGAGTGATGACAGCTAGCCTTCAGAAGTGACTTCCAGGTGAGTTCCAGCTTTTCCAAGTCCTATCTTCAGCAACAGGGTTTTAGCTTCATGTTCTGGGAGGCAATCAAGAGCTGTGGTAATAGCCTGTGTAATTTTGGAAGTCTCTTGGACCACCCTGGCCAAGGACTCAAAGGAAGACTTCTTCTGTCAGGCAATGTTTCTTGTTATGTAACTTTCAGTTACTACGCACATAGACTCATGTAGAGATATTGTATGTGGAATTTATCATTAGATTGTTAGACTACTATGCTCCCCTTTGATGTTTTACACTAGCTAGGCATTATTTCTCTCTCTTTTCTCTCTGTCCCAAATAACCCTCCCTCCATGCCTTCCCCCATTAAAGTGTCCCCATTTTCCCTAGTTTATAATATTAACTAAGGTGTTTGGAAGTTTGCCTTGCTTCATGTTGGGTATGGCTTCAGGTTCCAGGAATACTGCTGTTAAGCATTATTTCTTCCTGACTGTAATTTCCTGAGATAACATAAGAGTATGAAGTTCAGTTCAATAATAGTTGTTAAATTTGCATGAGACCTTGGGCTCGATACTAAGGCAAATAAACCTAGGCCTTCATTCTCAAGGAATTCTCCTGGGCGTTGGAGAAAGACTCCTTATGAATATTTACATGGCCAGTTCTGTTGCCTTCTACCCATCCATGTACAAAGCATTGTCTGTCTCTACAAGGTGCTTCCTATTCTCATCAATAGTTCTTTCCACAGCTCACATGACTGTGGTCTTCCCGAGGCCCTCAAACTGAAAATGACATCACCATCAACATCACACAAAGCCATTGCTTATGAATATAGGATATGCTGCAATTATCATTATTCCCCATGAAACACCTTTGTTTGGGCTTTCACAGTACTACGCTTTCCTGGTGTTCTTCCTTTCTCCCTGGGTCACCTCAGTGTTCATAACCAATTCCTCCTCTCCTCAACCATTAGATTGTATAGATCCTCAAGCTTCGGAGCTCAGTCCTCAGACCTTATTAACTGTGACAGCTCCCTATGGGAATTTACCAAATTCTATGGATTTAGATGCCTCCTCGTCCTTGTTTTCTTCATTTCTATCTTCATCTCAGATACTGTCTCTAAACTATACATATTTCTTTAATAGGTATCTGGCATCTAACAAGACATATGATGTTTATCCGTGAACATACTGCCTTCCCTGTCATTCTTATTTCTACAAATAATAACTTTAACTCTTTTAGTTATTGTAGGGTCTGGCCCCCTGCATGCCCTTCTCTCTTAGTGCTATAGGCTCTCAGACAAAGCTCAAGTAAACAACTTGACCCTTAAGCTAGCCGGATGTTGTCAGTTTCAGTTCTGAAGTAAACAACTTGACCTTTACAGACTTCCTCAGTTTACATCAGGTGTGTGTTATGTGGCTAGATATCTCCTGAGAACCTGAACTTTTAACCTCCTGTAAAGCCCCGCCCTCAGGGTATATAAGGCTTGCTCCCTCTGAATAAAGTCAGTCATTCTCCTTTCCTCCTACCTAGTGTCTGTGTCTCTGTCTTATGTGTGCATCATTCAATCCGCAGCCCTCCGGCCGATCAGGACTCGGTCGACGATCCAAGACAAGACTCTACAGCTGGAGGTTTCCACCGAGATTGGAAGAGAGGAAGCTACAAGTTATAATTATTCCAGTATCTTTGTCTCCTGCTACTCACTTCTGTTTTAAGACCAAGTCCATGAGCAAATCTTTGAATTATACCTAGGGTAGCAATCTTGCCATCTCTTACTCTGATCCTGATCTGAGCCTTGAAGATCATTACTGGCTGGGTCGTCTTTGTCTAACTGGTGCCTGGGTTTCCTGTCTTCCTACCTACCCCATTTTCAGTTCTCATAGCAAACACAGGGATTTTGTTTAAAATATAGACACACATATATACCCAACGATCCTCTTTATTATCTTATTTTGGTCTAATTTTGCTTTATTGCGATAATATCTCACTATGTAACTCAGGTTGACCTTAAACTCTAGATGCTTCTGGCTTTACCCCATGAGTGGTTTTTGTTTATTTTATATTTTCCCTGAAGGTGTGATTGGCAGTAGGAAGACACAATCCAGCACAGCAGCTACTATCAAGGTTTTCCCTCTTAAGGACCTCCATTCAAATAAAGTCAGATCTTTGACTATGCCAGAGAAAAGAACTTCAGGATTAGTCAGAATGCAGCAATTAACAAGTTTTTATTAACTAACAAGTATATGAGTTACAATAAAAGAGTATGAAGTAAGTATACGCTTTAGATTCAAATATGGGGATGAGAGAGAGTGGAGACAAATAAAGACAGAGAGATAGAGAGATACCCTTCAGAAAAGACAGTGTACATCCAAGTCATGGGTATGGGCTTCTCCAAAGGGACAGTTGCATACTTAGGTGGATGGTAGATGGAATTTAGAGCAAGGTCTGAAGATTAAGCAATATTTAAAAAATAAGAAGAAAAATTGAATTGGGATGTCACTTTCTGTCCTTGACATGTTTGAGACTAGTGTCTTCTACTAAAAGAGGCCCCAGGTTTCTCTCCATCAGTAGATGGGCCCGCTCCTTAAACTGCAGGAGCCATAGGGAGGACCCCAGAAGAGTGTAGTTGCTAGCTATGGAGTCATATTGTCAAGAAGCCCTAGGTTTATAAGCAATATGAGAAAAGCTTTGCTTGTTCCAAGTAGTTTCAAACACATAAAGAATTCACACTGGAAAGAACCCTTATATATGAACACAACTTGGTAAAGATATTTCATGAAAAAGTGCAGTTAAGAGAGACCCTATAAATGTAAGTAATGTTGGAAAAATTCTGCCTGTCCTTTTGAAAACATGAAAGGATTCATATTGGAGAGAATATCATGCGTGTTTGCAATATGAGAAAGTTTTAAATTCTGACAGTTTTCATCATAAACGTAGAATGACTGATACTGGAGAGAGACCATGTGTATGTAAGCAATACACTAAAACCTTTGGTTTTTCTAGTTACATTTGAATACACCAGTGAATCAAACTGGAGAGCAACTTGGTGTTTAAGAAGTGTGAGAAAGCCTTCTTGCTTTTTAATCAATTACAATACATGAAGTAGTTCACAGTGATGTGAATCCTTATATTTGCATGCAATGTGAAAAACTCTTCTCAAATTTAAGTCATTTTCTGACACATGAATGAAGTCACAGTGGATAGAAACCCTATACATGTGAGTGCTGTGGGAAAGCCTTCATCATCTCTGCAATTTTTGGAGACAAAAGTAGGCTCAAACTGGAGAAAGAGTTATTTATACAGCCAAAATTTCCCTGAAAAAAAAACATGAAAAAAGCCACAATGGAAACTATTTGCATGTAAGAACATGGGAATGTTTTTAGTTCTAACAGTCCCCTTCAAATATGTGAAAGAAGTCATACTGGAGAATTAATTCGAGCAACTACAGTCTTCTGTAGTTCCAAATCATGGGAAAAAAAGATGAGGGGGTCTGGAGAGATGACTCAAAGCTTTAGGAAACTGACAGTTCTTGCAGAGAACCCATGTTTGGTTCCCAGACCCCACACAGTAGGTAACAACCATCCAGAACTCCAATTCCAGAGCTTTCAATGTCTTCTTCTGACCTCTGCAGGCATTGCACAACATAGGTGTACTTACATGCAGACAAAGCAGTCATACACATGAAATTTAAAAAATGAATAAAGGTTTTGAGAAAGCTCACACAGGAGGGAAATTGTGTGCATGTATACATGATGAGAAACTTCGGCTTTCCATTTTCTCTCCAGATATGTAGAAGAACTCACACTGGAGGTTGGTATGGATGCAATGTGGAGAATTCTTTATCAGATATGAAAAACTCACTAGAGAATAACCTGAAGTACAGAATGTGGGAAGCCTTATCATCACCTTCACTGCACTCATAAGAATGCAAAGAGAAGAAATCTTATCAAAGTAAAACATGTAGAAATACTTCTCAGTACTTTTCATAAATTAACAAAGAAGATGGTATAGAGAGAAACTGACCAGAAGAAAAGTCCAAAGCCTTCATTCTCATACATGTGCAAGGACATCTTGGATGAAAACCTTTGGTTGCAGAAAATACAAGACAGTCAGGAGTGATAGAAAAATGGTATCAAAGTTCTGTGAAAATTCCTTGTTTGTTCAATCCTATCTATATCAGGAATATGAAAGACTTAATCCTTTTTCCTCTAATCTTTAATGTCTGGATTAAAAATATATGTCTTTACACCCAGCGTCAGTAGTTTATTCTTAAAGTAGATCTCTGATTTATATATTCCTAATTTATCCTAGAAAATAAGTATTAAGCTGGGTAGGGGAGGTGGAAGCATTATTTAACCTCAGAAGATGAGGCTAGTAAGATTTATACCTGAAAAACAACCACAAGAACAAAAAGAATGTTCACTAACATGATATAATTTAGTAAGGTTTGTTAACACAATAGTGCAAGAGTTTAATGAGCAATGTCTGATATCAAATCAGGCAGTTCTTTTTCCTTTCATTTTAAATTGTTCAAGGTGCATCAGTAAATTGAAATTTATTTGTGGTATGCCGGTAACTATAAACATTATGTTGTTTTTAAACCATTGTGGTTAATGGACCATTGAAAATGAGTTTTTGTGAATATTGGGATTTTCCCTCAGGCCTCATTAGCAGATTCTTAGCATTTGTGAATACTTTCATTCTTTTTCATGAAGCAAAAAGTTCTTTTAAATTGATTTTCTATTCTCCATTTTTGTTTGTGTTATTTTTCACTCTTTGATATTTTCTTCAGACAATATTTGCTTACATGTCTTCTTAGAATTTGAACTATTTTCAAATAACAGACGCTGACTTTTTGAGCAGGTGTAAGATTTGTATAAATATTCCACTGTAGCCACAGATTAGATCAAGTTATTTGTGTCTGGTTTTTCTTTTCATGTCAAATGTCATTATCACATATTCGTGACTATGGGTATTTTTTCTCATGTAAATATTGCTTTTTTCATGTTTATAATGTTGTATTTTATTTTGATTATAATTTCTTATTCAATCATGATACTAAAGAATGTGCTGATATTAGTGCCAAAGACCACAAGCACCACGATGCAATAAGTTATAGCACTAAAAAAACGAGATTTTTTTTTTTTTTGCCACTCAATTTTCTTTTGTCAATGAAATAGCAAGGTGACTTTATGAGGTGCATTGTTTTGATTTAGGCATGACAGAGGAGTGTTAATACAATCCAACTGAAGGCTATAAACAGTCTGGTCCTAAGAGATCATAGTTTGTTATTTTGAACATCCTTAATTGAGAGGTAGTTTTATTAGTTGTATTGAAATTTCTTGTTTTTCAACCTGTAGGAAAAGCAAACTAGACACCAGAGTGAAGGATGTGTTTTCCCCTTTCTCGTGTCTCCTTAATTCTTTTTATTTTCTGCCTCATTGGGGACCAAACCCAGGGTCTTAAGCAAACAAAAGTTCTCTGATCCATACCCTCACCCAGAGTTTGGTTGTTTTTGCTGTATCTTACCATCACTCTCACTTGTCATGATCCAGTTGGGGTCTTCGGCATTTTTACTGCTGCATCTAGATTCCTTCCCTTTTCATTGTCTCCTTAGCTTGAGACGTCTCCTCCCTAGATCGTCCTCATGTGTGATGTTACCTTACAAGTGTAACAGATGCTTGGAAACTGCTTTGCTAAAAGAGCATTGACTCCCTACTTGGGCCCATAAGGTAGCTGAAAGGAATCTGACATCTCTGTCTGCCTTACTTATATGGTCTCTGTTCACGCTGAAGACACAAAGATAGCTCATGTTCCTTGACCTGTACTCACCCTGGATTTCAAGATGAGGAACAGCCCTTCTCAGATGAAGGCAGTTGTCCATGGGGTTTCATATAACTTGGAGCAGAAGTGAATACCTTGTAGAAACCAAATAAGCCTTCTAAGCTGATAAAAGTTATTCCAAATTAAAATTATTAAAAGATTACCAAGTTATCAAGACCATTTTGCAGGACTGGAGCTGAGGCAACAATTGGAAAATGATAGGCAAGATCACATTTTAACACGACTTCCTAGTTATGTATACCTCATGTCCTCTATTTAAATCTAAGGATCATGTCTGTAAGATGAAGATGGACTTGAGGGTCTTTGGCTCTCTCTATCTGTTCTTTCCATTGTGGCTACATTGATTAGCCCTCTTCTGCCAACTACTGTTGTTCTTGTCTTAGTTGGCATATTGAGATAGGTGACCCAGCCTGAACTGTAGGGATACAGGAGCGAGACTTTCCCTTTAAAAATCCAGTGATAGCATTACAAAAAGTATTCTCAATTCACACGGTACCACCTCAGAGACATTTTCCTTGACCACCTACTTCTTTGCTCTGAAGCCGACCTTCACACTCTACTCTGTTTTTTGTTGGAGGACTTATTGTGTGGGTTTGATATTACACATCTATTATTATCCAGCTCAACCCTTAGAATGTAAACCTTATGCTGTAGGTGACTTTCTAATTCAGTTCCTATGTTCTGGGCCCAGAGAGTCCTTAACAGGGTTTACAGTGGCTAATTTTTGAGTTAAGTACATAATTATCTACATAAATTTCATGTCTTTGTAAACATTTTAAAGAAGAATGAATAGCAAATTTAATTATCGGTAAGAGAAGGAGAAACAATTCTACCCATGGAAATCTGGAATATAGATTTAATGGATGACAGTGTGGCTCTACTGAAGATCCATCACAACTCCACACTTTGCACTAATTTTGGCCTCTCCACTGACGATGCAGCAAAGATCCCTTCCATTATAATGCTTGTAGCCCAGGGGACTTGACCAGGGCTACAAGAAGGAAGAATAAAAGAAGGTTGATAGAGGGCTAAGTGACCTGATCCATACCACATAAAACCATTGGGGAAATGGTAGTCATTTGGGATGTGTCTGAGTATTATCAGAGAGATTTAATTTTGTTAATTATCCTAAATCTACATGATAATCACATAGGAGAACTGTCTGTTATTTATGTATAAAGGCATATTTTCACTTAAGTATCACTTAAGAAAGTGAAAAGTCCCACAGGGCTGCCAAAATCCATCAAGTTTTTGTTGTTGGTAGTAGATCTACCTTCATAAAACTCCTCTGCAGACCATACTCTGTCCTACAAAGCTCAGAGATTCAGAATATTCTAGTATTGTAAACCTGGGAATGTCACGGCTCTTACTGGAACGTACTACTGAGACTAAGCCAAATAAGTATGTGTCAAAGTCCCTCACAATGTTCATATTTACAAACTTAGTCTAGTGCTGCAGTCTGTTTGGGCCAGAAAACCTCTTTGCAGTAGGCAGTGATTACTCCAAGGGTTCATAACTGTTCACAGTGCTGACCGTGAATGACTGTTGAGGGGTCAGCACTAAATGGGACTGTTATATTGCACATCCAAAGCCCAGGGAACATCATGTAAAAGGAGATGGAATAATTGCAAGATATGGAGAATGGAGACACGCTCTAGGAAACACTGTCTTCCGGATGAGTCATGGCCAAGGTAATAATGAACACACCATGACTAGGGCTACCCGCACAAGACCTGTACAAAATAGTGAGATGTTGAAATCAGGAAGGGACCAGTTGGGAAGAGGCCTGTTGGGTCTGTAGGTATGGTAGAGGGGTAAGAGAGGGTAGTGAGGAAAATACATTCACAGCACGTTGTATACATGTCTGAAATTTCCAAAAATTAAAAAAAAATGTCAAAAATGAGCCATCTGAAGAAAAGCACATGTTATTTTGCATATTATAGAGCTCCCTTTCTAGAGCTCTATATATGGTAGAGAATTTTCCTAACCCACTCAGTGCCTTAAGTTTGATCCCCACCATCACATGTGTACCCCCCCACCACACACAAATTTATTCTCATAGTGCAATTAAGGTACCCACATGTAGATCATTACATATTCTTTTTTATTTATTTATACTTTATGTGTATGAGTGTTTTGCTTGCTTGTATGTAAGTGTACCACATGTGTGTGCAATGCCAGTAGATGTCAGAAGAGGGCATTGGATCCTCTGAAACCAGAGTTAGGGACAGTTGTTTGCCACCATGTGTGTGCTGGGAACCAAACCTGGGTCCTCTGCAAGAGCTCTTACCTGCTAAGTCATTTCTACAGCACCTCATCCCACATTTTATAGCCTTTTCGCCTTTTACATTTTTTCCTACACAGAATTTCCCATCCTTATAGTTCTGATTTACAATCTGATTGCTTTACTTACCATGTCTCTGAGATAGCCAGCATAAACCCAACAGGAGATGAACTGAAGTTCCAATTTTATTCCAACAGGAAAGAAAGTGTGTTTATAATTTCCCCTTAGGAAATAAAATTTCCTTTGTTGCTGAGGTTGACAGGATGATGCTAAGTCTTTTTCCTCTCCATTAATGTAATGTCAAAATAATGGTAACTAAGAGTTAAATAAATAGGAACACAATTTCATGTCAATCAAAACAGATATCAAGTTCTCGTCTACTAACGAATGCATGAAATTCAAGTTCATTGTGAAAGAATTTAATTTCCTTTCTTCATCGGAAAATCAAAGAGTGTAAATGCTGCACTATAATTCTTTATCAAATCATTTCTTTTGGAAAATTATGTTCTCATGGCTTTTTCCCAACTGTCCCTTCCCTCATTTTTAACTGGAATGTTATAAATGAAAGAGATGATGTACTGTGTCTGTTTACCTAAAAATGTGAGCTTGTATATCCTTTTACGCAAAACAACCTATTCGATCTGCTTTCTAGACCCAGAAGACCTTACTTTAATTTATAGAGGTAGCTTCATATTAACTGTCCTCAGAGACACATTTTGAAGCTTTCCCCATTGAAAAATACACTCTAGATGACTAACAAGCCACTTCTACTTTTCCCTTCAGCAACATAAACTGGACTGCATAACAGAAGAAGCCTGATTTACTGACAGCCTCTCCTTGGTGCGAGATCTTGCTAAGTGCCTCCATATGAACTATGTTTAGGATGCTTGGTCTAGGAGGCATTTATCAAAACAGCCATATTCCCCAGGAGAGACAAACAAGAAAGTTCTTTAGCTGAAAACTCTCTTTGTTCTGGGGAGGTGCCATACTGTCTTTGGGGTCTTACTCAGGGCTTCCCTGATCCTCTCAGTTTTTACGATTTCCATGAAAAAGAGCTGATAAGGCACCCAGATTGCAATGCAGAATATGCAGTTTATCGTAGAGGAGAGGGCAGCACACTCTCAAGGGGTGAGAGTCAACTGTGGCCAAAGGAATCATTGCCCCAATCTACATTTTAGGCAGGATGTACACTATTTGTTTGTGGAATGGTTTTTCCGAGGAGTGTTTTCTTGTACTTGACGGGTCTATTCAGACTGACTCTTACAGGAAGGGGCAGTGGCATGTATTTGTTCTTGATCAGAAAGGCTCCTTCTGAACATTGATTTTTTTTTTGTTTTATAATTGAATTTTTGTGTATTTCATACAGAACATCTTAATTAATCTTAATCATCTTTATATCCTCTCCCCACTGGCATTCCACCATAGACCACCCCCCACTGGAATTCATACATTCTGTCATTTGTGTTAAGGCCTCTTGTGTCAAGTTAGTGTCTCCAGATGTTCCTCAGTGCAAGTTCATCTACTGAGGTCTAGTCAGCGTATCTAGAGCTCCTCACGTTAGGAAGCTCGGCTCTTACCCAGCAGTAATGAGTTGCCAACGTTTCTTCATCTAAGATTGGGGTCTGCTGTCCATTTCCCTAGTTCTAAGCTGGGTTTATGTCTGGTTGACATGGGTTTGCAAGGATCTTGTGCATGCTCACACAATTGTTGCAGGGTCCAAGGGGACAGTGATTTTTTTAAGGGTTAAGGATCCTAGATTCCCAGGTTTAGATAGTTATCACTCAGTGCTCTTCCCAGTAGTGCAGGATGTCACATCTTCTCCCAAGATCAGAGATATGATGCAGATTCCAGCCTCTGAGCATCAGAGTCTTGCAGTTCCTGTTCTCATTTTCACAAGATGCTGATTATGAGGGAAGGGTCTAGCCTCAATGCCCTCTAATCCTGTTACTGTCTAACTAGCTATCTAACAATATAGCTTATAACATGGGACTGAAATGAATAAATGTGAGGTCAGGGGACCCTGGTTAGTTGCCTACAATATACTGTAGAGCGGATTGATTCTCCAAGGGAAAAAATGGACAAACACCCCTCCCAGAGTGGTATCACCCCAGACCACCTTGAGCAGAAAGACTAGGAGCTGGGAAAGTCCGATGCCCCACCCACCCTGTCTATTGGCTTTGGATGTGAGAAGAAGAGGGGCTAAAAGTATTTAAACTGGGGGCGTGAGGAGGCTGGCCCTTTTCTCCCCTCCTGGATGGGCCATTTGGATCTGTTCACCTGGAAGTTGCAAGATCCCAGCCACGTGGACTTACTAATGTAACTTGCGGAGGGGAGGGTGGGCGCCGGTGTTCTGTAAGTAACCCCTTACCCACTGCTCTGTTAGTAAGCCCAAGTAAACTAGCTAGAATCTGTCTAACTGTGAGTGGAGAAATTTGTGTGTTTGTTGCGAGGCCTGGGGAGACTTTTTGGGTTGCAAGGCAGGGAGAGAGAGGCAGGTTAAGTTGGTCTGCGTCTCCCAAAAAGAAATTTTAATAACATATACCTTGGACTTTTACTCAATGAACACAGAAATAACTATCTTACAAATCTCATGTTAGGTCCTGCAGAGAATATCAAAGAGAGAACATTAAGAAATAGTGTCAGTTATGTGTCTTTATACAGATCTGTCAGTCTCTATGTGTCATCTATCAATCATCTATCATGTATCTATCTATCCATCTATCATCTATCATATCAATTTATTTAAAAAATATGTCCATAAAATCCATTCATTATCAAGACAATTTGGAGAACATACTACCCAGGAAACGTTTCTCCACCTAGGGCTTGCATTTCTTCTGTATGTAGCTACTAATTTGTCAGAAGTTAGCTCCACGGCTTAAAGTATAGACAAACACTTTTAATACTAACACCAGCAATACCTTAGGAAGCAAAAGCAAGGATTCATTTTTTTTCCCATATGCCCAACTTGCTCTGCTTTCCTTGCATCCTGGCATTATACCTTTTACACATACCTTGCTGTCTCCTCCGACTTAGCATGTGAGGCTAAGGGGAGTTAAGAGAGGTCCATAGTTTGCCTATCTATGAGACCGATGTGCCGTGACTTGTAGTTAGCGATTAAAATACAGCTCAGTGGTAGAATACTTGCCTAGCATGCTCAAGGCCCTGGGCTTGATCCTTAGCATTTTAGAAAGTTAAAAAAAAAAAAAAAACTTTCACATATGGTTTACAAGATGGGTTGGAAGAGTCAACCCAATCATCTCTCTGTTAGGTTCTATAAATCTGGAGTAGAAATGGAATAGGTCAACTACAAATGACAGCTATAATTATTTATTCATTTATCTAGTGCTAAGAACTGAACCCAGGGCTTCCAGCATGCTAGGTGAGCGTGACACCACTAGCTACATCAAGCCCCAAATGTCTGATTTAATCTCATATTGAATTACACCTTTTTCTTAAATAATTCTAGATAATAAATGCCTCATCGTTTCCAAATCATTTTTCCTTTTGATCTTCTGAATATTGATATATTAAAACTAATTTTAAAGTTCGTTGATTAAAATGTATCTGTTAATGCATGGAAGTCTTTTTCAATTCTCTTACTGTAGGGAAAAGAAAGAAGATTGAGCCAAATCGTTTCAGCTCTTGCTAGATTATCAGGTCTGATAAAGGAGTCTCTGAAATCTGCACTAACACAGAACTAACAAACAAAAAGAGCACTGTAAAGTTAGAACCCAAATCAGCTGCTTAGCAATTCCTTGAGATTCCACATGAAGGAATGTGGCGGCCTTGGCTTTCTCTCCTGGAGGCAATGTCACCAGGGCCACTAGTATTCAAATCTGGTCCAGATCCATTCATTAGAAAAACTGAATAACAAATTCATTTAATTCTGGCATATTTACATGCTGTGGCAAAACTACTGTGGATTTTAGAAACAAGCTTTCTGTCAGCATGTTTTTTTTTTTTTTAAATCAGGAAAAGAATCACTAAAGTGATAAGGTAGTAAACAGGAGTGTGAAAATAAAACTTGGATCGTTAGAAGAGCCAAGTAAGTCTGTGAGTGTATAATTAATTTCAGAAGACACCAATTCCAAGAAATTTGAAATGTTATTGCTTAGAATCCAGGAATACAGAATAAATTTCACATTTTACTAACACATATCAATATCCACACTAAGATTTCTTTTTAAATAGTAATGTATGATACTGCTGAGATTTTAAAATGCTCTCAACACTCTGCACACAGATCAGAGGTACAGTGTTATGCTTCAGATGCACACAACCCTGTGGTCAGTCTCCAGCATCAAAGAGGAAAATTGGGGATTAGAAACAAATGCTCTCAGTTAAAGCAAAGGGTCAGGCTGCTGCTTGCTTTTGCAGTGAATACTAATGTGGTGCTATACTCTTACGAGCTAATTTTTAGCTTACAGCCTGTAGAAGCATTTAACAATCTGCCTACTGCCATTCTTTTAAAATATGGAGATTAAATGTGCTTTGGTTGGAATGGGAAGTGTCCCCCATCGGCTCATGTGTTTAAATGTATAGGCGCCAGCTGGTAGGCTTGTCGAACCACTGAGGCTATGGCCTAGCTTGCAGAAGTGACTTGCTGAGGGCAGACCTTGCAGGACATTTTCAGCTTCTGCTTCTGGCTGAGCTCTCTGCTTCCTGACTACTGTTTCCATGTAGGTGTAACCAGCCGCAAACTCCCATGGCCACAGATAGCATCACCCATGAACTCTGCCATCTTTCTGCCATGATGGATTGTTACCAATGAACTGTGAGTCAAAATAAACCCTTCTTCCCTTAAACTGCTTCTGTCAGGTACTCGACAGAACAGAGGCAAGACGGGAAAGGTAACTTATACAAAGTGATGGGTATTAAATAAATAACTACAATCACCTCTTGCAGCTGGCGGGGAAGGTCATCCTGATTTGTGATACCTACCTATAACCTTGATATAAATATTCATCAGCACCCATTTCAAACATAACAGATGGCAGAATTGGGAAGAGGTAGAGAGCTTCAACAGAGACACAAATAAAAGCAGAGAACCTGTATTAGATACCTTTCTGTGCTGTGATAAGACACTATGACCAAGGCAACTTACAGAAGGAAGAGCTTATTTGAGCTTGTGGTTCCCAGGGCAAGAGTCCATAATGGAGGGGGAGGTGTGGTCGCAAAGGTAGTGGTCAGAGCAGAAAGTCAAGTGATCGCATCTTCAAGCACAGGGAGCAGAACGACTGGAAACCTGGGAAGGATTAAGAACTCTTGAAGTCAGCCCCCAGTGATGTACTTCCTCCAGCATAGCCACACCTTCAAGACCTCCCAGAACAGTACCACTAACTAGGAACAACGTTTCTAAATACTTGGAGATTATGGGGCATTCCCGTTCAAACCCACAGAACTTCTTGAGCATAGGTTCTATAGAGTAAACTAGGAGAAAGCTATTAGAAAGTATGTTGAATTTAAGTGTTTATACCATTATATATAATACATACATGATATATGCATATATGCAATGTGATATCATATAGTTATATATGATGTGATTGTGAATAATGGCTATGTTTAAAAAGTTCAAAAATGCTCTGACAATTTAACGATGTGTGTGAATTAGTATGGCCCAATTGTAGCGTATTATGGCAAGCATCTTCCAAGCTAGTTAACATTTTTCCTTAAGAAAAAATATTTCATTTTTGAAAGACAGAATTTTTTTCAAGATTCCTTTATTTTTATTTTATGTATGTGAATGCTTGTCTGCAGGTATGTATGTGCATCATGTACATACTTGGTACCTGTGGAGGCCAGAGGAGGGCATTAGATTCCCTGGAATTGGAGTTACAGGTGGTTGTGAGTTGCTATGTGGGCACTGGAAACCAAACCCAGGACCTCTGCAAGAAAAGCAAGTGCTCCTAACTGCTAAGCCTTTAGTTAGCATACCTGCTCTGTCTACATGAATGTTTTCTGGACATTCAGCACTTCCTTCATAGCTCTTAACACATCTTCTAACACACATCTTTGGCCAATGAGATTTAATGAGGATATAAATGATTCCTGTGAGCAGACACATTCCTTCTAAAAACTTGTATGTAGTTGGTATATAAGATAATGCATTTTATTTGCATGTTTTCATTCATACATATCATTTTTTTGTCAAATTTATCACCAATTCTCTCTCATGTCACCTTTCCCCTCCTGCTGGTCCCTTTCTCTCATTCACTAGGACTGTTCTGCTTTCATATCCGTGTGTGTGTGTGTGTGTGTATGTGTGTATGTATGATTTCATATATGTGTAAGTGGTAAAATCTAGATGCTGCATATTAAAGAAAACGTGATTTATACCTTAGTTCCTCCTCCGGAGATCTACTTCTACTAGAAGTACATTTCCACATACATACAAACACACACATAAATACATTCACACAGATACACATACACACACACACACACACACACACACACACACACACACACGCACACACAGCTGCCTCCTCAATGGCTTTAACTAAAGCTGCATCCACTACCAAGCAAGGCTGATGTAAAAACAAAAATCAGGGAGGTACTATATTGTGTTTTTATTTCTGCTCCATCTTAGTGTGTTTTTGTGTTTGTAACAAAATAAGTACCAAATTTATTTCTGAAAGATAAAGAAGGGCATTTACCTCTAGATTCCAGAGCCTCTGACACCTGTCTTTGGGCAGTGTCCCGACACTATACTACACTATCTCCCGAGCTACAATTTGATGAATTATTCATTAGATGGCTAGGCCCATTCCTACTTTGCTCCTTCCCTCCCCTGCTCTCCCTTGTCCATCTACCTGATATCACTAGATAAGAGGAAAGGCCACACCAAGTTCTGATATTGTTAGCATCTAGGATACATCTGACGCATAACTGGAGCTCAATTAATACTTACTGAATGAAAGTACAAATAAACATACATTACAGTGACCTTTTTAAACTAGGTATTGTCTATGCCCAAAACTGATTTGAAAATAATTTTTAATAGTCTATCACTGTTGTCTACAGAGCAAAGGCAATCTTTGTCGATTGTAATAATTTGGCCCAGGCCACATCTGTTTTTGAGTGATAAAAATTTATCTAAGTAGCCTCTGTACAGGCCCATGTAATCTAACTCAAGGCTTTACCCTTATAACCAATCAATGGTACCTCAGCCATGCCCAGGGCAGGTTGCCAAATTATGTCCAAATAAGGCAAGTGCCCAACCGTATCAATCAGGTAATCTTTGTGTAGCATTTTCTATCTTTCCAGTTCTTGAAAAAAATAGCTTGTTAGATTTTGTGGGGAGGTATAGTCTGAATCATCTTTGTTCTGTAATGTTGCTGAGTTCTAAAACTTTTTCTTGCTCTGGTAAAATTCGTTAAACTTGATTGAGCTGTGTTTCCTTTAACATTCTGCAACCAAGAACCTCTATCCTGGCATCATGTAGGTCATTTCAGCTTCTGTGCCATTAGGATTTCTTGTACCACAGAGCACATCCTCCTTAGAGCATGCCGGTGCTCTTCCATCCTCCCTGGACCGTGCCCCTATGGAGCATGCCCCGTGCTCGTCTGCTTTCATACTTGTTCTGCTCTCACCTGACACAGATCCTCCTCCTCGTTCATGGCTTCCTCACCCCACCTTCCAAAGGTGACATCAGTAAACAAATGAAAAGAATGGCTATTGTAGGAAGGCAAAATAAATCCTTCACAACATTAAACACTGATGGAAGTCATTGTTCGCACTTAAGGGTTGCTGAGGAAATACTTTCTTCTCATTTCATAGGTCTCAATTGTCTTTAGGGGTGCAGTATTTTTGTTGTTGTTGTTGTTACAAATAATGTGCCTCATCTTTCTAAAACAAAGACAGACTAAAAATATGATACCCAATATCACAAAGTAACTTACTTCCTCAGGATATCCCATTTTGCAGTAGCTTTGGGTTTTAAGATTAAAATGGGCTATACTATGTGATATATTTTGTGTATCTTCTGATGACTCTAATCACAGTATGTCTTTCTTTAGTAGCTTCATAGTGGACATTATTTTACAAAGTCATTCCCAAAGCATAAATATCCAAAGATAAGAATCTTAATATTAGAAGATAGTACAGAATTGAAAACTCAAAAGGTCTTTTGTGCCTGTCTTTTGAATGAAGAGTCTGGATGACAAAGAATGGGAGCGGGGCATGAATTACTTTTCAAATAAACAGAAGACTAGTAAATGTGGAATTGCTTTACTTGTATGTTTAGTTATCTTTTTAGAATTACTTTAGGGAAATTAACAGTTCTGTGCAATTATTTGACAGACTTTGAGAGACAGATTTTTCTGTTTGTTATTGCTATTTCCCAATACTGATGATAGATGCCAGACTCTTGCTCATAGTAGGCAAATGTTCCACCCCTGAGCTATTTCCCCAGACCTTTCTTTACTTTAAAAAAATTTTGAAAGAGTCTCACTAAATTGTCCAGATTGCCCTTGAACTCACTCTGTAGCCTAGGCAAGCCTTGAACTTTCTGTCCTCCTGTCTTCTCTTCCTGGGTGGCTGGAATTACAAGCCTATGACAGCAGGCCTGGTTAGGAGACACACTTTACTCCCAGTGATTTTCTTCTGTGACTTCTTTCTAAAAATAGGAATTTAAGTAATTCTTGTAGTAAGTATAAATCTGAACTTTGAAGGGGTCAATTGCAGTTCAGAATTTAGAAGATCAAATGTTTCAATGAGCCTTGAGCTTTGTGTAACACATGGGCTTCTTCCATCTTTTTTTTTGTAATAATGCCTGATAGCAAGTAGAGCCAGCTGTGTAAATGAAAAATGCAAATTAGATATGTTTAGAGAAGGTACCAGCACCAAAGACTCCAGTCACAAATCCACCCACTTCCTTCTGTTACTGAGTGTTAATAAAATACCCCTGAATCTCATCAGTGCCTGAGGTCAGAACACTTCTGAACAAGAACAAAAAAATCCATGTATCACAAAAATTCTCTGCAGGAGTTAAAATAAACCAGAAAAATAAAATGGTGAATAGATTATATATATATATATATATATATATATATATATAGAGAGAGAGAGAGAGAGAGAGAGAGAGAGAAAGAGATGAATACTGAATGGTGTGGATTACTACATAAAAATTTATCCTAAGAAATATACTAATTAGCTGAAAATAAACACACTCATGCTGTATATACCAATATACACACATATGTATTATATGTTAACAGTTCAATGAAAATTGACTTGAGAACTCTAGTGACTCTTTACTTGATACATCATGAGTTTTGTTTATTAATCCCAACTAAATAATCTGGCTACAACAAAGAAATACAAAGGTAATTTGAGATTAGCACTATAGTTATATAACAACGCCATTTTCCTGTGAGGCATATGAGTTTTGAAAGATCAGCCTACACTTCGGCCCTGCGGCATTCCTGTGTACAGAGGTAGGCTCACACAGGGATGTGTGTCTTGACAGAGGGTTAAGGGGATGCTGCAGCTTGTCAGCACTGGCTGTGGGGCAGCCAGAGCTCATTGCCAGCTCACACAAATGCACAGAGTTGGTCTTAAAAGGGTCTCATGATTTTCCTGCCTCCCCAACATCCTTAGGCCACAGAAATGAGCTGAGAGGCAGCATACTTATCCATCTTCTGTATTCTCTCTGGCCTACTTTGAAAAGTCCTCCTCCTATCCCCACATACCACAATTATTAGCAATTGATACACACAGTCTTAATACATAAAGTGAAAAGCCAGCATGGAAGACAGTCAGCATTGACCTCTGGCCTCTTCATGCACATGCACACATGTGCATGTACATTACACACACATATACATACTCATGTATACCACATACACATACACATTTTCAAACAAATAAATAATGATTTAAAGTAGATATATAGTGTTTCATCCCATCACTTTACAGAATTCCTTAAACTATTATCTAGTTATTGGACACTGAGTTTATTTTATGTTTGCTGTTAGAAGTGTTGTGATCATGGATGAATGAAGAAAAGGCAGTATATACACACATGGAGTTTTATTAAGCAATAAAGAATGAAATTATGTGATTTAAAGGAAAGTAGATAGAACTGGAGATTTCATGTTAAGCAAAATAAGTTATTTTTATAAGGACAAGTAGATATTCATATGTGGAATTTAGGGGGACTACAAAGCACTTGAAAGTGAGTGAAAGTAAACAGGGAGAGTGTGATGAAGGGGGAAGAGAAACGTGGGGGTGAAGAGCGGGTTGCAGTGGGCTGGACACCATCAACATAAATCACACGAGTATATGGAAAAGTCAGAATGAAAACTCTACTTAGAAAAATTAATTTATGCAATAAAGTTATAGTAAACTTTTTTACACATAGCTGGGCTTGCATCCCAATTTCCTTAAATAAACTTCTATATGTGAAATTTCTGAACTAATGTAAAAGCAGGTTTAAAATCTTAGATTTCTATGACAAATTTTTCTTAAGAGATATTCTTACTCATTTCCAAACAGTCACTCCAGGCAGCATGCTGACACTAGTATCTTTCCAGCTTTTCCAAATTTGAATGATAAAAAAATCTCCTGATTATTGTTCTCATTCCATTTATTTTCTTCTTATATGGCATTGACTATCTTCATGTGATTATCAGATTACCTATTTTCTGTTTTTAAAAGCTTCCATGAGGTGAAACTAGTATATTTTCTTGCATATTATTCCAATTTTTATAGGTCTAATTTCTTCTCTTTAACAGGGCACCATCCTTCATACGACTAGAAATTCTAATCTGTTACCATGTTTTTGACAAAAATGAGAAGTTTTGCCTTTGGTTCAGCAAGTTATTCAAGAGACCCTCCCAGTCAGTACTCTGTAAGTTGTTTCACTGCCCTAACCCCAGGAGACAAGTCCTTGTCCCGTTGGTCTTCATCACTTTTACATGTCCCCACAAGCTTGGGCTGTGATTGGAATGTGAAATGTCCCCAGAAGCTCATGGGAAACAGAGTCCCCAGCTAGGAGCAAGCCTTAAAAGGTGGGACCTACTTGGAGGAAGCGGGCCACCATGAGGAAGGCCTTGAGGTTTCTTAGCTAGCCCGGCTTCCTGTCTTCTCTTAGCTTCTGTAATGTGAACACAATGTAACTAGCTACCTTACACTTCTGCCACATGCTTTCCACCAAGATGGACTATGTCCCTCGGAACTGTAAGCCAGAATAAACTTTCCCTCCCTTGAGTTGCTTTTTATCAGGTATTTGATCACAAAAATGAGAAAAGTAACAGGCCCTGTGTGGCTCTGAGGTTCAGGAGAGTCTATGCTATGAGCACTTGGGGCATGAGAAAGTTGTGAACAGAAGGGGCTAGTACCAATTCTTTGCCTTTGAGGGCCTGTAAATTAAGACTTGCACAGACCTAATACCCCACTTACCACATTTGAACCAGTTCTCTAAACTCTTTTAAGTATTCATTGCTTGTCTCCGTTTTAGAATGAAAATCAAATGTACTACATGCAACATGTGGATGAGTCTCACATGGTATTGAATTTTAAAAAAGGCTAATTATCCAAATGTACATTCTGCATTTATATGATGTTACAGGAAGTTCAGAGCAGGCAAAACAAATGCATACTGAGAGAAGTAAAAACGGTGTGAATCTCTGGCTGGGAGCGCCCAGGAGGGGGCAGCAGGAGGGAGTTTCCTAGTTAGCAGCAGCGGTTTCTAATATGAACAAGCCAGAGAAATACTCTGTGATCCCAACCCTTCGTCAGTTTTCCTGGATTTAGAATCATCCAAGAGAAAGATTCCATGCAGGTCTGTGAGGGCGTTTCCAGAGAGGAGGAGGGAACTGAGAATGTGGGTGGTACCAGCCCCCTGATTGAAATCTGAGGCTGAATAAAGGGATGGAAAAGACAAAGGCTGATGGGCATTCCTTGCTCCCTGCTTCTGGCAGATAAAATGGGAGCAGCCCTCTCATGCTTCCTTGTGTTCTGCACCTCCATGGAATGCAGCTCTTTAAACCATAAGCCCAGATAAATCTCCCCTGTCTTCAATCACTTCTTGTCAGCTATTTGATTACAGTATTCAGAAAAGTAACTAATACTTTCCGTTCGATATTAATTATGCTCTATGTTAATGTAATTAATGAGATCTATAAGTTCAGCAAACAGTTCATGAAGTAAGTTTTCTTTGGAAAATAAGAAATTGGGTCTGGAGAGATGGCTCAGCAGTTAAGAGCACTGGCTGATCTTGCAAAGGTTCAATTCCTAGCACCCACATAGTGGCTAATAGTCATTTGTAATTCCAGTTACAGGAGATCCAACACCCTCTTCTGACCTCTTCAGGCACTATAAGACATGGGCACACATACATAAACGCAGGAAATACAGTCATACACATAAAATAAAATTAAAAATAACAAAAATAAAATAGATACTGAGAGTCTTCCATCTTTGTAATTATGCCTAATTTTTTTCTGTTTAGGAACTTTATACCTAAAAAAATTCTAATCTACTACATATGTAGCTTCCTTTCACCTTTCAAAATAAATGTAATAAGCTTTTGCTACATTTTATTTTTCTTATTAACAAAAGGTTGAATATTAACTGTTTCATCAGAAAAGGAATTTTAGTTCATGTCAATACAGCTAATTGAAGAAAAACAAGACTATTAAAATATACGATGTATTTTAAAGGAACCATTTTGGAAATGATCTTTTGTTCCTTTAACTATAATTCCCAGATATGGATGTACCAACATGTAGAAGTGCTGATACATTTTATATAACTGTACACTATTATTACATATTCTTCTTGGAGTTATTTCTATGAGTAAATGCCATAAGTCATTAAGGAAAACATTTTTTTCATTCATGACATATTTGAAAATTATCAGTTTTAAAATATTTGCAAAAGTCGGTGGCATTTGGTGTACTGGGTATTAAGTATGCCAGTGGGGAATTATTCTATCTTTACTACTTTGCATATCTAAATATGAATGTTTTCCTCCATGACCCTCATTAAATCCCAAACTAATTTCTGAATGGAAATGGAATTCTAATTGGAATCCCTTAGGGGAACTCTTAGAAGCTGGCAAAGAATTCTAAAATTCATCTAAAATAATACATATGCAATAGATGGAGAATGTTTACATAAGAGAAACAAAAAGTAGGTGCCTACCATATTAGGTACCGAAACACAAATTATAGTTAGCATCCCCTATTCATTAAGCACTTAAACTATGACCAACTGGATGTCATGATATCAACAGTGGCTATTGCGAATCCCAATAAAATACAACATCCTGGTTTGCCCAGCCTGTCTCTTGGATGCTGGTTGTTGAAACCCTCAAGGAGGAGAAAGAATTTATCCCTACTCTCTAGAGGAATACAAAGTTACTGTGCACTTGAAGTTGCTTTTTATATCCTGATTCTTCAAGGATTTGATTTTTATCTCAGGACATTATTTTTCACCAAGGAGCTTTTACTCTATCTCAATAGGTATAAGATGATAGCTGATGGCCTTTTTTGGAGTTACTGATCTTCCTGTATATTCCACTACTCTGAAACACTGTATTGATAAGGTTATTGTGGGTCCTGGTCTATCTGATTTTTGTCTCCCATTTTAGTGTAATTGTAAGAGGCTCCTCTTTGCTCTGAAATATCCCTTAATGTATGATAGGTGCTGCTATCACTCTACCTAGTGGTACAGTTCTAACCGGAAAACCAATGTCTTAGATACTTTTCTTATTACTGTGACAAAATACCTGGCAAGAGGAAACTGAGGGGAGGACACACTTATTTTGGCTGATGGCAGAGAGACACTTGGAGAGGAGATGGCAGAGAGACAGGTGGAGAGGAGATGGCAGAGAGACGCGTGGAGAGGAGGTGAGACGGGGTCTTATAATTGCTTTTATTCCTTGTGTTTCATGCACAGATTTATTAACTGTTTTATCCTCTTTCCTTCGCCCTTTATCCATTTATAGATGCATGTACATATGTATATCTGTGTTTGTGTGTATATTTACATGTTAGTGACTGTTAACAGAACCATTTAGTATGCAGATTTCAGAATTAAAAAACAGGATTATGACAAGACTAAAGAAACAATGTAGAGTTTGGAACCTGGCAAGGTTTCTGTGGGTGGTTTCCTTAGCCTACCTGTGTAAGGTTTTTATTTGTGAATAAACTGATTTTATTAAAAAACATGTTTTATTTAAAAATATTTTATTTATTAATTTTATTTTACATGTATGAGTGTATTGCTTACCAGTATGCAAGTGGGCCTGTGCCACGCAATGTCTGAAGAGGTTAGAGAGGGCATTGACTTCCCTGGAACTGGAATTAAGACAATTGTTAGCTGCCATGTGGGTTCTGGGAATCAAAGCCAGCTTCTCTGAAAGAGCAGCCAGTGTTCTTAACCACTGAGCCATCTCTCCAAACCCCAAAACATTTATTTAAATTTTAAAAGGGGCATAATTTGACATGTTGAAGCATGATGGCTGCAGTAACTAATGAGAATCTGGGTTGATGTTTTTGAGGTGATGAACATATTTTCAATTGTAAGAAGGTTAATTGCATTATATATTTCATTTTAACTTCTCTCTCAGAGTGTGTGTGTGCATGCTTGTAGTGTGTGTATCTGTGCTAAAAATGTGTATTTTTGACCAGGTAACATCTATAAGAAATTCTCTTTGAGAAATTCCTTATCTTATGTGCACCAACTTCGCTTGAATTATAAGCAAGAAATTCAGATAGCTGCCCACAGTGAAGGCAAGCAAACCTATCATAGGTTTGCCAGTCAAGTATGGAATTGAAAGTTAGTGATGCAAAAAGAATCCATTTTGGTGATGGGCTGTGTGTTGAAAACTATAGCTGTAGGTTCTGATTCTGTGGTATCATTCTGGGTGCTGTATTCGGCCCATGAGTTCCTATCCCAAATATCCTGCTCTCCAGATAAGTTAGTGAGCTACTCAGTATCCTTTTGAGTAATTTTTTCCTGATAATTTTATTTATTTACTTACTTAATTAATTTTTGTCTTTTTTGAGACTAGATCTCCGAGTCCCGGCTGACCTGGAACCTACTATGAAGACCAGGCAGGCCTTAATCTCACAGAGATCCACCTGTCTCTCCTTCCTGACTTCTAGGATTAAAGGCATGTGCCACCATGCCGGGCTTCTTGCTAATTTTAATATAAATTAACTTCTTGCAAATCAGAACTTGGTAGCTGTTGGTGAGTCCCAAGATAAAAGCGCTGCTATTGCCCCAGTGTGGTTTCCTGTGCTGGTCATCATTGTGCTTCTTACAACTTAAAGCCATAATTGGACCATCTATTGATGTTCTCCCTTAACAATCTGCAAAGTGTCCTCCAAAACTAAGAGAGCTAGTCTTCAGGGAGAAGGCTTCCAGGTCAGTTCTAGCCCCACTGCTACAAGTCCTGTGTCTGAATTATGTACTGTCTTCAGCAATAGGGTCTTGAAGTACTGGGAGGTAATCAAGGGCTATGATAACAGCCTGTGTAATTCTGAGAGTCTCTTGGACTACTCTGGCCAACAGCTCAAAGAGAGATTGCTCTTGTCTGGTACTGATTCCTGTTATATAGCTTTTAGCTATAGACATGGACACATGTAGAAATACTGTGTGTGTAATTTCTCAGTAGACTTTTTAACCAATAATATATATTCCTCTGGATTGTCACACCGGATAAGCATTATTTATCCTCCCCTCCCTCTGCCTGTCAAACCCCCTTCACACCCTTCCCAGGTAAAGCACCCCATCTTCCCGTTTCCCCGGTGATGATGCCTGTCTTCTGTGTCTCCCTTCTCTCGATCTTTTTCCTCTTCACTCCCGTGGCTCCTTGTATACGCTCCCTACTTCCCTCCCATTTAAACACCCCCATGTTCCTCACAGCCCCTTGGTCACACCTGTCTCCTGTTCTTCTCTCTCAGGCTCCTTCTTTCCCTTTACTTCCCTGGTTCCTTCCCATTTCCCTGGCCCCTGAAAGGACATCAGGATATACACTTATGCATAAGGATTTGGTGCCAAGATCCACAAATGAGGGAGAATATATGCCATTTGTCTTTCTGAGTCTGTGTTACTTCACTAGTATACACTAGTTCTATCCATTTACCTGGAAATTTCCTGATTTCATCTTTCTAAACTGCTTAGAACTTCATTGTGTAAACGTACCACATTTTTATTGTCCATTTATTAGTCGAGGGACACATAGTTTGCTTCCATCGCTCAGCTATTATCAAAGAGCAGCAATAAACATGGTTGTACAAGTATCTCTGCAGTAGCATGAGTCCTTTGGGGGTATGCCAAGTATTGGCATAATCTGATCATATGGTAGGTTCATTTTGAATTGTTTAAGGTTCCACATTGCTTTTCTTAGTGGTTACATGAGTTTACAACCTGACTGGCAGTGAATGAGCATTTCACCTTCCCCACATCCCCTCTAGCATTTGGTGGTATTTGTTCTCTTGATCTTAGCCAGTCTGGCTGGGGTCAGATGAATTTTAAAGTGGTTTTAATTTGCATTTCCCTAATTACTAAGAATGCTGAACACTTTTAAAGGTGTTTCTTAGCTATCTTTATTTCTTTTATTGAGAGCTATCTGTTCAGATCCATAGCCCATCTTTAAAAATATTTATTTATTATTTTAATTTTATGTGTATGAGTGTATTTCCTGCATGTGTGTAAGTGCACCTGTGTCATGCAGTGCTCGAGGGGGGGTCAGAAGAAGGCATCAGATCCCCTGGAACTGGAGTTACAGACAGTTGTTAGCCACCATGTGGGTGCTGGGAACTGAATCTGGGTCCTCTGCAAGAGCAGTCAGTGCTCTTAACCATGGAGTCAGCTCTCCCCAATAGATCATCTTTTAATTGGATCATTTATCTTTTCTTTTTCTTTTTTAGTTTTTTCTATATTCTGTATATTAAACCTTTTTCAAGTGTGTCTCTGATGAAGATTTTCTCAAACTCTGTGGGTTTTCTCTTCACTAACTTGGTTGTTTCTTTTGCTGTACAGAAGTTTTCAAGTTTAATGAGGTACCACTTGTTGACTGTTGACCTTAATTCCTGAGCAACTGATGTCCGATCTAGAAAGCCCTTTCCTGCATCTATATCTTGTAGGGTACTGTCTATGTTTTCTTCTAACACAGTTTCAGTGTTTCAAGTTTCACTTTGAAGTCTTTGATCCATTCGGAGTTGATCTTTGTGTTCTCACACTCAACGGTAGGGACTGCATGTGTGGTGTTGTAAACATAGCCAAATACACATTGCTGGAGAAGTCATAGATCTTAGAGGGACCCCTAAGACTGTCACATCCCTAGACAAATGTAATTTCTTATTATATCCTAAATGTGGATCCGTAAATTTACAGACAAGTATGCCAGTCACCACTCATCAAATAAGCTTCTTTCTCAACAGTCAAAGACTATTACAGAATTCCAGAACTGATCATACACAGAGATGAAATGCCCAACCCTAAGTGACACATCTACAGTGGAATCTCTACACTTAAGGCTCATGAAACGTAGTGGAACAATGGGTAAAGAGAACACTACTGCATCTCTCAACTCTCATCAACGAAGTTCTCTCATGCAACAGAGGGCAATGAACACAAACAGCTACACATGGTCAAAATCATAGAGTAAAAGAGTCTGCAATGTGTGGGTCCTTGAACAGAACTCCTATATTAAACATCACTCTTCTAGGACTCAGGGACCATTGCAGAAGAAGAGGTGGAAAGGTTGTAAGAGGCAGGGGAGGTGATGTATGACCATATGGAAACAGTTTAACAGGCTCCTGGAACTTTACGTATATGAATCTATAGCAAAGGTGACAGCATTCACAAGACTCATGCAAACTTAAGCGCTCAAAAACCCAGCCTAGAACTGGGGAAATGGGAAGCAGGCCCCGATCTTAGCTGAAGAACTATTGGCTGAAGAATTACTGCTGGGTAAGGGAAAGTTGTTCTTCTTTAAAGGAGTAACTCTACCTAGACCGAGTGGATGAACTTGCACTGAGGAAAGTCTGGGTACATGATAGGTCTTAACATAAATGACAGAATGTATGGATTTGGGCAGGGGGTCAATGGGTGGGTTGAATGGGGCAGGCGGTAAAAAGATTAAGATGTTTTGTGTGAAATACACAAAAATTCAATGTTTTTTAATCAGAACCTGGATTAGTATATATGTAAAGACACTTAAAAATAATTACTGAAATTAGGAATTGATTTAGAAAGTTCTATAAAACTTTCTTTTTTTTTTAAGACTAGGGAAGGGATATTTACATAAAAAAGCTAACACACAAAATTTCTCCCCAAAATAATTTTATTTATTCTTTGAAAGTTCCTTACATGTATACAATATTTGTATTTATTTAATTAATTTATTTATTTTAATATTATTTATTTATTCATTCTTATTTTATGTATATGAGTGTTTTGTCTGCAGGTATGTAAGTGTGCATGCAATGCCTACAGAAGCCAGAAGAGGCTGTCAGATCCCTAAGAACTAGAATTATCTGTGGTTATTAACTGCCATGTGGGTGCTGGGAACTAAACCCAGGTTTTCTGAAAGAGCAGCCAATGCTCTTAACTGCTGAACCATCTCTTCAGCTCCCATCTACTTATTTTTATTTTCTGTAAATGATTGTTTAGACTGAATGTATGTATATACATCATGTGTGTGCAATGCCCATGGAGGCCAGAAAAGGGCATCAAAACTGGAGTTATGAATGGTTGTTAGTCACCATGTGGGTGCTGAGAACCAAACCCATGTCTAAGAGTATTGTTGCTTTTAACTGCTGAGTTTCTCTCCAGTCCCTACAATGTATCTTAATCATATCCATCCCTCAACCCCCTCTTCCAGTTCCCCTCAGGTCCTCCCTCAAACTCTCTCCTAACTTCATGTCCTCTTTATTTTCATTCATTTATTTTTCATCAATTGAGTCTACTTAGTCCTGCCCATATATGCATGGGTGTGGAGTCATCCACTGGGGCATGGGCAATTACTAGTGGTCACTCCCACAAAGAAAACCGAGTCTTCCTCAGTAGCTACACACCCCAATGAACTGGGGCTGGGACTTGGGAGGCCCCCGCTCATCCATGCCGGGATTTTTAACCTGCTTGATTTTGTTCAGGTAACTGTGGCTGCTGCCAGTTCATGTGCACGGCAGCCACGTCATGTCCTAAAGACAGCCTTACACAGAACTCCCTTCCGATCCTTGGGCTTTTACACTTTTTTGCCGCCTCTTCCATGATGTCTCCTGAGCCTTGGGGTATCGAGGACAGGTTGATGGATGCTACATCTACGGCTGCGTTTGCTCAGCGCGTTGAGCAGTGAAGTCTCTACATTAACCGCTGTGTACTGTAGTGAGATGCTTCTCTACCAAGGCTGAGAGTAGTCCAAATTTACGGGTATAAGCATACTTAGCAGGCAGCTTGGCAACATGACCATTTAGCAAAACAGCAACAGCAGGCTCCCTTCTAGAGTGATGACCTCCCACCCATGGCTTTTGACCATGTTTACATACCAGACATGAATTACCTCCTGTGGAGCAGGCCTCACATTCAGTCAGAGATCAATTGGGTAACCCCATAAACTGTCTTGCTGCTATTGCACCAGTGGGCGTATGTTAGCTGGCATGGAATGGTAGCATGCAGGGCCTCCTGGGCATGTACCCAAAGGATTTTATATCTTGCTACAGAGATACTTGCACATCCATATTCATTGCTACTCTAGTCACAATAGCTAGGAAATAAAATCAACCTATATGTCCATGAACTGATGAATGGTAATGAAAATGTGGTCCAGTTACACAATGGAATATTTTTCAACTGTAAAAAATGAAAAAAGTGAAATTTGCAGATAAATAGATGGAACTGGAAAGAATCATACTAAGTCAGGCTAACAAGGCCAAAAGGAGAAATGCCACATGCTCTGTCTCATATGTGTATCATAACTTCAGATCTTTTGTGTGTTTAATCTGGAATACCTATAGAAATTGGGGAGCTAGAAATTGATCATGGTGGTGCATTAAAGAAGGTGGGGTAAGAGGATACAAATAAACATAAGTAGAATACTGGGGCAGAATGATTCAAAGAGCTGGTGGATCGAGGGTGATAGGGAAATGAGTGGGGAAGGGGAACCAGTGTGAAGAGCAAGGTGTACATGAAAAAGCCACATGGAAACCTACAATCTTGCAAAGGTAGATGATAGATAGATAGATAGATAGATAGATAGAAAAATAGATAGATGATAGATAGAAAAATAGATAGATGATAGATAGATGATAGATAAATAGATGATATAGACAGATAGATGATAGATAGATAGACAAATAGATAGATAGATGATAGATACATACATACACAGATAGATAGATAGATGATAGATAGACAGATAAATAGATAGATAGATGATAGAGTAAAAGAGGAGATGAGCAGAAATATTCCCTATGGGTGAACAATTCTGCTCTCAGAAAACAAGCGTTATTAAATAAAAATCTCAATGTACCGGTTACTTTCCTATTATTGATCAGAGAGGCCCCAGAAGCCCCCAAAACAATTTAGGCCATTGATATTGCTCTTGGTTGTCTCCCATAACTAGATGGCAAGTCTCTATTGCTGAAGACACAGTGTCCTCCTTGTGTGTAGGACATAGAGAAATCAATCATGAACTGACCTGGAAAGTCTCTATTTGTTCGCTAGCTTTCAAGTGCTGAACGGCGCTGTGCAGGCTGCTAGTTGGGGCAGACATCATCAGTTCACATTCTACAGTTTGTGGGGTTGTAAGTGCTTCTCTTCTCTCTGTCCCTTTCTCCTTTATTCCCTTTTCATACTTCTTTCCTTCTTTTTAAAATATATTTCCTGATGTTCCTTTAGGATGAGAAGAATGAAAGACTTCAATGTCTGGCAGACATGAAGCAGAAGGAGAATCTACATATCTGCACACATCGGGGATAGGGTTGGTACTAGAAGACAGACCGCATTCATTCAACAAATTGCTGCACGTTGGGTGCTGTTCTAGGCATTGGCCAGAGAGTAAGAACTGAAATGGATGAGATCATTGATCTGCTTAAAACTGTGAGAGACAAACAATAGCCAAGTATAATTCCAAGAAGCACTAAATGTTATCAACAAGAGAAAGGGACTGGATTAGCTAATGATCTGGCATGTAGAGATGAAAGTTAAGGATGGTACTTAATGCTGTTATATCTCAGCTGAGCTACGAATGAGAAGACACAGGCAGATTTGGTAGGATCTGACAAGGAGAATTTCAAAAATTAAAGTGAACAGTTAGCAATAAAGCTCAGAAATAGGCATGCTTTTGGTATAGTCATGGAACAGAGGCCTATGAGCCTGGTGCACTGGGGTGGACAGATGATGTGTAATGAGATATGATCAGAACATATAGAATACAATGTGCTGTGGTTTTAAAAATATTAAAGCATAAGTTGGAGTCTTAGGAAGATTTCTATCTTCAGGGTAGTATGATCTAGAACAAACTAAAAGGATGTCTGTATCCTGATCTTTATCAGAAGCACAGAAGGCCTGTTAAAACACAGTTTCTGCACTCAGAGTTTTTAAACTCAATAGTTCAGAATTTGTATTTCTACCAGCTCCCATGTAATATGGATCACATAGGTGCAGCTATGGGACCACTATTTGGGAACCACAGGTCTTGTGCAAGGTGAAGGTAGCTGAGGAGGTGGAGGCAAAGGTAAATTAAAAAACAAAAAGATTGACTTAGTAATATGAACTGAGGACAGTGAAAGGCACAGTCCAAACCTCTAAAACCAGACTTGTGCTATGAATAAGTAACTGGATTGCCTAGCCCTAAATGGGACAGCTTTATTGACTCCCCCTCCACCAAGGATCAAGGAACATCTCGGAAAAGGGGGCAGAAGGAATGTAAGAGCTGGAGGATGGGGAGAGTGCTGGGAAATGCTGTCTTCTGGACATGACATAGCGTTCACACTTTGAATTCACAGCATCCATGATTACCTGTACACGATCTGCACAAGATGAAACCACTCAAAACTTTGACCTAAATGGTTTGGTGCTCTCTAGGCCTCACCCCTAGCCAAGGAGGTCCTGGCAGTCAATAGGGGCTGGGGTAGGGTGAGGCCACTAGTAGTTTTCCCCTGTTCCACCTTGCGCCCATACATATATGGGCAGCACTGACTGGATTTAATGGAGTAAGAAAGCATGAATTTGGGAGGGAGACATGTTAGGAGGGATATGTAGGAAGTGGGGGAGATGTGATCGTATTTTCTTATATACATATCTGAAATTCTTAAGAATAAAAAATATTAAAAATTGGACTTGATTTGCAAGGGAGATGGTGATAAAGGTTAACGAGATAGGCTGGATGGGTCTGGAGGGGACAAAATGTATGTTGGGAAGTTAAATTGAGAGATGAGATGCTGGTGTAGACGAAGGGACTCCACAGTCATCAGTTTATGGATGAGCCTGAATGAGAACACATGCAAATAAAACAGTGTGGAAATGCAGCTCCAAAGAAAGTGCTGGAGCATTCCACCACTGTCAGCATGTTAACAAGAGAGGACGAAGAAACCTGAGCAGTGGCCAGCATAGCCAGAGGAGCAGCAGGAGTGCGTGGGGTCCACCCGTGTGGGCAGGGAGAGAGAGTGGGCCAGGAAGGAGGAAGACGATGTCCCAGAAATGCCCACCACATCTAACAACCAGAAAGTCCTTGGTCATTTTCACAAAGGTATTCTCAGTGATGTGAGAGTGTTAGAAGTTTGTGTCGATTGGACTGGGAAGTTCAAGAGACAGGAGAAGGCAGAGGCAGAAAACAGTCACCTATCAGTCTGGCTTTGGAGAAGCGGAGAGTAATGAGATGGGGCAGATCGAGGGACCCCCATGAAGGAATGGGGCTTGCTCCTTTAGGAATGCCTTTAATTTTAGTTATTTACACTGCACCTGGATAGATAGAAGACAACACGGGGACTGAGTTTCACGAACCGGTTTCTTGAGCATGGGAAGTTGTCTGGAGCAGCAGGTCGTAAGATTCTCTACTAACAAGAGTGAGGAGAGAGTAGGCTTAGCCCACCGAAAGACATGTTTGTTCCACCTACCAGAATGACACTGAATGTATGACATCAATCACCAATATCTTTGTCAAACAAATTTGGGAACTGTCAGAAGAAATTAATTGGTTAAAAGATAGCGGCAAGGAACACATAGACTATCATTCATTAAATGAGGTAAAATAGATTGAATTTTATACATATCCAGTGATTTGAGGAGTAATAGATAAACATGTTTCCATACACAATCAAATAAGAGCGTTTTTAGTGGCACAGATGAAAATAAGATTCTTTTTATATGTGTTACATAAATAATCATGGTAGAAGGGGCTGATATTATTTTTTTCCCAAATTCTTTCATTCTGAGGAAGAATTTTATTTTTTAAAAACATGCTACTGTGTTTTATTTTTGAACTCTTCCATGATTTTTGATTTCATAAGTTAATCTGGGAACAGATTTTAAACATCTAATCAAGGTAGAGAGAATTATGCACTTTAATTTAAAACATTTCAATACTCAATTTGGCATTCAGGATAAGCCAAATGGCCTGGGATTCAGATGTTTTAATAAGTTCCATGTTTTTATACTATTAGCCATCTGCTTATGCAGCAGACAGACTGAAAATCCAGGAATATGTGTACATCAAATATTCATGGAGACCAAATAGAAGTTAGTCTTTAGGAAAAAATATCAACACCTCTAGATAAGTGACAACACAGAAACCTTCTCCATTTTGTCTTTAGGTTTGTGGATGTTAGGGGACCATTTTATGCTATTTACTTTGTTTTATATACAGCTCATGTATGTTGATGTTTTTTGACTGATCTACTCAAAATATTGTCTGCCCTCTTTCTCCGGGGAAGCCATTAAAAGCAAGAGGGACATTTACAGTTAAATATAATTTTTATTCATGAGCTCGCTCTGCCTTTCTTATTCCTGCAGTTTAGATCTTTTTGTGTGTGACAGGTTCAGTGGCTCAGTCTTTATAGGCGTGCAAAAGTTGAGGTGTTTATTTAAACCTCTAGCATCTGCATCTGTAAAAACCTAAGCAGAATCTTTGAGAGTAGCCTTTCTTGGAAGTTTGCTGATACCTCGGTGTATTTTATATTGGCAATCCTGGGCAAATTGTTTCTCTCTTGGCATTTTGTCCTTTCTGCTTTGAGCCCTGGCAGTCAAGGACACATGGAGGTACTAAGCAAACATCCACATTTTGTGAAAGGAAAGAACTGTATTTCCCCTGTTGGCTCCTTCAATGATTGTCCAAGGACAAAATAATTACTGATATTTGAGACTGAGACACTGAACTGTTAATGTTTGCCAATTTTATTATCAATAATAATCCTTCAAATTAAATCCTTCAAATTAAAAAGCATTTGTATTTTCTATCTCAGATATATTGCCTTGTATTAGTCTGGATTTTTGCTAAACATTCACTTGGGGATGCTAATTGTTTATGAGGTCGTAGGATCATGGGTAAGCATTGCGTGAGAATCTAGTCAGAAAACTAGGTGCTTAACTAACCTAAGAAGGAACATTCTACGCAGTCTCTTCCTTCTCCAATCCTCTAAGTCAGGTACCATCTTCTATCCCTTCGTAACACTAGAGTAATTATTCAGCAAGTATTTATGCACAATTCTGTCAGCCCAGTATTATAGCAAAGCCAGAAATTATAATTATAACTGCCCCCGCAATGACATACAGTAGCAAATATTATTTCCTAGTAACATGCATGCTTATTTGGTAGGTGCTGATTGATCCAGGAAGGCTTTGCTGAGATTGGCCCTCAGCTACAAAATTAGTCCAAGTCTGTTCCATCAGTACCCTGCCTTTCTTGGGTGCCCAGGGTTCTTGTCACAGTGTTGGCAGATGCACAGAGGGAAAGCAGAACCCTGTGGTGCCCTGGTGATCTGAGCTGATCTGGTCTCTGCTGTGCTCATCCTGTTGACCAAACAGGTCAGACATATGGGCCATGTCAGCCATGATCAGCATTGGATCGTTCATTCTTCCCTTACAGTCCTATTGAGGCAAAAGTCAATATCTGCCAAACTCTTGTCTGTTCTATCACAGACACCTACCATGTGCCAGCTTTTGTAAACTGCCAAAGAGGCAATGCTTTTCAATGAATACAATATCCATAGATTTTCTCCCCCATAGTTCCAAAGAAATGCCAGGCATGTAGTTTAAGGGTTTCCGGAAAAATTTTAAGCTCTGTCATCTTTCCCATAGGGATCATCACCACCAGGGAAATAGCAAATCTATGACAGAGATGTTTTGAGCACCTTTCAGAGTGTCTAGCCCTTTGTAAAATCAACTCATTATCCATACAAGAATTTTTACATCAAGGATTTCTAGCTTTCAAATTGTTCATGGCACAGCTGGAGTAGCTTTACCCAACTGCAATGCCAACATCAGCTCTACCTAACTAGCTAGAGCATTCAAACAAATACTTCTTAAAAGATGCATCTTTTGATAAAAAATAATCCAACATTATCAAGAAATTCTAAGTTAAAAATTATTTAACCATTACCGACTGTCCTATTTACTTTATGTTGCTATGATACTACACTGACCAAAAGCATCTTGGAGAGGAAGAGTTTGTTTTACCTTACAAATTCTATCTGTCATGGACAGAAGTCAGGTAGGAACTCAGGGACAAAACCTGGAGATAGGAACTTAGAGGGACGTTGCTTACTGACTTGTATTTCTGGCCTATGTTCAGCCTTCTTTCTTATCCAACTTGGGACCACCTGCCTAGCGTAGTACCATCCACAGTGGGATGGACCCTCCCATATCACTAAGTAATCAAGAAAATGCCTCACAGGCATCACCACAGGCCAATTTGATAGAGGAAATTCCCCAACCAAGGCTCCTTCTTCCCAGGTATGTCAACTGACAACTGAAGCTATTCAGCATAGCAACCTTTCCCATATCATTGTCTTCTGTGGCCAGTCATATGCAAAGTTCTGAATGAGGTGTTGCTCTTTGTAGAAGGTTCATATTTCTACTGTGTTTACTTGTAGGACCCCAGTCCTCTATTTCTGTGTATAAAGTCTACCTATCATGTATCCTCCTTGATCTAGGTGCTTCATGAAGCCTTATTGACATCTCAAAGGATAGTGCCTCATAACTAGTAGGAATTTGTTAAATGTCGTCAGAATTTAGACAAATGCTTTTTTGTCTCTGCAGAATCTGCGCAGTGACACTTCATTGTTTAGTTCATCCAAGAAAGACCTAGAGGCTTTTCATATGATAAAAGTTTTTAAAAACAGAGATGTGACTTTGAAAGTTATGGTTCAAGAACATGATTAAAGCACTGAATGAATGAATGGTATATTTTGCGCTGTTGTGGGAATGGAAGGTTGGGGTGGGTTAGTTACTTAATGTTATACCAGAAAAGATTTTTTAGTGTGGGATGATTTTACCTTTCTTTGTTCTTGTCCCAGATCCAACATACTACAGGTATTTCACCAAAACACCAGATTCAGATGGAAATTGCTCCGCTTAATACATTCTTAGCAAGTTTGCAGATCATACTGTAAATAAATAGATGTCAAGAATGTATTACATAAATCTTTAGATGGAAAATCTAGTTTCTAGGATCATAGAGCTAGCAAGAAACTTATCCAAAGTTCATCATTGATAGCTTGGGCATCAGAGTTCTGAGCTTTGCATTCCCAGCTCCTGCTGGCAATGGAACAAGACTGGAACTAGAGTCTGCAGTCTCCTGAGTGCCCAGCATCAGATCCCCCTTCTCTTGGTGGAACTATTCTGCTTTCCTTGTGCGTTTGAGGGCCCAAGGAAGACTCAGTCATGCAAGTTCACCACATTCTCATTTATAACATGGAATAAGTCTTTCCTATATCACAAGTTTCCCTTGTCATAGGCTTGTGATGAGAGCCACGTAAAAGTCTCTTTGTGTCTTGTACCTCAAATTCTGTGAAGGTAAGTCTTCCTCCTCCTGGGGCTTCTCCTCAAGACACTCATGATGTTGGTTTGTCCCAACCCTGCTGATGTTAACTGGGTTTCATAGGTTTCTGTAACATAGTTCAGGTTTCTCTACTGTATGCTACTGCTTGTTCTTTGATAACCAACTACCAAACGATGTGAGTGGGGGCATTCTCCAAGAATTGTAACTCTTCCTTTTCCTCATGAATGAGCTTTACCATTCTATCTGAATCTATTACTACAAATTTAGTGGCAAAATAGTGAATTTCCACTCCATGATTCCTTACACACTCATTAATTGCCTAAATTGGACGCTAATGATTTAACAGTGAATAAGAGAGTCTTTGACTGACAGATTACATAGTTCATTTATTCCTTCAACAGATATTTATTGTGTCTCTTAGCTGAGTGACGAGGACTCTGTTTAAACATTAGGCAAACAATGATGGCATCCCACAGTCTCTCATTTTGGGGAAGCTTGCTGCCTCATGCTAAGAGGAGATAATCAGCAGAAGAACAAATCATTCAAATTATGAAATTTGCCGGAAGTACTGAGACCCATGTGAGCAGGATCAAGGGAAAGTGGTTCAAAGGCAACAAAGTTCTACTAGAGACTGGCAGTGGGGAGGCTGAGACCGCCTTGCAAAGGCACATCTTGGAAGAAGCTGAGAGGAGAGATACTCCAGGAAACCCCTGCAATGGCCCCTTCATGTTCAGTGCGCCACAGCACCCAGGGCTTGTCTTAAGTCACCTTCCTACCACCCCTCCACATGGCCCTCACACAGAACTGAAGGGCACCATGCTGAATTTCTGTCACCATGAAGGAAAACCAAGGTAGCTTGGACTTTCTGGATACAAATATAGCCCAGGGTTCCCTCTCATCCAGGACAGGCCTTGTTAAAAAATGTGCGTGTGCCTCTGGATACAGGTTTCAGAATTAGGCTTCATCTATGCATTTTATTCCAAGTAATAAACTAGACTGATAACCAACAAAGTCCAGGGTTGCTCAGAAGTTAAGTGTGGCTATGCCAGAGGAGTCCTTGGCTCCTAACAAGGAAGCACATACTCAAGGCTGATTCCTATTTTCTTTACTTTTCTTTTTTTTTTTTTTAAATCTACTTATTATTTTTATTTTACATGTATAAGATTGCCTGAACGTGTGTAAGTGCAATGCCTGTAGAGGTCAGAAGAAAGTGTAGGGTTCCTTGGAACTGGAGTTACAGATGTTTGTTAGCCGCCATGCGGGTGCTAGGAATCAAACTCAGGTCCTCTGCAAGAGCTGCTGGTGCTCTTAACCACTGAGCCATCCTCTCCAACCCCTATTTTCTTTTGCCTCATGCAGAGCTGGTTGGTTATAGTTATAATACAACACAATATACTCACGATAGGATCGTATACTATAGTCAAATTCAGAATGCCACTGGCACATGTACTGTAAGATCATATCTTATGAATACATGCTATTTCAATGACATATTCATTAAAATATCTTTTTAGTAGTATTTTATATCACATAGAAAGGGAACTGGCATGTGGTTTAAATTCTGGTTAAAAAATAATTTCAGATAAAACAATTTGAATTTAGGTTCAATTAATGATGCTTTTTAAAGACTGACAAATATAAAAACTAAAGAATGTGGTTCTTCTTTACCACTAGTGTTTATTTTTCTATTGTTTTGTTTTTATAAAACAAGACTTTGGAACTTGTTCTCTGTAGCTCTTCCACACTTTACCTGGTACTGTTCAGGTCAAGGGCAAGACAAACCCTCTAACAATGCTTTCCTAAACAATAAACTCACAAGGCAGTAAGCATGAAACACCCCAGTACAAATGGCACCCTCCATATTCCCAAACCAAGGTAACTGGGACTTTCTGAAATGACTGTATTTGTATGGTATTAACATAAGAACATATGTTTTTCAGCAAACTTGCAGAAATTCATGCATTTAATGAGGCTTACCATAGAGTAGTTATTGTGGGGGATGACAAGAGTCTCACACAAGGTGTCATTTCTTAAAATAATCAGGAGCTCTGTTTTCAGAATGGTTCCCAAGATAGAAGTCTGAGAATGATCAATGTATCACTTGCTCTATAAGTGTATTTCATTCTAAAATAAAGCTAAATTTCAATCACTCATATTATTTTCCTCTTAGATCTAGTTTCTAAACTGGATTTCAAAATGTATCTAATTTCTAAATACAAAAAGTCTCTGTCAAATGTGCAATGTATCCTCCTTGAGGTACAGACCACAAGGTTGAGGCTAGCCAGATTCAAGTTCTCAGATAAAGGATACTCTTTGACCCTAAGTCAAGGACTAGGGAAGCTGGTATGCAGCTCAACTTTGATCTTTTGGTGGAAGCAAAGAGGAAGTAGAGTTGGGCATTCCAGGGGAAGAAAATCTAGTACATGAGGTAACTGCATCTAATATTTATTGAAGTTCAAAATATTAGTAAGTCTGAGCCAAGAGAAGCTGCAGGTCTAACTCCAGATCCAGTTGCTGCTCAGGTTCATACCTAAGCTTCTCAGAAGCAGCCTGAGGCATGGCATGCACACAGGGCTCCGGCATCTTGAGTGCCAGGTGCCATCTCTAGCAGAGAGGATCCCTTCTTTGTCTCCCCATGCCTTATACATTTGATCTTTTTGTGGGGTCTTGGGAGTACTCTACCACTTAAGTCATTCATTCATTTACAATTTTGATTGGTTATTGTGGTGTTTATTATGAGGCAAGAGTACTGCTAGGTTTTGCAATTATAACAGTGAAGACATAGCCATGACTGTGAGTTTATAATGCGGTTGGAGGATGGGTCAGAATCAGGAACCTCTTCATGTATGCATATAATGAAAATTATGGAGAAACGCTATTTTCTTTTTTATCTTAATGCTTTGCCTGTTTTCTATAAATACTGTGCATTACTTACATAATAAAATAAACACATCTAAGACTTAAAGCGCCCATAATCTTTATAGGGCAGTTTGCCTCCAGTGGAGGGAGATCCTTGAGCTTCAGTGGCAGAGTGGTGGTCTTTGGCCAAACAATTCTTCACCATTCTGTTGATTCACTCCCCAGGGCCTGCTGATCATACTGATCATAATGAATCTTCATTTGAACAAAGTTTCTAACATGAGTCTCAGAAACTGGTTCAAGCTCTACACAATTATTCATAGTCTTTAAACTAACAAACTCTAAATGACACCATATGTAGGGCATCAGGCAGATCCTCTTTTACGAAGGCCAATTCAAACTGGCTAAGGAAAACAGAGAGGGGGCATGATTCTTATCCTTTGTGGAACTGAAAATTGGACAGATGATCATGACTGGGTCATGGACTTGAGTGTCTGCTCAGCTTCCCCCTGCTGAGGGGGCGTGGGGAGGGTTCAGCAGCCAGAATCCCTTCCCTCCGCTAGAGTGTGACCTCTTCCCTAGTCACTGAGTAGACTGGAAGCAGGCATGTGGGCCAAGACTTGAGATACTCTCCGACTGGCCCTTTCTGAGTTACCGGCAACCGTCAGTAATGGTGAACTGGTTGGGAGCTGGATGAAATGAAAGCAAGTGGCAGGGTGGCCTCAGTACCTCAAAGAAATTGATGGGGGAAGCCCATAGCTGCACAGGCCAAACCAGGTGTCCACAGACAAAACTTCTGAGGACATAAAGGAATATCTGAAGGTAATGTGGGTTTTAAAAGGCAGCTTACAATTTATTCATGGGAAATGGAATAGAGACATGTGACAAGAACAGGACAGTGGCCCAGGGGCCTTGTCTCTGTACTGCCCTTTTGATAATTATGTGACAGTTAATGGGTGAAGAGTGTGATGTCCTGGTGTCCCCTTCAGCTGCCTGTTGTATACCCTTCAATGTTACCACATTCAGAGTAATTTCATTTAAGCAGACATATTAAACAAAATATTTAGGCATTCATTTGTGAGCAAAGAATAGTTATCAGAGGGTAATACGCTTCTGGGCACATGTGAATAAAAACAGGACAAAACCAAATCTCTAAGCTAGGATGCGTCCTGGAACTCACTGTACCTTAATTCTACAAGCATCCTTCTTGGCTTGCCTTATCCCACATTTGCCCCTGAGTTTCTGGTTCTGTTCTTAGTCAGTTTATCTTAGAACAAAGACTGTCCCACTTAGCTCTGGGCAGAACCTGAGTATGTCCCATCCATCACTGCCTCTGTCATTCAGAATATTCTCTCTTCCACCAAATAGACAACAGTGGCCATTTTAAAAGAAATGCTACTGTTGTAAGGTAGCTGTTTCCCACAGGTGACAGGACCATGACCTACAACATACCTGAGCCCACAGTTCTGACAGAGAACTAAACAAAATACTACAGAGAGTTTGTCTATAGCAGTGGTAATGAAGCTGGTAGTATTTCCTTCCAGGAGGGGGATCATCAGATCCTTACTTGAGATTCTAGCCACTCCTCCCTCTTCTCTCCATCCACTTGTGGTCTGAGGAGATGCTAGAGGATCAAGGAGATAGAAGGATGACCTAACCTAGGGGTAACACATTTTTAGTGGTGTACATCTGTGTGTGCACGTGTCTGTGTTTATGTGTCTTCTTCAATTGCTCTCCATTTTGAGACAGGGTCTCTTGCTGAACCTGATGCTCACTAATTAGCTAGACTATTTGGCCAGCAATCCCTGCTTCCCATCCTCCTGTCTCTGCATCTCCAATGTCAGTTTAATTTTAATGTACATATTATATATATTTGTTCATTTCATACATCTTAATCATATTTAGGACCGCTTCCCTAACTGCAACCCCCCATAATCTCCTCACCAGATTTCATGCATTCTGTCATATATGTAAGGCCTATTGAGTCAAATTTGTGTCCCCAGATGTCCCTTGGTGTGAGTTCATTCACTGGAGCCTACTTGGCTAGCTAGAACCATTCCTTTAAAGAAGACCAACTCTCCCTTACCCAGCAGTAGTCAGTTTCCAATATTTCCTCCCCTAAGTTTAGGGCCTCCTGCTGCCCATTTCCCCCGTTCTGAATTGGCGTTTTGTCTGATTGAGTTTTCATGGGTCTTGTGTGTGCTGGCATCACTGTTGCAAGTTCATATAAGCAAGGAAGTTCCCAGAAGCCTGGAAAACTGTTTCCTTGTGGTCATCCACCAGCCCTGGCTCTTACAGTCTTTCCACCTCCTCTTCCACAATGGTGGGTAAGGTTTAATAAAGGAGTCATATCCGGAGACATACACTCTGCAGTCTCTTATTATGTACACTTTATCTATTTGTGGCCTTCTGTGTTAATGACCCTCTGTTGCACGAGGAAGTTTTGCTGAAGAGAGTTGAGAGATGCATTAGTGTTCTCTCTTCCCCTTGTTCCACTATGTTCCCTGAGCCTTAGGTGTAGAGGTTCCATTGTAGATTTGTCACTTAGGGTTGGGCATCTCACAGACACTTATTCTCTGTGTGTGACCAGTTGTGGAACTCTGTAATAGTCTCCATCTGAAGCAAAAAGAAGCTTCTTTGGCCAGTGATGAGAGATATACTTGTCTGTAAATGTAAGGAACCATAATTAGCATACAGTAAGAAATTACATTTGTCTAGGGATGGGACAGTGTATGGCTTTCTCTAAGATCTATGACCTCTCCAACCATGTGTATTTGGTTATGTTTACAGTACCACACATGAGTTCTCTCCCATTGACTGGGCTTTAAGTTCAATTAGATAACTGTTGATTATAGCAAGATAAAAGTGCCACTACTTTGAGACACAGTCTTGAAGCTGTACTTGGAGCTCACCAATTTGTCTGGACTGTTTAACCAGCAATCCCCTCAACACTTCATCCTCCTGTCTCTGCATCTCTAGTGTCAGGATTATAGGCATGTACTACCACGTCTGACTTTTTAGGTGGGCACTAGACATCTGAACTCAGATTCTTATCTTTGCATAGCAAGTAACTGATTGAGCCATTCCCCAGCCCCTGGTATAGCTTTTGTGAATCTTCACCCATGTAGAGGTGAGAATTTCAGGTGATGTAACTGTCTTTGAATTGCCTGTGCTCCTTTAAGTAGCACCAATAATCTCACTGGTTGACCAAGGTGAACTTGGATGGAAGCGTTCCTTTGATCTGTCAGTGCCCTCTTTTTCTGGGGCGAACAGATGATCTTTATGTCTCACGTGATAGCAACCTCATGTAGAGCTCACTGTTGGTGACATATGAGCAAACTTGTATAGCACATGGTGCTGAGGCAAGCAAGTGCAAGGACAGCCCAGTGACCTAGGGACTCCCCTTGAAGAATGTTGTTTACATTTTACCTAGGGCAATGCCCAGAACTTTCCTTTCTGTAGGTAATTGCAGAGGACCCGGGTTCAATTCCCAGCACCCACATGGCTGCTAACAACCATCTGTAACTCCAGCTCCAGAGGAATTTGACACCCTCATCTGTCTTCCATGGATACCACATGACACAGGTGCACTTACATATATTCAGGCAATATACGCATAAAATAAAAAAGAAAATCTTTGTCATCTCTTCCTCCCAAAAGATATTGCAGTATATTATAGAGCATATAGTGTGCTATGTAATACTTAATGCAAATGGAAAAGAAAAAAGTTCAATCTACTGTCTGTGAGAAACAGTGATCCTCACTTTATTTTAGCTTTTTTGGCTTCTTTTGAGATGGGATTTCCATGTACCGCTAGCTGGCCTGAAACTATGTAGACCAGGCAGAACTCAATTCACAGAGATCTACCTGCCTCTGCCTCTCTAGTACTGGATAAAGGTGTGTGCCGCGGTGCCTGGCCTTCTAGTTTACTGGTTGTTTGAGAAAGGCTCCCTTCATGAGAGTAGTGGAGGCACAGAGCTGTGGCAGTTTAGTAGGTTACTTTACCACCTTGAAAGTTGGGCATCAGCCTCGAATGGCAGGCTGAGTGACTGAGAGCGCAGAGAACAGTGTACGAATCCTCATGCGTGGCCCTTCCTTCCTTTCCTCATTACTGTGCAATCAGTAGGGAGCAGTTTTACACATCATTTATCTTTCCCTCTGTCACCTACTTTTGTCTTTTTTTTCCAACAAGGTGTGTGCACGGATTCATATCTATGCTTTACATCCTGTTCATTTTAAAGCTTATCAGATGTTTAACCTTATAGACAAGCTTGGGTGTTAGTAATTTTTCTACTATAAACTTCTAGTTTGGGTGTGTGCATAGGAGGTTAGCAGTTTGGTGGCAGGGATCAGCTAGACTATTAGGTATTAGCAGGGTTCTAGTGTTTTCTGTTCATTTGTAGTGGAACCTAAGTTGACTTGAGGCACCTTCGAAAATGAACCATCAGATTTCATTTCTAATACCATCTTGTATGAACACATGATGGGGATTACACATGCTTAAATTACGGGATGTGTGGCTTACGCATGTGCAAATTCTCCAAAGTTATTAACAGTCTATCTGTCAATCAGGATAAGGATCCACTCCATTTCTTGTCCCAGAGACTAGACTCTCTAGACCGAATGGGCCTAACAATTCCAGTTGAGCTGGTTCAATCACCTGGCCAAGGGACTACCCCTCTGAAAGAAGCGATTACCCCTAGGAAGGGGAGCTTAAACCATGCTAAAGGTGAAATAATTACTTCTTTGAGATACTGAAATTTTCCTTCCCAGAATTCCCACCCTCTAGTGTAGTCCCTAGGTAGGTAGCAGCCATGAGGTTGGAGTGGGTTTGCTGACCTTTCTGAGCACTGACTCAGAAGGGTGCAACGTTTCCTTTTTTAATGTCTTTTTATTTCAGATGTTAGCCAGAACCTAAGTATGCCTTTTTCGATACTTTGGGTTTTCTTAATCTTTATCTAAAAGTCCCTCCATGCCAATGGCTTCCTGCTGCCACCTGGTGCAGGTAACTTCAATGGCATGGCTTTTTCCTTTCTCTCTGGTCTCCTTCTCCAGGCAGCTGCTGAGATTTTGAGCTTGCTTGCTCTAGGTGTTTTTCTTTTAAACTCCAATAATATTGTCTTTGAACTTCCATTTGAGTTTATTAAATTCTTTTATTAAGGAAACTCAGAACCCCCACAGAGGACTGGATTTTCCCTAGTATCACTTTAACTACTGCTTTCCTGTGTCTGGTTCAATTCTTTGTCCTAGACACAGAGTACCTCGAGCCCCCTGCAGTAACAGTATATGATCCACAGCAAGACAAGACCATTGTTTTTCCTAGTCTGTGACTGACTGGCATGCAGTGGACATTCCATGGGGGCAGTCTGCAGGCACCATGAGTTGCTGAGTGGTTTGGCCTCCACCTTGTTTGTTATCTATAGGAAAATCCATTTTATCTGCAAGGTCTTCAGATGGAAATTACATCAATGTCCTTGAAATACCAGCTCAGAAGGATGAGGAAGGACAAAGAAAACTGACTTAGCAGGTTCTTGTCTCTTCAGCTCATACTTTTGAATCCCTAAATGTGACAGTAAAATTTATCTAACAGTTATAAAGGTATGAACACACATAGAGACACCCAAGGACACACACACACACACACACACACACACACACACACACAGACACACACACATCTGGATAGAAATAGTTCATACAAAATCCTTTACAATCATTTGGGTCTCAATACTTTGAGATTTTCTAAAGTGGATCTAGAACGCTATTTGATCGGCTTGCTGCTAGAAGGTCTTAGGCCTTTCTGGCTGGATTGGAGGTGTACATGTAAAGAAATGACTGTGTTTGCTTGGCAAATACACTTTTCACTCAGCTTCCACTTGTGGCTTATTTAATAGAAAACTAGAGGGCAAATGTTTGTGTTCCTTCAAATTTCACATTTTGAAACCTTAATCCCAGTCTGATGGGGTTTGAGGGTAGGAGGGTAGGGCCTTGGGAAGCATTAAGGGTTAGATGAAGTCACCTTGGTGGGGCTCTTATGTTTGGATTAGTGTCCTTACATAAAGAGGGAGCAACATAAGAGACACATCAGGACATAGCAAGAAGATGACCCTCCACGCCAGCACTCTGCCTTTGAACTTCCCAGCATCCAGGACCACAGGAAAGAATTGTCTGTAGCTTAGTCCATCATGTTTGGTTGTAAAGCGGCCTAAGCTAACTATGAAACTACCTGTTTCTGCTGCAAGTTGAGTACCATAAAACCAGAAACTCTCTATCACTGAGATCTGAATGACTGTTAACAGGCAGGAAGCTGTTCACATCAGTTATCTATTGAGCACAGTACAAAACAAAGCCCATGAAATGTCATTACAGACAATTTTGCAATGAGCTTTATTCCAACAATGCAAGTTTAAAACAGTATCCAGTTATGCCCAGTACACATGGGGAATTGGTTGAAGGACCATATACAGATGGTGCATTTTAATATCTGTATACTTATGTAAAACAGTGTAGAATTTACATATAACATATGTATGCATATATACACTCATAAAATTTAAGTTTTCTCTAAATTACTTGTAATACTCAATACTATATAAATGCTGTGGGAAAGTTTTTATACTTATTGTTTGGGGAAAAAATGGCAAGTGAAAGCATCTGTCCATGTTACTACAAACACATTAAAAATATTTTCAACTCAAACTTGGTTGTATCTTCAGATGAGGAACCATGGGTATGGAAGGCCTTGTGGCATTATTTAGGGGAAATTTTCCTCTTCTCGCTGCCTTGGTTTGTTCCTTAAGTTCTAAGAAGGACCTTTAAGAGCTTCAATGGAAACCTTAATTGCTTTGACTGTTGTTTGACTACAGGCTTGCACAGTGAAAGGGGAAGAACTGTGCAATTCCCTCTCTGAGTGCATTGTCTGTCTGAGACTGTAATGAACCGCACATGTGCCTCTACACCATATTAGAATAAAAACAATTTTAGAACTACAGTTAAATTTTGTAAATAATAATAATAAAAAAAAAAACAGAGGAAAGTGCTAGAAAGTAAATTCCCGTTAAGGATAATGAAGGAGTAGAATGTACACCAAAAGAGGTCCCCAGCTGAAGCATGATGGGCTGTCTGCATGGGTGGGTAAAGAATGGAAGACATGCCACTAGGCTGGACATGATTTATTGCAGAATGCTTTCTACAAGGAATAATTGTCAGTTCACTCACGAGGAGCTGGTGGCCTGCGGGTGGTGGGCACAGGATAGCTGGGAAAGCAGGTGGCTTGATTTGGGCTTCACAAGACTTGAACTGGAGTTGGAGAGGAGGAAGGGATGGGAGCTCAGGGGGCCAGATGCTGCTAGCCTGTGACCTCTCTTCCCTATCAGCCTGCCTCCTGATGCCACACCAAGCCCAGGATAACCTGGCTAGTGGCAGCATTTCTTTTTTCTTTCCTTTTCTTCTTGTTTTTTTTTTTTTTTTGAGACAGCATCTTCTTGAAGATGGCCTGGAACTTGCTATGCAGATCAGGCTGGCCTTGATCCCACAGGGATCCCTGCCTTTGCCTCTCAAGTTGTAGGATTAAAGGGTGCACCACCATACCCGGCCAAAGCTTATTTGTGTCTGTATGCTACATGTATGCTACGTGGTCCACAGAGGCCAGAAAAGAGATTCCCTAGAGATCATGAGTTGCCTGATATGGGTGTTAGGAACTAAACTTTTGTCCTCTAGAAGAGAAGCAAGTATTCTTAACTGCTGAGCCATCTCTCCAGGCCCTGTAGCAATTCTTATGTCAGTGAATAAGGGTTTCTGTGGCTCATCTGTTCCTGTAGCTGATTCTTCCTCAACAGTGAGCAGAGGAAAGACTCCAACTCGGAGAAGGGGAGAAACTAAGCCCTAATGTAGATGCAGGTTTAACCCTTTCAAAAAGAGTAACTCACAGCTCAGGAGCAAACAAGGGAAGTTCCATTTCGCAGACAACAAAATGGAGTTTGGGAAACTGGCATGAATGGTTGAGGGCTTCTAGTGCAAGAGCAGAAAGAATCCTCCTCTCCAGAGCATCTCTTGTCCTCTCAGCTGGAGAGGAGGGAAGGGGTCTGGTGCTTCCCAGAAGCTAACAGAGAGGTGTGAGCTGTTGTCACTGGCTGTGAACTGCTGTCCCTGGCTGGGTTGTAGAGACTGGATCAGTTCTGCAGCTTCTGGTTGGCTCCTATTAAGATTTCTGAATTTTTCTGGCTGAGAAACTTCAGCTTGGGCTGCTGGTTTCTACTGTGTGGTCTGTTTTCTGGGTGGGGCTGTTGGCTGATGTTTTCTCCAACTTGCCACGGAAAACTCAGTTCTGAGCTTAGTCAGGCTTTTCAGATACCACCCAGGACATAATTGTAACTATGTATATGTGAGCAGCCATATGTACATATGTAGTATTGCATGTTATATAATACATACACATTGTATATGGTACACATTAATTTGAGGATACAAAAACTATGTGTTTATTTGAAATAATGTCATCTCATTTTTCTGTTAAATCAATGGTATTAAATAAATAAAATTAAGAGACATTATAACAGTGGCACTTGGTAGTGACCAACAGTAGGATGAGCAGCAGTGAAGACACGTGGCAGTTTTCATTAGTTCTCTCCTTTTAGATTCTTTAATGTTGTGGGCTTATTTAGGATACTCTTAGGACTTCACTAATGATGGACTATGGCACAGGGTTGGCCTCCACTGTCACTCACTCCCTAGTCCCTTAACTTCTGTGGTTTTCAGAGAGCTGAGTTAGTAAGCTCTCCCAAAGTGGGAAGAAATAGGACAATTAGAAGTTCCCGGTGAAAACGTGGAGAGCTCGGATTCATTTCACCAGCTTTCTCTCTAAATGGCCTTTGATCATAGAATACTGCTTTGCTTTTCACGTAGACATTTATTCCTAAGCATTCAGGAGGGCACTTCACTGCCTGCTGGCCTCCCTGTGGCTTACTGGAAGTGTCCAGAGCATAGAAGGTTTTCCAGATGTTTCTGCAGGGCTCTTTCCTCATCCCACTTTAGTTAGGGATGTCCTGACCAGCACCACTTCCCATCCGCCTTTCCTGTTTTATTCTGTTTTCCTAAAACCATGCTATGAGCAGACACACTATCTGACTTTCTTAGTTCACTCTATCTGTTTGACATCTCGGCTGTGACCTAAGATTGCCAGAAAAAGAAAGCCATGCCTATGTCAGAGATTCTACAAGATGGAGTGTTTGGTTAGGACTTCATGATTGTGAAGAGTTGAGGTGCTTCAGATTCAGGAACATGGGCTATCTTTAGTCTCCTTCGTAGCCATTGCCTGCCCACCTCTGTGTCTGACCTTATCATGGGACTTATGTAGAGTCTTCTGCATTATATTGACACTCTACTAGCTTCTACCAACCCCAAAGCTAAGAATGTCATCAAATTGCATCCAAAACCTCAAGAAGAGATCTCCCTGCTTTGCTGTAACTCACCTCATGAAGGTTTCCACTGGAGCATTTGAAAAGTTCTGTTTCTTGCTTACCTTGTAAATTAAAAAAAAAAAACCAAACTTCTCACAACCATTTTCCACATTGGCGTAACCTGAATTCATGTTCCCAGGCCATTGTCATTCCTATTTAACTCAAAAATAAATCATCTCAGATTCCCTTTAAAATGAGAGCTGTGTTTTATGTTAAGACTGTGAAGGGTCACAGTGGAGTGGGTGTGCAAGGCTGTTCTGTCTGGTAGCCTCGCTGCTTTATCTCTCCAGCCAATAGTCAGGCCTAGAACATGACAGTCACTCACAGAAGGCAGGAGGTGGTGGTGGGCAGCACTGAGTGTTAACTGGAAGAGATTAACAAACTTTCCCCAGCTTTCTTTAGATTAGGAACCCTAGAGCGATCCTGGATTCTCTTTACCCCACATCTGTTCATCTCACATCTATTCCTAACACATTCCTGTGGTCCTCTGGGCTTGGATGATTCAACAGTGGGAAAAATGCTCTCTTCAGGGAGGAGACTTTCTGGTAGGTTCATGTCCATTCAGAGACAGAGTCAAGACACCGCAGCAGCTGCCTTCTCATTAGGCAACAAGCTTGATTTCCATGATTTTCTTTCCTCCAAACTGGAACGTGTGAAAAAGCAACCCACTCAGCAGCTAAAAAGGGTGAAGAAAGAACACAGAGGTTAAGAGACAGGATGCTTTCCATTTCTTTTTCCAGCTTGATGCCGGCCTTTCTCTCGCTGGTCAAATACCCCTGACTCTAACCCCTCCCCCCCTATAAAAATCACCAGAATTTCATTTTTGAAACAGCCATAGTGTAATGTGACCTGCAGCACATTTGTCTGGAGTAAATTCTTGAAGAATCCAACATGTGTATACATACAAACACATAATCATTTAAATGCAGAAAACACAAAAACCCTTGTCAACTATTAAATTGGCTTTAACAGGCATCAGGTGGTGTGTTAAATGCTGAGAACATTTGAGAATGTGAAACACTATCCAGATCTCATTTCACAGATTCTTTACACCCAAGAATTCTCAGCAGATGGAAGCAGCCCATAAAACTAAAGAAAGGGGGCTGCAGGGGAGCCAGCCAGCTCTATGGCAGACACCTGAGCTCTAAGCTGCCCTGAGAAATCTGAAACATTGGGGCAGAGCAAATGGGGTAATCCTCTTGCAGCCCCAGACATGGGCCATGCGCCCCTCAGCCATGCACAGCTGTCAACTCACTGGGAGAAAATAAGAAAAGCTCTTAGTGAAATAACCACAGGCCCACAAAGTTACCAAGTAAGTGTGTTTCAACATTTCCCCCCAAAATAACAGTAGCTCAAGCCATGGTCTAGAACTTAATGCAGAAGATCAGAGGGACTGGGTCATCTCAAGCACCCTCCTGCGCTTGAGAAGTATGCAGCTCACCTGGCTCTGTAATCAACTTATTATGCAAAAGAAGAAAGAATTAGGAAAGATGATATGGGCCTAAAAATCCTGGGAAATCTCCAGTTCATTTCTCCCGGAGAAGGCAAAGTATGCTGCCCCAAGGAGGTGGTCTAATGAGCTCCCTCCAATTTTGCTTCTCTCAACTGAACTTCCAGGTGTTATCAGTCACAAGCTATCAGTGCAGCTGTATTCCACCCAGGGAACAATAGCATTCACACATGGATTGCTCACCCATCCCCTAGTCCTGTAAGCAGAGACCAGTCTGTGTGCACTGGAACGGGAGGCTTTTGAGCCACAGCTGCCTGAAGACAGTCTGCTGGGAGGGTTTCAGTGTTTAACATCCAGTAGCAGATAACAGTTTCACATAAAGAGCAAGCTTTTTCACTTTGGTAAAGGAAGGGTTATAATGGTCTTTGTCCTTAAAGGCAGATTCGAGGACATCAGATCTAGACCATGTCTGCAGTCCTGTGTAGGCTCCCTCCAATGCTTAAGGGTTTGTGCCCTAGTCATCTCCCATCTTGTAAGAGAGCTGTCAAATCTTTGTGCAGAAAAACTAACCTTCTGGACTCCTATTACCCTAATTATACCATTATTTTCATTTTCTAAGGGTCAGAGGGAAACGTTTGAATTCCAAGTCTACTTCCCACCTGTGGGATGATGGTGTCAGTGGCAGAGACAGGAGGTGGAGGAGTGGAAAGCATTCTATAGCAGGAGAAAGTTGAGGAGTGTGGTTTGGATTTACTCATTCATGCCAAGGATACATGCTATGCTCCAGCCCTGTGCCAGGCAGTGAGCTATGCAAAGGAGGCAAGTGACCAAGGCACACCAACGTATAAATAAGAATTCCAGATTTGAAGTGGGGGGATAAGTAGAGGCTAGAGAGGAACACAAAGGCAGCCACTGTATACAAGGTGACAGGAAGGGTCCACTGAGACGCCAGCCAAACAAGAATCTAGGATGAAAGTCAGCAATGGAAGAAATGGAGGCAGTGGTCTCTCTGTTAAGGATGAGAATGGGGACCTGGACTCCAGGTGATGAGTTTGTTGGTTCTTTGAGTGCAGAGAGGCAGCCTGACAGTAGTGGGGTGGGGTGCAGATAATGGAGGACACTGGAAGCAGGAGGTTCCCTCATCTTATGGGCCGAGGAATCAGGCCTGGAGAGTGGCTCAGAGGCCGTTGGGCATCTATGAATAATATAGATACAAAAATAGCAAACAAGTATTGGTAGTCACTTCAAAAATTTCCCCAAAGTTCTTAGAACAATTTTTTCTTCTGTATAAAGTATTTTTATAGTAGCAAGAGTTAAATAATAAATAATAATGTATCTTAATAGAAAAATTCTGAATCAAGTAGCTGATACATAGTTTTTGAGACAAGAAACATTGCACAGATGCTCCTGACACTATGAGTTACATCCCACTATGAGTAAGCCCACTGGAAGTTGGAGATATGTGTTAAAAGTACATATCATACACTAAGTTATCAACAATACTGTCTTAGCAACACAGTGTACTGTGGAGGTCCGCTGTTTCCTCTCAGGATTGTAGTTGTCTGGAAGCCAGGGCTTGCTGTTACTGCCTAGAATCTTGAGAGCATAGAGCAGCCTGTCATGAGTCTATGGCAAGATCTGAATTCAAAGGATGCTTGGTAAGGTAATTGTTATGTCACTATGGTAAGGTTGAAAATGGTAAGATGAACTACTGTACATCAATGACCATTTGGGGCAGAATTTATGCTCATTGAGTTGCTGCTCTCTCTGCATGCTAGACTCTTCAGGCTTGTATGATCCCCAGGTGCCCACCCTGCCTCCAGCCCCACCTACCAGCCTGCCAGCTCCACAGCTAGTATGAGTTTCCTTACATCATTTCTCTGCATCTGTTCTTTTTTCCCCCTCTGTATAATAAACTAGAGGACAATTGATCACTCATGTCCCTCTGAGAAAGACCCAGAAGTCTAAGTCCTGATGTGATTAAAGATGATGAATAGTTATAAGTCGCCCATTATAAGAATCACAAAGTAGTTCATGAAATAGGTTTTAGCATCTGAGAAGCAGTCTACAAAACAACTTACTGTTAAAGAACAAAAACAGCTTCCACTACACTAGGCTTCAACTCATTTTCATATGTATAAAGGAGTCTTAGGATGTTTTATGAACTTGAGTTTGTTTTGTTTTTCTTTTTCTATGTATTGGATGTGGGCCTTTGAGAAAAAAAGCTTAATTCTCAGATACTTCCTCAGAAAGGTAGATTCTTATTTACTCCTAAAGTTCTTGAGAATGAGATAATGTGACAAAGGGCTTAGTGCAGCATCAAAGACTTCCTGATATTGTTTTTTCAGGAATGTTAGATGAATGGAGTGTACAGCTGGTAAAAGACGCATTTTCACCCTCAAAGCACTGAGACTTGTTGTATGCCTTGCTGCATCCCATCTGCCAGCATCTGCCAATCAAAAAGGCTAATGAGTCTTTCTGGAGGTTCCTTCCATTCAAGAAGACTCCTGTTTTAGACCTCATTTCCTTTTCCAGCCAACACTGGATGGAAACTAATGCATAAAATGCCATTTGGTGCAGTGTCCATCTCCCATTGGGCCACATTTGTTTCCTACTTGCCAACATGGTGTAAACTCCAAAATTTCATAATTTCATATTATTTGTATGTATCTTAATGCTCCAAACACAGTTCTGCCAGGGGATGTAGGCATCAGATGGTTTCTGATGTTTTCACAGGTGAGGGAGTTGGGGATCATGTGTCGGGCCGATGGGTCTCAGATAGTAGAGGTTGGGCTGAAGACTGAGCACACTCCCCATGCTTCCTTCTGTTGGGCTTTGATCAAGCAAAGGGGAGCAACCTGAATGCAGGAATGAATCCTCATGATGGCAGCAAAAGCAGAGGCACATCTGTAGCCACAAGGCTGGGGCCTTACAGTGCAGCGTGTGTCCAGACTGCCCACAGAAATGACAGATCTCATGGCTTTTTTCCAGTGCACTAAGTGGATGAGTCAGGCTTGACATTTTCAAAATGATGGTGAGATCAGTCCTTGTTCTTGAGTTAAGAGCCTATTCAGGTTTAACTGGGACATCCTTGACCTCTTTAATCCCTTCCCATGAATCCCATAGAACACTATGCACACCTCACAAGGATAGAACAGAAAAATGTTGATTCCTCAAATAGTCCAAATGTGTTTCCTGACTGTAGAATTATGGTCATTTATCTCTACTGTTTACCCTTCCAAATGTCCTTGATTCAAAGACAGGATGTCACCTTAAAATATGGGAGGGAAGCACACATTTCCAATAGCCTTATGTCTCTAAACACAGTGAGCTGTGTGCTACTCACACTGGAGAAGCTGGTATCTTTTTTTGATTTATGGGCTCCCATTTAGATAAGGATGGAATTACTGAAATTTGATAATTAGAGACATGTTTACACACTCTGGCAGCAGACTGAATTATCAAGATGAGTCCAAAGGCCCTTCTCTTCCTATGTGCAAAAACTCTTGATGTCCTTGTTTTTTAAAATTTCCTTTTTATTTATGTGTATGAATGTTTTGCCTGAATATATGTTAAGTGCACCTGTGTTGTACAATGTCCACAGAGGCCAAAGAGCATCACATCCCTCGGAACTGGAGTTACTGACAGTTGTTAGCTGCTGTGTGGGGGTTGGGAACCAAACCTGGCTCGTCTGCAAGGGCAGGCTGTGCTCTTAATCACTGCGCCATCTCTCTAGCCCTGTCTTCCCTGGTTTTGAGCAGAGCTGCAGGACAAGTGGAGCTGACTAAACTGCTGAATTCAAGTCCATTGTAGTATTTGTTTATGTGATCTTAGCTATGGAGCTTAATCTCCATGGGGTTAAGATTCTTCATCTCTAAACAGGAGGCAGTAACTACCACTTGAGGCTCACTGGGGTAGGGTTTATGGTTTAGTGTGGGAGTTAAACATGATGCAGGTGGTGCATTCCTAATTCAAAAGTAGAGACCAACTTGATACTTAGTTTTCTACTATGGAACATTTCAGATTTCAGGATTTGTATTATGGATCATCAACTAGTAAAATATATGCAAATATTCCCAAATCTAAACAGCTCTAAAATTCCAAACACTGAAATGTTTTCAATGAGGGATCCTCAAACTAATTCCCCCCACCTTCCCCCGCAAAAATACCACTACTAGCAAACACTTATGAAGCATTTATTACATACACTGTGCTTCTGTATTACACATTGTGAAACCCAGGGCTGTCGTTTACAACAGTTATTGAAGATCTGTGTGTTTATTAGGACTGCCCCCTGCCCCACCTGCACAGGGAATAAATTGTTTTTGGGAAAGTATTCCTTTAAAAAATCCACACAAACCTTGGTCATGACCAAGGTCACAAGCTGATAGGATAAGGTTGCATAAAAAAAAAGTCATCAAATGTGTAGTCTTGAGGGAACTAGTATCTTTGAGATCAAGGGGATAATAAGCAGCATTCCTCAGAGAATGATGAACTACTGAACCTCAACTGCAAGTGGTTATGAATTACGGCCATGAGTTTGATATTCCTCATTTAAAATGTGAGGCTCTAGAGGACATATAGCCCCGGGTAGAGCACTTACTTAGCATGTACAAGGCCATGTATCCAATCCCTAGCTCCATCCAAAGCAAAACACTTAAACAAAAAACACAACCCCCAACAGAAATCCTCATAAAACACAGGCCTCACTTTCTAACTGTGTGGTCTCTATTTAGGGATTCACATCTTCCAATGAACTGAGTGTGGCAGAAGTGTGGGGCTCAGGATCCACATTTCTCTTTGGCTTGCTCTTTAGTCCTTCTCTGTAGGGAAGCCAGATGCCCTACTGAATGGACTCTCAGGCATATTCTAGGGTATGGCTGCGGGGAATTATGTATACTTGCCAATAGCATGGGACTATGTAGAGGGACACCTCTGGCCTGTGCATTGTGACACTGGAGCCCCAGCTTGTCAGCAGCTCCAGACATCCTGTCACCAACCGTTTGGCTAAGTCAATTGAGGATTCCTGATGTGCAGATATGGACAAAATCAGTGTTTATTCTTTTAAGTTGCTGAGTTCTGGGGAGATTTTGTTCCTAATGGCAACTTCTCTTTGGTAGGATCCTGGAGGCCTACATCTTAACAGAGAAGGACCTGTAGGCTTTTTTGTTAAGAAATTAGGATTTATCCTCTCAACATCCCTTTCAATTTAACCATTTTAACTCTCAAGAGGATTTTTCTTTGTTTACAAGATTTATTTTTATTTTATGTGTATGAGTCTTACCTGCATGGACCTATGTGCACCATAAGCCTGCCTAGTACCTGAGGAGACCAGAAGAGGGCATTAGATCCTCTGAACTGCAGTTAGTTACAGGTGGTTATGAACTACCATGTGAATTCTCTGCAAGAGCAGTGAGCACGTTTTCTTTTCTTTTTTGAAACCGGGTGTCTCAGTAGCCCCAGCTAGCCTGGAATTCACTATGTAGACCAGGCTAGCCTCAGTGTCAGAGATTCACCTGCCTCTGCCTCCCAAGTGCTGTGTTTAGATGCGTACATTACTGCTGTACACTTTTGAGTGCTGAGTCAACCACACTATGTTTTTTTATACAGAGGTGTGGTGCTCAGAATTGGCTGGTGTCTGTGACTGAGGTGGGATGAGTGACATTGGTTTCGGGGAAGACTTCCACTTCAAAGTTTTAGGAACAGCACTTTAGGAAAGCAATGCTGAGAGCCTGAACTAAGATAATAGCCCAGTACATGGATGTGGAAGAAATGGTTTTAAGGTTTGTTGGTTTTCAGAAAGAAACAGCTAATTCCAGGACCATCTAATGTAATCATCTTATACATGAGTTATACAGATTATGCCCATACTAACACAAGCACCTTAAAGCACAAATGCACATACATATAAAACCTCCATGAGCTAGAAGAATGAGCCTTCTGTAGAGGACTTGCAATTAGGAAGTGTGTCTCTTGGAATTTAACACTAAGCATCTGAAACAGTCCTTGATAGAAACTTTATGAGCTACAGAAAATGAGCTCTCACCTTTCACAGGAACAGAAAGCCTTACATTTGTCCACTGTACAAATAAAGCCAAACGATTAGACTGAATTATAATGATGTGATGGGCAGTCCTGCCTGAAATATAGATCACACAACTCTGAAATACTGGAGGATTCAAGCAGTCTACGACTAAACTATCATAAACAGTGGTATTAAATTGGCTAGGAACTGGCTGGAGAGATGGCTCAGAGGTTAAAAGTATTACTCTTCCAGAGGACCTGGGTTCAGTTTCTAGCACCCACATGGTGGCAGACCACTGTCCTTAAACTCAGTTCCAGAGGATATGATGTCCTCTTTTGGGCCCCGTGGGCACTGTGTGCACTTGGTGTACTTACATACACATAGGTAAAATACGCAAACACATTATAAAAATAACTCAATTGGGTAGAAAATGCTCATCTTCCCCAAAGTGGTTTCCTTAGGAAAATGACATGTATTTTCATAGCTTCCCAAATGAATGTTTAAATGCCAAACCACCTATGTTTTAAAAGGCCACACTTCTACACTAGTAGGAAGAAACCAAACTTGTTTCTGATTGCTTAGAAAACTTGCATTTCTTAGGTACATTCCAAAAATGCTTCTTCGGGAAGCAGGGTTTCAGTTTAACTGAACATCAGTGAGAGAAAAAGGAAGAAATCAAACCCATTAGAAAGAGTCAAAGAACCAAACTTGCTTTTCAGAATAAAATGTTTTATCAGTATTAGTTTGGCAATGATTTTCATTTGTTTCTGGAAATTACATTTTTAATAATTCTTCCTTATATTTACAGGTGAAGTAGAACCTTAGAAGAAATATTCTTCAGATGACTTGATTCAATAAATATTCACTGAATAGTCAATGTTCAAGTAACAGGAGGAAGGACACGGCCCCTAAGGAGTGGTACCTTTATTACAATAGCTGTGAAGTCTAAGTCTGTAGAGGACCAAGTTGTTCACCATGGTGCAGGGCCTGCTGCCTTGAGAGAGGAATGTGAGAACAAGAGGACGGACACATGGCCACACACAGTGACTTTAGGCTTGAACTGAAACAGGCTCTAGTAAGAGCTCAAACATTTCAACTGGAGAGTCTTCTGGAAGATATGAAGAATCCTGATGTTTAAAGAAAGGTAAAAATATAAGAAGTGTGAACTAAGTAAGGCATATTTTGGGAACATGGAAGTAACTATCTTAGGAAAAGCACACGGCTCTCGCTATAATGAAGAACGGTCCTGTTTAAGATAGTTGAGATGGGGTGAAAGAAATTTAATGAAATAATGTTTCTGGAAGGCTATCAAAAGTGTGCTTCTGGCCCACAGCTCAAAGTTAACTTTTCATGAATGGAAAAAGAAAGGACAAAGAAAAACCACTGTCATCAGAGCCTGCACCACAGCTATTTATTAGCATAACTTTTCTTTCTTTCTTAATGATTCCAGAACTGAAGTATGTACAAAGTCTTACAGAATTTACACCATTATCTATTAGCTGATGAGGTCTAAGGTGGCTCTACTGAGACTTCAGAGCACAAGAGCAGAGCACTTCCCAGTGTCCTCTGCTTCCACAGGCCCTGCTAGCGGGCTCATAGCTACTGAAATCACCCGAGGGCAGGCTATGTGGAAGAAGTGACAAGAGACCATAGGGTGGAAAAGCTACAGCATTTCTATAGTTTTCTAGAGCTGTAACAAATAGCATAACCTCAGAGTAACATACGCAAAACAACAGAACCACCGTGCTCAGATATGATTCTGCTACCAAATGGATTCACTTTCGAATGGGAGACCAGACTGATGTGGACGGTATTCTCCTTTTCCTTCCTTCTCAGCTTAAACCCACACAAGGCCTACTCATCTGTCCCAAGGACAGCTACAAAGACAGCAAGGAAGAGAAACAGTATGAGTTAGTAGTTTTGGGGTAAACACAAGAAAAACAGAGGAACCAACCTCCCCACCCAACAAAAACAAACAAAATCCCACAAAGTTACTTTAAAAAAGCGTTCAGTATCAGCTTTAATCAGCTTTTGGGTGGCAATTCCTTTCAAAAGGTTAATACTAGACATTTCTCTGGATATTCCAATCTGAACAACATCAACAATCCGCCCAAATATCCAACTTCCTAGATTTAATCACCCTTGGTTGTATCTGATTGTCATTCCTGGGGGTCAGTGTTACAAAGAATCACCAACACATACACCAGATTGGACACAAGACAGCACTGGTGCCCCACAACGCTAAGTGGCAAGAGACTGTCAACAGGTGAATCATGGGCTTCAGGCTTACCACCCGATTCCACACAAACCCCAGCTCAGTTCTGTGTTCTGTCAGTCACTGTTTGGTAGCAAGTCCCATATATTTTCCCAGTGTAATGGTTTCCCATGTAGGAAAAGCCCTGCTTTTTATTTCAAAATGATTCTGCTCAACTTAAAAGCCAGTTGATAAAATTTTTAATTAAGACACAATAGCGAGGGTATAAAAACACAAGAACCACATAAATATTGAAGAAATATTTGCTTAAGATCAAAGCCCTAATTGGATTCTGGAGGGAAACTTGGCAGGTGAGTGTTCAGCCAGGCTGTGCAGCGATGTGAAGAGAAAGCCCGGCCAGTCGCCATGTTGACAGGCATGCAACTCGAAAACATTGCACAACAAGCAACACAAAGGGTGGAGAAGCTCACAACACTTCAAGGAGACCGTACAACCTTCACAACTGCGTCTAAGCACAGACAGACCCGCCCTCCCTCCTTTCTGCCCCTGTGCCTCTTACACATGGGACACCTTCTGTGACTCTCTAGCTTGTTTGATGCTATATAACCACTTGATGATCCTAGCATTTCTTTCGATGGCAGAAATGCCATATGGCACCCGGTCATTGGCACTGTCATCATTTCTAAGGTCACTGTTACTGTCCTGAGACTGCTCGCAGTCTGAGCTGATCATGCTTGCACTGCGGAAGTTGAGTGATATGATGTCAGAATTAGCCCTTGCGAAATTCTCCATGCCGAGGTTTTCCAGTTCTTCCGGGTCCAGTCCGCAGTAGTTGAAGAACCTTTCCACGTCAGCGTCCACTCGGAAATACCTGTCACTCAAGTCCGACTTGGACCGCTGGAGGGAGGGTCTTCTGCTTACACCACAGGCTGGTTCCACCGGGTCGGCCTCAGGGGACTTCACCACAGCCACCTTGGGCTTGGGAGGCAGGGGAGGGGCAGAGCTGCTGCAGGGGATTGCTTTGAGGGGCTTCACGCTGGTCACCTTGCGGATGTCCGAGGAGCTGTGGGACACGTGCAGGAAGGACTCGGCCGACTGCTCCAGGAGCCTCCTGCTCACGTGGGAGCTGCTCTCCTGCGGGCTGCCGCGGCCCGGCGTGGGGTAGACCTTCAGCGACTCGGCGAAGGAGTGCCTGTGCAGGTCGGGGGCGTCCGACCGGTGCGGGGGCCAGTTTCGGGAGCTGAGCTTGTGGCCCGAGCCCGAGCTGGAGCCCTCGGAGCTGTTGATGATGTTCTTGAGGATCTCCAGCTTGAGGGTCTCGCGCTGCACGCCGCTCTCCGTCTTGGCATGGTTGCCGAACACCTTGAGCGTGGGGCTGCCCAGAGCGCGCTTGGCACCCGGGCACACGGGGGGCTTGGCCAGCACGGCCGGCTTCACGGGCTCCTGCTTGGCGTTGATCACCTCCTGGCTCTTGACGTACTTGGCCTTGTCGGCCTCCAGCCGCTCCACGGCGCTCAGTCTCTTGGGGTTGGGCTCAGCCTGCCTGCGGAAGTAGTCCGGCCCTTTGTTGAGGATGCGCAGGGGCACAGCCGACGTGAAGGTGCCCGCGGGGCTGACTGGCTTCACCATGCTACCTGTCTGTAGCGTCTCGGTGGGCATGGTGGGCGGTCTTTCCCCGGCAGCCGTGGTGGATGCTCTTGTGGGCGCCTGCGGCCGGCCTGGAGAGACACATGTACTCGAAGCACAAAGGGCAGCACAGGATGCAGGAGGCCGGGTCAGCCGCGGCTGCGCCTCATCTCACAGCCCATTAACCACCACTGTGGCTTCGGTGCACTTTTCTCCGCTTCCAGGCGGCCCGTGCGCAAAAAGGCCACACACCACAAATTCCTTTTTATAGGCTTCTCTGCTCCTGCTCTCTTCTCCCCGAAGGCTATGGGAGTCTCCTCCAGGTCTTTGTGTTCAACTGCAGGCAGAGCTGAAACACAAAACAACCAACCGCGGGTTAGGAGGGGCGGGTGACATCACGGCTCTAGCAACAGAGGAACCTCGCAGCGCTCCCACCTCCGTGGCCGCCCCCGCCCGCCGAGGGCCCCCAAGGCCAGTGAAGCGACCACCACCTCCCCCGCATCCTGCACGACCACGGGCAGCACCCAGATGTGGGCGTCTGCAAGAAAGAAAAGGGGGCTGAGGCTTCCCACGCAAACTCTTCCAGCTGCCTTCCCAATGGTGAGAACCGCTTTCTGAACACGCCCAGCTGGCAAAGCTCAGAGAGGAACCCAGAAAATACTCGTGAATGGAGAACCAAGCCTCATGCCGTTCCATAGCTCATTAAATGCTAGGGGCTTCCTAAGACCTCCATCTGCTGCAACGTGGGGGACTTGAGCTACGTCCCTTTTGCAATGAAGCAAATTTGTGAGTGTATTACCAATCTGTCAGTAAAATCCACTGTAACGATCAAACACTGAAAATGTGGTGAGAAATGGGGCTGGAAGGAAATATAAAAAGTTTTAATGAAAAACAACCTGTTCAATTTGCTTACTTTCATCAACCAGTATGTTTAAAAACTCCCCTGAAAACCAAGAATGGAGGTGACGTTTATCTCATTGAAATTTACTTTTCAGTGTTTAAAACAACTATCACAGAAATACTTGTGAAGGAACCATGTGAGTGGATAAGTTAATGATAAAGTGCTCCATAATCTCTCACACTTGATACACAGAAATCAAGTTTCTTTGTGGCATATGTGCTCATATATCCAGCAGAGCATAAAGAATAAAATCTGACATGCCATCATGCTTCAACATACCAATTTAGAATATAGAACACTTGTAATAATTGAGCATTCATGGGACTTGTGATTTGAAACCCTGACCAAAATCAAAGACACAAACCCAAACTAAACCAGAGTAAAGCATCTAATATAAGGTAAGGCTTTTCAAATACAACTGCAGAAGGAAACCTGCACAATCTAGCGAGGCATCAGCTACCTGTTGTAGCTGAAGAGCCTGCTTACCACCACCAGCATCCCAAAGCAGCCAGGACTAGCTGCATCCGCATTCTTTTATAACTAGGAATATGAAGCGAGCAAGACATCCAACTAACATGTCAAATTACTAATCTGCACAATATATAAGGTGGTATTACTGTAAAATCTTTTGCTCTCATGTAAAATAGTGAAGACAAGGAGGAAAAAAAACTGGTATTTGCCTTATAATCTTCTGAAACACTTCATCTATAAATAAAATCCATCCACTTTATTGGAGACAGTTTTGGTAATCTGCAAAGGGATTTGTTCTAATAAAAATGTGTGCCTATGCAATATTTTGAGAAACCCCAAGGTGATGCCTACATAATGATTTCCTTTAATTGTGCAGTTCTATTTTGATAACTCAATTTAGTTAAAAAAAAAAACCCAACACTCCCTCTCAGGAAGATTAAATGAGATTCTTTCTCTAAATGCAATATGGATGGTATTGCTGGAGGAAGCTCCAATTCCTTGAGTCTCTGTGTAGGTTAATCCACTAGCCAGGTTGATCTCACTGGGCAGGAGACTGGGGAGGAGGTACCAGCTTTCTCTTCCACTGAGAGGTCTCATCAGCAAGCAGCAAGCCTGGGCAGGGAGCAATCCCCAAGTCAGCCCTACTCCAAGTAGGATGTCCTGGGGTGCCCCAGCTGAGCCTCAGAAATACTTTACTCTCTGACCATCTTCTGCCCCACTGTCTTTTCTGTCTTACTGCTCAACTGTAAGCAACAGAAAAAGAATTCCTTCTCCAAAGGCAGGAGATGGAACCATGAACTCGTTTTCCTTAAAAGTATCCATAAAAATCTCACAAACTCCTGACTCTTATCTTTCTGAGAAGAGTTGGCCATAAGAAGACTCTCTGACTGATCTACCTTGCTTGGCTATTGGTCATAAGACCTCATTCCAGAAAGGGTGCTGTCCCATAGCTAAAAGGAAGGAGGCAACCCAGAAGAACCAAGAAAAATGTTAGCACAGAGAGGCCTTGCTGGGCTTCCTGCAGCAGTCTGTTCCCATTGTATCATACCCTTTTAGGTCAATCACATTTTTAATGTGCTCACTGCACATCTTCAAACCTAAACATAAAAGTGATGGTTGATCCTGGGTTTTTGACTCTTTATTCTGAAGGCTCCAGTGTTATGTAAAACTATGATCGAATGCTTCTCTTAGGTCTTTCTTTTGTCATTCATAACCATGTATGATGAGCAAGGAAGGGATCACCCCATCAGTACCATCACTACTGATAATCTGTGGAGCTGCCACAATGCCTCTATACCAGGGGCAATGCCAGCATGTTAGATAACAAAGGAGCCGGTCTGAGATCTGTGACTAAAGGCCAAAGCCAACCCTCCAAGGCACCCAGAGGGATCATAGAACAGAAAGGACCCAGAAAGCAGCAGCAAGTCATGCACCTTTTTCAGGGCACAAGTAGGCTGGATGAGATTCCTACAATCTGCCCCTGCTTCAAAATCATGTGGCTCATAGGAGAAAAAATAGGGACTTCTTTCCAGTTTCAAAATGGACACTGGAACACTGGTGAATACCTGCACTCGTCTATGGTTTTGCATTTGCTGTTCTTCGGGAGGTGATCTGAGTAATGAGATGTAGGTATCAGCGAATGCCCACAGGCATTAAGGCTTTTGATGGCCTACGCTTTTCTTAGCACCATCGTCTCTTCTAGTTGCATCCCATTATAATCAAAGGCACACAACGTTACCAGCGTGGTCTAGCTTTCCTGTATGACTGACTGTTAATTCAGGCTTTGGTACCTTTAAGGCTCTTTTCAGTTTATATGACCAAGGACTACCAATGTATCTTCTAGAAGTCTTCCCGAGAAAAAAAATCCATTTTTCTTTACCCATTGCTTTCCTCACTCCCAAGACTGGCACCTAAGGGAAGTCATCTTCTGGCTTCCTACGACCTTCGGAGGAAACTGCTTGTGGTGAAGCAGTCATGAGAGGACTGTGCTAGAGACACAGCCATGTGTAACTACCTCCCACCTCTTCCCTTTCTTCCTCTGCCATTCCCAATTTCTGTGATAATTTTTAATATGCCAACGGAAGAAAACCCAAACAAACAGAAGATCTTATTGAAGACTCAAAGCAAGAAAAAAAGCTGCAGAAATGCCTGGTATTCTAGGATAATAACAGACATATTTGACGCTTTCTACTTGTTTTAGCCAACAAACTAAAGTCAATGAAGGCAGTATGGGTTGATCTCACTTAATTCTCGTCCCCATCCTGTTATTTTCTATCAGGAAACGATATTTTCAGGGACAAAGCTATATAAGCCTGGAGAGACACCCTTTAGTTTTACAGTGTAGACTTCATAGCCAGGATGTAGACCTTTGACAAGACCAGTCAACAGTAGATGATCCAATCGGTATCTGGGAACTGTATCTCAGTATCATGAACAGAGGACTCTATGGACTCCTTCAGGGAACACTGCAGCACATGATACACTGACGTCTGGTACATGGTCTCCAGTCTGGCTGGGCAATGATCAGAGCAGTGAGGACAATTGCTAGGCTGAGTGGGTGTTCATCATTTTTGAAAAAAGGAAAATTTGATCTTAGTCTCAGAAATGTTCCATAAATAAAAGTAATTATACAGTCCTCCTTTGTTTTTCCTCCCTGTAGAAGTGGGGATTGAATTCCAGGCTCGTACATGCTGGCTATATCCCAAAGCCTATACAGCCTGCCCCACCCCCAGACTCCTGGTTTATGGCTGAGGATGCAGAACACAAACCTGAAGTAGAGAGAATTTTTACTCAAATCCATGTTGGTGACATCCTATCTGAGGGAATAACCTTTTGGACTGTTTGAAAGGTAAAAAGACTAGATAAAAAGTCTCAGAGAGCCATGCATCTCTGTGAAACAGCCTGCTGCATCAGGATAGATGTGAGCTCTAAAGTCATCTGGGGGTTTTTGGAGCAGGACATTATATATGATGCAATCTGGTCTGGGTAGGAGGCCTGTGCGGCCTGGAGCCAGCTGGGGGCTGGAGGATGCTCCGTTGCTGGCTCCCTGCTGCTTCTTCTTAGTGACAGCACACTGCCCAGATACTGCCTGGGAATGACAAGTCTGATTCAGGAGATTTTAGGGAAGTCCCAAATTCTGCATTTCTTGCTAGATTCCCAAGAGATTCTATTAGATGAGGAGCAAGGGAGAAGAGAAGAGGCCTATCACTGGTTTTGTGTATACACTAGAGAACCTAAATTCCCCTGCCTCACAGGAAATAGGCAAAGCCACCTCGAGTCTTTAAAACCAAGGTAATTTGAATTCTTTTAATTTCTATTTTGTCAGAAGCTCACAGGAGTAGTTAAGGAAAGTTCAAGACCCTTAGTCAATGTGCAGTATTAGGGAACATTTGCATCCTAGAGGGTTAGGGTCAGAAAACATCTATGCATATGGTTTATCTGAAGACACACTAAAGTCCATGTTTCTATAATCCAGGAAATATGCATATATATATATATATATGCATACATACATGTACTTATACATAATCTGTGCCTGAGAGGTCAGCAGAGGAGGTGAGTGCCTGGCCTAAAGAAGGGGCCCAGTGTAGAACTGCAACAGGATTGTCACTCTGTCACTCAGAAACAAATTCAGGGTTGTGCACAAACTTTTGTGAGCTTAACATTCTGCACTGTAAACACTGAAAGCCAAATCTGTCTGTGGCATTATTTCTTCTCTTTTATTTGGTGCTTCTGGTAAAAAAAAAAAGGGAAATTATCCTCTAAGTTTTAAGTAGGAAAGAAAGCCAGCAGAGTTAGAGCAAGGCCTGTGGGAACCGAACACACCCAGAGAGGTTTCTAAGTATGAAAGTGGGTCACTCTTTCTGGGTGCTGTGGCAGAAAAGAGAGGGTGACAGTGCTTTAAAGAGCATGTCTCACTAATCCCACTCAAAGTCGCCTCACAGCTCAGCGTCTTGATTTGCTTATCTATAGAAACAAACGTGTTGCATCTGGTGAGCTGGAAATGTTTCAGCTCCATATTCTTGGGTACACAGCAAAGGCAGGAGCTTAGCCTTTGAATTTACGATTCTGAAGGACTGATTCTTTCAGATGCTTCCATGTCTGATCACAAAGGATTCTGATGCATGTGTGACTGCCCCTTGGCACGGCACATATTTTCAGTTATAGCATCTGTGCTTACATTTTTCATGTTCCCCCCAATTTTTCTTTATCTTATGACTTTAAGCATAAGAGTCTTAACATGACTAGGGGTCACTTTCCATATCTACATTCTGGCATTTCCTCATTTAAGAACATAATCATACCAGTTTTGTGTGTTACCTCAGAGTTCTTTATCAATGTAAAGAATACACCCCAAATGTCAGGGTCCTCACTGAATATGTGCTGCATCCAACCACCTGATTAGTATCTGTTGATGGAGCAACTATGTACGAGATGTGAAGTAGAAAAGCCACAAACAATGCAGAAAGATTCAAACATATTTGAAGAATATTCATTTGATCAGTGTAATGGGACTGTCTCAAAGAACTTGAAAATGAAGGGACAGTGGAGAGAGGAAACTGAAGACACAGGAGGATGGGATGTCATCAGGGCAGGCCCATTCAAGAAACCTGAAAGGCACTGATAGCCAAGAGTGATGGTGACCAGTGGGGAAAGGATTGCTGGTAGGTGGAGCAAGGAACACTGGACTTTACTCACAGCAATGGGAAGGCACTAAAGAGAAACAAAGCACTAATAACATGGTAACATATGTATTTTCTAAATGCCCTGGCTGGTGTGGGACAGGGTAAGAACAGAGCGGGAACTCTTCAGGGATGGGAAGACAGCTGTGCAGCTCTGAGTCCTCAGTATGGCACGGTTGAGTGGCTTTGGGCTTGTTACTTCAACTCTCTGCACCCCAGAATTCAATCTAGAAAATGGGGTTAATAAAGAAGCTGTTGATTCCACACCTAAAAATTCAGTCAACTGAAGATGAAAAATACGGTCCCCTCCATTTCAAATAGTTCTCCAAACTAAAAATTGAGTGTTTTCCATGACTAGCATTATGCTGAAGCCACAGGAATGAAGTGCAGGTGTATCTCAGCAGCCTCAGCCACAGGCTGTCTTCACTCATTGCCTCTCCTGTAACAGGCAGTTGGTTCAACCTCATATCTGCACCAAATATTCAGAAATGCTGTGTTGTCATCCATCCCCAAATGACACAGTATAACTATACACACGGAAGTGTGACAGCAACAGGAAAAGATCCAGTAAGAGAAAATGCTTTTTGGTGAAGAGAACAGAATTTCTGGCTTGGGTGGAGAGCGGACATTCCAGTTGGACAGGGTCAATAGCCTAAGGGACCACCCTGTGAAGGAGGGTTTACAGAGATGGGCAGAATCATTATTCCTGCACCACTCCCACCCTGCCTACCCCCCAGTGCAGTTTCTATAACCTACCAGCCTAGCACCCATGAGGTCCGGCTGGATCTGACCATGAATCTGTATTCTGACTCCCAATGCTGTAACCTTTCCTTTTTCTTTCTCTGTCTCTTTTTCTCAGATGCTGGTCAGAATATAGAGTTTTTGATGTGAATTTTGTAGACAACAATGTCCTTTCACAAAGTCGAAAGGCTGGACAAGTCTGACAGGAGGAGGGTATGTGTGAGGTCTATGCAGATAATATTCCATTTTCTATAAGCGACTTGAGCATCCATTGACTTTGTTATGCGAGGGGCATCTGGGGTATCTAGAGACAGCCTCCAGATTTTTGACAGGGTTTATTAAAGCACAAGACACTTTCAGTCACATCATCAGTGGAGTGGCTTTGGGATAGGCAGCTTTGAGAGAGGTTTATGAGGCACAGTGGGAGAAACTTGGAGGCAGATGGCACGGAGGATAGAGGCCTAGGCTGAGGATGGCTGTGGATTCCAGGCTGACTTCTAAGAAGCAGTTTACAGAAGCACACTCTCTATTCCAATGGTGTCCACCTTCCTCCTATGCATATCAGGCTGCAGGCTTATGCCAGACACTTAAGCCAGCTATGCTTGTTCACATAGTTGCTTTCCTTCTCTTCTCAACAGGCTTTTAACCAACTTGTCCCTTGAACAAGTATCACAGTTAATAATTTAGTTATTTAACTAATTGCATTGGAGGTGTAATCATAAGTCGAGCATCCTATGTGTGGGTTAAAGAAGGAGGTGCTAGGACACTACAGGATATTACCCATTACGATGCACGGGAGATGCCTTGGCTCCCCACGCCTTCCTTTTCCTTCCCTTTCTAGCACAAAATTTCTCACTTTTATACTGTGACAATACTTTAAGGAATGCAGGTTAAGTTGGGTGTGGTGACACATGCTTGTGCTTCCACCCCTTGGGAGACGGAGGCAGGAAGACAAGAAGTTCAAGCTTATCCTCAGCTACACAGCACAGTCAAGGCTGGTCTGGGATGCATGAATGGACGAGACTGTCTAACAAAAAGAGAATATAATGCAAAGGAGAAGAACGATGAAAGGTAAACAGTGGAGTAAAAGGCAGGTCTCAAAAAGCCTGTATTTACCCACAGAACCTGGGGAGTAGAGAAAATCCTCCAACCAGATAGAAAAATTAACTCAAAACTCATACCCTTCCAGGACCTGTGCTTTTTAGGTTAGTGAATGATGTATTTCCTCCTATTTTTATCTCCATGGTGAAATCCCACACCATCAATAACTCTGACAACTGAATCTCCTGGCACTGCCATCAGCAATTAGCTCCAAGCTGCAAGTAAAATCAGTTACCTTCTTGCAAACACCATTATGTCTTTGTATATTCTTTGAAACCACAGACTTTTCCTAAGAACATTTAAACTTTTGATGGCAGCCATTTTTTGTTTTAGCTCATGTTTTCAGCAGGTAACAGTAGGTCCTCCAATCTGGGGAGAGAGTTCAGTTGGTATACTGTCTGCTGTGTAAGCACAAGGACCTCATTTTGATCTTCAGAACTTAGGTAAAGAAGAAAGTCAGTGCTGTGGTACCTGTCACCAAGCACTATAGGAAGGAGGTGGGGAGGGAGGGACAGGGATAGCCCTAGAGCTCAGTGGTCAGCCAGCTTAGCCTAATCGATGATTAGCCTACACAAACATGCACACACTTGTACATACAGTCACATGAGTATGTGCATATACCATACTTACATAAAAATTTCCTGGCCCTAATTTTCTCTTATCTTTTAATTTTCCATAAGATGGGCAAACTACTTCCTCATTGTATTAGTTAGCTTTCAATTTCTGTGATAAAAAAGACCACAAACAACCTCAGGAGGAAAGGGTTTATTTGGCATATGTGTCCCAATCACAGTCCTTAATTGAGGGAAGCCAGGGCAGGAATTCAACCAGGACCTTGGAGGCAGGAGCTGAAACACTGACGATGGGGGAACTGCTTGCAGGCTTGCTCCTCTGGTCTGTGCTCAGCCTGCTTTCTCTTCTATACAATCCAGGACCACCTGCCCAGGGGTGGCACCAATCCTAGTGGACTGGGTCCTCCCACATCACCCAACAATGAAGATAAGGTCTCACAGACACGCCTAAGATCAGTCTGGAAAAGGAAATTCCACACTTGAGGTTCCCTCTTCCTGGGTATGCCAAGCTGACTACCAATGCCAACCATGATGCTTTATGTGCAGCAGTTTTTGACAAATGCAAATACTGGGGCTAATATGGAGATGGCAGGGAGGACAACTCTCACCTGCCTGAATTTTTATGGATATGGATTAAAGAATGTCTACCCTGATGATTCACACACGGCAGGCAGAAGCATGTTAAGATAGGAGCACAAAACCTACCCAACCATTCTGACTAGAGTAGGAAAATTATTTGGACACTGGAGTGAGTACACAGAGACAACAGTCTTAACATAAGAATCTGAAATGTCACAATATCTCAAATTTCTTAAGTAGTGACATGATTAGCTGTAATTAACATGCAAGTATACTAAAAGTATCATATAAAATTACTTTTAGGCTACAAGTGAATATTCTATTAGATTTGAGGTCTTATCCCCAAGATCTCAATCTCTCTTTCTCTCTCCCCCTATACACACGTGCGCGCGCGCACACACACACACACACGCAAAGCACCAGAAATCTCATACACTCCTGATCCCAAGCATTTGAAATGAGGGATTTTCAACCTGTGCTAAGCTATATCCTCCACCTGGTATTTTGAATTGAGCCAGTCTGGAGGGAGAGTAGACTTGGAACAGTTTTCTGTCCACAAAGTTCACCTAGGACATTAAGCAAGATTCTTGGACTGGGAGTTGGGGAGCAGGGAGGATGCCTGCCTCAGAAGACCAGCAGGAGGGCTGTCTCCAAAGCTCTCTGCTTGGGGCTGGGATATGCAATAGTAGGTTTGCCCACGGAGCCTGACACAATCCCTTGGGGTTCAGAAGTTGGAGAGCTAGCTCACAAATAGAATGTGGGAGGCCAAAGTGCTAGACTCTAAAACCAACACACGGCAAGAAGAAGCTGTATTTCCATGAGCGCTAGGGGAAGGTCTTTCTGTTCCAGGGTAAAGGTGGAACTCTACCACTAGAAGTCTGCGGAGAGACTGTCCAGAAGCCTGAATAGAGCTGAACACCCATAACAAGGGCAGAGACCCAGACGCCTTGTCCAAGGAATCCAGAAGAGAACCCTCTCTGAAGCATGCTGTGTCCAGACGCTAGATCCCAGAAGTGAGGGCCCAGAGGAACCATGACACCTTCCCTCACACAGACTGTCTGCCTATCACACAGCTCCATAGGCGCAGATAAAGAATGGGGGAGGAAGTGGAGAGAGGAAAAGAGCAGATGACTCTGACCGTCTGCTCCCCAGAGGCTTCTAGGATCTTACAGAGAAGCAGAAGCTAAGAGTACAGGGTATGAGGCTGGCACTGTGATAGTGATGTTGGGCAACTCTTCTGTCTGAAAATGATCTAAATTATTTAGGAACTGCAAAGACTGTGTTTCCTGTCTGAGGCACTGTCCAGGAGGAGAAAGGAGAATTCAGAGGAGTCAAGTCTCATCTTCCATTTCTCCCTGAGGGAATCCAGCACAGACCACACTTGAGGGCCAGGCAAGTGTCCTCAGTCTGCTTTACCTGAAGTTTGCACACTGGCTTCTGAAGATCACCTTTAGGTGGGACTTTCTTAACAGGCAGAGTGAGGTATGGGGTCCACTGGCACTTTCTATGACTATGGGCAAGTTACTCAAGCTCCATGTGCCTCAGTTTCTTAGGGCAACATTGATGATTCTTCCAGCTTACTAGGATGGTGTTTCAATGTGTAAGTAACACATCTCGAGTGCTCAGCGTGACCTCACCTGCCAGTCTCTCTAGTCAGTGCAAGATTTTATTAACTGTTGTTCCCTGTGCCCACAACTTGGCACTGATAATCATCATCATTAGATTTCAACCTTTATGATGACCTAATGATCTTTTTTCTTAAAAGATCTATTCTATTACTCTAATATGATAGAGTCGGTACTATTTCTGTCAAAGTAGATTGCCTGCAGTTTATGGCTAAAAGGTCACTTGGATGACCCCATTTTTATTTGAGTTCCAAAGAAAATATGTGGTTTCAAATTTCAAAGCAAACAGTTATGTGAGCAAAATGGGCTAAAGTAAACAACAGAGACATTATTAAAAAAGAATTCCAACCTAGAGTGGGTGGGGAAAAAGAGTAGGCAGATCTCAACCCCTGATGGATTCTCCATGTTGTTTTCTTTCTCCAAGGTAATTTAGGAAACTTGTTACTGAAATATAATGTGTTTATATTAAAAGATTCCTCCTCTGTTTATGACAATTAAAATGAAATAGAGAATCAGAAAAAGAAAAAAAACCCACCAAAAAGCACATTTCTGGTTCAACAAGCTTCCCTGGTCTAAGCAAGGAATATGTTAAAAGGCCACCAGCTTATATCTAAGTAAGGGCTCTGACTTTTACTTGAGATTAAGGAAATTGATGTTGTATGAAGCTGGTGTTAAATTCTTTGGAAATATAATAACAAAACCATTTAATTAAAAAGTAAGGTTATTAAATTCCTAGTGAAAATCCAATAGGATTTGTCTTATCCAAATAAACATGAAAGATGCTACTGTCTTCCAGCTTTGCCTCTCCTATGAAGCTTTATAGAGCTCTGCATTCACCTGCAGCATATGGGGCAATGACCAAAGTCAAAGGAGCCTGCCCTTTGCAACAGCCTAGTCCATCCAGTTACTGTGGGTCTGAGAGCTAGCTGGTTGCCCTTATTAGTCAAGAGCAGCTGCCTGCAGCAGTAGAAGCAGCAGCAGAAGCAGCAGGTTTTCAATGAAACGAAGAGCAATGCCTGTAGCTCCCGAGGCTTTGTTCTAGCCACCTTTAAGAGGCAGTCTGGTCCCCTTGTGGTAACGAGGGAAAGTGCTACTGCCTGGCACACAGAGCCCAGACCAGGGTCCAGGGCTTTGTGGATCTGGGAGAACTTGTCCAGTTCTTCCCCAACACCGATTTTAAAAATATGCATTTTGCATATAATTGCTTTTTCCTTTCACGGTGTAAATTCATGCTCCAAGGCAACTGTAGTTCATATAATAAAAACAATTACTGTGGCAACACAGATAGAATATATCTGAAAAAAAAAAAGTAATTTCTAGTGAAGAGCCTTGAGGCAAAAGATAACATTTGCTCTGAAGTATTAAGATACGTGTTGTAAAAACTTGTGAAACATTTAAACTTGAAGGGAGGTAAAATAAAGCAGCATTTTCTTTGGGGGTCGGGGAAGAGGATCTAACCCAATCCACTGTGAATACATTAGACACATTTATGTATAAATAATCTTTAAAAATTACCCATTAATAATGACCACTTCTTCCTAAGCACATGTGGCACTCCTAAATATGTAGGGATGCCTTTTAGACACCTTAAAATTCATCCCCTTAATACTGATTAATCACAACAGGACTATGTCTTGATAAACCCACCAAAACCTGAAAACATCATAAAGGGAAAATGCATTGATCCACCTATGGCACCAAGCCTCCTCACTTAGCAACGCATTGCACTGCACGTGCTGGCTGCTTCCCGTTGTGACCCCAAGGCTGACTGTGGGCTGTGGCTTGTTGCTGTTGTCCAGAACACCATGGAAGGATGGACGGCACATTCCTACTCCAGGAAGAGGTCAACATTCCACCTGCAAAGGATTCCTGCACACCCCACTTTTGTACCATCACACAGTTAAAAATCTGCTAAGTTAAACCAGTGGAAAACGGGGGGGGGGGTCTATATTTCTAAAACAGGTCTAAATAATTTCACTTTAAAGATGAAGAAACTGATATCTGAAGGCACTAAGAAAGTGGTCTGAGCACCAGTGGCAGGGACTCCACCCAGGTATCAGGAGAGGGATACCCTGGTCTCCCTGACAGTGTCACACTGTGTATTACAGCCCCCACTTTATTGTATACTAACTGCTCACTAAGTTGAATAAAATGCTAAGTATCTGGTGGAATATTGAGTTCAGCCTTTTATACTTAAGGGGCCAATGAAGGTATCAGATAGAAAATTTGGGAGGGCAGCCAGGAATATTTATCAACTTGAAATACATTCTTCTGGTTGGGAACCATAATACATTAGCAAACAAGTACACAGGAACTGTTCATTCACAGTTTAATGAGCACATGAGCACTACACTGTGCTTAAAACACAGACAAGGCACAAAGGGAAACTGACACAAGTTTGGCTGTTTGTAGAACTGGTGAAGGCGTTTAAGAAATACTGACTACTTTGCTCTCAGCCAGTGAACACCTCAAATTACCCTTCATACTTTGAAGAGCCTCTGCAAGCAGCTGTTGGAACAGCTAGTCCTCTGCCTCAAGTGCACTCTCAGAAAGCAGTTACCATGTTTTTATTTCTAAGGATTCAGTGTCAACTGCGGGATAAAAATACCTTCAAAATAAGCCATGCAAGATAACAGACACCTAGTTTTTAAAGCACATTATTTTAATCTTTTTAGCACCTAACACACCTCACATAAAATGATCTTCAGACTCAGAATGGTAGAAGGAAAGGCTTAACCACAATTTGCATTTGAAGTATTATTTGGGGGCCCATGTATCAAGGAGTGCTGAAATGAATATTGAGTTCATTCCATCTTGCCCAGGCCCTTAAAGCTCTGCCTCTGAGCATCTTGGAATGCAGGCAGCAGGCAGCTGATGCTTTGTGGAACAGTCTGGACCAGCTATGTGTGGACATAAGCATGGCGTTGGGACAGGTGGGAGAGGGTGTGTGTAAGGTGTGGGAAGGAGGTGTGAGGCCACAGCCCACTCCCCTCTGGGGCCTCATCAGCTCTGGACATGGCCTCCTGCCTCCCCATCTGCTCTTTGGAATCCCCTGCCTTCTCTGAGCTTTCCAAGCTGATGAACTCACCAATTCCCTTGGGAATCCTTTCTGAGCCATTGCTCTGGTCCCCTCAGGCCTTTCTTTCTATGTCACAACCCTTTTCCCAAGCAGTTGCCTGGCTCTTACCACCCCAGCATAGCACCCAACGAAGATGGGGAACAGCCTGGAACCCTGGGAAAATTATCTTCTGACGTGTTCATTTCAGAACGCATCTCTCCTCAGGATAAATGAATAAAAATCTAAAACATCAACTGTATCAGTGAGATGGCTCTGTTCATTGCTTCCCCATACCTGTGGCCAAGAGGAAAAAAGAAACACAAAAAAACAAAAAAACACAGCAACAAAGAGCAAAGTTGCTCAAGAGGTTCCCTAAGGGTCCTGATCACTGAGACTCCTAGATCTTGCATTAAAATTAATCTGATAAATATTTAAAATGAATACTGCAGACACGGCTGGGTGGACACGCCAAGCTTTCACAGTGAAAACATTGCCTTCAGAGTGCATGAAAATATGGCATTTCCCATCATTCTGCCACTGTCTCCACCGTACAGTGGTACTGCATGCTTCTCATTAACGTTCAAGTTCTTCTCTCTATTTACTTCTTGAAATGGAAAAGGGAGCTGCATTTGTTTTCGGAAAGTGCTGCTGCCCCCAGTCTGTGGCATGGTTTTTGTACAGTGAGAAGTGGTTTACTATTGTGTTCTAATAAAACGGAGAAGAGCTTTGATTGTGAAGACAGGTCTGAGCGGATGTTTAGTGCCTAATGATCTGTTTTTGTCTGGCCACTATTACCTCACGTTGAAGAAGAGGCATACGTTAGTACTGAATCACCAACTGCCCCTCACCTGCCAGGTACCATGTGAGGTGGAGGCACAGGCCCTTTACTGCCCAGCATGCATCCTTGATCCCACTTGTCTGGGGAAATAGAAGTTCAGAAATTTGAGTGACATCCCTGAAATGCTGAGATTTCTGCACATAACCTCAGGTCTAGCTACATTCAAGCCTGCACAGTCATGGTAGCATCTGTGCCTGCAAGCAGTTGAGAGGGGCTAGCTTCAGACATCACACATCAAGGAAGGGAAAGGAAGGGAGAAAGTGGCCAGCATCATGTTTACCAAGCCTGGCAGGCACCAGGAAAGACCTAACTTGCAGTACTTCCTGTGCCACAGGATGAGCCAGGGACTGGAACAGGAGAAGGGATGCACCCTGAAAACTTGGTGACCAGAACCATTCATGAAATGTAAAAATTGCCCTAAAGAATCCAATGTGAAGCAGTAACAATAAAAGGTCTTTGGTGAGATTCTCCAAGGGGATCTTCGAAATGTCAGAGTATCCTGCTAAGGAAATTAAAATATCTCCTGAGTAAAGGAAAAATAATGTAGTCATGATCTGATCAGACAAAAATCAGAGTATTTCTAAGAAGCCTTAGTTCCCTTGGGCTGAAAGGCAAGGATCCTACAGACCATAAGACAAGCTCAACCCCATAAAGGCAGCTTCCCACGAGTTCAGCCCTCAGAGTCGTGACCCTGAGAAGGACACATTTAATCAAGCTACATAAACAGAGGAACTAGAAGGCAGGAAAACACCAGCAGTGAGTCTGTTAATTCAGAAAATGTTTACTGAGCCTCTGCTATGTGCTGGACCGGGAACAGAATAAATGATATATGAAGCTCACATGTATGGCACAAATAAATATTGTATGTAGCATGGTAAGTATAGATTAGATGTTCAATAGAAAAGAAGAGCAGAGGGTTGGCATGGTGGAGTGCTGTCAACATCCATAGAAGAGTCCTGGTAAAGCAGCTGAGGGGAGCTGAGGAGGGGAGGGGAAGACACTGGACTGGATAGGCTTGTTCCTGGGGTTTGGACAGGACGGGGCGGCTGGAAGTGGTGGTAGAGTTGGGAGAGTGTTTATTTCAGCAGGGCAGAAGTGATAAATCTAGGTGCTGATGGGAATGACACAGTGGGAAGAAAAATGCACAGGATGCAGGAGAGATGTTACCCTGTGTCCTGCCTAGTGGAGAATGGAAAATATAAATAATAAATAAAAAATCTGGGGGAGGGAAACAGTGGCTTACAAGTGTCAGAAGGCTGAACAAGACTTTTCCTCATTGGCCCATGATGTCAAAGATGCTGAGGAAGAGTGCTGCTGTCAGGGGAGGTGTGTGTCATCCCTCAGACCACCAAGGTGGCACTGGGAAGGAGTGTGTACAGAGGCCATGACACTAGAAGACAGGCTGTGAGAATGATGCTGGATACCGGCAAGTCAGCAAGTACCTTGCAGCGCAGACTGTCAACTTCTACAGAGGCAAAGCCTGACGAGTACTAGAAGCTGCTCCAAGTTTCCTGCCAAAAGCCAATCATCTGATGAATGAAAAATTTACCTACAAGATGAGAAGGAGGTGCTGCTTTTGCAGATTTAATGTTTGCCAATGGAGAATAGGAGACCCTATCCAAAATGAGCGGAATTCTCAATGACTTTGTAATGCTCAAGAAAGGGTTTCAGTCATGTGACCCCAATCAAGTAGTGCTAAGTGCCAAGCATGGTATCGTGTGCTGGAGAAACTCACAAGAGAGGGAAAAATGTAATCCCTCTGCCTTTCACATTCCTCCTAGGGAGCAAATGCATAACTCAAAGGTGACAAAGTAAGATGCCTGGCTGAATTCTAGTGGAAAATACGGGCTGTGCCCATACGGAGATGGGACGGGCATGGCTTTGTGGACAAGGGTATGGGGTCATGCAATGTGGGTCTGTGCCATGGGGTTCACCACTGACTGCCAAGTGACTTGGAATAACTGTAGACTCCTTACTCTCACTGATGCTAGGGCTCAGGATGGGAGCTATGCATACTGGCCACTGTTGCTAATGACCACAGAAAGCACTATCAGGTGAATACCAGAACATTCAAGACTGATTGCAAGTTAATAGCAGAAAAATAAGTAAATAATTAAAACAATCCAGACACAGAATTAATTGTTTTGCAAAAAAAATGAGCTTTTTATGTCAGAGACAGGGTCACATAAAAGAGGCATGCTTACTGTCCATCTGGAAATTTTAGAGGGGATTTCTGTACTGAGTGGGAGGATATGCAGATTCATGTTAAGTTCCTTTTCAAAAAGTTCTAGGTTCAATTTATTATTTTCAGAGAAAGAAAAAACATGGAGATGGAAGAAAAATTTAAAGATAAACTACATTTAGTACTTAAAAATGAAAAGAATAGAGCCAGGCACGGCGGCACGTGCCTTTAATCCCAGAACTCCAGAAGCAGAGGTTGGTGATCTCTGAGTTCCAGGCCAGCCTGGTCTACATAGTGTGTTCCAGGCCAGCTGGGGCTACAGGGAGACCCTGTCTCAAAAAGACAAAACAAACAAACCAAAAAAGAATAATTAGAGTTTAATACATTAAGAATGTGGGCAGCAGGTCCCAACCCTAGCTGTGGAACTATTGGCAACTGACTACTGTGAGATGAGGGAGAGTTGATCTTCTTTAAGGGAGAAACTCTAGCTCTACTGTGGGACATCTGGGTATAAATGCTTAACCTGATGGGCCTTAACATATATGACAGAAAGCATGAAATTTGGTGGGAGGGAGCTCTTATGGGGACAGTGGTCTAAATTTGATTAAGATCTATTAAGTGAAATGTACAAAAATATACATAAAATATTTTGGGGACTAGAGAGATGACTCAGCAGCTAAGAGCACTGGCTGCTCCTGCAGAGGACCCAGGTTTGGTTTCCAGCACCCACAGAGCAGTTAACAACCCTCTGTACCTCCAGTTTCAAGAGAATCTGACACCCTTTTCTGACTTCCATGGGCATTGCACAACATGGATGCATTTACATACATGTAGGCAATATGCCCATACAAATAAAATTAAAATCACAAAATATTAAAAAATAAAAACAAATGTTTTTAATCAATAGTTATTTTAGAAAGACTGCAGATACGGAGGGTCAACTGTTATTTGGCGGGCAAACAGACAGGAATTCAAGATTTTGCACTCACAATTGGCACTATGTAGCTTTCTTAGCTTGAGGATACCCTTTAATGTTTGAAACTTCAGTTTTCAACTGTAAAAAATATAAATAAATTTTAAAAAGGAGGGCAATCTTATGGTGTTGTTTGTTGATCACATGCAATCATGTCACAGTCTTTCTAAAAAAATTAAAGCATCACATAGGTGTTTTATACTTAAAACAAGATATAAATGAAGAAAATAACCAAAATCTTTTTGGTGAGTGGTTAAATCTAAGAAGAAACAGATACTAAGACAGAAGGTACAAGGGAAGCAAGCAGGATGGACGTGGCGTGAGGGTCAATGAGCAGGGTGCTGGCTGGTCCTCAGATCTGTGCTAAGCCTGTATGGACCTTACATCCATACAGATCTTGCATCCTGTATGGACCTATACCCCAGACCCAGACCCAGCATGCTTCTAGTTAAGAGACATGTACAGTGCTTCTGCCCATGAAGATTCTGATTACCAGATGAAAGACTTTGGCTGACCAAGGAGACTCCCAGGGAAGAGCACTTTAAAGATGTTCTGCAGGGACAATGAAGTGGGTGACTGCAGCCCAGAGGTCTGAAGCAGCTTCTGATGAAGAGCAGCAATGTTAAAATGTTGTGCTATATTTGCCTGTAATGCGTCAGCTTAGATTGGTACTTGTACTAACCCAAATGTGTTAGAAAACATTCATCCAGCATGTCCACGCTAGTAACCAAGCCACTAAACCCTCCAGTCAGAAACTAGTACACTGAGGCACGAGGTCATTGGCTAGAATTGAGATGTGCCAGCCACCATAAGGTGCCTCATCTTTGTCTCCAAGGGAATGCTCTGGTTCACATAATTCCCTCCATTAGCTTAGAGGATCGAACTCTTCTGCGGCATTTTTCTTCTTTTATTGACTATGAGATGGAAGGTATTGGATTTTTCCCTTTTGTGTAACAGCTTTGAAGATAGATGGTGGCTTTTATACATTCATCTGTTTACCTTACTGAGGCATTCTGCATCACTCCGAGTGTAATTGTTAGAATGCATGGAGGCTGAGCCTTCCTGTGTTTACAAGTATATCTTGAAAAACATTTTGGCAAATGAAGCCCATGCATTTATGAAGTCAATTACTCCTTTTGTCAAGCCATGGTTGGCTTGACAAATCAAATGATCAAATATATCAAATAAATCAAAATGAGATTTATCTGAGAAAGACAATAAAAAGAACAATATATAAAAAAGTTATTGTCTGTCTCAAAGTATTTTAGTAGTCCATTTCTGGTGTTTGAACAAAGAACTATTCAGTAGTCAACTTCTTATTTTTCACTGTCAGCCTTTTCTAACATTGTGATAAACAGCACAAGTGACCAATTCCCCTGATACCAAAGAAAGGGACGTGCCATTCCAAAGTCTATTTCTCTACCTGAGGGTCAAAGACAAACACTTCTATAATCACTCTCTGATAGATGGGAAAGGCTCTTTTAATCAAAATTCTCCTAAAAAGGGTAATTTTTCCCCTAAAAATACTTAACAAATGTTTTATTAAGGTCAGAACCAGTAAGATTACAACTTTAGACTGGGAACATGCAAAGCAGGCCATAGAGAAGGAAGGGCATAAACATTAAAAAAAATTTTCACAGACTAGTTTCCTCCAGGAGAGTGTATCTCAATGAAGGCAGAATGACTCCAAGATCCTCTAGAGGTCATGTGGAGGGGTGTGGAGTGAAGCACGGCACATGCCGACCTTCCATTGTCCTGTTCATGCCTGAATCCTGTTCCCTTTCTTCTGTGACCCTGAACTGTGATATCCCCTGTGCATTTCCTGTTCCCTGCTGTCACATGGAAAGAATAGGAGTACTGCCATTTACAGTGACCGGGAAAGCGACACACGGCTGAAGGCACTCCGCACAAAGTTGGGCACACAGGAGTTTGGATATATAGGCTGGAACATAGCCTGGCACACCGAAGGTGTGCTAGGAATTTTTACAGCAGAGAAGCTATTTTGCATGGAAAGTTGAAAGTACATCATGGGGGTCAATCAATTATTTGTAAAAACACATGAAAATTTAAGGTTTTCTTGTGAAGATGAACCACATCAAAACAAAATTGTCATTTACAATTAAATCTTTCTAGGAATATGAGAGATTCTGCCTTAAATTCATTTACTAATTGAAAGAGAATGCTCATCTTTACTATGTTGTCTTCCAGTCTCTAAACATGATTTTCTTCTTCCAGTGTAAGTCCTGTATGTTTCATTATATTGATAGTTAATATTAGATAGTTAATATTTTTAAAGCATGGCAAATGGCACTGGGCATTTGTTGTTGTTTTTAAAGACAGGGTAGGGTCTCCCTGTAACCCCAGGTGTTTTGAACTCACTATGTAGAACAGGCTGGCCTGGATCTCACAGAGATCTGTCTGCTTGCTTTTGCCTCCCCAACGCTGTGATTAAAGGCATGTGCCACTATACCTAGCCCTCTAGCACTGTATTTTTAATGCTGGGTTTTACACATTCACCCTAGAACATAGAAACACAATTGTGTCTTGTAATTTTATTTGTTTTTTTAATCTTGTGGCATTGTTGCCATCACATGTAAGTTCTAGCAACTTTTATTTACATAAGGTTTTGTAGACTCTTTGAGTGTTTCTATATACAATCATGTTAGGCAAGATAATAAAGAATAAGCTGGTTTAAGAAAAGTAGGCCAACGATACAGAACCTGTCTAGACACCCATCAGCAAATGAATGGATAAAGAAAAAATATGATATATACACAATGGAGTTTTATTTAGCCACACAGAAGAACTCAGTCCTCGTGGTTGCATGGCCAACACTTTACCAACTGAGCCATTTCCCGAGAAGAGTATCTATATGTAATGACCTACCTACCTACCTACCTACCTACCTACCTATTTATGTATGTTTAAAAGAACGACGGGGACAGGAGGCCTGGCTCACTGCTTAGGAGCACTGCCTGCTTTTGCAGAGGAGGGTTCGGTTCTAGCACCCACATGGTGGCTACCAACCGTCCAAGTCCAGTTCAGGTGTGCCAATGCTCTCCTCTGACCTCTGTGTGCACTGCATGACATGAGTACACTTACATGCTTGTATACAAACAATACATTCATATACATAAAAAACAGACATCATAAATAAAATATTTTTGTTAAAAAAGCAAGAAGGGAACTATTTCGGGGAAGCGGGAGGACCAGAGTAGGAGGAAGGTGACAAGGGTGGATGACAGAGGGTGATATGAGCAAAGTGCCATTCTGTATGTATGAAAACACCATAAAGAAGTTCATTTTGTAAAAATTAATAAGGAGTAGACTAAATGAAGGCCAGTGAGAATCAAGCAAAGCCTCCTATCATTTATTTGCGACCATATAAAAGCTATCTATATGGAAAAGAAAAGAAACAATAAGAGCTAAGAAAATTCTGAGATCAGGATGAAAAGGGAAGAGGTATTCTACTGGATTCCAAGACTCACAGTTAAAAAAATCGAGCTGCTTGGTACAATGGAGGAACAGTCACAGATGACTGGAACAGAGTCAAGAACCCAGAAACGGCCCCACAGCAGCACCACCAACTTAGTTTTGACAAAAGTACAAAGAGAACGCAATGGAGAAGGACTGTTCATTGAAAAGTGTGGAGCAACTGCATATCCACAGGCAAAAAATAACGAATCCTGACCCAGTGCCTCACACCTCACACCTCACCTAAAAATTAACTCAGAGAAGACAACAGACTTAACTGAAAACATATAGCTACAGAAGTTTTGGGAAAGAAGACAGGAACGCTTCCATGACTGGGATTGGATGAAGTAGTCTTAGCTATGACAGCAAAGCATGATCCACACAATAAAGAAACCGACGAATTTGCCACCCAAATCAGAAAGATGGGACTGTGTTTACAAAAGAAAACTTTTTGGGGGGGAGGGTTGTCATTTCTTCTTACTATGGGTCAGGTTGGCACGCTCAGAAATACACTCTTCACTACTGAAGTTTCGATCATAGGGAATCACTCAAGCCTGTAAGGATCTCATGCTTGAAGTGTGTGATCAGATGGGATGAGAAACCAGGGCACTGGGACCTTCACGATGTTCTTTAAATGTTTTCTCACTAGTGATTTAATACAAAAGATCCCATGTTAACAGAGCAGTTCTAGAGCGCAATGATTTCTCAGTCTAAATTAAAATACCTTCTTTAAAAATGCTGTAAAAAGAAATTAAACAAATGAGCATCAAAGAAACAGATTTTGAGCAGAACTGATTTCTTAGTCTACTAAACAAAGAACAAATCACTTTTCTGATTAAACCCCTAGTAGTTCTGTGATCCACGTGCAACAAGAGTCAGTGACAGCATATTTGACATTTTCTAACTTTTATTTATTTTGGTTTTTTTTATTTATTATTTTGGCTTTTTGAGATAGTGTCTCACTATATAGTCCTGGCTTGCCTAGCACTCACTATATAACCCAGGCTAACCTCAAACTTGTAATCCTCCTGCTTTTGTTTCTCTACTGCTGGGATTATATAGACATACTATGCCATATTCATTAGCTTTTGTATTTTAAATGGTGATTTTTATTTAGATATGGGTAAAGAAACTGGTGATATTTTATAAGCAAGGACAACATTGAAAAATCATACTTATTTAGATGAAAAGACCTGTTCTAGTCACAATGGTGCATTTCTTCTTTTTTTTGTTACAAAAAAAAATAATAACATCAGCCAATCATGGTGGTGCATGCCATTAATCCCAGCACTTAGTGGCAGAAGCAGAAATATCTCTGTGAGATGCAGGCCACCCTGATCTACATAGTGAGTTCCAGGACAGCTAGCTGGGGTTGTAGGGAGACCCTAGATCGGAAGACAGACAAACAAACAAACAAACAAACAAAACCCTAAAAAACAAAAGAACTCTTTTACTTCTTATTCCATAAAAACCCTTCAAAATGCCTCAGACAAGTTTAAGGTTTGTCTTCTTTCAATGCACCTTGACACATATCACTAGAATATAGGATTTAAGGACCGTGAACAACAATGATGACAATATTCAATGAAACATCTACAGATTGACATGGATCCGAGTCTGTATTTGTAACTGGCCTATGAACACCTGTTTGTCTTTGAGACAAAATATTTCTGGTAAAGTGCACTGTGAGATGGGAGCCACCAGAACTCAGTGATGGCCAACTGTGCTTTGCTTATCAAGGAAGCAGAGAGACTCATGAATGCAGAGTAACAAAGGGCCTTAAGAGATCCATGTAGACAAGCACAACTTACTGTGGACTGTGGTGTGACTAAATGTTCCAAATAACAGAGAGGGTCTGTCAGTTTATATGGCCCCTAACTGGGAGTATAGTGGCCCATCTTGATATCGAATCTCATTAGATTAGACAGTCAGATGAACCTGGTCTTCCCATCTCCCCCCATTAGATTGACAATAATAACTAGAGACTTTCCCAACTAAAAACTGAAACAGATGAAAGGGAAATAATGAAAGCAGATAAGCAGATACAAAAGAAGATACATCCTAGCCTCCTCATTTCTAAAGAGTAAGAAAAACACATTTTTTATATAAATAGAACAAAACTGAATCCCTGTCACACTCTTAACTAACTTAGAAATCTGCTTTTATTCTGTCTTCTAAAGAAAGCATGCATAGCAAGAGCTGCATTTCAGAACCTACAATCATAAGAGCTATGCAGGCAAGCCTGGCACAACTGACAAGTTTGTTCTCAATTACTATGTATAGAGCAGAAGAGGTACTGATGAAGCCAGCAATTCCTAAATACTATCAGTGTATAAAATTGTTATCATGCTTGCTTGTGACAGAATTCAGCATGTTCTGCACAGTGGGTTCTACATGTTGTAGAATCATACATACATAAATATAAAGGAGCCTGACTGCCATCATGTAAGTAATATGCAGAAAAAACACAATTTTTTGAAAGATTCCAATGGTAGTTTCAATTCAAAATGGTAGCACAGCTTCTTTTCATGCTCCAACAAATTGCAACATGAATATAGTGATAAAAAAGGGCAGAAAGAGGCAGTGTGAGGCAAAATAGGTCTATTAGTTATTTGTCTCATTTCTGTGACAGAATATCTGACAAAAGAAACAAAAGAAGAGTGGGTTTACTTTGGCTCACAGTTTGAGGGTACAGTCTACCATGGCAGCAGGTGTATGAGGCAGCTGGTCACATTACATTTCATTCAGGAAAGAGAGAGATGAATACTTATGTTCCACTGGTTTTCTCCTTTTATTCAGTCAACCATGCCAGCCCATAGAATAGTGCTGTTCACGTTTAGGTGAACCTTCCCACATCAGTTAATCCAATCTAGAACTCCTCACCTCTTGACACCAGACATGCCCATAACTTTGACTTCTAGATGATTCTGGATCTTGCCAAGTTGACAATCAATATTAACCATCCTATTCACTCCTTATCAATTTGATACTTAAATTTACTTTTTTAAAGCCATGACCTTCTACTTCCTGTCCCAATGGGTCATGGGCATGTCACAGTGCAAAATGCATTCAGTCTAACTTCAAAAGTCTCCATAGTCTTTGACATTTCCCAAACTGTCAAAACTGTAAGTGTGAGTCTTTTCTGAGACTTAGGTATTCTCCTAACTCTGAACCCCTACAACATCAAAAAGAAATTACACACAAAATAAAATGACACAATAAATATTCTGATTCTAGTTGGGAGGATGTGAGCACAGCAGAGAAAGACCAAACCAAGGTAAAACAAAACGCAGTAGGGCAAACACCAAATTCTGTAGCTCCATGTCTAGCGTCTGCAGATTGTGATGGACTCCTCTGGGCTCCAAAGGGTTTTTTGGGTAGTTCTGTCACTCCTGATCTGCTGCCTACAGCCCATAAAGCATCCCTTTTGAGTGAACTGCATTCTGTGCCTGCAGTTTCTCAGTAGATGTTCTACAACCAGGATATTTCCAACACACCAGAGTCTCTACTGCAACACAGTTTCACACAGCAGCTCCTTGTAGGGAATTCAACTCTGCCACATACCAGTTAGCCTCAGTGGCCTTAGGAACCTTGGTAAAAAGTTCCACGAACTCACTCTTACATTTACATTACCTATATAAACAATCCCATGTGGACAACACCACAAAGCTTTGCTGTTAGCTCAAGACATAGCCTAGACATCTTGTTGCCTGGAATCATAGCTATGCTGCCCCCTGTGTGCTGAACTTGGAGAAACACTTTCCTAGGTGGTTATTTTCTAGCAGGGAACCCCCTTCTGTGGTATTCTGTTTAGACTCTTCTTTTGAATGAATTTTTACTTTCACAGGATGAAAATGTATTTGATGGGTGCATCTTTTCCCAGAACACCTTTCCTGTTGCCCCTGTAGTACAGAGCACGAGGTTTAAAACTGCTTCCTCAGCACCTTCTTTGTCTAACACTTGAAACTTCCTTTTTCCTACCAAATGTTCCTTCTATCTCTTTGGTCTGCTTGCTGATCTCTCTCACTGTAAACTCTGGTAGAGAAATGAGCAGTAACCATTGCACAGACCAGACGCTATCCTCTCAAGATTTCCACTACCAAACAAATTAGTCCACTACTTTTGAATTCAGTCTCACTCAAGTTCTCAAGACACAGAATGCAGCTAGATTATCGACCAGAATATCACAAGAATGACCTCTAGCCCAAATCCTGATAGTCCTTTTTTGCTTTTGGACCCTCATAATCTGGGCTTTTGTTGGCATTCTGGTCTCCCAAACTCCCACCACAATAGCCTGTTAATTTCTCTTTAGGGCACTGTAGCCCTTCTCTGGTCTAAAGTTCCAAACTCTTCCACATTCCTCCCTCAAACCAGTTCCAAAGGCCTATGAAACATGATCAGGGTCATCACATCAATAGTACCATTTCTCAGCACCACTTTTCTGCATTAGTTATTCTTCTCATTGTGACAAAATGCCTGACCAGAGCAATTTAAGAAGAGTTTATCTGGCTCACAGTGTGAAGGCACACACCATCATGATAGACAAGGCATGGAAGCAGATCTACAAGGCAGCTTGTCATTCTGCATCTAAACTCAGGAAGCAGAGAGAGATGAACACTGGTGATCTGCTTGCTTTCTCCTTTTCCTTCGATCCTCAGCCCCTAAGGGCCCCAAGCCATGGAACGATGCTTCTAACATTTAGGTGAGTCTGCCCACCTCAGTTAACCCAACCTAGAAACTTCCTTACAGACATGCCCAGAGCTTTACCTTCTAGGTGATTCTAGATCCTGTCAACTTGACAGTCAGTATTAACCATTACAATGGGTGAGCAAACTTTAACTCACTTAGCAGAAAGTGGTAGTTACAGGATAGTGTCTGGGCAATGTCCTACTGAAAAGTGAGTACATGCTCCAAAGAGGCAAGACTGCAAAGGAACAGAGTATGGGGTAGAAACAAAGCTGAGAGTATGAAGACTGAAGCTCCAAACATAGCAGGGGTGGGCCCAGGACCCCACGCTACCATGGCTGTGAGCACAGGCCCCAAATAGCACCTAGCGTTTCTCAGTTATGGATTAGGCTGAAGGTGGAAAGTCGAGTGGTGTCCACAGAGGTGGAAACTGAGCTGTCCACTACTGAGCATTCATACAGCTAAGCACAAGACATAGGACACCATAGGAAGGAAATCTTGTCCCTCAGAGAAAACTGACCAGTTCTGGGAAGGTACTGCTTTGGAGGAACACTTGCTTAAGTTAGGGGTTACAATTCGGAAAAAGTTGGCTCAGCACATGATTTCATTCAGTACATGTACATGACCATTAATGTCCACCATCTTCCACAGAGATCCAGATTGATTGATTCTCCATTCTCGGAACTCCTTTTAAGTGTTAATGGACTTCTGAGCTGAGCCCCTAACGTGAAAGTCAGAAGTTGAGATAATCAAACAGAACAGGAGCCTAAGGAAGATAAGGATATTCAAAAGACATTTGAAGGTAACTTCAAAAGACCTAGAAAATTGTCCGGAGAAATCAGTGAAACTACCATCGTCCTAAAATAAAAACCAAATGCTCTTAAACAACATAAAATGGCAAAAATGCACTTTGAAATTTAAACATCAACTTCAAATGAAAAGATTCAAAACAAAGCTTGAAGACAAAACAAGAATGTTTCCCAGAAAGTAGACTAAAATGAGAAAAGCCAAAAATTAGGAAAGTTATGATAATATACACAAAAGGTGTCATCTAGCAGGTCCCATACTCAAGAAAGGAAAATGCTAGGTACAGAAATGAGTTTTGATAGGGAGAAATTCTTTCAGAACAAATGCTATGAAGTTAAAAAGACCCAGGCAGGTAGAACCAAAGAACAAAGAGAGAAACAAAAACCCAGAGTGAGGCCACTGTACAACCTCACAATGTCCAGGTTACCAGGGGGCCAGAGAGACAGCTCAGTGGTAAAGAGCACTGGCTGTTCTTGCAGAAGACCTGTGTTCAAATACCAGCACCCACATGACAGCTAATAACCATCCATAACTCCAGTTTCAGGGGATCTAACTCCCTCTTCTGTCCTCTAAGGGCGCTGGATGACATGGGTGCAGACAATACACTCACATACACATAAGAAAAAAATTTAGAAATCTCAGTTTCTAGAGAGAAAACATAACTATCTAGGGCACACACAGCAATCAAGATGATGCTATATTTGTGACCAGCACTTGCTGTGTCTTCGAGATTGAGGCAAATGTTTTGTTTTGATGGAAAACTATGATTAACTTAGTTTTATGCTCGAACAATCCTCCAAACATGAGGACAGAATAGATTCTTTCAGATAGGAAAGGACTCAAGAGGTCACCTCACAGGACTTTCACTTAGGCAGTTTATGAGGGAGGATGAGAGAACAAACTAGAAAGACTTGCCATCCAAGAAAAAAAAAAAAAAAAGCTCTTATCTACAAGAGCAGCCAAAGGCAATTTCAGCAATATATTGGTGGAAGTTACAACAGAGCAGCTGCAGAGCAGCTGAGCAATAACAGGCTCAGAAATGACCAAGGAGCAGAGAGAGATCCAGGAAGGAGGAGTATAAACTGCTGCAAATATTACTCAGAAGCATATGACAGAAATGTCAGGATGTGTGTGTGTGTGTGGGGTGACTAGGTATATCAGAAAATAAGACAGAGGACAAAACAAGAAGCATTAATCATGAAAAAGAATGCCTTTACAAGGGAAGAGCACAGACAGCACATTCCCAGAATGAGTAGGTATATTCTATTGACATATGTTAAGTTAAAAAGAAAGCCCATTACAAAGATTCTTAATTTTGTAAAAAGTTCTGCTTTCTAGCATACTTACCAGGCAATCCAAGTATAAAACCAACTCAAAGCGAGTTAAAACATGACTATAGACTTTGCATACAATATAGATTATAATTTCAATTTATAATACAGATATTTATAAACAATTGTAAATAAACTATTTTCAGATAGATATTTTGGAACCTGGGAAATGAATATTAACTAACACTCAAGTACACTTTCTTCCTTTGATGAACATTCTCAGATTTCTGGACCCATCCATACATCAAAGCCATTCTTATGCTAACTGTTATCAGTGAGGTGCTGTCAGATGCAGCCGCTTGGTTTGTACATGGGCAAAGGCGATCACTGACCTTCTGGCTTCCCTCATCCTGGCCTTTCTCCATCTCTCATCACTGTCTTATTGCAGGGTTGGCTTTTCTGTGTGAACTTACCACCAAATGAAATCATCTGAATGTATTGTCCGTCTCCTGTCCTAGTGACTAAGCAAGCTCCATAGACATACAAGATGCCTGCTGCTCATTCTGTGTCTTCATTATATTCAAATATCTGAATGACTGAATGTGCAGAGTAACTAGAGGAAAGAAGCACATTTCTCCTCTGTTTCAACCTCCTTCACAGTAAGCGTGCCCCAGGTTGATGCCTCTTGGAACACCCCACACCACTAACCAGCAATGTCTTACCTCAGGCAGTGTTTTCTACTGGGAGTGGGGGCTAATCTCAGTGGACTTTGATTCTAGATACCTCTGGGGCTTTTCTATAATGGTTGCCTTTTCTCTAGGCTTTTTCTACCTGGTTAGAGCCATGCTTATTTTCTTATACTGGGAATTTCATTGAGCCTCGAGGTATGTACTTAAAATGCTAGGAGCTTTATGATACAGCTCTGGGGTAATAAATCAAAGCCTCAACAATACAAGCTCTGATTCTACCCTGGAGCTCTCCAGTACCCATTCATATCTGCACTGGAGGGACAGCGACTTCCAGGATGGGATCCAGAAATCTGTATCCTCATGTTCCAATTAAAAAGTAAATTACAGAGAAAGCTGTTGTATTTCCTGAATTGCCCTGCTTGGAATTTCTCGTGCTGGACAATGGGTTATATGACAGTGGGTCAGTGCAGTTATTCTTTCTTGGCATATCCCCCATTATTCAATACTACTACAGAGTCTATAGGACAATCCATGAAGGAAAGCTGGATCAGGCAGATGAAAAGGTGACATATGAAGTGATTTCCCAGAGCAATCTGAGAATACACTTATGTGTAAACACACACTGGTCATTTTCTTTGCATCTACTCTATAGTCATTTGCCCTTCTTCACCTTCCTGATTTAATTAGAATCCTGTACCCTTGTGGAAGCTGTCCTTGTCATCAATAACTCATCTTCTTACTTCTTTGTAGTCAAGGTCAAATCTTGACTGAAAGTATAAACCCAAAGTCAGCCAGACTTTGCCCTCTGCTGCACACTGAATACATGAGCCAGGAGAAAGAAACATATGCAAACCTTGTCCTGACTTACTTTGTTTTTGTTTGTTTATCCTTCATTAATTGTTTTTTTATGTATTTGAGTGTTTTGCCTGCATTTATGTAAGAACACCATGTGCATGCAATGCCCAAGGAGGTCAATTGATCCCCAGGAACCAGAGTTACAGACCACTGTTAGCCACCACGTGGATACTGGGGATGGAAACCAGGTCCTCTGCAAGAGCGTTCAGTGCCCTTAACCACTAAGCCATCTCTCCAGCCCCGACCTGATTTTCTTGTTGATAAAGGAATGCTGACTATCAGTGGCCCTACCAGGTTTTGGAGCACTGAAACTCAGGTAAGTACATAAAGCAGTCGGCAGAGTGCCAAGCACGGTGGGTACCAAAGCTGTTCATCTAAGACTCTCTGCACATGACAGCCTGAGAATATCTGAAAAGAGCAGTGGGAAAACCTGAAACCATTGGTATGTAACATGCTATAGCAATTGCCAACAAGAAAAGGTAAAGAATGTATTTAATACAATTTCTAAAAAAAAAAATCTTCATAATGGGAATCACAATATTTGAAAGTTAGATCTGTCACAACAGGGAATTTATGTATGGCTATTCCCATGCCATGACATAAAATCTAAATGTTTGTGCCTCCCCAATCAATGCACTGAATCTCCAGCACAACAGTACTATTAAGAGGCGGATACCTATGGAGGTAAGTAAGCCATGAGGCTTTACATTCACTGATGGGCTACAAGGGAGGCCAAAGCCAGTGTGACTGCTCCCCTGCCATCTGAGGACACAGCCACAAAGCAATAACCTCAATAGATAACATGCTTGCTGGTCCCCTTGCTCTAGGATTTGTCAGTCTACAGATGTATGAGAAATAAATGTAAAATTAATTTGTCCATTTATAAATTAATTACCTATAAAGCTAGCTGTGCTGGCACATATCTGTAATCCTAGTACTTGGGAAATAGAAGCAGGAGGAACAGAAGCTCAAGGCTAGCCTTGGCTACACAGTGAGACAAAGGCCAGCCTGGGCACATGAGGCAGTCTCAACAAAACAAAACAAATCAATTACCTATTTTAAAACATTCTGTTATAGCAGCAGGAATTTACTGATGCTTCCAATCTCAAATGAAGAGCGATCAAGCTGAAAGATGAAGGAGCAGGGTGCCGGCGCACTTTGGTGATGCTGCCCACAGAGGACTCCACCCTGGATTACACTTCAGTCACCCTGAGTCAGTGGCTAGGTGGAACAGCGTGTAAAGTGTGTGTTTTTTAATGATTTCTAAAGAATACTATTGTTCCCGTTTCTTAGAAACCATTATGAATAATATTAATTCCAAATATTTAAAGCAAAATGTAAGACTAATGTCTGTAGGCAATGTTGAAATGAGAGTCTAAATATGAGTTTGTGAGGCTAGAAAAAAACAGTCAGGTTAGGTGGTTTTTTTACATTTATCATACTGATTATGATTATTTGTTTTAGGGTAGCAAAGGGAAACCATTTTTTCCCCAGGCTGCACAAGCTAAGATCTGAAGTTAAATCCATAAAACAAGGGGAAGTTTACAAACAACACTTCTTTCATGGTTCAAAAGAGATATTTTGAAATTTTTAACCCACAAATGAATGGGGAGATGGCAAATGATGCTGCTACAAAGCCTAGCTGTTCTTTTAGTGGAAAACTGGAGTAAATATATTCTGACCTAGAAGCCACCTCCCCTGAAGGCTAGCTCTCATAGCTTTGGAGAGCACTACACAAGCTGCTAAGGGAGAAGAACATCAATTGATGATCCAATTCTAGCTTTATAGCTTAATAACCACAACAATGACTGGTACAGCAAATGACACTGGTGCAATTGTAGCACTTATTTTGAATGTAATCAACAGCTACCTAATAGGACTTAAATTCCACTCAATGGGAGGAAACTCATGTATGGTACTGTAAACATAGCTAAATGTGTTCATGGCTGGAGAGGATGTAGATCTTAGAGAAAACCCCAAGGCTGTCACATCCTAGACAAATGTATTTCTTACTATGTGCAAAATATGGATCCTTATGTTTACAAACAAGTATTCCAGTATGTACACATCAAAGAAACTTCTTTTTATCAACAGATGGAAATTATTACAGAGTTCCACAACCGGTCATACACAGAGATTGTCTGTTAATTGCCCAAGTCTAAGTGTTACATTTACAATACAACCCTTACACTGAGGGCTCAGGGAACACAGAAGAGTGGTTCTTTTGTATCAAGACAATCACAAGGGGGTTTACAAACATTAATATTAACTTCTATCACAACTCTATGAGACAGGGATTGTTATTACTGTGCATTTTATACACGAAGAAGCTAGGGTCCCAAGATGTTAGAATGTTCAATAATTCATCCAAGATAATACTTGCTGTGCCAAACTTAAAGCAGCTTGGCTCCAGGACTGATACTTTGCAAGACTGCAAGGGTGCGGAGAGGCTACAGACTCCCTAAATTTGCCCCTGCTGTTCTTGGGCTCTTCCTCTCCTTGGCTTTGGGCTTATATGAAGTAAGTGATCTACACACTCTGCAGCGTCCCTCCTTTCTCAGTTTTCTTTGGCTCAGTTCTTGAATATTGACTCTCACATCATCGCACTGGGGAGTGCACTTGAACCAAGTCTTCTTTGTCCTGTATCTGCATCTAGCAGCTACCTAGAAAGTACCACACTGAATCTCATCAGTCTTCTCTGGATAGGACAGCTTGCCATCTGCTTTATTAGACTTAGATTTACTTAGATTCGCTAATTGCCTTACCTATTGATTCCCTAACTCTTCAAACATATAGCTTCAGAGATTCTAGACACAACTGAACAAAAATGCTATAAAATAAAATGGCCACAATAGACTTTTAGCTTTCAGCCATCTCCAGAAGCTCTTGAGAAATGCATTCTCCGGCTTTCTTGGTTGTGTTTCCTTGTCTAACAGGGGCACACAGGATTCCAGTCCTGGAAGCAGATGCCAGTGCTGTAAGGAGAAGTTTGAGGTCGTTCTTAGGTGACTATTATTCTTCAAGATGCATTCATTGTCTTTCAGCCTCTGGACTGAAGTTACAAGCCTGAAGCGAAGCGTGTTTCAGGTAAGAAGAAATAAAGCAATTTACTTGTGTTCTTAACTTATCATAAGAAGCTGAAAGTTCATGGATGATCTCCAAGTTTACCACAATGACAACTAAATTTCATTGTCTCGGAGGAAGAAGACTCTTTCCAACTTTGAAATAGGGTAATGTATTTGATTAATAGGGTACAGATCTACTACATGCATTCCAGAATATACTTGTCCTGCAACGTACAGATGGCATACTTATAGGCTAAACAGATAAATTAGCTTCTTCCATACTCAGTCTCTGTTCACACACCAAACAGAAACTCACGGAAAAGGGATTTTTTAGTAAAGTTCCAAAGCAGAAAAGAAGAAAAACAAGACAGATAATGAGGAAAGATAAGTTCAGAGACACACATATTCCAGGGATGGGGGTTAGGGCAGGAGGTACAAAGCTGTGAGGTTCTACCCATAGCATCTACACAGACCATGGTGAGATCTATTTAGAATGAGACTCCAGGGTATGGTCGTTCATGAGGCTAAGATAAACAGTTGGGATTCAAGAATTTGGAGAGCTCTCTGCTTTCTGACTGCACCACTGAGAACAGGACCTGGGGGTTGGACTGATCAGGGACTAGTTAACAGAGTGATGCAACGATCCAAAGGGTTTGAACCATGACAGCAGTAAGGTGAGGTGGAAACAGATTATTTTCTGGATATATAAAAGATATAGAGAGCCTTTGTTGCATTATATACTGTTTGCCCTTCTTTGGGCAGCTTGGTCGATTTGTTTTGTTTTGTGCATTCCTAAGGTATATGGTACAAAGTTTACAAATATCTGTTACATATGAGAATGAACTGGCCCCAATTCAAAATGCTTTCTAGTGGCTAAGGTGGATTACTGCCCAGGTCTTTATGACTTCCAAGATTCAGTTGATAAACACTGCTGTTCTGCTTATGTTAACATTACTTTTCATCAAGTTTTTCCCTACTCTAAGTTATACTCAGTGTAATACATTTCTCAAGGTATACCATATCACTAGTGATATGTGCTAGTACAGAAAACGAGACTCAGAGGTTGCTAAGTTGAAAGAAGCTCTCAGGTGATCCCCCTGGCTAGTGTATATGTATGTGTAGGCATATGTGTGTGTTCATGTAGGTGTATGTTTGTGTACATACACAGAATTTGTCTATGAAAGTAGAAAATGAATACTGTGCTTGTGTTAGGCAAAATGTACACAGAGAGAATTTCATTCTGCATTTCTACAGAAAATAGAAAATGAGTCAGGAAGGTCATCTCTGAAGAACCAGAGAGTGTTGGGCACCCTGGCGGGCAATAGAATATTTTAGAACACAGTATAATCAAGATGAGTCACAGATTCTGTACCAAGTGGATCTGTCTAGAATTTATGGTGATTCCTTTACAAATTCAAACAAAACGAAACATCAACAACAACCAAATAACTCTCCAACAGAGAGGGAGAGACACCCAAAGCACTGGGGTGTTCCATAGCCTGATTCCATGGGAGGCCTCATCCCATGCTGCCTACTCTCAGAGACGACACAACCCAGATTGAAACCTAACTAACTCCAGTACCTGCCACACTGGAGGTGACACCACATGGCTAGCTAAATGTACCTCAGCAGTTACTCAGATTCTCTGTAACTCAGTTTCCTCATGTGTAACGAGACTTAAAATATTATTTACCTCCTAGGATTGTGGGGTGAGGAGCTGTGTAGAACAGTCCCTGCCTCGTGTGGGGAGTTTACCTTATTGGGCACTCCTACTGTATCTAGCACTGTGTTTTGTTCTCTCAACTTCACCCCAGCAAACAGGAGTTTCCCTGCTCTACTGCAGTCTAAAAAGGTTACTTGAGTTTTAGGAATAAACAATTCTTAAGTTTTAAATAACTTTTGGTATATGATATTGTCACAGTTATTCCATTTGACATGCTATTGTTGTTAATCTCCTGCCATGCCTGATTCATAAATTAAATTTTATCATAGGTATTTATCTATCGGCAAAAGTTGTATAGGTTTGTCTCAACAGACATCTGTTGAAAAAGTTTGGAGGGAGTGGGGAGAGGGAGCAGGCTACTCTATGCCTGAATTACCCAACTTGTTTGAGTAAGTACAAAGGGAAATATCTTTTCTAGTTTGGAGCCAGTAGGAGAACCCTTGAGTCATATGCCTGGAATTCAAGAGAAATGAGCTTGGGGAACAAAAGGTCCTGAAGCCAACATGAGATTGAGAATGCTAACTACATATTTTTTAGTACTATATACAACTATACTTTTTAAAGGAAATTCTGAAGCTTCATGGAAAATACCAATTTGCTTTTATAATTATAATTATTCACCATAGATCTATCTGATGCTTAAGAAACAAGAAGTGTGGATTCTAGAAATGTCTTTCAGATCAATAAAATCCCTTTCCACAGACAGACTCTGTCGGGATGTCTGCTTCAGAGCACAGCACAGCTATATGGCAGGATAACAGTCTCCCTGGACAAATATTAGCCTTGGAGTTATCAGTAAATCTTTTTATTCTTAAGGGAAGGAGGATGTTCATGAAAGATCCAGAGGTCAGGGCAGAGCAAACTTATTCTTAAGTGTGCAGATAACACTAATGTCAGAGAACTGTGAGTTACTTTCAAACACCAAATCTCAAAATAAAGCAATATGAGTTCTGAGCCTGCATAGACTTCTCAAACAGGACTTAACAATGAAAAGTCACTTGCACTAGTCTTTGACATTTATCTTGTTTCTCTGCTTCATAAAATTTCAGCCAATATGCAAACATAAAGCAATTATAGCCAGGAAACACCAAGATATGTCATTAAAGGTCTGTGACCAGGACACGTTCTTTATCAACGGATTGGCCCTACATACAGATTTGTTTCTTTACCACTGTGGTCTGAATGTGGTTCCCCAAAATTTAGAGGTTGAAACCCAATCACTAATGCAATAGCATAAGGAAGCATGGCCTTAGGTCAGGAAGGCAGACCCCTCATGAATGGATTAGTTCCCTTATAAGGAGATGAAGAGAATAGCACTCTTTTCTTCTACATTTTGAGGGTTCAGCAAAAGTGTGTCCATCTGTGAGCCAGACGTGGGTCTTCACCAGACGCCAAACTACTGGCATCTTGACTCTGGACCTATAGAATTCTGAGAAGTAAATTCCTATTGTTGGAGTTACTCAGATTATGGTATTTGGTCATAGCAGACCAAATATACTAAGTCACTAACATTTAAAAGAAACTTTTTAAGACATTTTGGGATCATTAAGCTAGATGTTTAATTTGAGACATTTGGGGACACATTCCTAGAAACTGCTCCCAGGTTTAATGCAAAGGAGTATTCATATATGGATTAGGACAGGATCAAGCCAGGGATTCACATTAATGAGAGAAAGCTCCCTAGGCAAAACCAGGGGCCTATGATGGCCAACCTTCAGCACCATCCTGTACCATTAGACAGTTATACCACATCCCAGAAGTTTAGCTCAGCCAGGATGGAGGCTGTAGGTAGTACAACATACAGACTGTGATAACTTGAACTTTGGAGGTCTCCTTTTATACAAGATGATAATTCAGAATTTTCCAAACAAAAATGAGTTAGTTTCTCATAGAAATAGCCAAACTATTGATGTGAAGATACTAATGTTAAGCTTTCACATTATAATTTAAAATATACTAAGAACTATGCAAAGACGATTAAAATTTTTCATCAGTGACCTCTTGCTTGAAGCATCAAATCTAATTGTAAATACTCATGCTGAAGTGATTTCACATCCATCAGTTAAGTAAGACATGGAAAATGCCTAATCAATGTCAAACACAAAATAGGTGCTGAGTGGATGAGGAAAACAACACTTCTGTTGCTGGGAAGTGGGTAGCTTATTGGGTGCTCAGGGAGATCAATACAAGCTGATGGTCTTCTGCAAACTTATATTTAATTATGGCCTGAAACAATTTGTTTAACTCATCATTTCTGGTGGAGTCTTTTAAAAGTAATTATGTATGGGGTATCTGTGAATTCAATTATCTGAAGACATTAAATATTTGAAAAGGAAAAGTGTTGGTGTTGATCATATACAGAGTTTTTCTGGTCTATTTTCTCTAAGTATTCGATTTCAACAACTACTTACATAGCATTTAAATTGTATTAGGCAATCTGATTAGTCTACAGATGATATACAGTTCACAGGACAATGTGCACAGGTTATGTGTAAACACTATGGCACTTCATACAAAAAGTATCTTTAAATTTTGCATCAAAGGGGGTCCTGGAACCAATTCCCCAAACAAGTGGCTACACATCTCTATTTATTGATAATTTGTATCTGTTACATTAATTACTAAAATAAACACAAAGGTCTTAGATGTCTACTTCTTAGATTTCTGGTGTTCTTACATCAAATCTGGCTGTCAGCTACGGTTGTAACTCTCCCATCTAGAAGTTTCCAACACCTAAACAATGATGTTTGCATCTATGTACTTCATAATTACCACTTCTAATATCCTGAGTTAAACAAGCATGCAATTAAATGAAAAAAAATTTACATTAGATATAAACTAATAATAAGGTACTGAATGAAAGTTTAGGAGTGAAAAGCAGGATTCCATCCATATTCTTGTAAGGAGAGCGTTGTTTTTTTAAGTTCAGAACTGATTTTTAAAATTTACTGGTGAAATAAGGGCAGGGCCTGGCACAACACTAATGGGTGCATTTGTGAGATTGCTCTCCATCTGCAAGAAGGGACACGAGGACTGGTACATAAATACCAAACTTAAAATTATTTCCATAAAGATTAATTCATCCACATTATTCAAAATTGGTAATTTTCCTAATATAAAGATTTACTGTAATCAAGTAACAGTATCTAATCAATTAGTCTAATGAATTATAAATAATGCTATCTGTAGCATAGTAAAATTCTAAAGTGAGACTGGACAGTTTCATCATGCTGGGCCTGTTGGTCTCCTTGACCACCTCTCACAGCCTCTTGGAGGAATTATGATCATTAATGTTTTTCCTTCTATGTCTCTCCTTAAACTACTAGACACAATTTATCACTGCTACTTTAACAATAAATTAAATGTCTTATATATAAAATCACCTTTCAGTGGTAATTTTCTCAAAAACTGAATAAAGTAGTTGTTTGAATCTAATTTTCTACTCTGTAAACCTGCATTTGAAAGGAAAAAGCATAATACTTGGCCAATAATGAAGCTGAAATCAAGTTTTGAAATAACTTTCCAGTTTAAAAAAATCCCTTGTCAAGGGTTCTAAATCTCAAGAATAAATGTTTTTAAAATTGTGTTGCACAGTGAGAGAGAACATAACCAACAAAATATTATAGATTTCAAAACTACTAAGAATAAATTTCAAATGCTCTAGCCCTAAAACAGTTAAGAACTTGAGGCAATGGGAATGCTAACTGACTTGATTAGTTATCACACTGTATTCATAAATAATGAACTCTGTACCTCATACATTTACATAATTGTCAATTATCAATTTACAACAACAAAGAAATTAAAAGGAAAATAAGATACCCTTGAAACATAGCTATTTTTGCTTAAAGCCAAATTATATTTTCATTACGCATAAATCAGACATTTACTCTATATTTTCAACTATAGTCCTAACATATACATCTTCTGAGTCACTTAAATCAGTAATCAATTTTCTTAAGAGTTTAAAATTTTAACACTTTTAACTAGTTTCGTTTCCCATTTATTCTGCTATAATTAAAAATGCATAGTAATATCAAAAATTATTTCTCTGTATAAAAAGATTATTTTCTCCTTTTTATAATCATAGAAAGTAACTTCTGGTTTAGGACAAGTCCAACTAATAAATCCACTTCATTCCCTCTCACTCTTGCCACACAAAAGTATCGATTATATCTACTTTCTCTTCCTTGGAGGGTTTCCTGGACAAATCATCCTGATCAGTCTAGATATTTCTAAAAGATGTCTAACAGCAGAACAAATTCCCATTACTTTCAAATCACAAATTATTTCTTCAACGGAAGCTTTGGACTTTGTGGTGCCCTGTATCTTAGTCTTTGAGGGGATTCTGTTCCCATGTTCTCTTGCAGGCAGTGATGGAAGAGAAGCAAGATCACAAAAACAGAGGGCATAGTATCTAAAGTTTCTTTTGGTTATGGCCCAGAGCCTCTGAGTAAACACAATGAATAAATCACAGTAAGCTGTTTGCTGCAGGCCCCACTCATTCCTATAATGAGTTGGCGGCTTAAAAGGCAGGTCAATGGCATGAAGACTGTAGGATACTCTGGCAATGCTACAACCTTCTGTGTTTCTAATGGCACTGGGAATGCCTTGGCCTTATGGGTTCTCCTCCAGTGTCCTGGGCACCTTGCCACTGTCCAGGATTCCTGACCTCCTTTCTGGTCAAACCTCCTACAACTGCGGCAGTAGAGCACCACAGGGGAGGAGCATGAACCACCCTGCATGCAAACTGCCTCCTTCAACTGCTTTCTCTCCTCCAGGCCAATGGCCAGCACAGTATCAGGGCAGGATTAACACTGCAGAAAAGGAAATTGTCATTTTCAGGGACCACTGTTAGGAATAATTACCGTACCTTTCTTTGAGATTAATAAGTAAATTAAGGACTTTAATGGTTCTATTTACACAGATTCTAGCCATGGCCAAGTTTGTTCAAGAGAATATTATTCATGTAGATATTATGTTAAATCTGTCAAAATGGATTTTAGACTTTCTTGATGCATGACTATTAACTACTTGGTAATTGACCTAAACTTCCACTCACTTGGTCCTTTAACACACAGTTACTTATGATACAGGGACTGTGGTCCAAGCCTCGGGCTTCATGTTTGGGATGGGGTAAAATGTAAGACACAGGAGTTCAAGGTCTGATGGGGAAAATAAATGTAAAGCAGATGTACTGGTGATGCAATGTTCTATCCATGAGGGCTGTTCTATCAAAAATCCACTATTACTACTAGCTATGTGCTGAGGAAAGTAATTCTCCCCTATTAGAGTTTCTAGTAGGATTCAAGTGTTAATAAGTGAGGTGATATCATGCTTGTCAAATGCCCATGCATAGTGGGTACCCACAAACAGGAGGTGCCCTGACTGTTAAAAACAACTCACTTTCAGAAGAACTAATGGAGTTCCTGGGACAAGTGGGGAGGGGAGGAAACACTCTTCCATATTTCAACTGCAGCCCATTAAATGGTGACGTGTCAGGGGGAGAGACACTCTGAGTGGGAGAAACCTTTCCAGCAACTTTGGGACCTAGGAAAAGCCAAACCAAGGAGAGCAAGGACACCACTGACTGATGATAGATGAGGGAAGATGGGAGGAATCAAACCTCCCACCCCACAACCAGGTAGTTTGGGTGAAGCAGTAGTGACTCTAGAATAGCTATCGTCCTTAATAGTCTAGAGGGTCTGTGGGAGTCATGACTAGGCTAGGCTTCATGTTTATTTGGGTCCAGTTTAAGGTTAAACTTATCTGGAAGTGACACTCTGAGCATCCTGAAGGTCTCTGTCTGCACCGGCAGCACCTAGATCTCCACTTCTCCTGGTTCTGAAACTGCCTGTGGTTATGGGTGGCAGTATGAACAAACAGATGACCTGAAAGTCACCGCTTCCTCTGCCTCCTCTCGCATTTTCTTTACAGTATCTTCACTCAAGTCATAGATCAAAGTGGTTTTGGAATAATAACTTTGAGGGTTTTATTTGGATGGGGAGGCTCTAAAGTCGATGACTAGACAATATATTACATGGCAAACTAAATATAAGCTCATGTCTACAAAGAGGGTTAATTCCTAAAAGAGCAAAAGCAGCTAGTTTCCTTGCTTTGTGTCTAAGAAATAGTAAAACGTTGGAAAGGCAATACAGAAATCCAAGTTCCGACTCTCCAATTAGTACTCTGAGCTGTGTTTAAAACGGTTGCCTTCCCTGAACATAATTAACTCAATCTTTAATGACACAGGCATTCCCCAAACAAAGGTTTTCATTACTGTATGTAACCAAGCATGTTGTTGGTATGAGGCCCCCTGGAGTACAGTGAAATGAGATGGTGTCCTTGTGGGTATGTGGGAGGTCCTGGGAAGTGTCTCCCAAGCTATAATCAAGGTTTCTTTCTCCCACACAGACCATAGTATTGAACTGAATGCATTAAAACATCAGGGGCTGCTTGTGGTGTTTACTATTCTAGTATCTTTCAAAACCAACCAATTTTTAGGTTTCAGATTTTAGGCAAATATTTCAGGCTTAAATGATACAAGTTTTAATTATTTTAGATATTTAAAAATAAAGCATTCTTCATGCATTTAAAAATAATGTACCATGTACCCCGTTGTTGATTTATACTAGCAAATGAGACTGCACATGTAATTCCCCAAAAAACTAGAACTGTATTAAAACATACTCTATAAAATGCCTCATTTGGGTATTTTGGCTCCCTCATTGGGAGCCTTCTTTTTGAAACAAAAAGAACAAAGTAAACTTCAATACTACAAAATATTTCACTGGAAAGTACCATGGAAATGAGTGTCTGAATACTCAAATTTTGAACTTCTAAAAATCTACCATGACCAGTCTTATAAGGTTAGCGCAGTTCTTTAAGCAGAAGGTGCAGGTGCCAGTGACTACACTTATCCTGCCTGTGTTTGTGAATGGATTTTGCATTCATGACTCCAACCAACTGAAGTTGGAAAAAAGAGACTGTGTTTGTACTAATCATGTACAGGTGATTTTCTGGTCAATATTCTTTAAGCATAGTATAACTAGTATTTACACTGCATTAGGCACGATAAGTAATCCAGAGATGGTTTAAAGTATATAAGCCAATATGTGTAGGCTATGCAAACTTTATGTCACTGTATATTAGGGACTCAACCATATGAGGATTTTGATATCTAATGGGGATCCTAGAACTAATCATTCACATAAATCAACAAGGAATTTCCTTTAAAAGAATAACAGTACACTTGAAAACATTTTTAAATATCAGGGAGCATGTGCAGATCAATGTTGTAAGCAATATAAAAATCTCAAATGGCAGCAGCATTATCCACTCTTCCCTCCAGACAGCCCTTGCTTTACCAGGCTCTGAGCATAAAAATAACCATATAAATGAAAGCTGTGCACTTCTTACTAACTGACTGAAATTATGACCCTTCTCTGGCTTTTCACATAAAGAACATAACTTAAAGCACTATGACTGACAAACACATTGAGAATTCTACATTTTTCTTTTTGTATATGAAGACTTAGCAGGACTCATTTGCATGGGACATCCTTCTCCAGTCCACCACAGAGCAGACAACAGGGATTGAGCATCTCATATAAATTTGGTCAACTGTCCTTTCAAAGTCAGGGTCAGCTTCCATTTAATCCTTATAGTTTCAATGTCTTCCAAAACTACTGAGAATTCCTTCAGTGTGAAACTTGGTGATGGCATACACTGCGTTTTTTCTGTATGTCTGATCTTTCTGTCTTTTTGACACAGGACTTCCTTGTAGCCCCAGCTGGCCTGGAACTCACCATGTACAGCAGCCTGTCCTCAATCTCACAGAGATCTTCCTGCCTCTGCCTTCCAATGCAACTTATATGCCCAGTGCCACAACATCTCTCACTGATAAGCATGGTAACAAATTGGAATCATCAAAGCATAAATAGATAAAAATAAAAACTAATGATAAGAAGTAACCCAATAGGCTACAATAGAGTATCATGATTTTATTTACATTGAGATAAAAACAACTATATTCCCAAGATTTATGCAAACAACTGAAATTGAAAAGGGCATCTGAATGTAGAAAAAAAGATAAGCTTAAAAATAGTTCATTCTTTTAAATGCAATAAAAATGAGTAAAAACAATAGTAGGTATTGGGTACATTTTAATTCATTATCTCATTTGAATCATATAATCCCAAGGAAACTGAAGCATACTGAAGATACCTATCTTCTCTAAAAGGTCACTCTGTTATCAGGTGGTAGAGCTGTAATAAACAGGTGCAGACCTTGTTCTCCAATCTTAGGTAAGATGGAACTCAAAGCAATTTTAGGAAAATGGCAAAAATCATATAAACTGTCACATTCCCTGTTCTAGTCCACTCTCTGTTGCTGTGATAAACATCATGAACAAGAGCAATTTGGGGAGGAAAGGTTTATTTGGCTTACAGGTTATAGGCCATCACTGAAGGAAGCCAAGCCAGGAGTCTGGAGGCACAGACTGAAACAGAGACCACAAAACACTGTTTACTGACTGGCTTGTTTTCCTCAATGATAGGGGAACCTGTAAACCAAATAAATCCTCGATTCCCCAAGCTGCTTTCGGTCATGGTGTTTATCAAAGCAACAGAAATAAATTAGAACAGAAACTGGTAAGAGAAGTGGGGTGCTGCTAAAGCTGGTAAGGGAAGTGCTGTGACGACCTGACTTGGACTAATGTGTGGGAGGAAGGTGAATGAAGGATTTTGGAGCTTTGGGCTGGAAAAGCCACTGAATGCTCAGAGCTTAATGAGCGGTTATAGGAACTAGGAAACTTGGAAGGTAATGTGTAGAGAAATGCAGATGATAGAGACATGCCCTGTGAAGTTTCAGAGGGAAGTCTGAATGTCTTTTAAAGTCTCTATCAGGGCGATTCGTGTGATCTTTTGGACTAAGAACTGTGTTTTAGTGCTGGAGAGATGGTTCAGTGGTTAAGAGCACTGGTTGCTGTTGCAGAGGGCCCACGTTTGGTTCCTAGCACCCATATGGCAGTTAACAACAGTTTTGTAATTCCAGTTCTAGGGGATCCAGAACACCTTCTTCTGACCTTGGGCATTGCATAGTACAGGTGCAGTTACACACGTGGAGGCACAATGCGCATACAAATAAAACCAAAATAAATAAAAGAATTTGTGTTTTCTGGTCAGCTAGTGCTGAAGAGTCAACTGTAATTAACAAGAGACCAATGTCCTTGAAGCAAAACATTTGTTCTTACTGGTACAATTTATGCTGGTCACCTGGGGCTGAAAAATTAACCGAAATTAATAGGCAAAGAGCATTATAAAGGCAAAATGTTCTGGGAAGTAGTTCCTCAGGATCTGTACACAGAAGCTGTGGTCCAGGGGCATCAAGGCTGCATTTCAAGTTACTAGCCAAATTTGGCAATGTGTAAGTCTCCCACAGGGTACAAGTTTTGAAGGCATGAAGGGGTGGGTAATGGAGAGAAGCGAAGGCTTGGCACTATGAGAGGCCAGGAGAGACTACTGCTGAAGATTCAGTCTCAGATACAGCAGCGACCCCGGGATTGAAGATGTCATGAAGAGAAACTGATGCTTTGCACCACATGAGTCCAGGAGAGGCTGCTGGTGAAGGAAAATGCCTCAGTTGGAGTGGAGACAGCAGGATTTTGAAGATATCAATATGTGGGATGACCACCAATGATAGCTGCAAGCATGGCGTGGAGCTGGATTGAGCTTACGAGACAAGTTGTGTGTTTTGAGGATGGCAGAGCCAGAGAAGTGCAAATGCTCAAACCATTTGGGAACCAGATCAGGAATAAGTTACAGATGTCAGACACTGCATAAGCAGCATTCCTCCATAGTGTCTGACTCAATTCCCGCCTCCAGGTTCCTTCCTTGAATTCCTGCCCTGATTTACTTTAGTGATGAACTATTACCTAGAAGTTTAAGATGAAACAAACCCTTTCCTCTCCAAGTTGATTTTTATCAGTGTTTTATCACAGTAAACTGGACATTCCCAACAACAACAAAAAAAGCCTCAAGGCATCCCATCCACTTGTTGGAAAAATTGATGGCTACATATCTGAGGAAGCTCATTCCTTCTAGAATAGGTAATGGAAAAAAAAAAAACTGCTCAAGAGGCTGGAGAGATGGCTCATTGGTTAAGACCACTGGCTACTCTTGCAGAGGATCCAGGTTCAGTTCCCAGCACCCATGTGGTGGCTAACAACTGTCCATGCCAGTTCCAGGGGCTCCAATGCCCTCTTCTGACTTTTGTGGGCACTGTATGACATGGGTGCACGTACACACATGCAGGTCATTCATATATAACAAAACATAAAACCAAAACCCCTGCTGATATTAAACTCACCCCTTCAATAACCCAATAGCATGCTATGATACAGTCACTCCATTAAAATGTAACCTGTACTCTCAGAAGATGAGCTTTGGATTTTCTCCATTAATAAAGTGGTCTTCCATTTCTAAAATATCACTAAGTCATGCATCTGTGAATCTCTCTGAAATATTCTGAATTGTTTTATGTGTGTATAAACAAAAACACAATTTCAAATATTTAAATAATACTGCAAAAGGCAATTGAATATGATTTCTTGAAAATGCCTTATCATCTAAAAATAAAGTCTATTTCAAAAATTATGGGGTGTAATTTTTCCAAAAGAAATCAGCATATTGTCTCACAACACAGAAGGCTAGAAAGACATTAACTTTTAACATATACAATAAATTTATATGTTATTTCTAATATATACAACCACTGTCTTTTAATTCAGTTCTACTCTACATCCACTGATATGAAGAGGATTAGCAAGAAAGCAGTTTATATATAAAAAGACATGTTTACATTTGATTATTTATAGTTTCAATGGGTGGTTTTCTCTTAGGCACTCAGTAACCACCTCTTATCAGTCTTCCTTAAAATGCCCAATAGGCTGTAAAGGTTCTGTTGCAATTCTTGGAGAACAGATAGATCTCTAGTATCCCTTTCTATCACATCTGCTTTATGTTAACAAAATTTGATCCAATCATGTTTCTTAAGTTGATAGGTAAAATTTGAAAGGTAAGTGCTACAAAAAAGTTAAAATATAAACTATGAACACTCTGAGAGAAAAAAAAAAAGCCTCCTCTTGGACTTTCAGACATGCACTTAGCAAATATATATTGAGGAAGCCCAGTTCAAGGCAGGAAAATTCAGTCAAAGACAAAACAGTTTGAACCTCTAACAGACCACATTCTCAGTGTGTAAGGCAAGCAGATAATTAAGAGTATAATGAAAAAAAGTGTTAGATTCCAATTCTCAGAGAGAGAGAGACAGAAACAGAGAGAGGGAGAGAGACATAGACAGAGAGTCAGAGAGAGACTTAAAGACAGAAGGTAAACGAATGTTTCAGGCCTTCAGTGGGAAGACAAAGATTGTCTAAAGTGGGGATGCCAGAGATGGATTTTAAAGTTTCACAGGAATCCCTGTTCATCTGCAGAAACACTCCACTGTATGGAGTGACAGGTCTACAAACAGGATGTGATGGAGATGTGAAACTATTATGATCCATTTTTTAACCCTTCATAGCTTCTAGAAAGAGGTGAAAGTTTATTATCTAGGAATTTTTTAAAATCAGTGTTGACTGATTTTGGAAAGGCCACGAGTGTTTCCCATGGAAAGTCACACTACCCTCTGTATATGACTAAACTGAACAAACTGCATAAGCATCTGTGCTTCCGAAGTTCAACTCAACAAATCTTGGTTCCGACACAGATCTGCAGGTTCAAGGAAACAGGAACCAAAAGATACAAACAATGCTGGGGCACAAGACGTGCTCTGCCATTTAGAATAATGTCTGCCCTGATGGCTGGCAGTGCCAATCCACCACAATTAGGTTACAGTGTAGTGGAATACTATCAAGAAATGAATCTTAACAATGTGTATATTAAATAACAATAAATGTCGACCAGTTAATGTGGTAAATGAGATCACTAAATGCTCCCAGAAGGGACAGTAGATCAGAACTGAATTATGTATTAAGCAAGAACCCAGCAGACTGAATAAATAAACTTGTTTTCCTCAGTTTCAAAGGTTTATAGAAATGCTGCAGTTAATTCAGTAATTCAATTTTAAAATCTGATTAGTATGATTTTTTAAAAAAAACTACATTTAAATGTTCAAGGGCATCATAACTTATTACCATTTAACACTGAATATTTCTGTATATTGGCTAAGCAATTACTCCCAGTTTTCAGTTAAGAAATTAGTTGGAATAGAAATATTACATACAAAAATCTACTGTCCATGGAATAAAGTGACAAACATGACAGACAATCAGTATAGTGTGACTCAAAAATTTGTACTTTTCCAATTCCTCTCATTCCAAGTCTGGCACAGAAATTCTGCCTTTGTGCTGTGAGCAACATCACACTAACATTATTCGGATGAGCCTATCTGCAATCTGCCTATGAATGCTTTTTAAAAGATAGAACTAGATATTGGTTTTGTTTCTTTCAAACTAGTATAGAGTTAACATTCCAGGAACTAGATAGAAGGAAGAAGCTAGTAAGCTGTTTCCATGGCAACAGGCTGCTTTGTGGTGAAGAGATCAGTTCCCATATTTCTTGTATCCCAGAGACCATACCAGGGAAGAAGAGATACCCACATGTGGGGTTTTCAGGATCAGTATCAATGATAATTTTGAGTACGGTTTTTATTCTTATACGAATGTTGAATGGGGAATTTGGCATTAACGTTTAAAAATTACCTAAGCTTGAAATTTTTTCCTTGCTCTTCAATCTGCTAAAGACTATTAGGAAATTAGGAATGTTCCCCTTAGGGCATGCTGGTGCTACAGTGACATCCAGATTTCAAGTCATGTATACTATGAGTTACAGTAGACTTGACTGCAAATTTCCGATGCTCAAGTCTTGGTAGAGAGAAGAGGATGGATCTTACTAACACCCTGTGTGCTGCAGGAGTGGCCACTATCCTGCAGGAGCTCTGTGTACACTGAGGATGACTGTGTGGAGATAAGTGCCCGCTGATAACACACATACCACTCCATTCAGGTGAAGGAGAGGATACCCACCCCTACTCCAAATCTGGAAACAAAGGCAGAGGATCACATGGATCTTTTAGTGGGATGGAGGGAATCTTCGTTGGGCATATTTCTTTAAGTGAAAGGTGTTGTTTCTGCTGTTCTTCTAACATAGCTCCCACTGGAGAGACTGGCATGAAATATCCTTGGCTCACATGTCACCTTTTCTAAAATTACATACAGCCTAACTGTGATAAAATAAATAAAGAGCATGCTCAGCAGAGAGCCCTTCAATTGGAGGGGAAGGGCAGTCCTGCCTGCCAAGTCCACTTATCTGAGCAGAAGGCAGCATTCTTCAGCTGATGTGGGTTTCAGTTTCCTCATCTGTCCTGAGAGGACACAGTGAGGATTGAGAACATCTGGGGAATGCTTGAAAAGAGGACAAAGTGCATTCCCACATCAAACTGAATCCTTAAGTAAAATCACGGCCTCTTTTAGGAAAGAGTAACAACGGAAAGAAAACACTTTAGATATTTAGTAGAAGGCAATGTCTTTGAGCTAAGAATCTATTGAATCTTTGTGTGGGGAGGAAATCAACAAGACCTGGGAATTCACAAGTAAATTCAGCTGTGAGACTACATTAATGCGAACTGAAGGCACTATATTCTAAAGCACAGCTATTATACCATGTAAGCGACAAGGCTGAACAAGAGGCCAATTTCCTAGGCACAGTAGAAACTGTAGCCTAGCCACAGATGACCTTGAAGTGACTAAATACTTTATGACCCTTTTTCACTATCATCTACAGACTCATGTGGATGACGCACACAAAAAAGGGGCCTGTGGTTGGCAGTATTAAGACCCCACAATAGAAGTGAATAAAAGTACTCAGCTATGAAGCTTTATATTTCAGCTTTTCCTATCCATTACTGGACCATCAGACTGTCATCCTAAAACTTCAGAGCTGTTCTGCAGTTCTTAACACTGCTTAAGGAATATTCAGGGGTCCCAGTCTCTCCACCATCAAAGGAAATATTTATGTATATGAGAGTATAAAATTGTTGTACAGAGAAAATGCTACAGATTTATAAGGGATCGTGTTTACAAGGCAGTGAGCTGATACGCCAAGTATTCACCTTGTAAACCCTCTGATCCAAAGGCCAGGGTCTTGATGGTTTTTGGACAAAATATCACTTTGCCTTTGCCCTGCTCCTCTCCCTCTCCAGTACACTGCTGGCCAGGAATGAAGACACTGTTCTGAACTGATGTTTGGTTTCCTCGAACGTTCCACACAAATTCCACTGCACACCATCTACCAAGAACCCTAAACGGTTTTAAAGTTTGAGAAGTGAGAGAAACATAACTTGGTTTATTAAATTATGCCTTCATATCCATGGTATCCTACAGCACCTGTACTCAAATCCCTGTACTCAAAACTCCCCCCAACATGAAGAGAACACAATGTATTATAATAAGAAGGAAGATTCCAGAATTTCACTATGGAAGACCGAGAATCCTGTCTAGAAACATTATTTTATTGTGGGAGTTATAAACTAGATTTATGACTGTAGTCATCATTTGGAACTGGGAGTTCATCAAACCAGTCAAATAATGTTGACAGCTAAGGAGTGATGGGAAAAGATCTGTTGTCTTATACAGACTCAGCAAATATACACGCACACGCAGCACAGTGAGATTTAATGGAGAACCTGAATTGTGATCATTCTTTAAAATTGTGAAATTTTGCCTCTTCCATAAGCCAACCAAGTGCTGTAGGTGCTGGGAACAGAGTTCAGGAATTAGGGAATGCTATTTCTGGGAGAGTCTCTTGACCTTATCTAAAAGCTATACTTTTAGAAAAGTTTCAAATTACTTTTATAGGACAAATCACATTCTTCCATTAGTAACTGACTCCTGTTTACATTAATTTTGTTGATTTTTAAATGAGCACTGGCTCCTAACAAGCTTAGAATGTAATAGTTTGGTCCTCAGTATCTTCAATGTATCTCTGAGCTGTAGAAAATTTCTCTAAAATGCAGATGATATGAAACATTATTATAAAACAGGTACAGATGGGTTTGGGCTGAAGGAGCCCTGAATGTGACTCTAACACCAGGGCATTTACAAATTTAGAAGTAAACATTTTCTTCTGATTTAGAATCTATGTTGTTTAGTCTAAGATTAGATTTCATGAAGGATTTTTCTGGACAAAAGAACTTGCTAATACTCCAGGGAACAGAGCCTAAAAGTCTCTGGTGGTATTTAATTCATATATTTTTACTGGTAAACAAGTGGGGCTCTGGTCCTAGATATCTAGTTTTGAGGCTGTGACATATGGGGAAGACAGCTGGGTTTGTAGCTTAGCTTTTCCAGCTATGAGCCATGTGGCTTGAAAGAATACCTTTCCCTGAGGTTTCTGCTGCCTCATCTACAAAGCTGAGATGACTGCTAACCCCACCTCACCTCTCAAGGCTGAAGTGGAAGTGCTTTGTAAAATTGTACAAGCTCATGAAAAAAGCACATTGCTACCACAGCTGCTGTAAAGGCCAGAGATCTGGGAGCAAAGCCAAGTAACCTGAGCCCCAGAAATCTAGGTGACCTTTCCATGGACCCAGCAGACATAAAGAGCCCTGGTCTCTCTGGGTGCAATATATAATAAACATACGCAAAGCGGAACTCTTGATTTGAATATTAGCTTTTGGTTTTTGTGATAAAATAATGGAGACATGGAACTTAAAGAATGAAATGTGCATTTTGATCATTTTCAGTTTCTGGACAATTACCACATTGCTCTAGGTCTGTGACGGCACAATGCATCATGGTAGGATGTATGGCAGGGAATCTGTTCATCGTCTGCTTATTAGGAAGCAAACATGAAGAGGAAAGGCTGGATGCCACGTCCAGGGCATGGCCCCAGTGGCCTAGTTCCTTGGCACTGGGCTCTGCCTGCCAAGTGTTCCACCAGTACCACCAGTAAGCATTCAAGGCTAGGGAACAAACCTTTATATATTTAATACATGGCCTCTTAGGAGACATTTAACAACTGAACTAAGGCAATGGGTATGTATAACACGTTCTTCTGTCTAGAAAAATCCTTCATGAAATCTAATCTTACTAAACAACATAGGTTCTAGACCAGAAGAAAATGTTTACTTCTAGAATCTGTGAATTACCTGGTATGTTAAATCATTATTTCTCTGCTCCTTTGTAGGGCGACTAAGAGGTGCAGATCTGCAAACAGCCAAGGGGAGCTCCAATCTCGAATTTTGCCTCATGACTACCTGCTGTCTGTCAGAATTAAGGAAGAAAATGCACATGATTAGGTCCCTAGCATGACCTCCTGGGAAGGGCTGATGAAGGTAAGGCAAAGCTCTAACTCCACAATCATCTGTTAATGCAGTATCCTGCAAGTCAATGCCACATGGAGCTGTTTTCTATTAACAGCCTATTCTTAGTATTTGGAAATACAGCAGTACTGACATGTACTCTTCAGGAACCCCATCCATCACTGACAAATGAGGGCCCTAAAAAAAAAATCAAAGGTGGCAGTCATAAAGTATTTCATACACCCTGGCCATGTTATACCAGTTTAAAACAAGTATGGCAACTCTAAATGGGTTTTCTCCAGAAGCGCTCAGCAGTCCTACTGATTTATGAAGCCAAGTGACAATAAAGAGGTGGCTTATTAGGGTGAAACAGAAGAACACTCTAGTCAGTACTTCAATCCAGGTTTCAATAGTCTTAAACATAAGATTACCAATCAGATGCAAATGTCTAATAATCATAAAATGCTCTGAAACACTGCTGCTTTATTTAAATTAATAAGGTACACTGAAAACATGCATAAAGCCAAGTATCATTATGAAAGTACAATGAGAAATCCTAAAATGACGCAGATTTGGCATCAAATGTCTTCAAGTGATCTCTTAATTTCTTGTTTCTTAATGGGAGAGTTAAAGTGACATGCTCCAATAACTTTTCTCTATCGTACTTATCATCTCTTAATCAGATGCTTAGTAACTAAAAGCTGTTAAAATAAGACAGAGATTCTCTCAAAGGCTCTAAATGAGGCAGTACATTTTGACCTGACACTCTTATACACTTCCTTGGAAGGGATGATGATCCATTTCATGATGAAAATGACCACTGCACACAGATGAGGAACACCGCAGAGTGGACAGTGCCCAAGGACCGCAGCCCAGACAAAGTGCTGCTGAAAATCAAGCAGCAGCAGACTGCATAAGAGACATGGCCACTGGAGGAACAGACAAGAACACAGCCTTCAAATGCTGATAGAGAAATGTGCCATGAGTATTCCTGGAGAATTTTTCTTACTCTAGAAAATAAGGATGTGCTGTCCTTAGGATCTGAGTAAAAAACATGTGTCTTTCTCATCACTATGCCGATGGTCAAAGTCCTCTGTATGTTGCTTTCCAAGAGTCTCACTGATTAAATGAAGGGCTATGACTCCTTTCTCCCAAATAAAAAGATCTTTTTTTTTCTCTTTAAAATAAAATACAGCATTAGGATTAGGCACGTGGCACACACCTCTAATCCCAGCTGTCAGAAGACAAGAGGCAGGTGACACTCTGTGAGTTCCAGGCTAGCATGGTCTATAGAGTGAGTTCTAGGCTATTAAGGCTACATAGAAAGATTCTGGCTAAAACCCACAAACAATACAATGGCAATAAAAATTTCAAAAAATAGCAAACAAAAAAAATGAACACAAAACAGCATTAATCCTTGGACAAGTAGAATAAAAAAAAGTAATTTTTAAAAAGTCCGACCTTTCCGTCCCTGCTTCAATGTCTACTCCTCGCTTCTATTTTCTTTACAATGTATTTTTATTATTTTTATAAATTTCATAATATACATTAATCATATTTAGACCCTCTTATCTGTAACCCCTCACCACCTCCCTTCACTGGATTCATGCTTCTGTCATATATGTTAAGGCCTATGGATTCAAGTGTGTGTCCTCAGCTGTCATTGGCATGAGCTCATCCACTGGAGTGTGGTCAGCCTATCTAGCACCATTCCCTTAAATAAAGACTAACTTTCCCTCACCCAGCAGTGATAAATAGTTTCTCAAATAAGGTTCGGGTTTCTAACCCATCCTCCCAGTTCTATGTTGGGTTTTTATCTAGTTTGAATTTACAGGGGTCTTGTGCATGCTGTCATCTTTGCCATAAGTTCATATGCGCAAGTTCTTAGCAGCCTGAAAAATTCTGTTTCCTTGTGGTCATCCACCACCCCTGACAATCTTTCCACCCACTTCTTCCAAAATGGTCCCTGAGTCCTGAGGGGCAGAAGGTTAATACAGGAGTCCTATCTAGGGACATGTACTCTGTATTCTCTTATTCTGAGCAGCTGTGGCTTTTTGTGTTAATCACCCTTTGTTGCATGTAGTATAAACATAGCCAAATAGATATACATGGCTGAAGAAGTCACAAATCCTAGAGAAAGACCTATGTTCCATGACAGACATAATATATATCCTTATATTTACAGACAAATATACATTTTACCATTCATCAAAGAAGTTTCTTTTTTCCATAGAAGGAGACTATTACAGAGTTCCACAACTGGTTCAACACAGAGAGAGACACCCAGCCCTAAGTGACACATCAACAATGGAACCTCTACACCTAAGGCTAATGGAACATAGCAGACAGCTGGTAAGAGACAGACTATTAATGCATCTCTCAACTCTCACTTGCTGCTAAATCTTAATCTCTGTTTAACCTGGAAGTACAGCACAGGTAGCATGAAGAATGGATTAACGCACAACCGGAAGCCCAGAGGAGGCGAGAGTGAGGAAGACACGCTGTGAGTGCTGACGTGTGTGTTTCTGAGCACGCTGTGGGTGCTGACGTGTGTGCTTCTGAGCACGCTGTGGGTGCTGACGTGTGTGCTTGAGAACCCCCCATCACAGTTAGAAGGCATCCTAGAACCTGGGGACAATCATGAATAGAACTATGAATGCTGAGACCTCTGCACACTTAGTCATTTGGAACTAAAAGCCACAACTGTAGGTGAGCTGAATCGTGAAAAACACCTAAAATTTGATTGCAGTTAAGAGTCAAAGACTCCCTCCTTTCCAGTGATGAAGATTAAACCCAGAGCTTTGCATATATTAGACAAATCATTTCCCAGTTTGTCAAAGAGCCTTTTAATATATAAATTGTGCCTTGGGTACTCTTTCTCTTGACTGAGGTTTAAGTCTAAGTTCTATAAATTTTTATTTTAAATTATGTTTGTATGTATTTAAGGTATACAATGCAGTGTTCTAAGATACATATCAATAGCAAGTTGACTATCACAAAACAAATGAATACATCCATCATCATCTCACAGTTGCTATTTACCCCTTCCCCATGGCAAGAGCAGCCGATACACTGTACTGAATTACAGCCTTCCTGTCTTATACAGTGATAGTCAGTGGACAACCAACCACAAACAAGATTTGGTCCCTCTTTGTGTTTTGTTTCCTTTTTTTTAATTTTTAAATTTTATTTTATGTGTATGAGTGCCTTGTCCCTGCTATAGAAGACAGAGATCAGCATGGGTAAGATATTCCAATCACCGGGTCCTTTGTGTGTGCTTCCTAAACATCTCAGAACACAGGAACACTCTCTCAATCCATACCTGGAAATGGCAGTACACATATCAGAGACTGAAAAAACATGGGAAGGTCTGCAAGTGCTAGTTTTTCTCTTGGACCACTATGGCCACCATACCTGGCCTCCTCCCTCGAGCATGTATGCTCTTAGAGTCTCCTTCATCGATTCTGAACTTTATGGTCTCTTCCTGATTACATATTTTCAGTTTCTATGGAATCATTCTAATATCAAAGTAGACATCAGTTTCTTTGTAATCTTCCCATTCTATCTTCTCCACTGGCCCAATTCCCACAGCCAACCTTTCTATTGCGTCTATAACTCCTTCACTGTAAATAAATCAATTGGTGTTCCTTAGGGAGAAGTCTGACATAAGAACCTGGGGTAGACTTGTTTAATCACATGGTTGCCCTTTGGTCTGAAATCTAACCTCTTTGATCCCTGCTGCTGTGTGTACATTTGATGTTTGCCAAAGATCTGTGTCCAAGGCCTAATTCCCAGGAAAGTGTAGTGACAGAATCTTTAGTAGAAGTCATGACAATGTGAGTGTATTCTTGAATGAGACTAAAGGAAGTCAATTTCTTCTGTTTTGCTTCTCAGCCATAAAGGGAGCACACTGCTATATGCCCTGCTTTCCTTTACTGCCATCTGGCACTTTCACTTAAAAGTAATAGATCTGCCACTCATGGATGAGAACCTCTAAAACAGTGAGCCAAAAGTAAATCTTTTCTCTTTACAAATTCATTCAGGTATTTTGCTATAGTGCTAGAAAGTTGACAGAGTCCCACTTCCCTCTTCTACATACGAAGGTTCTAATAACTTTCCACAGACCATGTGCTGGCTGCAGATGGAGTCTGAATAATCTCCAGCACAATGTTCATTTCCACTTTCTGCCAATCCTTGTAAACAACTGAGTGACTTTAATGTCCCTAATACTAATCATGATCCATCTCTATGGAGATAACCCTGCACAATTAACACCTGTGTACATAAGGCAACAGAATTTGTCTTTTACTTGATTTAAAAGGCATCTTAAATGTTAACAATTATAATAAATCACTCTTGAACTTCATAAATGTGTGTTAGATCCTCAAAATTGGAATTATATTTTCTGTCTTTAGTACAGTAGAGGCTAACCCATCATCTACCTATCCACACCATTTTTGTGGCTAAGGAAAATAAAACATCTACAATCCTAACTGCCTTTCCAAGAGAATACCCTATTCTCTTACTTTTTATTAAAAAGCTCTGGCTGGTCGGAGGGCACTGTGAGTCTCATTACAGTGGCCGACTCACTCTGCTTCCTGAGGAGACCTTGTTCAAGGTCAGCTTAGAGGCTGTGAAGGGGCCCCACGTGACGATGCTGGGGGAACCTGAGCTCTGAGTCATGCTCTTGGCAAAAAAGCTGATCTGGTCTGGGAAGAGGCAAAAGCTAGAGGTGCCGGTGTGAAAGGAAGATGAGTCACCAGCAAGGAACAAGCCACTCTTTATGGAGGAAACATCGAACTGGGAAAAATGGTGTCTGGGGAAAACTGGCACATATTTTGGTAAGGATCATTTAACACCGAAAAGCGTGCAAAGGCTGTTTTTGCTCCCAGCAATGTCTCGCATCCAGGAGTCATAATATGAAAGAGTAAAAATCTATCCCAGAGAAGTTTGGAAAAGGAAACTTTTAAAGGAGAAACTGATTTTATCAGTTCCTTTGGTTTAAGATAGCAAGAAACTAAAACAAAGGGACCTTTTAAGCTCCTGAAATTACAACTGTATGAAAACATTACAGAAATGGATACTTATTTATTTCTTTTAAAATGACTTAGATACACAGGCTCAGCTGATTTCATGTCTTAGAAAAATTAAATTCAAAGGTTTGACAAAAAGAATGTAACAAGCTCATTTATTCCATGCCTTCATTTTCATTTTAGTTTCTACAAACAATAAGCCACTTAAAATACCTAGTATGTACTCTAAAAATAATGTGATCTTAAATATACCATTGAGAATAGTGAAAAAAAACAGTGATAGCTTTGTGTGTGTTTGTGTGTGTGTGTGTGTGTGTATGGTGTATGGCTGCTATTTGCAATGTTCCAGCTTGGGAAGAAACAAAGATGTAATGAACTTTAAATATAATAATAAGTTGACAGATAAAAGCATCTGGACAAGTATAAGAGAAAAACTGCATTTTTTATAATATTCTGTACAAAACTTTTAAAAACGTTTCCATATCATTTATGAGAAGACTACAAAATGCAGTAAAAACTGTAAGTAATTTTCACAAATTTGCCTCACATCAGAACTAGCCAAAGGTAGGAGTAAGATCTGGTGCCTATAGCCCAGATGACACAGTATGGATGAGTCACATGGCTGAATCCTAACATTCCAAATATGATCTATCTAAATAACACTAGTAAAGCTATATATAGTCACTTAGGTACAGGAAGGTAACAGACTGCTATCCCTAGACAGACTTCCATTCTCCTTTGCTTATGCAGGACCAGGCACCTCCCCATCCATGTCTTGACACTGCTTCAATGCCTTTATTGGTTTGCTATCATTCTAATTTGGCATCAGGAATAACATAGTGCACAAACAAAAGTGACGGGGTCTGCATGGTCAGGAAGTGCTGGGACTGAGGTTTCGCCCAGTTCCCTAGTTCTTTCCTGGTCCCTAGGGATACAAAATCTAAGGATATCTAGCAGCTACCTGTTGAGCACAAACACTATGTAGATAGGTAGAAAAGCAGGGCTGGTAGGATCACAAGAGACCGACATGCATTGGTTTCAATCAATTTTTCCAGGCTTAATAATGAAAGGCTTGTGTCAGGAAATCCCTCAGTTATGGGTACACTGGCTGAGCCTCTCCCCCTAGAGCAATGAGGAGCAGAAAACACAGGACCAGGACCACTGGAGGCATTCCCGATTAAATCCACCCATGCCCATGTGCAATTCTAGAGCTACCGAAATTATAGATAGAAGACACTGAGCGTCTTCCAGTTAAGAGGGGTCCCAGTTTCCATGTGAGAACTTAAGTCTGGGATAAGAAGGTAAATAAGATGGTCATAAAAGTGACAGATCTCAGAGTATAGCACTGAGGGTTCCAGTGGCTTTTTCTTTAACCCTTCCCTCTCTGCGGATTGCAGAATTCCATCTAGCTGAGCTGAATCTTACTTGGCAGCCTGAGTTAACACTATAAGGTTAAGAAGTGATGGTATTCATTATGAATGTCCTGCAGATTGTAACAGTAATAATTATGAAATGCATGGTGGCCTGTATAAGCATTGGTACATCACATATGCATGCTGGAAAGGGGGCTGGAGGAAGGCTGTCCATCAAATTGAAGGCCTATCCACCTGCAATGTGCTCAGAGGTTGCAGCTGTGTTTTACGGGGGCTGGTCTTTCCCATTTCTTTTCTCTCAGCAGAGACAAGAGTTAAATGGAGGGACTCCTGGTTTTCTAACCTTATCGCTCTTCAGTTGACGCTATCAGGCGCTCAGTCCTCGAAAGGAACGAACTATCTGCTTCCCATCTGACCACTGTTCACCTACTTCCCCAGCTTTTCCTTGGGAAAATGGGTCTAGGTATCAGGAGATCCAGACAGAATTCTGGGTTTTCCATAAGCTTGTGGAGACCAGAAAGAAGTGTAGGAATGGCTGGCCATGTAGAAAAGCACTTTGAGGCCAAGTCTACAGGTTTGGCTGGCCTGCAATTCCTGTCGGTCTCAGTCCCTGAGCTGTGTTCAGACCCTGTCCGCTCCACTCTGCTTTCCATGTGGCTATCCGCAAGATTTCCCTCCTTCTCATCAGCTCCTAGTACCCATCCTATCAGCTCAGTCTCCTGAATACCTGGGAGGTTACTGATAAAGAGGACTTCACTTAACAAATGGCAATCACTAGAACATATACAGACAAGATACCATAACGAATCTTGGACAAGCAAATCTACCATGGCATTTTGGTCTTGGCAGGGCTTATCTATTTATTTATTTATTTAGTGCCCAAGAGAAAAATGCTTGAAACCTCGGGCTTTGTCTTAATATAATAATGACACAGGTTTTCAGAGAGAATCAATACTTTCTGCTCAGAATGGATCAAAGAAAAGACACACACTTACCTACAAGGCAAAACTATGAAATGTAGGCAGAAGCCAAGGAAAGCTTTTCTTGCTTAAAGTGCTTGCTGCAGCAGGGAATATCTAAAAAAACAAAAACAAAAACAAAAACAAAAAACAGGGAAAGAAGGCTGCTGTTGGTTTTTATTTTGTTTTGTTTTAATTAGCAGATATATTTTCAAAAAAAAGAAAGCAGAGAGGTAACATAAGTGTATTTGTTCACACATATTTAGAAAGTACCTATTTACCTCAACCACTGCTTTCTTTTGTATCTACAAACATGATAGCATTTCTATAGAAGTAATAATATGGAGCCGAGCATGGTGGCACAAGCCTTTAATCCCAGCACTCGGAAGTCAGAGGCGGTTGGATCTGTGTGAGATTGAGGCCAGCCTGGTCTACATAGTAAGTTCCAGGTCAGCTAGATTGTGTCTCAAAAAGACCCCCCCCCCCAAATTATATATATAAAGTTGTAAGAAATGATCTCATTCTTTCTGGACCTGTGAGAGAGCATTCATGTTTCAGAGCACCTCCTCATTGGCTGGCGCTTACCAGGCACAGAGCAAGAGACTCAGGCCTACCCAAGAGAGGAGGAGCTGGGTAAGCACCAATCAGTAGGCTGGAGCAGAGATCCTGATTCCGCAGCACTCCTATGCCAACATTCATTCATTCAACAGGTACTGACATTTTCTATGAATCAATTACAACTGTTCAATATTTCGGGTTAAGATAAAAGTCTATGATTTGGTGGAATTCACATTCTAGAGAGGAATGATCAGAAAAAAATCAAACACATACTATATCATAAAGTCCTGCTAAGATGGTGTCATTTAGCAAAATCCTGTGAGAATATGCCAGAGGCCCTGGGGGAAGCAAGTTCCAGGCAGAGAGAATAGTCATGACCCTGAGACCAACTGTTCAAGGAGCCCAGGAGACCAAAGGGAAAGAAAATGTGAAGCAGTGAGTGGAAGAATGACAGGCTGGCTGACAGACAGGGACGAAAGGTAGAACCTTGGAGAACAGGTACTTAGAAGGCAGGCAGCAAAGGAGGCTTGGAAGAAGCAATCAGAGACACAGGCCTAAGAAGAGAGGACCTGCCCCAGGTCCACAGGCCGGAGTGCTGCTGGCTGCCTGGGCCAGGGGCTCTGAGGGGCAATCTTTAGCCAGTGGGTGGAGTAACAGCAGGGAGCCAGGGGCTGCTGCCTGGCAAGTTTGAAAAAGTAAGCTTTAAAGTTGACTGGGGTAAGCATAGAGAATAGTAGCAGGTCACTGCTGTAGGCCCTAGGGAAAGAGAAACATGGCACTCATTTTCACATAGAGATTTACTCAAAATGTATGACCCTTAAAGTAACCCACCCTTGCAAATTCAATAATATTTAAAAGATATCTAAATTAAAATTAGAAGAACTTTTTGAAATTTTCAGAATTGTTTTCTAAAAGTGTCAGCAGAGCAGATGCCTTAGTCATGGTGAGATGAAACTGCAAGTGTTGGAGACCAAGCCCAGGTTGTACAAGCTGGTTTTCACTGAGCATGTAGAAAACAAATGACAAATATTTACGAGTTTACCAGCTCCCAAGAGCAAAAGGAGTATTTCCTAGTAAAGTAAACCAATCCAAAAGCAATAACTAAATTAACTCAGAGCACAAGACTCACCAAAGTGTTTTGTGATTCTTCTACAGTGCAATTTTAAATTATTGAATAAATTTTTTAAATTTTAAATAAATCTATTAAAAATAAAAATATTGCCAGGAAATAATCTAGCATGCATTCTGAGGAGAGTTAATTGTATCTGAAATAAGACATGATGACACGTCAGACTATGCAACAGATCTGCAGTCACACAGCTCCTGCTTGGCATCGGCAGTAGTCAGCAAGGTATTGTGATGGGAAGAACAGGTAAGCTCTGGCACGGGCTCCCTCTCTCCTCTCCTCAAGCCTCCCAATGCCCTCTCCCATCTCCTTCTTAATGAACCGTCCCTCACTGGTGTCACCGAACCAGGTACACGTGTTTGCTCCCTGCAGCCCTTAGTAGTCCTTCAGTTTCTTTCCTCCTCAGTTTAGGTGTTTCTCCCAGAAAAGCTATAGGCCGTGAGTCTTTCAAAAAAAGTCAACAAAGAGCCTAGCTCATGGTAAATGCCCCTGACTATAGAAAGAAAAATAAATCTCTTTTATATTTTTCAATCTAAGCAACTCAGAATGGTCAACCTAGAAATATTAACTACTAATGATATCGCTCTCTTTCTCTCAGTCTTCTGGGATCACAGGTCCCAGGTGGCCAGTTACAAGCTATTAACAGGTTCTTCCTAGGACCCTGTGTCTCCAGCAGTCTATACTGCACATAGTTCTTCCTTTCTACAGTGATTGCTTTCAGATTCTGTTTCACCCCTGCTGTTTTGTGGTACATCATACTCTACAAAGAATATATTTCCAGCTTTCCACTTTTACAGTGGTTCCTGCTTCTGTGACTTAAAGCCCCAGGAAAGAAAGAACTTAACTACATACTGAAAACGCTTTACTTGATTTTTGTACTGGGATTTGAACCCAGGGTTTCCTGCATACCAGGTATGTACTCTCCATATAGCCCCACCACCCCGAAAATGCTTTCATTCTCCAAATACTGCATGCTTATATTCATGCCAAAAGAGTTTATCAATTGGCCAGAACTGTTACTCTCTGAAGAGTTATGGAGTTAGAAGGAGAAAGAACAAATTTTAAAGTGTCCAAGAAATCTGTTTTTATTTTCTTGTCTCAGGCATATAGAGATCTTCCTTAATATAGTAGCACGAATGAAAAAGTTAAATGATATAACTGAAGATAAAATTTATTTTGGTTACTTTGCAAAAACATGAACATTTGTTTGTTATTAAAAGATGTTAAGCAGCCCTCTGGGCTATCAGCAGAAGACAGGGGTGTCCCTGAGATCCACACCAGGATTTATTGAAGAACCAACCCGCAGCCCAGAACAGACATCACTGCTTTCTGGCTCATCCAGTGACACATGGTTCTCGGGCTTGGCTTGCGGGAAGCACCCTGTGCAGTTTACAGTTTACAGCACTTGGGAATAAATAAAAGACAATAATAATTTACTTTAAGGCAGTCTCCTTCTTAGAAATTTAGTGAGTATTGCAAGAGATTAACAAAGAAAGAACTGGGGCTATAGCTCAATGGTAGATTACTTACCTTGCCTAGCATGTGCAAACCACCATAAATAAATACATACAAATATACATATACAAATCCACAGGATATGAGAGAATTGCATGTTTAATCCTCCCCAAATGACTGTCCATGTCTAAACTTTAAAAGGCAGAAAGGTTCTGTCTCCGACTGTAGTACAGAGGAGCATATCAGGCCAAGAATGAGGAAGACAAACGGAAGGGGCAAGTGGAATTCTGAGGCAAAATAAAACCATTCTGGCCAAAAGTACACCCTAGGTCTGGGCATGTTCCCCGGTGAGCACGGTCCACAGCAAGCGCATGATTCAAATCCTGAGATCTGAGAGCGGAATCTGAAGTAGAATGACTGTGTGTTCACTTCACCACCTGGGGGCCTGACAGCTGAAGACACCACCGACTGCTTCAAGGCACAGAGACACTGTGTTGTCAGTAGGCTGTCAGACTTCATCATAGGTGGGACTCCATCACAGCCCCTGCAAACTTTCATAATATTCCTACTTTCCTCTTCAGACTGCTACCTGAGTAAATTCTGACCATGGATGATTTATTCCCTCCCACAAGGATGGGGAGTGTGGGTAGGTGGTGAGAGGCACTTAGGGATCTAGAGAATGTATGAACAGCTTTAAGCAGGTACAGTTCTAGATCAGAGCAGTTGTTTTCACAAAATATGTAAATTGTAACCTTGGCTGTTCAGGAGTAGGAAAACAATTCCTGACAGTTTTCAGAATCAGCCTGAAGCTCGGGCTGATAGCAGACGCATAGTGGCAGCTGGCCAGCCCTGTGACTGATGACTCAAGACACAAGTTTCTGTGGAGTCCGTGGTCTCATATGGAAGGATATCAGTTTTTAAGTTTCAGAACTAAACGGGAGCAGAGGATCTCTGGACATAAATCAGGGCTGAATGTTTTGAGGTTTTATTTGAACCTCAACTTTGCTATTTTTTCTTCATAAAGAAAAAAATTCTGTATTTCAGAATTTAAGATTGTTTACTGCTTGGTGTGGAAAATAATTCAGATAATCCATAATAGACATAAAAAACGTCAGACAGCCGACAAAGTGAGTGGCAAGAACCTCACCTTCCAGCTGAGCCATTTCAACTCCAAAAGCAACATCTGTTTTAAACAAAGCTGGGAGGAAACATTTCTCTCACGCACAGTTAATAAATACCTATGTGTATGTGTGGCAAAATGAGATCTGTTAAGATTCTTTATATTAAAGAAGCTTCACTAAAACTACAAAAGATGAGACAAAGAAAGCTATCCAAAATGAAGGCTGCACACATCTTTGAAGAAACAATAGCACACTACTTCTCCGGCTAAAAGCCAGCATCAAAGCAGGAGCTTTGCTCCCTTGATCTAATTAAAGTGTGATCTACTAAATTCTGTTTGATTGCTTGTTATTCAGGAATCTGGACTTAAAGAAAACAAAGTCAACAGTCCTGAAACGCAACTACAAAGACACCTAGATGGATACAACATTGGGCTTTCCCAAACAGAAGGGAACCAATAAGAATCACTCCTAAGCACATGCACCCTTGCATCCAGGTGAAAACAATGCTCCTTTCTTGACTAGGGGAGCTGTTTACCAGGCAACAATCCCCACCAAAACGTGTTTTATATGGAATTTGGGAGTGCACACAGTGTCAACAAAGCAAGATCAAATTAGACAGATAACAGGATGAGCATGCTTCATTTCATGCATGGCCGTGTGTCTTGTAAGAAAGAAAGACTTGAGTAATTACCGTGAACAGAGACTCCTTCACTGGCCTCCCCTGCACCTGCAGGTCCTTATCCACCGAGGTTTTGCAACAAAGAACGCCTGGTCTGCTGGGTCCTATTCCTTCTTTAATGTTAGCAGCCAGGCACCTTGCCTACTGCAAGAACACAGTACAGTGCCTCTGTATCTACGTCTTTAATGCAGCATAAAGATTACTGTGGAAACCTATCAAATGGGGGAGCAGCAATGCCAACCAATGAGGATGAGGCACATGCAGAGTCCAGCACATGCTCTCTGAGGTGCAGGCTGTCACCAGTGCTGAGCAGGCTGCTAATCTAATTATAGCTAGTTTGCTAGCACAGAGCTACTGGAGCAAGGCACAGGAGCAAATTAAATTTTAATAAAGTAAACCCCATAGACACAATCATCTTGATTTCCTGCCATTTTGAGGATTAATGTATCACCCTCTAAACTGTAACCGATTTTTAAAGTGCATTCTCATTTTCCCCCAATCTAAAGAAACAAAAAATGCTTAAATCGATGTGCAGTGTTATCTACTTACTTTCACTTAAGGGATTCTGAAATCACAATAACAATAACAAGTCAGCAGCACAGAAATATTAGAGTGCTGGAAAATCTGAGTCTCACTTTATTTATCTTGATTAGTAATTTGCCACTAATTTGCCAAAAGTGCTAATTAATCTCTTCTCAATATAGTTTAAAATGCCAGACAAATTTCCATCCATCATAGGAGAGTGCTGATCAAGGTGTCAAAGTTCATCATCTCAATCGAAGTAATTAAGAATAATTCACAGCTTTAAGGGATAGTGATATCATACTATTGTAAAAGAAAAAAAAAAGAATTTTCTGTGTGGGTGTGCAACATTACTGATTTCATTTGGTTCCATATCAACTGAACTAAAAAGAATCTTTAGGAAATTATAAACATAATGATTTGTAACACCAATTAAATGATACACATTTCAAAGGGACATTCAATGGAATGTAGATTGGTAAAGTTTGTAATGAGAAATTAAACTTAAGATGGCAAATATATGTAAAGAAGGGAGTATGCTTGACTAGTAAATACAACATCAGCCCTGCACCCTATTCAGCTTTGTATCTGTTTCCTCTTTGTTGCTGTGATAGAGACACTGACCAAAGGAACTTATAAAAGGAAGAGTTGATTTAGCTTATGGTTCCAAAGGGGCCCAAGTCCATCATGGCCAGGAAGCACAGCAGCAGGGTTGACTAGAAGTTAGAAACTAAGCACTCACCACCTCAAGCAGGCACAGGAAGTGAGAGCAACTGGAGATCCAGCAAGGGTTATGAACTCTCTAATCCCACCCCCAGTGACATGCTTCCTCCAGCAAGGCCACAACTCCTAAACCTCCCAAATCAGCGACACCAACTGGGGCAAAATGTTCAAAGATGGAGCCTATGGTAGGAATTTCTCATTCAAACCATAAAAGCCGTTTGTTTTCTCTTAATGCTGTTTCCTTTTTCCTAACATGCTCTTATGGAATTAACAATCTTTAGTCCTAGACTATGAAAATCTGTTTATCTGTAATTCCTAGACAACATTATGCTCTACAAATCAAATGCCAATCCAATGACAGAATGCAAATCTCTTACAGCTCTATTTTTATTGTTCTTTTCATTTTTAGATGAAAACCTTTACCAAAAACAAAACAAAACAAAACTTTTTTTTTGTAAAGGTTTTGACCCAGAAACCTCCTCCCTGAAGACTAGCTCTCATAATTTTAAAAGGACACTATGCAAGCTGCTAAGGGAAATAAATCAATCAACTGTCCAAAACCAGTTTTAAGCCTAATATGACAACAATGACTGGCAGAACAAACTATTGGTGTGGAGTATGGCACATCTATCTTTGGGGTAATCAACAGCTATCTAATTGGACTTAAAGCCTGCTCAATGGGAGGGAACTCATGTGTGGTACTGTAAACATAGCCAAATAAATATACATTGGAGAGGTCACAGAGCCTAGAGAAAACCCTATGTCTGTCATATCCCTAGACAAACATAATTTCTTACTATATGCTAAATAGGTATTCTTATATTTACAGACAAGTACAACAGTCAGTCATCAAAGAAGCTTTGTTTTTGAACAGAGACTATTACAGAATTTTATAATTGGTCACACTTGGAGAATAAGTGTCTGTGAGATGCCCAGCCCTAAGTAACACATCTGAAATGGAACCTCTATATCTAAGGCTCATGGAACATAGTGGAACAGGGGATAGAGAGAATACAAATGCATCTCTCAACTCACACAACAGAGGACAGTGAACACAGAAGGCCAAGACTGGTAAAAATCCAGAGAATAAGAGATTGCAGAATGTGTGTCCTTGCACAGGACTTACATTAAACCTCACCCACCTAGGACTCAAGGACCATGGTGGAAGAGGGAGTGGAAAGATTGTAAGAGCCAGAGGTGGTGCAGGAGCATAAGAAAACAAAGTTGTCTAGGTGGCTAAGAACTTGCTCATACGAACTTTCAGCAATGATGACAGCATGTACAAGACCCATTCAAACTCAATCAGACACAAACCAGCATAGAGTTGGGGAAATGGACAGCAGGCCCCAACATTAGCTGAGGAACAAATGGCAGCTGATCACTACTAGGTGAGAGAGAGTTGGTCTTCTTTAAGGGGGTGATACTAGATAGGCTGACCAGGCTCCAGTGGATGAACTCACACCAAAAGACATCTGGGGGCACAAACTTGACTTGAGAGGCCTTAACATATGATAGAATGCATATGATGAGGTGCAGATAAGAGTGGGGTCTAAACATTGCTAAGACCTATTATATGAAATGCACAAAAGCTCAATGAAAATACACATTTAAAAATCTATATAAAGTCTTTTTTAAAAAGCTGCTCTTTTCCATGGCCTTGTGATTTGCTCAAATATTCCTAAGGAATAGTCAAGAGACATGGAAGATAAATACTGGTCAAGGAATATTTCAACCTTCCATTTTTGGGTACCACAAACTATTGGGAAATAAACCAGTAGAAGGGATGGCCTGGCCCGTGACCTGCCAAGGAAAACAAAGAAACTTAAGGTCCAAACACTCAAGAATGAAAACCTGTATAGAATGATTGAATGCACACAAACTCTGACCTTTAGGATAGAGAGAAGTATGCCCAAGAACATGGCTACAGTTGGAAGGAACATCATTGTATGCCCACTCTCAGCCAGTCATGGCCATCACCAGGAGTCTGTGTTCTAAGACTGGGACCGAGGCACAGCTCCTTGGAGGTTGCAGGTGATGGACTAGTAACACTTCTCAGCATTTATCTAAGAAACAAGTAACAGCTTCCACCTTCCTCTTTGTTTCACAGGCTGTTAGCTCAAAATAGGCACTAAAAATCTGTTTGATTAATTTGTTCATGCTTGTTTTGTTTAAGACATTAAACAGACATTTTCTAAGGGAAAGAAGCAACTGTCCTTTCTTAGATCTTAAACTCCAGGCTAACAATGCATTGGTATTCTTTCATACTCTCACTGCGTGAGGAGAGCCTGTAACACACACACACACACACACGAAATTCATACTCTTTGTCTTTGAAATCTTTCAATAAACTTGATCCTTATTTTGAAAAAGCATTTGTTCACTATGATTATTCCTGAGTACCTACTAAGTGTAGGGAATTGTGTTGGACTGTAGGAATACTTCAGGAAGAAAGAAGTGTTCTGATTTCTAACAGAGCTTCCATCCTACTGAGAGAGATGGTCACTAAGTCACTAACAAATGGCACTAATGACCCAGTAAACTGCAATGCCACACACACTCAATAGGAAGTTGTGTAGTGAAAAGGCTGGCCAGGGCTGAAGACAGGCTTTCTGTTTCCTTAGCTGCCTTTTGGGTAACAGCTTTCAAAAACTGTAAAGGTTGAGAGGCTACAGAGGCTACAGGATGGAGGAGGAGAACCAAGAATACACTTAAGAGCATTAAGAGCAGGAAAAGAGTGAGTGGAACAAGTCTTCTCTTAGTCTGGGTATTGGCTGGTCTCATCTGTGTAGCGCTCTGACCCAGGAACAGATTCCCATGATCCTCCAGGCAGAAGCTGAGGGGGTGATTGTACAACTACACTTTTGCCCTGGTGAGGAGCAGTAGCTGGCACAGAGTCCTTGGTCTACCCACTGCAAGTGTTTCCTCAAGTTCTGTTCTGGTTGTGTAACCCTGGAGAATTAGGACCAGAAAGCAAGTGGCTTGTGTTTTGATAATTTCCAGAGAATTCAGTTGTTTTTCTCTCTTTGGGAAAAAAAAAATTAGGGCTTAAACTATAAAAACAATGTGGTTAAAAGCCAGGACTCTCAGTTAACTTAGAAGGCTAAGAACATTCAGGCCAAATGTCCACAGGCCATCAGCATCCTGGGCTGCTATGTGGTGACCCTGCAGCCTGAGGAAGTCCCCAGAAAATCCTCTGTGCTGTGCCTAAGCTCTGCACACCAAGTGGGTGAATTCTCAGGCCTCCTGAGAAGCTCCAGTTTAGGACAGTGATACTGGACAATCATACTCCAGGCTACATGAGATCTCAGCTGGGGATCTCTGGCTACAAACCAGTTCTACATGTTAAATGTCACATTTTTTTTGTCATATGATCTGTTGTTTTTACAGTACTGGTGAAGGCAGATGGGAAAGTGGACGGAAGCAGGGGGGAGTTCTGAATCTGAGAGGAGCCTGGGGTGGGAACTATGATCCACAGAGTCTTGCTCTGAACCACTGATGATAGGCACTGCATTACAGCAGCAATGCTGTAGTTGCTGTGGTTACCCTGAGCTGTCTGAGGATGTCTACCTGTGAACTGGAGGCCCAGCAATGCTCGTACATGGAACGGACTTCCTATGAGCTGTTCTTACATGGCTATGCAACCAAGGCTGAATGACAGGACGTGACCACACTGCTTGGACAGAGTGTCCCTCTAGGGCTGCTTCTCCCTATTTCTATGACCACTATCCTGTTTCATTCCCCTGTGATAAAACTGTGGTATTTTCAGTGACCTCAGTCTCTCTTGCCAATTTTTTTTTAAATCCTAATATCTAATGGATCATCTGTCAGCATCTGCATTTTGATATGGTTTTGCCATGAGTCCATCTGCACTAGAATTGTTCCAGTGATAATTATATAACCAATGATGTGAACTCCTCTGATTTTGAGACAGAAGTCACACAGTAGAATAAAACAAAACTCTTAAGAATGGGATTAATTTCAAGGAGATGGACATACACAAATTTCATATGGATATACCACATTCTCTTCCCTGTTCCTGATATCTAACACCTTGCCCCAACTGCACCAAAGAACCAAGATCCCATAATCTCAGCAGCTCACAAAACTCTGCCAGCCTCCAAACTTCCCCGACATTCCAAACTTACACAGCAGACCCTTCATTCTCTCCAGAAAACACTGGTCCAAAGAAGGCAGCTGGCCCTGTGGTTAGGTGTATACCCTAAGAATCAGACTGTAGAGCAGCCCATACTTATGCCCTTGTGAGCCATCAATTTGTATCAATTTGAGTAAGTTATTTAATCTCAGCTGGTGTTTCGTGTTCTCATTTAACCAGTCAAGGACACCAGAGAGGCTTTTTTTTTTTAACTGGTTTTTGAGATGAGTGAATATGAACCTCCATGTGAAGTACTGAGAAGCTGGCTCACAACTGCACCAAGGCTCAAGGGGCTACTGTCAATTGTATGCCAGGATCTGAAACCTGGTTCTCAGATGTGGCTTCCTGTCATCAAGGTCCTTTCTGCCTCTCCTCATTATTATATTCAACCAGCATTTAGTTAGCGTCTATCATATGCCAAAGAAGGTGCTGGAATGAAGAGAAGAGCCATCAAAACCAAGGAAGGACATGGTCTCAGTTAGGAGACTGCTTCAAATGTGTCAGACAGGCACTTTTTCTCTCACCTCTAGTTCAGGGCATAGAAAATGAGCCCAGGGTGTTTAGACCTTGCTCAAGGACTCCAGATCCAACTAGTTCCTGTTTTGTAGTAATTTCACTAATAATGTTTACTCCTCCAGAGATTTTTTTTTGTTTTAGGCACTAGGGCCTCCTGTATGCTGGGAAAGTGCTCCATCATAGAGCTATACCCCAAGCTACCATGTTTGTACCAGCAAAATAACTACCCATGGGCACATAACAACATATTAAGAGATCATCTATTGCAGAATCATAATAGATACAATAATCTAGAAATAATCAAGCATTATAACTACAATAGACTACTAAGTGATATGGAAGGCTATGTCATTCTCAGTCTTCAGTGACCCTTTAGCCTCAAGTCACAGTATGCATTTGGACGTCCACAGCATCTTCACACCTTTCAGTCTAGGATGTGACAGTGTTAAACTCACTAAAGTCCATATTCCCTAAAGGATCTATAACTGAACTCCCTCCATAGTGACACGGAAAATCCTACATAACGTCAATGTCAACAGATGGACAAATGGCTGGGCATGGTGACACACACCTGTAATCTTTCTTAGTATTAGGAGGCAGAGGTAGAAGTATTGCAAGTTTGAGGCCAGCCTGGACCACACAGAGAGTTCCAGGTCAGTCTCAGCTAATGGAAAAACCCTGTCTACAAAAAAAACCAACCAAAAAAGCAAACAAAAGAAATGGGCAAATTTTAGCTCTATCTAAAGTTTAAGACCCAAGCATTTCAGTTCCATGAAGGTTCCTCTGATTTTAGTACTGACAGCATCAGTACCAGTTCCTGAATGCATTTCTCCACATCATATTCACAGTCAAGGCATATAATCTTGCATGAGTAATGCATGCTATTTTAAGACAACACTTCCATGAATGAATGTTGATGGGTCTAGTTGTGTGCAGGCTCTTTAACCACAGCTACTGTGAGTTCATGAGTTGCCATGGTCATGTCACTGTGAAGACAGCATTTCATGACCCTCCCCCCTATCAGTTGGCTCTTGTATCAACAGGAATCCATTTTTACCAACATCCATGTGTGTACATGTATCTCCATGAATGTGTACATAACGGTCTAGAGCAAATGCAGGATGTGAGTAGTTTATCTCCACATGGTAGAAATGGTAGAATTATTTATTTTACCATGTTATTACTAACACTGAGCATAAATTATTTTTAAAAACTGCATTTCCTCTCTTATAATCAAGGAAAACAATAAAACTGTAGGGGCACCTATAGGAATGAGTATGCCTAGGGTCATTTTTATGCTAAGCAGGAGCTCTGCCACTGGGTTAAACCCCAAGTCTCTAGGTAGCAAGTTTTTGCTAAGCAGCTGTGTACAGTCTCACGCTCCCTCATTCGCTGGTAGTCTGATTTGGCCCACCACCAGTCTATACAGTGCAGGCTGACTGTGTTAAACAGTTTGTCCGGGCAACCTCAGGAACAATATTTTGATGGATGAATCATCATTCCCCCAGGGAGGATTGGGAACCAAAAGCTCAGCTCAGAATTGTTGGCCACTTTACAGATTATTATTAGGCACTAGGATAAGGCTCAGCTGGCATTGGTGCAAGTCTCCATTGCTACATAGCCTCAGGTAGTTCATCTCTCACATATCTTAAGACACCTCTCTTTCTAGACACCTCTCTTTTCTTGGACACTTGGAATATGTGGCTAGATTTAAATGTTTGGAAAGAACCCAGAAGTTTAAGTGATAGGGAAAATGGGAGATGATTTATTTAGATGTAAATTAGTAATATTAGCATGTTTCAAGATAGACTGGTACCTGGGCATGTCTCTAAATCTCTATGGATTGCTGCTACTATCCCAGGGATTGAATGTAAAAGAAAGGAGAAAAGACTGCTCAGTGTCTCAGAGTGTCAGCCTACACTGACTCCTGTTTACCTGCAGTAAAACCACATTGAAAACCATATTGCTCAGTATTGTTAGTAGAAAATGGTTCATAGGTTTCAAGTATTAGAAAGATATTTCTATTTACATGTGTTTTATGGCTAATTTTACTATATCTAGGGATCATTTTTAAGTTCTACAATAGAAATTAATTAGAAAATAGAATTTCCTTAGCAGAAATTTGCCTTTAAACAAATTGAACTATATTCAATCTATATGGCTAACTATATTATTAACTATAAACCCAAGACCTTTTTTTTTCTACAGAAGATAACCACCCCAGTTTCATTTTAGAACTGGATTTTTCATATAGAGTACCTGAATTCCCTATTTTTCTCCTATTTCTCTTTACATAGAACTATAGAGGTAGATGCCCTATATAGAGCTTTTAAAACAAGGAAATATGTTTTATTGAATAATCCTGTTAAAAAGCAGTGACAGTAATTATAGTTCCCTTTCCATTCCAGAAGTGTTCTCCTAGAGCATATATCACTCAGTAATTTTTATCAAGAAAAGTATTATGTCCTTCAAGAACAAAGAAGTTATTTAAAGAGAAAGAATTATTTGAACATATGAACCATAGAATAGTTTCTAAATAAAGAAGAAAATCTGTGTCATTTATTTAGGGCTCTTTCTTAGGTTAGCAATAATACTTTATGGACACAATGAAAAAGCAATTCCTCCCAACATTGCTGGAACAGTTTGTAAATCTCTGGTGATATATGAAAGTCTTTTTTGTAGCTGTGGATTGTCCCTATGTAGGGCACCTTTTCTTAGCACAGATAGGGTATCATAGAGAACAAGCACACGTGAGAGATATGTTTTATTGATATATTATCTTACCATGTGTGATATTAGCTTTGAAAGTGGAAATGATTTGAAGGACATCACTTCAGCTTTTAAAAGAAACCTTCTTGGGCTTCTCTTTTACTTTATTTTCAAAGTCAGATTACAAACTAATTCCAATTTCAAGTATTTGATTTCATTCCTCTCGAATGACTGCTCATACTCTCTGACAGCCAGTGTTTCCATCCAGACGAGCTACTGTAATTCTATGCAGATAGGTCCTCTCACAAAGGGGAGGACTTTAATTTTCCTTACATGCAAGAGAATATGATGAGTGGTTTTTATCATAAAGTTTGAGTCAAGCACACAAAAGTGATTTTTGTACTAAATTATATGGAAGGCTTTTAAATTAATGTCCTAGAAATGTTCTGTAATAGGAATAAATGGCCCAGAGTACCTGACAGGTTAGTGGGGAAGCACTGCAGGAGCCTAGAGGGCAGTGGCAAGAACTGCCCACACAATGCCTTGATGGTATTCTGTATGCTGCAGACCAGAGATCTTTTTATGGCTTTGGTCATTTTTCCCTAAAGGGCAAGCATGAACTTCAGGTTTACTTCTACTGTTAAGAACAGAAGCCATCTGAACATGTGATGTAGGCCCACGATAGAATGTACAGAGGAGGGTACTGTGCCCCTAGTTCTGAGGACATTAAGCTGGGACATTATACTCTTAGTTGTATTAGTTCATTATTCTGGTAATAAATATTGGGGATGACTCAACTTAGGATGAAGACTAATTACCTCATAGGTTTGCAGTTTCCTCTGGCCCTGTGGCTTGGGGCATTTGGCAGCACAGTTTATCTTGACAGGACACAGAGCAAGGGAGGCATGCTCACCTTGTGGCATCAAGGACACAAAGAAGAAGAGGGAGAGCTGGGACCCCATTATCCCCTTTGAGGGCATGCCACTGAATGACCTAAGATCCCCTACTAGACCTGCTCTCACAGCACCCACTACTATAGCATCAAGCTAAAACTCAGTCTTTAACATACAGGCCATTGAGGAAATTTCCAGATTCAAAATGTAGCATTAGTTTATTTCACTTTAACTGCAAAAAGAGCAGGTCATCCACGAAGAACAGAGGGGACCTGGACTCCTGGGTGGGTGGGGGGCAGAGAATCTTACAGGTCTTGTTCCTCATCATAGTGATGGTGGCTGGTACATGAGAACCAATGCTCCAGATCTTGTGCTCAGATGTCTGAGGTGATAAAGTCAGGGCTCTGACTAATGGACTCAGAGAGGAAAGACAGAAGAAGAAGGTCTTCTTTTGGTCCACAGTTGTCATTTTCTTAAAATGGTCTCATTTTTTGGTAATAGTTACACAGAATTTCTCCTTGTTCTTTTTACAAAATAGTTTCTGTTCTCCTAAAATATGCTGTACACTGTGTACCTTTTGGAAAGATGTGTTTTAGAGGATAAAAAATCATCTCCATTGGTAACCAAGAAAAAGAAACACTAAAGCATTGTTTAAAATCTTGGTTGTGAGACTAGAGAGATGGCTCAGTGGTTGAGAGCACTGGCTGCTCTTGCAGAGGGCCCAGGTTCAATTCTCAGCACCCACATAGAGGCTAACAACTGTCTATAACTCAAATTCTAGGGAATTTGATGCCTTCTTGTGGCCCCTGTGGGCACTGTACTATAGGGGTATACTTACATGCATCTAGGCAATACACCCCTATACATAAAATAATATGTAAAAATTTAAAAAATATTGGTTGTTTTCAGCATTGTTAAATTCGCTGGAATTTTAGTTAATGTATCCAATACACCTTCCTTTTTGATTTATACTTTGGGACTGCTCTGTAATCTGTGTTCATTCATGCTTCATACATATTTCTCTTCAATATAATTCCCTGACCTAAATCACAGTGAAATGGAATGTACTGCATCAATTTTTTCATGACTGAACAAACTGAAGCCATCCAACTGCTAAACACACAATCCACCTGCAAAATTCAGTGTCAGAGTCATACATTAGTGATGTGTGCTTGTGGGAATCTGAGCCACTGTGAGGAGCCCAGATGGATGGTATCAGTGTTCACACTGATAAGAAAAGGCTCTTTCTACCAGAGAAGACAAGGAAGCTGTCCTATAAAGGTGCTGTCATGCCAACACTGTGGGGTTAGGAAGAACAAAGAGATCAAGAAAAGACAAGAGAGTCTGTGAATGCCACTGTACATGTACAGATACATTCAGACAATTCAAAGGAAATGAAAGGTATTTCAACACACAGTTGGGAGAACTACTATCCAGATATCCATTCAGAGAAACAATAAATTTAGACTCCTACCTCACACTAGAAAGAACCACCTGAGAGACTCAATCCAGCAATTCCCCTTAGTGCTACTACTCAACACACATGAAAACCTACATCGACACAAAGACTTACTCAACAGTACTTATAGCAGCTTTATTAAAAAATGCAAAACTGAAAATGATCCAAATACCACTGATAGAAGAAATAAATGAATGATGATTTGTGCATGGCATGGAATTCTATTATCAAGAAAAGGGAATGGCTACAGATTACATGTGGAACATGAATCTTAAAGACATTGTACCAAATGGAAGGAGCTCGCACAGAGATCACTTGCTTCATGATTTCATTTATATACATTTAAAGGCAGATCCAACTACCCCATGGTGAAAAAATGGGAATAATGACTTCTTGCTTAGCTGGATAGAGGTGAGAGACAATTTTCTGGGATGCTGCAGTTGACCTATGGGTATATTTGTCATAACTTGTAAAATGCATACTTACAATCAATGAATATTATCTAAACATCCCTCTGTTATAGACAAAATTGCCAATATAGCATATCATAAAGGTTTTTAAAAGGCTTATTCCTTATTTGGTTATATTAATATATTATTTATATTTTTAAATTTCATTAGAATTTTATTTATATATAATAGACTATATCTATAAACAAATGTTGACTTAATCTCACATGTATTCATACTGTATTTTAGTGTAATTGGTACAACAGAATGTCATATTGTAACTTTATGCTGAGATAGTTCTTAACAACTGAAGATAATTTTTCCTGTTTGTATGTGGGCCAAATTTTAGTTTATCATGGCTAACATCCATTTAAAAGCTTATTTTTATGTTTTCAACTAATATTGTTAGTTGCTCAGCTTTTACCCCTCCAATTTTTAATTTGTCTTCTGTTTATAATAATGTAGTTTTCTGGAAGAAATTAATACATATTTCATATAAACTCAATATGTGATATGAAAGATGTAATTCCATATATGAAAACTCCTTTCACTGATATATTTTAAATTTATGCTCTGGGAACTTGATGCATGTAGACAATGCTTTTTGGTCATTCCCCTCCCACCGCTCCCTCCAGCTCCTCCTGGACACCTGCACCTGCAGCCATGTCTGCCCCCAACTTCCCATCCTCCTCATCTTCAGGGTTCCAGTATCACTCCTAAACTCAAAGCAAAGAATCTGGAGGTCAAAGAAGGCTTTACAACCATCTTGGATATGACTATCAGCTCTGTTTGTGCTCGCTCTATGAATTTAGTTTAAATTAACTTCATTAAGATACAATTTCTTTTTAAATAAAAATTTCACAATAGCTCTTATACAGCTTCAAAAGAAGAGAACTAGGAGCTGAGCACTTGTAACAGTAAGACGTCAGGTAAAGAAGGTCAAAAGCAATTAAAAATCACATACAGAACATTATAAAACATGTCCTTGACAAAATACCTTTCCTATGGTTCAAGCTGCTCCCAGTGATGACGTACAAGACAATTCAGAGCACTGCAGGCTGGAGTCAGACCTGAGTGAGGAGGAGAAAAGCAACCCAGGAGCACTTACACTGCTTGGCCCACACATGATGGCACCAATCATTCCTGCAACCATCCCATGGGCAGCTGCTGCTGTTACCATAAGACCTGGAGGAAACTGATCATCACCCTCCTCCAGGCCACCAGTGGGAAAGAGATAGAATTAGGGGCATGCTGAAAGTGAATTCCAAATAATTGCCTCTGAATCAGCAAGCTGACTGACTTTCTGAGCTGCTTAGCCTTCCCAGGGTCTTTTAAGAAATCAAGTATGTATGGGTAAGTGTAAGGAGAAGGTGAAAGGAACACATGATTTTAAATGTTTTAGAGATTCGAATCTTTAAGGTTGATTCATAGTAACATAATACAAAAGAAAATGAAAATTTTGAAATATGGAAAATTAATACTAAAAGTTATAAGCAGCGGTCGGGCATGATGGTACACACCTTTAATCCTAGCAAGGGAGTCAGTGGAAGGCAGATCTCTGATAAAGGCCAGCCAGGTCAACATAGTGAGTCCCAGGCCAGCTGGGCGGACAGGAGGATTGTTATCTCTCACAAACAAACAAAATAGTCTAATTTCTCAATGTCTAAGAAAAGGAGAAAAGTAGTCTTGGAGACAACTCTGCACTCAGCTGCTAAATGTGCCTGTGTGTGCATGTGTATATGTGCACGCGCGTGTGTGTGTGTGCCTGTGTGTCTACCTCTATGTATGTGTATGTTTATGTGTACATCCGGCTGTTCTCCAGGCCCTCTATCAAGGAGTCCCCCACTTTCTTACTCACACCAGCAGCATATTTCAGACTGTCCCAGGAAACGGAAAGGAGCAGCCTGAGAGGAGCTGTGAGTTCACCACCCAGTGCTTTGGTTAAAGAGGGGAAAGACCCGCTGCCAAGGCCTAAAGAGGGGAGGGAACAGAACCCTCCAGGCTGCCCACCAACAGACTGCATGGCAGGTTACCAGCTAAGTGTGTTGTCACAGTAGTGAACTTGCCTTTGGCAATGTTGTACATAAATCAAGCAGCAATTAGATTTTCCAGTACTGAACAAGATCCCTCTGCCACCTTCTTCTGCCAGCTTTAGACAGGAAAGAAAAGGAGGCCAAGGCCACTAACACCATAAGCTTCTTTGTATTGGGCCTTGTCCTCAACCTCAGTCCCTAAAGCACAGGACAAGAGGAGAGAAGGTGCAAGAATTCAGAGTTCAAGATTCCAGATTATGTGACAATGACAGTGGAAGTGGGGATGAGAGAGCTGGGTGAGAGGGGATCTGTCATTACTCCACCAGGACATGAGCTGCCTACCAAAAGATGAACATCAGTTCCAAAAACCAGACTACTCTGAAAACTAATTAGTCTATCAGGAAAAAAAATCAGCAGTCTTCACAGATGCAGACACATGCGCATGTGTGAGCATGTTCACACACATACACAGGAACCAGAACAAAGTTCTCATTTGATTTAGTCAAAGCAATTATCACTTTCACTTTAGGCCATAAATATGCCATCTTGGACAATTCATCTGGGAGGCTTCAGCATGTAAGTGAAGAACCATTAAGACCTGAGATTTAAATGTTACCAAGTTTAAAGAAATGAAATCTTAGGTTTACTTAAAATGTGTTTTTAATTGTTTTTGAGGCACTGGTTATTAATCCCAGGCCCATGAGCATAACTAGCCAAGCGTTCTATTCCTGAACTATAACCCAACACTTTTTTGCTTTTTTATTTTGAGACATGGTCTCATTAAGTTGCCTAGTGGGGCTTTGAACTTGCAATCTTCCTGTCTCAGCCTTCCCAGGAGGTGGGATTACAGACTTGCACCACCAGCCCAACAAAATGTCTGTGTTGTCTTAATCTGACTTGGAGTCTTTTCTTTTAGATTTCTCCACATTATGCTTCTTCATTTAAATAAATTTTAATAAACTGAAGTTGGAATGGTAATAGAAAGTCAAACAACACTGAAATATTACTTTAAACCACTGACCATCTTTTAACATAAACTCATCCTGAAGAATTTTAAAAGCTAAAAATAGCATTTATTCCAAAATTATTTAATATCTAAACATTTTTAGTTTTAAAAACTTGCTTGTTCAAGGCCAAGGGTTGGAATACTTTTCATAAACGGCCACACAGTAAATAGTTCATGCCCTTCAGGTGCCTATAGCAGAAAACCAGTTATATTCAAGGCCTAAATGAATGATCATGCCTGCTCTATGTATCAATAAAATTTAGTACTTAGAAAACAGAGGACTAGATTTGTTCCAAAGGCCCTAGTTTTCCAAGTGCTAATGTAGACTAAAATATGTGGAATCCAGTCTCCAGTATATATTGTAAACTGAAACCTTAGAACAACAACAACAAAAAAGAAACCATAAATAAGCAACTGCTTTTGCATCCAAATGGATGTTAGACCATGCAGCATGAGATGCTGTGCATCATTTCCCACACAGAGCAGTGTGAATCACAGCTGGAGACAGTACACACATATACTATGTGTGACTCAAGATGGCTACCAAAATGTTCTATTTACAAGGATGACTCATCTGCCCAGGATCAACTTGCAGCAGGTCCAATGAGTGCACCAAAAGAAGAAAAATTACTTTTGTTGCTTATAAGCATAGCTCACTCAACCTCAGAAAGACCGAAAATACCATGCTTGAAAACAAAACAAGGAGAACAAAGAAAAAAATATGGTGTGTCCTCAAATGACACAAAAGAAGTGCTCATGGGCTAAGTAAAAATGATTAAAATGAAACCTTTACATGAGAAAGGTCTCTTATTTTTTTTTCACCTACTTCCTTACAGGCACACATACATTTAATTCCAGAGTCTTGCTATATAGCTCAGGCTAGTCTGGAACTTAGACCTTCCTGCTTTCTGAATACTGGGACCAGAGTACACACCACTGCACCCCGCAGGAATGGTAATTAGTTAAATACCCAAGAGGTACTTGATTCCAAATGGGGAAGGGGACAAGTTCTGACAAAAAGAAACTGTATCAAGGTGTAAGACAGGAGATTTTACTCAAATGAAGTCTAAGGCATGGTGCCCACGCAGGTCAAGTAGAAGACCATTTTGGGTCTTTGGCTCCATAATCAGGTATATACAGTGAAATCCTGCTACTCCTGGTCATGCTGAGGAGTGTCCTACATGACAGGGCCAGCCTGCTTGCTTTTGGCTGATGACCTCATCACAGCCAGCACACTACTGAAACCCACATTCCCAAAGGTCACTACCTGGAGCCCTTTGTGGAACAAGAGAGACAATGAGTAACTATCTCAATGCCTGGAGATTTTCTATCACCTTCTGTCTTATTGTTTTTGTAAAAAGTGCTAAAAGAATTACCCATCATCTGTGGTAATTCAATACTACATTAAATAGCCCATCAGATAACATTGTGTTGAGAAACAGGGGGAAAAAAAGGGACTGAGAAAGTACTACGAAATCATTTTTAAGACAAATGGGTAAATATAACAAACCTGAAAAGCTATGCATGAACTAACGGGATCACTTCCATAGAAATCAATCTCTGTGTATGAAAGTCTTTTACTTTCAAAGACACATCAAGTTCCCCTTGTTTTCCATCAAGTCTTAAGCTCCCATGCTGGCCATAACGCTTTCAGCCAAAGGTAAAGACAAAAGAGTTAAACAGCACAGTCACCTCCTGTCATATTCCGAAATCCACCATTTACCTTCGGTTAGTTTAGTTGTGTATAACTGAGGAACTGTACCCAACTACACCCAGCAGCAGTGGGTTTTTAAGTTTTAAAAATTTCGTCTGTACTGAACATACAGACTTTTAATCACATCATCATTTCCTGAACAATACAGAATAACATCTACTTATTGAGCATTAGCATTGTATTAGTTATTCCGAGGCATCTAGAGGTGACTTCAGATATACAGGAGGATTAGATAAGGTATATGCAAAGTGTGTACCAATTCAGGTAGGAAGTTCTGAGACCACAGACTTTGGTATCCGGATAGAGTTCTGGAACCAGTCTCCTGTGGATTCTGAGGGACACTACATAAATTCTCTCTTTGCTCTTATTTAGCCTGTGTGGAAAGAAGACTGGATTTATAACTCTGTCTTGTCCCAACATAAAGGATCTGGTCCTGGGCAAATCCACTATCCTTAGTTGTTCTATAATCTTCCTATTAGGAAATTTCACATCAACATTTTATATGTAGCTTATTGCGTTCAACCTCCAAGGTCTAATATATATCAGACTGTAGTGAATACAAATGGAAAATTTCTGAGTGTGCTATACTTCCAGAGAATAATAAAACATTTAGGTCAAACCAAATTTTGAACAAAAGCTTATTAATAAAACAGAAAAATCACTAAGATAAAATAATTTAAACTATTTATCAGAACATCTGAATCAAGATATAAATCTGAGTCTGACCTGTCTGCATTGCCTTGCTCGGGACCTATGGCTCTGAATGTCAAAATATGCTGAGATTCCCCTCTCAGTCTGCATTCCACATTCCCCCTTAATTCCACACTAGTACATGCTATGGTGACTCACTGTCGCCTGTGACAGCATCAGCATCTCAAATTGTGCTTCAGACCCCTCATATTACCGTACTCTTCTCTACTGGAGAATGTCAGCATCTGTGTCTCCCAGCGACCACAGTCAGAAGCCTTAGGCTCTTCCTTTAGCATCCTTTTCTTTCTCATCACAAACCCAAGATGTCCAACTATTTCTAGAACCTGACCATTCCCTGCCACCTACACAGCTAGCCCCTAGCTCCGCCTAGGTTTAAACAACTACACCTTCTAAATGCACTCACTTCAATAATCACTGTAGCATGAAAGGGACTGTTGACTCTGATCAGAACCCATCACCCCCAAATGACATTGTCTTCTTCATGCTAAAGTTAAGGCCTTGTGCAATGGCTCAATGGCTCTTTCTACTCTGGTTCCCACTGAGCATTCTAACTTCACCTCAGACAGCAAAATGCTGCTTCTTCCACTTTTTAGAACATAAGCACAGTCTCCAGCTGTATCTGCCAGATACCTTATATATAAATAAATCCTCCCTAGGGTTTGGCCCTTTGCCTGGGATATCTTCCCCATAGATATACAGGGTTTACCCTATGCTGTCACCATCTCAAGGAGCCTTTCCTGCCTCAGGTGTAGTATATATTAGCCCTACATCATAAAGACAGTGTGGTGGTTTGAATGAGAATGTCCTCTATCTGGTACTGGCTTTACAGGCCTGAAAGATGCAAGAGTGAAGGGGTCATCAGTTCTATCCGAGGCTTCAGAAAGCCAATGAGGCCAGGCAGCACACAGCAGGGACATCCCTGCATAAAAGAGGCCTTGACAGGCCATCATGTGAAGCTGTGACGATGAAGCCTGGTTGGCAGTGGAGACCCTAAGAAGACACTGGAGATGCCAGAGCCGTGACGCATCTGCCAAGGATTGCTGCATACAGTGATAACAGCCTGAGAGAGATGCTGCACATAGCAAAGCTGGAGGGGCTGAGTCATCTAAGTCCTTTGGAAGTTCTGGACGCTGGACATGGAGTTATTGGATTTGGTGTTTACCCTGGTTTGGGGTCTTGTTTTTGTCCAGTATTTCTTCACTATGCCTCTATTCCTCTCTTTTGGAATGGGAATGTGTATTTAGTTCCACTGTATGTTGGAAGTATGTAATTTGTCTTTTGATTTTACAGGGGCTTATGGTTAGGCGGTTGTCTTGAGTCTTAGAAGAAACGTTAGACTCTGTACTTCTGAATAGTATTGATACTGGTAAAGGCTTTTGAACTTGGACTAAATGCATTTCACATTTTATATGGACAGGAACCTATGGGGACCAGGGAGTGGAATCTGGTGGTTTGAATAAAGTGTCCCCCATGGGATCCAAGTATTTGAAGACTTTTGTCCCAGGTCGGTGGCACTGGTTTGAGAGGTCTTACCAAGGTACAGTCTTGCTGGAGGAAGCACACTGCTGGGGGCAAGCTTAGAGAGTTCTTAAGCCATGCCAGATCCCCAGTGCTTTCTGCTTCCTATACCTGCTTCGAGATGTGGGCGTTCCTCCATCTATTCCAGCCATATCCTCCTGCCATGCCTTCCCCCATGAAGGACTCTTATTTCTCTAGAACTGTAAGCACAAACAAATTCTTCCTTTCATAAGTTCCCTCGGTCACAGGGTTTTATCACAACAACAGAAAAGTGACTAAGTCACACAGTCACTTACTATCTCATAGTTTCTAAAAGCTAAGGTCTGCTGAGTTCTTCTGATTAAGCAACACTTGGGCTACCTTCCTTTCAGATGGCACAAGGCCTGTGTGCTTGGAAGAGCACCAGTCCCTTGAAGCTGACTGACACCTTGCTTTCCAGCTGTCAGCTGGAGCCTGCTCAGTTCTCAACATCTGTTCATAGTCCTCTGCTATGTGGCCTTCTCACAGGCCCTGCTGCCTGTGGACCTCTAGGCCAGCAGCCTTAAAAGAAGCTCTAGAGAATAACAGGAAAACATTTAAGTCAAGACAAATATTGAACACAAGCTTATAATGAAACATAAAAATTACTGAGATAAAAGAACTGAAAATCTTGAAGAGGACCTCTTAGACTTGATGAAGAGCAAGAATGGTGTCTTCAAACATGAAAGAGTTCATTGTGCACAGATCTATTCTAATCTAGAAATGCTAAGTCTCTCAAAAAGTTGTCCATCACTTTTACCACACTGAAAAGGACCCCCACCCCAAACAAGGGCCCCATAGAACTGTGCCCACCACTGTCTTTAGAATCTGCACCCATCCCTGCTTAACAGCTTCACTGAAATGCCAAACTTCGATATATTTTTCTCTCATAGTCCCAGCTTTACCTCACGGATACATGTACCTCACAGGGACAGAAGCCTGTCTCCCCTGCATCCTGGCCTGCAGAGCAGGGGTTGGCTCAGAGCAGATTATCAATAAACAGCAGCTGAATTAGTGTGTTATTCACTATGGAACATTCTGTCTAAGCTTCAGGACATCAACATCTCTCATCCTTCTTCTAGAAAGTGGATTCCAATGTCTTCTTTCTACTGTCACTGAAGTTTGTTCAGTCATAGAAGATGACACTGAATGCTATCCTTTCCATGGTAACAAAGCAATATAGTTTTATTTCCACTGCAAGTTGCACTGTGGACATGGAAAATTTTAGCCAATTATGTGGTGAGAATTCCACACTGAGTATTTGTAAAACCAGCATTTTACCCTTATGTGAAAACAGATGTCTCCACTCTTGGGTTCCCAGGCTCTGGATAATCCTTATTTTTTTTTCTTTTTTTTCTAATTCAAAAAATTATTTAAACAGACAAAAGAATTGGAAGTAAAAGCCAAACTTCCTTTGAATATTAATTCTAAGAAAACCAAAAGTATGTAATTAGATCTGTGACTGAAACAGAGAGCAGCATTGGTATCTGAAACAGCATACAGCCTCCCACTAGAGTATTACACATACAGAGCCATCAGCCCTCTCCTGTAAAGCAATGCTGCTTTTCTGTAAGAGGCCAGATGCCATAAACTTGAAATTTTTCAATTCCTTGTAAAATACACACTTGCCATCCATGAATCCACACATCTCTGATTGACAAGTTCTTTGAGGTGATTTCAAAAACACATGTACCCAAATACCCAAGAACCCTACTACAAGTTGCATAATAAACTGATGGTTGCCTGAAAATGCACCTGAAAAATCCCCTGTGCGTCAAGTAACTCTTGACTACCCAGATTAGTAGATGCATCAAAAAGCAGATCTTCTCTTTTATCATATACATAGTTCATTATTTATTAGCACTACTAATACCAATATCATCCATTCATGAACACAATACTTTTCTAAATTCCCTTTGCCACTCATGGATGCAGGCACATTTACGTCTAAGTTCCTGGTTGCTTTTGGCTCCTGGCCTCTTCCTACTTAGCTTCCATAGTTTCCAGACTAATCTTCCCAAAACAGCCATTTCTGGCAAGCCTCTTTGCTCATCAACTCAGGCTGGCTCCCTATGTCCCAACTTGTCTGATTCACTATTCTTCCTGTGGCCTACTTGTCAAACATTAACCTAGACTAAACCATCTCCCTGGTCCAGTTTAGTTTCAATGTTAACTGCATGGCCGCACAGCTGACTTCAGGCCTCATCCTGTTACCACTAACCCAGAAGTAACTGGCTGAAAAATGCAAACCAATGAATGAAAATCACAAGCTCAAGTCCGTCAGCCCTGCTGAATAATACTGTATTGCAGAGCAGTACTGCTTCTCTTTCTTAGAAACACAGTAAGGTTGAGAAGGAAGAATGTCCATTAAGCCTGGTCTTTAGCATGTTTAACTACATATACATAGTTCAGTCAATAATGACCTCACACTCAATAATGGTCCCATCTCCTAGTGATCCTATAGTTGTCAGTATGTAGAGCATGGCATAGAAGTGTGTTCGTAGTGAGGTTGGTGCAAGCATGCCCACCATGTCAGCCACATGAAAGCACAGCACAGCCAATGATGGACTGCACATTATTCTACATAAGAATAGGACTGTTTTTGGCTTATGCTCTTTCCCATCTAGTACTGGGGAATAAACCTAGAAACTCGTACATGCTAAGCAAGTGCTTTAACACCAAGCTACATCTCCAGCTCTTAAAAAAAATTTAAATTCAGAGACAAAGTCTTGTTAAGTGGCCCAGGCTAATCTCCAAGTTACAATCATGCTGCCTTAGTCTCTAGAATAGCAAGTATTAAAGGGATATCTTATACTTAGTAGAGTCTAGTCCAATATAGATATTTATTCCACACTTCTTATACACTTTTTTAAAAAAGCAAACTGTGAAACAGTCTGTTGTATTATCGTAGCAGCACTCTCACATATTTTTGGTCTGTCACTTTGTGGGAAATGGGCTACAGTGACTCTGTTTTACGTTGGACTCCATCTTAAGGCTAGAGGCTAACTTCTCCATTTTGCCTACTTTAAGCTGTTGCAAGCCTCTGGCCACAAGTGCTGAGGGAAAGGAGACAAGCCCAGGCATGTTAGGAGAAGCAGGACCCTGTAGTGAACTTGACTGACAGCACCCATCAATGAAAAACTCCAGGCCTTGGCCTTTGTAACCAAGCAGTTCAGAATGTACTTGATGTGTACGGGTTTCCCTGGCCAGCCAGAGTGTAGCACCACAATCCCCCTCCTCCCTTTGTCTAAAACCCATGAGAAACCCCTTCTACCTCTCCTTGGTGCCACTCACCCTCTGCCCACTGCATTGGTGTGTTGGCTTGTAGACCGAGCTAGGGCTTGTAAATAAAGACCCTTTGTGCTTGCATTGGATTTGACCTCCCTGGGGGTCTTTTGAGAGGATTCTATAATCTGGGCACAGCAACTTCACTGCATCATGTGGACACGTGACTCACCATCTTCATCTCAGTAAGTGTACTACATGATGTTCTTCCATAGACAGAAGTAGCTAAGAAATGACACCCTTCTTAGAACAAGTAAAATGTGACTATTTGAGCACTGGAATAAATCTGGCATTTCCCAAATGTATTACCTGAACTTTTTGAGATAGTAGAATTCTAAAGGGATCCTGGCATCCCCCAGGTCATATCCTCTGAAAATCCCTGAGATGGTAACTCTGATCAGGAGTCACGAAGCAAGCTGACCTGCAGACAGGGAGATTGTCTGCAATCTCAGACCCAGCTTCATACCACAAACCTTTATAGTAGTTTTCTCTGCTTGGTCACAGAGCAGAAAGCATAGGAATTTGAACTCTGAGTAGGAACTGATAAGGGATTTGCTGCTGCCACATGCTCTCAAGAACACTCACACAGCACCGACTTGTAAGTAGCTTCCAGAAACTGAAGGCAGTCCCAGCCAAAAGCCACGTATTGAAGACTATAGCCCTGTCAACAACCTGAGTTTAGGAATAGGTTCTACCCTAGGGCCTCATATGAACACAGGGCTGGCCACCACCAGCAGTGTCAAATCCTAGAAAAGGACTCAGCTGACCCATGGTGGGCTCTGGTCTCAGAACTGGGTGCTGTCTGTGGAGTTTTACACTACAAAGCAACAAAGAACTAAGAGGCTTTCCTGTAAGCATGGTTTGTGTTCCTACAAAAATAACATCATTCCCAAAGCACTAGGCAACAGTGTCAACTGTCCCCACAGACCTGAACATTCAACCAATGGAAGAAAAGCAAGTGTACGTGGCTGTCAAGGAAACATCTGTCCCTCCTACAAAACCATGAAACATGCAGACTGCAGAGTGTACAGCTCCGTAATGGGAGTGACTCCTTTTAGCTATTTACGTATTTCTCTTTTTTTACTGAATTCTTATGACTTTCATATAGTACTTTGATGGCACTTAGATCCTCTCCTTTTTCCACACCCCACACTGCCCCTACACAATTCAATGTACTCTTATATATATATATATATAATATATGACTTCAGTGATAATAATGGACAAGTCATTTTTCTCCAAGTGCTAAAAGAGGAATCAGCCCTTTTATGATATTTTATGAATGTTATTTTCAATGACAGGAGCATCAGTAATATAATTTAATTAATTTTCATCATCTGTATTCAGGAAAGTATCATCTTTTATTCATCAAAATATTAATTTACTATAGATACAAGACCCTTTGAAACTGTCCAAAGAACAATTCTAGGTCATGCTTGTGAAATACAGCATTTTTTGGCTGCTGTAAGGAAGTTAGTGGAGGGCGTTGGTACATTACTTTTCTTGAGATAAATATCAACTACTAAAATACAAATATTCTTCATCTCATTTTGCTTTCATATGTGAAATTACTGTTATTTCATTTTAAAGACACTTGTTTTGTGCCTGCTTCAAGGCAGGCATTAAGTAAACACAGATAAATAAGTCAACCTCAGATATCTAGGCATCCACAGTCTATTAAAAGAGAGAAACGAGTCTGTTGGGAATTTTAAAGGGCAGCGTCAATCAGTGCAGTATTAGTAATTTGTATGATGTTAAAGATTCAGTGTAGCCTTAGAATCACATGATACTTTAAAGGTGATGGTACTCAGAGGTCAATTAAGTGTCTGTCTCCATTCATTCATGTCTCCTTTTACCCACTGCCCCGTTCATCCCTCTGTCTGTCTACCCATTCAAGACTATAGCAACTTCAAAGGAAACAGCAGACCTAAAGGAAGTTCTGACAATCATGTGTGCCCAAGGACCTAAGTATAGTTTTTGGATAAATTAACTTGGGAATTACATTTCTACCAATTATAGGTTGATAAAATATGATAGGGAATTGACAATTTTTAAATTTGTTAAACTGATGCTTTATATCCTCAATACAACATTCTGAACACCATGAAATTTTGTATAGCCATGTAAAGGTAACACTACTTTTTCACTAATTTCTAAAATTCCCCAAACTGAAAATTATATGAAAACCAAACCAGTTCCCTAGACAGTGTATTAGTGAGCATTCAGAACTAAATCAACACAGTGGTGTTTGCATTCCTAACCCAGAAATGTGAAATGACAGAACTGCATTTCTGTGAAGAAATCAACAGAAAACACACACAGGGGTAGGGGGTATGAGAACTTATCATAGCAGTCTTGTTGGGAGGAAATAAAAAATCTTGATACCTATTACTTTTTAGGTGATTTTTTTTTCTAGTGAGAAATTTCTTCATGATAATCCAAGTCTTATTTGTATTTGTTTTTAAAAGGCTTGGAGAACTCTTCACACAAACTATTTTCAAATTCACTACTGAAAGCTATTCTCAAAAGAAACTGCTTGAACTCAGTCATCAGCTGTCTAACATCTGTGTATGCTGAAGAACATCAAAGACGCAACACTGAACTCCTGGAAATCACAGGCACATAATAAACATCCTGACTACAGCAAAAATGACAACACATGGCCTAAGTGACACACACTAGCATAGAGACATGGCCAATAAACACACCGAAAACTAAGAAGCAATGCCACAAGCCAAGTGCAGCAGTATGTGCCAACAGTGCTACTCACAAGACCAAGACAGGACTCCTACTAAAAAGATAAAACATCACCAAGAACTATGTACTTAGAAATGATTAAAATAATAAATTTCACAGTTTTGTACAATTAACTTCTGAGAAGACAGCAACTGGGAGTACTGCTGAAGTGGTCCCAGACTGATGAGATTAGGAATTCCATGCATTTTAATGGTGGAGACAAGGCGAGTATTATTTTAAAACAAAAAATATATTCAATACCACAGAAGTAGCCTCATGAAACTTTCACTAAAGGAACACTGTAGGCTTCTACTTTTATCCTCATGATATGAGCATATGATTTTCCTAAAAAAAAATTTACAGATGCTTCTGAAAGGGGACTAAATTATAGAAAAACCACTGCAAAGCACGGTGTGCCGTTTTCAAAATGCTGAACTGTGCTTAAGAAGCCTGGTGTCGAGTGCAGTTTTAGGATAACTAGCCCTGAATTTCCTCAGCACACAGAACCCAGGGAGTGAGAATCCTGAAGCTTTGATGCTAGTGACTACTGAGGAGTAGGAAGAAAGGACAGGCACTGATGCTTAAAGCTAAGTCCTATTTTGACATACTTTTTTTCTTTTTTCTCAAGATTCTCAGACTGGTCACCAAGCACATTAACTCCTACACCAACAAAAGCTATTTTTTAAACAGGTAAAACCTCAATATTCATTATACATTAAATAGCCCATAAACCGTTCTACAATGAATTGATCATTGATCAAAGCAAACAGAAAAATACACAAAGATGACTTTCCCCTATTTCTTTTTGATAATAAGTATCGTGATGAGTATAGCGAGTCTCTAGTCAACAGCTGTATATCAGCGAGGCCCAGCCTGGCCTCTCAGACTCCCAGGACGCTGCTTGAGGGATGGTGAACAGGAGATCTCCAAGGACCCTTCTACTCTAACTTCTGGAGGAAACAAAAATGGCAGAGTCCAGGTATAGCACACACATAGCTACAGTTTATGAAAATATTCCATAATCTCAAACCTAACTAGCCACAAGCCCCCCACCGCAAACAGAACACAAAGCCTCAGGCACAGAAGAGTTTCTTCTTTCCGACAGACAGGCTGTACTCTGAGTGGGTTCTAAGATATATGAAATAAGTTGAAATTCTACAGAATGCTATGTCACTGCTTCAAAAATCAGAAGAGTACATCATTCTTCTTCCACAGTGTTTAAGGCTTGCACAGGACAGAAACCCACTGACTTTCCATTTTCTGCTTAATTAGCTTCACTCCTAGAATAACAGTTTGTATTGTTTGGAAATGCCCCCTACCATTGATAATATTTTCTCTACATAACTTGTATCCAATTTTCTTTGCTTTGAAAGTTTGTGAACATTACAGATGGCAACACAGCCCCAGAAATATGACTTATACCTGAGTCTCCTGACATCAACATCCAAATTCTTCAAAGTCTATGTACTAGAGGAAGGACCCCATGAAAATCATTCCATCTACTTTGGCATTATATATGTGCATACTTATAAATGCATGTGTGTATATGTAACAATAATAAAGAAGAAGACAAGAAATGGAGAGGGAGTGGGGGGACAGGGGAGGAGATGGAAGGGCACTGGGGCAGAAACAATGCAAATACAATACTTGGGGGTATGAAATTCTCAGAAAATTAAAAATACATATAAAAGATAAATAAGATAAAAGTAACCTATGAATTCTAAAAATAAGCCTATGAACTATATTTAAACTTTCCAATATTTGTAAAACCAAATACTGCACATTCAATTATGACAACACAGTAGATCACGACCCCCCCCCCCACTATCCAGCATAAAGGCACAGTGGGTAGTAGACTGCACACCAGTATTTAAACCTAGCCACGAACAGTTGCCTGACTTGTCACCAATCACTCTTCCTACAGCAGGTGGTACATGTTAGACATTAATAAATGCTGTGCTGCGGGTGTAAGGTATAGTTCAAAGCAGAACACTTGCCTAGCATGCCCAGGACCTGAGATCAAAACTCAGCAGCACCACAAGGAAAAAATGTAGAAAAAGAAAATATGGCTTCTCTTCCTGGGACTAAATGTGGACAGAGATTTTCTTCTTTGAATTCCAGTTCTACATGAATTCCAAAAACTGAATGAGCAAGAAAGCAATTATATGTACATACAGTATACAACTATGGTACATGGTCTTTCTGGATGTTTCAGGTGTGTTCATGGGAGACTGTGTTGTACTTAATGTGAATTCTGGGCATATGCTGTATGCTAGAAAAGCCACTGTACATGGAACCAGGAGCAATATATCTACACTTGATGATTAATGTCTGGGCCTCTCTCCACAGCTCTGCAGCTCATTTGTAAAATGGGCACTTTTCAGAACAGCCCCCAGCATATAAAGGATTTTGGGTTGAATTTTTTTTTATTTTAAATTCTGTAGGTATGTGTTAATAACTAGAAAAGTATGTTTTGGCCATTTTTATTAAGTTATTAATTTAGAAGCAACGTCTCACTATATACCTCCAGATCACCTTGAACTTGCTAATCTCATATGTCACTCTTCTAAGTGCGTGAATTATAGATGAGATTCATCAGGCCAGGTTTTTTTTTTGACAATTTAATTTCATAAAATGTAGAAATTCAATTGTAGCTAATCTGATCATGTAATCTTGGCCACCCTGCTCAATGAATATTACATTTAATTTTCTTATGTTAAAATATTCTTAGGTGAAAGCTCAAACAGACAAAAACCCAGCATAGAACTGAGGAAATGAGTAGCAATGAAATCTTTGCTTAAGAAATACTGGCAACTGATTACTGTTGGGTGAGGATGAGCTCATCTTCCTAAAGTGAGGGACTCTGGGTAGGCTGACTAGACCTCAGTGGATGAACTTGCACTGAGGTCACTTGGGGACACTAACTTGACACAATAGACCTTAACACATAAAATTAGGGATATGGGGGATATAAAGATGATTAAGTTTGATTGAGATGTTCTGTATGAAACACGATTCAATAAAAATTTTTTTTTAAATACTTAAAGAAATATTCTTAGCTGAATGATTAAGTTTCTCTGCTACTATCTGAATGTTTGAGTACCCCCAGGCCCCTCCAAAAATGCCTATGTTGAAACATGCTGATTAGGCAATGGCATTAAACAGGAAGGCCTGTGAGTAGTGCTTAGAGACGCCTAAGAGACTACTGCCCTTATAAAAGGGTCCCACCTTCCTTTCCTGTTCTGCCATGTGAGAACACAGAAGGCTCCATCCTTGAAGGAGAGCCCTCACCAGGTCCTGAGCCTAATGATGACTTCTTGCTAGTTGCAACTTCCAAAGTTGTGACAATAAACTTCTTTTTTTTTAACTTTCTTGGTCTAAGGTACTTTGTTATAACAGCCTAAAAAGATTAGATCTTCTTTTGAAAACATTCTCATCCTATCATACTGTAAGCTCAATATAGCTTCCTAACCTAAAAATGCTCCTTGAGTTGTATTCCATACTGCCATGGTTTTCACCAGTGTTCATGGTCCTTGGATTTTAGACATCAGATGATCAAATTTGAAATGATGTAATCAATACATGGCTCTGCCATAGGATGGGACTGTATGGCTTCAAAGCATAGCGAAAGATAGACTGGATTCATCAAAAGGCATTGTATGTCAAACAGTTCATAGAAAAATTAAGAGTTATGCCTATTAAGCACACGGGAAGGTACGGTCAGACTGACTGACAGCTCACCTCATTCACTCTGTGAACATTTACTGAGCATTCACCAGGTGACATGCTCTGGGAATAAAGAAGACAGTAGTACATAAAACTCTCTGTTCCAAAAGAGGCTTAATTCATTCTCTTGGTCTCCCTTCCCCTTCCCTCTCCCCCTTCCTTCTTTCCTTCCTTCCCTCTCTCTCCTTCTCTTCCTCTCTCCCCTCACCCTTTTGGTGCTTTGAACAGGGCTGGCCTCAAACTCACTATGTAAACAAGGTTGACCTTGGACTCCTGATCTCCCTGATTCTACCTACAGAGTAGGAGTGCTGGGATTACAGCTGAATATTACCACACAAGGCACCTGTCAGTTAACTGTCTAACTGAGGGGAGATAGAAAAGAGATGCATTAAGAGGGAAGACTCTGATGATGCTGTCAGATGCAGGACTCCCACTCAGGCGTCCTGATTTCCGCCTGCATATCCAGAGCTGCTTTGAGCAAGAAGAGAAAGGAATTCAAGTTGTGGGGAGGGCACACATGTCAAACCACGAGCCACTGCCTCCCACTTCATAAGTGTGCACTCACCACCCTCACAGCACAGATCTGTACCACACCGTCTTACTGTCAGATTACAATTAGTTTCACTTCACTTGTTCTGAAAATAACTCTTTAATAGATTATCAAGCTCTGACTTTTAACTAATTAAAGCTCCTTACAGAGTCTTAATTTTAAACAGATAACTCATTATTTCTTAAAGCTAAGTAGCATAAATTCTGTTATTTATTTATATAGAACATGTTTAGCTAATGAAACAATTTGAGGGCTCTATTTCCTTCTAGCCATGAAGTTTTCTGCTTCAGCTTTGAGATTTAACCATAACTGGTGCTAATAAAGGATATCTATGAATCCCTAAAACCTAATGTGTCACTGAGCTCTGAAGGCAAATCACAGCTGAAATATTTGAAGCTGACTCTTTTAGTCTGTGACTCTACCGAGTACATTATTTTGAAAATTACAGTGCTGGTTCAGGCTAGGTGGCTAATATCAGTCTAAATTAGAAATCACAACAGAAACTTACTTTGTCCTGTTGCAACCAGAACACCATCTTTATTTATGGGGGAACTACTGTTTTATATAGATATTTTAATACAGAGAAATTTGCTATGTAATATAGATCAATTGTTAACTCATATTTTTAGCTAAAAGGTATTTTTGACGCACTGAAGTATGTTTATTAGGTATGAGTCATCACAGATATAATACATTAATTTTCATATTTGCTCATGAAAGTTCTGTAAGCCAGGCAGTCAGCTTCTGAAGGACTCTACACACGGCTGTTTGGGTTGCATACAGCACAATCTCAGGATGTCAGACTGTGATAGTCTGTGTGATGGCGCTGTTGGGACTGCATATAGTGCATGTACACAATGTCTGTGGGGCCTCTGAGCAGTACACAGGGTTAGGTATAAACTCAATGCTGCAGACAATAATTCTCAAGTGGCATAGTCAAGGATTTCATGCAAGCTCTCTCAAACACGTAAGTACCAGAGCAACTCTACTGTATCATGGCCCCTCCTTGATGTACATATTTCCTACCAAAGAGTGAAGCATAGTTACTCATCAAATCAAATGCAAAGGAATCAGGCACTCTCTACTGAATAAAAATTTTCAGAGAGTGCAGTGTGGAAGTTAGGAGAAGAGTTGTGCAGCTAGTTCCATAAATCTCAAGTCTTGTGTCATCTCTTATCTGTGGCCCAGGACAAATGACTTCACCTGTGCATGCCCCAGTATCTGTATCTAGAAAGAGGCCCCTAGGAAAACTGAACCCAGCTATTAGAGGACTAAATGAAGTAATGTGTCTGAGGCTGTTAGTGTGGCCCCTGGGAGTGGTAAACACTATGTGAGTGTGAGAACTAGGGAATTGCTAGGGAAGAAAACTAACCCTGAAAGAGACGCCTAACTGGTGACAGGAGTAAGAACCACTGACTGTTCTTACAACAAGAATGGCCTGATTCAGGAGGCCGCAACCTCCTCTGGATGGCAAAGTCCATATACCTGGGGTTCCAGCTCCTGCCAGACCAGACCACTTGCTGGATGGGTGCACAGATGCTGCTAATTTCTGTGCCTCCCCTCGTGGGGAGAGGTGTACCCATTGACCAACACCTCCAGGTTATGCAATCAGCCATGGAGGACTCTAGAGCTAGGAGGGGTAGCTGTCAGAAAGTTCTTACATCCTAGCTGGTGAGCATCTGTTGCTTTCTTTATGTTTGTTAAATGGCTGCCAATCTCCAGGGCACTGAAGTTCTACCTTGGGAACCACGTTCTCTGAAGTGCAGTTAGCACTGGGATCTTGTGGCCCTGAGGAAGACAAATGTGGTACAAGATGCAAAACTTCCCAAATTGCAGAGATCTAGCTGGAATGCAGTGCATGCAAGGAAAACATTCAGGAATCGAAACTGCCATGGGCATGTTAACCAGCTGATGCTTTTTTTTCCATTTCAATAGTCACACAGGATCCCAAGAGCTGTAATAACTGCTTTTGATGCAGATATGGTTTTAAGATAATGAATAATCACACAGGAAACATGTTCTTTAAAAGGAATTAAATACAGATATGTGGCACTTCCAGCCCCACTCACACTGACAACTAGTGTGCGAGACAAGTGCAGTCATATGCATGACATGCTGGTGTGGGGGTATGTGCCTGGCACCTGGCTGTCCAAGAATGGCTGATGGACTGCCTAGCTAGTCCCCTGAACTTTAAAAAATATTCTTTATTACACATTGTGTGTGTGTCAGCACATGAATGGAGGACAGAGGACAATTTTCAGGAGTTGCTTCTTTCCATCCATCATGTGGGACACAAAGACTGAACTCCAGTCACCAGGCTTGGTGGTAAGTACCTTTACCTGATGAGCCATCTCACTAGTCCTAGGTCCCCAGTCTTAAGCAATGTGATGAGACGATGCCACTGGGAAAAATTAAAACTGATATTGCAAAGAAGCCCCGGAACCCTAGGGATCGGACTGTATAAAACAATCTGTATGAAACCAGCAATGGAACAAATAGGTCCCACAGCTCTCTGTATGACTCTAACACTGCACCCACAACTCTCTTTACTACTGCAGCTTACTAGAAGTGCATATGCTCTGTTTTAATTAGTTAACTGTTTTAGAATTCTTTTCACCATAAATGCAGTTAGCGCAGTTCACTGAGCCGAACATGCGGCAGTGGGAGAGAGTGAGCAGGAGAGTTCGGTCCAGCAGCACAGCTTGTTTTGACTTGCTGCCTGATCCTAAGAGTCAAATCAGAAACGACACATCTCATTAAACTGTGAAACCACTCTAGCTAATCCAGACTCTTATGAGATAAACAGGAAGAGGGTAAGGCCTAGGCACTCGAGAAGCCATACTGCATACTTCATACAAGACAGTCCTGGGGTGTACTGTCAATTCTGAGCACTTCTCCCTGACTAACAGCAGAAGGTGGCTGTCTGTCAAGCATCTGGCAGCCAGGTCATTGCAGGATTGCCAAATCCTACAGCTGAAAGGGAGAGCAGAGACACATACCCTGTTTCATCAAAGTCCTCACTTCCTAGATGCTTAACATCACAAAATGCTGTTGCCCCCAAATCCTCCTCAGCTAAGCAGAGTAGCACAAAATAATGTCACAGGTTAGTGACAGCTGGTGACCACTATGACAAGTGAACTCAGAATAATGTTCTCACCATCTCCCTTGTGTGGCAACAAGATTTGTCACCTGCTCTGAATTTCTTTGACTATGTCTGACCTCAAATAGGAGGCAAAACAATGACAAATCTACTGTGGGAGGGGGGACAGGGATTTCTGTCAACATGACATATCACGGCCAATTAATGAATGGACTATGCACTCATGATCTCTACCCAGAGAATGTCTCAATGTATAAATGGAGAACGCAGGTGGAGCGCGGGGAGCATCTCCGCATTTCAGCCAGAGAGGGTGGTTCTGGGCCCTCCACTTATGTTCACTCATACTGCTGTATTACTGTGATGTGCTTGAGCCAACAAGATCTTCAGGAGGACTGTCATGAAACATGACAGGTCAGTCTGGGATACACAGTGAGACCCTATACTAAAATAAAACAAACAAAAATGTCTCTATTTCTAAGCATCTATTTCAAAGAAAAAAAAACTCACATCATTACAATTTATTTCATCAATAAACAAGGATATGACAATAAGATTGCTGAAACAAGAAGAGCAGAGAAAGGGGAAGACCCTAAGGTGGACATTTTCAGCCTCATTACACACTGACAAGTGTGTGTATGCATGTGTGCATGTGTGTATAAACTAATCCTGGCTTGTTATAATTCTCTTCCCATGTATCCTAGTAAATGCATATAGATTTTCACATTTAAAAATATTAAAGTTTGTAATATAGGTATCTGTAAAAAAAGAAAATCTATATTTAAAATCATGGAGTAATTAGGGTTAGGGGACATAGCTCAGTGGCAGAATGCTTGCCTACTATGCACAAGGTCCCAGGTTCAATCCTTGGTACTGTAGGAAAAAAAATGTGAAAATCAGCATTATTACCTAAAATCCTATAGCAACCTGGTGCAAGCAGTCTTGATGTGTTGATAGACAGTGCTTGAGGGTCTGGGATTTTTCTCTTCCAGGATGAACAGAGTGGGAAAGCAATGGTCCTGGTTGCTGAATGTAGCTTTGATAGTCCAGGGACCACAAACCAACCTAGAGAGAGCTGCTGTGTGAGCACAGGTCACCAACACTGCTTTCCCTGGGATCACCCTTCAGACATCAGTGAAAGGAAATGCTTAGAGGAAAGCAAAGTGCTTTTGTCTTTTGCTTGCTATATGACCAATAGTCACAGGATGCAGGTGAATTTCCTCTTAGGACAGAACTATTTGTGCTAACATCAAGAGCCGAAGGATTTTGGGGGGGGTGGGGTTCACCAAGCAGATCTGCCTGAGTCTAGTATGCTGAGGAACATGAGACCTTCGAAGAAATAACCTTCATAAGAGGAGGTCGACTTCCCCCTGGAACTTGAATCAACATCAAAGATCTAACCAGAAACAGCAAATAAGTTTCTGTGGCTCTTTCTGCCATTCACAGTCTCATTAAAACAAACCAGTTCTTAAATAACTGTTTTATGGCACTGTGAGAGAATGCTATGAGGGATGAAATTTCAAGGTCATGTAAATTCAGTGGGATCTACAATACTAAGTTTCTGCATGCATGGTGTGAAGTTCAAAAGAAAGGAAAAGGAAATGGTGACAAAGGCCTTTGTATCCCAGAGCACACACCAGAAGAGCTCCAGGCCTCTGTTCTGCCACTAGGCATCTTATGTTCACTTGGGAGACCTGGCTCCCCTGACATCAAATTCCAGCTGTCAGACAACTCTGGATTGTCAGCATGACCCAAACAAAGGAGGCTTTGGAAATGAAATGACCAGAAAGCTAGAGAGGGCAGGGGAGTGGAGCTAACCGTTCAAAGTCAGGTCAACCGCAGCCTGAGTCCAAGCCACACAGGCACCACTGCAGAGACTTACCTCAGAAAGACCAACATGGAGGCACCTCAGCATCTGGCAGCACCTCTCTGCTTTCTCTAGCTCACTCAAGGAATTCCTGTCAGAAACAAAATACCCAGTGGGCCCATTCAAATGCAAAGAATCACTGCACTGAGTAACAAAGCTGGCAGATCAGTTCATCTAAGAGCTTCTCAAAGACAAGGGCCGGTCTTTTCAAGGTGTTGTGGATGTCCACTATGCACCTGTTAAAAGGAGTCACATGCCACACATGATGGCATTTTCAAAACTCCTCAAAGCTAAGCTCCTCTATGCTTCCTAGATGAAGCAAATTCATCAGCCTTGGCTCAGGAGCAGGTGCTTTTAGTACATGACTTGATGCATCTGTAATATTCATAGCTGTTTTCATGATGTGAAGAATACCTATGCTAAGAATAAGTTAAAAAAAAACATGTTTACTTTTCTTATAAATACGCTAAAGGCAAGAAATGGTAAAACAATCTCAATTTTCTCTTCTGCCAAAAACAAGGAATTTATGTTAAATCTACATCTCTGTGTTAAACATTTCATGACTTCATGAGAAAAAAAAAATAACACAGTTCTGAGCAGAGAAGAGTCAATAACAGTGGTCCCAGGTCTGATGTCCAGAAATGATGACAGCTGTTACCTGATCCTGAGTAACACACAAGATTTAATACTTAAGTGTAAAGAGACTACGATACATCTGTGTGTTACCATCTACTCTCAGAGAAGGCCAACATGTCTCATCAATAGGTGTAATTACCTTCTTATGGTGCCTTTTGAAGGTTAAGGCATATAAACTGGATGAGCTACTAAGCAGAAAAATCTAGAATTCATGTGAAACGCATCCTGCATTTCAACCCCAGACAGTTCCTACCTGGCCATGCCGAGGTGATGCCTATCTGTACAGCTGGATGGATTCTAAAGAACAAAAGGAGCCTAAGATGAGAGGCAGTGGGCAGGGGACAGGGGGACAAAGAGGATACCCAGGCTTGGTGGCCTTGACAACAGTGAAAGAAATGGCTGTTTTCCAATTCTAATGAGCTGAGTAAACAAGTCAGGAAACTGCCAAGAGCAATGCTCACCAGAGAAAGACTCCACTGCAAAACCCCAAGAGCTTGTAAATATCACTCTTTCTAAAAGCACAACTCAGTATTTATGACTGACACATGCCATTTAAATTGGAGACATTTTGGTCAATAATATAAACAAAAGTCATTTTAGAGAGGGCAAGCAGAAGTATGCATTTCTTTACAAACACAAAAAAGAAAAACTAAGGTACTGTAATTTAAAGGGAATCCTAAAACAGAAGCACGAGAAGCTTCTATAGAAGGCTAACCAACCTACAGTAAAGACTATGCTGGAAAACATTTAACATACTAGCTTCATGACACTGATATGTGAAAAGTTTATCAGCACATTAAAGTTTCAAAAAGTCAGGAAAATCGAAACATATTTTCAGATGAATTCTTCAAGCAGACATAATACAAAGTCAACAGCAATGCCCTACCTGTGGTTTCACTCTCCAGTGCCAATGGCTGGTGGTCAACCATTGCCCCAAAACAGTAAGTGGAAAACTGCTGAAATATACCAGTCCCAAAGTTTTAATTGCACACCAGCCTCAGTGTGGTGATGAAATCCCATGCCATTGTTCCACTGGGAACTGAATCATGCGTTTATTAGTGTCCACGATGTATTTTCAACTCACCTGGTTGGTCAATTGCCAGTCAGTAGTTATTTCAATTATCAAATGACTACCCTGGTAGCTCAGTGCTTATGCACTGGTTACGTTTATTTTACTTAATAATAGCCATGAAGTGAAAGCCTATAATGTAGTATATGGTTATAGTTGTTCTTATTTTATTATTAGTTATTTTTATTAATCTCTTGCTGTACCTAATTTTTAAGTTACAGGCATCCACTAGGGTCTTGAAACTAAAACTTTTGTGGCTAAGAGGGGAACCATGGTAACAAGCACACGATTGGATACCAATCAAGGAAACCCCCTAGGAAGATTCAAGATTATATTACAGAAATTCAAAAAAATAGCACACTCAGAGAAGAAGAGTCGAATTCTTATCATTTGCAAACTTTAAAGAACTGTGTAGTACTACATATTAAAAGACATTCATGCTGAGTTTTCCCTGATGGTTCACAGGTGGGATCAACAAAAGCAAAGAAGACAAACAATGAGCGGTGAAGATTCCTTACAGTGTGCTGGAAGCCTTCCCTCACTATGCCAAAGTGGATCATAAAAACAATGCAGAAGAGCGCAGATTCATTTTGGCCCAAGGCCAACCGGCCCCACTGCTTTAAGGCCTGTGGCAAGGCAAGAGCATCCTGGTAGAGCAAAGCTGCTCACCTCTTGACAGGCAGGAAGCAAAGAGATAGGAAACGGCTACACACAAAATACATTCCTCAGAGGCATGAACTCAGTGACCTACTTTCTCAAACAAGGCGCCAACATCTAATAACTCACTGACTGGGAACTCATGGATAGTTTAACCCTGTAGGGCCCTGACCCCCCTATGAGATCCCAGGGATTTGTCTGTCTCCTGCCAGATTAGACTAATGCCGGACAGAAACAGGGCCAGCTGCATCCTGGCTCTGATTGGAAAGCTCAGGTAAACAACTTGATCTTTAAGCTGGCCAGACCCCAACTTCCTTCTTCCTGTCTGCAGCTGTGTGTCATAAACAGAAGATGTTCCGGAGAACCTGCCCTTTTGAATCCCTGGGTTTTTTCATAGCTTGCTTGGCCCAGTATATAAGGGCCTGCTACAGCTCAATAAACGGAGACTGCCTTGGAGAGAAGTGCGTGTCTTTGCATTTCATTCATCTGCAGCCCTCTGCCAATCCAGAACTCAGGCAACAGACGTAGCACGGGCGCTACAGCTGGAGGTTCCATCAAGATTGGAAAGGACACTGCTGAAGAATCGCCTGGGAAGGCCAGCTGGCAACCTCATCCTAATGTGAGTATTTTGGGCGTATTGGACAAATGGGGGCTTCAGCTTCTCATGATCTCTTAATAGATCAATTGGTAACTTTACTCAAAAAACAGGGCACAGGCATTAAAAGAAAAATGGGCAGAGATTTCATTATAAGACCAGTCCTTGGTTCCTAGCCTCTGGGTCCCTTTGCGTACCTGACTGGGTACAAATTAAGAAGGATCTCCAAAAAACCCTCCAACGGGAGGACCCCAACTTTTTCCCCATCGCCACCTTCTCTGGCGCTTGGTCAAGGATGCAGCTGGCGTCTGTTTTTGTCCGGTAGTCTAATCTCCTGGCAGGAGACAGACGAATCCCTGGAGTCTCGTAGGGCGGTCAGGGCCCTACATAACCCATTGATTAAGTTAGCACCCTTCCAGTCTAGTCCAATAGCACCATTAGTGGGGGATTTAGCCTTTTGGGACACTCACCTGAAAGCCACCCTATCTGGGTGAATGTGCATGTTGGGGAAGCGCTCTTCACTTCCCCACAGGGCAGCACCATAACTTCTTGGTTTCCAGAAACTTGCACTTGGCACTCCTACAGATGCTGAGAATTTACATTTTTCTTACTAGCTTACTTACTCTCAGGATAAACCATAACCTATCACCTACAACCATATAGTAAAAAATGTAAAAAGAATGTACCAAAAGAATAAAAAAATGCAGTTACACAAACTGCATTTTAAAAATCTTATGATTTTAAAATAATAATGAAAAGAGGATGGTGTCTACTGTTGAGAAGAAGGACACTTTGCAAGTTCAGGTTCAGATCGCTACCACAGGAATGAGTGACATCCAGTAGGATTAATAAGTCTTAATTTCAAAGAGAATATAAAACTCCTGACCAGGCCTGGCCATTCCTGCAAAATGCAGAGACTTGTAAAAATGTAACCATAATACTACTCTCTGCCAGAAAATACTGATGTGAACAGAGGCAAGATACTTTCTTCCCAAATTAGCTGAGAAAAGATTGAGCAAAGGCACTACAAAACCACTCTTAAAGATGGACTCTTGAGAGGTATCACTAGGGATGGCAACAGTGCCTGGTGCCCCTTACCCTGGCATAGCCTAGGCAGGAGGTCTGCAGAATAGTCCATAGCAGCAGAGACGCAGGGAAGAGGCGTTATCATGCAGGCTAGTTATTACTGTTGGGTGGGACTCTCATCAGACCCTCCTCTCAAGAGGACCAGGCCACACACAAGGAGCACTGGGATAACAGGGTTCTCAGTGTAAGATCCCAAAGATCCAGGAGGGAGGAGGAACAGCAGGTAGAAAAGGAGGAAAGCAGAGAGGGAGAGGGGCAGGAGGAAAGAAAGACACACTGCAACCATCAGCATCCCAAACTTCAGACAGAACAAAGAACTGGCATTGCTGAGTTCAAATAGACACATCCTGCCTGGGAAATGACTTTCTTTACCACTCAAACTGTTTCAGAGGATTGCTAAAGGCCAATTGAAAAGTCATCATGTTCTCAGCATTATAGCAAATGGGTTTCACTTGCCCAGGTCCCATGGTGCACATGAAGATCAATTCCCACCTGCATTTTGCATGTCCGATTCCAGACCTGGAGACAAAGATAGTTTTCTCCTCTCCTCCCCCTCCCCCTCCCCTCCCCCCTCCTCCTCCTCTTCTTCATCCTCTCTCTCTCTCTCTCTCTCTCTCTGTATGTGTGTGTGTTGCTAGAAATGGAACCCAATGTCTCATGCATACTGAGCACAAACTCTGCCACTAAGCTGTACCCCAGCTCTGCACACAAAACAAATACTATGAAATAAGTGGTTAGAAAATTCTTCACTAAGTGAAGGATTCAACTGTTTTCAGTTCAAAGGATAGGGGAAAGAATACCAAAGTTTTAAATAAGCCTCAGGTTATTTAGGTTGAGGATATTCACATGTTACTCGATTTCAGTTTGCATCCCCCCTTAAAGTTTTGCAAAACACATATAACAAAAGCAAAACTATTTCAGTATATATAATATTCCATAATGAAAAGAAAATTATCTAAGAAAAGAGAATTATACATATATTGTGACCAAAGACACATATAGGCTACTATAACTTAATGCCATTAAAAAAAAAGTCTTCTGTGCTTATTCCTCAGTCTGCTTTTAAAATTCCATAACACATACAAGAATATGCCTTTTGTATTTTATATTTTAGAAAGTGAGTATTAATCATAATAAAAGGAAGTTCAAGAATATGTAACTACTCACTCCAACTGCCAATCACAGCCAAAGCTTTTATGAATGAACCTTTGTGCCTCAAATGGAGACAATTATTTAATGAGCTGACAATAAGATGACTGAACTTGTGCATTCTTCCCTACACTGCTAGGTTCTCATCAGCACTCAGGGTCAGGATAACTGTCCTATTATGCAGACACTGCTAGCAACACTATTATTTTATCATTACCACCAAGGGCTCCTTCTGCAAGGTGTGCACTGTACATCTGGCACAGTGTATTTCATACACACTAACACAGTCAATGCTTGGGCACCCTGGAAAGTAGATATTATCGTCTGCATTCCGCAGAGGAGTACAGTAACATAAACTATCACTACCTCCAGGCTGAGGATCCCTTACCCAAAGTCCTTGGGACCAGAGTATTATAGATTTGGAGATATCTGGGGATTCTGGAATATTTGCATAGCATACTGAGATATCTCAAGTCTAAATATGAAATTCACTTTATTTCATGAATACCTTACACATACAGACAGAAGGTAATTTATGGAGGATTTTGGTCGATCTACATTTTTACTGTGACACAAGGGCATGAGTGGGTTTTTCCTCATTGGAAGTGTCATGTCAGGACTCAGGTCCAGTGGAAATATTCACATAGTCACTGGTTGGAGAGCAGCAGAGTTGCCGCTTTACTTACCTCATTGGTAATTCTGATTCTAACAGTCCAAATTAGGGGTATTAAATGCAAACAGAACTAGGATTCAGACATTCCAGAAAAAAGACAAAAAGCCACTGCAAGTAAACAGCCAGGAAGGTGCATAAAGGCTGAGAAAAAAGCATTCGTTTCAAGCCCAACAGAGATGGTGAGAAGAGGAGAGGAAGTCAACCAGCCATGACAGAAGCACACTGCAGGAATGTGCGCCATTCTCTGAGGTGGTTCCACTAGCTCTTCTCAATGCTGCCCAGGCTGCTAGAGTCAGGGTTAGAGTGCATGCGCCCCAATTAGTGGCTGGCCCAGAAGGACTCCACAAATAGGTGCTAATTATACAGATAAAAGGAAGCAAATGGAAGGGAAGGAAGGCGAGAGGATGGAAAGAGGAAAGGAAGGAAAAAGAAAACAGAAATGGAGAAAGTTGAAAAAATGGAGAAGGGCAACTTTCTGTTCAACAGACACAGGGCTGCATTTATTTATGATTTTATTTATCCATGAATTTGATAATTTAAAATATGATTACCTTCTAGGCCACGTAGAGTCCTGGAAGCTTTCAATTCATGACTTAGAAGAGTTTTCGGTACCCAACTCAGAGATTTCTAAAAGGAAATGGACAAAGACTGAACATTCTGCTAGGCAAGAAAAAAGTGCTTTTAAAGCATTACAAAGAAACCAACTTTCAGTGGCTAACATAAGACACTATATCTAATATACCTAGAGAAAAGCTGGGTTCAAAACCCTTCTCTAATTGAGCTACTCTAGCAGGCTTTACGTTGGTTATGAGAAAGGAAGAAGGTCAACGACAGGAGGGTTTTCTCTGTGCACTCAGCCAGCCACAAGAGACCTGAGAACCACCCTGGGCTTTGCACTACTCCAAATGCAGCATCCCCTTAGCTCACAAAGTCAGGTAGGACATGAGAGGCTGCTCACATACCACGGCAAAACTGGAGTAGGAACAGGTACTGTGCTTGAGGAGCTCAGTTGTAAAGGAAGCAAGCAGAACACATGCTATGGCTTGTCCTGTCCCTACCCCGACCCCAGTGCCACTCTGACGTGAGCTCATAGATAAGAATGTTCCTGCTTGATTAAGGACAGACCTTAGACTATGCTGTGCCAGATTTTGAGTATACCTGCTTCATCTTGAGGAAGACGACAAAAAAATAGAATTGACTGTGCATGTAGCTGGCCTCAACCAACGTGCTACATTTTATAAAGATGGTAAGAAAGGGAGGCTCCCTGAGGAAAGCCACTCAATAGATCTCAAAGGTGGGTGATTGCTTTTACTGTATTTGGGGACAGTTAAATGTATCATGAGAATGACTGTTATCCAGACATTTAGCAACTCTTAAGAAGATTGAGTGGTGGAAATTTTCTCTGCCCCTTATTCCCCCATCTGCTTTTGTCAGATGCCAACAGAGCAAATGACTGCATCTTTGTTTTCTTGAAAGCAGGAGGCAGGAGACAGGAAAAGAAAGTCCCTGCTGCACAGATATCTTCTTTACTGAGATTTACTGTGCATACATAGTCAGAAGAATAATCGGTAAATAGGAAAGTACTTTAAGAAAGTGCTTGAAACTGCAAAAATGTTGCTAACAACCTCCTCCCTCAAGTTTCTGCCAGATTCCCAACCACCATGAGCTCCTTTTGGGGGCGTTGTGTAATAAAACATTCATATAACATTTATTAGTAAGACTGCAAATCTTAGCCTAGATTTTGTGTGGCTTAAAAAAACGAAAGAGAAAGTCTGAACATGTCTATTTAAATAAACAACAACAGTGCCACTCCTCACGCTCACTGGTGCAACTTCCCAGGCAAACTGCTTCTGTTCAATCACTGGGCAATGCTCAAGAACAGAGAGTAACATTTTTCATATTTCATTAAAACAAAAATAGAGACTCTTAAGTTCTGTGCCTCTTTTGGGTCCTTTAGTGCATGCAATTTAATGGCACTATTTTATCCACCTGTAAAAATACATGATATGGGATTCTAGGAATTCCAATGAATAAAAACATGTACTTTTAATACTATTTTAGAGTAATTTTAATCTAAAATGCATTTGAGCCCAATTTAATTGGCTGTGACTCAAAATAAAAGAAATGATTTTGTACTATGCTACATTGTAACCAGTGCTTTCTATTTGGCTCAAAATTTCTTTTTCATCTTTATCATTATTTTTACCTTTTACCCATAGTTTGAAGAGAGAAAATATGAAGAACTAAACTATTATGATCCAGCGACATTAAAGTCACAAAATTATGACTGAGATAGGAAATAATAACCCAAGTAACAAAATCCAGGCTCACATCTACCATCAAAGTTACCATGTGAAATCAAAGCTATTCTAATAAAGACAAATCATACTATATATGCTTAAGACTGAAAGATCTTATGACAATGTGATTCAGCTCACCACTTTTAATAAGAAAATGAAATTACAGAGTGGTTACATGCCTATTCCAAAGCCACACAGCAAACATTAAAACTCAGATTTTCTAGATGCCGATATAGTACTCTATTACATCAAGATTGATCTTTAATTTCCATAGATAACTTCCTAATTGTTTATAATTTTATCTTTAACGTGAAATAAAAATAGTCCACAAGTGTAAACACCACTTGGTAAGGCAACTTCACTTGATCAGTTAGCTATCTAGTGTGTAATTGATCTTTTGCTCCACTGGTAAAGTCAGATGATATAATTAAGGCCCATGGGAAACTGAACTAAAATTTGGAATATTCTTAGGTTTGTACACTATACACAGATACTACACAATTTTCCTCCCTTATTCATAGTCACATCATAATGACAGAGTTTGTAGCACTGAATTTTCAAGTAGATTTTATAGATGTTTATCAAGAAAGATGAAGTAATCCACAGCCAAAGCTTGCATAAGCAATTTTAAGAGATTTCAGCATGATTTATTATGAGATCCATCAAACCAGATTTCGCACTCTCTAAAATTCCAGAATCGCTCAGGGCACTTGTTATATTCAGACCAGCAACTTATAATCAATAGTTACTTGTTGACACCCACTTTATATTGCTTATTGGAGGTGTATGAGATTCAAAAAACCCTGATACAGTGACTCGCTTGTTTCAGACTAATGTACAGTAAGGCCTTTGCAGTGGTCTAGAGTTCAGCTTCCCACATGGGACAGATGCATAGATGAGTATGTGCTCACAGAGACCCAGTGCTTTGTAAATATACAGGTGATTTCCAGAAAGTGTGTGAAGTGTGACACTCAGAGAAGTAAAATCTACATGCAAGGATGGAAGGGAGGAACAACTAAATAGGGCAGCAGAAGACAGAACCCTTCACACGGGCTCCAAAGAGTGGCAGTCTGGGAAACAAAGCATCCATTTAGAGAAATTTATTTCTTGAAACTTAGAAGCAATTAAGTACAATCAGCCCTCTGTATTCATGGATTCTGGATCTGTAGATTGAGCCAACAGTTGATAGAAAATATTTGTGAAAAAAATTCATCTTCACTGAATGCATATGTCCTTTGTTGTTGTTATTTCCTTAACAGCGTGGTATATCAAGTATCTATACAGCATGTGCACTGTGTTAGTATTATAAGTCCCCAGAGATGATTTAAAGTATATGGAGGATGCTTGTAGGTTCTATGAAAACAATGCTATATTATGTAAGGGATTTGAGCATCTACAGGCTTATATATGAAGGGAGTCCTGGAACCAGTTCCCTGAAGATACCGAGGTACAATTGTAGTTTCCTTATTTCCTCAAATAAACTCACAAATGATACAAAAACTCAGGAGATAGCCACACTATAGGAGAAGCAAAAGGGGCTTGATTTCAACATGCTTTGTCAGCAAAGAAATTAAGTATCGTGTTAGCATAAAAAGAAATCTTCAACACATAGATAAAAACTCTTATGAGAAGCCATGTTACATCAACTAGAATAGCTAAATTTAAAACCTGAAAATACAATTACAGCAGAAAGTTCAGAATGTTATAGGCACTCTGAAACATAACTTAGCAGTTTCTTCTAAAGCAAAGCACATACCATCTGACCCATTAATTCTTCTAGGTATGAACCCAAGAGGAATTAAAATGCACAGATTCCACACAAAGACTGACACAAGAATGTTAGCAGCAGCCTTATACATGATAGGCCCAAACTTGAAATAATGCAGATGTCTATCAACTGGTGAATGACTTAACTAACTACCATGTATGTAAATAGTACTTGGTAATAAAAAAGAACTGCTGCTGTGCCTGACACAATAAATGAGTTTTTTGAAGACTGTCTTATAGGAAAGAAGCCAAATACAAAACCTGAATGTCTGGTCCTACTTTTCTGAAATTTTAGTGAAGGTAAAACTTCATCAAGTGATTGGATCGAGGGCTGCTGTGACTGAAGGGGAGAGGGACGGGCTACACAGAGGAATGGGAGGACGCACAGAACAACGGGAATGTTATATACTGTGACTGGAGCAGCAGATATCTGTGTGCCTCTGTGGAAACCTGCACATGGAGTCAGTAATTTAATTGTATATATACTAATTACATATACATTGTACGTCAAATAAGTGGTTTATACAAAGCAACTGCCATACCACCATCATTTAATATGAAAATTTACTGATGTCATTAGTAAGACATGAAGTCCTTCATGGGACTTTGAGATAGCCTCAAATACTTAAAAATGATTATGGTGATCCATGATGGCTAAGTGCCTAGAGACTCCCCCCACCCAAAAAAACAAAACTCCTTACAGAGAAATTAAACTCTTCTGTTGTTCCAAAATTTCTACTGGATAGTAGCCTCATTAATAAGGATAATTTCTAAAATTAGCCTAGTAATATCTAGTCTATGATCACTCTCTTCAATGTAAGGACACAGACTTCCTAAAACTTGATCATTTATGGATGGTAAAATATCAGAGACAGAAGAGATGTCAAAAATGAATGGAGAAAAAAAAGATGTAGAAATCTGAAGAACTGTGAGGAGATTACGAATCAACTCAAAACTTAAAACCTCTGACAAATATTTCCTGATGGGCTTCATGTGTTGATTACTACACTAGATAAAAAAGAGATAATCACAATAAGCCAAGAAAGTCCTTTCTCAGACAAAGTTCACCATATCAAAAAAAAAAAAAAAAAGTAAAGCCCTCTATGGTAGAAGTTATATATTGATATATAGGTAAAAGACCTAGCAGATCTGAGATTATCACTCAACTGTTAACTGTGGCATAAATAACACTGTAATTGCATGTCGCACTGTCAGATGTATCATTCATGTTCAGTACAAAAACATGCAAATCCTATCTGTTCTATAAACTGACCAGCCCAGGTAATGGTATGCTGTGGGTGAGCTCACAAGCTTCCTTCTAAAGCCCAGTTTAAGACAGCTAAATCTTTCATCATGGAATTCACCCTCCTCCACCAAAGTTTGAAATGTTTTAGCATCTACCAAGATGGTAGGAATGCTGGGGACTACCAGGTCTGGATAAACAAAGACATGGGCAAACAGAAAGGAGACCCAAAAATATTTAAATCGGCTACAGAAGTTCATTAACATGAAAGTGGACTGTCACATGGAGAGTTAGCATTCTGATAAGCAGAAGTTTTTGAAAAGCAACATGGCTCATGAAGATAGCATTCCAGAAACTGAATGATCTCAGGGAGAGCCTCGTAAAGCATGGAGACTTGGAGGCAGAAAGGAATTTAATAAATACTCTACTCTAAATATTTAATAGAGGTGATCCTAGGTTGTTATTATTACATTACAATCTGTTTCCTAACACTCAGGCTTTTAAGCTCCACATGGCAGCAAAACCAATCTTTTCCAAAGCCCACTGTGATCACGTCCTCCCTCTGTCCCCCAATTTGCATGCTGCAGACATCAGCCCACTCTGCTTACACTCCTTCAAAGCTGCCTAAACTCAGTTTTGATGGCAGACAAGATCTCTTACGGATGAGCCTCACTGGCCACTTTCCCTCTAATGGCTTGGTGAAAGATACTCAGAATCTCAGGGGGCCATGCTTTTTCTTTACTTCATATTGCGCATATCCCATCTGTTGTCTGGAATACCCTTCTCATATCCTGGTGTGTCTAGAAACACCAGTCCATTTACCCTTGGCTCTAATCCTCCTATATTTGCTCACTCCTCCAGCCTCTCCAAGCTTTGTCCAGGCTCCTTTCCATGCCCTGGAGTCTTGCTAGTCCCCATGAAGACACTGCTTCAGATAATATGGGTGATAAGATGGCTTACTGCTCTTTCTCCTCCCTTGCCATAAACCTTACCTGGTTGTCTCAGTCCCTCAGACGGAGTTCAGGAAATGACACTTCATATGTTTGTGAATGAGTCAGGGCTTCCAAGACAGAACAATTAGCTGCTTTCCTGGCCTGTCTCATCTTACATGGTTTACCAGCTTGGGTTATATGACAGCCAGAGTAAGCCCAATCAAATACTGTTTTAAAGCTATTAAAGAGAAAGTTAGCAACTCTAAAAAGATTCAAGTTACCTTTAGTTGAGACACAGTAAACAAGTCAATATGACTATCCAAAGGACACTCCTAAACAGTCATGTCACCTAGCTTTAAATCCCGGCTCCATGGGATGGTGTAACCTTGAGCAACCAGCTTTATCTCTAAAGACCCATCTCTGTGTCTATAATATTCAGACAATTGTAGCCCTCATCTCAAAGGGTACCTGTGAGGATGAAATATACAAGCATTAGCAAAGGGCTCACACAGGTCTCTGTCCATTCAACACTGGCTGGCCACGCAGCATCAGCCCTGACAGATGCAGACGCAGGTCAAGTCCTGGCTACTAGTGTGACTGACAGGCCCTGGAAAATCTCCTTGAGCAGTGGGCCTTTTCATCCACAAATGGAAAGCATTCCTACTTTGGAGGAAAGCATTTTGACAAAATAGTTTAAAACTGCCAGGTATACACAAGGCATTTAATAAAGACTGTTCCTATCCTATCCTCACTACCTTTGGTTATGGATCACTGACTTCTGAGCAACCTAGACATTTTCCTTCTTGTTTCAAAAGAAGACAGGATTATACTATTAAAGACATCTAGAGAGTCAAAGCAAAAGGGCCATAATCACCTCATCCTCACGGTCCTCACAAGCTGCTGCAGGTGCCAAAAAATAAGTCTTTTCTGTATTCCAAGGTTTAATTTATTTGGAATGAGCTGAAACAGATATCCTAACACAGTGTTTTATAGAAAAGAAGCAGCATGCTGAAAAGTTCCATTATCTTCATGCAAATGAAATTCATGTACCCCATTACTTTTATTCATGGGTCCTCTATAAACAGGACTTAGCAAAAATACATATGGTCAAAGAAATGCTATGTCCACATTAGAAATGTCTAGAGAACATTTTGATGGATATATCTGAAGCACTTGCTACAATACCAATGCCACATGTCTTCTGAGGATAAATACATACCTGCTTGCAAATTTAGAAAAGATATATCTGTATACATAGAACACACTTCTAAGAAAAAGTGCTACATATCCAAAATGCTCATTTTTATACTCCTAAAAATGGTTTTCAGTCATATACTTCTTATACAAACACATGATTTTAAAGCTAGCATATTATTAGCTACACATGATTAATAACTGTGTCATTCCCCTGGCTTTCAATGACTATGAGTCAGGAGTTAGAAATAACTCATTTAGAGAAGATTACAGAAATCAAGAAGCAAACACAGATTTCTTATATAAGGTTCCCAGCCAAATGGCCAGGATGGGTTATATGGACCTACTATTTAGATCCACATATGTGAATATAGACTGACACAGTCTGTAGAATGGCCAGGATAGACAGGAGGAGAGAATAGACAAACCTCCTCACATACAGTGTTTTAATTCGTATAACCCTGAGATTTCCTAAATATAAAGTAAGAGCTACCTTTGTCACCAGCCCACTGCATCCACAATCACTGTACTGCTCTGTATGACAGATATCATAGTGGAAAACATGTGCTTTGTGGTTGTTAAATTTTTATAAGTAAAATCTCTTATTAACTTACAGAAAATAATTCTTTAAGGAAAATCACAGGAATAATAAACCACCTAAGGCATAAAAAGTTAATCTTACCTTGAGGTTAATCTTTAAAGTATTATTTTTAAATGAGTAGCTATTAACTTAGTCACTGCGGTGCTGGAAAAATAAAAATTATTGAATATTATTTAGGTCACCCTGGAACATGATACCAAGAAATTGTGTCAAGTGTCTATTCCCTATTATTATCAATTGGCAATTTTCTATTCTTGCAAGCATCTCCAGTACCAAAGAAAGAACTTCACTGAAATTCAAATCATTATTTTTTTCTTTAAAAAATTAGGGCAGAGCCACTCTAGACAAATCTGTGAGCTCTGTGTGGGAGAGGCACTCCAAAATAGAATAGAAAACAAATGAGGAACACAGTAAAGTCTTCTCTAAGTATCTCTAAACACACACATATAAGCATGTGTGCCCACAAATGCACACACATGTGCACCCCCAAATCCAAACACACGGTTATAAAAATTAGGGCTGGAGATGTTGCTCAGTGGCAGAGTACTTGCCAAGAATGTTTAAGCCTTGAATTCTATCCCAGCACCAAACAACAACAGCAACATAGTCCTTATGATATATTCAGCACAGGGTTCAGGAAGTATCACCTAAGCTGGTCGAAGACAACAGGCACCAATGCCCATTATAAAGACACAGCTTTCTCACACACTTCTGCTCCTTGAGAAACTACTCACTAACAACCCCTGAACTTGGCTCTCTTGTCAATGTTAGATGCATAATTGGAGCTATCTTCAAGTACTTTTCTGAGCAGGTGGTACTAATTTCAAGCCAAAAAAAATCTCTACACTTGGCTTTCCCTAAGAAACGTTATTCATCTCCTTAGTAAGCAAGTGTAAAATGATGCCAAAACCAACACTAGTATTTTCTGCTATGCCATGAAACTTATCTTCACCATTTTAACTGTTGGGTGACTAAACACATTCACAGCATTGTGAGCCATCACTACCACCAATCTCCAGAACTCCTCCTCCCACAAAACTTAAAATACCCTGCTCATTGAGCAAGTTCTCATTCTTCCCTCTCCAGCCCTGGACACCTCAATTTTTGTCTCTATTGACTACAGCAGATACGTGGTACAAGCAGAATACTGTAGTATTTGTCTCTTTGTGAATGGCTTCTTTCACTTAGCAGTGCCCCATGTTTCATCCATATGTGAACCATACCCATATGTGTGTTCCATGGCACAATTCTTACTTCTGATATCAGGGGACATTCAACCTTAAGAACAGATGCACAGGGGCCAGGTGCTGCTTTGTAGTAAAGTCCTTGTGAGTGGAGAAGCTAAGGACAGATCATTTTGTCTGAAAATATGAGTCTGCTGTACTATGCAGACCTAGAGACATCACCCCAGGCTCAGAGTGCTATTCACTGGCACACCACAGGGTCCCCCAACATAGTAAGAGGAGTGTGTTAGTTCAATCACATGGCATGTCTATATGTCTGGGCAAAGTTTTACTCAGGCTCAACCTTGTGTATTTAATGTCTGATATTTGTTGTCCTTGGGGCTCCAGGGAAATCAATGCCAATAAAAATGTCTAACCAAGAAATTTAAAAATTCAAAGTCACACCATCAAAGGTAATTTTGCTATCCTAACAGTAATGCAAGATAAGGATCCCACACCCCAGGAAGATTGGGGCCAGAAATCTTTTTTTTTTTTGCTTCTCAAAAACTGTACAGTTTTCTGTAGTGACTTTTTCTTTACTGTATATGAATTTCACTTCTTTTTGTCTTTTCTATTTTTTAAACCTTTTTAGTTTTAAGAACTCCATACACAACTATATTTGCATGATTTCCATCCCTTTCAGTCCCTCTCAGTCCTTTCCTCCCATCACCCCAAACCCCCAACTCCCTCCCAATTTCTAGTCCTCTTCTTTGATTAGTTACATATATATTTATAAATATACATACACACACACATACACACACATACTGAGTCCACTTATTAGTACTTCTATGTACTGAATTCAAGATTGCCTACTTAGAATTAGATAACCTCTCAAAGAGATAATCGCTGGAGAAAACTGATTCTCCCTCCCTCAGCATCCACTGAAGCTTCTCTCGTTTTAAAGATTTCTATATTACTACTGGTTTGGACCCATATTCAATTACCTCTTAGCTCATGGTTCAGTACCAGTATTAAGTACCTCTTTAATCTCCTTATTCACATGAACTATCAAAATCAAGCCAAGTAACAAAGATCAAAATATTGATTTCCACGATACTGAGGCTAAATGGGGTATTCCTTCACAATGTATCTTTCAGAGATCCCAGGCTTATTTATTATTTCTCCTTTGCTTTTTTGAGACAAGGCTCCTATAGTACCAAGTGACCTGGAACTCTCTATATAGACCAAGCTAGCTTTGATCTCACAAAGATCTGCTTGCCTCCACCTCAGGGTTTCTGGGATTAAAGACAGACGTGCTATTATGCCTGGCCTGAAGAATCTTTTAAAAGAGAGCATATGGCGGGGGGCGGTGCAAGTCAGAGGGAGAACCCAACTAGTATGCAGAAGACACTGGGTCTGACCCAACTAGTGTGCAGAAGATACTGGGTCCGACCCTTCGATACGAGGAGAGGAACAGTGTGTGAGGAGGGAAAGCCAGAGAGAGCGGAGAGGGCGGAGCAGAGACTGAATGAACGTGGCGGCAATCTCGCTCTGTTTTCTACCTCTGGGTCCCTCTGGGTCCCTGAATCCCTTTGCCAAGACAGAAAACAAAGTACATATATTCTGTAAGCCCTCCACTCTCCATGACTAAGGTCAAGTTCAAGGCAAATGTAAAGCTAAGGGTCACCAACAGTTAACAACACCAGAGGTTGTTCCTGTACACATAAGTAAATCTGTTGGAGTCCTAAAATCTTTGTCTCCAGTGAGTCTGATGAAAAACTAGTTTGCATCCTAACTCTGCCTTCAGAGATTCAGGTACTCCCTGCTACATGATCTTAAATAATTCATCTCCTTAAGTTGGTTTCTATATATTAAATGCATATATACCTTACAGGATCTAATGAAGCAGCCTATTACCTTAAACCTAAGAGATACTCAAATCTTCTGGTGAAAGATGCATGGAAGAAATAAGCACAGGGTAATGTGATATAGCTAAGAAGCAGGAATTTACAGGATGAAATCCAAACTCCCTGGCCTACACTATCCCTGGTTTCTCTCTTCCTTGCATATTCTGTAACACTGCAAAACTGAACTCATGTTCACCAGGTGCCACACTGTTTCAGGCCTCAGTGCCTGGACTTGATCTGTCCAGTGTGCTCACCTGACTCTTTGCTTTAAAACGCAGGTATCTGATCTAGGCTCACATCTGGTATCCAGGAAAGACCTCCTGGACACAACTTTCTGCAGAGCAGACTGAGCTGGACCTGCTCTCTGTATGTCATCTTCCAGGCCTTGGACTGACACTTCTCTTTAGACATCACAGTGGCTCCCTGGAACATTTCCTAGCATAAGACATTCCCTTAGGAGAGGTTTGCTTAATAGCCAGAGTCAGGTGGCTTAACCAATCTGGGACATTATGAAAGAAACACCTTCAGGCTTGTCCCTGATGAAGAAAACGACCTGCAACCCTGACAGTTCAAACAGTACTGGGAAAGGTGAGCAGTGAGGAAAGACTGAGCTTAGCCTTTGCCATCACCAGCATCAGCTCTCCATCCACTGCACTGGTCCACTTCACTTGTGGAACCTTCCAGTGCCAGCAGCCCCAGCAATACCTTGATTGTAGCCTTGTAAGAAACATAAGGCAGAACCCCAGAGTAGACACCCAGGGTCTTTAGAGGTGTGAGGGAACTCAGGTTCACTGAAGCCTATAAGTTTTGGGTCATTTGTTATCTAACAATAGATAATACAGATTTTACTTCAACTATTAACCTTATTTCTGCCCAGTATAATCATTTATCTAAAAGTATGTATTTCACAGATTTAAAAAAAAAACAAAGTGGCATAGAGAAGGTTCTGCTTTTCTCCAGTCAGCCACCAAAGACCCATCAGCCTTTTCAAATACTAACACTGATTAAGAAACCCTGCTTAGTTGTATTTAATGAGATAGTCAAATTAAAGAGGTCAACTACACAAGTAAATCATAGAATAGTATCATTTAAAATGTAATAATAATAACAGTTCAGTACTGAAGGAGTTAAATTGTTTTCCAAGTAAAACTTATTTTAACAACCAAATACACATTTCAGTAGATTTTAACTTGAAATTCTCTTAATTTTGTAGAATCATTGATTTGGCTCACTGAGGCCAGTCTGACTTCTGGAACTGAGAAGTTTAGAAATTATCTTCATTATATTTCCAAACATTTAATTTAACAGAGTCGAAATCACTTTTTGTTGGAATAAGAAAAAAATATTTTGAGAATATAAATTTAATACTAAAGTAAAAATCTTAAGAGTTCTGAAAATAAAAATATCAGCTCATCAGTTAGAAAAATTTAAATCTTAATTTAAAAAATCTATTTTATAAAAACATCCTTCTGGTATGATGGCAATAGTCTATAATCCTGCACTGGGGAGGCTGAAGAAGGAAGATCACAGGTTGAGGCCAGCTTGGGTCAAATAGCAAATTCCAGGCTGGACTAGGCTATCTCAAAAATGCAAAAAAAAGTAATAAGTACATTTGTACTAATGACTATGAGGATTGCACTGGAATTCTGGATAAGAAAGCCAAGACCTTCATCATAGGGCTCCTGTCCTGCCAGGGCATATACTATCCTTCATGTCCTCTGTAGCATTTTCATCTAGCCCATCTACCTTCAGACCCCTCCCCCCTGTCCAAGATGCTAGGCTAAATGCACCTGGAGTCCCCACACAGTGGACAATGCCAGTGAGATGTCATCAGGTCAGTTTAGCATCATCAACAAATTCGTGGAAATGCAGATTTCCAAGCCCTCTCAAGCCCTTGTGAATCAGAAACTGGGGCAGACTGGCAGGTCTGTGCTTGAACAGCCCTCACAGTGACACTGAACAACAGTGTACAAGGCACTTGCCTGACCAAAGTTTCCTAGGGTGACCTGTGTATGAGTGTCACTAAGGAGGAGTCTGACTTCCCACCAATCCCACTCAAAAAGCTACAAAAAACTGTGAACAGTTAGGTGAGCAGTTAGGACCACAAAGCAGGTCACCTTGAACAGCCTTTCCACAAAGCACTGGTATCTGTTGTATTGATTTAGCTCCGATAGTGCTAGTTTGGCTTGGGCCTCTTCCAAGCCAGAAAGCAGAAGGCAAAACTGTAACTCTTCCCTGCAGGCACCAGGACCTTAATACACGGTCAATCCCAGTTCACTGGAGGCCCATGTTCCAGCATAACTGAAGCAGAGGAAGAGATCTCCCAGAACTGAAAGCAGAAGCTTCACCCCCTTGCACGCTGCTTGCAAGCATTTATCAGTTTATGGTGGTGTTAAAGAGAGAAATGACCTTATTTCACAACACCAAGCCCCTGAGAGTGCTCTGAACAGACTCCATTAAGCCTACCATGGAGCAGGCACACAGCCTCTAAGATACAATCCACGATGAGAAGTAGAAAAGATGGTGCTAGAAACAGAGCAGCCACTATCAGGTACGGGTGAAGCCAGCAGGAACCAGGATGCCACAGCTTCAGACTAGGCATGCGGACAGCAAGATGACTGACCAGCCACATTAGATTCCGCTTTCCAGACTAAATCAATCCCTTTGCAGAGCAGTCCATTTCGGACCAGGGCACCACTAATCTCCCATTAGGCTAAAACTTGCCTTCCCACCACTCTCCCTCACACACATTTCACTTATCCCACCACATGACGAAGGCTTTCTGATAGAGCAAGTGATTCAGCCTAGGAAGTGCCAGGCTGCATCCAGGAAGAAATGGCACATCAACCACCCTACACCATGAGCTCATGGCGCAGGCCAAGGACAGTCATGGCACTACCCAAATTCTCTACCTTTTCACTATGACACTTGTCTTGGCACTTCCTGCTATGATATTCTTTTTCTCCAAGAGGGCAAAGACAGGAATTTGCTACCTCGTTCATTAAGTGAGAAATTTCTGCTGTTAAGTACAGCTAGGCTTAGATTTGGAGACAGCACAGTAATTCCAATCACAGCCTAGAGGACGGTAGGTCCTGGGAGGAAGCTCATGTGAGGGCCTTCAACATGGGGGTGGGAAGAAGACAGGGAAAGGGACAGTCCAGGTAGAGTGAAAGATGGGACTGTGAGATCACTGTATCAGGTCAAGCTCAGGCAGATGAGTCCTCCAGCCTCAGGAAAGAGAAGACACTCCCAGCATATGTTCCCCACTGACTCTAGTCACGGTCCAAATCCAAACAGCCTTAAGACCGCACCTTCTGTCTGTGAAATTCTTGAGATCTAGTATTTCAGGTACTGGAGGACATTTTTGTTGCTGCTTCCTAGAATTTGGTATATTTGTACAAATTTGACTGGTTGAGCATCTCTAATCTAGAAATCCAGAGTCCAAGGGGCTTTGATGCTTCATAATCTCAAACTTTTTGAGATTAATGTATCAAGAAAACCTTTAGTTTTACTTTATATATATATATATATATATACATATATATATATATATATATATATATATAGAGAGAGAGAGAGAGAGAGAGAGAGAGAGACAGGATCTGACTATAGCCCTGGCTGAACACCTTACTTTGTAGACCAGGCTGGCCTTGATCTCACAAAGATTTGCTTCCCTCTGCCTCCCAAGTGCTGGAACTAAAGATGTGTACCACACACCTGGTTTTTTTTTTTTAATTTTATCTATTTATTTTACTTTATGTGTATGAGTGTTTTGCCTACGGGCAGTTAAGTACACTGGTATCATGCAATGTCTGTGGAGGTCAGCAAAGGGCACCAGATCCCCTGGAAGAGCTGTTAGCTGGGAATCAAACCTGGGTCTCCTGCAAGTGCTCTTAGCAGCCAGTGCTCTAAACCACTGAGCCATCTCTCCAGACCCTTTAGTTTTACTTTGAGCATCATCTTCCTTCACAGAACTTTATGAGAAACTTTCATGAAAAATAAGCAAGGTAAACATAAAGTTTGATGGAAAAAGAAAATAAAAGTTTCAAAACGTAGAGGACACCAAGGTATAGGACACAGGGAAATTCCAATCTGAGTGTTCAGGTTTGATGTCTGCAGACACGGGGTACGGGATCCGTACTAACAACCCCGGACACGGGGTATGGGATCCGTACTAACAACCCTGGACACAGGGTATAGGATCCGTACTAACAACCCTGGACATGGGGTACTGGATCTGTACTAACAACCCCACAGGGTTGTTCTGAGATAGACATGGGATAACCACAAATGTTCCCAGAAAAAAACCATTCAGAGATACAGGGATCAAGTCTGCCATCACACACTGCAACTACCCAAACAAGCCCTGTGTAGATAGGGCTCAATCCAGCACTAAGGCCCTTCCGAGATTCTTCTGCTCAAAAAGATTCTTTACTACTAAGGATTTGTTCTTCATCTAGGATCTTCAAACCCTTTTCAATTTGAATAGTGACAAAAAATAAAACATATATCCAGGTATATATTAAAATCTGACCATCCTTGATTTAAATATTTCATATGAAAACTTCAACAAAATAAAAAATATAACATCTACCTTCCTATTTTAAAATGTTTAATCCAAACCAATTTGGAGACCAAAAATAGCATACATAAAGCTTTTAGTTTTATTTTAAACTCCATCTTTTTTCGCAGAAATATGAGACATCTTCCATGAAAAATAAACAAGTCAGACAAAACAGAAAATAAAAATTTCAGAACCTAAAGAACACCCAAGGACAGAGTACAAAGATCAAGCCAGAACAGAGGCTGGCCATGGTTTCCTACTAAGGTGCTACAGTATGCCTCAATTTTGCCTAAAACTTAGTATTCATAATTTTTAATCAAACTGCTTGACAGACATTTAGAGGTATGAAAAGCATAGTTGACAATGGGCAATTATGTATGCAAGCACCTCCAACCGCCCTACTAAACTCAGTGACCAGTGTCATGTGACCATCTCTAATCTCTTCCTCTTTCAAAGAGGAATTCCCAGATGTGTGGGGCTACTCATTCAAGAAGGGATTCTGAGGGGTTCTAAGAAAACTTATCACCTAGAAGTTGCCTATAGTCAGTTACTCAGTACTCAGATGATGAGAACTGATAAAGGCAAAGCTGTGGGTGTTCTATGGGAACTCCTGAAGGAATCTCCCAAAGCAAACAAGCCTCTTAGATCAGGAGCTCTGTAGATCTCTAACTTTTAACTAGAGTCAAAAACACTTGGCTAGAGTATATATTTATTGAGATTAGTAGAGATATGAGCACAGAGGCATCTTGCAGGTGATATCTTTGAGGAAACATAATCTTTGAGGAATAATGCTTTGAAAGCCTTTCCAACACATGCATCTGAAGACAGATGGTCAAGACACTTTTTCCTGAATTTTTTTAAACCAGGAATCACTAAGCTATCACAGAGGCAGAAGTGTTGTATAAATTGTTAAATGCTGAGATACAGAAAAAGAATCATTAAAGATAATGATTTTAGGGCTGGAATGATGGTTCAGCAATTAAGAGCTCCTACTGCTCTTGAGGAGGACCAAGGTTTGGTTCCCAGTACCCATATGGTGGCTAACAACCATCAATAACTCCAGATCCAGGGGATCTGACACTCTCTTTTGGCTTCTGTGGACATTGCATACAGGCAAAACACTCATACACATTAAAAAAATCAAAAGGATTTTTTTTTAGTTTTCAACCCATTAATATGAAGCCACTGTGGTAGAAATCAGGATTAAGTGGCATGTTGACAGCATTCCTACAGGGTGGGGGGTGATACCCCTGCATGGTTAGTGCCCCATGCATACACACCTCCATCAGTGCACTGCCCAAAACATAATTTAAATGGTCCTCTTGCCTCTAGACACAATTTATAGGTTAAGGACAATAGCTTATTAATCCTTACTACCAGGGCCTCAGGCCACATTTGTGTCCAATAAAAGCATTCAGTGAATGAACTCCAGGTCATTCAGCAGTGTGTGCTGTTCATGGGACACAAACTTTTAGATCTCCCCTCAAACTTGAAAATTTTCATTTCTCGCAAACACTCCAGTTTTTCCCACCAGAAGCAAACAAGTTCCACGAAAGCCAGGCACGCCCTCTAGGCTATTTCTGATACAACAATCAATACTCCATATTCTGAGAACTGAATTTCACCAGTTATAGCCCAAGCACCACTCTGTTCTCTAAATTGCCTTAAGCTTCTCAGAGGAACCATTTCTAGACTGTTATAGAAACTGAATGTAAATCTACTGAGTCGACTGATCCTATAGCTTTATGAAAAGAAAAAGAAAAAAAAATGAAGTCTCCTTGGCATGCATTGTTCTTAGGAAAGCCACTCTTGATTTAGTTACTAGTGCTTTCTTTTCTACCAGTATATAACCATCTGCTTAACAGTATGCCTCTGAATGCTGCCAAGGATGTGAAGTCAAGGAACTGCAGAAGCATCCCCTGGAAACAGAACATGAACCACAAACACAAGGTACACATGTTGTTCTGGGCTTCCATGTTGCATATTAAAAAGCAAAAAGCAAGTGAAAATAATGCTTATAGTATTTTTACTTTAACCTAACAAATCCTGAATAGTATCATTTGGGCATGTAATTAATATAAAAGTGGTAGAGTTAACTTTGCATTCTTTTCTCAAAGTACATCTTTAAACCTGGATACTTTCACACTTCCAGGACCTGTGAGTTCGACTGGCTGCGTTTTCAGTGCAGGAGGCACGTGAGCCCATTAGCCCTGTAGCGGCCAGCACAAGTGTGGCCTTGTAGGTGCCTCCTGAAAAATCAAGGCATTCACGTCAGCGTAGCGCCTCTTCCGCTCTCCACAATCTCTCAGGGAATTTTCCAGACTGGCTCTTCAACCCCAGACTCCTTCAACACATGTACAGTTACATGCCCTACAGATACACTTTGCTCAGATAGCAGCAGAGAGGTGAAGTCTGAAAGAGATGTCCACAGGACTCGCTGGGCACCAGCACAACTGACATTCCCTGCCTCGCAGTCAGGTAGAAATGTGTTATGTCATGCTTCTGCATACAGGCTACTGGAGCATCATGTGGATGTGACTGCTTCCTTTGTTCTTGTTATCAGAACACAGAAAGTCAAAGAAAATTAGGAAGAAGACATTTAGAATGACCAGGGAGCAGAAAGGAAGCAAGTGAGACTTTAGACCATGGAGGGGAGAGCTCTCCACTATTGTTCTGATAAATGGACCTAGTATTAAACCTACTCCCAGTGACTTACTGTTACACCCCACAGAAACTTCCTCACACAGCAGGTAACAATTAACACAGAGACCTACAAATGGTCAACGTGCAGAGAATAAGAGGATGCAGTGCTTAGCCCTGAACAGGACATCTTTAGCAAACTTCTGCCTTCCAAGGCTCAGGGATCATTGCAGAAGAGGGGGTGGAAAGACTGTAAGAGCCAGAGGTGGTAGATGACCACAAGGAAACAGTTTTCCACACAGCTGGGCAGTTACTCATGTGACTTCACAGCAACTGTGACAGTATTCACATCACCTACACAAGTGCAAGCCAGACAAAATCAGATAGATGTGAGGAAGTCGGTAAGAAGCGTCAAGCCCAGCTGCAGAACTGTTGGCAAACTATAGCTCCTGGGAGAGGGAAAGTCAGTTTTTCTTTAACAGTGTAATGCTGGGTAGGCTAACCAGGCTCTAGTGGATCGACTCACACTAAAGGGCATTTGAAGACACAAACAGATATAAATTGGAATCAACAGGACATACATATATGTGTGTGTATATATACATACACACACATAGAGTACATGAAACTGGGTGGGGGTGCAAATAGGGGATGAGGTCTGAATATGATCAAAATATATTGTATGAAATTCTCAAAAATTCAATGAATTAAAAAAAAAAACGAAGACAGTCAAGGATTATAAGATGGGAAGTACCTCAGGAATGCAGAAAGGAGCCAGGCACTGCAGAAATTTCAGAGTCAGGAGAAGAGAAACACTAGAACAAGGAATCCCAAAGGGGTTTCAGGTTCCAGAGAGATGCCAGATATAACCTGGTGGAAATGCACCTGAGCAGTTCCGAATTGTCCTCAGACTTCAGAGTGGTTTCCCTGGTTCACAAATGTGTGCCTGCTCTGAACCCCAACTCAGCTGCAGGGAAGAACTCATCCTTTCCCAAGGCAAGCTTCCCATGTGTCTATAGAGCTTTAGCTGATCTATTAAAAGTCCCTGAGCACAGACAAAAGGTTTTTGAAGGAAAGCCTTTTACAAGAGTTCTGTTGCTTTACATATAAAAATGCAGGGAAAACATGCACTCCAACACAATACTCTGTTAGAATTACTTTTTGTTCAAAGGGAGGGGAGCTTAAACCATATAAACTGCCATTGTAAAGTACCATACTTAGAGTGGCTTATAAACAAATTAATTTCTCACCACTCTGGAGACCAGAAGTCCAATGTTAAGGCATCTGTTATTTCTGGTGAGGACCTTCTTCCTGGATCACACATGGGGACTTCTTGACAGGAAGATGAGGGGCTGTATCATACAGATTCATCCTCCCTCCTGACTTAACCATCTCCCAGAGCTCCACCGCCTAATACTTAGCACCTTGAAATGCATTAAGTATATCAACTCTAACTTGATGGGACCATTATGTAAGTATGAAGGATGAGTAAAATCCTGAAAACAGTGACAGGAACATGTAGGCAATTATAAAAATAAATATATTTATTAAAATTTACTAGATGTACTTATGGAGGAAAAATCAGTTATAAACAATAAACTGTTTTTGAAAACAGTACTAATTACCATGTCAGGTTAAAATGATACCTACCATCAAATCAATCAGCTACTTTATGCTGCTATCAGATAATGTGTATTTATGAGTTTCAAAACATTTCCATACCTGTTTTAAATCTAAATGAGAATGAAAACTGTAGATCAAGTATAATGATGCAAAATAGCTGTTATGGCCTTAAACTTGTCTGTAAATTATGCTAAGCATACACCAAGCAGAGGACTGCTGGTCCAGGCAGAACCGACAACTGTTTGTGGCCATGAACATATTATAAGTCCCTTGGACAGCACGGACAAGAAGGGTTACCAAGACAACACTCTCTTTCTTTCCTAGACAGTGTTTTCCAGGGGTGAAAACTTCAAGTCTCTCAGAAGAGACACACAAAACCAAAGCAGCACTGTAAGATGCATTCACCAACCGAGTCAACGATGGGTGTGTTAGAAGGAAGAGTTATGTGGCAGGCACATCACAGAGAAGCAAGACTTACAGGGGATCTGGCTCCAAGATGGAGGCTGCTTATTTTAGCAGACTGGGGAAACTACCTTCACAGTGAACCTCCAGTTAATTAGTGAGGTATGTTAATCATACTACAGGTATGTGGCAGCTAATGCCACAGGCCAACTTGAATGACCTATGGAGTACCCAGATATCCTGGCTAAACATTTCTGGCTGTGCCTATGTTTGGGGGGGGGGTCTAAGTAAAGCAGATGTCCCTTCACAAAGAGGGTGGGCATTATATAATCAACTAGAACAGAAAAGGCGAAAGAACACTGCATTCATTCACATTCTTCCTCTGCCTGGCTGCCTGAGCGGAGTCATCTGTGTTTGCCTGTTCTTGGTGTGGAACTTAAGATTATTGGCTGTTCTTGTTTCCCCAGCTTGGGGACAGCAGATCATGGGTCTTCTCAGCCGCTCTAATCACACAAGCCACTTCCTTGTAATAAAGCTGTTCCTATGTGTTTTGCTTCCAGTTCTGCTTTCCTGCAGAACTGACTAACACAAGGTGTATGTGCTAATGCTATCTGATAAAATGCAGAAGAGGAGTATGATGAAGACACATAAGTATTTCAGTTATAAAATGCACGAAGATTTGATGCTGGGTCAGCATCTTAATTAAAGTCTCTGTGATGTGGTTTCTGTAGTGCTGACTCTCAGTACATAAACAGCAGAAAGCTTCCTGTGGAGGAATGACTCTGGAAATAACAACAGGGGACTGACAAGAAAAAAACAGTTTACTCCTATGCCAGTGAATTCTGAAAGGAGAAAAACCTGTAGGAGAAATCAGATAAGAAAGAAAGAAAAAGTCACATGAGTTAAAGCACACATCCTACTGAGGTGAGGACAGAGCCAGTTCTATCTGGAAAAACATGTGACCTGTGGTGTTCATGCTGAGTACACTGAACTCAGGGACACACACACACACACACACACACACACACACACACACACACGTGTCCATGGCACATTTGGGACTCCCATCACTTCTAGGCAAGAGTTCTTTAAAAAAAAAAAAACAATCCATGCAATATAGATAGACCACAAATCTTTTTCTGGCACTACCTAAAAGTACCCACAAAATATATATTTACATAGTGATAATACTCTTTCTAGATAAGAGCCATAAACAAAAGTTTACTACCAAGAACGTTTTCTTTTCACTCCCCAGACTGTGATTTTTATCTCTAGAAGTTCAGTTAGGGCATAGGTAAAGACACACTGGGGCTGTAGAAGAGTAACAGAAAAATAATGGAAAACCTCTGGGTGCCTGGGAATGGGAGAGATCCAACATCAAGGCCTGGATACCCAGGATCATGTGTGGAGTGAGGACTACAGCTGAAATTCTGTATGTCTACTATAATTTTTTGAATATTGTTTACTGAGACCTGTACTACCAAGTTTCACCAAACTGGAAATACATCACTGTTCCTTTAATGTGAATTTGCCATTCACTCCCTTTTATATGCTCCACTTATACAGTCTTTCAGTGTGATCACATTACTTCTTAAAGAAAGCAATGTTAATAAAATGTTTCTAAATAAAAAATATATTAAAATGTTTACTACAAAGAACTAAAATAAAATCTTCAATGAATTAAAGAGCTAAGTTACTACATAGTCAGACTATCCCTTAAACAGGATGCTAACCCTGCCTAAAACACATAACGGTGTCGTCTGCAGAGCAGAGACCCTTCAAATCAGGTATGCGACAGCACTGCAGACACAGACCCTGAGGAGCACACAAGGCCAGTCTGAACACCAACAGTCACTTCTCACTTCTCTGCCTTCATGGTCACTAAACAAGAACAAAACTGATTAGAAAGAAAAACATAACATTCCAATTAATGATCATTTGAAAGAACATAGGCAGGGACAGATTAAAAAGATTTTTATACATGCAAATATCAGTCAAACATTCAATAACCCTCCATTTATTGTGTTCCATTTATGCAGTGAAAACACAATCATTACCATAATTTATTGGGAATTCCTAATGTTACCAATTGTAGTGCTGTGTGCAGACCAAATCCAGGGCCCGATGCAAACTAAGTTAGTGTTCTACAACTGTTTTTGACAAGCCTGGAAATGACCATCCCTGGTAGCCAAGGAAAGAGGACGGACTAAAGTGGCCACATATGTGTAATAACTAAATGTGTCCCTCTAAGCATAAATGTGATAGCTGGGGGTCCTCACAAGGGTCTGAAGCTGGGTCCCTGCATTTTATTTACCAGACTTCAAAGACTACAGTCAACAAGTAAGCACTGTGAAAGACTAAACGTCCACAGAAAAATACATTAAAAAACTTTATTTCTAAAACAAGTGTGATTTCCTTTTGAAAAATGTACCAACTAGTCATAATATTGAGGTGCAGTAGCCTCCTAAAAGCTACTGCAAAACTATCCCCAAAAACCCTTTCCAAATATAATCTTTCTTCCCTCCTACCTATCTGTTCCAAAATAATCTTGTAGACTGCTCAAAACAGGTACACACAATGAAAACTGTGGCTTTTCACCTCACAGAAACTGCAAAGTCTGACTGCCTGAGAGCAGAACTCGTGGCTGTGTCTCTGAGGTCCCTGAGGAGGAGAGCCTCCTTGTCAGCAGCAGCATCTGTCCATCTGTGCCACGTGGCCAGCCACATCAGTACACACTGCACATCCAGCAGTTAAAATGTGAGAGTAAATTTCAACCTGGGAAAAAAGTGTCCTCAACTAAGAGGTTTCATGTGGGGATGAGAGCTGTGAATAGAATCCAACAGGACCACAGGGAACAGTGTGGCTGGGAAAGGGGCTACAACACAAGCTTTGGTGATTAGAGTAAATTTGATACTGCGCAAGCACCTTACCTAACTTCCTGAGTGGTCCTGGAACGTAAGTTTGGCAGCATCCTCACTTTATAGACAAGGAAACTGAGGTGCTGGGCCTCAGGGCCTAGCTGAACTTTACACAGAGCCAGTCTGTACACCCACAGTGACTCCACTGGGAGACCTGGTACTCTTCTCTCAGGGACCTACTCAGCTCTTTGCTGGCTACAATTCTGCATTTGGTCTGGAATCCCTAGGGTTGTGTGAGAGCATTCAGCCTTCCCAGTTCCCAGTGATGTGACAGAGGCACACAGCACAGAGCTTCCACATCTCCAAGTTCAGAGCTGGTCACAGACACTGCTCAGAACCTAAACACACACACAGGGTGTGTGATGCACCCCAGAACACAGCAGATCCAGTCTTTCCAGCTTCCTGTTCTCTATGACACCAACAGTCTATAACACACAAACATGCAAACACAATGCACACTTCCCCGGGTGTTCATGAAGTATCTGGATGACTCCTTACACCTGGCTGGTACGGTTAACTGTGGGAGGCAAGTGACTCCTCAAGGTCTGCTGTCACTCCCCATAGTCCTTGAAAACACAAGGATCAGCTCCCATCAGTCAGGAACAAGTAGTTAACAAAATACAAATCTGCAAGTCCTCTCAGCTTGATCTGCATGTCTGTTTACAAAAACAGACCTACTTTCCTGTTCAGTGACCTGAAATCAGAATCATGTCACAGGTGTCAGTCTAAAATGATACAGTTTTAACCCAGTGGCATGGAGAATGGAGATGAGTCTCAATGTCGGTACTGTGTTAGGCAAGGAGGAGAAATTCAGAACCCCACATACAAGGACCCCTCCATTTCCCCTGCCTTCTTCCATCCAGCCAGCGCTGCTCCTAAGAGCTTGATAATGGCTTCCTGCTTCTGTCTTCTCCAGTGACATGATGTCCATGCCAACAATGAGTTGCAAATTAGAGCCCAGTCCTCCTGGAATCAATACTCCCACCAGCTCCCACGGTACTCAGAATAATGGGAAAATCTCTCCTACCCACCCCCAGTAGTCTGCAAGGCCCTGTTAATCTTGTTTCTTTGCTGCTGTCTCTTATGACAAAGGTGGACGTTCTGCCTGCCACAGGGCCTTTGTATGTGTCATCCCAATGATCAGATACTCTTCAAACTGCTTCTTTTTGCTTCACAGCACTAACCCAAGTTCTCAAGGAGACCCTCCAAAAGCAGCCTGCCCACATGGGAAAGTCCTTCTCATCTTTGACTACACATGTTACTGCCTTAGATTAGGATTTTGTATATTCATTTACCTTGTCTGTTTTCACACTTTGTAGACTTTGCAGCATACGGCCTCAGGATGCTTAATTTTGTTTATCAACTTGGATTTACCTAGGAGACAAGCCTCCATACACACCTGTGGACCACAGAGTAGAATCTAAATTCCATTAGCCTCTGAACAGGCCCATGAGGAAGGTTGATTTTCAGTTAAATGTGGTAAGACCCAATCTAAATGTGGGCAGCACCATTCCCTAGGCTATGGTCCTAGATCGCATGAAAAAGAAAAAGAACGCTGAGCAGGATGAGCCCTCTCCTGCTTCCTGACTGAGGATGAATGTAGGAGCAGCCCTCTCCTGCTTTCTGACTATGAATACAATGTGTCCAGGTGCCTTAAGCTCATGTACCATGACCCTGGAACTTTTGGTCAAAATAAACCCTTTCTCCTTTAAGTTGCCTTAGCCAGATGCTGAATCACAGTTACAGGAATCATAGTTACAGGAAAAGCAACTATCCAAGCTGCAGACAAGAACCACATTTTTCCTGGTTAATGATCATAAAAACATGACTGGTACATAAGGCTTCTATAAATATGTTTTTACTATAATCATAACAGGAGAAATTATTAACTTTATTATTTTTCATAATTACTTCTTTTTAAAATTAAGTTCTAGCTTATGAGGCCAACGTACCACCAGCAAGAAGGGTCATTCTGAAGCCTATCCATGATTTCCCCTCAAAAAGACAACTAAAAAAAGGAAGCTTGAGGAGGAAAAATCTGATTTGTATTCCAACAAACAAAAGTACTCCAAATCCCATATGCTTGGGGACTGTGCTTTTAAAGACCTTACCTGGAACTGGACAAGTTCAAAACTCATTGATCTTGGCCTGTTGCACAAACCACACCACAAGATTCTTACAATTCTTCCAGAAACCTGTCTGCCAAATGACATTTCCTTATTCTGAGGTGTTTGCCTTTGAACTTGCCTCAAGTGTTTACAACTATAAAATCCCTACTTCAGTGCCAGCCTAAAGCTGTTCAATCACACATGTGTTCAGTTTTTGTTTTCTCCAGCAACAATGTTGGAAAAAAGGAAGCAATATGTTTCCCTACTCAGATTTTCTCAAAAAGAAAATTAAAATCAAGGCTTTTGTTTTTATTTTTTGTTTATTTTTTGAGACAGTGTCTCCCTGTACCCCAGCTGGCCTGGAACTCATAATGTAGACCAAGTTGGCCTTGATGTCCCAGAGATCTGCCTGCCTCTGCCTCCTGAGTGCTAGGATTAAAGGTAGGCGCCACGATACCCAGCTGGCTCATGTTTTTAATACCAGGTTCTTATGTGGTCTCCTCAGGAAACCAACTGCACCATGTTAAAAAGCTTACGATACCAGTCAGTCCCCTTTTCATAAGCAAAGAGAAAATGAATGTGTCAAAATAGAGGTATGCTTGATTTAAGTGTATTAATTCTAAATCACAAACGCGTCATTAAGAAACCTGCCCACGCTGTCTACAAACAGGATGAAAAAGGACCATGGCAGAGCAGAAAAGCCTGGCCTGATCTTCACTATCATCAGTCACTCACACAAATGGTAACATTCGCCAAAGTGCTAAACTGAATCTCCCACAACCATCTTTCAGATCTCCAGGCTCCTAATCCCATGGGGGACCTTTCACAACCCAGAATCACCACTCCATCCAGTTTCCTGGATAGTGGCTTGCTCCTCTTAACAGTTCTCAACTACTACTTATTGGCATGACTTTTTTGAATTTCTGTAAGAATGTCAATTCAGAAACATCATCACTTTTCAAAAAAATTAAGTTAGACTCTGCCTGGAGTGCAAAATGAAACAGAAACAAACATCGACCACAGAGTAGAGAAGGGGACTTGCTCCAAGGTTTCATCTTGTCAACACAGTTCCATGTAGACTTCAATGACCACAGTAAACCGCCTCTAACCCGAGGAAGCCAGGCATTGCAGTGAAGGAGGGCTAGGGCTGTCCTGAGCAGCAGAGCCAAAACAGACCCAACACATTACATAACATTACCTCAGCACCTAGGCCATCTTTAGGAGCCTTTATCTAGTTCATGGACGTCCAACCAACATCCCTCTCAACGCTCCTAGAACAAGTCACCTCCAACCAGGAATTGTGAGAGTCCTCTGAAAATGAAACGTCTCCTTTTTTCGCCCGTTTGATGAACAAATGCTACCTAAAAAATCCAGATCCCAACACTGAGTAATGGCGATTTGTTGACATCAAACCCCCAAAGAAAGTGGCAGAGGGCATCAGCAGCCGAAGGGAGGAGGCAGAAGCTGCTCCTCCTGGGTGGTTAAAAAAAAAAAAAAAAAGGCTATAACAGTTATATACACCTTGCTACTTATTGGCTGGATGATTCAGACAAGTCACTCACTTCAACCACAGAAAGCAGATAAAAGCAACTCCCACCTCTTAGAGGAGTTAAGAGAAAGTGCAGTGAGCTGCGTAGGAACACACTGTTCCCCAAGCCAGCCCTCAGCCCTCAGCCCTCAGCGGTGACTGATTATAAACCAGAAAACCTTTCTCTGAGTGCATCATCTACTTCCTGGCCTGGATGCCTGTACTGCACAGAATGAATATGTTTTACTTGGATGAATCATGACTTTGCAACACTTCAGTCGTCTTTAATATCGATTCTCATCACATCACACCAAGAGCCAGGAGAATGGCAAAAATCAACAAGAGCAGAGGAGAACTAGCCCTAGGAAGTGTTTTCCTAAATCAACTCAAGATGCTAGGGGGGTTCTTATCATTTGTTTCTCTGCTGGAAGTACATATTGGAAAACCAAAAAGTCCAAGTTAGCAGCTCTTGGCTTGGGTTCGCCCATCTGCATCTAATATGGAAAGTCAGAGTAAAGAGAACAGTCAAAGATTTTTGTAAGCGGTGTACATTTAACACCTAAAACTGTAGGGCTTTCAAAGCCCTTCATCAAATAAACAGAAAACACAAAGAACAAACCTAAAAAGGCACATCATACCTAACAGAACTGCAGCTTGGTGTCTAGGGTACGAGTATGTTTCTGGGGTGAGGAAGCAATGAAACTGCTCCACTAATCTCCCTGATTTCCCTCAAACATACCTGTGCTGTGCCTAGGCCACCAGCCCTCCCCACAGCTCCACCTACTGGCCCATCACTGTACATACAACAGCTCTGCTTCTGCAGGACCCTAAGACTTCATGCAAAGCCTTCCTGTACCTAAGTAAGAATTAAAAAAGACTGCCACTTCAAAGTCAAAGGTAGGGGTAGAGGTTGAATTGATAGAAAATTAACCATCATATAAAGTATCCAAATGGCAAGCATAATCTAGTGATTGCTGAACATGGCAAGTGCGGTTTTATTTTTTAACTAGTTATAGATCCCACTCTGAAAATGTAAAATCCGAGTAAGAATGATATGCTCAGAGGGATGAATAACACAGCAGATATATTAATCTTTATGACGTTACCTAACTGCTGTGCTAATGTTTGTTTTTCAACTAGGAACTGAAAGCATTATTCTAAACCCAGAGAAGAAGGGCGTGGTTTGAAGATGGGGTTTACAGTCCATCCATGGACAATGAGGTCCTTACAGATAATCAGTTCTTATTATGAAATGCACCAGACCAAGACTGAGTTCAGAACTGTGGTCTTGTCCTTACAGACCTGCCAAATACCATGTACCAAATCATCCTTCCCAGCCAGGGCCAGCTGCATGTCAGTCTTACGTAAAATAACCCAACCTCAATTCTGATCTAAAATTAAATCACAGACTCAAAATAGACCATGGTTTAGAAGATCTTGGATGAAAACAAAACAAAACACATTTTTCCGACATTAAAAAAAATGCTTTGAAAAGAAATATAAAGATGATACTAGCTGAGGTTTATCTACTGCTGTCTTCCAGGCACTTCACAGATGTTCAAGTTCACAAAGTATTGCCATCTCTCAGTTCAATTGGTGTTTTATGATGCATATTCTAAAGCAATGTTACATATTAAATCCAGTTGGGTAAGTCAATGGCATGTTACCATGAACTCGGCGTTATGTTAGAATAACTGCTTAATACATACCTCATCTGAGCTGACCAGGTTTGAATACCACAAAATGAGTACAAAACTTAACAGGTACCTTTTCAGGATCTGGAGATGGTGGATGCTACATAACTATCTTCCACCCAAGAGGACATGAAAATGGAAGTCATAATATTCTTAGTGCAAAAAAAATGCTGATTCTACTATCTTATTCCTCTGCAAAACAGACTCGTTAGCCGTCTCACAAGCCAGCCCTATACTGCTGTCACAGGACGTGTGCCAGATTTTGCACAGGACATAACTTGGCTGGGAGGGAAAACCCAGTTTGCCTGAATCTTGGGCAGGAAGGAAAGTCATTCCTTCGGGGAGTGGGGGGAGAGGGGAGTCAATAAATTAGAATAATAACCTGAAAGGGTAAACAGTCCGGTGCCAAGCGGTTTTATTTCTACTGTGGAAGCAATAAAGCACCCATCAAAGTTACCTCGGTTTCCTTCTCTACAAGCCAGCTTGGGGAGCCCTGTCACTGCCATTCCCACAGCGCGTCTCCAGCTCTAACAAAAAGAGGGCAGGAGACTGGGCAGCGCAGGCACCGGGCTCCCACAGCTGCAGGCGCACTGTCCAAGTTCTGGGCCCCACCAGGTGACAAGGGCATAAACTGGCCAGGACCAATTTAATTCTATTTCCAACCTACATGCTTTCAAAGAAACCAGAGGCAACCGAGGCTGGGGGTGGGGCTGGGGGTGGGGGTAGGGGAGCCAAAGGCAAACAAACTTTCAGAGCCTCGGAATCTGCATTCCGCTGGACCCGGCTGCCGGGGCTGACGACCCCGGGGCGCCCACAGGATGCGCCCGGAGGCAGAGACGGAGCCCGGAGCCGGGCGGAGGGCCGTCGCCCGCCCTCTCCCCGCGCCGCACGCGCGCCTTCCGAGCGCAGGAGCCGGGCCGGCCTCGCCGCGGGCCCCGAGAGCGCAGAGGGGCGCGGGGCGGGCAGCCGGGCCGCGCCTTCCCGGAGGCGCACACGCCGGCCGGCCGGCTCCGTCTGGGCCGGCGCGGCTCCGAGGCTCGGCCGGGGCGAGCGGGCCGCAGGGCGCGGCAGCGGGCGCGGACCCGGCTTCCGGGCTTCCCCGGCCGTGCGGACCGCAGCCGGACCCCGGGCGGCGCTCCCCAGCAGCCCCCCACGGCCGCGCTCCCGTCGGCTTACCTCGGCCGCGCTCCGACCCCGGGTTCCGCGAGCCGCGAGCGGGGACGCGTGGGCCCCGCGGGGGACCGCAGGCCGAGCGGAGGCTGCAGGGCCGCCGGGTCCCAGGCGCGGGCTCCGAGCGGACCGGGCCGGGAGCGGGACCGGGACGCACGGCCGCGGAGGGCTGGGCCGGCGGCCGCTGCGAGCGCTGGTCGGCACTGAGGGGGCGGGCTCAGGCTGGAGAACGAGGGAGGGAACTTGGAGCGAGTTGCGAGGCCCAGAGCGTGTGTTCCCGAGCGCGCGGGCACGCCCCCGGAGCGTCCCGCCCCCTCCTCCCGCCCCCTCCTCCCGCCCCCTCCTCCCGCCCCCTCCTCCCGCCCCCCTCCTCCCGCCCCCTCCTCCCGCCCCCTCCTCCCGCCCCCTCCTCCCTGCCCCCACCCCGCCCACCTGTACCCTGCACCCTCCTTCAGCCGCATGCCCATCCTGCGCCCCGCTGCAGCACCTGCTCCCACCCAGGCGCGGCCCCAGCGGATCTCCGACACTCCCACCCCAGTTTAGCGCTGACACTAAAGAGTCACCTGGGGAACGTGGTGAGCCCACCTGATAGACTCTTCAAAGATCTCCGCTGGGTCTCCTAACTCGCGCATATTCAAAAGGGTCATTTAAGCAACTTGCTTTTCTTTGAGAGAAGGAAGGTTTTTAGGAAGACCAAGCACGTTCTAATTTGGTTTTGCTATGTTTACCAAAATGATGGAATTTAAATAAGGATTCACAAAATGCTATTCTCTAAAATATTCTTTTCTCTCTTTTTGACCTTCGGGACATTTTGAAAAGATCTATTTTTATTTTTTAAATTATGTGTATGTGTCTATGCCACGTTAGGTGCAGGTGCCCGCCGACGTCAGAAGTGTCCAGTTTCCCAGGAGCTAAAGTTACAGGCAGTTGTGAGCTGCCTAATGTGGGTGATGAGACGAGAACTCGGGTCGTCTGGAGGAGCAGCAAGTGTTTACCTGATCACTAAGGCCTCTCTCCAGCCACACATTTAGAACATTAGAAATGTAGTGACATTTGTACTATCTTCTCTGAAAGGCCATCTATACATATTTAAATTGTGCAAATGTTTAGTTCTAGTTCAGAAATCATCAGATAAAGCTCAGATTTCTATAATAAATTCCTGGCTGTTCACACAAGTGCTGTGTTAATAAGTGACATAATGCTGGATTTTGAGTGGAACGCTGGCATGCATGAATTCCTTGTCAGCAGATTGCACCGCGGCTTCCATTCCTACTCCAGAAGTCGGTGTAAGAGTGAAATGGAGATATTTTTTCATCATTGTCATAGAGAATACAGCCAGCTTCATGCCAAAGTTGACTTATTTTTTTTCTCTTGTTTGCCCCAATTCCTTCCTTTGAGGAATTGTCTCTTCTCACTGTATGTGAGTGGAACACAGACTCTCATCCATGAGCCCCAGAATAGCTGGGGCATAGAGATGGGAGGTCAGTGTGCAACCTGGAAAAATCAAAGTTCTTTCTCCTAACCAATTCTCAGTGCCTGAAACCACGCCCAAGCGTACAGCAGCTCTGAGGGGGGAAAAAAAAGCCAAAAGAAAATTGCCGTCAACAGGAGAGACAGGAAAAACCCAGACATCAACGACCTTCTCCACTGCTGACTTTGAAACTTATTCCAACCGAGCTTCTGAGGAAATGCACCAATGAATTGCTTTTCTTGCTCATGCAGTTTTGAGATAGGCTTCCTTTCAAATTTTGCCTTATAAAATCATGAAAGATTACCTTGTGCTTTGAAAATCAGGAATGCAACCAATAATTTATTGCCTAAATTGTTTTTATAACGTAGGAGTCACAGGAATAGAAGTTCTATGTTTTAATAGGATTAAGGTTCTCATTTAGGGAATTATAACTTCCAATATAAAATTAATAGCCCCGTACTGCCTTTCCATAACCAAAAGCAACAGAGACCCAGAGACAAGGGATCACATGCCTAAACCAGAATATCCTATGTCCTGTCTTATGAGTTACCCACATAGAATATGGTTTTACAATTCCTCATTGTTTTCTGATCTAGGGTTTTGTCTTTTCAAGACAAAATCTCAAGGCCTGCTGCAGACTTTTGGGGACTGCTCAGATTAATTATTTGAACTGGAATTCTCCTGAATTGAGTATTGTTCAGGAGAAGTGAGTCAGTGGCTTATGCATGGAATTCTTTTGTTTCACAAAGCATCTGTAACCTCATCAGTATGTTACTTAACTATTATCATCCTGGGTACTGTGAAGAGTAAATGTGGTTCTCTAGTATTATCTACTCTACATCATCCAATAAGTGGAATTACTTATTATGGGAAAATGATACAACATCCAAAAGATGGGGATCAGGGTCCCCACAGTGTTTGTTCACATGAGTTAAAAACCCAGTCTTTCAATCACTAGTGACATTTCAAAAACATAGAAGCCGAGAGCTGAATGGTAATGTACTATAAGTAGATGTGCACCCTACAAAAGGAGAGGACAAGGAAGAGATCATAACAACAGCTTAGGAGAAATAGGAAGGAAACATGAGTTCTGGAATCCAAGCCCAGCCCAGGATGGCACTTGAGCAAATGGCTTATGATTCTCCAGGAAGTCTCACCCTAAAGTGTAGAGCTCTCTGAACACTGATAGACTGAGTTCCTGTGAGTTCTGGGCTGTTAACTTGTACACCTGTGGTACAACCCTGTTAGGTCAGGATCAGACAGTTCCATTTGTCCAGAACTCCTCCTAGAATCATAGCACAAACTCATGGTTTGGGGTATGACATAGAATTACCAGGAGAACTGCTAACCACACCAGGTCTCCAGATTAGGGGAAAGGAGGTGTTTTGGTTTTGTTTTTGTTTATGTTTTAACTCCTCCCAAGTGTTTGTGACGTCTGTTCAGGCTTAACCTGTGTTCTTCATTTCACAGAAAAAGATCTGAGAAACACTCATGGCTCAGACCAGATTCCACAGACTTCAGATTGTATGTAAAATTAAAGTTATTGACTGAACAAGCTCTATTGTCTTTTCCTTTTAGGAGATTGTAGACCAAGGAGATGAATACATTTTAGGAGTGAGTGGGAGGACTAGCCAAAAGCAATCACACTGGAGAAAGGACAGCTGCCGGCAAGGCTAAGATAAGAGAGACCCACTGGGAAGACCTTGTCAGTTGCTGCACCATGGCCAGTCCACCCGTGGCCACAGCCCCAAGGTTATCGTGTGCTGCTTATTTCAGAATTTACGGTGTGCTCCTGTACCACATGTTCCTGCACACACTCGTGATCAGCAGAGTATCATGTTCATAAACACCAACAAGGACCTACATCATGTAGTAACAGTAGCTACCATTTATCAAATACTTATTCTGCTGGGCAATTTACAGGCTTCATTTTGGTTGACATAGTGCACTAAACATAAACACTATGATGTCCCCTTTGCAAAGGAGATGTTCAGGCCAAGGAAAGCTGACTGGCATATCCAAGGTTACAGAGTCAGTAATTAGAAGATTTAAGACCTGATTCACATGATGTGTAGCCCATGCATCTTTTACTCTAAACCAAACATGCCCATGAATCCCACAAATCATCTATGCAGTGAGGTAGTCACTAGCCACAGGAAGTCATTGGAATTTATAAATGAATTAAAGTTTTAAGATAAGTGCATTCATGGAGTTCCAATTTGATTCATTAAGTTAAACTTTTCATTTTAAATGTAAATGACTTAAAATTTTCTCACTCATGCAAGACATTTTTCAAGTGCTCAAGTAGCCAGATGTGACTGGTGGCTGCCCTGCCAGGTTTGAAAAACAAAACACAACTACAACAAAAAATTTCTAACATTGCAGAAAGCTCTGGGGTAGAGGATGGTCCTTCACATATTTTTTCTGTGTGTCATCAATTAAAACAAAGATCTCTGTAATTGAATGTCCTGAGTAAAAGTATTCCAACCTATTTATGTTAACTGCTCTGATGGAATTGTTTCCTAAAGGTATAGTCTGTTTCTCTGGCACCTTCATCAGCAGAACATGCTGTACTGAGGGCCACTGGAAGGCATGCAGGGTGAGAAGCCTCTCTCTAGGGGACACAGGGCACTCTACAGGCCTATGTTTCCACTGTTCTCTCTGGCAGATTGACAGTGCATCTTCTTTTCTTACTTTATTCATGGTATCTGCTTCATACTAGCCAAGTGGTACTTGCTATCTTCTGCCCTGAGCTTGTTTCCATGTGGTCATGTAATCCTCCTTTGGATTGTCCTTTTCTAATTCCATGTCTCTAAGCACAGTTCCCATTTGGTGTCCAGAGAGGATTGGATCCAGGACCCTCCCAGATATCAAAATCCAGGGTGAGATGCTCAATTTCCTTATATAAAGTAGCAGAGTATTTTCATATAATCTATGCATAGCCTCCTATAAACTTAAAATCATCTCTGTGCTATTTCTAATACTTGGTGCTATGTAAATAGTAGTTATACTATATTGTTCAAAGAATGATGTAAGCAGTTTTATACTGTATGGTTTAAAGAACGTTCTCTGTGTCATTTGTAATACCTCATGCTGCGTAAATAGTTGTTATATTCTATTGTTTAAGAAATGATGAAAAGGTCTGTACATGTTCAGCATGAACAGACTGATTCTGAATATTTGTGTTTCCTAATTGACTTAATCTGAGAGTACAGAGATGTGGATATGGAGGACTGCGTGTACCACTAATTTGTGACTCCAGAATTTTTATTCTCGGACTTCCACCTTTTTAACTGATTTTCAGAGCAATGTATTTCTCTAACTCTTTACTAAAAGAGTCTACTCAAAGAGCTGTACACTGCACAGCAGTGGCCTGTGAATTGTTTGTGATTAATATAACACGAGCTTAAAATGTGAAAGCCTGCATTTAGAAACCTTTATATCACATTGACATTGCCTGGATCTTGCACTGTATTATGTGTAAAATGATAGACTACAAGGGAATAGAAATTAACAATAGTTGTGCCAGGTGATGCAGGCTTGCGATCCCAGTTACCTGGGAGGCTGAAACAGGAATATCCCAAGTTCAAGGACTATTTGGGCAACTTAGTGAGGCACTGTCTCAAAATGAAAGGTGAAAAACGAGTGGAGATGTAGCTTAGTCGAAGAGCATTTTCCTGGCATGCGGGAGGCCCTCAGATCTTAGTTTCCTAAAACCCAGTGCTGTAACAAAAGACAGACTAAATCCATTCATTAATTAAAAATAAGCAAAAAAAAAAAATGGTACCCACTCTGTAGGGCACTCCTGGGCCCCAGTGCCCCGCCTCCACCTCTGCTCAGTAACTGCTCTTCTCACTGTACTCCAGTACTCAGGCAGGATCTATTCAGAAACACGAAATTTAATACAGGGAACTGTGTATAAAAATGAAAGGGAAGCAGAAGGAACAAGAAAAGATGAGTCAGCCTGGTCTGGGGAGGAGAGGGTACTGTTTCTCCAAGTGCAAGTAAAGGCAGGTGATGCGACTGCAGCCCAGAAGCCGAAGTTAAATAACCAGGAATCTGAAGGCCTGCCCCTTGGAAGCCATGACCCCAGGGACACACAGATACAATTGGTCTAACTGAGCTGACTGGAGTGAATTCATTTTCTTATTCTGCTATTGATACTAAACAAAAGAAAATTTTCCTTAGAAATTTTGTCTCCCAATGGTTACCTATAATCGTCATTTTGGTTTCTAGGTTGGATTTATGACTCCTCCACACCTACAAATCTACACATTCTCTAATCTCTTATAAAACAGCATAATGTTTGCATATAATGTATGCATATGTACCCCTATACATTAAATTATCTCTTAGTTGTGAATATGTCTGATACAACCTAAGCAGAAGCAAATAGTTATTTAGAAAAGAATAATAAGAAAAAATATCTGCATATATTCAATATAGTCATATTTTTTCAAATATTTTAAATCTGTGGCTCCACATAATTTATCCACTCATTAGTTTGATAAATACTTTTCCTATATCCTCATAAATAATGTGAAGCATGATACCAAATGTGTGGAGCATTAGAAACATCTCTTAGAACATTAGGCTACTGACTTCATAGAACCCATGTCTGCTGCAGAGCTTACTGGCTCTCTCTTTTTCTATACAAGAAAATCGGAATAATGTGAATCACCAAAGTTCCCAATGTTATTCAAACCTCTTCCTAACCAAATACTATTTTGTTCATTGAGTAGTCATAAAAACAGACTGATTTAAACATTTAACCTCCTTTCTGCTGCTGTAGTAGGGATGCTAAAGTGTGAAACAGATAGTAAGCAGGAGAAAACAAAGAGAAAAGGACAAGGAGGGACATTAGATCTGTGATGCACAGAGGACACCAACACCATTTTCCTTTCTGTAAAGTGTTTTTAATGTAGGTGCACACACTTGTGAGTCTTAGGGCTTAGGTTGTATTTTTCCCTAAATTAATTTTAATGAGTACGTTATGATTTTTTAATGTTTAGTGAGGATATATTCAAAATTATTTTTCAGTCAGTGGATATTAATCTAAAAGATGATATTTGTGGAAATCACCTGCAAGTTATAGGAAAAGTTTAACAAAAAAAATTAGAATGCTTCGGATATGGATGTGAATTCTATCTTTTTCACTCACTCATTCCTTCATCTCACTCTGTCACCAAATCTCTCATTTTTACTCGTGCATCTTATTCACATTTTATTTGCATTGAGTGCAATTGCTAACCCAGCTGAACTTGTAGTCATACAAGCAGTCCAGTATACTCTGTTTAATTCCTTCTTTGATAATTCTTCCTTTCTTCAAATTGTTAGGAACTATTCTTTTGGGCAGGAGTTCAGTGATGGTGACTTCTTTTATTTATGCATACCACCTTAATTTTCCACTAGTTGGAGAACCAACACTTTGAAGTAGATAATATTTAGATCCTCAACAATTGAAATTCCCCATGCAAATTATCACAGGAAAGGAAAGGGGTAGAGGAGTGAACAGAGGCGAAGATCAAGAAAAACAGCAGGGTGTGGGGAGGGGAGAGTCTGGGTTGCTTAGTTCACCTTTCCATCCAATCCAAAACCATCTAAATTCTGCTGAAGAATAGACAGGAAGCCTGGGGATGTGGATTAGTGGGAGAATGCTTGCCTTGCATATGTGAAAGCATGTGTTCAATCACCAGAAAGGGGTGGGGAGAACAGAAGATTAATTACAGTATGTTGACATACTTGGGGGAAATTAGCACACACTGGCAATTTTGTATTACTAATGGAAGTATGGCTGCACAAAACAAAAATAACTATGATGGTTATTGATATGCACATCTTCCCCCTACTGGTCTCCACTACTTAGGTAATGGACTTCAAGAATTTTCTGCTAAGTAATAAGCAGAAATTTTAAATAGTAGTAATTTTTTTAAAAGCATAAAGCATAATCTCACAAATGATAGATTGACTGCATTCCCAAACTCTAAGTAGGCATCATAATCATTTTCCATATTTCATATGGAAAATATAATATATAGGGCATGAAAATGTAGGTGTGCTAGACAAATTAATTCCAGTAATAGTAAAGAAATTATTCTATTTAGAAGATAAATGTTACAGATTCATTGTTATAAGCAAATATGATTTAGTAAAAATTTACAGTTCTTCCATCTAGTTTTTCTACTGAATAACTGGACTCACTTCATACACTCCCATAAGTAAATAACTTTTCCATGGATATAGGCAATGTTTTTCCCAAAAGCCATGGGTTATTAAGGGAAAATACCAGTTTCAGGTATGGGATACTACATTATGATACTACATTTTGGCCAGAGAGATCACAAAGGCCCTCCAAACAATGTAGGCTACTGTCCTTGGCCCATCAGAATTGATGATAAGACTTAGTATGGAAGACACTGTGCATGTCCATCACAGGACATAAGTAAATCAAGCCTGAACTCAACTTAAAACTTGCTAATAACTAGCCTCCATAGTGCCAAAAGGTACTGTGCAGGCTGTTGGAGCAAAAAAGTCATCAACTCTTACTCCTATACCAAGCAAGAGTTGCCCTCTAGTGTAATAGTGGCATATTGGGTGTGGGAGTAACCACTCACTTTCTGATTAGATTTTAAACCAGTTCACAGAAGTTAAGTCAAGACCAGTTCTGTAAACTGATGAAGAGCCTATAGATGCAGAGGTCATCATAAGTCCTAGTGGGGGAACCTACTACTATTGTCATGTTGTCAAATTGTCTTACAAATATTCATATTTATACACATAGATTAGTACTGTACCTAGCCTTTATCAGACAAGTATCTTATTGGAGAAGGCAGTGTTTAATGCAAAAACCCATAATTGACAAAGTGTCAAGTATAAATGATGATGAAATTCTCAGCCTTTAATGTAAAAGACATCACCCCCTCCAAGACTCAGGGAACACTGAAGAAGTGAGAGGTGGAGAATGTGAGAGCCAGAGGACAGGGAGATGCGTAGCAAGAAGATGTCTTCTGGACATGCATTGCCACTGTACTCGTGAATTCACCCCAGCTGTGATTATCTGCACAGGACTGGGCCCCTCAACATTTCATCATGGTGGAGAAAAGGCTCATGAAGCCCCTGAGGGATTATTGGAAATTAACAGTCATTGGGGGAGGCATCATTTTCTTAAGCAGTGTAGTCACTGATAAATTGTCTTTATTCCAGTAAACAAACACCCAACCTTGCCCACACAAGAAATTCTTACCAAGCTCAGTGGGCCACACAATAAAAGAAGACATGGAGGTAGGAAGGAAGGGATTTCAGCAAGAGAAGAATACAGATGAGAAAAGGGAGTGGGAGAGGGAGGTGAGAATGGCTAAAATCCCTTATCTAAAGTATGAACACATCAAAACACTAAACAATTTACAAACAAGTTTAATAAAATTAAAGGTATTTTCCCACGTTTGTGGGCTTAGATCTTCTTTTGGTAAAAGTGAAAAGCAGACTATGCTTTCTAGCAGACACACGGCAAATGCTTATTAATTATTCAGAAGAAATCTCAGCACATTGTCTGTTCACTGTAAAATTTTTCCAGAAAGAATAACTATTTAAGTTACATGATACTGTAACTACACCCTGTACCATAAAGGACTTGCTGGGTTTTTCCAACATGTTGCGGTAAACCACATAACGTACAACTAGTGGAACAGCTCCAGCCACAAATATGCTTGCATATTTCCAGCTTCTGTTCCTTTTAATTTACTTAGATTTCTTTACTTTGCAGTGATAAGGAAAGCTTTGCAATTCTTAAAAGAAAACTTGAAAGTTTTATGTTAGAGAAATCCCAATAAATTTATGAAACTACTCAGATGGCCGTAACAGTAGGAAATGCCTTTGATGTGTCACTAAATAATGAGCAGAGATTGCCATTTATATCTATGTGACTAATCAAAGATTAAAGAATGTAAAACATTTATTTGCTAGAGATCATGTTTGTATGGTTACATATAAATTGACTTGAAGTTCATAAAGCAAGAAGAAACCTTACAGTCACATGCTAATAATCTTTAAGAATAAATTGTAGGTAATGTGGTTTGTATTTTATTTATTTTTTATTTTAATATTTTATTTATTATTTATTTTAAAAATATTTTTACTTATTGTTTTTCTGTGTATAAGTGTATTGCCTCCATGTAAGTGCACCTGAGTCATGCAGTGTCCATGGAGGTCAGAAGAGGGCATAGGACACACTGGAACTGAAACTAAAGATGGCTGTTAGCCGCCATGTGGGTGCTGGGAACTGAAGCTGAGTTCCCTGCAAGAGCAACTAGTGCTCTTAACCACTGAGCTTTCTCTCCAGCCCCATTATTTTATTTATTACTTTTATTTTGTGTGTATGGGTGTATTGCTTGCATGTAGATAGGTGCACCTGTGCCATGTGATGTCCAAGGATGTCAGAAGAGGACCTCAGAGCTCCTGGAACTGGAATTAGAGACAGTTGTTAGCTGCCATGTGGGTGCTAGGAATTGAACCCAGGTCCTCTGCAACAAGTGCTCTTAACCGCTGAGCCATCTCTCTAGCCACATGTTCTGTTTTTGCTTAATATTGTATTTATTATTTATTATTTTATGTGTATGAGTGTATTGCCTGTGTATATGTAAGTGTACCCTTGTCATGCAGTGCCTGAAGAGGTCAGAAGAAGGCATCTGACTCCCTGGAACAGGAGTTACAGATGGTTGTTAGCTGCTATGTGGGTGCTGCGAACCAAACCTGGGTCCTCTGCAAGAACAGCTAGTGCTTTTAATCACTGAACCATCTCTCCAGCCGGGTAATGTTTTTATAGTAGCAAGTCAGAATTAGGAGGAAGACAGAAGAAAACACAGAATGAGTGGACTTATTATTTAAAAAAGTATTTATGCATTCATTCATTCAGTCAGTTACTCACTCAACTGACACTTATTGCAAAGCTTCTTGGTGTAGGCTGTTTGATGCTTTAGGGATAGAGTAAGCAGCAAGCTAGGAGTCAATGTTCTTATGCTCATGAAGCTACTTGTTCTCATGATGGGAAAATAAAAGTTATCAAAACTATGTAAATATTATTTTAAATAATGATGAGTTTGTTTTAAATAGGTTGGTGCTATAGAAAACAAGTGATTAAGAGGCGTGGAATTTAATTAGGTCAAGAGTAATGGAATTTAATTAGGTCAAGTAGTTAGGAAGATCTCATTCCATTCAGGAACTGCAATTTGAGCTGATATCTCAGGAAGTAGAGGGAACAGGCCAAGTAAAGATAAGAAGCAGGTACATTTCTCATAGAGAGAACAGCTGCCTTAAAGGCCCTTTGGAAGACTGAGATGGATGTGCTGAGGAAAAATCAACATAGCTGGAACTTAAGAGTCCAAGAGCACCACCCAGTGAGGCAGGACAAAAACAAGACCACTGAAGGGAATTTACCTTTGATTCTAGAGGCAGTGAGAAGCCCTTGAAGTTGTATAACTTACTTTATGTTCCTGTAAAAGTCAGTCTACCTGGTGTCACAAACGGGTGTGTTGGGTGTGGTGAGAACGGAAGCTGAGAGATCAGTTTGGAAATTTTGAACAGAGTGGTCCAGGGAAACAGATGAAGGCAACTTGCACCAAGGCGGCAGTAACAAAAATGAGCATTACTGAGTTTTGGCTATATTTCTGTTTAAAACTGTGTATATATGGGGGTGGGGTGGACACCTATGCTGGACATGTGAAGGCCAGAAGTCTTCCTCTGTAGCTCTCCATCTTATTTTGTGAGACAGGGTCTATCACTGAAACTAAAGCTCACTGATTGCCTACACAGGCCAGTGAGCCCCTGGGATCCTTCTGTCTTGGTCTCACAGTCTTGGGAGTAAAAGTGTTGCTACCATGCTTGGCTTTTTATGTGGTTCTAGAGATTTTAACTCAGTCCTCATGTTTGCACAGCAAGCGTTTTACCCATAGAGCTCCTCCCAAGCCCCAGGTTGTACCTTTAGATTAGAGCCAATCACCCTTGAAGTCAGATTGTATATTAGAGGTGGAGTTATGTAGAGCAAGGGAAAACGGCAGCCTCAATGATAAATGTACTGGCAATAGAAAATTTGAAATAAATACAGGCTAAGGAAGTGCTGTCAAAAATCTTATAGCTCAATTAATATTGGCTTTATCACAGAGGATGTCCAGTGGAATATCACACCCAAAGTGCCTGCAGAATTTTGCATAAACTCTCCCACGATGATCGATGAAAACACCCTTGCAAAGTACTTCATTAATGCTGACCAGCTTCACCCAGCTGACCATAAGCTGAGTCAACATGATATTGAAAGGTATACAGAATGAATGTTTATTTCAAAGTCTGACAAAGTGCTTTTCCATTTTGGTTTTGTCTCATTTTTATGACCACACTTTAAAAAGAGCAAATTAAAGGAACTGGAAACGGCCCCGCAGAGGAGCAAAAATGCGTAATGTTCATGATGGTTTGGGAACTAGGGCAAACAGAAGGTGGCTTATTCTCCATGTCTGTAAAGGTTTAGGTATGATGTGACATCAATTCGAATGGAAATCACTCTGTTTTGCAATGAAGAAAAATTTGGTGTATTTAAGAAGTAAAACACTTCAGTATCCCTTTGAGCCTTGTAGCCCTTTAGACTGTTAGAAAACAATTAGTTCTGGGTAATTAAGGCCATCTATCAAAAGCAGAGGACCATAGGATTCCCCAATGCTAAAACAGGCTTATATATGTCCATTGAGTGCATTAAAAGTTCTCCCAGTTGCCAGATGTGATTGAGTATGGGCCAAAGTACACCAGAAATGCTATTTGGAATCATCTGGGGGCCAGCAAGGATTTTAGTTAACAGAGCAAGAAAGATGCTATTACATTGATGTAAAAATTTCACAATTTCTAGATAATTTTCCTAGGAGAAAATGATGATCCTGTTTTTTTGAGTAGCATAAGCTTGTTGGAATAAAAGATATGCCAAACAAGCTGGGGAATGTAGCCTAGCTGACTAGCATGCACAAAGTCTTGGGCACAATCTCCAGCACTCCATAAACTAGGTGTGGTGGTACCTATAATCTCAGCACTATGAGGTAGATGCAGGAGGATCAGAAGTTCAAAGTCATGCATACTCAGCAATGTAGGGAATTTGGGGCCTGTCTGGGCTAAAGACTGTGTTAAAGTGAGAGAGAGAGAGAGAGAGAGAGAGAGAGAGAGAGAGAGCGCTAGCATTTTAATTGCATTCAAAACTGTGTTAAATTAATGGTAAAGATGATTATTCCATTATTGAATACCAAAACTTTTCCTAAACTATAGTGAATAAAGCATGAAAAGAAGAATGAAAGATACTAAATTAAAGGTAGGAAGTTCTGTTTATCAAAAAGTAAATCATAAGTAGAAAAAGGAATTTATAATACTTAAGACTGAAAGAAGTATGTGTGGAAAACCGAGTTTGACAGCAAAGAGGACTAGACAAATACTCAGATTCACTAAGGAGGATATCAAGTGACCGGCAAGCATATTCAAATATGCTCATTTCCATCAATAACCATAGAAATGTAAACTGCAATCACATCTTACACCAATTTACATACAAGATACACACAATTTTCATACAGTTATTCACCTGAATGACTAAAATAAAGTAAAAAATAAAAAGGAAAAAAGGATGGGTTGCAAAATGTGCAGAACTCTGAAAAGCAGAATAGGAATATAAAACACCACACATGCATTATTGGTGTGTTCAGGAGATGAGCAAAGCCATCCTCTATGAGTTATCAATTCCAGTATATGCTCTAAAGAAATATGCCCATAACTATACCGATAGATTTGCATAAGACTGTTTACAAACTGATATCCCCCTAACAGTAGAATAGCAAAGGAAAATATGGAATATTCATATAACAGAATCCTAAACAGAGTGAAAATAAATTAACTAGTGATACATGCAACCTCAAAAATGAAAGACACAATTTTGTGATCACTCAAGAAACTTAGATTTAAGATTTATGCATTTATACCTAAATTGAATATATAAGTATGCAAATGTATATGTAAGTTATATTTTATATATGCAAAAATAAGATATATGTATATAAGCTATTTTTCAGTTAAAGTTCTATTTATTATATACAAAGGAGGGAGTTTAACTATTTCAAAATTTCTAATCATGAGCATATTGCATTTTAGGAAATATAAAGTTGTATATAATTAAGTTCCCTAAATGACATAGGTGCTAAAGAAATCTCAACAGATTAAAGTAATAAACCAAGTCTACAGGGTGAAATTTAACAGGTAAAGCTTAGTCAGTCTCAGGAGAAATGAAAAAGCTATCATTCTGCTAATAACATGCATCCAAAGATGCTGGGGGTCCCAGCACTCAGGGCCAGCCTGAGAGGGACCGAAGGAGTGCTCCCGTAGGTGAGTAGGTGCAGAGTCAAGACACGGACTCCAGGAGTTGAATGGAAAGCCAGCAATGGCAGTCTGGTGCAAACTCATTTATTCAAGAAAGAGCAGAGAGTCTTGTAGGTCTTGTTAGCAAATAGCCTTATGGGGCAGGGTCCTGACCATAGCCAATAGCAGTTTGTTCCCAGGTGGATCAGGTTCCTTCCAGGTGCTGGGCAGAAACTGACTTCACAACCACCAACTGGTGTGGCACATTACACCCAGGAGAGCCATTCCTTCATTCCTCCTGGCAGGTGGCTTAACTAGGCCCACCCTGCATTATGCCCAACACAAAGATTTCCAAGAATGATGAATTGGGAGGTTGAAGTGGTTAAAATAGGAGCTCTAAATGATTTTATTAACCTTTCTCTAAAGCAGCTATAAACATGCTGAAAGTAGAATAGAAAAGACCTAAACTATCAATCAGCTTATTTCAAAAGTAAGATAAGTTTTAGAGATAATTTTCCATGACGTATTTGAAAATCGGTTGAGCTGAGTTAGAGTTGCAATTGCTAGCCTGAAACTATTTGATCAGAGGAATGAAGCAAAGCAATAGGCAAAAAAAAGTTAGACTTCAACAGTTTCTCCTTCCTATGCTGCCAGCCCAAGCACACAGGGAGGGCCTGCATGTTCAGTGAGTGCCCAAGGGCTGCCTGCCTGTTCTCACTTGCAGGAGGTGCCCTCTTTCTAGTTTGGAGACAAAGCTTAGAGACCACAGTTCTCTTAAAAAGAAGGAAGTTGAACATGGAATGGGAGTGCATGTTTATGTCAAGGCAGAGCCCAGATGTGCACAGGTTGGTACTGGTGAGCACCATTGAATGGCTTGACAGGGAACTAGACATTGCAAACTGAAAATTATGCCATATTCTAACTGAAGTTCGTGGGTTGGAAATCTGCTATATCTTGATAAATGCAAGGAAAGCATTGAGAAAGTGGTACGAAAATCTGTCCAGAGGTAGGAAGGTGGTACTGTGTAAGATGTGTTCAAAAGAGCCAGTAAAACAGTCATCTGTGTGATAGAGTTCCAGTGACTCAGTGGAAACTTACTGAAACCACTGTAAGTTTATTCATTTCCGCTTATTTATCTCCATTTTACTAATTGTGATTAATAATTTAACTTGCTACCACTCTTGTTTCCCTTTAAATTTTAACTTGCCATCACATGTACTTTTCCTGCTTGACTCAGATTTGAGGAAATCAGGGATTGGAATTATCTCACTAAAACTCTTACTGATGCATGAGAAATGTTATATGCTTTCCATTTTTGTGATTTAGGAATCTGTTTGCCTAGAAGTCTTAACTTCCATATGACTAAAACTCTCTCTGTGGTCACAACAATGATTTCCTGAACTAGACACAGAAACTGTCACCTAACCACTCTGGAAACCTTAAGCCAGTGAATTAATGGGCAAAAGAAAATATTTACTGCATTGGCTGGATGATTGATTTGGACCCTTAGGGGACAATTAAGTTGCTTCTCCTCAGTGTGGATAAGGAGCAATATGTTTGGAATGTAGGCGATCTCCTGGGGCATTCTGAAAGTCCGGAAATAGAAGTCAATGGAAAGTACAAAACCCCAATTCAGGCAGGAATCACATGTCCACACTCTCCAGGATTGAAAGGTTGGGTCACCAAGAATTAAGAAAGCACCATCAGCTGAGGTACCTTTTGACAGCAAAGGGAATATAAAATGAGCAGTGAGAGAAATTTATTAAAATTAAAGTTATAATCATGTGGCAGTTACAAAACTGTGTATTATAATCATTATGAGTATTTCTTAATTTTAGGGATGTTTGTGTTTATGAACTAACCATTAATTTTGTTTTGTTCTCTTTCCCAGTCTCCTCCTAGATAACTGAAGATGTACTACTAAAAAGCTTTATGTTTCAGTATTTATTGCAGGATGTCAAATGAGGAGTGCGCATCAATGGACTGAATGGCATTAACTTAAGGCAAAGAAACGTCATTGCACCCTCTGTTAGTAAGAGTCAAAATTTGTTGTTCAGTTGTTCTCATTTTGTGTAAAAATGATTTTATTCTTTTCACTTGGAAATTAGATGTGGTGTAAGTGATGTGCATTGATCACAAATTGACAAGGAACTGACTGGTGAGTTTTGCAACATAAATCTGTCCAGGATGAGCTATTTACTTCCTTGTATAGGTCCATATCCACATGTACATAACATGGGCCATAAGAGATTTTCTCTTGCAGATGTAAAGAGCCTGGTTATTTGTATTCATGGCTGGGAGGTTGGAGCAGACATCTTCTGTATTCAGTGATGCTGCTAAGTAGTGGGTTTGGCTCATTGGCATGTGCAGCACCTAACTCTGTAAATTCCACACACCCTTAAATCCTGCCCCGCTTTCAGGTTGAGTTAGGTGGGCACTGATCTCTGTGAATCTGTGTCACCTTTTCTGGGAGAGCACGCACTTCGTAAATGAAGACAATGAGAAATGATAGGGATTCAGCATCTATCATGCATTCCAGGAACCTCACACAGATGCATTCCAGTCTGCTCCCCTGGGTTAGAATTTAACTCAGCTCTTCTCCAGTTTGTCCTATCTTATCTATATGATTGCCTGCTCCATGATTTTCGGTAACAAGCCAGCCTTAGTGACTCCCAAAATGGCATTAGATCAAATCTTATTAAATGTCATTTATGATAGAGATATATATATAGAGTCTCCAGTGACTGGCTTGATCATTCAAAATTTTATTATTTACGTCTTCTTGCAAAAATTTTAGTGCTGGGGGTTCAACCCCCGGACTTTGTTCATGCTGGCAAGTGCTGTACCAGTGAGCTGTATATGTTCTGCTTCTCAGATTGAACTGTTTGTTACACATGAATAAATCTACCAACAGTTCAAAAAGTCATATTGTGGGTTATAGAACATTGCACACAATAAACAACACAGAAACTGAAAAATATATACAATGTTCATGAGATAAAAAATGCAATATTATAAAGTTGCAAGTTTACCGAAGATTGCAATTATTTAACATAATTCAAATTCAAATTTCAGTTTGAGTCCCAGAGATATATCTTAATGGTATCACACTTCACTAGTATGATCAAGGTTCTGGGATTGACCCAGCACTAAAAAAAATTGTATGGAAGTTAAACAATAAAATTTCAGATTACCAAGTGAACCATTGAAGAAATCAGGCAGGAAATTTAAAAATTCTTAAAATCAAATACAAAATGAAAACAGATTAACAAATTTCTTGGAATAAAGTAAAGGCAATTATGAGAGGAATGTTTATAGCTATAAGTGCCAACATTGAAAATCTGAGCCCACAAATGATATAAGGATATACTTTATTATCTTAGAAAACAAGGCCAAGACAAACTCCAAATCAGTAGATTTAAAGAAAGAAATATCAGGACAGGAATTAATGAAAGGGATGATGAAACAAAAATGCAAAGGAGCAGTAAAACACAGAGTAAGTTTTGAGAAGGAATTAGCAAGACTGGCAAATCCTTAGCCAAACTACCCAATAGAAAAAGAGAAAAGACTCAGATTCAAAAGATCCAATAGGCTATAAGGAGTCATAACAACAAAATCACCAGGACAGATTCACTGACAGTTTCTACTAGACCTTAAAGAAAAACTAAAACCATTGCGTCTCAAAATATTCCTTAAGACAGAAATGGAAGGAAAAATTCCAAAACTTCCAAACTAATTCTGTACATTACCCTGATACCCAAATCAGATAAGGACACACATATATACAAGCATGTATACATACATACATACATACATACATACATACATACATATACATGTACACACACAGAGAGAACTACAAACCAATTTCCCTAGTGAACATAGATGCAAAAACTTTAAATGAACTTAATTCAACAAAACAGTGAAACAATCACACACCATGATTAAGACAGTTTATTTTCAGAGATGCAAAAATTATTCAAAATACACAAATCAATACAATATAATAATAGAACAATGACATGCATAAATAGTATTAAGGAAAAATTGGATTGTCATTTCAATAAAAACAAAAAAAATCCTTTAAGAAAATCTTTATATCCTTTCATAATAAAAGCCCTGAAGAAAGTATGAATGGAAGGAACATATTCCAACATAATAAAAGTCATACAACAGAAATCTGTACCCAACACTACACTAGGCAGGGAAAAACTGAAAGCATTTCTTACAAAATCAGAATGAAACAAAGATGGCCACCTGTATGCACTCTTACTTAATATAATGCTTAAACTCTTAGCCAGAGCAACAAGGCAAGAGACAGAAATAAAAGGGATACAAATAGGAAAGAAAAAAAAATCAAATTTTCCCTATTGTCAGATAATATGACTCTATACCTAAAAGACCCTAAAGACGCTGTTAGAAAGCTATTAAATATGAAAATCTTTCAGCAAAGTAACAGGACACAATTCAACATACAAAATTGTTAACCTTATAAAATACCAACAGCAAAATGATGAAAAATTAATCAGGAAAGCAACTTCATTTACAATATCCAAAAGGAAAACAAAACCACTTTTGAAATAAACCTAACCAAGGAGGTAAAAGACTTCTACAGAGAAACATATAAAACACTAAAAGAATAAATTAAAGACATTTGAAGAAGGCAATGGTTCCTATAGTCGTGGACCAGCAGGATCTATAATGGTTATATGACTGAAAAATATCCACTCAACATAATCTTTATCAAAACTCAAAATACAATCCTCACAAAATTAGAAAAAAAATCCTAAAATTCATAAGGAAGTATAATAGAAACTGAATAGTCAAAACAATCCCAAGAAGAAAGAGCAGTTCATTATAAAACTTGATTATACCACAGAGCCATAGCAACATAAACAGATACATACATCAAAAAATAGAATAGAAAACCCAGAAATAAACCTGTGTAGCTATAGCTCCTTGATTCCCAACAAAGATATCAAAAACATACACTGGGGAAAAAGACAGTATCTTTAACAACTAGTCCTGGGAAACCTGGATACCCATATGGAGAAGAGTGATATCTAAAACTCAAATCAAAGTGGATCAAAGGCTTTAGTATAAGACCTGAAACTTTGAAAAGGCTAGAGGAAAGATATAGAAAACCTCTGAGTTACAAAGATAGTCAAGGACTTTCTGAACTACAATATTTCGAAAAATAACACCAAGAACTGACAAATAAGATTACATAAAATAAAAAGCTTCACACAGCAAAGGAAACAACACAATAAAGAGACTGTCTACAAGATGAGAGAATGCTAACCAAACTGCCTTAACACATTCATTTTGATTTTTTGTAGAAAACTTAAAAGCTGGTGGTAAATACATATACTGAAATATGACGATCCATACCAAATTAAGCAATTCTAAAAAACATGATAAATACTAAAAGCTCAGTTTATCTAACAGAGAATTAATATCTGAATATATAAAGAACTGGAGAGATGGATCAGTGGTTAAGAGCACTGGCTACTTTTACAGAGGACCTGGGTTCAATTCCCAGCACCCACTAGGCAGTTAAAAACCATCTGTAACTTCAGTTCCAGCTCATCAAATGCCCTCTTCTGGCACTGCATTGATGTGGTGTACTTACATACATAAAGGCAAAACAATCATACACATAATTTTTAAAAAATTAAACACTCAAATAATCTCATCACTGTTTGGGCAAAGGAATAGATAGATCCAAAAAGAATAAGTATAAATGGCCAATAAATACATGAAAAAGTACTCCCATCCTTAGCCATACAAATGGGAAATACAAATCAAAACTACATTTAAATTCTATCTCACTCCAGTCAGAATGGCTATTATAAAACAAAAACAAACAAACAAACAAAAAACACCCAGAAATGTTAGAGAAGTTATGTGTGGTGGTTTGAATGAAAATGTCCCCCAATAATCTCTAAGTATTTGGACATTTTCTTTGCAGTTGGTGGTGCTGTTTTTGGAGGTTCTGCAAGATGTGACCTTGCTGGAGGAAGTGTGTCACTGGGTTAGAGTTCTCAAGCCTCACCAAATTTCCAGTTGCTCTCCATTCGCAGTGCCTGCTTGAAGCTGTGATCACTTGGCTTTCTCTGCTCTGGTACCTTTGCTACTATTATGGACGTTTATCTCTGGAATTGTAAGCTCAAATAATAACTCTTCCTTTCATAAGTTTCCTTGGTCACCGTGTTTTTTTACAGCAACAAAAAGGTAACTAATACAGTGTGTGTGTGTGTGTGTGTGTGTGTGTGTGTGTGTGTGTGTGGTGTCCCTTATACACTGATGGTAGGAATGTAAATTAATATAGACAATCTAAATAGAGAAATCAATAGAGGGGAGTAAAATGATGCTCAAAACTACTAATGAAACCACTACATGATCTGACTGTACCACTCTTACATATATACGTGGAAGACTTTGTGGCATACAATGTAGAAGCCTGAACACCCGTGTTTTTTGTAGCACTATCCACAGTAGACAAGTGATGGAATCTGCCTAGGTGCTCATCAACACCTGAATGGATAAAGGACATACACACAGTGGAGTTTCAGCTACAAAGAAGAATGAAAATTGGGTCATGTGTAGAAAAACATATGGAACCAGAGATCATGTTAAGCAAAATAATTCAGACACAGTGTGATAAATACTGCATGTTTTCTTTATTTGGAATATAGATTTTTTTAAAAATTGTAATTTTGGGAAGAGACTGGAGCCCATTTGGAAAGAAGAAGGGGCCAACAAAGACAGATGGTGTGGTGAAGATGATGAAAGTACATTACATTCATATATGAAAATCTCATAATGAAACCTGTCAGATTTTACAGAGCTAATATATACTAATAAAATGTCTAAAATGCAATTTGATTCTTTTGTAGAAAATAAAAAAGCTGACTCTAAAAGCATATTAAAATACATAGCCACAGTATTATAAATTTTTTTTAAATGATACGTTCTGAAATGCTTAATTTATTAAGGTTTATTCTAAATTTATCATAACTCAGAAATTTTAGTAGTAAAAAGAATAGTAGCATCCGATCAATAGAAGAGGATAAAAAGTATCTGGGTATATCCCAGTGTCTGGGATGTAGGCGAGTCAATCAACTACTTCCTGTTTCCTGGTTCCATATAAATTCACACATATAGTTTCAAATGACTCAGGAAGGCAATCAAATGGGAAAAGAACAAATATTTTTTTATAGTGATACTTCAACTGGGTATTTGGAAGAAAACAGGGAATAAGCTCAAACATTTTATATCATGTACAAAAATTAACTCAAAAATGGATCAGAGAGCTAATTATAAAAATCTCAAAGTATTACATTTTTGAAATAAAATGCAAGGAAAAAAGTCTTTGAATCTTTGGGGTAGGTAAAAATATCTTAAAAAACTAAAAACATAACAAAAGAGACAAAAATAAATTGTGCTGTAACAAAAGCTAAAGTTTTCTCTTAGAAAGAAATCTTTGTTGAATTAAGGTATAGACTGGGAGACAATATTTACAATATAATATTAGACAAAGGACTTCTAACCAAAGCATATAATCTTTGATATTACAAATTATACCAAGAGAAACAACCTGGATATAAAGTTAACAATGGCTAATATATACATTGAAAGATATTCAATGTCATTAATTATGAGTTAAAGGCAATTTGAACATTAATGAACCATCACTATCCACTCAGCAGAATAACTAAAATTCAAAGGCTAATCATGCCAGGCATGAGCAAAGACAAGGAATCACTAGAATTTCACACATACTTGATGGGAATATAAAATGAATTTGTCAGGAATGTAAACACATTTGGAGACTATTTAGAAGTATCTTAAATAGTTAAATATGTACTTTGTAAACAATTACACTTTTAGGGAAAATAAAAGCATATGTCTGCACAAACCCTGTGCATAAATATTCATAGTGATTTTAATTCTAAGCATGCCCAACTGAAAACAACAGAGTCTATCAGCAGTTGACAAGATAAACAAATTACGATATATCTGTATAATGCAATACAGCCCCAGCAACGAAAAGAAACAAAGTATCGATCTATTCTACAGTACAAAGTCTCTGTAGAGGAAGCTGTGCTTAAAAGGTTCTATTTATACAGTGTTCTAGAACATGCAACCAAGCCCATAATGACACTCAACAACCCCATATAAAGCAGTAAGGGAGGGTAAGCACAAAGAGGCATGAGGAAACTTTCAGGGATGATGGAACTGTTTGTTGGGTTGACTATAGTGATGATTTCAAGGCTGCATTTAAATATCAAAACTCATCAAAGTGTATATTTTAAACATGTCTTTAATTATACCATCCTTTTCTGAATTTGGAATTGTTTGGGGAACATTATGTGCAGTTCTCATCACATTTCTGTGGCTATTTTGTGTTGAACTTCTCTAAAAAAAGGAAGTGGACTTAAGAGGTGAAGGAAACTGAAGATGGTGCTTTCAAAGCTCAGCTGGATACAGTGCACAGAGAAGCAGCTCAGCCTGGAGAACGCAGCCTGCTCATATCCCAGCCACAGGTTGAATATAAATTTTAATTGGTTTAGCAACATTTCTAATCACTATTTATTATATGACTTAAAAATTATACTGTATCTTGCTGATGTTTTTCAAAACTATTGTTAATATGATTTATTTATGAAAGAAAGTGAGAAAGTTATATTGCTAATCCTCAGGACTCAGTCATAAATCTTTACTGTTTTACAATAATACACATTTCCAATAATGCTGAGTACACTTTCCACTGCACTGAATTCTCTTGGGTTTTAGGCACTCCGCAGTCTTGAAATTATAATCTGTGCTTCCAAGTGAACCAGATGTTCTTTAGACTCTGAAATTGAAGGGCCCATTAAAATGTGTGTGTGTGTGTGTGTGTGTGTGTTTGCATGTGTTTGTATTATGATATCTCTTGGGAGATTTTTCTTTTTCAAAGATTATAAATTCTGAGAATTTTCAATTCTTTACTTATTTAATCAAAGCAGAGCTCTATTGGGAGTTAGTACTAGGTAAAATGATTGTGAGAAAATTCTATTGATCATGCCTGGGGACTATTTCAACCATGTCCCCTGTGTGATACTTTAAGTCTTGTCTCTGTTGCTTTAAAAAATATTATTATTATTTTATGTCTATGATGTATTGCCTGCATGTATGTAAGTGCACTCATGTTATCCAATGCCCATTGAAGTCAGAAGAGGGCATTGGATCTCTTGGATCTGGAGTTATGGATGGTTGTTAGCCGCCATGTGGGTGTTGGGAATAGAACCTGGGTCCTCTGCAAGAGCAGCCAGTGTTCTTAACTGCTGAGCCATCTCTCTAGCCCTGTTGTATCTGTTGCTTTTGCATGCTTTCAAACACCTACTATGGTCCCCTGTGAATACATTTCCTGAGACTCAAAGGTGTTCTCTGCATTCCCAGTTAACAACTGAATAATACAGGAAGAGTAATATATGGAAACAGACCAAAGAATCTGTTCAAAGAAAGTATATATGCATATGCAAAACTGTTTACATGTTTTTTTAAATCAGATTTTATCTTAAATTTGTTGTTGCTATTTTTTTTGAGAACACTTATTGAGAGTTCCATTATTTTTTGTCAGCTTCTCATAGATATTTGATGTATATTCAGATGCTTGTAGAAAATAAACTGTAGATTGGATCAAAAATATGTTTGTATATACTTAATTTCACGGGAGAATGCACATCAGTTAAATACTAGAGAGTGTAGAGGCCAATTTAGGCTGGCAGAAAGAGCATAGCCAGGCAGCATGAACCAGGAAGCTATGGAAAACCCTTGGCTCTTGTTCTGGCTGAGATACAATGGCCCAGGGAGGTCTCTAGTAGCATGATAGTTGCGGTGACGTCACCAACATTTTAGCAGAGTGTCTCTCTCATTGGCATTTTCCTCCTGTCCTACTTAGCTGGAGTTACCATAGTAAAAATATCATAGGCTGAGTATTACAAACACCAGAAATTTACTTCTTCCAGTACTTGAGGCTGAAAGGACCAAGATCAAAGAATGAGCCAAATCAGTTTCTTGTGAAAAACCTTTTCCTAGTTGGTAGACAGCTGCCTGTTTGAGATGTCTGTCCTTGTACTGGAAAGGAGCTGAGGGAGAGAGGAATACACACATACGTAGATACATTACAGAATTTCAGCATGTTCATTTTAGGGGAGCACAACCCACAGCCCATAATGTTTCTTCCTTGTAAAAATTAGAGGGTGATACTATTTCAGTGTTATTCTCTTAATATAAATTTTTATGTGGAAAACTTATTGTCATAGCCTTCTATCATATATAAATTTAAATTTAAATTATTTTGAGATAATGCTTTCTGTCCTCCATATATCAGTGAATGAATTAATGCTTTGCTATTGGTATGAAAACTTTAATGATTACAAATTTACTTAATATGAAGACTGTTGTCAGCAAACACTTGAATATATATCTTTGGTTCTACTATGTTAAATTAGAAGAGTCACTTTTGAAATTCTGTGATATGGCTGTTCAAGTTTGTTTAAAAGATGAAACAAAGAACACATTAAACTTTCTTACAGTGCATTAGAGTTCCGTGGCAGCCTGTGTGTACTCAGTGAAATAAAAATTGCAGTTTCTATTCATTCACAAGCTCTACTTATGAGGAATCAGAGCACATGTGAATTCTCACTGAATCTGTCATCATAACTTGGGTTGTAATACAAGTCAGTTACAGACCTTCCTGGTGGGAATTAGAAAACAGGAAACTTGAAATTAGAAACAGACTAAGGAGAGAGGAAGGGACAAGCGTTTCAAAGTGGAAAGAGAGGAACGTGAGTAAGTTCCACCTTTCCTGAAGGTATCTAGACTCTCTTTGCTCTCATGTTTGTGTTTCCTTAATTCTTGAAGTCATTTTCCTGACTCTGATTTTAAGTGCCAGAATACTGTCCAAGTTCACCATCAGTTCTTTCTTCCTCAGTCCAACTTTTCTAAACATGAAGCAACTCAGTTCTTAAAGCTGGCCAGTCCAGGTGAACCACACCATGCTTCTTACCTCACTCTGACAGAAATAGCCAGTTGACACTACCATTGAAGCCTCTCTGAAATCTGATTCTCTTAAATATACCCAGTTTCTAGCCTTGTTTCATATGGTTATGGCTTAAATCTGAAATGTTCCCCACTGGCTCACATTTTGAATACTTGTTCCCTAGAGGGTGGCCAATTTGGGGAATTATAGAGCCTTCAGGAGATGGGACCTGGCTTACAGAGGTAGGTTACTAAGATGTGAGTTGTTTTAATGTGAGTGAACTTTTCTTGGTTCTTGGTGAGCTCAGAGAGCTAGAGTCCTGGAATATCAGTGGCTACCAAAGTCACCCTCCCGACTAGTGGCCTCAAGGTCATTGTCTCATGTCCAAGAATAAGAGGAAAACATATGCAAGGAGTAAGCAGAGTGACTGTAGATTCATTAAAGAAAAAAGAGAAAAAGAACAGAGCAGGGGAAAGCAAGGCAAGAATGCTGCCATTCTGGGTCATTTGGCAGAGCTTCATGGAATTTATGGCAGAATTAGATGAAGACTGAAGTAATCTTATTGGGATTGGTCATTTTTTAGTACATCACATGCCCACCCAGTAAAGCATCCACACTTCCTGTGCATGCTCCCTCTGCCCAACCAGAAAGTTGCTGGTTCATGCAGGGGAGGGGTCACATGTGCTACTTGATTATCTTTTTGTCCACCATGTGCCCTTCCCTTACTGCCTGCGGGCAACTTAACTCTTGTCTTGACCAGCCTTTGCAGGTCATAACCTCCCCGAGGGCTAGTCTCTGTCTTGTTCCACAGGCAGCCACGCATGTACATGAGCCTTCCTCTATATGTTCCCACTGATTCGTGCTGGGTGCCTCTGCTTTGTCTTCCTGCTGTGATGAACTGGATACTCCCAACACATGAGCTGAAATGAATTCCTCTTTTAAGTTGCTTCTGTTAGGAATTTTATAACAATGCAAAAAAAGAGCTAATACACAGCCATTATAAATTCCCCTTTTGTATATGACCAGGGACTCCATTTCTACTAATAGAAGAAATCTTGCCCTCAACAAACCCAAATTTGCTCATCTCTTCTGTTTAAAACCATGACTACAAGATAAATCCAGACTCTTTGCAGCATGTCTAGGTCCCCAGCCATCACTTGGCTTCATCTGTGATTCTTGTCTCATTTTCTACCCATTTCCTTGTATGAATCCTAAGAATTTTCCTGCCATTATGTTCCACGAGTCATATTATTTTCCTTCTACCAAGACTGCTGCTTTCCTCTGTTTGCTGTCTAGGGAACTCCTCCATCCAAACTTGACCCAGCCAGACATGACATCAGCTTAGTGAAATGAGCTGTGCACATTTTCTGCACGAGAATTTGATGATTTGCTCCTTACCCATTTTAATTGCCGAATGGAAGTTCTTCAGGACCAGGGTCCATCTTGTCAAGCTCCCGGTCTTGTTCCATTCTCAGGATAGTGGGACTCAGACCGTGCTGAGTGGGGACAGTACAGTCTCCTCCCAATGGCTTCTCTGAGTGGATGATGCACAGTTAGCAGCCACTAGCCAATACCACCACTTTGGGACTGGTCTGGTTTGGGATTTTCAAAAATATGGTTATTTCTCCTTTTCATTTCTTCCATATTTAAAAATAGTCCTCCCACTAATCAGGAAGTAAATCGTGTAGTTTCTTTTTTAGACTAGGCAGTTTAGACACAATGAGACAGGGCATAAAACTGAGTCTTCTTTGGGATGTAGGTCTGGTCGAGCCCAGTGCCTCAGTCAGTGAGGTGGAGGTTGGTGGGGGGGGAGATGCAAAGCGAGAGAAATTTCAGCCAATGTCTTAAAGACTTAGAAAGAGTGGAGCTGAAGAGAAGGAACTAGTCATATACTATGAATGTGATATTAGATTTTGAGTAAATTATATTTTAAAAAATCCGTTCTTCAGTGTATGCTTATAATATACCAACCAGATGGTATTTTTACTTTTTATGATTTTTAACCTTTGCATGTATGCTGGGTTTATGAGATTTATGAGGAGCGATTTGAATTTTAATCATCCTTATTTCCAACAGAAGTTTGTAACTGACACAGATCTGAGTGCTTGTAATCGGTACACGTGTAAGGGGAGATGTGTCTCCTCCTCTCACATAGCCCTTCTACCTCTTAGTATTTTTGCTGTTGTTTCTTTGACTACACATAATTTAATGTTCTCCTCATCCTGCCCTTGGATGGAAACTGGCAAGGACTCCAAGGTCAACTGATCACTAATAGCTGACTGTGGTTCTGGTTCTAGCAAAAAGCTGAAGCAACCAGTCTTTGTATCAGTTTAAGTGAGACACACTGAAGGAAAGTCCCAGAGATGATGCAGTGAGGCAGCCAGCGGGGCTGAGGTTCCCACACCCTACCGTAGAGTGCAAGCGGAGAAGCAGTGTTCACAGGGCTGCAGAGATCAGTGTCCTGGCTTTGGTCTTGGGGAGACACTGTGGCCACGCAATTCTTACAAAGAACTCACCCTGTTGTTCCCTTTTCTTTGGTTCCTTGTAACCAAAAAGGGTGGCTGGAGATCTGATACTCTGGTGGTGTGTATTCTATGATATTTAATGTAAACAAGGTGCAGTTTCTCCAAATTCAATCTCTTTTGAAACCACCCTGACCACACACTAAACACCTTCTCCAGTTTTATGTCAAGTTCATCACAACTTTGAGCATGTTTATGTGTTCATAAATTAAAATGACTTTCTTCTGTAGGGCCAGAGAGATGTCTCAGAGATTAAGAACACTGTCTGCTCTTTCAGAGGACCTGGGTTCAGTTCCTAACATTTACATGGCAGCCAACAACCATCTGTAATTCCAGTTACAGAGGGTACAATGTCCTCTACTGGCTTCTGTGGGCATTACACACACATGGCATACTTACAAACATGCAAGCAAAACACTCATCCACATAAAATAAATATAAACATTTTAAACGACTCTCCTTCATTTCTTCTAGCAGCAGCTGCACACGTGTGGCAGCATGTTATTATGATGGCGGCCACATGCACGACTGCTTCTTGGCTTGAAGAGACAGCTGAGTGACACTGCTGTATGCTGGTAAGAAGCATCTGCTGTGGTTTGAATAAAACCACAGTGCGTTTCGAGAGCTTCTGTGCAGGAAGTTTGTCCCTTAGTGCGCTGCCATGGGAGGTGATGAGGCTTTGGGAGGCAGGAGTTAAGGGACGGTATTTGGTCTTTAGGAAGAATTAAGTCCTTTTCTGGCAGGAATGCATTCTTCTAAAGATCTTGGAGAAAGCAAGTTGTGTTTAGTGAGCCTAATGACTCAGTTTAATCTATCAAGCTTTTTCTTTTACCATGAAACTTTTTCTTTACACATGTGCAGTACTGTGGCACCATCTGCCATGAGGGTCTCACCAGGACTATGAACATGCCAGTGCCAAGTTCTTAAATCTACAAAACTGTGAACTAAATGAATTGGTGTTCTTTAAACATACCCAGCATCAAGTATATTGTTACAGTAACAGCAATTGGACTGGGACTCTTCTTTAAGGCCTAGTGGAATGATGCCAGCAACTCTCACTGCTCTTCATCACCTTGTGTAAGAGGTCACCTGAGTAATGGTGCTGTGTGACTTTTCCTGAAAAGACATGAACAAGTGTCTACTTACCCCAGTTCAGACACTGAAAGCAGACCAAAGAAATGATTCTGCCAAAGTCCAGTGTGAAGAAACAATGAGTTAACTGGGGTTACTTAGAAGAATCTGAGTGAGGGGGTCACTTACAGCAGCATGATGACTCAAAGGCTACTGTATCACCAAAAAGTCCACCTAGCCTGAGTGACACTCATGAAAGCTATCCCTGCACTTTTCACAGCCTGTGGAGTTTAGCAGGTTGGAGAGTCGTTTTCTCCCCAGCAATTGATACTCTTATATAACCCTGAGGGAGGGCCTTGGGAATCTTGTTAAGTTCCAGGAAATTTCTGAGTTTTGTGAGTTTACTTCCTGACTCTTAAGAAGCCTTCTTCCAGGACAGAATGTCTCAGTTTGGAGGGAATCACTACCCTATAAATGTCTATTCAAAGATACTGAGACCTGATCTTTGGGCTTGTAAATGACATCTTATCAACAGAAAAGTTGACTAATTTATAGATGTTGATCCGGGCTAATTATCTGGGATTATTTTGGTGGACTCTGATTCCAATCACAAGTGTCCTCCTCAAAGAAGGACAGACTGAGGTGAATCACACAGAGGTGGAGTAGGTAGTGTGGACACAGTGACACAGACTGGAGTGATGTGGCTAAAAGCCAAGGAATGATGCAGCTGTGTGGATTCATTACCAATCTTCTCTTCTTTCTGTGCTTATTTATTTCATCTTACCCCTATCATTTTTTTTTGCTGTTGTTATTTGGAGTTTGTCTATGGTTCTTGCTGTGGTTGTTGTTGTTTGAGACAGAGTATCCCCTGTAGCCCCAGCGGGCCTAGAACTCACTATGTAGATCAGGCTGTCCTCCATCTCATAGAGATCTGCCTGCCTCTGCCTCCTGAGTGCTGGTATTAAAGGCGTACTCCACCATGCCCAGCTCTACTTTAGTTTCCTTGAATGAATTATTTGTTTTTCTCCAACATCTTAACCTTGGTAATTATCTGATTAAATTTCAGACATTTTTTTTCTTTTCTAAAATAAGTATTTAAGTCTATAAATTCCTTTTTAAATGCTGGCTAAACAACACCTCATAATTGTCAATGAATAACATTTTCTTTAAATTACAATTATTTTCTAATTCTGTTTTCTATCATTTCTTCAATGAACTTTTTAAGCTATAACTTGAAATGTCCAAGTATTTATCCATGTTTTCTTTTTCTGGAATGTTCTCTTTGTTTTGTTATAGGTAGGCGCTGTAGCACTTAGACAATGATTGTGGTCAACATATGTAAATGTACTGTGTGTGTGCTTAAGAATGACACACATAGACATACAGTCATATAGATTCTGTAGATTAAGCTAAACATACCTAGTAAAAGAATACGTTTCTTAGTGAGTAGGGTATTCCAGAATGCTGAGTCCTTTCAGTGCTGGAGCTCTGTCCTCTGCACATTCTCCTCACTTCTTTGAGTAGTGCTTCTCTGTTTTCCCCAAGAGTGACTGAGCCAGAAGCTCTAGGATGCTGCTCTCCTCAGATACATTAGACCTGTCCCCAGAAGTTCTGACTCAAGGGGTCTAGAGTTCTAGGGTCAGAAATTTACATTTTAGAGATGATTTTTAAGGCTTGAAAAATAATGCAATAAACCAGTTTGCTAGAAAATAATTCTATAATCCCGTTAAACCCTAATATTTTTCTTGCTTAATCATGAAAACTATTTATCAAATCAGCAATATTTTCTTCCTCAAAACATACTGTATTAGATATAGTAAAGATTTTTGAGAGACAATAATAATTATTAAATGAACTATGAGAGTGTAACTTCCAAAATGGAAAAAAGCACCAGGGTCAGATTGTTAATGCCTTTATCTGGTTCTGGCATTACTTCTGGGTATGTGTATGCTGTATGCATGAGTGTGTATGTGCATGTGGATCCAGATTCACTGTGTGTGTCTTCCTCCATGAATCTATCTTATTTTTAAAATGTTTTTTTAACATTTTACTTATTATTTTTATGTGTATGAGTGTATTACCTGCATGTGGGTAAGTCCACTTGTGTCATGCAGTGCCCATGGAGCAGAGAAGAGGGCATCAGATCCCTCAGAACTGGAGTTACTGATGGTTGTTACCTACCATGTGGGTGCTGAGACTCGAACCTGGGTCCTCTGAAGGAATAGCCAGTGGTTTTAACCACTGAGTCATCCTTCTGCCCTCTCTATCTTATTTTTTGAGACAAGGTCTTTCATTGAACTTAGAAGTCACCGAAAGCTAGCCTGCCTGCCCAGTGAGTCCGAAGACTTTCTGTCTCTGCCTCCCAGTGTTGGAATTACAGCTATGTTGCTGTGTCCAGGTTTTTAAGTGGTTCCTGGGGATCCCCACTCAGGTTCTCATTCTTACAGAACAAACACTTCACAAACTGCCACTTCTCCAGCTCCTTCTCATAGTCTGACAGACTTCTCTCATTTTTACTGAGAGTCTCTTGTTTTAAAGTACAGTCAAGAAACATCTTTTGTTTTTAGTCTGTGTGTGTGTGTGTGTGTGTGTGTGTGTGTGTGTGTGTGTGTACGATGTGTGTGTGAGCAAAGGTGAATGCCTGCCTCTGTAGTGGTCAGAGGACAACTTTGGGGAGTTGGCTCTTGCCTTTTACCTTGTTTTGAAACAGATTATCTTTTTCTCCTACTTTGCCAGATCCTGCAGGCTAGCTTCAGATGATTCTCATGTCTCTATTTCCCATCTTTTAGGAGGAGCACAGGGATTAAGTGTGCTGCTGCATCAGGCTGTTTACATAGGTTTTAGAGCTCAGGACTCACGTTGTCGGGCTTACATCACAAGTACATTTACACACTGAACATCTTCTGGGCCCCAAAAATGTGATTTTCATATTAACACTATGGGCTCAGATGATTTTACCCTGAATCGTGGCATTTGATATTACTCTATTTTCTAATTGTTTTGTCTGTGTTGGTTTTTTTCTTCTCATGTAAAAAATATATTTTCTGGGGTTGGAAGTTAGAACAATCATGGAATTTTCAGGTAAATGGATGGAACTAGATACCGTTACACAAAAGTGACATAATAGAGACCCAGAAAATCAAGAGACATAAGTTCTTTCTCGTTTGTGGATCTTAGTACCATTGTGGATCTTAGTATACATCCTGATGTAACCACAGGAGCTGGGAAAATGGAAAGGAACCATGGAGGTAAAGTGAAAGAAAGCCCAAGAGAGAATAGTAGGAAACAGATGTTACCAAGGGATAAACAGGGAAACTGAGGCTATTCAGCTAGGAAGGGAAGGAGGAAGGATACACAAGGAACCATGATGGTAAAGGAAAGAAGGAGTTCAAGAGGTGGTCAAAAAGAGGAGACAGTATTATCAGTTGAGAAATGGGGAAATGAGGGTGCTTTAACTGGGGAAGGGAGGTGGTGGCTAGACAGGGAGGGAGAGAAGGTAGAGAAGTAAAGCGTGGGTTGTATGAAAAACAATAGGGAAATGGATTAGTTCATGAAAATGCACATACAATATCTGAGCATGAGTGCATGTGTATATCTGAATTCTATATAACAAGAAAACACAATGCCAGACAGGAGAAAGCTGCCTTTGAGTTATTGGTAAGGACAGTCTAGGAAACAATCAAAATATCACAGCTGTTACCACGCTCTTGATCACCTCCCAGAACTTGAAGATAAGACCCTGTTGCTGAAGATAGAACACACTTCAGACACAGAACTTGGAGCAATGGAGCTGGAAATGACTTGAAAGCCTCGTCCCTGAAGATAAGCTCTCACAGCTCTAGAGGATATTATGCAAGATGATAGGGGAGAAGATCATTCAATAATCCAACCCAGCTGTAAAACCTAATAATCACAACTGGCACAACAAACTATCTCTATTGGTGCAGTAGTAACACTTTTGTCTAGAGGGCAATCAAAAGCTGTCAGTTGAACTTAAAGTTCTCTTAATGGGACAGAATTCATGTATAGCACTGTACACATGGCTTAAAGGTCATAGATCTTAGAGAAAACCCTATTTCTGTCATATCCCTGGGCAAATGTAGTTTATTATTGTATGCTAAATACATTTCCTTATAATTAGAGACAGGTATATAATTCACTATTCATCAAAGAAGCTTCATTTTTTGCAGCAGATGAAGACTATTCCAAGGCTTCACAACTGGTCACACACAGAGAATAAGTGTCTGTGAGATGCCTATACCTAAGTAATGCATCTACAGTGAACTCTCTACACTGAAGGCTAAAGAAACATAATGGAACAGGGGGTAGACAGAACACTAATGCGTCTCTCAACTCTCATCAATGAAGTTTCCTCATGCAACAGAGTGCAATATGCGTAGAAGTCCACAACTGGAATAACTAGCCAACAAATAGAGGATAAGAGACTGCAGAGTGCGTATCCTGGACAGGACTCCTGTGTTAAACCTCACTTACCCATGACTCAGGGACAATTGTAGAAGAGGTGGTAGAAAGACTGTAAGAGCCAGACATGGTGCATAATCATAAGGAAACAGAGTCTTTCGGGTCCCTGGGAACTTGCTCATATGAACTTGCAGCAATGGTGACAACATACATAAGACCAATGCACACTCAACAGAAAACAAAACAAACAAACCAAGCATAGAACTGGGGAAATGGGCAGCAGGCCTCAATCTTAGCTGAGGAACTGGCTGCTGATGACTGCTGGGTGAGGGAGAGGTGGTGTTCTTTAAGAGAGTGACTCTAGGCAGACTCACTAGATTCTAGAGGATGAGCTTGCACTGAGGGACATTTGTATAAACAAACTTGATTCTACAGGTCTGAATGTATATCACAAAATCTTGTCTTTAAATACCACAGTTGTCAAAGTTTCTGTATTTTATTCACAATAAGCATTACACTTCAATATCTAAAGCCCCAGGGAACATTCAGATCATTGCACCCAGAAGGGAAGGGCTGTTTGTAAACTCAAATGGACATCTGCAAAGCTTGTTATCAATATCCAAGCTGTAACCCAAGTCTTAGGATATATATATATATAGCACAAATTTTCAATAAAATATGTATCTTTATAGATTAAAAACAGTTAAATACATATGCAAATATACGTAACATACATATAAACATATATCTGTACTTTGTTGACTTTAAATGGGTTTACAAATGGCATGCAAATATGGAAATGGGGACTTAATTCTTACTATATTACAAATCAGACACATTTTTAATGTGTATAAAATATTAATTTTAGAACAGCACAAAACAGTCATTTGAATTACATATATATATATATATGCACAACAATAATAAGCAAAAAAGGACATGAAATTGAGAGAGAGTGCTGGGAACACGGTAGGAGTTGGAGAGGGAAACCGAGGGGTAAAAACAATGTAAATAATTCTATTTATATATGAAATTCTCAAAAACAAACAACCAAAAAAGAATATTGAGCCTCAAAACAAACCATTCTTTCTCCTTAAAAAGCAAAATAAAACAAAACACCATACACACCCAAGCCCCTCCCCCACAGAGTGGAATTTAAAGCTGCACATGGTGATATGCACTTTTAATCCCAGCACTTGTGAGCCTGAGACAGGCACATCTCTATGAATCTGAGGCTAACCTGGGTATTCATTATGGGTTCCAGGTCAGCCACAGCTACATAGTGAGAAACAAGCAAACCCAAGACAAAAATGGAATTTGCAGGCTATAAGTCAAGATTGGCATTTACATAATCTTTAGTTTTTTTTTACATTTAAAACAAAGGGAAAAAGAAAAAGAAAAAATTTAAACATTTGTTTAATTAGGGCGTGTGCGTGCGTGTGTGTGTGTGTGTGTGTGTGTGTGTGAGTGTTCTTGCTATGGTGCCCATGTAGAGGATAGTTTGTGGAAGTTAGTCCTCTCCTTCTACCATGTGGCCTCCCGTGACCAAAATCCGTTCTTCATACTGAGAGGTATGCACCTTCACCTGAGCCACCCCACTGGACCTGAAAGTGACAATATCTTTAAATGCAGCAAAATCAAGATTTGTGAGAAGTAGCTGTGCAGAGGAACTTGAAAGTTTAACTGCACATGACATGTTTTGTAATAGGAAGTCTCAAAGCAGCTTTGTCTGCTGTAAGTGGATTTTGAAATGTAATGCAGATATGGAAATGAAGATTTAAATCTAAAAACATATTATAAGACAGGCAACTTTTTCTGCAGCGTACAGACATATTAATTTTAGGTGGTCTTTTAAGAATATCTTATTTATTTTTTTATTTTATGTGTACGAGTGTTCTGCCTACATGTATGGAAGTATACCACATGCATGTAATGCCCCACAGAGGCCAGAAGAGGTCATCAGATCCCCTGGAACTGGAGTTACAGATGGTTGCTAGTCTCTCTGTGAGTGCTGGGAATTGAACCTGGGTCTTCTGCAAGAGGAGCAAGTGTTCTTAACTGCTGAGTCATCTCTCCAGCCCCAGAAATATTAATCTTAAAACAGTACAGAAACAATCATTTAAATGAAGTTATATATTACCATATGCACAGTTATTCAAGCTTTATCTAAGAGCAGTTCTCAAAATTTTAACAATGCTTTGAAGATCACAAAAATATTTTCATAAGTGGACCTTTCTCAGCTAGAAAACAGTACATAAACATTTTCACTAAAAATATTTCTGAAAATGTTTTTTCTGTCATTTGAGTGTGACTTAGGACCTCTCAATTGATTTTCTTTTCTGCTAAACTATTGAAATGAAATGAGAAAGGGGGCATTTGTTTAGCCCCATTTGCTGTTTGTAGTGAGTGGCACTTAACAAACTATCTTAAACTCTTAAATTAATGACTTATTTTATCTAATTAAGACATTCAAACATTTTTATATGGCACAATTTGAGACAAGAGAATTTAGGATTTCTATTAACTCAAAATTTATGAATTTGATTCAAATGAGCGAGTTGGACAGGAGCCTGGAGTATGACAGCTCTGATTTGAAAACTATCCAAGTTCAACTGTGCCTGGCTTTTCACTTGGGGAAGAAGTGAGGACTGGATGCAGTCCTAAGGATGTGTGGATAGTCCTTATTCCAAGTCCTTTATTAAGAAACCAGTCAAGGTTGGGGGTTGTGTGTGCACATAAGCTCATGTGTGCAACTGTGCATGTTTCCGTACATGTCTTTAGGTGACTGTGGGTGCAGAAAGTTTCACAGAAGCTTGGCAACAAGTTTGAATCTGCCACTCTGGGGTGAAAGGCAGTTTTATGTCGTTAGCAGGAGACACAGAGGCAGGCGCCCCGGTTTTTGGAGCTGGAGTTGGAAAAGGTCCTCTCTCAGTTCATATGGTGAAAGGTGCAGAGGAAAGTGAAAGGAAGAGAAAGACGTCCATCTCTGAGCACAGGATCCAGTGTCATTCTTTCCTGGCCAAGACAGAACTGCATGGCGAGGCCTCCATAGATCTTATGAACTATGAGCAAAGGCATGATAGCTAAACTACTTAGAAGCTAGCAATTTAGGCTTGGGGTAAGTCGGCTGAAGATGAAACAAAGGGGAAGAAGGAAAAGGCAGAAAGGGATGGCAAAAAACATGCAAAATGTTCCTTACAAACTTAGATTTGACTCTAAATGAAAATTTTACTTCAAATAAGAAAATAAGAGGAAGGAGATAATCAGAATCTGGGGGGATAATTCACACCAGTTTCATATGTATGTGTCTTCTTCATCCTCCCAGTATTTCTCTCAAATTCAAGTGGAAATAAACACTGCTTTGGCTGTTTTTCAGGATTTTAAAATGTTAGTTTCAAGACTGTTTGCTAAGGTCTTAGCGATATCAACCGAAGATGTAAGAGAACATATTTTGTTTTGTTTGTCTTTATTTTTCGGTTTTGATAGAAAGCTCTTCTAGTCTCAAGTTCAGATTACCTATAATGAAGAGCAAACCATTACAGTGAAAGTTCTTACAATAATCTATAACTCAGGAGAAAATAGGGTATATTAGAAGCTTAGGAGGAGAAAAGTATAGACTTAAGCTCTCTTCTCTCTTCCATAACTTGATTACTTCTTTTAAAGAGCAAGCTCTGAAGTGGTTTTTGAAGAAACTGACCCAATAGACAGCTGGTCCAGAAATTTTACATAATTCCAAAATAGGTGAGAGAACATACAAATGTTTTACTATCTTCCCCGTGATTAAAAAATACTCCCACAAGCATTTTTGCCAATCAGATTTCTCATTTAGCGGAAGGGCTTATGATCTTGAAGTGGACTTAGCTTCCATAGGAGTGTGTGCCAACCACATGTCCCAAGGCTGTCAGTTGTATGAGGAATTCAGCACGACAGCAGAGTTCACCCGCATATCTGCCGAGACTAACTAGGACAAAAGAAGAATTCTCAATGTGAAGGGTCACCGGCTATCTTCAAATGCTAGCCTGAAGGATTAGTAGTGTCTGTAGGTGTCTGATCAGTGACTCAGGCCTATCCTCGTGGCCATGGTAGGAGATAAGGGAAGCGATTAAGGTAGCAGAGCGTGATAAAGGTTCACCTCCCCACTAGTTAGTTTTATGCTGCTCTGATGAAAATGCCTGACAGAAACAACTTAAAGAAAGAAGGATTTATTCTGGCTCACGTTCAGGGCATACGGTCCAGCACGGCAAGGGAAGCATGACAGTAGGAAGTTCCATGTCAAATAAGTATGTGGTAACTAGTTACACAGGGTTGTAAATCAAAAGGGAGAGAACAGATAGGAAGAAGGGTGGGATTACATCCCTGAACAGCCCCAGCCCCCTCATTATCTACTTCTTCCAACTAGGACCCCTCTGAAAATTTCTACAGTCTCCCAAAACAGTGCCACTAGTTGGGTACCACTAAATGTTCAAATATGTGCCTGTGGAAGAAGTTTCATTCAAACCATAAAGACTTCGTGGTATCAGAACACAAAAATATCTCTATGTTCTTTCTCTGACTAATGGCATCATCTTTGACACATCGTCATATAAAAAATGGTCCAGATGAAGCAGGGAGATTAAGAGTGCTTTAAGAAAGCACATTTTTCTGTAGATGATCATTTATCCCATTGTCTGAGCCAGAGACTGTGATAAGCAGAGTTGTTTCCCTTATGAGGTTCAGGTCTTTTACAAAACTAATGAAAACTGTGGACCTTCTCCCAGGAACAACATGCAACTTTAATTTTTTCATACAGCACTTGGTTCCTAACTGTTCCTACAGCCAAGGCACAACTGTTAGTGCTGCAGGGCTCTGCAGAGGTAGTTCAGCCTGTATGAAGGAGAGGAGACGGAGCTCTGGTTGAGTGGCATGACAGTACGTGAGGGAATGCTGGCATGGAGGTAGTTACCTAATCTGGTAGGCAATGGGTTGAGGTGTTACAGAGTGAAATGTTTTCTTTACATTTTTTTACTTTACGTGTATGAGTGTTATGCCTACATGTGAGTAAGTGAACCCATGTCATACAGTGTCCATGGAGGGCAGAATTGTGTGTCACATCCCATGGAACTGGAGATACAGACAGTTGTTAGCCGCAATGTGGGAGCTAGGATTTGAACCAGGGTGTTCAGTAAGAACAGTCAGTGCTCTTAACCACTGAGTCATCTGTCCATTTCCAATAAGGAATTGTTTTCTTGGAAGTTGCCACATGGGCAAAAGTTAGAGTAGAGATTATGAAGTCCCCTCTGTATCAGTTATTTTTGTTGCTGTGATAGAACACCATGACCAAAAGTGGCTAATGGAAGAGTTTATTTGCTTATGGTTCCAGAGTGCATAATAACAAGGGAGACCCAGATACAGGCAGATACAGTAGGAAGCTGATCACATACTCAATCACACACAGAAAACAGAGAGAACAAATTGGAAGTAGAGAGAGACTATAAACTCTCAAAGCCTGCCCCCATTGACATAGTTCCTTCAGCAAGGCTCTACCTCTGGAAAGTTCCATGACCACCCCAAAACAGTACCACCAACTGGGGACCAATTGTTCAAATTCTTATGAGTCTATGGAGGACATTTCTCAAACACCCCTGTTCCTTGAACATTTTACTGCTTCATGGAGTCCACTTGGCCCACTTAGGGCCAGCCCGGAATTGTGAAGGGGATTTGCAGGACAATGCTCAGCCATCAATGTCCCATGCTTACTTTTGGTAGATGTCGCCAGTTAATTCAGATCCTTCTGACCATGGAGGATGCATATGTTTACAATATCCTTAATCATCCTAGACACATGTGTTTACTGGGTGCTTTGCGAAGGCTCCCGGAAGGTGGATTCATCATGCAAGACAGAAGCTCATGCCTTCTTTAGGTTATATGATTAAAATAGAAACTCCCCAGCCTCCTACACAACAGACTACAATATTTCCAAGGAGTGTTTAGGGGATGAAAGTCTCCTGATGTCCTTCCATATGGACATCAAGTTATTTCTGTGTTACTTATCATCCTATCCCTAGAGTTACTGTGCAGCCCACCTGGTGATTTCCGAAGGAGAATCTGAGCCTATCAGCTCAGCCCCTTCCATTTGGGATGAGCTGCTACTGAGAGATGAATCTTACTGAAACTACCTTTGTAAAACAGTCCCAACTTGGGCTTGGTTCCAAGCTGCTCTGGATGGCTTCTTAGGCCCAATACTAAGTAGCTGCTATGGTTTCTGTATGTGAAACATCCCTCATAGCCTCACAGTTTGAATACTTGCTCCTCAGTTTATGGCACTATTTTCAAGGGTGTGGAGCCTCTAAGAAGTGAGGTGGCTGGTGAAAGTAGGTCACCAGGGTGAGAGTTTGAAGGTTATACCTGCACCAAATCCTAGCCTCAGGTTCTCCTTCCTTACCTGCCAAGTTCTGAGGGGTTTCCACGACACACTGCCCCTCTATGACTTCCTCACTGTGATGGATTGAAATCTCTTTGAAACTGTGAGCCAAAGTAAGCCTTTCCTCCCTAAGTTCCTTCTGTCAGATATGTTATCACGGCAACAAGAAAAGCAACTAAACCAGAAGCATGTGTCTGACGATATGGGCCATATTCCCCACTTACACCCAATTCTTTCTAAAATTTAAGTTAAATGTATTCTTAGGTGGGATAAAAGTAAAAATATGTTCTTATTAGTGGCATAAAATGATGTTTTGATACATTTTACACCGTATAATGCTTATATAATGCAAACCTTATGTACTGAAGCCTTTGTCTTTCTTTGTAGTGAGTACTTTCAATATCCTATCTAGCATTTTGCAATGTACAGCACATGATTGTTATAACTGTACCTTAACATCCACTGGTTAGTCTTTCCCCATCGTCCCTTCCTCCTACTCTTTCTAGCTTCCAGTGACCACAGTTCTATTCTCAGTTTCTGCATGAGCCATATTTTATATTTTGAATGCAAATCAAATCATGTGGTTCTTGCCTTTCCGTGCCTTCTTATTTTTACCTAACATAATAATCTCCATTTTCATCTATTTTGTTGTAAACAATAGTATATAATTTATTTTAAGGCGGAATAGTATTCCATTATATATGTTTTTCCTGGAAAGTCTTTGATTTGGGACTGGAGAAACGGCCCAGTGGTTAAGAGAATTGACTGCTCTTGCAGAGGACCCAAGTTTGATACCCAACACCCACACAGCTGCTAACAACCATTGTAACTCCAGTTTTAGGATATCTGATGCCTTCTTCTGGTGTCTATAGGCATTGAGCAACACAGGTGCACTTACATACATGCAGTATACACATAAATAAAAATAATAAATACAATATTTTTTGAAAGTCTTTTTCTATTGTGAATAACTGCTTCTTCCAATTCCACCAAATGATTTAAAAGTTCCTAATTTTTATACACCTCATTGAAATTCATAAAATAACAAAAACATAATTCTTTGCAAAAAGAAACAGAAATGTCAGATATAGAAAAAAAGACTCTGACTAAATTATTTTGTAGTTTTGGGAATAAAGTATATGCTTATTAACTATGTGGTGGTTTGGAAAAAATAATATCGAATGTTTAATGCTTATGGTGTTCCATGATGAGGTAACATTCCAAGAGAATACTTGCCTCTCAACTTTGGTAAGCTGTATAATACTTAGCGTGACCACAGTTTTGTTTTGATGCTAGTAAAGGGTGAATGTGGCCTTTTAAAATCTGAAGCTTAAACATTATGTATATTTGTAAAAATATGATATCATAGTGTCCTATTACTGTTATTTAAATTACATTCTTGTTGAAAACAGTAAATTTACATATCAAATAATGAAACATAGGGTTTAATACAAATAAAACGCTTCTTACTTAAGGCATCACAGAGTAGAATCTGTATGTAACCAGACTTTCTGGTGTTGAAAACCTGGAGCCCTAACCTAAAAGAAGCTAAGAAGAATTATTAAGTCTTCTGTTACTCACATACTACTGCACCTATAACTAGGTATTGTGCATTCATCTGAAATACTTTGAAATGCATAAAATGATTTTTAAAAATGGAACTTCTACATAAAAGTCCCATACTACCATAGGAAGGATGTTGAAATGACTTGCATGTTAATATTTTTAAGAATCTTCATTTTTTTTGTCAGCATGAATTTTAAATTTTCATTTCTTAGTGAGAAATTTTAGATTAACCTATCAAGTGACTATAAAACTTCACAATTCAGTAATTCCAGATTTCAAGTCATTTAAGATGAATATGGAAATGTTCTTAAAATTAGTTTTCATCTTCTGTAACATCTAATTTTTCATCATATTCATCTTCTGCTTGTTGATCCTTAATCAACAGGTAGATGGATATTGGTCCTGTTCCAGATGTGCACTTAGCAGACAGTGATCTCTGAAGAGGTGTCTTTGAATTTGCTCTTACACTATCTAAATAATCTGGTAGATATGGAGAATTTTGGAAAACCTCTAAATCTTCATCCTTCTCAGTCTTTTGTATAATCTGGTGAGCAGCAGTGAAGACTGAAGCTTTGCCATGACATAACATTTCAATTGTGATAAATTCTGAAAGTATATTTTTATGTCCATTATATTTTGCTTTTCAAAATTGTCAATAGTTCCTTCCAGATGATGGCTTATTTGAGTTCTCTGTAATTCAGAGAACTGTAAATACAGAAAACTGCCTGTAAAATTTTGTGTGGATCAGATGGGTTTTGCTGGGTCCTTTCTAACTGAGATAACTGCTTCTCTTTCTCCTTCCTTGCTGTTAAGGCTGCTTTGACAACAGTCCATTTCGTTTTTACAATGGTTCCATAAGCTTTCAGAGGTTCAACTATTTTGGTTTCTACTCTTTCAACCTATTGAAAATTATTGTAACATCGAATGCTGCTTGGTGGCAATCCTGAAGTTTGGAAAACTCATCACAAAGCTTTTCAGACCCTGCTTCAAATTTGGGGGTCTCTGTGGAGGTATACATGTTGATTTCATTCACCAGAAGGCCTGCTTTGTCCTGCAGCCTGGCAGTTTTCTGTACATAAGCAGCAAAGTTTCGGCTCAGCTCTCCAAAATGCTTCTCCACATTTATTGCGGCATCCTGCAGTTGTTTGGTTTGAGCATCGGGGTCTTCCAGGTTGCACCTCAACATCTTGCCTTACGTGTCACCTGAGGCCCAGGCTGTGAGTCCAGTGACCTGGCCCCCAAGGAGCCAGGGGGCAGGGAAGCCTGAGTCACTGCCGCCTCCTCCCCCATGATATATTTTTTGTCATGTCTTGTTTATACATTCATCAGCTGATGAACACTTAGGTTGATTCTGTTTCTTGGCTGTTGTGACTTTTCATGTCAGTAAACAGGAGTGCCCTGTTCTATTTAACATATAATTTCATCATTTTCATTTCCTTTGGATATATATATATATATATATGTATATATATATATATATATATATATCCACCATATACATCCTATTATATATATACTACATATACTATAGTCTTGTTTTTAGAGGAATCTTCACATTGTTTTCCATAATGACTGTGCAGTTTTTCCCTATCTGTCTGATTTTGCAGTTACTCAGACCTAGTGGCTTTCTGTTGTGGTATGTTAAAATTCCCAATAAGTAGAAAGAATAAATTATATAGGATGCAAGATGTACAAGGTTATTGTTCTGCTGGGAAGCAGGATTTGCTTGACTTGTCCAGAACCCTAGACCCAGATAGGGCTTTCTAGGCAACATCTGAGCAAAACGCGGTTGTTAGTGCACAGTCCACTGATCACTCCTTTTCTGGGTAGAGGTAACAGGCTGGCATTAACACAGTCCTGAGGTTCTTGGGCAACACACAACTTTCTCTTCTCTACTAAGTGCCAATTTGTCTCAGAATAGTTACTTATTATAGACTCAAGAGGAAGACTTATAAATCGGATGAAAATGGAAATCATAGCATTTAAGTTGTCAACATGTCAAACTTATTTACCTCATTAATTTAATGAACAGATTGAATTATTATTTGGTAATTCCAGAAACACAAGAATTATATTCAAAGAGTACAATTTTATTTTTATTTCTTGGAGAAGGCTGCTAATGAACAATAACATAAGTGAGTTCATACTAAGTTGGGGAAGCTGAAAAATTGCACGTAGATTTTTACATACTGGCATTTTGGTCTGTCTTGAGATCTGTAATGGTAAACCTATCGTGCTGAAATACTATGAACATCTTAATGAGCAAAGGAATAATTTTTTAAATTGGATTTTCAAATTTTAGGCATATCAGTTGTTCTATTTGGAGTAAATATAAATATATTTCTATTTGCACATAGATAAAGATCTTGAACAAAGAGTATTTAACTTTTAGACTCAGAGTGTAGTACATTGTTGACCACTCTTCACATGTGTTTGAACCCAAGCACTATAGAAAATTGAATTTGTGATACCATATATTGCAGACAAAATGGTAATTTTCATGTGAAATAATATGTTCACTCTTAAGTGTAATTAAGAACTTACAAAGGCCATCTGATCACCCACACGTTATTACTTATTGTGCTTCTTACATCCTTTTACGGGAAGAAACATTGAACCAAAAGGAATGAGATCACAACGTCTGGAAGCTTTGCTAGTGAGTCGCTGTCTCAGGTGAATGCCTTGTGCGTTCTGGGTCATGCTCAGTACACACAGGATGTGTGACACAGCCTTTTTCAAGTGTAGTATGAAATACAAAAACAAAGAGGGATGCCTGTATTTCTAACTGTTTGGATTCAAATTTGTCATGATATGTCAATGATAATTACTATCTCTCTCTTTGTTCTCTGATTTATTGAGCCAGTGGATTCATTTTCCCACCAATCAAAGACCCATTTAATCATTTACAGATGCTGTTGTAAAATACTGGCTACCGCAGTGACCTAGCTAGGTCATTTCAAATGCATGGCATTTCAAATACCGTAGATTTTCCCATTGCAGTGATATTGAGGTTTATTATTTCCAATAAGAGTGAAAGGAATCGAAAATTATTTAGCAACAATTCTGTATGCTGTTGTATGAATCCTGTGGAGACTATATTTCCTTGTCTTCCTCCTACACATAAAATATATTTAGAGTCAAGGAGTTTGTGCATGGTATTGCAGCGAAAGGATCAATGTATAATAATTACGTCCCACAGTTAAACCAGTTAAACTTATGAAACTGAACGAGAGTCTAGAGCTTGTAACTGGTCACATATTTCAGTCCTGTCAGCCTCTCAGAGATAGCAGGTATGTGTCCTTCCCAGTCATCAGCCCCTCAGCCTCTTGGTTCCTCCATTTCATTCCAGGAACAAGGCTGGGCAGGGGTGCAAGACTCCAGATGCATTCTCTAAACACCGCATCCTTCTAGCAATTCTTTGCTGTGATCTATTAAAAGACTATAATAGGAGAGATGCTGCAAACAGGCAGTGAGAGAGAGAGGGAGTTCTGAAAACAGCCTTGCAGCTGCTCAGTTTCCCAGTGCTTTTCAGGTTTACTTTCTCTTTCTGGGAAGATACCTGTTGTCCCTGACACAGTTGCTCCATTGGGCCCATCGCTCTAGTCCTGAAGCAGCACCTTGTGCCCTACTGAGTGGGCCTGACACTTTAACTTGTCTTGGAGGAGGTGCAGATCAACAGCCTTTGATATACCTGTGATGCTAGTAGGGGAAGGAAGGGGAGGGTGGAAAAGGAAAGAGGAAGTAGATGAAGGAAAATAAGAAGTAGATTGGAAAAGGAGGGAGGGGAAGGATAGAGGAAATCAGATGAGGGAGGAGGGGTGGAGCAGGCTAAGGAGGACGGAGGAGGAGGAAGGGGGTAGACGAGGGTGGAGGAGAGAAGAGGAGGTAGATGGAGAATCGCTTTTGTATCATCAAATTTTCTATAAAAAGTGTCAAAAAGCAAAGACAGGAGCTAGACAAAAGAGAGAGATAGTTCAAGGGGTAAAGGACATAGAGGAACACCGCACAAAGTGCTGCCTTGTGTTTGGGATTTTGCCAGGAAGCATGCAGCATAACCTTGCCTGCTGAAGAAAGATGAACTCTCTCCCCAGAGAAGGGCTTACTCTCTGACATCCTGACCAGTGACTCCCTGAAAAGCAGTGGCCTGCTTGGGTTTCATGGGGCCAGAAAGACTCATTGGTCAGGGACCTGGACTCAGAAGCAGGATGGGAAAACAAAAATCCCTGACAAGTCTTTTACACACACATATTTTATTTTTAACTTGTAAAACTGGGCAGATTTTGGGGGAACATGTGATCTTTTATTACATGTATACATTGTTTTATGTTCAAATCATTAACATTTATATAATAATTTTGGAAAATTTAAATTATACAGTAAAACAAACAAAAGAGGTAAAAGTCATCCATAAGTCTGGCATCTCGTTTGTTATAAGCCAGGATATATGTGCTTATGCTTTTTTTCTATTTCTATACATACAATTTTAAGAAATAAATTCATTGACATGTCATTTATATACAAAACAACCACTCTGAGTTGATCATGGAGAAGTGCTATCAAATGTGCACCACTATATAACCACCACCTCCAAAACCATCTGATTTGCCAACATTCATCACTCCCCACCTTACTTGAGGCCCAGGCTGTGCACTGGTCTGCTCTCTGTTTCTGTTTCTGTTTCTAGAGTCTCATGCAGCACACATCCTACCCGAATGACTGCTTGTCTCTAGAGTATTCTGGATTTCATTACTGGGTGACATTCCATTACAGGAACTATGGTATTCTGGTCATTCATTCAGGTGCTAGTGAAAAGTTTCTGGTTATGAAAGGTATTTTGCTGAACAGTTAAGCATGGTTCTTTGTGACAACATACATTTTTATTTCCTTTGGTAGAGACAATTGAATATTTCAGTCCTTTGTTGAGTGTATTTTAATTTTTATAGAAACTGTCAAACATTTTTCTGAGGTGTTTGCCTTCTCTGTTTTCCCAACAGCAATGCAGAGCAGTCCAGGTGGTTCCACCTCTTTGTTAGCTCTCAACACTATTGATTATTTTAATTTTAACCCTCCAGCAAGATATCTTAATATAGTTTTAATTTGCATATCTCTGATGACCCGCTGGTGTTAAAGTTTTTCATATGTTTCTGGGAAAAATCAATATGTTTTTGAGAAGGATTTACTAAAATCTTCTTTGCTTATTTTTTAGCTTTAAAATTTTACCAAATTATAAATTTTCTTTATACATTTTACAAGTATTTGTAAGAGTTGAGTGTAAACTGTATCTTTCTATAATTTTTCAATAAGCAGAAATATTTATTCTAAAAGTTCAGTTTGTCAGTTTTTAATTTATGACTATTTTGGACTTTATCTGAAAATATTTTCCTATCCCAAATTGATGAATCTATTTTACCATTGTTTTTATTCTAGACAGTTAATAGATTATCTTTCACCTTTTAGTACAGGATCCATTTCAAATTAATTTTTGTATTTGTTGTGACATAATACTGAAGTTCATCTTTTACCTTGATTTTCGTGTGCAAATTATATGTAACCTGGAAGAATACTTTAAATTTAGCTGACAAATTTTGATGTCTCATTTTTATTTCCACTTAATCTAGTGCAGGTACTAAAAATAGCACAGAGTCATCACATAGTCACGTAGATGCTGTCAACGGTCACATATCTGGGGTGATCTCACTGGATATTCTGTATCTGCCTTAGCTCATGGACACATTTTTTCACTTTTATTAAGTTTTCATTCATTAAATTTGCAGAACTCTGTACATGTATACAATACACTCTAATTATTTTCACCCCCATGTTCTCCTATCATTCTCCCCGACCCTCACTGGTTCTCCCTCCTCCTTACAAACTGCTTATGGATGTCTTTTTGTTTTGTTTTTTTGATCCATGGCATTTAACTAAAAACATCTTGTGACTGTGGGTTTGGAACTATACTTTGGAGTTTGAAGGGTTTACTAATGGGTGAATCCAGGACAATGACATCCTTCCCCTAAATCTATGAGTAGCCAGTAATTCAGCAGAGAGGGGTAAGGCTCCATGACTCCCTCCCTTATTCATGACTGGTTGTCGACAGGACAAGTCTTGTGTAAGTCTATTGCAAATGACCATAGCTGTACTGAGTTCTTGGTTGCAATGGCTGTGTCATGCTCAGAAGTTGGCATTTCATAGCCCTTCTTCCTATCTTCTGGTTCTTACTTTCTGTCCTTTCCTCTGCTGTGTCCCCTGAGCCTTAGAGGAGTGCTGTCATTATTTTGTTTGGGGCTGAGTGGTCACTTATTCTCAGAACCTTGAGTTGTTAAATTTACTGGTATTCACTGCAAAGAGGTTTCTCTGATTAAGGGTGAGAGTGGCATTTGTCAATGGATATAAACAGATATTAGAAGGCTAGAAGGCAGTTTGAGGCTATGTCAGTTTAACTAAATAACAGTAGTAAGTGCTCCCATAGAGCTGAAGACTTCCCCAGTTACGTGTTTTTAAAAATCAGATTTACTGTACCAAACATGTGTTCCCTCCTGTGGAGTGGGGAAGCCTCCCATATAACCAGAGAGTATTTGATTACTCCCAAAATAATCTTTTCGCTATTACACAATGGGTTCCACTTACTTAGGTTAGTACTGAAGATTGTTGGGAACCTCAGCTGGGAAAGAGCATTGATACTTTTCTCCCCCAGCAGTTTGCAAAACACTTTCTAGCACTGTGAAAACTAGCCAGCAGAGAGGAAGCTTCCAGCTCACTCTGTTTTATTTCTCTATGTCTTACAATCAAGGCATGCAGAGTCTTCAACACTAGATCTTACCATCTTTTCTGGTGGGTTAACAAGAGGAATGACAAGAGCTTGTACTGTTCTGGAGACTTCTGGGGTCTCCCGGACCAAGAACTCATACTGAGGTATGCCAGGTTTGGTACTTGGATTTTGGGATAGTAGCATGACTTCTACTAGAAGCATTATCCTGTCAAGGAGGCTATCTCTTTTCTAACTATTTTTAAATCATATTTTAAGATTAACTTACAAAACAGTGGGTTTACATGCTGCTTTTTCATACCCGTTTCATTTTGGTTATCCCCTTATCCCTTCGTCTCTCCTGTTCACGCTCCTCTTTCCCTCCTAATTCCTCCTCTCCACTTTCATTAACCTATGCTCTTTATTCCCCTCCCTTAAGGCATCTGTCCTCTATGGCCCTTCCAAGTTTCCTGGCTTTCAAAGGCATCCACATTAGACATACATAAGTAAAGATTCAAGCTACGATCCACAGACAAGAGAGAACACACACCCTTTGTCTTTCTGGGTTCTGGGTTACCTTAGTATATTTTTTCCATTTCCATCCATTTATTTACATATTTCACAAGTTTCATTTTTCTTTACAGCTGAATAACTTGTGTTATGTATATATCACATTTTCATTATCCATTCATCAACTGACAGATATCTAGGATGACTCCCTTTCCAACTATTGTGAACAGAGCAGCAATGAACACGGATGTGCGTTTTGAGAGTAGGATATAGCGTCCCTGGGGCATCTGCCCAGGAGTGGGACATCTAGTTTTAGTTTTTTTTGAGAGACTTCTAGCCTGCTTTCCAAAGTGGCTACACTGGTTTACACCTCACCCCAGAGTCTGTGAGATCCTCTTTCCATACACCCACACCAGCATTTATTGTCATTTGTATTCTTGTTGGTAGCCATACTGACTGAGAGGAGATAGAATCCTAACGTAGTTTTACTTTTCATTTCCCTATGTCTAAGGATGTTGAGCTCTTTTTAAGGTGATTACTAAATGTATTAATTTCATTTCCTGTTGCTATGATAAAATGTCCTGACAAAAAGAACCTAGGTGAGAAAGGGTTTATTTTAGCATACAACTCCAGGTTCTAGTCCATCACTGTGGGGAAGTCAAGGCAGCAGGAATTTGAAACAAGCAGTTAATAACCACTGTCAAGAGCAGAGAGAATACGAATGCATGCATGCTCTATTCTGTTCACATTTTCTACTCTTGCAGTCCAGGATGCAAACCAGGAAATTGTATTGCCCACTTTTAGACAGACTGGGTCTTTCCACATCAATTAACAGACAATCCCTCACAGACATACCACAGGTCAACCTGGATCTAGACAGTCCCCTCATTGAGACATTATTCCCAGATGAGTCTAGATTATGTCAAGTTGACAATTAAAGATAATCATCACACTATCTATTTGTATTTCTTCTTTTGAGAACTCTCTATTAAACTCTGTTCTAGTTTGGTTTTATATTACTATGATAAAGCACTGACTAAAACCGACATTGGGAAGAAGAGATTTGTTTAATCATTCACTCCAAAGACACAGTCCATCTTTGAGAGAAGTTAAGCAGGAACTCAGGGTAAGAAGCTAGAAGCAGGAACTGAAGTACAGACCATGGAATAAACCACTTACTGGTTTATTCCAATGACTTGCTCAGCTACTTTTCTTAAACAGCCTAGCCTTCCTGTTCAAGAATGGTACCACCCACAGGGGGCTGGGCCCTATACATCAATTAGCAATTAAGAAAATGATTCAGGGTTGGAAAGATGGCTCAGCAGTTAAGAGCACTGCCTGCTCTTGCAAAGGACCCAGGTTTGATTCCCAGCACCCACATGACAGCTAACAACCATCCATAACTACAGTTCTAAGGGATCCAACACCCTCTTCTGACTTTGGTCAACATGGGTTCACTCACAAACATTCAGGCAATACACTCAAACACATAAAATAAAACTAATAAATAAAATAATTTTTAAAAACAGAAAATGACCCACAGATATAGCCACAGAATAATCCATTGAAGGAAGTCCTTCAATTCCCAGACAAGTTGAAAACTAAAGCTAACCAGAAAAAATTTCATAGCCAATTTTTAAATTAGGGCTTTGCCCATTCTGTGGACTGCCTCTTTACTCCACTGACAGTTTCCTTCACTATACGAAGCTTTGATATTTCATGATATCCCATTTTTCAATTGTTGGTCTTATTTATTGTACTACCAGAGTCCTATTCAGAAAATCTGTCGATGCTTATATGTTGAGGTGTGCTCCTTACTTCTTCTACTAGCAGTGTTCCAAAATATCAGATCTGATGCTGAGGCTCATGGTTCATTTGGAGTTGTTTTGTCCAGGGTGAGAGACACTTCCTTCTTCTGCACTGATATCCACGTTTCCCAGCTCCATTGTTGAAGATATTGCTTATAGACACAATTTCTTTTTCGTAGATAATTACGAACCATTTCTCTAAATTTAACTCTCAAAGAGGAAAGACTTGCTGATGTTCAAAGAGGAAAGTAATTTTTGCAAGAAGTTATTACTAGAACAACACTGCTGAAATCTCTGAAAACCAGTCAATAAGAATGAATGAATATAGCCAAGATCTGATGTGGATAAACACAGTCCATAGATATCTTCCTGTAGCAGAATTAGGCACATTTCTGGAGTTAGTATCTTAGCTCACTGTCAGCACCTCTGTGGCAATAAACAAGTCAGGAATTATCAGTGAACTTGTTTTGTCATTTGGAGAATGAACACAATAATATCACTTTCCTAATATGTTAGTGAAAGTTAAACGGGGTGGGGGGACAGATACAAGCACAGGGCACAATTTTTCATGGTAACAAGGAAGCACACCAAAGATAAATCCTTTTCCTTGGCTTGCTCTGGTAAAGAGACAGAATGTTAGCATCCAGAAACCATCAACTATTTAGTATTTTGTCATTACCGGGAATAATGCCCCAAACATCTAACAATTAACTGGTGACTTACAAGCATCTGGTGAGATATATTGAAGTTCTTAGGTTTACCAGGGAAAAATGACAAACAAATCTTCTACCTTTTGTATTTTATTGGTTAGATGTGTTAGGCTGAAAGAACTGGAGAATGTGAAAAACAAAGAGTATGTGGGCAGGCAACACGACAAGTAAGAAGCAGTGTGAAATTCGTAGACAGAAAATCCAAGTTTGAATTCTGGCTCTATTCTGAGAACTCCAGTACATTAATTAATCATTCTGAGCTTCAGTTTATGTACTTTCAAAGTAGGAATGATAACACAGCTTGATTTCTGAATGAGATAAAGCAGGAGAAAGCAAACCATTTTAGGTTCTTGTAATCTGAGAACAGCCACATTCACTAAGACCATTCTCCTGTACTGCTTTGTGTTGGGAGAAATAACTTCTAGGGCTGGCTCCACACTGTTAGCAAAAGCATGAGGTTTATAATATTTTATCATTGTTATATAAGCTAAATCGTAACAGAATATTGGTGTAACAGAAAGGGCTTCCTGACAGAGGGGGTAATAGACATATTGAGTATTGAAGGTCCTTGACAAATCTGTATGCTGAGGTTGACACAGCTCTTACTTCAGTAGAAATAGGACAGAGTTTATTGTGAGTCAAATAGGAGTGGCTACATGTGACTACATGTCCCAGAAACATGATTTCACTGTGGAAGAATTAATATGAACTTTTCTTTTTACCAAATGAAAGGAAGTCATAAGGCAATTCCTGTACAAGAATATCTTACTGAGGGACTTTGTGTTTCAATGCTATTACTCCTTGAATACTAAGCATTGAGGATTTCTTATCTTGTAAAAGTCAGCATTACTCTTTATGTTTTTAGTATGTGTACATGGTATATAACCTAAAACTCATGGCCTTAAGTGGACTTACTCTTACACTGCTCTGGATAATGAATCAACCCTAACCTTCCCAGAGCTTCAGGGCTTTGTCACTTGGCTTAAATCTTGCCTAGTCATATTCAATCTAATTTTATCAGCGAGTTAAAGCAGAAGCTGGAATTTTTTTCTGAAAAAGGCCAAAGAGTACATAACTTACGCTTTGCAGGTTGCATAGTCTCTGTTGCAAGTACTCAAGTCTGTCACTGCAGCACAAAAGCAGCCATGGGCTATGTGCAGACAAATGAGCATGGCCATGAAGCAATAACACTGCAAACAGGCAGCAGCCAGGCTGGGGCCAGGGGCTGCTGATGGCCAACCTGTGACTTATAACTGAGACAAAGGACATGAGTATCAGACTTACAGGTGACACACAGCTACAGAACTACAAGGCTACATATATGCACAATGTCTGCCGTTACTAAATAAGAGCTCTTATCTTCAATATCGTTATTCCTAATGTGACGGAATTTACTAATGATCTTAAAAGGGGAATGATGAAAAAAATACAGCCCATGATTAGGCTTTACTGGGATATATGCAGTATTGGTTTCTTTCTGCATTGCTGAACTAAAACAACTTAATGAATGAAGGCTTTATTTTGACTCACAGTTTCAGGGTACAGCATTGTGCCGCATAGCTCTTTGTCACCTTGACATATTTGGGTAGAGGGACTCTCACCTGAGGAATTTCTTGCATTGGGTTGGCCTGTGGTCATACGTGTGGGGCATTTTCTCCATTGTTGAATGATGTGGTAGGGCCCAGCTCACTGTGGGTGGTGCCACCCCTGGGAAGGCGGTCCTGTGCTGGCTGAGCACAGGCCAGGGGAGCAAGCCAGTAAGCAGCGTTCCTCCATGTGTGTTCCAGGGCCCTGCTGTGAGTTCCTGCCTTGGTTTCCCTTAATGATGGAATGTGCTTATAAGCCAAATAAACTCTTTCCTCCCCAAATTGGTTTGGTCAGTGTTTTTATCACAGCAATTGAAGGCAAACTAGAACGTGTCTCTCAGGCTGGAGAAGTTATGGTAGCAGGAGCTTGAGGCAGCTGGGCATACTGCATAGGTAGTCAGGAGACTGAGAATGAGGAAAGCTACTGTTTTATTTCTCCTTTTTATTCATGGAATAAATAAACCCAGGGCATGGTGCCACCCACTGTTAAAAAGGGTCTTTTCATCTCAATTAATCTAATCTAGATAATACCTAATAAGCAGGTCCAGAGGTTAACCTAAGCCAGATAACCCCTCACAGGCATGCCCAGAGGTGATGCTAGATCCAGTCAGTTCATATAAACCCTCATTTATAAGTACTTATTTTTCCCTAAGAAATAGTCTAAAAATTTGGGTTACAGGGACAGACATCTCAGAATGAGGACCGGCAGCTCTAAGGACCTTTGGAAATGGCTGAGGGTAGAACTCGAACCTGAAAGACTCCATGTAAACGTCTTTAAGAAGCAGGCAACTCCCAGATTCCTTGTGGCTCAGGTAGAAGACAGTGTATTAGTCTCTGGAGAGGGTCATACAGTGAATCACTACCTGAACAAGACTTGCAGGGTAGCTGAAAGTGGTATTCCCTGCTGCAAACACATTCACAAAGTGAATACATTTGTAATACAGAAGATCATTATTACCACTTCTTGATTCTTCCCCCCAGAAGATCAAGGATGCTTCAGGCAGAGGTTTTTTTGTTTTTGTTTTTGTTTTCAATCCATCCTGTGAAGGTAAATGATTTGAAATAAAAGTCCTGAAAATATTAACGTTGGAGGTTCTCAGGTTAATTGACTCATCCAGATCACCTTACATGGAAACTCATAAGTGACATCCTGCTCCTTTTTAGAATTCCAAATGCCTTCTTTTTTGGCATATAGCTAGAAATCCTGGCACATGAAAGACAAACTAAATAAGAAAATGAGAAAAGCAATTAGGAGGACATAAAGATAAAATAGAAAAAAGATAACTTTAAAAATTAGAACAAAAACTATGAAACAGAGATAAAGGAAGCTATGCCCTACTTAAACAAGAATTGGCACTACATCTAAAGGGTCATTCATGAATCAAAAAAACAAATGAACCATGAATATTCAACAAATGGAAATGCTGATAACCCTGATTTGATCACTATGCATTATATATGTACAGGATCATCCCCCTGTACCTCAGAAATATGTGTAACTATGTATCTACATGCTGATTTAAAAAAAATTTAAAAACCCATGGATCAATGGGTGATAACTAAATTAGAGTTATACAGATGGAATCATGGCATACGATTGCATAGCAGTACTCTATAGATAATAGTAATGCGATATGAAAGTGAACAAATGGTCAATGAGGTGACTCAGCAGGCAGTGCTGCTAAGCCTGAAGACTTGAGTCTGCTCCCTGGTACCCTCATGGTCAAAGGAAAGAGTGGACCCCTGTTAGCTGTCCCCTCACCTCCACAAGTACACCATGGCACATGTGCCCACCCCGGACAAAATAAATATAAAAAACATATAGCTAACAGAAAAGACTTTGAATGTTTGTAACATAGGAAAATATTTATATATTTAAGAATATATATACCCTTACTATATATTCATCCTTATAATCATATCCTTATATATAATGTATATATCTTTTTATATAAGGATAAATATTAAAGGAAATAAATATATTTGATCTGATCTAAACATTACATAATGTATATGTGCATCAAAACATTCATAGTATACTCCTTAATTATGCTTATTTTTATGTTTTATGCAACAGCTAAAGTTAAATATCATTTGAAAAAGAAATGTACTGTGATGCTCAGAACAAGGTCAGGCTGCTAAGAGGCTTACAGACTTTTCTTTTCTTTTATGCTTGTCAAGTTTTATGTATGCTTGTCTGAAAATAAATTACATGATTCTAAGAGTCCTCTTGGAAACTAAAAATATATATTCAGTAATAACCACAGTAGAATGATGATAGGATGAAAAAGTTTTCAGGAAGCCCAGCTGGAGACATATGGAAAATGGGGAGAAGAGATAAGAAAATTAACAGATAGTCCAGACATTCTCAAATATGAATAGAAGACCCAGGTGAAAAAGAAGTGTACAGACAGAGGTGAAGGTATTACTGATAAAAGAAAGAATTCAAGGCAGTGTCCCAGAACTGACTCAAGTGTAGGGCACAATGCAGGATGGGCCTTAGCCAGGTCACCTGCTATGAGGGATGGAGGAATGGCTCCCATGGACGTGGCGCTCTGCTCTGGCTAGTTGTGAGACCAGCTTCTGTCCAACATCTGGAAAGAACCTGCCTATCCGGGGACAGACTACTATTGGCTGTAGTCAGGACCCTACCCCATAAGGCCATTGGCTAATCAGACCTATAAGACCCCTTGCACTTCCTTGAATAAAGGGTGCTTGCAGCAGCTTGCCACTACCTACTTCTCACTCAGCCCCCGGAGTCTGTGTGTTGATTCCACGCCTACTCACTCCTCCCCGGCAAGGCAGAGCCCCTTCATCCCCTCGGGCTAGCCCCGAGCACAGGGACCCCCAAAACTCAAGTTTTCAGAGAGAAGGTGCTCACAGCACAGCCCAGACATGGATAATGAAGACAGGTGCACAGCCAGATGCGTCCTGGTGACATCCATAGTGTAAAGGCAAAGAGTGCATGCCATGTTTCTGAGAATAAATGGTCAGACTACAGTGAGAAAGTGTGAATGTGACTGAGATCAGACTTCTCATTACAACCTTTGAAACTCAAAGACAGTGAGTGCTGTCCTCAAAACTCTGTGGGAAGTGGTTCCCGATTTCAAATTCTACCCATGTGGAATTCAGTAAGTGAGAAGGCAAAGACATTTCTGTATATTTGATATATTAAAGTGTGTTTCCCACTCATCCTTTGACAGGGAAGCACAAAGGAATATGTTCCAATAAACATGGAAAGTAATCAGGAAGGAAATGTGAGGTCCAGGACACAGAAAGTCAAGTCAAGAAAAGAGATGGGAGAGGGAAAATTTGGGTTGAGAAAGGAGGCTCTGAGTGAGTAACTAGCTCTGATCAGAGACGAAGTTCTGGACACACACAGACACACAGACACAGACACAGACACAGATGTACACACACACAGACACACTAATTTTTTAAGGATTTATTTATATATTTTATTTATGCGTGTGTGTGTGTGTGTGTGTGTGTGTGTGTGTGTGTGTGTCTGCACTTGTGTATGTGGAAGCCACAAGAGGGGGTTGAACTCCCTGGAGTAGAGTGACAGGTGGTTATGAGTCACCCAACCTATGTGCCGTGAGCCAAATTCAGGTCCCCTGAGAGAGCAGCAAGCTCTTAAAGATTTTAATTAACATGTAATAATTGGGGTATTTATGGAGTAGTGTGGTATTTCAATACAAGTGTATAATGTATGACAAAATCAGGGTGGTTGACATGTTATTTATCACCCCAAACGCAAACACTTATTTCTTTGTGGTATAAACTTCTACCTATTTTGAAACATACAGCTAATTACCATCAAAGGGTACTTACCCTATTGTGTGCAGAATGTCCATCTGCCCCTCTGTTGCCAAGAACCATCTTTCCTCTGATAAAGGTGGATTCTGTGAGTACTGAGGCTCTTTTTAAAGTCAAAGTTCTCCTCTTTGACCTCTTCAGGTTTTGGAAGTGACCTTTAAGAACTGCTAGCAAGATGTACACAGAAAAACTATTATCCAAAGTATTGGTGAGCAGCTGTTTTCAATTTCCATTGTTGACAGACCAAGAGGAAATGGCCTTTGGTTGGAGCCGTGGAAATGTCAGGCGAGGGAACAGGAACAAAGGAGTCTGACGCAGGACAGTGATTCCTGAGATTTAAAACTTTTCTTCTAAAGGGCTACCTTACACGCCACTCAGCTTTTAGAAGATACACAGTCTATTTGCCATAAAAGACATTAGAAGCTAGTGCCACTTTACTCACTTTGGTATGGGCTGCAAAGCATTCTTCACGAGGCTGTAGATACCAGAAAGAGTCCATACCCACTGTGTATAAGATGTATAAGGTGAAAATCTCCTTCATTAGCAAGGCCCCTTCTTACACTGGCAACATGACACTTTCCCCTGATTTCCTTTTCATGCCACAATCAAGCTCAGTCACCTGAAGCCATACCTTCAGTGAGCTGCACAAATTCCAGACTCCTCCTTCAACACATATTCTCTGTCTTCCCGTTTGGGATGACTGACCAATTTTTTTTGAGAATTTATAGCAATTTGCACCTATAATTGTTGCTGAAAGCAAAATGTATCTCATGCTTTTGGTAAAATCTTATATCTTGTTTCAATTGTTTTAAAAACAGTCCTCAGGAAAAACTCCAAGTACAGTGTTGCTGCACAGGAACATTTTGTGAATATGTTAGATGAAACCCCGAGAACTCGGAATGAAATCATTGTCACTCGTTACGGACAGTGAAGCTGGAAGGGCTCTTAGTATCTAATCATTACCTTTCCTGAATGAGAAGACAAAGACCGTTCCGTTAAATATTTGTAGAACAAATCAGCGGACTCTTACAACCACCGACTGTCACTTGCTCCCTCAGTTCAGTGTCATCAGCTGAATACTGCTTAGAGTTCTGTATTGTCAAAAATGATTGGGGGAGTACGTGACATTTTTCTTCTGCAGACTACAGAGAATTCTCAAATCCTTAAAGTTCATCAGTAACACATAACTCAAGTATATGTCTTATTTATTTCAGCATATCTCTAAAAACATATTTTATTCTGCCTTTGCATGCTTATCTGACATTTTAATCATGATGTTGAAATTATTTTAGTACAGATTCTTATTGATAGTCAAATGAAAAACATCAGCAAAAGTAATACATAGCATTTTACTTAAACTTTCTCATACTTCCCATTTAAAATGTATCATTAAGGGGAATGGCATTGTCCGTAATTGTCACAAACCCATGATTTTCTGTGAATAATTTAACCTAAGCATACATAATTTACCATCATATACAGTTCACTGAAAATATTCACATACATTTCAGCTCATTGAATTCAACATGTTTAGAAATTATAAAGGGATGTCATATAAAATAATACATTTTTTGATCAAAATACTTTATCTGAATTTTCACTGTAAGTACATTCGGACTCCCAGTTTGAATGCATTCATTGTTAATAGGTAACATATGGAAAATATAAATACAAAAGAATGAAATCATGACACAAAACTTAACTTCTGGCCAAGAAAACATCCTGGTGTTTATCTTTGGAGGGTCAATTTTTTTTGGCTGGCAGAATTCCTGAGATTCCTCCCAGGATTCCTGTCCTCTGATTATCCCATCAAAAGCTATCTGAGTTCTGCTCTGAAGGGGCTTTTGGATGGGATTAAGGCTTCTAAGCAGCTAACTTGAACATAGAAAGATTATTGGATAGACTCCTATGGATTCCAGGAGTACCTAACAGGCAAAAGTGAGGCAGGCTAACATAGGGAGTGACTCAGCTTACTCTTCTGTCCCTTCCTGATGGAGCACAGGGCTGCTGGTGGAGAGTGTGGAAGGAATCTAGAAGTTGAGATGAACCCTGGCCATTAGCCAGCAGGACCTTTGAGCTACAGCTGCAAGGAACTGAATCCAGTCAACATCTGACTGAGCCTGGAAGTCAACTCATGCCTAGAGCCTCCAAAGAGCAACATAGTCCCTTGATACCTAGATTTCAGCTGTTTAAAAAGCCCTTGAGGTAGACTTCTGACCTGCAAACCCTGGGACAGCATATTCTGCACCTTTAAGTTTGTGGTAAATGATCCAGCTGCAATGGAAAACTAATACACAGTATATGACATAACTATTTTGCTACCATGCAAGTAAAAAGAACTACCATGCTGAAATGGGGAAAAACTCAGCAACTACAATGCCAAAAAAGAAAGAAAAGGAATAAAAAGGAAAGAAAAGGGTTTATTTGTTTTTGTTTTTAGTTTTTTTTTTTGGGGGGGAGGGTTTTGTTTGTTTATTTTTTGGATAGTCCGTATATATAGCTCCATGGAGTGGCAACATTTTTTGTCCCTGAGGAACAAACCATGCTCTTGGTAATGTATAGTACCGAATGGCTAAGCACAGCCAGGTGGCCCATGCTTCTATCGCAGGCTTATCCCCATAATGCCAGAATGTCATTGTCTGATAATATGTCCAAATGCACAGAGTCCTACTTTGTGTTGTTGAGATCTCTCTCTCTCTCTCTCTGTCTCTGTCTCTCACACATACCACCACCACTAACTACCTCAGATCTACCATCATTTCTACAAGTGAGGGGACATTAGTAGATTTTTCATATTAATTTTGGTGGGTCAGTCTAATATAAACTGTAGACATGCTGAGGAATGTGCCAGGTGTATGACAGATATGAGATACTTTACTGTGCTCCAGTTCCTTGACTTGGGACAAGTTTTCCAATCTTATTATGTTTCAGCTTCCTTGTTTACATAAAGAGTGTGAAATATTGTCTGCCTTGGGGATATCATAGCCATACATTATCTAGACCAGAGCTGGCACACGGTCAGCATAGCATTTCAATTTCAGATAGCTATTGGAGAGTTTTAACTTATTAAATGTATGTGGGAATGTAAAGAGTGAGGATAAGGCTGCTGGAGTGGGAACCAAAAAGTACAGGAAGAGAGAGGACAGGCAACTTTCTAGAGAGTAGCTTGGAACATTTACGAGGTACTTTCATCTGGATAAAAGGAAGAAGGCTTCCATTTGGGAAGGCTTCCAGGAGAAAGTAGCAGTTCTGCCTGGGTGGCATGCTCTGGGAAATGATGGAACTGGGTGATAAAGTGTATTAGTTCATTTAATGAATGAACTACTTGAGGCAGGTCCCTGTAGCTCACAGATTTTGAGATTCAAGGGCATGTGCCAGTATCAACTCAGTAACTGGCAACTCAATTGCCAATCGAAAATAAGAGTGACTTGGAAAGGGCTTATTTCTACAAATTATACTCAAGAGAACGAACTCAAGGTCTGAGAAGATCCATTTAACTGCCTGTGATCCAGAAAGACCCAAGCATCGCTCCCTAGCTCCGCCTCTTAAAGGTCCTAGTACCTCTCACATCACATCACTGGGGGCCCAGGCATCCAACACAGGAAACCTTAGGAAGCAAACCACATCCAAACTAGAGCAAAAGGTGACCTAGTCAGTGCTGTGTGTAGACAGACCTCCTGCTTCTTAGTATCTGGCCAGGAGCCCACACATTTGATTTCACTTAACTTTGAGCAGGCTAAAATAAGGTTAAATAGTAACCTTTCTTTTTTACTACCTTACATTGAGTGACTAATCTTCATTTGACTAGTTAGTATTATGATTATCCAGTGAGAACACTAGAAATACAAGAGAGTGTTAAACACCTTTAGTGGTTTTCACAGCTGACTAAATTTATTAGTCTAGGGAATTGCTTACACCTGTGCCAACGATTGAGTTACGTGTGACTTTACTAGACTCCATTCTAAATTAAAATTTGAAATGCATTTAAGAATTGAACACAAATTCTTTAGGTTCTTTCTCTTTTCTAGAAGCTGTCTTGGAAATGTGTGTTGGGGGGAGGGTGTTGATGTGAACAGCCTTTCCTCATCCTTTCCTGCTCAGGTTAATGGACCTCAATGACCACTTTCTCATTCCATCTTGGGATTCCTATCCTCTATCTTGACTGTCATTATAAAACTTATATTTGGCAGGTGTTTACTTTAGCACTTTTAACCTATCTCAGCATCTTGGATGGCTTACTGATGTTTCTGTTTTTCTACAATACATGCTCTTTTTAGACAGGTAAATTCACATTTCACTGTGTTTGGCTGAGAATTTCCTGACACAAATTATCTCAAAGTAAATTAGAATTCAGTTCCTTAATCTTCATCTTCATAGAATATTAATTAGTGACCAAAATAAATGAAATTATAATGGTAAACTTTACGAAAAACTGATAGCTACCAATGCTTTTAGAAACAAATATATATAACAAATAGGTATTAAAATACAAGTGCCTATGAATTAGAACTTCCGTGGTACAATTTGAATATCCCTTCTTCTTTATAGTGCTAAGAGATTGCAAAGGAGCCACTTTTTATTACAAAGTAGAACCAATACTGTTTAATTACTTTATTGATGACAGAAACTCAAAACTTCAAAGTATTTCTTAAATCAAATGTTAATACCAAAGTACCTACGTACTGTGTCAAAATAATATTGCAATGCAGTTCACAGAGTGATTTCTCTTCATTAAAATGAGCTTAAGTGAACTGGTACCATGGGATCAGGCTCAAAGTCACAGGTTTTGAAAATGTTAAGGGGTTAAAAAACCCACAGTACCATTCAGATTGTGTGCAGGAAGTTTAAATTTCTTGGTGCATTTTCCTAAGGCATCATCAATGATTGGTTTGGCTGATTTTAGAATTTTCCTCTGCTCTGTGTATTAGTTACTTTTCTGTTGCTATAATAAAATGCCATGACCAAAAGCAAGCTATGGAAGAGAGTGATTATTTTAGTTTATAGTCCAAAGGAAAGGAGTCCATCATGGCAACAGTCAGGGCAAGCATGGCAGCATGAATAAGAAATGGCTGATGACATTTCCTCTGCACATAGGAAGCAGAGCAGAGATAAAACAGGAAGTGGCAGCAGGCTACAGAGCCTCAAAGCCCAGCCCCAGTGATGTACCTGTAGTTTCTCCAGTAAGGCTTCACCTCCAAAAGGCTCCATAACCTTCCCAAACGGCTCTGTCAACTGGGAACCAGGTGTTCAAACACATGATTCTGTGGGGACATCCAAAGTACTACAGTCTGTAAGACTGAAAAAACTTAAACACCGGAAGAACTTAGATTAATAATTCTAAATCTACTAAATCAAAATCTATTAATAATTCTAAATCCAAATCTCTGGCATCTTTTTCTCCTATCTGTGGTGCTGTGCCATAGTCTGTCCATCTTAAGTCATGTGGGTTTTAATACAGACTTTACAGTGTTAGGATGAATGGGACTGCTACAGAAGCTAGCCTCCTTCCTTCCTTCCTCCCTCTTTTTATTCTCCCCTTCCCCTTCCTAGCTCTGTCTTTCCCCTTCCCCTTTCCCTAGTCCACTTCTCCCTCCTTTCTTTTCACCTTTCTTCATCTCTTAGCAATATTTCATGATCCTCTATGTTGAAGTTAAGAGAAATTAGTTAAATCATTTATATACATTCTATAATATTTTTACCAGATAAATTGTTTCTCTTTTCATAGCTCTTCTTTGTTCTTGCCACTGGTGCCATCAAGAATGAATCATTTTAATTGGAAAAATGCAAACGGGCTCCTAACTAGCAGACCTGACATTCAAGGAGATATTGCTTATCTACAATACTTGAAAAAAAGTGCACTTTGCTGTTCTAAATCATCTGGTTATCAGAGCATGACTTCAGCCTGGTCACTCACTATCAGTTATTCATAATAAGCCTGAGCAGATGGGGCCCTGTGGCCTACCCTAGAGGCAGGCTCATTCTATGCTCATTCATAGTCAAAGCCTAGCTCAACTGCAGCTGTCCAAGGGTACCCCCTTTATTCCCCACATGCTCATACAGTAGTAACCTCAGACTCTTAGTTACAGATCACACAGTGGCTTCACTGTGCTCAATAGTAACAGAGCAGAATTCCTCAGGGAGACTGTTGGAGCTTGCTTGGCTGGATCTAGAGGTGAAGCAATTGAAGCAGTTGCCAAGCTGGAAGCCGGTCCATGAAGCCAACAATCTAAATGCTTTCAAGTTCATTTGACTTTGCTAAGGAGGCAAAAAAGGACTGCAGGTGGGTGGATGAACAGTGCAGGAATCTCTGGCCCCAGAGACAGTCTCATTTACTTCCCTGTGGGGAATTAAACACAGGGCCTGGAGAAGATCACAGTGGGAGTGTGGGGAAGATGACAAAAAAATTGTTACAAAGGTTTTAGCATAGCAAAATGCTTCTCTTTCCTTAGAACGGGGAGCTGGGAGTCCCAGAGCCTTTTCTATCTCTTCCTTGGCTGCCTCTGAATGCATATGCTTTAGTTTATAGGAATGAACAGAGGAATCAAACAGATAATTTGAAACCCTCCCAGAAGCCATACCATTCACCCACCCAACTCAGCCAAGAAGCAAGAATTTTTGCAGTACATGTGTGCATGCTAATATTGCTTGATTTATTCTTGCCCTATGACACCTCATATATAATTTTTAAAGAAGTTTACTCTCCTAATGGCTGAAGAAGAAAAGAAAGAAGGAGACATTGTTCTGGAGGCACTTTTAGGAGAGAGTCTGCCAAATTACTTTCTAAGGCATAATATTCTGGCCAGTAGCTGGGCTGATGTCATGCTGAATTCTGAACAAATTCCTCTCATATTACCCATTTAGAGATTGAGTTAGGATCCTGTTTTATATTTTAAACAGAGCAGAACTGAGTGCTTAGAATTTCAGTTCAAGTTGGAGACATGGTCAGGTGAGTGATTACACCCATCTATGACATATAGAATATACTTCAAACACTTAACAATATATACCATGATACTCAATGTATCTGCCAATTTAAGAGCTGGAAGAAGACTACCCTTCTTTACAAAGCCTTACTCAGCAGTGTTTGCCCTCTGTGTCCCAGTTCCTTCTCTGATTCCAGTGTTTGCATCTCCCTCTTCTACAAGCTGCCTGGGCATGTGGCTTTGGGCTATTTGCTTAGGACTGATTCTACACTACCTCAGAGCTTCTGGAAAACCAGGTCAGCTTCAGTTTCCTTTGGTTACTCAGAAGCCCAAAGCACTGGGTGATAACTGATTCCTATTTTTAACAAGTCTATTTTTTTAAGATATTTATTTTGTTCTTTTCTACTTTTTGATCAGAATAAGCTGGCATTTCCTTTATTTCTGCATAAGAGATAATAGGCAAAATAATGAAATATTATATTTTCTTGGATCCAGGTATAAAGAGATATAAAGCTTTGAACAGAACCAATTGTAATTTCCAGCTTGATGTGAACAGCATAAAGAGAATTTCAGTACAATTAGTTTATAGAAGAGAGGAGAAACTGAATTGGAATTCAGTAAATTGAGCATCTTGAAAATTAAGTATTTCAAAGATAAAGTCTCAGAATCTCTAGATTTGACAAGATATGTTGGCAAAAGTTAAAATGCGTCTGTTACAGAGCTGTCAGAAAAAAATGAACCTTACAGAGTTTCATCTTTTGTATTTTAGATACCATTTCAAAGTAGGTATTTGGAGCTCTGTCACACGAGCAACAACCACAGACCCAACACAAACTTTACAAATGCCCAGACTTCCATTATTTAAAATCACTGAACACAGGTTTGGAAGAGGATTCCTTGTAAGACATGTTGAGATGAGGTAAGGGTACTTACTGATAACCCATGGCTACTGAACTAATCTTTATTGACACTAGAATTATGCTGAGTGTTTTTTGTAAGGAAACGAACATTCATGGTCTGTTATTTTGGTTACTTTTCTATACATTTTTGGCTAAAGCTTATTTTTCCTAAATGAAAAGTATCTATGAAAATAGTGATTCCTTAGAAAGAAATTTATTCAATAAGGACTTCAGATATATATCCATTTGCATTTGTCAAGGAACTTTGTGAGTCAATGCATAACTGTCAAATTGGGTGGCCAGTGTTAAGTTCTTTGGGGTCTGATAGAGGGAAAATTAATGAATACTGGATTGGTTTAGAAAGAATTTTAGATAGGAAGCAGTTGGTATAGATGTTGATGGCTGGCAAGATTGTTGGGTTTCCAAAGTCACAACATCACTCCTGGATTCCCAATAGCCATTGAGAGTCTGTGGAGGACTTGACTGACTGGGAATGGAGAGCATGTATTGTCAGATTGTGGGAATGGAGCAAGGCTGGACAGGAGTGGGGCCAGGAATCACATAACTTCACTTATATTTAGATATCTTAACAAAGTTAGGCAGTGAGAGCTGTTCTTCTGTGGAATCTCAGGGAGTCTGACATAGCTGTGGTGTGATTACCAGAGTTCAAGGCAATCAAAGTTGGTAGGAAGCACTGACTCATCAAGCTGTGGAATGTGCCAGATTGACCTAAGATGGCTGTGGTAGAAATGAAGAGGAGGAACTTTAGAGGAAGAATATCTAGGATTTGGCAAGCGACTGACTATGGAGAATTAAATAACAGTGATAATTACTACTTATTAGCACTTGCTATGTGGGAGGTATTATATAAAAGAAATCACTCTTTACATAAGCAACTGGCAAAGATTAGAGATTGTGCTGCTAAATCAAAGTGCGTGTCTTAAAAATTGCAAGAATTTTACCTCTGTGACTATGCACTGTCTGAGCTTCATAATTTGCTAAATTTGGATACCTTTTAGTAGAATACTGATTTTGAGTTATTATTATTAAACATGCTCATGTACTCAGTTTATGAATATCAAGCATGATTAATCCTTAGGAACTCACATTGTAGAAACTAAGGAATAGTATTTAGCAAATTGCAAATTAAAAATAATGTGAAAGTGTGTCTTGCCCTTTCCTGAGAGCCAAAGAAAGATCTGCTGAGTGAAAACCTTCACCACTGGCTGGTTACCACAGCAGATAACACTTTTCGAATTCTTCTTTCAGCATGGTTGGTTTTCCTGAAATAGTGGATATAAACTAAAATGCTTTCTTCTTACTATTTCTGTTGGGTCTTTTCTTTAAAACATTGTACACTGTTCTGCTTGTTGGCACAGTGTCAGACTGGCTTATGAACTGCATGGCTTCTGAAAAAAATTTGGTATAATTTTTCATAAGCCCTCTTTATTTTTCTCCATAAGAACCTTATTAGTCAGGGTTCCCTAAAGGAACAGAACTGATAGAATATGTGTGTGTGTGTGTGTGTGTGTGTGTGTGTGTGTGTGTGTGTGTGTAAAATCCATTAATATATATGAATTTATTAGACCTGCTCATGAGATGGTCTGGGTCATCCAACAATGACTGTCTCACACTGGAGAGGCCAAACTCTTGATATTTGCTCAGTCCATGAGGCTGGATGTATCTGCAGTCTCAATCTGGTGCTGAGGGCCTTGAGGGTTCCTGGATAGCTACTAGTCTTCAGTCTATGTTGGAACCCCAGAACCCCAGAAGCTGGTTCTAATATTAGTGAAGAAATACTGCAGTAACAGGGTAGAGGAACCTGCCAGCAAGGGTAAAGGCAAACAGGCAAAAAGCAAGCTTCCTTCTTCCATGTCCTTGTATGTGGACTACCGCCAGGAGATGTCACCACAGTTAGGGTGGATCTTCCTGCTTCAAATAACTTCAAATAAGAAAGTCTCTCACAGGGGTTCTCATAGGCTTGCAATTCAGTTGATTCTTGATCCAGGAACATTTAGGACCAAGATTAACCATCACAGAACCTGTGATAGGTTGAGCTGTGTCTCTTTTGTATTCACATGTTGAAACTCAACCTCCAAGGTGACAGTAGTAGGTGGGACCTTTGAGGGGTAATTAGGTGTAGATGAGATTGTGAGAGTTAGATACGAGGATGCTCTTCCTCTCTTCCTTTCCTCTTCTGTCCTCTCCCTGTGCCATGTGAGAATGAAGCAGGAAAGGGTCTGTCTAACAGCCAAGAACTGGGCCCTCACCAGACACGAAGCCTCCAGAACTGTGAGAAAAGAAGCTTATGCTGTTTAAGCTACGCAGCCTACGACATTTCCTTATAGCAGTCCCAGTTGTCTGACATGGTACTCAAATTATGTTGGACTCTTAATGTTCATCTAGTCCTGTGCTGATAGTCTTTGTATTTCATTTCATTTCATCCCGAGGCCATCATTTTTATCCCTGTATTACAGAAGAATAAACTCAGGTTCCAATTGGATAAAATAACTTGATCAGAGACTAGAGAGATGGCTCAGTGGTTAAGGGCACTGGCTCCTGTTGCATAGGACCTGGGTTCAAATACCAGCATCCACATGGCAGCTAACAACTATCTGTAACTCCAGTTCCAGGGTATCTCCTGACCTCCACGGGCATTGCATGACATGGTTGCACTTACAAACATGCAGACAATCTACTCATACATGTAAAATAAAAATGATAAATAAAATAAAAATAACCTGATTAATGACAGATAACCAATACAAGGTATAGGCAGGGTTTGACCTTGAACCCAGTTTTCTTTTTCAGAAAGTAGCCCAGAGTCTTCTTGAACTTGTGATCCTCCAGCTTCTGCTTTGCAGGAACCTCTTCTATAGCCTTTGCTTTCAATTAAGCCACAGCGAAGTTCTGCCCCCTCACCCCCTTGCCTTTGGTGCTGGCAGCTCTTTCTAACTTTGCTTCTTTTATCTATGTTTCTGGTAGTTATGACACTGCTAAGTTACATGGACTTTAAAGGTTTAATGCAAATCCAAAAATGATGTAGAACTGATTAGATGAGTTATTCTCATCTGAAAAGAATCAATGGAGACAGGAGAGAGATTCGGTTCAATACTTAGTATAAAGAAATAAGCTGGCTAGAGGAGTTCTCAGATTAAATCTAACTCAACATTACTTAAAAGAGATCCACTGGGGACATAATTCATTAGAAAGGCTCAGACGAGAGTGCCTTGCAATGCCAAATGAATTCACTGCAAGCTAGCACTGCGAAAAGAAGGAATCGCTGCCAGGGCTTAGCATAATAGCACTGTGCAGGGCGACTTTATCCAGATTTGGAAAGCCCTACTCTCTGCCTTTAGATAGGATTTATGAAAATTCCTTTTGTAAGAAGAGACTTGTGTGGGAGGAAGAGGCTTATTCTTTAAAGACTCATGGTGGAAAAACACAGACCATGAAGCCAGCAGAACTAGTAACATCAGAAAACCCCACTACATGTAGAAATATGGGACATCTGCTGATAGTGGTTATATAGAATTATCAGGGCATATATATACATATATATGTGTATACGTACATATATATTGCCTAGTTTCAAATGTCATGTTTTCTTCATGAGAGCCTTGTGGCTCTCATCTAAGCTCTGTGATTGAAAGTGCTGTCATCTACACAAGAGGAATAAAGCTGTCTTCCCCTCAATCCTGCCCTCATGCCCCCGTCCAAGTTCATACTGTTTTTTCAATATATTTTTATTGAATTTTATGCATTTCTCATCATACATTTTAATCATGTTTAGACCTCCTCTCCTATCTGCACCAGCCATAGACCACCCACCAGATTTCATCTATTCTGTCATATGTTAAGGCCTATTGAGTCAAGTTTGTGCACTCAGATGTGCTTTGGTGTGAACTAATTCACTGGAGCTGGTTCACCCTATCTAACACCACTTTCTTAAGGAAGACCAGTTCCCCCTCACAGCAGTGATCAGCTGCCAGTAGTTCATCTGCTAAGGTTGAGGACTACTGTCCATTTCCCCAGTTCTGTGATGGGTTTTTGTCTGACTGAGTGTGCATGGATCTGGTGTGTGCTGTCACCATTGCTGTAAGTTCATATGAGCAGGTTCCCAGAGGACGGAAAGACTCTATTTCCCTATGGCCTTGAACCACCCCTAACTCTTACAATTTTTCTGCGATGTTCCCTGAGCCATGGATAGCAGAGGTTTTATATAAGAATCCTCTCCAGGGACATGCACTCTGCAGTCTCTTATTCTCTATACTTTGGCCAGTTGTGATCTTCTGTGTTCATCATCTGTTGCGGGAGGCACCTTCGATGGTGAGAGCTAAGAGAGGCATTCATATTCTCTCTGCCCCCTGTTCCACTATGTCCTGTGAGCCTTAAGTACAGAAGTTCCACTATAGATATATCGCTTACTCTTGGGCATCACTCAGACACTTATTCTCTGCATGTGACCAGTTGTGAAACTCTGCTATAATCTCCATCTGCTGCAAAAGAAGCTTCTTTTATGAGTGATGAGAGGCATAGTGTCTATAAATATATGGATCCATGTTCAGCATACAGTAAGAAATTATGTTTGTCTAGGGATGTGACAGATTTGGAGTTTTCTCGAGAATCTATGACCTCTCCAGCCATGTCTATTTGACTCTCTTTACAGTACTACACATGACTGCCCTCCCATTTAGTGAACTTTAAATCAAACTAGATAGCTATATTATTGCACTGATATAGTTTGCTAGTTTGCTGTGCCATTGTTGTGATATTAGGCTCTGAAGCTGGGATGGGATCATTAATTGATTTTCACCCTTAGTAGATTGTGTGTGTGTGTGTGTGTGTGTGTGTGTGTGTGTGTGTGTGTGTATATATATATATATATATATATATATATATATATGCCTATTGAATCAAATTTGTGTTTCCAATTGGCCTTCTCTGTGGTCCATCTGCTAAAGCCTGGTCAATCTACCGAGAGAATCTTACTCTTAAACAAGAGAGTTCCCTCTTCTAGCACCTATTGGCTGCCTGCAGTTTCTCATGTAAGGGTTGGGGTTTCAAACCCACCTCCTCACATACCCATGTTGGGTTTTGTCTGATTTGAGATTTCATGAAACTTGTACATGCTGTCACCATCGCTGTGAATTCAGATGAGTCACTGACTAGCTGTGCGGGAAACTCTGTTTCCCTGTTATGTACCTTATCTCTTGTCCTTTGGCTTATATTCCTTGAGTTCCTAAACTTCCCAAATTATATGCTTAGTGCATTACACCAAACATTCAGAGGGGCTTGTGAGATTAATTAGCATGGTTACTGGACTGCTATATATTATCAGCCAGAGCTGAGAGCAGCCTTGCTTTGTGATCATGAATAATCCTTCTCTGATAGTAGTTTTGATCATAAAGAACAACCATGGGGAAAACTGTGCTTCCAAGGGAAACTGTGTTATCTAAGCACAGCATACCTCAGAGCTATCTGAGTCCATCCTTTCGTTTGCTGTCACCTGTTTCAGTTTTGCAAGTTGCATATAACTGAGAGAAATACAAAATGCTTTTTGTCTAAAGACACGTACTTTCTGTCCTGCAGTGGTGATAGTTCAACTGACTTCCCTCCTCCCCTTCTGAAAAGGAAGTTCTATCTTCATTTGCGCATGCCTTTCAATCAACTCCTGATCCATACAAGTATTTGTGCTCTACATTCTCTGTTGAAAAAGCTGTATCATCTCTTTGTTTCTTCATTGTTTGATAAATAGAATGAAATGTTGAATCCATTCTCACTGTTATATGTACAGGAGAGTTATGTTGTAACAGGTTAATGTGAAACTATCTCTTTAAAAATATTTTCTGTGTGTGAGTGCTTTGCCTGCATGTATGTAAGGGCACCCAAGCATGCATAAGAGGGTTCAGATCTCCTGGAAGTGGAGTTACAGACAATTGTTAGTTGCCATGTGGAGGCTGGGAGTCAAACCCTAGTCCTATGTAAGAGCAGCCAGTGCTCTTAACCTTTGAGCCATCTCTCCAGCCCCAATGAAACTATCTCAATTTTCTGCTTTTGCTATTTGGTACAGAGTGTTTTAGATCACTTCTAAGTAATTTCTGATTTGCATCATTTTTTTCTTGTGTTGTTTCCAGTATTTAAAAATTGTGTAAACATGGTTTTCTTCCTGTTTTGTTATTGTAGTAATGAATTATTGTAGTAATGAATTATTGTAGTAATGAATTATTGTAGTAATGAATTTGTTATTGTAGTAATGAATTTGCACGGTGTTTTGAGAGCATTCTGTATTATACAATCCTTTAAAAAATTATAAGACTTCTTTGTAGTTCTTTTTCAAATATATGATTAGTTTAGTTAGCATTCAGGCCAACAGGGTTCACTGTGACACTTCCATACATCTATTCTACGTGTTGTATTCACTCACTGCACTGCTCTCCTGCTCTGCCCCATCCCCCTCTTCCTGATCTTCTTTCTCCTCCTTCCTTCCACATAATCAGGTCCAGACCAGCCTGAACTGCAGTGAGTCTGTTTCAAAAACAAATCAAAACAAGAAAATTATTCATTTTGTACATGTACACATTTTGTCTCTTTTTTTTTTTTCATGTGTATGAGTGTTTTGCCTCCATGCGTGTAAGTGCAGCATATATGTACAATGCTCATACAGGCCGGAAGAGGGCATCAGATCCTCTATAACCGGAGTCAGGGACGGTCATTGGCCACTATGTGGGTGCTAGCAACTGAAGCTGATTCCTCCACAAGGGCGACCAGAGCTCTTAACCTCAGAACCATCTCTAGAGCCTTGTATAAAATTTTTTTACCCAATAGACTCCTAAGCTGGTTCTCAGTCATGACTGTTATATTATTGTAGAAATGAACTGTGGATGTGTATCTCTTAGATTTTCTGGTTTAGATCCTTCAGTTAACACACCCAGGTAAAGCATATTGGAATAGTATGGCAGTTATCATTTTAGTGTTTTAAGGATCCTGCATACTGATTTCCACAGTGATTTCACCAGTTTACAATCCCACCAGCAGTGAATAAGTGTTTGTCTTTCATCATATCTTGCCAACATTTGCTGTCATTTGTCTTGGTGCAAAGCAGTTGGAGTAGAGAGAGAGTTTCAAAGCAATTTTAATGACATTTCTCTGAGGGAGAAAGATGTTATTTTTTCAAATGTTCATTGGCCACTTGTATTTTTTCCTTTCACAACTTTCTATACACTCTATTAACTCATTTATTGATAGTTTTATTGAGATTTTAATATTTTATGTTCTCCATAGATTTTTTAGATATTAATTCCCTGCTAGATAGGTAAAGACTGCTATCTATAGGCTATTTTTTTCCACTGTGCTAACCACTTCTTTTCTTATGCAGAAGTTTGGTAATTTCATTCAATTTTTTTTTTTTTTTGCCAGTTCTTGGGATGATTTCCTGTGCTAATAGAGTCCTTTTCAGAAAATTCTTACCGTGCTAACATTTTGAAGTATTTTTTATTTTTTTTTGTTTATAGTGTATGCATTTATGTGGTGTGTGAGTGTTTTTGTAAGGGTGCATAAGCCACAGGTTGACACTGGACATTTTCTTCTATAGTTCTCCACTAATTTTATTTTATTTTAATTAATTAATTTATTATTTATTTATTCTTTGGCAATGTCATACCTTATTTTTGAGTGAGGGTCTCTCACTAGACCTGTAGCTCACTGATTTGGCTAGACTGGCTGACCAGCAAGTTCCCTGCGATCTGTCTCTGCCTCTCTAACCATAGCACTGGGATTGCAGGTGTGTGCCATTTTTACATGGGTTCTGGGGAATTAACTCAGGTCTCAAGCAAGCACCGAGCCATCTTCCCAGCCCTGTATCTTTGTGTTTCGCCCATGTTTCCTTTAGCAAGTTCACAATTTCTGGTTTTATATTAAGGTTTTTGATTCATTTTGAATTGAGTTTTGGACATGCTGAGAGATGTGAATCTAGTTTCACTGTTTTACAGTTGGGTATCCAGTTTCCCAAGAAGCATTTGTTGAAGAGTTTTATTTTTTTCCCTCAATGTATGTTTCTGACACTTTTGTCAGAAATTAGATAACTGCAGCAATGTGGGTTTATTTTAGGGTCTTCTTTTCGTACTTGCCTGTCTTTATACAGTTGGTTTCATTGATTTTGTTCCTTTGGCTCTGTAGTACAATTTAAAATCAAGTTACATCCAGTTGCTCTTTCTGCTTAGAGTTCCTTTGACTATTTGAGGTATTTTGTTTTCATATGAATTTTAGGATTCTTTATTCTAGTTCTGTGAAAAATGTTACTTGGGAGCCAGAGACATGCTCAGACATAAACAGCATGTACTACTCTTGTAGAGGACCCAAGTTTGTTTCCCAGCACCCCCATAGGCAGCTCACAACCACTTGTAACTTCAGCTCTTGGGGATCTGATGCCCTCTTCTGGTCTTGTGGTTAAGAGCACACATGTGCACATACCCAGACAGAGACACACACAATACACATAATTAAAAATAGAATAAATTTGTTGTAAAAAGGAAAAAAAAATGTCACAGGGATCTTGATGGGGAATGTATTGACTATATGATCACTTTTGGCAATATACCTAGCTCATATTTATTCTTCCAATCTATGAGCATAAGAAATCTTTCCATATTCTAGAGTCTTCTTTCATTTTTTTTCTTCAGGGACTTAAAGCTTTCATTGTGAAAGGTTTTCACATTCTTAATAAGGTTTATTTTTAGGTATTTTGTTTTTAAAATTATTGTTATATTTTTATTGAACTATCTTTTCCTGATTTCTTTTTTGGCAAGTTCATTATTGGTACATAGAAAAATACTATCAATTTTTGTATGTTGTTTTTTTTTTAAATCTTGCTACTTTTCTGAAATCTTTATGATTTTTACATTTATTGATCTGAGTAGGTTGAACCACACTCATACACCTGGAATAAAATCAATTTGATCATGGTATCTTATCTTCTTAATGTGTTCTTGGACTTGCAAGAATTTTACTGAGAAATTTTGCATCCATATTTTTCAGGAAAATTGGTCTCACTTTCTGCTTTGGTAGTGATTGTATCTGGGTTTGGTGTCAGGGTTTTGATGACTTAACCAAATGGGTTTTGCAGTGGTCCTTCCCTTCTATTTCATGAGCAGTTTGAAGAGTATCGATAATAGCTCTACAAAGGTTCCACAGAGGATTTCAACAATGAATCCATCTGACCCCAGCCTTCCTTTTCTTAGGAATCTTTTTTAAAATTTCTGTTTCAACTTCATTGATTTTTATAGATATTCTACAATGTTTATATACTCAATTTTCTTAATTCAGAAAATAAGCACACAAGGTATTAGATGCTGTCATGGCATTTTTGAACAAAGTGTGGTTGAGTCAATGGTCTCCCCTCATTTCTCTCTTCCCCTCCCTGGTCATGGTTGTTTGACCTCCTCCCCAACCTCTTTTCTCTTTCATGACACATGTATCTTTTGCTCTCCCCAACCCTTCCTCAGCATCTATTTTTAACCTTTCTTGATTGCCTTTCTAGTATTTTAGGTTTTACTTACATTTATACACACACACACACACACACACACACACACACACACACACGACAGTCTAGGACCTGTGTATAAGTCAGAATATGCATTTTTTGCCCTTCTGAGTTTAGGTCATCTGGAAAGTATAAGGGTTATATTGTCTTGATTTAATTTTGGTAATTCTTACATGTTTAAGAATTTATTTCTTCAAGACTTTGCAGTTTTTTTGGACTATAGGTTTTCAAAGTAATCATAAACAATCCTCTGACTTTCATTGGAATCTATTGCAACTACCACTTTCTCATTCTTAATTGTAATAGTTTAGGTGTTCTCTCTCTTTTCATTTTGGTTAATTTGCCTAGAGTTTTATTTTTTTCTCAAAGAAATGATTCTTTGTTTTGTTGCTTTCGTGTGTTGTATTGGCTCGGCTTTGTTGGTTTCTGCCATGTTCTCTATTAGTTCTGCTTTGGACTTTTCTTGTTTTCCTAAGATCTCCAAGTGCATTGTTTCATTATTTATTTCACATCTCTATGTAGTGTGTGTGTGTGTGTGTGTGTGTGTGTGTGAAAGAGAGAGAGACAGAGACAGAGAGAGACAGAGAGACAGAGACAAAGAGACAGAATTCATATGGAGGCCAGAGGTGAATGCTGGGTGTCTCAGTTGCTCGACATTTTATTTTTGGGACAGAAACTCTCACTGAACCTGCATGTCACCAGCCTAGCTAGATTGGCTAGCCAGCCACCTCGAAGAGCCCTCCTATCACAGTGCTGGGGTTAAAGGTGCATGCCACCTGCTTGCTTTTACTTGAACTCCGGTCCTACTCCATGCACAGCAGGCTGTTTGCCAACTGAGCCATCTCCTCAGTCCTTCTCTGATTTTTTAATGTAAATATTCATAGCTATAAACTGGCCTCTCAGAACAGCTTTAGGTATAGTCACAGGTCTGGTAAATTGTTCTTTTGATTTCTTCAGTGACCCACTGGTCAATGAAGATGGTAGTACTCCATCTCTAAGTACTTGTGTAGCTTTTCAGTTTCCTTAGCTACTGATTTCTGGTATTAGTCAAGTAAGATAGATATGATATATAAAAATTATTTCTTTGGTGTTAGTTAAGACTTCCTTTGTTGATTATAACAGGATATCTATTAGAGAAAGCTCTTTCTCTATATTTTGGAAATTTTCTTCTATAATTTTATTGAATAGATTCTCTAGGCTTTAGTTTAAATCTTGGCTCCTTCTACCCTATTGCATCTTAGGTTAGACTCAAGATCACATTCTGGACTACCTGCACATTGTGGTTATGAGACTTTACTCTTTTGTTATTGATGTCTGAATGTCATATTTCTTCAACTTTGTTCTCCAACCGCCATCTTTCACCTGCTTGGTCAAATTTATTGCCGATACTTTCCACTGTGTTTATTTTTTTTTTATTATTCATTGAGTTTTTCATTGTCAGCATTTAATTTTTTAAAGTCTCGCTTTCCTTGCTGAATTCTCTCCACGCTGCTTTTCTCGGCACACTGCTGATGTTTGTATCGGCGTCTCCGAACCCTCCCTCTGTGCCGCTCACTCTCCTCTTTAGATCCTGGTCTGAGGTGCTGAGTTCATCTGCTGGTTTGCATCTTCTTTGAGGTCCTGGATCATTTTCACTAGTAAACTTTTGAACACTTCATCCTGCTTTTTACATAGTTCCGTATCTTTGAATTCAGGAGCTAAAGAACTATGATATTTTTAAGGAGTCATTTAACCCTGTCTCATTAGGACCCCTTCAGTCACTTTTTGCTTTAAAGTCCATTTTCTCTGATATTACAGCTTCCCAGCTTTCTTTCACTTAGTGTTTGTTTGGTGTGTTGTTAATAGTTAGGTTATAAGCTAAATTACAGTTACAAAAGATCTAAGGATAGCTTACTTGAGAGAACTACTTTTACTACTCTATAACGAGAGTAGTGGAGGAACACATAGGTTCATAGCTTGCCTCTATTTCAACATGCCGTTCAGGGCCCCGGGCTGCTTCTGTCTCACTGATTTGTCACTTGTAAAATGATGACTTCATCCGTATTGATAATAGCTCCTTCCATGCATGAACTCATTTTTTCTCTTTTAAGAAGTGGGGGATGTGGGATGGAATGTATACACATTCATTTTAAAGGTTATCAAGAGGTTGTTAATGATTTCAGTTTATTTCCAGTTGTCTATATCTAATTTAGCAAATGTGATATTTAGCAAGGTGTGCACATATTCAGCTAGTATTTGGATATTTAAGGGAGAATTATGTTCTTTTCTAAAACAAAAACATATGTCTTCACCCTACATTCTGAATCTTATAATTTTATTTTTCAGAAGAGGAATTAGCAAACTTTTTTTTTTTCTGTGAAAAGCCAGATACTAAAAAGTTAAGTCTTTGCAGGTTCCGTGTGTAATCTTTGTCCCCCTAAGTCATTTAAAACCTTAGAGACTAATGTTCATTGGAGACTCATATATAAATGATTAGAGCCCAGGGATGCCCCAAAGTATAATTTTCCAAGCCTCTTTAATTAGTACTTACAAAAATCATAGAATTTGGAAGAAAAATACTAATTTGAGGCTTGACAGAGTAGTTAGTGCTCTTCTAGTGAACTTGAGTTAGGTTTCCAGCACCCACTCAGGGCAGTTCAGATCCTCCTGTTACTCCAGTTCCTCGGAACCTGGTGCTCTCTTCTGGACCTTGTCAGTACTGCACTCACATGACCAACCCCTCCCAGACCCCTCCACATATATACATAAGGTTGTTAATCGTCCAATTTACATATTTGAACTTGATAATCCAGTCATGAACTTTCACTGTGACTGGTCATGCATTTAGCTGTATTTTCTTTCATACCCAGTCTATTTTTCCCATATTTATCTTTTTGTTTCTTATTCTCCCTGTCTCCTTATTCATGTTTGTCTTTTGTTAAGTTTTTCCTTTAATTAAAAAAAATTAACACCTATTGAAAATTATAAACTTTATAGTAACTATTTAGTCTTATGTAAGTTCATTTTAATGTGCCTATTTAGCCAATTGCAGATAAGAAAATCAATATTTACCTTCTCCCAGATAATTTTAAAATGGTCATTCCCTCCCAAATTCTGTGTTCTTTTGTCTAATAATCTACTTTTTATTTTCCAACAGGGTCTCACTTTGAACTCAAAAACCAACTACCTTGCCCTCCTCAGTACTGTGTATAGGCATGTGCCACAAAACATGGATTCTATCTTATTTTAAATTCTGATCTTATCTTTTATGATCAGTAAGTATTTGAAACTTCCATATATCTACCAGCTTCTTTGTTTTCTATTCCGTACTGCATATTAAATCTTTTACTTGGTCATATTTTCTTTTGTTTGAAACAGCTCCTTTAGAATTTTCCTGGTTATGATTGATTAGGGATTCATTCTCTTAAAAATGTCTTTGTTCTTTCCCATGAAAAGATTCTACTAAGTACTAAATATAAAAAATTATAATTTTGAAGTTATTTTCTCTCAAGTATATTTAAATATTGTCCTAAATCACTCTGATTTCCATTGATAACTATTGTGATATCAATTTGAATTTTATTGTGGCAAGAACACTCAACCTGTGATTTATATTCTTAATATGTTTTGGGGGCTGCAATTCAGTGTCAGGCATAATGCAAGGTGGGCCTAGCCAGGCCACCTGCTAGGAGGAATAGGGGAATGGCTTCTGTGAGCATGGCGTTCTGCTCTGGCTAACTGTGAGACCAGCATCTGGAAAGAACCTGCCTACCTGGGGACAAACTTACTATTGGCTGTATTTGGGACCCCACCCCATAAGGTCATTGGCTATCCAGGCCTATAAGAGCTTGTGCACATATTCAATAAATGAGTTTGCAATGCCACACGAGTTTACAGTATCACGAAATATGGCAGTGCCATGTGCTTGGCCTGCTTCCCGTCTAACTCCCGGAGTCTGCGGTTTGACTCTGCATCTACTCACCCCCAACTCCTTGGGCTGGCCCCTCAAAGCCCACTCGGGCTGGCCCTGAGTGGCGAGACACGACGGTAACGGACACAACTATAATTCAGTATTGTTATCACAGTGTTCTACAGCAGACATCCAAAACTTATTTGTCTTGTACTATTGGAATTTTACATCTACCGAACAGAAATAATTCTCTATTGGTTCTTTACTTCTGTGAGATTCAGTATTTTAGACACCCATAAAGTAGAATTATGAAGTATTTGTCTTTGTGTAGCTGGTAGGAGTTATTTTATTTTGGTTGGTGAGTTTTATTTTTACTTAGTTCTTTCATGTTCATCTTAGTATTCTTTAATTTTGGCCTAGTATGTCCAGATTTGGTTTTGGGTTTCTAGAATTTGAAGATTAATGATATCTTTCAATAATTTTAGAAAATTCTCATCCAGTTTCTCTTTAACTGTATTTTTTTTCTTTCTTCTATTTGCTTCTAGAACCCTAGTGAGACTATAGTATAACTTTCTACTGTGTCCTGCATATACCTTAATTTCTTTCGTACATTGAATTTCTTTTTCTTTTTGCCTTTGTAGTGGATCTGTGTCATGTGTTCTGATTTTTCTTGTGTGTCATGTGTGTCTCTTCATCTCGTCTGCTGTTTAGTCAGTTCACTGAATGCTTTGGAATTCCTACAGTCTTATTTATAGTGTCCCACACAATGGACAAGCTGATGTATTGGGGAACAAGAAGGTGACTGTTCCATTTTTCCTTAGTGGCTTCTTTTTCCTTCTGAGTCTTGATGGACTACTAGTAGCCTGCAACCCTTACATGACAGTGGATTTTCACAGGGATCTGCTCAGTCTTGACTTCTTGCCTTCACCTTCAGGTGCAAGCTGTTCCAAATGAAGCTCACGTGACAGTTTGGTGTCTTGCAATACTTATGGTATACTGTGCGTGACCTGTAGAAGATTTTCATCACACGTGGCAAGTCACGAAGACCTTCATGTGGACAATCCCTTACTCGTTTCTTCTGTCTGACCTTCTGTAGACCACTGTGTGCTCTGTCACCTTGTTCTTCAGAATACCAGTCAGACTCAGAGGCCATCAGTCAAGTTTTGATCTCTTTTTGCACTTTCCTGGAGAGGTCGGATGAGTGACTTCACTGATCTGCACTGGAACAGGAGCAGAATGTGACAACATTCAGAAGTGGGCTATAGAGCCTACAGGAAAGCCATTGAGTTTCACACAGACACACACAGACAAACACAAAGACACACAGACAGAAATACACGCACACATATGCATATAATTTCTAGAGTCTCCACATGTCTGTTTTTACATCTGTGTGGTTGTTTTTTAATATATTATTAAAAATATATTTTAAGGGGAGATGGAGATGGAGGGATGGCTCAGTGGTTGAGAGAGCTAGCTGGTTTCCCAGAGGATCTGAGTTTGGTTCCCAGCATCCACACTGGAAATTAACAACCATCTGTAACTCCAATTACAGGGGATCTATCTCCCTCTTCTGGCCTCTGTGGATATTGCTTGACACAGGTGCACTTACATGCACATACAAGTCAAATATTCACACACATAATTTTTTAAAAAAACCCAGTCAATCAAAGATATATTTAGTTTTTTTTCTTCAAGAGATAATTTATGTTTCATTCTTCCAGTTCTCCAAAAGAAACCACCATCCAAAAACCTGTAAGTTCTTCCTGTGTGCTTTCTCAAACTATACAGGTGGACTGCATTCAGACTACTATACTCCTTGACAGTTTTCCTGTGGTTCTTAATTTATGAGATAAGTTTCCCCCTTTCTACTCAGCAGCTAAATCAAATAGGCAAATATTTTGACTATCTAAGACTATCCCTCTTAGAAGATAAACTGACTTTTGTCCACACCAACATTGAGGACATAACCCAGTGGCTTGCCAGTTTTATAAACAGTGTTCTCTTGGGTGCCTTACAGCCACAGGTATCTACTATATTCTTATATTTTCATAAGCTTGTGCTTAACTTTCAAAGCTAAAGCCCAAATTGTCCAGGACTAAGTGGGTACCTTAGAGCATTACTGGCTTTCTGTTTGACTCCCCGGGTGCTGGATCTGCCTTGCTCTGTGCCCTGCACACCACCTGCTACTGTCAGTTTTCAGTCTCCTTAGAATGTTCTTTGCATTTTACAAAACACATTAGTGCCTTAATCAGGAAGATTATTCAGTTATGTTACCTGCTCTCAATCTTTGTGGGCTAGGATCACATTAACAGTTAAAATGAACTGACAACCTCAGAGGTTACTTGATTATGTGCATTTTGCCTACAGTCACGAATGATTTAATGATGGAGATACATTCTAAGAAATGCCTAGTTAGGAGACTTTGTTGTATGAACATCACAAAACGCGACTACATGAGCCTAGATGACATACCCCTGGCCTATGTGGAATCGACTTTCATATATGCAGTCTCACTGACATTTATTTTTTGGTCATTTTGAGACAGGGTCTCCTAGTAGCCCCAGCTAGCCTGGAACTCACTATGTATACCAGGCTGGCCTTGAACTCACAGAGACCCACCTGACTCTGCCTCACAAGTGCTGAGACTAAAGGCATGTGCCACCATGCCCAGCTTTATATTTGTTTTTAATAAACACTAAATCTAATAAATTGTTGGCAGGAATCAAGATTTATGGACATAATTACATTTGAGTGATTAAAAAGTAGTGAGAAAAAGGGCACTGTTGTACATTTTTTCAAAACTCTTTGATGCCTTACAAGATAGGCTAGCTATATTATCTTGTCTTTTTTGGACTTTAATCTGTTCTTATATCAGACATTATGCAGCCTCTGGCAAACTCCACAGCATGATTAAGGAAAAAAAAAAAGAGTGAAAAAGGCAAATAACATAGCATTATGATAAAAATAGTTCTGACTTTGCGACCTCTTTGTGGTGTCTTAGGGATCTCAGGGTATCTAGAAGACACTTTAAGACACCTAAGGTTGGGGAACTTGTGCTGATCTGTTTAAGTTTCATGGGCTGTTCTTCTGGATGTATGTGGCTGAGATGCAGTGTGTGATGAGAGCTGCTGCAGATAATTAGGTGCTCGGAAAGGCATGGAGACCGGCGTGGAGTAAGGAGAGGCTCAAGCTCAACCTCGCCACTGGCAGCACTGCTCCTGATCCGGCTGTTTTAGTGTTCCTCTCTTCACGGTCTCTCTCTCCCTTCTGTCTTCTCTCCTCTCCCACCCTCCTCCCTCTGTCTCTGTCTCTCCTTTTGGTTGCTTAGGATTGAACCCAGGTCCTTGCACACGCAAGGCAAGTGCTCCACTTCTGAGCACATTCCCACCTCCTCAACATTTTTTCCAGTCAGATGTTCAAAACGACTTTTCTAGTACCTTTGAGTCCTTATCAAATTTAATCTCTCTATCTCAGATGGCCTGCCCTAAAAATTAAAACAGATCAAAATTGTGATTATGTGAAAAAAAGGTTTCAGGCCGTGCTAAACTAGGAAGAATGAGCTCTCTGTTCTACTTTCAAAATTCTGGTGTTTATGTAAATTTTCAGCTTTACACTATACATAAACGATGAATGGATTCCTCTCTTCTTCACTGAAAATCAATTTATTTTATTAAAAAAATTTTTATAACTACTAACATCAAACTTAAGTTTTGAAAGTGCTCAAAAGCCATTTGATGTTTTTAAAATATGGGCAAATGGGGGCTAAAAACATCAGTATATTGTATATTTATGTAGATGAAAAGGTCTTGACCAAAATTCTTAGATTTAGTGGTCATTTAAACAAACATATATCCTAGCTAAAGTGCATGGTTTTCTCACAGTAAGTCTTACTCTTCAAAATTACAGTGTGCGATTATCTCTTAAAAAAACGATAAAGCCTTGATTTTTATGGTTGATTAACTAGGTTATTGCAAATCACATCAGCTTTGAGTTTGGCATGTCTCCCAGAAAGCAAACTTCCCAGGCTAAGCTCAAAGTTTCTTTTTCCATAACAAAGATTTGAATCCATAAAATCCCTTGAGATTTCTTGCATCCAAAGCAGACATTTCCCAGGGTTTCATATGGTTTTCTGGAAAGCTCTTGACCTAACAAGTAGTTCCATATGGAGGCCTATGAGCTAATGAAGCTTCATTTCCTGTGAATTCATCTTGCTTTAGCTATTCTATTCAAGTCATTTTTTTTGATAATTATCGGTCTCTTGTTCCTCTCTGTCAGCCTGCATCGCATTGTGGGAAGCTACAGTCATCACAGTGACAGAAGAAGGCAAATTACCTATATATTTCTTAAGCAATGAAGTTATCAGAGCTATTATGTCCTTTGAAATTTACTAGGTGACTTTGTGTAGCTTTGTACAGTGTCTGCACAGAGTGAATGGCGCTATGACTCAGGGATATACCACAGTCAAGTAGTATCATTGGAATGTTTTGAAAAGATGAGGTTTCTAGGCAATGGAAAGTTCAACATAATAGTGATATTTTAAGTGTAAAGACCTGTGGCTAATTCGAGATTTTCCTTGGGCTCATTCAGTGTCTGTGGCAGATATTGTCACTGTTAAATCCACATCCTTGGGAATCACTTCAATTTTTCTTTACACCCATCCCTAAGCCTGTGCGCTGTTGCTTCTAATGGTTGTCACCTGTGGAGCTCTTTTTGGAGAACTATTCTCAGGGCTCTGGATCCAGTTGTCTCAAATGAGAGAACCCAGAATTCCTGAGAGTATACATTCTCTGTTTTACTCCCTGCCGGCTGCTTATTGCCAACTGGTGGGAGGGTATAAAGCACACGTCCAATGTAGAACCCCCTCCTCTGCCTTACATGCGCTTACTCCAAAAAATGAGATTCATGGCAAACCCAAACCCCATCACACAGTGAGGTACAAAATTCCAAAGTTCAATCCCAACCCTCTCAACAACCTCCTCCTCCCTGGCAACCCCCGGACTGCTTTTGTGTTCCTCTGTGAGGCCCCCTGTGAACGCTGTGAATCACGAACACCAACCCATGGGTAGATACACAGTTCCAGGGTCACACACTGTGAACAAGCTTTGGGGAAGCCTAGAAAGACCCAACCAGAGCACTTAACCTCCTTAGGATCTGTCCAGAGAAGGTTCAAATGGTGGTAAGTGAGTTTAGTACGTTGTGAGTTTGGGCAACCAATGTTCGAAGTAAACTGACCTCTTAGTTGCTAAAATTTCTTTAAAACATGAAAGGTTTTGATGAGAATATTCTTAGGAATGTATTATTTGGGACTAGAGAGATAGCTCAGTCATTTAGAGCACTGACTACCCTTCCAGAGGATTAGGAACTAAACTTAAAACTAGGTTTAGTTCCCAAGATCCACATGGCAGCTAATAGTTGTCTATAACTCCAGTTTCAGGGAATCTGACACCCTCTTTTGACTTCTTCATGTTCGTGTGCATGCAAAACGTTTAGATACATGCAGACAAAACATTTATACACATAAAAATAAATACATAAATAAATGGTTTAAAAATTTTTTAAAGAATATATTATCTTGATAGTTTCTTGATGATTAATGACTACCGATGTTTGGATGATTGGGCATGATAAAATGTGTGGAACTAACCTTAAATGACAAGGAATGTGGAGACCAGGAAGAAGTAATATGCTACTATGCAGATCCCTAACTGAGAAAAATGTCCCCATTTGTTGAAGAAAGCTCTGACTTGATATTGCAGGGTTCTGTAGAGGAACAGAACCAAGAGAGTAATGTGTGTATATTACAAAGCAATTTGATTGGTTTATATGAATGGGGTTGAGTGGTCTAGCACCGACTGTCTGCATGCTGGAAAGGCAGAGAACACATGGCTCCTCCGTTCATGAAGCTGGAGGCCTCCCATAATGGGCCCTGGGAACTTCTTGGAGAGCCACTGCTGTGCAACTCGTGTTTCCAGGCTGGAGAACCGGATGTGATGTCAGCAGAGGCCATCGGCAGCAGCTATAGACCCCACAGGTTCAAGAAGAGAAAGTCCACTAGCTAGACAAAACTACTCTTTCCTCAGACTCCGCCTTGAAATATTCTGCGTGCTTGGAGGTATGATCTAACCCCTTAGTCAGGCCTCTCTGGCAACCTCTCTAGAGACATGCTGAAGAAAAGCATATCCTTTAGGTAGATTTTAAATCCTGTCAAATGGGCCATTTTAAGGCCAACCTTACACATAATAAGTGCATTGCAGAGTGCCATGAACGCTGATCTTAATAAACCTCTTTTTCCTAAGTTAATGGTTAAATAGAATCTTTTCTAGGTACTTTTTACTCCAGAAACTTTACTTTAAAAAATCATCAACATCAGTGTCCTTAACTATCAGTATCTTCCCCAAAATTATCTTCCTACATCCTTTTACTTTAGTATTTTTACTTAGTACACAACACATGTTATTCCTCTTACATCATGGAGTTCATTGTAGCATCGCAACTGTTTCTACAAGAATTGATAATATCCCATTGAGGCACCATTGTTGAGAACAGTTGCTTTATGGGTATGGGAAAGCCTGGCTGAGAAAGTCGTATTCCATTTGGGTGTGCAAAGGTGAATAAAGATCGACAGGTGAGGAATGGGATGAGGTCATTCCAGGAAAGGGAAATAGTGTATGTAAAGGCCAGAAAGAAAGAGACTGGGTTAAATGGGGCACACTGAAGGGTGGTGAAAATGAATTAAAAAGTCACTTACAATTAGACCTTTGGTGAAATTTTGGTTTCAGTTTGCAAGTGCCAAAGAACCAGTTGAGTTTTTAGGATAATAATTTTGATCACCATTTGTCGGAAAGAAACTGTTACCGACTTCTAGAGTGTTGGGTTGAGTTGGTTCCGATTGACAACTGAGCAGCCTGGGAACAGGGCAACAACAATGGAAAGTACAGACGAACTTGGATTTGAGAGATTCCTGAGCGAATTGCCAAATTCTGTGAGCAACTTGGTGCCAAAGGTGAAAAAGTGGATATAAAAGTGTCAGTATGACATGAAGTACTTCCAGATGGCTCAGTTCCCACCATCCACTCACTTTACTGGGTGACCACTGGCACGAATCACTTTGAGTATGACAAACCTGAGGGTGGTTTCCTTGGTTCTCATCCTGTCTATTGCCCTCCGAGCTTCCTGGATCTGGATTTGTGCCATGGAGTCTGATGTCAATTTTGCAGTGTTTTCCTCCATTGTGACTTCAAATACCAGTTCTGCCCCATTCTCCTCCCCGCCCAGCTCTCCAGTCAGATCATGTGTTGTCTTTTATACTGGTCACAATTCTTCACCATTGTGAACTGTTTTCCCTATTTTCATTATTAAAAAATTGCTATTGCATTTGTTTTGGAGTGGGGGTGCACTTGTGGAGGTCAGAGGACAGCGTGCAGGAGCTGTCCGTTCTCATTCCACCATAAGAATTCTGTCAGGTCAACAAGCTCCGAGCATACACTTTTACCCACAGCTCCATCTTGCTGGCCCTTGCTATTCTCTTTAAATTAGCTCTTCAGTTTGAGAAGTGTTTATGAACTGCTGTTACACACTTGTTCTTTCCTTGGCCCTGTCTGGTCTGTTAACAGGCTGGTCTAAGTCATTATTTCTGCTCTGCTGTTTTTAATTTCTATTATTTCCTTCTGATATTTTTCTTAGCATTTTGATCTCTCTGCTAATACCACCATCTGCCTGTCCATGACATGTGCTTTACCATATTAACTACTTTAAATTCCTTGAGAATTCCAACATCTGTCACGTGTCCATGTTCTGATGATTTGTCTCTTCAGATTTTATATATATATATTTTCTCTTCTAGTATGCCTTGTAATTCCAAGCATGTTATATTGATTGGCTAAGAACTGGCTTATAAAGACCTTTAGTGTGAAGATTTATTTGGATCTGAATAGATGTCAGGCTGTGCTTAATGCGTCTTGTAGTTAGTTACAGGCACCCCACCATCAGATTGTGCTAGTGGCCTTCTCTTCATCTCTTCGTTTCAGATTTACCTAAGCATTCTCCTCAGGGTCTGGGGCTTGTCCTCCAGCTGATTCAGCTGAAATCCACTGTCACAATGGAGCTTTTTTGTTTGGTGATCAAGTGTAGGAGCAAGAGAACATTTTATAATTAATCTTCATGTTAAATCTCGTCTTTTAAAGAGAGATTTATTTTTATTTTTAATTACGCTTGGGGGAGTGTGTGTGTGTGTGTGTGTGTGTGTGTGTGTGTGTTATTTTAGATGAGATAGTAAAGCCAGAAGGGGACTGGGGTCGGAAAGAATTCATTTCATTTGGATGAGATAAGGTTTTCGAACTGCTGTCTTGTGAAGTGCCTTTACCTGAACAGTTGGCCTTTGTTATGGAGAAGGCTTGGGGCATTTTTGACAATGGTTAATCTTTCTTTCCTTTTGCCAGAGTTACAAGGTAATCTAAGAACTCAGTACAGTTCAGAAGAGAAAACTCAGGGGATGGGGCTAGTTTACTCTAATACTGCAGACATTATGCGGTGTTCCAATCAACTGTTCCCAGCAGCTGTGGCAATAGTGGCTTTTACCCCTGGTGAACAGATCTCCATTTCTGCATCTCTCCAGATGCACCTTGCTCTCTGTATTGCGGGGTGACTGTTTATCCAGACGTGTCAGTTCTCTGATAGGCCTGAGGAAAGTCACTGACTTTCAGTTTTGCCAGTCTTTTATTGTATGGAGGGGAGTGACAATTTCCAGACTCTTCATTTGATATGTTGATGTTGAAACTTGGAAGATGATTGAAAAATGGAGCCAGATCATCTTCCGCAGCGTTATGCTTTGTTGGTGCGCCCATGCCAGCCCTGGGCGTCCCTGTACTCTTCTGTCCTCATAATTTCCATACATTATGTACTTTTGCTCTAAAACTCAAACTTTCATTTCTTCCCTCCCTCCCTTCCCTCTTCTTTTCGAACGTTTTCAGGGAGCCTTTTCAAATGTTTCCAGGCAGAAAGACTCTACTCTTCTGAATTCCAATGGTCCAGCTTTCTGGACCACACTCATACAAAAGTGCTACTTCTTGCTCAGAGTCTTAGTTCCCATGGGACAGCAGGAGACATGAATTCTAGAATCCGAATGCTCTCAGTCCAACATGCGAAGTTGTCCTTTCTTTGGGAGAGTAACAGAAAGCAAATGCAAAGTCAGATTGCTTCTTAGCCCTCTGACTATTAATTCCAGGTAGCTTTAGTTTTCTTAAAGGCTACATAGAATTCCTGATATTTCATTTGTTCCAAGGTAAACTCAAACTCACAGTCTTCAGTGAGTTGATTCTAGCAGACAAATTTCCCGAAGTGGGCAGCACTTTACTGCAAATAGTTCTGTCCTATAGTGAGGGAGTGCTTCCATAAAGAAAGTTTCAATTTTATAAAATGGAGCCTCATTTGACTCATCCTAGTGAAGAGTACCTGAAAAGATAACTGGGTGATTTTGGGGTGGCAAAATGCCTACTTGGAGGTTAGTTGGTAGTTTCTTATTTGTTAAACTTCAGCTTTATATTAATGTTTACATTGACCAGGGTTTTGGTTTGCTAATCCAGGCATCCAAGGCACTGGAGCTGTCTCAGCCAATGGCCTCCCAGTCACTTACATTAACACATCAAATATGTATGATATCGCTTGAATAGTCATCACCTATTTCCTTGTCCTTTCTTTGTGTTTTCTTTTCTTTCACAGACATTGCCACTCCTGGAAAGCAGGAGTCTTGCTTTCCTTGACGACTTGTGTGACTTAAGTGCATAGGCCGTGATAAGAAACTCTTATGGGCTTAGAAGTCAGTTCAAAAACATTGAAGAATAGTCTTTCAGTGCCATAGCCTCCTACAAATTATTTCATTTTCTAAGAGACTATATCATTGTTTAGGTATGCTATTTGCTATTAATTAAGGAATTAGATGCCATAAAGATTCATGTTAGCTTAGTAATTTGTGCACAGCCAAGATTCATATAGCTTCCATAGGTAGAAAGGATACCTTCTAAAGTTAGTTTATTCCCCTGTAGAACTGAACAGCTTGCTTATGCTTAAGGAATCTTTTTCACTGTTACTAACATTCTCTCTTTAAATGATCATATAAATTTCCTTTCCTCAAAGTTTCTTTTGAGTCAGTGTTGCCATATTACTGCTTGTCTTAATAATTAATGAATTGAATGAAATCTGTGGCATGTTTAGTCTATATTTGTTTGAGAGTCATGTGTTTCATCTTTGAACATTACATTCTGACAATAATTATCCTGAATATTTCACGTGAAAGTAAACAATTGTGGAATGAATAAATGCCTGGTGCAGAGACTGTCCATTACGTGTGCTCTGGATCATGTGTCTGAGTATGTTCACACTGAATTCCGACCTACGGGACTGCCTGTTCAGACAGTATGATCACATATCATTGTGGTAGATACAGTCAGATTACCCAGTTTAGCAGTTTGGTGCCTGTTTGTGGTCTTGCTAACAGTGTGGGAAGATGTTTACTCTTCCACATTTTCTTCATACTGGATACTTCATTATCAACTTAAATGTGCCAATCTCAGAGGTGAAAATATTTTGATTTGCATTTTTTAATTACTCACAAGCATCTCTTCCAGTTTAATTGCTAATTCTTGAAAGCTTGCATCTGCTCTTTGACCTCCAGGATGCTGTCTGTCTTAGATGTGTGGGACAAGCCTCACCTTTCAGTGTGTTTCCCCTAGCTGGTTTCCACTGTACTTGGCAACCTCTTTCATTTGCATTTGTCTTTTATTTCTGCCATCCACGGTGGCATTTACTATTTTAGTTCTCTTGCTGCTTATTACCTTCTTGTATTTTCAGAGAGAAAAGGGCATTAAAGTCTTTCTCTTTTATTTTCATTGTGGAAGTTGATATTGTAGTCCAATTGATGGGTAGGATGCTATACCCTGGGCTGCTCTTAGGTCACAGGAGGAAGCAAGCTGATGCAAAAGTTCTTTTGAGAATCTAGATTATTCAGGTCCCTCATAGTATACTATCTTCATCTTGATGAACACCTCCAGAGTCTATCTGCAGTGCCTGCCTCATTAATGACAGATTTCAAGCTGTATGAAATATACAATCACTTTAACTATAAAATATCAAGATATAAAGCTGTGGCAGGTGAATCCCGGTACAGTTCTCTCCTTCTGTGAAGAACAACTATTGCTGGTCTCCTATATGCCTCATTAATGACAGATTTCAAGCTATATGAAATATACAATCACTTTAACTATAAAATATCAAGATATAAAGCTGTGGCAGGTGAATCCCGGTACAGTTCTCTCCTTCTGTGAAGAACAACTATTGCTGGTCTCCTATAAGCTATTTAGAGTGTGAATAACTTAGATATCATTTTTTAGGAAGTATGAGAGAGAGATTTGTAAGTTACTGTGTTAATCAGTATTCCATTACTCTACCAAGATACTCTAGACAACAAATTTATTTTGGATAGTAGTGCTAGAGTTGCTCTGGCCATCGGGGTCTGTTGTTGTTTGGGGGTCTGTGGAAGGCACTACGTCAGGGCAGGAACGTGCACAGAAGAAGCATGTTCATGTCATAGTAGGCAGAAAGGAAAGAGATGGGAAAGAAAACAGGGTCTCAACGTCCTGTTACAACCTGATGACAATCTGATGAAGATTTTTCACCAGATCTTACCTCTTAAAGGTTCCAGGGTGTCCCAATAACACTGTGGAATGAGGACCAAGCTATGATGGTCAATATTGATTGTCAACTTGGTTGAACACATTATAGTTTTGGGTTTGTCTATGATTGTGTTTCTGGAAAGGATTAACTAAGAAGACCAGTTGTGAATGTTTGCTTGTACTATGTAACAGGAGCTGTATGAAATTAAAGGGTTATCACGAGGAAGCCCAGTCCTTCTCTGCCTTGTCCTGGTCCCACTAGGGTTGACAGAAACTGTGAGCCTAAATACGTTTTTCTTAGGTTTTTTTCAACACACCAATAAAGTCTAACTTGTAATACTGTAGCACATGGACATTGGGAACTTTACCAGACCATAGCACGAAATTATCTTGAACAATAACAAAAAAATCAACACCCATAAAAAAGTTGCTGAGGGAACATCTCAGATTCTGAGAAACAGAACCAGCAGAAGATTTTCTGTGGACCTCTAGCTATTGGATGTCCATGTGAAAGGACAAAGAATAGGCAATAGAATTTTAAAAATTGTCTATTTCTATGTATTAGTGGTAGATGAGAGTTCAGAACAATTTTCAATTAATTTCTTCCCAAATTATTTCTTTCTAAAAATTGGAAGTTAAAAGTCAAGCGTTATTTTTATTCCTTTTTTTGGCACACATGTGCGGGTGAATGGTATGCATCAATGCTTACATGTGTTTGACACATATGTGTGTGTTGGTGCAAATGTATGCATGTACATGTGTATATGCAAGACTAAGTTGATTTTAGTTGTCTTGATCGTTCTCTGCCTTATATATTGAGGTAGGTTCTTTTGTTGAACCCAGAGCTTGTTCTTTCAGCTAGTTTGTCTAGCTAGCTTGCTCTGACAAGTTCCTGCCTCTTCATCCTCGATAGTGGGATATTCACCATCACACAGCTTTCCTGAGCTTTCCATTACATACAGTCTGAATTTGCAAGCATCCTGTTTGAGGCATTCTCCAAAGCTGAAATGGATTATTAATGATTTATTTCCAACTTAAAAAGATGTAAACAATATGGTAATATTTTCATGAATATTTAACATAGATAACATAATACAATCAGTTGCAATTCACAGCCTTATTAAATATAAAGAATTCCTATTTTAAGTACAAATAAATATAGAACATGCATAATTCTTAGTGAACATAATTACAGTCTTATTAAATGGCCCACATACTGTACTAAACCCAGTTGAGAAAAGGACAAGATTTAGGATTCTTCACCAAGATCCTTGTATCAATAACATGCAGCCGGCATCACTTCTATAAAACCCAAGAGTATGCTTTAGATAAACTGCTCAATGATTCCAGACTCAAGAATATGACTGAGTACAAATTACCCCAAGGTGCTGCTGTGAACAGCATCTTGTGTCCAAAATATAATGTGAAATAAAGCCGTGCTCGGTAAGTGCTTCTGAGAGAGGTAATACAGACAGTGAAAGCCCAAAGTCTTGGGAAAGTACCTCAGTTCTATTTCAGATAAAGAGAGAGAGCCAGAGAGAGAAACCCAGAGAGAAAGAGAGAGACAGATCCTGACAAAGGTTAACAGGTAACTCTGTCAGGTCCTGGATGAGTAGAGGGTCAAGGACAAAGTACCTGGTATCAGTGAGATGAGGCTGAGAATAGGCGGGCAGGCAAGACAATGTGTAGGACCCAGCTAGCAAGTCCAGATAAAATCCTAAAGACAACAGTTGGAGGTAAATTTGGAAGCAACATTTCAAAGACAATTTAATCATAATTTTAGTATCTAAACAGATTGATATGGAAATAACTGAACCAAATTTGTGCAGAATAGAAGTTAATAGATAGATATGCATCCCTGTGTCAAGATGTCAGTTTGTGGCTACAGATAGAATCCATCAAGCACAGCAAGTATAAGATTTAGCACCCAGGACCTACCTAGTTTTTTTTAATGAGGAAAATAATGGATTCAATTCACTTGGGGCTACTTGACTTTATAATAATTGAACTCTAACATTTCCATGGCTCATAGAAATCAGTGTGGTCCCAAACCTAAGAACTTTCTGTAGAATCTCTAAGCATTTATCCATAACCTGTGAGGTTGTTCTGGGTACTCAGGTAGACCAGATGGCAGGAAACAATGTAATTAGTGTCTTAGACTAACATAGCAAAATTTATGCTGTCTGACACCATCTCACCTTATCCAGGAAGACTGAAGAAAGATTCAGGATGGTGTGTGTGGTAAGAAGAAACCATTCCCAATGAATGATGTGGTATAATGGATAGAATATTTGACACTGCTAGTCCTAGCCTGGTTAGCTAAGAGGAGAGATGGGAAGTTCCAACTTAGAAGAAACTCAACAATGTGTTCAGATAATCCTCAGTCTGGAGCTGTGTAGTTTCTAAGGGTACAAGACTTTCACTGCTCAAACTAGGGCAGTCTCAGGAAAACCAGGATGATTGGTAGCATGTTATATAACTTCTAGTATTCTCCACTATCCTAGCATTAGATAACTGCAAACATCTTTCAGAGGTGTCTCAGTCAGTTCTTCTACACCCATGATTACCATGTGTAGATGCAAACGAATCAACTGATGGACCTGTAGAAACACAGAATAATGGGCTGTCCTCCAGAATGCCTGATTCGACGTTTCAGGGGAGAAGGCCCAAGAACATATGTCTTTAGCAAACTCCCAAATGCTGTTGTTGCTCTAAAGATTACTCTTTGGGAACACCTTCACAACAGACAATAAACAGAGTGGATGTCCTGTTTACCCTGTACTCTAGAGCCATGAAAGATACCTCATAGCTGTCAAAGAACTAAGACCTACAAATCCAGAAGGAAACCAAGTCCTCAGGTTCTTACCTAGAGAAGTTTCTCACTCCATAGTGTTGTTTAGGAAGAAAAATAAGAGATTTCTTTTATTGTTGGGTTTTTGTCGGGATTCTGTTTCTTCAGATCTGAATGTTTTTGCCTTTTCTTGAGAACTGTATATGCTTGGGTTTTTGCATTGAAAGTTGAATGAGACTTTAGGAAGTCACAGGTCTGTTTTTCAGTTAATTTATAACCCAATGAAAATATTGTGAAAAGAATCACTGTAGGTCAAGTGACAATGCTGGTATTACACAAAAGTATGGTTAAACTAAGGAAATCAGATTTTGATAAAAGGATGTGCCAGGTCGTGTTGATTGCCTCGTTCTATCCATTAATTCAATATTTAGAGACAATATATTTGGAAAAAATGTAATTCCTACCTTAAGTTATTGTGGATCAAATGATCTTTCCTTGGGCCTTTTGGTAAGAGAGTTTATTTTAGTTGTTCTAGTATTGTTTTACTTAAAAGTATAATCTAGAGGTTGTCAATAATCAGTCAATTCAGGAAGAAAGCCCAGACAACTGTTCATTTTCCTTTGCTCCTGCTGTGTAAAAAGAAGAAAAATGAATCTGAAGAGAAAAGATGAGACAGAATATTTTTGAGTGTTAATTCTATTAATTCAGGTATTAGAATATTCTAGAGGTTTTCTAAAATATACAGGAGGCTGTGCGTAAGTCATGTGTAAATACTAATCATTTTATATAAAGAAATTGAGTAAGTGCCTAGGGTCAGGAAGGTCAGTGAAAAGAATCCATAACCTATAGACCCTCAGGCAGGATTAGATTTCATCGAAGAAATGCTCAGGATTACTGAGCATCTGCATTACAGAGAAGACAGGCACTAGGAGAAGTTTGGGAATGACCAGGAACCAGATATTGGTGGGAATGGGGAGGTCAGGGCAAGGCCTTTGCATTTTCTTCTAAAGGGGATGGAAAGCCCTGAGCATGTTTGCGGGATGAGTTGCATATACTGCCTTATCTAAATGTCATTATATTAAGTTCTGGCTGAAGCATTGCAGGAAGTTAGTAGGTGAATACATCTTCATCTGCCCACGTAGTCTGCAATCCAGTGATGTGAGCTTCAGGAAGAATTCATTAGAAGCATTGCAGTTTATAATGACTTTATGTAATACATTCCTGAGATACCAGAATTAGGAAAAATATCCATTGCTGAAGCATAAAAACGGAACTGGTTTTCTATAACACAAAAGATTCCAACATCAGCTAAAAGGGAAACAATTTTGTTATCTTAATTTTAAGACACACGTAATTCCATCACAGCTGATATTATCTACTAGACAATATATAGTACTTTTGCCCTTTCTTGCTCATTTTCTCCTGGTGCCAGACATTGCTAGTCTATTTAACATTCTTCCTCAGATCACAGTCCTGTTTCCAGAAATCCTTTCAACCTTTAGTTTAAGCAGTATCAAGTCATTAATTACAGTTCAGTACTTGGATTATGTTTATGGACATATTTGCTGTTACTTAAAGTATCTATAAATGAACTCTAAATTGATCACCTTTGTTATGCCATTGTATCTATAGAATTCTTCAACAGATAATCAGTCAATTCAGGAAGAAAGCCCAGACAACTGTTCATTTTCCTTTGCTCCTGCTGTGTATAAAAAAGAAAATGAATCTGAAGAGAAAAGAAGATAAGACAGAATATTTTTGAGTGTTAATTCTAGCAATTCCAAACAATTTCAAGTAAAGAAGTTAATTTAAAAATCTTAGTAATATTCCAATGGGAATGCTGCAGGATAGTTAAAACATCATACCTTGATTAGTTAGCCTCTACTGAGGAAAGAAGGGTCTCTTTGAAAAATAGATTTTTGAGCCAGGCCTGATGGCACATGGCTTTAATCCCAGCAGGCAAATTTCTGTGATACTGAGGTTAGTCTGGTCTACATAGTGAGTTTCAGGCCAGCCAGGGATACAAGGAGACACTGGCTCAAAACAAACCAAGAACAATTAGATTTGCTTGTTACTGTTTAGTTCTACTTTGAACTAGGACAATGTATGTTACATAATATATTTAGCTCATTCACTTCTTCATAATTATGGCAAAGTATTCCACTATAAAAATGACTAATCATTCACCTTTTCCCAAAATAGGCTTTTCAAGTCATTAGATGTCATGCAGTTTTTAAAAAGGGCAAATAAATTTAGGAAATACTCTTTAGGGTAAATATTATAGAACTTGAGGTCTATCTAAAAGTCCCCCGAATTGCATAACTGTCCAGGAATTAAAGAAATGCAAAGAATTAGTCTATCATTGTTTTTCCATAGTAAGAATCTTCATTTTCAATCAATACTGTTCTCAATTTTTTTTATTAGCTTGCGAGTGAACTTACAAATAAAATGTTTCCCTATATTTAAGCTTACTTTGCAATAATTATGGTTATCTGAAAGCACATTATGGATATGCTTTTATGAATATAGAACTATATTGAATGTAAAAGATAAATTACTCAAACTTGCTAACTATCCTGGGTGTCTTCAGGAGTTTAGGAAAATACCTCTGGCCTCAGGGACTTTGTCTACGGCTTTGTTTTTGTTTGTGTAGCTGGTCTGCTGACATTAAGTGACAGCTGGGGAGTTAAGCTTAATTAAAATCAATACCCACAATTCTTTTGTTCTAAATTTCTCATTGAAGTACAAGAAAATTTTCCCTTCTTTACTGTCCACTTATTGTTCTAAAGAATATTTTTCCACATAAAATATCAGAATTGCTATCTGCGTGATGAGTTCTTGACTTCTGTTTTATTCTTCTCATTTCTAAGTAAGAAATCAAATATTTTATTATCTAATTAACTCATTATTACTTTCCCTTTCTTTCGAAAGTAAAGCCAAAGGTGTGTGAATATGTGTGTGGGGGTAATACTGACCTAAGTAACTTTAGAAATAAATGAAGTCTAGACGCACTCTACTCCATTTGATAATGCTATTTCCTGTGAGAATACAGATTACAGTTCTGAAACTGCTATAGATGTGTACTAGAATTAAAGAATTAAGTGAAGGTGTGGCATGATGGGATCTACATTTCTCACTGTGGAGTGGAAAGTTACACTTATGAGGGAACTCTGAACGATTCAAGGAGTAAAGGCGCATGCATGCTGGAGACAGTGTAGATCAATGTTTAGCACGATATAGCTATAGATGGTTATATATACATATAGAAATTCTGATCGATATATGTATTCACACAGATTAGTGTACACACACACACACACACACACACACACACACACACACACATGACAACCCCCCCACCCCCGACCCAGGGCAAAGAGCAAACATACAATCCTGAGTCTTGGTTTCTAATAGAATTCTGCAAAAATGAACTCCTGGGAGAAGCAGCTGACTTGAGCAAAGATAAACAAAATGATGATCCTAGCACATATTTTACTTTAGAAGATATGTGTGCTTTAAGATAAAGTGCAACACACTTTGGTATAATGATGGGAGTGTGTAAAAGAAGAACAAGGCCAGTTGAAAGCATTCTTTTTGATTGAATCAGAAGCAATTTGAGAAATACGTTACAGTGTTCAGGCCTCTGGGAAGGACCACTCAGACTCCAGATGTTCCAGATCAGCCAAATTTATTTAACTGGGCCGGTGATTACACTCTCTGGGCAGTGAAATAGCATACAGCACCAGAAGATGAGACTGCAGGCAAGAAAAACTCACCACCTCAGTAACATATTAAGTATTTTACCCATTTATTTAGCGTAACTTAAGGTGAACCTGACACTCTACGGGTGGTCCTAGGAGCAAATGATTGACCAGTGAAACTGGAAAGGGGGTTTTCTCAACAGAAACCCTGGAGATGGTTCAGTGTAGCCAAGTTAATTTTTGGGGGGCGGGGTATTTGTCACTTTAACATTCTCCTCTCTGAAGAGGTAACCTTAAAGTCTTTCAGGAATTAGATAAGACTTCCAAAACATTTTGGACATTTCTGGCCTTTGGTACAGAGTAGGCTACTAAAAGGCACAAGGACGTTTTGGCTTTTAGCCAAAAAAGAAACCGGCTACTTTACTTTGGGGTCTTTTTACCCTAAACTGCCAAGCCAATTTCTACTTCCTCTGAAGAGGTCACCCTGTTGCTAATAGGGAATTGAGGTACTGGCTGCTCTGGCTTCTTACATGCTGAATAGGGGTGCAGGTTGTTGCTACTGGGGTACTCCTTCAGTGGGTCTATCTAAAAGTCCCCCAAGTTGCATAACTGTTATCTGTAGGGAGAAAAGAAAGTCCTTGACTGGTACCTGGGAGATGAGAAGTAAAGGCGAGAGTGGTTAGTGTTATACGTTCTAGACAGGAGGTCAGAAACAGTCAGAACAGGGAAATTTCAAATGTCCAAGTCAAAGTTCACTAGAATTTCTAGATGAGGGCTTTGAAGAGCATCCGTCTGTTGTTTCCTCCTTTGACCACCAAGGCTGGACTTGAGAGTCTTGAAGTCAGTCTTTTTTTTCTGGCACTTTGGTAGCTTGATGGAGTTCCCTCCCAAATGGCTTTTAGATAGGGAGAGAAAAGAGATTAATCATCATTTAATTTTTAGGTTAGAGCAATAGAGGTCTTGTCTTTCTTGGCTGCATGTAGGCAGTACAGTGTTGAAGTAGACCAAGATTAGAAGTCTTATATCTGAGTACCATTTTCTTGTTAAGGACAAAATTGTTAGTGAGAAATTGTGCAAATAACATCTTATATAAACTTAATGTCTGGGAAGTACAATTCCTTGTACTCTTGAAGAAGCATGCCAATCACTTTAATCTTCGGTTATACTTTCCTGTTGGGTGTTTAAGACCACGCAGTTGGCCCAAATAACCAACTTATTTTACTCTTAAGGTCAGTTTAGTATCTGTTCCTCAGAGAGTCACATGGACTTGGAAGGAGTCTCTGGCTGCCTAGGCCTTTCTTTTACCAGTTTCATATATGTGAAGATAAGTCAGACTGTGGCTTCACCTGGAAAAATTGAGGAAATGTTTTCCTGTGCTGATCCTCCTCTTTGCAGAATGAACACTGGTTTGAGTCCTTCTACTGAGGACTTCATGACCTCTCTGAGGTCACAGTTACAGGACATTTCACAACATGCCCTATAGTCCCCTGGAACTTAGTTGACCTTGGAGGGCAGGATACAAGAAATTATTCTTTTAAGTCGCTCTGGCCAGATTAGTATAGTCCTCTATGATTGTTAAATACCCAAGAAGGTTAGTTCTGCTATCTGGTACCTTTAATTACTATGTAATATATATATAAAGTTTTGACAAAAGAGATTTTTTTGAAGAAAACTTGCTGAGACCTATATTTTGTTTTTTAAATTATTTGACTGAACTATTATTTTAGAAATTTTAAGATTATCTATAAATAATTTTGTCTCATTTTTCATATGTCATAACGTATCAACTCAGACCTTTAATTACTTGTATAGACTTTTTTCCTTTGGCATACATAAATCATTCTTAATAGAATGTTTCCCTTTTTTTAACCTTTCTATTTCCTTTAACATTATCAAATTTTGTTTTCTAACTGTTGTAAGAATCCTCTTCCTGGGGGTACTAAGCAACATTTATCCCCTTTCTAAGATTCTAGTTTCAAACCAATGTTTGATTAAAGTTAACCATGGAGAATGAATGACTTTACTCATAGAGATGGGTGAGGTGTTACTGACAAATATATGGATAATCTGAGAGTAGTTTGCACTGTAAAGTCTTTATCCAGCATGGATATTGAGTTTTCTATAACCTCATGGGTCAGTTCCTCTTTTCTAGCCTTCCCCAGATTTTCTCCCCAAATCCAGGAGACCATTTGCGATTTGGGAAAAATTACACACAGCTACCTAGGAGGAGTGACAGGATACTCAGGTGAGGGCCCAATGACCCTGCTTACCCTTCCTTCAGTGAAAGAATATAACAGTCAACAAACCCAACTGTGAAGTAGGCACAACTGAAGTCATGAAGATGGCAGTTATTTGACCCAGAAGAGTGCTGTGCAGCATCATCTTACTAAAAGAACATGGAAGCAAATTATACAAATAAGTAATGTATTGAATATTACCCATATACACACTGTACTTTATAAGTTTCTAGGGTAAACCTTATAGAAAACACACACACAAAAAAATGCTAAAATCTTGTTCACTTTGTGTAGTTTAGCGAGTGGTCTACCAAAACCTTGCTTTAGGTCTTGAGGGGGTGTCAACACTAGGGAGAGAAGTAACTGGTACATAGCAATACACTACCAATTTGTAGTTCACAAAGTCCAGCAGGGTCACTGACTGAGGAATTTTTAGTCAGAGTGTGCTCTCTTTCTTTTCTGTGGACTGTGAATTGTCCTTTAAAAAAAAAATCTATCCTGTTGGTTCTTTACTATACATTTGCCTTGTCTGTGTTAGTGACTTTCTTCATTGTTGTGACAAAATAGAGAATTCTATTAACTAATTTCACTATAGACATTTTATATCATGAGATAAATAACAATAACATCTTTTGAAATTTGTTTATCCCTTAGTTTTTAAAACAGTGCCTTTACTCTTAGGTTGTTTTGCTGCTCCCCTTTTTCCTTTTCACAGGGTCAAGGGTCAGCCTCTAACCAGGACAAGAGTCTCAAAGAACAACTTGAGATAACAAGCTTGATTTTGAAGCAGGTGAGTCAATCCCATCTCCAGAGTCACTTTCTTAGTGAGCTCAAACAGCATGTGACAAGTTACTAATATGATTTACACAAAAAGTCATTTGTTTCTCTTTAGAATTTAACTCAGTGGTTTCCATTGCACAGGAGAGCTGTTGAGTCCAGTGACTAGTAGCCGGAATGAAAGCATCTGTCCTTCTTATAACCTGTATACATTTGTCTAGGCAGGAGGGTGTTCTCATCTGCTGGGTTCTTTATCAAGAAGAGAGAGAACATTTGATATTAAGAGATTACCTAACTTGACAGTTCTAAACTTTATGAAACAGTTGGTACTTGGCAGTGAGCACACATGACCAAGCAGGACCAGGCTGACAGAACTTTCTGCCTTTACTAATGTCAAACCAGATATCCTCTCTGGTCGTACTTGATGTGACCAGATGCATGAAATCTTATACCCTAGTCGGTTAGTTTGTGTCTATTCAGGGTGACAACAACTTGAAAGATTTAATAAGTACCCTCCCTCTCTTATATTTTTCATATAAGAATGTTACTATCTCCTTAAATGTTCCCTGACCCTTTTCCTAAAAGTTATAACTTAACTATCCAAATTTTATTTTCTAAACTAGGCAAGAGGCAAGACTATTAGTTCTCAGGGTGATTTCTTTTAAAGAGGGGTTTTAATCTGTCTGGATTAGAAAAAAAATATTACAATTTACCATAAATAATTTTGAACCAAGTATCTATAATCTGGAGAATGAGGAACATAGTTGTCCATGATATTGGAACTAGAAAATGAAAAGCAGAGATTCTCAGGGCCTGAAGGGCAAGAACCAAAGCAAGATTGCAGTAACTGCATATCAGAGAGTGAAATACTCTATCTCAGAGAAAAACAGGTTTTAAGATCACAATGAGGAAAGGGCAGGGGTTAAGCCCAGCAAAGGCTGCATCTTTAGCCTCCCATTAAAGTAGGCTGTTCCTTTTTACCTTCCAATTGTAGTGAGGTTCTGGTGGCAACTTGTCTTGTGTAAGGTTTGGCCCTGTAGTACTACAAATGCACATGAGTTTCCCAGGTCTAGACATCACAAAATGTCAGCTAGCTTTGTACCTGCCTAGTCATGGAGGCTCATGGCTAGAAAAACTTTAAGTTACTTTTGGAAACTGACAAATATACTAAGTAAACCAATATAAGATTTCAAAATAGTCATTTTTATAAATCAGAAAATATACCATATAAAAGATGTTAAAATTCAAAATAATTACTCTTAAAAACAGGTAAAGAATCATGCAAACAATGTTAGAACTCAAAATAGTTCCTGTGAAAACTAGTAAATACATGACAATGTAAAACCTTTAAATAATCATTTTAAAATTAACTAAGTATGCCATACTATAAGTTAAATTTTAAAGTAATTCCCTTTAGTAACAGAGCAAAAAAAAAAATGTTTAAATTTAAACTGCCCATCAGTGAGGCCTGGTATTGCTTCCCTAGTCTGACATAAAAATGCATCAACTGTGTTACAAAAAACTGTGTTATAATATCTTGCTTTTCTAAGATGGCATCAAGAATGCAAGATGAAAACCAACACAAAACATAAATTACAAAAGGATTAGGACATATGATTAAATACCTGCAGTCCAGAGAATTTCCAGGTTGTCTTGAACCCTAGAGTTCTGCGGTACCAGTAAGTTCCTGGGTGTTGCCACTTTGAATTATGCCATGTGGTTGGATTAAGATGAAGGCACCACCATTTTGAAAATATTACTATCCAAGATACCATGTGACTGTCCCCATATTGATGATATCATCAACTAAGATGGAGACCAGATCATACGGTTGCCTCCCTCCTGGTGAAGTCACCAGCCATAATGGAGACCACACCACATGGTAAAATGAGCCCCATTATAAAAGTGAGCCCATTCTTGACCAGGATACAAACCCTGTGAGATTCACATACGTTGCATAAAATTTCTCATGGCAGGACCTGGCATTCAGCCTCACCCCACCGTCCAGGTCTGAACCTTCTGAATGAATAGAGAATGTTCTTTAGAGGGATTGATTTATTTAGGGCAATTTACAAAGTTACTGGTTACGGTGGCCTGCCGGTAAGGTCTGGCTCTTAGTCCGCAGTGCTGGGCTCTTTGTCCATTCCCAGTCTGCGTTTTGCTTCCACTCACATGATCTTTAGGACTGCAGGGACTTGGAACACTGCCTCCTGGCCTTCTGCGTGGGCCCGGGACCAGGGCACTTTTCCTCCTGAGTGGCTTTGAGTAATCCTGGCTCGCTGCCATGTTTTTCTCTCCTTTCTCCCTACCTTCCTGCCCCCTTATTGGTCAGAGGGCAGGACTTGCCCCAGAATGAACCAATAGAAAACAGACCTCAGAGAGAACCCCGTATTTGCCATACAACATATCTCACAGATTAAATGTGAATAGAAACTCTTTTTTACTTTTAAAAAGCACCTATTTAAATAGTACACACAAATATAACAGGAAAAAGTACCCTCAGATATGTAGGCTGCAGATAAGACAGCAAAGCAGAGGAATTCATGGTCTCAAACCAAGGGAGTCCATGTATCTTACCAGCCAGTGTGATGCTTAATGCGAAGCAGTGTCCTCTGGATCTCTTCATTCCTAGACACAATCCATTGCTGGAGAAATGACTTGAAAAGGCGGTAGAAAAGTGGGAAACAATGTCCAGTACACATCCTTGGGCTGTTTCTCTGGGAGCACACATGCTTCCCCCTCCCCCTCTAGCATGGTGTGTGACTCTCCTTGTTCACTAAAATTTAAAATACTTGGATATAGTAAGAAAAGAAACTGTCTTGGGACCATATTCTGCTGTTTGTTTGGTGCCTAAGTGTGACTGAGACCCAAATTCCAGGCCTCTCTGATTGTTTTTTCTCCCACCAATGAAGAGATCCTCGGTGGAGAAAAGCCCCTAAAGAAAGAAATGGTCTTTAAAACATTTTTCCCCTCTTCTCTGAGAGGGAAGGTACTTATATTCTCAATTGCCCTAAGGCTGATAGGAAATTTGAAAAAGGCATTTCAGTGCTTAGAACCTGTGTGGAGGTCAGACACATGGCTGACTGGCAGCCACATGATTTTACTCTATATTTCACTTTCTCATGAAATTTTTCTGGAAACGTTTTAACATACAACCAAGTGGGGTTTTAGTGGAGTGGGTTCTCCTCCCATTTTTACATCAGTAATTACAGGTGCCCCCAAAGAAGACAGTCCATAAAACAAAACACAAGACACAAAAGATTTGGACAAACATGCAAAACATACAGTGGCCATGTCCATTCACACACCAGAAACCAGTGGAGTAAGAGAATGTCTCCTCTTCTCCTGGAAATAGGGTCAAAGGATCATGTCCGATTTCCCTGTATGTCTCCAAAGTGCCAGGACCCTGGGGGCCCTTGCAGGCTTTAGAAGTCATGAAGACTTTCTTCCCTGAATTGGACCAGATCCCAGGCACTTGCCCTGAGTCTGGGGTCTCTCTTCCCAGGATCTTGGTGGGACCTCGAAGTGTTCAGGCCTCTGGGAAGGACCACTCAGATTCCAGATGTTCCAAATCAAACAGATTTATTTAACTGGGCCAGTGATTGCACTCTCTGGGCTGAGAATTAGAGAGTACAGCATCAAAAGATGAGATTATAGGAAGGAAAATCTCACTACCTCATTAACATACTAAGTATTCTGCCCTTCTATTTAGCATGACAAGGTAAACCTGCCTCCTTAGGGGTGGTCCTATGACCAAATGATTGACCAGTGAAGCTGGAAAGGGAGTGTTTCTCAACAGATACCCTGAAGATTATTTATTATTTAGCCTATCCAAGTTAATTTTCTGGAGCTATTTGCCACTTTAACAACAACTACATAACATTAAATTATAACTAAACGTCTAAAATATGACCATCAGTCCATAGTCATATATCTACAATACAAAGACCAGAAAGAATAAGCAAATCTCTTGGACTGAAGAATTCAAAGCAATCAATGGAGATACATTGTCCTCAAGGAAGTGAGGCACAACAGCTTGCGCTTAGGATGTGGGCTGTCCCTGATAACTTCCTCCTGAAGAATACAGAGGAAAGGAAAAATAAGAGCCACCTGACAGCAAGAACCCTGACAAACATCACCTCACTATGCAAGTTCAGTATCTTCAGTGAAAAATAGTATTGCTAGAGCAGCCCACCAAATTCCTCACCATTTCTTCCCAATCGTGAAGGCAGCTTAGTGTGGCGATTCACATCTGTAGTTCTAGCAGTCAAGGGACCAAGGCAAGAGAGCACTGTTTGAGGCCAGTGTGAGCTACACAGTGAAATCTCAAAACAAAACAAAACAAAAAAGACCCAAAGTGGAGACAAATCTTATGTAATTCATTAAGAAGAAGAAAACCCCGAGAACCTATCACAGCCCAGGGAAGCATAACAAGACAGTCCAGTAGAATGAGAAATCTTGGGATTAAAAATGAAATTTAGGTGAACCCCTAAGAAACCTGAATTAGGTTTGGATTCAAGTTAATAATGTATCAACATTTACTCATTAATTTAAAAAATGTCCTCTACTAATATGTTGGTAATAGGGGAAACTGGGTATGGTAACTCTAATATCTTTGTTATTTTTCTTTAATTTTAAAATTGAACTAAAATAAAAAAAATTCTTATTTGGCAAATGAATGCAATTAAAAATTGCAAAGCTTACTTATGTTTTCTTAGGCATAGATGGATATTCTTCTTGTTTTCATATGCTCTGTTAGTATAATTGGTGAAGTACAAGAAACTGAAATAGAACAGAAACCTTATTTCCTACTGAAGGCCATGTCTGCCTGCCTTTACTCTGTCTTCTGAAAAGTAATGAGAACATTTTAAACTGAAGGATAGTGCTTAATCTTTCTACAGGAAAAGCACAGAAGATGAAAAGCATTGTTCTGTGTTTTTACCGCACTACTGCTGTTAGACATTGTTCCTGAAAATAAAATATTTGCTGTAATCCAAAGTGAGCATTATTTATGTGCTCAGTAAGTAAATGTATATTACTTTTGGGTTATTTTCCTATAGCCAAGGGATTTGTAAGCAAAGTGCATACCTACAAATGTTACAGACAAAATGTTCAAAAATACTTAATAATTAATAAAATTATTGACACAAATGAAATTTCTGAAAATAAGTGGGGAAAATCAGTATATACATTAGTACTGTAAAAAGACTGATTGGCTTTTGCTAGATTGTGTAACATATATAGCAATTCTTTTTGTTATGAAACATATAAACAGGATTCAATCTTCTTTTCTGTTTTATACTTATTAATTTTGGTACATTTTGTAAGATTGTGTTCAGGAAAGTAAAAGGCTGCAATTTAAGGTCCACTACACAGTTTGCCAAGTAGATTTTGACAATGTTACTCTATCAATATTTTACTGAGGGTGAAAAATGAACACCAGACCATTTTATTTTTTCTCTCTAGAGTCTAGTAACCTATTGTTTTGCTCCAAGGAAAGTCCTAGCTCTTCTGAAGAATATAGCTTTTCAAACCTTTTAGAAAGACTTCAATGCCATCTGTCCATGTTTTTATTTATGCCTGCTAGCCAACCTCAGATTTGTGCACAAAGTTCAGTAAATAATGGTCCTGTTCAATGCACTCCATTTTGATCTTGGCTGGATACACAATGATTCTTGACATCTAGGTGGCAGGAGGCGTGAAGGTCATTTGCAAGAAGCAACTATCTGTAGCACTTGCATCCAGACACACTACATTCTGCAGCATGGCTACAGCTTACAAGATTCTTGGATGGGATATCACAATTATGACATAAACAACAAGGTCTCCTCATGTAATAACTTTGTTATTTGGTAGTTCATCCACTGGCTTGGAATTTGGCTTTCATGCATAAAAAAACAGAGGAGTCTCCCACTTCAATTCTATTTGTTTCCTCTGCTTCAAGTTCTAATGTCCTCAAAACACAAATCTATATGGAGGAACCATAAGCCCCATTCTTTGCGAAGCATTTGAGAAGGAATGAGGAACATGACTGAGGACAAGTAAATGGACTTGACAGTTTTAACAATATTGCTCTTGTTTGCTTATTGAATCAAGATAAAGGCTGAGAGAGTTGATTCAGAGAGTCCAGATGGTTCAGTGGGTAAGATCATTGCTGCCAAGCCTGACAATCTGAGTTCAATCCCCAGAACCCACAAGGTAGAAGACTTACAAGTTTTCCTTGATCTTGAACTTGTTAGTTTTTAATGTTAACTTGATGCAACCCAGAGTCATCTAAGAAGAGAGAACTTCAATGTAGGAATTTCTCACATCAAATTGGCCTGTGATCCTGTCTGTGGGGAATTTTCTTGATAGCTGATTGATAGAGAAGGCCCAGTCTACTGTGAGCCATCCCTGAGAGCTAGTTGAGCAGAAGCAGGAAATACGTCAGTAAGACACATTCTTTCATGGTTGCTGCTTGAGTTCCTGTACCAACCTACCTAAATGATGGATAGTAACCTGGAAGTATAATCTAAATAAATGCCTTACTCTCCAAGTTGCTTTTGGTCATGGTGTTCATCACAGTAACAGAAATCAGATTAGAATAGACCTCCACATGCATACCATGGCATGTGCACACACACATACATACAAAATAAATATAAATAAATAAATAAAAAGTAAATAGATAGAGAAAAGAAATAACACATTTATATTTTCCTGACTTGCCAGAAAAATCAGATACAGAATTTTGCTTTCTTTTTTTTTTTTTTTTTTTTTGGCTGACCTCAAATTGGCTATGCAGTTGAGGAAGATGTTGAACTTGAAGTTCTCATCCTGCCTTTGCCTTCGAGTGGAGTGCAGGGATTATAGGAGCGTGGTGAGGGTGATCAAACCCAAGGCTTCACTCATTCCAGTCAAGCTCTCTACCCACTGAATTACATATATAATATGTGTAGCGCCTAATATAAGATCTTAACCTTAATTTGTGTTCTCAGTGTACTCCTGAAAAAATACCATCTCTAAGGGAAGATGATAGCTGAATACCAATTACTACTGATGTCTTGAAATTTTCAGTTCTCATCTACTATTGTCACAGCTATAGAAATAGTTTTCTAGGTAATGTAGATGGTGATGTTATAAAGTTCTAGATTCTGTATCTATATCATTTGAAGGACATAATAGATACACAATGATGAATCTTATTTTACATTTTCTTAGACAATGATTTTAGCTATCATCTAAGCATATCTATCTATCATCTATCTATATATCGTCTATCTATCATTATCATCTGTCTAATCTATGTACCATTTATTATGAATGGGAATCAAGTAAATTCAGATGCTAGAGATAGTTGCTATCTCTTCGATGTGTCTGATACTTGTATTACCCATTTCATTGCTTCTTTCATTCTTTAGCATGTACTATATGCCCCTTCTTTTTTACTGAGATTTTTCTGTTTTCAATTCATGTATACAGAGTCTTAGCATCAGTCTCCTTCCATGTCCACCTGTATTAGATATGCCTCCAAGTATGCATCCTCCTTTTCTTGAAGATGTGGTAACCCGTTCCAGGTATCTGCTCAATCAACCAGTGTGGATACTGAGGGTACGTCCATTTTATTGTGACAAACAGTGCTGTTAGTATTCATTGTACATATATCTTGGTGCATGGCGCAAGACCACCTCTAGAATATATATTTTAAAAGACAATTATTGGATAGAAACATGTACACTCTCAATTTACTTAGCCATGTTTCCAAATGATTATATCCTCTTGAATTTTGTCCTTAGTAATAATCTCTATTTATTCTTGGCAGCATGAGAACTGTCAGATTTTTCAATTTTTGCCAGTCTGCTTGGTTTGTGATGTCTAACACTGTAATTATATTAGTTCTTATCACTGCTGGAATAAATAACTACAAAGTTAGTGGTTTACAGACAGATAAATGTGTCATCTTAGAGTTGTAGAGTCCCTGTCAATGTCACTGGGCTTGGGAAGGTGCTGGCAGGGCCGGTCCTTCTGGAGGCTCTGAGGGGAGCAGCCGCTTCTTGTTCATCACAGTTTGCAGTTGCCACTTACCTTCCTTGTGACCTTCCCTCATAGGCCTTTGTTCCTATTAAATTGAATAAATGCCCTCAGATTAAATAAGGAAGATGGGGAAAACACATCCTGTAAATATTCTAATATGAATAGTATATTTAAATGATTCATCAATGTTTACAACTAGAATATATGTATCATGTCTTACATTAAGTTTTATAGAGATTTGAGGTTCTTACATCTGCTTAAACCTGGGTAATATTTTTAAATTAAAAACTTGTTTTTATTCTTCTGTAATGTGGGAAAAACATATTATACTTTTAGAGCATAAAATTGTCAACACTAGGCAGCCTGAAAATTCCCCTCACTAAAGCAGATGTGTTCATTTTCAATTTTGCCTTCGGTATGTGTCTGAGCTCAAGTTTGAAATACAAGCCATTAAGAACTATGTCAGCATCAATAAGATATGAGAACAGCTTTGATTATAGTAATTTCTGTGAAAGATAAAGATGATTTGTCTTACGCTGATTATAGGTCTACCTTCCTCTCAGGCAAGCTCTGAAATCATTTCCAACCTTAGCAGTCATATTCACTGAAATCATGTTTACAGTTTTTCTTCCTGATAAAAACTGACTGGAGAAGAGTAACTTTTAAAAGATTACACTCTTCGAGAAGGAGAGTGAATGCTGGAATCGGCCCTTGACTACAATTTACTTTGGTGATTACTGAAATCTTCTAGGTAAGCTATTATTTTGTGACATCGATTTCTCCATCTGTAGAATAGGGTTGCTCTGGTTTGCTTTCCTGTTGTCGTCAAACACTGACTAAAAGCAGCTTGAAGAGGAAAGGGTTTATTTTGTCTTACACTTTACAGTCTATCATCAAGGGAAGCCAAGGCAGGATCTTAGGACAGGAACTGAAGCAAAAACCATGGTGGAAGAATACTGCTTACTGGCTTGCTTCTTGTGGCTGGGTCAGTCATCCTTCTTATATAGTCCAGGCCCACTAGACTAGGGATGGTATCTACCCAGCGGGACCCTCCAAAATCAATTAGCAATCAAGAAAATGCCCCATAGACATGCCCACAGACCAAGCCCATAGATGTAATTCCACTTATGTAAAGTTGACCACCAAGATTTGACACCACATGAGGTTAATGAGACTAACTGCATTTAATTACAGAGGTTGAAAATAAATCTGGTTGGTATGTGGCAGGTCCCACTGTGGTTGTGTTAATTTCCTGTTACTACTAGAACAAATAACTACAAATCTAGTGGTTTAAAGCAAACAAAGTGCTGCTACAGTATGAAAGTGATAGTGTGTGCTCAGCAACCAATTTTAATTTTTGTTAATATATAACATTATTATTACTATGTTTTATTCCTATTACAGCTTCTCCCATTAATCTCCAAAGAAGTGTATGTTAGTAAAACTTTGCCTATTGAAATTTATTATTATTTTTTAAGTATTTTATTTATTATTTTTATTTTATGTGTATGAGTACATGGTCTGAAAGTAGGTAGGTGTGCCTGTGTTGTGCAGTGACTGAAGATGTCAGAAGAGGGCATCAGATACCCTGGAACTGAGTTACAGATGGCTGCTAACTACCATGTGAGTGCTGGGAATTGAACCCAAGTCCTCTGCAAGAGCAGTCAATGCTCTTACCCTGTGAGCCATCTCTGCAGCCCCTGAAATTTATTTTTATGTAGATTGGCTTTTACTCACTAAATATTCTTTATTTACATGTGTGGACAAAGGAAAGTGGATGCATGTGTAGCCCTGTGGGTCTGGAACCCAGATGAGGTTTCCCTGAACTCAAAGCGCACATTTCCTTCCCTGTATTTCTACACTGGCGAGAGCTGCTGTGACAGAGCACTGTGGTCAGTTGGCTTAAATAACAGAAACATATCCCGAGACTTCCTCTCCTTGGCTAACATGGCAGGGTGGTCATTTTTTCTTTTGTCCAGCCTTACATGTTTTTCCCTCAGCACATATCTGTATTCCCATATTCTCTTTTTATAAATAATTTTGGATTAGATCTGACTTTAATTATCTCACGTTACTTCAGTTACCTCTCTGAGGGTTAAATCTCAAAAACTTTCAAGGCAACCAGGATATAGGACTTCAATATATGAATTTTTAATGTTCTGAGAATCAAACCTGGGGCTTCTGGTATGCTAGGCAAGCATTCTACCACTGAACCACATCCCAACAGAGCCCTAAATTAAGTTTTGTGGGAATGAAATTCAGTCCATAACAACTTCCAAAAATTTGAATTACATTTGACAACTGGGGAAGACCTATGATGACAGCCCAAAGCTACTCCATCAGAAGAAAGTGGACTCCAGGTTGAATTCTGTTCTGAAATGATCTAGGGGAGAGGGAGGAGTTTGAGGAGACTGGAAGAAGCACATCTGGGGTGGATTTGAAAAATTAAAAGGTAAAAATCTCTACTTGCAGATAATAAGACCATCTCCTTGGAAAACCACATGAGTAAAAAATTACTTTGAATAATAAGGCAATTTTACAAAGAGTATGTGAGAAAAGCTCCATACATGTATAAGCCAAGCCAAGACCAGTTTGAAAATGCAACTGAACAGAAAACTGTGCTAGAGACAGTGAAATAAGAAAAATACTACAGCTCAATGTGTGTTGTTGTTGGGTGTGATGGACCAAATGAGTTGATTAATTTTTTGACATTAGGAGCTGAGATTATCAATGGAAGGAGACATAAGAGAATGAGACTACAGATGCTTCCACAGACTGAGAACATTTGAAAAAAAGTATGTATGGTCATTGCTTTCTTCACTCTCCATTAAATTGTATAGTAGTTATTTACTTGCCATTTATATTGTGTTAGATACCAAACATAAGGTAGAGATGATTTAAAGTACATAGGGGGATAGGTGGGGGCTACATCCAAATACTACATCATTTTATTTAAGGGAGTTGAGCACCCATGGATATTCCTATTCATAAGGTGGTCATAGGGTTCTTAGAAACAGTCCCCTATGGATATCAAAAGATAGTTCACTATGGAAACCTTGTAGTGGGGATGGAGAGATGGCTCAGCAATTGGCTGATCTTATGGAGTACCTGGGTTTGATTCCCAGCACCCATACGGCAGCTAACAATCATTCATAACTCCAGTTCCAGGAGACCCTCTTCTGACCTCCAGAGGCATTGCATGACACAGGTGCACTTACATACATGTAGGCCAAACACTCATACACATAAAAATACAATAATAAATAAAATACTTAAAAAACTTTATAGAGCTGATTTTGAGTTTCACATTTAAGATAAATTAATGACATATTCTATCTCTAGATAGCTATTAAATTTTTTCACATTAAAAACACTAGGAAATATGACCAACTCAACCTTAAAGTTATTCCTAAGATGACGATTTGTGCTAAAGAAACAGCCTAGTCTATTCTTGCTAGTATAACAAAATAGCTTAAGCTGTATAATTTATAAATATTTCTGTTTACTTAAATATTATATTTAAATTATATTTATTATTTGATTATAATGAAAAGTATTGCAAAGAAGCTCAAGAGCAAGGTGCTAGCACATTCAGGTTGAAAGTCTGCTCATGGCTCCCAAGGTTCAGACTTCTCCAGGTCCTCACAGCACAGAAGGGCCAGGGAGCCTTCCTTAAGCTTCTTTTATAAAGACATTAATAGTATTCATAAAATGAAGGCCTTGTGACTGATCACTCTATAAAGTCCCCACTTCTTAGTTATATCAAATTGTATATTATTTACTACATATGAATTTAGGGGATGAACATGCCACTCCTAATAGAAACTATGACTGAGACTGACAGAGCCCAGGTCTCAGAGGATCTAAATACTAACTGTTTGAAAAAGGCTTTTACATGCCACACACATTTGCAAAAAACAGGGTAGTGCTGCTCATCATCCGAAGGAGAAAATAGGGTACGGGACCATAGCCCCCTGATCATTCTGACTAGTACTGGGATAGACTCCCTGGCAGACAAAGGTTGCAAGTAACCCAGTGAAAGGCTGATGCTCATGCTTCAGTCTCACTTGTAGTGTGTAGCGCCATAGCTGATACAACAGTCTCCATTCTGCATTTCTCCAGTCAACCTGTGCAGACAAAACTGGAAGAACTGATTTGTAATAACTTCCTTTGTTTTATTTCAGGTTAACCTTGAACTCACAATGCAGCTGATTGTACCTTGATGTACCTTGAGAGGGTTGGTATGTGCCATCATGCCCAGATCTTTGATCTTTTGTTCCTTCCTTTTCTTTTTATCTATACCAGTACAAATCATTCAGCTACCACTTGAGAGAACACTAATTCTCAGCAGCTTGAATCCTTTTTCCCCTGGAAATTCATAATTTTGTGGCTCTTGGTTCTTATTTTCTCATTCCTCAGCCTGCCATTTTGTTTAGCATCTTGAACACTTTGTTATACTCAGTACACAAGGAAGCCAACCAAGTCTCATAGCATCATGTCACAGACTGAGGTGCCAACTTAAAAAAAGCTGTTATGGCCTAAGACAAGACATTTTGAAAGTCAGTAAGCATAATATCTGTGTTAAATCATGTTGACTACTCATAAAGTTAGTTTCCTCTTCCAAACTGTACCAGAATGTGACTAAGCCTACTATAACTACTAATCAAACTATCAATTTATGATTAACATGGGAAGAGTTGGAAGGGCTGTTCATGACATCTATGATACAATTAGAAAAATCCAGAAAATAAGGGCTTTCCAGGAGAGGTTGTGGTTCTGATTCTTAACAATGACAGAAAATGCAAGGGGCAATGCAAGAAGACTATAAACAAAAAAGACTTGAGATACATCTGCCACTGGCCTACAGGAAGAGAAAGTGGTGGTGGGAGGCTAGAGAACAAGCTCTCTAAAAGCTCTTGATTTTAGACTGGGACAGCTTTGGGGCTGGTGAAGATGCGAGGCCCAAGGGGAGGAGTGGCTGTAGGGGGTCCATGAAGCTTTGCACCCCAGCCATAGCAAAACTTGTGCATTTCTTCCATTTCACTGTGCCCTTTGCAACAAACCTGTAAGTATCGCGAGCTCTTTCCTAGCACTTCATGCTCCTCTTTGTGCTTCCACCCATCTCCTGGTATCAGAAAAGAGCCAGTTTGTTTCCTCCAGATCATATGCTCTTTTTACATAAGAGCACCAAGTTTAGGATCTCTACCTCTTGGGCAGAAATAAAATCTCTGAGCTATAGAGAAGACAATGAATGAGCTTCAGCTCCATGGGTCATGTGCTGTAGGGTATGCCAAGGGCTGAAAGCTGGCTCCTTCTCCACCATACCTGGCCCTCGAGCCTGGTGTCCTTTTGTGAAGACTTATGAACCTCAGATCTGAACAATCCTTCATTATTTCTCCTCTCATTCTGTAATAAATTCTAATCTAGACATATGAATGATCAGTGTAAAAGATCATGAGAGAAAGGCAAAAAGGAAAATCAGAAATGGTTTCCCAAATATTCCAATTACATTTAATGTCCTTGTTTTACACATATTTTTATAATATACACTGTCAGAAATAAATGTATATTATATAGATACTATAAAAATCTAAGGAGATGAGTCTTATTATTCATTTTGCTCCTAACATGGTACTTGTATGTGTATGTGCATTCACATGCATATTTACACTGATTTAAGTAACTCAATCAAGAGAACCAAGAGATATTAATCAGCATTTATGACCAAATCAACATTCACAAATTTGCATTCTTTAGCCATGATTCTGAAGTAGAAGGTATTCATTTTCCCAAAGAGAGGTCTCCGCAGTAAGAACGGATGGGCAGACATGATGCGATTATGCCACCGTCCAGTCATGGAACAAGTAGAGGATTGTTCTGAAGGGAGAATTTGAAAAGTATTCGAGTAAAACGTTAGGTGAGAAGCAGGAAATGACCTGGGCAGTGTGTGAGGTGTCAGTTGAGGCAGCTGAAGCTGAGCAAAACAGCCAAGGCAAATGTCAGGAGACAACTGAGCACAAACCAAGTTCCTATCAAAATAAAGAGGCTTACTTTCCCTCACCCCTTCCAGAAATATTCATGACGATCTTCTGTAGGAATACATTCTTTCTAAAACTCTCTGTGGTCTAAGAATCAAACCATAGCTGTATCTTTATGAACTAAAAAAGATTAATTTCCTATCACGTGAGAAATACTCCAACAGCCTCTATTTAATTTTCTTTGAAGACAGCTGCTACATTTCTTGTTATAGTATTGTTTTCTGGGCCACTTGATCCTTCTTCTAATAGATTGTTACTAGTCACTTAAAATGCTCCAAAATTGGATCCTATCGGGTTAATGTTTTGTGTTTAATGTTTTGTGTTTGTATAAAGCACAGATCACTGCATTGTTGTGAAACATGTACACATTCTAAAAGAACTTATTGCTGAAGGTAGACCTATTTCCATAAATATATAGGATTTACATATAACTTGATGAAAAATGAAATTTTAAGCTCATTATAACCCTAAGTTTATAACTGTTGCTAGTCAAATTTTTCTTGTCTTAAAAAGTGTCACCATGATAAGAAAGTCAGATAAGTAACTAGGCAGGATACTAGTTCATTTATAGAATACAGAACGTGAATACAGTTCATCAAAGATAATCTAGTCTCTTCTCCTCCTGAGAGAATCAGGTTTATTCAATATGAGTTGACCAAGTCTATGCAGAAACGTGGTGACCTGTAGAGCCTGTGGTCTGGGACTTGAGGTCCTGATTCCTAAACTTCAGGAATTTTTATTATGACTACTGTTCTTGGTAAGTTCCTAACTCACACCAAAGTTAAAAACTAATAAAAACTGAAACAGCCAGAAGGACTTTTAAAATTGAGTCTGTGTTTCCCAGAAAGGGCAAGGTATACTGAGACAATGGATTAACCCTGGAATGGATTAACCCTGGAATTCTGGGGGCTTAAAGTCCAGGGCAGTTGTTTTCTGCTCTGCTTCTGTCTTGGGAGGCTCACCAGGATCCCTGCTCTCTGTGACTATTTGGAAACCCAGGCAGGTCAGAGTCTCTTGTCTGGTAGCTTCATTCTCAGGATCTGGCATAGTTTTGGGCTGATGGCATTTGCTGTTTTACTATGACACCAGCTAACATAAAAAGAATACTAAACAAACAAGAATCATTTAAGGTTATGTTGGAATAAGATATTACCTGAAGGGGGAGAGTGGATTCTTAGTCGAACTGTGAAAGAGCCTGTAAATGTCGCTCCTTTCTCTCAATCTCTTTCTCTCTCTCTCTCTCTCTCTCTCTCTCTCTCTCTCTCGCTCGCTCACTGTATGCTGTGTGTATGGTATATGTGTTATATGTGTATGTATGAGTCCATCATTTGAGTTTGAGATACCATAGTTATGTTATTTTTCTTACTATTTTGTGGAACTAATGATTGAGCCCAGGGCTTTGTGTATGGTATTCCAGCATTCTGTCACTAAAATAAATATCATTGTCTCTTGTAGATCAGAACTCTGAGGCTTACCAACATATTTACTAACTTTCCACAAACTGGGCTGATGGATTGGTCTTCTGTATCACTTTTTTCCTATTAAACCAGACTCTTACAGGTCATGGCTTGCTACATGATGTGATTTCCTACAAGATTAAAAAAAAAACTCTGATAGCTTCTTGTATTTAATGTGATCATTTGATCTGATTAGTGCCTAGTCTCAGGAATTATTTCCTGGATAGGTGGGTAGTGCATGTGCACGTGCTTTGTATGTTCAGGAAGAAGGAACCCCATATGTGGTATCACTATAGATTTTAAGACAGTAGGGATGACAGTGAAGTGTATGATGAGGTGCACAGCTTTTGGACTCCTGTGGACTAGGATCAGCAGGGGCAGAAGCAGCAGGTGCGCTTACTGTGGGAGCTTGATGGTGTAACAGAGTCAATGTTGTGACTGAAGATTTTGAAAAACTATACAGTCCGATAAGCATGACAAAGTCTGCAAAAGACACAAAATCTATTAAGGGGGAATGGTCTGGCTTTCAAAATCAATAAAGAGAAAATGTAGAAATCTTTGGACATAAATGTTGTGTAACTTAATATTATTTCCCTTTGATTTACTTATTAATTCACCAGTACATTATTCTAGAATATGAAAATGTTATTCTAGATCTTTCCTCAAATCTATTCCAGCAAAATTTCACACCAGCGCAGTGTTCTCCCTTTCCACAGTTAGCTCTATTCATTATATTATTTAATTATATTTGAGCCTTTGAAATTTCCTCTTCTGTATGTTTTCTTTCCTTAACTTCCAGACTCAACAAACTTTCTTCTATTGAATTCATACCTTTCTTCTGCTTATCTCTTTGTAAATTTCCTCTAACTATCACATAACCCCCAGAACTCACTTCACTTGACTTATCTCTTTATTGCCTTTTGCTTAAGAATTCCAATTTAACTCAAAGGCCAATGGGAGACATACCAACTTCAGCCCTCTCTCCTGTGTACCTGGAGGCATCAATGATAAGTCATGACACTGCCCTACGGTGACCTGGAGACCTGAGCAAGTGAAGTAGTAGGGGCAGTATATTGCAGGTGCCTCCTTCTCTGACCCTCTTGAGGATGGAGATGGTGGGGTACAGTGCAGGCTGGATGGGAGAGCATGTTCACAAGCAGATGTGAGGCCAACACTGTCTCGCTGTTAGGGATGGAACACTTACTGAAGGATGGTCAGAGTGAAGCCCAAATACCATTCTATTTTGTTTCAGACTTGGGATTTTATAGCTGCTAATCTTTTCTACATGCCCGCCACCTTCTTTTGCTGCAGGAAGAAAGGACAAAATAATAAACAGTCTGGACCGTGAAGGAAGAGTGTATGAATCTTCAAACAGGATCAGCACATGAATCTCCTGATGAGAAGAATCTACCTCACAGGATAAGGGGATGAGTCCAGCTAGAGTCTTATCCAGAGACTGCTTTCTCTTTTACATTTACCTTTAACTTGCAAACACAGAATACTGATTATATACTTTAATAAAAATCCTTAATATATACTTTATTTACAAAGCAATAAAATGACTACTAGCTTAATATATGATCTTCAATAGTAAATATATGAATTAAATATTAAATTTAAAATATAAATTAAAATTTAATTTAAAATATAATTAAAATTTAAGTGTTAAATGCATGAATCAAGCTTTCTTTCCACATGAAAGGGGGGAAATCTGTCTTATCTGTAGACATAGAAATGTGTTTGAGGTTCTTATTGGTACATAGTTTTGATTTTTTTGTCTATAGACACGTGTAAATTCTAGGAAATGAGTTTGTTTTTCTCATGTTTTGTTTTATGAAAACAGATTTATAATCTCAGAGAAAATCTTTATAAATTAGTGACCTTTTTCATATTGTGATCATCAATATATTTGTTTCCAATTATCAGTCAAGTGTCTAAAACTTTCTCTTGTTCTTAAACATACTAACCAAAGGTCACTTTTACAGAAACACTGTTCATGAAGAATGAAGAATGCTAACTTGTCTGCTATTTAATTTTGAATGTCTGCTCAGTTTTTACTAATATGTCAAGAATGCGAATTCAAATTTTTCATCTGCACATAGATTAGAGCTTTACTTTGGGTCTGACACTAGGTATACCAGTTGTCCTTGCTTCTGATCTAATGTGCTTTCTTCTCTTTCGAAATCATGTTAGTATGATAGTTAAGATAAATGACTTTTTAGTTGAAGATATAAAGCCATTGATACATAGAATATGATTGTAGACCACAGATAAGTTCTATTTTTCTGTATCCTCATTTATACCAGCCTGTTAGGCTCTAGCCTGAGAGTACTTGAATGTCCTGAGTCAAAGTGGTTTAGTAGAGAGAGTCATTGATATCTGTCATCTCTCCTTTAATGAGTCACATTAAATGATGGAGTCATTTAATCTCTACAAGTCTTTGTTTCCTTTCTTTAAAATAGAGATTTTATATACACACACACACACACACACACACACATATATATATATATATATATATATATATATACATATACATATATTATCTACTTCTTCTGGTTGCACAGCATGTATGTATAACTTTATATAATAGACTTGCTTATAGAAATTCTTCTCTTATTTCTTTTTTAAACTATGCCTCTGAGATACTGTGATGGAGATTCCTACTCAATTGATCTAACAACAGTATTTGGCAGAAGCCTTAGATTCAAATGTTCTCACTATAGAATCCTCTGTAAGTCAAGGATAAGGCCATGGAGCATCATGTAATTTTCCTAAGTGTGCAAACTTTGTGGCCATCTCCCTGAGTTAGCGTTCTGTTGCATTCACTGGCTGTGAGAATTCATTGCATCACAGAGTTTTTCTGTGCCTATTTCCTGTTCTAGAAATTAACAGAGTAATACGTTGTTGAGGAAATTGTAGGACTAAGACTTATAATATGCTTGTAGCGGTATTCTGCAAATACAGTCATCTGTCAGCGTCTACAGGGGATTACTTCTAGAACCTGTCAGAGAAGTTGCTTATATGAAATTATGTAATTTTTGCATATAACCTATCCATATGCTCACATATTTTTTAATCATCTCTAGATTACTTTAAATGTCAAATACAATATAAATATCATGGAAATAGTTGTTATAGTATCTTGAGAACAATACTATATATTCTATATAATGCAATTTGTTTCCAAATATTTTTGATCCATGACTGGCTGAATCTATGGATTCATGAAATGTAAGGTCTATCCAGAGGCTAGATTAATGAAATCTAAGGCCTAATTTTTGATCATCTCTGGTAAGATGAGAGAATGTTAGTTAAAATATTTAGTTGTGCTAGATAGAGGCAGTTGTCAACTTGACACACCTGGGAAGGGGCACGCTCATCTGGGGACTTGAGGGCCTTCTGGGCATGTCTGTGAGGCATTTTCTTGATTATTGAGTAACTTGGGAGGTCCCAGCACATTGTGGGTGGTGCCATCCCTGGGCAGTGAGTCCTGTGTTATATAACAAAGCAGACTGAGCACAGTCCAGAGATGCAGCTAGTCAGGACAGTTTCTCCATGGTCCAGCTTCAGTTCCTGCCACAGCTTGCCTTGATCATGGACTGTGAACTACAAGTTGGGTAAACCTTTTCCTTCCCAAGTTATTTTTTGGTCAGGGTGTTTTATCATAGCAATAGAAAGCTTACTAAGACATTTGTCTAATGAATTTAAATGTTAACAAATCCTTATTATTATAGAAATAATAAGGAAACTTCTATTGTCTTTCTATATATTAGAATATTTAAATATTTTCAGATATTATACCAATTAAGCTGCCTCTTGCCTCCATAAAGCTGTTGTTATTATTTCCTCTATATATCTGGAAACTGAAGTGGAGAAACTTTAAGCTCTTCCATTTCCCTATTGACTAATAAAAAGCAAAGGTTGAAACTACGTATGTAGGCTAGTGCAAAGTTTTCCAACTACAAATCCCAGGAAACCTTGTTTTGCCCCTAATGCAATCAAAATATTGGTTGGTTTCTGGGGTGATGAATTGTTTCTCAAAAATCATAAAACCTTTTGGTGAGGAAGAACATTTTAAAAGGAGAATAGGAGGTGCTTCCCTGCTGGCAATTTCTGTGCATCTAGGAGCAGAGGAAGGAAGAGAGGAAGCACTAGGCACTCATGGCACAGCTGTAGGTCCTGCAGTAACACTTTTGTTTAGTGGTAATAGGACAGCCAGTTTGCACTAGATATATGTAAACAACTCCAGAGCGAGGTTTTTATTCTTTTTTAATTAGACTGAGATATTTTTATGAACTTTACAAAGTCAGGTTCAAACTAATGTAGTTGAATACCAATATGAAAAAAAAGGAAAACTTCAGTTCAGCATCTTACCACAAGTAACAACGGCTTCCAAGCTTCCAAATGGGGTTAAAACATAGCCAGCAATTCTGACTTTTGGAGAGGCTATTGTATTAGTTTGTCTTCTGCTACCATTATGAGATATCCAAAGCTATGCTGGACATGGTGGCACAGGCCTTTGATCCCAACACTAAAGAGGCAGAGACAAGCAGATCTCTGTGAGATTGAGTCCACCCTGGTCTACATAATGAGGTTCCAGCTACAGGGAGACCCTGTCTAAAACAAACAAACAAACAAACCCAAAATACTCAAAGCTTTGTGATTTTTGTAAAGAAAACAGGTTAATTTTGTTCCAGTTTCTGAAGATTCAAAAGTTTGGCTCCAGGATTTGTCACATTCAAGTGAGAGCCTCAGGGCACAGGAGAGATATCACTGTGAGACAATCATCCAGGGATGAACTGGGACCAGGCTTATACAGACTTATTTAATGAAGAAAGAATAAAAGATAAGTAAAGGGAGTCTATTTTATTTCATTGTCTGCTTTTATTTTTGTGACTATCATACATGAAGATAATCTTACTCTTTTATCAGAACTCACTTTGGCAGGAACTGATTTTATCCCGTAAGACCAGCAGTAAGCCCGGAGACATCAACGCTCTGTTTGACTTAATCACCCTTCACCCCCATCTCCCACATCACCACCACTGGGGACTAAGCTTCCAGAACATGACTATATGGAGCCATCCACATCCAAACCACACACATAATCAAAATCAACTTGGATTCTTACAGAAGACGAAGATTTAAGAAGATAAAGAAGGGTTAACCATGAAGTTGTTAAGTCAACCTGCAGTGAAATTAAGAATTTCTTTTGTAAAAATACATTGGCAAAGTGTAAAAATGCACCATATGGAGTCTGATAAGGTATTTGTGAGTTCTGAAAATAAAGGATATGTTCTTATCCCATGTATCTTATTACACAGAGCAGAAAGAAAAATGTAACGAACCCAAGGAGAATTCAGAAGAGTTGAATTATTTCATACTTAACCAAAAACAACTTCTAAAATTGCAATAAGCATATGACTTTTAATTTTATTAGTCACTGGGGAAATGTTGACTAGAATGTGCTACTCCAAACAGTATGGAGATTGACAGATCATATCATAAAATCCAGCATTTCATTCCTGTTAGCTAGCTACTATCAGATAAATGTATACTCTGATTCCAAAACCCTGAGCAGGAATGTCCACAGAAGCACTCCTTGTAATAAGTCCAAACCTAAAACATCTTAAATGTCTATAAATAGCATACTGAGAACATTGTGTTTACTCTTACAATGGCATACTATATAACAATGACAGTCAACTAAAAATTAAATGAGGGCTTCTTACAGAGTCATATGCTTAAGAACCAGAATAAAAGTACACGTGGTAAGATATGGATGAAAAGTTCTCCGTAATGACAAGGTGAGGACAACTGGAGAATAACTAGAAGAGAATAACATCCAGGACTTTGCCAGGATGACACTAATGTCCCTTTTGTTCTGACGTTGATGACAAAGCTGTTCACGCCTTGAAATTTATCAGGCTGCTTGCTCACCAGCATTTGTACATGTTTCTGTTGTATGTTATACTCGAATAGGAAATTTTAAAATGGATTTGGCTCCAGAACATCTTATTTGTTAAAGAATACTCATGTTTACCTAAATGATACAATAGATTGCCTTTGTTCCACATTGAGTTCTGAAAGATATCATATACATATGCATACTTCATTTTGAAAGGAGAAGACAGAAGCCTGCAGTAGGACTTCAGTGGAACAAAATAGGAAATGGCCAGTTTGGAGGGGTCCCTAAGCAGCTCATATTCAAGGAAACACAGTTTTTTCACTCCCCAGAGCCAACTAAAAGGATGGGGAAAAGTGGCTCTGGTTGCCTCCGGCATTTCTCAGCTTATCATTGAACAACTGCCACATAGCCTCTTCCAGGAATGTTCTGGCCAGATGCATGACCTTTTCCGAAATACAGGCAGCTGTCTTGGCCATTTGATTATGTGTGGATGGCCTAAGAGATGTCATCGTGCCAGGTCCTGCTGACTGCGCCAGCGGGGATGTTCCTGTGTAGTGCCACTGTGGTTCACTCCAGACCAGACTCCATGAAGGAAATCAGTCTGAGCACTCAGGACAGGGCTGCTGTGACAGATAGCTTCACTTCCAGCTGCTTCCTTACCTTTTATCTTTTGTTTCATCATTTTATAATATTTAATTAAAGAGCATTATGATATGGTGCTGATTTTAATCATGACAAAGGTATTAGTGGAAATAAAATCTAGGACCCAAGTAACTTTTTATTCTGTGACAAGAACAGCTCTGAACAGACTGTATCATGATTGGCCACTGCTATCCTTGATGCCGGAAAGGAAATTCCAAAGGAGTGAGGTGATAGACGTGGGCAGTGGTGGCTCCCTTCCTATGTGGACATACAGCAGATACTTTGAACACTTCTCTTTAGGATTAAATTAATTTAAATAATATGGAAAAGATAAAATTGGGGGCTAGAGACATGGCTCAGCAGTTGAGAGTACTGGCTGCTCTGGCAGAGAATTCGCGTTTGGTTCCCAGCACCCACACAGCATCTAATAACCCTCACTTCCAGGGGAACCAATGTCCCCTTCTGGCCTCCATGAGCATTGCACACATGGGTGAACTTCCATACATTCAGGCAAAGCACTCATTCACACAAAATAAAGATAAATAGATAAAAACATTAAAAGAAGAAAAAGAAAAAAATACTAGAAAAGAAATAAAAGGAATAATTCTATTGACTCTACTAATCATGCCAAAAGCAAACTCTGATCTCAAACATTTGAATCCATATAGCCAACACTTAAACATATTTTATTTTCTTAAATCATTTTTTATAATTTTAAAGAAATAAAGTTAAAACTAAAATACATTGAAATTCAGTAAAATGTTTAATGTCTGCATTGAAACTTGCATTTAATAAGTAAAATGTTGTACCTATCACATTATTCTACTGTTTTAACATTTAAATATTTTATTGTATGTGTATGAGTGTATTACTGCATGAACATAAGTGCACAACACAGGTGCAATCAATGCCCAAAGAGGTCAGAGAAGGTGTCTGATCTCCTGGAACTGGTGTTACTGATGGTTGTTAGCTCCCATGTGGGTGATGGGAACCAAACCTGAGTCCTCTGTGAAAACAGCCAGTGCTTTTAAACTCTAAGTCATATCTCTATCCCCTGTGTCAACTTTTAAACACTTCATGTAGCCATATAAAAATGATTGCACTGAAATAATTAGAGTTATGTTTCCTTATGTGCTTAAGCAGTTTCTAAGAGTTGGAGAAATAAAGTGCACATGAAATTATCTAGTCTTCTTAACTTTTATAAACATGTTCTCTTAATGCACTTTAAGAGCTGAGTCTGCTTATTTTGGACACTGACTCTATAGAAAAGAGTCTTTAAATAAATTTCATTGAAGTACAATATTTATTAAAGATAAGTAATAAAAATAGACTAAGCATCAATAGATATTATCAAAACTCATGAATAATAAATGGTAGGATTACAATATGATAAATCCTTACATAGATATTTCTCCAATAAACACAGGAATATATGATTATGATATAATCATAAGTGAAGTGCAGATTAAAACCACAATGAAATACCATCTAGCATCCATCAGAATCAAACATCAATGAGACAAAAGAAAATACCAAGTGTTGGCAAGGTTTTGGAGAAAATCAAACATCATTTATTTTTGATGGGAGTATAAATTATGATGGCTACTCCCTAAAAAACTGAAAATGGAATTATCTTATGATCCAGAATTCTACTTCTAGGTATGTATTCAAGAGATTCAAAAGCAAAGTCTTGAAGTGATCATTGTATAGCCCTGTGTGTACAGTACTATTCATGGTCAAAAATATGTAGGTAACCAAGTATTCCTCAGCAGATGGATGAGAAATAAGCAAATGCTGTATGTATATATACACAAAGGCACTTTGTTCAGTCTTAAAAAGGAAGGAAATTCTGAACATACTATAATACAGATGAACCTTAAGAACATGACAGTAAAATAAGTCAGTCAGAGAAAGACAAATACTGTATGATGTCACCTCCACGAGCTTCAGTAGAGTTACCAAATTCACAGAGACAGAAAATGAGGAGGAAGAACAGAGTGGTGATTTAATGAGGATAGCATTTCAGCTTTCATGATGAGCAGAGTTCTGGAGATGGACTTGGTGATGGCTGCACAGCAACGTGAGTACACTGTTAAAATCAATGCAGAACATTACTTCTGTATCAGCTTCTATGCTCAGTCCCAGAGGGCTGCCCAAACAGGTAGATCTATTCATGCTGAGTGATAAGGAATCAAACTTAAACACCAGCCAGTTTTCCAGAACACAGGAAATTCACAACAGCTAATGAAGAAAGATGATGTCACCCCGAGAATACATGATCTGCATGTTTCCCCTGCTTTGATCCATACAAGGAACATAACCTGTAGTAACCTGGTGCTAATTTGTTTGCTCTTTTTAGGCTTCCTTGTTTCTCTTAAACCATCTTACAAAAGCCCACTGTTGTGCCACCTCTTCTGGAGCTCTTGTTTACTTTATACACTGAATGCTGTCTGATTTATGAATTGCTAATTAAAGCAAATTAAATCTTTAAAACTCAAATTTGCTGACATTCTGTTGACTGGTCATTCTTAATTTCACTAAACACTTAAAAATATGCAATATTATGTTAGGTGCATTTTACCATATTTTTAAAGCTCAACAAGAATTATGGGGATGGTTTTTAATTTAAACTAAAGAGAAACTTCATAAAGGAGTGTTTTATCATTGGCCATCTTAGTTTGCTATTGTTGTGATCAAAAAACTGATGAAAAACAACTTGGAGAGAAAAGGTTTGATTTTATTGTCATCTCCCAGGTCACAGTTCATCCTCGAGGGCAGGAACCTGAAGGCAAGAGCTGAAGCACAGACCATGGAGGAGCACTGCCTTGCTCCTCTGGCTCATGCTCAGCCTTCTTTCTTATATAGTACAGGACCCAGGGGTGTCACCACCTATAGTGAACTGCTCCCCAACCACATCACTCAACAAGAAAATGTCCCACAGACATGCCACAGGCCAATCCAATGGAGGAAATTCCTCAATTGAAGTTTCTCTATCCAGGTGTGTCAAGTTGACAACTGAAGCTCTCCAGCACACTGTAGAATTGCTGGGCTTAACGATAATAAACAAAACACAGACTCTTGGTTGCTTTTAGAATTCTATTAAAATTCTTCAGCCTGGGAGTGTAGTTCAGTTACAGAGTCTTGCCCAGCACGCACAAGGACCTGAGTTTGCTCTAAAACACTAAAGACAAAAAAAGCAAAAAGAAAAAAGGAAGGCAGGTGTAGGAATTACTTTTATTAAACGACTTAGTCTGGACCAATGACTTTTAATTAACCCTAGCATAACCATGTCTTTGGGCTTGATGACCAGGATAGCTCCTTGGTAATCAGTTTGGTACTCCATCTACAAAGTTAATGGAAGAATGTGGGTATGCTTGTGAAGTGCAAGCAGTGCACCCACTCATCACCACTGGACACAGTGGAGGTTGGGAAAGGACATGTGAGATGAATGAGATCTTAGGAATAAAAAGGCCAAATGGTCTATTAAGATTAAGGGTGGAGCTGAACTTGAACTTGTATTTCCAAAATGAAACTGGAGAAACCATTTTGAATAAATAAATTATGGGGTGTGGCCTGATCAGTGGACACAGTAGGGAAACAGGGGTCCAGAGACAGTTCCATTGGTGCAGGGCGAGGACACAGACAGCTCCATCCGCACAGGTGGAGGGGACAAGAAAGATCCACCATGAAGCGCTTAGAGACTGACGGTTCTAACAGACAACTAGGGAAAATAGTGTCCTCTGAGTTTGGGTCCATTCTTAAAAACTTGATGTAAGAATCAGTCCATTTGTTCTGGTGATTATGATCCTGGTGTAACAACAAGCGCTTCATTATGGTGCCCTGTGTGAGGAAGAGACTTTCTACTCCGAATTCACAGATCAGCCATTTGGAAAGCCTCGAGGAAAAAGGGAAATTTGAACTGTGTCAGTCACACATGGAACTGGGTGTCAATGAGAGCAAGATTTTCCTTGATAGTTTACGCCAGACTGGGTTGATAGGCTCCTGCAAAAAATCCTGAGGAAAAGAGAGTTTTTGCACATTTACAGTCATACACAGGGTAAGTGAGTGTCAACAGGTACAAGGCATTCTTGATAGCCTACACCAGTTCCCATTAACTTTATTCACTTTCTGTTTTACTTTCTTTACTTTGTCAGGTCCAAGTTGAAAGAACTGTGTTCAAACTTTCATTTTCCTTTTCATCTTTCTACTTTCATTATGGGAATATCTTTGTCTCCTAAATCTTATCCATATGCACAGCAATTAATGAATTTACTTCAAGGAAATGGTACTAAAACATCATCAAAGCAAATTTGTGAACCTAACGTTATTAAGAAATATTTTCTCAGGTATCCTAACCATGGGACACTTAATTCAGACTACTGAGGAAAAAAATTGATGACTAATTAAGCTACTGCTTAGAAACAATATCATTGAAGCATTTAACTGTTTGGAACCAAATTAAACTAGATATGCAGCTTCCCAAAGAATTACATCTTTTGACACCTCATGGACCTCCTCCACCTGATTCTCCTACCTTCCAAGAAGTTCCCTTCCCTAAAAGGTGATGGAAGAAACTGGGAGACTTGTACCTGGTTTGGCTTTGCTAGGCTGAAAAATGGTCTTTCTGCTTTGCAATTCCAGACAATTCTCTCTCTCTCTCTCCTTCCCTCCCTCCCTCCCTTCCTCCCTCCCTCCTTCCCTTTCTCCCTCTCTCCCTCCCTCCCTCTCTTCCTCTGATATTAATAACTCTTTTCGTGTCTTACATCATAATGCGGTCTTATTAAAAGAGGAATTCACCCTGCACATTATCATGTTCACCTACAATTTTTTAAAAATTAAAAAAAAAATCAAAGGGATTGTTTAAGGAGATTTTGATAATTTAGCCCACAAAGAAATCAAGACTGTCCTTAAATTACAGTCATCAGAAGTTGGTTGACTTCTGCAACATTTGGGCCAGTGTTTACTCCAGAAGATTCAAGGGTGCTGGGTCCTGCATTGACAGGACCATTTTAACCAGGCAAAAATTAAGGTGATATAAGGTTATGGTGCATTAGGAGTCACGTTGGTGAGTACAACTACCCCCAAATAAGTGCTACCTTCTTTAGGGTGGCTAATAAAGGGGGATGAGATACAGGAAAATTCAGATGTTAGTGAGATTAGGTGACTACACCTGGCATGGTTGTGCACGGGAGGAGAAACATAAAGCTTTAGAGAGCCTAAAAAGGGAAATGTAATCAAGAGTAGCAAGATACCCCAGCCTGTATCCATCCGATCTAGATCTCCGATTTTCTGAATTGAAGATTCACAGGAGAATAAAAATGCCTCTAATGAAAAATACCATCACAGGAGAGAGAGAATACTTCAGTTTGCCTCCATTTATAGGCACAAGCTAACTTGTGGGTCTATGCCTTCAAACAGCTCATCACCTCAAATATAGCCAAGGAGAAATTCAAGGCAGGTGATAGGAATGGCAGATATTTTTGAGAGTGACACTTGAAAATCGAGAGTCAGTTTTAAAGACGCCAAGGCCCTTTTGTGAATGTCAATAAACTGTCAATGTGCTGTTTTGAACCCTGAAGAGAAGCTGGCTCTGGAGAGATGGGAATTGGCCCTCCTACTCTGGACCCAAGCTTTCTAAAGTCCAAAATGTCTTCCGAAAGATAAGTGAATTAGGCTGTCCCCCTGACTCAGTGACCAAGAGAAAGACAAAAACATCTATATACTAAAAATGTCATGCCTTCAGAACAATTAAAGAGTGTGATATTACCAACAGAAATTACTATTTTAGTGATGACTAGCCTAAGGCAATAGATAATTTACTATCACATTAGAAGTAGTAAAATTTAAAATTCCCAGAAACTTAGGGGAACTGCCCTTAACTTTGCTTCTTCTTAAAATGATAAGTAGCAGCTCAAGTCCCTGCCTGTACAAAGGTAACATAGAATTTGCTTATCACTTTAAATGTAATAATTTTTAACTTCCCCATAAACTTTAGAGAAGCCATTTTAACATATATTGGTTTACTCTTAGGTAATTTAAACTGGACTACAAAAAAAGTTTTGTTGTTCATATGTTACTGAATTAGATTATACTGGTCAGGTTCTTACTGTGGTTTATTTTCAGCTCCTCCAAGAAAACTTTGGCTTTAATTTGATTGGTACATTTGGATTGTTGACTTTTACCGACAGGAAATTCTTCAAATATACCTCTATTTAATCTTAGGTAATTCAAATTGGAATATAAATTATTTTTCCCAAATTTACTGATTATGGTTTATTTTTAGCTACTCCAAGAAATTCCAGTTTTCACTTATTTTGCTCAATTGACTTTGTTGTTCACTCTTGTGAAATCAAATATTAGGTTTTTTTTATACAAAACGTGTGAGAGGACAGGCAGGGCAAAAATCCTCACAACAGATTCTAAGATTATTTATTGTTGTTCTTTTTGTCTCATGAAATTAAGATAAGTAATAAGAGAATGTTCGAAGGCGTAAGAATGGAAATACTCTTAATAAAGGAGGATTTAGTATGAAGGGTGTACGTATGGCTGGATATTTCCAGAATGGAACAAGGAAATAATAAAGGTTGTTTATTAAAAATATGTTATGAAGGTGTTGAGTAAGGTACTTTATTTTTAAAATATTTTATTTATTATTTTAAATTTCTATGTGTATGAGTGTATTGACTGCATAACTGTAAGTGCATCTGTGTCACACAATACCCACGAAGTCAGGAGACGGCAATTGATCCCTTGGAATTGGAGTTACTAATGGTTGTTAGCCACCATGTTGGCTAACCTTGGAATTGTTTATTTGTTTGTTTCATATATTTTCCTTCTCTTAAAGGGGATGCCAATTTAAACTCACCTTGCCACATTGGGAGCCTCTCTAACTCCTGTCCTCCATATAGCAGATATGCCCACTATGATCACTGTAGAGCTGCTGGTTCTTCAGAGTCTTTAGAACTGAGGCATTAGAGAACAGCAATGGTGTCTCTGTCTTCTGTTGCCCTGTCTTACAATTTGTGGAGTGGTTCAGAATGGATCAACCCCAAATATGCCAGTCTGGCATATGGATTATTTTGAACAGAAGGAAATAGAGAACTAGCTTAATGGCAGGAAAAGTCCCTTATCTCTCTCTCTTAACTGTCCAAAGTAAAAGTTTAAATCCCTGTCTTTATAAAGGAACTTCTCAAAGATTTTTCAGGGGTAACTTTATTGGTGTAGGAAAGGAGCTACTTCAAGACAATTTTTGTGATCTGAGTGACTCAACATAAGAGCAACTTTTATTCGCTGTGTATTTTCCACCTTCCTTTCCCACACTTCAGCACCTCAAAACATCTCCACCCCTTGGCCCCATTTCCCTTCTGTAGCTCAGAATAATACACAAGTTCTAATCATCTGTCTCCTTTGATTTTAGAGTTTTAGGGCAAAACCTTAGTTCTAAGAGTCCTAATGCATTAGGCTTGGCCAATAATCCGAGAGAGGACTGGTGATGAAAAGCACAGAAAGGAAATTAGTCAATGTGTGTCTTCTTCGGGGCACTAACATGAGCTTTAGTTCTAACTGGAGGAAGAATGGGGACAGGGTCTAGAGGTCTAAATAATGAAGTAGTCTTGGTCAGGGTGTAGTCTGGTTGATCATTATCCCAGTTCTGAGTCTATGAGGAGGCTGGAAAAAGTCCTTATTGCCCTAGAAAGAAGTCTGGTTCCCGTAAGATTACTCCTGCTCCGGGTTCAGCCTTGCCAGCACAGATAAGTGCCCTCATTTGGGGTGTGGTCTATTGGCTCACGGATGCTTGAAGGTAGTTTCGGTACCTTGTCATAAAGATGTTTATCTGTGGAGATCCAATCCTTTTGTTCCTGGAATCCAAGGTGACTGCAGTTTTAGAAGCCTTTGGGGGAGGTGGAGGAGGACATTGTAAAACCTGACAGATGCATAGAGGATTTATAAACTGAGTACAGAGATACCAGGCTGTCATCCTGCCGTTAGTTATGCTGCGGCCCAAATGAGGAAGCAACCTTCTTAGCAAAAACAGTTTCTAGATAGTTGTTATATTTTGTGTCTCATATTTTTGTTTGTATCTACAAAACTTAAATTATTTTCATTCATACATATCAATTTAATTTGTAGAACATCCACACAATCTAAAATGGTAGAATGAAGCATTTTTCTTTCTCCAGGTCTGTGTGTTTATGGTAATAAACACTTGGAGTCTTTATTCTGATTAAAATGGTGTCTATTTGCATGTGGTAGGGATGTAGAGAATGAGCAGAAATTAGTGTGCTGGGAGAAGAATGCTGTATTACAACTGGACTTTAGACTGTCTCTGTGTTTTAGCAATTGGGAAGCCATATCAAACCAATGTTAAAATGTTATCTCTGTGTTTTAGCAATTGAGAAGCCATGTCAAACCAATGTTAAAATGTTATCTGTGTGAGATAATGCTATACTAATTTGTTCCACTCTGATAATTCTGTCCCTGAAGTCATGTGTCACTTAAGGATGGGACATATTCTAAGAATAGAATCAAGGGATAAGTTCATCTTGTGTGAACATCACAGTGTGTGTGTTCACAAACTCAGACAGATATAGCATCACTGGGTGATATAATCTGCAGGAACCACCTTCATGTTTGTTGCCTATCATGAACTAAAACACCATTATGTAGCACACAAAACCTGTATCATATAACGTTGTGTTGTAAACTTTAAATATATGCAATAGAATTTGTTAAGAAGATGAATACTACAATGTAAACCAGCATGAAAGCTTGGCAGGAGAAGGTTTGCAGTGCCCCACGCGAGGCGGAGGGGCCCTTCTGTCTTCTATGCCCAGGGATGCTTAGTATTCTGCCAGATCCTCTTTGGACTGGAGCAAAAGGGATGACAACCAATGAACGGATGTCATCTGGGACTTTTGCTTTGAACCTCTAGGTAAAGGAGGAAACTGATCTCAAAGAACAAGAGGCTTAAATATGGTAGCTTAATAAATTACCAGGAAGCCTAGCACTCCAGCAGGCACTGAGCTGAAGTCTTATTATTGAATATTTCTCTTCACTTCTCAGCATCCTCAGTACCATACAAGTTCACACGACCCGTTAATGATTAAGATATATTCTGTCTGTGTCCATCTTTGCTTTGGCCTTTGGATCTTAGCTTCAGCACGATAGCCACGCTACTTTATCATCTTTCCGTTGCCGCATGCGATCCAGGTTAACTCTTTCCCTCTCAACCTAGGCTGAGAACTTTCTATTCCCACCTTCCCCACCAGGCTTTCTTGAGATGGGAGAGAGCTGTGTATCTTCCTTCTCTCCTCGGTCCAGAAATGAATCCGCATGACTGGAACACCTGTACCTCCACCCTAAAGGAGGCTGCCATCTTATATGACTGTCAGGCCTTGCTTCGTGAGGATCTGTAAGCTTGAGCTCATCTGAGGATTTTCTGTGAGCTTCCTTCTCTTTTCCTTTTCCTTGGTCCTTTTGTGCCTCTCTACTTCTATCTTCTGCCAGGTTTCATTCTCCACTTCCTCAGTCTGTCACCCCACCTGATTCTCCAGTCCCCCACAATGAACTGTGTTTCTTTTATGGAAGAGAATTTCGGATTTTATTATATTCTTGTCTGAACAAATTTCAAGTACTAGATTTGGGGAATGATTCTTTTTAAATAAAAAGTGTGTTCCCTCTAATAAGTTCTTCAGAAGTCTGGCTGGCCTCCTAGTTCCCCATGCTAGATGGTCTCCCTCTGAAATCTGAATTCCCAATCATCTGGCATGCTGAATTGTTGCTACTTGATTAAAGGGCTCTGCACATTACATGGATCTTTTCAAGCCACCTTGAGTCACTTGGTACTTAGAACATGAGCTGAAAGCCAGTGTCCTCTTGGGAAGGCCTGCGACAATGCCGTCATCAAGCGCTGCATGAGCACATCAAGGCCACACCATACCTGTTGCTTTGTCACATTCTAACTTACCCTAAGTAAAATTCTTGTTCTAAGTGGTACTTTGAAAATAAAAAGTCTTAAGATAAAAGGAAGGTTAAAAGGCCTACAAACTAAATCCTTATTGTCAACATTTGAAATATATATTTAATATTTACATTTAATTATTTTATATATAGTTTATATATATATGTATATATATATAACTCTAAGGTGACAAGTCTCATTGAATTTGTTGATCATCTCCCAGAATTATCTATTATCTTTTTTTAACGTAACATCTATTAACTTCCTCCAAAACTGTTTAACTCAGAACAGCATTTGGGAAGTGCTATGTGTGCTGTCTCTGGATTCATTTTAGAGACAAATCAACACGGAGCTGCTACAGGGCACGTGAGAGTTCAACCTGTCCTACTTCTTTCTTCCCTGTCATGAGGATGTAGGACTGGTTAAGAAAGGCCAAAGAAGGCCAAGAGATGGCTCTGGAGGCTAAGGCACTTGACAACCAGAGTTTGATCCCTGGGGACCCTAATATTAGAGAGAGACAACTAACTCCTGAAAGTTGTCTGACCCCCTCATGTGCCAATGACACTTGTGCACACACATGTATGCCACCCAGAACTAATAAATGTAAAAAAAATTTAAGAAAGGCTAAAGAAAAGAGGGAGAGAGGCAGGCAGAGGCAGAGGCAGAGAATGAATGTGAGTGTGTGCACTAGTATTGCTGGTATGCCCGTATGAAAACCTGGTCACACTGATAACCTACTTCACTGCTACAATGTGTATTTGGTACTTCAGGCCAGATTCATGAATCCATTACAAAATGTCTTCCCATCCCAAAAGGGAAATAAGAACTGACAGAGAAGTTTCCTGAAAATCTGCCTGGGACAACACAGCACATAGCCATATCCAATCACAGTACTGATTTTGTCTTTGTCCATAATTAAGCCATCCCTCAGATCTCACTTGTGTTTTTTTCTGGTCACCTGTTTTGCATGCACTATCTCTTTTCTGTGACACCTGTGGAAGAACCAGACATTCTCATGGCAAACATGCCATTCTCATAGCTCAGGGACCAGGATCAGCTAGGAGAAACTCTAAATGAGCCTTGGGCCTTGGTCAAGTACATGGCATACACATGCCAGAGCAGTAAAGAAGCAATGTTCTACCTCATCACAGCTGGCACTGCCTGTTACTCACAAGGTGAAGATACAGTCTTATGGACAGGGAAAAATCAGTGATTATAAAGAATAATTAGGATTGATTTCAAGTGGAAGTCATATAATGTCCAACGAGCAATGGCTTAAACTGCTAAGAGTTTATTTTGCACATGTACAAAGAAGTCTGGAGTAAGAGTTCGATGCATTTCCTCCACAATGCCACTCAGGCTCATCTTCCTATTACACTGTCCTGAAGATTCTCATTGTTCATGTTTACATACATTGTCACTTAATCACAAAGTTGCAAAGCTCTGAGAATAACAGGCATATTGAAGGGCTGGTGATATCTCATCACTGTCCTTTACCAAGATTCATACACCATCCTAGAAGCTACTCCAGCCTCACAGCAAAGACGTTCACTTTCATCTCATTGTTAGCAGGTGACTCCCTGAAGTCCCAAGGGAGACCAGAAAAATTCTGGTGGAGCCTGGTCACGGAGAACAGGACCTGAATGTCAACCAAGTTTTTAGGCAATGCTTCCTTCCATAAGAAATGATTGCAAAGGGTCAGTGTTCAGCTCTGCTTTTTGTGTCATTATTTATACCCGAAAACCAAAATCTTCTGGTTTTCTTGATTGGCTTTTCATTTGTTATGCAAATAACTTTTGGATAACACTAGTAAATCCCTCAAACAATCTAGTATTACAGAATTTATGTAGGTATATTTTGCTATTAAGGAAATGATTGCTGTTTAATACTCTACATATGTAATTCACATCTTGTCTGAAAGAGAAAAATGGTATGCAATGATGAGATTTCACTGCGTGATAAATTTTAGAAGGAAAAAAATGTTATTTTCAATTGATTTGCCTATACTCATAAATATTTCCTAGTTCTTTTGAGAGTTCTTTTGTGTTATTAAAAGAGAAATAATTGCGAGGCCAAAGGCGTTACATAGACTCATTTCCACTGGTAGAAACACATTCTTGCTTTTTGAGAAGGATGTGTTATGTCTCTTCCCTGTGAAAATTTTAAACTGCTAAGTAGGCAGACTGACTCAGAGATAGTGGAGCATTTTTAGAAATCCTCATGTATACAGAGAAGATCTTCTTCTTATAGCAACTTGGTGTCTGCTTCCTGTAATTCCAGAAAGGTAGTAACTGGTTTTGGGAGACAAGCGAGGTGGGGCTATCTCTTCACTTGTGATTGGTCATTATGACTGGAAGGAGGTGGGGCTGATGATTGGTCATATGACTGGAAGGAGGTGGGGCTGATGGATGGTCATATGACTGGAAAGGTCTTGACTAAGTTTGGACAAAGAACCATTGGACATCTGAAAGGGCATCTGTCAAAGAGAAGGGATTGCTGCCAAGACTGCTTTAACAAAGCATAGAGCTTCGGTAGCTTCACCAAGAATCTGGTCTGCAGGCCAGATCCAGGTGGATCTTCCAAGACCTCTTTCTTTAGCTTGTACGTGGCTGTCCTCTCTTTACTCGCCTCTGTGCGTGGCTGGCTGAATTGTTTTTTCCATCTTATCAAGACAGCAGTTGTGCTGCATGTGTACCTACTTTATGGCCTCATTTTACCTTAATTATGTCTTCAAAGGCCTGGCTTTCAAATACAGTTACACTCTGAGGTACTGGGGTCAAGACATGAGTTTTGGAGTGACACGGTTAAGCTTACATCATACGGTCACAATGTGCAGGTGAGCCCTATGGAGTGACTGCTGACATGAGAATGATGAGGACAGGCTGCTGCCATTTGCCCCTAGATGGCCCTTCATTGTCCACTTTGATCAGAACTACTGCTGGAATCCAAGTAGGTCAGCACACTAAATTTGGCATAAGTTGACAGATTTATATGCACTGCAAATCTTCTTTACAGTAAAAAATGCAGGGCCTAGAGGACAGACATATCAAGATGAGAAGCCCCAGAGTGGCTCAAGAGTCTAAGCACAGAGGCAGAACAGTGAAAGGTGGGTCTTTATTGTATCTATTTCCGGGTGCTGACAGTGTTTTGGGAGAAAGGCAAGAGTTAGACATGACTCCATGCTGAACCTAAATCATGCAGGATGTTCTTTAAAGGACCATGTTTTGAAGACAATAGATATCTAGCATGGTTTCAGGTGGGGGCTAGCCCACTGCTATGCTGCAGAGCCTAGCACAGGGGACAGTGGTAAGGGTTATTAATAGACCCTGGAATAGATGGTCAGTTGTACCCCAGCTTGAGAAAACTGGTTACCTATTCAAAACATTAACAAGAAGATGATCAAGTGTAAGTATTGGAAAAACCGAAACCCACAAATTTTCAGGTTTACACTGAGACATTAAAATGCTTTCTATGCCTTTTGGCAAAACTATTGAGAAAAATTAGATAAGCTATTTTTAAAATGTTTGACTTTGAAAAACATATCTGTTGCCTCTGTTTTGGTTTGGTTTTCATTTTCCTGAAAAAACTATTTCACAAATTTTGATCAGTTCTAATTATAATGATTTCTTTCTCTCTGTCCTGATAACCACTAAATGCTGTGTGTTTTTGGAATTTCTTTCATTCTTGTAATGTTATCTAAATGAATCATGCAGTACACAGGCTTTGAGGATTAACTTCTTTCATTCAGTATAATTCCTAGGAGATTCATGCACAATGTGTATGTATTGGTAAAAATTCACTCCTTTTAAATTGTTAGTTGCTTTTTATAGTTGTATATACCACAATTTGCTTAATTATTCTTTGGCTAAAAATATCTATACTGCTTATAGTTCTTGACTATCACAAATAAATGTCTTCAAACAATATTTTTATGAAGACAGTTTTTATTTCTGAAAATTCCCAATGAAATGTCCTGAAGTGAAAGGGATGGGTTTTTTAATAGCTGCAAGTTTCATTAAATTTTTTTTTCAGAATTTCATTTATTAGTACTGTATTTGCATCATTTCTGGGGCTGAAGAAATGGCTCAGTCTTTAAGAACAATTGCTGTTCTTTCAGAAGACCTGGATTCATTTCCCATCACCCACATGGTAGCTAACAGCCTTCTGTAACTCCAGTTCCAGGGGATGCAACACCCTCTTCTGGCCTGTGCATAGCATTGCAGGCCTAACACTGATACACATAAAATAAAAATAATAAATAAAATGTTTTAAACACATCATTTCTAGCCATGCCTCTCTTCCCTCCAATTCTTACCAAATTCCTCTCCAATTCACTCCCAGTTTCATGATCTCGTCTTTAATTCTTACAGTTACATATATATTCACATTCGTATATGTGCTCATATACACACAAACAAAGTCCAGAATCCATTTGGTGGTGCTTGAGCACTTGGCATTGTGTAACTCGTCCCTGAAGTAAACTGAATCTCCTTCTCTCAGCAGCCATTGATCACCTACAGCTCTTTTCCTGGAGGTGAGACCTTAAGAAGAGGAAGCCCACAGAGTGGGAGAAAAACCTCTACTAGCTGTACACATCTTGTAGAGGATAAATTTCCAGCATATACAAAACCTCAAAAACCACAAAATCAAGGAAGAAAATGGTCAAGTTAAAACTAGGCTATGGATGTGAGCAAGGAGTTTTCAAAAGAAGAGATAACATGGCTAAAAATACCTTTAGAAATGTTCCAAATGCTGGCTATGAGGTCGGGAAAGAGGAATCCTCATTGACAGTTGGTGGAATTGCAAACTGGTGCAGCCATTATGGAAACTGGGGTGTGGAATCCTCAGAAAGGTAAAAGCAGATCTACCATCTGACCTAGATGTATTTACTCCCTGGCATCTACCCGAAGGACTCAGTATCCAACAGCACAGATACTTTCTCAGCCATGTCCATTGCTCTTTTCATAAAAACTAGGAATGCTCTTCAACTGATGATTGGATAATGAAAATGTGGTACGTATACCCAGTGGGAGCCAATTCAGCTGTAAAGAAAAATGAAATTTGCAGGCAGACGGATGGAACTGGAAAAAATAGTGAGGTAACTCAAACCCAGAAAGACAAAGGCAGCATGTTCTCTCTTATTTGTGAGTCCTAGCTCTGAATCCTTAGATGTGAGTATATAACCTGAAGCAACGGCAGAAGCCAGAGAGGCAGGGAGAAACCATGGGTTTAGAGGAGAAGGAGCTCGAGTGCGGAGGGTAGTGGAGTACAGAGGCTCCCAGGAGGGAAAAGGAATAATGGGGAAGGATTTTAACTAAGGAAGGAAGGAAGGCAGTACAGAGGGACAGGGAGGATGGGGGTTAATAACAAGGATATCCCCCAAAGCCATCGGAAAATATATCATTGTACAAGCTTACTTAAAAATACATATATAATATGGATGTGTATGTATGTATATGTATGTATGTGCATGTGTATGTATGCATGTATGTATATGTGTATGTACATATAGCTGTAGGCCACCGAACAAAACCTCCAGTGCTAAACATCAGAAATCTCCCTTCAAGTCTGTATACACTAAGAGACTCTCAAAGCAATATAGGTTATTGCCCTTTCTGTTAGATGCCTCCATGAGCCTGAAGGTAAGGCCCTATTGATGAAGAAACCACATATTTTGATACAGGATTTGGAGGAATTGAGCTGGAACTGACCTGGAAGCTTCCTAGCTGAGGACTAACTCTCACAGCATTGGAAAGTGCTATGCAAGCCACTAAGAGAGAACAGCAGTCAACAGTCCTACCCAGCTCTAAAATCTATGAACCAGAACAACAACCAGCCCAGCAAGAGATCCTCATTATTGTGGTACAATAATGGCACATTCATCTTAGGGGTAACCAACAGCTGTCTAATTGGACTTAAGGCCCACTTAGGAGCAGGGAATTCACGCCTGGAGCAACAAGCCTCGTGGACTACCAGTGACTGAAGAGGGCATAGACCCTAGCAGAGAACTTACTACTGCTACACACCCAAACCAATATAATTACTAAGTGTACTCTAAATGCTTATTCTTATACCCACAGAGACATGTAGCTCTCACTGCTCATCAAAGAAGTTTGGTTTTTTGCAACAGATGGAGCCTATTACAGAGATCTACAAAGATCAAAATTCAGAGAAGTGGTTGTAGGGTTCCCAGCCTTAACCGATACATCTAACCGATACCTATGGCTCAGACCAGAATGGAAGGAGTGAAAAGATTGTAAGAGCCAGAGGACCAGGACACCCACTGTTATCATTTCTTCTAGACACAACAGGGGAGCTGCATCCATGAAATCTCAGGGATATGGTTTTCCAAACAAGACTTACATAATGACAACACCAGTTGACATGCCTCCCTCAACAGATCTATTTTTAAGAGACAGAGGGATACAATATTCTTAACCAAGATTTTGTCAGAAAAAAAATAAACATGTGGTTGTACCTTTGTACCTACTTTCTGTTTAGGGAGAGAACACAATACTGAATTAAACCACATTAAAAGATGATGAGAGGGGTATGCTGACATAGAATAATGTTTTGTTTTCTTATAATTCCATTTAAATGCAGGGTAAGAACTTAGAAAATTTTAATGATAATCACTTCTGAGACTGAATGGATTTGAATTTTAATCACTTCACAATTCAGCCTTTGAATGCTGACAGTGAAAAGCTCCTACAGCTCTTGATTATAATGAGACTAAATAGGTCTGATGCAGTCAAGGAAAAAGCCTTGGCATTGGCTTTGCACATTTGTAGGGAAGATTTGAAATTGCCAGAGAGCGGGGCAGGAGCAGCTGTGCACCCAAGCATAGGGCAAGGGCAACCTTTTTTCAACAAAGGTTTTATGGCATGCTATCCTTTTGGCTTACTCACCAAAGTGAAGTCTTTACCCTATAACCGGAGTATGTGACATTTGTCTTAACATTTTAAAAGTAAGCGGAATAACGGTCTTACAGTCCTTCCTTTAGGAAGAAATAAAACAAATTGCGTTTTAGATTTTACAAACAGCTTTCCAGGATTAGCTAGCTACCAATGATGGCTACACTTCTAGAATCTAAAGTCTACCAGCCACATGTCTATGAATGCCTGCCAAAGAAAGTAGCTGGGACTTCAGTGTAATTGATGCAAAGCTACTTTGTTTGGCAAAAGCTTTTCAAAGAATTTCACGACTTCTCATAATTACCAGCAGACTAAATAGGTAGACAGATAAGCCAATAGTCCCACAAAATTATCACCACCTCAGCAGCTAATGTTTTTTGCCTGCTAAAGCAATAAATTCTTAACTCAATTATTTTAGTCATTGTGCTTTTCACTTTTCAAGCTTTAAGAAAGATATCATGGCAGAGATCGCAAAATAGGGTTTGTATACCTCATTCAACTGTGCAGGAAGAAGAAGTAAAACGACTTCTCTAAAGACAGGTGGCCGATGCTTTAAAGCATGGTTGCTCTGCAGTAGTTGGTGTCACTTGAATAAAACTGCATTGTATCCGCAGGATGCACAAATGAATGGAAAGACCCCATCTCCTCTCTCGCCTGAGTCTGCAGGTGCCCTTCCCCTTTCCTCGTTTTCAAGGATGATTCATTGTCTCACACTCCAGACCCGGTCCTATATTTACCATATGGTCCTGGTCCATCAGGTGTTCATCCTCTCCTTTGTTTTAGGGCACCCTTTCTCTTAGATCCCTTTTTCCAGTCTATAAGCACAGAGTTCTTGTACTGTAAAAACAAACAAACAAAAGCACATTCCAAAGCTGTGCTCCTTTGAGTCTCTCCTTTCTGGCATAACTGAGCTGCAGGAAAGCTCTGGCTGTTCTGGAAACATTACAGGGGGATGTCTACCAGCAACGCCAGAGGCAAAATCTTGCTGAAGCAGTTTGTAGACAGCCTGCCCCTGAAAACTCTTCTCTTCTTTCCTCCTCAGAAACCAATTCCTCCTACTTCTGTTTCCTTCCTTTGCCTTGGCTCTGCCTTTTCTACTGGCTGCTTTTCCTTAAAAGAATGATCCACAGTGCCCACGACCTTCGTCTCTCTCACCTTCACCGTCGGAGTGCTAATGGCCGTAACTCCTAATATAGGCACTGTTCACCCATCTGCACAGAGGATGCTGCTATCTGTTGTCCCCAAACATGCAAGACCTACTGGATTTTTCCCAGAGCTTCTGAGACTGCAACTCTGCCAAGGCCTCTCACCCTTGTCTGTGGTAATATCCAACTGATCTTCTTAATGAGAATACACCTGGAAAGCAAATAAGCGGAGCGACAGAATAAGAGATTCTGGAAGCAGTGAGACAGAACTTGGGCCCAAGAAGCAGGGCTAATTTTCAGGAACTCCTCCCCTTCGAATTAGCAGTGCATAATTTGTACATGCAATCACCTCTCCAAGCTCTCTGGCTTATGATCAAGTCCAGGTTGCCGTTGCCAATGGATGTAGAACAGGCAGTTGGGAAGCAAGAGGTTTCATTTATAAATATATACATATATATATGAATTATATAAATTATTTGATATTTAATAAGGTTCTGGATCGTACTGAGTGGAAAATGAACATTTTTCTGAGCATGGTGGTGTACATGTCTTTAATCCCATCACTCAGGAAGCAGAGACAGGTGGATCTCTAGGCTTCTGGGGTCAGCATAGTCTACACAGTGAGTTTCACGGCAACTAGGGCTTCATAATGAGACTTTGTCTCCAAAAAAAAAAATAATAATGGAAATTAACGCTAAAAACTATCAGCATAATAAAAATCATCTTAAGTTTACATACTATTAATAAACTATAAAATTTCCTGTTCCAGAACAAAGATAATAAAAAAGGAAGGAAAAAAAAAAAGTCTTGAAATGTCCCTCTTTTCACAGTCACTGATACAAGATTGAACTGGCCTTGTTAATGGAGTTAAGAGCATGTGGATATTTTAAGAACTTTGCAACTAAGAACAAATAACTATTATAAAACCATATTTAACTACTAACATCAAACTTGATGGGAATACCACTTGGGTGAGTTTTGTCCTTGCTCCATCTTTGAGTCAAGAATAAACAGGTCCTGGGACAGAGGGGGTAGTGGGGGGTGGGAGGGAGTTAGCTGAGCTGGGAGGGAAGCTCAGTTCATCGAGCACTTACCTTGCACGTGTGAGGTGCCGGGTTCTATCCCCAGCACTGCGGAAAGGAAACAAAAAAGGAAAAGAAAGTTTCTTGTGAAATGAAGCCTCGCAGTGTATGTCCACAGAATTCATTTTAAATGAATATGTGTATGATTATTACATTGTCATTGATAATACTGTGGAAAGCAATGAAGAAACTTGAGATACTGATACTAACAAGTTATTTATAAATGTATTAAAGTTATTTATAAATAATTCATTATTTCCACGCCTTAATTCTATCATAGTCATGCATAAACAAGATATACAAGTATTATAAAAACTTAATAGTATAAATTTACATGAACGAGGTAGGACTTTATTTTCATTTATTAAAACTGAAAGCATTGGACATACATAATTTATTATACTGAAAACACATTATTTTTGCTTTTAACCTTGCTGATGATTCCTCAGACTTAATAACAGAACATGATTATCACAAGAATTGTTCACCGTGATCAGAAGAAGATAAATAAAAACCACTATCTCTTTTTTCCAAGCATCTGGAATAATTTCATGCTTTTCTCAGGGAGTGAGGTATGCATCAATGATAAGAGTCCTGAGGAGAATTCCAGCTGGGGACAGCAGTTCTGGATAGCTACCAGAACTACCCAGATCCACATGCGATGGCTGTAATAGAGGATGTCAGATTGCTTTCATCTGCATTTGCCATTGGAAGACTGGTTCTGTAGTGGGCAGCTTTACATGTGCTGTGTTGGCATTTGTAACCTGCTGTTACTAACCTTAACTATTTTATTAGTAGCTTTATGACACCCACACTAAAGAACAAGTAGAGACACATCAACCTTCCTAGTAGAGGAAGACAGCTGATTTGGCTTTAAATGTTTTGTCTAATTTTCAGATGCCAAGATTTGGATCCACTGTAATTTTTGGAAACAACAATTTTGCCTGTGTCATAGACTGAATATTTATATTGTTCTCAAACATACATAATGAAGTCCTAATATTTGGTATGACTGTATTTGGAGGTAACCTTTGGGGATTGATTAGGTAATGAGGGTGGAGGATCAGGAATGGGATTGGTACATTTATGCAAGGAACCACAAGGATGAGCCATCTTTGTCCCAGCATGTGAGAACCCAGAGAAGTAAGTGGAATGCAGTTCAGAAAAGGGCACTCACCAAAGCCAGGACCATCTATACAGCTGATCTCAGACTTTGCTTCCAGAATTGTGAGAAATACATCTCTGTTGTCCATGAGCCACCTGGGGCTTGGTGAGAACAGCCTGAATACACTAATATGATTCACACACAAGAAATACAAGAATAGAAAGGAAGTGACAGGAATTACCCCAACTAACTCACAGCTTTCTAGAAACCACATGTTTCTTTAAAGTTTTTTCCTTTTTTTTTTGTTGTTGTTGTTGTAAATCATGGTAACACATTGCTATGGTTTGAATATGAAAAGATCTCCACAAACTCATACATTAAATGATTGATTCCCACCTGGTGTTGGTATTTGGGGGAGTTTCTGGGACTTAGGGGATAGGATCCACTAGTAGGAAGCTAGAATAGGGGGCAGGCCACTGAGGGCACCTTATTCTTGGCAGTTCTTGCTTGTGGAGTTGAAAGTCCACTAGGATGTGAAGAGTACCCTCTGCCTCAGGCTGCCATGATGTTCTGCCCAGGCACAGGGAACCAAGTGAACACAGATGGAACTCTGAAACTATGAGCAAAATAAGTTTCTTAGTTCTTAAGCTGTTTCTGTCAGGTGGTTTGGTAGAAATACAAAACTCAGTAATATGCATATTTATGGTTATTTTTTTCATTCCAAATTCTTATGGAAAGACAGTATTTACAAATAAATTATGAAACAAAATTAGTGGCTTCTTGAAATAAATTCAATAACTGAATTTTCTCATGCTTACATCCAAGTAGACTAAAGCTGTGTAGATAACTAATAGTCATTTGCATCTCATTAAGTAATAAATACAGGACTTAGATGCAGAGGTTACAAAGATGAGTTAGATATATTCTTTCTCCTCAATAGTCTTATGGCACAGGGGACTGGTAAAATAACATACTAGGGGGTGCAAGGCTCAGTTCAACATGAAGCTTCTAGAAAACCCCTTTAACCCTTAGTTCTGCTGTAGCTTCCTTCTATATGAGCTCAGACCACATACACATTTTCTGTTAGATCATGAGTCAGTTCCACTCATCATTCGATTAATATTCCTCAGGTCCCAGAGGTCTGACTCTACGCAGCAGTGAAGAAAACACATAATTCAATATGTGTTTGGTTCTAGTAGGAGACACATGCTATATCAGATGGTGATTGTGGTGATTTCAATGAAATTGTCCCCCATAGTCTCAAATCTTTTGATCTGTTCTGGAATTTTAGGTGAGGCTTAGGCCTTGTGGGAGGAAGTATGTCACGGAGGGCAGGCTTTGAGAGTTCATAGTTTTGCAATACTGTAATAGTACTTTCTCTCTATTTCCTGTGCCATCTTGAATATGTAAGCTCTCCTCTTTCTGCTCTGACCACTTCGGCTCCCCACTAAGATGGACTCCTATTCCCCCTGAGCCATAAGCCCATGAACTCTTCTTCTTTTAAGTTGTCCTGGTATACTGTTTTATCACAGCAACAGAAAAGCAGTGAATACAGTGATAAACAAAAGAGAACAAGCTCCTTGATGACTCTGAAAGACTGTTAAGAAAGGGTCTTCCAAAATAGCCTATATTTGTATAGAGACTGAATAGTGTCATTATGGGTTCCCTCCCCCACAGTACACTTAGCGGGTAAGATGTAGGTCTTACCTATATCTGGAGCTCTAGGATCTAGTGGCGCTTGGACACGGAAATTGTTTATCAAACATGTGTTGAATGAATGTTGTCAGTGAGCAAACTAATTCTCGGGGGACTTGATATGGGGAGCAGCCAGGAGGTAGGCTGGTATGGGAAAGGTCTTGCAGCTGAAGGAGTGAGGTCAGCAGTTCAGGGTGGCCTGATGCTCAGTTCAGTAAACTATCAGCACCAGATTTCCACTGGAAACGCAGTGAGAGGAGCATGGGACAGAGCTAGACCGCAAGACGGGCGGCCACTCAGGATTGTCTCATATACCTGAGCAGGCTGTGTGCTGAAAAGTGCGGCCATCCTCCGTGTAGCTGATGCACATATTTGTTATTATTAAAATGTGTATAAATATGTCTATTTTGATGTATCTTTTTGAATACATAAATAGTATGACTATATTTTAAACATGTTTGCAAAATCACACATAACATCCTATTTTTGAACTTTTAGTGAACATTTATTTTAGGATTATGCTTTAAGTATTGGTACCTCTGAGCTCATCATCTGAATATTCCACAATTTGTTTAAACAGGTCTTAATCATTGGTCATTCAGATTTTATGTATTTATTTATTTTTGCTCTGTGTGAATCTTTGATCGCATTTCTGACATTTTTAATCAGGGTCTTTTGGTTCCTTACTAATCAACCTTCAAAGCCAAACATCCTTTGGGAACAGCTGTCATCTCCGTTTTCCATTGAGGGCATTTCTTAATTAAATTTTGTAATTTAGTTTCACATTTATCTTTGACTAGGTTAATATTTTTCTATTCTTTATTAATGTGATGGAGTAGAACAGTTTAAAAATGACTAAGAACATGCTTTAGCATTTTGTGCAGATTAGTACCCACTAATCTGTCATACAGATTTTACAAAAGTCCCTGCAGGGTGATCTGACTCAGAAATCGAGGATGGATTTTAGAAGGTGTATGGTGGTCCCTGTGAAGGAGTGACTGGTGCACCAAGCTGTGTGCTAGGAACTCACACTGTGGTTATTCCTACTCCTCAGGAATAAATATGAACATCTTCTCCCTAGTTGACTGCAATGTCTTCACCAAGTCCTGGAAGGTAAAAGAACAGACAGACGTTTGTAATAAATTGAAATTATATCCTTACAATACGGATTCTGCTATGGTTTGGGTATGGTTTGAGTGTCCCTGGAGGCTCCACTGTGATTGTAAACCCAGCCCCCAAGGTGCTGGTGGGTGGGAAATACTATAGTGCCTTCATGTGGAGAGGCCTGGTAGGCAGTTCTTAGGTCACTGGGGATGTGCTTTCTGAAGGGAGTGATCCTATGACCCATTGGTGGTATTTTTAAAAGTGTATTAATTACTTCTCATTTACTGTGATAAAGCACCATGAACAAGGCCACTTATAGGAGGTTTTATCTGGGCTTATGGTTCTAGGTGGATAGGAATCCATTATAGTAAGGAGGCATGGCAGGGGGCAGCTGGTGCAGAAAGTTGAGCGCTCACATCTTCAAGCAGCCACAGGAAGCCGGCGGGCAGGGGGTAGGAGAGAGTGGAAGTGGGCTAGGCTACAAGCTCTCAAAGCCCACCCCTAGTGACCTGTTTCCACCAGCAAGGCCACACCTACTAAACCTCTACTAATAGCATCACCACCTATGGCCAAGTATTCAAATCCCTGGAGCCTCTGGGGGACATTGTCACTCCACCCAAGAGGGTGGCTATTAAACCTGACCTTGCCTCAGCAAGATCTGCCTTGTTGGAGATCTAACTACTTGCTCCCCCTACTGTCTGCCATGATGAAGAAGATTCAGTCAGTATGGACTCCTTTATGCTACAGTGACTTTGAGGAGCCAAAGCTTATAAACTTCTTCATGAGCAGTCTGTGTCAGGTGTTTTATTATAGGTATACAAAGTGTGAAAATGAAAAAGAAATCTTGACATCTTAAAAGTAATTCAGAATGGAACTTTATGTGGCAATAAAGTATTTACAGAAACAACCACAGGAAAATTAGGCCACTGGGGATGGTCCTGATCCATATATCTGGTACTCTTATTTAAGAGTTTAAGCACAAAGGCATTGTGCTTACAGGAACAATTAAGTGAAGAGATATTGGGAGAAGACAACTATGTGAGGACTACAGTGAGGCTTCCACAGTCAGAGTGTCTTCAGCTGTCAGAAACTGGAAGAAGTAAGGGGTGATCAATCACAGTTTCATTAATGGTCTTGTGGGCACTTTGACTTTAGATTTCTGGCCTCTAGAACAATGAGGATATAAATTCCTATTGTTCTAATCCAATTTGTTTGAGGTACTTTGTTATGGCAGGAAACTGATTCAAAACCTGTATACTTTGACCAACGGTATGAGCAAATTTCTGACCATGGAATATTAAAATATAGAACTTATTATATATCAGGTGATTCTTGTCTGCTCATGCATCCCTTCATGTCTTCAGCTGACAAATGCTCATTTAGCATAAACCAGCTCCTCCTTATCTCAACTTCAAATGAACGCCTCAAGGATATCTTTTGGGAGTAGCTTGCCCAGTACGGATAGTTTATGTCTCTCGCCTTTGTCTATCCCAATGGCCAAATAAAACATTTCTAGAAGGAAGCCACGTGTTACGATGCCAGTCCTCTTTCTCCCTCTGATAGTATTCTTTTATTACCTGGTGGTTCTGCCCACTCACTTTCTCTTAAAGTGGTGTTTGGTTTGAACCAACTGATGACAATTAATTAAATATACCTCCCCCATATCAGATGAGTCTTTATTTCCACTTATATGTGTTTCCTTTGACAGGAGAGATGAGTTCACTAAGTCAACATAAAGCCATTAAGCATTTATAACACTGTCTTCAATTTATGTAGAAATAGTTCACTTCTTGACAATGGTAACTAGGTCTCTCTTGTATCCTGACCTGAGCATGAAGGTGAGCATATAGCATGGGTTTAATGAATATTAATTATGTAGTATCTGTGATCTATGTGTTCCTGCTTCAGGCAGGATGGGGTTGGGGTCTTTGCATGTGCTCATATCTGCTCTGTTCCTTATTCTGTTCCTGAAACTTTGTCACTGTCTTTGGGGAGACATTGTTTAGTATTATTATCATAATTATCAGGTGTCACAGCATCAGGAAGCAATTGGCACCACTCATGTTTTAGCCTTGCTAAGACAAGACCATGAGATCCAATTCCCAATTATCCCAATGATATGAGCTGTGTGAGTTTGGGGAAAGTACTGAAACCTGCCAACCCCAGAAATATTGTTGCAAAACCAGAATAACAACATAACAGTACTGGCTCCAGGAAATTATTATGGTTATTCAATGTGATCATGTATTGAGGTGGATTAGCAGAATGCACAGCAGACTATCATCACCCAGTAAGGCTCAGCATTGTGAATTCAGGCACGATCTAACGACTAAAACACCATCACTCACTGCTGATTATTTTTTTAATTATTTATTTATTTTTATTTTTATGTCTATGTTTTGTCTGTATGTATGTACTTGTAACTGTGCATGCAATGCCTGCAGAGGCCAGAAGAGAGTGTCATATTTCCCGGAACTGGAGTTACAGGTAATTGTGAGCCACCATGTGGGTGCTGGGAACCAAAGCCAGTCTTCTGAAGACCAGCCAGTGCTCTTAACCATTGATCCATCTCTCCAGTCCCTCCCTGCAGATTCTGGAGGGCAATCTATGCCCACAGTCATCATTCTCCAGTAGGCGAGCATTATAGTTTTAAAGAGTGTATGCCAGGGACTCTTTGGACTTTCTTTGTGAGTTTTTAATTTGGTCCAATATGTTTCTTTTATCCATTTGTCCCCCTGCTCTGTGTCAGCTTCCACAGTTTGCAGCTGATGAGACAAAATCAGACATTTGCAAGTGGATTGTTTCAGTCTCCCATTTTTATGTTATCATTTAAAATTTACCCTAGTTTTTAGTTGTATCAAGTTTTTCAGTGTTATATGCATTTTGCAGAAAGATATCAGATTCAATGAAATGAAACCTTTTAAAATAATTATCCTAAAAACAATATTTATAACTTTACTTGAGAAAAAGGCAAGAGCAATGTTTTAAGATTAACTCATTTTGCTAAATTGCTTATAGAAGTTATTTCTTTAATCCTGGAAATTCATAGAGGCAATTTGGTGGACACAAGAAAAACAGCCTGAAGGCAGACAAGCCTTATGTAACCTCAATAAACAGCAAATTAGCACAAGAATTCCTGAACAGAAAGACTCTGTAAGGCTCAGTTGTTTGTTATGTCAGGTGGCATCAAGTTTTTCAATGGGCTTCATAGTAAAGGAGATTAGAGCAATGGTTTTCAATTAAATTCTGAACTTAAAATCTACTTCAATTGTGCTAATAGAAAAGCCTAATGTTGATCTTGGCATGACTTCTAAAGGTTTAAACATTAGTACTTTTCATTAGTCATAATCACCATTAAAACTTGAGCAGTTTCTGTAAAAGTAGTCTTTATTTGCCAATGCCAAAACATAAAACAAGAGCAGTTGAAATTTCTAAGGGCAATAAAATATCAAACAGAAATATGAGGTTACAAAAATGCCCATTTCTTTAGCTAGACCTCAGCTGTGGAGGAGGTGTGGATAGTCTATCTTATGCACGTGTATAGCTGCATTTATTAGTGTATTATTATATTTAGGGCATTTCTGAAATGGTTTCATTTATTTCTACACTTGGCATTAGAACATTTCTGTTGATGCTATATGATACTACAAATGGTTTAAAACCTCCTTACATTTCTAAGACTTTTGACCTTTATCCCCCCTCAATGAATATTTGAAAACTCAACACAATCGACTACAGAGCTTTGGAGATGGGAAATGGGATAACTTGAGTTACTTAGGGCAAGTGCTATAACTTCTCCCTAATGCACCTTGGGCTGATTGGAGTGACAGGAATTCCTCAGGCCTCTCTGAAACCCAAAGAGACGGCTGGGTGAAGAATTTATGATGGACTAATCCAACTTTCCCAAAACAGAAAGGGACATTAAATCTGAATTTCTTTCAACTTAAGCCTGGATTTTATTTCAGAAGACAAATATCTTTGGGATTATCTAGCATACTTTCTGTTACTGAATTACGTTTATTTTACCTGTAATGTTGCCTCAAAGGACAATTCTCCATACTAATTTTTCTTTCTTTAATAGCAGCATTGTGAGGTGTTTTGCTGTGGTTGGTATAAACCAGACCGGTATCTGTTTAAAATGACTTCTGCATTCCCACCTTTGCTAAGCTTTTCATAAACTATTTAGGAAATAACACAGAGAGTGGACATTTAAAAGTCAGTAGAAAATGAAGACAAACCACTGTTTCTACAAATGTTCAGCTCTCTGGCAGGCAGAGGCAGATAACTGAAAAATTGAAGCAGGCCATGGTAGATATTTAGGTCACAGTTATTGGCAACAATGAGGGCCCCGAGGAAAGAGATGAACACTTCAGTGCCATCAGCTCCCTTTAGATCCCAAGAACAAATGAAAATTTCTGACTCACAGGTTTTTTTGAGAGGGCATAAGTGCCATTCCATGTTACCTAGCATGGTCTAGCCTACATGCCAGGATTCACGAGAATGTACTAGGTCAAGGTAGAATTAGAATTCAAGGTTGTGTAGCTTCAAGGGGGAGAGAGATTGAAAGGCCACAGCAGAGCACACCTCCTTATCAATGTTCTGTCCAGGGAAAGAGAGTACAGGGGTGTATGGTCTGATTTCAGAGAGAGAGAGAGAGAGAGAGAGAGAGAGAGCACGCTAATATTATGAAGAATGAACACATTAAAGATGGCACACGAAATTTATGATCTGAATAGAAAATGTCTCTTAAAGATGTGTTGAAAGCTTAACTCTAGCTAGCAGTGGTATTTGGAGAGGTAGTAGAAACTTTGACAGATGAGGCTTACCTGTAGAAAGTGGGTCAGTGAAAGTGTGCCTTTGAAAGTTATTCCTGGCCTTGTCCTCTCGCTCTGCTTCCTTTCTGAAATGAGCAGAAGAACCTCTTCTACCACATGCTCCTGCCTCTGTGATATTCTGCCCAAATGTTCTGTGCTAAGTGAAACTGTGAGGATCTGCACGAATGGCTTTAATCTAAGACTAGTTTCTTCCTCTGAGACTTGCCTGGTCATGAGACCAGAGTAAATCAACCAGCTAAATCAAGAACCTTGGTTAAGAAATCAAAACGAGTACCAGAAAGACAAAGAGCAAAGACTCATTCATTAATCAGTGTGAGGTTAAATGGAGATAGCACTTTAATAAAAATTAAAAGAGAAAATCACAGGATATTCAAGGACTTCTGAGACTGTCTAGAATTAAAGAATCAAAATTTGTATTGAAATTTGTTTTTATAAAAGAAGAATAAAATTATACAAAATATTAAACTGTGGTATGGAAAAGAAGTTGAAAAAAACATTCCAGAAGGCAGAAGGAAGGAAAAAGAGGAGACTGAAAGTTATAAAATGCAGAGAAAGATCCAACTCAAATTATATGCACTCATGAGGAAGAACTCAGAGCAGTGGATAGAAGTCATAATTATATAATTGAAAATGACTTCCCAGAGATTAAGAAAAAAATGTATATTTGCATCAAAGTATTTATTATTGTTCAGGAAATGTTAATGAAGTAAGAGTCTTACCTATACAGAGTAAAGCTAAAGTTTTCAATTACCAGCATAAAGAAAAATTACTCATATATATTATATATGTACTATTAGATGAGTTTGTAAAATAATATGTTTTCCTGTAGTTTTAAAAATCATTCTTGATGTGATTTATCCCTCCTCTCCCCCTCCCTCTGTATAACAGTCCCGCCGCCCCCAGTTAAAGCCGCCCTCCCCCTGCATTTTCCCATTTTCCCTTTGGTGGCACCTTGTATCCTGTTATCCCCCTCTCTAGAGCTCCTTCCCCCTTCCTAACTCCCACGGTCTCTTTCAACTTTTCTGGCTACTGAGTTAGCTCTCATAGTTCAGAAGGTGCTATGCAAGCTGCCAGAGGAGCAAAGCAAACAATAATCCTACGTAGCTGTAAAGCCAATGAACCGCAATAATGATCAGCTCAGCGAGCTATAGGTACCTAATACAGTATATCAGAAGATACAGAGATGGTACCACAGTGGCACTTATATCTTGAGAGTAACCAACAACTGTCTAATTTGACTTAAGGCTCACTCAATAGGAAGGAATTTATGCTTGATACTATAAACCTGGCCAAATGTCGTGGCTGGAGCTATCATAGACCCTAGAGGAGAACCAACATCTGCCATTTCTCTAAACCAATATAATTTCTACCTATATTCCAAGTACTTACTCTTATGCCCACAGATAGGCGTAGCTCTCACTACTCACAAAAAAACTTCTGTTTGCAACAGATGGAGATAATTATGGAGAGCCACAATTGGCCAAAATGCAGAAGCCAAATGACCATAGATTACCCAACCCCAAATGATACATCCACAATGCAACCACTACATCTAAGGTTCAGGGAACATCTTGGCAGAGGGGGCAGAAAGACTATAAGTCAGAGAACCAGGAAGTTTACTGTTAGTGTCTTCTTAGACAAGACAGGGAAATTGCACCATGAAAGCTCAACAATATGTTTTACCCCAAACAAGATCTGTATAATGACAATACCAGTTAACATGCCCATGTAGGTGGAAAAATTTCACAAGGTCCCACCTCTACATGAAGAGTTATAGCAATCAATGGATGCTAATGGAGAGAGTCTCTCTTCTCCTGGGATGAGCTCCCTGATAGATTATCCAGTCCCAAGTGGTTGTCACTAAACACATGTACATACTAGCACCACTGAATTGGCTCAGTAGGTTGTTTGTGTGTGTATGTATGTATGTATATATACATGTGTATATATATATATATATATATATATGTGCAAAAATAATTTGAAAAGAGGACAGGATATTGATAGGGGTTGAGGGATGTGAGAAGAGTGGAAAGAGGAGAGGGAGAGTGGACAAATATAAATACCATGCTCATGCATGAAACTTTTAAAAATTAAAAATGATAACAGAATGAAGAAAACAGGAGAGCTCATTGTTTATGGAAATATATTTAATATGGTAACTATTAGTAGAGATCTTCATATTACATTGTTATTGTAGATGGTAACAAAAGCTTATAGGTCTAATGTCATCAAAACTTCAAAATAAGGAGTTCTGCGTGATCATTCTCCTGCTGAAATATTGAAAAACAAACAGAAGCTGTCAGGAAAAAAATTTATCAGAATAATGGAAAAGAGCCAGATGTTTACAGAGTCATACAAATGTGGAATCTAGGAAAAGTTGACTTTAAAATGAGGAAATCTTCACAGCCATTTTACTTCCCTTCCCTTCCTCTGATGGGGTACAGTAATAATCTTCAACACGAGCTGAAGAAATATTGGCAGCTGATTATTGTTGGATGAGGAAGGGTTAATCTTCTTATAGTGAGGAACTCTGGGTAGGCTAACTAGACCTCAGTGAATGAACTTACACTGAGGAATGTCTGGGGACACTAATTTGACACAATAACCCTTAACACAAATTCAGTAAAAAAAGAAAAATATTAAGTTACAAAAGAAACTGTACAGGAAAGAATATGGTCAATAACATTTGAAATAGAGAAATAAAAATAAAACCTTTTCTTTTTTGGGTCTTTTTGACCTGTAACCTCAGCCCCAGTTACTACAGCCTCAGTCTCACAGAGATCCACCTGCCTCTGCCTCCCAAATGCTGGGATCAAAGGCATGTGCCACCACACTCAGATAAAAAATAAAATAAAATAAAGAACCTTTAATTGATAATTCATGTCTTTCAAAATGAATCTCAACATGTCTAAATAAAGGCTAGAAGTGCTATGTTAATCATCTTTTTATTCTGATGTTTTGATTTCTGGGGATTTATTGAGTCTGGTGAGACTGCCTCTTTCTGGGTCAGAAAGTTCCTAAGAACAATAAACGATTCACTTATGATCAAGCATGCATTTTATATACACATTAACCAGCCCAGCGTCCTTTCGCCTGACTTGCTCTGTCAGGCTACTCTGGGTAAATATTCCTATGTTCTAATAACTCTAGAGCCAGGCTCTATCAACTTGGGGCAGCTCCCAACCTGCAGAATCACTAAGCTTATCCAAACTAGCCACCTCTAACTCTACTTGTCTTTTCTCATTAGTTCTTTCTTGCAGAAACCATAGTAAAATTTCTTGACCTTTGCTCTCCTCTGTATCCTCAGCTCCCACACCCAGTCTGGTGAGTTCCTATGTGTCCCTGAGTAGTGGAATATGTTCCTAAATTGTCAGAAGAAATCATAAGAGAATTTAGAAATTTATTTTAAAATCAAATGAAAACCCTCAAAACCTTATTGGATGATAGTCAAAACAGTTTCCATAAGATAATTTATAGCCCTGATCACCTATATTAGAAAGATTTTATTGAGCATGGTGCCACATTCCCTATAAAGCCAGGAATCTAGAGGCTAAGGCAGGAAGATCACAAGTTCAAGTTCAGCCTGGGCTGCATAGTGAGATTCTGTCACAAACAAAGCAAGCTAAGCTAAACAAAACACTCTCTGATGTAACTTTACACCTGGAGAAACTGGAGGAAGAAGGATCAACCAAATTTAACACTGCTAGGAGAAAGGATATGGTATAATTTAATGTATAAATGAATAGAACAGAAGAAAATGTTTCCACAAACCCAGAGAATGGTTATTTGAATAGGTAAACTAAACTAATCGCCCTTTAAACCAGACACAAAAGAGAGAATGAAGTGAGTAAAAATCACCAGGAATGATGAGAACAACAATACTGACCTTACAGAATATAAAAGAATTATATTACAGAAACTGTAGGCCAGCTAATTATATAACCTAGATAGACAAGTTTCTAGAAACATGCAAATGACCTAACTGGAGAGGTTAGAAACAATCCCAAAAGAATGACAGTAAATATGGAGATGGACTCAGCAACCACAATTCTTCTGATAGAGAAGTCTGGAACTGGGCTTCACCAGTGACTTTACCCTTATCTAAAGAATGAATATGAAACCTCTGAAACTCTTCTAAAATAGGAAAAGAAGAAAATAGTTTTTTTCAACACATTTTGTCAAGGCACTTATCCAAGCAAGTAATGACATTTCAATAAAAGAAAATGATAGACCAACATTCTTTATGACTGAGGATCAAAAATTCTCAACAAAATATTAGCAGAATGAATTCAACCAAGTGTAAGGCGCTGGTCAACTTACAGAAATCACTTGTTTGGCTGTATATGTAAAATGAACATGCCAGACAGGAAAGGAACAAACCAGTTCCTTACCTTTTTACACAGCACCTAAAAAATAAAATATCTGGGAATAAGTTTAAACAAGTAGGAAGCTACTTACCCAGAAATCTACGAGAAACACTGTTACAGAACTTAATTAACTCCTAAAGGAAAGGGCAAGCCTGACTCCAGTTTGTTCTAGCTGACTTCCACTTTACCTTGTGTTTCTGCCCAGCCACCCTCATTGCAGCCAGCCAGCCACGAAGGCCGCACCTGTAGTTTCAAGGGGCACACTGCTTTACAGTACTGGGAAATTTACAAGTAACCCAGATGCACATCCTCTTACCCACTATACCTGCACCTCCATGGAGCCCATTGTTGCTGCAATACTGAGAAACTTGTGTCACCTAAACAAAACTTTTTGTTACCTGAAAACCTCTTTGTTAACTGACCTGCCCCCTGGTCAGGTGTAATTCTGATAATCTATTTTAACTATGGTTATTGGCTTTGCCCCCAGAAAGATGTCGTTGTGGTTTTAGGCTTTGTAAATCCCACTCTGTCTTCCCTTGAGGTCAAGAGTTTATTTGGGTGTTAGCCTCCTCTCAGCCACTGGCTAATAAAGGACTTAGTTGACCATCACTATGCTGCTCCTGTTTCATATCACGCTGAATAAATGTAAAGATAGTCAATATTCACAAACAGAAAGACAATATTATTAAAATGTCAGTAGTTCCCAACTTGATCTCTAAGACAAGTGTAATTTCTACTCAAATTCCTACAACCCCTTTTGTATAAAAGAAAATGCCCTCAGTGATTGCAAACTCACTTCACATCTCTGAAGATTTCATTGTTCAAGACATTTGTATTACTGAAATCATGCAATAAGTTATCTTTTGTGACTGTTTTGCTAGGAGTAGTAATTATTAAATCTAAGGAAAGACAACATTCAGGAAGCATAATATATTCCTAAAAAATGAACACTTGAAAAGTTTGTTAAATACTTTAGCCCTAAAACCTATTTGGTCATGATGTACTCTTTATTATTGTGAGAATACAAGGTTGATTTGTGTTAGAAAATTGAAGTCATTTAACATATTGAAGAAGTAATAGAGAGAACCCATTTGATGATATAAATACAATGCAGAAAAGCAATTTGTTAAAATTCAATGCCTAGTAGATAAAATATGTCTGCAAATTAGGAATATGAAGGAACTTCTTCAATGTGTTAAAGGATATCTATAAAAATGTGCAGTTAGCATTATTTTTAATGGTGACAATGCTGTTTTTCCTTTCACAAAATCAAAAAGTAAAGGATATTTTGAATTCTGTTAGAATCTTGGCAACAAAAGAAAAGAAAAGAAAGAATAACAAATATGTAACATTGCTCTGGACATGTTGGCATATGCTTTTAATACCAGCACCCAGAAGGCAGAGACATATGGATTTCTGTGAAATCCAGGGAAGCTTGGTCTATGTAGTGAGTTCCAGGCCAGCTGGGGCTACAGAAAAACCCTGTCTCAAAAAAACCAAAAAAAAAATGTTGCATGCATGTATGTGCACATATGTGTGTATGTGCATACATATGTATGTGTATTCAGAGGTATGACAGTTATCAAGCTCTAGTTCCTAGAGATCGAAGTGAAGAGGTCCAGATAATACTTTAAATGTTGTATAGTTTGTTGTAGTACAAGAAAGGGACCCTGAGCCTGAGCTTAGGAAGCCTGGGCCTTTTATAATGAGTAGTAAACCTGACTGAATTTTCCCTCAGAAGCAAGTATTTATGATTCCAAAGTGATTTGCTTTACAAGTATCCTTCAAGAGGCAGTATTCTGGCTGGAGGGATTGCTCAGTGGTTAAGGGCACTAGTTGCTCCTGCAAAGGATTTGGAGTTGATTCCTAGCACTCATGCAGCAGCTAACAACTGTCTGTAACTCCAGTTCCAGGGAATCTGACACCCTCTCTGACCTCCTCGGGCATTGCAGGACACAGGCGTACTTACATATGTGTAGGCAATATAATTATACACATAAAAAGTTAAAAAAATTTTTTTCTTTTAAATGAGGCAGAAGCAAGTTCAAGGTTAGTCCAGACCACACAATGAGACTTTTTTCTCAAAACAATATATTTTTTAAGACCCACAATAAATAAATATTCAGGGGATCCAATAACCTCTTCTGACCTCTGTGGGCATTACACAACATAGGTTACACCTACCCATAGGTAATACATTCATACACATAAAACAAAAATAATAAATAAAAAATTTAAAGTGTATTTATTACTTTTAGTTTATGTGTATGAGTGTTTTGCTTCCATGTATGTAAATGTTCCATATGCATGCAATGTCCGCAGAGGCCAAAGAGGACATCAGATCCCCTGAATCTGGAGTTACAGAGGCTTGTTAGTTTCCATCTGGGTGCTGGAAACCAAACTCAGACCCTCTGGAAGGGCATTCAGTGCTCTTAACCTCTGAGCAATCTCTCCAGCTCCTAAAAATATTTTTACAAAAGAGGATGTATGGAGAACACCAGTCAGAAAATTTTCTTTTCTAATATATTTTTATTTATGTATTTTGATTATATCCATATTCCCCAAGTCTTCCTAGATCATTCCTTTCTCCTTCTCTATCCCTCTCCCTCACTATCGCTGTCCACACTCCTAGTAACACATTGAATTAATAAGTGTTCCCCATATGCATATGGATGTGGAGCCATCCTCTGGAGAAAGGTCAACCTACAAGTGGACACACCCCTTAAAGAAAATTGACTCTCTCACACCTATCAACCATAAACTTTGAATAACTCCTCAGCTAGAGGTGGGAGCTAGCGCACCCCTCTCCAATCTGGCTGGAGTATCAGCTGGTGTGATCTTGAATAGCTCTTGTGTAGGTAGCCACAAATGCTGTCATTTCTTTAGTGTAATGGTCTTACCATGTCTAGACAACATTATTTCATCCCACACCGTACCTGACTTATACCTCTTACAATCTTTCCACATCTGTCAATATTTCTATTTAACTCTGTACAAAAAACATGGAATATTGCTTCTCGGCGTATGAAATATTTAGTTATATATATATAAAACTAGTAAGAGCAACATGTCTACACTGATGACTGAAGTCTGAGAACTCTGAATAAATTAATAAATGTAGTATTCTCATGGAATATAAGGATAAATATTGTTATCCAAGTATACTCAAATCTAACTATAGATTCTGAGAAATCTCAAATATACACAGCAGAAATTTTATATAAAATAGCAAAGTCATTTAAAAGTTGTTTAAAATTATTTTATACAGCTAAACTAAACAAATCGCCAGCTTTATAAAAATGAAATATAGACACAGAATTAAAAACAAATCTAGAGTAGTCAAAAATTGAGAATTTTTGTACTCTGACTTTAAGACTTTTATAAATGATCAAAACAGATTGATATTGACATGGGAATATTCACATATACCAACAGATAGACAAAGAATAGGATAGATTCATTTACTCACCCAGTTTTAATAAGGTACCAGAGTAAATTTATGAGAAAAAAATATTTTTTCCATAAATGAAGACAGAAAAAGTGAACATGTATATGGTAGAAATAAATCATAAACTATCTTAAATCATATGTGACATCTGATTTAAGATAGATTATAGATCATAATATAAAATCATTTTGTGGGGAATTCCAGTTCCTACTATAATAAGATGAACAAAAGCATATGTTCACAAAAGGATCTGTAGACACTGACCATACCACCTACTTTAAATAAGGACTGGAAAAATATGTTCAGCAACAGAATAATGAATCAGAAAATTATAGAACATTCATACCTGACAATACCACTCAGCAATGAAAAGGAATAACATACTGATACATTCATCTACATATATAACTCTCACAGATGGCTATGCAGAGGGACAAATACAAGAAGAGTAGATGTATAAATGAATCCTAGCAAGGTAAAATAATCTGTCATGGAAAGGATTAGAACAACAAAAGTCTGGAGCAGATGCTGGGCTGACTGACAGGGGGCCAGTTGAACTTGCACGGCTGATGGAAATGTTCGGTATTTTGGTAGTGGTGTGGGTTACCAGATTGCATGCATTTGTTAGAATTTGGAAATTGCACACTTTGTGTGTTACCCTTTATAAAACTGTACTTATAAATAACTGTAAACAAAACATAAACCATCAAACAATATCTTTTAAACAGAAAGTGCTTATTATAAAAAATTAATCATAAGAAACAGAGCTTATAAATTAACAAAATGGGGGCTGGAGAGAGGCTCGGTGATTAAGAGCACTGACTGCTTTTGCAGAGAACCCAGGCTTGGTTTCCAGCCCCCACATGGAAGCTAACAACAATCTGTAACTCCAGTTCCAGGGGCCCTGCCACACTTCTGGCCTCCTTAGGCACTGCACACATGTGGTATCCTCACATACCTGCAGGCAAAAATACTCATGCACATAAAATAAAAATAAATAAGTAAAATTTTAAGGAAAATAATAACTTCAAAATAATAGCCCAAACCAATCAATAATAAAATAATTTGCAAAAGAATGCTAGGAAAATCCTCTAGATGAAAAAGCAAAGCATCCATCATGACCACAGGTAGTAGGAGATATAGGTAAGAACTGAGTGGCTAGAGAGAGCGCTAGCACTTAAGAGCATTGGTTGCTCTTGCAGAGGACCCAGGTTCAGTGTCCAGCACCCCCATGGTAGCTCACAACCGTCCGTAACCCCAGTTTCACAGGGTTCACCTGATACCCTCTTTTGGCCTCTGTGGGCACTGCATTCATGTAGCGCATATATAGACAAACAGAGTCACACACACACACACACACACACAAATGTATAAAACAAAATAAATATTTAAAATAAAGAATCTAAGTTTTGGTGGTTGATAACTCATGTAAGTCCAAGGTCTTTCCTAAAAACAGTTCCAAAAGTAGAAAACCAGGAAAACAGAGAAAAACTAATAAAGCAAAATAATAGCGGAGGACTATTCCTCAGAGGTCAAGCAAAAGGAATCTCTGTTCCTTGCAGAACGACATTTGCGGATGTAGACGTGTTTACTAGAATAAATACTTCAAAAGATTCTGAAGTTATAAGATACAGCTATGTTTGATCAGAACTGACAGTGTGGGATAAGAGGCTGGTATCACTTAATATATGCTTTCTTTCCAGTGTTATTGTGCTCTGAGCTTCATTTTTTTTGCATGCATTAAGCAGTAACAGATGTAAAATTTCGAGTGCTAAGAATCCAAGTGGCTCATCTGAATTCTAATCCCTTTCTTTTTTGAAGTTTATTTTGGTTGGCCGTGGTTTTGCTTATTAAGGCCTATGGTATAATGTGAAGCAAAATCGTGACATCTCATCTGTAAGACTTCAGAAAGATCTTGGGTTTTCAAATGCCCAGAACAAGGAAGAACAATTAAAAAAAAACAAATCATTTAGATTAATATCAGAATCATCTGTTGGAAAGACAACAAAGCACAACGTGGCTTCATGTCAACAAAGTTTCGAGCTGAAAGCATAATAAAGAAATTCAACTGCTGTAGGTTAGAATCATTGTCCCACTCTTCTGGTAGGTCATCTGAAGTGTGCAGAGGACTCGTGTTTCTTGTAGTTGCCATAAGAAACTATTACGGAATGCTCAACCTAAGTAGAAATGACTTTTATCCTAATTCTGGAAGGCAGGGTTACAAAACTAGGTGAAAACAGTTTTTGTTGTTTATTTCTTCTGAAGCTCATTCTATTGTTTACAAATGGCCACATGATTCTCTCTCTGTGTACCCCTTCCTATTATATGCTTCCTAAAAGGATGTCAGGCATGGTAGATTAGGACCTACAGATTTAAGTTCTTTTCAACTTAACTACCTTAAAATCTCTGTTTTCAAATACTATTCCAGTCTAAGGTACTGAGAATTACAATTTCAGCATATGAATTTTTGTGGGGGACAAAATTCCATTTATAATACTCTGATAGACACACTCCACCCATTTCATATTCTTTGTACATAAAAAATATATTTACCCCCTCTCCCAGCTTAGAAATACTTAATTCATTCCAATATCACAAAATCCAAAATCCAATTTAAATGTGACCCATTTAAGGGTGTGGGTGATACTGGAAGTATGACTTGTCATGAGAATAACATGTGCTTTAGGTGTGAATATGTGAATCCAGATAATTTATGAGTTTCTAAAATAAATTGATGTAATGGGAATAAGATTTTCACATCAAAAGAGAAAAATCAAACAGAAGAAATGGATAATGGGTGCCAAGCTGGTTTGAAACCTAGCAAAGAAAATTTCATTGCATTTTAAGGCTCAAATAGTTTTGCTTGGTTCCATACTGCATTGTCTAGACTGACTGTGAGGCATGCTGAGCTGCTGCAGTCTGGGATCATCAGGGTGGAAGTCCTGCCTGTTGGTCCTGGACTGTGGCCTTAAGAATTCTAGAACCCAGGGCAGGACTGACTTAGCAGTGGAGTCGTGCAGCTCTCTGCACTGCGTCCAGTGCCATTTTTCCTCTTTCCTTGCAGGAAAGTATATTTTCACAGTTAGATAGCTCTCTTGGCTCATCTGGAGAACTCTGGAAATGAGTCTTCCTTCGTTTTGACTCATTTCCATTTTGTACCATTTTCTCAACACAACCTTGCATTTTTATGGCTCTAAACCTGTCTATATTCCCTGAAGACTGCTGAAATAGCTGATGGGATCTGTAAATCACATGCCCATGATATCAAACAATTGTTCAGCAACAGCATTTCACCAAGGTCACACCTTTTGTGGAAAGGTATGGAAAGCCTGAGAAATTTCGTATCTTCAAGTTTAATAAGAGTTTAATAACACTCTTCATCTCTCTATTAATGATCAGTGAATATCAGGTTGTACCTTAAATGCTTTAATTAGAAATCTCTCTGGTTAAATAGCCTCACTACTCCCTACAAAATTCTCGAATGCACAATGGCCAAGTCCTTGGCCAACTTTATAGGAAGGATCATCTTTTCTCTGGTTTCCAGGAACAAGTTCTTTTCTGTACAAGACCTCACCAGAAGCCCCTCTGGCACTCCCATCTCTACCCGTGACTTCTTCAACACAATGTAGGCTGTTTAAAACAGGCACCTGTAATACTTTTTAGCCTCTACAGTTGTCTGGATCCAAAGGCCTTTTTACATTTATGTTCTTGTTAATGTGACAGTACACTTCTTGCCATCAAAGGTAGTTGTCTACCAGTCTGGTAAAGATGTGTAAGAAAGTAATCCATGACAGGTGACTTACAATAGCTTTTTCATGGTTTAGGAAGTCTTTTCATGGTAGCTTTGTGTGCAAGGTCATGTTGTGATTTTTTTTCTCCTTATATAGACATTATTCATTACCTCAAAGCCCAACAACCAATAACATGGTTAAAAGTCACCTTTAAAAAACCCTGTTCATTAAATCAAGTCACAATCTGAGATACTGTGGTTTAAGATTCAATATCATGAGCTTGAATGACACAATTTAGCCCCAATCTATGCCACAGATCTATGAACAGTCCACCTTTGCTGATTATTGATCTCAAGATTTTTAAACTCCTTTATTATTTATCATGTATCCTTCAACTTGCAATAATTAAGTGTCAACTGTTTCTATTTTCTCATTCTTTCAAGCACTTTCAATGAGATTGCAATTTTTCATGTTCTTCCATTGTGTTCTGCAGATGTCTACAGTCCCAATCAGCATAAGTGAATTTAAGCAATGGTAGATAAAAATATTTTGGCAAAGGACTAATAATTTCACTTCTCTAATAGAGAATCAGAACATCAATATCAAACTTTTTCATTATTTAGTTGGGAGTTAAATTCATTTGATAGAAATGATTGAACTTAGAAGTGTTACAAGTTCTTGGGCCAAGACAGTCAACAAAACAATCTATATCTTGATGAAAATGAACATTTTGTTTGCAGAGACATGTATTTTAAAAATAAAGATAAAGCCAGGTATGGTGACACATGCTTTAAATCCTAGCACTCAGGATGCAGAGGCAAGCAGATTTCTGTAAGACTGAGGCCAGCCTGGTCTACATAGAGAGTTTGAGACCATCAGGACCATCGGGAGCTACATGAAGACCCTGTCTCAAAAGAAAAATAAAGAAGGATAAAGATAATGACAGCTGTTTTTAACCAAAGGAAAATACAGGCACAGATACATATACATCTGTACAAACTGACTAAAAAACAATAGATTGGTATAGGTATAATAAAATAAGGAATATCTAAATAAAATTTGAGAGTCCAAACATGTTCTGGGCTAGTGAGGTGGTTCAGTAATTGCCAACAAACCTGACAACCTGAGCTCAATTCCCAGAACTATAATGTGGAAGGAGAGAATATACTCCTAATAATTGTTCTCTGACTCCACATGTGTGCCATGGCATGTATACATACACACACACACTAAATGAAGCACTAACTAACTATAATGTAAAAAGAACACACCTTGTAATGTGATTCTTATGGCTTGATGTGTTCTTGTTTCTGATTTTAAAGAATGAAAAATAGTTCCTCTTACTGGAAACAAAAGACAAGATAGACAACACATAACTTTTTTGCCTCTTTCTTCCAAATATGGTTTCATAATACTACTACAAATCACATCGTGCTATTATAATATTTTTCATTTAAAAAGATACTCATTTAAATTTGATGTTTTATTTTTTTAAAAGGAACTTGGTTTAGTCTGTCAGAAATTTGGTCAATAAGGTCAAATCTCCAAAATTTATTATTCATTATTCAAATTTCCCTAAATTAGATGAATAAAATTCCTTCACAATCTGAAATTACATATTCATGTTTTAAATTATACATAAGCTACAGACTTACATTAAGCCTTCCTCTCACTAACCACCCAGTCCAGTGTTCAATTAACAAAAAATATATGAGACAAACCACATGTCAACAAATTAATTTTGGGGAAATTAGTCCAGAAGCTTCAAGAGAGTTCAGGAGATGATAGAAGATGCATGTGATCTCAACTGACCTCCAGAAACGCAGGCTTTACAAAGAGCTAAGTTACTGATTGACTCATGGGTAGGACAAAAGCATTTCATGGTTTGAGATCCAAGAATCCAAGGAATTTAAATATAAAATGTATCATCCATTAAGAAAGTGAAAAAAGAAAGTACATCAGACCTGCTTTTTTCACATTTTAAGCTCAAAGAATTTTCTAAAAATTGTAAGATATAGTTAAACATTAAACCATACTAAGTAAATAGTCCAGTGCCTGGATACATATATAAAATTTCTTACAGGTGTTTTACTATCTTCAGTGTTTTGATTATTTACCTTGTAGAGCCATTCATCATGAACCACATTTAAGATGGGGTAATTAAATAGCTTTTGCTATTCTTAGAAACTACAAATGGGCTTGGAGAAACATGAGAGTTTAGAACTGAAATTTCTTGCATCAGAAAGAACTCGTGGAGACTTTGAGACCACTGAAGGCTTCATTCACATGTGGGATGGGAGGGGAGGCGTTTCTGTAGTAATGCCTCTTTACTAGAGAGAAGCTAAGCAGAGGAGATGCTGCAGAGCTTATTTCATTTTGGCATAGCCCATGTAATTTTCTTCGCATGGTACACTGGTGGCCACACATAAAACAGATACCAGTTTGGTGGGAAAACAGTGTGTTTTTGTCGATAAGTTCTTTGGACCTATGCAGGTTGTGTTATTGTCATGTTAATATCATGAGGTTCTTTTGCAAGAGGGGGCATGCAGAGGTGAAAAGCAATCTGAAAGCACATACTTATGTCAGCTCTTTGTCAGATCTCCCTTCCTTTTCCTAGACCTTCCAGAGGCTGTAAAACCTTCAAAAGGACCATCATCTGCTATCTTTGAACATCCACCCGTCACCTTGGCAACCTTCATCAAATGGTACTGGTTTGGGCTGATAGTACTCCCAACCCTGACATGGTTAAGGAGCTCCAGATTGTCACCATGCGGCAGGCATACTGGAATCATAAAATATCAGAAATAATGACTTGCACAGCCTATGGTCTTCTAAGTATAAAAATATGGATTGGAATTTACTAGCAATGAATCATACTATTTCACAGATGAAAGGGGAAAAGTATCCTTGATTTCCTTTCTATTTGATAAATAGTTTATAAACAATGTCTGATCAAAGGCCTGCTGTTACATCCTTGTTTTCTCCTCATATCCAGATCTACCCATCATCCTTAGGGTATCTAATAGCTCAGTGTTTCAGAATAAATGTGACATTATTGGCTGCCTAATGGCCCTAGAGTGTTTCCTCACTCTTTACTGGGTCAGCTGAAAACATCAGTTCATCTCTGCACACACACTTCTCACTCCATGGCTCAAGAATTAATTCTAACTAATCTAAGTCGATCATAGCAATTTCATTTTCTTTGCTGTGATTTATTTAAATTATTATTTGACCTGGTGCTTGCTAATGAGAATGCAGGGAAGTGACTGGGAAGCCTTTTGAATGGTGCCTTGATGGGTAAGATACAAAGAAAGAATCATGGTATTTCTGTTATCAGGGCTGGAGGTTGTGGATTGGGCATATTTTGAGAATGTTTCCCAAAGGTTCATATGCTAGAAGCTTGGGTCCCGGTGGGGTAATGTTGAGAGATGGATGATCCTTGATGAGGGTGCAAGGAAGAGGTGATAGATTTATCAAGAAGGATTGATGGTTTTTTTCATGGGAGTGCATTTGCTCTGTCTCAGGACTTACAGAGAGGTGTGTCTGGAACCTCCCTTTAATTCCATTCCTCCCCTTTCTGCCAGTGCTTACTCTTTGCTTCCTTCTGCAAGCAGATGTTCCCCTTTCTGCTTTTCTGCCATTCTGGAGTACAGCCAGTCACCAGTACCATGCTGCTGAGCTTTCTAACCATCTTAAGCACGGACTACAAAGAAGTTAATTTTATTTATATATCATTCAGCATCAGGTACTTTGCTTCAGCACCACAAAACAGACTAACCCATGGGATAACTATCTTGGTCACAAAGGTCATTGGCCTGAGGCTGGCAGAGATGGCAGATATAAAGAATGGTGTTCTTGGTGACACCATGAGGCTGCTGAGTAACTAATTTGAAGAAGCTCAACATCTAGTAATTTAAACACCAGAATTTCTTTAGAATTTCTGGCACCCATTTTGTACATTTATTTTCAGCATTTTGAAGACACCAAAAATTTCTTACTCCTTTTCTGTTCAGCCTCAAGTTTCTCAAAGTACACCTTTCACAAACTGTTGAGGCTTCAAATCAGCATTCATAATCCAAGTGTACCTTGGATTGAACCATTCATCTCAGAAACTTCATTAACAAATCAAACGTCTGCTAAGAAAGATGAGGCAAACACATCTTGTAGCATGGAGGGTTGTCTTAGTGCTTAAGTGCTTAGTGCTTAGTTTTATTCAGGAGAGGGAGATTTTATATCAAAGAAAGGATGGGAAATAATAAGGAGATTTGGCTGGCATTAGGGCTCTGAGAGATGGAAGAACTGTATGCGGGCCTTGGGGATACAGAGAGCAGAAAAACAGGAGCCAGCAATTGTATGAACAATGATGAAAGGTAAGAGTCGAACACTCACCTTGCTTTCAGAGAAGATAAAGAACTGTCAACTAAAGTTGATAATTGAAGAAATAAATGTACAGTTGTTCAGTGTCTAATGGAAGTTGAGTCCGGGTGCCCCACTGATACTAACCACCCCCTCCTGTGCTCAGCTTACTGTTTGCAAATGCACGTGGCATCCTCTTGTCTACTTCAGATTGTCTCCACATTACGTACAGCACCTGACAGAGCAGATGATGTGCGCTTAGTTACTATTTGCTATCATTTAGGGAATAGTGACAAGAAAGTCAGTCAGTAAGTCTTCACGTTTAGTACACATATTTTTCCCTCTAATATTTTCTAAATATTTTATTTACTATTTTACTTTACATGTAAGAGTATATTGCCTGCATGTGTGTAAGTGTACCCATGTTGAGCAATGCCCACTGAGGTCCGAAGAGGGCATCAGATCCCCTGGAATTGGAGTTATAGACAGTTGTTAGCTGCCATGTTGGAACCTGGTTCCTCTGCAAGGGCAGTCAGTGCTCTTAACTTCTGAGTCATCTCTCCAACCCTTTTCTAATATTTTTGATCCATGGGTAGTTGAATTCTCAAAGTTGTAATCTGGGGGAGCAGAGGAGGTCACTGTGTGAGTTCATCCTTTCCAGAGTATTTTGTTCTGATATTGGAGGGACTGAACAGCCTATTGTTACAGGTAGTTAAGGTTGAGGACAGGCATTTCCAGGTTCTTGGACTCTTCTTCAAGGAAGTGAAGTAAAAGTCCACACAGATTTGCGAAAGCAGAAAGAAAACTTTAAGGAAAAGCTGTGGCTGTAACACACTGCAGAGCAGTAGCCGTGTGAGTGACAAGACTCAAGGGCCCAGCGTAGTTTGGAGTTTCTTTTACGGGGTTCTCAAGAGAAAGAGGACTTTGGTTACTCAGGGATGAAGTGAGAACTTTTCTCTGTTTTGATTGATTGATAGATGGAGTCATCATTCTTCCACTGCACATGCCCCTTCCCGTAATGCATCTGATTTTAATCATATACATTACCAATTATACAGAGAACTAAGATAATGAACACAATATTTTTCCCTAAAAGTTTATCTGGGGACCCAGTTCTTGCTGGATTGGCCCTTTCATTCTTTATACCAGGGTATATTTGGGACTATAATTGTTCAGACAGGGGTCTTGGGGGTAGCTTCTTGTAGGTGGGTTCTAACCACCCTAATACATTTATTTCATAATAAAGCTTGGAAGACTATTCCAAATAATACCCAGAACTCCAGAAACTTTATATTGAGAGACAAAGAGAAGAGACATACCTCACTAGAGCATAGCAAAGTAATCCTACCACCAGAGTCCTGCTTTACCTGTAGGTGTACACATATTTGGATCACTGTGCTCCCAGGAATCAATATCAATCAATACAATATCAAAGGTAAAGATGGAGGAAACAGAAAACTTCAATTTTTTTTCTAATCAAAATATTCAGAAAAGCTTATGAAGTTTTATAGTAATATAAAATAGAATTGATAGAATTAAAAGCAGACCCAAGGAATTTGAGAATCCTGGCAGTGATTAAAAATAAAATGTGGGTCTTTTCTACACAGGTTTCCAACAATAAGAGTTGTTCATATGTTTGGAAAGTCCTGAAAATATGCTCAGGGATATTCTTCATTTATCAAGAAAAGTAGAAACTGAAAGATTTGCAAAATTCAAAATAAAAAGCAAAATATAAATGCTGTGTAAATATGCCATAGAAAAGACAAAAGGCAAGGTCAGCTCATCAGCTTGTACAGTGATCATAAGATCTTGCTGAGAAAAGAGATGTAGCTAATACTTAAAATTTTACAAGTAAGATATAGTGAAATGAAAAATAAAATATTACTATAAAACACTCAGAGAGTTGTGAAGCACAGAAAACCCCGTCTTTCTTTGTAGTACAATATGAGACATTGCCTGTAGGTCACAGATCAGATTATAGTATATTCTAAGATAAACATGGTGAATTAACTACACAATTACTTTCATTCTTGTAGAGATTCAATTATGATTATAATTATAATAAAAATAAAATTAAGATACAGAAGATACTAGAGAAGGACCAGCAGGAAGGAAGAACTAGAGTCTGCATAGAGAGCCCCAAATTCTTCCAGGAGAACACAGTAGACAGGAGTCACGTTCTTCACTCCAGCTGCCAAAGGAATTCTCTAGAAAATTCTACCTGCATCAAGACAAATCCCTCCATTCTGGCATGTCTGGACCACCCAAAATGTGGGCTAAATGATTCCCAGTGACCTTTAGTTGAGTTTCCAACTCCTGTCAGCATTAAAGTGACCAATTCCAACGTAATCATTCATTTCTTTCTTCTGTAATAGTTGACAAAGAATATGATATGTGATGCGCACGTAAGCTCTGAAGGACAGTAAGGAACAAACAGTGCTGATACCACAAGCCAACCGCAGAGCTAGAGCAAGAGTTTACTGTGAGCCAACACCAGGCGAGCTTCTTCCCCACACTCCATCTTCCCTCGTTCATCACGGTCCATCACGGTCCAACATTCTCATGACTTTGTAAAAAATCCCCATCTAAGTGTTTGAAGTTTTATGCAGACAACTTTATTACTGTGTTTACTATTTCATTCTTGGCTTTGTTATCATAGTTTTTATGAATGTTCTTTACCTCCATGGTTGATGAAAAAAAAAAACTTTTTCTTTTGAAGCATTTGCAGTGTTTTACAATTTATATCAGCCTTTTAAATATTAAGTAATGATCCATTGGGAATTAAGCTTGGGTATGGGTGTTTAAGTAACGATTTAGTATTTTTTTCAAAATTAATTGTCAGTTTTCAACATGTATTCATTAAACACCTTATAGTTTCTTCATTTATCTGGAGAACATGATTTTTAGACTATTATATATATATATATATATATATATATATATATATATATATATAAGCATATGTAGGTATATATGTGTACAATGTGTGTACATGTGCTTGTTTCTGTTTCCAGAATCTTTAACTTCTTCTTAAACTGCCAACATTTTCAGTTATAACAGCTTCATTGTAAATGAATAGTTAAAAGGAAAAGTCTTAGTTTTATTTTCTAAGACTGTTTATTTTACCACTGAACAATTTATCATTTCTCTAAAAATTTATCTTCTGCCAACTCTTCTCTTCCCTTAAATGTGATCTGTGTTCTCAGTACAAAAGAACTGAGTCTATATTTTTTGAGACACAGAGAAATTAACAGCATTTAATATTATCTCATCATGTGAAAAAGCTAGGTTCTCAAATTACTCAAATCTTTGCTTTTCTTACGGAAGTAAAGGAGACCTAAGCCTACCCAACCTGGTCATGGTCTTTAAACAATAAAAACTCCTTCTCAGGAAAAAAAAAAATCACTTGCGCACTCATATTTTGCAAAAAAATTTCTCAGAAATAAAGAATTTCAATAGTTTGTCAATGAGCCTACATGTATCGTGCAATGCTCACAAAGACCAGAAGAGAGTGTTGGATACCCTGGGAGTGGTGCTATGGCCAGTTGTGAGCTGTCATGTGGGTGCTGAGACTCTAACCTGGGTCCTCTGCAAGAGCAGCCAGTGCTCTTAACTGCTGAGCCATCTCTCCAGACTTATATGGTAAGCTTTGATATAATGTGATTATATTGATCACTTGTCATCGTGATATGGTGGTCCCTGGAGGTTGCCTTCCTGGGTTCTCTCTGTACTTGACCTCTGTTAGAAGAGCAATAAAGGCTCAATAAGAAAACAAACAAAAATAACACAGAAAACAAAAAGCTGCTTTTGATCAAGGGAATAGACTCTTGTCTGGGTGGAAACCTCACATTCCAGCTGGACTCTGTTGGTCACCCGTCTAAGGGACCACCCCTAGGAATATTGCCTTGTCTATCTATCTAGAGATAGAGATATTATCTAGAGATAAGTGTAGTAAGTCTTTACTTAATGAGATATTGTACTTTTCTTTCCCAGAATCCCTGCCCCTGGGGCAGTTGCTACAAGCCACTAAGTTCAGCTGGGTCTGCTCACCTTTCTAGGGCCTGAGTCAGAAAGATACAATTTTCCCTTTTTCTTTATTCTGACTCCTTCAGATGAAGACCAGAACCCCCAAGTATGCTTTTTCTGAGACTCTGGGTTTCCGACTCTTTCTCTAAACCATCCCTGTGCATATGTGTCTGACCTCCATCCTGGCTTCAAAGGGCACACATGGCCTTGCTACTTCTCTCCTCCATCCTGCTGCTGCTGCTGCTGCTGCTGAGATTTAGAGCCTGCCTATCCTGGGAGTTTTTCTTTTAAACTGGAATAAAACTGTCCTCAAGCTCCTATTTGGATCCTAAAATTCTTTAATTGAACATTTCTTTCTTAAATTCTTCCTTGAATTCAAAAAATACTTAAGTTCTTTTATTGATGAGACTAAGAACCCCTAGAAGACACCCCAAATTCCCCTGTATCATCTCCTTAAAAAGTTAAAACAAAACAAAACCTAAAAAATTCAAACCTGGAGCTGGAGAAAAGGCTCGGAGGTTAAGACATGGGCAGCTCTCGCAGAGGACCTGGATCTGGTTCCTAGCACCCATTTGTCAGCTCACAACTATCCATAACTCCAGTTCCAGAAAATCTGACACCCTCCTTTGGCCTCTGCAGGCATTGCATGACATGAGTGCACTTGAAACATGCAGCCACAACACTTATTCATGCATGCAAAATAAAAACAAAAAATATTAAAAGAAAGCTTTTTACCCTTTAAAACTTCAATTTCATCATCTGTAACATGATGATATAAAAGGTAATACACCCTAGAACAGAGCTTTTGAATACTTACATGATATGTGAGTTAATTATCATTATTGATTTTTTCCAATTACTAAAGTGCTATATGCACTAATTGCACTAATTACTTTAAATGGAATATGTTTTGCCAGATTAGTTATTCATATCGGGCCACTTTACCTACCTCTCATTAATATGGATAGTTTTCAAGTTTAATCCTTTTTCTTAGTAGTATATATCACCTACAAATAGTAATTTTGTTCCTCCTTTTTCAAATTTGATATATTGTTACTGCTTTGCAAGTAAATTTCAAAATAGCAGATGTTTTGTTGTTATCAAAAGAATGTAATTCTAGTGTTTCTCTATTAAATGTGGTTATAAGTGGTATTTTTTGATCATGATAAGGAAATATTCTACGCTTTGTAGTAATAATACAGAATTTTATTTTTAACAACAAGTAATAGATAAATTTTATAAATTGCTTTATTTGATCTTATCAGATAACAGTATTATTTCCCCTAAAATAAGAAAATATGTTAATTGATTTCTAAATCTTGGCCATAGAATTACTTAATTTATATGCATGCTAATGCTTAATAGTAGCTATATTTATCTTACTAATGCAATAGGTATAATGCCTGCCCATAAATTCAGATGTTTTTTAATTATTTAGACAAGGTTTCACCATGTAGCTCTGGCTGGCCTCGAACTCACTATGTAGACTCATAGACCTCTGCCTGCCTCTGCCTCAGTCCTTACATTATAGGCATGCACCACAGCATCTAGCCTCAAATATCTTCTTATTTTCCATAATTCATTGTTACCTCTATCTTGTATCTGGTTTTAAGAAGAGCAGTGGCTTTTCCTCCAGGTACAGGCCCAGTATCAAGAGTCTCAGGAAGGTCTGAAGTCAAGGTTGCACAGTATAAATGCAACACAGCCCTAACCTGATCCATTCTGACCTGCTACATCTATGTCTCTTTGGAATTCACAGTATTTGCAAGTTGAGAACACCAGGTCCATTGTCTGTCTGGGTCCTCTGTGAAGCCTTGCCAGGTGGCAGGAATTTATGATTCACCAATTCCACTGCCTGAGTTTTGAGAAACCCAAAGATGACTTTGCATTTCAGGTAAAAAAGCAGAAACTTTGATTTAGTTCCTTCCAACTGGCACGAAAATATATTTGCAATCCATTATTATGGAAAAGCAAAGAAACACAATAATGAAAAGATAAATTTTCTCTTTAATTAATGTAAATATAACTAAACCTACCAATATTTTAATTAGAATTTCCAAATCCATACACTTAAGTGAGTGTGTCTATCATTTTCTCTTGGTCTTTGGAAGATTGTAATATTAAAAACCTAGATAAAATCAGAATACTGAATGATTTTCTTTATCCTGTAACACATTAACATCAGAATTATATGTTCTTAGAGGTTTGATGGAATTTACCATCTGGACATATTTTAGTTCTTTAGCCGAGCCTAAAGCTTTTTCATGATTATTAGTCTCCAGGTTTCAGTTTTATTATATTCTTTCATACCTAATTTTAGTAAAATGTGTAGCCATTCGTGTGAAGAGGCTCTGGGTCACTTGTGACCTCCACATTCTTCCTGATGTTCATTGTTCATTACAGCTTCTCTAGCAGCTTGCTTTGCATCCCTCTGACCTACGGCCTTATGTTACTACCTAAAGCTAATTAGATTACTTTATGATCCTCATCTATTCAGCCAAATTTGCCTTATTATTTCCTTTAATTGTCTCCAGCAGCTCTTCAAACACAATTTGCTGAATATTTATTGTTAAAAAAGTGATCGGGCATAATTTTGAGCTGAAGAACTGTGCTCACAGCTCGCTTTGTGATCTGGAATTGGCCGTCCTGTGGCAGTTTCTCTAAAAGAATGGTGTAATTGAAATGAAATAGTGACATTCCTGGGCTGCAAATTATTGTTAGATCTTTAGGCAATGAAATCTAGAATAATGAAAGAACACAGTAAAAAGGAAACGGGGTATGAAGCCCAGAAATCAATTTCACTAGCTGAATTCTAAAAGTCCCATTATTCTAGTCTCTTATTTTTTGAAATTCTTTTACAATATGACTGAAGACAAGGAAAGAGTTCAGCCAACCAAATATGCCACGGAGTCGTACATTTACCCAGGTATAAATTATAAAGCTACATGATCTTACAAGCTTCATATTCTTTATTTTCCATGTCAAATTTTACTTTATCTGGTATTTAAGCTGAATTATTAAATCTGAAGTAGACTATGACTACATCTGTGTCCTAGTTTCATTTTTGTGTCAGGGATAAAATTCCATGACAAAAAAATCAACTCTGAGTAGAAAGGATGTCTTTGACTTTTAATTCCAGATTATAGTCTATCATGTGGGGATAGTTAGGAAAGGAACTTGAAGCACTAGTCAAAGCACATTCGCAGTCAAGAACAAAGATAAATGGATGCCGACATCCTTGCTTGTCCTGAGACCCTCTCTGTATTTATACAGTCAAGGATACCCTGCTGAGGGAAAGGTGCTACTCACAGTAGGTCTTCCTACATCAATTAACATAGCTAAGATGATCACCACAGACATGCCCACAGGACAACCTGATCTAGAATATCCCTCACTGAGACTATCTTCCCAAGAGATTATATACTGTTTCAGATTGACAATTAAAACTACCATCACAACTTGGTTTTTGGAAAATTATAAATTAACTCAAATCAGACTGTTTGAGGTGTTACTGTGATATTGATTTACAGATACACTTCTCAGCTGCATAAAAGAACTATTAAAAGTTTCAAGACTTCTCTACTTGTAATGAAATCAACATTCATACTGAGAAATGTGATTTTCTGTAAAATTGTGCCATTTGGTCCCTGTCTGCTGCCATGTCTTGTCTACCCATGTGATGGACTGATCCTCTCTAAATGGAAGCCAGAACAAACCCATCCCTCTTTAAATTGCTTTGGTCAGGTATATGGTCACAGCAACGAGGGCCATAGCTGAGAAAAGATTATTGAAAGTCCAAGTACTTATAGGCAGTTTTAGCTACTTTTCTAACCCTTGGTTTTCCATTTCTAAGCTAAGAATATTAAATCTGCCCTTATGCCAATGAGCACCAAACTCCCTGAGATGTCTAAGATTTTGCAGATGTTTTATTATTATGTTATTTGATGTATAAAAGTCCATTAATTTAATTTGTTAGTAGTTTGAGTCTTTTCACATTAAAAACATTCCCTTCTGCTTTTTTATGGGATACAATTGTGTATATATTTGCTCTTCTATGTTTTTTAGTTTCAGTTTTCCATCTTCCTTTATGTTTATTTTTAATACTTCCTCATTGCCTCTCTTTTCTTATTTTTGCTGGATTGATCAAGTTTCCTTAGAATTTTTTTTCTACTCCGATAATTGTGTGCTTTTTTTCCTAGAGATTGTCCTTATATTATGCCATATTTAAACCTATTTTGTTTTTAATAAAATTTTTTTGACTCATGTAGATTTTACTTGTTTAGATTTACTTATTAGATTGTGGTGTGCACATGTGCGAGCCTATGTGTATGCATGTGGAGGTCAGAAGAGGATGTTGGTTGTCCCCTATCATTCTTTTTCTTATTCTTTTGAGACAGGGAATCTCACGGAACTTGAAGCTCATCATTTTGCCTGGGTTGGCTGGCCAGCAAGCTCCTGGAATCTGCCTGTGACTTCTAGGAACCTAGGCATGCTCAGGTTTTACATGAGTTTGAGGATGTAAACGCAGGTCCTCATGTTTGCACAGCAAATGCTCTTACTCACTCTGCCACCTTACCAGGCCCTAAACTTCCATTTCGTTATTAATAGATTGATACTGAACAGTTGCTTTTCACTTTCTTTATTAACTAGGAAAAAAAATACAAGTTTTTTTCCTTCCCTAAATCTGCTTATTTAGTAAAGTTTATAATATGCATAAACAACTCAGAATACTGCCATCCATTTATTTGCTGTTAACCACCATCTTAAATACTTTATCCTCTAGTCTTGGAATCTGTGTTCCACTATATACCTTAAAGAGAAAATCTAGTTACTAGAGCAGGGGTATGTTGGGCAAAGCCATTTCAGAGACATTGGATACAGCTTTTGAACTGACGCTAATATTATAGTGACCTGAAACATAGCATGGGCTCTAAATGTGGGTCTTAAGAAGGCCTTGTAACTGGACTTGATGGTGCCTACCTTTAATCCCAGCACTCGGAAGGAGGAGGCAAGTGGATCTCCGTGAGATGAAGGATAACCTGGTGTACATAGTAAGTTCCTGACCAGCTGGGGCTACAGGGAGACCCTGTCTCAACAATCCCAGCCCCAAACAGAAGACCATGTAGTAAGTAGAATCCTGCCGCTGGTGGCAGAGGGCGAGACGGATCCCACACTGCAGGCACTTTCCTGCTGTTTTCCTCTGGGTGTGAGTGAGACAAATTGTCATGTTTTCTGAGCCCGGGTTTTCTGCCCTCCCGGGTCCCGGTTTTCACTCCGCTGTGGCTGAGTGGAGTTCTCACCATATGCATGCCCACTGCTTTCTGCCTCTTCACTTTTCTTCTCATCCTTTTTTGCGGTGGGGGAAGAGGGATAGGAAGGAAACAGAAGCCTTTAGGCGCACACGCAGGTGAGGTGCTCTGGGCTAGTCTGCAGGCAGCCCTGACAGTAGTTGTCAGGTGTTTTTCTTCCAGCTGTAAATCTCTGGGCAGCATCCTCACACCTGCAGCCTTCCTGTAATTTCACACCTTCTTTAGGTTCCTTTGTCCTCTTCTTCTTTTGTTCAGCTTTATTAGGATAAACTGACCAATGAAATTGTATTAATATATAGTTGAAGTATTTAGTTTGATCGTTAGATATATACATATAATTCAGTTCCACAAATTGATCTCCTCATAGCTTGATATAATCACCTTTGTATGTGTGTATATAAACACTAAGAGTTATTCTCTTAGCAAACCTCAACTATACCACATGTTCCAATTAATGACCATTGCCATGCTGTGCAGGGGATTGCTGTGAGTTATTCTTGTAACAGCAGATTTGTACCCTTTGAACAACACTTCCCTGTTTCCTCACAATCTAGTGTCTTGGTAATCACCATCCTACTCTCTGATTCTGGGATTAACTTTTGTAGATTCTGCATATAAACAAGATCATGTAATATCTGCCTTTCTGTGTCTGGCTTTGTTTAGCATAAACCAGGCTGACTGTTGTAATGGTCAGGATTCCCTTCTTTATAAATGCTGAGGAACTTCCCATTGTAACTGCTTTTGTAAATCCCAATATGCAGTTTATTCCTCCAGTCATTGATCCAAAGACAATTTGTTTGTCTCTGTGTCTGTTTATAAACTACCCACGCCCAAACTTTTTGTGCTATTTGAAGGAAACCCAAAATAAGAAATTGGGGTTAGATTTATTTTACAAGAAAATTATCAGTCGTTGCCACTTGGGAATATAGTTGACCATTTCTCTTAAAAAGCATGAGAATCTTTGATTCTAAGACTTATAAGAAAGTGATTATAAGTGAGCAACAAGAATGAAAGTATTTATTCAGTGATCTTACTTTTTATTGGTTTTGTAAATTTATGAGGAAAAGAGATATTATAGGATGAAAAAAAAATCCAGGTTTGGTGGCAGATCAATACAAGTTCACCACTTTTAAGATGAGAAAATCATGATAAGTCACACAACCTCCCTTGCATGAAAAAAAATTGTTACCTTAGCAATGGTGTAGACCTCTGCTAAGGACTGTTGCCCTTTCGATTGCTCCTGGTTTGTCGGTGTTCTCTTGGCTCTTCCATTTTCCACAGGCCACACTCTGGTTAGTTCCACATTTTCTCAATCTGTGCCTTTTCTTTCCTTTTAAATTATTTTTGTGTGTATGAGTACTTTGCATATATGCAGTGCTGTAATAGGTCAGAAGAGGGTGTCAGATCCCCTGGAACTGGAGTTATAGATGGTCATTAGCTGCCATACATATGGCTGCTGGGATCAAACCTAGGTCCTCTGGAAGTGCTCTTAACTGCTGAGCCAACTCCCCAGCTTCCCTTTGATTTTTCTTTAAGCAATCAACACTGAAGAGTTTATCATTTTCCACATCTTCATATTCAGTCACCAAGCAATGGTGTCATCTGGAATTTGTTGTTGTTTGCTCTTCATTTTATTTTATGAGTTATTCAGATTTCCTTTTCATAGAGGTTTCTTAGAAAAACCTGCTGCTTCCCTTTCTCCTCAGTTAGCATGGTGATTTTCAGGCAATGCTGCTTTGAGCTGAGAGCATGCTTCTCAGATCCTAGACCTCAGATGGTCTCCTGGGTTCCTTATCATCCTGACTTTCTGTATGGTGCTAGTGAACTCAGCCTTGGAATTTTTTTTTTAAACTGGAATCTCAAAAATAATGACAAACATTTTTCAAATTTCTATTACCCCCAATGTTGAGAACCAATTTCAAACACAGAATTTTGTAGCCTAAAAAGCTGAAACTGAGTCACTCCTATGTAATGCTACTGTAACTGGTATCATATGTATAACATCAGACATAGAGATGGGCAGCTGTCCCTGGATGCTTTTACCCTCAGGTACTTACTAATAATTGAGACAGTGTCTGTGAATAGTAACAATCCAAAATCCTAAAGGTAAAATGCAGGATATTTGCTATAACTTTTTGTTTTTAATGATTTATTTTCTAATTTATGTGTATTAGTATTTGCCTGCATGTATATACTATGTACTATGTGCTTGTCTAGTGTCCACATGAAATCCTATGGAACTGGTGTTTCAAATAGTTGTGAGCCACCATGCAGGTGCTGGAAATGGAACCCAAGTCCTCTGTAAGAGCAGCAGGTGCTCTTAACCACTGAGCCAGCTCTCTAGCTCTTGCTGTGACTCTTTAAAGTCAAACCTTTAAAGTAACACTTTACTATCAAAGATGCCCAAAAGGGCCCATGCCAAAAGTATCTTATGGAAAAGAGAATTTTTTAAGAAGATAAGAGATAGTTTATTCTGGAGCTAAATATGAGTGACCATGGCCCAGGAAAACAGATTCAAATTACCCCAAATTCCATGTTCCAATGTGGTAGCAGTTTCTTGAGGTTTTTATAGTAACAGAGCAAAGTCATAAATCAAGACACTCAGCTACAGGCCGCAGCCGCTCACTGATGGTTTCTCAGCTTTTGGATTGGCGGGAACTGCCTCTTTTGTTAATACACTCTGTTGTCACAAGAATGTGAAGTCAGAAAAAGGCACTGCAAGGAGTGGCTATTTATGGCTAAATACGGCCCGACCCCTCTTTGGTCAATCCCCCATTCCACTTTTCTTCCTTTGTTCTGATCTTAGCCAACCAGGAAAGACTGCGAGATCGGACAGCAGCCAATGGAGAACAAGACACAGCACCACTGCGTTAGGAGTCAGGGTAAAATCTTGTCCTAAGCCCGTTCTCTGTGCTTGCTTCTCCCTCTCTCTGTTGTGAGCAGTGGACCCTTCTGATCAGAAGTAAAGGCTTGCATTTTGAGATGCTTTAATGAGAGTGGTTGTGGTCCCTTCCTTTGCGACTCTGAACACTTATTTTTAACATTCAGGAGGGTGGAATAGCTATCTAGCAAAGCCAACAAGGAAAAAATTCCTGGATCATATGACAACTCTTAGCCATCACGATCTGGATCTGGCTTTTATCTTTTCTTTTGTCCTCTGTATCTGATATAACATGTACATGTGACATATAATAGAATTATTATGCTTAAAATTAAAATAGTCAAGAACATTGCTTGTAACAGGTTAAGAAAATTAAAACATTAAAAAAACTAGATTTACTGTTTCTCCCTTTATTTACAGTTATTTGTACTCTATGAAATATTTTATTTATATTTGGCATATTAAAACATCTCTTATTTCATAATCTTTGGTTTTCCTTTTATAATAAATAGTTTGTTTTTTAATTTTATGTGTATGAGTGTATTGCTTGCATATACGTAAGTGAACCTGTGTTGTGCAATGTCATGGAGGTCAGAAGAGGGCACTGAATCCTCTGGAACTAGAGTTAGAGATGGCTGTTAGTTGCCTTGTGGGTGCTGGGAATTTAACCTGGGTCTTCTGCAAGGGCCCTTTCTAGCCCTGGCCTTTGGTTTTTCTTTAGACCAGTTGGACCTAATAGCTATACCCTCATTGTAGTGGCTGCCTCTAACTCTGCTAGCTCTTATCCGTGGATATGACTTCCCTTTTCTATTATATGGCTATCACATCAGATGCAGTTTGGAAAAGAGATTTTTAGATGAAGCATTTGAAAAGAAGTTGGGGGCTAAATATGTGTCAGAGGTTAGATGCCCTCTACAGAGAAACCCTGGGAGCAAGCTGAAGCATAGTGTGCTCTCCCAGGGCACTTGCTTCCTCTTTCTATTCCATTTTTCCGTCTTTGTTTCTTGTCTCCAAGTTTCCCCAGCGTTGTTCATTGCGAAACAATAATATTTACAGTGAATTGACAGGTTTTTATCTGTGCTAAGCACTCACAAGTAGCAGGCCAGTGGGAAAAATGAACCGTCAGGCTTAGGTGTGTGGGCTTACCCGCACAGCACACGGGTTCAGTGTTTGCTGTGCTCTAGAGCTACACGTCTCAATTCTGTGCAAAACCATCTACTTCCGAGCTGGACAGTCAGGGTCCTCTGCCCATCATCTAGCTTGGAGGATGTTAGTGTTGGAGCCCTGCTTTGGCTTTCTCGAACAAATCTCTGCGCCCTTCCCTGGGATTGCTTCCTCATCGCCACCTCATGGCTCACTCCAAAGCGCCACCCCAGGGAAAGTGATCCAATGCGGCAGTGAGCGGGGTGAGAGCCAAGTAAACCAGGATCTCCAGAGAGCAGTGCTGAATGAACACATGCTCTCCAGCTATTCTGTTCAATTGGCATCCATCAGTGCCCACCAGCCCAGTCTGTGGTTGGAATGGACCAGTTTTCCACCGGCTGTTAGAACTAGTGGAATTAAAAGACAATGCGAATCACAGTGTGAGAGGGTGAATGATGGAATCTCTTTCTAAACGTTCTCTGACTCTGACTCTGTTGAGAGTGCTGGCCAGTTGGTTTTCTAAAGTTTTGCTTCATGTAAACACTGATGCAGCTCCTTAAACGCAATGATCAGAGGGAAGCATTGATGGAACTTTAGAAGGTCGAGTTCATCATTACATCAACAAAACTGGCTTGCTAAATGGATTTGCAGCGTGCCACAAAAGACAGAAAAATGATTTGCAACTGATTTGGTAGGGGAAGTCACATTTCCAAACCTTTCTAGATAGTTAATAGAACTCTTTATTGTCGCTTGATCACACGTTAATATTTTAGGGCTAATAGTTTGGAAATGGAGGGCGTTTGTATAACGCGTAGGTATTGCTTGGATGCTCTAAACCTTCTCCTTACAGTGCCTTCTTCCCTTTCTTCTTCCCATTTTTCTTCTCTCTGCTTCTCTTTCATCTAATTTAATAGAGTTCAGAGGTCATAGCTGGATGACAAATTGGGAATTTTCCAACAGATAGGTTCTCTTAATATCTTTTATACCAAATGAGGGAAATGTTTATAAGGTAAAGCTCAAAAACAAAACAAAAAGCTCAGTATATAAAAGCCCACACATTTGCTTCAGTTATCTTTCACAAGATCCATATTTAAGGTTAAGTCAAATCTGTTTTTTCTGGTATACATGGTTTACTTGAGTGCTCCCTTTGTGGACAGCAGAACCATCAAAGCATTATTCTTTGCCAGTCCCTTTTTCTCGTGCAGACTGCATTCTGGTTTTTGTAATGGGTCTAAGGGAGCTGTCGAGGTCCTGGCTCACAGGCATCCCTCTTACCTAAATTTAGTCATGGGCTTTCCAGCCTCTCACTTTCTTCTGGTGCAACTTATCAGTCTGTTGACTTAAGTCAGATGATTTTGCTTAACCACATATATTTATTTAAAATGAACTTTGGACTCAAACAATGCCCGTGTTGTCAGCGTGAGTGCTATTTCCTTTCAAAATGCAAAGAAAGTTGGTTTTGCTGATTTTGTAGCTTGAAAGAAGCCAGACACTCCACAAAGCAGAGCACCAAAACATTGGCTCTCTGTAGAGCACTGCCAAGTCTGGAATAGGATTTCTTTGCGTAAATCTTTGGCTAAACCCTTCTGATGTGATCTACAGCCAAGTTCTTACCCTCTGCTATCAGCAGTCCACTTTCTCAGAACACAGAGCCCTTGTTAATGTCAGTAAGCCCATGCTTACCCCTGGCCTCTTTTTCTAGAATTCCATATTCAGGGCAAGCATGTACTCAGAAGATCTGAGCATGAACAATCTTTCCCCTTCCCAGAAATACATGATTGATATTAATCACAAATGCTCATGATTTGAATAATTTTGAGTATTTTATTTTTATATTTACTGTTTTTATTTCTTACTCATCTCTACCAGGATTTCCAGGTCTTGTTAAGAAGACAAAAATATTTTGAAAGTTGCTAAGACAACGGTCAGTTTTCAGTGCCCATGGATAGGTAAAGGCAGGCACAAAAGTTTAGCTTCTAGGACTCCTTTTATTCTAAAAAAATGTGAGTCTCAGATGTCGTGGCTAAACAGTGATCATATAAAATAATTATTATGTTTCTTTTTTGATAAATATAATAGCTAAAATTTTATTATCTCTTCTTTGCTTTTGTTTAACCTTTGTTCTAGTTTACATCTTCTGTATTTCCCCAAAGGTCCATGCATTAAAGATTTGGGCCCTAGACAGTAGCAGCATTGGGAGATGGTAAAGCTCTTATGGGTGGGGCCTAGTGAACTAAGTTAGGTCATTGGGGCACATGGTATATCAAGGATATTGAGACCCTCTTCTCTCTCTTTGATTCCTGACTGCCAGGAGATAGACAGCTTTGCTCCATGATGCCCTCCCACCACAATGTGCTGCATCAACATAAATACAGTGCAACAAGGCCCAAGGACTGAAGCCTCCAAAGCCCTGAGTCAGACAGTCCTTTCCTCCTTTTATTTAGGGTGTGTGTCAGAGTGGTAAAAGAATGATGAAACATTCAGTCATTTAATAGTAGGTGGGACTTTGTTTTCTAGAAAGATATTTATTGAAAATGAAATAGTTATATTGAAATTTTAATAATAGTTTAAATGTAAGCAATACAGTCCAGTTTTTGTTAGGCAAAATGAATGTCTTACAGCACCAGCTCAAAGCCTTAACATATATGAACTCTAACAGACATGTAGGTCAGTTTAACTCTAAAACATAATGATGAATATGAAAAATTATTAGTAAAAAGTATTTTGCCTGAAAATATGCCATATTTCTTTAATCTTAGTACTTTCCTAGAAAGTCATCTGAAAGGTATTCTTTCAGCCACTATAACTACCTTACAATTGTAGCTGGGCTTTAACTAATATTACCAAGTACTCAGTACCTTTTACAGAGAACAGCACCTTGGTAATGAGGAGACTGCTTTAGGAAGAAGCTGATTTAATGGCAAACATTCTTCCTAGGAATCTTTTGATGGAAATAACACCTGATGTGAGTCATACAGAATTTCTTCTTGTTTGCTACTACACGAACATATACGATCATATCGTAACCATGTGAGAAACAATGGATAACCGTACTGTCCCTCTGCTTTATCTAACAAATAGTCACTCACAGGAAGTAGATCTACAGTCTATAGCAGCCTAAACCTATTCTCATCATGCACATCAGGAAAAGCAGTGAAAGGAACCTAGTTTCCTTCTCATGTTGCAGCCACAGGGAGACTCCTGTTTCAGGTGACTGTGATGTCTCTCTTGGTTCTCCTCACCCTTTGGAAGGTAAGATTCTGGCAAGGGTTGATCAAACTGCTCTAGAGATATGAGCCTGTAGCCTGAGTTTTACTTTAATTATTTTGAGGAGGTTACAGAATGCCACATTGTTTCAAACATCATTATAAATTTTTAAAGTACAGACCATCAGTACAGCAAGTTCTGTTTCTCATCCTGGGTATAAGAAGAAAAATCAATTTTAAACATAAATGGGTCAGTTTAATGAAAACATGGGGTGACTGACTGGTCAGAAGCCCTGGCAGGAACAGGGCCCATTCATCCAAGGGCCCCTAAGAACTGAGGGATCAAAGGAATTGCTCGCTACAAGCAGCACATTTAAACTCAGCTGAAATCCTCAAGTGAAAAAGCTTGCATTTAGGGAAAACTCAAGTTTGGCTAGGGACTCTTAATAATATGATGCAGGTATACATATTCCAAGTGCTCACTAGACCTTGAGGGCACTCATGTACTGTCTTAAATATTTGAAAGCATTTCTATGAGGAAAAACTATTTTGACCTTAGTACATACATGCCTCTCCCGCCTAACTCCTGCATCAAATTGGATATAACTCTGGGAAAAGAAGAGCAATAGATCATTGCTCTTGTCACATCTACTTTATGCAAAAGACATTCTCGATTCATTAAATAACTCCTTGCATACATTGATTGCCAATAGCACCGTGGAAGTGGACTGTTGAACACGTGGCTTACTGTGGCCTGCAGAGGATTCTATGACTAATTTACTGCTTTGTTGGTGTTTCCTGTGATCTCTACCCACCTCTTAGCGAGGAATTAATTCAGAAGCTCCTGTCAGCTCTTGTAACAGTTGACAGATCTTTGATATCAGCCTTCTTTCCCAGAGGAAAGCCTGAGGAAATCTATATTAGAATCATTCACATTGAAATAGATTTTCCAAGCACATTTCTTCTGTGAAGATGCTATCATAGTCAATGTTTTTTATGTAATCAGACCAAACTTAACAATATTTTTTGCTTCCTCTAGTTCAGTTTATCAATATATGCAGAGCCTATCCGAGAGTTCTCTTACAGTTTTAAGTGGAATTGCATACAGTTTATCATATTTAATTATGTAATTAAAAATGAGACAGAGCTTGAAGATTTCTAATGAAGAACAGTTGGTGACAAAGTGCTGACCTTTGGGAATCCAAACTAGTCAATTCCAGTCGGATGAAAGGACCATCAGAACTGCAGAATATAACAACAATGAAATTGGTATTCTGCTTAACATCCTCAAAAAATAAAAACCAAAAAATAAAAATTTACTGAAGTGGCTAAATCACAAATTTAAATTTTTCTAGAATTTAGTTGCTTTTTAAGTTTTTCATTATTTATTGAATCTAAAACAATGTGAATTAAAAAGAAATTTTTTAAATTTAAAACTCACTATAGATAAGAGCTGAAAAAGAAAAATAATCAAAAGATGCCACTGATAAAATTATCTGGTCTTTTTTTTTTTTCCTCATTTCAGATCACACACACAAAATTGCAAGCTTAAATTCATCGATTTTTTTTTATTTTCATTCAAATTTTGAATGTTATCTTTGTTGGTTATAGACTTTGCTCTAGATCAGAAACTTCAAAGATGTGGTTAGTATTATTTATATTATGAAAAATTTATTTGTTGAATTTCCTATGATTAAATACTAGTTTTATCATTTGACAGCTGTATGATTTGGGTGAAAAAAAACTTGACTTCTTATTTTCTGTGTACATCAGATTACTTCTCTGTAAATAGGGCCAATAATCATGTCATTATATCATAATTCTAAATTGGTAAGTTACTTTTTCCCAGGGCATGAGTGAGTCTTATATATGTACTAAATAAATCGATAAATTGATAACTGTACATCTGTCTGACTACGTAATTTTCCTGGCTTCTTTCCATCATGCTTTCCCACTTCTTCCTGCTCTATCACTCCTTCTGTTCTCTCTCTTTTCTTCTTTCAACACATCAGACTGCCAAAGTAGAATTTTTATTGATATCATTTTTCTATTGTTTTCTTAGTCAATAGAGATTGTTTAAGAAGTTTAACTTTTCTCATATATTTTGTCTCTTTAAATTTTGTGCCATATATAACACAAGGGAACACATAAACATGAAAAACACATGTATAAAAATCTGTCCTAAAAAGCACAGGTTTAATTCATCATGAAATCATTGTCTTTAGGTTACTGAGAAAGCCTAGCTAGGTAAAGCATTTGCTTCCAAGTTTGATGACCTGAGTTCATTGCACAGAACCAACTCTTCAAGTGGTCTTCTGGACATCTACAGGCATACTTTATTATATGCACCCATACACACAGACACACAGAAGATAAATGAATAAATGTAGCTTTTTTAAAATTGTATATAGATAAAAATAGGAGAAAGAAAATAGTGTGACGTTCATTTTTGGTTCAGTGGACTAAGGGTGTGTTTCCTAGAGACGGTTTGAAGGTGATAGTGCTCAGTGATTCTCAATAAAGACACGAGTGTGATTAAGGAACTTTCCTATATGGACCTAATGGTGGTAATCACTGAAGCACCTAATGTCACCTCATTTCTACCTTGAATATGCTCACCTTGGCTTTATATTAACATCTATGTTAGGTAGGATATCCAGGCTTAAGTATCAATGTGAAAGAGATAAAAAGAAGAAAATACATTCTGTTAGGAATCATCTGTATGTGTAAGCAATATACATTTTCAAGATCATTAGAGGATGCATATTAGACATTATAATATCCAAAGGAAAAATTGAAGTTGGGGAGTGTAACTGACTTTCAAAGATTCTCTTGATTATAGAAATTGAGTTATCATTCATAAGAAAAACTCCAGGAAAAATGCCAAAGAATAGGAATTTGTAAACATAATATTTAACTTAGACTGTATTGATGTGGTATCTTTTCAAGAACATGACTGTTTTCAGAGAAAATATGAAACATTCTACTAATCTAATGGACCTAGACCTTAGATAGATATAAATGATTGCAAACACAACTAATAACTTAATAAATATTGTGTGTGACTTACAATGTTTGAGACAAATGCTGGCTTTCTTTACAGAACATTCTTGTTGAATGATGTTCAACGTAAATATGCCTTGGGGCAAGAGACATCCCAAGACTGGTCACAACAAATAGATCTAATTCTTGGGTAAGACATTCTATTATAGACCCTGAACAAGCCTTGGACTCACAACAGAGTGTTCCAGGCAGTGTCCAGGGATGACATACTGAGATGAAATGTATTTTTCATCCCATTGCAAATTTCCCTACAGCAAAGCATATGAAAGGCTGTATATCTTTGGTTACATTAAAGAAATTATACAATGATATTTGTCAAAGCACAGTAAGGAAGGCCATATTCAGAACCAATCAAAATAGATATAGAGACCAGCTCTGCCAGATGAAAAAATAGGAAGCTGTCCATATGATGTTGTTGGAAGGACACTAAAAGCTTTCTTATATAAAGGACAGCTTTCATGGGCTTGAATTAAAGACACTCATTGAAGCAGTTTGATTTACAGACTATTCTGTTAATCAAATAAAAGAACATAAGTTCCCTGTTTAATGTTAAAATCAGATTTGTTAGGGATGGAGAGATGGCTCAGCAGTTAAGAGTTCTAACTGCTCTTGCAGAGTACTTGGGTTCAGTTCCCAGCACCCACATGGTACTAATAACCATGTATACCTCCAGTTAGGGGGCCCCAATGCCCTCTTCTGACCTCTGCAGGCTTTACATGCATGGGTGCAAGCATAAAGCATACAAAATAAAAACAAATAAATCAACAAAAAATGAAATACTAAAATCAGATATGCACACATACATAAAACCACAAAGAAGGAAGAAGTGTTTGCAGTGAAGGAGAGGCTCAGGTCCGGTCCTGAATGTAGCATGGAAAAGTTGGAACTCAAAGTCAGAGTCAGTAGGCAGAAAATCACCACGCGCTAACATCAGTAGTCAGGGTTGGTTGAATGGACCCGACAGGATTTTTGATGAAGATGCTTGGGCGGTCAGACACCATCTAGGGACTGCAGAGGATGAGGAACCTGCTCATACTCCACAGAGTGACTCTTGAGAAACTGACACAGCTGGGATTTTTTCTTGTCTTTCGCAAAGAGGTTCACAGATGTTCCTAACGAGGTCAGACACTGCTAAAGTCTTTGTCAGCTTAGGGCTAGGAGGGAACTGCTGGAGCCGACTCTTGGATTTTGAATTGTGAAATTTGGGGGAGATAATGTATTCCTGAGGAATGAGAACAGAAGATCAGTCACACTGAGGGTAGCAAGGCCAGCCACTCTTACCCCACCCTCTTGTGACCCTGTAGGCTCCCTGCTCATCGTGTGTTCTGAGGAAATTGCAGACAGAGGTTTCTGCAAGTCAGTGCACAAGACGTGATTATGATCAGAAGCCCTAATTAGCTTTAATCTGAAAATAAATTGCCTAAATAGCAGAACTGAGCAGTGTCAGCTGAAGACCAGGCTGCTTTTCCTGATATCTTCCATCTTGTGCTCTGAGTGTGGGCTATTGTGGCAAAGTACTTTGCACTGTGGGAGCAGAGGACACAGAAAAGAACGTGTATCACACTGCAGTAGCTGCTTTAAAGGTGGTGCAAATCTAGGCCAGCCCTCCAGAGCATCCATCAGCGTGCCAGCGCCAGAGCGATCACAGGTCTACCTGTGCTCTCTGTACCTGATGTACATTACTACACAGTAGGCTGCCTGCTGACCTGGCACAGGTGGCCGTACACACACCCCCCCCACGTTGCTTCCCCCGTGCCTTTTCCAACTATTTACATTCTTTTCACAATAAGCTTCACTTCATTCCCTGTTTGTCATTTGACCCTTTAAATCTGCATCATTCTTCTATCATGTATAGCAAAGATATTTGCCTTTCTCGATTCAGATATTCTCAGATAATTCTATACGGTACAAGAGAAGAAAATGTAAACATGAATTTTAAAGGAGAAACAAAATGACATGTGTTTCTGTTAAAAGCAAGAATGCACTTTGTGATAGAAAGTGTGAGGTTCAGCAGGTAAAGAACGACACACTACAAGAATCCTTTTGAAGCATGGTAGTAGTTGAACTGTGGCAAAAGGTGCTTCTGCGTCATGACCAGCCACTCAGAAAGAATAGGAAGGTGTTCATATGGTGTAGCTGGGGTACACTGAAAGCTTTCCTGCTAGAAAACACAGCTCTTCCAGTAATCAAATAATAGAGTACTCATGATTTAATCACTTGATGTGCAATACATATGTGTAAGACTGCTAAGCAGAGCACTTCTAGAGTCACTCAAGCTGATCTTTGACAGACATGGGGATGGGGATGGGGAAGAAGCATGTACTTCTGAGAAGCCATAGATTGTATTCCAGATACAAACCTAGAATGATGCACCCCAGCACAGGAAGCAATGACAGTAGAATTTCAGTGGTTCCAGTGGGACCAGGTGCTCTGAGCCCTCTATCTAGGCGCTTTGCGTCAGCTCCAGAGACACTTCCCAGAATCCAATCAGTGCCCTTGATTTGAGCCCACAAGAGCTGTGTGGACTGTGCAGAAAAGGCGTCAGTTCCTCTCCGATGACAGCATGTGTTTGACTTATTTTTTATCCTAGAAGAGGCAGAATAGGCAAAGTAAAGCTGGTCACGATTGCGGTGGGGGACTTACAGGTGGAAATGGAGGAGCTCTGGGAAAAGGACAAGACAGCTCTGGATCTGAAGATCAATTTTGGGCAGCTCCAGTTCTGAAACGCGCCCAGCAAGTAATTTCTAAATCAGAATGTATGGTGGTGCGGGGATGTAAATTGCGCTTCAGGGAATTGGCTCCAGGCTAGCCAGTGCTCACACTGAACAGAGAACAGACTGAATTAGATTGCCTCAGGGACAGTACATCCCATTCACTGGGCAGAACTAAAGTGCCTTGACAAAGGCTCGGCTTTAATTCCTGTTGCAGCTGAAGAACAATTTTACTTTGCCTTGGGAAAGCACAAGTTCTATAGAACTGAAATGTCAGAAGGACTTTGTAATTAAAGGCACCTTTGATATTGCTTTATTTCCTTTCTTTCTGTTATCTTTTGGACTTGGAGACATTTCTAATTAATATTATTCAATTGGCAAAACAAACAACTCTGAATCTCATCTGAACACAATGTTCTTTTTTTCTTTATATATTAATGGAACTAATTTTTAAAATTTGTTTTTTTTTTGCTAGCATCGATTTCTTACTTTAATATAAATGAATTAGATTCTTCTCCTTTAAATATTTTTTCTTCGTTTTTCTCCTCTAAACAGATCGAGGCATGTATTAATTTCTTTCTTGCATTCTCTGCTTCACCTACAATGTGTTAAACACTGTTCGAGAAAATGGATGCCCAAGGAGAATCTGTGTTTCTAGGCTAACAGCTGGCATGCTGGGGTGGTGATGGGGGAGGCATCCGAGATGTCAGATCTTTCATAGACACACTAAAGTGAAAATATATGTGATTAGAACTAGATTCAGATGATAAGATATGTTTAACTATCTTTAAACAGGAAGAATGTAAATTTAGGTCAAATTCTCAATTTCAAATCATGTTTCATTCAATGAAGAATTTTAATTAATTTGAATCTTAAAGGCAAATTAAACACTTTTAGAGATCTTTTACTTCACTCTTAAGCTAATATTTTTATATTCATCTTATAAAAAGGTCCACATACATAGACAGAGTTGATAGTATAATCAATCTAATACCCTATTTCAATATTAGTCAACACAGGCCTGTTGATTGATCTCTGGTCTTTCCTTGTACTAATTCCTATATCCAACTGCATTATTTTAAAGCAAATCCCAGAATTTTATCTTTTGTTTTGTAAGTACTTTAGTCTATATCTTTAAGAGAATTTTAAAAAATATTGTCAACTGACCATTCTTACACTTTAATTGTTAATTTTCTTAGATTATTAATTATTTAAAGTCAATTCAAGAAATCATATCATTTCATATATAAACTGAATGTTTAAAAGCATAGCAATGTCCTCATCACATGTAAAAATAACAAATAGCTCAAAACATTACTTGTAATCAGACCACTGCTCAAATGTTCTCAATAGTTTTATAAAAGGACACTTATATTTACTTTGTGCAGATGAAATCCCAAAGGCCCACATTCATTTCATTGATTTGCCTTATTAATCTCTAACAGTTCCTTGATCTCCTATTCCACTGCTCTTTCTACTGAAGAATGAAGGTCATTCACTATACAACTTTTCTCAAGATTTCTCTTCTTAAACAAAAATTAGACAAGGCCATTGTTTATGACTAAGCCCTTTCTTGCACTAGGCCCTGAAAGACCAGATCAAATCAAAATGGAGTCAGTTATGTAAAATGTGAGTCATCAAACTGCACTTTTGAAGAAATTAGATGCTTAAATAAACTATGTCAGTTTTTCTTAAAAACTAGATTATAACCTATTATGAGGCCAGATTTTAGGGAGTTTTCCTCTACCTTGTCTTCACTCCTAACTAACAAGTTACCTGGTGTGCTGGATAGCTTTAGTGTCAACTTGACATACCTGGGTTGAGGGAGCCTCAGTTGGGTAATTGCCTCCATTGGACTGGCCTGTGGCCATGTCTGTGGAGTATTTTCTTGATTGCTGAGTGCTGTGGGGGCGCCCAGCGCAATGTGGGTGGTCCAATCCCTCCCTGGGCAGGTTGTTGTCTATTGTATAAGAAAGCAGACTGAGCATGGGCCAGGGGAGCAAGCCAGTAAGCAGTGTTCCTCCCCATCTGGGCTCCAGCTCCTGCCTCCAGGTTCCTGCTCCGTGTTCCTACCTTGGATTCCCTGATGAACTATGTGACTCAGGAGATGTAAGCAAAATAAACCCTTTCCTCCCCAAGTTGGTATTGGCCAGAGTGTTTTGACATAGCAACTGATGCAAACCAGGATGCCTGGAATAAGCTGAGGTTAACCAATCAGCATTTCTCCACTGTTTTCTTTCCCTGTTCTGATTTACATATCCAGTGTTCTGCTCTGGCCCAAATGAGAATCTTCTCCAAAGGTCCATATGCTAAGACTTGGTTAAAAGGGCATGGGAAAGAGGGTGGAACCTTTGATCAGAGGGGCCTAGTAGTGGGCACACTGGGGCTGTGCCCTGGCCTTTTCTTTCACTTCTTGGCCATGAGTTGATCCTTTTTTCTAATACATATTTCCTATGTGATATGCTCCTTCAAAGACTAGGAGTAAAGCTAAGCCTTTACATAACTCGGTTATTTCATGTGTTTTATTATAGCAGCGGAAATCTGACTAACACGGCAAGAAAATACACCACTGCCAGTCCATTTTCTTTTTTTCATAGTTGCTTCTTCAAATGTATACACGTCCTTTGAAATGTTGAGAACACAGATCCCTCTTTCAGAAGAAGGAAGCTAGTATGATCATGCAAAACCAGTTCCTCTCTTTGAACTCAGTACATTTTACTTGGTCTTGCTGATTAAAAAAAAAAAGAAAATTACAATGAAAAATTTGAAGCTTATTTTTAAAAACATTTTTAACGATCTGTTGAGAATTTCATACAGTGTGTTTTTATCATACTCAGAACCCCTTCCCTGTCTCCTCTCAGATCCTTTCCCATCTCCTAACCCCACTCCCAAACTCTTTGTGTCCTCTTTTTCCATGGCTCAGAGGATATTACCCAGGGACATCTAGGAGAAAGGAGAGAAATAAATCTCAGGCCCGCAGACAACTCTTAGAACTAACTCGATATAAGAGTTTAAGGATAACAGTTTAATGAACAGAGGTCTGATAAATACAGTGCGTGTTTACAGAGAGCTAATGGAGAAGATTGGGGAAAACAGCATCTCGAAGCCGGTTCCATTCAAGCTGGAGCTGTCAGGTTCCTCACATTTCCTACCAAGACCAGTCACCGTCACCATCTCATCCTGGGAGAAAATCAGTGACCAGACACCTATTTGTTTAGAATTCTGTTCAGGTTGCTGGAGATTTGTATCTTTAGGGGTCCTGCTTTGTCAGAGTAGTAGTTCAGCAGTAATTGTTGTAGGTGTAGTGGCGAGGTCTACAGTTGATTAAGGCTTCAGTCACTAGCCATTGTGTTTAGACAAACTGATTTAATGAAGAAAAAAAAAACAGAATGAGAATTTGTGTTTCTGTGAAAAATATAGCAGGAAACTTATTCTCCACATAGAATTACCTGGTAATTACTGTTTTAGAAGTTGGTCAAAAACAGAATCATTATATGCTCAATAATGTTTTATTGTAGACATACAAAACACTATCAACAACATAGTTTACATCTAAGTCTTTTGTTTACATCTAAGTCACTTTGGTGATATGGCAACAGGCATCCCAGACATGCACCAAGTCCCCTAGCAGGAAGCTATGGATGGGTAGAGAGCTACGCTATTTAAGGAGAAGAATTATAAAGAAAGAGGGAAGAGCCCGAACTCTACTCTGAACACGGTTTAAGGAGGAATCCTTTGCCTGTTGTGGCATGAAGAAAAACGTTCACCAAGTATCTGGGCATTTTTCTCCTCAGCTGGTGGCGCTGTTTGGAGAGGATTTAAGAGGTGTGGCCTCCTGGAGGAAGTGTGTCACTGGGGGTAGACTTGGAGGGTTCTTAAGCCTTCCCAGATTTTCAGGCACTCTGCTTCCTGTGCCGGCTGGAAGATGTGAGCCCTCAGCTTTCTGCGGTGGCCACCTCTGCACCATGCCTCCCCACTATGATGGACTCTGATCCCTCTGGAACCATAAGCTGAACAAACTCTTCTTCTATACATTGCTTTGGTCACTGTTTTTATCACATGAACAGAAAAGTTCAGTGGCTCTTCCCATCCTCTCTCGAGTACATAAAACAAGCCAAGGAGATCACTTGAAAAATGGCAGAGAGAGAATTTCCTGAGAGTCTTTTCCTGTGCCCTACAGAGAACATGTCTTGAGATGCTAAAATTTGCTGAGTTGCTGCCAAGGCCAGGGAAAAGGTGAGAAAGACTCATTAGTTCAAAGAGTCTAGGAGATTAGGCATAAGAGATGTGCCTCTTGCCTAAGAGATGTTAGGAGAATCATCCTAACATCTGGCAAATGGAAAGAACCATGGGAAGGCACGGCATGAAACCTGGGATTCCAAATGTGTATTGCAGTAATGATCTCAATGGCTTCCTGTACAGCCAAATACAGGCCAGACAAAGAGATAAAGGACCATTGACGTCAAATGCTCAGAGAGCCCCCTAGCGGGACTATAGCGAACTCAGTGTGGAGGAGTTGTAGAATCACTCTTTTCTCCGCTTACTTCTTTCTCCAGCTGCATCAATCCTGGAGGAGCCAGACTCAGCAGGGAGGGAAACTTTATGACAACAGATTTTTGTCTAGAAAGTGAAAATTCAAAATTCTTCAATTTTGAATTATTCTTTGAGCTTTCAAAGTTGAGTTTTCTCAATTTTAACTATGTAGTTTGGTTTAAATTTACGGAGAGCTTACATTGCCCCCATGTGCACAGGTCCATTTATCCTGTCAGGAAAGAAGGGAAAGGAGAGCAGCTTGCCTCAGGGGCATCAACCTGCAGAAAGGATGCCAGCAATCACCTGCTTCCTTCCCCTTCCGTGACGTTCGGAGCCGCCGCGCATGGCACGGTGCCGTCCCCATCCAGGGCATGTCTTTTCCCCTTCGTTAATTTCTCTGGAAACATCTTCACAGACATATCCAGTGATATCCATTACTAATTTCTTAAGTGTTTCTCAATCCAGTCGAGCATAGACTCAAAGGAGACAGATGGGTGATTAAGAGCACTTACTGCTCTTCCAGAGAACCCAAGTTCAGTTTCTCACACTCACACCCCACATCTACAACTGACAATTACCTGTAACTTTAGGTCCTGGGTATTTAGTGTCCTGTGTGGCCCCCTGAGGCATCTGCATATACTCACACAGACACACATGCATGCACATAAAAATAATTTAAAATTAAAAAACTATTAAGATCAATCATATTTTACGTTGAAAAGGCTCTTGTTGCTCCTAAATCAGCATTCAGCCCTCTGTTCCTTCTGAGCCTGAAGAGGGTCTTCCAGCAGGGCCCTTCACTGGTCTTTTGTGCCCATCCATAACTACTTTTATCCTTCCCACAATGGGAGACTGTCATTTGGAGCTGAGGGCTTTTTGTTGGTAGAGAAGGAGAGGGAAGAGAGAGAAAACTAAGAAGAAGCCTATAACTCAAAGGACTTAGAAAAGTAAGACTTCCTGAGAAATTGCTGAGTGAGCTGCTGATGCTCCAGGTCTGTGCAGTCCTTTGAGTTAGGAATTGCTGACAGTGTTTTTATCAGATGGAGGCCAAAGGTGTAGCATTTGCCTTTATTGCCTAGGCAAGGACATCTCTGGGGCCATTTCTGTCAGTGGCCAGCTGTTACTGGGGAGCCAGCAGTTAGTTGATCAGCTGCCTGCACAGTTCCCTATTTGCTTTTGCTACTAAGTATTCAAATTGAGAAATAAAGTCCAAGAAGAGTAATCAATCTGAAGGTTAAGAATGAACATATATATATATATATAATAGTGGATAGAAAGTTTTCTCATCAACACATACTCAGACTAGTGTCTCTGTAAACAAAGAGGCCTGGGTGGCAGGAATTATGCATCTGGTTCTGAGAAGTACTCTACTTTCCCTAGTTAAGTTGCTGTGGGGTTAATCCCCAGATCAGGAGAAAAGATGCTGACCTACGTGGGCATGGATGAATTGATCAGACATTATTGAATGTGAACAAATTCCTGATTCAGTTTCATACATCAAAGCTGGCCTGGGTGTAGGTGTGTCAGAAGGCCTCTTCTGAGTCCAGACTGAGGAAAAGCAGCAGAGGCAATGTTTCAGAGAACCTTGGTATGTCTACAGGCACACATTTATCAGGCTGAGTGTCTTGGGAGCCCGGTTCCAGATGCCTGTCAGGGTTCTTCCCAGTTTAGCTGCACTCTGGAAACAGAATAGTGTCAGAGGCCAGCCACAGTCTTCAGTGCTTGACTTGAAGCCAGGTTCTGGTGAGCTTTGACACCCTGTGCTGGGGCCATGTCTAGCACAGTATCTTGGAAGGAAATTCATTTCGTACTCCTTCTGCTGCTGCACCACACCAGCAGAGCCCCTGCCTCAAACTGCCAGAGTTGGATGTCTCCTCCTCACAGCTCTGTGAGTCAAAGGCTCGAGGACACATGGTTCTCTGACCCACTACATTCATAAGCTGCTTTAGAGCAGTTATATGGTCAGTTTTGGGGTCTGAATTATACCAACTTGTGTGACATTCATCAATATTCTTCATTTATCCCATCTGAAAAATGTGGATAATGACACCATCTGACTCACAGGGATGACGCCTAAACAAAGTCGCATCAGTTAAATACTTTAGAGAGTGTCTGCATCTGGTTGCTAATGAACAGTAATAGCTAATAGTAATTACAATCATCATCATCTTCCAATAAATAACATGAAAATATAATAAAGTCTAAGGAAAGCAATATGATTTCTACCAGCTCTTGGAATCATAAGAATGCCTCTTCAATATCAAACATTGACATTTAAATAGTGTGAGTGAGAAGGTACATCTGGGGCAGAGATCTTGCAATGGTGGATGTGAATTAGCACCATTCAACCATGTTCAGCCTCTTCCCTTCTCTCTCATATCAGACTATTCGAGCTCTCAAATAGATAATCACATTTAGTCCCTCTGGATATTCTCAAAGAGAGAAGATCTTTGTTGGCTTCCATTACAGATGAGAAGCTCCTTTCTGACGATGAGCCAAGAGAAAAAGACTGGGGTGATGCTTTCAGGGAAGGACGGATGGTATGTCAGCCTCCTCTGTCAGCAGACTGCAAACAGCTCAGGGTAAGAGTCAGTGATGTGACAGTTCTGGGGACTTCAAAAGCAGTTCTCTACTTAATTTACTTCACTGTTTGTTGGTGGTGTAGAAGTCATGTTCTCTGCTCATCAAAGTGATTTTTATATATTTCTTTCCTCTAGCTATGTTTATATATCTTATTGCACAGGATGTTAACTTGAATATTTTCAACATGTGGGGAAGATAATACATGGCCCCACAATACATGCCTTTATGTGTGCACGTGTATGTGCGCGTGTGGTGTGCATGTCTCAGGGAGGAATGGGCATGGTGAGAACACGACATTTAGAAAATGTAGTCTCAAGCTTCAAAGTCTTTTACGATAGAATTTAACACATAGAAAGCCAGAAACATATGCCAAATATTGTGTGATATTGTTAACCTTCTCAAGAAGCTTCACATAGATGAGCAATATCAAGCGAGCACATGAATTTTCTCTGGAACTAAGCTTCTTGAAATTCCACCCTGGGTCCAGAGAAGGGATGCATTCCATTTATCACTGGTCTAAGGGACCAATTCCATTCTGGTGCTACCTTTACTTATTAGTCTGTCACGTGTCAGAATATCATCCCTGCTCCTGAGTAGCTGGACTTTTCTCCATTATCAAATACCCTTCCAAAGTACTTCTCACATCATTTACCTATGCCATGTCCATTTCTTATGCTTGGCAGTATCATCACAAAACCAATTGGATTCTGAATGTGAGAAAAAGGCAAGCCAAAGACAATGCTGTCTGTTGTCTTCTTCCTGTCTTCTCATTTGTTAAAATAAAAAGACATGTCAAAGCTATCCATAGCAAAGCAGACAAAAAGACAAATGCTCTCTGTTGACCTCACATTAAAACATTTACCATGATAGCATTAGAAAATGCAGTGCTTGGGAACACTGAGATGGTTCATTTTGACTGCCAACTTGATTGGACTAAGAAACACTTAGGGGGTTAATGAAGCATACCCCTGGGTGTGTCTGTAATAGCATTCCCGGAGACAGCTAGGTCATGAAAGGTCTTATTTAATCAATGGATTAGTCCTGTGGTAGGTTCACATTATGATACCTTATTGGATGGTGACGAAAGGGAGGAGACTAGTTGGAGGAAGGTCACCAAGGATATATCTATGAGTCTGATTTTCTCTGTTGGGCCCCTCCCTCTGTGACCCCTTCCTCTGCTTCCTGCCCCCGTGAAGGAACTCCTCTGCCTCATGCTTCAACTGCCGAGATATTTTGCTTCCACAAATGGTCTAAGAAACATGGAGCTAAGGAACCAGGTACTAAACCCTCTGAAACTGTTAAGTCAAAACAAATCATTCTTCCCTTAAATTGTCTGCTAGGTATTTTGGTCAAAGCAACACTAAAGTAACTGATACAGACAGTGATAATTGCATACAGCTCTTCCTCAAGTGTAAAACAAGTGTCTTTGGCGACGCAATATAGCTTCAAGGCATTTTAGACAATGATTCCCAGGGAACGGAATGTTATTTTTTTTATTTATGTCCTTAAACAATGACAAGTGATTTATGATTTATTCAAAGACTTCATTGCCTGTGCAGTTAATTTTTAATATCCCCAAATAATTATCAACAGATGGAAATATTTCACATGTAGAACTAATGAGGATGGAAGTAGATTGAACTGTCTCTCCTATGTGTCACGCTGTGTATTTATAGCTCCAGGAAAAACTAGTTCACAAGTTTTCCTATAGTTCAGGTTTCTTCAGGAAGGCCTCAGATTCTTCCAAGGCCTCACACCTCGTTTATCTCAGAAATACACAGTCATTGAGTCCTTACCTCACACTCCTGCAACTTTGTTCTTACCAGATTTTCACTTTTGATTTTTGTGCTTTTCTTTGCGCAGATTTGTTGCCTCACATACTAGATAAGAAATATGATATGCTAATGAACTCAAAATATCATTTAAAAATCATTTCCAGGCATTGTTTTGGAGAGACTAGATTCAGCATTAGGAGATTTCATTTTCTTTTCTGAATATAACTTTTTATCACTCTCTGAGTAAAGTCCTTTAGAATCATTTCCTTTATATTACATACTATATATATAAAGAAAAAAAATATATATAAAAGAAGTCACACAGTTCAAATACCAAAATTGACAAGAGGCAGCACTATAAAGTGTCTCATTCTTGGTCATGATTTCTATCCATGTAGTTTTCTTCTCCTATTAATTTTTCCTCTTCATCTCTGCTGAGATTTTTCATTCATATAAAACTTAACATTACTATTCCTCATTCTTCATGTTTTGTCTAAATGCAAATGCAGTATCACTTTATACAGTATGCTGCAATTAGTTTTTAAATTGAGCAAAGTGCCCTAGCTCTTTCCTAATAAGATATAAGGAGGTTCCTTGTTCCTCTCTTTTATCTGATTAGTAGTGTGACTTATGACTGCACTCTATTTAACCATTTACCTGTAGATAGATATAAGCTGTTTCCAGTATTTTGGTTTTGCAAATATACTTGCATGAATTATCTTTCTATTGCTTTCATATGTTGAAGTAGTTTTAGAATATATTCTACAAAGAAGAATCTTAATATTAAAACTAAATGCTTATATAACTAGGTAGATAATGTTCACTTGCACTCTACAGATTTATATCAAAGGAACACCCATGGAAATGCGTAGAACACATGCTTCTCCTCACCTTAAATAGTCTTGCTATGTTCAAATGTGTGACATTGTGATCAGGATATTGCTTTGGTCTCTCCTCAGCTAGCCTTTGTATTCACCATCAGAATTCAGATGAGATTTTCAGAGGATAACATAAAAGATATTTTTATTTTTCTTATTCCTACTTTTTCTTTGTCATTGTCAGAATGAACTAATTCTTCTATCTTGTTTTCCAGCTCTGATATTCTGTCTCGCCTTGATCCCTTTTGTTAGTGAGGCCTTCCTTGGAACTTTTAATTTGACATCAATTTTCACATTCCCAGTATTTCAGTTTAATCCTCCCCACACAGTATTTTTATCTTTGTATTGCATTCCACTTTTATTTCCTTACTTCCTTTGGCTATATGTTTGGAATTCATTCAGGAGTTTTCATCCTCTTTATTTCTGTGAGCATTTTTACAATCATTATTTTGAATTCTTTGTCTGGGATTCATGCAGTTCACTTTCTTTGCAGGCCATTGTTGAGGGATTTGTACATTTTAGAAGGTATATCGCCCAAGTTTTTGTATTTCTTGTGTTTTTTTTTTGTTGGGACTTATGCATCTAGGGTTAGGCTGTTGGTTGGATGTTGTTTGTGTGTACATATGTAGTTTAGGTGTTTATGTACAGTCATGTGAAATTGTGCACTCTTATGGAAGCCAGATGTTGACACTGGGCATTTTCCTATGTCACTTCTCATCTTATTTTCTCAGATGGGGTCTTTCACTGAACCCAGATCTCACTGATTCAGATCGCCAGGCTGGCCCACAAGGCCCAGAGATCCTCTTCTCTTTGCCTCACAGTGCTGTGATTACGGGAAATCACCCATATTTCTAATGTGGGTGCTAGGGATTCAATCCCATGTCCTCATGCTTGTGTGACAAGAACTTTTTATTCCTTTTTGTACTGATTCTTTTTTTTTTTTTTTTTTTTTTTTTTTTTTACTGAATCTCATGCCTGGATGTTACTATATAGACAAGACTGGACTTTATCTCCCAGAGATTCATCTGTCTTTGCCTCTTGAGGGCTGGGATTAAAGGCGCAGGCCACTACACACAGCGTTACACTCATTCTTCATCAGTGGAAGCTTCTGCTGTATTCAAAGGGACTTGGCTTCAGTTGGGTTGAGGTGTCCTTTCCTCTCTAGACCTAGTATTCAGTGTATCAGGCTCTAGATTCTCTACTAGGCAGCAAAACACATTCACCCCTTACTTTGACTTTTCTTGAGATAGAGTTTACAATGTAGGCCAGGCTGGTCTTGAACTTACAATGATCCTCATACCTAAGTTTTCCAATACTGATACTACAGTTGTATACAACCATACCTAGCAGAGCATATATTCTTTAAAGTGTGCAAAGTATATTTATCAAAATTGACTCTCCTGTGGTCCATAAAATAAATGTTTAACAAATGTCAGAGCACTGAAATCATATGTAACATTTTCTTTGACATGATGGAATTAAGCTCTAAGCCCAATTTTTAAAACATAACCACATGCCACATCCTATTCAGGAGAAATAGAGAGTATCCTTCTCTGTAAATTATGCATTCAAATTCATGAAGAATAATTAGGGGAGATAATCCATTATACAAATTATAAAAACAAAATATATCAACACTTGTGTGATATAAGTAACCTAAACCTTATAGGATGATTAATAGCCAAAGACACATAGATATACACAAAACATGAAAATTAAATATGTGAGCATCCATCTCAAGAACTTTGTCAAGGAACAACTTATTCAGTGTTAAAAATCAGAAAGAAACGATAAATATGAATAAATAACAGAGAAATACATGATTGTAATTTGCATATTTTAAAGCATTTTTTAAATAGTGAAATCTTTTAAAAGTTTCATATGTTAAAAAAAAACTTCATATATTAAAATTCTCAACACTGACATTCATCTGTGAGTTGGGGAGATAGCTCAGTGTGTTAAGGCTTTTGTTTCTAAGCCCAACAGCCTGAGTTCAATCCTTGTTACCCACATGGTGGAAGGAGAGAAGAAACTTCACAAGCTGTTTCTCTGATCTCACATACACACCGTGGCATAGCATCCTCAATAAATAGATCATTACAGTAATTTTCTTAAAGAAAAAGAACAATCTTCCACCTCATCCCAGTAATCAAAGACAGGCAAGAACCACGTGTAACTACTACCAGGAATAAAAAAGCAACATTGTTACAGATTTTAAACATATCAAAACATTTGAAAAACTGCATGTGTACATTATTGCATGTACACACAAAGCTAAGAAATATTAGAAAAAGAAAAGGAATATGATAAAAGGCTATAGTGAGATTGCAAAGTGATACTTTCTGGGGATGTGTTGTTCTGCGTCTTTCCAGTTTTCATTGGTAAAGCCAGAATCTCACCAAGTGGTGCAACTAGGCATGTGCATTTTGTTGCATGCAAATTTTACCTCAAGAGGGGATAAAAAAGGATAGAACACTCAAGCCTAGTGCATCATTCTAAAGCCTTTGACAGAAATTCTACAGGTGCTTGCAATTTACATTGAAATCACCAGAAGAAGAATAGAAAATGTATAAATAGACAGATGAAATGTGCCATATACAAACTGCAGCATGTGATGCACATGAGTGTTCCCTGTGAAAACTATCAGCATTGCCCGTGTTCACAGTGGAGGTGCGACACACTGTGGATGCCTATTAAAGGGTGTGCTCTTGCCACAGTGTAGCTATTTTCATAACTCTGTATTGATCTTTCTTTAATTCTGTTCATCTGATCTGATTATATGACTTGGGCTTAAAAACAGTGAGATATGACTTGTATCTCTGGCCTGAGTGGGAACAGAACCTTACAAACTGTCAGGAAGTCTAACAAAGACTTTCAAGCATTTAGAGCTTTTTGTGGACTCTCCACCCTGACTTAAATTGTGGCTGCAACAGCTCCCATGCACCACAGCAGTGGATGAGCTCCCGTTCCCCACATCCTCACCACTTTTGCTTGTTTTTTGGATCCTAGTCATTCTGAGTGGGGTAAGATGAAATCTTAAAGTGGTTTTGATTTGCATTTCCCTGATGATTAAAGGAATTGAACATTTTTCTTAAGTACTTCCCAGCCATTTGCATTTCATCTTCTGAGAACTCTCTGTTCAGTTCCTTGGCACATATTTTAGTTGGGTTGTGTATTTTATATTAAATTTTTAAAAAATTCTTGTATATTCTAGATATCAACCCTCTGTCAGAGGTCTAAGTGGTAAAGATATTTTTCTCACTCTGTAAGTTGCTTCACTTGAATAAGTCCTTTCCTGTATGGAAGATTTTTATTTTCATGAGTTCCTATTTGTCAGTTGTTGGACTTAATAACTGTGCTATAGGAATTTTGTTCAGAAAGTCCTTTTCTGTGCCGTAGAGTTCCAATGTATTCCTTACTTTGTCCTCTATCTGATTCAGAGTATCAGGTCTTAGATTGAGGTCCTTCACTACATGGAGTTAAGTTCTGTGCATGGTGAGAGATAGTGATTTAGTTTCATTCTTCTATATGACACTGCCCAGTTTAACCAGCATCATTTGTTGATCATGTCGTCTGTGTTACAGTGTATATTCTTGACACCTTTGTCAAAAATCAGGTGGTTGTAAATGTGTGGACTTGAATCTAGTCCTCAGTTCTAATCCAGTGGTCAATATGTCTGTTTTATGCCAGAACCATGCTGTTATTTTATTACTGTAGCTCTGTAGTATAATTTGAGATCAGGGATGGTAATGCCTCCAGCAATTCTTTACTTGTTCAACATTATATTAGCTATCCTGTTTTGTTTTGTTTGGTTTGATTTGGTTTTGTGTGTGTGTTTCCATATAAAATTAGGTATTATTTTTTCAATTTCTGTGAAGAATTGTGCTGGAATTTTAATGGGTATTACATTGAATTTGAATTTGTCGATTGTTCTTGGTAGGATGGCCATTTTCACAATATTAATCCTCCTGATCCATAAGTATGAGAGTTCTTTCCATCTTCTGTTATCTTCTTAAGTTTCCTCAAAAAGTTAGAAATCTGTAGTGGTTTGGATGAGAATGTCCTATAAAGGCTCTAAGTATTTGAACATTTTGTCACAGTTGGTGGTGCTGTTTTAAGAGGTCTTATAAGGTAAAGGGGGTACAAAGCGAGGAGGAAATCGAAATACAATCAAAATATATTGTATGAATTTTGAAAAATTCAATTAAAAAAGAAAAATGGTTTCTGGTAAATGCAAACATCTCATTTTCCCTCCCTTAAGAATGAATCCAAATGGGCCTGTTGGTGTTCTGCACAGATAGACACACAACTAAGGAAAGTTTTCTGTTCCAGAAGTCTTAGAAAATAGCATACAGTCTCCCTCATCAGGTAGGTCAGCACAATGGTCTCCTTGGCTGTTGTCCACTCCCACCCCTGGAGAGTGTGCCCTCCACAGTGTTCCCTCTGCCAGTGTCCACTCCTGCTCCACAGTTCTGTTTTGCTTCACGGTCGCCATTGTCCACTCTCATGCAGTGTGAGAATGTTTTCCTTAGCAACGGTCCCTTAGTCACTGCACACTCTCACCTCTGAGCATGTGCCTCGCCATTCTGCAGTGAACACTGCTTTCTTCTGCACCACACTCTGGGCTCATCTGCGTTCAGCTGATGGAAACCACAAGGACCAGGAAACTAGAAAGGGGCGAGAGTGAGCTCCAGTAAGACGTACTCTCTTTTCATTCATTTGTGTCTTGATTTTCCATTCCTGAGCATGTGATGATGTACCCCTGCCCAGTGAATCCCCTCAGGTTTCTCCTCAGTGCTGTTCAGTTTGGGATAATTTCTCTATTTCATAGTTGTTCTGAAAGATCTTCATTTGTCTTTGGTTCTTTATTAGATATATGATTTCTTTATCATCTGGCCTCCATTGTCTGGTAACAAGTAAGATTATTTATTCATTGTCACTATTTTACAAACCTGCATTTTTAAAACCTTAAATTTTTTTCATCAGTTTTTCTCTAATGTGCCTTGAAATCAATTATTTATCCTACTTGGATACATATCATTTCTTGAGTCTGTGATCTGATATCTTTTGTATATAAAGCATTTTTGTCTTTACTTTTTAATGCCATTATATTCCTATTTTCCTTCAACTTTGGTTACACATTTTACTGTGTCCTCTATGTCCTTTACACACTTCCTCTGTAATCTGCATTCTTTTTTCTCTCTATAACTTAGTCTGGATATAGTTTTAATCTAATTTCCAGTTCAAAAATTCATTCTATAGCAGTGTTTCATATGAAGACAGAACTATTCTTCATTTCTGTTATTTCACCATTCAATGAAATCATTTCTAACTGATCATGTTTATGACCTGATCGTGAGCTCTACTATCTAGTCATCCAGTTTCTTGACTAAATTAATCAAAGTTATTTTTTGATCCTGTCTTCTAACTCCATAATCTAGATGTCTATTACTTCCATTTTATTTCTTGTGGTTGGCCTGAGTGGTTGGTGACACTCTCTTTTATACTGGCATACTTGAATTTTTAAATTTAATTTTTTGAGAATTTCATACATGAGTACTGTATTTACTTGCACAATTTCCATCCTTCCATTTCCCTCATCCAGCTCCTCTCATGCTCCCTATCAATCCCTCCCAAGTTTGTGATCTCTTATTCCATAATTACCGTCACTTGCACACACACACACACACACACACACACACACACACAGATAGACAGAGGCAGAGACAGACATATATACACTCTACTGAGTCCATTTAGGGTTTCTATTATGTACGTGTGTTTAGGGATGGCCCCTGGGATTAGATAGCTTATCAGGGGGCTCATCCATGGATAAAACTGATTCTTCCTCTCTCAGCAGCCATTTATTGCCTGTAGCTCTTCACCAAAGGATTGGGCCTTGTGGAAATCCCCCCATCTATGTTGACATATCAGCTAGTGTCTTATGCAACTCAATTTTAGGTGATCATATTGTTGAGATTTCATGGCTGTAGCTTCCCTGTTGTGTCTAGAAGATACTGTCTAGTAGCAGTGTTCTGGTCCTCTGGATCTCCCACAGGGTTCCTTAAGTCTTAGATGTAGAGTTTGATTGTAGATCTATCAATTGGGGGTGGGCATTCATGGTCACTCATTCTCTGCATTGTGATCAGTTCTGAATCTCTATAGTAGCTCCATCTGATGTTTCTTTGATGAGGGATAAGTGCTATACTTATCTGTGGTTATAAAGCCTAATACTTAGAATACAGTTACAGTTAAAAAAATATATTACTTTAGAAAAATGACAGTAGTAGGTTCTCCTCTAGGATCTATGACCATTATAGCCAATGGAAATTGGCTAGGAATATAGTAATAAGCATGAACTCCCTCCTATTAAGTGGGCCCTACATTCATTTAGACAGTTGTTGCTTATCTCCAACATAAAAATGTCACTAATGTACGATTGGTAAAGTCTTGTTGACCTGATCATTGTGGTTTGGAGGCTTTCTGGCTACATAATATGAATTATTCCTTTTCTCCCTTGGTAGATCACATACCATCTTTAAAAAAAATTCTTGTGTATTTCATACAGAACATCTCAATGAATCTTAATCATTTTTATATCCTTTTTCACACCGGTATGTCCCATAGCCCCCCAACTGGAATCCATGCATACTTTCATCTGTGTTTTGGTCTATTGTGTCATTAGAGTCCCTAAGTGACCTCAGTGTGGGTTCATCCACTGAGGTGTAGTCAGCCTATTCAGAGTCCCTTACTTTAGGGAGATCAGTTCATCCTCACCCAACTGTAATCAGTTGCCAATATTTCTTCAGCCAAGATTGGGGTCTGCTACACATTTCTCCAGTTCCTGCTGGGTTTTTTTCATCTTGAGTTTGCATGGGTCTTAAGCATGCCAACACCATTGCTGTATGTTCATATGAGCGGGGTCCCAGGAGTTTGTAGGATCCCATTTCCGTATGGTCACAGATCAACTCCCTGGCTCTTACAATCTTTCTGCCCCAACTTCCTCAATGATCCCTGAGCCCTGGGTGAGAGAAGCTTAATATAGAAGTCCTGTCCAGGGACCCACACTCTGCAGATTCCTAATCACTGTGCTTTAGCCATTTGTGACCTTTTGTGTTCCTGGCCCTCTGTTACATAAGGAGTTGAGAGATTCATTAGTGTCTTCTTTTCTGATACCTTGATCTATGCTGCATGAACCTTAGATGTAGAGGTTGTACTGTAGATGTGCTGCTTAGGCTTGGTCAATTCACACTGTCTGTATGTGACCAGTTGGGGTACTCTATAGTAGTCACCATCTGGTGCAAAAGAAGCTTCTTTGAAGAGTGGTGATTGGGATACTTGACTGTAAAGAGAAGGATACATATTTCGCACTGGTTAAGAAGTTATGTTAGCCTAAGAATGTGACAGCCTTGGGGATTTCTCTAAGATCTATGACCTCTTTAGCCATGCATATTTGCCTATGATTACAGTACCACACATGAGTTTCCTCCCATTGAGTGGGCTTTAAATCAAATTAGATTGCCATTGACTGCTCCCAAGATAAAAGTGTGACTACTGCACCAGTGTCAAATGCTGTGCTAGTCATCAGTGTGGTTATTTGGTCATGAAGCTGGTGTTAGGCCACTGATTAATGTTCTCTCTTAGTTGCTTGCATAGTGCTTTCCAGAGATATAAGAGCTAGCCTTCAGGAGGCATGGCTTCCAGATCTGTTCCCACTCCATTGCTCCAAATCCACCCTTTGAAGTATATCCTGTTTACAGTCTTACCTTCAAGTCCTGGGAGGTAATCAAGGACTGTGGTGATAGCCTGTATAATTTTGGAAGTCTTTTGGACCACTATTGCCAGCAACTGAGTGTAAGGTTTCTCCTGTTTCACATTGTTTCTTGATATGTAGCCTTTTAGCTAAGCACACAGATTCATATAGGGATATTGTATGGGAATGTGTCATTAGCTTGTTAGACTAATATGATTCCCTCTCGTGTTTTACACTAGTTAAGACATTATCCTCTCTCTCTCTCTCTCTCTCTCTCTCTCTCTCTCTCTCTCTCTGTCTCTTTCCATCTAACCCACCCTCCATGCCATCCCCACTTAAACTGTCCCCATTTTCCCCAATTCTTTCTTGAAAATATCAGCTTCTTATGGATCCATTTCTCTTGAGCTCCTTCTTTCCCTTTATTCTGATAGCTCCCTTCCCCCTTCCATTTCAATACTCCCCTCTTACCTATTTCTCCCTTAGTAACACCTGTCTCCTACTATGCTTCTCTCTCAGGTTCCTTCTTTCCCTTTACCTCCCTGGTTCCTTTCCATTTTCCTGATTCATGCAGTTATATCAGGAAGCGTGCTCACATATACAGGTTTGGTGATAGGATCCACAATGAGGAGAACATACATTGTTTGTTTTTCTGAATATGTGTTATTTCACTTAGCATAACAGTTTCCAGTGCCATCCATTTACCTGCAAATGTCATTATTTCATCTTTTTTTTTTTTCTGCTGAGTAGAACTCCATTATGTCCCATATTTTCATTACCAACTCATCAGTTGAGGAACACTTAGGTTGCTTCTGTCTCTTAGCTATTGTGATGAGGGCAGCAGCAAACATGGCTGTACAAGCATTTGTGCAATAGGATGAGTTATTTGGGTATAAGTCAAGGAGTGGTACAGCAGGGTCAAATGTAGGTTATTTTTTAGTTTTTTAAGAGCTCTCCACACTGTTGCAGGAATTTATAATCCCACGAGCACCGAATGAGCTTTCCTCACATCCTCTCCAGCATTTGATATCCTTTATTGTCTTAATCTTAGTATGTCTGGGGGTAAGATGAATCTTAAAGTGGTTTTAGTTTGCATTTCCATAATTACTGACAATGTTGAACACTTATTAAAAGTGTTGAACACTTTTAGCCATCTTTATTTTCCCTTTTGAGAACTCTGATTAGATTCTTAGCCCATCTTTTAATTGCATCACTTGTTTTCTTGATTCCTTGTTTTTTGAATTCTTTATGTATTCTGGATGTTAAACCTCTGTCAAATATGTCACTGGTCAAGATATTCTCCTACTCTGTGGGTTTTCTCTTCATTTCCTTGTTTTTTTTCTTTTGCTGTACAGTACCAGGGGTGGGTTGCCCCCTAAGCGCTGTTGGACAGGGAAGCCCTGGGGGACCCCAAACCATACAGTGTCCACACAAGTGAAAGTATACTTGCTTCCTTCACTGACTGGCAGGGGCCCTATATAATCTATTTGCCAGTCTCTTACGGGGGAGACAGAATTATGCACATGTCCCATTACGGTATCCATCGTCTGGTGTGTAGCCAGGATAAGCGTCACAGGCCTAGACTGCTTGCAGAATGTCCTGGTATTTTATGGGAATGCCAGCAGCTTTGGATATCTTCCATCCTGTGTTGGCTCCCAGTACGTGCTGTGGCCAGACTTTATATGAATCCAGTGAGCTGCTTCTAAGGGCACCTGTGAGCAGACACCTGCCACCTTAGTAAGAGTATTAGTTTCCTTATTCGCTGGGAGACTCAGCAGGCGGTGGGCTGCTACATGATAAACCACCAGGGGCACTAGCTCTTGTTGTACCTCGCTGTATATTTCTCTCCATAATAGTGGCTGTCCCATCACCTGCCCATTGTCCTTTTCGCATTGGACCATCCATAAAGTTAGGCCTTTGAACACCACCCAACTGGCCAGGGCTATCACAGCACGATTATTCATACCGCTTTTAATTCAGCCCACTGGCTGCTCTCTCCTTCTCCCTTGTCCAGCCACATAGTGTCAGTGTTCATCTGTATTGACATAGATAGCCAATCTTGTTTAGCTCCATTGCTGGTGCCATCAGTATATCAGGCATCAGCAGGAATTGGGGGACTCCCTTCTAGCACCCAGTCTGGTCTTACTGGATGCTTGACTATAGGAGTCAAAGCAGGGGGAGAAGCTGAGTGCCTTGAAATGACACTGGCCCCAGTGCTGCTGTGCAGCATTGGTGATCAGGCTCGCTGGCACCACTACTCACTGCTGTAAATATGCATGCCACCTTTGCAACAGTTGGTTTTGTGCCACCCCAGACAGCAGTTTGGCTAGCAGGCCCTCTTCCCATCCCTTTATAGGACATGCAGTTTTTACGGTAATGGAGGAGGGGCCTGTAATGGATTCCACCTGCAATGCTTTGTATACTGCCAGAAGTTGCTGCTCCAAGGCTGTCTACCGGGACTCTGCCCCATTCGGTGACTGGGACCAGAATCCAATCGGGACCTTAAGCCTTGATTGTTATTGCCATAAGACCCACCCGTAGCCCTTGGGGCTTCTGGTGACTTCTTATAGATAGGGACACTGAGGTATTGGTATCAGAGCACACAGCTCTTTACCTTGTCCAACCAGGACTTTGGCCTGAGCAAAGGTTTCTTGGAACTTGGCATCCCAATCCCATGTAGCGCCTCTTTTTATTAGATTATACAGGGGACAGGTGACCTGAGCAAGGTGAGGTAGAAAAATTTTCCAATATCGTAGAAGCCCCCCAAAATATCTGTAACTGCTTTGCATTTCTTGGTATAGGTTGTAAAAAATTTTCAACTGCTGTACTGGGTATCATGCAAGTCTTTCCTGACCATAAGATTCTTACAAATTTTATCACCGTACCAGGCCCTTTTACCTTGTGTGAGTTGATTTCCCATCCTTGCTTCTTCAGGTGCACTTGCATGTCCTTCAAATGGGCTTCCAAATCCATAAGGCACTGAGAGGTCAATACTATATCATCTATATAGTGGATCCTTCTCGCAGAGTGAAGAGAGGGCAATAGGGCCAGGTCACAGGCCACCACCCCAAGACAAACAGCGGGGCTATGGAGATAACCTTGGGGAAGTACTCTGAAGGTCCATTGTTGTCCACTCCATGAGAACGCGGATTGGTCTTGGGATTCAGCTGCTAAAGAATGTGTGAGTAAACTCCACTGCTTCATGGAAGGACCCCATTTCCTGCACCAGATGTTCTGTTAGAAGTGCAATGTTGGGCACAGCTGCATGAATGGGAAGCACCACATTATTTAACTCTGTAATCTACAGTCATTCTCCAGGAGCCATCTGACTTCCTGATAGGCCACACAAGGATATTGAAAGGGCTTTGGGCAGATTATCCCTACTCCATCCAGCTCCTGGATGGTTTCTGTAATTTCCTCTCGCTCCACAGGAAGCCTTTCTTGTTTGATATTCACTACCCTTCCTGAAGTGAGTAATTTGACTTGTTCCCATCTTGGCCAAGTCCGAGTAAATTGTGTGCACCCTCGGTTGGAACTCCCCATTAGTGATATGCAGGGTGTTTCCCAGTAGGGCATCCATTCCCAGGATGTTCTCTCACAAGGGAGAGGTGCACACTGTGTACTCCTGCTGTGGGGGAGGGTGGGGGTAAGATAACTCCCCCCACCCCAGTAAGTGTAGTATGCTTTACCTGTATGGTCTCATCTCCACACCCGTCAAGACACCTATAGACCTCTGTGTTTTGGGGGGTGCCATGAATTAATGTGCACTCTGCTCCAGTGTCCACTAGAGTCCATGTGTTTTGTATATTAGTGGGAGACCAATAAATCCTTAATTCAACACGGGGCCTCACGTCACCCTGTATGGTCCTCACCTGATGGTAACTTTGGTCACCCTTCAAGAGAAGCAGCTGGGGAGGTTCCCATCCCATGAGACTACCTTCCTCTGGAGTGGGTGGTACGGTTGGAGTCACCTCTACCTCCTGGTCACTGGCTTCTTACTCTGGCAGTGAATTGCTGGTCAGGTCTTAAAGCCTTCCATAGACTCACTCGTACGATGCTCAGTTGCCCATCCATCTTGTTCCTAGAAATACCTACCCTGTACAGGTCCATCAGCCTCTGTGCTCTAGAGACACGGAGGGGCCCTTTTGTGGGGTTCCTGCCTCTTTCCCTTGTGTCTACCTGCTTTAGCACCTTTAAAACCTAGTTTACCTGTTGATCCAAATCATTTAAACCAGCTAAAGCCTCTCTTACCTCACACAAATCACACCCAACCATGGGGCGCAGAACTGCCATCAACGCTCCATAGCAGTCTCATGGGCCTTAAATGAGTTTCTTTCTTCAGTCTTCCATAAAATCAGTTCTATCTGGGCCCATGGACTGGGCATCAGACAGAGCTAGCTTCCCTCATACCTAGTCCCCTCAATAGTGCCTCCCTTCTGCAGTCTTCCAGTCTCTGGTGCTCATGGGAACCTCAGTTGGGGATAGCTATATGTCCCTAATGGCTTGTATGAGCCAATCCATTAGGGACTAATTTCCCTCATAACGTCTTAGATTATAATGTCTCTGTCTCAGAGAGAGATGAGCAGTTATGTTGCTCAGCTTCTCAGCTTCTGCAGCACTTAAAATTATTCCTGCCACCATGTTCCATATTCTCACAAGCCAGGTGGCTACATGCTCCTTCATGGCTTTTATGAACATCTTTTCTAGCTCCAACAGCCCCAGTGCTGAGTATTCTCTGATTACCATGGTTTCCTGTGCTGGGCTGTTGTTAAGATCTCCATCAACAAGCTGAACTGTAGATTTTTCCTTTCTTTGTATTAAAAGTCGAACCTGAAGGGCCTCTTTCACTATTCCTAGATCGCTTCCTCCTTCATCACTGCCTGATTCTTCCCTTGGGTTCCAAGTCCTGTGGTCCCAGGATGGGGCTTGCATTATCAACCTGATCTAGGCTTTCTTCCCTTTTCAAACTCCTAGCTGTAAAAAACATCAAGCTAAAACTTCTGTCTCTTTCTCTTTTCACCAATTTGCTGGCAAGGTCAGAGGCTAGTACTGAAGAAGCCAGCCTCATATGTATCTCTGAATCTAATTCCTCTCTTTGAGTCTCTCTCTGGGCTTCTGCCTCTGCTTGGGACAGGTTTCTTATAATACAAAGCGGTGGCCAGGCTGCTTCTGCAGCAGCTTGCTGATATCCTTGTTTCTGGAGCGCCACTCCAGGGGATTGTAGAGCTTGTTCTAGACCTTCTTCTGTTCTCAAAGCATCGCTGTCCTCCCGAGGTAGTCCCCACTGCTCAAGCAGGTGCGCCACCCGATACCGTTCACACTTGCATTGCCACCCCGGGATTTCCCCACTCATCTCATCTGCCTGGGTGGCTTCACCTTAGTTACGCACTTGCAGTGATAAACCGCACTATCCCTGCAGTGGCCACCACAAACACCAGCCCTATGCAGTTAGTCCACCACGTCACAGTTTCCTCTGCCCACACTCTTCCCTCACCCAACTTTGTTTCTGTTGTTGGTCTTCTCCATATTACAGACAATACAGTTGTTCTTCCTAAATTCATCAGCGGGTTGTTGTACATGGTTTTTGACACCAGTTGTTGCTGAAATTCCTCCTGAAAGGTGCTAAGTTTAGTCCTTTCTTTCCCTGGTCCTACAACAAATGAGACCCAAAGTCCCCAACACAGTTAGGCAAATTCTAGCTAATTTACCTGGGCTTACAGACAGAGCAGTGGGTAAAGAGTTACAGGAGAATGGACACATTTCCCCCTCAATCAGTTAAACCAGTAAATCCACAACCAAGCTTGGACCCGGTGGTCAGACCAAAAATGGCAAGGAGGGGAAGAAAAGGGCCCACCTCACGGCATCCTCTGCTCCTATGCCTTTAGCCCCTTCCTGTCTTATACCCAAGGCCAATGGACTGGTTGGGAGGGGTGTCTGACTTTCCCAGCTCCTTGTTTTCTTGCTCAAGGTAGTCCAGGGTACGTAACACCTGGCCTGAGAAGGAGGTGTTTGTCCACAGTTCATCCATCCAGCTTGTCCCTTGTCCCTCGGGGAATTAATCCATGCTACAGAGGTCCCACTTGTTGATTGCTGACCTTAATTCCTGAGTAACTGCTGTCTGATTTAGAATGTTGTTTCCTAGGCTTGTATCTTGTAGGTTACTGCCAGTGTTTCCTTCTAACAATTTTAGTGTTTCAGATTTCACACTGAAGTCTTTGATCCATTTGGAGTTGACTTTTGTGAAAACTGAAGGATAAAGTTCTAGTTTCATTCTTCTACAGGTAGAGATCCAGTTTTGCCAGCATCATTTGCTGAAGATGCTATCTTTCCTCCAATGAGTGTTCTTGGCTCCTTTGTCAAATATCAGGTAGCAGAAATTGCATGTACTCATGTTTGAGTCTTCAATTATCTTCCATTGGTTTACAGGTCTATTTTTGTGTCAGTACCATGCTGTTTTTATGACTAGAGCTCTGTAATATAGTTTTAAATCTGGTAATCTCCTCTGTTCTTTGTTCTCAAGTTTGCTTTGGCTATCAGGGATCTTTTGTGCTTCCATATGAATTTTTGGATCTTTTTTCTAATTCTGTCAAGAATGTCATGGGGATTTTGATTGGGACTGCCTTGAAATGTTATATTGTTTTTGGTAGAATGGTCATTTTCACCTAAATTCTTCCAATCCATGAGCATGAGAGGGCCTTCTATCTTCTGTTGTCCCCATTAAATTCTTTATTTAAATGTCTAAAATTTTCACTGTAGAGATCTTTAATGTCTTTGGTCAGGTTTATTTTGAAATTTTTTTAGGCTATTGTGAATGTGAGAGTCTCCTTGTAGTCTTTCTCCAAATGCTAGTTACTGGTATATAAAAGGACTATTGATTTTTGTAGATTAATTTTGTAACCTGCTGTTTTATTGACAGTGTTAAACATTTCTAGGAGTTTTCTGGTAGAAGTTTTGGTACATCAGGTATAATATGCTATCTACCAAAAGTAATAATTTGACCTCTTCTTTTCCGATGAATACTCCTTTACATTTCTTCTCTTTTCCCACTGCTCTCGCTAGAGTTTCAAGCACTGTACTAAAAAGGAGTGACAATAGTGGACAGCCTTGTCTGGTTCCTGATTTCAATGGGAATGCTTCTAGTTTTTCTCCATTTAGAATAGTGTTAGCTGTGGGGTTTCTGTATGTTTACTAACGTTTAAGTATGCTACCTCCAGTCCACTTCCTTCTAGGACGTTTAATATAAATTCATGTTTAATTTTGTCAAAGGCCCTCTGCATATATACGATGACCATGTGATTTTTTGTCTTTGAGTCCATTTATATGCTTTATTACATTTTTGGTTTATGTATATTGGAATATATACATCTCTGGAATAAAGCTGACTTGATCATGATGGATGATTTTTTTCATGTGTATCTGTATGAGGTTTGCAATTATATTGTTGAGAATTTTTGCATCTATGTTCATTAAGGATATGGGTCTATAGTTTTCTTTTTTGATTATATCTTTACCTGGTTTTGGTATTAGAGTGGTGCTAGCTTCATAGAAGGAATTTGGGAGTTCTCCCTCTGTCTTCATCTTCTAAAATAATTTATGTAGTATTGTATATAGGTCTTGTTTGAATGGTAGAATTCTGCTATGAATCCATCTGGGCCTGGATTTTATTTAGTTGGGAGGTTTTGTATTACTGTTTCAATTTCATTATGTATTATAATTCTGTTCAAGCTGTTTATCTTTTCTTGGTTTACCTTTCATGATTCCTATGATATTAGATATAAATCAATTTTCTTTAAGGTTTTCAAATTTAATAGCATATAGGTTTTAAAGTATTTTCTTATAATGTTCTGGATCTTTTTGTTGCCTGTTGTGATGTTTCCCCTTTCATCTCTGATTTTGTTGATTTGGAGTTTCTCTTTCTTTTCTTTAACTGGGCCAAGGATCTATCTTTGTTTATCGTCTAAGACACAGTTCTTGCTTTCATTGATTCTTTGTATTTTTTTTTTCTTTCTATTTTGTTAATTTCTGCTCTGATTTTTGTTATTTCTTCTTGTTCACTGGGTTGAGGTTTCACTTGTTTTTGGCTTTCAAGATTCTTGAGTTACAATATTAAGTCACTTATTTGTGCTCTTTCTGATTTTTAAATTTAGGCACGTAGAGCTATAAACTTCCATTTTAGAACTACGTTTAAAGTGTCCCAGAGGTCCTGTTGTGTTGTATTGTCCTTTTCATTTAATTCCAGGAATACTTTTATTCATTTCTTAATTTCTTCTTTGGCCCATTCATTATTCAGATGTATATTGTTTAGTTTCCATGAGTTCCTGAAGTTATGAGGCACGCTTCTGGTGTTGATTTTAAACTTTATTGAATTGTACTCTAATAGAATGCATCAAGTTATTTCAATTTTTTTTTAATTTCTTGAGGTTTGTTTTCTGGCCCAGTATGTGGTCAATTTTGGAGAAAGTTCCATGTGGTGCTGAATAGAATGTGCATTCTTTGGTGTGTGGGTGGAGTATTCAGTAGATGTCTGTTAGGTCCATTTGACGTATTGTTTTTTTTAATTCAGATGTCTGCTTATTCTCTGTCCGTTGACCTATTTAATGGAGACTGTTATGTATTAATATCCCCTACTATTAGTGAGTTAGGATTAATTTCTGTCTAAAGTCCTGTAGTACTGATTTTATAAAGTTGGGTACCCCAGAGTTTGGTGCATAGATGTCCATGACTATAATAGCTTCTTGGTTAAGTGTTCTTTTGGTCAGAATGAAGTGACCCTTTTTATCTCTTCTGATTAGTTTTATTTTGATGTCTATTTTGTCAGGTATTAGAATAGCCACTTCTGCTTGTTCCTTAGTGCAATGTGCTTGGAATATTTGTTTCCGTCCTTCCTGTCTTTGAAGTTGAGATGAATTTCTTGCATACAAAAAAGATCAATTTTGTTTCTTGTTCCATTCAACTAGCCTGTCTTTTGACTGGGGATTTTAGTCCATTGTTACTTAAAGTTATTATTGAAAGATGTGTATTGGTTCCTGTCATCTTCATTTCTCCTGTCATGCGTGGTCTGACTTTGTGGTTCCCCAATTGCACCTTCATGGAGTTTCTTTTTGTTGCCCCTTGTGTGCAGTCACTTCTTTCTTCAGTTCTTTGTATTGCTTCAAATATTCTCTGAAGGGATGGTTTTCTGGACATGAATTCTTTCAGTCTTTTCATGTTATGGAAAATTTTTCCTTACCCTTCAACTATACTAAACATTTTTGTGGGCAAAGTATTCTAGATGGACAACTATGGTCATTTAGAGCTGGGAATGCTTTGGTCCAGGCTCTTCTGGCTTTCATAGTTTACATTGAAAAGTTGGCTATAATTCTGATTTATTTTCCTTTATATATGACTCGTTTTACTTTTGCAGCTTTCAGTATTCTGTCTTTGTTCTGTATGCTCAGTGTTTTTACTATGATGTGCTGTGGGAGTTTCTTTTCTGGTCCTGTCTATTTGGTGTTCTATATGCTGCTTGTATTTGTATGGAATGTCTTTCCTTAATTTGGGGAAATTTTCTTCTACAAGCTGGTTGAAGATCTGGTCAATACCATTATCCTGAGATTCTTCTTCCTCTATGCCTGTGATGCATAATATTCTTATCCTGCGATTCAATTCCTGTGCTTTAAGTTTTTTTTCATAATCTTTGCTTGAGTGTTCTAATTCTTCAGCTTTATCATCCAGACTTGATGTTTTCCATTTCATTCACTCTGTTGGTGAGGCTTTCTCCTGTCCTTTCAAATTGGTTGAGTGTTTCACTTTTTTCTTCATTTCAGCCAGAGTTTTCTTCAATATTTCCATCTCTTTTGTGAATTCAGTCAGAAGTTTATCACTAGTTTTTGTTAGTTCTTTGAATTATTTGCGTGTTCTTTTAATTCATTGAATTCTTTGATCATGTGTGTGCTTTTTCTTTTAAACTCCTGTGTCCTCGGTCATCTCTATGGGGTTCTCTTTGTAGAACTCTTCTATAGAACTGGTGATGTTTGGTGGGGACATATTTTGGGTTTTTCATATTATTGTTGTTTTGTTGTGATCTTGGAATGTGGATGTCTTTGGTTGTTTGTGATTCTGACGTGAGACTCAAGCCTATTCAACTTAGTTGAAATATGATTCTGTTTGCATACTTGATGTGAGTTGGTTGTTTCGTATTTGGTATGAAAAGTTGATTGGTCAAGGCTTCAGTTTCCCTCTTTTGATTTCATATTGGTGGGATCAGATGACTCTAGTCCAGCTACTCAGGAGTTCCCTAAAGGCGCAAGTTAGTTGAGGTCAGATGCTCTCAGGCTCTCCCTTAAGATTTGGATACCTCTAGCTGGCAGGCACAGCACAACTTGGGAAGATTACTAGGTAGAAGCTGGATTCAGGCTTTCTTAGGCAGTCTTCAAAGGTCTGGGCCCACACTATAAGGCACAGAAGCCTAGCCTTACAGCAGTGTGAGAGGCTACAGATGGTACCAGCGTAGGGAGATGGGCATCGTATTATTCGCAGAGCTCATAGCCAGACAGAGGTGGTCCAGGTCTGAGGGGGGTAATTATAAAAGTGTGCCTGTGCACAAGGCAAGATGGAGAACAGGATGGGGGCTGGTGGTTTGGGGTAGCTGGGCAGTAGGGGAGTGGAGATGCAGTGGGAAGGATCAGATTTACCAGGGAAGAAGTCTGCTCTCCAGAACCCAAGGCAAGTTGCGGTGGGCACGTCCAGGGTAGGAGACTGGTTTCAGGATTGCAAAGGCAGTGGGGATGGGGCCAGCCGGTGAAGTCTCTAACAAACTAGTCTGAAAAAATCGAGCTGGTCTAAATATAGAGGATCAGATAACAGTGGGCAGGTCTGGACTAAGAGGGACCTAACATCAGAAGCAGTCCCAGTGCCCAAGGCTAGAAGGAGAATAGAACTTGAGCTGAGGGGAATGGAGCTGCTCAGGTGCTAGGGAGTGGAAAGGCAGTGTGGGGCGATCAGACTTAAGGGGAAGAAAGCTCCTCATAGGAATCCAAGACAGTTGGGAGAGGAGACTGCCAGGGTAGATGGTTGGCCTAGGGTGGCCTAGGCCTAGGGAGTCCTCGGGGTAGGAACAGCCTGTAAAGTCTCTATCAAAGTCGACTGAAAAATCGAGTTGGTCTGAGTGTGGGTGTAGTGGGTGTGTCTGGACAAAGACTGCAGTCCAGAGATCTGGGGAGCTAAGAGCAACAGCAAGCCTATTTTGCTAGATAGCTTATGGTTCTTAGAGGAGCATTATCACCCTGTGTGGCACAAGTCCAATGAAAACACATGTGTGCATGTGTGTGTGTTTTAAAGAAATCTTAAAATGTTTTCCTATGTTTTTTTTAAACTTTCTTCTTATTGGTTCATTTCTTCTTCCCTCTCCCACTGTCCCACCCTCTCTAGTTAGAGTCCGTCCCCAGCTCCCCCTTTCTCCCTTTGTAGCACCTGGTCTTACTGTACCCCTCTCTGGAGCTGCTTCTCCCTCTTCCCCATGGTCTCTTTCTACATGGATGGCTTCTGCAGTTACTTCAGGTTCAGGACTAGGCTCCACAAATAAGCGAGACATGAAGTGCTTGTCTTTCTGGGCCTGGGTTATAATGTTTTCCAGTTTTATCCATTTACCTTCAAAATTCATGATTTTCTTTTTTACAGCTGAATTGAATTTCATTGTGTAAATAGACCTCATTTTAATTAATCATTCATCAGTTGAGGAACATTTAGGTTGTTTCTCTTTCTTAGCTATTGTGAATAGAGCAGCAATGACTATGGCCAAGCAAGTATCTCTGTAGCAGGATATCAAGACCTTTGGGCAGATGTTAAGGAAAAGGTACAGAAGGATCATATATGCTTGATTATTTTTGATTGAATATATTTTATTATATTTTGTGGGTGAAATTTAAAATTGAAACTCCTAATAGGATTCTTTGCCTTCAGAGAGAATTTATTATTTTTGTTTTTAAATGTCACATAGTTATATTAATTGTATTAGTGGGAACCACTGTGATATTTCAGTATACCTGTTTAGTATGTGATTATCAGATCAACAGAAGGCTTACTTTTACAGTTACAGAAAGATAGATCGCATCTTATTAGGACTTCAGTATTTTCAAAGAATTTTCTATATCTCCTTTGCCCTTATTCCTGTGAATCCTGCTGCATGTGGTGGTGGGCAGTCTCAGCTGAAGTCCTGATATACTCACAAGAATTTATTCTTCTGATCAATCCATTAAACCTAGGTTCAATTTGTATACCCTAAATACATAAAGTTGTCTTTGGCTCTGTTCAACTTGTCTCCCCAAAACCTGCTGTTTTCTGTTCTGCCTTCCTCTCATCTGTCCCTTTGGAGCTAGGACAAGTCCAATCTGCCATGTCCCAGGATCTCCCGTTTTCTAGATGTTGACTGCGTGTGTCCTTCCTGACTAGAAAAGGTTCATATTTTTTCTTTCCATCTTTCCAGCTTCTTTCTTTATTTTTTTATGAGTACAGTTATTCTTTAATCCTTTAATTTACTGTCATTGCAATCTACCTTTTAGTTGCCTTGAACTATTGAATGTAATTTTGTTTTTCTTAGTTGACTTATAAGATTTTGGGAGCCTAGACATTACAGCTGGGGCAGTTTGTATACATCTTTCCACTTCTGGTTCTCTCTCCCATATTTTATTATTTTTACAGTGTCAGGACATAAAGCATATTCTTCCACTCAAATATTCCATATTAACTTATTTTAGTTTTCTTATCAAACACAACTAATGCACGTCCAGTCTTTCTGGCTTAGCCTCTAGTTCTTTCTCATTTGCTGAACTTTTCTCCTATTTCCTCTTTTGAATGTTCCTTGGTCTGCTCTGAACTCCTTAACATTACTTTCTCTCTCTCTCTCTCTCTCTCTCTCTCTCTCTCTCTCTCTCTCTCTCTCTTGCTCACACACTCATTCGTGCTTCATCCTGATGTTCTTTAACTCTCTTACATGGTGTGCCACTTTAATTTGTAGATCAATGTTATCTTTTATCTCAAGGAAGTGTTCATAAATCATAACATCAGTTGGCCCAGTCTGTTCATCTGGATTATTGTTCTCCTAGGAGTGCAATTGTCCAGACATTGTTGATCATTGACTTTTTTTCTATATGTATACATAGAATGGAATTTATGCTGTTCACTTCTCTTATTTCTATTCTGTTCTCCAGGCCCTATGTTTTTATGTAGCATCTATTTGCCTTTTTGCCTAACCTTACTTCAAGTATTTACCTACGTAAATCTACTTCATATCTACTAAGTTCCACAAGTTCACATTCACCCACTTTCTGCTGTCTCCACATTGTCCTTTGAGCTCAAGCATTTCTGCTTCATAGTCTTCTGTTCTGGAGCTTATTCTTCCATTAATTTCTTTAAGTTCATGGAAAATACCTATGAACATTTTCGTGTTTTCCATAGAAATTTTTCTCGAGATTATTTTTTATCTTTTGAAAAATGTTGCTATTGAGCCTTTTGATATTGTGGTATCTTAATATATTTCCCAAATAGGTCTTTTTTTATCACTTACATTGTGTATGTATAAAGGTCTTGGGATAATTATTTGCACAGGGTTCCCTCATGAAAGGTAAACATGCAAAGGTTTTCTCTAGGTGCCTAAATCTGGCCTCTCTTTGAAAATACATCATCTACTATTCTAATTCAGAGATTCTGTCTTTCTTGCTTCTTGGAACCAAATCAGACAAAGGAAAGCTTCCATCATCGTTTAGTTGGCCATGCTTCTTCAGTGTTGTTGCAGAGGCTCTGGCTTGGCCCTTCAGAGCACTGCACATGACCTCAGTGCTTCTTTTTGGTGGCATTTTCTATGATGCTGTGTTACTAGACTTACTGAAAGGCGCTTTTCTTCCTTTTACTCAACTTCTCCATCTTGGGGACATTTGTAAACTTGATTTCTTTTAGCATCCTTTAACAAATATTATGTTTACCTTGCTGAAAATAGAGTGGGCCCTTTTGAGCTTTTATTTTCTTTGACATTTTTGAGAATGAAAGGGAAGATGTGCAGCATCCACATCACACCTTACTCCTGGTGTTTACTCATCTGAAGATGACATGTGTTAGACACTTGCATGCAGAAGTGGAAAGAATGGGTAAGAAATCTGTGGTTCAGTGCTGGACAATAGAGAGGAGCCATGGGGGACTTGTGACTTAGAAGTTAAGAGTAGGTGGAAAGATCCAAGCCCTGAATGTCAAGAGGATAGGCAGAGGTGATGCTATCTAATGAATATTTAGACATTAATATTTGTGATTGACAACTTGCAATGTGTGGTACACTGTACACTTCAAGTTAAATTTTTGTCCTTTTTGAAGTCATCACTTCAAAATAGAATGAATTTTGTATTGGGAAATCAGAAACATTCTGTTCTGTGTTAATTAGCTTTCTGTTGTTGTAACAAGATATCTGAGATAAACAACCTTAAAGAAAGAGAGTTTTATTTTAACTCATGGATTCAGAAGTTTCAGTCCATGATCAGTTGGCTGTTGATTTAGGGACAGTGGTGAAGCAGAGCATCATGGGAGGACGTACATGGCAGAGCAGAGCTGCTCACCTTGTAGTGACAGAGAAGCAAACTGAAAGAAAGGAAGGGATTAGGGTCTAAATATCCTCTTCAGGACTATGATCCCAACGAGATAACTTCCTACTTCAGACTTGGCATCTTAAGGTTGCTCTCACCTCCCAATAGCATCACAGATTGGACAGCAAGCCCCTAACTCACGGGCCTCTGAGGAACATTAAAGATTCAAATCATAGCATGCTTCAAAGACTTTTTATGTCATCCAATAATACCTAATTTACAGTGTGATCCAGAACTTTTGGATAAGAAAAGTGGCCTTCTGAAGAAGGGAATTTACTGTTTGGGAATCCTATAAAAAAGGATAATTTTATATGTTCAGGATTAGATAAAAACAGAAAGGAAATGTTAATTGTTAGAGACATTTCTTAAATCTGCCTTTGCTCTGCCCTGGGCTCAGCAATGTGATGCCAGGACAGATTGCTAGAAATCTTCAGAAAGATTATAGAAACTTAGAAGAAGAGAGAGGCAAAGAAGAGGGAGAGTGGGAGAGAAGAAGAAGGGGGAAAGAGAGAGAAAGAGAGATTTGCTAGGATACATCAGAGAGAATTTCATGCTCATCTCCAAACTCCCCACACCATATACATACCTTTTCTGTATTCTGTATGTAAAGAATTCCTATGATCACCAAACAATGAAGGGTGTGATCATGAAGGCTGGGTATGGGTCAGGAATGAGGATAAGAGCATGCCTTGTGCCCCAGAGAAAACAGAACCACTAAGAACCCTCTCAACAACTCACATGCCAACGTAAGCGAGAACACAAATGATTCTCAACAGAATCTACTTAAATATTTTATTGAAAATAGGAATGTTTTATCCCCTGACCCTGAAGAAAAATTATATGAAACTGCTAAGGAATTTAACTTCACAAGGCAAGAATCAAATGTAAAGGTCTAAATATCCTCTTCAGGACTACGACCCCAATGAGATAACTTCCTGCTGCAAACTTTGCATCCTAAAGTTGCTGTCACCTCCCAATAGCATCACAGATTGGACAGCAAGCCCCTAACTCATGGGCCTCTGAGGAACATTAAAGATTCAAATCATAGCATGTAGGGTCTGGCCCGGCTGCAATCCCTTCTCTCTCAGTGCTGGGCTCTTGGCCAAGAGCTAGCCGGATCCTGTCAGTTGCAGTTCTGAAGTAAACAACTTGACCTTTATTGATTTGACCGCAGACTTCCTCAGTTTACATCAGATGTGTGTCATGTGGCTGGATATCTCCTGAGAACCTGAATTTTTAACCTCCTGCAAAGCCCCACCTCAGGGTATATAAGGCTTGCTGCCTCTCAATAAAGTCAGTCATTCTCCTTTCCTCCTACCTAGTGTGTGTGTCTGTGTCTCTGTCTCGTGTGTTTCATTCAATCCGCAGCCCTCCACCGATCCGGACTAGGTCAATGAACGTAGCCAGGGCGCTACAATAGCATGCTTCAAAGACTTTTTATGCCATCCAATTATACCTAATTTACAGTGTGATCCAGAGCTTTTGGATAAGAAAAGTAGCCTTCTGAAGAAGGGAATCTACTGTTTGGGAATCCTATGAAAAAGGATAATTTTATATGTTCAGGATTAGATAAAAACAGAAAGGAAATGTTAATTATTAGAGACACTTCTTAAATCTGCCTTTGCTCTGTCCTGGGCAGGTGCTCCATTCCACTCCAGGTGCTCTCTAAGTAGAGGGAATATTGTGGGGTTAATCCATGATAACTTAATAATAATGCCAAAAATCATGGTGTGTGTGTGTGTGTGTGTGTGCGTGTGTCTGTATGTGTGTGTGTGTAATGTTAGATCCTGTGAGAATTTGAAAAATAAAACATTTGGATGTGATGGATCAGTTTCCTTATCACCTGGAAATCAATCAACCCAGAATTTAAGGCAAGAGGGGGACCAGGATGAGATATTCTTATATATGATATACTGAGATGATCTTCCTTTGGTATAGAGAGAGGGAACAGGTGAAAACCTACAGTTTAAGACAATCTGTAAGCATCTAAATTAAGAATGTAATATTCACACAGCATTAAGCAGAAAATACCTTTGGTTGCCACTAGCAACCATGCACTGGTCTAAATAACTGGGAGTCTTTGGTAATAGCCTGAATACTAGCCAAAGGATGTGCTGGTTGCTTCAATAATGAAGACTAACTGGCGGAGAATTGAACTGGAATGGAAATTGATCACTAGACAGCGATTTACATGACCTCAGGGTTTTCTCCATTCATGTGCTGTATGTACATAATTTAAGCACAGAGAAAGTCATTGGGTTTTAATCTGAGAACTTAGAGTTAAAACAAATTAAGATCAGTAAAGTGTTACCTTCTCAGTTATTGTTCTGTAATGATCCCTTGATTATATCACAGCAGTAACTGCTTTTGTTTACTTGGGTGCTGCAGGTAATACATAGTAACACTTATTGGGAAATTTTCTTCTGCTTGCTGGGTTAGTAATACTAATGTAGTTAGAAAGCTAAGTCTGGAGCCTATAAAGGGTTATTCACACTGTAAGTTAAGCCCATTATAGACTATGATAGTTTATGACAGAGGACTAAAATTTTTTAAATTCTGGGAACTCTTGTTGAGAAAGGTAGTAAAACAGACAACACACACATGTGCACATATATGCATATACAGAAAAAGAGATTGCATGTATGACCACACTTATATGTATAATGTATGTGTACATCCATATATATATATATATTTGGACACATATAATAAGCATATGTGTGCCAATATTATATATCAGTGTTTTATACCATATGTAGGTATTATAGGAGCACACTTTATATAGGTATTAGAAAAATTTATACTTTGGTCACCTTCACTGACCAGTTTCAAACTGTGTGAGACATCTTTGTTTTGTAAGTTCACCTAAATTATCGCTAGATAGAAATATCAGTAGTGTTAAAATCATAGCATCAAATGTAAACCTCATATTTTTAGTACTTTTTAAACAGATGAGATATAGGGCCTGAGATTTGGTCTTTCAACTATCTTTCTGTGATTGCCAGTTATACTCGTCTACACAGGAAGTAGTAGCAAGACTTCTGTGAGCATGGCTTCTGAAATAGTTCACATCTACTATAACAAATGTCTAAAATCGAGACCTCAAAAATTGCAGTTATGAACTGAACAATAGTACAATATGTTCTTAGTTTAAGAATTTTGAAAAACATAGCAAGTTTCTTCCCTGAGGTGTCTTCACATCAAATTTGTGTAAGGTGCAAATGTGTAAGATGGGAGTTTAAGAGTTTTTCATTGGAGTAGACAGATGTTCTTAGATTCCTTCTTGATGTTCTGATAAAATACCCTGTGCAACATGAATTTACATAAAATTTTCCCCAGCTCAATGGACATGCCCATGGAAGTGCGAGATAGCCACCCAAATGCGGCTGCGACTGCGGCAGCTGCCTGGTGTGCGTAAGGCGTGTGCCATCAAGACACACCTTGATGAACTTGATTGACAGTGAAAAAAGCCAATAGAGTAAACTACTTCCCAACCAACCAGTGACGTGAGGGGTGGGCCTAGGAGAGAAGCAGTGAATGCTGGGAAGGAGACAGGGGTGTGCTCGTCTCCACCGGTCCCCTTCATGGCGGAGTGCTCCCGGGCTCCGCAGTGTGGTTCTGATGAATATGTATACACTATAGTCCAACCTCAATACAAGAATGTCGCATTCCCCCCTTTCCCAAAGTCCTTTGTAAGTAACCTCAAATAAACTCTGGTTTCCTAACTGGAGATCATATTTCATTCACTTAGTCATTCCAGACCTAGAGGGGCAGGGCTGAATGCCTCCCCTCACTGCAAGAAAAATTCTCAAGACAGATTGACGCTGTGAGCAGGATTGACTAACAGAAATGAAGAATGCTTTTGGAGAAAGGAATTATGTGCCTGCTAACACAGGGATTGGTGAAGGGAGTGTGGACAGAGGAGGTTCTATCATGGGTTGTTCAGTGAATCCTGAGGTGGCTCACTAAGATGAGGTCACCAAGGCAGACAATGTCTGTGGGATAATTCCCAGAATGGAAATCTACTTGTAGCTGGCGTGGAATGGCACGCTTGCTGAACTGTTGGGCACCACCACGGAATTATGGTGATGCCCTGAAAACAGCAGAGGGTCTAGAGCAGACTTTAAGAAATCTGCTAGTGCATCAAGGGCTAAAGGTTCAGTGGACCCCTGCAGAAGCTGCTTGGCCAATGCCACAAATTGTAAAGGACTTGTCCCAAGCTGCAGCAGTAGCCCAGAGAGAGACTTGAAGAACTGAGAGAAAAAGTAGAGCAAGAAAGATCGATGAGACTGGTCTCTGCAATACTAGCCTCTGAACTTGCTGATCAATTAAATAAAAGGAAAAAGAAATAGAAGTTTTAACCTGCCATTTTTTCCAACCAAGAAGACAAAATTAAAGAAAGCCCAGAGTAGATCTATAATACAATGTCTGTCCTGGGAATCCTCAAATGGGAACCCACAAGAGAAGACAGACAATAATGAGGAAGGAAACAACCCACAGAAAGTTAAGAGTGCCCCTTGGGTTTGACCTGTAACACAAAGGAAGGAGAGATCCAGGTGTGAGCATGCTGATGGAGGCCTTAACAAGTGTGAGAATTTAGCAATTAGAGGATATTTATCACTGGAACTGCTAGAACAAGGGAACACATTCAAACAAGCTGCAAAAGAGCTGATCATTACCTGTCTCCTGAGAAGATGGGACATAGGAACAGATGATATTAGCATAAGTGCTGCAGAAGAAGAAAAGCTGAGCTTGAGGTACAGGCTGTGTAACCTGAGGCGGTACAAGGGGAAGCAGTCTCTGTTGTACTGACTTGTATGAGCCATTAGAGATACTTGGTTATCATCAGTGGAGGTCCCTATGGTAACAGTGTCTGGAGGACAATAAAGGTGGGACAGGTGCTGCTGAGAGAACAAAGTATGAAGAAAGCAATGTATGGTGCCCCGTTCACAGGACCCAATAGGACTGTTTCGAGTCGAGATTTATTGAAGGACTTAATTCAACAAGAACCTCACAATTGGTATGGAAGTTTAGTTTCTGTGCTAAGGCCCCGAGTGGGACAGGATCTTTACAAGACAGGAGAGGCTTTGACAGATTTAAGCAACCTAGACCAGCATGTCAAGTATGTCTGTAGAAAAATAGAACAACCTAAAAACTATATAAAAGAAACAAAACATAGAGGGAGGTCTGCTTGGGTTACTCAAAGACAAATGTGGCAAGACTTGTGTCTAGCCCAAGTTGCTAAAGAAAAGATTGACAAAAAGCCAAATTCTGTGTTAAAGCGCCTCTGGGAGGCTTAAAAACCTGAGGAACAGTTCACAAAAGGTACACAAAGGATAAAAACTATCCCAGGGGTGGATAAAAATACCCCAGAGTAAACAGGGCACAATTCTCCTCTGTGAATGGCTATTTGAGGGGTGGGGACAGTTTGCCCAGCCAGGGCCTCTCCCACCAGCCAGGTGTTGTCAATGGAGAGACAACAGTTGTGACTAGAGCCAAAAGTTGGACCCAGGGTCTACCTGGTCCTGGGAAACAACAGGTATAACAGGGGCTGTGTTTTTATGAAGCCAGATCATAATTCATGCCACCATGGAAAGAACATTGGTCTACACCTGTTAACCCCCTTGTTCCTGAGGCTCAGGGCCTGTTTCCAAAGAGGATGGCGGAAAGCTGTGTAAGAGCCATAGGGAGGGAAGAGGAGTGTAGTATAGTGTGAATTTATCTAAAGTTTTCCCTGGCTCAATGGACATGCTCTTGGAGGCCCAAGATGGGCACAAATGCGGCTGCGAGGGCCTGATCTTAATACGAGGATGTTGTATCTCCTCCTGACCCAAAAAGACCTGGAGGGATGGGGTCAAACACTGTGCCTCACTGTGAGAAAAATTCTCAAGACACCTTGACAAAAGCAACGTAAGGAAGAGTTTGTTTTGACTTACAGCTCCAGAGTGATACAGTCCATAATCGTGGGGAAGAAAGGTCTGGTGGCAAGAGCAAGGAGCTGGGTAGTCACATTGGAATCCACATTAGGTAGCAGAGAGTGAACAGGAACTCGGGTTGTCTATAAAACCACAAAGCCCTCCCTTAGTAACCTACTTCTTATAATGAGGCCCCACCTCCCAACCATTTCACGGCTTTCCCCAACAGTATTGTCAGGTGGGGACCAAGTGTTCAAACACATGAGGTGGACCAGATGTTAAAGCGTGAATCTATGGGGGAAATTCACATTTAAACCATAAGAGTGGAAAGATTTTGACCAAGATTTGATGAATAATATAACACACTGACTTCTACAGCTCTTTTATCAACAGATAATCTACAAGAAATAAAACATGAAGGCAGGCATAAGAATGCCCCACATCATAGCCTGTGAAGCCTGGTGGAGACATGAATCGTGGGCACCAGGCATGGCTGCTACCAGATGAGGATAGGAACAAGAGGCCAGTATGGATTTGAGAAGCCAAACTTAAAGCCAGATTCAACAGGAGACAAGAAAGGAGAGAAACAAGGTCTCCGATGAATGTTGGGAAGTCTAAGTCCATGAGATGGATGAGAAGTGGACATGTTTCCAGTGATCCTCACCAGATAAACAGTCATGTCCTTAGGGCCCTGCCTTGGCCTTCAGAAATCTTCCCAGCTAAAATTTTAGCAGGTATTCTAAAGGTCCACTTCTGGCCAAAGGACAGCCCTAGAAGTACGGGCAGTGTGTTGAGGTCTTGAGTAGGTAGGATCACTTAACAAAATGGGAGAAACTGACATGTGGTCTTATAATTTGCAGCTTTCTCTTGTAAGAATCAAAATGTGTTGCCACAGAGACCCCAATTCTGAGTGTGCTGGGCATTCCGGGAGGAAAGGGGGCTTTGCAGTCCTCTCACAGTTCTCTCTATGACGTCAAAGGAGGTGCTAACTGGAATCTCTGAGATTGGAATCCTAGACTTTTCTCTGTGGTGTGATTATGAGGGGCTTCATCTTCTCTCTCCCTTTGTCTCCTTTCTTCCTTTCTTCCTCTCATGTCTCCCCGTCTTCTCTCTTCTGCTTCCTTGGCCTCCCCACCACACTCTCATTTTCCCCCTCCTCTCTTCCTCTTCCTTTCTTCTCTTCCCTTCCTCCCCTCTTTCCTTCCTGTTTACTTTACTCTTCAAGACAGGGTCTCATATACCCCAGACTGCTTTTGATCTTGCTGTGTCACTGAAGACAACCTTGAATGTTTCATCCCCCTGCCTCCACTTCCTGAGTGCTGGGATTACATGCACCACAACTCTAGACATTTTTTATGTGGTACAGAGGATCAAACGCAGGGCTTTTTGCCCAATAGGGAAGTACTCCATCAGAGAAGGCAAAATCCCAGCCCAGGTGACTAAACTTTTCTGATCCTCTCTGACTTTATTTCCATGTTGAAGGCTAAGACTTCCCAAGTATTATTGTTACAAATCAGCAATCATTAAAGTCATTTTATTAATTTTGTTATTTTATGTTTATGAGTATTTTGCCTGCATGTACATAAGCGCACTTGCATGTGCAATGCTTGTAGAGGTCAGAAAAGAACATTGAATTCCCCAGGAACTGGAGTTATGGATGGCTGCTAGCCACCATATGGGTTCTGGGAACCTAAACCAGGTCCTCTGCAGGAGAAACCAGTGCTCTTAAATGACTGAGCTATCTTTCCAACTCTGAATTAAAATCTTTGTCTCTCAGCCTGTGTATTAGTTATTTTCCTTGTGACAAAATATCTGACAAGTGTAGCTTGAGGGAGGAAGGATTTCTGTTGGCTCGCAGTTGTAGGTAGAGTTTGTGGTGCTGAGGAAAGCACGGTGGCAGGAATATGTGACATCCAGTCAGTTTTATCCACAGTCAGGAAACAGAGATGAATCCTGATGCTTTCTCCTTTTTATTCAGTCAGGACAGCAGCCCATGGAATGTGGCCACTAATGTTAATCTTCCCACCCATATTTATCCAATCTATAAACCCTCTCACAGAGAGGACAGAAATTTATCTCACCGGTGATTCTAGATTCTCTCAAGGTGACAACTCATCATCTAAACATCTCACTTTTAAGCCAAACCTCCACTACTTGTCTCTATAGGCTCATAGATAGCTAATAATGTAAAATACACTCAGTTCTTCTGAAGGCTATATACTCTTAACTCCTCCAACACTGTTTAAAAGTGTCAATGAGTCTCTTCTGAGACTTGGGAAATTTCTTAAATGTGAGTCCTGTAAAATTAAAAAGGTGACATGCTTCCCACATACAATGTCACAAAGTAAATATTCTCATTCCAAAAGGGAGGAATGTGGGTTAGCAAAGAAATATCTGGCCAAAGTCCAGCAAGGAAAATTTCACATCTAAATCTCTGTGTTGGGCATCTGAGGCTCATGATGGCATAATTGTAAGCCTCTCTGTGAGACATGTTCTTAATTGCTAATTGATATAGTAGGGCCTAGCCCACTGTGGGTGGTGTCACACCTAGGCATGAGGGGTTCTAGATGGGCTGAGCCTTGTCCTCAAGCATCTCTCCCATTGTCTCAGTACAAAGTCCTCTAGGCTTAGACTTAACAATACAGATACTTTATCAAATCTGCTCTTCCCTCAACTTTATTTTATTTTTGTCTTTTTTTCTTTGAGACAGAGTCCCCTATAGCCCCAGCTGCCCTAGAACTTGCCATGTAGACCAAACTGGCCTCAATCTCACGTAAGTAAACATGCTTCTACCTCCTTTCCTGAGTGATGGAATTAAAGGCATATGCCTGGCTTCAATTACACATTTCTCACTGTAAATGTGAATAAATGAAGTAATAGCCATGTAACAGCCTGAATATTATACTGTCTTTCTTGAAATTTCTCCTTTCAAACAAATTATTTGTTCACTACTTTTTAGTTTAGTCTCACACAAGTTTCCAGGACATGGCCAGCTTATTCACCAGAATATAGCTGAATGATCTCTAGTTCAATTCCTGATAAAATCCTTACTGTGAACAGTTTTTGCTATTTGCATTTCTGTCTGGATTCTCACTGGCTAAACACACAGCACAATGGACCATTAAGCTCTGCTGATAGAATACTAGGGCTTCTCTAGGCCACAGCGCCAAATTCTTTCACATTTTCTCTCAAACCAGTTTTAAGGCATAAGGCCAAGTGGCTCCATGGCAGAGGGAGTATGTAGCTGGATTACATCACCTCTCCACATCTCAGTGGAATAAGGAAGCAGAGACAGACTAGGACCAAGGCCAGTGATTAGTCCAAAAGGTCTGAACCAGTGACCTACTTCTTCTAGATACCTCACTTCTTTAAGGTCCTACAATCTCTCAGAATAGCACCTCCACTTGAGGATCAAGTCCCGTATCCAAGCTCATGAGCTTGTGGGGTGCTTTTTACACAGCAATAATAGGATATGCCAGATCCTCACTATAGCTCTATTATCCTCTTCCCAGACGACGAAATTAAGGGAAGAATCTGTGGAGTAACTTGCCCAAAGTGACTTTTGCAGAACAGGTCTTTGGCCCTAGGAACTCTGGATGCAAAACAATGTTACCCCTGCCTCTAAGTTGTTTCCCTCAGAATTTTGTTTCTCTGGCTTGTAGTATTTCACTACAGAAGACAGCACTATAAAATGCCAGATTCTTCTTTTACATAGCATGTGTAGAGTTGACGCCTCAGGACAAAGGAGCCTCTCATCACGCCACATGAACCCACACATCTCCATATTTTCCCCTTGCTCCTCCCAAATCCTTTTCATGTCTGATTCTCTGGAAAATGTTGGCTTCCATGTCAAAATGGAACCCTTTAATAGTTGGCAACTTTACCCTAACTTTATTTCCTTTTGTGTCTCAGGAGTTCAGAATTGAATTAATCACACATTAGAATATCACCATGCTTCTGAGAGTACTTCTCTTGTTTGTTCGTATTTTATCATTTTTCTCATATCACCTTTGTTCGGAATGTTTAACATAACTCTCCAATTTGCCCACCATATGCCTATGCAGATGCCTGTCGGTTCACCTTAGCAGCCATCAGGATGTTTATCTGTGAAGCATAAACATTTATGTGTTTATGTGTGAGGTGCTATTTTGAGAGATTATAGGACCTTTAAGAAGTGAGGTATCTAGATGAAGTAAATTACTGCTTCAGACCTTTTGGACTAATCGCTGGCCTTGTGTCCTAGTCTGTCTCTGCTTCCTTATTCCACTGAGATGTAGGAAGGTGCCTGAGAGCTTATCTATCCTGTTTGAAATGGTGAATTTCAAGTCCATCTTTCAATTGTCCTCATCACACTTGTTAATCGTCTTCTCTGGGACTCCTACTAAATGCCTTGTGACATTTCTCCTCCTTTGCTCTCATCTCTCGATGCTGTCTCATCTTTCTGTCTCTTCTTGTCTTCATCTGTTTGGAGTTTAAGAACTGAGTAGCAATGTTCTTTCCCCTGTACAGAGGAACTCCATTCAGAGAATCCTTCCATTCTGCATTTCAGCAGTGACACTTTCCATATCTGTTATCTACAAATGGAGTGATCTGTTGCTTCGTTGCTTGCCTATTGTTTCCAGTGTCTTTCCTTCTAGCCTTGAAAACATTTATTTATGCTTACTTTATATGGGTGTAGCTGATTAACTAACTCTCTAACCTTGACATATTGTTTAGTTTCTTAGCTTTTAAAGTACAGTTGCTTCTCAAACATTGCTAACATTGCTTTTCCCCTTTATTTGCCTTTGAATTCTGCTTCCTTTGGCTCATGATATGCTTTCTGGAGAAGGAAAATACTCAAGATTCCAGCTTTTTCTTCCTGTAGGACTCTTGGATTTGTCTTCAAGGTGGAGTCTCTGGTCTTGCTGTCTGAGCCTCACATCTCCATTGCCTCTGTGCTCCTGGAACCTTGACCCAGGGAGATCTCAGCAGCCGTTCCAGCTGCTTTTCATCTCCAAGCTGCCATACTGAAGCCACAGTGTGTGACTGAGGGGATGAAGGAGGAGATACCTCAGTAGTGACTGTGGCATGTACATCTTTTACTAGAGAAAACCAGCAACTTACAGGGCTATTCAGAGGGCTGATTCTGCTAGGACAGGCTGATCCATTCCTCTCCTTGTCCACAGAAAGAACATGATGGATGGACACTGTAGACTCTAATGTCCATAAGGAATGTGTAAAAGAAGAAGTGGGGACTTGACTTCAGCAGCCTCCTTCTGGTCTGTTTCTGCCTTTGGCAGTGGATTTCTTTCATATACCAATAACTATTTCTCTTCTACACACACACACACACACACACACACACACACACAAAACACAAATTCTTCTTTTGCAAGAATTCCTATAAATTTGTATGTGATGTTCAGAGATTGCTTGACCTCCTCACCTTGGGAACCCATCATGGTTCAGGGAGGAAGACAGATCATGTGAGCTCACCATCTCTGGATCTAAACATCTTTACTAGGTTTAAGGAGACATTTCTGGGGATGGAGAGATGGCTCAGTAGGTAAGAGCATTGGCTGCTCTTGCAGAGGATCTAGGTTTGGTTTCTAGCACCCATGTGGGAGCTAACAATCATCCACAATTCCAGTTTCAGGGGATCCAATACCCACTTTTGACCTCTGCAACCATTATACAACACAGATGCACTTATGTACATGCAGGCAATACATTTATATGCATAAAATTTAAAGAAGAAATTCCTAAGATAGTATCTAGTATTCTATACAAACATCATTAATTTTTAAAGTAATTGTAGCCAGGCTTTAGCACTAATGATACCAGAAGATTCAGTCCTATCACTTAACATCTCTATGTGTCCCTGAACCTTTATTGGTTCTGAGTTTCAGGTGGCTCATTCCCAAGTTGAAAAATTAATGTCAATGAACTTATTTATTAGATATTAAGTATCTTGCATAATGTAAGGCTCAGACTGTGTCCTCAAACTTCTGAATAAATCAAAGGAGATAATATATGAATTGGCTAAGATATTGTTTGGATTGGTTTTAAGTGTCAACTTGATACAATCTAGAATCATCTGGGAAGGGAGTCTTAATGAAGCATTATCTAGATCAAGTTGACTTGTAGGAATGTCTTGTAGGGGGAATTTGATTACTGATTAATGTAAGAATACCTAATCCACGGTGGGTGATACCATTCCCCAGGCAGAGGATTCTGAACTGTATAAGAGAGGAGAAAGCTAGCCAGAAGGGAGCCAGCAAGGATGTGTGAACTCTCTCTTTACTCTTGACTGCAGATGTGATGCAACCAGCTGCTTGAGTCCCTGTCTTGATTTCACTAAATCAATGGGCTGTAACTTGGAATTGTAAGACAAATAAGTCTTTTTTTGTCATGTGCTGCTTTTTACCAGGGTATTTGTCACTGTGACAGAAATGAAACTAGGACAGATATTATATGGAATAGGAGAGTTTGTACAATGTTTAAGGACTTGAAATCTGAAATGAGAAAGATTTTATTTCAAATCTCTCTCTGCCATTTTACAGTGATATTTGAACAATTTATGCAATTTCTTGCAGCATTGGTTCCTTGAATTACAAACTGGAGATAACGCCTACATCGAGACTTCTTTGAGATGGATAGGCAAGCCTGTAAAGTACTTTGTGGTTAGTCATGCCTGGCATTGGCTAGTTCCTCCATAAACATTAATTGATATTAGCGAATATGCTTACTCCTTCCTATAATGTTAGCATTTCATTGACTTTAATCACATCCCTAAGGACATTAAAGGGACATGAACTTAGACAACTTGCTATTGTAGAATCTAAATCTTGTGGATCCTCTATGAATTTCTGAATGACTATGATGATACTTTCTTGCTCTAAGAACATCTTCTGAACTTTTCAGTCATACTAGTATGGGAATTCTTTTGCCAGTTACCTCAAATTCTTTTCAATAAACATCCTCCTACATTTTTGTTTGTTCATTTGTTTGTTTGTTTGTTTTTTGCTTTTTGAGATAGAGTACCCTAGTGGCCCAAGCTGGACTGGTATTCAGTATGTAAACCAGGCTGACCTTGATCTCATAGTGATCTGCCTGCCTCTGCCTCCTGTTCCCTGCATATTATAGATGGAAGGGAACACAATTAAGAGCTGGCACAGTTAATGTATGCATAAGAAAGGCACACATCTGTTGAATAAAAAGTAGATACTAAGCCAGGCCTGGTGACACATGCCTTTAATCCCAGAACTTGTGTGGCAGAGGCCAGTGGATCTCTGTGAGATCAAGGCCAGCCTGGTCTACATAGCAAATTGCAGGCCAGTTGTGGTTACAGGGAGAACCTAGCACAAAAAGACAAAAAACGTACTATCTTAATGAAGTTAAAAAAAAAAAAAGTCAAAAATTGAAGGAATGGCAAAGTTTTCAAAAAATTAATCAATATTTTTGTTACAATTTACATTGTTCATACAAAGATATCATTAAATAAATGCCAGATATTTACAAACTAGGAGCCAGAAAGAAAATTCTGAAGTGTCACTGTATTTGATTTGCTAACCCTCTTTCATTCTTCTGGATTCATCAGTGTAATATCAATCACAAGTGGGAGTCTGGCTAACCATAGTTGACAACTTGTCAATGAAATCTCAATAGTATAAACAAGAAGTTAAATTTCTGCTTTTCTTTTCATCTGGTGCTTAATTATGTTCCTGGAGGATGACATCTATATATCTAGGATGATTACCGGTTCCGCAACATGCAGAGGCATATGTCAAAGAATAATGTCATCCTCAATGCCATGGAGCAGTCCCACAGTGCAGCTCACAGGAAGGGGGCTGTGTGACAAACAAAGGTGCTCCTCTTCTTTAGTGGAGCTGTACTGAGGTTGATAAGATCCTTTCTCCTGGTATTCAATGGCAAGGACCACTCACCTTTCATCATCATTTCCTTTTGCTCCTTCATAGGAAGTGAGTGAGACTGTGTCACTACTATACTAAGAGCCATGACCTTTTCTGGCCATGCAACTGAAGCATGAAACATAAACAACTCACTAAGTCTCCATCCAACCAGTATTTGTGGTCCTTCAGCTATGCCATTGATTATAGAAACTACATCCTTCCTCCATTTCTTCACCATGCATTCTTTTCATTACTGTCATGGTTAATCTTGGCTGTCAACTTGACCTACCTGAGAAAAGTGAACTTCAGCTGAGGAATTTCCTCCATCGGAGTGACTTGTGGGCATGACTGTGGAGCCATTTCCTTGACTGCCAGTTGATGTAGAAGAGCCCAGACCACTCTGGCAGGTGAGCCCGGGCTGTGTAAGAAAGGTAGCTGAATACCAGCCTGACAGCAAGTTAGTAAGGAGCGTTTCTCCACGGTTTCTGCGTCAAGCTCCTGCTTTGAGTTCTTGCCTTGGCTTCCTTCCATGATGGACTAAACCCGCAAACCAAATAAACCCGTTCCTCCCCAAGTGTCTTTTGGTCCTGGTATTTTTACCACAGCATAGGAAACCAAACAGGAATTTCCAACTTTTGAGTCATCGAATTTTATATACGCATTATCTAGAGATTTGAAAAATGTCTCAATGTCGGTGTTTTTGTACCACATCAGAAAGACAGCCAGGGAAATGAAGATAATTTCTGGACTTTTGCCTTTTAGCTTATAAATCAGGTTTGAAAGTTCTGGTCAATTAGAGATGTTTTGTCCTCAATCTGGTGTCTACCAGGCCCACAGATGCATCGAAGTAGGTGATGCTTCCACCCTTTGGACATACCCACCTAACCCCACCTCCAATCCAGCATCCAGGCTGCCAGCCCCTCAGCTGAACAGTATTTTTAAGCAATATATATAAACTTTTGGAATCATGGGCCAAGAACTTGCAATGTTTCTCAAAAGGAAATGCTTTGCGTAGTAAAAATTCACAATGCCTGTGGACTAGACTAGTTAATTCAAAGTGAGGATGGGAAGGTCAGAGTCTGCAGATGGAAACACAACGATGCTGTCATAAAATGTCAGGTCCTGGCAATTCCACAGAGAAGTACGGCGGAAGCTGCGGGAATGAGGAGCCCATCCTAAACCCGCAGTCTCTCTACTGTCTCACACACTTGCTAGTAGCGGCATGCAGTTATTAAACACCTGAAATACAGTTAGCATAGTGAAGCAGCCATGTGTAGCTGATGGGCACTGTATTACAAACAGTCAGATGCTAGGAAAGGGAACTGGAAAGGAAACATGCCAGATTAAAAGTGGGCAAAGAGTGAGGGAAATAGATCTCCACAGAGGTCCTCCTGGGAAGATGTTAGGGAGCAGGGCTGTGCAGACATCTGTCTCCTTCCGAGTTCTTGAGTCAACCAGACATCGTCACCACATCCACACTCCCGTGCATCTGCTGTCTTGCCATCACCTTGCAAGACTGGTTAACATTTCCTGGGCCACAACCATAACCCCAAACCCATGCTCAGAGCCCAAAGGAGCAGCCAGCCATATGGTGCAGCTTCTCCTGAGCCAGAGAGCAGCAGTGACAGCAGAGTGAGATCAGCACTCACAGTATCTAAGAGGCTTCTGCACAGCCCACCCCACCCCCGGCGCCAGCATAGGGAGGGTCAGAAGCTGCTTGTGGCCTGTTAACATTCCGACCCAGGCTTAGTCACAGACGACCAGAGCTGTAATTTGCTAAAGAGAAAATTTAGTTCAGTATCTTTCTATTTGTCAAGATATGTGTTTAGAAATGGGAAATTCTCTCCCTCTCTCGTAGATAGGAGTACTTAGGTATAGCCAGCTTAAACAAAGAAAAGAGGAGTCTGAAGATATGGCTTATTGGGTGACATTTTTATTACGCAAGCATAAGGACCTGATTCAGATCCCTAGCATCTATATAAAAGCTGGATGTGGGGTAGCATCCTGGGGACTTCTGGCCGCTTTTAGTCTAGTTGAAATGGTGAGTTCCTGGTTTAGTGGGAAATAGTGTCTCAAAAAAATAGAGAAGAGATTGAGAAAGCATCTGGTGGTGACTCCTGGTTTCTCTGCACATGCTTACTTGCACATGTACATTGTACACACAGATTTAAGAAAAGAAAGTGCTATGGCCTCTTTTGGAAATACAGCATTTTATTTACCTCATGCTTGTTTGGAGTTGTAAGTCTTTGACCCAGTTATCCATAGAGAATTCTGGCTGCATCAGAGGAAGGAGAAATGACAGTTAGAGGAAGGTTTGTATGGCTGGAGAACCTTCATTGGAACTCACTGGAAAAGTTCCACAGACAAGAGCAAAGAACATGATGATGCAGTCAGAGAGCACACCGCACATCTATTGCTGAGAAGCGTTGCAACAAGGTTAACAGATTCGAACAGTGAGAAAGTCCACCTGGTTTCAGAGAGGTACGACATGTCTTGTGTGGTTTCAGTGAAAAGCATTTTTGCTAATTATTGGGTGATAATCGTGTCATTATAATATATAATGAAGCTAAATTTCACTCCATAGGAAGATGAAAAGCTGTCACTGAATGTATTATCACTTTAACCCCAAATTAATTCAAAGTTCACAAAGGAAAAAAAGAAACATAAGTGAAATCATTTTATTTTTCTACTATTGAACCCAATCCTATAATTAAATTATTTAGAATTATGACTTTTATCATGGTTTATTTACTCTTTGGGGCAGATCTCGCAGTTCTAGTTTATAAAAAGAATGTGAACAGCAATGGGGATTGGGTAGCAGTGTAGAAAACCTAGACGTTTTTTGCAGTTGATCATCCTTTCAGACAGCACATTCCAGCAGCCTGATGGGAGTTTGATGCAGAGCATTTGTGTTCGTCCCTGTATCTTCTCCAGTTAAAATATGGTTCCTGGGGTGTGTATGTGGGGGGGTGCACAGGTTATGTATTCTATTTGCTGATGCTGTTGTAAAGATTCTGCACTCTCCTGTTCCCTCTGGGTCTGCACACATCCACTAAATCGTCATCAATGAGAACTCTGTCAGATTCCTCAGCTCACTGGATGACCAGGGGACAGTAGAGTCAGTCCTTTTATTCTCTCATACACATGACTTCGTTTACTAAACAACTCAAATAGAAATGTGATTTTCTCCATTAGAAAAGGGAAAGAAATTGAATTAGAACTCTAATCAAGCTAATTAGACTTCTAGTCTCAGACCTAAACCTGGATGGTAGCTGACCCTGCTCCTACTCCTGGCGCCTTCTACCCCCAGCCCAGTGCTACAGCCAGTCCATGTGGTTGCTGCAGAACTGACTCAGACCCAGTAAGGAATCAGAACGCAGCCATTCTGCTCCAGTCCACATAGCATAGCCACTCTGAAAAGTCACCGCAGATCTGAATGGGTCAAAGACCTCCACCTCCACCTTGGGTCCCGGCTAACTCCACCTCCCTCCTTGTAGACCACATTCATTCAGACTGTTCCTGGGACCTGGACTCAGACCAGAAAACAGATCACAACCCTGCCTGTCCCAGATGCCAGATACCTCTGCCTCAGCTCTGCCCCTTTAAGATTCCTACAAGCTGGCCAGCCTCTTGAAACACTAGCTCAGTGGGCAAAAAAAAAACGTATCAAAGGACAATCAACATCCTCATTTCACATGCCCATGTGCAACTGTAAAAACACAAACAGTATGATAAACCAAGATGGTAAGTTCCCCCTAAAGCCACCAAAACAGGGGCTGGAGATATATCTCCATGGTTAAGGGTTTTGGGTGGTGTTTCAGAGGACCTAAGTTCCATCCTCATCACTCACATCAGGTGGCTCACCAGTGTCTGTAACTCCAGTGCCAGGGGATCCAATACCTACTCTATCCTTTCTAGGAAAATCTCTATGCTTGCATATACTCACACACATACATATAACATAGGTAAAGGATAATAAAAATCACCAAATCACATGGTAATATTCCCCAAAGTTCACAAATTACACTATATTCAAAACATAGATAAAATAAAACCTACAAGCATATTTCGTGAGTTCAAAGCATTCAAAGAAGACACAACAGAAAGAAAAGGCTGAGCAAGTGGTGAAGAGAGCTCAGGATATGAAAATCAAATTCAGTGAACAGATAGAAACACTAAGAAAGACACAAGCTGAAGTGAAGCAGGAAGTGAAAACTTAGTGTGTCTAATAAATATACACAGAATGAACCATGCAGACCAGAGGGCTTGAAGACAAGGAAGAGGAGTGAGGTCACTCAGTCAAAGAAAATAATAAATTTTTAAAACTTACAGGAATGTAGAACACCATGAAGTGATCAAATCTACAAATTATGGACATAAATAATTCCAGGTCAAAGGCATAGCTAATATTCAATAAAACCACAGGAGGAAATTCCCCAAATCCAAGAAAGAGGTAATTATGCCATACAACACACCCATAGAACACCAAAGAGGCAGGGACAGAAAAGAACTCCTCATGACATATTATAGTTGAAGCATTAAAAACACAGATTAAAAAGGGTATTGAAAACTGCAAAAGAAGGGTCAAGTCACATAGAAAGGAAAAGGGCTTGGAAAGATGGACTACAAATTCAGAAAGATCACAATTTTCAACTCAGATAAGATAGCAAATAGCAAAGCTGTATGATAAAATTAAAGGGAAATAAAAGATTTTCATGAAAAATGTGGTATAGAAGAATTGATAGGCACTAAGCCAGCTCCATATGGAAGGAATACTTCAGATGGAAGAGAAGGATAAACACAGAGGGGATCATAGGGAAAGAATAATGGAACAGCTAATCAAAAAAGGCCTAGGAAAAGTACTACAAATCAGCAAAATGACAGGAATAAAGGCATAATTATCCACAATAACCTTAAATATTAATGGTCTTCATTCATTGCCCAATAAAAACACAGAGACTAGCAGATTGGATTAAAAAAAGGATTCATCTTCTGCTTTCAGGAACAAAAATCACTGTCAACAACAGATACCAACCAGGATAAAAGAATGGAGATGGGTATTCCAAGGAAATGGAAGTAGGAGAAAAGTAGACATGGCTGTTCTAATATCTGACAAAATAGACTTCAAAGCATAACCAGTGAGAAGAGACAAAACAGCTTCCCCCATCCTCATTAAGAGAACAATCGATCCATAAAAGGATATCGCAGTTCTAAACGCATACGCACCAAACACAGGGGCGCCCGAGTTTATAAAATAAATACTATTGGGTCTAAAGCCCCAGATTAATCCTAACACAGTACTAGTGAGTGGCTTAAATACCCGACTCTCACCAAAAGACAGTCAGAAAAAAAGTCAATGAATTAATGGGAAGTTACTCATACGAACTTGCAGCAATGGTAAGAGCATACACAAGACCACGCATGTGAGCATTCAAGCTCACACGAGACAAAAATCTCAGTAAAGAAGTGGGAAGTGGGTAGGAACCCTCACCCTTAGCTGAGGAACTATAACCAACACATAAGTGTGAGGAGTGTGAGAGTGGGTTTCCTTTTAAGGGTGTAATAGCAAGTGGGTTCACCAGGCTTCCATGGATAGACACAAATTTGACTTGATAGGTCTTGATATACGGGAGAGCACATGAAACCTGGTGCAGACGGGTGTGAGAGGGATTGGGGTGATGTAGTGGGTCTAAATGTGATCAAAATATGTTGTATAAAATTCACAAAAATTCGAAAAAATAATAAAACAAAATGTTTTGTAAAGTACACAAACTCATGAAGACTAAGCAATATAATACTGAATGATAGTTGGGTCCAGAAAAAAATCAAGAAGGAAATTTCTAAAGCTCCCACAATTTAATGAAAATGAAAGCACACACATTATGGCATACAACAAAAGTAATTCTAAGAGGAAAGTTGATAGCACCAAGTTTCTACATCAAAAACTTTGTGACATCTCAAAAAATAACTTAATAATGTACCTTTAGGGCCTTGAAAACACAAGAACAACCAAACCTCACAACAGTAGCCAGGAGAAATAATTAAGATCAGAACAGAAGCTAATGAGATGCAAACAGCTGCCTTATCAACCAATTCCAAAGAATCAATGAAACAGAGAATTGGCTCTTTGGAAAGATAACAAGATTGTCAAAACCTTAAGCAAATTAACCAAAAGACAGAAAAGACCAGAATTAATATGAGAAGAGAAGAATGGGGCACATTGCAGTAGACATCAATGAAATCCAGAAAATATCAAGGAGACAACTTAGAAAGTTATCTAAAGGAAATGAACAAATTTCTCAATGCATATAATCTATCCAAATTAAATCAAGACAAAATAAATAGTTTAAGCAGATACACAATCAATAATGAGATAGAAACAACAATAATAAAAATTCCCCCAACACAAAAATCCCAGGACCAGATGGAGTCACTGTAAATTCTATTAGACCCTCAAAGAGCTGACACCAGTACTGCTCAAATATTCCATGAGGTAGAAAAGAATGTTCCTGCACTCATTTTATGAACTAGTGGATTTCCCTGACACTAAAACCTGATTAAAAACGCACAGACACCCCAAAAGGAAAATGACAGACTGATTTTCTTGATCTACATAAATGCTAAAATGCTCGATAAAACACTGATAAACAGAATTCAAGGTTATATAAAAAAATCACATATTATGACGAAGTTGGCTTCAGTCCAGAGATGTAGGGATGCTTCAACATCCATAAATCAATAAGTGGGCTGAAACTAACAAATCACATGATTGCTTCAATAGACATAGTAAAAATCATCTTTACAGCAAAGGAAACTGTCAATGGAATGAAAAAAGCATCAACAGAATATGAGAAAATCTTTGCCAGTGATACATCTGACAGAGGATTGGTGCCTAGAAAATACAAGGATCTAAAACTAACTAAACACCAGAAAACATCTGGGTTAAACATCATTTTATAGAGCCAGGCATGATGGTACATGCTTTTAATCTCAGCAGCAGGGAGACAGAGCAGGTAGATCTCTATGAGTTTAAGGCCAGCTTGGTCTACATAGAATTCCAGGTCAGTTAGGGCTTACATAGTTGACCCTGTCTAAAAGACAAATCTACAGAACTTAACAGAGCTCTCAAAAGAAAAGCAAAAATACAAATATCATTAATCCTCAAAGAAAGGCAGATTAAAACTGCCTGGTTTCTGTCTCACCCCAGGTAAATGACTATGGGTGTAGAGAAAGGGGGCTCTTACACACTGGTGATGGGAGTGTAAACTAGTGTAGACACTTTGGAAATCAGTCTGGAGTTTTCTCAAAACTTTAGAAATGAAATTAGCATATAACCCAAATATGTCACTGCTGGGCATATACCCAAAGGACTCTGCTTCATACTGCAGAGATACTTGACCATCTATGTTCATTGCTGCTCTTTCTACAACAGGAAATGGAATCAGTCTAGATGTCTGTCACCTGATGACAATGAAAATGTGATGCATATATACAGTGGAATTTTATTCAGTTGTAACGAGAAAAAGAAATCATGAAATTGGCAGATAAATCCATGCAAAAAATTATACCGAGTGAGGTAACCCAGACTCAGAAAGTCAGATGCCATGGTTACTCTTACATACTGAGCCTAGCTTTGACTCTGGTTTTGTTTACTTAACTTGTAGTTCCTGTGGAATCCAGAAAACTAGGAAGGGGACATTTGGGAGGGGTTGTTTCAAGAGGAAGTTAGTAGAACATTGGTAAAAGGATACTAGTCAAAAAACTTTGAGCAGGCAGGATGTGGGGGGATTGAGAACGCTAGAGGGTGTGGTAGCAGGTTAACCGAAATAAAGAGTATATGAAAAAGTCATAGAAAATATATGATGCTGTGCCCTCCCCCCAAATACAAAAGACTTTGAAGGGAGTTACCATTCATGGCTCCTAGAAGCAGTGAGTTACTGCACAAAACTCCTAATCCTTGGGGCAGGATAGTTCCCCAGAGGTTCGTCAGGGAAGTTCTAGAGACCCGTAAAATAGTGCAGGCTCTTGTCAGTTCTCTTGATTCCCCACCAGAACTAGAGGATGAGACTACTGAAGACACCAAACACTTCAACTACAAGATTAGAGAAAGAAATCTGGAAGTGAGATGAAACTTCATCCCTACTGGCTTGATTTCAAAGTGTCAGAAGATGCTATCCAGGTTCCTGGGAGTGAAAGGGGTTCTACTTAGTTATGAACCCTACAAACTACAAAACCAGTGTGTCAGGCATCATGTGACCACCTGTAAAATAGAGCCACAACTGTCCTGGGAATAACCTAGCACCTTCTGATTAGATTTGAGGTCTGCTCCATAGGAGGAAACTATGGCTGGTACTGTATACCTGGTGAACATTATATGACCAGGAAGTTGTAGACCCATGGGGGGAACTTAGTACTATTGTCTGACTAAATTGATGTAGTATCAAGCTACCTTCTAAATATCCATGTTTATAGCTGTAAATGAAAGTTATTTTATGCCTTAATCAGGGAAGCCTTTCTTTGCAGTGAACAGGGCTGAATGTAGAGACTCATAACTGCCTAAAATGGTGCGAATATGTGATGGTAGAGGGGTCAGTGCTAAATAAGACACTCCTGCCCTCCCCCTCTAAAGCTGAGTACACTGTAGAAGAGGAGATGAAGAGTACACAGGAGCCGGAAGCTAGGCTGAAGGACTGGAGGATGCAATCTCCTAGACTTAACACAATCATTATGATCATGAACTCACAACTGTGATTACCTATATTAAGCAGGCACAAGACTGGCCCTGTCAACAATCAGTCAATGCGAGGATTCCCACACCTTACTGCTGAACTATTGAGTACGATAGAGTCTGGGAGGTGGGACGCATGTACCTACAGATGAAGTTACCAGTTCTGACAGAGAGCTCCAAACCCACGGTCACACAGATGGCTCTGGCTAACCTCAGTGGGCATCAACGAATACACTTGAATGTGAGACACTGGTTGGAGGGAGAGGGCAGAGGGTAGGGGGTGAGAGTGGTCAGTATCTGTTATGGACATGTGTGAACTTATCCAAGAACAAATTTAACTAATAAAAAATAATTTGACTGGCATATGATATCCCTTTTGGGCCCCCTTTCACTCCGTGCTCATATTTATCAGTAGGGAAAAGCAGGAGAATATGTAAGTAAAATGAAGTTTAAAGACATTGTCTTGGTGCGTTTATAATACTTTTAAGAAAAGAACGTAATTAATCACACTTCCTGTAGGTTTCTTTAATTTCACCATCAGGAGCAAACCTTTCTCAGCCTTTGCAGTGGACCAGTGGAGGGATTTTAATAGGAGCATAACTTGCAGTCATGGTATTTGTTTTTTGCTTTTTAGTTTTGAAGAGGAAGGTCTTACTATGATGCTCAGACTGGTCTTGATCTCACAGACTTAAGTGATACTCCAGCCTGAGCCTCCTGAAATGCTAGAACTAAAGATTGAACCCCACTGTTTTAAATGTTTTAAAATTAGTGCAAAATGAGGATTAACCTAGAAAACCATATTTTGGCAAATACATTAAGGTCATTTGTGGATTGGAGCCTTTGGTGAATTATCTTCTTTGAAACTGACTTATTTTTAATTTCTATTTATTATTATGTGTACGATTGTATTGCCTTGCATGTGTGTAAGTATGATTGTGTCATGGAATGCCTGTGGAGGTCAGAAGAACACTTTGGATCCCTGGAACTGGAGTTATGGATGGTTGTAAGCCACCATGTGGGTGCTGGGATTTGAACCCAACTCTTTTGAAAGAACAGCCAGTGCTCTTAACTGTTGAACATCTCTCCAGCCCCTGAAATTGATTTTAGATTGCCAAAGAAGACAGAGAACTTGGTCTTTTATTTCTGTAATTTTTTTTCTTATTCCCCTTCAGTGTCTACATTCTAGATCTCAATTCTTTCTTAAAAGTCTTCTTTAACTCTTGATCACTTTCTCTTCTGAAACTGTCTTTAAAAAAGAGAAAACAATATCAACAGCAAACATTTAGATAAATTAAGCCATTTGGTCCTAATCCCAGGCAACAGAGTGTTTTCTAAGTGCCTGTTCAGAGAGCAGAAAACTAAAGTCACTGCTTTTTACTGCTTTGTTCTGTTGTGCTAAATGATAAACCTACTTGCTTTGTCCAGAAAGTGCCACCACTGTGATCATTTGCAGCCTGGGGGAGGCCATGCTCTGAAACCCCAGGGATTGGCAGCCAGAGCCTATCTGCTCCCAAGGCTGCCTTTGGCTTTTACTGAATGATTTTGTCAGCAGGCAGGGGGTCTGTTTCTCCTTAGAGATTCCCATAAAACAAACTCATGAGACTTTAGTGCTGGTTGCCAAGAAGATACTTAGTCGATTCCCACTGCAAAATATCTCCAGCTGTGGATGAACTTGAGCAGACACCCAAGTCTAATCAGATGTGCACTCAGAGGGTCCAGAATGGGGAGGGTCCTTTGGTTTGGATACTAGTTTGTAACAGGTTATTCAGATGTAACTGCCAGTCTAAGTATAGTTCTGTCATCTGGATTAGACAGAGAAAGTCCTGGGGTCAAGACCTCTTTAATCCTAAATCCCAACAATGTTTGCTCCTGTTACTCTTCCTTCCTGAACCCCATTCCTGGTCAACCAGTACCTCCTTCCAAATGATGACATTCATGTTACTACCAATCAGATAGGTAAGTAGATCTAAATGTACACAATAAGAAATAGGCTGACATTCATATTATTTAATGGCCAGTCTTTCTCTTCAAGTCATTATGGTATTTCAAGGGCAATTACCTTCCACAGGGTTTCTAGTTTAAAGCTTAGGACCTCAAGCACCCTTGTGTACCCTAATGAGACTGTTCCTCCCACAGAACTTGAAAACAACATTTCTCACTGAGGAAGACCCTAGTGGGAAGCCCTGTGAACTGTCTGTGATACATGGCTGCTGTCCCACAAAGACAACTGGCCTTTTGTTCAACAGACTCTCATTGGAAATCTGTGATTTAGGCATAGCCCATTCAGGCAGTTAGCTCATTTAGTATTAATTTTCCTTAAAGTAGAAAGTGCTACAGTGGACATATTGTACATGGTGAATCATACTCAGAACTGCCTGGTGAAACACAACACAAAACAAAAACAAAAACTCAAAGGCAATTTTATGCAATGTCTTTAGTTCACCCAAACTTTGACTGACCCATCATGTGAGATCTTTCACACAGTTTCCCACTTGGCATCACGTTGGTGCTAAAAACATTTAGAATTTTGGAAGGTTTCAAACTGTGGAGCACTTCAGACTTCAGATATCTAGACTGGGGATGCTCAACCTATAGTAAGTTGCAATTACAACTGTTCCCGGAGCTCCGGGAACCCCCTTGTCTCCACCTTCCTAGTACTGAGATTACAGGCCCTGGTTTTTACATTTGTTTAAGGAATCACAATCAGGTCCTCATGCTCATGCAGCAAGCACTATACCCACATAGCTATCTCCCCAGTTTGAGTTAATTAACATCTTAAAGGGCATAGACATTTTGGCTGTGACCCTTGAATGTGAATCCTTATTCTGACAAATACACAATATCTTAAAGCTCAGAGTTTAGATCCATGGAGCTCAACAAGTGCACACAAAGACTTACATTGGTTTTATTTTTGTCTTTGGTTTTTCTTCCTGGATTTCAGAAGTCTGTCTCTGTTGTAGTCTGTGTGAGCTCATTTACATGACTCTGTGACTGTGAGACTCAGTGCATGAATGTGGAAAACGCTCCTGTTAATTGTGAGCAGAATCCAACACCCCTGTACCCTGGCTGCCACTCTCCATGAGGAGTTTGCCTAAGCTGGATGCTCAGCTGTGCAGAGATTGCTTCAGCCATCGTCACAGCCCCGAACAGTTCATGGGAGGTTAGGCAGCCAAAGTCAGCTTCAACAGTGTGGCTTGTACTTAGCTCTCATCCCCAGGTCCTGGAGAGCAAAGGAGGTAAACATCACCAACAGCCTTCACTGTAGCCTTTAACAATGCGCTTCAGGATGCTGACTGATTTGAATAATATGCTCTTTCTTTTTTAAAGGGCAGATTTTAGCTCATTTAGTTTATTTTTGCATTACCATGAAAATACAATGGGGAAATGATTTCTTGGGGAAAATTTCTCTATTTCTAATAAAAATCAGCTGTCAATTACTGGACCTCCCTGTCCTTTGAGAATTCCAAAGCCATTGTTCTCAACACACTCCCAAGTGTTCTGCCAAGTAAGACAAGGCTTCTGTAAGCCCCTCAAATAAAGCAGACACCAGCTAACTCAGTATCATCCCAGCTATCAAAAAGAAAGCCTTGACAAACTCTCCCTCATTCCCTCCCTCTTTTCTCACTTTCCCCCTTTCTTTCTTTTTTTCATTTTGTGTAGAAACAGAGACTATGTCAGAATATGAACAAGGTCTTTCTTAATTGTTAAAAAGACAAGCCATCAGGGAAATTGGCACAGGAAACAGCTTTGCCCTCCAGGATTCTGAGTCTTCAGCTCCTTCCAAACTCCTCTTTTGGGCATTTTCTGAGAGGCAGGGGAAGGAAAAGGAGTCTTCAAAATGCCAGAACTTCAAAAGGAAAGCATGGGTGAGAAATAAAGCTGACGGCAGGAGACACGCCCATCATGAGTGTGTTCATGCTTATGTTTGTGCATGCATGTGTCCCTGTGTGCTAAGGTTTGGGAGTTGGGGGAGGGGGAGGTGCAGTAACACAACGCAGCCATATGCTCTTTCCTGCCTTTTTATAATTTGGGTGTTCTCCATGGTGCTTCAGTAAAATCTGCTTCTGCTTCTTCTTTCTGTACCTTTACTTTGTTCCTAGGGCAAAAGGTTATAGAGACGCTGGTGGAATGCCAAACATCTGTGGGAAGTGTGGTATATGTGTCTGTGTGTTTGTATGAGATGGTGGGGGGAGGGAGGGAGAGAGAGAGAGAACATGGTTGACTAACAACCTTTACACATCCAGTGAGATGCTGAGACTTTTGTGTGGTCCAGATCTGGAGTCTCTCCACATGCCAGATACCTGCTGAGCACTATGACAACCATGAACAATCCTCCATCTGCTTAATTAAGAGGAATACATGAGTTAGCCAAGTTCATAATTTTTTCACAGTAACTAGGGTTATAATAACGTTACAGCCAAATATGTAATATTTTAATCTTTCATATTCATTACCCTATGTGTCATTTTTATTACTACTGGTGACTTGTACAAATGAGTAAGCTTCCCTGTGACATTTCCTTAGATTTACACATTGTGCATCTGCTTTCCTCTATCCTCCTTAGAGCTCCCTACCCTACACCCCTTCATAATGGCCCCTCTTTGATTTCTGTATTCTTCTTAATGCTCCCCTAGCTCCCCTGCTAGGCCCTGGGTCTTTACATACATTAGTCTATTCAATTCTCCTAATAATTCAAATAAGAAATCCATGTTACTGTTCACAATGTATTAGAAAACTGAGGCACAGATAGCCTACATTACATACTCAGCATTGTCAAGCTGCAAAATAATATTCTTGTTATTTAACCTATGTCTTTCAGGAAAGGGTTTTAATGGCTATTTTTAAAATCTCAGTTGAAGGTTACAAATACCCACACAAATCTTGAAATTAACAAATGAAATACTGGAATGTGCTGCTCTTGGGGATGTTTAATTGACGTATTGACTTAAGTTTTCTGTAATTTAGATCTTTAAATATATGTTATCTTTAGTTGCTTAAAAGGAATTTTTGAGCTTTTTTATTTCAAAAAGAAGTTTTAGAAATCTTTCAATAAATTTGAGACCCTATTCTAGCTATAAACATTGTTAGAGCAAACAACAGAGTACTGTGTTAAAATTCATTAAATATAATTGTGGAAATGTCATTTGTACCACTGTACCAGCTATAATGTTTTCTTTTAAATCCTCAGGATAGAATAAATTTCCAGCCAAGAGATTTTTATATAAGTCAGTTGTGTATTTCTTCATAACAAATCACTCCAAAAGTTACTAGTTTAAAGCAGCAGGATTTCCATATCACACAGATTTTTGTGGGTTAAGTATTCAGGTTGCTATGCGTCCCTCTAACAGAGATCTTGGCTTCTTCCATCTCCCTGCTGCTGGGAAGACAGGAGCAGCAGCCTGACATGAGGGCCGGATGCAGGGCCCTCTGGGAAGGTGGCCGGCAGCGGGGGCGGGGGGGCGGGGGGTTCCGCTGGACCATTCCTTTTTTTGGTGTTTTTTGTTTTGTTTTAGAGAATCCTGTACAGTGATCTCCACAGCCGCCGTATCATTTTACCGTCCAAGCAACAGTGCGTAACTGCTCGCCATTTTCCACATCTACAACCTTTGCTGGCTTTTGCTTCCTGGATGATAGCCATTCCGACTGGCGCGACAGCGACATGAGATTTCACAGAAGTTGAAATCTGCATTTCCCTTATGGTTAAGGATGTTGAACACTTAAAAAATACTAACTGACATTTGTATATCTTCTTTTGAAAATTGTTCAGTTTATTAACCCATTTATGGATTGGAAACTTTTTTGGGGGGAGATTAATTTTTATGATTCATTACATAGTCTAGATGTTTAACCCCTTGTCTAAGGTATGGCTGGTGAGGGTTTTCTCCCATTATGTAAGCTTTCTGTCCACTCTGTTGACTATTTTGTTGGCAGAAGGATTTTAGTTTTTAATCTGACCTGTCATTGCCAATTCTTGGAGCTATTTCTTGTGCTAGATGGGTTCCATCAGAAATACCATGTGATTGATATATATCAGAAGTATTTCTCCTGCTTTACTTTAGCAGTTTCAGATTTTAAAACTAAGACTTGTGATCCACTTTGAACTGTTTTGTGTACAGAATGAGAGAGTTGGATCTAATTTAATTCCTCTGCAGATGGATATACAATTTTGTTAGCACCATTTAAGAGCCTATCTTTTCTCTATTGTGTGATTTTTGAAACCTTCATCAAAAATTAAGTGTCCATAGCTCTGTGGGTTTATCTCTGGGCCTCTATTGCATCCTGTTGATCTACATATCTGTCTGTGTGCTGGTACTATGTTTTCTTTGTTACTATGGGTCTGTAGTATATTTGGGGTCAGTGTAATACTGTCCAGCTGTGTTTTTTCTGCTTAGGATTGCTTTCTCTATCCATGGTGTTTTGTGCTTCCACATGAATTTTAGGATTTTTTTTTTTCTAGGTTTTGTGAAGAATGTCATTGAGATTTTAAAGGGTGCTGTATTGAGTCTGTATATAACTTTTGTAGATAGAGCAATTTTCAGGATGTTTTATTTTCTGTTTTACTGAAGTCGTTTACCAGACCCAAGAGCTTTCTGGTGGAACCCAATAACATCTTTGACACAGAATCATGCTGTTAGCAAATAGGGATAGATTGATTCTTTCCCCTCAATTTTTAAACCTTTTAAAATTTCCACTTGTCTTACTGGTCTAGTTAAGACTTTAAGTACTTTAGTGAATACAAATGGAGAGAGTAGTCACTTCTGTCTCATTCCCTATTTTAGAGACAGTGTTCTTAGATTTTTTTTCCCATTTAATATAATGTAGGTTAAGGGTTTGTCATATGTCTGATGAGATGTGTTTCACTTATTCCTGGTTTCTTCAGGACTTTTATCACAAAGGTGTTTTTAATGTTGCCTTTTTGCATATATCAAGACGATCATGTGACTTCTGTCTTTAAGTTTATTAATATAGTGTATTACTTTGATTTATATATGTTTAAATAAACTTGTATCCCTGGAATGAAACCAACTTGGTCATTAGAGATGATCTTAATGTAATATTGGGTATGGTTTTGCAATTATTTTAATGAAAATGTTTGTAGGGAGATTACTCTGTAGTTTTCTTTCTTGTTGTGTCCTTATCCAGTTTGGATATCATAGTTATACTGACTTCATAGGATGACTTTGGTAGTATTCTTTCTTATCTACTTTGTAGAACACTTTGAGAAATGTTGGTATTAGACCTTCCTTAAAAGTTTGGTACTGGGGCTGAAGAGATGGTCCAGCAGTTAAGAGCACTGTCTGTTCTTGCAGAGGTCCTAGGTTCAATTCCCAGCAGTCACATAGCAGCCAACAACCATCCTTAACTTTAACTCCAGGGGATCTGATGCCTTCTTATGACCTCTGTGGGGATTGTATGACATGGATACACTTATATACATGCAGGTAAACACTCATACACGTAAAATAAAAATAATATATATTTTAAGTTTAGCAGAATTCATTATTAAATCCATCTTGCCTTGGGTCTTTCTTTGTGTAGAGACTATCAATTTTTGCTTCAATCTCTTTGCTTATTATGGGTCTGTTTAAATTGTTTATATCTTCTGGCTTTATTTTCTGTAGGTCACTTGTATTTAGAAATTTATACATTTCTTCTATATTTTCTAGCTTGCTGCATATGTTTTTAAAGTATTCCTGGACTTTCCTCTTGATTTTGCTGGTGCCTACTGTAACACCTTCTTTTCATCTCTAATTTTATCCGTTTGGGTCTTCTTTCTATTTTTCTTCACCCAGATAGCTTAGTCAGTCTTGTTAATCTTTCAAAGAATCATTTTGTTATTAATTTTATGTATTGTTCCTATAGTCCCTATCTCATAATTATTATCCTAATTTTTGTTATTTCCTGTCACTGTTGCTTTGGGTGTGGTCTCCCTGTTTTCCGTAGCTTTGAGGCATGTCCTTAGTTCACGTCTCTGTGGTCTCCCCAGGTTTTGGATTTTGCTGCTACAAATGCTCTTAGTGCCACCTTGTCTTGTCCCCAGAGGATCTGGCAGTTTACGCTCTCATTTTCCTCTGATTCTGGGAGAGTTTGTTCCCTGATTCCGTGAACAACCCACTCACTGCTTATTCAAGTGCTCCTTTTCCGTCTCCATGTATTTGTGTATTTTCTGAGGTTACTGTTGCTATTGATTTATAGTTTTATTTTGCTATAGTTTGATAAGATGATGGGAATTATTTCAATTATTTTATATTAGGCTTATGTATTAGACTTATAACATGGTCAGTTTTAGAAAAAAGTTCCATGTGCTCCTGAGAAGAATGTGTATTCCCTGATAAGGAAAGAAGATAGAAATGAATGGACATTTTTGGGATGGAGTCTCAATTCAAATCCTTGGCTATAAGATAAATATGTCTTTGGTCCTTTTATGACTAAAGTCAAGAAATGTTTGGGGACTTAGATTCCTGGTCTGGGTCCTAAATGATTCTAGACTTACCTCCTTAGAGGGGGGATTTTGCAGTATCACTGGAGACCCATTAAATAAAAGCGTTTTCCTTCTGGTGAAAAGAATCAAATCTGCCTCTGGCTGGAGACATGCTATTGTCTCCTCCCTTAAGGATAATCAATTGCCTGGCTAAAGGACCATCCCTTGGCAAGGTGGATTCACCTAATACCATGCTAAAGGGATGGGAGAAATATTAACCATTTTAATGAGATAATGTACTTTTCTTTCCCAGAAAGATCCATTAATGCAGTCTCTACAAGGCTGCTATGAGGTTCTGTTAGGCTTGCCCACTTTAAAGGCAAAACTTTTCCTTTTTCTTGCTTTCTGTCTCTTTAATTGGGATGCTGGCTAAAGCTAGCCTGAGCATGCTTTCTCTGATAGTTCGGGCTTTTCTATTCTTTCTCTGAAGCCCTTCTCCCCATCATTTACTTGCATACAAACAGCATCATTTTCTTTCTTCTTCTTCTCTATATCTGTCTTTGTGGAAGCTGGTGAGATTTACAGTTTGCCTGATCTTGGGCTTTTCTTTTAGTCTATAATAGAATTGTTCTTGAGCTTTAAAACAAACAAGCAAACAAACAAACAAGCTAGCAAACAAACCAAAACAAACAAAAAGAATGTGTATTCTCTATCTATTGGATGAACTATTCTGTAGATAACTGTAAAGTCCAGTTGATCTGAGATTTCTCTGCTGATTTTTAGTTTGGAAGACATCTAGATATGAAAGTAGGTTACTGAAGTCCCCTCCTAGTATTGTTTCAGGGCCTTTCAGTGTTTGTTTTTATGATAATGAGGAATCCAAAACTTAGTGCATAAATATTTACAATAATTATGTACTCTCCATGATTTTTTATTCATTATTATTATTATTATTATTATTATTATTAGTTTTTTTGAGACAGTGTCTCCTTGTAGTCTCAGCTGGCCTGGAACTTGTTATGTAGACCAGGCTGGCCTTGAACTCACAGAGTGAGTTTAATCCCAAGTGCTGGGATTAAAGGTGTGCACTACCGCACCTGGCTCGTATTGTCTTCATTCTTATATAGTGGCCTCTGTATCTCTTCTGAATACTTTGGTTTAAAGTTCATTTTACCAAACCTGAGAATGTCTGCACCAGCTTGTCTGTGAAGTCCATTTGCTCGGTAGTTTGATTTCCAACCTCGGATGCTCAGGTTTTTTACATCTTTCCTAGTTTGTGAGACAACAGAAAGTTGAATATTCTTAATTCAGTCTCTTAGTCTGTGTTTAAAAATTGAGTTAAGCTATCAGCATCAAGCTTATGATTAAGAAGTACTTGCTATTATCTATCCTTTTGCTATTCCTTGTTAACTAGTGTATTGGTATTTTCTTTCTTCCTCTCCTGTTGGATGTTTGCTGGATTGCTGTAGTAGACATGATCTTTTCTGTCCCAGTTTTATCCTGTTCACCTGATGCTCTCATGAAGGATTTTTTTTTCCATGCTCTCGTGTGTGAGGTTTTCTTTCCCTATGCATATTCTTCCTTTCAGTATTTTCTGAAATGATGACAGTTACTATGAGTTGCCTTAACTTTTATTTGTCTTGAAATATTTTTATGTCTTTATCTACTTTAATAGATAATTTTTGTTGCTCGTGGCAATCTTGGTTGACAGTTAATTTCTTCTGGGGTTTGGAATGCATCATTTCATGCTTCTCTTGTTCCAGAGCTGCTGGTGATGGATCTGACATTATTCTGATATTTCACCTCAGTTTCTGAGTTGGCATTTTCCCTCACAATGTTTAACAAGATGTATTTTCTTTGCATTTTGCTTTCTTTCTATAGTTTTTATCAGCATATATTCATTATATATGATAATAGATTTCATTATGATATTTTTACACATGCATATTGTTGATGCAAAGATACAACTCTCTTCTCAAGGGAGATAAGAGATAGTTTATTCTGGAACCAAATACAAGTGAAAATGGTTGGGGAACCCAGATTTAGGTCACCTCAAATTTTATATTCCAATGTGGTAAATGTTTGATAATGCTTTGATAGTAACAGAAGAAAGAAAGTCATAAATCAAACCACATTAAGTAGGTAGGTTGAAGCAAAGTAGAGAGACCTGATACTAGCTGATAGTATTTGTATCATTCTGATTGGTTGAAAATAGAGTTTTGTAAGGTTAATATATTCCAAAAGGTTGCTATCACAGAATGTTAGCAGGTCTTACAGGGAAGTGGGCAAAGAATGGTTATTTAGGGGAATAAAGGTAGCCCAAGATAAACTAATTAGGTTCTGGACCTGAAACATTCCAAACTCTTCATGGTCATTGAGATTCTTATCAGTTAATTAGCCATAGCCTGAAGTTTGTACTTAGACTTGGTATTGATTGTTACTGATGTTTCTGCCCTATCTTCTTATTGATTGATTGATTTTGTGATTTAAATGTTTTCTCTTTGGTTTTTTTTCAGTATCTAAATTTCTTTGGTGAATTTGTCCTGCAAGTCACTGATTCTTTTATCCAGTGTGTTAAAGTCTATGTCTTGACTTGATTTTGATTTTCTTATTCAGATCTTGAATTAAATTCTTTATGTGTCTATTTAAATTCTATGTGTTCATTGATCTCTTTTAAAAGTAGGGCTCAGAAACCTTTGCCGGTCCCTCTCATCTACCTCATCTTTGTCTCCCTGTACTGAGAATCTATGAACATGTGAAGTGTTATGTAGAGTTCTTTCATCTTGTGTGTATGTGTGTGTGTATTTTGCAACTCTAGGGAGTGTATGCTTTATTGTTTATAGTTTCCCCTTATTCTAGTGCTTTTTGTTTATTGCATATGAGTCTTCTGTTGAGTGGGCTTTGCTTCATATTATTTTCAAGGGAAAATTATTTTCAGAAATAACTATGCTGATTTTAAGTCCCAGTGTCAGCTTCAGGGGATGAGCTTGTGCTCCTGACCTGTTTCCCATAGGATGTTTGCTGTTAGGTTCCTGGTTGGGGAGCAGATAGCATACTTACATACTGGAGTGGAAGGGTCCTGAGTATGTTACGAGAAGATAAGGGTAGTATAAGAAGGAAAGCATATGGGTTAGAAGTGTACAAAGTGGGAGAGGGAATCCTGAAAGGTAGGTTTGGAGGACAGAGGACAGACACGCGTTTTTACGAGATGTAAGTTACAACCAACCAAAGACTTCAAGTACAAAAGTATACATACTAACAAAAAAGCTAAAGAAGTTTCAAAAGGAAAAAATTATATATGTATATGACAAATAAAATTTAAAGATTAAAACATGTGCATACAGAGGAGCAATGAAATGAAATAGAAAGAATTATGTTCTAAGCCTTCGCTTCTTCCTGACTGATGAGGCCTTGTCTTCTGTGTTCATCATACTTCTCCCTCTTAGGACACAACACTTTGTTCTGTCCGGTCATCCATATACTCCTCCCCGCCATGGCTGGAGTTGGGGATAGTTGGGTTCAGATTCCCTTACCATGATTCTGTTGATGTCTCCAGCTTGGAGGTCTGTGCCTCTGCTCCAGAAACAACACGAACCACTTTCACACTTACGAGACTGAGTTCTGAGCCATCTCTTGGTATGTGGGGCAAGAATGGGATTGGTAAGAATGATGTGCCCTGAAGTGGGCACACTGCTTTCTCCTTTAGACAACGGGTTGTGGGAGGGCGTTAAGACTATGCATGCTGGATAACTCAGATTCCCTACCTTTCAGCTAGCACTTCTCTGAGGTTTGCTGGGGACCAATTTCTTCTTTATCTTCTGCATTCAGTCTCTGATTTGATTTGGGCTTCCAGTACTTCATATTGTCTCTCCAACAGTCTGCAATGTGCTCTCAAGTCCTTCATGGTTGTTTCTGTCAGGATTCAGTGTGAACATCGCTCTGTATGACTATGACTGGGTGTGCCATCTGGCTTCTTTGTGGAAAAAGAGCTACCTGATCTTTTTTTTTTTTTTTCTCATTTCTCTATTGGAATATTTATTTTTTATCTTGAACCTATTCTACCCAAACTCCTGTCTCACAAGTGCCGTTTCTGATCTTTCATCTTTCCGGGTCTCATATGGGATCTCCTAACCTTGATTACTAGCACAACATCCAATATCAAATACAAATGTCCCTGTGGGAAAGGAAATTCATCTTTTCTTGTTCCATCATCATCTTCCTTTGTTGCTACCATTTTGCCATTGTGAAGACTAAGGGCTTTAATTTCATTTGTATTTTTATTTTAGAAACTGTTTGACCGTGATAGTTTTGCCAATAAAACTAAACTTTATTTGGATATATATATAGACAAACTGGGGTTCTCCATTTGTTAGGAAATTTCCTGCTAGAAGCAGGAGAGGGAAGATGATCACAGTGACCAGCAGAACCGGGAGACCTGCTCTCCTTATTAAAAAGCTCTGGCAGCTGTTCAGAAAGGTCAGATGAAATCGCACTCATATTGAAGCCAATGATTGATGAACGCTGATCGCAGAGAATGAAGTAGAAGTCCAGCGAATGAGAAATTAAAGTAACTGCTGCCTTGAAATGGTAATGTACTATGATTCTTAAAAATATGAACCCTGTCACAAAGTCGGAGAGTGGAAATAGAGTGAGCCTGATCTAACATCCTCCCTAACATCCTCACGGAAGTTCGCCCATCGTCTAGAAAGAAATGACTTTGGCGAATTGTCAAAAGTGTCATCTAAATTCAACATGTTTGACAATGAAAACTTGCCCCCTTTTCTGGCTCCCTGCACTGTGCTGAATGGAGCTGAAGTTGGAGTTCGTTGGTGGTAGTGGATATCTATGCCACTTCCCTCAGCGGTCAGAGGGAGTTCATCAGGCCTCTCAACCCTCAAATACATTGTGTTTACTTTTTTTTGTTGTTTGTTTGTTTGTTTGTTTGAGACAGTGTGACCCTGTAGCCGCAGCTAGCCTGTACTCACTATGTAGAAGAGGCTGGCCTCAGTCTCAGAGATCTGCCTGCCTCTGCCTCAAGAGTGTTAGGAGTAAAAGTGTGTGCCACCACACCTAGCTCTCAACACTCAAATTTACTAGTAAGTCTAGAAATGTATGCTAATTGAAAATGTAATATGTAAGATATCTAAGGCTATCTAGGAGATACACTTTCAGTTTCAGTAATAAGGCAGGAGATGCTAATGTGCAAGTGTGTACACAGGCCAGATATCTATTTGGTATCATTACCCAAATTCAATTCTCTTATAAGGAATTATGGAAATTTAATGCCTGTACTGAACTGGAAATTTGGAGGGCGGGATGATCAACAAGTTTGCTAATGACTTTGAAGTTCCTGACTAGCTGCTCTCAAAATGTCAGAAGCGAATCTGAATTTTCACCTATCCAATGGACCTGTTTAATCAGAAGCAATCTGATACATTTAGACTTGAAAAACAGATAAGATGGAGCAACCAGTCATGTTAAAAGCACATAGCTTACTGTGTGGTAACAAACGACTATAATTCTAGCACTCAGATGGTGGAGGCAGGAGGACTGCAAGTTCTTAGCCAGCCTGGGCTTCCTTCATAGCTACATCTTGTCTCAAAAACAAAACATCTAGCTTGCTTTCATTGAATTTACTGTCTCACTCTTTTTCGGCTTAATACTTGCTTCGAAGGAATATTCAGTAGAAGGAACGTGATCTAATATTTATTCTCATAATTTTAAAGACCACTTACAAAATTCATTGCTATATGCTAGCTACTATGTAAGGCAATTTGCTTTTATGTTCCTGTTTACTGCTCTCTGCAATTTGAAGAGATGAATACTATTATTACTCTATTTCACAGACAATAAAATGGAATATTAAAAGTGATTAAGTCACTTGCTCAATCTCCCTAGGTAAATGAGTGGAGGGATGTGAATCCAGGTATGTCAGTCTCGGACGCTCTGGCCCTTCACTTATCTCTAATAATAACAGCTGCAGCAGCAGCAGAAGTCGTAGTGCCTGTAGTAGTGAGTAGGCAGTGTAGACTGAGCACTGGTAGTAAGTAGGCAGTGTAGACGGAGCACTCACTATACACAGCCTTCATCCCGCACAGCTGAGTCATGGGAAGAATCGTGCTAGACTCTGACAGTGGCACACAAAGATCAACAGCATCCCCCACTGTCTGCCAAGGGGACGGTTTGTGGTTTATGCATTCCCCTACGGAAAGTCTCCCCAGAACCCCAGATGGGGCATTTCCGTTGCTCCAAACAATGAGACACCTGAACGACTTCTCTGCTGTCAGATGCACTGCTGTGCCCTACCCCATACATCTGGCCTTGGGTTGGACAAAGGGACTCAGCTCTCTGTTGCTCTTTCTTAGCCCTAGGACTTGTGATTATTCTTTATGTGTGTGGCTCCTGAGGATTTTTAAGCATTCTCATTCACTCTAAACCATTAATTCTTTATAATCCTCTGTTAATAGGTCCCTATACAGCAAGCCCTGTGTATCCACAGATTTTCAGCCTCATGTCTAACCAGTTAGATTTGTATGGAATATGTACATTTTCTCATTATTGCTCAGACAAAAATGCAGATATTCAGTTAGTATTTTCATTGTTAGGTATTTGTAAGTAATATATAGATGATTTAATGTATAAAAGAGGATGTATACAGGTTTTACGCAAATACACTATTCTATATAAGAGACCTGAACAACTTCACATTTTGATATTTGAGAGAGGTCTTAAAACCAATTATCCACAGATACTTTGGATGACTGTATTAAACTTTGTGCTTGTAAACATTGTATTGCTAGGACTGAGTCCATGATGAAATGGCAAACATTTCTGTATCTGTGAACAGAGACAGTCAGCTCATTTTTTCAGGTGAAACAGAAGGCAATTCTTGTGACTACTCAGATCTGCTAGATCTGCTGGTTGACAGAACTTACTCTGCTCTATTCCCATTGTCTTTCAAAAGTCAGAGGCATGGTATAGTCCCCAGTACCAGTTTGAAGCTTTTCGATTTGTGTAGCAGTTATGTGCTTGGGAGAGAGCCATAATTCCCTCCTATCTGCAGGGGGACTGGCTCAGCAGATAGGAAGCTAAGACAGCTAATGCATCATGATAACCTGGAATAATCCAGCATTAGGATTAATTTTGGACTGCAATGCAGTCAGACATATGAGTAATGATTTGCTGTACGATTGTGCATAGTTATTGAAAATATTATTGGAAGACATTTCTTGTGAAATAATTACTCTTCTAGTCTGAAGTCCATGGCAGAGAGAACTTAAAGTAGTTGGTGGTAAACCCATACTATTTCTAATGACAGAGATCTGCGGGGGCCTATTGAAAGACTAATACATAGCAAAAAGCAAGTGAAAGTAACTCAGTTACTTTCAGAAAACACACTTCAAGGTACTTCTAGCTTATTGGAGAATTGCACATTTTCAGTTGGAAAGCCCTAAATGAACAGTTTTAGAGTTATAGAAGTAGAGAAACTTTCACCGGTTTCAGGATAGTCTGCCATCAGCTTTTCAGAGCTATTTCGAATCTTTGTACACCATTAGTTCTCAGTGTGGGCTCTGTAGATAACAGCATCTCCCAAAGCTATGGTGAAAAGTGCAAATTTGGGAGTTTCATTAAAAAAAAAACTACAAAAAACAATAACAAAACTATGGAAGCAGAAAAATCATTGGGGATGATCTGCGAATGCACTTTCAAAGCCAATGGTTGACACTGCTGCATGTCAAGATGGGAGGTCAGTCATTCCTGAGCTCTCCAGCTCTGCTTCTCGTTTCTTCTGTATGATCCCACTCACAGGGCCCTTTTCTTTATCCCTCCTAGCTATGTTTTCTGAAGATGAAAATTGTTAAATTGTGTTGTGATTTATACTGACCATTGCTCTGATACTAAACATGATGGATATGAAATGAATAAATGTGATTCCATATGTTTTATGCATTTGTACCCCAGAAATATTTTCGTCCTCATTGCCACTATGGCAGATCAGGTTTTCTTAGCACTTCACAGGTTTGTTCTTGTCCTCCACAGGATGCTACCTCAGAGAGACTATATGAAACAGAATACATAAATACATTGGATGATTATGGCCATGAGTCAACCCGAGAGTTTTTCTAACAAAGCATCCCATGCATTTCACTTTATAAAAATGTTTTGTGTTTTAAAATCCTTAATTAGTTAAAACGGCTCTGAAATTCAGTCTAATTATCAAACGTTTTCAAATTGCTTCATACAACCCACCCATCTTCAACAATATTTAATGATGCTTTGGGGAAGTTAACCAATTTCTGCTTTTATGTTTTGCAAATGGGATTTACTTTGTATTACTACATTTTAAAAGTTACTTCTCTCTGGATAATCAAGTTAAGTAGTTGAATTTTAGTATTAATTATGAAGAGACTTCTTAAATTCTCAGAAAACTGGGTAAACATCATAAATTAATTTTATGGCTATACAACTGGTCACATTTTATAGATGTGTTTAGAAAGCATGAATTCAGGCAGGCAGTTACCAAGTCAGCATTTGTGATGTTTGTTCCTCAAAGGTTCCTGTGATGGAAACTTGGTCTCAGTGTATTTAGAGGTGGTAGAACTTTAGAGAAGTGGGAATGAGGGTTTTAGGCATAGCTTGGGGTAGACTACAAGACTGCAAGGTCCAGGTTCAGTTCTCAGAATTAAAAAACAGATGCAGAGCCTAGTAGAAGGTGACTGAGCCATGACTGACCTTGTAAAGAGATTAGTGCAATTCTCACCAGAGTGCATTAGCTCACAGCAGAGCAGATGGTTATAACAGAGTTCCGTATGAACCGTCCTTCACACATACCAGCCCTGAAGTGCCATCTACCACAACATGATGCACACAGGGAGCTCTCACAGCAAACTGCCGCCATGCTCTTTGACCTTTTTATCCACCAGAATAATGAATGGAACCCACTTTTACTTGTAAAGTACCTAGGCATCGGCTTTCAAGATAAAACAAGTTGCTTCACAACTCTGCCCTTGATTTCCTAATCTAGGAGACCAGATGAAGCTGACAGAACAGTATAGCCACCCATGTTACTACAAGTGTTTAGAAAACTGCAAGGATTATGCCACTGTATATTCTTCATTAACTTTATCTCTTATTACTAAACACTTCAAAGTAATTTCTTATGGATTACAATGATTCAAATTATAATAGTACATTCTGAATATGTGGTGCTATAATTCTAAAGAATTAAATTTTGTTATTACCAAGAGTATGTACTTATGTTTTATTGCTCTCCATTAAATATTGGCTTCCCAAGACCATTACCTGTATTATATTAAACGTGCTTTTGTAATTAAGTTTGTATACAATTAATACAATATGACTCTCCCTCCAGAATTCTAGAAGATGCTATCAATAAGCATGTATAGGGAGCTTGGGAATCACAAAGATGTGCTAGATAGATTGCTTTAAAGGTTAGAGAAAGGCTATAGCAAAAAAAAAAAAACTTGAAAGTTAAAAGCAAAGAAAAATATTTAGTATATATTTAAGCTCAGTAATATTTTCTAACCTTCAGCTGTGCCCAAGTGGAATGAATAGATCACAGTTGTTTCCCTGGAGGTTTGCATGAACCAGGGTGTAGGAGGGTGTTAGACAGATCAACAAGTGAGTAGGAGGTGGCAGGTGCTATAAGGAAGACACGTGTAAATTACTGTGGGAACTGAGGTGAGGACAGGCAAGCAATGGAGGAAAATATTTATTTTTTTAAAATGAAATCATGGATTTTGTAAGGGTTAGCAACAAGGAAGAGTGCCTTATTATTCAGGGAAACACAAGTTAAAAATAACACGATGCCATTTCACGGGTCTCATTAACAAAAGTTCAGAGGATGATGGTATGATGGGATGGGGAGATATCTGGAAACAGTACTTTCGATGCTGAGAGATCTCAAGGGTGTAAATTGTTGCCAACACTTGTCGAGCAGTTTGGAGATACACAATCCAACTGAAAATTCACACTCTGAATTCTGTCCCTGTGTGCACATCTTAGAGAAATCTTCAGGTGGGTTTAAGGGAAGAAAAGAACACTCATAACTTATAATACAGAAAGTGATACAACCCAAATATGTATCCGTAAGGAAATGAACAGTCTATTTGTAGCCATTGATTTGTATTCATGTAATACACACAAAACTCACAAGCTTAAATTACATTCAAGGCCACCTCACTTAGAGAAATGTCTGACCTTGCCTTAGCTCCTAGTGTTTACTATTCCTTGCCATCTAATCATGGCCAGATTAACTGTTTGCTGCAGAGTGGATCCAGAATGTTCTGAGTCCCATGGGTTGAGGCCTTGATCCTCAAGACAGAAGAAGAGGTGGGCAATACCTGGGTGGGGAGTGGGAGACTGTGGGCCTTCTTCTTTCTTGGTTTCTTGGTCATGAATGAGCAGGTCTGCTCTGCCTCATATTCCACCATGATGATATTGTTTGATATTCTTCCTGGGAGACCAGCGCTACTTACCTCAGATAGGGAGCCAACATTAGACCAGTGTAAAGCTATCAGCCCAATGGAATTTGGTGAGCTAACCAGTTTTAATGGGGCTCCTTACAGGAATATGGGTGAAGGGTTACTTACAGGACTAGAAATGGCTCAAACACAGCAGCATCACCAAAGCCCACCCCAGCGTGTGTGACAGCTCATAGAAACTGTAAACCGGGATCACACTGCTTAACCTACAGGCGGCTCAACAGTTGGAGAGTACCCTTTCCAAGGCAGCTCAGTGGGTCTGAGCCTCTTCAGGGATGTTCAGCTGGTCTTGCCTCTTCTAGGTGGTTCAGGTCATCTTTCCATCTCACAGGGAGTTCAGCTGGTCTCTGCTTCTTGCAGGCAGCTCGGGTGGTCTGAGAGGGTCTCTCAGGAGTTCATAGAGTTTATATATGCCTATGAATGACCGAACTAGTGAATCTCGTCAGTTTCAGGTACCTGAAACTATTTAGTTGTTCACCTCTTTTTAGAATATCCTGTTGTTTAGCTCCCTTTGGAACATCCTGTTAACTAGTCGCCCTCCCCCCCAGTAGACGATCTTATCTCAGGGGAAATTGCTACACAACAGATATGACACTTCAGCACAGACCCAAAGCAATGGTGGCAGACATTAATTGAAAAACCAACTCTACAAGCCCAAATAACTGCTTTTGTCTTTATTATTAATTGTCTGGGTTATTTGGTTATGAAGTTTGAACTTTAATGCCCTGTTTTCTCTTCCTGGAATGTTTTTTCTCCTCACATCTACAGGACTCTCTCTTCACAGTTCAAATTTCATCTTGACATCAACTCCTTCCTGAACTGTCTAAAGAAGATGCTTTGTTCATGTCTGTCCTGTGGCCTGCTCTAATTCTCTGCGCATGTTTAATTATAGGTATTTCCTTGCTTGTTTTCTACTGTCTTATCACTTGATCTAGAATGCTGCTTAGCTAACTCAGCCTGGGTGGTGACAGAATATGGCACAGTTGTTACCCATGTTCAGCAAACCTTTGTTGAATGGCTTAATAAAACACTGTCACACAGATCCAAATGTTGAAAAATATTCCTGCAGGAATTATTATTTTCTTTTCGAAACATAGTTACTCAACAGATACATGTTTGTTTTGTGGCAGGTGTGTCTTTTTGTGGCCCAGACTGGCTTTGAACTTGATATTCTCCTGCCTCAGACTCTCAGTACTAGCACTGGCAAGTTAAAATAGGGCATGTTTTGATAATTACCTAACAAATTATATAATGATATATAAGTATATATGAAACATACTTCAATTATGTAGATGTAACTCTTTGTTCTCCATTTTAGTGTAATCATTCATGATGATGATGATGATGATGATGATTTGAATGACCTAGAGTTCAATGTCAATTCTAGTTCTGTTTTTTTTTTCTCAAATATGAAGTGCTGAGCTATTTTATTCAAATAATAGGGAAAAGGTCATGAAAATAGTTTAAACTGCACAGTCACCCCGTTTCCCATTATTTGCCAAGAATCACTATGTTCTATAGTAGAAAAATATTGTTCATGATTAACCAGCTGAAATTAAGTCTTATTCAGTTTTATCAAAAGAAAAAATTTGGAGATGATGGACTTACAAGGAAGTCGTTCAATTTCTTGGTCTGGATGCCAACCTTATACCTTATGGTGCTGGCCCAGGACCAGAATCCAAGGGAGGTGCTTGCAAAGTGAGAGAATGGTGACTATGAAAAGGGAATAACAAGGGAGTGTTATGTGACCCCAAGACTATGCTCCCTTGGTTGGTGTTGACCAGGAGTCCTGCTGGAGAAAAACTGAAGTCTCTATGGTGATGTGACCTGGAACCTTTGTTTGCTAGGGTCAAGTTCATCTTGGCCAAGACACAGCCTTAGCACTGTGGGGACTTTAAGCCTTGGGAAGCAGTTTGGGGGCAAAAAAAAATTAAAAATAAGGGGATATGGGAGGATACCAAAGGCAAGGTTTTCTTGTTAGGTTTTGGTTATTACTTGACCATCTGCCTTAACAGGCCCGAAGCACCGTGCTTCTTCCTGCTACAGTTTCTGTCCGATGCCCTCAGTTCCCTCCTCCAGAGTCCAGTCCCACTGAAACTTCGTGAAATCAAAACCAGACATATTCATGTTTGAAGTAAGTTTTGAATTATCTTTAAAAAAAATTTTACATGTGTTTGGAGAGTTGCAGGAAAAGGGAAGAAGACAGCTTGGGAGAAGGAAGCAAGAGAATCTTTCTTGACAGTTATAAGATAGACTGTCAGTTTTATCGTAACCCTGAAAATGGTTCAGAAATGTAACTTGTTTTCAGAGTTCTCCTGGCAAACCATTTTGATACCATGTGGACTCTACTGCTGTTGGTGCCAGGGGCCTGATGGAATCTGGTGTGTTGATAAGCACATTTCACCTGTTCTGTCTGCTGGCAGGCTATCCTAATAAATAACTACAATGAATACTTCCTGATGACACAGAGAAGCAACTTCTGCAACTTCTGACAGTCACCTCTGCGATAAATCAGAGAAAAGACAGAAAGCAGCTACAAACCATCTAAGTCCCTACAAAAGAAAACACTGCTGAAGTGGTTCCTGGCCTTGTAATTTTCTGGGATGAAAACATATGCCATATGAATAAAATGTCCACCATGAGAGAGTACCAATGAGTTTAAGGACATGGCAGTTTCAACGAGTACTTCATTTCTTTTAAATGCTGTATTTCCTGGACTTCCCGGAGGTCTTTTGAAAGGACTTTTCGTGTTTAAAACAATAATTAGATTTGTAATGGTTGAAGTCCATTTGTGACATTCTGGAAGACTGAAGTCCCGTGTTCTCCATACTCTTCCTTCGTTCATTACTTTCCACTGGCCTGTCTCCTTCAGGGATGTGAACATAGCTTCCTGTAAGCATTCACTGCTCTTGCAAGGCCCTTCCATCCACTGCTTTCTCTTCCTAGTTTTCGGCTTGCTTTTGTTCTGACTGTTCTTTCTGCATCAGAGCGCGCTCTGTGTAGTGGCATAAAAGAGGGGAAAATGACAGGCACAAGGATTGTACCAAATTCACTCCCCAGCAGCCTTCTCTGGGATCTCCCTCACTCTGATGAACACAGTCTCTTTACCATGACTACTGTCAGCAGACCCGCATATGTGTCAACCTTCCCAGGATGCCTTCCCACATCCCCTCTATGTACATGTCCTGAGGTTCTTATGCCTTCATTTGTATATGGCCACTATTAGGTTGGCCACTATTTTGAGAGACTCATGCTATGGAAGCAGAAAATAAGAATTTGGGGGTCTCTCATACCTGGATTGAATTTCCTTCTTTTAAATCATTATGTTGGGTAAGTTGTATCTTAGTATGCCTATACTATGTCTTGGGTTAAAACTGTATCTAGACTTACTGGACAATTCTCAAAATATGAAAAGCCTTTGGAATGTAGAAAACCCCTGTTTCTCACTGCAGAGCTGGGGTTTCAAGTCTTATATTCCCCTGTGGATAAAAAATAAAACTTAATAAGGAACTCAGAGCCAAGAGTGCCTCTGCTCTAGGGTATATTTTCTTCTGGAGAAGTGACTACTTTTCATCTAATGGGACGGGAACCTTAGGGCAATCAATGTACAAGAGATGAAAAATACTTGAAAAAATTTTTTTCAGTTACTCTGACCTTAAGAATATTATTTATATCTTCTGTGCCTGGGTAAGCTAAGATCACACTTCAAGGGACACCTGTAATACTGAGTGACACTAGATTTCTGTGCCCAGCCCTCATCTCTCTTTTTGAAGTTCAGTTCCACAATGTGAGCTGTTAAGAAGTTTTGTTTAGTTGGATTCATGAAATCCACACATTTTCTGATCTCATGACAAGAGAGAGGACAAAAGACTAGGAGTTCTTGCTGCCAGACAGAGCCTTCAGGAAAGATGGGCCAAGTACCAGAAGATCAAGTGCCAAGGGCAGGAAATTCTAGGGCAGTGGACACTTCAACCAAGCCTTGCTGCCCTAGTTGGAAGTAACAGGGTGGAGGTGAGAGTTGACTGTTAGAGGATGCATTCTCAAAAGAAAAGATATAAAGGGAAGGAAAAAGCATTCGGCCCTGTGACCTGTCCAAGACACAGGAGAGAACAGACCTCTCCAGATTCACAGGAAGTGCAGTATAAATGCTGTGCTCAGTATGGGCAAGCAGAGGAGACTGAAAGGGATCTACATTATACAGAATGTTACTGTTCTATTCTCACCACAACAAACTGATGTAAATATGCTATTTTCTGGTAGCACGAGTTTCTTGCTTCCAGAGCTGTTGGGCAGAAGTTCAGTGTGGCATGTCTCACGAGCACGCTGCCTAGAAGCGGAGGAAACGAGGCTGGGGTCTGGCCTGACTGTACTACTTTCTCAGGGATCTGGGCAAGAATTCATTGCCAAGCTTCTTTGAAATCTAGCTCCTGCCTGTGGGACTTAGTCACTGTTTCTATCCTGAGTGTGAGCAGAAGGGACCTGGCAGCTTCTCACAGGACTTCTTGATCTTTCCTCATGACCCCCAGTATCTCAGATCAAGCAATGGAGCCTCACAGTCTTCTTGAACTTAGGATTTCCTTGCTTTTCCTTCTGCCTTCTCTGCATTCTTCTGCTTCTAATTGGCTCAGTTTTCTCCTTCCAGTGTTTCTGTGGTTAGAACCTGCTTGCTGAGATAATCCAGGACTCTCATCAACTCAGGCTCTTTACTCTGTATCACATGGGCAAAATGCATTTTTTCCAGAGGCCATAAGTATCAGGACATGGGAATGGAATCTTACAGATTTTGCCTGTATAATCTGGAACCCTAGTCCCAAGAGGTACTGTACTGTTAAAGGAGATGGGTGTGTGTGTGTGTGTGTGTGTGTGTGTGTGTGTGTGTGTGAGAGAGAGAGAGAGAGAGAGAGAGAGAGAGAGATTTTCCTTATTCACATTCTAGTAACAATGAGTAATGTATTCCTATTGTGGAAATCCATACATGTTGAAGACTACAATCAAGATCATTGTGCATCGGCTTTTCCCAGGGTTTCCAGCATTTATGTGACAATTTATTTCACTTTTATCCTAGAAGATGCCTTATTAACTTTCCAGTAACTGCTGATCTATAGGCTAGACTTCAGAAAACTGAGCTAGAGGTGAATAAATGCCACTCAGCAAGATAGTCCTCACCCAAGCACAGCTATGTAGATATCTGGAAGATTGAGTCACTGGAATTTTGTTAGCAATAGAACACATCAAGATTTTAATAATTCTATGCATGGAAGAGAAGGAAAGGTTAGGAGAAGAGATGGGTGAAGGGGTGTCCTTGGCAGGCGGGTATGGGATTCTAAATAAGAAACAAATTAACCTAAAGTGAAGCCATGCCAGTAGATATGAGAAGAGGTAAAAGCATTTGGGGCAGTAAAGAAGTAAGGAAAAGCGTGTGAAAAGTAGTTTATGAAATGGGAAGCCTAAGGAAGGGTAAAGATGACCCAACCCTCGGATCTGAATGAGCTGTTAGTGTATCCCCTTAAAATGATCTTTGTCACAGAAGTGGTAGGCTTTGGAGGTAGATTTGATTTGGGGAAGTGCCAACACTGGAAGCCAAGACTAGCTTTCCCGTCCCCCGGGGTTCCTGCCTCTTTGAGATGCTTGCTTCTCTATCCTCTCCTAAAAGCTTCTCAATTGAAGAACAGATTACTCATGCTTATTCACAGCACGTCTCCTGAGACAGCACACAAATTCAGTGAGCAACTGAATGGTTGAGTAAAATATTTCCGCTAGGTAAGAGGATTTGGGGCTAAAGTAAATTGTGACTATAAAGTTTCCCAACTTTTTTGAATAGGAGAAAAGGTCCTTTTACTTTTGGACAAAAACTGGATATCACTGGGGTAAATTGATAGGAAGAATAACCTGCAGTTTTCCTTCAAAGCAAAGGCCATTCAGTTGGAAGTGATAAAATGGAAGCGTTGCCACAACAGTCCCATTAACCACAAAAGCGCTGCCTGTGTCCGCTGTCTGGCTCTCCTCCACCTCCCTCTGGGGATCAGTGTACAGGTGTGAGCCAGAGAGCACTCCTGCAAAGAGATATTTTTAAAGGCAAAAGCATTTTTTCTCGACTCCAGAAATCTCCTTATAGTTCTTATCATTCAGTTCCCCTTTCAAGGGATCGCCTCTTCTGACTAGTATAGCCTGTTCTTATGCAGTGTGTATTGTTTGGTGCAACTCATTTTGATTAACATAATATTGATGAAATTTAGTCTCATTATAATTATCTCATTTTATATTGTTCAGTACTATTCCAGTGTGTTACTATACCGCTAACCAATTTCTCTATTCTTTGGTTGGATATTTGAATTATTTCAAGTTTGAGACAGTCTTTCCAAGGTTTATGTGAATATTCTTTGTTTATTGCTTTTTTTGTGATTTTCATACAATATAATTTGATTTGATGATACTTAGATCCTCTTACATATCCACACCCCTTCTTGTTGTCCCCACCCAATTAATGGGCTCTATTACATATGTATATATACATATAGATGTATATTATATATATTAAGGCTTATAAGTGACTAATTTGTATTTTCAAATATCCTTCAGTGTGAGTCCATCCACTGGAGCCTGGTTAACCTACCAAAGGTCCCATTCTTGAAAGGGACTGTCTCCGCCCCTCCCAGCACCCATCTGCTGCCACAGTTTCCCTAGGTGGGGTTGGAGCTTCTTGCCCCCTTCCTCTTCCTCATGTCTATGCTGGGATGCTGTCTGGTTTGAGCTCGCATAAGACCTGTGCATGCTGTCACCATTACTGTGAGTTCATATGCGTAACTGACCAGCTGTCCGGAAACCTGTCTCCTTGTGGGCATCCTCCACCTCTGGCTCTCACAGTCTTTCATACTGAAGAAACGTTGCTTTACCCTCTAGTCATGTAAGGCTTGAAGAGCTTTTCATTGATCCCCATTAATTGGCTGTGATCAAATGAATCTCCTCTTCTAGTATTGGCCATGGAAGGGTAAGATTTGAACAAAGGCTAGCATAGTAGCTGTTTTGAATGGGAAAAACTCATTTGAGGACTTGTTTGCTATGTTATACTTTAAAAGTTAATATCTGGACAAGGTATCAGCATCAAGTGAGAGAACAACTTCACTTAGTACATATGGAGATGGATGCCTCCAGTTTCTCATGTTGCTCTGTTGTCAAAAATTCCATAGTCAAGGTACTCATGGAGACTGAGGCAGGAGGGTCACAAGTTCAAGACCAGCCTGGCCTACTTTACTGAACCTGGTCTCAAAAGAAATGCACACTTTCTAACAACTGTTAGGTAGATTCCATTGTGAAAGCAGTAACACTGTATGATATAGATCTTCTGAGTTCAGAGTAATCTTGAAGGTCCTCAATTTATACTTCTCCCAAATGTTATATTTGCATTTATGGCATATTAAGATAGTTGTCACAAAGTAGAATGCCCCACATTGTTGAGCAGCCTCCAGTGACTTGCTCAAGACTTTTATCTTTTACATAGCTTGTGAGGAGAAAGAGCTTATAAGTCAGGAATGCTGAGATTTAAGATGATGAAGCAATACTTTTCAATATCCTGTAATATCACAGTCTCTAGATGGTGTTGCACTAAAACATGTCTTCTTGTTTTCATGTGTATGTTTGTGAGCATGATGTGTGTGTGTTTGTGAGTATGATATGTATACACATGTATGTGTGAATGTGAGTTGCCTGTGTGCCATAGTATATATGTAGCAGTCAAAGAACAATCTTGAGTGTGAGTCCATTTTGATTGAGACATGGTCTCTTTGTCTTTTTCTGCTCTGTATGCCAGACTAAGTGCCCTAGCGGTTTCTGGGTATTCTCCTGTCTCCATCTCTCATTTCATTTTGGAGCTCTAGGATTACAGATCTGTGCTACCAAGCCTGACTTCATGAGGGTCTAGGGATTCAAATTCAGTTCAGTTCCTTTTGTTTACATAGCTATGGCTTTACCAGCTGGGGCGTGTCCCTAGTCCGGGAATACATTACTCTAAGGCCTCTTCAGTTTCTATTCCAGTTGGCTTTCGTTGAATTAGCACCAGACTACCCACTTAGGTTTCCATAATGGAAGCAGTCAGTTTAACGTGGCTTGATTCATCTCCTCTCTATGGTAGGTGTACATGTCGTGTCTCCTTGACAGCGGTTGTATGATTGGTGGCATCCCTTTCTTTGGGAAGATTGTGTAGGGTCTGGCCCCCCCTGCAGCCCTTCTCTCTTAGTGCTAGGCTCTTGGCCAAGAGCTAGCAGGATTTTGTTAATTGCAAAGCTGAAGTAAACAACTTGACCTTTAAGCTAGCCAGACCACAACTTCCTTTTTCCTGTTTACAACTGTGTATCATCAATAGAGGAACCTCCTGCAAAGCCCCGCCCTCAGGGTATACAAAGCTTGATGCCTCTCAATAAAGTCAGTCATTCTCCTTTCCTCCTACCTAGTGTGTAGTGTCTGTGTCTCTGTTTTATGTGCATCATTCAATCCGCAGCCCTCCGCCAATCAGGACTCAGTTGATGAATGTAGCCAGGAAGCTACAAGATTGTACAGCCCTGACCTGAACTTCTTATTGATGATTGGCCATTTTGTTCAATTAAATATTAATAGAAGCAATGGATGTTTCTCACATGTTGAAGCTCCAAGACTTGGCAGTGTCATCTTATTTTACCATCTGGCTGATGCTACTTTATTTTACACAAACTGATGACCCACAGTCCTATGAATAAAAATAAACTCACTGTTGTGGTCCCAAGCCATTGATGCAGTGAGGTCAGTTTTTATAACAGCATAACTGAGCCTAAACTGACTGGTATAATCTCATAAAGTGGATGGGAACCCTACAGTGAGAACTGGAAAATAGACATTAACCCAGATATTGGGCAGGGCATGGCACTGGTGCAGGTGAGGCGTGCTGCCAGGATGGTGGACCACATGAAGACGTTGATCAGCCAAAGCTTGGTAAGTAAAGTTTGGGCAATTTTCCATGAAGAGGAGAAACCTAAATCAAGGGACAACTCAAAAAGCACTGATTTGTGCATTTATTCTTCATTGAAAATATTTACTGAACAATTCCTAATTTCTAGGAGAGGTCTAAGTGTGAGAATGAAAACAGTGAGCACTAGACTGGGTTTGTTTTGTTTGCCATCGTGTGCCCACTCCCAGGAATGATCCTTGGCCTATTTGGGGAACTCAAATCCTCAATAAACAATTTCTTGTTGATTGAACAGGCAGTTGCTATGAGCATAAGATCATGGCTGAATCAGAAACATGGGATTCAAATTAAGAACTAAAGTGCCCTGTGATGTCCAAATGTCAAGCTGCTAAGCTACACCAGCTCTTCACATCACTTTAACTGTAGTCGGGACTGAGCCCCATATCTGAAGGTCCCCTAGAACAGAGGGTGCTGGCATCACATGGTTCTACCAGAAGAGTTGGACAGCATACGACGTATTGATTAGCTATATGTATTTATGCAGATGGCTCACATTTTTATGGTAATGAACACCTGTTGAAGTCAGTGTTTTCTGCTGGCTAGGTGTTTACTTTCCCTGAATTTCCTTTTTACTTAAAGATGGTATTAGTAGTTCTTTGGGCATTAACTATTGTGAGGATTGAGTTAAATATTCTACCCCAGACAGTGCATTGTGGGCAAGTTGTTGAATACTTCTTAAATCACTATAGTTGCTGTCAGCCAAGCATTGTCAGTATCACCAGCACCATCAGTTTTCTCTGGGACTTGGAATCATGGACTGCTGCTTGACCCAATTGTAAAGTATAAATACAAACAGAAAATAACTCTAGCTTAATCGTTTCAAAATTAGCATCCTGTATTGATATTTGCAAATTAAGAAAAGTGGCAGAAAAAAGAACAAAAGGACAGGTATTATCACACTGAACCAAAGGTGGTTTGATTTTGCCTTCTCTCAATTTGACAATAAGCATTGTGCCATAGGGTTCAAAATTTAAGAATGAGGCAGAAATACATTGATTCCTGAAAACTTAGCTTGTAATGAAAGAAATGAGTCATATGAATAAGTAGAAATAAACTAAAACAGACGTGGAACATGCCATAGATGTGCTAGGAACACAATCAACAACCTAGAAAAGCTAGAAGACTCAAGTCCCCATGCAGCAGGTATCATGGAACTTAGGCATTAGCTTAGAAGAAAGTATGGGTCTGCATTCAAAAGAGGAAGGGCTCTGTTTCTCCTTTTATGAATACATTGTGTTGCCATACCTTGAGGTGGAGATTGGTGTACTTTAGTTTGTATTTGTTGGGGTATTCTTGCAGGGGCAATGTTTTGTAGGGAGAAGAACATGAAAGGAGCATATTAAACTACAATGTGACTGCAAAGAGAAGTCAGGGTCAATGCCATGAAGAATGCCACTTGGAAGCTGAGATGTCCCTTCATAGACATATTTCATGGAAGTAAGTACCTGAACCCCTGTAGTATACAGAGAAGGGCCAATGAGGGTCAAGTAGCTGCCTTTATCCCCAGGAAGTTCCTTAGGAGTGGGCTAGACTTCCCAGTTCTTTTAGCTGGAGAATGAGAAGAATCCAAGCAGCACACTACACATCCTCTAATTTTGGAGATTGATACTGGGATTCTAGAAATTGTATCAGCTTGGGAGGGCCGTTCCGGGGTTTCAATATAGTTTTTACCCTAAAAATGGATGTTGATATTTGATCACTTTTGTGGTGGTGGTGGTGGAACTTTGGCCTTTACGTATTAACGAGGATGTTAAGAAGGATGATTTTTTTTCCTGCTTGATGACTGGACTAGGTTAATTCTCATGGGACTGATTTAGTGATGCTCTCACACTGGCCTCCTCCCTCTCAAGTCCTGCCATGGTATGAGGCAGCACTGGATCTGCATTAGACACAGTTGTCCAACCTTGAACTTACTAGCTCCTAGAACCCTGAGACTGAATAAATGCTTTCCTTTATACAGTGCCAAGTCCCTGGAAATGACCTAAGATACTGTACCAGAGTAAAACTTGAATTTTATGAAACAATAGAAATGCATGTTCTCACAGTTCTGGAGATGCAAAACACAGAGGACAAGATCTCAACAAGAATGACTTCTGTGGTTTCTTTCTTTGATTTGTACATGGCTATTTTATGCCTATGTGATTTTTTTATTGAATATTTTATTAATTGGATTTTTATGTACCTCATACAGAATATCTCAATCAATCTTAATCATCTTTATACCTCCTTGCTCATTGGCACCCTCATACAACCTCCACCTGGAACACTCTATCATTTGGGTGAAGGCCTACTGTTAAGTTAGTGTTTCTGAACGATCTGCAGTGCAAGTTCATCCTGTAAGGTCTAGTCAGCTTATCCAGAGACCCTCACTAAGAAGATTAACTTTTCCTCATTCAACACTAATCAGCCACCAACATTTCTGCAGCTAAGTTTGGGGTCTGCTCCCCATTTCCACAGTTCAATGCAGGAATTTTGTCTGCTTGAGAGTTTGCATGGGTCTTAAGCATGCCGACAGCATTGCTATAGGTTCATAGGAGCAGGGTCACAGGAGCTTGTAGGATTCTATTTCCCTATGGTCAGGCGCCTCCTCCCTGACTCTTACAATCTTGCTGCCCCCTCTTCCACAATGGTCCCTGAGCCCTGGGTGGTGAGACTTAATATAGGAGTCCTGTCCAGGGACCCACACTCTGCAGACGCCTAATCATTCTTTGGCCATTTGTGACCTTTGTGTTCCTGGTCCTCTGTGGCATGAGGGAGCTTCATTAATGAGAGTTGAGAGATTCTTTGGTGTCCTCTTTACCCCTTGTTCTGTATTACCTGAGCCTTTGGTGTAGAGGTTGTGTTATAGCTTTGCCTCTTAGGTTTGAGCAATTCACAGACAATGTCTGTGTGTGGCCAGTTGTGGTACTCTGTAGTAGTCTCCGTCTGGTGCAAAAGAAGCTTCTTTGATGAGTGGTGACTAGGATACTTGACTGTAACTATAAGGAAATATATTTTGCACTTAGTGAGAAGTTACATTAGTCTAGGGATGTGATAGCCTTGGGGATTTCTCTAAGATCTATGACCTCTTCAGTTCTGTGTCTTTGGCTGTGGTTATGGTACCACACATGAGTTTCCTCCCATTGAGTGGGTTTTAAGTCCAGTTAGGTAGCCATTGATTACCCTCAAGATAAAAATCCCTCTACTGTACCAGTGTCATATGCTGTCAAGGTCATTGATGGGGTTATTTGGTCATGAAGTTGATGACCAAATGGATTGGTGTTCTCATTTAGCAGCCTGCATAGTGCTCTCCAGAGCTATGAGAGCTAGCCTTCTGAAGAAGTGGCTTCTAGGTCAGTTCCTGCTCCATTGCTCCAAATCCTGTGTCCAAAGTATGTTCTGTTTTCAGAAATAAGGTCTTACCTTCAAGTTCTAGGAGGCAATCAAGGGCTGTGGCAATAGTTTGTGTAACTTTGGGAGTCTCTTGGACCACTGTGGCCAACAGCTCAAAGGAAGGTTTTCTCTTGTCTGGCACTGCTTCTTGTTATGTATTTTTCAGCTGTGCACATGTATTCATGTAGAGATACTGTATGTGCAGTGATTAACAATTTTTGTTAAATTTTCAGATTATAAAATTAATCTACAGAATCAATAGCTTTTCTATACCAATAACACGCAGTTGGAGAAAGACTGCATGAAACTTCCCATTCATAATAGCCTCCAAAAAAAAGTATTCGGAATATACTTGACCAAAGACATTAAATATCTCTACAATGAAAAATTTAAATCTTTAAAGAAAGAAATTGAGGAAGATACCAGAAGATGGAATGACCTCCCATGCTCATGGATTGGAATAATTAATATCGTGAAAGTGACCATTCTACCAAAAGCAATTTATAGATTCAATGCAATCCCAATCAAAATTCTCATGACATTCTTCACAAACTTAGGAAAAAGCATTCTAAAATTCATATGGAATCACAGAAACCTCCAAATAACCAAAGCAACCCTGAGCCCAAAGAGCAATGCTGTGAGGATTACTATACCAGATTTCAAATTATATTACAGAGCTATAGTCATAAAATCCAGGAAAGTACTTGTACAAAAATAGACTCAATAGATCAGTGGAACATAACTGAAGACTCAAACATGAATACATGGAATTTCAGCCACCTAATATTTGACAGAGAGGCCAAAAACACTCTGGAGGAAAGATAGCATCTTCCGCAAATGGTGTTGGACAGACCGGATCTCCATCTATAGAAGAATGAAACTAGATCCTTATCTTTCACCTTGTAAAAAAGTCAACTCCAAATGGATCAAAGTCCTCAATGTGAAACCTGAAACTCTGAAACTGTTAGAAGAACATATTGGCTTTAATTTACAAGGTATAAGTGTAGGAAATGTCTTTCTAAATTAGACATCAGTTGTTCAGGAACTAAGGTCAACAACAAATGGGACCTCACTAAACTAAAATGCTTCTGTACAACAAAAGAAGTGAAGAGAAAACCCACAGAGTGGGAGAAACTCTTAACCAGTGACACATCCGACAGAGGTGTGTCATCTTTAGCATCCAGAATGTATAAAGGACTCTAAAAGTAAAGAATCAAGAAAACAAGTGACCCAATTAAAAGATGGGCAGAAAGTTCTCAAAGAAGAAATAAAGATAACTAAGAAACATCTTTAAAAGTGTTCAACATCATTAATAATTAGGGAAATGCAAATGAAAACCACTTTAAGATCTCATATTACTCCAATCAGACTCGCTAAGATCAAGAGAACAAATGATACCAAATGCTGGAGAGGATGTGCAGAAAGGGGAACGCTCATTCACTGTTCACTGCTGGTGGGATTGTAAACTCGTGCAAGCTCCATGGAAAGCAGTGTGGAGAACTCTTGAAAAACTAAAAATGAATGTATCATTTGACCTGATTATCCCACTCCTTGGCATATGTCCAAAGGATTCATTCTATTGCAGAGATACTTGTACATCCCTGTTTGTTGCTGCTCTTTTCATGATAGCTAAGGGATAGAAGCAACTTAAATGTCCTTCAACTGATGAGTTGATAATGAAAATTCACACAGTGGAGTTTTATTCACTGGTAAAGAAAGATGAAATCATGAAATTTGAAGAATAATGGATGGAACTAGAAATTGTGATGTTAAGTGAAGTCACACAGACTCAGAAAAACAAGCGACTTATGTTCTTCTTCATTTGTGGATCCTAGCACCAAATCCTTGTATGTATCCTGATGTAACTGCAGGAACCAGGAAATTGGAAAGGAACCAGGGAGTCAAAGGGAAAGAAGGAACCTGAAAGAGAAAAATAGTAGGACACTTGTGTTGTTAAGGGAGAAATAGATAAAATGGGGTATTTGAATGAGAAGGGGTTCGGAGGGTTATGCAAGGAACTATGGAGATAAAGGAAAAGAAGGAGCTCAAGAAATTTGGGGCCATAGGAGACTGGTGTTATCAAGCAAGAACTGGGAAAATGTGGACACTTAATGGGGAAAGCTTGGAGGAAGGGTTAGATTGGGAGACAGACAGAGAGCGGAGATAAATAACGCCAGCTAGGGTACAACACCAGAGGGGTCATAGTGGTCTATCAACCTAATGTTTGTGCTTTTATGTGGCCTTCTGCTTGTGGCTATCTGTGCCCCAATATCTTCTTTCTTGCTTATTTTTCTCATTTTGAGCAACAAATCTAGAGCCTTACACATTCTAGAGAAATGTTAAAGCTGAGGGTTCATCTCCAGCCCTCCTTCTTTCTCTTAAAACTCCCAAGGAAAATGAATTAAGGTTTATCCATATGAGCACATTTTACCTTAATTTTATCTTTAAAGATCGTCTCTTAAAATCATATGCTGTCAAACTGTATGGTGTTGTGGTTTCAAACTGGAAACTTGAATTTTCCATAGGATCTTTCATTTGTTAGAGAAGCAAGAACGTTAGAGATTGGGCACAGGGTACACACAATGAAGGACGTGCATCAGAAAGGTTAGTCTAGAATGCTGTGGTGCTGGAGCAGATAATAAAATGTCAGAAAGGAGAAAATAGGGGCAGATGGAAGGAAAAGAGACCTTAGCTAGCATGGTGACATCAGTAATGGAAAAGAAGAAGCAGATGCAAGAGATTTCTCTGAGAAAGAATGGTTAGCCCACTGTGAATGATACAATGGGAGGAGTGAGGAGGAGGGAGATCGAAGGTCGCTAGCTTATCCCGTAACTGTCTTTAAGAAACCAGTGTAGTTAGGGAAGAAAATTCCACGTGTTAATAAAAGGTTAAAATTTGTTTTCAACACTTTAAGGTTGAGGTACCCACAAGATCTCCAGTAAAATGTGATGCGTATTGAAAGTGAGAGGCTGGAGTGTAGACAGGGAGTGAGTTCTGGGAAGCATCCGGGTATCCTCTACTGGCCAGCATAGTCTTTACCTTGTAGGAAGTTCCTAGTTGGGACTATATGGAGAGACAGAGCACAGAAGACTAACCTGTTGTGGACTGTCCACATTTAAGGAATAAAGCGGAAAACGCCACCCAAGGAAGAGACAGAGAGCGCAAGAAAAGAATTCCTTTGAATTCTTAGAGGTGTCATCATGGCTCTCAGAGGTCACCCATTAAGTGACCAGTGAATGAGTGACTAAATAAACACAATCCTTTCAGTCACACAAGTTTTGATTTCCAAAGGCTTATAGACAGAGTTGTTTACTTCTTTAATTAGCTCAGTGAGAAAAGCACAGTAGACTATTCTTAGGTGACAATTTTTAAAGAATATAATCCTCTTATCTATTTCTCCTCAGATGCATCTTAAATGGAAGATCTAGTACTCTGTTGCTCTTAGCAAAGCAGCAGAAAAGTTCCTAGATTCTGGAGAGCTGTGAGGTGTCTTCTGTGAGGTGTGAGGAAGCGGCACTGTCCCTGGCCCAGCTGAACTGGCCCACCTGATTTGGAGATGTCCTGGAGGAGGACGTCAGCTAAGGACCTTGGCCTGTGTGCTCAGCTTGGATGAGAGGCTTCTGTGCACTGTTCCCTGGTTTCCTGTGGCCAGTTAAGTATTAAAGTTATCCCTCTCACATCCCAAGGATCTGGACAAAACAAAAGATGTCCACCTAAACTTTGCCATCAGAGATATCCATCAGCCAGACATACTAGTGAAGCTGTGTGCATTGTTGCCCCCTATAGTTTAGTGTATTTTAGCCTGGATGCAGAGCTTCAGTGAGTTTATGAAATATAATCATGCCAGTAATTCCTTTACGATTTATAACAATTGAGTGAAAGAATTTACTTAAAGCAGGTATGGCCCACTGATAAAATTCATGCAAAGGAACAGATTTTCTGCCTGGTTAGAATCCTTAAATTGTCTACAGATGTAGCATTTAGGAAAACAGAGTAATTCTTCTCTAAAACCCTTGCTGAATGAGTGAACTGACAGCACTCCTGGGAATAATGTAGCTGGGAAGCTACAGTGTTTCCTTTTCTTTTTCTTTGCTTAGCCCTAGTAAATCAAATGCTTTCTACAGTCTCTGAGGACAGAGGAAATCTACACAGTGGTGCCTCTTTTCCATTCTCCTCAGCTGATCTCACCTGAGCCCTGAGGTGAAGTGAACTAGAAAGGGACTGAGGAGGAAGAATCTCCACTGCTCTAATTTTAAGTAAAATTTCAAATATCCTAGAATACCCGAAGATAATGGAATGTAAGGCTTAATAGAGGACAGAGATTTTAAGATGGGCTCACTTTTTCTTTATACTCTACAGAGTAAATCTAAGCAAACTGATCTCTTTAACCCACATTAAATACTGAGAGGAACATCTTTTCACATTATCCCACCTTTTTCTCTTACGCTGTATGGGAGCTGATCATTAAAGTGTTGCTGCTCCTGTGTAGGCATTGTCAGTAGCAATGCAGATTGAGTGTCCCTTACCTTGAAGGATTAAGAGCAGAAGGCTTTCAGGTCTCAGTGTGTGTGTGTGTGTGTGTGTGTGTGTGTGTGTGTTTTAGCTTTTGGAAAATACTTGCATATGCACAATGAGCTATCTTAGGGATAGAACCCAAGTGTAAACACGAGATTTACTGATATCTTATATACACCCTGTACATATTGCCTGAAGGCAATCCTGTATAATAGATTTAGTGCAACTGCATTCTGTCGGTGACCCCTTTTGTCCCACCAGGTTAAATGCTGACCTTTCCACTTGACCTTATACTGGTGTTCAAGACGTTTCATGTTTGGAGCCATTTCTAATTTTGGATTTTTAGGTTAACAATGCTTATGTATGGCCTGATTAAATGTAATAGTACAAACAAAAAAGAATCTATTTAAAAATATATATTTTCTCCATGTCTTAAAGGAACACATCTGGGAAGTCGGCTGTATTCTTATATTGTCACAGGTCTTGAGACAGAGCAAGTGACTTCTCCTTTGTGTTACTAGAAAGTCATCCTAGTGATGCTTATTTCTCTCTTCTGCATCTCCCTGCCATCTGTGATCCTGCCTAGCCCTAGTTTTTCTGAGTTTTGTGATAGCTGCCTCTCTGGGGATTCAGGAGTGATTATAATTTTTATTGTCTTAGTCCTTCACCATGTGTGACTCTCTGCTCTTATGTACCCTGTATCGAGGTCATGAATGTTGCGGAGCCATTTTTTATTAGAGAGTGGGTCTCTTAGTAACAGTTAGAAGCCTTCTGTTCTTCACTTGGAAGGATTCATAGCCTTTCACAAACAGGACTGCTCCTTCTGATTTCTAAATGGATTATCCTAACAAAGGCCTAGACAATATTCATTCTGACATATATGAACCTTTGAGATACAAAACAAGAGCACTAAATCATAGAGCTGAGGGGGAAATGTTGACAGAAAATGTGATTCTTCTGAGTGCAATGGACAAAATTGTGTTATACTCCACTCTTGTTTGGCTAGCCTCAAAAGAAATACAAATTCAGAAGCTTATTTCTGTGAACAAGGTTTCTTTGCTGGATTCAGGGATTTTTTATTTGGGGATAAAATTCAGACTATTATACATGGAGTTTTGAGAATGTAGACATTTTAATGGAAACAGAATTTTCCTATAGGTGGCTGAGATTCAACAAAGATGTTTACATATTATTGTGATGGAAAAAAATCCCATTCTCATGGTTGCCTTTAAGACCTCAGTATGTTTCCCAGGAGTATGTGTATGTTCACTCCTATGTGTTCATCCATGCTTGCATGCATCTGAAGGTCAGAGGTCAACTTCAGATGATGTTCCTCTGGTGCAATTCACCTTGTGTTTTGCTGGAACATGACTACTCACTTGTCCTGAAACTTGCCCAATAGGTCCTGGCAAGCAAGACCAAGGGATCTACCTATCTCTGTATCCCTAAAGCTGGGATTAAAGTGAATGACTCTGCTTCTGTTTTTTGTTGTTGTTTATTTCTGGATTCTGGGCTTCAAGCTCAGTTTCCCATGCTTGCACAGCAAGCGTTTTACCATGGTCTCACAGCTGGATAGAATCACTGATTGGTTTTCCCCCGTAGCAGTTTTCATAGTATCTCCTGATACTATGGGAGCTAATCTTCACGGAGAAGGCTTCCAGATCAGTTCCAGCTTGACTGCTCTAAGTACTGTGTCTGAAGTATGTCCTGTCATCAACAGTAGGATCTTACCTTCAAGTTCTGGAAGTCAGTAAAAGACTGTGGCAATAGCCTGTGTTATTTTGGGAGTCTCTATGACTACCCTGACCAACAGCTCAGAGGAGGTTTCCCCTGTCTGGCACTGTGTTTCTTGTGCTACAGCCTTCGGTTATACTAATACACTCATGTTCGGATATTGTATCTATATTTTCAGTAGGCTTTTGAACTAATACATTTCCCTCTGGTTTTGAACAGTACCTAAGTGTTATTTATCTCCCCGCCATAACCCTATTCCCTCCACAGTTAAAGTATCTCCATATTCTCCATTTCCTCACTGACAACACCTGTCTCCTACTGGTCTCCCTCTCTTGAGCTCCTTCTTCCCCTCTGCGCCTGTGGTTCCTTCTGAGCCACCTCTCCAGTCCCTCTGGGAAGACATTTTGTTCCAAAAACTAGGAATAATACATCCATCGAACTCAGGATCTGCTTGTAAAATAACAATTGTTCAGCGCTTCTCTCTCTGTCTATATTCACCTGACACTTGATAGTTTTCAAGCAGGGACCTTGCCCTTCATTACTGTATCAAGTTATTAAGCACTGAGATTTTGGTTTAATGACTAAGACACGTGGTGCCATAACTCTTATCACACTTTTGTAGCAAAACACAGTTCTCTACAGTGATAATTTTTAAATTAGGTTCGAGTCATTTATCATTTTGTTTAAACCACAATCTGAGAATATATGTTATTTGTCGTGATTCACAATATGTCCTATTATTTCCAACTAGGGCAGTAACAGCAAGAATTTAGTTTGTGCTGTTCTCTAGCCTGTGAGAGCGATTGATAGCCTCTACAAAGATGTCAAGTTTTTACTTTCATGCAAAATGAAAGGTCACTGGAGGTCACTGAAGACTGAGACTGGCAACTCCATAATTTTTAGGAACTAGAAATATTCCTATCCGTGTCTCCTCTACCTCCATTCATGTCCTCTTTGTCTCAGTCAATAGGGGGAAGCAAGAGAGGAGGAAAGCTCAGCAGGCTGGTTTTTAGAGGGCATCCTTCTACACTGTATGCATCTGGTAGTCCAGAATATGGACACATGGCTGTACACAGCAGTCAGGGAAACAGAGAAATGAGCATTTACTTGGTGACAATGTGCCATGAATACATATATATCCAAAAATCTGAAATCTAAAATACTTCAAAATTTGAAGCTGTTTCAGCATTGATCTGACATCACAAGTACAAAATTCTGCACCATGAACCTCTGTTTTCTGTACAAAGATATCACAAATATTGTACATAATTATTTTTAGACTGTGTAGATATGATGTACTTGAAACAAATGAATTTAGGGTTAAAGTTAAGTCCTGTCTCCACAATATTTCATCTATATGCCAACATTCCAAGATCTAAAATGTTCTGAAATCCAGTACAGAGCTAATCCCACACAGTTCTCATAAAGAATACCCAATGGTATCCTGGCTTCATACCTTCTGTTTGCTTGATTTTTTACTTGTTTCATTTTCTGTAGAAGATCAAAGGAATGAATGGTGGTTATGAGGTGTCACTATTTCTGATTAGATTAATAGAAACAATTTCATAGGAAACCTACCTGCTTATGAAACTGGGCCACATAATACACATTTCTCTGACTGTGACTTTAACACTTATGAATCAAGGCAAGCAGCTGTTGGGTAATCCCACCACCATTGCTGAACTAAGTTCTTGCTTCTTTTCTGTTCATCTAGTTTGTCTTCTTGCATTCGAAGCTGCAGGTTTTCTCCTGTGAACCACAGTGCTTCCAGTAGGCACCTCCACAGTGGCAAATGTTGTGAGTGATTCAGGCCTGCTTTGGCCTCAGAGATGGAAGACTAACATTCTTGAGAGGTGTGAAGAGACTTCTGTCCTGGAAGGGGGTAATCTATCCCCCCTAAGGTACCAGCCAACACATTTTCTGAGTTCCCACCTGCATCTGCACAAGGCATGTGGGAAGGGAATTCCATAGAGGTTCCATCAGTCCCTGGCAATTTCATCTACATCTGGATCAAGGCTTTGCTGAAAGTCATAACTCTTGATCTTCTAGATATGTAGGAAGCTTTTTCTTGATTAGTCCAGTCTGGTTTTGGGATTCTATCACTTATGGCACTTGGTTTGAGGGGATCAAATCACAATCATTAGAAAGAGGAAACAAGGAATTACCAATATTTTCCCTGGTGTTTCTAAGCTGATCAGAGAATTCTACCTTTTGTATTATAAGATCTATGCATTTTTATGAATTTTTTTGAATTACAGAGGCAAAGGGTTTTTTCTTTATGTTTTGTCTGTTTGTTTAAGACAGGGTGGCTTTGTAACCCCTGGCCTGAAACTTGCTATTTAGCTGGCCTCCATCTCACAGTATCTGCCTGCCTCTGCCTCTTGAGAGATGATATTAACATTTTGTACCACTACAGTAGGATCAGAAGACAAGTTTTTTTGCCAAGGTGAAAGAATAAGAAATTCCACAAACAATATGAAGAATATTGAGAGTCCTGGAAATATGCAGTTGATTGGAATGTCCCCATCTTACCCTGCCAATGCTGAAACTCAAAGGATTCTTTAAAGTCAGACAGAGTTAGAAGGACTGGGGGTGGGGTCTATGTGTCCACATGTGTGTGCATGTAGAGGTCAGAGATCAACAACCAAATGCCGTTTTTTTGACACAGGCTCTTTCAATGAACCTGGAGCTCACTAATTCATCTAGCCAGGTTGGTCAGCCAGTTCCAGAATCAGCCTATCTCTGCCTCCCCAGCCCTAGGATTCTAAGGTCATATCATCATGCTGAGCTTTTGTACAGGGTTCTAAGGATCAAACTCAGGTCCTCAGTTTGTGTGCTAAGAGCTTTGCCAACTGAGCCATGTCTCCACCCTTCCATGCTTTAAGTGTAAGAAGTATGTTCCCCGCCCCCTGCCCTCCGACGTATACCATCTTTTCCCAGTCTAGGCAGCTCTGGAGGTGTGGTGTCTGTCACAGAATGACAGGATTTTGTTTATCGTGAGCAATGGACAAAAGGAAACAGCAGATGAATGGGCAGAAGAATGAATAAACCATTTCTGTGGATGAGCAACAGATGGCTGCTGGGCCTCAGGGACTAAACAAACTGATCTTGAGAGTTCTGGAAGGAGGTATTTGTTAGCGTTTTTCTCAAGCAAAAGTTCTAATAACAGCAAAAGGATCTTACCACTGACTTTGATAGAGAGTTTTGTTTTGTTTTGAGAAAGAAAATATGCTAGAGGAGCAAGTAAGGACTTGATGGCCAAGTCACTATTTTATCATGTATAATAAATCCCACAATCTCTTTCTGGGTGATTTTTTTTTCATTAGAAATAGTGGGGCCCTAGAGATACCAAGAAGAGAAAGCAGAGTTCATCCCCCACTGTACCCGTGCTCAAGGACTTTTCTGGTGCTTGGAGAGAGAGCTTTGCAGGGCGAGTGTGGATGGAGATTCTGTAGTGAAGGTGTTCCGGGTAAGGGAGGGAAGCATCACTGCTCCAAGCAGAGGCCAGAGCCGGGTAAGGGAGGGAAGCATCACTGCTCCAAGCAGAGGCCAGACTTTGAATTGGGAGGCTCTGCCTGCCTTATCTTTTCAGAGTGAATTTTTTCTGTGATATTACCATACAAATATTTTCCCCTAACCTTTACACATTCAGTCAGTTGTTATTAAAAGCATAGACTCTGGTCTTCAGAGCACATAATTCTGGAAAGGGGAAAACAAACTGTGCGTGCTTCCATGGGCAGGTCTGAGGGCCTCCACTCTCCTCGGAGGCAGCAAAGAGAATTCTCTCTCTCTCTCTCTCTCTCTCTTGAACCCTGGCCTTCAAGCATATTTTGCAAGATTCTACTGCTGAGTAGGACAACTCCTGTGGGAAAGTCCATCTGGGTTTACTGTGTGAACTTAAGTGAGTAAATTAACTTCTCCGTGGGTATAATAATTATAACAATCTTAGTGGATTATCATGATAATTACATAAATTCATAATAGATGCAGAGATTTTTAGTATAGGACCTGGCACATTGTAAACCCTAAAGAATGGTAAACAATTATTTACATTAATGAACGGATTCACATGTAAAGTACAGGCATATTAAAAATGTAAATCAAAGATACGAAAATGATCTCTAGTATCACAATCAATCAAATGTTCTCTCCTGAACTTCAATAATTTTACCGTTAATACAATGAAAATTAATATTTTCTCCATGGATTTTGCAGCAGCATCAGCTAGGCCCCTGGGCTGGGTTTTATGAGCTGATGATGAGACTGAATAGGGGTGGTGTGCTGAGACCCCAGGATGGGAGTTTACCCACTCTGCAGTGCCCCACGGGATTCTTCCATAGCTTTAGAGACAGTGAAAGTGGGCAAGTGGGCAACTGGTCTGGTCTCTCTCTCTCTCTCTCTCTCTCTCTCCACCTACTGGGCTGGCACTCGCATAAAAGTCCAGCCTCAAGGCAGTCTCTGATTTTCATGCTAGTCAAGGAGGCCAAGAACCAACACACTGAAGACATCTTTCAGAGGATCCTTGGTAAGTGAGTTATGAAACATTCTTGCAAGGGGCTGGAGAAATGACTCATCCGTCAAGAGCACTGGCTGATCTTGGAAAAGACCATCTGTAACTCTAGTTCCAGAGAACTGGATACCATCTTTTGGCCTCCAGAAGCAAAGAAAAAAAGAAAGAAACAGAGAGAGAGAGAGAGAGAGAGAGAAACAGAGAGAGAAAAGAGAAGAGAGACAGAGAGGAAGAAGAAGAAGGACGAGGAGGAGGAGGAGAAGGAGAAGGAGGAGAGAGTAAGAAAGAGTTATAGAGAGTCATGTGATAGATACTTCTTCAGGGCTGAGGGAATCTCTGGCCTCTAGGGTCATAGATTTGTCATCAAGGCTGTGGCATTTTGGGATACCCAGAAATGAAGGTCTCCAAATACTGGAAACACAGAACTGTGGAGAGATTTTTACCTAGCTCTGAGTTCTTAGCTCCCAGCTCACCCCAAAGTTAAACTGCCCAGCCTGCCTGACACACTGTGCAGGGTTTACAGTCCAGGGCAGATCAGTGCACAGACTATCTTGGTGTGGCACCCACTGCTTACAAATTCCTTTGTTCCCTTGAACATTGGAATAATTTTTTCTCTGGTGTAGAAGACGTTTAAGGATTAGCTGGGGACTATGGAATGGTACTTTTGTGAGTGATAGTTGAGTCAAGGTGGTGGTGGTATGGGGACACACATCATCCAAAGGTATCCAACATGTCAGAGTGAAGTGTGTGCAGTGTGAACACTTTTGTTAAGACTTCATAGAAACAGCTGTAACAATGGAGCCCAAATATGTCCAGTATGCCCCCAGGCAGGAAGAGTGGTCTACTTGCCCACTTCGATCGCTGGCTGTGGACTTTGTGTGGTGAGAAAATGGGAGCTGTGGTCTCTCTCTCTCATGCATTTTCTTATCTTCTCCAGGACAAACCTCAGACCTCATTTAATCTCCACATTCTTTTTCAGATAAATAAGAGCAGTGAGATTCAGACAGTGCTGGCCTGTGTCACACAACTGGGAACTACAAAAGGGAAAGCTGCTCACTGCTGCACCTGCTGTCACTGAGGAGCCACCCAGAGTCTGAGCTGCAAAGTCAGCAGGCCCACAGAGACAAAGAGATTCTGTTTCCTGTCAGATAGCATCACTAAATCATTTGTGTCTTATTTATTATTATCCATAGTCTTATTTTCTTGTTTAGTAACTGACTTCACAATGAGCAGAGAAGCAGAAGAAACTGGATCCGCATCCTGTCCACTGTGCTCCCTGCTGGCTCCAGACTGCCCACAAGAAGGGAAGCTGGATGGACACGGTGACCCTGCGGAAATTCATGTACCTCTCCGGCTGGGCTCCTCTGCCTCCGCTTCCCAGGCTGTTTAAATGTACAGTGGAGTAGAGATTGACATGAACCAGTGGCTAAAGTGACCCCAGAGGGCAGGTAGAGAAGGCAAAGGCCTTGGAACTGAGATGAGTGTTTCATCCCAAAGGGAAGTGTAGTTTGTGGGGTACAGGCTGATTGGAAATGTATTCCCAGTATCATGCATTATGCTTCAAATATCGGAGGCTTTAATTCCTCAGTTCAAACTGAGGTTCCAGGCTCTCTGATGCTGCTCGCTGTCACTGCACACAGAACAAAATGCAAGGTCTACTGGGCTTTTGGTTTGTATGTTGGCGATACTGGATACTAAAGCAGTCCTTCATTTTCTTTTGGGTTTTCCTTTTCTTCCTTCTTTTTCATACATTCAGTAACTTAGAAATATATCATGAGATTCAGTTTACTGCCAAGCTCTGTAACGTGGACTGGCATTGCAGGAATGGTGATGGCAGACCAGCAACATACAGGCTGTGATTAAATTCTCCAAAAAACTGAAGAAAGCTTAAGCAGAGTTTATTAGACACACTGTGGTACGGCTCTGGTGGGCAAAACAGAAGAGAGAACCTGTTCAGAGTCACCCTAAGGGGCTCTTTTGTTTGTGTGTATGTGTGTGTGTGTGTGTGTGTGTGTGTGTGTGTGTGTGTGTGTGTTTTGAGGGATAGGCTGCGCTGGGGGTATCTACACAGGCATTCAGGCAGTGTTTCAAATATCAGTGTCTTAGAACAATGCAATAGGAGCTTCTTTAGTTTAGCAACAGTCTGGCCCTGAGGCAAGGACAACCTTGCACCAAGTCAAAAATGGCTCAGTACTACTTAAGTTATAAACTGGCATCTACATTTCACAAACAGGGCTTACTCTGGTGAGCTCTGTAAGGAGGTAATTGGCCTGTTTAGAGACTGAAGCTGCCCTGTTCTGAGCCCAGCAGCGCACACAGTCATCCATCCCAGAACAGCATCTGCCTATGCTAAGGATGAAAAAATGTACTAGTTCTCATTAGTCAGGCTAAAAATTTAACACACTGTGTAAGAAATTTGCTCTAAAGGACTATGTTATGGTTTGAATCTGGTGTCTTCTCACAGACTACTGTTTTAGCTGTTCACTAGTGGTGACCCTTGGAGGTTCCAGTTCCGTCATCTCTTCTTCCTGTTGTGAGGATCATATGCCCTACTCCATGCCTTTCTTACCATGGCAAACTGAAATCTCTGGGAAATCATGAAAAATCAGAAACCCTTCCTTCTTTGTTGTGTTAGGAGCTCTGCCAGGAGAAGAGTAACCAATGCAGACTACATTTTGTGACACAGATCACCCACCCATCCATCAGGTATAAGTCAACAACAGTGTCTGCCCCTACCCCATCACACCAGCATCCTAGGTGTCCCTAGGTAGATACCACAGGCAAGCATTGCTCCTAGGAGATTCTTAAAAGTCTTTCCAGAAAGAACACAGACTGTAGCTGCTTGCTCTCCTTTAGAAAAGTATCAATTTCCGGCTATATCCAACACCAGGGATGTATGAATTGACTGGTCACAAGGAAAGAAAAATAATCTGGAGCTTACTGTGCACTAGGATTCAGACAAATTGGTCCAGGTGACTGGCATAACTGTTTCCCTGAGATCTACATCACAAGTTATGGGGGAAGGATCGCAGTGGGTACGGTTACTATAAGATTATTATAAGTTATGGTTATTATAACCAAATAACCAAGCTGATGAAGATAACTGGTCCTGGTTGGTACAAACACTTTCCTTATAGCCAAGGATAGCAATGAGGTATGCAGAGGTATGTAGTGGAGGTTGTCTGAGAAAACACTTCCTTTCTAGGGAAGTAGTAGCCTGGGGACAGAACTTATTCTCATGTGCTCTACCTTTGCCCACTGAACCTGAACATGGCATAAAGATCAGCGCCTAGAACTGTGGCAGCTTTTTGTGATCATGAGAGAATGCCATGAAGAAATCTAGGTATTAGTTTGCTCAGGACTATTTCAGATGACCCCTGTTTGTCCCAAGGAACTAAATGATGTCCTTTTCCAAACTCAGAAGAGTTTTGGATTAGACTACAGATTATGTGGCCATAAAAGCATCAGGTGGGCAGGAAGCCCCAATATTAGTTGAAGAATCTTTGGCAACTGATTACTGCTAGTTGAGGAAGAGTTGATATTCTTAAGGGGACAGATTTTGGGTGGGCTGACTAGACCTCAGTGGATGAACTTGCCTTGAGGGATGTCTGGGGACACTAGCTTGACATATTGTGCCTTGTTGACACAGGTGACAGAATGTATGAGTTCCAGTGGGGGTGACTGTGGGAGGGTTCCAATGAGAGAAGGGGGTATAGAGATGATTGTGATGTTCTGAGTGAAATACAAAAAAAATCAATTAAAAATTTATGCCCAATTTTAATAAAAAATAAAATGGAAAAAATAAAGCATCAGTTTCTGAAGCCACTAGGGAAGAAAACTTAATGATATCACCACTGCAAAAGAGCTGGCCAGCTCCACACTGTCAGCCTCCTGATTTCTGCGCACAGTCACCAGTTGATGCTTCATAACAAAGGCTGTGCTCTGGGTTCTTTAAAATGGAAGTTCTCCTTCCTGAAATCCTTGTCTTAACTTAGACACTTTGGTGTTCAGTAAAGCCTGTCCATTAATTTTAAACTAAAGCCTTTGAAAGTTCTGAAGTTGTGCATGTTTTATTCTCTGTAATACTAAACTGACTGTAATTACTGAAATCATGTACAGGAGGCTTATCCTGTGATATTTTCCAATGGAACCAGTAGCAGAAGTGTCAAAACTCTCACCAGAAAGCTTGTTATGAGATGTTCTAGCCAAACTGGCACCCCCAGGTAGTTTGGGAATTACAAAGATGAAGTTGGAAGAAACTCTTCCCAATTCATCTGGATTGCCTAACTTGAAACTCAAAAACTCGAGCTTCAACTTCTCCAAACAGTAGCATGCTTCTCTTAAAATCTTAAGGACTTGTATTGTAAAATTCCCCTAAAATGAGAATATTTCTAACTATGATAGTGTATGCCTTTAACCCCAGCTTTGGAAAGCAGAGGCAGGCAAATCTATGGGAGCTGGAGACCAACCAACCTGCTCTATGAGTCACCAGTTGGAGCTACAGGGAGACCCTGTCTCTAAAAAAGGAGTGGGGACGATAGAATATTGCCTCTAAAGCTTATGCCTTTTATGCAGTTCTCTGGAAACATGGAGTTACTTGGGACTTCTGCAATCCTAAGAGTTCTGTGTGCTCTGATATCACAGCACAATGGTAGGAACTTGGCACCTCTGTCTTGGGTGCGTGAAGTTTAAGCAAAGTATATCTCTGTCAACTGAACATTTTTCCCCCTAATTGAGCAAAAGAAGCAAAGATATTTTATATGTCAAATCAAAAATCCAGCTATGGAAAAGGTAAAAATCAAAGGAAACCTTTAGAAATGTACCTTGTATTGTGGATCTTGAAAAGAACCAGGGGAAAAGAGCTGTCACAGATTCAAAAGAGGAAATAGCTTTTTTGGTTTTTTCAAAATTCCAGGGCTGTAGAATAACACAAAGCAATTACTAGCCTTGAATTGAACACCTGGACAATATTCATGGCCATTGAGGTTGCAAGTCTGCTGAGCAGAACAAGCGCACTAGAGTAAGGCAGACACAGGGTGGCTTTGAAGGACAGCTGGCCTGCCCGCACTCCACAGAACTGCCAGGCAGCGGTAGCTACGGCATCAGTTCTGCATGCCCACAGCAGCAGCCAGGATAGACACAAGCATTTAAGCAATTTTCCTGAAATTTATTTTCCAAGAAATATTGGGCTTGGCTAAGCCATTGAGCACTATAAACACAGAGTTTACAATAGATATTTTAAAGGTCCCAGACCTTTGTTTAGTCGCTAAATCCACGTTATTTCTTCATTCTCAAGAACTTAAATCTTCCAAACTAAGGAGAAAGTTAGGAGCAACTTATGCATGGTAGTTTGCAGATGTCTGTTTTCACACTGGGCTTATTACTTGTGAAAACAGTGTCTGTGAGGCAAGCAAAATTAAAACAGTCAAAAAAGTATCAAATTTTAATTATTTGGGGCTAGAGAGATGGATCAGCAGATAAGAGAATTGGCTGCTCTTGCAGAGTCTGAGTTCAGTTCACAGCATCCACGTGGCAGCTAACAATCATCTATCTCTAGTTCCAGGAGGTTTGAAGCCTTCTTCTGGCCTCCACGGGCCCTGCATGCTTGTGGTACACTTTTGCAGGCAAAATGTTCATACACATAAAATTTTTTAAAAGCCATCGACTAGTTTTGTAATTTCTTATTATCATATGCTAATTTTGTCACCACATGGTTTAGACTTCTGTATTTACTCACCAGTGAGCAGCAGTTTCCTACTGTCCTACTGTCCAGCATAAGAGCCTGAGCTGTGAAAGGCTATTATAATATCTAATGTGGCAGAACTATGAGATGGTGTCTTTGGGAACTTGTCACTGGGAAGAGTGTTCCATCTTCACGAATAGGATCTGTAGCTTTACAAAAAGACATGCACGATCTTCTTTTCTCTTTGCTGTGTGAGAACCCAGCAACAAGGTGTCATCTATGAGCAAGGAAGCCATCCCTCATCAGACACCAAATCAGTAGGCACCTTCATCTTGGTGTACTCAGTGCCCAGAACTGTGAGCCATTAATCTGTTACAAAGTACCTGGGAGATATGAACAAACATCTATTTACCTCAAACAGTACACTAACAGCAGACCAAAGAAACAGTCCCACCCATTGTAGCTCAGTGAATCAGCCTTTTATTGGAATTACTTACAGACTAAAAGGTGAGGGACTACTTACAAGAGCATGGATGACTGAAGGCAGCTGCGTCACCAAAAGGCTGAACCTTGCATTGGTGACATCCGATGAAAGCTGCATTCTGGAGCTCCCAGTGTACCTGGCAGGCGGCTCTGCTGGTGGTCTCTGCAGCAGTTGCTGATGTTTATATAACCTAGGGAAGAATCTTGAGCATATTTTAAAGTTTCAGAAACTTCCTGAGAAATAGGAGCTGTTTATGTCCTGAGCCCTTAATGAGCCTCTTTCCAGGAGGAAATGTTTCTATTCAGAGGACACTGTTATATAATAGCATCAGTATTTTGTTACAGCAGCCTGAACTGATGAGGACAGAGTCTTAAAAAGCAGTTCTTGATTTGAAACATTAGAGAAAACTCGAACAGCCTGATGTAAAATTGTCTACTTAATATACATTAGTTAACTGTGTATTAAGTCCAAGAAATGACTTGTAAAATAACAGACCTTGGCTGGGTGACTCCAGTCTAGTCTCTCATTGACTGCAGCAATTTTGAATCAAAATTATTTTCTACCAATCTTGGGCAAGGATTTCTCTAGTTAACTGGATTAAATAATATGCAGGATTTCTTATTTCCTAAGGCAACATATATGTATCCAGTGTACTATGACTTCATCACTAGCTTCAGAGTATGGTCTTGGCATTTCGGAACAATTAAGCATGAAACAGTGGTGTCCAGATGTCACTGATCTCCTTGAACTCAGGGCCTTCTCTTCTCCAGTAAAGAAGTGAAAGTGATTATCTGCCTTATTCTCTGCTTTCTGCCCAGTATGTAGTACCAGAGTGAGCAGCAACAGGTAATTTTGGAGGAATAGGTGAATAATTGTAATATCTTGCAAAAGAACCTGAGTGACTACCGTAATCCATGCTTATCCCTACAGCTAATCTTGCAAACTGTGCAAAGCTTGAACAGTTTGTAGCTAACTGTCTTGATGTCAGAAGTTTTCTGTCAGGTATTAACTCCCTATTTCTGATTGTAAGAAATTATCTCAGAGATTTCTATATGTAAGTTACTATTAAATGCTCTCAAATCTCCTACTGGAGCCTCTCACTGGAAATTCAGTATCTTTTGTCTACTAGCATCCTCCTCAGACCAACAGTCAGACACGAAATCTAAGATACTATTCTCTTTTCCTTTTCAAATGAATTAAATAATAATTTCCCCAGTTTCTCCCTCTGTCTACTTGTCTTTTAAAATAATCTCTTTCTTCTACAGAAATACCCATTCTTGGGCTAGAGGCATAGCTTGGTCATTAAAGGTTCAGGCTAAAAGTAAACAAACAAAAAAATTCAAGAAATACTTATTCTTTCTTCACTAGGATAATCAGGGATAATTTATCGAAGAAGTAACAATAATAAATAGATTGATGGATTTGTTTATTGTTAGGTAGGCTTTTGCTGTGTAGTCCTGACTGGCCTAGAACTCTTTATATAGTTTAGGCTGGCCTATAACTCACAGTGATCCTCCTGTCTGTGCCTTCTGAATGTTGGGAGAATAAACAGGCACAATGTCCAGCTACATAGGGAAATCTGATGATGTCTTACGACTCAAACTATCACATCTCTCAGCATCATGCTTAACAAGTAATGAAAGAATGACTGAATGAGTGAGTTCGAGCAGTGAATAAAGACAGAGTTACATGAAGTAAGGCCAGCTCAAGCATAATTTGGGATAATCTAGGAAGTGTTTAGTACACAGTTGGCTTGAGTACAAGCAGGGGGTGCTAAGACTTGATTTGAGAGAAAGGGTTTGCTCACTGATGTGAATTACGCTTTAGAATTTTAAATTAGATGGTATGTAACAAGAGAGGCTAAGGAGCAAAGATGCTGGAGTTGAGGGGACTAGTTTCGGGGGTTGGCTGCTATCACATCATAAAAACCAAGTATTTCTTGATTTTTTTTTTTTTTTTTGCGGGGGCGTTTAGCCTGAACCTTCAATGGCCAAGCTATCCCTCCAGCCCAAGAATGGGTATTTCTTTAGAAGAAAGAGATTTTTTTTTAAAGGACAAGTAGAAAGAGGAAGAAACTGGGGAAATTATCTAAGCACAAACATTTTGAAGACATATACACATAGACACCAACAGATAGACAGATATACACACACACACACACACAGACAGTAGCAAATGACAGGAATCCATAGTGAAATACATTGAAACAAACTACAGCATTTCAAACAATTGGCTAGGAAGGATAAGGCATTGAGACAAATCAAAGAGTAGGTGTTCTCCTGAATCTGGAAAGAAAAAACATAAAGAAGACCAACTAACTTAGCGGGGTAAAGAGATTGTGTTTAGAAACCAGATCTACCAGTTCTCTGTGTGACTTTGGGAAGATAATTACTTGACCTGTGCCTTGTTTTAAATCAGGAAAACGAAAAGAATGATATTTCTCTCATAGGGCTGTTTGAGGAGTTGAAAGGCACATTGCTACAGATATATTATATTCTTAGAATGTCACTTGGCACATAGATAATGCTCTGTAATTCTCAGCTGTCTATTATTATTACCACCAACATTAATACTATTGAATCTGGGGTCTTAGTGGTATAGCCAAGTAGAGATACTAAGAGGAAAGTTAAAAAATGTGACTGAATTTCACAAATGATTGCAAATAATGACACACATTAGAGTTAGTCTTAGATTTGGAATTGGCTTACAGTGAGTGAGACCACTCAGGGAGGAAGAAGAACCTGGAAGAGAACAGAACTGGACAGGAGCCCTGGGCAGAAGAGGAAAAGGCACCGGAGAGCAGGAACAGCGACCAGCTGGCTTACTTCGATGGAGGCAGTGGCATCCGTATACTCCTTGAGGAGCACTTGGGAAAGATGAAGAAAAGGAAACTGGTTTTCGCACAGGACAGTGAGATCTGGGATCAGATATCATGAAACCGAGAATGCCCAGTGGATGAAGACAGGGAGACAATAGATGCAGGTGCTTACTTCATAACTGTGGTAGGAATCAAGGAGCCAGTCTGGGAACAGGGCAGAGAGTACTAAAGTTTGGGGAGACAGGATGGTGTGGCTTGAGCTTTAGAAGGAAAAGAATTTGAGAAGAGACAAAGAGCATTTTTTGTCCTCGCCTCCCCACCGCTCCCCTAATATTTCTTCCCTCTGTCATTCAACACCACATGAAGTTTCTGTGATGAAACTTGGGACTAGTTCAATGGCAGCCATCACATGTCCCTTCCTAGAGACTTTCTTCAGAGGACCATCTAAAGACTACCAATGGGAGATAGTGAGGATCCAGCCACCCAGGTCAGGATCGCAACCCTGGGGAGATACCACAGATGAACTGTCTGCTTGAGGAAGCATGGAGGATTTTTAACATGCATCATAATTTATTTTGTGGTGGAAATTTTTATGTGAAAATAAATGACAACTTCTCTCCTTTTCATATTGAAAAAAGCAGCAATTGTTTGTTTAAAACCTTAAAGTTTTAAAACCTTTCTTTTAATCTTGTCATGTTGGCTGCAGGCCTCCATGTAGTGAATTCTAAATTGGCTGGGTCTCCTTGCCACAGCATCATCCTGGACATTGAATTTGGCACTGCATTTCTGCATCATCCTGCCTGCTTCCAATAAACAAGGAGTTTCGAATTATTTAATTATTTAATTATCATTTATATAAAACATGTCTACATACATATATACACATAATCTGAGTGAATTCCTTCTTGAAACATTCTTTTCTTGATTTCTTCCTGGTCTCATTAGATTTTTATCTCATGTCCTGCTTATTTTCTTTGTAAATCTCTCATCTATGGCTTTTAAAATCACATTGCCACATAATAAGAAGATATTAAGATGGAATTTGAACATTTAAAAATGGTCATTTTGGTTGATTTTCGTTGACAGGGGAAGAACAAGTGAATAATCAGGCATCATATATCATAGAATTTACACTTGTTCATTTCTTTCATTAACTGAACAAATATTACTGAGCCCTTCGATGTGCATGGATGACGTATTCCCAGCCTGGTATCGGCTTTCTGTGCTGCAGACAATCGTCCCAGCAGTGTGCTTTCCTCACGTTTCCCTCTTCTCGCTATCCAGAGCTGGCTGTTAAGAGAAAAGAATCTAAAAATGATTCACACTAATGCCTGAGTGAGTGATAACAGCTTGAATTTATAATCCAGCGCACAACCATTTCGATGTCAAAATGGACAAAAGCCAGAAGCAAAAGACCAAATCTAGCAGAGTGTGGTTTCAGACATTTTCAGATAGAGTCGGTTCTCTGTAGAGGAAGAGATTAAGTGGTCTCAGCACCCCTGACCTGACACCATGCATATATCACCATTCCTTTCCAATGCCCGGGCTTCTCAGTGGCTAAGTGCAGTGTGCAGACTGGACTGATTAGTTGGGACAGATTCTGAAACTGCTCAGATGCCTCTGGATGGCCCTTCATATAAGCTTCTTGTTCGCTAAGTAAATGAGCCAAATGAGGATTCCCGAAGGGATGATAAGGCCAATGCAACACCTGGGTGCCATAAGGAGACCCCACTTACCTCTTACTGTGGGTGCAACAATACTGCTCATAGCCCCACTTTTCCTTGTCTAGAAGAAGTTTCCTCCTCCTCTTTCTCTTCCTCCTCCCCCTCCCCCCCCTTTTCCTCTTTCCTTGGCCTTCTCCTCTCCTCCTCCTCCTCTTCCTCCTCCTCCTCTTCCTCTCTTTTCTCTTCTTCCTTCTCCTTTTCCTCCTCCTTTTTTTGAGGTCAAGTCTTCTCTTAAGCACTAACCCTCCTAGAAGCCTTCCCTGATCTCCCCCGACCCAGGTTATTAAGCATTCCTTCTACTCCTTCTTTGACCTCTCAGAAACACCCAGAACATGCCTCTTTATTTAAAGCAAGATCTTCCTGTGTGGCCCAGGCTGGCCTCAAGTTCTCCACACTCTGCTTGACTCCTAGACTTATTACTATTTGCCACCAGGCCCGCCCACCACTCCTGAGCATTTTTTATTTTAATACTGATCATATTGTATATCATTAATAATTTTCTTATCTTCACCACTTCATTGTTTTTGAGAACTTTTAAAATGTCACTAGAATACAATATGATTTTAAATGTCTTTAAGTAAATGTAATGATTAAATTAGGAAAATGAGACTTTAAGAGTACCTTTTAGCATATATTCTGTATTAAGGAGGTCTTACCAAACATTTTGATTGCACATACCTCTGTTCCAAAAGTTGTGATCAATTTTATAAACTATAGAGAATTGGGCCTGGATAGATAACACAGTGGTTAAAAGCATTGGCTGTTTTTGTAGAAGACCTGTGTTTGAATCCCAGCACCCACATGGTGGCTAAAACCATTCATAGCTCCAGTTCCAGGGTATCTGACACCCTCTTCTGACCTCCAAGGGCACTGCATGACATTGATGCACTTACATAATACAAGTAATACACTCATATACATAAAATATAAATGAATTTTATAGTGTGGAGGACTTTTAAAAAATGGCTTATGAGTTTCTGGAAAATGAAAGAAACATAAAAGCAAACTTCTTACAGAAATTTAGGCTGCCCTGGAAACTCTATGGAAAATTTCATCTTAGCACACAATTAATTTGATATAATAAGAGTTGTTAAGGAGGCAGTGAGTATCACATTGACTTTGTCATTGAGGAAGTTCTTGATAATTTTGGAAAGAGAAAAATTATGTAAGTTAGTTATATGAACAGAGCAGTGGCTATGCAGACAGAGTCTGAATTTGAGGGTTAATTCTTTCATATAGACAGCAAAAATATTTTGACAGTTTAAACTGCATACAACTTCTGTGACCATGAAATGTGTTTCAGTTGGGTCACCAGTCTCCTAATTTTCTAGAATACTGGCCTTACATTTTGATTTGTAACACTCACAATTTCAGAAACTATAAACTTGTGAAGACTTCAATACAGTTTTATAGTCTCATCTCAAAAGAGCTGGGGTCAGTGAGAAATTTATCATGACTCATGTACAGGAAAACACTTTCCAGATGGGCTGTAACCGCTCATGTGGCTCAGGGTCTGCTGAGCCTAGCCTCACAGTGTGGCCTCGTATCTACTCGGCTATCCCTACCTCTACATCAGCTCTTAAGTGATACCAACATTATCAAATCTCCCGATCTTTCATTCAGAATTGCTTGTTTTTTAAAACATTCCTTTATTTGCTTGCTACTTTTTTGCCTTTTTATATAATATATTATTTATAGTTTTCTAGGATATCGTGCTTATAGGCAAAGATTCTTGCAAAATTAACTTTTGCATGGCAGGTAGGTAACAAATAGAACTAAATAAAAGTTATAAACATTTTAAAGTTTTATTTAATTTCTAAATTAGGTATATGTGTGTGAATATGTGCGTGTGAGTGTAGGTGCCTGTGTCAGTAGAAGAGGATCAGATTCTCTGGAGTTGGAGTCATAAGTGATTGTGAATCACCTAACATGGGTACTGAGAACAGAGCGCCAGTCCTCTGAAAGAGCAGCAAGCACTCTTAACAGCTAAGTCGTCTTTTTTTTTTTTTTTTAAAGAGAAAGACAAATAATAATAGAGGACATGAAGTCAAGGGTTTGGTAGAAAGTGGCGGAGGTGGTGTGGACAGGGAGAAGAGGGTCTGAACATGATCAAAATACTTTGTATGAAATTCTCAACTCAATCAAAGCATTATTAGAAAACCCTCCAAACAAACTTAATGTCTTTTTCCAAGGAGTCGCTAGACTCAGAAGTTGAAGTTTATGGTTAAATATCGACTTGTCTAATGCATCTAAATAAGTTAACACCACTACCATCACATATCTTCTCAATGAGTTCTCATCAGCTTCATCATTATCATGAATCTCTTCATCTTTATATTAGGGTTCTTCAAAGAGATAGAGCCAATAAGACAGATATTTAAATGAAAGCCCGATAGAGAGATGACAATGGTATCCATCTGTGCATAGATTCATTATAATGAATCAGTTCTCATTGGTGTAGAGATTGGCAAGTCCAATGGTCTTCAAACTGTGATAGCAGAGTAGAAACCTACAAGAGCTGAGGATGTTCCCATCTGAGAACTGTGGGATTGAGACCAAGAAAGAGCTCATGTTTCAATGTGAGTGTGAGAGCAGGAAAGAAACAACTTCCATTTTGAAAGCAAGTAAGAAAATTTTCTCTTATTTGGAGAAAGGTGAGCATTTTTAAGCTCTCAAACTTATTAGAAGCCCACCCACACTGGAAAGAGAGAACAGTCTGTCTTACTCACTCTGTTATAATTTAAATGCTAACCTTATACCAAGAAATATCCTCAGAGAACACATCCAAAATAATGTTGGACCAGATGTCTGGGCATGTCATAGCATAATCAAGTTGACACATAAAATTAGTAGCACAATTATTATAATTTATTACTTAATAGAAGAAATTATTCATTAACCTCCTTAAACTATTTTGTTATTTTGTCATTATCAAGGAAACAATAGACCTTCTGGAAGATTCATGATGTAAAGTAACATGACCGAAAAAATTATGCAACCATTTGCAGAGAGAGTCTGGAGAACCATACACGAACGTGGTGCTCAGTGTCATACCCACCAAGGTCATTTCATTGGTAGCTGTGCATAAGGCCATTGTTGCCTGCATGCAGAGGTTATTTGACCTCGGTCTAAACGCATTGGAGGAGCTCAGCACACCATGTGCATATGGTAAGCACTGATTAAGTTAAATATGAATGCCCTAGTTCTGTAGGATAGAATTGGAGAGGGAAGGGTACCTGGCAGGAGAACAGTAGAAAATAAGTCCCTTTCAGCACAGCAGTCTTGTTCAGATCATATACAGGATGGTTGGATAAAGGAGCTAAGGGTGAGACAGGCCAGGCTATGTTTACTCTGAGCAAAGACTCATTCCATGCACAGTAACACACTGGGCAGTCTATTTGGGGACATTTATTGAATGTTCTACAGTGTCATGGTGGGCCTGCTTTGATGAGCGCATTTCAGTGTCACAAGCATGTCATCAAATCCCACGTGTAACTAGACATGTAAGGAGTGAACAGAAGTTGGGTGGATTGTTACATAAGGTAGTACTGGTACAAAGGAGGGTGATTTTGTTCCCTGGAAATAATTTTAAAACAGGATTCTGATTTATCCCCTTACAACAACTTCATTTAGCTTACGTAATCTTAGGAAGATAAACTAGATCTTCTTTTGCCTCTGTTACTTGAAAATTTGACATTAAATTTCAATTTCATATTCTATGACTGTTGTATCTTTCAATTCCCTTTCATTGATGAAGACACAGTACTGTGCATGATTTTACCTCAAAACGGACTTTCTTCCCCACAGGGCATCTGGGACATTCAGCAGAGTCTGATCAGTGCTGCCCCCTTCCCCTTTGGACTAGCTCTAAACACTACACATTTTAGTGGGGTAGATGTTGAAATTCTGCAGTAATTAAATGATGGCCACTCTAAGACAGTACGTGCCTTGTTCTCTATGAGTTAATGGGAAAATTCTTGGCTAATGAAATGTAAAGAGTCATAAAGATTCCTGAACCAACGTCAATGTGTTTCAAAGAATGAAAGTTATTTTTTGAGACAGAGTCTCCCTGTAGCTCCAGCTGACTTGAAACGTGCTATGTAGATCAAGTTGGTCCTGATCTCACAGTGGTCTGCCTACCTCTGCCTCCCAAGTGCCGGGATTAAAGGTGCGCTACAGCCACCACATCTGGCCCAAGAATGAAAGTTTTAAACAATGTATGAAGCTGCTTGGGGGTGAGTCTGGGATATTTCTCCAGGTACTTATGATACAACTATTTCATGCTGGATGAATAACATTGTTTTACTTGGGGGAGAGTGGGATATTGCACAGGTGACATTCCTATGGAGGTCTCCAGAGATGGTAACAAGTTGGTTGAGTGTTCACTGCCTCCATCGTGTTCTCAGAACACAGGAAAATAGAAAGGTGGATAACCCTGAAACTCAGTAGAAGGAGTATTTTTTCCAAATGAATTTCTTAAAGTGTATGAGGAGGTGCATTCGCACAGATACACAGATGGACATCAGAGGTCATCTTTGTCAGTTCTGGGTTTCAGTCTAGATCTCGTTTGTTGCTACATAACCAGGCTAGCTGGCCCACTTCTGGGGATTCTTTTATCCTCTAGTCCTCTCTCCCCATGGGCACCCTGGCACCAGTATAAAATCCTGTCTGAGTCTGTAATCCCAGCAGTGCGGTGGTTCAGAGACGGGAAGATTCTTGGAGCCTGGTAACTAGCCAATTTAGCCAAATTAGCGAGCTCCAGGTACAGCGAGAGACCTTGTCTCAAAAAATCTAGATGGAAATAATAAAGACAGTTGATGTCAGCCTCTGACCTCCACACATGTGAGCACACACGTGAGCACACACATAGTGTGCACACAAGTGCACGCATACAGCACACACACATGCATGACATTTAACATACTTCCGAGGAAGTAAGAGCTTGTTTAATGCACAGATCCACTAATTCAGGGATTGACTGGTTACTGGCACTTATTTTTAAAAATATTTTATTTATTTCTATTTTATGTATATAAGTGTATTATCTACTTGTAAGATATTATAAGTCCTGCAGTGCCCATGGAGGTCAGAAAAGCATGTCATATTCTCCTGGAACTTGAGTAATGGATGGTTGTTAACCACCATTTGGGTGCTAGGAATTGAATCCAGGTACTCTGTAAGAGTAGACAGTGCTCTTAACCATTGAGCCATCTCTCCAGCCCTCATTTCTGTCCTTTTCTAAAATAAGCAGTTTTCATCAAACTAATCACAAATGGCTTAAGACACATATCATAGAATAAAACAACTCTAAAACACATCAAGAAATAATTACCCTTGGAAAGTTATTTTGATGGAGGTGACTAATAATTTACCAGAACAGTTCCCTGAAAAATCAATAGAAAGAGACTCTTTGTACTGATTGATTACCAAGGTTCGTCATCCCAGTATAGCCAAAGCAATTTGTACAGAAAAGAGAGCACAGTCAATAACAGTATTGAAGTTAGATTGCATTGTAGACACAATTAATAACTTTTATTTGTTTTTAAATAGATGATCCATTGTCAGAAGAATATTTCCACAAAGAATATTTCAGGCATTTATGAACTTCTAGTAACTTCATTTTTGTACAAGTTTTATGTAATTTTATGAAAATCATTCTCTTAAATCATGTGTGACAGTGCACTCCTGTAATCCTATCACTTGGAAGCCTGTAGGAAGAGAATCGTGAGATTAGGCTTGGCCTGGACTACATAATGAGATCAAAAAAACTGTTCAGATTACAAACATGCACCACTAGATCCAGCTAAAGAAATAATTTGTGATTCTACATGAATACCTCCCAATTACATGCTTATGTTTGTGTTTGATGTCAAGCTCATAAGAAAGCTTGATCCATCTGCATTCATGAGTTCTGCATTTAACAGAAAGAAAACAGCTATAATTGCCATACAGGTAAGGAATGTGAGAAGTAGGAACATTTGAGAAGTTTCTGAAAAAGGAAGATTTTATTTGGTTAGAGGTGTGGTCAAGAATGGGAGTCACTAAAAACCTTAGTCTCTTTAAGAAATGAAACCCACGCCTGACACTGTTTTCAGGACCAAAAACCTGTAGCTGGATAGGTTATGAGCCGTAGGGGAGAACCTGCTACTTACTAATAGTTTTACTAAATGAACATAGTATTCAAACGATTCCTAATGACTTTATTGCTATTATCCATAGATTAGTGCATCTCTCAATCATTATCACAGAAACTTCTTGCAGTAAAAGGCAATTATCATAGAGACTCACAATTAGTCATCTGCAGAGAATAAGAGACTGCAGAGTGCTCAGCCCTAAATGGAACATCTATATCACATTTCTCCCAGCAAGGCTGAAGGATCTTTGGGATAGAGGGGGAGGAAAGATGATAAAAGCCAGAGGTGGTGGCGCCATAAGGAAACTGTTTTTCAGAAAGCAGGGCAGCCATACAAATGAGCTCACAGTAGCTGTGACAGCACGCAAAAAACCTGTTCAAATTCAAGTCAGACAGATCCACAGCATGAAAGGAGGAAGTGGACTTGAAGTCCTACCTCATGCTAAATAGCTATTGGCATTTGATAGCTTCTGTAAGAGGAAAGCTCAGCTTTCTTTAGGGGTAGGTCCCCTGGTAGGTTGATCATACTCCAGGGCTGGTTCCACACCCAAGAAAACATTTGGGCAACAGAAATTCTACTAGATGGGAGGTTAAAACAAGCAAACAAAACAAACCCCATGAAATGTGGCGGGTAGATGGATGTGGATCAGGGAGGAGTTGGAAAGGGGGAATATGAAAGTCTCAACTCATCAATTAAAGTACTTTAAAATAGAAAAGAAGGGGAATGTGCAACAAAATCGTCCCAGGCAGAGCAAGCTGTACGCACTGTCTAGGAGAGGATGATGAACATGTGAGAGTGAGAGTGTGGAGGCTGGGCAACACGTCCAACTCCAAAGATGCTTGTCAGGTTCAGGGCTGAAAACATGAGTGCTTTCCAATCATTTACAATGGCAAGTTATTTAAAAAGAAGGGCACCAAAGTCATTACCCAGAGAGTTTACAGCATGATAGATGAGCTGGTAAATTAAGTCTGAAGAATGCTCATCAAGGAAAAAGAACCCAGAGCTCTGGGAAGTCAGGATGTAGAGTCAGGTCAGTCCCAGGGAAAAGGAGTTGGGGCAATAGGTGTGACCTCAGAAAGTCATCCGCTGCACCAGAATCTCAGTACCTGAACTCTGCAGTGGAGAATAACTTTCTGAAGACAGCATGGTCCTGTTCCTCTCCCAATCCTAAATCTTATTTTCCCATTGTTAGTAAGTAGAGAATCTGAGACAAGATTCTTGCCTAGAAATATACTGAAGAATCACTAGAGCCCAGACAGCAGGCATTGAAGACCTACACCTTCATGAAAATCTGTCCTTGGGGTTAGCCTCATGATCTCATGTTGATACAAAGCCATAGCCTCAGAAAAAAAAACAATGATTAAATTCTGGCGTTGACTTAAAAACCGCTAGTTTCTGTGACTGCCTAGAAATATCAAAGCCCAACCTAAAGTCAGACTCCACAATTCTTCAAAGTGATTGAAGTTCCTTAGCTTTTCTGTATCAAATCATCTGCTGGAATGCATATTAAAAGCAGCACAAGCATTTGTAACAACGGAATTTCCACTAATAAAGTCAACAGGAGCTATGGAGATTGGCTCCTGGCAATAAGAGAAGTCTGCCTGTATCTGGCACTTATCTACTAACCTATGTATTGCAGGGTAGGATAATAGGATGCACAGCTTCAAGTTTGCTTTGATAGATGAAACACTGCTGGAATGAATCCTAAAATTTCAGAGCCTGCATTGAAGTGCCAGGGAGGATCTTTCACATCATAAAAACGAAGTTCATGCCAAGCTGTCTTATTCCTGGAAATCAAGCAAAGTTAAAATCTAACAGTGGCAAATACACTAATCAAGAGGGAAGCAAAGCATAATTAAGACTGTTTCCCAAGATGACTTAATCATCTACATAATTTTAGTAGTAATTCAAGGCCTACGTTTATATATTTATTCATAATTTATTAAAAGAATATTTTATCTTTTGGGGAATAAAACACTATAATTGATAGGATGCATTTGCCCTTGGAGCAGATGACAAGTGCGGAGGAAGCATATGCACTGAGGGTTGGCTCGGAGCCAGGCATGGTGGTGGATTCTTCAGAACCCTCCGCACCTGTCCTCTCAGAGTCCTGGGTAGAAGGCATCACCTTTTCTCTATGAGGAAATCAAGGATGAAATTTTTAAGCAAACTCCTTAGCAATGAAATGGAAATATCTTCCTTGACTAAATGTTTTAGAAAGTAGCGGCTGAGGCTAGAGTAAGGTTTCCGGTAATTTTTCCTTTTCCGAAGGGAAGACGTGCTCTTCCTCTGGAGCATTCAGTGGCATGGAAGTCTATCACAGCAGTTCCGGGTTTCCTTGGGCATGGAAACATGTGACAACAGTTCACAGTTTAAAAGATTTGGCTCAAGGTCTGTTGGATCTGTTTCCTAACCTATGCCTGGTCGCCTCATTCTCCTAAACAAAGTGTGCCAGCCCTCCCAGGGACTGGAACTTAGGATTCTTATTTTTCTTTTGCCTCTCTGAATTTACTCAGCATTTTTAAGTGCTAAGAATGCTTTTAAAATTGTGACGATTATTAGAGGACAAGTTATCATTCATTCTTTCATTATATTAAGGAGTCCCTGGACTCCAACTTGTAGATACACAGATAACACTTGAAACAGTTTTAATTCATTAGCTTGATTATTTGAATGTTATTAATCATATATTACCATTGTGAAGGTCTAGGTATGTGCAGATAAACTGCAGTTTCCTCAACATCATCTTTGTTGGTTGCTCCGGTATGTGACCTACGTGTGCCTCTTATTGCCTGTATTATCGAGGTTCCATCGCACATTATAGAATTTTTAGCCATAGTGACTGCTTTTTGAACACCTTTAAATTTCTTAGATTCCAAAGCTAAGAATCTTTCCATTTTCTGTGGAGACTAGTGAAATAAAAATTGCAAATATAGAAGATCTTATCAGTTTAAATTTAGGATAATAAAGTCTAGTTTTTCAAGAGATACAATGATGAGACTTTGATAATCAACCTCAAACAAAGACTTTGAAGAGAAGTGTTCTAGTTTGCTTCCAATTGCTGTGACAAAACACTCTGACCAATACCAACTTGAGGAGGAAAGGGTTTATTTGGCTCACATCTCCCAGATCACAGTTCATCACTTAGAAGGAAGGAACTCAGGGCAGGAACTGGAGGCAGGAGCTTCGAAGCACAGACCATGGAGGAATGCTGCTTACTGACTTGCTCCCTGGACCCATGCTTTCTTATAGAACATAGAATAACTTACTCAAAGCTGGCAATGAGCTGGGCCCACCCACAACACTGAACAATCAAGAAAATACTCCACAGGTCACAGGCCAGTCTGATGGAAGCAATTTCCCAGTTGAGGCCCCCTCAACCCAGGTGTGTCAAGTTGACAACTACAGCTATCCAGAACAAAAACAAACCCACAAAGCCAGTTGAAGACAGGAGCAATTACTCTTCTATGTTTAATCAAAATAAAATGAATGGTTTCATAACAAGAATTTAAGAAACTGAGCTCTGAAGAGGTGGGCTGTGTGATGAAGCAGAGCTGAGCATCAGAGAGTCCTCTGCTAAAAGGTCTCAGTCAGGCCTGGAGAGATGGCATTCGTGCTGGCTGAGTTCACTCCCACAGGGCCTGAGGAACATCACTCCCAGCTCCGTCCAGCATCCATTATCTCAGCCCCTTGCATACGCTGCCTTTCTAGCAATTGACTTCTCTTTCACTCACACTTTTGCTTGACTTTGCCTCAGTTTCCCATTTATCTGAAATAGAAACTTTTGACTATAGACTGACATTTTCATTCCATTAATATCTAATCTTAATAGGTTTGGCCCCTGTCCACTTTCCAATATGTTTTCTCTGACTGGGAGGAAGTCAGTTTAGGTGAGTCATGCTCTTCTTTCTCAGTGATAGTCTCTGTCACTCAATATGGGGTTGATTTTGGACTTAGTAAATTTTCCTGCTGCTGTGATAAAACAATGTGGCAAAAGCAACTTAATGGAGAAAGGGCTTATTTTGGTTCAAGTCCATCATAGCAGGGAAGGAAAAGCATCAGGAACTTGAAGCAACTTGTCACACTGAATTGACCTTCAAGAAAAAGAGAGCAAGGAATTCAAGTTGCTGCTCAGTTCTCTTTGTCCATTTATGTAATCCAGGGATCTTGGCCAGGGCATGGTCCCACCCACAATAAATAGGTCTTCCCATCTCAATTAAAATAATCAATATAATCCCCCACAGGCATGCCTAGAATCCATCTCTCACATGATTCTACATTCTGTCAAGTGGGCAATCAACACTGACCATCACAGTTGCCTTAACAGCATAAGATGGTAGCCATGCTTACAGAGAACTGTTCATGCATTGGAGAGTGGCCTACCATGTCCTTTTCTTTCCTCCCTCCCTTCTTTCTTTTTTAAAACTTTTATCTTATTTTTAACCCATGCATACCCAGAAGAGGGTGTCATATCCCCTGGAACTAGAGACACAGATGTTTGTGAGCTACCTGTGGGTTCTGGGAACCAAATCCAGGTCCTCTGAAGAACAGCAGGTGCTTTTATCCACTGAGTCATGTTATCTGTCCTTTCCTCCTTTCTTTCTTTCTTCCTTTCCTTCTTCTTTCTGGATTTGATGTTGTCTAGAGGGCACATTTACATTCTGGTAATAAAATGCCTCTGCCTGCACACTCTCTTAGTTGAACAGTTGTATAGGCAGAGGTCAGGGAAGAGAAGGCCCAGGAAAGGTGTATGGAAATGAAAAGCACCAGACTTTTCACTGGATCAGACACCCAGGCAAGAGGGTAGAGAGAGACCTGGCTGGGTGCAGCCAAAGGGAGAAAGAATGATCGGTTCATATAGAAATACCTCAACAAGCAAACATATGTCAGACATATTACATACTAAAATTGTAGTATTTTAAATACATTTTCATTGAGTGATGAGACCACAGAGATTTTAGGATAATGAAGATGCTTTCAAGAAAAGAACAGGCAGCATTTAATCTCAGATGCCCACATATAGAAGCAGCATGAATTCTAAGGTGTGTAGGAGGTGCATCAACATATGCAATGCTAAGGCAAATCCTTCATCTGGAGATGTCTATTTAAACTCATTAAAAAAGGAATCAGCAATATTGTCAGAGCACATATAAATAAGACCCATAATGAGGAGGCTTGGTGGAATCATTCCAGTGGGAGTAGGTGGCCAATAGAGTGTGAGATATGAGTCAGTTTCATAGAATCCAGTATTTGGTAATCATCAGAGTATAAAGAAATCTGTTTATCAAGAGGAGCTGTTTCAAACAGGAAGTCTCTCCTCCACTTTCGGGTGCCCAGTATAGGTAGACTTAACCAACAGAGCTTTTGGGTAGCTTAACTCATTAATGCAGATTCATCCCAGATCTATATGAGGTCCAGATCTCTTCCATTGTTTCAGATTTCTAGGCAACAAATTGGGTATTAGCTAGAGCAAGGCCAAACAGATATTTCTACAGTTTCTTGACTGGATAGTAAATGGAGCTTAGACAGGAGTATTGATTAAGAAACTGTCACCTGCCTCTGAGTGATTGCCAGTTCCAGAAAGCAGTAATAGGAGAATAACCCACTGTCAACGTGTTAGAGCCAGATCCTCTGAGAAGAAAAGCTTTCAAAGGTGGTGAATATTCTCTATAAACCTACATAAAGATCATAAACGCAAACTTCTAAAATACTTCTAACATTAGCTATGTCTCTTGTTTTTGTAAGAATATATCAGACAGAAATCACTTAGAAAGATTTATTTTGGCTGGCTCACTATGTCAAAGGTCTTAATCATAGTTTCCTGGACCCTGTACTTGGGCAGAACATCATGGTGGTTGGAATGCGTGGTGTTTTCTCTCATGTTAGACAGAAGAGAAAGTGAGGAAGGGGTCAGAGACAAGATATCCCCAAAGAGTTGCACCTAGTGACCTAATTCTATCAGATAGTCTCTATGTATTCAAGCTGTCAGAATCTCCTAAAATTGTGCCACTGTGGTAGCCTGTGTGGTCATTACATATTAAAATGATAATGCTTTTAAATTTCAATTCTGTGGAACCCAGAAGCAATTCTGAAAATACAAACTTAGCAATCAGCAGGGTATAATGACATTCCTTCTCTGGCTTTCATTGACTGAATCACTCAAAGCATAGAAATGTGTTGCAGTAAAGAAACCCACATAACCACTTTGATGATGGGAAATTGTATTTATTTTTAAATGACACTATCCAGTGATTTTTCTTGGTTTGTTTATTGAAGTCTGCTCTCTCAGAGAATCCACCCACATCCCACAACATTCACTTAATCCTAACAGTGAGTTTCTGATGGCCATGTTTATACAATGAAATTGAAGAATGCTGAGCTGGGTAGCTCAGACCAGATGGGAAGGTTTACATTAGACATAGAAGCTTAAGGAAAACATCACCAAGTTGCTTCCTCCTCCTTGTGTATTTCCAGTGTCCCCTCCTGATATGTAAGACAGAGATGCAGGAAGGACAAAAAATCAACTTCTGTATAGTCATTTACCAAAGATGAATTATGACCAGTAGGGTACACAGACCTAACCTTGTCTTATACTCTTTGTACAGCATAGATCTATGTAGGGAGACAAGTCAAATTTTGGGTTTTTGCATCTCCAGACCCATTTATTCTTCACTTCTCCAGTTAGCATCTGTCTCCAATAGGTAGCTTCCCTGTATTCATTGGTTTAAGACTTCTTCGGCTTCCTCTAAAGAAATGAACCAAATATATGTAGCCTTAGAACATTCTCAGTGAGATCCTAGGATATTCTCTCTAGAGCTGCAGATTGCTGTTGCTGTGATATGGAAGAGAATGGCAGGGGACACAGCAGTAAACAAAATCAAGGCATAGATGAGATCCAGTGTGTGTGTTTAAGGCCTTCTTAACTCACCATCAGACCTTTGGCTTCTAGGACTGCTGAAGAGCCTAGAACTTCAAACTGGTAATTGTTGCATAGAAAGATTGTCTAGTTCTAGTACAACAGCAGTTAACATCATGAGATCCTATGATCACAGTCAACACATGCTATGAACTGAAAGTGCTCAAAGCCTTGAAGGAATATTGGTGGTGGCAAGAAGACAGATGGCACAGTCCGGCCCTTGTCTGTGTTACAACACGTTCAACTCAGCATGACTCAGAAATCCAGCTCAAAACTACCACATTCTTAGGCCAGATGTGGTGGTTCTCATGCCTTTAAGCCCATTACTTGGAGTGAGAGGTACATGGATGTCTGTAAGATCAAGGCAAGTCTGGTATACATAGCCAGTTCCAGGCTAGCTCGGACTACAAGGAGACCCTGTCTCAAACAACAACAACCCTAAAAATTAAACCAACAAAACAAAACAAACCCACACAATAATCTACCACAAGTACCATAGTATAAGGAGCTGTAGAAAATAAGATGCAATTGCACAGGCCAGAAACTCACACTTGAGCAAAAATGGTAACCAGACTAAACAAAGAAATAGAGTCAGCAAGGAATACTTAAGGAAGCATCAGAGGTCAGAGTCAGAGTCAGATTCAGTGTTTCACTTTGCCTAACTTTGAAATCATTTTATGCAGTATTTTATACAGATCTAAATCTGACTGCTGTTTGTTTAAACTAAACATGGAGGCTCTCTGCTTGTACTCCTGACAGATTCTCACCAGATGCTCCCTGCTGTCAGTCACACAGCCATCACCAACTGAGTTTGCTCAGGAAATAAATGACTGTTGGTGCAGGATTGCTCTCTGGACAGCGTTGGCTGCAGCCTCTGGTCACTGTCTTAGATGAGCATAGAGCAGCCATGCAATTCCAAAGAAGACATAGCAGGACATCAATCACTGCCAAGGGATTAACTCAGACATAACAATAAAGACAAAGAACCAGAAGTTAATGCTTGTAATAGCAAATAACAGAAATCTGAACATACTCATTTAAAAATCATATTAAATTGTTTTATTGTGTCTCTAGAAAGACTATGTGGATAAAATAAAATCCATTTGACTCAAGAATAAATAGTATTTGACTCAAGACCCCATTCTATCTCTGTAGATTACATTTTCACAGTTGTTCATTGTTCCACTTTGTAGGGCTGTGTGACGATCACCCTTAAAACAGTGGTTGAAACAGCAGCAGCCAATCAGCTGTTACTCTAGCCAATTTCTATTACTCTTAGGGCTCACAGGGTGTTGGCTGAGGTAGGGGCATTCCCTAATGCCTTCATTTACAGGTTTACAAGACAGGGCAGCTGTGACTGTTTAAAGGAAACTTGCAGAAGCCATGGAGCCCTTGCTCACCCAACCTGGGAAGCCACACAATGTTTTTGCTTACCTTTATGTTTGTAAAGTCACAGGGATTCAACTTCAGGGAGGAAAAAGACTTTCTGTTCCTTAGTGGGAAGAACTGTCAGCAAATTTACAAATGGGTTTTTAAATCAATACATTTTAAAATCATGATGATACTACAATTTAAGTAATATCCAGTCCCCATAATGATGCTTTTAAGAAGTATTTTCTAAGCATAGAGTTTCCTAGTAGCTTGAATTCCACTTTAAACTAACTACATGAATAGGGGCAAGTTATGCAACTTTTCTGAATCTCTGTTTCCTTAGCACTAAAGTATGGATAATATTTTTAGGGGTAGTAGAGAGTTGAAAAAATAATAGAAATAAAAGGTTTACTGCAACACATGTTTTAGAATAAGTTTGAGTAGTGATAACAAAACTCCATTTCATGCATTCTACTTTCCAATAAAAACTTCTTAGCTTTGTGGCTAACCCTAAGGTATCTTGGTTACAACACTGGATTCACCCCATGATTCTGCCACTTAAAAACAAACCTATGCATTTAGAAATGCCTAGAATAGCATTTTCACTGAAACTTGGTCACTGGAGGGTGAAGGATGAAGAGGGAGACTCTGTAATCACCATTCCAGGCAGAGCACATTTTAATCATGTATTGTCATGATATACATCATGCATCTCTTCCAAAAAGCAAGTAAGAACACATTAATAAAATTTTAATTACAAAGAAAGCATTCTCTTAATTCAGTCTGACTATGCATTTTATGATCATAAGATCATAATATTATCAACTTCAGGGAAATCAGTTGATAGTATATTGATTTCTATTCATACTGCACTGTTTTACATTAATTTTTTTATGTGTATGAATGTCACGCTTGCATCTGTGTAAGTGAAATACCCTCAGAGGACAGAAGAGGGCATCGAATCCCCTGGAACTGGAGTTACAGATGGTTGTTAGCTGCCATGTGGGTGCTGGGATCTGAACCTACCTCTTCTGCAAGAAGAGCGATGCTCTTAACCACTGAGCCATCTCTTCAGTTCTCACACTGTACTTTTTATAAGATTTGCTTCTCCTTTTTAACTGGAAGCAAAAATGATTGCTTTATAATTAATTACACATCCGGCTCAGTGACCCTTAGCAATCTCCTCTCGTTTTTTCCAACAGAAATCAAGGCTTCTTAGATTCCCTGGGCCTCCTTTCACACTCTCTAAACCTTGTCAATCTCCAGCTGTGAATTACGTAGACACCTATTACGATGCTTCATTACAGTGAAGGAAGGAAGAGCTGATCCAAAAAGTGATTCAAATTAATCACCAGTGTTTTGCTATGGCTATCTCTCTATTTTTCTTTGGATTTCAGTGAACTCTTTGCTATCAACCTGCTTACCTCCAGGGTCAGAGAGTTCACATGCTAAGAGAAACTTCTGGAAACAGCACACACAGGGAAAGCATCTTGTGGTATCTTTCCACAGCCACAAGGCAGGCCAGATGAAAGGTCACTGTCCATCCTGGGGCATAGGAATATTGTGGACAATTCTGTGGAGAGAACTATCAGAAGCTCATCTGTTACAATGAAACAAACCTTGGATAATTTCACAGGACTCAGAAACACTGGGTTAGGAATTGAACACTTTCTTTCACTGTTTCTCTTCAGGCAAGAATGCTGCCAATGACTTCTGCAGATCTTTCTAGATGAACAGTTTTGACTCAAGCATCCCCTCCTTGATTTAGGCTTATTCCTGCTTTTTGATACCTGGTCAGTCTGTATTGTATCTGAGCTAAAGCCTTTTTACCCTTAAAGAAGTGTCACACCTTTCCCCAGAAAAGAGGAAGTCACATGCTCTTGCAGGTCCAAAGCAGGGGTTGGACTGTCATTGGGAAAACTGGGAGGACACGTAGTCTAAGCTGGGATCACGATATGGTAGTCATGCCACTGAAAGCTGGGTCCGGTACTGCCACAGCCTCCCTCAAAAGACATCAGCCAGGTGACCATCAGAGTCTCAAGGACTTGCTCCCTGTGAGCCTCCACTTCACAGTGCTAAGCTGTGTCTGTGGGTTTCCTCCTGGAGGCTTTGTAATAAGAAGCCCCACAGCACTCCTTCCCGCAATTCAGATGCCGCTGCAGACGCTGGTTTGTGAGGACTGATCCCCCTCTGCCCTCTGGGTAAGAGTTCACCAGGACAAGGCAGAGTTCTTCATTCGGAGAGGATAGCAAAGACGGGACACTGCTGGGCTTCAGGCTCTCATCGGTACAGGAAATGGCCTGGGCTTCTGAGAGCACGTCTGAGTTTGTTGTCCCTCTTGCCCTGCTGCCTGCTCTATACTGAGTAGGAGAGGCTCCTCTGCTGGGTAGACCAGGTGTGGGGAGCCCCGGAGCTACTGCCCTGACCTGAACACAGAGCAGAGCTGTTGTTTCTCAGACCTTACTTGGTGAGCTCACAAAAATGAAATGCCGTACACATTCTCCTTGTCACTTAATGCTCCCCACCCAGGCGCTCCCTAACCTCTTTCCATCTACGTCTGGAGTTCTCAGTTGCTCATTTATACATTCACATAACAAGTCATCTGAGAATCTATCCATCATAGCCATTGACACGTGTAAGGAAGCAAGTGGCCTCGTTGGGGCTCTGCTTAGCAAGAGAACTCGTTTTGTAGCCAGTTTTTCCAGCTGTTGTGAGTACATTCCAACTACTTAAATAATATCTGATTTTTCCATCATCAAATAGAGTTCTAGGAAGAGGGGATGAGAGATGACATAGCATGGTTGAGTGCTCTTGCAGAGTATCAGAGTTCAGCTCCCAACACCCATGTCAGGAGCCTTATGATCACTTGTAATTCCAACTATAGAGGATCTGACACCCTCTTCTGGCTTCTACAAGCATCCACATAGACGTGACTTAAAGGCATATACCTAAAAACCTTGTTCAAACAAGAAAATTCTAGAAAGGAGCGGGGTTGGATATGGACCCATGCAATGTGGTCTTGGGATGGCACTAGAGGAGTCTGCTGTGCCTGAGTGAAGTAGAGGGTAAGGCAGAGGGCCTGATGCCCCATATGGGAGGCAGTTCTCCTAAAGAAGAGATAGACATCAAATGGGAACTCTTGGTTTGTGTTTCGGGAAGACAGAGGTGGGCAGGTATTGGCAGAGCTGTCTGGTCCTGCTCCAGAAGCCATGGGAATTCTCCTTCTGATTGCTGCCAAGTGTGAGATGCCATTACTGACTGCTAACAATCATCACTGAATAAAGACAAAGTCCAGACACTATCTGAACCTGCTAGCAGGCATCAACTGATGGAAGGTAGCTTGACTGGTACCACCTCAGAGACTCCTAGGCAGGCAGAAATTTGCTATCTAGGACCCACAGCATTAAGCCCACAATGTATCTATCCATCAGCATAAGATAAGGAAAAATAAGACCTCAGGAAGGGTGTGCCAAGGGAGATTAAAGATAGAGGCTAGAGTGTTGTCTGTTGTTACGAATCCCAAGTGACACACAAGTGAGAGAGAATAAAATGTGCAGGTCATGCTGGACTGAAGGTGTCCAGTCTTATCAGCACTCCCTACTCCAGTCACAGAGGAGAGTGGAGTGTAAAACTCAAGCTGGGTCCACTAGCCAAGCTTCTGCTGGAGGGAAATGCTTTCTCCTATTAGGTTTCAGTGCTTCTGCCTGGCGGGAAACCCCTTTACCTTTGCTAATTGCCCAGCATCGCTTTTTGATTCTGAAACACTGATCCTGGCTCTTGATCTGTATTTAGTTTCCTCAGCCTTCTTGTTCTACCAAGCAGCTCCCCGGTTCCCCAAGTTTCTATAGAAGCTTCTTTCAAAATTTCCGTACCCTGCTTTGTATGTATGCCCAAGGTGTACCCCTCCTCCAGACACCAGCTAAGAAGTGTCATTAAAGAACGTTTTCCACAAGCTATTCCTTTCAAAAATTCCCCATGCTCCACCCAGCAGAAATACACATAGCTCCAGTTTGCTGTGAAATTTCTTCTGAGGCTCTATTCTAGAATGATTAAATTTTGGTAGAAATTTTGATATGCTGTTGAATGTTTCAAAGGAATTTAATCCCAAATTCAGAAAGTTTTATTGTGTCTAAATTAAACAATTATCAGAATATAAATAAATCTTTGTATTCCATTTCTAGATGGCATCATTAAATCTTTTTCAATTAGCTTTATTGTTAACTAGTAATAAGACATAAAGTCATACACATTAATGGACTCTCATGTGGTGTTCTGATAAATGTATATACCATATAATGTCCAAATTGGGTTAAGTATTCGCATTTTCTCCTCAATCACTTTTTATCATACGATGATATTATGATACTAGCACACCAGAACATGCTCATATCTAACTGTACACATTGCCCAGCCCTTCCCTGCCTCCGTCCTACCTTCTCCAGCTTCTGTAACCACCATTCTGTTCTTTAGTTTGACAGAATTAACTTTGTCCTTTATGATGACAAACAATTGAGGTGCTTACCAAAAGCCTCAAAATGTAATGATTTCAATGACATTTTTAAATGAAACTTTTGAAATTAAGAGGCACTGGCTATTCTTTGCTCATTTAATATTGAACACAGAAATCAAAATAAAACATTTATAGGTCTCATTCATGCACACTTCTATTAATGAAGGCAGTTTGTAAGTTAAAGCCGATTTGAAGATTAGTTTTACAAGGGGAAAGTCAGTAGTTACGTCCAAGGTACCAGAAGTCTAAGTGTGTAATGAAGGTTGAAAACTGCATCCCCTTGGGAAGGATGCTTTAGCTAACTTATCTCTGACACTGGAGAAATAGTCATCGCTTTGCCCATCATGTTTAGATAAGTAACCTCCATTCAGGCTTCTGGAGATATGTGACCTAGGCTTTTTTTCCCCCTGATATTCTCTGTTTTCATCATGACCTAAAGATTTGGGGCTAATTCCTGAAGCTGAATGTAGAAAGAAAGCTTATTGTAGTTTTTCTGGAAGTCCTAACTCATCCTACTTCTGAACCAAAGGTGATTGGCAGGCAGAGCCCCCACGCATGCTGCTTCTTTCTGCCACTTCTTCCACTCGTGGTGCTTTGTGGACAATAGTTTGGTCACTCCTTTGGTCACTAGTTAATCCTACTGCTCCTCATGCTATGTGTCCTCTGGGTCAAGAAGCCCCAACAACCTAAGGACGCATTCCTCTTCCTTCCGTTTAGCCTCTAGGAATTCAGCCTAGATTGAGAATGCTTGCCTTCATCCTTCTCACTTAATCACCCAACCTTGTTGATAACTTTTCTGGGTAGGCCAGATATGCACAAAAGTATCTTCCTGGCCAAACAACCCTTGCTACTTTTTCTGACTATTGACTGCAGAACCTCTCATTACAGCACTTTGGTTTCAGAGGCAAAACAACAGGTGTGACTCAAAGTGACCACCAAGCTACACTGCAGAGTTTGAGTGTCAGGCATGGTCAGTTAATACAAATAACTGTGTGAACAAGAGCATGGAGAAGAAGCCCTTCTGAAAGGCATCAGAGAGGGCCCTTCACAATGTGACCCTCATAAAAGCAACAACAAAATACAGAGATTTAAAACAGAAGTCAAGGGGCTGGAGAGATGGCTCAGTGGTTAAGAGCACTGTCTGCTCTTGTAGAGGTCGCAGATTCGGTTCCCAGCACCCACATGGTAGCTAACAATCATCTGTAACTCCAGTTCCAGGAGATCCAATGCCCTCTTCTGTACTCCTTGGGCATTGAACGACATGGGTGCATTTACATGCATGCAGGCAAAGCATTCCTACACATACAAATAAATTAAAAAAAAAATACAGGTTAAAATGATCTTCAGAACTCTTGAAATTAATGAAAGATCTCCAGCAAGCTAACAATCAAGGGAGAATTTACTCAATGAAAATGACTGAGTCCTGATAAAAACAGGACTCTCTAGTTCTTAGAATAGCCTCAGAACTGTGAAAGTCATTAGTCTTGCAGCCAGGGAGAGGACTAGATTGGGTCGATGCTCTTCCAAAATATCATCTGCAAAGAATTACCACACCACTATGTGACCTGTCTGAAACACCACTGTGATTTTTTAGGTTTTAGGTTTTTGAGGCTCCTTGAAATCTGAACACTGAATTCAATGGTGGTAGAAGATGTGACCTTTGGGGAATGCCTTCACTTTTGGAGAAGAAGACAGAGCCATCATTAATGGGGTCAAAGTTCTTATTAAAGAGACCCAGAGGGCTTCTTTGTCCCTTTCTGCATGTGAGGAGGAAAGGAGATCATAGCTCTTTATGAACCAAACGTAAGCCTTCACCAACACTGAATCTTCTGGAACCATAATGTGAACAGTCAGTTGATGTCTGAGAGTGATCCCATGGTCGCTTAATTAGAAAATAGCAGTCTTTCCCAGGACTGATGCTGGGATAAGTGAATACACACAACATGCAGAGGAATTTGGACCTCTACCTCCCAGCAAGTCCAAAAACTAACTTAGAGTAAATGATTTGAATTTCAGAAGAAAAAACAGGAGTATATTTTATAATCTTTGATTAGTCAGTTATTTCATAGATATGAGACCAAAAGTACAAATAACATATTTAAAAAGGAGAGACTGTATTTTACCAAAATGTAAAGCTTCTAAACATTAAAGGATACCATTGTGAGAAAAAAGAAAACCTATAGAATGTGTGAAACTCTTGGCACATCATACATCTCATGAGGAATTTGTATACAGAATATATAAAAATTTTTTCAAATCAATAGCAACAATTAAATAATTCAACTGTCAAATGGAAAGACAGAAAATTAGGATATACAAAAAATGACCTAGAAACAGGAAAAGATGTTCATCATCATTCATCAGATAAATATAGACCGAAGTCACAGTAGGGTTAAGACTGCTAGAACCCTAAAGACAGAAAATGACCTGTGACAAGGATGTAGGTAGACTGGGGTTTCTCCACATTGCTGTCAGAATGCAATATGTTACAACCACTATGTTTCTGAAAATGTTAAACAAGTATTTGCAACACCCAGAAGTTTTACTTCTAGGCATATACTCAAGAAAATTTTAAACTTGCATCTACTCAAAATTAAACATCAATTATCATTGCAGTCTTAATCATAGAATCCTATGTACAAAGGCTCATTGTCAGTCATCTTTCATTCTTTAAAGCTTTAAATATTTATTGATTTATGGGTGGTGTTTTATAGGCATGTAAAATAAACTCTTAACCACAAATATCCTTGCCTATTAGAATTGAAAACAAATAATAACCAAAACAGTGATTATTTAATACAAGGTCCAATAGTGGCAATAACAATAGATGCAATGGGGAGGAAGAATAAAGTCCTGGAGCCTGCCAGATTGTTGTGAGTGGAGGGGAGACCTTCCAGGCTATGTGAGCAGAGATCTAGTGGAAATGAAGAAGACAGTCCTGTGTGAACTGCCGTTGGAACGGACAGATCAAGGGAGTGAACTTATGTCACCGGGACCAGAAAGAAGAATGCATAAGGTCTTGTAAGAGCTTTGAGCTTTACTCTAATACCTATAGAGAAATTAAGACAGGCTTTTCTCCATTTTCTGTCAACTCTTATGATCATGAAATCAATGTAAAGTTCAGTGTCAGAAGATACATTATCTCAATTTTTCCATATTTTTGATAATATCTGCTTTCTGGTTCCTTTAGCATTTACATACACTCCAAGAAAGACACAAAAAACTGAATACCACCAAATGCTGTCCTTCCAAATTCCATCCTAGATCATATCTCTTATCAATACTCCTGCTTTCAAATTTTCCTTAAGATATGAGTGAGAAGATTATACAGCCAGGAGTCTGGCAACTGGGTTTGTAGAAGTTTGGCTGGTGTCACTGAAAGGTATGTGAAACAATTCAGTCAAGTCTGCCTGACACTAAAACCAAGCAAATAAATAAACTGCAGCAGACAGCAAAACAACCAGCTGATCGACAGGTTCTTCCATTTTAAAAGCTTTTTTTTTTTGCTGCAAGCCTAGATTTCCAGAAATAAGAAATTTAATCAAAGTTTTCCGGCTAAAGTTACTCTTCTGTTGAAAAACATAGAGACTTAAAAACACTTTTGTTAAAAAAAGTATTTTCCTTCTTTTGGTTTCTGAAAAATAGTAGTAACCCATATGGTGTGTCCTCAGAGGCAACACTTGCTTTGCCCTTACAACTCAAAGGAGAGCGCACCCCGTGTAGATCGAACTGTGCCATTTCCTTAGTATGTGGCTGAACGGCATCTTATGAATGATTTTCAGTGAGTATGAAGGACAGCGTGAGAGGCAGAAGAGTTACTTTATATGGAATATTTCATCTTAAAATCTCCCTCAGACATTATTTCTTCTCTCATCCTGCAGAGCTGTTCCTTCGAGGACTTCTCTTCTGAAACATTTCCAATATTTTCTGTGCTATCCTGGGCCAACGGATACATTCTCCTAGGGGAGAAGGAAATACCTAGCAGCTATTCGTCTACAGGCTTTCATCATTCCTCAAGCACACCCACCTCTCCTTGTCCTCAGGCACACCCAATGGAGGGCGAGGCTTGGGCTAAATTCCCTCCAGTTAAAGTTTAAGCAAAATGCACTGAAAAGAAGTATGCAACTAGCAATTTGTCCAGGGCATCCTCAAGGGAAACAGCAGTTACACTAATGTGAACACCAGGGCCAGGATTAGTTTCTAGGGCTAAGACTAGAGTAGAGTAGTCTAGAGAGGTGGTCGACAAGATGATAGTTTCAGCATTCAGAAGAGTCCACACAATTTTTAGATATGGGAAGCAGAGTTAAAGAATTCCCAAAAGGACCCTAGAAAATGCTGTTTACCGTGTGGGTTCAGCACAACTCTTATCATAGAGAAAAACTGTGATACGATTTAAAATCCAATCATGAGATCCAATCAGGGGAAAGGCAACTGGGAGTGATGGACATATTAAGAGCAAGGTATACTGGAAAGTTTCCACGTGAGAGACTCAACTTGTGAGCAGGAAAGGCTGCAGGTTCGAGGCAGGTGTCCAGGTCCTTTTGTCAAGGGTATAAGGGCATGCCCCTTGTCTCAGAAACCTTTTCAGATGGACATAACAGAGACTCATCCCTGTATATCAAATGCCATGGTCCTCTGCTTAGTCCTGAAATGCTGAGCACTATGGGAAGCAGACATTTTTCACTCTGTGACCTGTTCCTTCAACACTGACAACAATTTAATCTGAAGATTAAGCTCTATGAATATGTTCCCTATCCCACCTAAGTAATATGCCTTTTACCCAAGCATTGTATAAACAATGGTTTAATTCACTGGGTAGCATAATTACACTGTGGAATTCCATGAGCCAATGGACCAAAGCAAAGGAGAGGTGACCTGAGGGATTATAAAAATCATTTGCTTGTCAAATATAGACTGCTGAAATGAGGACAAAAGTTCATCCTGGTTGACCATCACCACCTAAGCCTGACCCACTGATGACAGTCTTCCCACTATGGACAGTCCTCCCACTACAGACAGTCCTCCCACTACAGACAGTCCTCCCACTGCAGGCAATCCTCCTACTATAGGCAGTGCTCCCACATTATGCTTGGAAAACAGAAGACTGGGGGGCTTTGCATTCTATGTATTCCTCTACAAATATAGTGTACAGTTCAATTCTGAATTCCAAAAGCACATCTACACAATCCATTAATATTTACAGCTCTGACATTTGGCAAGAAATTCTGACTCTGCCCAGGTGAGAGGCAATAAAACTCTCTTGTGTGACAAATTACTTTGGTTTTAAGGGTCACTGCCTGGGTGTGAGCACAATGAAAATCAGTCAGGGAAAAAACTAACCAGGCTAGAATGCATTCCTAATGTCTATGCTTTAAGGAAAAGTTGGCTTATTATTTTAAGAAAAATTAAGCTATCATTTCTGATCTGCTTTGATAAAAACAGAGGCTAGACATGTGCTGCTGTTTGCTAGTACACGTTTGCATTTCTTAGTGTGCTCTAATGGTAAAGACACTAAAAAGCTTTCCATCAAATGCAGCTTAATGTGAACTTTTAATTAATTAATCCTCTCTTCACTTTTGAAAACATTTTAAAAATAAAAATGCAAAGGCAATACGGTGACGTATAGCACTTGGAGGCAGAGGCAAAAGTATCAGGAATATAAGGGCATCCTTGGCTACATTGCGAGTATGAGGTGAGCCTGAGCTACGCGAAACCTTGTTTCAACAAGACCAACAGAAAAACAAAGCAAAGCCAAGCCAATTAACAAACAAAAACTTTAACTGGTTTTAATGAAATTACCATTTATATTGTAATTACAACCTCAACTAATAGACTAATAGAGTAGCCAAAATTTACATGAATAGAAGCTGACTTTTAGGGTTGGACAAATTGAGCCAATAGAACACCACAACAGTGCACTAGTGTTCATAGGTATAAGAGGGGTCCCCAAGGGCAGCCCTAGCTTGCAGTGGCAAGATAACCCCCAACAGCAATCGGAGCTCCACAGTAGCCAGGGCTTGAGAACCCTGATGTGAAGAACCCTCCACAGCAACGACCATGAGACTGCAGAAGGCTGCCTTTGACAGCCCACAAAGGTAAATGAACAGCCCAGACAGATATCAAGCTTTTCCTCATGACTACCAAGAATGACTGCTGCAGCTGCTTTAAATATGATCAAACTCCTGGGCCAAACAGGATGCTTTGCCTGGTGGCCATCGAAGCAGGGAATCGATGGGAAAAATATAAAATTTTTCCTGCTTTTCTCCTTCCACTATCTCCACTTCTGCAGCAACATTTTGTGTGAAGGGGACAGAGGGTGGATGAGGCTAGAACAGTCATCCTCATCCTAATTGAGAAGGCCCTAAGTTGTGGCAGGTTTTCTCTTTCTGGTGGCTGATAGCTCTCTCTCATTTTATACCTCACTTTGCATACACACACATACACATACACACACACACACACACACACACACACACAGCCAATCAGAGCCCACCAAACTCTATAACAGGGCACAAAGCAGTTTTCCTTGAGTCCAGGAACCTCTTTTTAAGAATTTTTAAAATACTGGGTTGAAGAGATGGCTCCATAGTTAAGAACACTAGTTGATCTTGCAGAGGACCCACGTTTGATTCCCAGAACCCACATGGCGGCTAGCAACCGTCCATAACTCCAGTTCCAGGGGATCTGACATCCTCTTCTGACCTCCCTGGGCCCTTCATGACATGGGTACACGTACCTACATACAGGCAACACATTCATACACATAAAATAAAAATAAGGCCAGAAGAGGGTATCAGATCCCCTGTAACCGGAGTTAGGGATAGTTGTTAGCTGCTATATGGGCGCTGGGACTCAAACCTAGTGTTCGACAGCAAATAGCTATCTAGTTTATCTGTTGAAAGACCTATATTTCCAGTTTCACTGGTCAATCACCTGATCACAGGACCACCCTTAGGAAGGTGGGTTCAACTTAAGCTATACTAAATAGGTGGACAGAATACAGAGTGTGTTAATGAGGCAGTGAAGTTTTCTTGCCCGGAATCCCGCCTCCCAGTGCACTTCTTCTGGACCCAGCCACGGACATGTAGCTCTCTGGAAGTCTGCCCGCTTTTCTGAAGAATTCAGAAAAGCGTAATCTTTCCTTTTCTTCTTCATGTCCCTTTTCTAAACATGCTTTCTCTAAGGCTTTGGGCTGCCCTAGAGTCTTGCATTTCTCTACTCTTTCTCTAAAGCTACTTCTCCCTGCCATGTGGCTGCCAGTCTGACACGTGTCTGACCCCATGCAGGCTCTAATCCTGCATGACTTTTTGGCTTCTTTTCTTCTCCTTCTGTTCTCTTCCCCAGGTAGCTGCTGAGATCCCCAGCTTGCCTGTCTTGAGGATTTTTCTTCAAATTCCAATAAAATTGTCCTAAAGCTTCTGATTGGGTCCATTCTTAAATTCTTTTATGAATGAGAATAAGAACCCACTAAGGGGCGCTCTCATTTCACCCCGTTTCAGTATGTAACTCTGATAAACCCATTGGTTCACAAGTTGGACTTTGGAAGTATTTTTATTTTGGTCTGCTTATATTCCCTACCTGAGATGAGTAGACATTTGTTCATGTGAACCAAACCCGTGAACAGTATCACACAAGAACGCTCCACACTTACACTCCTTCCAGTTGTGATGTGAGCAAGAATACTTCCCTGCTAATACTATACTTATTTTCTACCAATTGTTTCTGTTGTTTTGTTATCTATGCTTCTAGCACTTTTCACCTTTGATCATTTGACTGACCTATTCAGTGTCTCTGTCATCAAAAATACACCAGATTCTTAAACCCAGTCAGGAGAAAAAAAAAGTCATATTTCCTTTCTGAAAGTGCATAATTTAACCAGAAGATTGAAGTTCCTTCTCAAGATCAGTTGTCTTTGAAGCACCTTTACCCTAAAAATATCAGTGTCTAGATGTGCACACCCTGGTGATATCAGAGGGATAGAAAGGCAAGGTATCCCCAATGAAGACTAAGTTGGACAAAACAGCTGCCTAAGTCTTTCAACTTGAATATTGTGAATATAATTTCATCTGCTTTCTTAATACTAAAATATGTTTAGATATTTGGCTTTGATAGAGAAAAATCGACATGGTCAAATAATGTAATAAAAACCAATTTTGGCAACTCTGAATAAAGAGATCATCATTAATAACTGGTTTCCTGGAACACACGCTTCATTTATTGTAAAAACTGAGTATTTAATTCTATACAAATCTAGTTACAAGGTTAAAAACTTATTCTTTATGGAAAATATCTTGAATACAAAGATCAAGGCCTAACAATGCGTAATAGAAGATTATAAAATTTGCTCGTACAAGCCTGAGCATTTCATCTGAGTCATATAGTCTCAAGAATATAAACATATTCAGCTTTGAAAGAGGAAAGGAGAGAAGAACATGGAAATATGAGGAAGAGAAGGGAGAGAGAGAGAGAAAGAGAGAGAGAGAGATTATATATATATATATATTATCATTTGAGAAGTACCAAATCCATATTGGGTCCCAGGATCAGCACTTCTACACTTGTGCTTGCCTACTGGGAATTACTGATTCAAGCACAGTTCTCAACTAGACCTTGAAAGGGGAGCAACATTTGCATAATTGTTAATGCTACTCATGTTTTTTAAGTATTATGAGTCACTAATGGTACTAATGGTACAATATCAGACTGCAAGAAAAAAGTCTTCCTGTTAGTGGCTCCTTCCTTCCTTCCTTTCTTCCTTCCTTCCTTCTTTCCTTCCTTTCTTTTGATTTTTCTTTTTGAGACAGAGTTTCCCTATACCCCAGGTGACCTAGAGCTTGCTATGCAGGCCAGGCTGGCTTCAGTCTCACAGAGATCCACCTGCCTCTGCTTCCTATGTGCTGGGATTAAAGGTCTTACATGACCACACCAGGCTGTAGTGGCTCTTTTCTTAACCAGTCAGGAATTGGTTGAGCCACTTCCTTCTTGCCCTCCGGCCAACACTCTTTCGTCTGTTAAAAGGCATCTTCAAAGTATGAAGTGAGGCAATATGAAAGCTTCACCTGTTTCCCTTTAGTGGCTTCTTTGGGATTTCCCACAACTCTGTCCTTCCTGGTCCAGCAAGTAGTGAATGTTTCTGCATTAATTTCCTTAAGCTTTAACTGTCAAATGGGACTTTTACAACTCGTGGCTGAGAAAATAAGAAAAGAGATAAATGAATCTCAGTAGCATGTGTTTTGAGCAATAAAACTTGGCTTTTTAAAGTGTTCTGATCATTAAGCTAAATCCGTATTTCTAACCATTGGACTTCTCAAAAGGTTTTACATCCTGTACTGATTGGCAAAGTCAGATGAAAGGCAGATATTAGACTCCAGGTAGAGTTCTATAACTGTTAAGTATGAGACACTTGAAATTTGTGTGCTCTACTATCATCTGAAAAAGCACTTAGTCCCCAAGGCAAGTAGGAAGTGAAGTAGTTGACATCAGGCTCCTTGGCTGGGGCTCTAAAATAGTACTGTGAGATGCAAGATAATTATGGCAAAGGTCCTTTGGAAAAATTGTGGACTGTGATAAAGTTGAAGAAGCTGCAGAAACCTCACCCTTGGAAAGAGAGACCCCAATGGTAGGAACATTGATAAACACATATTTAGCATTTCCCAGCATGCAGGGATCCAACAACCAAGACCAGAACGGACAGCAGACATTTCAGGGAATTCTGTTGGGTACAGACATGTTATGACCCATATGTAAATCCTGCATCACACCTCTTCCCATCTGCCTTGCTAGTATGTACACTTACCATCTTTCCCTGACATGATACCCTGGGGCAGGGCAATTTTGTGCCATTTATTAAAACTCTGGGTTCAGCATGAATTTACCAGGACTGATATTTCTGCCATTAATTAAAATAATGTGGTAAAGAAATGTTATAGAAAACAATTTATATTTTGGCATACCAACTGTGTGATTTATGAAATCAGTATCAGTCAAATGATAATTTAATAAGGTGACAGATTTGAGATGATTTGAAAATTTGAAACATTATCTAGACACTTAATAATGAGGACAAAGAGAAACCATAAATATGTGGATCTATCTGAATAAATTAACATTTTAAAAAATATATTGAAATATATTGCTACCTTTACCAGACATGAGCTGTTGCCTACACATGGCTACTCCTCAGTACACATCTTTCCTTGAAGGAGAGTTTCAGACAGGGACTGATGATTGCTTGAAGCCTTGGTATGGGTCCCTGTGTGGACCACTTCATGACACCTGAGATGTGAGCTTAAATCTTTCAAGAGCCTTGGGAGAGGACAGACTACAGCTTTTGTCTATGAATTTTACCATGTAAGCCCTTGAAAAGAGTTGGCCTGAAGATGTTAGCGTGAGAAGACTGGAGGCCTTGGTAGCCTGCATCAACCAGAGTGAGCAACTCCTGACTCCAGAGTTGTGCTGAGTTGATACATTTATTAGTTTCAATGTAAGTTAATGGGATATTTCTGTTACTGTCTTAAATCATTCTAAATCATAGTTTTAATAGAAAATAATTTCTAGTTACTCTGTTCGGATCAGAATTCCATTTAAATTAACTGTTCTATGTGATCTGGTCCATGCCATGAGGGTGAAGTTGATCCAAAGCAAGAAATTTCTGCCAAGAACTTTGGACTAGCGTCCACAAAGATGATTAATGCTTATGCAGCAGAAAACATAAAAGCACATCAACACAACAAAACTGACTTAATGTTTAGAGAATTCTATACTCATTGAACCACAGAAGAGCAATTCCCCTATGATTTCAAATAAGGTAGCCTTACCCTTCATTGTAAACAGGAAAAGTTCAGAACCATTAAATCTATGTGGTCCCTTTTAAAAATTTCAGCCTAGAGCAAAATGAGTCACCTAGAAGGAAACATTTCAGAAAAACAGTTTTAAACCAAATGCCATTGTTAATAATTTTCTATCATCATTGAAAGGAGCATTTCAACAGCAACCACCATTCTCCAACTTCCTGGTCAAATGACATTTTTCAGCTAAAGAATGTTATGTCTCTGTTGTATTAATAAAGAATGGCACTGTATTTTCTAAGTCACTGCTCATAATCCCAGGGATGAGCCACAAGGATAAATGTGCTGCTAAAGTTAACTGTAAAAATGAAGAAATATTCTGATGCATTGCTTTATTCTTGGTAAGATTCCACAAGGAAACAAGAAAACCATGGGCAAGAGATCCACAGACATACCGCAGCTGAACCAGTCCATAATCCCTGACCGAACAATAAAATAAGACTTGACATCTCAATCAGACAGGTGGAGATCTATTGCAGTTAACACTCACTGTCTCAGCAATTGAGGATAAATGGAAAGACAGACCCTAGAATGAAACTCATAAGAGACTAATTCTTTCTGACAGTACAAATGAAAGGCTCTTGGCCAATGAATGTTCATTTAAACATTTTCCCATTGCTGCATGCCCTACAATGTTTCATAATTTGAGGTTTTGCCATCCAGAACAAGCTAGTTAAGTCAATTGTAACCTGAAGCCTCTGTAAGAAATAGACTTTCCTGTCCTGTGTGCATTGGGAAAATCCTCTAACTGTTGAGAAAGCAGGAAGTCTCACAGAAGAGAATTCACAGTAACTATCTATAATCCCCCAAAGATGACTCCAAGGCTGTGGTTCAGAGTCATTGATATGCAATTCCTTTGTGATACTTGTGTCTGCAGTTAACTGAAAAGCATGGTACAAGTGATTCTGAAATCATGCAGGGAGAAACTCTTTAATTACTTATTGTTGATTTCTATGTTTTACTGTATTGCTTTATCCCAGATTCTTTGCCAGGCTCTGCCTCTGTTTTTAGGCAACTGGCTAGGAGACTTTCATGTTATAAAATACTCCTCATGAAGCCAAGAAGTTGGTACACAACTGTAGGGCACAATGTAGGATGGGCCTTAGACAGGTCACCTGCTATGAGGAATAGCGGAATGGCTCCCATGGGCGTGGCGCTCTGCTCTGGCTAGTCCTGAGACCAGCTTCTGCCCAGCATCTGGAAAGAACTTCCACCAAGATGATCTACCTGGGAACAGATTACTATTGACTACAGTCGGGACCCCACCCCATGAGGTGATTGGCTAACCAGACCTATGAGACCCCTTGCACTTCCTTGAATAAACGATCTTGCAGGGCTCTCCCTCCACATGCTTCTCACCCAGCTTCCAGGATCTGTGTGTGTTCTGACTCTGCGCCTACTCACCCCCTTTCAGTGGAGACCTTTTGTCCCCTCAGGCTGGCTCGAGCACAGGGACCCCAACCTCTGGCACCTGAACAGGGACTCTGCCCCCCAGCGTTGGCAAGACTCCCTCTGGTAATTGGTGGGTAGGCTCCTCGGTGTTCTGTGTGCTGACGGTCCTCAAGGGTGAGTGAGTGACCCCCCCTCTTTTCCCCTTTTCTGTGTTTGTCTCCCTATCCCAAAGAAAGCGCACGTTGCTACATGGTCCATGAGATCCGTGCTGGCCCCTCTCCTTTTGGATCGTCCCAGCAAAATCACATGAGGGCTTGAGTCTGTGTCCCGTCCCATGTCCCTTCCCGTGCCCCGTTCTGTCCCCAACCTGTCTGTCCCGTGTCCCCTGTCCGTCACCCCCGCCCCCCAAGCTTTCCGGAGACACTGTGAGGGCAGTTGGCCATGGGAAACATTGATTTTCCCATCTTTGATTTACACACCTCCTTCCTGTCACGAGCAGGCTCAGACCTCTTTAAGTTTTAATTGCCCTGCCTGCTACACTAACGCTTGAGCTATGACGCCAAGCCAGTCCTCTCGAAGCTGCGGAATTTTTAAAAGCTGGCACGCACATCCGTCACTGCTTCTTGGGTACAACTGCGGAACTTTTGGAAGCTGGCACACACCTTCTGTGAGGCTTCCTGGGTGCCACCCATGGGACTCCCACAAAGGCTGGAGTGGAGACCTGCGGAGGCCCCCAGCATTCTGGCGACATGTCTCAGTGGGCCCCAGTGTTGGACATTTTGGTTTGTGTAGTGATGAACAATCTCCTGTCCCACCAGGAAGTAACACAATTAAAGGCTCTTAAAGGCCTTCTCTTGCAGCTTGGCTTGAAAGAAATAAAAGGATAAAATGACACCCACCCCTCCCCCAATGTGGGCTGGAGAACTAGCACGGCCGTTACAGGCTCAGGCTTTTCTTAGCCCTTGGACAGCGCTTCAACCATGCTGCCCACTCCTCCCACGCTGCCCTGGGCACTTCTGTGGATGTGGATTGAACGACTGCTATTTCCACTGGGTTCTGTGCCTGTGGTGGCTCTGCCTGGGCCTGCGTTGTGGGTGTCAAGGCTCAATGCAGTGGCCCCAGGCAGACAGGATAGGTGGGGGTGTGGCTTCCCAGGATCAGTGGAGGCCCTGAGATAGATCGCCATAGGGCCCTGAAACCTTGGAGGAGGGACCAGAGGCCTTTGGGGAGAGCCTCTGGATGTGCAAGCTTCCTCTCACAGCTGCTCTGTGCAGCTGGGCCTCATCCCTCAAGCTGTAAAGTCTCCAGTATCACTGAAGCTCAATGACTCCTCTTCTATTACATCAAAGGCCTATAGTCACAGGCTTTTCTTAATTACACCTTGTCCCTTAATTACTAGGTTGATGATATAAATTCCCCTTGAGTTGACCCAACAACTTCTATAAGCTTTGGGCAACAATTGCTTAATAGGATTTCAGCTTTTTTTTGCTCCTCAATTTGCTGAGCTGAGGGTATAACTCAGTGATAGAGTGCTTGCCTAGCATATGCAAAACTCTGAGTTCGATTCTCACCCACATACCCCATATGGGTTGAACAGTGGCCTATTTTAGAACCTAAACTGACCATCCTCAAGTCCCTTGTGTGAGAACAGCTTGATCTTGGCAATATTGAGCCCTCCATCAGCCCCATAATGCCCCCATCTTTATCATCTCAAAGAAAAATTATAAGTACAAATTACTTCAGGACCTCTGACAGGTCAACAAACATATGATAAAGATGGGTTCCTTTCAAACTGGCCTGCATTTACTGTCTGGGAACCTAGTCATAACGTGCCAGCTAAGAGATATAAATGGAAGGTCCTCCCTAAGGGGATGAAAAATAGCCAATCCATTTGTCAATTGTTTATGTCAACTGCCATGGAGAAATCAGATCAAAATGCCTTGTAATATATTACATGGATGACCTTTCAATTGCTCACTCCTCACAAGTTGTTCTAGTGGATCTCAAAATACTTCCTGAGGACATTAAAAATCTAGGTTCAACTAGAGTCAAGGAAAAAATTCAAACCGTACCCCTTTTTGGGTTTTTAGGGTTTAAAATTTCCACTGATATCCAAATCCCCTCACTCCAAGATTTCTAATATAAGATAAGTATTCTCTAAATGACCTCCAAAAACTCTGTGGCCAAATTAATTGGCTTAAGCCCTTTTTGTTCATTCCTCCAGCTAAATTCCTTCCCCTCTTTGACCTTCTTAAAACCTCAGACAGTCCTTCTCAGAAAATTCCTTTGACCAAACAAGCAAAAGAAATTTTACAGGAGATATCTCACCAACTCTTTTCAATTACCCTAGCAAGACATGACCCTCTCATAAACCAATAGATATTGCTATTAGTGCTTTAAAAATGTTGATGGAAAATAAACAGCATCCCTGGTTCACTGAGCATGTATGCTCACACACTTGTCTGCCTGGCTTCATTGCTGATGGGAATGCACAGGTAGATAAATTTATTGCTGTCACTTGCTTGCCGCTCCTAGAACAAGATAGATGCTTACACACCAAAGATTTCATCTCTCCCCCTCTAACCTTCAGGTCCTCTAACCCAAGCTTTCTCTTAGCCAGTATAAGAACCTAATCTGTACATGTAAAGCCTGTGCCCCTTTGGCCCCCTTGGGCCTACTTCAGCTGCAGGGAATTAACCCTAGAGGCTTTACACCAAATGCCATCTGGCAAATGGATGTCACTCACATACCTTCGTTTGGCAACCTTAAATATGTCCATGTTGTCATGGACACCTACTCCAAATCTGTTTTTGCTATCGCCCTTTCAGGTGAGAAGGCATCCCATGCCATTAAGACAACAAAAGCCACTATGCTGGTCATGGGTGTACCCTGTATGATTAAGACAGACAATGGCCTGGCATATACATCTTCCCAATTCAAGTCTTTCATAGAGTCCGGAGAGATTAAACACTCCATGGGCATCCCCTATAACCCTCAGTTTCAAGCCATAGTGGAGAGAACTAATAGAACCCTCAAGGAATTCATTATGAAGCAAAAAACTCCAATGGCACCCAGAGATCCCCATTTGACCTTGGTGGATGCTCTTTTCACCCTTAATTTTCTTACCTTTGATGAAGCGGGATTCTCTCCAGCCTATAAACATTGGAGATCTCAACCAGTCACTATCCCCTTATGCCTTGTCCGCTGGAGAGGCCACCTCACAAATGAATGGAAGAGACCGCACCTGCTCTTAACACAGGGTCGAGGATACGTTTGTATCTTTCCAGAAACCTCCTCCTGCTGCATCTGGATACCCACCAGAAATGTTAAGCCTGCCACAGATGCACCTGGCAGCACAGCAGATGCCCCTACCACCACGGAATCACAGGTACCAGGAATTAATAGGACCTGGCTCTTGGGCCTTAGCCAGGCCACCTGCCGTGAGGAATAAGGGATTGGCTTCTGAATGGTTCCCTCTTGGTTCCCTCTGTTTTTCCCTCAGCAGACCCCTCCTCCCCCCATGCATAGCTTTGAAAAGGCACAACTGACTCTTTTAACACAAGGGACTTCAGTGCTGTCTGCTGAAACAAAACAGGATCTCAGCATTTTTTCCCTCCTCAGTCTGGTAACTTGAGGAATTTTTGCTGTGGCTTCTTGATAGCACTGCTGACCTTTCGTTGTCTTTGGAAAGCACTGCATCAGAGCAGAGCTTCTCAGACATTGACGCTACAAATTCCGTTTAACTGGCCACTTAATAACGCCACCTTCTTTGCAATGCTTAACTATTCTCATTTCTTCCTGAGTCTTCTACAGGTCACAAAAGCATTCTTCAACAGGGACCCTCACACACACCTCAGGAGCCTTCCTGCAAACCTCCCATGCCATCCTAATTACCCTCTTGAGCGACAAGCATCACCCATTGGGTTATTTCACCAGAATGGTGGGTAGCTAATGACAGGTAAGACCCCGAAGACCGGGGCAACCTAAGATAGGCACTGCCAGCAAAAGTGAACCGCTTGGGTTATTTCACCAGAATGGCAGGTAGCCAATGATGGGTAAGACCCCGACAGCTAGGGCAACCTAAGACAGGCACTGTCACCTAAGGTGATCCTTAAGGGCCTGGGGTCAACAAAGAATTATGCCTCCCAGGGTTGCTCAATTAATAAAACAAAATGGAGGATATGTAGGGCACAACACAGGATGGGCCTTAGCCAAGTCAACTGCTATGAGGAATAGAGGAATGGCTTCTGTGGGTGTGGTGCTCTGCTCTGGCTAGTCGTGATACCAGCTTTTGCCCAGCATCTGGAAAGAACCTGCACCAAGAGATCTACCTGGGCACAGACTACTATTGACTGCAGCCGGGACCCCACCCATAAAGCGATTGGCTAACCAGACCTATAAGACCCCTTTCATTTCCTTGAATAAACGAGCTTGCAGTGGCTTGCCTTCCACATGCTTCTCACTCAGCTCCTGGAGTCTGTTTGTTGATTCTGCACCTATTCAACCCCATGGCAGAGACCCTTCGTCCCCCTCAGGCTGGCACCAAGCTCAGAGACCTGCAACCCACAACAAATCAAAATGATTGAAGAGCATTTGTCACATTGCAGACAGCATCAGAGGCCTGGTTCTGAGGCTATCATATAGGAACTGAATATCCTTAAGTGCATTTCCTATTGTGTCTCTGGGCTTCAGACACCTCTTTTGAACAAGAATGATGGTCATATGGAACTCATAAAACTGTCATCTCAAATTATGAAGTCATTTTGTAAACAGCTAGAGGGTCTGTGTACGTTATTCATCATGTCAAAGAACCATGATCTGGTGATCAAGTAACTCATAAATGTGGGTGGATCATAAGTTATTACAATATATCTGCATTTATACAGCTACCTCAAACATCTTAGGAAGAATACCCTACCTTTTAAACAATAGCAATACATTGCCAATTTAACACCATGCTTTTCTTTCTCCCCTGCCTGCACTTACTTTAATGATGTGACTTTTAAATTTAATTTTAATTTTTGTGTTTTTGAGACAGGGTCTCCCTATAGCTCAGGCTAGCCTTGATCTCACAGAGATGTGCCTGTCTCTGCCTCTGGAGGGTTGGGATTAAAGGCATGTACCACCATGCCTAGTCTGATGTGACCTGTTCTTACTCATAAGTGGATCTTTGTATCAAATCTTTAGATTTGTGCATTTAGTTGAAGTACTACTACAATCAGGAAACTAGAAAGGTACCGTAGGTAGACAGGGGAATAAAGACCTTAAGGGAAAGTACTACACAGGGGATATTAATAGGAAAGGACAAGGAGGTCTAAGGGTGGAGAGGGATTGAAAGAGAAGGCAGAAGAGAAGGTAGGGGAGGGATAAAATAACTAACACTAGAAATATTTGAAAAGTCCTATAAAAATCTACTATTTCATAAGCCTCATGTATATACATAAATCTACTATTTCATAAGCTTCATATATATATAAATCTACTATTTCATAAGCTTCATATATATATTTTTTCATTTAACAGAATTTGAATGGAAATACCCTACACAAGGGATTATGCTCATTCCAGAAACCATAGATTGCCAGATAAAAAGCCTGGTGCCAGGAGTGGGATAAATCCCTTGAAGTTGCAGGTCAGAGGAGACCTGGAGACTCACAAAGCAATAGAGGCTATTACCATTGCTCTTGGTTGCCAACCAGAACTTGATGGTACAATTCTGTTGATGAAGATACCACACACTTTGGTCACAGACTATGGAAAAACCAAGTTGGTTCTGACCAAGAAGCTTTCTTCATGCTGGCTAGCTTTCATAGAACCAGAAGGTGCTGTGTAGGTTACTGGAGTAAAACAATCGTTAACAGTCTTACCCAGCTGTGACCCGTGGGGTATAATAACAACCAGCATGACAACAAGAATGATATGGGAGTAACCAGCTGCTTCATGATTGGATTTAAAGTCCACTCCACAGGACTGATACATGTCTAGTACAGTAAATATGGCTGAGAACCTGCCCCTGTTTGGGGAGCTCACAGGTCCCAGTGGTGAACCTACTACCAATAGTCTGCTAAAACTGCCCTCTAAATTCCTATCTTTATGCATACAGATTAGTGCAGCTCCCATCAGAGAAGATTCTTTGTGCAGAGGATTCCAGTTAATGCAGAAGCTCAAAACTAATGTAAGTATAAAGAATAGGTGCTGGTGAGATCCAGTCAGAAATCGGACATCTACATCAGCTCCTCTTCTCCCCCAGCTCTGACAAGACTTAGGAATAATCATGGAAAAGGGGGAGGAAATATTTTAAGGAGGCAGAGATATTAAGAGACAGGAAATAAGAGAGGGCCAAAATGCAGTCCTGTCATCTAGATAAGACAGGACAGAGGTGCTCATAAACTGACAACAGCTGTGATTACCTTCACAAGACACACACAAGATCAACCTAGCTAACATCCAAGCCAGGTGGGACTCATGAGTGGGAATCATGAGCCCCAGCTCCTAACTGAGCATCTATTAACAGTTTATAGCTTCTGGGGTAAGAAGAGACAGTTTTCTTTAAGAGTATGTCCCCTGGCAGGTTATCCACACCTCAGTGACTAGGCTCTACCCAGAAGTATATGGTCAGCACAAATTGGACTCAGTGAAATATTAGAGAGGACACAGATTTGGAGTGGATCTGGGAGGAGTCAGGGGAAAGAGTATGGAGTAAATATGATCAAAATAAATTGTAATAAATTCTGAAAGAATTGATAAAAATATATTTTAAAGCTACACCTGTTCTATATACTACCATATGTTGTTTGGCCAACACCTTCTTGTCTTTCACATACACCCACCCAGGCAGGCATTATAAAAGTTCACCAGGGACTGTTAAAGAGTAATGAAACAAAAACTGTTTCACTAAATTGAAACAAATGTTAAGCATTTGTCATACACACAAATATAGAAAAATATCCACTCACACATAACTTGAAATACTATTAGTGCAATATGCAGTGAGTAAGCTAGGTATGTTATGCACACTAAAACAGGTTATGAGGGCCATATAAGCAGTGAGAATGAAGGAAATGTTGCTAAATACTAAGAATCTTCACTTACAATTGAATAAGTTTACTGGATTTAGAACTGATAACTACAAAATGCAAAATCCTTTAGGGAAAAAAATTTCTTTGTCATTGCTCTTTATAACAGAAACAAGATTATTGTGACTAAATTAAGCATAATTTCTATTTAATTTCTTGCTTTGTATTGCAGTCTGAGATACACTAAGCATGAAATCATCCCATAAGTACAAAGTCCCTTCTCCTTTTGATATGACAAGAGAATACAAAAGAAGCAAACTGGACTGAAAATTGGCTAGGCATTTTGCTTCCTAAGTGGAAGCCTTGTCTCTTTCAAAGTCTAAAGGAATGAGAAACAGTTAACACGGATCTAAAAGTGAAATTCCACCTCCATACTTGGGTCAATAGTGTCAAAAAGTTTCAAAACATTCTCTCACATTGCTTTTCATTTAGATTCTTAAATGGTTTGCAATTGAGCCGTGCAGTTATTTAGCCCTTCTAATACTGATACTCAAACAATCACTAATCTTCCCTCAAAATTTAAAAATGGTCTGCTATGAGACCTTTAGTATGATCTGTTGGGAGACTTGAAAGATTCTATGGATGAAGCTGCCCCCGAGTGTCTAATGACAACTGAGTTGTTTCTACTCTTCACCGAGCCCTGGAGCAGAACTTAAATCCAATTAGAAAGTGGTTGGTTACTCCCATGATATTCATGGTACTATTGCACCAGTGTGCATATCTTGTTAGGCCAGTTGTTCTTACAGTTCACAGGATTTACAGCTGGGTAAGGAGGATGATTATTATTTTCCCCCAGCAGCAAGCATTATACTTTTAGCACTATGAAAGGTAGTCATTAGAGATGAGGTTTTGATGTCAGTACCAGCTTGACTTTTCCTTGTTAGTTCTACAGTCCATGTTTGTAGTATATTTAACTATAGGGTCTTCCCATCAAGTTCTGGAGGAGTAACTAAGAGCTGGGGCAATAGCCTATATTGTTTGAGGGTCTATGGGACCCCTGCTCAACAGCCTCAAGAGCAGGAGAGTTCATTCCTGACATTTGAGTTTTATTTTGTTAGCCTATGGTGTCTAGTAGGGTCAATGTCTCCAGATCTTTTTAATCTCTTTTATAATATCTATGTATATACTTAATTAACTTCTACAGAGGTATGTTTCCCTACAGCTCTCCCTAACAGTCTTCAGTGTTGGTTATCCTTCCCCATGTTTCCTCCTCTGCCCTGCCTTCCCATTCACCACTCCCATTTACCCTTCTTAATTTCTTTTTCCCCTTCATATCACTGTATTTTACCACTGTTCCCAGGAAGCCTCCTCTCCATGGCTACTTACTAGATTGCTGACGTCTCTGGATTTTCTGGGTCTGGGTCTGGGTCTGGATTTGGGTCTGGGTCTGGGTCTAGATTTATCTGGGTCTGGGTTACCTTACTTAGGAACTCAGGATGAATATTACTATTACCATCCATTTACTTATGAATTTCATACTTTAAATTGTTAACAGCTGAATAATATTCTTTTTGTATATATGTACCACACCTTCATTATCTATTCATCATTCAGTGGACTTCTAGGTTGTTTCCAGTTCCTGGCTATTAGGAAAGGCTGCAATGGACATAGATGAACAAGTATTTTTGGAGTAGGGTGTAGTTTTCTGGGTATATTCTAAAGAGTGATATAACTGGATCATATGGCAGACAGTTTCTAGCTTTTTAAGGGATCTCCACTCTGACCTTTATGGTGGCTGTGCCTGTCTTCCTCTCCCAGGAGCAGTGGGAAAGTACTCCCCTATCTCCATATCCTTACTAGCATCTGTCATTGTTTCTTTCTGATCTTAGTCATTCTGACTAGGGTACAATAAAATCTCCAAGTGATTTAAATTTGCATTTCTCTGATAAATAAAGATGTTGGACTTATAAAAAGTATTTCTCAGTCATTTGCATTTCATCTTCAGAGAACTCCCTCTTCAGGTCCGTGCTGCTAATTTTAATTGGGGTGTTTGTTTTGGGTACCTACTTTTCTGAGTTCTCTGTATAGTTTAGATACTAACCTTCTGTCAGACATGTAGCTGGTAAAGATATTTTCCCATCCTGTCAGTTGCCACTTAGAATTGAGTTTTGTGTATGGTGAGACATAGGGATGTAGTTTCATTCTTCTACAGGCCACTGTCCAGTTTGACCAGCACCACTGGCTGAACGTACTCTTTTCTCCAGTGTGTGGCTATTTTGCTGAAAATCAGGTAACTTTAAATGTGTGGATTTAAATCTGAGACCTCAATTCTATTTCACTCATCAATGTGTCTGTTTTATGTCAGAACCATGCTGCTTATATTATTATAGTTCTGGAATATAATTTGAGATCAAGGGTGATAATGTCTCAGGATTTTGGCTGTCATGTGTTTTTTTGTGTGTTTCCATGTGAAATTTGAAATTACTTTTTAAATTTTTGTGAAGAATTATGTTGGTATATTATATTAACGGGTATTGCAGAGTTCAGCAAATAGACATCTTTAGATGTCATAAGATCCGTTTCGATTATGGTGTAATTTAATTCCAGGGTTTCTCTATTTAGTTCTTATCTGGTTGCCTGCCTATTGCTGACTGCAGAATACTGCAGTCATACGCTATCCCTGTGTTGAAGTCAATGTGACGTTTTAGAGCTAACAATGTTCCTTTTTATGATATTAGGTGCCCCTTTGTGTGGTGCATATCTGTTTAGAACTGTAATGTCTTCTTGGTAAATTTTTTCCTTTAATGAGTTTGAAGTGACCTTTCCTGTCTCTTCTGACCAGTGTTAATTTAATGTCTATTTTGTTAGATTAACACTAGACAACCTACATCTGTTTCTTTCTTAGTTCCATTTGCTTGGAATATCTTTTCACCCTAAGGTGGCATCAATAATTATTTATGAGTTGTATTTCCTAGAGGTATCAAATTGCTGGATCTTGATTTCTAATACACTCAGGTAGTCTGTGTCTTTTAAAAGAGGAGTCAAAATATTAATATTGAGGGTCATTATCAATGTTTATTAATTCCTATTATGTTGGTGTTGTGGTACTGTATTATTAGACGTTTTTGTTGACTTTTCTGGGATAATTTGCTTATTCTCTGTGCTTTCATGAGAATGATTCATCTCATTTTCTGACCAATGAATTCCATTGAATATTTACTTTAGAGCTGGTTTGTGGGCATAAATTCCTTAAATCTATTTTTAATCATAAAAAGTTTTTTTTTTTTGTTTCTCCCTCAACTACAACTTATAGTCAGGCTGATAGAGTAGTCTGGCCTGGAATCTGTGTTCTTTCATGACTTGTATGACATTGATCTATCCTTTTGACTTTTATGAAGGTCAGCTGTCATTTCGATGGACCTGTCTTTATATGTGACTTGATCTTTCTCTCTTAGAGCTTTCAATATCTTTTCTTTGTTATGTATATTTAGTGTTTTGACTGCTATTTGACTTGGGGAGTTTATTTTCTGGTCCTGTTTACTTGGTGCTCTGCATGCTTTTTGTAAGAAGAGTTTGTCTATGATTTTGACAAAAATACCTATTCATCCTTTGACATGTGTTTCTTCTTTTCTCTGCCTATGTTGTAGGTTTGGTCTCTTTACAGTGTCCAAAGGTATGGCCTACTCTGTTCCTGACTTATTTTGGATTGGATTTTCTTTCTATGGAGCAATCCATTTCCCCAAGCTTGTCTTCAGGATCTGACGTTCCCTGTTCCGTGTTCTCCACCTACTTTTTGCTTCTTCCTCTTAGCTTTTTGTCTCAGTTCCTGCATGTTTTTATTTCAAATTGGCTTTTCTTCACACTTTCTCTTTATGGAATTCTAATTTCATGCTTTGAATTGTTTTAGTTATTTCATCCAACAGTTTGTATTTTCTCAGTCTTGATTTAGTCTTTTATTCCTATCCTCTATAAATTCCTTGAACATATTTAGATTTGCTATTTTGAAATCATTATCTTGCACACCAACTTGGTTGTCATTCTCGGGAGACATCACAGTGAGGTTGTTGATTTTCTTTGTTATGGATTGCTTGATCATTCCTGTTGTTTCTGTTTTGTCACTGAAGCCCGTGTACCTGGACTTTTCTGGTGGTGTGTCTTCATATGGGCAAGTGACCTAATCCTTGTTAAATGATTGTTTATATATTGTTATTTACCCAACTCATCAGGTTGTGGCCCTCCTGAATAGTGCTTGGTGTTCAGGTTTGGGGCCACTTTATATTGGTGTACAATTTGGGTGAAAGTTCAGCTAAAGATAGGTACAACTTTTGAGTTGCAATTTCAGGACTGACTGCATGGGAACCAGCAGATTAGGGTGGAGTTTTTACCTGAGCAGGCTGGCTGGTCAGTGAGGGTGGGAATTCCACAGGTCTGGGCAAGATGGAGGGAGGTCTCAGGGATTGAGCTCAAACTGCACATCTGGGTGAAAAAGATCTTGAGAGCCAAGTTGGCTTGAGAGATGAAATGAAGGAGGGATGCAAAGATCCAGAATGGGAGAGGATCCGTGTGACTCAAGGAAGCCCGAGAGTTAAGGTATCTCAGGAATGGGCGCTCGGGACCACATGCCTGGGCCTGAAAGGATTCCAGATATCCAAGCTGACCTGAGAACTGAGGTAATGAAGGGAATTCACCCTGTCAAGCCTGGAGGAGCATATAGATACTGGATGGGAAAGGATCAGCATGACCCAAGGAAGCCTTGGAGCTAAGATATGGATAATTCGAGATAACAAAATTTTATTCTCCATAGTTCAGGAGGCTGGGAAGTCTGAGGTGCTACCAGTTTGGTATCTTGTGAGAACCTATTCGTTTTGAAATACATCTCCTGTGCCCTCATATGGTGAAAGGGATAAACTAGTTCTCCTCTCACTCCTTTTTTTGTGCTTGACTTTTTAAAGAAAGATCTGGCCTGGAACTTGTTTTCATTGTCCTGCCTCTGCTTACTGAGTTCTGGAATTACAGGAAGCACCAAACACCATCACCCCTCTTGAAACTAGCTCCCCTGCACCTCTTTTATAAGGCGACTAATTCTATGCACAAAGTCATAATGACTAATTCACTTCCTAAAGGTCTTGCTTCTTGAAACATGAGTGTTGAGGAGATACAAATAGATCATAGCACTGACCATCCTTTGCTTCTGTCTAGAAGGCCTTCCTAAATCCCTCGATCACTCTTAGTATATTTCTTCCTCCATTTCCCCAACTTTTACTCACACACCCAACCTAGGAGGGTTCATTAGTTTTTATTTTCCACTATGAAAATTATTTTATTTTAAAATTTTATGTGTGTGAGCAATTTTATGTGTATGCACATACATATATGTAAGGGAACCCATGTCATGTAATGCCGGGAGAGGCCAGAAGAGAGTGTCAGATTCACTGGAATTGGACCCTATAACTATAGGTTGTTAGCTATAACATAGGTTGGTGTTGGGAAACAAATCTGGGTCCTCTGCAAGAGCAGCCAGTGCTCTTAGCCACTAAGTCATCTCTCCAGGCCCTTCCCCTATAAATTCTTTAAAAACAGGACTCATATTTTATTTGTGTGTGTATCCTGAGTACCTATCATGCTCAATTATATTTAACAAGTTCTTAATCATTTGTTGGAGGCCACAGGTCAGAGAATAGCCAGCTTAGCCTGATTCCATCCCAAAGAAAAACAGCCCTGGGAAAGATCCTCCCTGCATGCCCTTCTCTCTTAGTGCTAGACTCTTGGCCAAGGGCTAGCCAGGATCTTGTCAATTGCAAAGCTCAAGTAAACAACTTGACCCTTAAGCTAGCCCAACCACAACTTCCTTTTTCCTGTGTACAGCTGTGTGTCAGCAGTAGAGGATGTCTCCTGAGAATCTGAACCTTTAACCTCCTGTAAAGCCCCGCCCTCAGGGTATATAAGGCTTGCTGCCTCTGAATAAAGTCAGTGTGTGTCATTCTCCTTTCCTCCTACCTAATGTCTGTCTCTCTCTGTGTCTGTGTGTGTGTATACTTTTCTCTTCAACCTCGACGTCCCTCGCAGAGACTCGGACCCAGGGCCATGCAGGAGCGGCAATTGGAGGTCCTACCGAGACCTGAAAGGGGCTCACGGACGAGGTCACTCCAGGAGACCGACAGGGACGCCTCTCGGTAAGGAGTGTATTGGTAAAAATGGGCCATAAGCCGGGTAAAGTAGCTGCAGCATCAACTTAAAAGGCTCCTAGAGGAGCAGGAAACAGAAAAGTTAAGAACAGAACTTTTGATAAAGTTTTAGATTCTTCATTTATGTGTACTCTTTCTGATTTTTGATGTAGGCATTCAGAGCTTTAAATTTCCCTCTTAGCACTTCTTTTAAAGTGTCCCAGAGGTTTTGTTGTGTTGTCCAGGAAACTATTTCTTTCTTAAATTCTCCCTTGACTCGTTCCTCATTCAGGATTGTGTTGTTTAGTCTCTGTGTGTTCCTGAAATTAATAAGGATTCTTTCAGTGTTAATTTTAAGTTTTATTGCATTAAGGTCTAAGAAAATGCAAGGAAACATTTCAGTGTTTTTAAATGTGATGAGGTTTATTTTGTGCCCCTGTATGTGGTCAGCTTTGGAGAAAAATCCGACAGTGCTGAACAGAATGTGTACTCTTGGGTATTTGGATAGGATATTCAGTAGATGTCTGTTAGGTTCATTTTAAGTAAGATGTCTCTCTGTTTATTCCCTTTCCTGTTGAACTGGCTAATGGAGCTTAAATGTATGGTAGGATTTTGCAGTGAATTTATCTGGGTCTCAGCTTTTATTATTCCGGAGGTTTTTGTTTTATTGTTTCAATTCTCTTATATATTATGGGTTGTCAGGAACCATTTTTTTGTGTGTTTTGAGGTGAAACATTCCCACCTGCAGGGAAGCTCATTAAGCTCAGGAAGAAAACAAGTCAAGAGCTTCAGGAAGTCCCTGAAATTGATCAGGTTCACTAATTTGGCTTCTTGCCTGAATTCCTGTGCTCTGGATAGGGAAAATACATTGAACAAAATAAAGTTGGGGCCTTGGTATTTCAGAGTCAACCTAGATTGGGCTCTCTGCCCCCTGTGGAGAGGAGGGTCCTTTAAAAGGAGGAGCATTTTTAAATAGTTTGCAAGTTGTAATGGTGTGGATAAGTCTAAAGTATATGTAATAAGCAATTAGCCCATAAGTAGTGATATTGTAGCATGTATTAAATAGTTTGTAAGTTTTAATGATGTAGACCCATAAGTTTATAAGTATAATTTTATATATTAGATAAATAATTAAATTATAGTCATAAGTATAAGAAGCACATGCTAACTAATTAAGTCTTAAAAGTTTGATAGTTTTTAAGTTGTAATAATGTAAACTCATAGTATAATAAGTTGTGATCCTTTTTTTTCTCTCATTTCTTTCCTTTTCTTATTTGTTCTTTACTTAATGGTAATGACTTAATGTGGTGACCTAATGAAAAGACCTTTCCTAACATTGGTAGCAAGTAGCAAAAAGTTAGTTCCCTAAAGTAAAAAATTAAAAAATAAAAGTAAATGAAAATAAATAAATAAATAAATAAATAAATACGTCAGGGTTATTATGATGTTCATGGAACAAGCAAGGTCCCAGTGGATACTGTAAGTTTGTGGAGTTTAATTAGGAATAGTTTAGATCTTAGACATGAGACAAAAAAAAAAAAAAAAGATGCAAATAGGATCTGGGATTGAACCTCAAGTGAAGGAGGAAAGTAAAGCTAAGCCTTCAGATCCACTGGATGAGCCAGCTTTTGTGGAACCTCAAATCAAACAGTTACTCAAGAGTCTTTAGATCCCAAAGAAAAAGAGGATAGAGAAAAGGAAGCTGTTAGATATCTGAAAGAGGAGGATTTTAACAGTTTTCATCCCTGCTAAGTAATTGCTGAACTCAACAGCTCTTCTGTCCCATGTAAACCACTGAGTTTAAAAGAAATAAATCTTTGTGTGTAAATTTTTGATAACACTGAGAGATTGACTCTGGAGCTGGATTGGCCATCTAGCTTCAGACTCAATCCCACTTCAAAATGTTCTTCAAAACCTGTTGTGGGATAAGGCTGGCCACCTTACCCTATAACAAATAAAAGAAAGAACAATACAGCCTCAGTGCAAGGACATTGTGCTGTTGATGAATAACTAAGGGATAAACTAATTTCAACAGGTTATCATTCATCTTCCTCGTATACTCAAGGTAGCGCTGGCTGGCGCTTTAAATGTTATTCTAACTAGAGCTAAGCATTTTAAGTTTTTGTGAACAGGAGTCATATACCATACAATATAAAATATGTAACTGGAGGCCTTCAGGAGATCATGATAATTTGAGAATCTCCTGGGTCACAGGCATTTAATCACATGTGCTAATCTTATTGCAATTTGTTTTTGTTTGGGTTTTCATTTTAAATTCTTGATGAGATCATAGAAAAGCAAGAACTTCTCTCACAGGGCCTTTATAACTAGGTTAATACATTTCTATGTCAAATTAAAAGGAAACAATGTCAACATTTTAATATAATTTTGGTATGGTGTTTACTAGTTTAGAAAATTACTCTTTTTACATTGTCTTATGCATTTACTGGGTTTTTACAGGAAACTATTTTAAATTCTGATATTTGTTTATATAACATCTTTATCTGTTTTTAAAGGAAATTATTTCCAATACTTTGCCACATTAGGCTTGCCCCCAAAAGTAAAAACCTCACAACACACAGGGACAAGCTATCATGCAACACAATTATAAAAACAAAAAGGGGGAATAGAGAGTATGTGACCCCACATTCAGCTCCAACTAGCATTGTTTAAAATCTTCAAAAATCCAAAATGAAACCTAAATTTGTCAAACATTGGAGTAATCAAAAATAGCAACCAAAAGTACATGGCTCTATGTTCCCTATGGATGAGCCACAGCCTTTGTTGGATCCTGGCAAAAATTTTTTTAACTATTACAAGACCAGAGACCAAATAGAACTAGAAAAAGAAAAAAATTTAACCCTTTAGCCCAGGAGGAAGAACCCCCTGAGGCCTATGTCTCCTTACACAGGTTACCATGACTGCCAAAGACCTACTATGGATAATGATGGAGTTCAACCTGGAATTGGACAGGACAAATCTCCAACACCCACCAACAGACTGCGGTCCAACAAAGTCAAGTCCGGCACCACCTCACAGACAGACAGACAGACAACTGCCTTCACAGCGCCGGACACTTGGTGGCCTGACCTGCTTGGCCAAAGGGAACTGGGACATTGATGGCTGCATAGAGATGGGGGGATAGGACAGAATGCCTAAACCCCCGGAGGCTAAAGTAATTTACAAAAACAGGCTTAACTCCATGTATCAATGCAAACATTTTTCAGGGAAAAAATAATTTGTTACTATGTGTTAAAAAATAATTATTACCTATGTGTTACTAATAGTACTGCCAGAGTTAACCTATGCTTCAAAACAGTAAATGGCAATCAGTTATGTTTAACAAACTTTTGGGGTTTAACAAGGCCTTCACTGTACCAACAGGTTGGTTTTTCTCTCACCCTTGGCTTTCCTCACTTCTGCCCTCCATCCTGGGCCCTTTGATTGGCTTGTAACCTGTAATTAGTTTTGGCCCATGGCTGTTTAAAAAACTTAAAAATTTCATAAAAAGCCAGGTTGACGAAGCCACAGCTCGTCCCATTCAAGTGCATTATCACTGCTTGGCACTTGAGGATCAAGAATCGTCAGGTGAGCGGCCTGTGCGGCCCCCTCTCCTGAATGGGCCAAGCCTTGCCCGCGGCTCGGACTCAGTGCCTCTGACAATCCCATGGGTGTTAGACAAAGTACTGCAAAGAGAAGAAGGCACAATCATGCCTTAGCGGGTTCTCTCTTGAGGGCAAGCTTAATCGCATGGAGGTTCATGTCTTAAAAACCCTCCCCCTCACAAAAGACATGCACATGTACATATGAGGGATTGAGCCAATACCCTTCCCATGGTGAATAGTCAAGGTAATAGTTATTTCTCTACCTGGTCTTTCTAAAATAAAATAAAAGGGAGGAGATGTTGGAGGCCACAGGTCAGAGAATAGCCAGCTTAGCCTGATTCCATCCCAAAGAAAAACAGCCCTGGGAAAGATCCTCCCTGCATGCCCTTCTCTCTTAGTGCTAGACTCTTGGCCAAGGGCTAGCCAGGATCTTGTCAATTGCAAAGCTCAAGTAAACAACTTGACCCTTAAGCTAGCCCAACCACAACTTCCTTTTTCCTGTGTACAGCTGTGTGTCAGCAGTAGAGGATGTCTCCTGAGAATCTGAACCTTTAACCTCCTGTAAAGCCCCGCCCTCAGGGTATATAAGGCTTGCTGCCTCTGAATAAAGTCAGTGTGTGTCATTCTCCTTTCCTCCTACCTAATGTCTGTCTCTCTCTGTGTCTGTGTGTGTGTATACTTTTCTCTTCAACCTCGACGTCCCTCGCAGAGACTCGGACCCAGGGCCGTGCAGGCGCGGCAATCATTGTTTGTACAATTTAATTTTAAGTGCTAGTTGAAAAGTAAGGTCTCAGGAGATCATAATAATAACTCTCACCCGGGATATGTGGCAAAGATTTCATTGACTTACTTTTACAGCACCTGCGCTTCATGATAACAGGAATAGTCTCAGCTGTGATTGGCAGCATTGTCTCTTCAGGGTGAGAGGTATTGTGAGTGCACAGTTCTTAAGACTTCAGAAAATGGAAAGTCAAGTTGGACGGAATTATTTGTGCTTTGTATTTTCAGTATTTTTCATGATTTACATACTTTGTGTGCATCTGTGCACATGTGGAGGTGCTGGTACTTTTATATGTACTAGCACATGAAGAGCCCAAAGTTGATGCTGGGTGTCTTCTATTACTCCTCACCTTATTTTTATGAGGCGGTGTCTGCCACTGAACCTGGAGCGTCCTGATTGTTACTGGTAATCAGGGTCTTGGTTTGGTGTTCCAGATTCCTGCCCTCTCATCCAAAGTATAGAAGAAAAAGGCTCACAGAGACTTTGAAAAGTTGCCAGATAACTGTATTCAAAGTGAAGCAACAGTGAAGATCAAAGATGGATACAGTGTCAAGGTTGACAGAGGGGCACATGAGTAATCAAGGACCCTGATTATCACCGGGACTTCCTTTTATGAGATTAAAGAGAAAGAAAAGTTTGGTTACTAAGAGGCATAAGATGGGCAGTTCTCTGTTTTGATTGATAGATTGGGTCATATCATTTTGGTACTGCAGATGCCCTTTCTCATAATATATTCAAGTGTAGTCATATGCATGACCAATCATATACAGGCATAAGATGTTAAGTAGATGGTACACTTGAGGATGTAATTTTGTCGTACTGCCCATACATCCAAAATTGGTTCATACTGGGTTGCTAGTCTGCCCAACTCCCCATATCAGAATGTATTGGTAATATTTTGGGAATACTTTCTAAATTTGACTATTCCTAGGGACGGAGAAGCATAAACTACTGTTCAGAGTGGTGTCCACGTAACCTGATGCAGGTGGGAGTCCAAGAGAAGGGGGTGCATATGTGTTGTTCCTTGAGGTAAAGGAGCTAAGGCTTCCAAGCTCATTATTAGAAGAGGGAGATGTCCATTACCCAAACCAAACAGAGATCCAGGTTATTAAACTACTATGTGAGCTGGCCTGCCTCAAACTGACTTGCCAGCAAGTCCTAAGAATCCCTCCTCCCCTGCCCTGTCAGCACTGGAGCCATGCCCGGCTTTTTATGTAGGTTCTGACGATCTGAACTCATATTTGCACAAGAGGCACTTTACAGACCAAGCCATCTCCCTGGTCTCAGCATTTCACATCCCAATTTGCAATCCAAGCATTATTTGATTAAAGATTATTCTTTAATAATAAGAATGGCTTTAAAAGACAGGAATCATGATTTTGTGGTCCAAGTAAAGGAAAAGGCACAGAAACAATGATGCCATGCTTAGGGAGCTGGCAGGTGGCAGCTAGTTTGCTTTGCCAGTGGGAGTAAAACTGTGCTGCCCTTGAGATGAAATGTTCCTCTATCTTGGTGAACCAAAGTAGCCAGCATTCGGACTGGTCAGTTATGTTCATGCTTTTGGGGTGGAGCTGAAGATAGACTTGGAAGAAAGGAAAGAATACAAGCTTTCTTCCTGCTAGTTCAGACAGAGTAACTGCTCCTTCTGGTGTCCCAACAGAAAGCAAGTTCCTTTGCCATTTTAATCACATCCACAAACCGAAGAGAGGCATTCACAATTTCTGAAATTGTCTACAAGTTTTTAAAAACTTATAAAAAATGTTAAGGGAGGATGCTTTCTGAATTCCTTACAATTTCAGAAGACGCACAACTGGGGCACTCATAGAGCACACTGCCGAAGATGATTTCCAGCAGATGAGAACGTGAAAGTACTTACACCCTCCAGAGTGGACTCAGCCTTTACCCTTTACCAATTAGCTTATAAGTCTTGGTCCATTTATTAGTTTTTCTCTACCCCTTGGGGGCTCCCTTTCTTGGAATGGGTGCTGTTTTCCTTTGAATTTAATCCATTACAATTAGATATGTTAAATGCGAGAATGTGTGTGTCACTATCCCAAAGTTGAGAAGTTTCCTGAGAAAGAAGGCAGTAGTGCTTTGCGCGTGCTCCTGGGGTGGGTGTGTTATGGGGTTTCAAGGGATCGAGACTAGACCATCCAAGCCTGGTTTTGTTTCTCCCAGTCCCCTGTCCTCCTTCTGATCTGGTTAGGTGACTGTCCCACATCCCAGCTCAAGTCCTCTTATTCATCTTCTCAATGTTTCCAAACTGGACCTTTTATGCCTAACATTTCTTTTAATCTTAGTAATAACTACATTCTCATTTTAAGGAGCAGTTTTTAAATATCTGTACTAGGAAAAAATAAATCACAAAGCATAAACAAATAGAATCAAAATGGTTATTCTTGAATACCTTATTTCTGAAGCTAGATTAATCTTGAAATTTAATCTATGTAAACTTTCAGGTAAAGAGAGAGTAAGTCTTTAATTTCCCTTTTTATAGTCAAAGAGACATTGTTTCTGTGATAGCTGCATAGATGTGTGTGACAGAAACCATTTTTATTAACCATGCATCATGCTTGTAAATCAGACAACAAGGCAGTTTTCCTTAATCAAATATAAGGAGTATTATAAAATAGTGTACCAGTATTAATAAATACCATTTTGCAATGATAAATGTTATAAAGAAAATTCTATAGGTATTGAAAATTAATGCTTGGTTCTAATTGAAATCTAATGCTTGAGTTTCTTGCTTTTTAAAGATAGGTTCTCACTATGTGAGCCAGACTGACCTGGAACTCAAATCTTCGTGCCTCAGCCTCCTGGGTGTTGAGGTTTAGGCGTGTGCTACTGCGTCTTCTGTTGAAATTTTATAATGGTTTTTCTTTAGCTTCCTGTATATTTTTCTGTCATAATTTTTATTTTCAAATATTTGCTTATGAACAAAAATCAGGGTAAAAGCTTTAATGAAAGAAAACAAGAACAATTTATTTTTCCATGATTTTTTCTGTCACCGTCTATCACATGCTCATGTAATTCAGGCCTGAGTGTCTTGGAAGATCATAACCAGAACCTTTCAATATTAGATGAATGTTAACTTATACTGTAGACTCAATTGTGCCATCAACTCACCAGTTATCCCATCCTTGTCTTGTATGTTAAAATCTTTACTTGTATGCCCAAATCTCTGAATGTTAGTAGTCAAAGATAGGGCTTAAAATGAACCTATTAACATGGATCATAATGTAATCTAACTAGCATCCTTACAAGAAGAAGATATTTGCACACATTGGCATGAAAAATGTGTGCCAGAAAAGGACTATGTGATCACATTGTTCAAAGCACTAGTCTTTGATATCATATATAACAAAGGGCTTTGCAGTAGAACAATTCCTTAGTCAAACCTGTTCCTGTACTTTAAATTAAGGATCTTATGGGGGAGAGATTATCCTGAATTAACTGCCTAAAATCCAAGTGTCATCACATTCCTATAAGAGGAAAACATCACGGAAGGTGATGAAAAGAGGAAAGGGGATATACTAGGGTGACACGACGTGCATTAAGGAATGGCAGTAGCGGAAAGATACCAACCACGGATTTCTGCTGAAAATTCCAGACAGAAGCCATGATAATACTTTGATTTTGGCTTTATGAGAGTCAGTTGAGTTGAAGCATTCAGCATGCCTGGAATACATGTTGGTGGGAGGGCAGAGAGAGAGAGAGAGAGAGAGAGAGAGAGAGAGAGAGAGATCATAGTTTCCAAGGTTTATACATGAATAAAAAGATAGTTGACATGAAATTGTATGATAATGTTCAGTTTCTAAAATGTAACTTTTGTTTTAGTATTCTATAAACATTAAAGGAGGGTTTTAAACTTATTTAAGTTTAATTACAGGTTTGCTGATTTCATTGCTTCAGTTAGCTCTCTTTATTGTGAATTTTGAACGTTTGTTTTTCAAAGCCTATATATTAATGCTTGCTATACTTGCCTGGTAATTTTTTTATTTTATGATATCTTATTTTTCCCAGTAGTAGTTTCTTTTTCTTAAGGTCTACTTATCTGGTATTAATATAGCCATAAGTGCTTTTATAAGCACACAGTATGCTACCTTTTCTCAAATACTATACAAGGAAATTTATCTTTATTTTATCTGTGTGAGTGTTTACTCTGGATGCACATAAGTTACTATGTGTGTGCAATGGCCATAGAGGCCAGAAGAGGGTGTTGAATTCCCTGGAGTTATGGATGGTTGTAAGCCACTATGTAGGAACCCAGGTCTTCTCCAAGAGCAGCCAGTGCTCTTAACTGTTTACCATCTCTTTAGCCCTGGTCTTGGGTTTTAAATCAGTTTTCACAATAACTATTATCAAATGGAGGCGGCTTAGTTCAGTAATCTAAGTATACCAGTTGTTGCTGGTATACTTGGACTTAAAACTGTTTTCTTTCTATCTGATCCCAAATTATTCCTTTGATTTATTGTGTTTGTTTTGCTATTTTGTTACATATAGGAAATTAATATTTTTAGTGTCCAATGAGTTCCTTTTATTTGCTTATTTACATTTTGTTGGTTTATTACTGCTTTAATTAAGAACATCATCATGAATATAAGCTATCAAAGAGTGAATAGTGTGTTACTTTGCAATTTATAACAGCTTAACTCTTGATTTCCTTCTACTTTTCTCTTTGTACTTTTACTTTTCTAACACAAAAATAACACTATAATATCCCTGTATACACTCCTCAATTCTTTGAGCTATAAATATTTTTAAATTATTATGTATCTTTATAAATTTCTCTAAATGTTATTTCTTGTGTTTTAATAGGTAATACTCATAAGACATTTTTTGTAATGAAAATTAATCTTTGTACTTGTGAAGTCTTATATATGTTAGTTTTTACCTAGTCTAATTTTCTTTAAATCTAAAAGATAGCCTTTTCAATTCATGTAATATAGAGAATTGGTGACAAATTCTCTGGAATTTGTTTATGTAAAAATTTAAAACTTCATCCACAGTTTTTAACAGTAGATTTTACTTTATTAATTTTTTAGGTTAGCTTACAGTGTATTGACTTTTATCATGGACTCATCATATATATATGTGTGTATATATATATATATAGAGAGAGAGAGAGAGAAATACATATACACAGATATATATATATATATATGCCATTCTGCTTTGTTCTGTTTTGTTCCCCTACCCCAAGCAGGTTGCCTTTTTTCCCACAAATAGTACATCCTTCTGGTTTCTTGCTGTTTTTTCAGGTTTCAAAGACTAACAATATATTTCATGTCAAGAAATAATAAATAGCACAATATTTTAATTATAGTCTAAAGTGCATTTAATAAGTTACTAGGCATTCTAAGGGTCAAAAGTTGTCACAAAAGGCCCCTTTTATGTATTAATCCTACAATGTTAACATTTAGAATCAATCACTATTTACCAAGTGACTGATGCTTAGTTCTCAAAGCTAGAGATCTCTTTGTTTTTCTTCCCAAGAAAAAGAAAGCCTAGTTTTCTATTTCTAGTCCCCACCTCCGTTAAGCTCTTTTCCTCCTTTCTCATTATCCACTTTCTAGGACATGACCTACAAATACACATATACAGATATATACACCTAACTTGAAATTTGGGTATGTGGTACTTCTCTTTCTGGGTCTGTTTTTTTTATTAAAATGGTAGTTTTCAGTTGTATCAATTTTCCTTTAGAACGGTGTGAAGTTCCACTGTGTACATGTATAAGATTTTCTTTGTTTATTCAGTTGTTGATGGGTCTGTAGACTTGTTCTATTTCCTGACTGTTGTGAATAATGAAGCAGGGGAAATGGATACCCAGGTATCAAGGGTAGTCTGTCTGGATCATACGATAAGTTGTGATTGTTAGTCTTTCTTTTCAACTTGAGAGGATTTAGATTGACTACAGAAATACGTATCTGGAGGTGTCTATGAAGGTGATTCCATAAAGGATTTACAGTAATACAAAACTTTCTAAGTAAAGAAGCTCAGGTCTAGATGGATTCAGGTCAGAATTCTACCAGCCCTTCAAAGAACTGCAACCAGTACTTCTTAAATTATTCAAAAAGCACATGGAAACAGAAGGAGCATTCCTAAGCTCCCACGAGGAATCCAAAATCAGGTAGAGTCAGAGTAGTTTTTAAGTTTTTTATAGTAATTTTGTTCTTTGATAGTTTCACACACTCTGGTACTTCCCCTCCAAACCTTGCCAGTCCCTCTCCTTCTTCACTGTAAACCTCTTTCCCATATTCATTACTTTCTGTGTTCTTTTATGTCCTATGGAGTTTAACTTTGGCCTTCTGTGTGACCATGGATTTGTAACTATCCATTGGAGCCTGATGTGCTCACTAGTGGACATACACCCTGGTAAATCCCTCCCTCGGAATCTGTTAGTTGCTAAAAGACTAGCATTAAGCGGTAGGGTCTTATGAGGCTCTACTCCATCCATAGCTGACTGTTAGCAAATCCTAACTCAGGTCAACCCAGTGCCAGTAGGTTCAGCTGATGTGAATCCATGATTACCATGGCCGTGTTATGCTTAAAATATGGCATTGTTTTGTCCTTTATCTTCCAGCTCTTGCATTCTTTCTGCCCCATCTTCTGCAATGTTCTCTCAGCCTGCATGGTGTGATACAAATACCTTGTTTAAGGCTGAGCTCTCAACCATCTTTTTATCTTACCATCTTATGCAGCATGGGTCTCTGCATTCAGCTCTATCTACTGCAAAGAAAGGCTTCTCAAATAAAGGCTGTTTGTAATGGTTTAAATGAGAATTTCTCCCATAGGCTCCAACTTTTAGACACTTGGTCCCCAGGTCATGGTGCTGTTTGGCAAAGGTCATGGAACATTTAAGAGGTGTGGTCATGCTGAAGGAAGCACATCAGTGGGAGTGGGTTTGAGAGTTCTTAAACCTTGCAGGATTTCCAGCCTTTGCATCCTGTGCCTGTGTGAAAATATGAGTGCTCTGGTTTGACTTTCTGCTTCGGTCACTTCTCCCTCCATACCTCTGGGTTCATAAGCCAATTAAACTCTTCCTTCTATAAATTAGCTTGGTCATGGTGTTTTATCATGGCAACAGAAAAGGAACCAATATAGGCTGAGAATAGCCTTTGTCTGTGATATTTAGAAGGCAACTTGATGTTATGTCACTTCAACTAAGAAGCAGTAAGAGGTTCATTGCCCCTGGGGCCTCAGACCTTTACAGTCATAGGTTTTTGACTGAGTTTACAGTTCTAAGCATGAATTCCCTCTTGTGGAGAGGGCTTCAAATTCAACCAGGTAACAGCTTGTTATGCCCCAAACAGTCATGCCAAGATTGTACCAATGTCATATCTTGCCTATGTGATTAATATTGTAGTTCTTAGAGTTCATAGCTGGGTTAGACCATTGGTGCCTCACTCTCCCTGTAACCTACCAACACTATCTTGCACTCTGAAACCTAGGTAGCAAGGAGAACACCTCCAGCTTATTTCCAGTGTGACTTCCCTATATTATGCATCCAAAGTGTGTGGAATCTTCATCACTAGGATACTATCAACAACTTCTGGTTGATGATAAAGAGAATTAGTAAGAACCTACATTGTTTTGTGGGCCTCAAGATTCCTCTGACCAACAAATTGTAGTGAGGTATCCCACAATGGTACTAGGATTTTCGTTTAATGGTCCATGGATTTAGGAGAAGCATTATCCATCCATGGAATTTATCTCCATTCAATCACTGCTTTCAATCTCTCTCTCTCTCTCTCTCTCTCTCTCTCTCTCTCCCCCTCTCTCTCTCCCTCTCTCTCTGATCTATGGCCTGATCTGTCCTAATCTCACTCTCCTATTTACCATTGTTATTATTATTATTATTATTAATTATTGGTGGTGACTATGTAGATTTCACTGGCCAGGAACTCACTATGTGGACCAGTCTAGCTTATAGTTCACAGAGACTCACCTGTTTCTGTCTTCCAAGGTCTGGAATTAAAGGCGCTTATACTACCATGCCTGGTCCTTTTTATTACATTTTTAGTAAGTTTATAAATTGGTTTTCTTATGTTTTTTATAAACACACTTTAGTTTTGACTGTCCTTCCCTCTTCTTTCTCTTCCTCACCTTCATAGTCTCATTCTTTCTTAGATCTTTCTACTCCTGATTTTTTGATATTTCCTCCTCTCCTTTCAGGTATAGTGTTCTAATGTTTTTGCTCTCTTATGGCCTCTTCTCTCTCTAATGGTCCCTTTCTATTTCCCTGACCTTTAATGGCATTCAAAAATTAAACATTTATCTAAAATTTTACATTTATACATTTCTCTAAAAATTTGCAGCTACAGGCTGCTTGTGAGGGAGCACATGTTGCATTATTTTTCCGGGACGGATTGACTTATTTTTGCTTTCTATTTGCTTAATAAATTGATTTCTATCCTTTGACAGGTCTCTTTACCACTGAGGTATGTTTTTAAAGACAACAGATAGTTGAATATAGGTTTTTAATATGACCAACCACTTTGCATCTTCTTACTGGTGAGTTAAGTGGGTTTATCTATGGTTATTGAGAGCTATTTACTATTTTCTATAATTTTATTGGCTATATTTCTAGTTGATTGGATTATTATGGTTCTTTATTTTCTCTTCTCTTAATACTTTGTGTTTACAGATTTTCTGTGTGGAATATGATGGATTCCTTCCCACTTCTTTGTTCAGATATTCCTCTCATGAAAATTATTCTCCCCAGTGTACTTGTGGCTATCCTTCCTACTACGTCTAGCACTTCTTTATATATTTTCTGTAATGCTGGTTAGGTGGTCATGAACTACTTCAGTTTATACTCATCTCTAAATGTATGAAAGTCTCAAAAAAATCAATACTTTTTAAAAAAAGAAATACATTTGTGAGAAAGTAAAAATGAAAATCATATAATCTAAAATAAATAGATAAAAATAAAAATAGCTTTACTATATATATATATATATATATATATATACATATATATATCAATCTTAGTTGGAAGTTATTTGCTTTGAGAGATTGAACTATGTAGCCCATGCTTTCCTGGATTCGAGGGAAATCTGACGTTATTCTGATGCTTCTGCCTTTGTAGAAAGTTGGAAATGTTTTCCCTACTAGTTTTAAGCATTGCTTCTTTCCTTTGTAGTGACATCCTGCCTCCCACACCTTGTAGAAGGTTCTTCTCTGGTCATTCCTAGTTGGGACTTTTCAATTCTTCCCTTTCATTGTCTGCTTCTTTTTCTAGATTTAGGATAATTCTGTGATAATTTCACTGAATATATTTCCTATGTCTTTATTTCAACTCTTTCCATACTCTGGATTCTTAGGGGTTTTTTTTTATCATTATCTTAGAGTTCTTAGATGTTTTGATCACTCACTCTTGTTTACTTTGTTCCTGACTGATATTTGAATGTAGTGTTTATAACCATTTCCCATATGCCTGAGTCTTTCTTTTGCTTCTTTGAGTCTATTGATGATGCTCTCCACTGAATATTAATTTGACTCATTGAGTTTCTTATTTCCTACTTTTCTATTCCTTTAAAAAATTCAGTGTCCTTTCTGATTTCCTATTCATACTGCTTATCTTCTGTTTAATTTTGCTGATTTTTTTTTCCGCTCTAGGTCCTGGATCGAATTCACATGCTTGTTCGCATCTTTGTTTAAGTAATTGTTCGTTTTCATCAGAAAACTTTTGAAACCCTTAGGTGACATTTTATTTCAGCATCTTTACATTCTGTATTTGAAGGGTTATGATCTTCTGAAGAGGTCAGATTGCCTTGTTTTTATATGCTTCTTGTGTTCTGGTTTCTGGATTGGGCGGGGTTGAGATCTGTTTACTGAGCAGTCTACTCTTGTGAACTCAATCTCCAGTGCCAATTAGGGAGAGAAAAAAAAATACTGCAATAATAACAACAAGTCAAAACAAACACTTAAATGAATTACTTAAATGAATTACAGCCCACTAATACACCATGAATGAGCATAAATCTTCAAATGACAAAAGTGCTAGGAAAGGAGGAAGGGGAATCAGAGAAACGAAAGAGAAGCAATGTTAAATGAATGCAAGGAGAAAAGGTAGGTGGGGGTGAGAATAATGTCACAGAGGTAAAGAAAGCAAGAGTGAAAAGGTAAAAAATAAAAAACAGGTAGACCGGCGATCAAAAAAGATTTCCTATAAATTAAAATGGTAAAAAAACAATCATGCAAATGTAAGAAGGGGAATAAAAAGTAGGTACATATTAGCATTAAACAAACATTAAGATAAAGTCAAATGCTATTAAATGCAGAGAAGGTATTAAAAGAAGGAAGCATAAGCCAAAAGAGGAAACTAAGAAAATACAACTTCGAGTTGCAAAACTGCACAGAGTATGCGTTGATTGTGGAAAGGTAACTCATAAGTAAAAACATCAAAAGGTTTAAAAAATAAAATAGAGTCAAAACGTTGCTACCATAGAAAACATAAGAAATCACAAATCAGGAGAAGAAAAGATGAAGCGCAGTAGCTTCCTTCTGAGGTCTCTGCCAGTCCTGTGCATGCGTTGGAGGAGACTCAGAGGAAACTGGACTCGTATTTCCGATGATTTATTTGCCGAATGCTTACTGGGCAAGTGTCAGATGTCTGCCAGATCTGTCTTCAGATTCAGTAGTTTCCCTCCTGTGTGTATCTGGGGCTTACACTGGCCACGTTTAGCTCTGCCTTTTGTGGACTAGGCCGTTCCTCAGGTTGTATCTACTGAAGAAGAAAGCGTAGTGCTGAGGTCAGAACCGGAAGAGGACCTCTCACTACCCCTGAGTATCAGTCACCTGTGGAGGGATTCAGCTGTGGATGTCCTGCTTTCCCCCAGCTTCAGTCTGCCCTACTGCGGAGAATGGTAAGCGCTCTAAACCTTGATCTACCCACTGCCCTCAGGGGAAGTTTTCAAGCTCCAGGAAAACTCTCCTGTAATTATGGCTGTTCATGCCCACTGATGGTGGCGTTATCATACTGTATGCACCTTCTAGCCTGATCCAACTTTCTACTTACACCCTCTGGCTCTTCAGTATCAGGTACTCCGTTCAAGCCTGTGCTTCTGGGCCTTTCTTCACCCAGGAACGATGGCAGGCCACACCGTGACTTGTTATCTGTGGCTGTCCCCTGATCTTAGGCCTCCAGAGTAGCTGATTTTTTTTAAAGATTCTCTCTCAAGATGGTGCCTGGGTATTTCCCTGAGTCATAGAAGGTGACAAAATGATTTCCTCTCCACTGTTGAAAGAATCACTGACTCTTCAGAACCTGCAGCTGGATGTGAGGCGGGTGAGGGCTGTGGGCTCGCGGTGCGGGTACACTGCTTGGCTTCAGTGTGACTTAGCTTTTGGAGGTGGCTTTTGGTAGCCCCCCTCCACTGGGTGTCTGTGTGGCTGAGGCTGCGTTGATTAGGTCTCTGGGTCATACTGTCCGTCCTTGCTTTCTATGCTTTCTGGCACAGTTTTATTTCCTTCGTGGATTTATAAAGCTCTTCCTCTATTTAACTTTTTTGCATAAATCTCAATTTTTCTTACTCCGATCCCCTCACTGACTCACACAGAGGCAGTCCAGTTGAATATCATGCCCAGAATTTCCCTAGAATGCTAACTTCGCTTTAAAAAATATTTTATACAATGTACTCCATTGTACTACAATGGATGCTTTCTTGCATCCATCATTTGTTCTAAGAAACCTAATATTTCAATGTTTTATAATTTTATTTTTCTATATCTGTGTGGTCTTTCTGACCCCATCCCTGTCCCTGGTTGACTTCAAGACAATCTTTATTCTGTTTGCAGTTGTCTGTGTGTCCCCGTGTGCAGTTATTAGTTGTAGCTTTGGGCCAGTTGAATTACTTGGATGTATATGTTGGTAATTTCATCAAATTTGAGAAAATTCTGGCCATTGTATGTTGACTATACTTCCTGTCTCATTCCCACTACTGTCTTCTGGGACTCCGGCCTCCTGTGTAGATCAAGTGATGCTGTTTATGTCCATGAGGAACTGCACTTTTCATTTCTAATCTGTCTTTCTGTCATTCCAATTTTGTCATTGGTATGGATAACTTTGAGATTCTAGTTTATGATACTTGCTAACTACTTGGAAGAGTATGAAGGGAATTTTATTTTTATTTCTGCCATTGTAATTTTAGCCCTATATTACACTCTTCTTTCATAGAGTTTTCTTCCTCTTTATTTTTATTGTTATTTGAGAATTTCATACAGTGTATTTTGGTCATATTCATACACACCCCACAGCTCCTTTCAGGCCAAACCCTATTTCCCATCTAACTTTGTGTTGTCATTTTTTCTTCTTTTTTTGCTGAATTTCTTGTCACCTCATTAAAATTGTAATGGTGGGGGTGGCTGGAGAAATGACTCAGCAGTGAAGAGCACTGGCTGCTCTTGCAGAGGACCCAGGTTCAAATCCCAGCACCCATATGGCTGCTAACAGCTGTCTGTAACTCTAGTTCCAGGGGATCAGATGCTCTCTTCTGTCCTCTGCACGCACTGTACAACATGGGTGCACTTATATGCAGGCATAACACTCATACACGTAAAACTTAAATAAATAAAAACTGTAATTTTGAACATATTTTCCAGAAACCATGTGAACATTTTAATAAAATGCTAAATTTTATTGTGTTAAGAATAACATGTTTTTAAAATTTCAGATTTATTTTTTATTGACTGTTTTTTTTTCTTCTAGATTATGGGTCAAATTTTCATGTTTCTTATATATCTAGTAATTTTATTATTATAGTCTGTAGAGTCCTGGTCTACGTTCCTTGTCCGAGTCCCGATCGGCGGAGGGCTGTGGATTGAATGATGTACACATAAGACAGAGACAGACACACACACTAGGTAGGAGGAAAGGAGAATGACTGACTTTATTGGGAGGCAGCAAGCCTTATATACCCTGAGGGTGGGGCTTTACAGGAGGTTAAAAGTTCAGGTTCTCAGGAGACATCTAGCCACATGACACACACCTGATGTAAACTGAGGAAGTCTGTAAAGGTCAAGTTGTTTACTTCTGAACTGAAACTGACAACATCCTGCTAGCTTAAAGGTCAAGATGTTTACTTGAGCTTTGTAACTAACAAGATCCTGCTAGCTCTTGGCTGAGAGCTTAGCACTAAGAGAGAAGGGCTGCAGGGGTGCCAGGCCCTACATTTCCCCCTTTTCTCTTACATAAATGAGCGTCTGTCTTAGGTTGCCAAGGACGTCAGTGCCTGTCTTACCCGTCATTGGCAAACCAGCCATAATCTCTGGCCATAGAGGCTGATTCCCTGTCTTAGGTTGACAGACACCCCCTTGGACTTACCCATCTCTGGCTACTCATTTATGACAGTCAGCAAGTTCTGGAGACCACACAAATTAACTAGAGGCTAGTGAGTCACAACCTAGCATCCTTAGAATCAGGCATCACGGTAACTACTCCAGTAACGTAACAAAGGCTTACTCTTATATCCTCAATCTACATACTAAGGCTTCGTAACATTTACAGAAATCATAATCTAAAATACCATAACTTTCATTCTCACAGGAATGATTGAAATGTAATTAACAAGTTACATTGGAACACAAGAAATACATTGAACAAAGGAAACATCAAACCTGGTACCATTATGAGCAATATTTAACTGTCCAAACGTAGCATTGACTTATGCAATCTATCACTTGTCCTTGACTTTGTCCATGGCTGCTGCCTGTTTCCCTATATAAGTCTGCGGGAAACTGTCCTCTGATCACCAAAGTCCTGCACTTAGTCCTTTTTCTCATGTATCAGCATTCCCTGCAGAATCCTGATTTACTGTTATTCATGTCCCGTCAGTTGAATATCGTTCACCATCACTGCAATCTCCTTTTTTTTCTATATGGGTAGATCCATAGCATAGTTGAGTTTATTATGTAAGTCCAATATAGCTCTCTGTGTGTCATCAGGAACTGATTCCACAGCAACAGCAACGTCACTTTTCCTTGTTCAATCCCTGCGAACCGGACCAGCCTTTCTGGCAGCCACCTGGCATTCTCAGTGTCCTGTGGAAAAACACAAACATGCCCTCTTCCCCACATTAATACTGGGTTTGGGCTATTATTTTTTGTATTGTTTTATTAACCTTTCTAAGATCTTATAACCTCCATTTTTCTGACTTTTCTATGACAGGTTTTAAAGGGATAAACAATGATAACTTGAGACACAGTAGTTACTGCATGAACTTCCATCAATCTGGTACTTTTAATTACTGTATCTTATGCAGCTAAAACTTGGGCAAAGACCGAACATTCCTGAATAAACCTTGACTACATATAGTTTTCTTTTTATATACCATAACATATGCAGAGATTCAACCACACCCTGTAAAGGCCACATTTCTTCTAAATATTCTCCTTCAGCTCAGCCTCGGACTTTGCCGGGCAATAAATGGTGGAAAATCCTCCTCTCTCAGATACCTAACAGCTTCCTCCTCTCTCTCCTATTTTTCTTTGAGACTTAAAGACTCTGAATAACTGCTTGATTTTAGGTTCCACAAAAGGGGGCTCCTCCAGTGGAGCGGAAGGCTTAGCTTTACTTTCCTCCTCCACTTTAGGTTCCATCCCAGATCCATTTGCATTTGCCCCCCCCCCTTTTTTTGAACCTTTTCTACCTGAACAGGCTCTTAAATACTGAGGCCCCAACTTTGTTTTGCTCAACCTATTTTTACCTCTAACCAGAGCACAGGAATTTAGGCAGGATCCTGCTAGCTCTTGGCTGAGAGCCTAGCACTAAGAGAGAAGGGCTGCAGGGGGTCCAGATCCTACAGTAGTCTGGTCATTGTGATGATTGTTTTTCAGTATCAGGGATTAAACCTTGGCAAGTGGACTTCTACTACTAAACTACAATCTTCTTTGGGAAATGGTGTGGGGTGTTGTTGTTGTTGGTTGTTGCTAGTGTTGTTGTAGTAGGTTGTTTAATACTGCCTTATTTCCTTTATCTTGTTTAGGATTAATTTTATGGTTTGAGTGTGATCTTATGGAAGCCTGCTATCGTTTTTGCTTTAGAGACCCAACATCTAAACTACTGAATGGATTGTACTGGTATTTATAGATAACCTTTTTGCAGGTAGGTCTAGAGAAGGGCTTATTCCAGGACATGGTCCTTGCTTTCAATGAGACAGCCTTTGTGGTGCTGTCATTGTATGTTCTGTATTAACATGGTCTTAACACAGCTCTCTAATGGGCACCATGCTGCATAGCTGCTCATGGATCTGTTTGGCTGTACTTCTCTGAAATGACTTAAGAATTCTTGGTGTGCTCATGTTGAGCCCAACATTGGTCAAAGAGTCTTGAAAACCCATTATGTTCTGGGGTTCCCTCTGTTTAAGCACCTCTGTTCTACAGTTCCTTTCTTTGCAGACTCACTGCCCCCCATCTGCTCTACCTCAGGTTGATGGGGCCACTACAATCTACATGTACTTCTGTTTGCTGTACTGACTGAAATGTCTGTAGCTTTATGGTTGCCTGGGCTTGTCTCGTGTTAGTTACACTGTCATGGCCCTTATATTTGAACTTTAGCATACTCAAAGTCTGGTTTAATTTATTTTGTAATACATAGTTTTTCTCCCCCAAAGATATTATTAGGCTAAGAACCAACAATGAAAGGAATTTCTTTGTTTTCAAAGTATTCTTTCTTGAATATTTTGCTGATCGTTGTGTTCACACACATCCTATGAACACACCTGCATTTTCTCAAAAAGTAGGAACAGAGGATGAAAGGAAAGCAGGGACGTGATACTTCAGAAAATCGTTTTTGACAGCGACATTCTCAGATGACATGGCAGTAGAAACTGGGGAGTCAATGCAGGCAATCATACAACTGCGTGCTTCGCCATGGGACTCTAAGATGGCGGATTCTGAAAAGGCCACTTCCGGTGTTAGAGCTCTGTGTCCCTTCTCTTTGACATAGGCATCTGCGCTTCCAGCAGTTATCCCTTCGTTCATTTCTCTGAGAGCCTCATCACCAAACATGCATATATGCTAGGCATCCTATATTGAAAAATATTTCATGTTTTAGATAAACTAAAATTTATATAAAATAGGAAAGCTTATTTGCTTTCTTTGACATTTTATTTATTGATGTAGTAGTTTCCTGTTCATTCTGAAACAGATTATTGCAGTTGGTGGCTTAAAACAACATAAATATAGTTATTCTTTAATATACATGAAGGTTGGGTCCAGGATTACAAAGATATCAAATTTAGTGTTTATTTAAATATCATATATAAAACAGTGTAAAGGGAAGGAGAGGTGACTCGGTCCATAAATTGTTTGCTGTACAAGCGTGAGGATGTGAGGTCAATGCTAGCAATCACACAGAAACCAGGGGTGTTAGCAAATGCCCCTCATCCCAGCACTGAGAATGTGGAATCAGAAGGATCCCTCAAGGTTACTGGCCAGTCATCCTCACCAGATCGGTGTGCTTTAGGTTTGCCAAGAGACCCTATCTCAAAAGACAAGTTGGAGACTTGTGAAAAAGATATACTTGGTATTGACCTCTGGTCTCCACATGCACATGCATGCATGTATATGTGTACATATACACGTGTATACTCCCGTTTGAACAAGCACATATATCATACATATGTACATACATATATACACCACCAAAAGAAAAGGAAGGTAGAGAAAGGACAGAATAAGACATTCAACTGACCACTCATTTCCACACATGTAACAACCCACATGCACACGTGCACCTGTAAACATGAACATGTAAAAAATAAAGTGCTGTAGTAGATTTACCAAACTTATACACATTTCTTCCGTATATGTTAGTTCATTTCCAGATTACATCTTATTTATTGAAATGCAAATGTTATGCAAATAGTTATTATAGTGTATTGCTTGAGAAATAATGTCAAGACAAAGGTCTATACATATTCAGTACAATTTTCTATTTTTTTAGTGTTCTTAATCTACATTTGGTTCCAGACGTAGAGGACCAACTGTCTCTCACAGCTGAGAAATGCTATCATCAATGTTTTGCAGGGCTGAAGTTTTTTCTGCATGTTCCAGGGAGAATCTGTCTCTTGTTATTCTTTGTTCCTCAGTGGACATACAAATAAAACCACTTATCACTTCTAACTTGAGTTGAGGTAAGACTGCAGGAATTTAAGAATCTCCAGATAGTTGAGGATTTTCTTTCCTTCCAAATGCTTTCTATCACATATTTCTATTAACATAAACATAAAGGAAAAAAACAGAAGGAAGTTTGTAAAGGCAATTTGGGATGCTCTTCTTTGTATTTTTTTTTGAACATTGTACAAATACAACATTTTGTTACCTATTTTTCTTTTAAATCTAAAAAATTGAGGACATTCTTACATATCAGTATGTTAGAGTTTTCAGTGGCTTAAATATTTGTGTCATGGTATAATGTGCATATTGACATCATTTATTTAATTGGATTGGCGATCTGAACAAGACAAAAAAAAATGATGTAGACAAAATGTGTCATTAAAATCTTACCATTCTCTCATTTCTTCTCATATCTCTTTTTAAAAATTCTTTTTAAAATTAATTTTTAATTGAATCTTTGTGTATTTCATACAGAACATCTCAATCAGTCTCAATCATCTTTATAACCTCTTCCCCCATGGCACGCTCCCAAAGCCCCCAACTGGAATCCATACATCAGTGTTGTATGCTGTGCTAGTCATTAATGTGGTTATTTGTTCATGAAGCTGGTGTTGGGCTATCATCAATTGATGTTGTCTCTTAGAAGCTTGAATAGTGCTCTCCAGAGCTATGAGAGCTAGCCTTCAAGGGAAGTGGCTTCCAGGTCAGTTCCAGCTCCACTGCTCCAAATCTGATCTCTGAGGTATGTCCTGTCTTCAGCAATACGGTCTTAACTTCAAGTTCTGGGAGGCAAACAATAAGTGTGGCAAGAGCCTGTGTAATTTTGGGAGACCCTTGAACCACCCTGGCTAACAACTCAAAGGGAGGTTTCTCCTGTCTGTCTCTATTTCTGGTTATGTAACCTTTAGACATACACATGGATTCATGTAGAGACATTGTATATGTAATTTGTCATTAGGTTGTTAGACTAATATGATTCCCTCTGGTGTTTTATATTAGTTAGGCATTATTTATCCCTCCTCTCTCTCTCTCTCTCTCTCTCTCTCTCTCTCTCTCTCTCTCTCCATTGTATTTTTAAGTCTCCATCTAAATGCTCAAGCATGAGGGCAGGATGCAGTTACAAATGTAACAAATGTAACAAATATAGATTTTGTTCTCAAACTGAACATAACATTATAACTTTGGACTAGTTTATGACTAACCATAGTTTTTAATTCATCAACTTGATATAAAAATTGATAATTTCATAAGAAGAAAAAGTCAACATTTCCTAGTAGGAATAATAAATTAAAGATTTATTTAATTGAAGATTGTAATGAAATCTTTGATATGTGATTCAAAACAACTTAACAAATACTGTAAGCTAAAAACCTTTTCTTGTTATACATCCCAAATTTTCTAAGAGGGAACTTATAATGAAATCATTCATGAGTCAAAGAATTTGGGGGATGTTGAAAAGGATTAAGTGATCTCAGAAGAGAGTCTTTAATTGAGCCAGGGAAGACCGGATTAAGGAGCACTTCCTGGATTAAGTAAGCAATGAACTAATTGGAGTTATCCAGTAATGGATTAATTGAAAGGAAAAAAACTAGGGAGGTCACTTCAGATGGACAAAGCAGTAAGTGAGAATAACTGGAGCTAAGTTACGTTTTGGGACCATAAAGATCAAAGGGTCTGGGATGCAGTTCAGTTGGTAGGGTGTTTGTCTAGTACACAGAAAGCCTTGGATTTGATCGTCAACACCACACAAACAGGCAGAGGCCTATAATTACAGCTCTTGGGAAATTCGGACAAGAGGATCAAAGTCCAAGAACATCTTACATAGGAGTTCAAGACTAGTCTGAGGTGCATAAGACTGAATGTCAAAAGAGAAGAAAAGAAAGAAGGACAGAAGGAAAGGAGAAAGTGAGGGAGGGAGGAAGTAATTAAAATCGGTATAATGAGTTAAATGAGACTACAAAAGTTGTCAGGAAAGAGCATGAGTGAGCTCATATATCTCTTATACCTTACCCTGATCTTCAGTGATAGGAGACTAAGACCACCACTACAGTTTGCATATTAATTATCTCTCAAATGCCCATATGTTAAAGGCTTGGTCCCAAGCTTAACAACATTAGGTAGTGATTGAAACTTTAAGAGGTAGAGACTAGTAAATGCTTTTAGGTGACTGGGAGTACTCCCTTGAAGGTTACTCTGGAACCCTAGCCTTTTCCTCATTATCTTTTTCTTTTTGGCTGCCCTGATATGATCAGCAACTATGCCATACACTCTTGCCCTGATGTACCACTGTGCCATAGGCCAAAGCAATGTGGTCACTGAGCATGGACTGAAGCTTCCAGAACTGAACCAACATATTCTTCCTTTTCGGTTGACTTAGGATGAGTATTTGTTACAGTAAGTGAAATGTGAACAAGCAGCTGCTAATTAGGAAAGCAATCAATGAGCTTTATGGTTTTGATGGGTTGTTCTGCATGTTATATGAAAGAGGAATTGTAAAAAATGGATATAAGGATGTCATCCCTGAGAGGAGCGCTGCAGAGGCAGAGATTAGTGACTCCAAGAAAAGAATCCTAGGTTTTGCAGTGGTCTATAGGAACCAAGAAGCAAGTTGATGAGGTAGAAAACTTAAATTCAGATTTTCTAAGTCTTTGGGATTTTGAGACATTCAAGTGCCAAGAAGTAATGGTCAAGAATACCAGCAGAGAAATCAAAGGAAACTTTTCTACAACCATAGTAGGCATCTTTTAATTAAAGACCTCATGGACCCTGATTGCTTCTTCAAAGAGGAAAGCACTTGAAGGGCAGCAGCTTTTGTGACCCCACACACGACGGTTTGAGGTAAAGGTTTGTGAGCTGAGGTCAACTGAGAGACTTTGAAGTCAAAAGAGAATCTCTCTCTCTCTCTCTCTCTCTCTCTCTCTTTCTCTCTCTCTGCCTAAAAGCAGTATATAAATTTGTAAAGACAGCTGTCTTCTTCACCAAGATGTTAGATGTTTATCCAAGAAGGCAACTGCAGACACTTAGCAGTCTGGGGACAGCGCTAGAGAATCAACACAAGTAACTAATGCTGTCCCAGTGTTCAACGCTTCCCTCAACTGGCCATCTGGCCACCCTAGAAACTCTCCCTAGAACATTTTTGTCTTGTTATATGAACATGAGTTCGAACCCCTCTTTGAGTTATTCATCTCTGTGTATTCACAGTATATATATATATATATGTGTGTGTGTGTGTGTGTGTGTGTGTGTGTGTATGTGTGTATGTGTGTGTGTATCAATGCACTGTTGTTTGATTTTATTGCTAATCTGACTTTGTCAGTCTAATGCACATAGCCTGGGCTGGTGATCCTAAGAAGTTAGAATAGGGAAAAGACTTATATTCTGTACACTATACTATTAATGGTGTAGTAAAAACTTAAAACCTTTACAAAACAACAAAATTCAGTATAAGGAGGAGAAGACTGCACGCTAATGCTTTAATGTGAGTTAAATTCTATTGAAACATTATGAGAAAAGACACATTAAACTAAAATTTCAGCATTAAAATGTGTAGCAGGAAAAAAGGAGTAAAATTTGATAAATTTCAAAATAATGAAAAAAGTACAAAAATCATATCAGATATTAACATGGACAACTAATATCTAAGAGACAATTAATTCATAGAATCAACAGAAACTATCAGAGACATTAAGAAAAGCACAAAAAAAGAAACTTGAAAAACTCAATTAGGTAGAAATTTTCTTTTATGTATAAGAAATATATGTAAGAATATTTTCTTATATATATATAAGAATATACATACAAATATATTAATCTAAATGTATATACAAGTAGATGATAATTAGATGATTGATAGGTAGTAGATAGATAGCCTGCCAGACCTAACATAGTAGAGTCCCTGGAGAAAAAATGTCAAGCAGAAGATAAAACTAGTGTTTAAATGATAATTTTAAAAAATTTATGACTAAAAGACTTTAATAAATATTCAAAGGTCACAGTGGAGAAGGAAGAATACATCTAAAATAAATCTTAGATACATAGTAAAAATAACTATTTCATTCTAAAGATAAAGGTAGTTATTCTCTACACTTATAGGTGAACAGATTCTTCCTTTTTAGTAAATTTGAAAATGATCCAGAAAATACATTTTAAAGAGTTTCAGAACCTCTTTCAAAGCAAACGATATAGCTGAGATGCAAAATGCCATATGGAAATCCATTGCTCTAGAAACTGCCTAAAAGACATACACACACATACATAAGAATGATATAAATGGAATGATGCTATATCAGGTCAACAACGCTCCTGCACAAAGCCATAGCCGAACAAATTGAAACCCCAGAGCCAGGAATGGGTTGGTTACACTTTTGAACTTATTGACCAAAATGAGATTTGGTCATAGATCCCCAAACATTATAGGCTATTTCCATTGCTCTTGGTTACCCTTTAATACTTGACTATCCAATTTTATTCTTGAAAACACCACATAGCTGAGTCATAGAACATGGGCAAATCAAACTGGCACTGGCTTCCCTAGAAGCTTCATTCCTACTAACTAGCTCTTGTAGGGCTGGAAGGTACTATACACACTGCTAGAAGAGAAATGTAGTCTTCAATCTTACCCAACTGTGAACCCATGAAGCTACAGTAATGACTAGCCTGGCAAGACATGCTCACTGGTGAAATAGTGGCACAAATGTCATGGGAGTGGTCAGCCACTTATTGAATTTAGGGCCAGATGAAACCTATAACCGACATACTCACTGGGGCCAAGAACAAATTAGACAGGTTGTAGGCCCTAGAGAAGAACCTACTACTATTATTATGATAAACTGACATAATAGGAAACTGACTCCTGATAACTTATTATATCTGTAGATTAGTGCATCTCTCAAACCCCATCAGAAAATTTTCTTTTGGCAGAGAGACCCACAACTGGTCAAGGTGCAGAGCATAAATGACTATGGAGTGCTCAGTTCTAAGTGGGAAAACTATATCGCACCCCCTCCTCCCAAAGCTGAGGGGTCATTGTGGAAGTGGGTAAAGAAAGATTTTAAAAGCCAGAGGTAGTAGATACCTACAGAGAAACGGGGTTTTCTAGGCACCGCAGAGCAGGTGCACATATGAACTCACCAAGGTTGTGACAGCTCAAGACTAATCAAGTTCAAGCCAGACAAAATCCCAGCATAAGAGGGGAGGTGGGTATGACGCTTCATCCATAGCTGAAGAGCTACTGAAAACTGACAGACACTGCGAGAAGGAGAGTGGATCTGGGACCACTTAGCTGTGGTGGTAGTAAATATGATCAAAACATGTTGTATGAAGCCAGGTATGGTGGCATATGCCTTTAATCCCAGCACTTAGAAGGCAGAAGAATTCATAAAGGAGAAATAAAAATAATCAAGAAAACATTTAGTAAAAGCTAAATAAGTACTTAATCAAAAATTGAAACAATTTTGAAAGTAAAGAAGAAATCTGTTTGGATGATTTTATGTCATAATTAAGCTGGCATTGGTGTTTATGTTTCTGAACCTTTCTCAGAATCCTCCCTTAGGCAAGCTATAGTCATTTCTCTTTGAACATGCTTTCATAGTTTAAAAGATAGATATGCTTTAGGCTATTTTTTTTTTGTTACAGATGAATCCTAAAGACTGAGCAATCCATGAAGCGTAGATGTTCGTTTCGCTCACAGCTCTGGAAGTTGGAAACCGATGAGTATGGTGATGGCGTCTGGTCAGGGCCTTGACTACAGGGTCATAACGTAATGGTGGGACTCCCAGGAGGCTGCCAGAGAGAGCTTGCTTTCATAACAAAGCAGTTCCCTAGATAGCCCACTAGTCTATCAATCCATTAATGCAAGAAAGATCTGACCTCCCAAACACCATTTTCATGACTTTAAAAATCAAGTCTCTGAAACTGAAATGCAAGGGATACATTCATGATATTACAATAAGTCTAAAATTTTAAACAAATTGTATATTGGACATATCTGGTATATTGCATATGTTCATTAAAATGCCATTTAAAATGTTTAGTAATTTATTAAAGACATAGTTTCTGAGTATCTTGTTTAAAAATAACACAGTCCATTTAAAAATGTAATCTTAGTACCTCTTCCTACACATGGGTTTGATGTAGCTCTTAACATAGAAAGATATTGAAGCTCGTTTTATGAATTGCTTCCATTTTTCTGATTATCATAAAAATGTCTATAAGAAATAGTGCCATAAGAGTGTGTTCTATTTAGTTTCTAGTTGTATTTTTTCTCAAATCCATTCCCTGCTTTTATTAATCCCTGCTGTAGCCTTGTATTAAATTTAAAATGCAACTTCAGTTGGCCACATTTTTCCTAAAGAATTTAATGGATTCCCAAAATATCACAATGCCTGACATGAATTTAACATCTTATAAATCAAGTGTGCACAATGATTGCATTTTCTGAACTAACTTAGTAATACCATTTGGAATTTCTGTTTGTCAAGAGTGCTATTTCTTGATGATGTGGCTTCATTAGATTCTTTACCACTTTCTCCCAAAATGGGGCCGTGATTTCCATCTCAGCAAAATGTAAAATTAACTTAGTTTCTTGCCTCAGTGGGACTTTATATTTCTACTTTTTCATAGACAGTTTATAATTTGGGGATTTTGTTTTATTAACTTTTCGTAGCACCTCAAAGTGATGTCAGCCTTCTTGACATTTACGTCTTCTGCAAACAATAAAAGGGATACGGATTCAGGTGCGCCTTACGGGTAAGTAAATACAGAATGATGATTTGTTTTGTGAAAATAAAAAGGTAAATACACCCCAGGAGAATGAGAGCCTATTTAGTTTCTTCTATCAACCATATGTTGTGTTTATTTCCTCAGAAAAGCAGTATAATTTGGTTATTTAGTATAATACATGGGGCCACCAAGGAGATCACTGTAGAAATCCCCCTCCTCTATGAGTATGTCCTTGTGAGTATGATGAGAGGAGACACATTAAAAAGCCATGTGCAGTCATGTTCAGCATGCACATGGGTTCTTGTTAGCTGGACTCGACAGAGAGGTACTTGAGGCTTATTAGGGGATGCTCTTGCAGTGAACAGGTGAAGAGGAAAGAGGCAGGATGCTGCAGAGAGAGGAGATGCGTTATTATACAGCCCTCTGCAGTGAAGCGCTTCTTTAGCCTGAGGGGAGGGAGAAAGACAGAAGACCCCACATAACTGTTAGGAGTGAGAGTGCTGGTCCTTTGATTACTGGGAGCTGGTACTGCTGAGCTTATCCTCATGAGACTGCCAACTAAACACTGGCCCTCAGCAGCATCACAGAAGCTGGGATATCTGGCTGATGGAAGATCTGGGTAGGATCCCCCAGGATATTAGAGATCTGAGAAGTCTGTGGTGAGATATGGAGAATCATGAAGAACATCAAATAGGGTTTAAATTCAGTTTGCAGAGTTTTAATCACATATTCTTTGTATTAATGGGAGGATTTCAGCTATCCCCAAAGGATGACCTTTGTCCCCATGTAAGGCAACCAGCAACACATAGAGAGTTGACGGGAATCAATGGCTGCAAGAAGAGTGAGCCAAATGGCACAAAAGAAGGAAAGTGCTCTCAGAGAGGTCTAGAAAGGACAGGGTAACCTGAAAATGGAGCAGTGAGGAATGACTTTGGGAAGTGTGAGGCCTGAGATGGAGGTCTTACTCTATTTTATGTTTCTATAACAAAATTGCTGAGATCAGATATTGACGAAGAAAAGAGGTTTATTTGACTCATAGTTTTGGAGGCTGGGAAGCCAAAAACCACAGTGCCAGCACCAGCCCCACCCTTAATGAGGGCTTCCTGCTTCACCAGAGCATTGCTGGCAGAAGTCAAGTCAGAACAAATACAAGTCAGATCTGTTTTCCTCTTCTTATAAAGACACTAATTCTATCAAGGGGCCGATCTTCATGACTTCTTTAACCTTCATTACCTTCCAAAGTCTCACCTTCTAAATACAAGTAAATCTGAGGATTAAGTTTCCAGCACATGAACTTTTATGTGAACACATTCAAACTTTAGTTGACAGCAAAAGGTATAAGGCATTGAAACAAAGGCAGAAATAAAGGACTTTCTACCAGAGGGGATAAATGTATTTCCAGCGGGCTGTTAATAATGGTTTTGTCAAGGACCTAAGAAATCCTCTTTAAAGTGAACAATAAGGCTTTTATTGTAGAGGCAATGTCATAGCTATTGCGTGTAGGTCAGTTTTGCTCCTCAGAGATCTACCATAGTGAAATGAAAGAAGTGTTTGCCTCTACAATACAAGCTGAATACCAAAGTTCATCTCTTGGGGCTCGAATGATGTTCAGCTGTTAAGAGCACTGGTTACTCTTGTAGAGGACTCAACATCCACAGGGCAGCGAACAACCATCTGTAAGTTCAGTTCCAGGGGATTCAGCTCCATCTTCTGGCCTCTGTAACCATTGCACACACAGGGTTCCCTTACATGCATGCAAATGAAACACCCATACACATAAAATAAAAATAAATAAAATGTTTTTTTTAGAGCCCATCTATTTTTCATCATTTCTCAAAGACTAAACCCCACCCTAAAGGATCAATAAAACAGAAGATTCTGAACAATGTAAATCAACTAGCTAGGAGAAATGGAAGAGTTACGTGTATGTAAACTTGTATCCCCATGTGGTTGGCAACTCTACCCAAATGTAGGAGGATAGAATAAAGAGAAGAATCCTTCTCCCCTGTGGGTTGATATTTCATCCATTTCTGTCTGAGCGTCAGATATTTCCCATGAATACTGGTTGTGCTCAGAGAGGCAGACCCATTGCCTCTAGCTCTCCACCTACTCTTGCTTCTGATATACAAACAATCCCCACTATTGGAACAGGTCCACAGTTGCTCCTGGCCATTGTGTTCACTCCATCAGCCCACTCTCCAGCTCTCCCTTGATAGGCATAGAAAGATGCTCCCTAGTGATTTCTTTTACTCAGTATGTCTACATACTATCTTGCTGACCAGATTGTAAATTCTTTACAGTCAACACACATCTCTGAATCATTTGTAGCACTGTTCCAATACCATGCCTTAGCAGGTTTGGATTGACTGACCAACAGAATGTGACCAGAATTGTCACAGGAATGTACCAGGCAATACAAAGTTGATGGTACCAGGCTGCCACTCAGACTAGATTCAGTGGCTGCAACCTGCATCCAGGGCCATCACTACCACTTTTTAGATGCCACCCTCTGCAGTGGTTACCTTCACCCTGAATGTGTCTGGGAATGTTGGAGATCTTGAGGCTGCCAATACTGTAGGAAATGTGAGCCAGGTGACTAGCAGAGGAGCCGCTATTTGAAAGGCAAGAAGATAGTCTAAAGTGGATGCTTCCTAAGCTTCCCAAATAGATTATGGTGTAGCAGTTTTTACATAGAATCTTAAGTAATTAACAGTTTACTCTAGATTGTGACTTACTTTGCATGGGGAGTTGAGAAATATTAATGTTTTAATATGAGTAAGATAGAAGACCCTTCAGGCATGAGTGATGTTGGGGTTTTGAAATAGTCTCAACATACACATGGTAAAATAGCTTGAAGATGTTTCTGCCCACACATTTTGAGGACCTCTTAGAAAGGCAGTAATATACATTGTAGTCTGTTTTGGGAGAGAACTAGACTTCAACTTACATATTCACTATATGCCAGCCTCATACTTGACTTCTTCTACTTTTTGTCTTTATTTTCAGTTTTAAAAATATTGGTTTTAAAAATATCTTCTTGTAAAAATTGACTTAGAGACATTTATAATGAATTTGGATGGAAAAATAAGAAGAGACCAAAGGTGACTCTTGACACAGTGGGCCAGAGTAAGACTAGCAGGTTTCTGTGTGGAATTCACTACTGACCTTCAGTTTCAACATAGCTCGTTTTGAAACAGCCACCACAACTCGACATACCAAAGATTTAAATTGTGGAGAAATGATAGAGCATTCCCACACCAATAGCCACTGTCATGGCTTGTAACATTTAGTATGAAATAAATATGTAAGTGCCTTTTTCATTTTTGTCACGGAGGACAAAGAATACAGGAGGGAAAAGAAAGCAGAATGATAGTGTCTGAGAGTCCTGTGGATTTCTCTTGATTTAGCTGGTAGAAACTCCTTTTGCATATTAAGGATTTCACCAGTATTCAATAGATGGATGAGTTATGGGGCATGTATGTGTGGTGTGTGTGTGTGTGTGTGTGTGTGTGTTTCACTCATGTTTCCTACTCCTCACTATACCATCCACCTTAGAAAATGGAGGAGCCTCTCTACTGATACTGAGATTTATGCCTATGTGTATATAAATTTTGCATATGTGTGACTGCAGGCACTTGTGAACACGTGTGAAGGGCAGAACCTTAGCAAGTCAGCTCTTTCATTCCAGTGTGGGCTGCCGGCATCTAAGTCATCAAGGCTTGCATTGAAAATGCTTCTACTCACTGAGTCATCTTGTAGTACCAATGTTCACCTTTTGGTAGTTTTCTGAAGGAAGTCTGCTGCTTCCTACAGTAGTGTTCAGATTCAACAGGAATTGAGAACTATTGGTTCCTCTGAAATCAAATTGCTGAGTAATAACAGAGTAGTTAATATTGACTTTTGTGTGGCAATCTTTACAGTTTGATTGCAATTGCGTTCCTCTAAAGAGTTTATTTAACTTTTGATAGGAGGTAGAGTCTTAATGTTATAGAAGAACTTTTGTTCTTGATTTGGGGCTTTGGGGTTGTAAAAATAAAGTCAGAATAACAAACTTACAGACAAAAATTCTCACCCAGGTTTTCTCATTTTTACTCTAGGCAAGGATGTAAAGAATCTGTTTCTTCTTGCTGTTCCTGCAGACTTCTCTCTTCTATGCTTTCACATGGTATGAATCCCATAACAGTGATAGTTAGGAAGGCAATTCTAATGCCCAGCTCTTTTAAGCTCTGTCTTTATGAACGGTCCTCAGAGATGATCAAATCTAATCCTTGTTGGGTGCCAAGACTTGGGAAAATCTCAAGGAGTCATTTTCAACCTTACTCTGGTGTTTCTTCTTCTTTAGGCATATGGAGAAGTCCTTTATTTTTCTGAACAATGTCCTAGGAGTTTAAAAACGCTTCAATCCAGCATTTTTAGGTGCTGGAGGAGAACAAAGAGCTTTCTAAATAAGTAAGCCTACTAGCTTTCTGGATTTTTTTCAGTGACACTATTAAGGAACATTAATTTTTAAATTTTATGTAGGTATGTGAGTGTATTGTCTGCATTATGTAAGTGCATCTATGTTGTTCAATGTTTGCAGAGGTCAGTCCCCTGGAACTGAAATTATGGATGGTTTTTAGCTGCCATGTGGGTACTCGAAACCAAACCCTGGTCCTGTGTAAGAGCAGCCAGTGCCTTAACTACTGACCCATCTCTCCAACCCCTAAAAAAACTTATTTTGATAGTGGATCAGTGAAATGACTACAAAGTTCATCTGAGACTTTTTGCTTCTGCAACAGGATTGATCATTTTAGGGACAGTTATGATTGTCTCCTAATGACCATTTCATATGTCAGTCTTGGGATTCATGAAAATGTACTGGCTCTCCAGTATTTCTAGAAAATACCATGATAAAGTCCCCAGAGGTCATCTTATTGAAGCACTGTGAACTAGACTGGCCCTGTCATTTTCATATGTTATCAAAATGTATTATTAACAACTAAGAAAATTTGCTTGATTTGTATCCATTGCCTTACTACTTAGGTAAATTCATTTTCACAGTTTTAAATTAGATGCTGATGAAAAAATGGAAAACATATGAGAAAATAGGAGCTAAAAGTTCCTCTATCAGTGAGAGATAGAAGCAGGCCCTGAAACGTGCACAGAATTAAAAGTATGTGGTGATGATCGGTGTACAAACAGGAACAGCGTCCTCCAAAGAGGAGGTTAGGTTACAAGCAGTTTTAATTTCTTTAGAAACCATTACATTATTTCTTTAAACATAAAGATTTAGGCCTTGTGAAATGAGTCAATGGTTAATAACACTGACTGTTTTTTGCAGAAGACTTGGGTTCACTTCCCAGCACCAACTTAGTGGTTAACAGTCATTTGTAATTCTAGTTCCAAGGGATCCAGCCCCATCTCCTGGCCTCCTCAGTCACTGCATGCATGTAGAGCACTTACACACATGCAGACTCTACACTCATACTGCTAAAATATAAATAAATGGCTCAGTATTTTAGGACTGGGCAGCTATGTGTGTCATTACTTTAACTACGAATTCCTTTACTTCTGCTCATACTAGCTTGATGGAGAGTGCAAGGCAATAAAACACAATGGAAAAAACTGCATTTTTGTAAAAATTTGAAATTTGAAGTGGTGTTGAAACTTAGTACTTGAAGTAAAACCCCAGGAGGAACACTATAACATGCTCAGTGCCACACCTGGTTCAAGTGGAATCTGCCATGGCTCCTCGGTTAAGTGCCAATTCCCTCATGGCTCAAGCTAAGCCAGGAGCAAACCCAGGACTTGTGATAGCTCACCAGTTATCTTGATTTTTCTGATTTTATTCATATTTATTCTTACTAAGATATGGTTTTGATGTATATTCTGGCCTGGTTTAGAACTCATTAGGTATGTAGCCTATACTGTCCTTAAACTTAGGGAAATCCTCCTGCCTGAGCCTCAGAAGTCCTGGATTTACAGGTTTACAACATCATGTCTAGTTTCTGATTTTATTTTGGTCAGAAAGAAATGATCTTTTTCCAATATTCAAATGTGTTTCTTTGTCTTCATAGGTTATTTAAATTGTTCCACCCCCACCTATTGGTGCTCTTTCATAAGTGGGTCACTGGAATAGATACTTGGCAAAGGATCAAAAACTGATGTCATTAAAAGGAATCATATTGATTTTTTGTCAGCACGACTTAGCTGACTCAACTTAAACAAACCCATCTTTTGAGTTATTGCAATAAGCTGAACACATAGCTTGAACTTTCTGATGATCTCACACATTCATTTAGTATACAAAAATCAATATAATTAACATTTGCTCAAAGCATTCGTGACTGGAGCCAGTGTATTTTTCCCCTTGGGCAGCCTGCATATGGCATCACAAATTAAATGTTTGATACAAGGATACAGTCCAGTAAGTGGTATCTATGCATTAGACATTACCTAAATCCTACCCAAATCTTTAGTTATCATCATTCTCAATTTATAAGAGAAGAAACCAGTATCAGAGACATTAAGTAACTGGCCTCAAAATCACATGAGTATTAGCTCTTCAAAGTACTTGGCACTTGGCCATTAGAGGACTGAAAGAGAATCTAAGGAACAATCACACTTGGTTTGTAGATAAGGAATTTTAGTTGCATCAGTCTAGAATGATCTTGACTGCCTGTTTATAATTTTTCTTTAACAAATCCTGTGGAAGGTCAGCTGTGATGAGACGGTGCAGCAGGTAAAGGTACTTATTATGCTAGCCTGCTAACCAGAGTTGGTTCCTAGGAACCCATGGATCCCACAGTGCTAGGAGAGAATCCGTTCCTGAAATCATCCTGTGACTTCCACCTGCTCACCATGACACACATGCACATACACAATAATAATAAATAAAATAATAAATTTTTAGAAAAAAAAAAAGCCCAGGGAAGGAGAACAGGAAGAGTTCCCCACTCAGACTTCATGATCTTGGAATCACCGTTTTCTCCCTGCAACATGGTTCATTTGAGCTTCTTTTCTTCCTATTAGGAGAGCAGGCTTACTTCAATAAACATTCAATGACCAGGAACATCTGGAAGTGTAAGAACAAATAAAGCTCATTGACTCTGAGAAATTGGTAATTGAGTCTATCCACTCCCACTATCTTTTCCACCAAACCAAGGAAGGTGGAAAACAAGTTATATATTAATGACTAATGCTGTGTTCGGAAGCTGCATGTCTATTGTTGATGGGCTACCTCTCTGGTTCACAGTCACTGGGTGGTGGGGTAAGTGTTCTTTCTCACATTAAACAAACATCTCCATCCCTCTGTCCATCTTCACTAGCCCAGAGAGTGTGGCGTGCCCTGCTACAACAGACAGAGGAACTACTCCCTGCTCTTGAGTATCTCCATTCTTTAAGCTATTTCAGTTACTGCTGTACTGTTTTATTTTCAGTGAATGTCCAATTTCATAAACTGTGCATTTGTTACTGGCAACATGACTATGAAGTTAAATAATTTCTAAATAATTAAAAATATTTATATTCCAGGCTCTAGTAGGGATCTTATAACATCTTTCCAAGTTTTACCTCTTTACTTTAAGTGACGTTCTTTGTTCTAAGAACAAACATAATTTCCATGTGTTACCTCTTTTCAGCATTTTTGTTTTGGAGATGACTATTTATAAAGATTGGAAAAGTCTGTCCTGATCTATAGTTCTTATAAAAATGTGGAAATTAAAACTGCTAAAATCAGTTGACACTATAAAAACCAAAAGTTGACACTATAAAAATCAAAATTAGATATTACAATAGAGAAAAATTTAGCAGTCACTTTTCCTTCAAATTTCCATGCTATTTGAGTGAGGCTTGTGTCCTGGAACTTTCACATTTGTCATCCAGTGGACTCCCTGCTTAGTCATGGTGCTACTGTAGGACAGAACAGTGGCGATCAGACTTGTCCATCATCCCATAGTTCTGTAAGTTTCAGAGATGGAGTGAGTATCCAGGGCTCTGACAACAGAATACCCCTCACAACACTGTGATGTGATGATGTTCTTGTGGCTGACAGAAATGACTCTAATTATTGGTCAAACATTCTTTAGAGCATTTGAAACCCTCCAAAAGTATCATATACTTATTTTGTTAAGTCAGTAGTCTTAAAACTATTATGTACTATGGATGAAAAATTTGGAAAATTATAGATGATTGCATATTTTTAGGTTAGAATCTGAAATTCTTCATCACAAATTTAAATTCTATGATGGTGTGATTTCTTGAACATGATAAATACTAATGATTTTAAATGAATCCTAGTTACAAATTAAAATTCATTTGACTTAATTTGCATAGTTTTTTGATTCTTTGAGTCATCCATTTCAGACACATGAGAACAAATTATTCAACATCTGGAAATGTTATTACATTTCCTCTTTAAACTTATATTATTCCTCACAGTCCACAAAATTGTATGGTCACTTATTTCTGTGCTTGAAAATCTTTTAATGGTCATTCTGACATTCTATTATGATAAAACTTATAAATTAATTTTCTTATTGACTTTGACCAAACATGATAAAGGGTGAGGTCTATTCTACACTGATTTGTCATTATTCGAATCATCATAATTAGTGATGACAGGGCAGGAGTTGTTAAATATACTAGTGTGCTTGGTGCTTTTTAAAGTTAGCTCATCTATCTATTGATAGGTATTTATTGATATACAAAATGGGTTTTGCTTTCAATTCTAGTTCATTATTTTTAAAATCATATGCCAGTTTCAAAATGTTTTGTTCATGGAAATAAATGTGTGGAACTTGCATGGATTCCATTACTGCAGTATCTTCCAATTTTTTAACTCCTGGGTTGCATGCCAAATAAACCCTATTGAGTTTAATTAATTCTTTAAATGATTCTATAAGTTGATGGCTTAGTATCTCCTCTAATTTATGAAAGTGAAGAAATGAAAAAGAATTTGCACAAAAAGATTTGTTAGTAGCTATTATTTCTCTGCTTCAGTCTCTTGGATGTATGTTAAAGGGTCTATCAAGATGCATCAAGTGATCATTAATCATAGTTTTTGACTGTCTTGGGAATTTGACCTAGGATATCATGAATTTAGGACAAGTCCCTATGACTGATTTATGGACCAGCCACATGTACTTCTCTTTGACATGTACCAATTTAAACTGATTTTTTTCAGGAAGTAAAAGTATCAACCCCTGTCTTCATTGGTTGGGTTGACCATAACAAAATGCCAGAGACCTAGGCAGCTTAAACCACAGAGATCTGCTTCTTACAGTACTAAAAGTGGGTGTTTAAAATCAGCACCCTGGCTATTCTGTCTACTGGTGAGGTTTCTCTTTGTAGGAAGAGAGAGAGAGAGAGAGAGAGAGAGAGAGAGAGAGAGAGAGGAGAGATATTTTCTTCATAAGGCCATTAATTACTAGTTTCATACAAAGTTCCACACATTCCTTCTCTCATACAATCTGTATTCATTTTCAAGGTCCCCATTTTCAAATACCACTGTCTCTTTGTGTCTACGGTGGGTTAATCCAGGTTGTCAACTTTTGTCTGAGTTTCTTTGCTTCTGCAGCACTCAGAATGATCCCATCTCTCTTCACGTCCCACAGCCTTATGAACCAGACTGTTGCAGACTCTTTTATTATTTGAAGTCTTTCCCAACTGAAGCAGTTCCAGTGATGAGTATTTCTGATTATCATAGTTTTATGTACTGAACCATAATGACGGCCCCTGTCCGCGTGTTTAAACACAGATTTCCCCTTCCACTCACTCTGTTAATGGTCAGATCTTTTGTCTACCTTGCTTCCTTCCTCCTTATTATCTAATTCTTCTCATGGCATCTCAGTTTGGGATCTCAAAAAGGACTCTTTAGCACCGATCCAACTTGTGCTTTCTTTCCCTGGTATTGAACCAGCTGTAAGATATGGCAAGCTGGCACCTCCATTTCAGCACCCTGTTTTCTCACTTCCCCTGTCAGATCAGAAGCTAATGTCGAGGCTAGCAACACAATGCCCTTCTTACTCTACAACTTTTCTTCATGGACAGATTCTTTCTAGGAAGACTACTGAGCCTCAGTAACATGTCATCACCCACAACAAAGACCACATGGCAGACTCTGCATCCTTCTTATGATCAGGTCTCATGTGTGCTGCTTTCAGAGACTGCAATAAATTCTTTAATCCATCAGCTCTTTGGAGGACATCACTATACTTACAGTGAAGACCTTTCTTATTCCATACCTCATACAAGAAAGTTTCTCCAAAAGACATTCTATTTGCATAAGCATAGCCTTCATCTCAGGAAGCAAGTAGTCACTGGTAGAGCAAGGACCCACACCATCTCATACCAGATGAGGAAGAGTAGCTATATCGAGATTGCCCTGCAGATCACCTTCCATGGATCAGGCTCGGTTGCATGTCTCATCACTTATTACAGGTGACATGCAATCACTCTTCCTCAACTCTTTAGTTCTATTTATCCCTCTTCTGGTACCATCCATATCGTGTAACATTTCCTGTAGAGACCTGAACATTTCCTGGGAAGTCCTGAACATCCATCTACTCACTCAAAATAATAAACCAAAGACAGACCAAAGAAATGATTTCACCAAAGTACAAATTAGTAAATAAATAAGTTTATTGTAGTTACTTTCAAAAATATGGGTGGAGGGTTATTTACAGGGCATGAATGACTCAAGTAGTTGCATCGTGAAAAACCTACTCCAGAGTGAGTGATGACTCATGAAACTGGAGCTCTCTGTATAAGTTGCAGGGAGTTCAGCCCATTGTTCAGAGTCTATCCTATGAAGAAATTGTTGCTGTTTATATGAACTTAGGGTAGAAGTCTTATGAATCTTTTAAGTGTCAGGAATTTCCTAAGACTTGTAAATTGTTTACTTTCTGAGCTTTGAGACTTATTTACTTCCTGCATTTTAAGGAGACTTCATTCAGAAAATAGTGTTTCATTTTGGATGAAATTACCTCAAAACAATGTGTATTGTTATGCTAATTATCTGACTTAAGAATTTGAATTCTAAGGTCAGTAGATGCTAGATAGAAAGATAGAGCACAAACGTATGTCAGGAATGTTTCCTGGAGGTCAAGGCTGGTAACCCCTTCGGCATAGGTAACTGATGTCCTCTTTGGCTGATCCTCATGACCTCTGCCTCAGAACACTGTAGTCTATTCTGAAGAAGAGATGCTAGGCAGGAGGACAGTCATCACAGTTTCCCATCAGCCTGTAACAGTGTCCAATATTAGAACATTCTATGAAGGATTAAAATTCAAAATAAGTCATTTTTTTCAATTAGAAATATGTGTAAACTTTAAAATAACAACATCAGAATTCAAGGTCTGAAAAAGTTTCAGTGTTCTGGACTATTCCTTTGGCACAGAGGATTTTGTGACTTTGGAACAGTATGCCAAGTTACTTCTAGGGTGACAAGTGTGACTTTGTCTAGTAAGGGAGCAAAAGGCACTTTGTAAGAGAAGGTGGAAAGATTAATGACCTTTCTCTGTGATTGCAGGCAAAGATATTTTAGGGAGAGGCACTATGCAAGTTCAAGACACAGAAAGAAATCCATTCCTTGTAACATATCTCTTTAATTTTACTTAGTTTTAGACAGGTTCCCATAATATAGTCCAAGATGATCTTTAATTTAGATGCTTCAGCATCTAAAATGCTGGGATTTCAAATGTGTGCCACCAAGTCCAGTTCCCACAAAATTCTTAAAAAGTATTTGTATATTCCAAGTGCCAATAAATTTCAGTTTAAAATTTATGGTGGTAGAAAATTTTATCAGAGAAAGATATTTATCAATTATTGAATAGAATTTAGGAATTTTCAAAGATGAAAGAAAACCTTGGACTGTCTGGAAATACTGAAATGACTTGTGTTGGAGTTTGAGGAAGTACTCAAGATAGGCCTAACTGTATCAGTCTCTGTGTTTAAAGTGTAAAAACCATTTCCTCTGGTTAAATGAGTCTTTACTCAGAATTTATTTAATTTATTTAAATATTATGAAAAAAAAACCAGAAATTTGCCCGGCTCACATGTAGTCTCTAAATAATTCAAGCTATCACTGTTCCTTTGTGCAAATTTATTTGTCAAATTTCTTTTTGTTAAATCAGCTGAAGGTCACCTGGAAATTCTTGTTAGCATAAAATAATGAGAAAAAAAAAGTTGAGGTGTTGAGGTGTCCTCAGTTCTCTCTTTTGTAGAAATGAAGTCATATGTGCGTGGTGTTACTAAGGTCTTCTGTCTCTCCACGTGATAATGATTGCAGGATTCTCAACCCCCAACTGACACATTCATAACCAAAGACGCCTAAGTGCTTATTTTATCAAATTAACATAAATTTTTTTGTGAAAGACTTTTATACAGAAACTAATACTGTTCACTAGGATGAAACTGCATTAAATTTGTGCAAAAAAATTCAAATAAAATATGGAGAACAACACAGGATTTTAGACGTTTATGGAGCTAGAGATTAAATCTAGGACTTTCCAGATGGTGGGCAGGTGCTTACTATCAAACTATCCTCCAGGCAGCCTACAGGGAACATAGTATTTTGATAGTTCAACGAATTCAGCAATTTATTCAGGCACTTACCTGTAGACTTTTTTTTTCTTTTTATAAATAAAGTTTTATTGGAACACATTAGCATCCATTTGTTTGCTTAGTGCCTGAGACTGTTGTTTTTTTAAATTAAAGTTTTGTGTATTTCATATACAACATCTCAATCAGTCTCAATCACTTTTATGCTCCCTTCCTCTTTGGTCCCCTTCCACCCCCACCCCTTCCGGAATTCATGCGCTCTGTCATTTGTGTCCCTGACATTTCTTAGTGCAGGTTCATCCACTGAGGTCCAGTCAGCCTACCCTCACTTTAAGAAGATTAGTTCTTCCTCACCCAACAGTTATTAGCTCCCAATATTTCTTCAGCAACGATTGGGGACTGCTGCCCATTTCTCGTTCCATGTTGTTTTTTCTTTTTCTGCTTGAGTTTGCATGGGTCTTAAGCATGCCCACACCACTGTTGTAGGTTCATATCATCAGGGTCACAGGAGCTCTGGTCATGCACCTCTTCCCTGGCTCTTAGAATCTTTTCAGCCTCCCTTCCGCAATGGTTCTTGAGCCCTGGGTAAGTGAAGCTTAATACAGGAGTCCTGTCCAGGGACGCATGCTCTGCAGACACCTAATCTTCATACTTTGGGCATTTGTGACCTTTTGTGTTCCTGGCCCTCTATTGCATGAGGAAGCTTCATTAATAAGAGTTGAGAGATTCATTAGTATCCTCTGTATCCCGTGCTCTACGTTTCGTGAGTCTTACTTGTAGAGGTTGTATTGCAGCTGTGCTGCTTAGGCTTGGGCAACTCACAGATGATGTCTCTGTGTGATCAGTTGTGGTACTCTGTAGTAGTCTCCATCAAAGAAGTTTCTTTGAGGAGTGGTGACTGGGATACTTGACTGTATATATAAGTATAAATACTTTGCACTTGGTAAGAAGTTACATTAGTCTAGGGATGTGACAGTCTTGGAGATTTCTCTATCTATGACCTCTTTAGCCATGTATATTTGGCTATGATTACAATGCCAACCCATGTGTTTTCTCTTACTGAGTGGGCTTTAAGTTCAATTAGGTAGTTGTTGATTGTCCCCAAGATAAAAGGGCCACTACTGTATCAATGTTGTATGCAGTACTGATCATTGATGTAGTTATTTGGTCATAAAGTAGTGTTGGTCCATCAATTGATGCTTTCCCTTAACAGCTTGGGTAATGCTCTCCAGAGCTATGAGTGCTGGCCTTCAGGGGACGTGGCTTCCAGGTCAGTTCCAGCTTCATTGCTCCAAATCCAGTCTCTGAAATATGTCCTGTCCTCATCAATAAGGTCTTATCCTCAAGTTCTGGGTGCCAATCAAGGACTGTGGCAATAGCTTGTGTAATTTTGGGAGTCTCTTGGACCACCCTGGCCAACAACTCAAAGAAGGGTTTCTTCTGTCTGGCTCTGTTTCTTGTTATGTAGCCAGCTAGCTATGCACACAAACTCATGTAGAGATATTATATGTGTAATTTGTCATTAGGTTTTTAGACTAATATGATTCTCTCTGGTGTTTTACACTAGCCAGGCGTTACTTATCTCTCCTCTCTCTTTCTCTTCCTGTCGAACCCTCCTTCCATACCTTCCCCATTTAATGTGTCCCTATTTCTCCTTTGATATTACTTGTCTTCCATGGCACCACCTCTCCTGAACTCGTTCTTTCCATAGTTCTTTGCATGTGCTACATGCTTTAGAATTCAGAATCATCTGGCTAAAGCGACTGTTTCTGATATCTCTATGTTATAATATACCATTTTCCTTTAGACACTGTGGACATGGAGTGCTCACTGTGCCACAAGGCGTTTTGTTCAGTGGTGGTGTCTCTGGAAGTTTCATAACCTGTAATTTCCCCCTAAAATGAGGTGTGTAGATCTGGTGCTCTCTTCCACAAATTGGTGTGATTCCACCAATGAAAACTGTGGTAAGGTAGTTAGTGCTTTAAAATAAAATAAAGGTCCTATCTTTTGATCTCCTATTTATTCTTCAACCCATGCATTTTATTTTTGTCCCTATAATTTACCTGAATTGTCAGGTTAACAGTGACCTACTGACAAACACAAATTTGTAGTCCTATGCCTGACAGTTATGTACAAATGACTTCCTGAGATTTAAACCTTCTTTCACCATGGTACTAGTCTATGCACTATCTACTGTTATCCAATATGTAATCTCTAGTACATAAATTTAACAATTAAAAAGATTTTAAACTGCGTTTTTAAAATTTATACCACAAAACTGAAAGCCCAATTTAAAAACAGAATCAGAATATACCTTGCTCCAAAGAAAATAATTATCAATAAATACAAAACAAATTGTTTAACTTACTTATTACCAGTAAGTTACAAATTAAACTTATGATAAAATACCACTCTATGCCCCCAGTAGGATGGTTATAATACAAACAACACAGAACGTAATGAAATTTTCCAACAATCTGGAGAAATAAAATATTTCATTTACATTGATATGAATGAAAAATTGTGCTATTGTGACTGGAGAAATGACTCAGGACTTAAGAGATTTGTTTTGATTCCCAGCACTTAGATAGCACCTATCAACTGTCCAGGTCCAGGGGATATGACATCCCCTTCTGGCCTCCACAGGTATTGTACACACATGGTCTGCTTATGTACATATAGGCAAAACACTCACACACGTAAAATAAAAATCAATCAGTCAGAAAAAAAAATTTGTGGTGTAGTCAGCTGGGTGTGGTGGCTTGCATTTTTAATCTCAGCACTCAGGAGGCAGAGACAAGTGGATCTCTTGCCAAGATCAAGGCCAGCCTGATCTACATAGTGAGTTCTAGGCCAGGCTACCCGGGACTATAGGAAGACCCTGAATGCTCCAATCATTTTGAAAAGTAACAATTATTAGAAGGTGAGATCTTGACTGAGAAGTAAAGGTCTACACCCACAGGGAGGAAGTCATGTGTCTGCTCATAAAACCTTTTATAAGCAATTTTAAGTAGCATTACTCAAAATATACTCTATTTGGTCCTAGCCTATTATATAAATATATCAAACATTTATAAAAGCTGGAAATTTAAAATATAAAAGCTGGGGAAGAGTTGCTACATAAAACGATATCAGTATCATTTAAAATATATAAAATTTGTTTATAATAAATATAAATATTGAAGTTTGGCAAGAAGGTTCATGCCTGTTATCCCAACACTCAGACTAAAGCAGGGATTTCCATGAGTTCAAAGTCAGCCCGGGGTAACATAGTGATATCAAGCCTAGCCTAGACTATATAGTGATACTTATTGAATAAAATTTTTTAACACTCTGAAATAATTCCATAGTGACATAACAAAAAAACCTTTCCTTTAGTCTATCTCTTTCATATATTTTTCTGCTTCTCATTGTGATTTTTCTTAAACCTTCTCCTTCATATAAGTTACTTTGAACACTTACTTGACTAAAACAATAAACATTAATTTTCTCTCCCTGTATGGTGGGTATCAATTCAGAACTGTGAAGCTTGGTGGTCATGGTCCACTGCTTCTCTAGGAACCAGCTGGGTTGCAATCATCTGGAGGCTGGACTAGGGCTACAAAGTTCAAGATAACATGTGTACATGCCTGTCAAATTGTAGATCATGTGTTAGCTTCTTCACAGGGTTGCTTGACTGTCCTCATTCCCAAGAAACTGATTCTATAGTTATGTCTTTTATGAAGTCATGATCTTTTATAGACCTCTAATTATCTTAATACTTGATTATTGGTTCATGGCCTCAGGACCTAAATAGTTCAATATATAGAAAAAATTTTAATTTAAAACAAGTAACCTAGATTAGTACAACAAAGGTGACAATTCTGTGTACTCAAAGGAAGCTTCATAGCTTTTTTCTCAGATAGATCCTGTGTTTCTGCTCCTCTCCTCACACCTTTGTGATGTTGCTGTAGTCTTATTTGTGCAATTAGGATTTTTAAAAACTAATTTAAGATCTAAAACTAATTTGCTCAGCTTCTGGGTCTTAGGTTGAGCTTAGCTCTCGAATTTCTCAAAAAGCTCATTGACTCTAACTTTTGTTACATAGTAGAAGAAATGAATTCACCAGGATAGAGCCACTGTCTAACCCAACAAGTATCTTTTTCCAAGATACAATTGCAGAGCCGTCCAAAGAAAGGTCCAGAAATCCTCATAAATGCCACTCTGCTCCTGGAATTCTCATTTTGCTCTGGAGATCTGAACCTTTTCTGAGAACAATCAGCATGCTAGGTGATTTGCTGTGGCAACTTAAGGTGTCTGAAGCTCTTTTTCCACCCATGAATCCACAGGCTAAGGACTTAAAAGGATGTTGAGGCCAATGTGATCCCACACACTGGAAATGGGTTCTAGCAGCCATGAGATAGAAGAGCATTTTGTACACAGGAATGAAGTGGGATGAGGCATGGCTGAACGGCTCCTGTAAACTGCATTTGCCTCACTTACACGGCATAAGCAGATGGCTTTGCATTCTGAATGCCTGGTCCTCCTAGTTCCACAGAACTTTAAAATTTTTTATTTTGTTCTGGCATTTTCTACGATCTACCTCTTCCAGCAACCAAGCTTGTGTCTCTTGTCACCCAAATGAAGCAGTTTTTATTTAACTTCATGGTCTCAGAATCCATTCCATGGCTTTATTATCTAGTAGTTTATTGAGTAATCCACCACATTGAAACCTTTATGATACTTGGGATTGGTCAGTAAGTCCTCAGGATGAGCTGAATAACACTGTTTGTTGGCCCACACTATAACTGTTCTTAAAAAAAAAAAAAAGGTCTTGATATGTAGCCTGGAATGTCCTCAAATGCATAACTTTCTTGTCTCAACCTCCCAAGTTCTGCTATTAGAGGTGCGCACCATCACACCAGGTCAGATCATAGCTCTTCGCAGCTCGTTTGTATTTTGGTTAGGTTACTGTGGAACTGTGGTGGTGAGAAATTCAGAATGTGGTGGTTGCAGGCAGTTGCTTATCATAGTGTCTGCTGTAACGTAGCAACAGAAGGAGTGACCATTTTCCAGGAGAAAAGAAATCACCTGTCAAAAGATGGTGAGTTTCTCCATATGCTGTAATATTTTCTTTCCCTGTTTGTGATCAGCAATCAAACCTGTGATGATTTAAGCTCAATAAAATGCACACTTGTTTGTATTCTCTTAACCAGTTTGGAGAAAATGCCTTCCATCATTTCTGGAGTACATTTAGCTCCAAAAGGAAATGATCAAAATCTCTTGTTCTTTCAGCACTCATAGCTTTTGAATGGCCTCTATCACCAGAAAATATGGTAGGTGTAAATCAGCAGCATAAGCCTGTCTCTCTGGATGCACAGCTGAATATAAAACCCAAGGCAGAGTGGCAGCATGGCAACCACAGTGGTTTCAAGGCCACAAGCTCAGAATAAATAAGCTTCCACACAGTCTATTCAAAGCTTATCAACAGATAAAACATCCTGGGGTCTTTTGAATTCACCAACATTTCATGTTAATAAAAAATTTAGAAGCAGAATTTTTGTTTCAGGGTGTTGTTTTGGGGAGTATAGTTTTTAGGTCTCCCTGCAGCTCCAGCTGGCCTGGAACTTGCTATATAGATCAGGCTGAACTCGATCTCACAGAGATTCACCCGCCTTTGACTCGCAAGTGTTAGGATTGAAGATATGTACCTCTATGACTGACATAGAAGCAGAATTTTTGAAATACAAAAATTAAAATTCTTCAGCGGGCCAGGCTTCTGATACACTGACTTGAGCAGAGATCTATCTGTAAAAAAAGTAGAAGGTTGTGAAGCAGCCAGAAGTTCTTTACTAGAACACCAAACACCACATGGTTTGAACCCTTAGATACCAGTATCACAAGCATAAATCTCTTTGTAAAGTGTCTCATCTCAAGTATTTTAATATAGCAACAGAAAATGGGTCAATAATACACCACCTAACACATAACTTGGGAGTCCTTGGACTAACATAGTAGACCTGGTAAAGGACAGCAATGGTTTGCCACTGGTAAACATATTTTCCGTTCTTTTCACAAAATTCTAGACACTTTTATATGTGGACGAACAGCGTATGGGCAGTTTCATGGACCTATTCAAAGAGCTAGAGACTGTCTGTCTGAAGCCAGCCCTGACATGAGAGGACTGGTGTCCCAGCTCTCTGTCTGCTGCCTATAAGTTCCTCCATTCTTTTTACCTGTTGATCCCCAGTCTTTTTAGTTTTGCACACAAGGGTGTTTCATTTTAGAACCACCTTTAGACCTCTTCTCAAATACCAACCCTCAGAAGACCAGGGATGGCTGTCTCAGAACAGAATTCTAGCCTATTTGCTGGGCTACTTATTTTACTGCTTTAAAAATATTTCATTTCCCTTCATCCCCGTAGTTCCTTGTGTAATCTTCCCTCGCCCTTCCCTGTTAGTAACACCTGTCTCCTGCTGTTCCTCTCTCTCAGGTTCCTTCTTTCCCTTTACCTCCCTGGTTCCTTTCCATTTTCCAGGTTCCTACAGTTATTTTTAAATTGTATGTGTATGAGTGTACTTCCTGCATATATGTAAGTGTACCTGTGTCAAGCAATGCTCACAGAGGTCAGAAGAGGGCATCAGATCCCCTCAAACTGAGGTTGCAGAGTGTTGTTAGCTGCCATGTGGGTGCTGAGAATGGAACCGGGAGCCCTGGAAGAGCAGTGAGTGCTCTAACAACTGAGACATCTCTCCCGCCCTTATTTTGCTTTTATAAACCGTGTACCACTCATCTTTATAGCGTTCAATATTTGTGGGCTTTTTTTTCACACTTTGAAATTATAGAGATATTTTCCTCTATCATTTTTCCAAGAGAGTGGAGGGTGTCTTTCAAATGATATCAAAGATTGTATATCTGTGAGTTGGATTCCTTTAGTATCTCAAAATCTAATGATAATAATTATTTCAATTAGCCAAAGGAATCCTTAGAACATACAATGAGTTTATACCTATTCCACTCAAAAAACTACAGTAGACATGTAGAATGATGCCTTCCATCTATTATTTCATGTCTCAGCTAATCTAGAACTCAGTAACATAAAGTAATCATCAACAGAGCATGCCATAAAGAAATCAAAGTTTACAGAAGTTACAGTCACACTCTAGAGTTTCTTTGTAAAGTAGGATATATTCACATATCACATATTTCTGGAAATTAAATTTTTTATTCTTTATGCTATTTTAAGTTCTAAGCTGCTAGAGGTCAGAAATTATGCACATTAAGGAAATAGAGAAAGGAAATGTGTATAGTGATGTTTATTTTCAATTACCAGGGCATAGTCTTCAAAATCATGGCCTTGGATATGTGTTTACTTGATGGCAATCTGGAAGGTTCATATATCCTTTTCTCTTAAGATAAAAAAATGTTTCTTTGAGGTCATTACTCACACAAAGGAGGATGTTTTAAAGAAAGAAGGAAGAAGCACTGGAACATTCCTTTAGAAATAGCTAACTAAATTCCTATCCAGAAATTTATGACCTCTTTTCGTGGACTCTGAAACACTCCGAAAGCTATTGAAAACAATTTCAGAGCACAATGAGAAATCTAAATAAATTAGTCTTTTTCTTACCTGCAGTGAGTGGAAGCAGTCACTCCTCTTAGGTACAGATGGGGACTAAGTGCTTGGGCTGAACACGTCTTATCATAACTTTGCAGTGGGGTACAAGGTCAGGATTCAGAATGGAGACACTAACAAATCTCATTTCCAGACATTTCTAATTTTCTCTTAAGAGAAAAGGAAGTATTGCTTCTGAAACATCCCCTCTACTTTCTGTAGTCCTACTGTGGGCTGTCTATACATGGGCCAGGAAATGCCACATATGGATCAGAGTGAGGCAGAAGTTGTATTTGTCTAGGTATTCTAAAGAATTCAAAATCTAATCCAGAGCTGGTAATACATAAGCATAGAACACCAAAGTTGTCTTGTTCCTCCAAAAAGATTATACAAACCTAATAATGCAGGCACCAGCAACTCCAGCTGGAGCAAACATTTAAAAATTTGGCAATTACAAATGCATGCCATAACTCATCCTCTCTGAGATAACAGCAGGAGAAACGTTCACTTTCCATTCCTGATAGAGCTCTCTGATGCTGTCTCAAGCACAGAGAAGCTGCTTTGCCTCAGGTTTGCATTCTACCTAATCCTCCTATATTTAAAAGAAGGATAATAATTTATGCATTTTCCATTATGATTTCTTGCTGAGCAAGTAATTGCCCTCAGTTAATAGTATGTATTAATGAATAATGATGAGGCTGCTTTCAGTGAAATGGATGTTGATATAGGATTGCTCCAATAGATATGCACAGATGTAGAAAGATGATGCTTTTTAACAAGCAATCCTTTCAAAGGCAATGATTTATATGTTCATGGTAACTCTCAATGCAGGCAGTTCAGCACTAACTGCCATTTTGTCCTAATTAGTTTGTTAAAGACTTACTAAGATAATATAGATCTTACATTTAAAAGCATAGTAACCTTATCTTTGTTCTGAAGATAATCTTTCATCTACCATTGCTTAAATATGCCTTTCACACTCCTGACCAGCCTACTGCAAAATGAGTCTCAATTGCTCAGCAAGTATGTGATGTCTAAGTACTCCCCAAGTTGATGTTTGAGCTGGTAAAATTCATGTGATGTTACTTTTTTGAAAGCTTGTACCTCTCAATGTAGCCAATTTTCATATTTTTAAAGCCAACTCAAAAACAGGCTGGTAAAAAGAAGGAAAATGTTTTCATGAAAAATATTTGGAGAGTCAAGATGGCTCAGTGATCAAAGGCATTTGTTGACAACTCTGATGACCTGATCCCCAGAACCCACATGAGGGACACCTGCACACACATACACATACACGCATATATGTACACATATACATACATACATATGTACACACATACACCCAAATACACATAAACAAATGAAAAAAATATAGATTTGGTGAATATTTTAATAAACCAAAATCTGCATACAAACAAACCTCTAAGAATTTTGGATAGCTTACAGTTAGAAATCATTGTCTGAAGACAACAAGTAGAATGACTTCAGCCTCAAGAGTTGTATAGCAAACAATATCAAAAGAACACAGAACCACCTTCTATAGATACTACAGATTTCTGAGAGTCACAGCAATTCTAATGTAAAGGGAGTTTTCCTCAAGGAAAAGATGCTGTAGCATGGATTAATTTCCATAGGTAAGTAATGAAAGGAATTTTCCACAACCTCCAGTTTATTTTCATTAGCTATGGGTTTTATTGTGTGTGCACCAAACTCTTAGAAAAAAAATTAGTAAAGCAGACTGAATCTGGTAAGGAGATATAAAGTAGACTTCAGGGGTAAGTGGAAGATGGTCAATGAGGTATCAGTGTTCCCTTTCTCAACTCTGGACCTGACTTTTAGATCTTTTGGAAGAGGGTGAGTGACATTAGTGGTGCTGAGACTTGATAAACAGCCTTCTTCCTATCAGGACTCTCACCTTTGGTGCTGTGTAGGAGAGAGGAGTGGGATGCAGTTGTGCTGAGAACTGGAGGTAAGACAAGTGTGGCAGGAAAGCAAGGAGAAGGCAAGGTGATGCAGATTGATTATAGGCAACACACTGGCTCCAGCCTCTGAGCTGCATGGCCTGACTGCTGTCCAGATAGAAGCTGGGCTCTGACACTCACTAGGATTCTTCTGCTGACGATGCTGAGGCTGCTTTGGAGGGACTGTGGCACAGGGCAGTGACTACAGAGAGAGGACCTGCCTGAAGCAGGTGGAGAGAAGGTGAGAGGACTCTGCTCTGGGATAATCTGGAGATAGTGGTGTTAACATTTGGTAGTTAATGTATCAGAGAGATGCAGAATGTAGGACAAATAAAGTATGGATTGTAATGCTTCAGAAGACCACAAAGGGATGGCACTGTGCTGCATAGTATCCCATAAAATATAATTCCAGGGAGACTGGATCTGGAGAGATGGCTTGGTGGTTAAAAACATTGGTTGTTCTTGCAGAGGACCTCGGTTCACTTCCCAGCACCCACATGGTGACTAATCACCATCTGTAAAGCCAGTTCCAAGGACTCTAATGCCCTCTTATGGCCTCTGTGAGCATTGCATAACATGGGTACACTTACATATGTGCAGGCAAAACACTCATACACATAAAAAAAGCAAATAAACAAATGAAGTAAATAAAATTTAAAAGATAATATCAGACTTCGGAATGTCCATGGGCCCCTACGTGACCACTGAAAAGACCAAGAAAACAGAAGAGCAGGAAGGTACTGTCTCTCTTCTCTTCTCTTTGTTAGCTGCTCTGCTGCTGCTCTTTATACCCCCTCATCGGACTTTAATAGGCTGCGGAAATCAGTCTTCCACATGTATCTGTGGTTGGGGTTAGGCTCCTCCATCTATTAAGAAAGACAGGCGGAAGCTATGGGGTGAGCAACACAGGCTGAGAAGGAGCAACTGGAACAAAACCAGAAGAATGTCTGGAAGGAAAAAGGAAAGGTGCTCCAGCTGGTAAGTGCTGAGTGATCAGGAAAGCTGTGAATTGTGTAGAGATGCGGAGCACATCAGTATGAGGGGCCTGAGAGTATGATGTGCAGCCGTCCCCACACTCGTGTTGTGGAAGTGGGAAATGTGGTGAAATTGTATGGGAAAGTGGAATTAGGGATCTGCGTAGGGATCTTGGCCCCATCAACAGACTGGCAGATATGTCAAGGGAAGAGGAGGAGAAGAAGATGATAGATAGATAGATAGATAGATAGATAGATAGATAGATGATAGAGATGATGAGGAGGAGGAGGAGAAGGAGGAGGAGAGGGAGGGGGAAGAGAAGAAAAAAAGAGGAGACTGGGAATATATTTGGTCTCAGCATGTGGTGGTAGCAACAGTGAGTTCCTCAGGAGGAACGCTCTTCGGAAGGAGCTTGCTAAGGCGTAGGAGTTATGAAGTAAGAAATAACACAGTGTGCCACGTTATAGAAATAAAGTACAACTCAAGTGTTCCTCAATTTAAATGATTGGAACAGGAAGTGGTTTGGGATATAGAAGTTTTCAGAGGTGGGAGTATATGAGGTATCTCTGGGATGGCACCCAGGCCTAAGTGCGAAACCCATCTACATTTCACACACACCCTTAAAATACAGACTGTAGTATTTTGAGTGTGCTTTTTTTTTTTTTTTTTTTTTTTTTTACTAAAAATAATCACATGGTCAAAAGCGGAATTTTCCGATGTCGCTCTGCCAGTACTCCAAATATTTTAAGTTTTGGAGAATTTATGATTTGGAATGTTTTGAATTGGCATAGTTAACCTGTGGTAGTAATATTTGCATAACACACTCAGATATGATTTTATATAAACATTTTATAACAAAATTGTGTTTTAAAACTGTGGTGTACAACAGACAACTGAGAAACAAAAGGAAATATGCTCTGAAGTCTTGAAAAATCAAGGCAGAACCAATAACAACAAAGACGGCCCGAAAAAGCTGCACACTTCATGATTCCAACTATATGAAACCTAAGTGAGGTAGAACAAGCGTTCAAAAGTGAACAATGGTTTCAAGAGCATCACGGCAAATTAGCACCAGGGAAAAGATGAACAGGGGGCTTCTAGAGTAGAGGTGCTCGATATGAAGTCAGAGGGGCAGAGGCCTTGGGTTATATATAAGACAAATCTCTATTCAGAAAGTCCAGCACAGAGAGTGAACTCCAGGATACAGTGTGATGTGTGCTTCAGTCATATAATGTGCTAGCATGGTCCGGTAGTAACCACTGGCCCACACCAGTGGAAGATGTGACAAGGGAAATTGTGTTTATTGAGGAAGAGACAGAGCATTGTAGGTGGAAGGTATTTTCATTTTCTAAATGATGTTTTTTTTTTCCTGTAAACCTAAAACTTCCCTAAAAAGTAAATCTCAAAATATTTTAAATTTTTACTTTATATAAGACCTGGGGATATAGCTCAGTGGCAAAGCATTTGGAAAGCCCTGGGTTCAGTCCTCAGAAGAAAAAAAATGTTTTGTATAAACTAAAGTGACATAATAATAAAAGTTGACTAGCACTTATAATCCCTTAAAGATGCATTTAAAATTGAAATTTTAAGCATGTTATAATATTATCGAATTTACTACAATAAAAATCTTCATTCCTGTATTCCTTTGAATTTATAATGTAAGTTTGCATGGCATTTGTTTGTTACTAAGATATTGTTTTCACGGGGCTGGATAGATGACTCAGCAGTTCAGAGCACTGACTGCTCTTGCAGATTTGATTCCCAGCACTCACATGGCAGCTAAAAACGGCAGTCACTCCAGTTCCAGGGGATTCGATGCCTTCTTCTGATCTCCAATAGCACTGCGTGACACAGGTGCACTTCAACGCAGGCAATGCATCCATACACATGAAAAATAAAAATAAAATATCAAACATGTATTAATTATTTTCTTCTGAAAAGGGACAATAGGAGCTTTGTTTGCCCATGAGAAAACACAGTAGCTCACATATGTATTCGCTGGCACTAATTTTTTCATTCTTACGTTATGAGAAAGGAATTCATTCTAAGTCTCCTCAGTGAATAAGGCCTGAAAAACGTGTACACTTTATAAGAAGTGTGCAGAGCACTTAAATGAATGATCACTTTACATGAAATTCCACAAAGTGCTACAAACCACAACTACTATTTTCTCTTCATCAGATCAATGCAGCTAAAACATTAGGATGAATAAATGATCAACTTAACATTCTCTCAGGTGGGGAGAAGGGCAGAATCTGTTCTTCCCAAAAACATGCTATGTCTCTCTGTCACTCTTTCATTATAAATCAGTACAAACAAATAAAACAAAGTAAGTATATTCCAGTGGAAAGAGATTTGCTCCAAAATGCAATGATTCAGGTGGAGCGAAATTAACTTTTTCATTATTTTAATTTTTGATTGACATTTAATAACGGTTCATGGGGCTGTACATCCTGGACAGTGGGAATCAGCACTTTGTGGACCTACCTAGTGTAGGGCAGTAAGGAATGCTTGTTAATCACAACCCAACGGTTCCGTGTGGAAGAAAATATGGAGTCTAGTCAGAGTCTTGTGCAGGGTCAACATGTGACCCCTGAGTAGCTCTCTCTGGAGATTTCCATCTTTAACTTGAAATAATCCTCCAGGGAGAAAGCAAACCAGACCTTTTTCCATCATCTACTCTTTATTCAGCAGCTGCTGGGTGTGTCTGCTGAGCGATGTCCTGAGGTTTTGGATTTATAAGGTGTGTTTATATTTGGCTCTGAAATTTGTTGTAGGCCAGGCTCACTCAATTTCTTTCAGTTTCTTTCTTTGGCATGGAAAAAATGAGAAACATATAATTATATTCACTTAAAAAATTCTTGTTTTAAATGCAGGCACAGCTTCAATGGTAACCTTTCAGAGAAGTAGAGTAACAGAAATATAAATCATATAATTGTGTGTGCAAATTACACATTTTTTAACAAATACAGGTAAGAAAGATGCTCCTTCCATCAGCATGTGGTACATCGGTATATGGTTTTGAAGTGGAGACCTCCCTGCTCTGTGCATTTTGGATACCTGCAACATCACTCTCAAGCTGTAGGAAGTTGAACCACATGGTTCCTATAAAACACACTTGGAATAAAGCTTTTTCCTTTGGGGTTTCTTAATCCAGCTCAACCCTTAGCTTGCCAACTCTCCCTTTTAAACCATTAGGTTTCAGTTGTGACTGATTTGAATGAGAATATAGCTAATGATATATATATATATATATATATACATATATAAATATATATATATATACACACATACACACACACACACACACACACATATATATATATATATATATATATGTATGTATATCGGGTGGGCTTTTGTCAAGATCTCAAGGCAAGCTGAGTTCAGAACTGACACACCTTTTTCACATTAAGAAAATTAGCTTGGCAGAAGTGTAGGGGACATCTTATAAATCCAGGAAGACAACTGACATTTTTAATGACTCACAGCTCATGAATCAGCAGTTGACTGGCTGTCTGTCCACTCTAAATAGCCAAATTCTAATTTTTGCAGCAGCAGTAGGTAGAATTACAAACTTTTCTTCCAACTGCAGTGTGCCCAGAATTCTCAGGACAATTACTTTATTGCCACATAATTATAACATTTGTGTTTCAGGTTAAAATAGGATCAGTGAGTGACAGTCTTTCAGCATCTTGGGGCCTTCTGTAATGGTTAGAAACCAATGTACTGAACAAACTTTAACAAATACTAAAATGCAGTGTAAATACACTAAAATAAACACTGGTCTTGGTCAGACCTATTGCTAATAAATAGCTTTAAAATTCCTAATGTTTCTTACCCTACAACTTGAGCAGAGATATTGTTTTCCTGGTGGAGGTTATGGTAAGAAGTGGACAGCATATTATAAGCAGAAAGAACCACCCCTCCTTAACTAGAACACACTGTAGATTATGTATTCGGCCTCATAGTGTGAATCTTGAAGTACTGTGATTGCTTCATCTATCTATTTATTATTTATTTATATGACAGGGTACTCCTTATAGCTTACAATGGTCTCAAATTAGCAATCTTCCTGCCTCAGCCTCTTAAGTACTGCATTTGCAAGCGTAGAGAGCCATGACCACACTATAGGTGCTTTCTCTACTTTACTCCTATCACAAGAGGAATTGCTCCCCTGGGAAGAATTATTAACACAATATATGTTATGATCCTATCATTTATTAAGTATAGGAATGTTTTAAAAGGTATGCCCCTGGATCTTCAAAGGGTTACCCCTATTTTATAGCTGAAGAAATTGAGATTTGGAAAAATTGACTTTCAGAATACTAGAGGAAACAGCAACATGCTCTCAGTCTTGAGTGGGCCTTGGAGTTCCGCAGAGGGCTTATACCCATTCATATGCTGGGCCCCTCTGTCAGAGTTTACAGTCAGTCTTTCTGGTGTGGGGTCAGCAAATGGAAAGTTTACCCTTAGGAAGTTCCCAGGTAAGGCTCACCCTTGCCCAAGACACAGTTTGAGAATCTTGGCCTAGATAAGGAGTGGTAGAAAATGCCCGCTGACCAGACACTATGGCCCTCTCCACAGTATTGCTCTTACTCGTGGGTCTGCCTTCCATGAGCTGTGGTGATGATGACCTAGGGGGTGAGGGACAACACTGATCGCCCCTTCCCCTGCTCTCCACTTTCTTTGCCTGGGAAACTTACCGAAGCCTCAGCTTTGGATGTTGCTCTCTCAGAGGTCTTCAATAAAATAATTTATAGTTGAACAGTAATTTACTTGTTCAGTGGATGTCTCCCAAAGCCCCGGGGACCTTAGGGCTCTGGTCTCTTCTGTTTTTCTTGAATCATATCTTAGCACTAGCACAGTCTTTGGCACTTAGCAGTACTCCCCACAATGAATCAATGTGAATTCAATAACATCTCCTTGTCATGTTGTTTTAGTTTTACCATTTACCACTTGCATGAAGTTGAACAAATGCTTTGATGTTTTAAAGTCCTAATTTGTTAATTAGGCATAATCATTTTGTGTCATGCGGAAGATACTTTTAAAAGTTCATGTACATCAAAGTGATGCTTTAGAAAGGTACCATCAGCTTCCAAAATCACACAAAGCTGAAAACTGGCACTCAACAATTGATCTAGTTGAACTGGATTTGGCTCATTAGGATAAAGTGATTTTTTACTCTCTCCAAGAAACTTACCTTTAGTAACTATTTGTCTTAGGACACTGAAACATCTCTGTTGTTAATACAGGGTCTTGAAAATGCTTTCATTATGCCTGTACACTTTGTCTTGAATATCAAATCAATTAGAATCAGCTTTGAAATGTAGTCAAGGGACCTGCTGCAGGTCCTGAAAAATGACCCCATAAGACTTCATTTTCCAAGTGAATTCTTTCTTTCAAAGCTTTGTAGTTGATTAAATTGTGGCATCTTTCTTTGGCTTTCTGGACCTGAGAGCTAGAAGTGCGTGCAGGCAGTTCATTTTTAAAACTCATCTTCAGAAAGATCCACACAAATGCAACAGAAATAGTCAGAGAACAAAATGATTAATTAAAGCACATAACACTCTCATTTTATTAAGCAATGAACCATTTACTATTTTTAGTTTATGTACACCCACTCTGAATAGCTAACATATGTCCAATTACTTACTTGTCAATGATGCATAATTATAAACAATTCATTTTAAAGTTCTCCACGTTTGTAACTCACAACATTGCCCCTGTCACTTTTGGGAAGACAGAGTTGAAAGGAGTGCGGCCCATGAATCTCCTTTGGCAGAGTTTAAGTAACTCTCCATCTTAACATCTTTAACTGAATTAGCTCAGAATTTAGAAACTTCATAGCTGTGAACATTTGCCCTAATAGGGTCATGGTAGACAGTCTTCCCAGGATGGAATCATTCATGGGCAGATGGAACCTTTCTAACATTTGTAGAACAACAAACCCACCATTAAGAAACAGCAGACACATTCCAGATAGCCTCAAAACTGCCTAAAGGCAAGGTCTGCATTCAAAATGTGGCCTTAGAGACAATACTAAAGAGAGTCTGCTCAGATTTTGCTTTCCATAGAGCAAACCCTACATGTTCACCTACAGGATAGTGGACCTATTTGGCTCAGGACCACTTGTTCAACACTTTGACTCTGGAGAAATGAAATATTGAAGGATATGTATCATATGTGCTCCAACAATTTACAAAGTTAGGTGTCAAGTGACTGGTCAGGGAATGATGCCGTGCAAACTGGAATGACTTGCATGTTAAGGACTCAACCACAAGTTGTTATTGTTTCTTGATCAAAGAAAGAATGGAGGAAATCTATGTGAAGAAAGACTCTTGTAGGACCGGAGAGACGGCCCAGCGGTTGAAAACACTGACTGCTCTTACAGAGGACTGGAGTTAGACCCCCAGCATCCTCATGGTGGCTAAAAGCTGTCCAGAACTCCCATTCCAGGGGATTCTACGTCCTCTTCTGTCCTCCTTGGGCACTGGATGATGAAAGTACACTTATATACATGTAAAAATAATAAATAAAATATTTTAAGAGACTTTTGCAAAAGTGATACTCAAAAATATGCCTCAATCTATAAAGATAACCAGGGACTGCATTTCCAAATACCTAGAGATTGAGCTGTTTTGCCCACAGTGCAAATGTCTTGGAAGGTCCCTCAGCATCTTGGAACTGAAAGGTGCCTCCCGTTTTCCTGAAAAGTCAGCAAGTTGGAGTCTTACCCAAGGTCCCAGAGGAGTCTGTTTTATGCCTTGGTTTTCTAATTTAGAGAAATTTCTTTCCAAACTATGCCACTCTGATGAATAAGGGCAGGAGTTAGAACCTCTGTTCAGAAACAGAAGTGGCTTCAAGATAGGAAAACAAATGAGAAGTCTACTTCAACCCCTATTCCGAATCCTCAGCAAAGATGGAGCTGAGCCCTTCGCTTTGCTGATGAAGGAAGATTGTCTCTTCGCTTTGCTGATGAAGGAAGATAGTCGATATCCAAACAGCACCTGCTGACCCTTCTTGCTGACTCCAGAAATTCTCAGCCCACCTGCTTCCAGTTGCTCTCCTGTCTCTTGGGTCCTCTGTGCTTTGAAACAAGATCTTCACTAGTATTATTAGCTCCCTTCCACCTCCAGCCAGGAGTTCTTTGAATTTTGGTGAACTTTCACCTATGGACAATGACAGACTGAGCATGAGCCACTGCTCCGAGGCATTGTCAGTCTCCTCATTGATATTAGTGTCTCCCACTTTAGGGAGCTCTTCCATGGAGGGGTCCATGCACACTATGGCTGGATAGAGAGGATGTATTAGGTCGATTTCGACGTAGCACCAAGGAGTCAGATGCCAGGCCCCTGCTGGGGAACACGTACGAAGCATGTCTTTGGTCCCTAGCTCTGTGCCCAGTCCTTCTTATTGTCCCTTGTTTATCTCTCCCTCTCCAGTTTCCTCCTGTGAGCGTCCTCTGCTTTTCCTTCTGCTCACACCTTATATCCAGTGCTACACCTCCCTCTGCTCATTTTCTGGGTTCAGCTATCCCAGCTACCCCTGGGTATGTCTATTATTGACGCCATGCTGGGTGCTGGGTGTCTATTAAAAACTAGCTCAATGCAACAGAAATGGTTTAAAAGTTTGTTAGCTGTGCTCAGTGAGATACTACCATTATTGTTCTTGGTAATTACTTTTATTTTATTATAAATTATCTAATTTTCAATGAAGATTTAAAATTGAAAAAAGGCTATAAAATATTTCTTAATATAGTCATTTGGTTGGGATTAATATGTAAATAAATATATCTAAATACACAATAAATTTATATTGAATTCTACTAAGATCTGTTTTTGCCCAATGACTACTTCTGGCACTAAATGTGTAAAGGGTTTTCCTTATACCAATAGTACTTCTACAGTTTTCTAGCCTGGATTCTTACCAGTTAAATATCATAACAGTAACAGTCTGGGCTTAGCATCAGATCTCAAGATGTAAGGGCTCAGTCTCATATGACTTGCCTGCACTTTGAGGGCAGTCACAAATCCCTGACCACTGGAACTTCTTGTTGAGCATCTGAGAACTCAAGAAGGTCCCTTTACCTCACCTCAGTTTCATTAATATGCTAAAATTGCTCCCTGGGTGGAAAGTATTTGGCTTACAATGACTGACTTAAGAACGTGAAAAGGAGTAAGCAAGCACAGATGAAATGGCATATACAGTGAGATCTACATGGAGCCCTGGGCAGTTGCTTCTGTTCTGAGGAGTTGGGTGTGCCTTCCTCTCAACACATGGCTCCCTAATCTCCTCAGTTAGTGGCCTTTAGGGGGTTTCTTCATATAGAAATGAAGGTCGATTACTAACTCTGTTTCTGGTATTTTCTCCTGAAGGACGATGGAAATGGGGTTGAATGTTCTAGGTTTCTAATGAAGATTTGGTCCCTCTGGATGGGATCCACCATCCTAAAACTATTCTGGAGTGCACCCAGAGTCATCTCATCAGAAGAGCAGACTTACTGTCATTTGGGAACTTTTAAGAAGGGATTAGAAGCTCCTTATCAGAAACCGGGCACAAAGATCAGGGAAGCTATCTGCATTAGGAATTAAATACTGCAGCCTGAAAAACCCTTAGGTCTCGTTCTTGTCTATCACATTCACTCATTACACAGATGAAGAAAGTAAGGTTGAGTCGTTGAGTGACTGGGTAAGGGTCCTTAGGAGTTCTCCCCGACACTTTCTTGAATGAATCACTTGCATTAATGCCCAAGCCACAAACAATCTAGACGTGCTAACATTGACTCTCATAGCTTAATATAAGACTGTATAGTTTTAATTTGTCTTGTTGTTATCTAGATTGCAAGTTGGTACTTCAGTTTAACCCTGGTGCTTCTGGTTTCTCAGGCCTTAATATTACTTGAATTTTGTAAATGTTCTTTAAAATTGATTTCTTTGCCTCTACAGTAAGTTCAGTATTTGAGAGAAGATGCTCCCTTATGCATTTAATTGGAGAGGCCCAGAGTATGTCCCATAGGAGAATAGATTGCTTCTCAGTTAAAAGATCATGGAGTACTTCTCACGTTTTTATTTTATTTTACTTATTTTTTGAGACAGGGTCTCCTTGTAGCCCCAGCTGTCCTAGAAATCACTATGTAGACTAGGTTGGCTTCTATCACACACTGCCTCCCAAGTGCTAGGATTAAAGGCATGCATCCCTATACCCTTCTTGCTGTTTGTCTTTTTAAACACACAAGTAATTTAGCCTCCCTAACAAATAGAGGTAATTCTACCAGCTCATTCTTTCTCCCATCCACTCTATAAAAGCCTGAATTTGAAAGGATTTTATATGTAATAGTCTAAGAATATCTGTGTTAAAAATAAAGCAACAAAATACTTCAAAATCTAATCTTTATGACATTGATGAGAATGTATAATATCACATCAATATGATAGCTGTTGTCATTATAACTTAGATAAATACCCAAGGGTCTGTGGAATGCTGAGGGCACCTGCTATGTCCCCATGCATGACAGCCACATGCCAGGAATTCATAGACAACAGTCTGAGTTATTCAATGTGTGTTCATTTTCTAGCCTGTGATTGATGCTGTGAATATAAAATTGCAACACAAATAATCTAAGTCTCTTTATATACTTATTTTAGGAAAGAGCATGGTGGCATGCCAGGCTGCACCCCAAGGTTAATTGCAAAAGATGACTGACAGGATTTTTAAGAAACAGGATACACACCAGGGATGAGGATAGATAAATGCTACATGACTGTGTTAATTCATACATATCCTCTAATCTGTTCCTCAGTGCCCATTTAATTTTCAAAAGTCACCAGATATTGCTTTAAGAGTGACTTTCTGATAAAATTTAGAAAACAAAGTATATCTCAGAGACAGAAGCTTTTAGGTCAGAGTCACCTGGATTAAAGCCTGTTTTATCAGGTCTTAATTATGATCATTATCAACTCCTTTGTTCTAAGCCCCTTCCCTTATCTGTACAACAATATTACACATCTCATAAGTTGCTGTTACCATAAAAAGGTGAATAAAATAATAAAATATAGAAAGCCCTAAACCCTAAGCCTGGCACAGCACAAAACTCAACAAAGTTATAAAGCTTCAAAACTCCATATAGCAGCAACTCACTTTGATGTAGCAAGATCTAATGTCAAAGGGTATGCAGGTTTGCAATTGTATCAGTTCTCTTCCTTGGTCAATCAAAGGACCAAGCCCTTGGAGCCAGTGAGATAGCTCAGTATGTAAAAGTGTTTGACAACAAACATGATGACCCTGATGACCAGAGTTTAATTCTGGGACTACCATGACGGTAGAAAAGTCCTCCTCTGACCTCCACACATGCATTATGGCACACGCACCCCCAACCACACACCCACACCCACACTACACATTAAATATTTTTAAATGTAATGAAATTTTAAAAGTACCAAGTCATCAAATCATTTATCTTTTAATAGGTGATATCCAGTAAAAAATGGCTTTAAGAGTCAGATTCTTACCAGGAATGGCAGTTTGTAAAGTAATAAGCAAAAATTTCTTGGAGCTTCAAGAAAGTTCTCTTAAAAATAGCATTTATCTTTTTATTAAAAGCAAGCTAACCAAGTAATTCGGTATTTTCAAATGGGCAGCATAGTTTGGGATTTTGCTAGGTCACTGAGTGATAGAAATTGCCCATAATTTTCTGAAGACAATAGTTTCAAATTGGCTGTAATTGGTGCATTTTTCCAGACATCCTAGCAAACCTGAACTTTCTCTGGAGGTTTTTGTTGGAGGAAAATATGAAAATAGCATCACTTCAATTGTAGGCAGAACTGCTTTCCAGATTTTCTTTATTAAGGTAGGCACAGGCAATATGAATATGAAAAAATGATCTGGCAAACAGTGGTTAATTGCCAAAAGCATTCTAGAATGACAGTTTCACATTTGAATTTATTTTTGGTTAAAGTACAGAAAAACTAAATTGTTAAGGAAAGAATGTGTGGAAGGCTTTTGTTCCACAAAATAAAACCTTTAGGCAAATTTGGTGTGTGGACAGAGTGGGTTAGAAATGTCTATAGACAAATTCAAAGGAGATTCTAGCATGTCCTTTCCTACCCTTGTATCTGTACTGGTCCCAGTCACTTTTCAGTTCTCCAGTCGAGTGTCAAAATACAGAGTTTATTCAGAATATTCACCTACAGGAGTCAGCTGCTCACACAGTCCATTGTCGACACTATTATTGCAGCATTTCACTCTATCTTATGGTAATAACAGATTCACCTGTCAGCCTCTCTACCTGGATTTGAAGCAATGGCAAACAGGAACCAAGAATATGACATATTTTATGTTTAAAGTGGATGAGATGGCACTTAGAGCAAGGGTAAAGACAAGGGAGGAAGGGAGAGAGCATGAAGCAAGTGATGACTGATTTCCAGGAGAAGCCAAGACCAGAAATGTTGCTTATGGTCTTCATCTGGACAAGGCAGGCGCAAACATGTGGAAAAAAAAGTCACATGTTCATTGACCTGAAAGCATCTGTGAAGGAATTCTGCAACCCATCAACAGGGTGAAAACATCACCTGTCTGGATGAATTCGATCTTAGAGAAGCTTCACACAAGCACAGGCCTTGAAAGTAAATCAATATTTCAAGTACCTTGTGGGAAATAGCCAATGTACTTGATAATCATAAAATGTCCTTCTTAAGTAAGACTATCTTTTAATCACCTGTCATTGTGTTGAAAATACAATAACATTCTATATCATGTGCATAAATTTTATGATGTATAGGCATTGCCTTAAAAATAATTCACAAAAAATTAAAAAGGTAAATTTAGTCTTAACTAATTCTCATTCCTTTTCTAAACATTATATCTATAAATGCACTTCATCTTCTCCTTTTTTGTCCAGCTTTTTTCTTCTAAAACTTTAATTTTTTCATGTGCATCATGTTCACGGAATCATCCATTTTTTCAGAATGTCCCATACAGGACAAATCTCATGGCTTTCTGAGTTTAGATCCTCTCCTTTCTCCATTCTGGTTTTGCCCAGGTCCAGTTTTCTTGTTTTATCCCAATGTATATTTTTTATTGATTTTTTTTGTGGATTTCATACAATATATTTTAACCATATTTAAACATCCCCTGCCTGCACCCCCTGTAGCCTGTCCTCAGGATTTAATGCATTCTGTCTTATATGTTAAAGCCTATTGAGTCTAATTTAGATACTCAGTTGTCTCTTGGTGTGATTCATCCACTGGAGCCTGTTCAGCCTATGTATCGTCACATTTTCATGATCCATTCATTAGTTGAGGGACATTCAGGATGTTACCATTTCTTAGCCCCTGAGGCCAAATCAGGCATTCTCAAGCAGTGTCAGAAAGGAGGGGTTCAAGACCCAGGAAGAAGGGATGGGAACTCTGTTTTTTAAATTTTTTTAATTTATTTATTTTTATTTATGTAGGAGTGTTTCGCATGCATCTATGTAAGCTCACTCATGTCGTGGAATGCCCACAGAGGTCAGAAAAGGGTGTCGTTTCCCCTGGAACTGGAGTTAAAGACAGTTGTTAACTGTCAGGGAAACTGAACCCTGGTCCTCTGGAGGAGTACCAGTGCTCTTAACAATGACATCATTGTTCCAGCCCCATGCCCATCTTTCTTGCCTCTGAACTTACTTGACATTATTTTTCCTTTTACATTGGAGTTAAGAATGATGTTTAGATCAACATTTTATGTTTTGTGCTGGAGAGATAGCTCAGTGGTTAAAGTGTTTCTCTTCCACAGTACTGAAGTTCAGTCCCCAGAACTCATGTCTGGTGTAATTCTAGCTCGAGGAATATAGAGAGCCCTCTTCTGGCATTTACTTCATGCACACACACACACACACACACACACACACACACACACACACGTATATCAATAAAAATTAAATTTCAAAAATACTTTGTTTTCCCAAGAAATCATGTAATTTTACATTTTAAAAATGCTTTGGTATATTTGCTTGCTACCAAAGCACACAGTTCTCTCTTTAGTTAATGAATCTGCTTTTCTTTGTTTCTCTCTTCAGTGTTTAGCTCCTATAATTCACATGTTATCAGCTCTGCTCTCTACAGTTGTCACAATGATTCTGTGCAAATAACCCCTGGGCACAAATATCCTGCACCTCTTGTGGCTCCCTCAGGGAATTTCTGAAAGTCATTTGGAAATGAGAGACGGAGATGTCACACTCGGGGAAACAAGTGCTCCCAGGGCTGCCTTTCCTCTGGAAGGAGAGGTGGAGGTCCGCTGGATAGAACAGAAGTCACCAACAGGGTAGGCGTAGGGTGTCGCTTCTAGAAAAGTCAGCAATGAACCACTTCTGATTACTGCATTTCCCCTTTGTGCAGCAACTGAAACATGTCTGCCCGCACTGGCTCCTTCCTCCCTCTGAAGGTCAGCTTCTTTGCTATTCCGCATTCTGGGCCTTGCTGATCTCCCAGCAGGTGCAGCACTTTTCTATTTTGCATGTTAATTATTATTCAAACGGACTTCATTTTCCTTGTTGAATTTCTGCTACTTGTAGTCTACTTTTCCTCCCAGGTGGAGACCAAAGCATTGCTCCATGGGATATTCTCAACACCCAGATTTAGCTGTTGGCCCATTTACTGTCCTGTGGCTGCTAGCGTTGTGTACACTGGCTGGCTCCCAGCAGCATGCTCATGAAGGGGAGCAAGCCCTCTTCAAGACAGGGTTAGTCAACCTCTAATCATAATAGTTGGAAAAGGCCCCACAATTTATTTTGCTTATTTACCACACTTATGTGGCTTAAACGAAAGTAATGAATTCTCACTTGTGTGCTAATAAATGTGTGTTTGTATCTTCAGGGAAAGCATTATTTCATGTGCTGTCATTCACTGTAAAAGTGTAATTTTCATAATAATACTAGAGAAGAAAATTAAAAGAAAAACTAGAGACTAACCTCTGACCATGGTGATTATTGGGTTTTCTTGCAGTCATCTTCAAAACATTTCTTTTCATTCCTTGTATGTCTAATGCACACAACCAGCTGCACTTGATTTTTCTCTTTCAGCACAGAGTTGTCCAGTATTGAACTAGTAAAAGATACATTTAAAACGTATGCCTTTTTGAGAATACCTTTTTATTACTTCCTAGTGTTGAGTAGAGAAGTATAAAATGTTAAGTCTACTCTCTTGTATTGTGGACTTCATGAACGGATAGAACATGTTACACCATGGAGAACCCAGAAGCAGAGCATGAACCGCCGTCTGCTGACTTCTTTCCAATGCTTCTACACCGCTGATGTCTTTCAGGAACTCTGCTGGAGCTCTTTCAGATAATTTTGCAATTATTCTAGCCAATAGCAATATACTTTGAGGACTTACTTTACTACATCTTACTCTGAAACTTTTTAATAGCATTTTGATGTCAAACCTAGTAACTGCTACTCTAAAGCTAAGATCAAAGAAAGGTACAGAAGACCATACTCAGCGACAAATATACTGTAGTAGGAGAGATGGAGCAATCTGAAGAAATAAGATGTCGGCACTGACCATAACAAAGGATGAGTAGAACAGAATATGGGAAAGCAAGGCCATCGGGGTTCCTTTGCCTCCTGGACATTGAGGGGCCATGCATTCACTGTGAAGGGAGCACACAACATGCACAACACAGAGATGTGGAACGGCTTCACAGTGAATGTCAGGGTTGTGTCACCTGAACCCCCCACAAACATACCATCACTTAGACCTGCCCAAGCCTCTCTCCACAGTGTGGAGAGCTTGTGATGAAGTTTTCCTGCAGATTTTTCCTGTGACTCCTGGTTTTATTTTCTACCTAATTTTTCCCAGAACCAATTTCAGCCTGAATTAGGCCCCCATGTCTTAACCCACAGAAGAGTGTTGCACAGTAAAAGACATCTGCCTTTGATACAGATTGCTAAATTAATTCTTCCAAAAAGTATACATCATCTCAATGTCATCAACCACATATAGGAGTATCTTATCAATTTCACTGGCTATTTTCCTTGAAGTTTGGAAGGAGCATTTCACTTTACAGTATTCATAAATCCTTTATTGTACTCTGACTTGTTATCTAGTCTTTTGTGCACACACTTTCTATTTTGGAGCCATAAGCTAGTTGAGGCAGAAGCACATTAGCTGATATTCATCTTCCCTAAAGCTCCTAGAATAGTGCCATGCACATAGAAGGTGCTTCATAGTTTGGAGAGAAAATGGTAACTTATACCAAAATATAACTTTTGGTAAATTAGCAAATGAGAAAAAGAAACCTACTTCCAAGATACTTAGGAGAAATGAAGTACAGTTAAAAGCTTTAGGATGCAATCGTTTTCTAAAGTATATCATCTATGGTTTGATTTTTTTTTTTACTTAAAAACCACTAACTGTTCAGACTTGCTTGTATATTACACACCTAAATCTACCAATTTATGTGTTTAACAAGACCAGCTTGGAACTCTGTTCATTTAGAATGTAGCAAGAAGTAAGTTCTGTCCCAGCAACAGACTAAAACATCAATATAGGCACTCAGCCTATTCCTATTATCTTGGCAAAAGCACTTTCCATAAAGCTTGCAATAAACATAAAATGCAATAGTCTATACAGAGACCTGAAGCAACTCTTTCTGGTTAGCAGGAGCCACATAAGGACAGTCTGTAAGTGTCATGTATATCCAGTGGTTCCTTCACAGAAAGTTCCTTGACCATTTTTCAGATAAGCAGTTCAGTGTTCATAAGATATGCCAAAGTCACTTCCAGTGTTTAACTCCAATGCTGTCCGTCACACTATGATTTGCCATGATCCCCGAATGAGCCTTCCTCCCCCACGTTGTTCAAGGTCTACACTTTTACACTGCAGCACACTAGTCATGGAATAGAACAACCTATATTGTTCGTCATCCCTGGATTTCTTTATCCAGAGTAACAGATCTAGACATTGGAAACATGGCAAGTCTCTGCCCACACCATGCCAACCAACCAGCAAGGTGCTTGCTGGCCACATCGGGCCAGTGGTGTCACTGACTGGAACACTGAGCAGGCTTGTGCTTTTCTTTTATGGCTAGTGGCTTTCCACTCTGACTCCATTTGCCTCTTCTTCCTCTTGCCCTCTTGACACATTCTGTCTTCTTAGTCTTCTGCCAGACTCTTTCCCATGTCCATGGTGTTAATTCAATCACAATATGCTCACTTCCTGTCCATTTCATCTTCCCTGACCCTCTTCAACCTTGGATCTATCTAATCATCGCTATTCTCCACAACTACAACCCTGGGCTTTTGAAAGTCACTGAAGCACTGTCCAGGACTTTGGCTTTGAGGACACTGTTAGACTTTTCTGAGCTTAACATTCACAACCATTCACCTCAATCTCTTCTGCCTAACCTCCATCAGAAATGGCATTGCCCTCATCTCCGAAAATTTTGAAGCCATTGGGCATTAACTGCATCTCTCAACCTCCTTTTTAGATATGCACAAAACAGTTTATTTATGTTTCTAATTCTTTCTTGATCCAGATTAGCCTTTTTTCCTGTCCCTAATCATTGATGGACTTCTCTAGCACATTGTATTTTCTGTATGCTACCCTGTAATATAATTAGATACTTAATGTTATAAAGGGTCTTCCTGTCTCATAGTAGGGACATTCTTTGGTTGCCTCTGTCCCTCTTGTCATCCACCATTCACATTCTTCATTAAGTTCATTTTTAATGTTTTTAATTTTCATATAAAATATCCCATATATATTACAAGCTTTACTGAATAACTGAATCCCCAGGACTGCACAAAAGGAATAGAAAAGCACAGTATATGTGAGATCATATTCCTAGACCAAGACTATAATTAACTCTCTTCTGTTTGAGTATTAGCCAAAGATGTTTTTCAACTATATAGCTATCCTAAAGATTGTTATATTTGTGCATTATATTAATGAATTTATGTAGGAGGGAACAGCAAGGTTGTTGAAGACCGTGTTAAAACACATATTGAAAATAAAACCTGAAATAACTTAGGACCTCCTATAGCATAGTATTTTGGGGCTTTGTTGGTCAATGTTTGCCAGAACATGACCTCTCAAATACAGACAAACTAACAAAAACCAGTGAATCTCATGTCTCTGACTTCACAGAAGGAAGCACAACTCTTTTAACGTTTTATTTATTTACTATATATGTACATATATGAGTACTATGCCTGCATGAATGTCAGTGCACTTGTGCTGTGCAATGCCAAAGGAGGCCGGAAGAGGATGTAAGATCCCCTGGAACTGGGGTTATGGACAGTTGTTAGCCACCCAGTGGGTGTTGGGATCCAAGCCTGGGTCTTCTACAAGAGCACCCAGTGCTATTAACTGCTGAGCCATCTCTCCAACCCAAGTAGACTTCTATTAATATAACACAATTGAGATTATTTCTCTAGACCATGGACCAAGTGTTATAAGCTGCCAGCTTCCCATAAAACTCAGTGTAGGAAATGTCTCTAAAATGTCTAAGTGGCTCTACAAGAGGCCCTGCTGCTCAGGATATATGACCTTATGAATCCCAGATACCAGGTAAGAAAATATCGGATGTGGTAAGAAAAGATGCTTGTGAAGTCCTCATAGGACAATCACAATGCAGACCTCCTATGGTTCTGGAGTAAGACTTTGCCAAATATGATGCAATTTGACAACGCAAAATGCTACCACAGGTATGTGCCTAGATTCTGGTGGAAGCAAATTAGTCACCAAGTGAAGCATGTAGCCAAAATGTCCAACATGAGTTTGGTCTAACATGATTAAGGAAGTCAGGTGAACCAACAGCAATCCATTATAAGGAGAGAATGCAGAAAATCCAATATGGTGCCTTGCCCCAATGAGACAAAAGCCATTTGGTGGGAAGCTGACTATGATAAAGCACACTCAGTCTTGAAAGCACAAAAACTCACCTCTACACCCAAAGCTCACAGAACACAGTGGAAAGAGGGGCAGAGAGAAAACTAAAGCATCCCTCAACTCGCACCAGTGTACTTTCCTCAAACAACAGAGTTCTAGGCACACAGAAGGCCACAACTGGCCAAGTTTTATAGAATAAGAGGCTGCAGAATGTGTATCTCTGGATTAGGACTCCTATGTTGAAACTCACCCAGCTGTAGCTCAGAGATCATTGTGGAAGAGGGGATGGAAAGATTGTAAGGGCCAGGACTGGTTCATGAACTTATGGAAGCAGAGGCTTTCAGGCCACTGGAAGCAAGCACATGTGAAATTGTGGCAATCATGTCATTGAGCACAGGACCACACCAACTCAAATTAGACAAAAGCCCAGAGTGCAGCGATAGAAATTGGTGGCAGGCCAGACCTAGACTGAGAACTATTGGAAAGAATTACTGGGAGAGGGAGAGTATGCCTAACTTGCAAACACTAGATAGCCTGACCAGACTCCAGTGGATAAATTTGCACAAAAGGACATCTGGGCACAAATGCTTGACTGGATAAGACTTAATGTATGACAGAATGAATGCAATCTGGTGGAGACTGGAGGGGGGTTTGAAATTTGATGAAGACCTCTTCGATGAAATCCATAAACTCAATTAAAAATTATTTCAGAAATTTAAAAATTTATTTTTACAAGAGTGGCCACCTATTCTGGTCCTGTGTTTATAGCTCCTGCCCTAAGAACCTTACCCAAACTTTTTCTCTAAATGTTTGCCAGGGGTTGATTCACTGACTGGGGCAACCACCTAACACCTCTTGGACTACAGGGGCACCTTTGTGAAGAATCTGTCAGCTACTGAACCCCCAGGACCCACTCTTCTGATAGACTGATGGAATGGAAATTGAGATGGAGGCACCAGCTCAGATGTCACACTGCATGAATATGAGTAATAATCCTATAGATTCAGAATACAGTCTAACTCAACCATCAGTGAGGCCGTATCTCTGTTAGCTAGACTACTTGAGTTCAGATATCAAGGATTAGAAGAGGGAACGGTTACACTGTGCTTATTCCTTGTGATATACTTGGAGAATTATGTTTCTTGTTCCCACATCTAGGAGATCTATGGTTTAAATGTCCTAGTTATAGGACAGAAAAAACATGTGCTTTCAAAAATGACTGTCAGCTGGCACCTTTGACTCTGCCTGACCAAGGGTCAGCAGGCAAGAAGAGAAAGGGCTTGGTTAGTGCTCAGATGGTACACTGGGATGTGTGCTCTCTGTCATGCCTTTGCCTGGTACCCTCAACAGATATGCAGTAATGCTCTGTTAAGGGCATGATGGACAGATACTCAGACTTCATGGAGAAAAAGGTCTGGAACAAACTACCAAGGAATCTGCTTAAGCCCAGGGGATGATCTTGATAACAAAAGCAAGACGATTCTAGAATAATTATAAGGAATGGAGACAATTGTGGACTAGATATCAACTACACCAGTGCAGGGTCATGGCACACCCCAGTAGTCTATATCTTAAATTTCTTTCAAGAAAAGAGACTCAGAGACCTCGAGAGCAGGCCACTTCTAATGCGTTTACAAAGAACAAAGAATTGAACTCAAGAAGCTTAGGGGTGAACTAGTACAGGTTGTGTTTTGAGGTTATAACCCAGTAGAGACAACTAGCATTATTGGAAAGTTTATTTTATTGACACCATAGATATATACTGAATGGCATAAAAGAGAAAATGTGAAATAATACCTATCCCAAAGAGAACAGACACCAAAATGCAGATGAAAGAATAAAACATTCAGAAAGAGAGGCTAGCATACAAAACAACTGGATACTTATGAGGGTAGAATTTCACCTGAATTAGCTAATAAATGGATTGGGGAGATGGCAGATGGCTCAGTGGTTAAGAACACTGGCTGCTCTAGCAGAGGACCCAGGCTTGAATCCCTGGAGACACATGGTGGCAGACAACTGTAACTTAATTCCAGAGGATCTGAAGCCCTCTTCTGACCTCCACGGGCATTGTAAGACATGGGTGCACTTATGTACGTGCAGGCAATACATTCACACACATAAAATAATAAGAAAAATATTAAAACACAAATAGTTAATAAACAATTGATATGTATAACTTATCCATAATTTATTACAAATTTCAAATGGATTAGAAGAAACTTAAAGAATAACTTTGCAGATACTGCCAGTAGGAAAGTATTCTGATGATCACAAATATAAGACTGAAAGAAAACATCATCTACTACATAGCTTAAATAACTTCCCTGAATTAAAATAAAAGTTCGCAAATGGCCAGAGCATTGCAGAAGAGTGGGAAAGAAAGACTGTAAGAACATGACCGTATGGAAACAGGGTCCTACAAGCTCATATGAACTACAGCGGTGCTGATAACATACACAAGACCCATGCAAACTCAAGCAGACAAAAACTCCACGTAAAACTGAGTCGTGATTAAATGATTAAATATTGGCGACTGATTCCTGCTGCATGAGAAAGAGCTGATCATCCTAAAGCAAGGGACTCTAGATAGGCTGACTAGACCTCGGTAGATGAGCTTCCACTGAGGAATGTCTAGGGACACCAACTTGACATAATAGGCCCTAACACTGATGAGTGTATTAAATTCTGTGGGGGAGCTATGGGAGGGTGCCAGTGGAGAAGGAAGTATAAAGTTTTATTGAGATGTTCTGTGTGAAATATGCAAACACAAACAATAAAAATTAAAAAATCAACAACAAAAACAAAAGACCATAATTAAATTTAAAAAAAAAAAAACAGCCAGCACGAATGTGAAAAGATTTGTCATGCTAATATACATAAGAATTCTGACCAATCAATACCACTGCCAGTAGGAAGAAAAAAGAAATAAAACGTGACATTCACAAAAGAAGAAATTCAGTCATCTATAAATATGTCAAGTATTACTGATAGATAAACACAAACAAAGAAGTATACAGCTAGACCCTGGAAGCTGTGATTATATAGAGAAATAGTCACTAAAAACGTTTGTTAGAATGTTTTACAATTGTTGTTACAAATGTTGTTACATTTGGCAATGTATTTCACAAGCACAAGAAGTGTTCATTCCATCTGATTCAATAAGTTTATTTCCAACATTTTATTGTAGAATAAAATTCATAGAATGCACACATGATTGTGTGGAAAGGATTTTCACCAAGGTGGTATTAAAAACGTAAAACATAAAATAATAATAGAGAATTTTGAGATATAAATTATGGCAATATGCATGTGCAAAGAATACATTGAAGACACTCACATACAGGTTTTAGAGATAGACTTTTTGACCTGAAGTACTCATATGCTAGAAGGAGGGTTGGGAGCCCCTTACAAACAGTGTTCCTCAAGGTACTACTGTGCTGGAAGAGTTCACAAAAGGCAACGCAAAACAAGGCCTGATTTTTAAAATTTGTTTATCACAAATTTGTATTGGAGCACAGTCATACCCATTGGTTATATATTATTTATTTTCAAATTGCAATGGCAGAGTAAGTCATGACAGAGAAAAATCTATCCTCCAAGACTTTTACAGAAAAGATATGCTGATCTCTGTTCAATGCATATAACATATAGACATCATAAAAATAATACTGCAGAATAATTATTTCTAGGAAGGAACAGTTGTAATGACTTTTACTTTTTGAATTGAACTTTTATGATTTTCATATGATGGTATTTGGATCTCCTCCTCCATCCAGCTTCACCTTCCCCTTATTGCTCTCCCCTATTTAATGTAGTGTGTGTGTGTGTGTGTGTGTGAGTGTGTGTGTGTATGTGTGTGTGTGTAGCCTGTAGAGTCCAATTTGTCTCCCTGAGTTTCCTCAGTGTGGGTTTATCTAAAAGTTTGGTTAACCTACCAAGAGTTACCATGCTTGAAAGAGACTGTTTCTCTACCCCTCTCAGCAGCCATCGGTTGACATATTTTCCTTACATGGGTTGGACCTTTTTACCTACTTCCTCATGTGTATATTGGGAATTTTTCTTATTTGAACTAGAATGGGACTTGTGCATGCTGTCAGTGTTGGCTGTAAGTTCATATGAATAACTGATCATCTGTCTGGAAAACTCTGTTCCTTGTGGTCATTCAACACCTCTGGTTCTTGTAGTCTTTCGGCCTCCTCATCTACAATGATCCCTGAGCACTGGGGCAGGGGCAGAAGTTGATAGTGATATCCTCTTAAGGGACAAGCACTCTACACTTTTGTGTTCTCTGCATGTTAGCTAGTTGTAGGTTTGTTGTTGTTGTTGTTAATCACTATCTGTTATATAAGGAAACTTCTCTGCCAAAAGTTGAGAGAAGCATTAATCTATGGGTATAACAATTAAATCATTAAGAGTCAATTTAATACTATAATTATTTAGTAGAAAACTAGTATTAGGTTCCCCCGTATGTCCTGTGACAGCCTCAGGTTCCTAAGTCCAATATCAATGTCAGGAGTGGGCTCCATTCCATGAAGCAGACATTAAATCCAATTAAAGAGGAGTTGGTTACTCCCATAATATTTATGCCACTATTGCACTGTGGGCATATCTTGTCAGGTCAGTTGTTATTGTAGTTCACAGGATTCACAGCTGAGGTTGATTTTTTTTCCTTTCTGGTAGCTTACATAGAACCTTCCATCACTATGAATGTTAGCCATTAGAGATGAGGCTCTCAAGTCAGCACCAGTTTGCTTTCTCCTTATTTATTCTACAGCTCATGTAACTAATGTCTTCAGAAATAGGGTCTTATATTATCTTCAGAAGTAGAGTCTTCCATCCAGTTCCAGTGAGGAACCAAGAACGGGACAATGGCCAGTAATGTTTAGGTGTCTATTGAACCCCAGTTCAAAAGCTTCTAAAGAGGGAGTACATTCCTAACATTGAGTTTTTTTCTTTTTTCATTGGCTATCCTGAGTTTTGTTGTTTCCTTATGAAATTTGAAATTATTTTTCCAATTTATGCAAAGAATTGTGTTGGAATTTTAATTGGTATTGCATTGAAGTTAGAGATTGTTTTTGGTAGGATGGCCATTTTCAGAATTTTATTTCTGAATTTCAATTCTATCAATCTACTTTGCAGAATGTATTTATCATTTCTACAAATTTTCTGGTGGAGTCTTTAGATCCTTTGTATATAAAATCATATTGCCTACAAAAAATAGTTTGACTTCTTCCTTTCCGGTTTGCATTCCCTTTATCTCCTTCATTTGTCTGTTGCTCTAAGACTTCAAGTACTATACTGAGCAGGAACAGGGAGAATGGACATCCTTGCTACAAGGATGTAGCAGTTTAATAGGGCTGCTTTCAGTTTTTCTCCACTGACTATGTTGCTGGCTGTGGCTTATTGTATACTGCCTTTACTATGGTGAGATATGTCCCCTGTATGCATGGGTTCTTTATGACTTTTAACATGAGTGGATGTTGGATTAATGAAATGATCATGTGTTTTCTGTCTTTGAGTTTGTTTGTGTAGTAGATTACATTTATTGCTTTACATATGTTGAATCATCCCCAAATCTCTGGGATGAATTCGACTTGATCTTGTGGATATCTTTTTGATGTGTTCTTGCATTTGCAAGTATTTTATTGAGAGTTTTTGCATCTATGTTCATCAGAAAGATTGGTCTGTAATTTTTGTTTTTTGTTGGGTCTTTACATGGTTTGGTATTAGAGTAATACTAATTTCATAGAAGGAATCTGGAGTGTTCCTTTATTTTCTCTTTTATGCATTAATCTTAGGAGTATTGGTATTAGTTCTTCTTTGAAGGATTAGTAGAATTCTGTGCCATACCCATCTGGTGTTGGACTCTTTGGGGAGGATTCTTAATTACTGTCTTTCTCATTGGATGTTATGGATCTATTTGGATTATTTATGTAATTTTGGTAGGCTATACATATTTAGAAAGCTGTCCATTTCTTTAGATTTTGTAGTTTAGAGAAGTATGGATTTTTAAACTGTGTCTTTATGATTTTGTGGATTTCCTCTGAGTCTGCTATAATGTTTCCCTTTCCATCTCTGAGTTTGTTTATTTGGGTCCTCTATTTCTTTTGGTTAATTTGGCTAAAGGCTTGCCAATCTTGTGAATCTTTTCAAAGAACCAACTCTTCAGTTCACTGGTTCTTTGTGTGGTTTTCTTTGTTTCTATTTCGTTAATTCCAGCCTTGATTTTATTTATCTCTTCCCCTCTACTATTTTTATGTATTGTTTGTTTTTGCTTTTTCAAGGTTTTCAGGTGCATCATAAATTTATTTATACGAGATATCTCTAGTTTTCTGCTTTAGACACCCAACGCTATAAATTTTCCTAGTAAGGCTGTCTTCCTTGGGTCCGAACTCCTTTGGTATGTTATCTTTTCATTTGTATTCAATTACGAGAATTTTTTATTTCCTTCTTAATGCCTCCCGTGACCCTGTTTTTGTTCATTCATGTGCTGGTTAACTTCCCTGAATTTGTGTACTTTTCCCCCATTTCTATTGTTGATATCTCACTTTATCCTTTCTTCATTGGATAGAGCACAAAATGCTATTTCAGTTTTGTGAATTTGTGGAGAATTGCTTTGTTTCCTACTGTGCAGTCAGTTTTGAAGAGAGTTCCATGGAAAGCTGAGAAGAAAGTATATTCTTGGGTGTTTGGAAGGAATGAATGTTCTGTAGCTGTGTTTATAACTGGTACTTTGAAATTATTGTTTTGTTCATCCACTTGGTTGTCATTCTCAGGAAATGTCATGATGCTGTCATTCATTTCTGTGTTAGGTATGATATTTTGATTATTCCTATTGTCTAGGTTTTTCAGGCTTGGGCATCTGGACTTGTGTGGTGGTGTGTCTTGGTATGGGTAAGTGATCTTGTCCTTTCTAAATGCTTCTTTGCATCCTGTTTGTTGTTTCCCTCACTCATCAGGTTATGGTCCAGCTAAGTGGTGCTTGGAGTTTGTTTTGGGGCCACTTTATGCTGATGTAATATTTGGGTAAAAGAAGTGTTCTCAATTCAGCTACAGGTAAGTGTAACATTTGAGTTGCAATTTCAGGATTGACTGCACAGGGTCCTGGATCAACAGGGTGGGATGGAGCTGCCACATGAGCAAGTTGGCTGGTAGGTTAGGGTGGCAGTTCGCAGGTCTGTGGACAGCAGAGCTCAGGTGGTGAGGAACAGGGTGGTCTTGGGGACTGAGCTCAAAACCGTTAAGTCTAGAGTGGGAAAGGATGACGGAGACCAAGACTGGGTTGGGACCTGACACTGTCGAAATTGATTCACCCTGCCAAGAGAGGTGCAGATCCCACATGGGATATAACCCTTGTGACCTCAGGAAGTCTGAGAGCCAAGATGGGGGCACACTAGGGAGTCTCAGGGAGGTTGCTACCAATCACATCTGGGCCAGGAAGGATCTCAAGAGAGCCAGGTAGGGCTGAGAGCTGAGATGGTGGGGACGGACTTACTCTGCCAAGACGAGGTGCATGCTGGTCCAGGATAGGATAGGGTCCCTGTAACTCGTGGAAATCTGAGAACTAAGATGGCGGGTCCTGGGGAGTCTCAGGGGAAGAATTCGAACCTTTCGAATTGCTGTCATTTTAATCTATGTATTTTTCAAGAGAGTGTTTTTAAAACTATTTTCTGTTCAGAAATAAAAATTATATATCTATTTGTAGAGTAAAATATGATATTTGACACATGGGTACATCATGGAATGGTGCAGTCAAGCTAGTCAACCAATCCACGTCCACACACACACCATTTTACAGAAAAACAGCACCAGCATCTACTACACATTTGTGAAAAGTATAGACATATTTCTAAAGACAATTTTTTTTTAATCTGGAAGAATATAATTATGGTTGACATGTTTCTCTTTTATATTTATTTTATCAAAATGAATATAATATATAATCAGAAAAATACTTAAAGAAAACATACATTTTATGAGATTTGTGAAATTTTAATTCTTTTTTTTTCTCTCTGATTTCTTAGAATACCTTGGTGTCAATTAAACATCTATTTTGCTTTTCTAAAAATGGAAGAAAACCATTTGGGTAGACTTTGACGATAGAGATTATCCATGCTGTTGATTTTGAATTTTAGTTTGTAAATTATAACAAACATATACTTTCTTATATTTGTGAAAGTATCAAAATTATGATACTTCAAAAGAAATTAACCGGGTTTATAAAATATATAAACTAAAGAACTATAGTATCATTTCCTGCTTGTTGCTGGTTTCTTTTTCTTTCCTTTTTCACTCTTCAGGTAGGACCCCATTTAGACTTACTACTAGAAAACCATGGGTTCTGTAGCACACACACTGTTTCATAGATTACCAAATTTTAGAAAATAAAATTCCAACAAGATTTGTTTAAATATCCTGCTGTCTCACAAATTTCAAAATAGCTCAAAACTAGAAATTCCTGCCTTCTTGAAGACAGACATGGAAGAAGTCTTTTAATAAGTGGCAGCTTATTGATTTCACTTTTCAGAGCATGAAAAGTGACAAAAAGTGACTCAGTTGTGGAGGCAGAAAACAAACAGACAAAATGAAGGAGGTGGTAGGTATAGGTGAAACCAAAGCAGAGAATGGCAGTACTGAGGGAAAACGCTTAAGCATGGAGAGGAGAGGCAGATAGAGAAAGGAAGACTGTAAGAGCTGGAGGCTGGGGAGGAGGGTTAGGAAGTGCTGTCTTCTGGACATGACATGACTGTTGAACTCATGAAATTACAGTATCTGTGGTTACCTGCACAAGCTCTGCATGAGATAAAGCCAGTCACAGTTCCAGTAGGGTCAGGGCAGGGATTCAGAAGGCTCAGCTCAGACAGAGCAGCTATTGGTAGTTGATGGCTGCTGGCCAAGGAATAGTATTTTCTCTTTGGGGATGTAGTGAGGAGTAGGTTGCCCATTGCTCCAATGGATGGCTCTGCATCCTTGAGCATATGAGCAATTTTCTTTGGACCCAGTGGGAAGGACATGAAGTTGAGAGGGTGATTTGGGGAGGGAGTGTAAGTGACCTGGAGATAGAGAATGGGCAGTGGATATGATCAAAATGCACTGAATACATACATGAAATTCTCAAAGAATAAATAAAAATAGGAGCCCTGGTATTGCAGTTATATGCTATTATGTCAGCTTTACAAGGGTCCTGGAGATTCAAACTTAGGTTCTTACACTTGTGTGGCAGTGCTTTAACCACTGAGCCATCCCTCCAGCCATCCAAAAGAATTTTCTCACAAGGTGACTTGCCCATGTCACCAACAGACCATCATAGATGAACTTGTTTCCATCTTTGCTGTTTTAAAGTTCTCTAGAAAGTCTCACCCATAAACATTAATTTAGTGACTACTCTTCAAAAAAAGTATAAGAAAATAATTGTATTTAATGTTCATATCAAGTAAAATATGTTTCTAGGAGACAGAAAAAAATGAGATGAATCTGATCTTATTGTAAATGTTCTTACAGTTTAAGACAGAGAGTACCCAGCAAGTCACTTCTGACACAGGTTTCTTCCATCTTCTGGCAGTTTCCTCAGTGCTGTCTTAGAATGCCTTATATCCTGGGAATTCCCACCTAACTTCATTGTTCCATTCCATGGCCTTGTGGGACCAGGAATGGCCTTGGAGCCTGGCTAGTTTTGACAATTGCTACTAGTTCTTTTATGGACATGAGGAAGGTTTGCTCAGTTACAAAGTATACCAAAGTGCTGAGACCAGGCTGTCCCTGCTCAGAGTTACCACAGATCATCTAGAACAGTTGATTGGGCCATGCCCTGAGTGACTCCATTTTATAAAACAGCAGCTTATTTAATGTTGAGCACAAATGATGAAATAGAATGACTCCATGTCTTGTTTCTGTGAGAACCATCATCTGTCTAACACAAATCACAAGGCAAAGGCTGATAAATAACTTATCTAGGCAAATAAAATATTACCACCTGTGAAATCAAATTAAATCGGAACACATGACTACATGTACACTTCAAAAGTCTTATCAGGAAAACCAGAAGAGTTAACCAACTGGATCAAGAACCAGTACTTCACCAGGACCATGAAAGAAGGAGAACTCCTAACCGGCTACTCGCCATGTGTCTAGAACAATGTCTGTACTTCTGCATGGGACTGCATCTTCGGCAGTTTCCCCTGCCATCACACAGCCACTTCAAATGGACTCTTGAAACTGCCTGCTTCTGCTCCTACATCTGTCATTTCTAAACCTTGAACAGCTCAATGCCAGAGTTCCTGAATCTTATTTGGTTTCCTATAGAAACTTGTCCTTGGTCTGTATCAGTTCTCTGCCTCCAACTGTAGCACAGCTTCTTTGAAATGTGGAGCCTTTTTAATCCTTTCATAGTCACTCTGTAACACCACACACACACACACACACACACACACACACACACACACACACACACACACACACACAGAGACAGAGAGACAGACAGAATTGTGAGACATGTAATATCTGACCTGAGAGAGCTAATATTAGTACTTAAGATTGGAATAAAAGATTGCCGATGGCCATTTTGACCAAGTGAAATCTGTAGTACTCGGTTTAGTAACTTGTGAATTTATTCTTATTCAATAAATTAAGACATTGTGGAAAGACACAGACATGCTGTTTATGTCCTGACAGCTCACCCAGGACAAAAGTCTCTGAAGTCTGAGAGAGAGGAGGCTAGGATACTTTCCTTATCCATGATTAGACACTATCCTGCCTCAGCACACTGCACAAAGATGGAGGAGGCACTGTGCATACAGAAAATACCTTAAATGGACCTAGAAAGAAGAAACTCAGGCCTCTGGCTATCTCCCAGACATTCACAACTTAAAGTGACAGCATTGCACTGAAACATGGGATCCTCAAACCTCTGGGCCAGGCAGACACGTGTCCTAGTCTGTTGGGCATCATGCAGGGTGGACCAAGCTAGGCCACCTGCCAGGAGGAATGAAGGAATGGCTCTAGAGGGTGTGGTGCTCCACACCGGTTGGTTGTGAAGCCAGTTTCTGCCCAGCACCTGGAGGGAACCTAATCCACCTGGGAACAAACTGCAATTGGCTGTAGTCAGGACCCCACCCCATAAGGCTATTGGCTAACAAGAACTATAAGACTCTCTGCTCTTTCTTGAATAAATGAGTTTGCAACAGACCATTACTGCTGGCTTTCCGCTCAACTCCCGGAGTCTGTGTGTTGACTCTGTGCCTACTCACCCCCTCCCCTATGGTGGAGCTCCTTTGGTCCCCCTTGGGCTGGTCCTGAGTGCTGGGATCCCCAACACTAGCCTAGTGTGGTGTCCTCTCAAGTCCTGAGAGAAGAAGGTGCTACTTCTATGTAAGTCCAGTGTCCTCTGCCAGACAGACAAGACCATCTTTAGTCATGACAACCATGAAGGAGGCATTTCAAAGAGAAATAAAAATACAAAGGACTTATGCCCTTGCATACACACACTGGGCAGCTTACAAATTATCATGCAAATGCACTGAAAAAAAGAGTCAGAGGGAGAGGCACAGACAACAGAGTTCTTCCCTGCATTTCCAAATGAGGTCACATTGGATTCTGTGTGACAGTGACAGGGTATGGCAAACTCAGCTTAGAATGATACAGATTCCAGCGACTACTCTAGTATCTGCCTCCAGAAGAATGTTCTCAGTGAAATTATTAATATTTTCATTATGCAAGTCATTCATTTAGTGAAATCATTTAAATTTCTTTAGCTGAAATATATACAATAAAATCTGAAATGAGATATGTTTTTCATTACCTCCTGATACAGGATGGGTTTCTAAATTATAGCAATCTGTATTATCAAATAAGAAATTAGTCTTTTTAAGGTTGTAGGGTGACAGAGAACTTTATAAGCATCTTATTTTGTTTTCTGAGTGTTTTAATATCACTTATGTCACCAACTTTCCTTTAATTCTCGAATCTACCTGAAATATTTGATGTCCACATGCTGTTGAAATAAACTTCATTGGAAGAAAAGCAGAGAAGGGAGGAAGAGGAAAGAAGTGGAATGTTCATGCATTTTCAGGAGAATGACTTTTCTATCAATCCTGCATCATTAATTATAAAACAAGCCCTCACCCCCACAGTGACTAGAATAAACATCCTGGAGACAAGGCTAGAAACAGACCCCAGGCATTCACAGACACTTGTACATCTCTAACCTAAAGATGACCTCAGAAACCTTGTTTTGAATTTGCCCAAGGGAAAAACAAAACCTGACCTTTTGAGATACATGAAAACTTAGGTCTACCTTCCCTCCCTCCCTCCCTCCCTCCCTCCCTCTCTCCTTTTGTTTCTTCCTTTTCCTAAATATAAATAAACTTGGGAAAACCTTCACTTCTCTTCACATCCACTCCTTTGGCAATGAAATTGCTTTCCAGAAGCAGGGTGAACCTACAGCATATCAGATGTGTTCACAAGGACTTCATGAGCATTTTCTGTTCTATTAAAATTTTTTCCACATATGTTACATTTCCCCAAATTAGCATTTTAATGTTCAATGTAAACTAAATGATGAATTTAATTTCTGTAAAAGTATGTAAGATATTAATTAATTATTACTTCTAGAAATCTAATTATCGCTGTTCAGAGGTAGCTGCTCAAAATAAATTCTCAATAAGGTCATTCTTTCTTTTTGCTTCTGTTATTACTTTTAAAGTTCCAAGTTATTATCTACATTTATTTTCATACTGAATGGAAATATCAAGAACTTACAGTCTTAACTGATCAATTTCTTTAGGATCTATGAAAAACTTTCAAAACACATGATTAATATCAAATGCCCAAACAAAATAAATGTCTGAAAATTCTAAATATACTAGATCATGATATATTATTATGAAAAAATTACCTACAATATTTTTAAAAAGGAAAATACTTTCTAAGCTCAGTATAAAGTTTTTGAAAATTGATGTATTTTAACTTTTTTGAAATGTTTATTTCATTGCTTAAAGCATATGAGTTCTTTCAAAATAGAAATGAAAAAGAAGATACAGTTACCAAATATTTTAATTAAATACACTTCAATACACTTTTGAAAATTTTTTTACCAACTAGTGTATTTTTGTAACTGAGGAATTCTTAGACTAAGATTTTCAGAATGGTGGTGTTTCTTTTGACAAACTGAATATGTTTATAGAAAAAAAAATCTTTGTTACTATTCGAAGGAAAATTCTAAGCTAATAAAAATAGCACATTTTAAAAATGGTGGACTATTGTCAGTCTTTGAATTCTAAACCACAAAACTAAGTATACAGTACTACAAAACCAATACATATAGGCTTCCAATCTATAGAAGAGCTATTAGGGGTGGAATTTTAAGCAACTCTACTTCTATGTCAGCAGGACATCATTTCTCCCATCGTTTTAAGTGCCCCCAGATGCAGCGTATATCAGTTTTCCAATAAATACTGACCTGGTAAACTCCCTTTCCAGATATATGTTTGCAGTTTGTTGTTTTTGTTGTTTACATAATAACCTATGCTAAATCCAAGAGTCAAGTAAGCGTGCCACCCAAACATGTGTAAGATGCTTTTAGGTGAACTTATTCCAGCTACTGACATTCTTGCTCTCTTTCCTGGGATCTGTCTCCTGTTGGAATCAATCAAAGTGTCTCACCTCAGAGAGGGAAGCTGTGTGGCCCAGAGCACATTTAAGTCAGAGTGTCACATATCAATCTGAAAAGAGACGCTTAGAAGAAACAGATTTTCATGGTCTGTCCATATATACTCAAATGCTACAAAGTACTGGGTAGGACATATGTGCATCCTTGAAGCCCCTTTCCAATTTCTCAATATTCTAGATGAAGAAGATGCTGAGTTCCTTTTGTGTTTATGACACTAGGCCTAGGGGATTCAGACCTGCTGAGTGAATTTCCATTTGGGTGATGAAGTCTGACAGTGACAAGACTAACTGGAAAACATTTCAGATTCTGCTTGGTAAAGCAGTGCTTTAAAGAAGTGAAAACTATATGAATTAAGGAGTGTTTTCATTAGACTGGTTTAGAAATTCTACTACATACATGCATCTATACCTCAAAACAAAATGCTGAACACTATGCATACAATTGTGTATATTGCTTTTTAAATTTAAAATTTTCATTTTTTGAGGATTTCATACTTGAATGCATCATGTCCACCACTCCATCGCCCCCTTCCAACTTGTCCCATGCTGCCCACTCCTTTCAGATTCATGGCTTCTCCTTTAATTTCCGTGTGTGTGTGTGGTTGTGTGTGTGTGTTTAAAATGTACTTCTTGGTTCATTTAGCCTTGCTTACATGTCCCTGTGTTTACGCCTGACTACTTGGGATCAGATAACCTATCATGGAGCTCTTCCCTAGAGAAAACTGATTCTCCTTCTTTAGGCTGCCATTGGTGGCCTGTAGCTCTTCAAGTAGAGGTTGGACCTTATGAAATTTTCCCAACCCATGTTGGCACACCAACCATATTGTTGAGTTTTAATGCATATAGCATCCCTGCCATATCGAAGATACTATTTTGAAACTTTTGAAGCAGAGGTCCTGATCATCTGGCTCTTATAATCTTCATGCTGTTTCCTGAGCCCTGGGTGTAGGAATTGTGTTGTAGATGTACCAGTTGTGAACAGGCTCCCCACTGTGGGTGCGTCTCCATTTCCAGCACAGCTCTTGTGCTCCAGCCATGCCAGAGAATGGAGGACAATCGAACTGGACCTCAGGTGGCTCAGAGTGCGGCGGGAGGAGTTCCCTCCCGGGAGACTACGTCGGTGGGTAGTTCGGTTATTAGAGCCAATGCAGGGGCTTATATAGGGAGGCCTCCTGACCGTTACAGACGGTGGGAAAGGTGGGGTGTTGGGGTAAAGGCGGGAAGGTTGTGGAAGTTCAGGAACGAGGAAATGAAACCCAAAAACCTGGTTCTGGTCTGGGGTGGGGGAAAGGAAGATTCATATCTACAGTAGCTTCCTGGGGCCAGGTTATCACACAGGCAGAGCAGGTCAGACACCTGCTGCCCCTTTAGGGTATCAGGAGTTGCTTGCCTTGCTCAGTAACCAGATCCCCACACCCCACAGTCACTTCTTCTATGCATTTTGTTGATGAAGAGGGGGAGCTTTAACTATATCTTAAATACTTATCCTTAGTACCCACAGTTCAGTTTAAAGGCTGTAAATTCCAGGCCAGCCTGACAGACAGAATGAAATTGTGCCTCCAAATAAATAAATAATAAAGTTTTAAAATAAATACCTTTAAAAACAAAATGCAAATATACTTTAAAATTTGAGCAATGTGGCAATGCAGAACACTGCAGTTGACAGGGAAGCTGGGAGAGGCTAAGGAAGGTCTAGCCTTGGTCTGCATTCAGCCTTGGTGGAGGAGTGATAGATCAAATCCAGGAATCAGGAGAGCCCATAGGAAGCAGAACCCACTTCTTTTTCAGACATTGTCATGCTGATCCTTAATTCCAGGTAAAACAGAGATGAGAAAGAAAAGTCAAGGCCTGGTTAAAGAGGGTCATTACTGTCATTCTGAGGAGCTTGAACTTGGTATGTCAGGAAATGTGTCACCAAATGCCTACAAAACACAACGCAACGTAGGGAAGATTTATCTAGCTCACATTTTCAGGTTCTTCAGTTCATCTGGTGGAAAGAACAGAGCAGAGGAGAGTGGCTCATATCAAGCAGTGGAAGCAGAGACAGAGAGACAGGATGAGAGACAGAGACAGAGAGACAGGGAGTCTTAGCAAGCCTTCTCCCTTCTTCATTTTGCTCCCCCTTGATACTGGCATAGGGAATGGTGTGATCCCACTCAGTTCACCCTCTCTGGAAACGTTCTTGCCCCACAGCCAGAGGTGTGCAGGACTGATGTTCTAGGCATTCCTCAGCTCAGTGAAGCTGACAATCAAAACTAACCATCACATATGGTAAACACTGCTGGCATTTAGCTCTTTTTCTCCATAGAATCATGAGACTAAAATAAGGCAGTGTGACGTAAATGACACTAATGTGGTCTGTAAACCTTCAGTGGACCAGGCCACACAAGATACATTATAGACAAAAATTATTTTATTCTCACAAAATCCAACAAGGTGAGAAATTTTTGCTGAGAAGAAATCACAACCTCAGATCCAGTATCACCCCAGGACAGACACTACTGGTAGCCGGGCCTCGTATTCATTGCCTAACATTTTTCCCTTTTCATGTCCATACTGGAGACTTCAGAAAGCAAAAGTTCCTTTCAGATTTTACCCGCAGCTTCTAGTTGTCCATGAAGCACAGTGTAGACAAAGGTATACAATGAAGCACAGTGTAGACAAGGGAATATAAAGAGCTGCTGCCAGGGCATTGTGAGAAAACTTTAGAATTCCTTGGTTTAAAAACAGTAACTTCTGGGCCTGGTAGCATAGGTCTTTAATCCTAGAACTCAGAAGGCAGAGGCAGATGGCTCTCTATAAGATTGAGGCCAGCCTGGTCCATAAAGTGAGTTCCAGATCAGCGGGGGCTACAAGGAAGATTGTGTCTCAAAAATCAAACAACAAAAACAAGCAAAAAACTGTAATTGGAATGGAGAGATGGCTCAGTACTAGCTGTTCTTGCAGAGGACCCAGTTTTCTCCCTAGCAACCACCTGGTGGCTAACAGCTATCTGTCCCTCCAGTTCCAGGTGATCCAGTGCCCTCCTCTGGCCTCCACAGGCTTTGCAATGACATGAGTGAACTTATTTACATATATACAATTCACTCATACACCAAAATAAGTAAACAAACAAATATAAAATTCAGTTACAGAAATTCTTCAGCACTGGCTCACCCTTCTGTTCTCCCTAGCAATATTGAAGTAGTATTGGGTACAAACCTCTTGGTAAAACGGGAAGGCGACAAAATGCCCAGGGGAGCCAGCAACTGCTTGCCAGGAAACCTATCCTGGCCACAGAGCATTCAAACTCTGACACTAAACTAAGACACTGAACTGTCGGGAACCATTTGCCTGCCTTGAACTATGCCCTAGAGCAGAGGTCATTCACAGAAGTGCTGAGGGAGAAGGATGCTTTGATATGCAAGTACCTTGGGACTTCTGAATGGAAATCTGCTTTGGGCCCAAGGCTGAGGACCTTTTGTTAGTAGACGTAGGTGACTTGAATGGCTCTGCCTCTCTAAATGCATGTTTGTTTTTGCTTGGAGCTCTTGACTTGTTTTGCTTCTCATGCAGCTGTAAAGGTATAAATACACTGAGCAAAATAAAGTCTGGGCCTCAGTATTGACTGACAGCCCTCCCGAATCTATCTTCTCCCCACCCCCTCTTTATTTCTCAGTCCTCTCTCCCCACTTCAGGTACAGTTCGATATCTGCCAGTGGGCTCCGGCACTGAACGATATAGAGTGAAGTCTATCTAAAACATAAAGTGAGAAGCAGGGAACGCAGAAGGGGATGAGAATGATCTCCTGAGCTCTGTGTATGACCCCTGCTTACCTGGGTTCCTGCTCTTCCACAGTGCAGTCATGCTGAGCTGGTGTGTCATTACAACTGAGGGTAAGCGAGGGTCCACATACAGAAGATACCTGAATCCCACATGCTGCTCTTTTTCAGTGTGGCAGGGTCATCCAGACCACAGTACCACTCACCAAAACCTGAATGGTAGCCATGCTTCCCTTAGACAGAGGACCATGAGGGACTAGGATGGCTGTCACCAGTAGACAGCTGGTTCAGAATTGAGGTGACATCATCAATACTTTATGTTTATTTGAGGTTCATGTATTCTTCCTGTCTGTAAATAACATTCTTCTTTGTTGTGTTACAGCATATGAATATTTGATTTATTTTTTTATCTCCTTTGCATTACAGGTTAGTGACTTAAATAGAAGTATCTTATGATGTCTGCCTATGTTCATTGTCATTTACTTAAAATCTATGCTTAATATATCTTATAAATTATGTCTACCTATTTGCTTTTCATGTCCTTTAAAGGGGAATTATATATTCTCCAACAGCCCAACACACTATTTATGGATGCTAAGCCATAAGTCACTTTTCTAGCTGGGGAGTTAGAAAGGAAAACTCATGAAGACATAGAGGCCAAACTGAGCACATGTCTTTCAAGAAAGTGCTCCAAATTTGAACCACGGACAGTAACGGCCTTCCTCTTTATTTGTTGCAGAACACAGGAGCTTAGTTGTTCAAAGTACTGTTCACCAAGATTTCTTTCATGAACATCCAACTATCTTTCAATTGTGGACCTTACTATCATCCATCCAATACAGACTTTTAAGAGATATGTAGCATATGTAATATGCATTTTAGGAAGTGGATAGGAAATAGTAGTACCAACCACTGTTATAAAATTCATTTCCTAGTGAAAATATAAAAGCATCAAAAAGATTAAGTCTTGAATGTCTGCCTCTGGTCATAAGGGAATAATAACTGGTACTAAACATACCTTGACCCTGTCCTCAACTAGAAAACTCAGCACAATTCTTGCTGGAGGCAGGCCAGGGTATAACAAATTCAGGGCACAGAATGAAGAATCTGATCATATATTAAGGGTAGAATCTTTTGCTAAAGTGACCCAGAAGGGTTCTGGCTAAAGTGGACTAAGTGGATTAAATTCAGAGTTTCAAGTCTGAACCTCAGGGACTTAAAGTGTACTGACCAGAGTTAGATTAGGAAGAAAATCTTTTTCAATTGCCCAAGGAAAGAATTACTGTGAGTAAAATCTACATTGGAAGTGATCATTATAGACTGCTCAAGACTGGGTAATATTGGAAGTTCCAGTCAACAGCAGAGGAAAGACATCCCTGAATGAGCAGAACATTCAATAGGGGCCATGGAAAGCTCATATCTCAAAGGAAGAGTAAATTAGTGAGAAAAAAAGAAAGCTTAAAACAGTTTCCAAAATATCAAGATATTTGGCATATGAATTGAATAATTTCATGAAAAAATTCTAACACTTTTCAAAAGAAAAAAAATACATAATCTTAACACTCAACAATTTAATATTCAAATCTACAGAAATCAATCAAATATCAGCATATATGCCAAAATACAGAAAAAATGTGACAGCTCCAGCAGAAAGAAAAATTTTTTTCTGTGGAAATAAACTTAGAAATGACAAAACAGTTGAATTTGCAGATAGTATAAAATCATAATCGTAAATATATTCAAGGATTTAAATGAGACTATGAATGCAATGATGAGAGAGAATAAAATATAAAAATGGAACTTTTAAAGCTGATAGTTATAATTAAAAAGTCATTGATTTAAATGTCCGTTAATTTAAAATTCAACTATTGACAAAATTCAATAAATTTTTGAACAAGGCATTGAATCATTCCAAAGTGAATAACTGAGAAACAAACATCCCAACAACAAGAACAAAACAAAGGAAAAGAATTCTTCCATACACAGATAACAGCAAGCCATGTAATATAGATAAAATTAGAATTTGAGAAATGAAAGCAGCCAGAAAAAATTGAAAGAAACATTGGATGACATTTTTCCAGATTTCCATATTAAAAGTATCAGACCAGAGAAATAAGATACTACCAATAGAATAAACTACAAAAAGTAGAACGTCAAATCACACCGTAATCAACGACCAAAAGAAAATCTTTGAAGCAAGAATAGAGAAACGTATTTCAAATGGATGTACAAAAATAAAAGGCAGTGCAGATTCTGACCCAACAGCATTATTCAGAATGTGGTAGAAATTCTTAAAGTTTGAAAATACTGAAAGTTTGGATAAAATTTGCTAACACGTCTAGGATTTTATGTACCCAGAGATTGTCTTTAATGTAAGAGAAATGATATAGAATGTCTTTAATGTGAGAGAAATGATATGAAATGGAGATGCGGATACACACCAAAGAGTGACTATCTACACAAATACTACATGCAATGGAATCTTTTTTAATCTAGGTCTTGCTATCTAGCTCAGGATGGCCTCGATCTCAGAATCCTCCTGCCTTAGCCTCTTGAGTGCTGGGATTACAGGTGTGTACCACTATGCTCAGATACATAGTAAATTTTTGATTTGTTAGTTTTAGTTTTAAAATGACAACATTTAAAGCCAAAATCTACTATATATGTGTATATATATATATATATGATGAAGCTTAGAGTTAGAGGTCTTACATTGTACATGTTGTGTTATGTACTTTGTGATAAATCATGAAATATCAAAAAAAAACAATAAAATGAAAACACATAATAAATGCTTACCTAATCCAGAGGAAGTCAATGTGCACAGCAAAGCTAGACTGTTAAAATAAGTTATAGCCAATCATTAGTCTTAATGAGGAAGACAAGTAAATGGTTCACTATCTTACCTTTATACATGTGTGTGTGTGCATATGTTATACAGATATGTGTATGCATTATACATATATGTGTACATGTACATGCACATGTGTATGCTCATGTCACTTGAGGTCAGAGGTCAACATTGGGTGCCTTCTATTATTCTCCACTTTATTTTGGGACTGGGCCTTTCACTGAATCTGGAGGTCATTGGCTGAACTGGTTGGCCAGTGAGTTTCTGGAATACATCTCTCCCTGACAACACCAACTTCCAATGTTGGGGTTACAGATCCCTAGTGTCATGCCCCATGTTTGTGTGGATGCTGGGGGTCCACACTCAGATGCTCATACTAGCATGAAACAAGTATGTTATATGCTGAGCCAATTCCCTAGTCTTTGTCTTACTTTTATAGAAAGATGTTTTCTACAGTAAAAACATGTTTTCAGTGTAGGAGCATGGAAGCATCTCTGCTACAAGACCGCTTTCCAAGAACACATGACGTGTTTTGTTGGTTTAATTTCTCCCTGATTCAGACCTCTGACAACTGAAGATCTACACCTCTTGCCTCATGGTGTTGATACCTGTCAGCACCTCATGAACTATACTTTCATTTTGGAATAAATTTCCAGAGAAACTTATTATTCACAGAGAAGCTCGTGTCTGGTGTTTCTATATCATGGATTTGAAACAAATCTTTATGTTCAGTTGACTTGATTCTTTGGGGTTCGGGTTGGTGGTTTGATGAAGGTGAACTGTGCTCTAAAGAGACTCTTCTTAGCCATACCCGCCTGTTCTAGGTGCAGCCCAAAGTGAAGGATTGCTCTGTAATCATGAGGGGTAAGGATGGGCCCAGAATCTGAGACCCATTCTTTCTGGTATTCTGAAGCTAATCTTTATTCTCTTCCTTGCACTTATGGGGGTAAAAGGTTTTATTTTAATCACGCCTGTATTTCTTACCTTTACCAAGGCACTTTGCCACTTTGGGGAAATTCAGTAACATAGTTTGAATTTAATTAGAAATTAAATGAACATTTTATTGGTTCTCAGTGGAAAAAAATTCCAGCCTGATAAAACATTTACTTGTCAACAGGCTTTCTGAAAAGTGTTGACACAAAATGGCAGCCCTGTCCTGATTAGGACTAAGAAAAGGCTCCTGCTCTTTGGGGGCATACATGTGACTATGACTACAAAGCCACTAGGGAAATTAGCAAAAGATGATCTGCCTCATCAGTGCCAAAACAGTCACTGAGTTCTGTCCTATGTAGAGATGAACAGCGTGCCACTGGCTTAGTGTCAAGCTGACTGGCTGATGAGTGTCATGAGTGTGACATTCTGGGGACTTGTGGAAAAGGAGAAACCAGGGGCAAGGTAGTTTGCTTTTGCCAATTTTGATGTATAAATCTGTTTTTCCTTATGTTAAAGAATATTTTAATTCTTTTCAAGTCTCATTCAAAGAGTTCTTACAGCTTTGAGCATTACACTATTCACTTCTCCCTCTCAAATGATTGTAAATTCATAGAAAATAATTTGAATACACAGTTCTTAACCTGGGTGAGATGATGCAGTCTCACTGCAGTGCATGGAGTCAGGATTGTATTGTATCCCAAACTACTGTCCAAGAGGCATTTGATAAAACAACTATCAGAACAACATTCTCTCCCTACTGCCTATTTACAGGGATTAGACCATCTATAGGCTGTGAAACCAGTTGCTGTCTTTACACTGTAAATCCGAAGCCTCTTAACTCTTCAGCATATTTATGTTCAAATGACCAGGAAAAAAAAAAAAAAACATGAACATTTCTGGAGAAAAAAATTGTCCTTTTGTGTATAAACAGTCTCAGAAAAGGTAAATTTTCATTACTTCCACTTAAAAAAATGAATTTCTCCTCAGAAAGATCTGTGAAATTTAGGTATGATGAAATGTCTTCTCTAGACCAACCATTTAAAACAAAAATAGAAAACCACTTTCAGGGTAAAGTTTAAGCTTACACATTTTATTTACAGAAAAGATACTATTCAGAAAAAATATCTTCAAGCAAGAAGAAAAATAAAATTTGCTAAGGAAGTTTTTAATGTTTATTCCAGAATTTGTCAGTTGGATGAATTATGCATTTTCCATAATTCTGTATTGTGGGAGTTTTATTGTTTCTTGCACAGCAAGTGTTCATTTTCTTTCTACATCAAGAAATGTCTTTCTGTGCTTAGTAAAAGGCTCAGTGACATCTCTCATTCTCAGGCAGAACAGAATGAAAATGGAGACTTATGAGGAATTACAGAATTTAATTTGAATACTATGATTTTTTTAAGAAAATATTTTTGCCCTTTAAGATGGTGGGGAGCCACATCAGGAAGACAGACTCTAGAGGTCTGTGGTAGTGCCTGAATTTTGGCCTCTCATTAGAGGGTGGAGAGACAAAGACTGTAAGCAATCAAGCGTTTGATGATGGTTCTGTTCTGTCATAGTGCTTTGCCTCCCAGGAGCTGCTATTTCACCTGGAAGGTCTGAGTGTAGTACAAAAGTGTCAGTTATAGAAAAATCACGTGCTTTTTTCTAAACTTAAGGTTGACTTTGTAACTCCTTTTAAAAGGTTTATGTTTATCATTACAGTTTGTTTGCCATTCACCTGTTTTCACTATTCCCAACAAGTAACAGAAAAGATGTGCCATTTCAAGAGAAGAGCTAAGGACAACAGCTGAGCACCCCGAGGTGAGCTTCTTTGTCAGTAAAACTTGTATTCTCATCCTTACTGGTATGTTGAAGACAAAAACAAAGGACTGTGAGAAAGAGGTCATGAGATTTACAACCCTGGATATGGGGACACTCTTTTCTTTAATAAGTCCCCTACTCAGAAGAAGAAATTCTTAGGAAATACTAATCCCTTAAACCATTTGCCACTATAGTTCTTATAGCAACAAATACAATATACTAGAGTTTTGAATCCAGTTAAATTTACCTAAAAATTAGATAATAAATTCTTTTTGCCATTGGTATAATCCTAAAGTCAACAAAGGAAAATTATATTTTTGTTTTTGTTTTGTTCTTGGTTTTCTTTCTACATTTTTCAATAATCACAGTTTAAGCCGGGCTTGGTGGTATATGCCTTTAATCCAAGCACTCAGGAGGCAAAGGCAGGTAAACCTCCATGAGAGTAAGACCAGCCTGGGGTGGTCTATATTGCAAGTTCCAGGTCATATTGGACTACATAGTGAGACCTGTCTCATAAAAGCAAAATACAAATAAACAAAATACAACATAAATAAATAAATATCACAGTTTAATAATTGACAACAAAATTAAATTCACCATTTAAAAAAATCTTTCAGATACTTTTATATGTAAAGACACAATCCTTTATATAAATAACACTCTAAAATTTTTTTGGAACTGTTGTGATTTTCAAACAATATAGTTGGATGGTATTTAGATCCCCTCCCGAAACACGCCCCCTCCCCACACTGGTCTTTTTTCAAAGCTGGAGAGATGAATCATAGGTTATGAACATATACTGCCACGAGATCAGTATTCAGCACCCACATCAGGCATCTGTAACTGCTTATAATCCCAGATCCAGGGGATTCTGCACCTCTGACCTTCACGGGCATCCTCATGAATGTGCACACATGCTCCCCCACCCCATATATAAGCATAATTCAAAATGACAATAATATACAATTATTTTATTTAATAAATAATAATATATTATTATTGAATATATATATACACACACACACACACACACATATATATATATATATATATATATATATATATATATATATAAAACTAAAATTGGAAGAAAACTCTTCTGCAAGGTAGACTGGTAATAATTACAAAAGATATTTCCACTTATAAAAGGTAGCAGAAGTCTGCTGTGATTTTGACATTTTTGCATGACCTTTACCTCAGATTGAAATAAACTTTAAATTCCAAAAATTTCTTCCAGAGCTTTGGCTTCCTGATTCATAGCACCAAATTCAATCAGCCTTGACTAAGCCTAGACACAGTGTCTTATTACTGTGTTGGGAGTCAAATGGATGGTTGCTGCTTTGAACTGCAACTGTACAAGTGGGCTGAGCCCCTTACCTTCTGCAAGCCCTGGTGTGCTTATGCATACCACGGTATGGCAAGCAGATTTGCTGATGAAGTGTTTTTCATGCTGATTTAATGTTTCATTAAATAATTCATATTCTCTTTACACAGGAAGTACTCACTAAATATTTTCAACATTCAGGGCACCTCTCCTACTTAGGTGTTTTTAGCTTCAGTAATTTTTAAAAAGATAATGAAGCTGCTTGTTTTCATCAGTGATGCTGAGAGTTACGAGGTTTCATTCTGAATGTGAGCAAACAGCTGAAGGGCTCAGGCTGAGCCACGGAAGAAGGGATAAAGACCACCAGGACATTTTAGTAGTCTTACCAGATCCCACAGACGGCTTTCTGTCACAGGTTGACCACAGTCCGTCTCATGGCCTCTCCAAGGGAATCAAATCATCTAATTTCAGCTGTACACAAAAGTTAGTGTCTTGAAGTGTTAATTACAAGCATAGAAATTGTGAACCATCTTTTCTGTCTAACTTTTATAAATTTCCTTTACTGCTGCAGTGTTTAAGCCAATGAAATAAGCTATATTTTCTCTTTATTGTAAAGGACTCTACACTCATAAGTAGAAACTACTAGGTGGGAATGACTTGCCTTAAAATGTTTTCTATTGCAAATGGGAATTTTACCTGAAGTTACTCTTATGTTTTGAGAGGATTTGTCACTGTATGTTCAGTCTGCCTTCCCACTGTGTAATGAGCTCATTGAAATGTAACTAGCCTCTAGAAACACAACATAAACAACCTTACTAGGCCTTGGGTTCTCCGTGTAAACAACTTTTACAAGGTAAGCTAAACACACATATTTAATCTCAAACTATGTTTCCCACTTCTTCCTCATGATCCTTGCTTGACTCTGACCCTGAAGAACAAACAGCAACCTTGGAAGCATGTTGAAAACTACGAACTACCTACAATCAATGTTGCAAACCAACACATGGGCTTATGTTGATAACCTCTTCTAGGTCTGTGGGGGTCAGAAACCAACATCTTCCCTAGCAGAAGATTCTTTAACACAAATCTCTTCATTCTTTTCTCATGTTATACTGTGTATACTACTTATTTTATTTTTTTATTGATTTTTTGCAATGTTCTTTTCATGTATTATTTCTTGAATTTTTCTGTGAGTTTATACAAGACATCCTAATAACCTTTACATCCCCTTCTCCATCTGCACACTTCCATGGCCCACAGCACCAGATTTCATGCATTCTGTCATATATGTGAAGACCTATCAAGTCAAGTTAGTGTGCCCAGATGTCCCTCAGTGGAAGCTCTCCCACTGGGGTCTAGTCAGTCTATCTAGATCACTCCCTTAAAGAAGATCAATACTCCCTCTTCAGCTGCCAATAGTTCTCTAAATAAGGTTGAGGCCTGCTGCCCATTCCCCCAGTTCTGCACTGGGTTTTGCCTGCTTGAGTTTGCAGGTTCATGTTAGCAAGGTTCCGGGAGGCTGTAAGACTCTATTTCCATATGGCCATGTACTTCCTCCCTGGCTATTACAATCCTTCTGCCCCCTCTTCTGCATGGTCCCTGAGCCATGGGTGGGTGAAGTTTAATATAAGAATCCTGTTTAAGGACCCACTTTCTGCACACTCTTATTTTTCTATGCTTTGGCCATTTATGGCCTTTTGGGCTGATTGGCCTCTGATGTATGAGGGAGCTTCACTGATGGGAGTTTAGAGATGAATTAGTATGCTCACTATCCTTTCTTCCACTTATTCTTTGGGTGTGACCAATTGTGGAACTCTGTAATAGTCTAATATCAAAGAAGCTTCTTTAATAAGTAATAACTGACATATTTGTCTGTAAATATAGGGCTCCATATTTAACATGTAGTTAGGAATTACGTTTTTCTAGGGGTGTGACAACTTTAGGGTTTTCTCTAAGATTTCTGACCTTTTCAGCCTTGCTTATTTGGTTATGTTTTCAGTGCCACACATGAGTGCCCTCTCATTTTGTGGGCTTTAAGTACAATTAGGTAGCTGTTGAATTCCTCCAAGATAAAAGTGGCACTACTACAGCAATATCATTTTCTGTGCTGGTCATTGTTGTGGTTATTAGGCCTTAAGGCTGGGGTTGGACCATTGATTTATATTCTCCCTTAGCAGCTTGCATAGTGTCCTCCAAATCTATGAGAGCTAGCCTTCAGGGAGGTGGTTTCCAGGTCAGGTCTAGTTCAAATGCACCAAGTCCTGTGTCTGAAGTATTCAGCAACAGGATCTTGCATTCCTTTCAAGTTCTGGGAGACAGCCAAGGGCTGTGGCAGGAGCCTGAGTAATTTGGGGAGTCTATTGAACTACCCTGGCCAACAACTTGAAGGGAAGTTCCTCCTGTTTGGTGCTGTTTATTGTTATATAGCCTTCAGCTATACACATGGACTCATGTAGAGATGATGCACATGTAATTTTTCAGTGGGTTTTTGATCTAGTACATGTAATTCAATGGTTTTCAGATCCCCTTCCCCTATCCGCATCACCCTTACTCCATCCCCCAGTTTAACTGTTCCATTATATATATTACAGCCTCCAGAGTACATTTTGTGTCCTCCAAATGCTCTTCAGTGTGGGTTCTTCCACTGGGACCTGGTTAAATACCAAGAGTTCCATCATGTAAGAGACTAGCTCCCTACGGCCCAGCAGCCATCAGGTGTCAAAAGTTTTCTAAAGTTGGGTTTAGATTTCTTACTTCTCCATGTCTAAGACCACCAAAGAAGCTTATTTTTATAGCAGATGAAGACTAATACAGAGTTCAACAACTTGTCAAATGCACACGATAAGTGTCTGTGAGATGTTTAGACCTGAGTGACACATCTTCATTGCAGCCTCTCCAAATAAGATCAATGCCTCTCTTACCAGAGAATTTTCTTATGCAACAGATATTAATAATAATCTGACTTCTTTTCCAATTAGTACCTGCATGATTTCCTTCTCTTGTCTTGTTGCTCTAGCAAGACAAGTGGACAGCTCTGACTGGTTCATGGTTTTAATAGGAATACTTCAAGTTTTTCTCAATTTAGAATGATGTTGGCTATGGATTTGTTTCATATATTCTTAATTATATTGACATATTTCCTCTCCAGTCCTATTCTCTCTAGGACTTTTATCATGACTGCATGTTAGATTTTGACAGCCCTTTACTGCATCTAGTGATATGATCATATGATTTTTGTCTTTAAAACCAGTTATATGATTTATTATGCTATTGATTTAACATATATAGAACCATCCCTGCACATCTGGAATAAAACCTCCTTGATCATAGTGGTTGACATGTGTCTGTATGTGATTTGTGAACATTTGTTGAGCATTTTTGCATCTAAGTGCATTGGGGATATGGGCCTCCAGTTTTCTTTTACTGTTGTGTTTTTTTCCGGTTTGGGTATTAGAGTAATACTGGCATTGTAAAAGGGATTGGAAGTTCTCCCTATAGTTCTACCTTTTTGAGTAATTTAAGTAGTGTTGGTTGTAGATGTTCTTTGAAGGTCTGGTAAAATTGTGCTGTGACTCCATCTGGACTGGACTTTCTTTCTTTCTTTTCTTTTTTTAAACTGGAATGCTTTGCATTACTCTTTCAGTTTCCTTATTTGTTATAAGTCAGCTTAAGTGGTTGTTTTTTCTTGGTTTAACTTTGGTGGTTTCCAAAGTTAAATTCATCCATTTCTCTTAGATTTTCAAATTTAATAGAGTATAAGTTTTTAAAGTGCTGCCTTACCATGCTTGCGATTGTTTGGGTGTCTGCTGTAATCTCCTATTTTGTCTCTGATTTTGTTGATTTAGAATTGCTCTTTCTTTTGGTTAACTGGAATAAGGATTTGTCTATCTTGTTTACCTTTTCAAAGAACCAGCTCTTAGATATATTGATTCTATGAATCATTTTCTTTGTTTCAATTTCATTCATTTCTGCCCTGATTTTTGTTATTTCTTCTCATCTGCTGGGTTTGGGTTTGGTATGTCCATGCCTTTCCCGATTCTTGAGTTATACCATAAGTCATTTATTTCTGCTTTTTAATTAGGTACTTAGAGCTATAAACTTCCCTCTTAGAATGAATTTTGTTGTATTGTATTATCAATTTCTTTGAGTTCCAAGAATATTTTTATTTCTTTGTTGATTTCATCATTGACCCATTCGTTATTTAAGAGTGGGTCGTTTAATTTCCGTGAGTTTGTGTTCTTACTAGTGCTTTTTTGCTGTTGATTTTAAATGCATTGCATTGTAGTCTGATAGAATATGTGGAATCATTTCAATTTTTCTGTGCTTGTTGAGGTTTTATTTGAGCTCCAATATATGGTCAATTTGAGAGAAACTTCCATGGGCTGTTGAATGTATATTCTTGGAATGTATATTCTTTTGTGCTTGGGAGGAATATTCTGTAGTTCTCTCTTATGTTCATTTGATCTAGGATATCATTTAATTCAGATATTTCTCTTTTTATCTTTTGTTAAGTTGACCAGTCTGTTGGCAACAGTGAGGCATTGAAGTCCACTAGTATTTCTGAGATGGGGTTAATCTGTGTCTTGAAGTCCTGCAGTACTGTTTTTATGAAATTAGATGCACCAAAGTTTGGAAGACATATATTCATGGTTGTAATGTCTTCTTGGTCAATTGCTCCCTTGGTCAGAATGAAGTGGGTTTCTTTATCTCTTCTGATTACTTTTAATTTGAAGTCTATTTTGTCATATTTTAGAAGTCATGCCTGCTTATTTCTTACTGCCATTTTCTTGGAATACTTTTCCCATCCTTGCACCATAAGTTCTTTCCTTGACGGTGAGGTGAGTCTCTTGTATTCAACAAATAGATGGATTTTTCCACTTAATCCATTCACTAGGGTGTGTCTTTCACTGGGGAGTTTAGGCCATTGTTAAAGTTATTATTGAAAGATATATATTGTTCACTGTCATTTTAAATTCATTTGTGTTCTTGATCCTATTTTGTGTTTCCATAATTATACCTTCATTTGTTTTCTTTCTGCAGCATCTTGGGTATGGTTATTCCTTTCTTCAGTACTTTTTATGGCTTTAATACTCTCGGTAGGGCTGATCTTATGGGCATGAATTCTTTTAACCTATTCATGTCATGGAAGGTTTTTCTTTCCCCTTCAACTATGTTAAACATTTTTCTGGCTAGAATATTCTGGACTGCCACCTATGATCATTTAGAACTTGGAATACTTTGTTCCAATCTCTTCCAGCTTTCATAGTTTGCACTGAAAAATGACTGTAATTCGGATGCTTTCTTTTATATGTAACTTGTTTTCCTCTCGAAGCTTTTAGTATTCTCCTTTTGTTTTATACATTTAGTGCTTTTACTATAGAACTCCATGGGGAATTCTGTTCTGATGCTGTTTATTTGGTGTTCTGTATGCTTCTTGTACCTGTATGGGCATGTATTTTCTTAATTTGGGGAAATTTTCTTCTATAATCGTGTTGACGATCTGGTCAATCAATGCTATTTACCTAAGATCAATTTTTCTCTATGCCTGCAATGTGTAAATTGGTCTTTTCATGTTGTCCCACATTTTCTGCATAGTCTATTCCTATGTTTTTACAACATTTCTCATATTTTTAGTTTGAGTGGTTCAGTTCTTCAACTTTGGCATCCAGGCTTGATATTTTGTCTTCATCTAATTCATTCTGTTGGGGAGGTTTTTTTCCCAGTCATTTCAAATTGACTTATTGAATTTTTGAATTCCATCTTCATTTTAGCCTGAATTTTCTTCACTAATCTATCTCTTTTGTAAATTCGCTTTTCAAAACCTGAACTACCTTTGTTATTTAACTTATCTGTATATTTGTATTTTCTTGGGCTTCAATCAGGAGTTTTTTTCTTATCCTCTTTGAGTTCTTTAAATTTTTTGTTTGTATATTCTTTTAATTTGTTGAATTCTTTGATCATGTTTATGATTATTCTTTAATTCTTTCTCCTGGGGTTCCTCTGAGTAGTTCTCATTATATAACACTTCTGTAGGGCTGGAGGCTTTGGTGGAGACATATTACCATAGTTTTTCATTTTATTTTTGTTTTTTTGTTGTTGTTGTTGTGAACTGGTCATACGTATTTCTTTTGCTGGTTGTGTGTTGGAAAGAAAATTTTTATCCTTGCTTGAGTTGAGATTTGAGTCTGCTTATAATGTTGGTGTAGCTTGGTTGATTTCTGATTAGGTATGAAGTAGGTCTGCGCTTCCAGTTCTCTCTTTTGATTTTTTTATTGTAGGGAATCATAATTTCAGGGAGGTTAGTCAGGATTTCTCCAGCAGGGCAAAGGACCCTAGGCCCGAATCAAGGTGATGTGGACCAACTGGGCAAGGTCTAACTACCTAGGATGAGAAGGCCTGGAGCCACAAGACTGAAGTGGGTTCCAAAACTAATGAATGCTGTCCTCTTTGTGTAGCAGGATCTGGCTAACTCACCCAGCTGGCTGGGTTCTCTCAGGCAACCTCAGCAAGAAGGGATTAAGGTCCAAACAGGGTCAATGAGAACAGGACTGGCTGGTTATTACTGTCTAGCAAAGAAGATGTGTGCCCTGGAATGGCTGGAATGGAGGTGGTCCCAATTCAGAGGAATGGTGACCCAGTGATCTGGCACAGTGTGATTTGGCTAACTCACCCATCTGGTAAGGAGCTCTCTCCCATAGAAGGAGGGGCCAAGACTCAAGTAGGGCTGATGGGAGCAGGATGAGATGGTTCTTACTAGCTAGCAGAGAAGGTGTCAGGATTTACTCTTTATCTTTGTATTTTTGCAAACATTGTTAATTTAATTATTGTGTACTTAATACAGAACATCTCAATCAATCTTAATCATCTGTATACTCCCTCCCCCACTGACAGACCCTATAGACCCACAACTGGAATCTATACATTCTTTCATCTGTGTTAAGGTCTATTGTGTCAAGTTAGTGTCCCCAAATGACCTCGGTGCAGGTTCATCCACTGAGGTCTAGTCAGCCTACCTGGAGCCCCTCACTTTAGGAAGACTAGCTAATCCCCACCCAATGTTAAGCAATTGCCAGTATTTCTTAAGCATAGGTTGGGGTCTGCTACCCAGTTCCATGCTGGGTTTTATCTGCCTCAGTTTGAATAGGTTTTGAGCAAGCCAAAACTATTGCTATAGGTTTGTATTAGCAGGGTCCCAGGAGCTTGTAGAATTCTGTTTCCATATGGTCATGCACCTCCTCGCTGACTCTTACAATCTTTCTGCCCCCTCTTCTGCAATGGTCCCTGAGCCCTGGGTCAGGGAAAGTTAATATAGGAGTCCTGTCCAGGTACTTACACTCTGCAGATTCCTACTCTCCGTGCTTTAGCCATGTGTGACTTTTTGTGCTACTGGCCCTCTGTTGCATGAGGGAGCTTCATTAATGAGATTTGGGAGATTCATTAGTGTCCTCTTTACCTCTTGTTCTATGTTGCATGAGCCTTGGGGTGATAGAGGTTGCATTGCAGATGTGCTGCTTGGACATGGGCAATTCACAAACAATGTGTGTGACCAGTTGTAGTATTCTGTATTAGTCTCAATCTGGTGTAAAAGAAGCTTATTTATGAGTGGTGACTGGGATACTTGACTGTAAATATAAGAATACGTATTTTGCATTTAGTAAGAGGTTACGTTACCCTAGAGATGCAAAAGCCATGGGGATTTCTCCAAGATCCATGACCTCTTCAGCCAAGTGTATTTGACTGTGATTACAGTACTGCACATGAGTTTCCTCCCATTGAGTGGGCTCTAAGGTCAATTAGGTAGCTGTTGTCTGCCCCTAAGATAAAAGTGCCACTACAGCACTAGTGTAGAGTTATGAAGCTGGTGTTGGGCCACTGACTGATGTTCTCCCTTGGCTGCTTGCATAGTATTCCCCAGAATTATGAGAGCTAGCCTTCAAGGGAAGTGGCTTCCAGATCAGTTCCAGCTCCACTGTTCCAAATCTGGTTTCTGAGGTATGCCCTGTCTTCAGTAATAGGATCTTACCATTATATCCTAGAAAATAATCAAGGGCCGTGGCAATAGCCTGTGTAATTTTGGGAGATTCTTGGACCACTCTGGCTAACAACTTAAAGGAAGATCTCTCCTGTCTGGCACTGTTTCATGTTATGTAACGTTCAGCTATGCGTGGGGGCTCAAGGAAAGATACTGAACGTGGAATTTGTCATTAAATTGTTGGACCAATATGATTCCTTCTGGTCTTTATACTAGTTAGACATTACTTATTCCCCCACAACCTTTCCTCCATGGCTTTCCCATTAAAGTGTCCCCATTTTCCCCATTTCTTCCCTGATAACACCAGTCTCCTGGCCCCACCTCTCATGAGCTCCATCTTTCCCTTTTTTCCATTGTTCCTTGTATGACCCTCCATCCCCCTCCCATTTAAATCCCCCCATTTTATCTATTTCTCCCTTAGTAAAACCTGTGTCCTATTATTCTTTTCTCTTAGGTTCCTTCTTTGCCTTTTCCTTCCTGGTTCCTTTTCATTTTCCTGGTTCCTGCAGTTACATCAGGGTACATATAGGGGTTTGGTGCTAGGATGTCACTGTTTAAATAAATGCAGAGAAAGTCCTTTGAGAAACAGTTCTAAGAAAAATCAGAACAGGATAGTTTGAAGAACAAACCAGACTCACTACTGGTTTAAATGAATATAGGAGTTAGTCTTTTCTGGGCCAATGATGAGCATATAGATGAATAGACAACACAAGATCACATCTCTTCAAGAGGCTTAGATCCCACTCCGGCCTGTGCCTAAGGATGCCACAATCCTTCCAGTTTATCAAATTACTTATGAGTTATTTCACTTATTGTCATACATTTTATTCACTGGGTTAAGTTCCCTTACGTATAAGGAAAAGATCATACAGTGAAAGCAGTGAAAGTGTTTTGTACAAATATGTGCAAGTTGTATTTTAGTTATAATAACAACTCCTAAGCCCCCAAGAAAAAATCCTATAGTACCTACTTATGATTATGTACATGAACACACATACACAAAATTCAAAACTGTCATGATGTACCCCACTAATATGGCTCAAATCAACTGATAGATGAATGATACCATAGGTCCTTAAAGAAGCAAAGATAAACAATGTCAACTGTATATTTCAACTAAGCCTGTCTGACCTGCTGCTGTTAGGGTGTCTAATGAGCATCTCTGAGTGAAGTGAGACAGCAGAAGGAAGAGAGCTAATTAAACACTTTTGAGATTACATTACTGAAAATGAGGCCATCTGGTTGATTGGACAGTGCAGAGTGCTAAAATTCTCTAAACATGCAATGAAGCCAGGAATGAAAACAGAAAAAAAATGTGACAGACGTGGCACCCGACACCTTCTTTCTCATTTGTCAACTGGTCAGAAAGTTTATATGTTGCCCTGAAGGTTTTCCTAATAAGAACAAGTCAAGTTCCAAAGAAGTCTGCGGTATGCATCATCAGCATCAGATACCTCCACCGAGGGCTCAGTACAAGAAGACGTTTCTTTTGATATCGGTATCTTAAAAAAGAATATTTAATCTACAAACTCAAACTTTCAAAAATCCCCAGGTCTTGATCAATGTATCCAGTTGCAAACAGTGAAAACAAACTGTCTGACTAAGCAGGCCAAACAGTGATCATAAAATAGCACACAGTACGATTTGGAAGACTGAAGAGCGTCTCTGAGGCTAAGATCTCAAGAACATGCCACACACGGTGCAGACCTGGCCCTCACAAGGTGCTCCACCCATCTGCTGTAGACATTGTTGCCCTCTGCTGCCACTTTGCCTTGCCTCCCTACCCCCACATGAGGATTCCACCGTAGGAAAATTCCCCAGGAAGTGAGTGGCTTTCCTCCAACTGTTCATTCCACAGCAGAAATTCCAGAGAGGAAATCGAATTTCACACTTACACTGCATAGGACAAAAGAATTGTGTCTTTTCAGGATCCTGTGTGGGGGAAATTGTAGCTCCTCTGTTTAGAGTTTTCCTAAGATAGCTCCAAAGATGCTGCGGACAAAAAACAGGATCATTTTAGTTAAAATGACCTTATAATTTGCCATGACAGTTGAAACATCTCAGAGTAGATGAAAGGGTGCAGTTTAAAAAAAAAAAAAAAAAAAAAAAGCTCCATTAGCCAGGTGTGGTGGCACAGGACTCAGGAGACAGAGGCAGGTGGATCTCTGAGTTCAAGGTCAACCTGGTCAACACAGCAAGTTGCAGGCCGGTCAGGGTTACATACTTAGACCCTGTCTCAAAAGAGCAACAGTAAAAGAATGACTATTCTATCCCAAGATGCATACACCACAACATGCCAAGTAGAAGTTATGTGGCCATGATAAATTGAAATATCTGGGCTACGTTTTCAGTGTTCTACTCCCTATCAGCCTGGCTTGCTGATTCTTGCCTGCTTCTCCCAGAAGCTCTGCAGAAACACCAGACTCCCACTATGCACAGAACGAAAACGTTATCTTGCCTCAGTGACTTTCCACAGTGGTCCAGATCACACTGGAAAACAGCTCAAACAGGCACTTAGAAGCTGCTTTTGCTGAAGTGTGTTGACTCCCTACAAGGTACTACAAAATAACTAAAAGCAGATGAAAGCCTACCCCTCCCCTTCCTGCCTTCTTCTTCTGTTTGTGCTTTGACTGAAAACAGACTCTTTAACCTTTCCTTTTGAGTCACCTTAAATTCCAAAAAGAGGAAAAACTCACAGTAGGAATTTTGGTATTGTATATACAGGACATGCCTTTACGTCAGAATATGTCTGTTTGTGGTCATTAGCACTGTTCCCTAAGTTTGCAGAATGATTAAAGTTTTTATTTTTACCAGTGCTATATATTATTCTACCAAGCCAAGGATTCTAAATTTCACTGAAAACTATATATATATATCTGTTATAATATGCACATGTATCTTCATATGTTTCTCTGTGTGTATGTGTAAATGGATTCAGGAGTACTATGATAGCAATTCTTATAGGCTTTGTATGTTAAATGTATTTATGATCCTCCAGTATAGAAGCCTCCAAAAATGCAAAACTTAGGAAAATTCTTTACCTCAAAACTAGAATTGTTAGATTTCTAACCTGTTTTAGGTTGATGTTTGTGCACTCCAAATCACATTATGTCTATTATCTTCAAGTAAAAACATTTATAATCTTTTGTAAATTGATACACTTACAGAAAAATTATAACTGTCCTTTTTAGTTTTTTTGTCATCCAAAATTTGATATTTTAAAAAGATATTACAGTCAACCTCATAAGAAATGACCCTGACAAGTACTTATTTTTCAAATTAGTTTTTCTTAAAATATTTTCTTTTCTTGTTTTGTATTTTGTATTGTACTTGTAAAATTTTCTAATTATTATCTGAAATGTTTAGCAGAAGCATGAGGTTTAACAAAAGGACATACAGTATTCTTTATTCTAGGACATCATCTGCAGAACAGAGATATTTTATCTTGAGAGTGGACTCCAGGAGATCTTCACCTAAGAGCCATTTCTTCTACAAAGCTTTGTTACTTGATTTTGACCAAAAAAAAAAAAAAAGAAAAAAAAAAAAGAAAAAAAGGTGGGGGTGTGGAAAATTGACACTAGCTTTTATTTATTAGTTTTCATTGTGAGAATTTGTGTTTGTTTCAGAATTCTGTGAGTGTACATAATGCATTTAGAGATGGCCCATCCATTCTCTCCCCTCCAGCTCCCCCGTCCTTCCTAACCATCCCCAAGTCATACTGGAAATCTGGCTGGACTGGTCTTGTACATGCACTCATAGCTGCTATGAATTCATATGTTCAGCAGCCCTTTCATGTCTTGAAAACATTTTCACAGAAGTATTTTACAATCTCTGGCTCTTAACAACCTTTCTTCCCCTTTTTCTGTGATGATCCCTAAGCCTTGTAGAGTGAGACGTGATATAAATGTCCGTTTAGGGCTAAATGTCTCGTATTCTCTATACTTTGACCAGTTGTGAGTCACTGTACTAATTGCTGCATACTGCAAAAGGAAATTTCTCTGATGAGGGTTGAGAGATGCACTAATCTATGGGAATAAAATATCTGGAAGGTGGTTTGATTCTATGTCCATTAAGCAAACTAGTAATAGTAGGTTCTCCTGTAAGGCCTATGACTTACTTAGCCACAGGTTCTTGGCATGAGTTTCAGCTCAAGGAACAAACCTTCAATCCAATCATAAAAGAGTCAGTCACTCTCATAGTATTGATGTCACTATTGCACCAATGGCTTATCTTTCTAGGCTGATCATGATAACAGCTTGTAGGGTTTGCACCAATGGCTATATCTTTCTAGGCCGATCATGATTGCAGCTTGTAGGGTTCACAGATGAACAAGTCTGTGGGTTACTTTTCCCCTTCAGTCATGTTCATAGGACTTTCTGGCACTGTGACAGCTAGACAATAGGACTGAGGCTTCCAGATCAGTACCAACTTGATTTCTCCATGTTCTATGATTCAAATATGTGGTATCTTGAGAAATAAATTCTTACCATAAATTTATGGAGGGTAAGCAAAAGCAATACAATAGCCTGTATTGTTTTTTTTGGGGGGGACGTGTTATGGGACTCCACTGACCAACAATTTGAAGGGAGGTGATCCACACCTGGCACTTGACTTTTGTTTAATAGTCCATGGCATCTGGGAGGAGCATTGTCCCTATATGCAGTGTAGTGCATATGTCTACTAAGAGAGTAGGTTTCCATGTTAGTCACTGCTCCACGCATCCTCTCTAACCTCTCAGCATCCTACTGGGCTTCCCTTTGCTCCTTCACAATGTGTCTTAGTACTCCTCCTACCTTTAAAACTCTTCCATGCGCCACATGCTGCCTTTCTGGTTTTCTAACTTCTATAGGTACTCTAATTAAAAAGCGCATAATAAAGATTCAAAGCCGAGATTGACATATGACAGAAAACATGTGTCATTTGTCTTTCGGGTCTGGGTAACCTCACTCAGTAATTTTTCCATCCATTACAATTCATTTTCCTGTTGTGCTGATTAGTTTTGTAGTTTTGTTAAACTTTATATACAATCCTTTCAGTCTATGCTCAGGAGAGGTGTAACTGGGCCAAACGAAAGGTTTATTTCTAGATTTTTTTGACAACTTTTAGTTCCTCTTCCCCCGTCAACATCAGCATTGCTGTCATTTATTGTCTTGATATTCTGATTGAGGTAAGGTGAAATATCATAGTATTTTTAATCTGCATTTAGTTGATGATTAAGAATGTTGAACATTAAAAAAATATTTCTTAATCATGTGTATTGCTTCTTTTGAGATCTCTCTGTCCAGTTCAATAGCTAATTTTTAATTGTTTGATTGTTTTCTTGGTGTTTAGTTTGAGTACTTTATGTGTTCTAGACACTTCTTTGTCATGTGCAGAGCTCACAAAGGTTTCTCCCATTCCATAAGATGCCAGTTCAACTAAATGCAGAAGTCCTTTAGATTTGTTAATTATTGATCTTAATTCCTGAGTCTTACTCAGAATAAAGTCCCTACCTTTGCCTCTAAGGTAAAGCATACTCTATTTTTTCATCTTACTGTTTCAGACTGATTAGGTCTTATGTTGAGGTCTTTGATCTGCTTGGATTTGAGTTTTGAACAGGATGAAAAATCAAGATCTAGTTTATTTTTCTACACATAGCTATCTAGTTTTTTTTTCCAGCATCTTTTGTTGAAGATACTATTATCCAATGTCTATTTTTTTGCATTTTTGTCAAAAAATCAGGTGGTTATGGGAACGTGGTCTTACATCTGGGTGCTTAATTCTATTTCACTGATGAATGCATCAGTTTTTATAATAGTACTGTGTTATTCCTGTTATCATGACCCTGTAGCATAATTTGAAATCAGGAATGGTGATACCTCTAGCAGTGGTTTTATGTTCAGGATTCACTTTGGGTGCTTCCATGTGAAGTTTAAGATTGCTCAATGTCTCTGAAGAATTATGTTGGAATTTTGATGGGAATTTCGTTGAATCTGTAGATTGATTTTTGGTAGAATGTGAAGTTTTAAAATATTAATTCTAACAACCTGTAAGCATGGGAAGTCTTTCCGTGTTCCAGTGTCTTCTTCGATTTCTTTCTTTAGTGTTGCAGTTTTCATTGTACAACCTTTCACTCCCTTGTTAAGGTGTATTCCAATATATTAATTAACTTCTTTATTTTGAAGCTATTGTGAAAAACAGAATTTCCCAGGTTTCTTTCTCAGTATGTTTTTCATTGATATATGGAAAGCTATTGAGTTTTGTGTGATAATTTTGTATCCTGCCTCTTTGCTGAAAGTATTTATTATCCCTAAGAGTTTTGGGTGAAGCCTTTGGCGGTAGTTTGTGTATAGAATCACAGCATCTGCAAATAAGGATGCTTTGACTTCTTCTCAGTTTGTATCCCCTTTATAGCCTTCACTTACCTTATTTCTCTAACTGAAACATCAAGTACTGTGTTGTTCAGAAATGGAGAGAATGGTCATCCTTGCCATTTTCCTGATTTTAGTGAAAATGCTTCACATTTTTTTCTCTTTAGTATGATGCTGGCTGTAGGCTTGCTATATATTGCCTTTATTATGTTGAGATATACACCTTGCAGACTTCCTGCATTTTTATCATGAAAGGATTTTTTTCAAAGACCTTTTCTGCATTTACTAAGATGACTGTGTGGTTTCTTTATTTGATAGATTAGATTATATGATGTATTACACTTATTAATTTACTTATGTTTCATTATCATTGTATTTCATCAATTAAGCCAACTTGTTTATGGTGAATGATATTTTTGATGCGCTTGAGTTACACATGCTTTATTAAGAATTTTTGCATCTGTGATATCATGGAGATTGAGCTAAGAATTTAAGTTTTTTGTCCTTTCTAGTTTAGATATTAATGTGACAGTGCTTCATGAAAAGAATTTTGGAGCATTCTTTTCTATTTTATTTTATGGGATAATTTAAGAAGCATTGCTATTAGTTCTTCAACAGTCTGATAAAATTCTGTGCTGAATTCACCTGGGCCTGGGCTCATTTTGATTAGAAGGCTTTTAATCTCATTACTTCTGACATCTCTGTTTAAATGTTTTAGTTCTTGTTGGTTTAACTTTGGTGAGTCATACACATTAAGAACTCCATCCACTTCCTTTAGGATTTCCAATTTTGTGGCATATAGGTAATTTAATTATGTCCTCATGATCCTCTGGATTTCATTGTTGTCTTTTGTTGCACTTACTTTTTCTTCTAGAATTTTATTAACTTGAATCTTCTCTCTCTTTTGGTTAATCTGGCTAAAGATTTGTCAATCTTGTAATGTTTTCAAAAAACCAGTTCTTCATTTCATTGATTCTTGTATTGCTTCTTATTTCTAGTTCCCTAATTTCTTCTCTGATCTTGAGTATTTGTCTTAGCAGCTTCTTTTTAGTACTTTTCCAAACCCGTAAGACACATCATTAAATTGTTAGTTTGGATACTGTACAATTTTTTGACAGACCTTTAGCGCTATAAGATTTCCTCTTCACACTCTTTCCCTTGTATATATCTCATAGATATTTGCATGTTGTGCTTTCATTTTAAATCCATTCTAGGAATTTTTATTTTCTTTTTAAAATTTCTTCAGTGATTCATTCATGATTCAATAGTGTGCTGTCCAACATTCATCACTTTGTGTATTTTCTGTGGTTTCTGTTGCTGTTGATGATGAGTTTTTTTCCACTGTGGTCAGAGAACATACAAGGAATTATTTTAGTTTTCCTGCATTTGTTGAGACATGATTTGCATCCCAGTATGTCAGCTAGTTTCATGAACATTCCATAGATTGCTGACAGTAATTTGTACTCTCTTGTGTTTTGATGGAATGGTCTGCAATATCAGTTAGGTCTAGTCAGTCTATGGTGTCATTTAGCTCTACTATTTTCTTTATCTTTTTGTCTGGATGGATTTGTCCACTGGTGAAGTGTGTTATTGAAGTTGTCTGTTATTAAATTTTGTCAAGGCTAATCTGTAGCATTTGCTTTTTGAAGTTTTGTACACCTGAGTCTGGTGAATAAATGTTAGGATTGTAATGAATGTCTTCTTGAGGGATTGTTCCCTTGATTTTCTTTATAGTGTCTGATTAATTTTTGTTTGAAGTCTATTTTTCCAGACGTTAGAATAGCAACTCCTACTTATTCCAGTTGTTTGGAATAACTTTGCCCATCCTCGCACTGTAAAACAGTGTCTATATTTGGTGGTAAGGTGTGTTTGGAATTAACAAAAAGATGAATCCTTTTGAAAAAAAATCAGTCTACTCTTCTATCTTTTTATTAGAGAATTTATAACATACACAGTCAAAGTTATTATTCAAAGATGTATTTTATTCCTGTCATTTTGTGGATTTTTATGCTTCTTAGCCCTCTTTTATTTAATCACTGAACTAACATTCTTAGTTTTCCACTATTAGCCACTTGGTTACATTTATCATTTTTTCAGTCCAAAGTATTCATTCCACTATCCTCTATAGGACTGGCTTGGTGATCCTAAATCCTTTAGTCTGCTTTTACAATGGAAAGGTTTCCTTAAATTATGGCAGATAGTTTTGCTGGCTATAATAGTCTGAGTTGGTATCTGTGGTCTTTCAAAACTTGTTGAACATTGGTCTAAGCCTTTCTGGCTTTTAAATTCTCCATTGAAAAATCAGCTGCTATATTCTGATAGGCCTGCATTTATATGTACTTGGTCACTCTCAGTTTTCAATATTCTTTTTGTTTGTTCTGTACATTTAGTGTTTTGTTATATGACATGGATAATTCTCTTCTGGTCATATTTAGTTTTCTGTATCTGTCTTGTACCTGGATCTTTTTCTCTAGAATTAATTTTTTTCTATAATTTTAAATTTTGACCAGGATTTCATCTTTTATATCTATGATCCGAGCATTTGTATCTTTTTTATAGTGTCTCAGCATTCCTATATGTTCCTTTCCTGTTTTATTTTAATTATTATCTTCTTCAACTGAGTGATTTAATTCCTCTACTTTGTCTTCAAGCCTTGATATTCTTTTCTCCACTTGATGTATTGTTTATAAAACTTTCCATTGAACTTATTATTACATTTACTGAATTTTTTATTTCAAGTTTTATTTCGGTTTGTCTTTTCTCCAGAATTTCTAGATCTATACTGAATTTTGTTTTCAAATCCTAGCTGTTTTCCTTATTTCATTCAGCTTTTTATGTTGTTTTGCTCTTCATTCTGGCATTTATTCATGTCATATTTGAATGCCTTGAGCATATTAAATTACTTACAATTTATACTTCAGTACATTGCTGTATCGGTCATCTAAGTTGCTTTCCTCAAGGAATATTACTATGAGAGTAATAATTTGGGGAGGTAATTTATTTTCTTAGATTTTTTGTGTGTGCTTACTGTCTGTGTTTTTGTGTTGGGACCTGGGCATCAGGAGCAGGCCCTTGGTTGTGACTTTTGGTGTGGACATCTTTGCTGAGTGGGTGTTTGGATCTCTATTTGTTCTTACCCCAACTTGGCAGGTTTGGGATCAGTTGGGCTGTACTTAGGATTCAGTCTTTGGCCCTCTAGTGCTGATGTGTGATTTGGGTATCAGAAGTGATTCTGGCTCTTGTAGGGAAAAATACAGATTTTGGCCATAGAAACAAACCCTCTGAAAAGACAGCAGATTCATGATGCAGTTCCTGAAAATTCAAGTTGGAGCGCCAGAGAGATGGGTTCAGGATTGTCAGTGGGAGACACAGGTACTCAGCATGTCTTCAACTGGCAATGTTGGAATAATTGTGGGCAGGGGTGGAGAGGGTCTTGTCAGTGGAACCTTGAACAAGGGTCAGACACAGGTCCTCAGATAGTTGTAACCTGGGGTTATGCAGCATGGTGAAGTGCTCACTGGGCACACAAGTCCTCAGATAGTGGTGCTTGGCACTAATTTAGCGTTTGTCACTGAACCCCAAATGAAGGATCAGATCAGACCAGCCAGTACAAATCTCAACTTAACAACAAGTGTTAGTTGAGACCAAAGTACAAGGTGGTTTATCAATAATGTCTTCTGAAAGAAACTCACACAGGACATGGTACATACTCAAAACCCACACATTTGGAAGACTAGAGTGTAAGAAATGAATTATTATGGTACATTTTCAGTATAAGGTATATTTAGAACTCATCAGAGACTCACAGGAGGCACCAGGCCCCTGTCTTTCCTAGCTGACAGCCAGACCTACATGTCTAGGTGCTCTTAGTGCATCCTAGGATTGAAAAGCCATAGGAAGTCGGATGTATGACTGGGCTCAGGTAAGAGAAAGGGAGAGAATCTCAGGCCCCAAGATATCCATAAGATAAGGCTTGCATCTTGAATCAATAGAATGGGGAATTTGAGGAAGAGAGTTATGCTAGACACTGGACAGATTGTACCTTTCTGAAGAACTCAACCAATGGGGAATTCAGGGGGCAGAGAAACAGGATTAGAAATCTTAAAATCATTGTTTTGTGCCAAATCTTCAGGCTAGCCATTTTGTGTATGCTGCAGGCTGATGCCTGGCTTCTATAAAACCACAAATAAGCAGGTATGGCTTTCACTACTGAGTCTCCAGCACTCTTATTGTGTAGTTAGCATCCTTGTTTCTCACATGAAGCAGGAAGATACTGAGTTCAAGACCAATGTGTGCAATACAGCAAGATCTTGTCTCGAAGCCATTAATAAAACTGGAGTTAATTTTGCTATCCTTTCCAATAGTAAAACCAAGAAATTATAGAGAAATATTTTATACATGATTACGTCAGTGGTAACAGAAGTGGGAACCAGAAACACAGCTCCACTCTGCTGCCTGCCGCAAACTGGGGAGCTCTTTTCAGAGACTCTGCTCAGAGGAAACCAGATTCTTGATTATGCTATGAAATGGAATTTCTGGGCAAGTCAGAATGAAACAGAGCTGAAATCTATTATGCAGTGATTTTATACAGATTTAAGTAAGAGGGGTTAATAGAAAGAGCAATGCTTAGGGGAAGGGTACGACATACCCCAGCGTGGGAAGGGAGGGTCTTCCCAAGACAGAGTGGAGCTTGGGCATCTTTACAATAGCAGTGTATACTATCTATTGACTCCTGAAGTTACATTTCAAAGGGATGATTAAAACAAAACCTTAGTGTAATTCCTGAAGTGCAATGGCTAAGGTTACAGTAGATAACGAAAAAAATCATAGGTCACAGGGTTACACGAATGAGATCAGACATGGTTTCAGCATAAACTACGTTGATAGTTTTGTTTGTAAGATTTCCAGAACATGGCATGTTCCCAGCTGGGGAAGGAGTAAGGCCGTGCTTGAGAGTCATGGAAGCTTCGGTTATGGCTCATTGCTACCTCAACATTCTCATTTAAATGTCTCTATGTAAAAGGAACTTTATCTCTGTGTAGCAAATTCTATTAGTTGTGCAAAATTCCTGACTCTTAGCTGCGAAAAGACTTCCACCAGATTCTGGGGAGAGGACTCCTTCCCTCTCCCGCACCCTCCTAATTCTTCAGGTTTTGACTCCCCGACACTAAATCGCTCCTATCAGACTTCATCTCAAAGCTGTTTAACAGGAAGATGTTTCCTGATAGACTTTATTTAAATAGATGTGTCCTCACTTTAGATTTCCATATTCTACTTTACAATGGGGCTACTACCTCCAGGCTTAAAAGAAATCTCACTTAGATTCTTCAGCCCTTATGTTCAGTCCCCTTCTCAGTGACTGTTTTACCAACAGTCCAGTGAATCTACAGAGGCAGACTGACCAACACTCTATATCCCTCAAACTCTGAGGATTATTCAAACACAGAGAGGAATTGGAACACACACTTAATAGTCCTTTTTGCTCAAATACATTGCTCATAAGATAACTAAGGAGCACAACGAGAGCCCCGCACCTCTGTCTTCACGTTGTGCCTATACTTGGGCTGAAAGTAGGGCTAACTTCTTTTCCTTAACATTTTCTCTTAATTCAACACAGACTCCAGGAGGAACAGAACCTCACAGAACAGGACCCACCTCTGTAAGCACATACACACAAACACAAACTTATCAGATACTCGTGGGGATCAACACATTAGCAATTTAATAATTGAGAAGGCCAACCCACTGAATAGACATGAGCTGAGACAGTAGTGGGTCAGTGGTGGTCAGTACTGCATGTGTTGATCAGAACTGCTTAATTATGCACACTTCTGGACCAATATTTACATTGAAACTTTATGTCAGTACTGAAGGATGGCTGTGTGACTCTTATCAGTTTCTCTTCCCAGTGTGGCCACACTGAATATTCCTCTTCTCTCTGTTTTTCACGACTCATTATTTTAACAGTCATATTGGTCACGTGGAGAAGCCTACCCTGTGGGAGCTGTCAGAATCCTGGTTTCTGCCTTAAAATTTTGTGATACGGTTGAGCCCCTGTTACTTGCCAAGGTAATCTGCTAAATTTTCCAAGTAATACATAATAGATGAATTTTGTGTTATATCATGTATTTCAGTGCTAGGGACAATACATTAAAAATACTTCCACAGATGCCTAGACAAGGCTACATTGACGCTTAAATTGTGTGTCTAACCCATGAAGGAGCTAATCTGAAAGGGAAAGTAGAGATGTGATCCTTCTGATTATTTATAACTTTACTTTAAATCCTAAGTTTGTAGCACAGTCAGAAAATTGGCTACAAATGGATCGTATCTGGGTAACACATACTGGTTTCAGATGCAGACTCCTATGTGCTTAGAAACTTTCCAGTTACCATGGATGCTTTAAACCCTTAATAGAAAAACAGCATCTCTTTCTTGAAAATTGATGTCTTGAATTTTAAATATGTTTATGTCTCCTTTTCTCATGTATTCTTCAAAAACTGCTATGAAGACTACAACAAAATCCATAATTTTGCTGCCAAATTTTATCTTGTCTTCTCATTTTAACACTGGCCACCAGTTCTGAAAAGGCCAGAGGGAAAAGCAGTGAATATCATGTGTCATTTCACAGGAGATGTTCCTTTCACTAGAGCATGAGCAAGTGGGCATCAAAACAGCATAAGTAGCTTAGACTGAACCTGAAAATTACTCCTGTGTCTTCATAAAGTTAAACTTCTTGGGGGGGAAAGCATATATATATATATATATATATATATATATATTTAATTTTTATTTTATGTGTATTAGTTCTTTGCCTGTTTGTAAAAGCACCTGTGTGTGCAATGCCTGCCAAGGCCAGAAGAGGGTGTCATAGCCCCTGGAAGTGGATTTATGAATGGTTGTTGGCAGTCAAATGGGTCCTGGGAACTGAACCCAGGTCCTCAGTAAGAGTACACAGTGATCTTGACTGCTGAGCCATTTCCACAGCCCCAACACCTGTATATTTTTAACTACATGGACAGTGGATAGAAAAACATAGCTATGAGGCTCAAGAGATGACTTGATGGTAAAGCACTTGTACTTGTAAGCCTAAGAACCTGAGTTTGGAAACTCAGCATCCACCTAAATCCAGACATGGTAGAGCACATCTTTAATCCCAGGGCTTCTGTGGTAATACGGAAGATAAAGAGGAGAAACCCTGGAACCTTGACAAACAAGAGCCTGCTTCAAGTATGTGAAAGGCAGATGAGGACCAGTACCTGGAATCATCCTCTGATCCCCACACATGCATAGTATGCAACTACCTGTATTCACAAACACGAGCATGCACACATAAACACACATACACACACACACACACCAGACACAAATACAAAAAAAAAAAAAGACAGTTACAGTATACAGTAATCTTACCACCTGCAAATAACTTTAAGTACATAAATAGATAAATATATTTAAAATGGCCATCATTTTTAGATTTTTTAATGAAATAACTTAAAGTTGCATTTCTAAAACATGATCATTTCTGCAATAGATTTATGATCTTTTTGTGACCTTAAAGCTACTATACCTGGCTGCTCACAGACTCAGAAGTTGGTTACTCCAGGCAATGTGAACCAAGAATTATTCCTCCCTGGGGCCAGTTATCTTGCCCAGTTCAACTGCTGTGAAAACAAATTGCATTATTAAGACATTTTCTGTGGAATTCCAAAAACAGCTTCAGGGCAGAAAGTTAGAAATTTATTGAGTAGTTAGATTTGAAGTCTTTCTGGGTAAAACACAATTTTCTCTGAAAGTCTTAAATCAAACATTAGCATAGATTCTTTTGAACCATGGGATAGCTGATGTTGCCCTGAGGAGACGCTGTCATGAAGAGGGACTTTGCATTGACAGATGGAAAATAATACCCAGAGATGGCCAGTGGTTCATCTAAGATTGGATCGTTTAGTAAATGGTGGACAGCAGAGTGGAGACCATAACAAAAGGTAACTTGAATGACTGACAAACCATGTCTTACTTCAATGTTTAAATGATCACAAGAAATTACGAATGGCTCCTCACTTAGCTTTATGAAATAAGAGGCAGGCACTTAGTGACCAGGCACTTAGAGATCCATAAACCCACTGCCTTAGTTCCTTGTATTTCAAAATAAGAAGAAAGAGAAATGGGCAAAGGAAAATTGATTTATTTAGAGTTTGATGGATTCAGGGGGAGAAAGACTTCTTTTTACTCTCTACTTTCCCTCTAGTAGTATTTCAGTTTTATTGTTAAAAAATGAGAAAAAGGCAGAAAATGTGCATTTGTTACTTTATGAGATACGCTGTCAGACCGCATGGAAGCTCTTCTGGGTGGCCTTCTCCTCTTGTTCTGGACTTTAGACTTTCCCTTCGATCATGTGATTTGGGGGGAAATTTTAACTCATTGGATCCGTTATTTTAGGGTCTTTGTTTGAGGACTGTTCCTGCTGGTGCTTTATCTTTTAATTTAGTGATCTCAATATCATGAACTTATTCTAATTGACACACAGCTATATTTAGAGGATATGCTATGAAAAACAACTTTTGTCCTGAAAAAAAAGGCAAGGTTGTGCAAAGAAGCAAGCACAGGTATTCTGTCTACTCACTCACTCTGTAACTTCTACTCAGAATCTGCTGGGTCAGGCTCCGTTCCTGGTTAGAAGGCATGCAAGTCTATGTTAGTGATTTATAAAGCCAGCTCTGTGAACATGTCAGACAGAAAATAACCTCAAAGAAATCATGGAATTAAGCACTTATCTTCCAGTGTAGGACTTCATTTAGCAAGGCGTGGAAACCTGACTTCCCATTCCTCGAGGTAACTGATTCACGTACTCATTTAACACATATCTACTGAACATTGGTGCCAGGTCATGGTGCATGACATCAAGGGAGTGGAGAGGTTGCAGGGTAGGAGATACTGTATGATCTTCATCACTTACACTGTTTAAAGGGCTTAAAGGCACCTAAATGAAAATTCACTTTAAGATAACTGTTCAGGAGATATTTTGCAAAAATAACAACAGTTGAACGTTTGAACATCTAATTGGGGAGTAAAGTGACAGTCAGTTAATAGGGTCGTGTATATGACGAGAAGGGTGAGATCCACCCACTAATCTTCTGTTGCAAATACTCACCATGGTATCTATGTGGGAATGTACCTAACAGCGAATTAGGAAATGCAGAAGAGAGTCCTGGATTGCATTTGGGGATTCAAAAGGGTGAATATTAGTTATGTTGAAGGGCAAAGCAAATGTGATTGTGAAGGGTATTTTTTTTAAAAAGTGAAAATATGTAACATTACTTCTATTTTTAAATAAAGAAATTTCCCAGTTATGTATCATCCATCTATATCTTGACAAAGTAGCAACCCTCTTTTAAAGGAAGAAAGAAAATAGTTTATTTGTTCTACCACTACGTGTTCATATCTCTGAAACATGGAGATGTTCCTGAATGATATGATCCATCAGGGAAAAGATTACATGCACTTTCATTGTCATAGAATACAAAAAAATGTCATGAATCAATGTGTTTACGGAGTGCTCTGGTGGCTACACAAGGTAGGCAGGCTACAGCAGAGTGGAAGATTTCTTCTATAGATTTCAGATGTCAGCTTTGAAACATTCTTAGCTTTATGATTAGTAGAGGCTAGACATCTTCCAGGCTCAGGTTACACTTCAAGAGTTTGATCCAGTTCCCATAAGGATATCAGGTCAAATACTGAGACCCAAGATAACTTTGACTCTTGATCTGCAACATTTCTTCTCTCCACAATAGCTGTATTTCAGACAGTCGAAGTGTCACGAATGTACTACATCAAAAATACACATGAATGCACTTGAGTCTTTCATAATATCAGAATTCATTGAAAACAACAGATTCATAAGTTCCAGTAGTGGTTTCATTGCCTTGTTGTGCTGTTGTGCCACGTTCCTTGCTAACTGGCTGAGAGAAATACAGGTTCTCTTTTTCTGGTCTTAAACACTACTATTAACTTTCAAATTGCACATTGCAAATGACATGGTAAATCTCTCTCTCTCTCTCTTATATATATATACATATATTATATATATATATATATAACTTGCACATATGTAAGTAATAGAATACCTGCATAGTATGGTTAAAGAGACCCCAGCAGAGGTCAAGAAATTTGAAAGAGGTCTGAAATCCAGATTCACAAATGGGTGGACAGTGTGGAATTCAAGTAGGTCTCATCAATAGTGAAGACTACATTGAACTGAAGCCCCTGGACAGTCTGGTTCTTTGTCTATGAGTTCTTTGATACACACACCAAGTAATCAGATGACAGGCCAGTGGGGATCATTCCTTTGCAGTGGTAGTTGTCCTCCTCTTTGTGGGTCCAGGTGAGGTTATTGTACTCTGTCCCCATCTGATGTGTCTGATAAATTTGGGTTTTCCTTATCAGATTATTTTTTAAATGTTATATTTATTTATTTTGTATGTGTGCATATATGTGTGTCCATATGTATGTATGCCACAGTGCATGTGTGAAAGTCAAAGGACAAGAGCTGCAAGAGTTGATTCTTTCCTTCCACCATGTAAGTATCATAGATTAGAATCAGGTCATCAGGCTTGGAAGTAAGTTCCTTTACCCACTGAATCATCTCACTAGGCCTCTTGATTTGATTTTAATTTGGCCATCTCTTCTTATAATGCCAATCTACTTTGACTAATTTGCAGGGTGTCACTCTACTTTCAAGAATAACTTTTATATTAGTCTGTGCCATGTGAGTCATCTTGGATAGATGGTGTTGTTTACATGTCCATCAAGGTACAGTGGCATTCTCTATCCTCAAAATAGAGTCAAATGCTTAGTAGAAAATGGAGGCTTTTAGGGCAGGGAAGAGTCTGGAAAACCATAGTTTTACACAATACTTAGTAACTTAGGTCAGTTGGTCTGCCAGCTTCTAGAATAGGTGTGGTTTCACGTGAGAACGTCAGCTTATACTCTTCAAGAACAACGTTTTCTGGTGGTTTCCTTGCTGTCTGACATGAGCCTCTCCTCTCATTTTGGCTCCATCTTTCAGACCACCTTGTCTGCAGTCTGAACATAGAAGTGCAGCCCAGCACATCCTCTTCACTGTGGCACTTCAGTGAATCACCTTGACCCCTCCCTCGCAGTACTGGGACATGCCACTAATTTAAATGCCAGGACTCTTTACACCAGTTTACTTTGCAATCACAACTTGGCATTCTCAGCACTCCCCAGATAGCTTTGTTTTGTATGGCTAGGAGCTTCATGTGCTCTTATAAAAATTTCTGACCAAATCTTTACATGTCCAGCAGGGCTGACTGGAAATAACTCATGTGCTCTCATCCGAATGATCATGATACCTGAGAAGCATTCTATACTGACATTCTTCCCGTGGGACCTGAGAATAAAACCTAATTATAAAGTGCATAACTCCCTAAAGATAGCATCTTCTAATCAGCCCAGTAGACGTAGAACTCTGCTGGGCTGGCCCATCATCTCCCGTGTTGTATGCTTATGCTTTTCATCTACTTCTCTGTGGTTCTGAATTATGTTCTCCATGGCTTGTTCAAATTCCTCCACAAAGAATGGATAAAGAATGGGTTCTGTCCTCTAGAGATCCCACCTCACCATGAACTTGGGGAAGACAGTGCTTGTACACGTCTGGGGCGCCATGAATTACCTTTTATTGTGGTTTTCTGCTTTCTGTGCTGTCCCGTGAAAGAGAAACTGTAGCTTAAAAAATTGAATTCGTAATAGTGACTCTAACAGCAGAGGTCCTCAAACTACATCATCAGTGACGGAACAGAGACAGATGATTTCTAAATGAATTCTCAAGCATAAAAGTTATCACACAGCTATACCAGATGCTCAGAGATCATGGTATGATTTAGGTACGAAGATACAAAGGTAGGGCGGTTCACAGTGAATGAATCGGGGAATGCGGGAGAAGGGTGGGAAATACCCCATGATTCGTTGGAAACTACATTCATTTATTACTTCCTAGAGGCTAGGAAGCAAATACTAGAGACAAGAATGAAGGAGAGGTGGCGTTATTCACTTTATGTGCAGTAGAAAGACAGAGCTTACTGGGCAGCAGGGGCTCAGACCCACTTCACTTGGAAATGACTGAGTGAAAAGGTTGGTGCCACATCAACACACAGCAGCATCAGTGTCCTCGGTGGGGGAAGTCTCTCTAATGAATTCTAGTGTCAGCTGGGTCTCTAGCCAGAGATCAAATGGCCTTCCTACCCTCACCAAAGTCGAAGAGAGACGTTTCTGCCTAATGATTTCTTCACAGCCCGTGTACTGAATCTCCCACAGGATGGAGGACAAGGGCAGGGCAGGAACAGGATTCTCTCAGCTGGTCTTTGGGGTATGCACTGTATCTTCGTAGTTAATTTTCTTGCATGCAACCTAAGCTTATTTTTTCCTAGCATGCTTTGTGATGTGTCTGCCTTAGAAATTCTGCAAGTAGAAAGGGCAGAGCAGAACAAACTTGTCTGTGGTAACTTGGATTCGGCATTGTCCATGGGTGTCAATCTGCAGATTCAGTTCACCTTGGAAAGAAAATATTTAAGAAAGTACTTGCACTGAAAATGTACATAAATTTTCTCTTTAATATGCAAGAAGCAATACAGTATATATTTACAGGGCACTCTCGTGGGATCAGGTATTATAAAGAATCTGGAGGTAATTTAAAATATACAGGAGAATGAACTTATATCATCTAAAAAAGATGAAGGACTTATCTATGCAAGGATTTGATTATCTGATAGAGTCCTGGAACCAATCTCTCATGAACACTAAAGGAAGAACTGTATTTAACATAAAAAAGATCCAAATATTGACTAATTCAACTGAATTTTTTTGTAAAAAAATCTGATCATAAAGTTTGCATAAAATTTTTCAAGTTAATCAAAGGCCTTCTTGCCTCAGTCATGATGTACATGTTGGTCAGTTCAGCAATTTTGATGCTGCTTTGAGGCTGGAGCTCTCGCCTGCCAAGGTCTCTTCACCTCCACTGGCACCATCTTTCCTCTAGTCACTGTGGACAAGTCTATGTGCTTATTTATGTCTTAGCTCTGAACCTTCAAATTTATTCTCTACAGAAATCTCAGAGTGAATTTTTAGAACTCATACATAAAATCATTACATTATTTGCATAAGTAAAGAGTGTTTTAAAGACAAGTTGAAATCCACAGCATGATATATATCAATTCCTGCTAGTAAAGTACAATTGTAAACATTACTCTTTTTTAAATACAAATCTTTTGGTATTGAGGATGGTGGGCTGAGGAAGGAGGGTACCGAGATACATGATGACAATGAACAGATGACACCTGACTGGATACTGACTCAAGTGGAAACCGTGATAAGGGATTTGAAAAATGGTTGAAGGACTGTATTAGGGGCTCATACTGTTAGACCAAGTGAGCAATGAAAGAGATTAACTAGGAAGACTGGAGAATGACTTTTAAGGTTTCTATTAAAGGGTTATTGATTTCAGAGGCTGGATAAATGACTCAGCAGTTAAGAGCACTGGCTGTTGTTGCAGAAGACTCTGGTTAGGATCCTAGCACCCACATGGTGGTGGCTAACAACTGTCCTGCTAACTCCAGTTCCAGGGAATCCGACGCCTTCTTCTGACTTCTGTGGGCATTGCACGAGGGGGGTGCACTTACACACATGCAGGCAATACACTCATACACCTAAAATAAAGTAAATAAAACATTTTTAAAAGTGTTATTGATTCCAGTAAGGAATACAAGAGGACTTGGTTTTCACAAAGGAGTTGGAAATCAAATATAGGAAGTAGTTGGAGACATGGAAGCTATATTAACAAACACGTGGGTGTTCTTTCAGTGCTCTTCATTCCAGCCTTTGAAAGCAGCCACGGCTGCCTCTTTGCCTTCAGATAACACAAATGAGGCGTGCAGATGACACAGAACCTGTGCAAGATCTCACAGTTTATAACTGGGGTATCCAAGCTCAGAAACCAATTAGTTGTTCTGCCTATAGTGGCTACACACTCAGTCATTCTATGTTGGGGCCTTTCAGAGAACTCTCTGGGTGAGAAGTTTAAATAAGTACTTGAGTCTGAGCACAGAGGATCACCAAAGAACCATAGGGATGCTAAGACATGTGCTCCAAACCAATGGGTAGAAAGTTCTAGAACTCAGACTCAAGCCCAAGGCCAACAATGAAGAGAAAGCAAATTTTCAGTGTGATTTTTCAGTACCTTCTTGAAAACATAATATACATATATATCTGTTCAGTGAGGGGCTCCAGATAGCAGCCATGTAAATTATGAGATTACAGTGTTAAACTTCAGTATTGCATGCCTCAAATGTGAACTTCTCTTGAGGATGAGGATATATGATTTTTAAAATTAATTTTAATTGTGGTCAAATGTGCAGAAGGTGAAGTTTACCTCCTTTAAGTGTGCAGTCCATTGTCAAGCAACACATTTCACTGTTATGCAGCTACCACCATCAGCTACCTCAGAACTGTCCATCTGCCCAAATGACTTACCCCTGAGTACCAATCCCCATACTCCTCTACCCTCCATCCCCAGCAACTACCAACCTGCCATCGATCTCTATGAATTTTATACATTTTCTTTTTTTTTTGTTATATACTTTCTTTGTGACATTCAGGGAATAAAATGTTTTCTTCAAGCCTTTAAAGTCTAGAAGAAGATTCCATCCATCTTAAGAAAAAGTGAATACATTTCAACCAATAGCAAACAATACCAATAACAGCAGGATCACTGACTGCATTTTTCCTTGGGGATCTTTCCTTCTTCTCCATCTACCCATCACACATGCCAATAATTGTCTTTGTGTAGAGCATGTGGTAATGCTCCCAATATCCAAAACTCTGCAATAAAGAAAGGGCAAATGTATGTAACAAAGGAGGGTGGAGGGAGAGAAAAGTAGAAAAAAATCTAAACCTTTTGGCTACTTTATATCAAAGACATTACCAGTAATATGTATATTTTGTTGTAAATGACACTGAAATTTAAGATCTTTAATTTAACAGGAAAAAAATATTCTATGTGTAATACTTTAGTAAGGGCAAACCTTGCCCTGAATCTGCCACAGCAAAGGAGAGAGTAGGCAGCGGGTCGAGTAGATGAACAAATATGAATACCTGATGAAACTGTTTAAAGAAAACAGAGTACAGACTTTGGAGAGAGTTCGATGTGAGCTCAAGTCACAGATGTACTTGGGCAAGTGAATTTATTCTTCTATTCATCAGTTTTCACATCTGCTAAGAGGGATCAAATTACTGAACTCATAAGTTTCTGTGAGGAATGGTACATGAAAATACCCTAGGATCTGGGAGAATTTCAGGAGCACCATTTTCCTGTTACTTGATTTGCTAGTATTATGCTTTGCTGCAAATTTGATCTGCTTCCTGAAAGTGTATAAATGCACCTCTAAAATAAGCTAGTGTCTTGTTATTTATTTATTTTTTCCTTTATTTTTGTGTTGGGATCTAACTATATAACCCGGGATGGTCAAGAATTCACTGTATAGTGCAAGCTGACCTCAAACTCACAGTCTTCCTGCCACAGCTCTCTGAATGTTGGGGTTACAAGCATATAGCACTGTGTATGGTTTATGGTACAATTATTCTAACAATGTTAACTGAAGTTATAGCTACATAACTATGCAGCTTCTTATGTTATTCCTAGATTTCATATGTAACAATAAATATATTGTTGTATATATACATATTTATCTGTATGTGTATCCAGATTCATATGTATATTTACATACATAGGTAGCTATATATTTTAGTCTAAGTCAAGAACCTGCCACCATGAGCAGTTTTTCCAAAGAGCTTTTGGCAGTGCAGCAGGCACTGAAGACAGCGTCTCTCATGTTGGGAGTTATGAAAGTTCAATAAGAACAAAGAATTTCAAAGAGATGAACTAGACCCATGGTTTAGTCCACTTCTTGATACTATAGCCAGGCAACTGAGGCTGGATCATGTATAAGTGGCACAGGTATTTTTCTCACAGCTATGATGGCTACAAGTCAAGATGACAGAGTGATATCTGCTTGGTTTCTGGGGAAGAGTTTGTCCTTCTGTGGTCACAGACAAACAGCAGATAGGTTTGTGAGAAGAGACACAACATGGTAATTTTGCAGAATTCTTAAAAAGGTAGGATTTGCTCTCTCCTAAGAGATAACAACAGTCTGTTCACAAAGTTTCATCCCATCCCATATTCATATAGACGTGGCTGACCTTCATATGTACCCAAAGCTGACTTTGAACTTCTGATCCTCCTCTAGAGGGCTGGGATTATGGGTATATGCCACCACACACAGTTTATGTGTTGCTGGGTATCAAACCCTGGATCGTCTATGTGGGAGGCAAAGACTCTACTGATAGCCACATTCCCAGCATGTTTTCTGTCTTTAATATTTTATTTATTATTTCTATTTGATGTGTATGAGTATATTGCCTGTATGTATGTAAATGCACCCATGCTGTGCAATGTCTGTAGAGGACAGAAGAGGGCATCAGATACCATGGAACTGAATCCAGGTCTTCTGCAAGAGCAGCCATGCTCGTAACCACTAAACCATCTTTCCAGTCTCCTGTTTTTGTTTCTTTGAGGCAGGATCTCACTAAATACAAAGGCTCCCTTGGAACTTGAGATCCTCCTGCCTATCGTTCTGAATGCTGGTATTACAGAATTTACCACCACAATCAGTTCAATGTGAATTTTGGTGTGAAAAATCACATTCAAATCAAAGCAGCCTCAAAGGTAGAAAGTGTCTGGCAGATGCCACCTGCCAGATCTTCAAAAAGTTGTACTAATGGGTTGAAATCTCATGTATTATCAAATATCACATTAAAAACTGGAACTGAAGAGATGGTTCAGAACTTAAGAGCACTTACTTCTCTTAAGAGAAATTCATTCAGTTCCCAGCTCCCACATTTGGACAGATCACAGTTACCTATAACTCTAGCTCTAGTGGTCTCTTCTGGCCTCCATGGGTTCCCATCCCCATGGCATACACTCCCACAAACACACAGACATGTTATTTTTTTTTAATTGAAAAAAAAGTAATTCATGAGAAGAAAATCTTCAACATTGTTTCAGCAAAGGAATTACAGAGTTTAAGAAATTAAAAAGAAAATAAAGTTGTATTTGAATTTCCACTTGACCATAGTTTCATGTATTGTTTGATTTACATCAACTTAATTTACCCAAAGTCTTCTTTGCTATAAACTGCATGTTCAGTGGAATCCGATTTTGCCTATGAACTCATGCATGGGAGACTTAGATGGCTGCAGCTGTTCGCACTTCACAAGAACAAAGAAGCTCCTCTCTTGGAATAAATGCTGGCAAAGCACTCAGCAAGTCAGGTTTTGTCAAAAATCCATGTCATACTGAAGATGATATAGAACAAAAACTAAAACCCTGCCGATCTTTTAGTGACAGAAAATTAGCCTAATGTTTGCATCTTTCATGGTTTTCATTTCCACCTAGTCTGGTTCACAGATGGCAAAAGAGTGACAAAAAGGGAGACCAACTCTGTGGTGAGCATTGACCCACACTCGTCATCTCCAACTGCACACTGCTCTCCAGCTGGACAGAAGGACATGTCCATCCCACATAGGTTCTGGTTGTCTGATTTTCTTTCCCATCTGCTCACTTTCCAACTATCCCTTCTGTTAATCTTACGATACTAACTTACTCTGCTTGACAAGCCATGTCTTTGACTTCATTTTGTAGAAATCTGACTGATGTGGAAAAGATTTACCAGTGTTCATATATATATATATATATATATATATATATATATATATATATATATACACACACACACACACACACTATCCTACCATCTCCAACCAACCACATACAAGCAGAAATAGGGAGATTAAAAGATAGAAACTCTCCTGAGTGCCTTTTCTACATGCAACTTTATTATAATCACTGAAATAATCCATCTGAAAATATTTTGTGATTTTTTTTAAAATTTGGACTGAAAATTGGGATTTCTACTGGTTATTTATGCAAACTTGTGCATTCCATAATCATTCCAAAATGTTAGCTTCTATATTTGAAAATAGAATCCCACAATCTCCCAGGACCCTGCTCATGTGAACCTACAACAATTGCTTCAGCATACTCAAGACCCATGCAAACTCAAGCAGACAAAAACCCAGTGTGGACCTGTGGGAATGGGCGGCAGACCCCAATGTTTGTTGAAGAAATATTGACAACTGATTACTGTTGGGTGAGGATGAGCTAGTCACGTAGGTGAATGAACGTGTATTGAGGTTATTTGGGGACACTAACTTGACAGAATAGACTTTAAAACAAATGAAATAATGTTTGGATTCCAGCTGGGAGGCTGTGGGGAGTGCTGGCAGGGAAGGAAAAGCCTTACACTCTTACACTTGACAGGGAACTCATTTTGTTATAAAAGTTTTCTTAGCAGTCAATAGTTTCAGAAATCTAATATTTAGGGGCTAGAGAAATGACTCAGTGGTTAAGAGCACTGGCTGCTCTGGCAGAGGATCCAGGCTCAGTTTCCAGCACCCACATGATGGCTAACAACTGTCCATCACTCAAGTTCCAGGGAATCCAATGCCTTTTTCTGACCTCCATGGGAATTGCACAACATGGTGCACTCACATCTACTCAATATACTCATGTAGATAAAATTTAAAATAAATAAATCAATCTAGTTTCTATCCGCTCAAGGCTGCTTGGGTGGCCAGGATCTTTACTGCCCCCAGTCTGTGTGCTCCTCCAGACCTGTCATGATGAGTTTCCTCCACCATCTCAGCTCTCAGGTCTGCTTGGGTTTCTGGGATCCTTGTGCCCCCTAGACCTGAGAACTAATCCAGCCAAACCTATCAGTCAACCTCTTCACCTCAGAGCCACCCATCCCAACCTACTAGTGCAGGACAAATTTGAATCAAATGCCTAGTTTAACTGACACCACTTCTTTGATCTCCTTTACACATCAACACAAAGTGTCCACAAAGCTGAAGACCAAGCACTACTCATTGGGGCATAACCTGACAAGTTGGGAAAAGAGCAGACAAAGATACAAACATTCAACAAAGACCACCTACCTATACTAAGAAACTACACATGTCCAGATGCCCAAGTTTCATAAAAAATAAACACAAACAGCATGAATAACCAAGATGAGAGCTTTCCTCCAGAAATTAGCACCTCAGCATCATGAGTCCTGAGAATGGCAACAGAACAGATGCACAAAGCAACTGTTTTAAAATAGCCAATATAAACATGTTCAAGGAACTCAAAGAGGATACAAATGAAATACTGAATGAAGATTATGAAAACACAAGTAGCTGAATGAAATAACAAAACAATTGAAAACATAAAATTAGAATTCTGAAAAAAAATAGTCAAACTAAACTAAAACTTGAAATGAAAAACTCAGGAACTCCAACAAAATTTTATAGGAAAGGAGCAGAAAGGAGGTGAAGAAAGGTGTGGGCTGGACACATGGTCCACTGATGAAGAACACTTGCTCTTCCAGAGACTGAGGTTTGATTCTCAGCACCCACAGGGCAACTAGCAAGCATAAGAAACTCCAGTTCCAGGAGATCTGACACACTCTTCCGGCCTCTTTGGAACATTGCATGCTCATGGTGCATTTGCATGCACACAGGCAAAACATTCATACAGATAAAATAAAAATAAGAAAAATTTAAAAATCATTACCTTTCTTACCAGTTTAAAATATTTTATTTATTATTTTTATTTTATATGTACTTCCTACTGTATGTTAGTGTACCTAGGTGTTGCCATCCCTCTGCTCAGGGCCAGCCTGAGGGAGACCAAAGGTCTCAGCTGACTGCGGGTGCGAGGAGTGGAACAGAACACAGACGCCAGGAGCTGGGTGGAAGCACACAGAGGGTGAGCCACTGCAAGCTCGTTTATTCAAGGAAGTGTAAGGGGTTTACGGGTTTGGTTAGCCAATCGCCCTATGGAGTGGTTCTCAACTGTGGTCAATAGTAATCTGTCCCCATGCAGATCATCTCGGAGCAGGTTTTCTCCAGATGCTGGGTGGAAGCTGGTGTTACACCTGGCCGGAGCAGAACGCCATATCCACGAGAGCCATTTCCTTGTTCCTCATGGCAGGTGGCCTGGCTAAGGCCCACACTGCAGTACACCATACATATCCTTCTTTTTATTTTTATTAATTGAGCAACCCTGGGAGGCATGGTCCTTTGCCAAGCCGTTGTTCACCCCAGACCCCTAGGGATCACCTCAGTTGGTGGTGCCTGTCTTAGGTTGCCCCATTCTTCAAGGTCTTATCTGTCATTGACTACCAGCCATCCTGGTGAAAGAACCCAAAGGGTAATGCTTATTGATTAGGAGGGTAATTAGGACGGCATGGGAGGAAGGCTCCTGTGGCAGGTGTGAGGGTCCTTGTTGAAGAATGCTTTTCTACCCTGTAGAAGACTCAGGAAGAAGGAAGAGTAGTTAAGTGTCACAAAGAAGGTGGCGTTATGAAGTGGCCAGTTAAATGGGATTGTCCTGTATTGCTGATATCCAGGTTTGAAGGGAATATTTGATATTTAGGGGGAGGTCCAAAGCCTGGATGGAGGCTTGGAGGATTTAAAGTGTCAATGTCTGAGAAGCTCTGCTCTGATGCAGTGCTTTCCAAAGGCAACAAAAGGTCAGCAGTGCTATCAAGAAGGCCACAGCAAAAATACCCAGATTACTAGGTTGAGGAACAAAAAACAAAGACTGAAATCCTATTAAGTAATTGCTGCCTAAAGTAACAGAAGTGTTGTGTACAGGGTGGGGTGGGTGGAGCAGGTGGCAGGGCATGCCCAGGGCAGGGCAGGTGAAGCGTTAGAGCTCCATCCAAGGGTACATTGGGGGAGGAGTGGGTGTTGTTTTATCCTTTTGTTTCACTTTCAAGCCACACTGGAGGAGAAGAGCCTTAAGAGCCTGCAATTGTGGCACTTCCTGGTTGGCGGAGGCGGGTGGGGGAGGGGGACCTGCCCATTATGGTGAAGTGATGTTTGATGGGGGCCTAGATTAAGGTCCCCCTGGGAGTAAAGGCCAATGAAATAGAAAATCAAAGCTGCAATGATCGCTACACAAACCAAGATGCCTAATATTGGAGCCAACTGAGACATACAGACAGTATGTTTAGGAATAAAATGTCTCGCGCTTAGTGGGGGACTTCCATGGGTCATTACACCATGGCTGTATGCCCACACGGTGTCTGTGGAAAGGCTTGGTTGTTAGCCTTACCTTGGTTCTGTAATGGGGGGTGGTCAGGCCCTCAAGTGAATTTTTCGGGATAAACCAAGAGTGGAGGGGCCAGCACTGGCTTTGGGACCATGTGGCAAGGTGTGCCTTCCTATTGGGGGGCAAGACAAACACAGAAAAGGGGAGAAGGAGGAAGTCTCGGTTCACTCTTGGGTGACCATCAGCACACAAAACACAGAGGGGCCTACTCACCAGCAATCAGGGTGAGGGCATCTCCCCAATGCCAGGGGGCTGAGAGTCTCTGTTCAGGCACCAGATGTTGGGGTCTCTCTGCTCTGAACCAGCGTGAGGGGGACGAAGGGTCTCCGCCAAGAGGGGTGAGAGGTGGGGAATCAGAACACAGACACTGGGAGCTGAGTAGAAGCAGGCAGATGGTGAGCTGCTGCAAACAGTTTATTCAAGGAAGTGCAAGGGTTTTTTTCGGTTTGGTTAGCCAATCGCCCTACAGGATTGGTTCCCAACTATGGCCAATAGTAATCTGCCCTGGGTAGATCATCTCGGTGCAGGTTCTCTCCAGATGCTGGGCAGAAGCTTGTATCATGCCTAGCCAGAGCAGAATGCCACATCCACAGGAGCCATTTCCTTAGCACAAAGCCATTTCCTTGTTCTTCATGGCAGCCGGCCTGGCCAAAGCCCACATTGCAGTACACCATACACCTATGTCATGCAAAGCCTTCAGGGGCTAGATGAATGCTTTGAATTCCTTGGAATTGGAAATACAGATGGTTGTTAGCCACAATGTGGGCACTGGGAATTGAACATGGGCCCTCTGGAAGATCAGGCAGTGTTCTTAACTGCTAAACTACCTCTCTAGCTCTGATAAATATAATATTTTATGAAAAGTAAATGAAGAAATGAAACAGAATACCAGATCTTGAAGATAAGCTTGGGGAAATAGATCACTCAAAGAAATGGTAAATCTAAAATAACCCAAGAAGGGAAAATGTAAGACTTCTGAAACACTATAAAAGACCTAACCCCAAATCATAGGAGAAACCCAGGTCAAAGTCACAGAAAATATTTTTTTAATAAAATCATAGAAGAAAGCTTCCAAAATCTAGAGCATGAGATACACATCAAGGTACAAATGGCATACAGAACATCAAGTAAATAGACAGAACAGAAAAGAAACTCCCTACATCTTATGACAGTCAAAACACTATGTACAGAACAAAGAAAAGATCAAGTCATGTAGAAAGGCAGGCCCATCAGATTAACAGCTAACTTTTCAATGGAGCCAAAAGAGCTGGGACCATGGACCTAGGTCATAAAGTCATAAAAGAACAGATTCCAGCCCAGAATACCTTACCCAGCAAAACTATCAATTGTAATCTAAGAAGAACTTTACATGATAAAAACAAATTAAGGAATTCATGTCCATGAAACCAGATCTACAGAGAATACTCAATGAAAATACTTTAATCAGAAGAGAAGATTAAACTCTCTCAGGAGGGCACAAGGAATAAATAAATTATCCCATAATCAAAGTAGTCAAAGAGAACAACATTACAACATCAAAATAATAGAAGTTAATAAAAATGGTCAATAATAACTCTCAATATTAATGGTCTCAATTCTCCAGTAGAATGACATGGTCTAAATGATTAGATTAGAAAACAGAATCCATTGATTTGCTCCCTTCCAGAAATACACTTCATCATCAATGATTAATACTACCTCATGGTAAAAGGATGGAAAATGGCAGGCCAAACAAATGGAACTAAAACCAGGCAGATATATCTATTACAATCTCTGAAAAAAATGGAGTTAAACTGAAGCTCTTCAGAAGAGATACAGATCACTTCATATTAATAAGAGGAAGATTTTTTTTCTAAGAGAATATTATAATCCTAAGCATATAAGCACCAAATACAGAGGTTCTTGTAAAAGAAACTCTATTAAATCTTAAATCACACACATCAATACCAACACAGTGATAGTGGGTGACATCAGTAACCCACTGTCATTCAATTTACAGGTCAGCAAGACAAAAGCAAAATAGAAAAAAACTTGGAGTAAAATGACGCCATTAATCAAAGGAACCTAACATATCTAGAGAACATTCTAGTAGAACATCAAGAATGTACCTTCTTCTCAACAGCCCATAGAACATTTTCCAAAGTTAACCACATATTAGGACACAAAACCAGTCTTCATGAATTTAGTAAAATTGAATTAACATCCGGTATTCCTTCAGACCCAAAAGGAATACAGCTCAATATCAATAACAATAAAAATCAAGAAAAGTACAGAAATTCATAGACGCTAAACCACGTACTGCTGAATAAACACTTGATCAAGAGAGGAAAAGTTTAAAAACAAGAATTGAATGGAAATGAAAACACCACATACAAAAATCTATGGGACATAATAAGGTGGGCCTAAGGGCAAAATTGATAGCATTAAGAACCTACATTAGATAATGAGAAACATGTCATAGAAATAGGTTAATGTTGTACCTGAAAGCCGTGGAAAACCAACAAGAAACAATATTAAAAAGAGTAGACGGAAAGAGAAAATAAATCAAGTCTGAAATTAATGACATAAAATTAAGAAAACAATACATTAGAATCAATGGACAAAAGAATTGGTTCTTGCAAAGATTAACAAGACTGATAAAACTTTACTTACGTTAACCTAAGAACAGGAGGAAAGAACCAAATTAGTAAACCCAGAGATGAAGAGAAACATTACACAGACCGTGAGGAAATTCTGAAAACCATAAGGACATATTTTGAAAACCTATATTCCAATAAACTGGAAAATCTGAAAGAAATGGATACATTTTTAGATATGTATGTCCTACTAAAGTTAAATCAAAATAACAAATATACTTCAAACAGATCCATACCAGCCAATGAGATAAAGGTTCTCACTAAAAATCTCCCCACTGAAAGAGGACCAGGTGGATATAGAGAAGAATTATATCTAACATTCAAAGAAGAATGAATAACGAAACTCCTTAAGTTATTCTGTAAAATAGAAATGGAAGGAGCACTTTAAACTTCTTTTATGAAGTCAGTATTACTCTAATACCCAAAGCAGACAAAGACAGAACAAAAAAGATAAAAATTATAGACCAATCTTTCTGATAAACATAGGTGCAAAAGTTCTCTATAAATTGTAAAAATTCTCAATAAATTGCTCACAAACTGAATACAAGGACATATCAAAAATTCACCATGAACAAGTTGGTTTAATCTCAGAGATGCAGAGATGGTTCAACATATGAAAATAAATAAATATGATCTACCATATAAACATATTCAAGGACAGAATCCATATTGTCAACCCATTTAGATGCAGAAAAGACCACTGACAAAATCCAGCATCCATGCATTATGAAAATCATGGAGAATCTAGGGATACAGGTAGCATATCACAACATAACAGCGGCAGTATACAGTGAGCCCACGGTCCACATCATACTAAATGGAGAAAACCCTCAAAGAATTACCACTAGAACACAGGAACAAGACAAGGATATGCACTCTCTTCATTCCTGTCCAGTATAGTATTTAAAGCCTTAGCTAGAACAATAAGAAAAATGAAGGTGATTAAAAGGATACCAGTTAGATAGAAGAGGATGAGGAGATGGCTAGGCAGTTACGAGCACTGGCTGCTCTTGAAGATGACCCACGTTTGATTCCCAGCACCATGTGGTGGTTAATAACTATCCACAACTACAATTCTAAGGGAATCTTACGCCTTCTCCTGACCTATGTGAACATTGCATGACATGATTGCACTTACACACATGCAGGCAATACACTCATTCACATAAAATAAATAATAAGCAAAATATTAAAAAGGCATGTTGGAAAGGAGTCAAAGTGTCCTTATTTTCAGATGATATGATTCTATATATAAAGATTCTAAAGGCTCCACCAGAAAACTCCTACAGATGATAAATGCATTCATCAAATTAGCAGGCTATAAAATCAGCACCCCCCAAATCAGTAGCCTTCCTATATACTAACAATAAACATGATTCATGATAGATTCTCCATGACATTTTTAAGGCATACAAGAAAGTAATCAGAGAAATGATTCCTTTCACAGTAGCCTCTAGAACCATAAAATATCTTGGAACAAATTTAAAGAAAGGATGTGACAGCCCTGTATAGGAGGATAGGATCCTGCCCCTCTCCCTGATAATTGCCTTGTAAGTAAGCCCAAATAAACTCTGGTTTCCCAAATTGTGATTTGGTGAAATCACAATTCATTCACTTGGTTGTTCCAGACCTAGAGAGGTGGGCAGAGCTGAACACTGTGCCTCTCTGAGAGCAATTCTTAAGACAAAATTGGTGTAGTTGGACAGTATCTTGGGGAAAGCAATTATGTTCCCACTAATATGTGAATCAGCAATGAAAGAGTATCACTGAAGCCAAGTGATAATCCATGCTGTAATGGAAAGAACATAATCCTACACCAGTCACCTCCTTTTTTCCCCAAGGCTCAGATACCATTGAGGAAGATATGGCGAAACTGTGTAAGAGTCAGAGGGAAAAGAAGTCAAGTGTAGCATGAAGTTTTCCACTTTCAAAATGGATCAAGCACAAGGAGCTTGAATGACACAGAAAGAAGTCAATACAGTTGGCTATCTCTCTCAACCAACCAGTGACTTGAGTTTTATGGAGGGGGGAGGGACTAAGAGGGAGTTATAGATTCTTGGGGAGAGAGAAGTGGAGTAGGAGCTGGGGGTTGCCCTTTCAGCAAAATCAGCAGTTCTAGAGAAAAATGTAAAATTCATCTCTTGGCCTCAGTAGAAGGATCCTACCCCACTCCCCAATAATTGCCTTGTAAGTAAGCTCAAATAAACTCTAACTCTGGTTTCCCAAACTGTGATTTGAGAAAATCTTATTTCATTCCCTTGGTTGTTCTGGACCAAGAGAGGTAGGTGGAGCTAAATGCCACACGCCTTACTGAGAAAAATTCTTAAGACAAGCTCTTTACACAACCAATAAGCCATGAGCAAATGAAAAAAATATGTAAGGCATACACTACTGATTGTTCTTTGTAATCAATAAATACTGATATTTTCTAAGAAATTTCCCAAATAAGCAGTTTAGGTTTTGTACCCACTTAAATACCAAAGAAATTGCAGGAAGAATGAGGCTTAGCTTAGCCTAAGATCTCTGGAATGACAGGATGGCTCAGTCAGACCTTCCTGTTCTGACCGGAGCTCAAGAGTCTCTGAGTTGCTGCTGGCTGTTCCCCACCGTGTGTGGGGAAACACAGATCCTCTGAAACATGTAAGTTACAAAAGGAATATTTTCTATAATCCTTAGTTCTCAGTATGATTTTCTAAATACACTCCAATTTAAAGAATGGTGGCAGTCACTTTGAGGACTGTTGCCAAAGGCACACTTCCTATCACAGTCCTGCTGGAGTCAGGGTCAATCTGATTTGTTACAGAAGGAATATTCTTGGTTTCCAAATGCTAGTCTCTGACTTGGTTTCAAGAGTTCAAAGAGAAAACTACTCAGATGAACTGTTGTGGTGCCGGCCTTTCTGTACAAAATTCAGGAGATGGCTAGATAGAAGCTTCCATGAAAAAAATGAGGCAATGTGGCTTGGCAGGAAATGTTTGGAAAATATGAAGCAAAGAGTGAGGATGCGTGTCGAAGCCAGACTGTGAAACGAAGAAAAGATTCAGGCATGGCCAAGAGGCTACTAAACAAAATGGACAAAGAACAGAACAAAATTAGCTTCCATGACTTTAAATAAACCCACTGTTTTCTTAACAACCACCTCTCCTGAACCATCAACTATGTTTAGCTGTCAGATGAAAGGCAATCTTGTTTATACAACTATATTATAATTATATTCACATATTCACTTCAACCTTCTATATTTGCTGCTAATGTGAACTATGTTGAGCCTGTATTTATCTTTGAGGGAATAGCTCTTTGAGGACATAAATAACAATAAAGTGTATCTGACAATATCTATATTTATAGCCAAACACTATTTGGAGTGGAACGGAAGAAAAAGAATACAGAATATTTAGAAATATCAATAAATCTTTTGCCTGTGGTGGTATGTTTTAAATTTCAAAAATTTATTTTGATGTGCTTTTGATGTACTTGTAAAACTTTCCTAGTGTTACCGATCATAGAAAACAGTGTTATCTGAGGCATTAGAAAGGTAAAATTTGTGCATGTGTGTGGTATTATCTTCTAATAATATGCTAATGTAGAGCTCACAGTATATTATCCAGGCCTCCCTTAATTCAAGTTCTTTCATTGCACTGTCTCCATCACAGATCTTCCCACTATCTGTGCAAGCCGTGTGCCGAGCTCCCTCCCCTGCCCACCTGCTAAAGGCTCAAATGGAGCATGCTCCTTCAGGCTCAGTCTGCCCTTTGCCTTGCTCTCTTGAGCTTCATTTCCCAGCTCTGTTACATTTCCTCAGTGTTACAGTCATCCATTTATTTTCCTGCTATTCCTGATGGCCCATGTACTTCCTAAGTGCAGTGCAGGTGCTATGATTCATTTTGAGGATAATGCAGAATACCAGGGGGACCAAGATGAGCTTGATTTGTTTGATTCATGCTATGGTCTATGGGAGTGCTTTGCAGCAGACTGAAAATGCTCTTGATTTGAGAACTTTATTCAGTTCTCAGAGAAAGATCTGATTGAGAGCAGTTTGATTTTGCATTGACAGAATGATTGCCTCAAATAGTAAACCCAGCGAAGTTTGTTTGAAGAAAATTCTTCCTTGCCTTACTTAATCAGATGCTGTGGTTCAGAGATGGTTTGAATGTCTCCACCAGCCCATACTGAGATGCAACCCTCACTGACAGGTTTTAGGAGGTGGGACCCAGTAAATTAGTCATGAGGACTCTGTCCCTAGAATGAACTAGTTCACTCATTAATTACTAAGTGATGGAGAGAATGGCTCTGTTACTAAAGCAGGTTCTCTCAGACATGCTTGCTCTCTCACCATGTGGTCTCCTGCATAGTCTTGGAACTCTACAGAGTCCCCATCCGAAAGAAGGCTCTACTTGGGCATAGCCCAGCTTCCAGATTAGTAAAAGATAGTTATTTTCTTAATTGTTTTACCCAGTCTCAACTATTCAGTTATCACAACAGAAAGCAGGCAGAAATGCTTTCCTAGAAACTGAGTCTTTTTCTTATACCCCAGGAAACTATAACTCAGGGCAGATCTACGAGCTGTCCTAATACTTGGGATGAAAGTTGGGTGTTGAGGTTGGACTCAGTTGCATTTGATGCCAAAACTGGAGCTTCATGTAATGTTCTCAGGGACAAATTAAATTGCTTAACTTGGTTTATAAAAGATGTCCCTGACTGGCCCTAGTGAAGATTTTCCGCCAACTTCCTGAGCATCAATTAAGTTGGGTCAGCCAATCAAAGTTGCTTTCCATTCCTGCTACACACCAGGATTCCTCTCTTCCTAGGTCTTGTGCTGAGGTTAGTCTTGGACCCAAAATATTTCCTAATTATACATAAAGTGGAAAGGTCACTCCCCTTTTCTGCTTCCTAATAATACTAAGTATCAATACAATTCAAAAGTTAATATTTTTAACTCAATTCATGTGACATATCTCATGCTGACGGCTAGGATTTTAAGAAGCTCCCATCATGCCCTCACATGTCCTGTTCTATGCTCCTGTGGCTCTACTCAGCCCAAACTACTACTGCTTGGTTCTCTGCTTGAGGACAAAAACATTAAATTTCAGGTGATTTTGTTTAGTGTCTTCTGTTAAATTGCCACCTTCTCTCACTGTTACCCCTCATTGTCTGCTAAGAATCAAACAGAGCACAACCCTTGAATCAGTCACCTCCATTGCTCTTGCGATAGGGCAGAAGCTTTCTTCTAACCTCCTGTAGTGCAGACGATCTCTCTTCCACAAGGCACATCCATGTAGTAATGTGTAATCATTACACCTGATTGTGAAAGGCAGAATAGATAGAATCTATGTTCATAGCATACAGCCATTCTACCCTTGAATGTGCCTGATCACATGTACTCTTAGAAGCTAGGCAGAGTTCAGCCTGATTACTACTCAGATGGTAGAATTCTTACTCCAAACATGTTTTTTTTTTTTCATTTAAATCTTCAACAAGACTTTAATCGTGGTCTTCCTCTCTGTCCAGAATATAATCATTGAATAAAATTTAAAGCTAGCTTTGAAATGATTTTGAGAAAAGCAAGTAAATGTCTCAGATCCAGAGACAATATTGCTCATTTCTTAGGAGTTCTTACAGGAAGAATTTTTAAAAATTGTTTTATTTGGAAATAGATCTTTAATGTCACAGTTACAAATGATTTTGTAGTTTTGTGCAGCATTTTATTCTTTCTTTTCTTACACAACTCAATGAGTTAGAACTGGTTGAATAATTGTATCTGATGTTTTACAGAGAGTAGAGAGACCATAACTAGCTCCAGCTGGTTAGTAGTGAATCTGGGCTGAAATCTATATGTTCTGAATATGCGCCCTTCGACCTTTGATCTGAATTGGCAGGTAGGCTGACCTACTTTTATGCAATGAATTTTAATGTGAGACACTTTAAGCCACCTGGCAGAGGCTTTCATTTCTTCTCCAACCGTTGCCTGAGTCCCTTACTTACAGCCAAATTACACAGTTCTCAAAAATGTGGGATCTCAAGCCAATGGCACCAGTAAGCTGTGCCCTACAGATAGTTCCAAAGGGTCTCTCTGGCTTCTGGCACAGGGAGCCTTCGAAGAGAGGATGAATAGCAAGGAAATCAAAGTCAGAAGATGAGGAAACCCTGAACACAAACTCCACAAAGACATTAGCTATGCCACAGCAGGTTTTAGTTCAATGAATTATTGCTATCTACTCCAATGCGACTCCAATGACAAGTATTTATGGGAATGAACAAATTGCCATGAAGGCACTGTGATTGGTTGGGTTAATTTTAAAGACTAAAGAAAAGGAAAGAAAAAAATAACACTGGAAACAATTGTGCCAATATGTATCTATCCATCACCAGGGAAAAGGTTCTAAAATTAACCAGAAAAGTCACATGTGTTTAACACAGTACAGATCAAGAACTGATCCAGTAACTGGAGAACAGAAAGCAAACCATCCTCCCTCCCTCCACTCCCACACGTATCAAATAGCTCACCATCCTCCCACTTCCCTTCCACCCCATCAAAGGGAAAAATTACTTTGACACAATCATCTTCATATGTAAAGCATAAAATATTTGAAGGTCTGAACTACTTGTGTATTGAACTTTTAGTTCTAAACACTAATTCTGCTTATCTCTCTACTATGTGTCAGGATTTTAGAGTGAATGCATCAAATCACAATAAAATCATTACGTAAAAACAAACCCAACAAACACCCACAACAGCATCACCTCCCTGGAATCGTTTGCTTTTCCAGCATATTGTTCCAACACAGCTGGTTAATACAGGCCTTTTTGGTTTATATAGGGATGAATATGCAAAAAGGAATGTAACATTTACATATTTACTCATTTAAGGTGTGTATTACCATGTATATGCTGCCACATAATGTCAGTGAAACAGGAACAAAGGAATTTTCTTATTTTACAGTCTCAAAATCACATTTACTATTGTAGGCTGCCACTTAAACCTTTCAAGGACTTTGCCTTCTTTAAGCCTCAGGTCACAGGCTGCTGTCAGCTCTGATGCCTGAACACAGGGTATCCACAATTCCCATGCTAGTCCTTTGTTTCCTCCACTCTATGGGAGTTGTGATTGGATTGAGTAGCTCTAAGTATTGCTTCTCTAGACCTAATGACAAAGGGTGGTATTTGTCTGAGGAAGGGGAAAGAAGAACATTCCATAGATTTACAGTGTTTTATCAGTTCATCGGTTATACAGTTACACAGTTCATCAGTTAGACAGTAATGAAAAGGGACTTCCCTTTGGGTTATGTCCACTGGAAATCCAACCATCAAGAAACACATAATCTTGTTCACTACCAGCTGGGAAAACAAGCACAATAGCAACATGGAGAAAGTGCTCAAAATGTGTAACCATAAAACAGTATTCAATGATGTGTGGGTTCTCGTTTATACAAAGGTCAAGATTATCAACTTGCATGATGATTAAGAAGGTAAGAGCACTTGTCACAAAGTTGGATGACCTGAAATCATCCTGAGAACCCACAAAGTAGAGTAATCAACTCCTACAAGCTGTCCTCTGACCTCCACACACATACTGTAGCAAATGTGCCAACCCCCCACTGCACTAACCACACTATATAAACAGACAGATAAATCAGAGATCAAGATGAGTAACCAAGTTATCCATATAATCTCGTACCCTCCCCTCATTTCCTACCACATGGTGTGGTCAACAGTGGGAGATAAACAGCCAAAGTCAAACTAATCAACTGAATAATTTGGGTCATAAGATCTCCCAGTACAAGTGTGTAGAGCTTTAGTATAGAATATTTAACTTCATGTTTGACCTGTATCATGATCTTCGAGTGCTTCCAGCTTACCCATTTTTTAAAAAATACAACATACATTGAGATTTGGCTCACAATTCCAGTGATACTGTATTATACGATATATGAACATATTCAGATAAAATAGCAAAACAGAGTAACAGTTATTCTTACCCAATACTTCTTATTAACTACATGTATGGTATCTGTCCACTCAGCTTCTGGAAAATGAAAATACAAGTCAGTACAGGGTGCAGACAGCACGTGTGTCTTCCCATGTATGTCCCGGAGCTCAACAGAGCAAGAGGACAGAATGAGAAACTGAGCCCACTCTACAGAGGTCATTTGAAATACTCCAGGCCCTTCAGGGAAGGGAAACACTGCCCTCAGTCTAGGTGTGAAATGACATCATTGTCTAAGCTGTGAAGGGGCACAGACTCAGGAATTGGGTTCTGAAAGATGGGGCCTAGACCATGTGTATTACTAGAACCCTCAGGGCAGAGGAGGGGATGGATAAACGAGAGGTCATAGAGGTGAAAAGCGAAAGCAAGGCAGCATTTCGTGCGCTCATGTCTATAATCCCCACAAAGCTACCAATGTCTATAGAATCCAATATGGTACCCACCAGCCTAGCAGCAAGGGGTCCAGCATCAGGTGAATCTAATAAACCAAAAAAGACATGTTACCTTGAGCAGGCTGTCTCTACTTGATCCTCAGTCTCAGCTTCTTTGAATTGGATTCTCCAGCTTTGCCCTTAGTCTGGGGCAGTGTGTTGACCAGGAGATACATGACACCTGGTATTCACTCAGAGTCACTATCGCCACTTTCTCCTTTATACCTCCTAGATACTTGTTTTAGACACAATACCAAAGAAAATAAAATGGGAGCTAGGGGGATGGCCCAGTGGTTAAGAGCACTTGCTGCTCTTGAAGAGGACCTGATTTTTCCCAACACCCTCAGTAGGTGGCTCACAACCACCTATAACTCTAATTCCAGAAGAGCTGACACCCTCTCCTGGCCTCTCTAGGTGCCTGCACATACCTACTGTACATATAACCACTCATACAAACATAAACACATACACATAAAGTGAAATAAACAAATCTTTTAAGACATGCTGCATTGGTTGAACTAATTCTATATCCCTCTGCCACAAACAATCTGATTTCTAAAAATCGAAAGTACAAAATAGGGGTTGAAGAGATGGCTCAGAGGCTAAGAACACTAACTCTTCTTGCCAAGGACCCAGGTTTGGTTCCCAGCACCCACATGGTGGCTATCCATAACTCAGGTTCCAGGGGACCCGGAACCCTCTTCTAGACCTCCATGGGTATTGCATGACACAGGTGCACCTACCTACATGCAGGCAATGCACTCATACACACAAAATAAAAATAATCAATAAATGGCCAGGTGTAGTACCACATGCCTTTAATCCTAGCACTAGAGAGGCAGAGGCAGGCAGATCTCTGTGAGTTCAAGTCCAGTCTGATCTATATAGCAAGTTCCAGGTCAGCTGAGGCAACAGGGAGACCCTGTCTCAAAAAGACCAAAATAATAATAATAAAGAAATATTTTTATATTTATTTAATTAACTACTTTATGTCTGTGTATTTTCCCTGCGTGTATGTAAGCGCAAGTGCAATGCTTGCAGAAATCAGAAGGGAAACTTGGATCCCCTGGAACTGGATTCATGGATGATTGTTAGCTGCCATATGAGTGTTGGGAACCAAACCCTGATCCTCTGCAGTGGTCTTAACTGCTGATTCATCTCTCCAGATCCATGTTTTTTTTTAATTAAATAAAGTACAAGATACAATTGTGCAAAAACAAGATGTCTGTTTTCATAGAAACTCAAATAATTTCCAGTTTATCATTGGCACAGGGACTGCTCACCCATTTTACAAAGATAGAGATGAATGTGTAGAAATGGCTGACTCGGGACTGTGAGCCAAAATCAAGTATTTTAAAAGATATGCGTACTGTCTACTACTTAATGTTACATCTTCCAAATTACTAAGAAAAATCAGATTTGGCAACAAATCCTGTTCCCATTTTACATTGCAAATAACTTGGATAGATTTACGAACATGACTGTAGGGAGAGAATTTTGTTTGTTTGATTAACTGAACAGAAGGTAGATGGAAGGAACTGGCCAGAATTTCCAGGAAGGTCAAGGTGACATGAACCAACTCTGTCCAGGCCTCTTTGATTTTAATGCATATGTCAAAAATCTTAATTTTGCTTTGATTTTCTGTCAACTCGGGTCCTTTGTTGAAAAGCTAACTCTAACAAATCCTACTCTGCTTCAGAAATGTCATCATTAGAAATGCAACACTTTCTGACTTCAATGTTTTTCAAAAAAATCCCCAAATTTCAAGCCGAGCATGGCATAGTGGTGCATACCTTTAATCCCAGCACTTGGGAAGCAGAGGTAGGAGATCAAGCCTTGTCTACATAACTCCAGCTGAAGTTACAAGGAGACCCTGGCTCAAACAAACAAACAAACAAACAACAACAACAAACACTCCAAGCCCTCTTTCAAAGATAAATGCAGATGCTCCTTAAAAGACAATGAAGCTATATCCCCCAACACATTGTAAGTCAAAAATATCACAAGTAAAAACTGTATTTAACAACAAAAATCCAGGCACATGAAAGAGGTTTGTACTAAACAACTATGACGTAGGAAAAGATGAAAATTCAAAATTAGTACAGTTTCTACTGAATGCTTATCACCTTCACAGGACTGTAAAGTCCTAAAACCATTAAGGCAAACCATCATAAATCAGACTATCTGTATGTCTACTAACATTTATAATAAGACTTTGCTATGTGAGGCTTCATAGTCACTATTGTATTTCATGATTACTGAGAATGAGACAGACAAAGCCAATATAACCATTTGTCATCACCTCATCATCCACCTGAAAAGAGTTCTTAGCTTTTTCCATGTTCTTTGCCTCAGTCTCTGAGATGCTACTTTTGATCCCCATTCTTCTGAGTCTCCAAAGTCTCCAAAACTCATTTCCTTCACAAAAATAATTACATCTAATTGGCCTCAAAAGAATGTCCATCTGCTCTTAATTCTTGTGTGATTGAATTATCAATATTGGTTTCACAATTTCCCTAGAAATTCATATGTGCATATTTGCATGCTCATGTATCAGTCTTCCTAGAAACAACTGTTTTTAGTTCCATGTGTGATGCTTAACGCATTGTCATGTTCCCTACCTTAAACAGTGTGCAAGAAACATAGGAAGCTCTTTTAGTAATGAAATGAATATTCCTTAAAAAATTTTTACTCATGTAGAGCACAGAAAAAAACTGAAGATGTTTAAAAATACAGCTCCTTTTAACCTTTACCAAAATATTCATTCTATATAATTTATAAAGGAAACCCACCTTTTCCCCGGCTTGAAGACTAATTCTGGTATGGATATAAAACCTTGAGGAGAATAAGAGTTTATTCTGGAGTGAAACTTGAGTGAATATGATGCAGAAATACAGATTCCGGTTACCTCAAGTACCATGTTCCACTTGGGAAGTAGTGACATGAGATTTTATTAATCAAGCATTTACTCAGGGCATTGGTGGGAACCACAGGTAGGCAGCTCACAGCAAAACAAAGAAGTGGCTGCCGTAGGCTTCAGATGCTGTCTCAAACACTCTTTAGTTTGGGATTTGGAGAAGACGGTGGTATGCTAAAAACTCATTTTAAAGGTTGTGATAATTGCAAGGATGTTCAGTCAGACATACAGATAGGAAATATATGCCTTCCAAAGAATCTAAAAATAGCCAGGGATAACATAGCTCTGGTCTGCAATATTTTCACTCTCCAAAACCATGAATTTCAGTAATTTGACCTTGTGGAATCTTTAACACACAACTGACTCCCCCGCCCCCCTGGGAATTTCAGTTCACACTGGGGGAGAGGGAGGTTATCCTTATCATTTAGAAGTATCACAGGTGATGTTTTCAGATGTACTTTAAATGTTCCAACAAAGGAAAGAAATGAAGGAGAACCATCTGCCAGGTGTGTGCTGTGTTCCTCGAGATACACTCTACATTTACATGTGTTTGGAAGTCCAAAATGAAAGGATAGAAAAAGAAAGAGAAAAGAATGAAAATCTCTGGGACTTAGAATCTAAATAGAGTGGGATAGGGATACACACCAATCACCTTTCTGGAAGCAGGAGTCAGCCAGCAGCTAGTGTCTGTAGACTGTACTTACAAAACTGCTTCAGACCCTGTCTCTGGAGGTCTCATCTCTTTGTCTGGATTCTTTGAAGAAAGCTGCATCAGCAGTGGTTTTGCTGAAAATCAAATATGGTATTATATAGAAAAACAGTCACCAGTGATTGAAATGAAAGTCAGCAGTTAGAATCCAGTGAGAATAAAAAACAATTTGTTTAGGGTATATTTTGCTTTATATGAGAGTAATGCATCATTTGGAAAATTATTAATGAAAGTAGAACCATGGTGATTTGAGGCTTTGAAGACTGGGGAATTGAGATAGAGATCAGGTAATGGGTGTCAAATGACAGTTAGCTGGGAGAAATGGGTTACAGAAGTTTTAACAACTCCAAACTGAGAAACTATGTAAGGAAACAGAAATGCTAGCTACTTCAAGCTATTCATCTATATTGTCTATATCAGACTATCACATTGTATTCCACAAAGTGCAACTATTCTATGCCAATTAAAATCCCAGTAACTGTGGGACTGAGGCAGTCAGATCATCAGTTCAAAGGCATCCTGGGCTACACAGCTCAGAAAAGTCTGGGGACTTCCTCAAAGAAGGAAGAAGGGACAAGGGAAGCAACGGCAGTAAGAACTTCTTCCTATGTTAAAATCGCAGTTCTAAGCATTAATAATAATAATAATAATAATAATAATAATAATAAAAGTGTGACTACTCAAACATATATTGGTTGTTTTGTGTGTTAAACACTGATTAGGTTTGGGGACAGATGGAGGAAAATTATTCCCTTCTGGAACCTCAAATCCTAATGCACTGAAACAGATTTAAGAATACTGACTGTAGAGTCACAGAGAAAAATATAGAGGTAAAAATATCAAAAATTAAAAGCAAACTTCACACACTTAGCAATCGGGCTATGATCATTTGGATCATGACCCTTAGTGATCCATAATGTATGAGACAGACAGCTAGAATCTGACTTCTAGTGACCTATGACACCTTACACAAATGACCAATTTCAAGATAAACAAATTATACTATAAAATGTATTACTCAACAAGATAAAAAGACATCTACCTGCCTGCTCAGATATGGACTCCACAAAAATGATCTGTGAGATAAGACCAACTTCCCCTCAAATGTTGTGAAAGAATTTCTACTTCCCCTCTGTGATACAATCCCTCCTGTGGGAACTGCTTCACTGTTTTCTCACAGTGTATTTCGGTACATCTCTGTCTTCTGGTGACTTGTTAAATTGTTTTTACCAACCATATCACCAGCATTCCATGTACCATTTCATCTGGTAAAAAAATACCTTAGACTGGGAATTGTCCAATCAAGAGGAAGGTAAGGGTATTCCAGTTTAGATATGTTGGCTTGTGCAAAGGCTTAAGAGAGGTAGGCTATAGCAGGAACAGTCACGGTGATGGGAGAGGCATGGGTAGCCAGGGAGAAATGTAGGACCTGGATGCTCGCATGGCTGCCTTCCTGCAGACCAGTGATTCACACGATTGCAAGCCTCCCTCAGCTGCCTCTCAGGATAGAGAGTAGATTTCCCTTCATTCACCTTCCTTAATATAACACAATTCCAACCACAGGACACTCTCAGAAGGAAAACAAGAAAAACCCCCAGTCTGTAAGACAGGTCTTCCTCCTCCGTTTTCCTGTCTGTGAGGAGGTGCCCTCTCAGGTTTCCGCCTAATAAACTTCCTTATTCTTTTGAAACCAGTTTCTATGTCTTTTTTCCCATTTCCAATCTCCTTACATTTGGCATCGAAATCCCTGGAAAGAGAGTGGTACCTTGGCGGATTCTCCTCTTCTTCCTCTTCCTTCTCCTCATCTTCCTCCATTTCCAGCTCTGGCATTCAGGACATGGATGGCTAAAAAGTGGCAAGAAAGTGACCTGGAGCTTAGTTGCCCAACAAGGGAATGGCTGTTATGGCCTCCTGCTCTGTAGACAAGGCAGGACCTCATGGAGGTTCTTACTGACTGGTCCAGGACACCTGCTGCCAACACCCCTCCCCATTTCTCTGACTTTCTCACCTGCAGAACAGGGACCATTGCTGCCATGGCATTCCATTACACCCAACACCCACCATTCTATCCTCCACCCAACTGCAGGGTAAGCACCTCCACTGTCTGCCATAGTGGTTCTCTTAGGATGGACATTCTGTATCCTAGATCTCAAATAGATTCCAACTTTGGGGACACCCCAGTGGTGATCTGAGATCTCACTTCTGGGTGGACTTCTGTCTCAGAGGACGCTCGGACCCAGCCCTTCTCTCCACTCCCAGCATTCCTGCCTCAGCACACTTACCTTGAAGCATGGGTTCCAAAATCTCCAAGATCCCTGGCTACACCCCCTTGGCTCATCAATATTGAGAGTCCAGACTGATTTTAAATGGAAAAACCTTTATCACCTATTGACCATCGTCTGGCCACAATACAAAACCTGGTGTCCTGAATTTGGTGCATCCAATCCAAATGTTCTATCAGATCTAAATAATTTCTTACAAAGGAATGGCAAATGGTCTGAGGTTCCCATGTTCGAGCTTTGCTTCTCCTCAGTTCTCATTCCTCACTTTCTAAGGGCTGCTCTGGGCTCCAAATCCTCTTGGGAGATTTTTTTCCTGACAGGAGCACTGAAACCTCCCTCAAACTCAACCAGTTCCTCCTCTACATCAGCACACCCTACTGATTCTGAATCTACCCCTTGCAATTTGGTCCCAGTCCTTCCTAACCCTCTCCTCTCCTCTGATGCCTCCATCCCTCAGCACCATATCTACTCTCTATCACAGGACTATAAACTGCTTACTGATCTGGCCTCAGGGTGCTCCCAGCCTGTTGCACCCCTTCTTTAGCCCCACTCTCTCTTTCCCTTCCCTTTCTCCCACAGACCGGTCATGCTGCATCCTCTAACCCTTAGAAGGGCCGTTCTCCTCACTATCCACCTTAAAAATGGCTTTAACCCAGGCCACCACTCTACATCTTCCTACTCCTTCTAGGCTTTTCTACCTCTATCTACATTCAGAAAAGGGTCAAGCCCCAGGGCTCCTGAGCATCTTCCTTATGACAATGGCAGTAATTAGCAGCTTGGTAGAGATGCCATGCATAATTAAATTTGGGGCCTCATCCAGGCTTACATGCCTTCTCATTTGGTTTGATCCACCCCCATCAGTGCATTTAAACCATACAGCATAATTTTCCAGATCTGCTTTCTAAAGGTCAGTGTGGGACCTGGGCCTATTCTGTAAAGGCATTGGGCTGGCAGTGTGACCCCGGAGACCCTGAAGGGACCACAGGTACCCTGGCATGCTCTGCCTGAAGCTGCAGCGTAGGTCCCAGGAAGCCATTACAGGTACTACATCCTCATTCCTCAGCAGTTGCTTAATCTTCTCCACCAGCACCCCAACCAACAAAGATCATCCCAGACCAAAGCCAGGCTTTTAAGTTTCCTCATTCCTAATTTCCACATCAGCCTTACAACTTTCCCCGCCTTTCCCTAAAGACCCCACCTTTAACTTTCCCACCTTCTGTAATGGCCAGAAAGGCCTCCCTATATAAACCCCTGCTTTGGTTTCAATAAAGGAGCTGTCTATCGACACAGTCTCCCCAAAATTTTTCCTGTCGCACTCTGGGCTGCCTGAGGACCTGTTTGGCCCCCTCCGTTCTCTGGGATGGCTGGAGCACAACAGCTGTGCTGGAGACTGAGACCCACCCACAGGTCCAGGTACACAATTTGACTATAATTTTACTATTATCTTCTCCTTTGTGTGCTGCATCTAATTATTAATTTTTTTACAAACGTGGCTTACAAACATAGCTAGTTTACATACCTAAGAAAAATAATAATAGAGCCACACTACCATTTACAACAGGATATGGCTCTGAGTCTGGAACTGATACAAATGCCACTCGTCTTCTTAACAGAACCTCCTGTGAGTACTGTAGGCAATACAACCCCTCTGAAGAATTACTACAAATGTCAGACTGTGTCACTTCACATCCAAGAAATCAAACAATTGCTAGCCAAGAAGTTATTGATTGGGGCCCCGTGAAGAATTAGGGGATGGTGAAAGTGGAAGTTTAGCAAGAAATTATACCATTTCTGAGTATAATCATATACTTCGTACTGTCCTCAATAGCAATGGGCCCAAGGAGACCTTAGATCTTCTTGTGTTACACATAGGTTTTGGTCCAATACAAGAGTGTATCTGGAAATTAAGAGTAATAAAAGTTATGTTCACATCTGGAATGGATATTTTCAGTGTAATGGAAAAAATAATACTGTTTACCTAAATATTACTCTTATATAGGAATTTTTATCCAAAACCCGCAGAGTAAACCCTTATATTTTTATCTGGAAATATTGTCATTGCCCACACAAAACAGAATTATTATATCACATCACTTGTATTAACTGTAAATTGCAACAATGTATTGATTGCTCTCATTGGGAAGGAAATGATATAAAATTCTTCATCCTAAAATACCTGTGTTGTGAATGTGGATGAGCCTTGTCCGGAAACTCCTACCTTAGCACCCACGCAAGAGGAAATTCAACATCCTCAACATCACAGCAAAATATTTATAGAGTGGATTCATTATGCTACTGTTTAGGTATCCAGTAGCATAACTACAGTAGCCACCTTTGCCCTGGCTCTGCATCAAACTGTGAAAATAGCTTGATTTGCCCAACAATACCAAAGGAATTTTACTGAAAATTGCACTACCCAAATTTACTTTGATCAGGAAATTTGGGGAGCAATTCAACATTTAAATAACCTGTAGATAGAGAAACAAACACAGGATTTAAGATGGTTATTTAGATAGCAATGCCATTTTAATGTTACTCAATTCTGTGTTTCATGTGTCCATATAATGACTCTGAACATGACCGATGAAAGGTTAAAAATAGTTTACTGTGTCTTGATCCTTTTCATAATGCTTCATTGGATATTTTAAAAATACAAAGTCAAGTACCTGTGCTAGCAGCCCAAGTACAAATTGGTGGTGGTGAACACATTTGAGAAAGTAAGACTGCTTCATTAGACCCTTTTAAACTTTTCTCAACTCATATTTTTTCTATCTTAGCTGCTGCAATTACATTAATTGTGTTGCCATTTGCTTTTTGTACTGTGTGTCAAGTGAGAGGGAGATGAATGTCGAGGCAGGAACAATTAGTTCCCAAACGAGTCATGCTAACTCTGTCACAAAAACAAAATCGGGGATATGTTGGCAACAGTCCAGTCTGAGAACTGCTTCTGACATCCTGTTCTCTGCGCTTCCTGATTTTCAGCATGCTGGGTTTCAGGAGTTCCATCCTGCAAACAAAATGTTCGTGCCCTGAGAATGGAAAAGCAGGGTCCCCGAAGACTTTCTCCCTTGACATGTCTCATGTCTCATTTGTTGGCCTGACTTTTATTAGTAACACATACGTTCTTTGTTATTCTCTGTAAATTCAGTTATACGAAACATTCCACCCTTGTTTACTGCATACCTGATTGAAGTTTTGCTAACAGAGGCTAGTCCCCTACTCCCCCTACAGCTAAGTTACACGGGTCCACATCCCAACCTAAAACTAAAATCTGAGCCCACATCACTAAACTCCCACCCATCTGGGAGGAAGAAACTCCTGAGGATCCAGTGGTCCATGACAAATGCCATTCTCTATAGATACCTTGAAGCCCTTCTCACAGCACTTACAGAAGGCATTGCCTGGCACCTCTTCCTGAGAGCCCTTCTTACAGAAGGCATTAGCTGGCACCTCTTCCTGAGAGCCCTTCTTTTCACCGATGACCTCTTTACATTACTAGAGGAACTTTGACTCCAGGGAACCTTCTAAACCTTATCTTGACCCAGGTTTCCTTCTTTTCTCTCTGCCTCATCTGTGTTCTCTGCAGCAGTCCCATGTACTCGGGGGCAATGGTCTCCTGAACCTGTCCTTACTCATGCTGCTCTCCCTCTACCCCAGGCTCCCTCTCATTAACACCTGGGCTTCCCCACTACTTACCACTGAACATAATTGGACCTCCTACTTTGTCTGTGCAGGCCAGCAGCCTCACACTGGCTCTTTCCTCCTACCCTTCTGAACATCTGGACACAAACTAAGACCACCTTATACATGTCATCTGTAAAAATGGAACCCAACTTTTATGGGTGAAGGTCCTTATCTAATGCTCCAGACCCAGCTCTTAAGGCGTTGGAGGAATTACAGGCCTGACTACAGCACCTTCCTCTTCATTCCTGTCCTGGAACCCATGCCCACCACAGGCCCCATAGCCTTTGGCTCTTCATGGGGACAAAGACTTCTCTCTGTCTCTCTGTGTTCCTTCACTGGTAACCGTCCCTTGGAAACACAGCCCCACTGCTCTCTCTTACTCAAATCCCCACACCCGTAATTAAGAACTCTTCTCATAGACCCAGGGTAGAGTTGTCACCTGCCTTATCACATGGCCCCCGACCAGCCACCCATGCACTTTAAATAAATCATCTCTCTCCGTCTCATAACAGTTCTGAAAAATGTTAGGACTTTGACAGCGATGAAAACCCATTTAAGTAAAAAGATTGTATAAATCACTTTATGAAAAATAATAGCTGCATAATTATTTTAATTAGCTGTAAGTACTATTTTAGTTTAAGTGGCAGCTTACCATTCTCTCTAGGCTTGCTGGTTAGTTTGAAGTAATCACTCTTCAATGTCTATTATTTTATCCCTTTACATTTATTTTGTGTATAATATGCTAAATCACTTTACCGTAAATAATATCCAATCTTAAATATTTATAATTTATGTCCTTGTAAAGGTCAAGTGCACAATATATTTGAGATGCAATTTGTGTAGTTTTTAAGCCATAATTATTTCAACTTCCTAAAGTTGAGAACATTGTATACTTCATTTTTTTGTTATGGGTTAGATAATGACTTAATTAATGTCATTCATGATATTTTAATTATTATTTTGGTAGGTAATTACATGGGTGAACAGAGGCTGCTCCTTTAATCTTTGCTTACTTTCCTTTTAAGAGTGATTTTTTTTTCCTCATCTGCCAATTTGTTAAATATCTGACTGACTAGCTCCATAACCTCCCTTGAGGATCCACAAATACTGTGCATTGAAAAGGTTCCCAGGCAGCTATAAAACACAAAGCAACTGTGTGATATTACCAAGAGTCACCTAATCCAGTCAGTGTCACATTCAAACACCGTTCAAACTTTCCTTCATTCCTCACTAAATAACAGGCATGTCAGCATGCAGATTGTCTTTTCTGAATCTTCCCTTCAGACTGAAGATACCATTGAGCATGGATTGTCTTCGTCACACATTCACTCCAGGTTAGCACATGCAAATGCCCTCCAATTTATGACAAGGTTACTTCCCAATAATCCCACAGTAAATTGGAAATACCTTAAATCAAGACTGTATTGAATATCCTGAACCTAATGATGCATCTTAGCAGCACACTGCAGCAGCAGACAGTGCAGCTCTTCCCGTGATGGCAAAGCTGACAGGTATAGTGAGCTGTCTTTCACTTCCCAGCACTCACCTGCTGTACTACTGTATTCTTTAGCTTTCTATTGCTGTCAATAATATATCCGAGAGAATAGCTTAAAGGGGAAAAGAATTATCCTGGTTCAATTTCAGAGGTTTTAGCTATGTTCTTAACTCTATGGACTCTGAGCCCTTGGTAAGTCAGAGACTCATCATGACTTGAGTGTGCAGCAGAGGACATTCACTAGCACCTCATGCTGGACAAGAGATAGGGAAGGCACAGAATCAGGTGTATCTTTCAAAGGCTTGTCCCAGCTAGAACCCACTGCCTAAATTTTATATCAAAATACCACCAACAACTAGGAATGGTGTCTTTTAATCTTGAGATGTTGCTTAGCAATTTCCTCTGAGTTAAAACATTCAACTAATGAGACATTCTGAGAGGAGATGAAACACTCCATCCTATAGGAAAGCTCAGGAAGTGAACCATGGAATAGCTTCAGAAAGTCCCTAAAACTGACCAGGTTCTCTGGGTCCCTACTCTCCAACACTGCAAAGAGACACTCTCAGACAAGCTAATCTACTTGGCAGAAGCAGAGACCAGCTAAGCTGATGGAAGAGGCTCAGACCAGTTGAGCTGCCTGCAGCCTGCAGATTGTGTTGTATGCCCCAGGCTTCCTGCCTTGGTGAGCTGTCACAAAGGCTAAAGGTGGGTTTCTGGGGATGCAACTCTATTTGAATCATCTCTGCTCCTGTATGTAACCCCAATAAAATTCTTTGGTTCATCATGTTGGACTATTTTGGTCTGTTCCTTATTCGGGGTGAATAGACTTTTGTTCCCCTCTCCTAGGAATGGTGTCACACAGCATGAGCCCAAGGGGACACTGCATATTCAAAAGCTACAAATTCTGGATGGGGCTGCTATAGACTAATTTCTTGGCCAGACAAGCTGCATGGGAAGAACGGCTGGAGGGAGGGCATGCCCTGATTTATTCTGTGCCCCTGCTTTGCCCCATATCTTTAAAACTCTGCCCATAAACACCAAATAAATGCTTTCAAATTATTGGTTGGGTTGCAGAATTAAACATGGTTTTCAAAAACTGATTTGACACATACATTTTCCATCCACAAAATGTTAAAAGGTTGTCAATAGTTGAAATTAGACTCTCAGTGAAAAAATCTGTCCTAAGAATTTAATAATTCAGTGCTTCAAGCAATGGAACAAGGACTGATGTCAAAGCTCTTTAACACTAGTAATATCTTTAATTGTCACATCCTTGCCACCCACAAGCCATGTTTCTAAGGTCAGATCATGGGTCAAAGTGACATCAGAATTTAGGTCATACAACAAAGACAGGGTAAAATTGTCAGATACTTAATAGGTTTCTGTTATCACGTGCTCCCTGGAAACAATGATAATTATAATCATCCTGAATGATCATAAGCAGTGAATCACTCCCTTTTTGGTAAAATGGAGCCAGTAATCTTCTGGAGGAAGGGAGAAAGCATTGAGATTTTCAGTCTGAGTAGAGGATTCAGAAAGAATTTCTCCCTTTCAAGAGAATGACTTTCACACTGAACTTACCTGAACTCCGAGTTTGTGCCCCAAATCACCAGAGGATAGGACAGGGCAATGTCAGTCAAAGGACAGAAAAGCTTTGCTTGGCAAAAGGAATATGATCAAGGTATCTATCGCATTGTATTCTTGAAAATTGCTAATAGATTAACATGTGATTTAATGCTTCCTTTAGCCACCTTACAATATATAGCTACTTTAAAACATTTGTAAACATGGTAAATACATACAATTTTTATCTCTCAGTTCAAAACAAGGAACTTCTCCCCTCAAAAATATCTGTCGCTGTTAAGTAGGTTTCACAGGTGCACGGCACGAATGTCAAGGCTTCCTCTCATCAGAAAAGGATGCTGAACACTGGGGAGATGGTTCAGTGATAAGGTGCTTGCTGCACAAGCTTGAGTACCTGAGTTTGGATCACCAGTACCCACAAAGAAGTCTGGTATGGTGGTACACACCTCTAATTCTCAGTTTGGGGGATAGAGTAGAATCCTTAGGCTTTCCTAGACACCTAGTCTAACTAGATCACTGAGCTCCAAGTTCAGTAACAGATCTTGTCTCAGAAAAGTAAGGTGATGAGAAATAGAAGAAGAAAATCTGACATTGATCTCTTGCCTCTCACTTGCAAGAATGGACATGTGAATTGAGTGCACACACACACACACATACACACACACACACACACACACACACACACACACAAACACACACAGTGCCCAGTTCACAAGTTCAGAACCCAGGGCATCTTAGTACATCACTGACAGCTGTTCATATTTTCTGGGCATAATTATTCACTCCACTGTGTCCTAGGTAAAGGATGAAGGATTTCTTCTGACCTCATTTGATACTTACCATCTTCCAATGCCACTGAGCAAATGTCTGTCTTAGTGTGACTCCTCCCTGTGTGACTATAAATCTCATGCATGAGCAAAGATACTATATATGTTAGTCTGTGAACAAGCAAGGAGAAATCAAGCTGGTGCTGACATCCAAGCTTCATCTACCTCCATCTCTTGAGTACTGAGATTAATGAAACGCACCACCATGCCCAGGTAGAACAGTGTTTTCCAGAGAGCAGGGCAATTGTTTATATGAACTCATAGCAAATGTGACAGCAAGCATAAGACCTACGCACCTCAAGCCAGACAAAATCCCAGCACAGAGTGGGGAAGTGGGCAGAACCTCAGCTCTAGCCGAAGAACGATTGGCAGCTGATAACTGCTGGGAGAGGGAGAGTCCGTTTTCTTTAAAGGTCTGATATCAAGTATGTTGATGAGGTTCTGGGGGATGAACCCATGCCCAAGAACATTTGGGGACTCAAATTAGACTCAATAGGCCTTAAAGAATTGATAATAGAGGACACGAAATTGGGGGCATAATAAGGTGGAGATGGAGATCAGGAGGTCTGGATATAATGAAAATACATTGCGTGACATTCTTAATGAAGCAAGAAAGCATTTTTAAAAGCCAAGAGAACATAGCAGCAGCACGTATGCCAGTGCTCCCAATACGCTGGTTCAGACCTCAGGCTCCTTCAACCTACTGTAGGGCAATAGCTCCTGATGTTTAAACGCCTCAGTTAGCAAAAGGCATTCCTTCAAAAGAGTCCATGCCAGAGGCCCCAGTATTCCCGACTCCCACAGCCACAGCCGATATGTGGTTCTCACCTTCCTGGGATTTAGTGGAGGAGTTACCATGCAAACAATGGCCCAGCTGACTGATATTTTATTTCTGCCTGGAGCCAGAGGAAACAACCACGGTTACTGAGAACTTGTGAGGGATTTGTTTGCATTTATTTGAATATTTATCTGTGCTAGGCACATGCCTGTGATCCAATCACTGGGGAGGCTAACGCAAGAGAATGACAAGTTTGAAGTCAGCATGGACTATGCAGTGAGATCCTGTCTCAAAAAACACAAAAATCAGACAACAGCAACAATTTTTAATAGACAAGGGAAAACATCGGCTTTCCCAGCAGTAAATGTGATGCTCAATGGCCAGTTCTCCGCAGCTGACACCTTTGGGCCAGTCAGGCTCTTGAGGGATTCCCATCAATGTGGTGCTCCTTACAGGTCCAGGTTTAGAGAAAACATTGGACAGCCTGACAGTCTGGGAGGGATGTCTAGGTGAAAAGAAATGAAATATTCTACAGAAAGGGAAGAAAATTGTCAATGTTTCCAGGAAGCTCTGCCTAAGTTTGTGTGGTTAAGTGTTTCAGGAAACAAATTCAGTGGAGGTGTAAAGGCTGCTCTCTGTCTGTCTGTCTGTCTCTCTCTCTTTCCTCTCTCTCTCTCTCTCTCTCTCTCTCTCTCTCTCTCTCTCTCTCTCTGGGCTGTTCTCTTGGACACCACAATACTTAGATGCCAGACCATCATGTTGTCTTCAGGAAGAAAATCTGAGTGCAAGGAGTCAACTTGCTGCTGTCACATCATAGTGAGTTAGTGCTTAAACACACAGCACCAAAGACAGACACCCATACATCTCACATTAACTGTACAAATCACACGCATGGCAGAGCTCATTGCTTTGAAGAAGGTTAATTGTGAACCAGACCTCATTTGCCTTCATTTAAAGTATACCTGAATCTAACTCATATGAGGACACTCTTTATCTAACGTGGCAATGGTTCAATTCTTCATACTCCCACTATGACTTTGTTTAGTGAAAATATCACCTTGGGGTGATCACACATGACTACTGGGTATCTATCTCAAAATCACTGAGTAGTGAGATGTTTGAGTGAGAAGTTTCGGCACAGCTGCGTCTCGAGCTGGTCCACCTCCTTGTATTACACAGGCAATTTAAGGCCCTTTACTTTACATATGTTATGATCATTCACTGTTCCATGTTTAGAGTTAATTCAGAGTTTTGGGATTAAAATAATAAGGGTTGTATTCATAATAAAAGATACTATTTCATTATAAATCATCCTCACAGGTGTCAACAGTAATGAATTGGAAACACATAACATGTTTGATCAAAATTTTGTCTCTCCAGGAACTAAATGCCAAAGTTGACACTAAGCAATTCACAAACAAGCCTCAAAGAGGAACTATTTCTCAAGTTTCACTTAAATGAGCATTTGTTCATAGTCAAGAGAGGGTTTGCTATAGCTCACAGTGAGCCCTAAAGACTTTCAATAATATCCCCTGGTGACCTAATTAAAAGATAAGTAGAAGCTCAGAAATACAAACAAAACCACTTCCATAGTGAGCAAACAGAGAAGGGAAGGAGGGCAGGGAGCTGACAGGGAGAGGGATGGGGACAGTTTCACTGGAGACAAATAAACAGAATGTGACTTAGTACACTAAAGGTGCTAAGTCTGTCAAACCAGACATTAAAAACAGTGGAAGAAAGCTGTCTTTTGGAGAATAAAATCAACTTTGGCTGATTTTTTTAATATTTAGCAATATAACAGGCATACTCTTTTTTTGTTTAGCAGTCTTGTGGAGGGAGGGGTGTGTGTATGCCACAGCATGCATGTAGAGGTGACAAGACACCTTTGAGAGTTGAGAGTCTGTTCTCTCCTTTCATTATGTTGGTCCCTGGGGTGAAGATCAGGCCATGAGGCTTGGCAGCAGGCAGCTCTACTCAATAAACCATGCCAGTTGTCTTTCAGTTTGTTGTTTCAATTCCATCGTTTCCTTGTTTTCCTTAGAAGTTAAAAACCAATGGATATTAAATTATTAGAAGTGGTTCTGCAGCCTGGCATGCATCTACACGAGGCCACACGCATTCATGTTAGCGTGGAGGATGATAGTCCAGGTGGGAGGCCCTGCAGGGTGGCCACATCTACAAGAATGACTTTGTTCCTTCCAGAATACTTTCAACCTCAATGTTCTTCATATTCGCACCTACTGGTCACTACAAGGGACAATCTAAAGGAGAACCACCTCCCTAGAAATTTATAGGCCCACATCCAGCCATGAGCAAAGCTGAGAAACTACTTCACAACACATTTCTCCAGAGGCAAAATTAAATTAAATTGACTTTATATATGAATGACATATAATATATGAAAGGATGGAGAGCTCTTTGCCTTTTCAGTCCATTCAGTGTGGTGCTAAGTGACATTTAAGGTAGTTTATGAAAGCCAAACTTCAGGCTTTGAAAACATAATTATGCCCTGGAACTGTGCTTAAGTAACTAAGGGCCATATTTAGATGATATTTATATCTAAGTGGCTCACATTAAAACCTTACCAAGATCATGTCATAAATTTTAGATTATAGGGGGATTACCTATTTGTGGAAATGAACTTCATGCTACTCATTAATTTTTCTGACATTATTTGGCAGTCCATTACTGGTACATTTATGATTATAATAATTATCTAAGCAACATTGAGTCTAATTCTATAATATTTCAGTTAGGTTTTATCAGAGAGTCAATTCTCCTGGGACTATTCATTGCAATAATATTGAGTTATGATAAGAGGTAGGGAAGAATGCAGTTGAGATATTCACTTAAGGAAATATGTAAAGAATAAAAAGAATATAACTAATGGTTCCAAGTGGCTTTATTAAAAGAAAACAAAATATCTTTGCAAACTGTCATAATATAAGGCATTGTTACACTCTCAATCTGTAACTCTAAACAGAAGTTGAAGCTGGAAACTTTTAAAGCAAAGTTAAATTTTCCACAATCATAGATGCAATTTTTTTGCTTTTTTATTGAATTTTGTAAATTTAATACAATTTGTTTTGATCATATTTAGATGCCTTCTCCCTACCTGCACCCTTCTTATAGTCCGTCCACCCCTCTGGATCTCATGTACTCTGTCATTTACATTAAGACCTATTGAGTCAAATTTGTGTTACTAAATGTCTTGAATGTGCCTCCATCCACTGAAGCCTACTTAACCTCTCTAGTGTCAAAACCTTAAAGAAATCCAACTTTCCCTCTTCCAGTGGTTATTGGTTCCTCAGTTAAGGTTGGGGTTTCTTACTTACTTCCTCAGTTCTATGCTTGGATTTTATCTGACTTGAGCTTGTATGGGTCTTGTGTATGCTGTCACCATTGTTGTAAATCCATATGTAAAACTTTCCAGCTGTCTGATAAATTCTTCTATTTCTTGTGGTCATCAACCACCTCTGACTCTTACAATATTTCCTCTCCCTCTTCCACAATGGTCCTGAGCCTTGGGTGGCAGAGCTTTGATATAGGTGTGTTACCCAGGAAAAAGTTCTCTGCGATCTCTTATTTTCTACATTTTGGCCAGTTGCAGCTTTCTAGTTTTGTCACCATCTGCTTCATGAGGAAGCTTCACAGGAGAGAGCTGAGAGATCCATTAACATTCTCTCTACTCCCTGCTCTGCTACGTTCTCTGAGATGCAGGTGTAGAAGCTACATTGTCAATGTGTCATTTAGGGTTGGGCACCTCACAAATAAGTATTCTCTGCATTTGACCAGTTGTGGAACTGTGTAATAGTCTCCATTTCTTGCAAAGAGAAGCCTTTTTGATGAGTTTATATATTTGGCTGCATATATAAAAATGCATATTTAGTATACAGTAAGAAATTATGTTGGTCTAGCGATGTGACAAAAGTAGGTCTGGCTGTAAGATAAATGACCTCTCAGCCATGTGTATTTGGTTGTTTTTACAGTACCACACATGAGTTCTCTCCCACTGAGTAGACAGTTAGACAGCTGTTGATTACTGCCAAGATAAAAGTGCCACTACAGCACCCTATATGAAAGCACATTAAATTCCTGGTGGGAATCAGGGGGAGGTGCTGGTAGGGGAGGGGATCTAAATACCATAAAACTAAATTGTATGAAAAACACAAAAATTCAATGAGCAAAATTTAAAGGACTATGGATCTGAGTAGAGAGTGCTCAGAAGAATAAATAAAAACAGCTAACAAATACCTTAAAAATGTTCAATATTTTTAGCCATGAAGGAAATAAAAATCAAAAGTACTTTAAGCTTACATTTTACTCCAATCAGAATAGCTAAGATCAATAGAAAGAATATCACATCACATGCTGGTGAGGATTCAGGGAAAGAGGAACCGCTATTCACTGCTAGTAGAACTGCAAACTGATACAACCACTGTGAAATAAGTGTGGAGAACTCTTAAAAAAACTAAAAATAAATCTACCATATGATCTGGTAACACCAGTCCCTTGCATAAACCCAAAAGACTCATCCTACTCCTGTGATACTTGCACATTTGTGTTTGTTGCAGCTTTTTTCACAATAACTAAGAAATGGAAACAATTTAAATGTCCCTCAACTGATGAATGGATAAGAAAAATGTAAGACATTTACACAGTTGAATTCTATTCAGGGGTAAAGAAAAACTCATAGGGGTGAGCTAAGTCTTCTGCCTTCAATGCTTATGGTTTTCAGATCTTCAAACAGTACTGGACTCTCACCATGAGACCCATAGTTCCCAGGTATTTGAACCACATCTCTACCTTTGCTATGTCTCCAGCTTGCAGACAGCAGACCATGAACTTCTCAGCTTTCAGCTTTCATACACATGTGGCTCAATGCTTAACAAATCTCTGTCTTGGTCTCTGTCTGTATATGATGCATACATTTAGGTATAAGGTTAGATATAGGAATAAGTGTAAATACAATGGAGTTTCATGCCAAAAGAAAAAAAAAAGCATTGAAATTGAAAATACCAAAAGAAAAATTTTAAAGTGTACTGTAGAGTATCACATGCCAGGATCATGTGACTGAACTGGGATATGGAGCATCACAAGAGACTACATATTGCATATCTCTAGCTAATGACAAGATTCAGATTCAAAGCACAAATTCTACAGGATATGCATGTGATTTCAAACCATCATAGAGCCAGCAATGTGTAAGTAAAACCATCATGAGTCAGGAGCCACCTATATGAATGTACATAGGTAGGTAGGTAGGTAGATAGATGATAGATAGATAGATAGATAGATAGATAGATAGATAGATGATAGAAGGCAGGTTTACCTGCGTTTCTACAGACTTCATATGTGTTCTGTTTACTCTGGTGAACACTGATGGAAACAAATAACACTGAAAAATCAGTGAGAATAGTAAAGTCACAAGAGGGAAAGTTGGTGGGAAATATGAAGGGAAAAGTTCTCAGAACACATTTGACTCAAACTTTCTTATTTGGAGCAAAGATATAAGACGATCTAGGCTCACAAATTTGGACGGGGGGAGTTAAAGCCCCACTGGAGAATCCTGTTTCTCTGGCAAGACAATAGGAGCCTCTCCAGGAGGTGTGTGCTGCCCCTGGCACCCCATAAAGCTGGGCAGGAACACTTGATTGGCAAAACCCTGCTGTGAGGTTGGTGTTTAAGAATAAGTGATCTTTTGGTGTGTATACAGCCATTTGTTCACTTAGTAAATGTTTGTAGAGTGTGGGCTGAGAGTTGGCTCTGTGGTAAGGAACAGTGACTACTCTTGCAGAGGACTGGGGTTTGAATCCAAGCACCCACATGGTGGCTAACAACCATTCATAACTCCAGTTCCAGGGGATCTGACGCCCTCTTCTGACCTCCATGGGCACTGCAGCACACATGTATTACACCCATGCAGGCAATACATTCATGCACACAAAATAAAAATAAGTAAAATACTTTTCAAATGTTAATAGAGTGCTTACTTACTGCAGCTTTGTGTATCTCCATTTATTTCATCTAATAGAACAGATTGATAAAATATTTTTTAAAAACATGAAAATAGAAGGGCTAGTTGGAAAGAAGAGATTCAGGAAGAGTTAGAGGGGAACAAGACAGGTTAAGGAGGTGAATATGATTGAAATATGTTATGCATTCACATGAAAACAGCATGATAGAATCCATTACTATGTATACAATATGCTAATAAAAACATTTTAAAAATAAACTATAAAACCTACTTAAATGTTTACAAAAACAAAAATAGTTCACCATGAAAACAAGGTCAACTAAAGAATAGAGAAGAAACAAAGTGAAAAGATCTAAAAATATTATTGTAGAAATATTATCTTTATTTCTAGATAATTTGAGAAAATAATTTAAAAACAAATATTTCACATATGTGATATTACTAAGTGTATTTTAAAACTTTAAAGAGTTTAAAACTGTTTTAAAAAGTAACACTAAAGATGTAAGAAAAGGCTATAGAAACTTACTGTTTTAAATGTCTCCTAAAATATACATATATTTTAAAAAATAACTCAGTTGAAGTTATGCTGTAGAGAAAGAAAATGATTTTCCCGAAATTTTCAAACAAAAGCTTTGTGCCAGGTGTGGAATGCCGTCTTCCCAGTTTTTAGTCATGGCGATCCCAAATACCTCCCCAAACAAGGAGAAATTAAGCTGGTAGTAACCTGGTCTGGAAGCTTCTTGCCTGGTGGCTAACTTTTAGAGTACCTGAAGGTACTCTCCAGGCTGCTGCAAGAGAAAGGTCATCATCAGTCTCACTAGTAGTGAATGTTTTGAGCTACAATATCAACCAACTTTGTAAGACATAACCATTGGTGCAATAGCATCATATATTTTATGGGAGTAAACAATAGCTTTCTATTTAATTGGACCTGCTCCACACAAAAGAATTCATTCCTCATATTATAAACCTGGCCAAAAACCTATTTCTAGGGAGGACATAGACACTTAGGAAGAACTTACAATCATTATTTTGCTAAAGGGACATAGTATCTAATTGCCTTCTAAATACTTCCCTTTATACCTGATCTCCCATCCTTCATCAGAGAAGCTTCTTTATGTTGAGGATGGTAATTAGCACAGAGACTCATAAATGCTCAAAGTGCAGAATATAAGTGACTGTGAAGTGCTCAGCCCTAAATGAGACATCTAGCCACTAGAGATTCTAGCTGCTCAGTGATTAAGAGTACATGCTGCTCTTGCAGAAGACGCAAGTTTGGTTCTCAGCACACATGCCAGGCATCTCACAAACACCTGTAACTCCAGCTCCAGGGACTCTGACACCCTCTTCTTGACTCTTCTGCACAGGAACTCTTTCATGCACATAACCCCACCCCCACCCCATGGACACCCATAATTAGAAAAGTATATATTTACAAAAATAATAAATGAGCTATCTTTAGCATGACTCCTCCCACCAAGTCTCAAGGAACTTGAGAAAAGGGTGACGTCAGAGCCAGATGTCAAAAGGATTGCTTTGAAATAATATCTTTTGGCCATGACAGAGTTGTTGCACTCATGAAGTTACAGAAGTTGTAGCTACTTACACAAGAACAAACCAGTCAAACTCCAGCATGAATAGAGGAGAGGTCCATGAGACCCCAACCTTAAATGAGGAGCTTCTGGCGGATAATGGCCAGATGGAGAGTCAGTGTTCATCAGTCCATGTTGTAGTGGATGGCCCTGCCCCACTTAGGTATGGACAGTGCTAGGTGTACTTAGTGGGGAATTTATGAAACATGAAATTAGGAGGAGGATATGAAGGGGTTCAGGAGGAGTTGGGGGGATAGGGAGACTATGATCTAGATTTATGGTGTTTATCTCTGAAATTATCAAGAATACATAACAAAGAAGAGGGCAGGAAAGTTGGAAGAGACTGTTTTGGGTGTTGGGGATCCATGGGGAGTGGAGGTGGGTATGATCAAGAAATATGATATATATGTATGAAATTGTCAAGGAAGAGGTAAAAATTATTTTCAAAAGTCTGTCAGTATAAAGGTATTCGTCTAATATTGTATCTAGTATATGCATGCATCTAGTGAGAAATTTTATCCACCAGACTTCCTTTGAAGGAATTTTGTGTTTGCGTAGAAGAAGATTGTAGTCCATCCCTGGGGGACAGTGTTGGAGGTGGGACCATCCATAAGACCAAGACTTCAGAATTTTCCTTTCTGAAACCAAGATGGGCATTTGTGATGATCCCCTTAGGATGACGATGGAAAGAGGTGGAGGTGATGACAGGCATGGAGGAGCAGGGTGAGCCGAGGGCCAAGGTGTCTCCCTGTCTTTTACACCAGTGTCTGCAGTATTGATGGACATGGCGCTTGTTATTTTAGCATAAATCTTCATTTTCTAAGTGCAGTCTCCAAGGAAGTCTGTGCTGCTCACAAATGTCTTATGCAAATAAATTCAATTTGTGCTTTGTATTTGGATGCAATTGTTACAACCCAGAGGTAGCAATACACAAAATAAAGAGCTCAGAGGCTAGAAGCCATGAAAAGAATATTTTTATTACTTACAGACACCTAAAGGGAAGATTTTTGTGTTTCCAAACATCATGTGACTGACAGAACTCATTGTTGCAGAACCTCTGGAGGATAAGAAGATACTGATGAGTCCCCCGATGCAGCTAAGCAGTAGATCAGAACTGGTCATTAAACACATTTGGTTGTGAAGAAATATGTAAAATACATTTAGAGTCTTTGTCAAAGGGCTCGAAATATGTTCACATTTATCTTCTGTGGATGTCAAAAATGCCTTAGACTTAAATTGCATTTTTTGTTTTATTTTCTTAATAATTAAACTGGGGAAAGACATGTTGAAGTGGATCCATTTCAAAACAGGGCAGGAAGTGACTGATAAAAAATCGTTGTCTTGATTGAATCACTAAGACCTAACCTAGGCTACCTTCCGTCTTAAAACATAAGTGAATGGACTCAAAGAAAATTAATTATCAACTTCTGGAAGATTACAGGAAATAAAAATTTTACAAAAAGCTGAATCTGAAAGACTTAATACCACTGCTTCAGATCTGTCATCCTCCAACAAGTCCAAAAACTTCAAAGAACTTGACAAAAGAAAACTGTGTCCCAGGAATCTTTAAAAGCTAACAATTTGTAGGAGGAGATGGGATCAGTAGTTCAGTATTCTAAAGAACCTTCTTTTAGAATATTAGTATTGACATATAAACACTAAAATCATTCAAAAAGGATACACTTATTCACTTGATATACCTAAAATTCTCTTCCATGATTTCAAAGCACATTTCCAAATGGAAATAAGGTTGTGCCACAAAATTACTACCTCCATTAAAACTGAATGCTGAATTTTCCAAGGCCCCTTGTTCTCTGAATAAATGGTCATGATTCTTTTGGAAAGTTCCACACCTTTTAGAAACACCTTCTGTGTTTGAGAGAGTCAGTGCACAGCTTCAGCCCAGGCTCTGTGAGAAGATCTAGCTACATACTTACAGTTCTTTTGGTTGACTCTTCAAGATTTTTTCCTTCAAAGAAATGAACTTACCTCTCAACTCCTGACTCATTTTGACTATCCAGTTCTAAATGATATAGACTGCTCTAAATGCATCTGCCATAATTTCCCCAACCTCCCCAAGAATGGTCATTCTGCTATAGTCTGAAGCCTCTAGGTAGATTCTTGTCTGGGCCTTGACCTTCTCTGTACTCAGAACCCAAGATTAGCTCATGGCTAATGGGCAGAGGTGCTGAGCCACAATGACGCTGGCCAGCAACTGAGTGCCACCTTGTTTCATGTATTGTCAGACACTTTCCACTATCTCGTCCCTTTGTTTGAATAGACTAGATCTCTGTTAGCAAACATTATAAAATGATTCCCTCCTAGAACTAGCTCCTAACAGAAATGGAGGCAGTCATACTAAGGATCAATTCTATTTTCAACAAAAACAGAAAATGCAAATCCTTCAATGCAATCATTCATGACAGTGAAAAATGACTGTGACTTCAAATGCCCTCTGCTTTTCTGCACAGAACAAGCTGTATTGCAAATAATTACCCAGAAATATACTATTCACTCTTGGGATTGAAAAACTATTAGGAAAATGTCAATTCATGATTTATGTTCTGTTAGAAAGGCCGAAAATATTCTGCTCCCCCTTTTGGGACACTGAAGCTCAGTGGAAACATCCAGGGATTGTTCAACATGAGCACATTTTTTACATAGGCATCAACTACACTCCGGCATTTATTTCTTTATAAAAAAATAAAATGCATAGAAATAAAGTACTCAAAATAGTCATTTACTTCACCAACTCAAATACCACCTTTATTTTTCTTGAGTCAATACATTGCTCACTTGATGTGGCAATGCAAAGATGGAAAACTTAAAATGCTATTTGTACTCTTTAATATAAGGACATTGAACAATTTAGTTTCTCTTTAGCTTTTCAAATAGTATTATACATCACTGAAAATGAATGGCTCAGGTTTGCTGTAGCCATGGATACAAAGAACCCAGAAAATGGAATTGGTCCGGGCTATTATAGACATAACTGCTTATTATTTAAAAGAAAACAGCTGTAACCTTAAACATGTACAAGTATGTATTTTAAACATGTAGAAGACACATGTGTACACACTTGTTCATAAACATATATGCAATGTTCGTGTGAGAGCCCATGCATTTATCTCACAAGCAAGACAACATTATAACTGACAGGCACAGTAAAAAAAAAAAAAAAAAAAGACTTCCAATAACAGATGACACAGCTTAAGAGTGTGGTAAAAGAATTGATGAATGGGTGAAAAAATTCACCCTTTAAATCAGAGTTCATTAAAAACAAGTTTGTTTAGTACACAGCCAAGAGTACATCAGACAGGACTAGAACAGAGTGGCCTGTGTATGGCTTTGGGAAACCTTTTTGAGGAATCTTCATTAAGCTAAGGTATGCCCCCTTTAAGTACAATTTCTTAACAGTTATTACTAGCATGTAAATGAAGTCAGTCCTTATTGGTCAATGTTCATTCCTGGGCAGTTAGAGTAACCTATTATGCATGCAATTTCCTGTCATGAAATTTCCTCCATGAAGATGAGGCAACCCTGTGGTAATAGTTTGTGGCTAATTTTGTTATCCATTTGGATGGAATGGAACTGCCTGTTTTTCACTTGGGGGATGTTTTCTGACCAGACTTATAATAGGAATTCATTCCCTTTCTGGTCTCTCTGTCATGGCCTTCCCTCAAAGAGCAAAATATTCCACCAAGGGGCCCACCTCTCCTATACATACCATATTTGAACACTTGGTTCTTGATATTCATATGGACCAGAAAAGGTACATAAAACTGTTTTAAAGGTATGCAGCATGAGGCGTCATCTCTAGCAGGTTACTCAACTTTGTCTATACTGTAGAATCAATAAGGGAGCTTCTAAAGATACACATTCCAGGGTTCTTTGCATAAGCAACGTATATTAGTGCTTTTCTCATGACCTTAACAAAATACATGACAGAAGTAACTGAAAGGAAGAGAGTTTTTATTTAGACTCCTGGCCAAGGGACTCTGTGTGTCAGGATGGAGAAGGCAATGCAGCTACATCTACGGTGATGAGAGCCTGTTATGGCATTGCTTGCTCACATCTCAGCAGCCAGCGGGGAAGCACAGCCTGTGCTGGAGGTGGAGCTAGGCCATGTCTTTCAACATTTTCCTCACAAGTGACTTCTCCCAGCTAGGACTCTCACCTCCTGAAGATTCCAGTGCTTCCTAAAGCAGTGCCATCAGCTGGGACTAAACATGCAAACACATGAGCATTGGGGAACACTTCATGTCTAAACCATAAACCAATATATAAACTATCATGCTGTATTATTTGGGAAATACAGACAATTTTAAAATCTGTATATATTCAGTACAGATGAGGTTATTTGGTTATTTTGTTCCAGTATTTTTCACCTGCCATTGATTGAATCCAAGGACACGGAACTCACAAATACTGAGTGTCAACTATACTGGAACATGGGGCTTTTAATCAGAAAACAAATCTCTGGTTAAGTAGAGCACCTTCCTATTTTACCGAGGATGGTTTATTGTGTTTTATATTTGAGTGAAAAAAAAAACACATCTTATTATAATTGAGATTATAGTAGCTCATCAATCTCCACTAACCTTTAGAAAAGAGTAAGGAAATGTCTTCATAAAATGCACATGAGCTTTGTCCTCTGCAGAGCATGAGGGTGGGAAAGCCTTAAGATGGAGGGCAGTGGGAATGAGACTTCTAGAGACCTCTGTTGGAAGGTTTAACTCTTAATTATGCCACTGAAAACAGATGATTTAAATGACCAGTAATATTAAAAATCAATTTTCTTGTAAATATACTGATTTATAGACCAATTCTCATGATGATCCTTGAGAACAATGAAGTGGGTCCAGCTGTGTAACATCATTCCACACAGCATGTGTGATCTTGGGCCTCAAGGCTTTTAAGCCTTTCTATTCCAGCACCAAAAGAAAAAAATAATAAAAAATACCAAACATCAAGTGTTTGTCCTCAAAGAAGCTGCACTGTTTTTCTCTCCTTAGCTCAACATGGTGCTAATAACACTCATTTCTCTATGACAAAATCTGAAAGAACTATCTTCTCCAGACATAATTGATGGCATTCAAGACTTTTAAAATATGAAAGCCCAAGAAAGTAAAACTGAGTTTCAAATTGAGATCCTTACTCCCAAAGTAAAAAAAAAAAATTGTCAACATCAAGAAGATATTTTCCTTGTGTTTTTCTTTTTCTCCATAGCGCGGCGTCTCATCCACCCACTCTAACAGGTATGAAATATAATCATTTTGCTTTGTTTCATTTGTTTTAAAGACAGATTCTTGCTGTGTTCACCAGGATAGCATTGCATTTCTGGCCATAAACCGTCCTACTGCCTCAGCCTTTCAAGCAGTTGGGATACTGGCATGTGCCACCAAGCCTAGTCGGTTAGTGTTCTTTAAGACAAATTCACATGAAACACTAAAGCGGCTAATGTTTCCAGTTGGGACAGAGAGAAACTTCTGAATTTGGAGGTGGCATCCTCCAAGTGTAACTTAGCTTTGTGATTGTCATCTGAATAATAAAATTCTGTGTCAGCTGTCAGGAGGACATTCTGAACTTCACAAAATATATGTATTTTTACCCCATTCTAGTCTGGTACAAGTTGACCAAAAATTTTACCCTCACAGAGACACAATTTTCTCATGATTGTTAGTTTAGTGGAAACATTGTTGAATTGCAATGAATAAAAAATGATTATGTCTCATCTCCCACTTGACACTTGTTTTCTGTTCTTTCTTCTGCCTGATTCAGATAAAGTAAGTTGAAGAAGAAACAGAGGCTTAGAATTAGAGACACAAATTATTTCCTCAGCAATAAAGACTAATGAAAGAAGTCATAGTCAAATAGAATCACTGTAAACCATCAGCAAATAAACCACTTAAAGAAACAGAAGTCAAACTAAACAGAGATCTGTAATTATTATCCTATAATCTTAGCATATATCTTAGACTTTTTAAAGACTATAGAAACTTCTAGTCCTGCTGAGATAGAATGTCTTCACCACCCTGCCCCCACCAGATTCTTCTTTAGACACTCAAACAACCATAGCTATAGCACAGCTCAACCACTAGAAAAGAAGGTAATCTTGGATCACTGAACTTGACAAACAACACTGCATTGAGTCCCCTGGTTTCTTCATTTTCTCCTACGCCCCCAAGACAGTGCTGCAGAATCTCAAATGTATAGCAAAGACATCAATAGCATAGACAAAAACAAAACACACTGTCACAAACAGAACAAAAAAGGAGGAAGAAAGAAAGAAAAGCTCATTCCCTTGATCAAATGACTAGGAACTGTGTGGTCTAACAAGCAAAGTCCTACTTGGTATTGAGACCAGGTGGTGACCCCTCTCTGTAGCCAAGATTGAGGCTTGTGTGCACGCAGTCTGTGGTGGGGAACCCCCCTGATGATCTGAGTATTACCTCCATCTATGAAAGCTGGTGACACAATCAGACTTTCCTAATTGGATGCTATGTCTCCCGGAGACCAGCAGATCTTCCTCTCTCATATGGCAGAATCAGGTAGTACTATGATGCTCCCAACAGGTTCATGTCAGTGGGATCCATTAACAAGCTGAGCTCAGGTTTAAGGAGCTTGAGGATACTAAATGACATCAAGTTAGTACTACCTGCCTAATCTACCCAACTTCTGTTCTAAACAGCCCAGTAGGGAGCTGAGTCTTACCTTCACATGATGTTGGAATAGAAGAAGGTAGCAGGAGCCAGGGCTAGGCGAATTTGGTTGTTTCCCACACTCCCTTTCATGGTGTTACTGGGATGACAAAGGACCTGTACCCTCAGTCTACAGCACAAAAATGATGCTACTGGCCTAGCACTGGTCCACCCCCAGTAGCAGCAAGGCCCAGTAGAACACTGATCTTATACTCCAATGGGATGTGAGTTCCTGTTCCACTTTCACAGGAAGTTCTCAGTGGGACCAAAATCAAAGTTAAACTGTATTCTACATTACAGGTTGACAACTAAACAATTTGAGTCCATGTCATGCTATGACTGGGCAATGCCAGTGAAGCCCAGTAAAGAACTAAATTGTATACCCACTTGGTCCAATGGTTTAATGCCACAGAACACTTACAAATCAGTTGTTATGCCAGGAACCAAGAAAATCATAACATAAAGAAAAGGAAGTCGATAGACACTGGCAGAAAGATGAATCAAATGCTGAAATTATATGACAAAGTTTTAAAGCAACCATCCCAGTGCTTCAAGAAATGATCACATATTGTTTAAAGCAAATAAAAGAATGGAAATGTCTGAAAAGAAAGAGAAATTAAAAAACAAAGAACTAAGTGAGATTACTGAAATGAAAAATGTAGCATCCAAAATTCAAACAAAGCTGAGTGAGCTCAATAGAAAAGTGGAAACAAGAGAACACAATTAGTGAACTTGAAGAGAGATTAATAGATTCACCCAGAGTAAACAATGGGAAGAAAACAGGCAAAATAAAGAAGAACAGAGTCTTAAGGATCAGTGCAGAAAGAGCAAAGATCTAGCATTACTGTAATCTAAGTCCCAGAAAAAGAGGATAAGTGTATTGAGATTAAGAAAAAAATATTTTCAAATGAATAGAGGAAAATGTCCCAACTTTGGTGAAGCATTAAACACACATATTCAAGGAACTTGGAAAACACAAAATAGGACAAACACAAATAAATCCTAAGGAACATCATAATTAGACTTCTGTGAGGTAGATACGATTTTAAAACTTTTAAGGCAACCAGGGGGAAATGACTCACTTTGTGTAAAATACCATTTCAACTGATAACAAATTTCTCATCAGAAACTGTAGTTGTCTAAAGGACACTGTTCCACAGTTTTTAAGCATCCAAAGAAAAGAATGTCAGCTATAAATACTAAATCTGGTGAAATATAATTCAGAAATGAAGACAAACATTCTCAGACAACGATAAACCAAAGAATTCGTCATTAGTACATGTGTAGATGGACCTTTCCCATCCTTTTCTGACTTTTTTGCTAATAAATTTTGTTCTTTGAAAACTTCATACATGTTCTTTTTTGCCTTTTTATGTTTAACTTTCCTTCCTATTGCCTCTTCTTTCAAATTCCCACATTGCTGTGGAGTCAGAGAGCTGCAAAGGAGCTATACAGGTCATTCTATATTTGCACCACAAACATCTGTTTAGCTTCCAGAATAAGCACAGGACAGAAACACGAAGCCTAAGCAAAATATTTGTCTCATGTTCAGCTATTTATATTCCCACCCCACCCCAGAGCTGTGTTTGCAGCCATTAAATTTAAGTCTTTAGTAAGTGGATGGAAACCACATATCTCAATTTGATCTAAAAATGTTTAGAATTATGAATGGCATAACTTGATTTTTATTCTAGCATCAATCACATTATCATTGAAGAAAGAAGACTTATGCTTAGCAAGGACAATATGCATAGTAATAACTTAGAGAAGGATTAGGTTTCCAAACCCTTGGTTACTGATAATGATAAATATTCCAGTGAAAGTGACCTGTATTAGGAGTTGTCATCAAAGGTGAACTTACTCAAGGATGAAAGAGGAGGCTTTAAAGAAAAATATAACTAAAGAGTATGAGGTCTGGCTTGGCAATAAGATTGGCTTCACCCTGCCAGCCACACACCCTACCTTCCCTGCCTTTCTACACACATACACACACACCTGCTTAAAGACTGCTGACTCCCTCAAAGATAGTGCCCAAAGAAGTTATTGGGAATATTGGGAATGCATCAACAGAAACAGGATAAACTCACCAACAAGAGAGAAGGCAAACAGGTAAAAGGCAAAAGTTTCCTTCTTCTGTGTCCTTTTATCTAGACTGCTAATGTCTTTTAGTTGATTCTAGATCCAGTCAGTTGACAGCCAGGATTAGCCATCACAGACTGGATGTAATAAGAAATCATCCCTTCGAAGTGTTGAAGAAGAACAATGGTGGCGTGGTTTCTGGGCAAATGTTAGTGGTGACGTATTAGTTCCAAGGCCAATGTCAAGGCAGACTGCCAGACTAACAAGTGATGGATGCACAGAAAAACAACGGTGAGTGTTCTGTTATTAGTTTAGTATGAATTGTTCCCATAACGTTCAGGCCTTTATCACCAGACTGACTGCTGAGACATCCAGCATTCTCTGGTTTTTAAAAAATTAAGCAATTACCAGATCTTCAGCCTCTCCTATATGAAACAGCCATTGCTTGACCATGGAGACAATAGTGTATAAGCCAATTTAATAAATTCCATATATACGTGTGTGTATGTGTGTGTATGTGTGGGTGTAGTCTGATTTCTTTAGAGAACCCCTCTTAATATATAGACTAGCACAGGAGCCTCAAGCATAATCACATAAACATGTTCATGTTTAGAATTAGAATACTTTATCAAGTAACCACTCCCATTTGGGAGTGATCACAGAGATCCTAGATAGGAAGCTGTTAAAACAGGAAGCAAAGAGGCAGAAAAGATACTGTAAGGTAAGGTTAATTCAAAAAAAAAAAGAGGGAGATGTACATGTACCTGCAATATCTAGGAAGATCTCAATACCTCAATAAGAGAAAGTGGCCACATCACTATCTATCAGTCAGCATTCTGATAGAGATGGACTGCTCATTCACAACTTCTATTCCCTACTAGTGCAGACTTCCATGTTGATTTTAGGCACAATTCACTAATTAAAATGTGCTTGGTGAGTAGTCAAAGGCAGGAAGAACCAACTACTTCATTTTTACAACCTGTGCAAAGTGAAAATGTGGAGAACTTCATTTAAGAAATTAACTTTCAGAATGGCAACAGTAGTGAATTAATATAAGATTAAAGTCCTTCAGAGGCAAGACCTACATGGCTGCCCAGGTCACACACCCAAGGAGCCAGCTATAAGCACAGTATATGTCATCACATAAACATCGGACTTGCAGGAGATGGCTCTGTTGTGACCACTCCCTGCCTTTTTTGAATGCCTTTGAGAATATCCATACGAAATTAATTTAATGAGGCACAGGTTTCTATTTATTATCATCTTTTGTCACTGAAAATAGGAAGAGGTTGGAAAGAAATTGTAGACTACAACTGAACTGGTAGCCTCTACACCAACTGGTTACACTGATGCTGGAGTCTGGGAGGAGTCATGTATCAGAACCATTGATGCATTGAAGACATCACGTACTTGAGTGATAGAACATGGAGAAAACAAGTAGATATTGACATTGAACCTATATCCCTACTGGCTAACTTCTATGGGGTGCTATACATGCTGACTGAGAGAAAATTAATCATCAATCTCACCCAACTGGGAAGCCTGCAGGCTGCAATCATTACCTGCCTCGCGGGATATGCCTACGGGTACAACAGTGGCACGGGGGTTATGGAAGCAATGAGTTATTTTCTGATTGGATTTAAGAGGAAACCCATATTTGGCACTGCTATTGAGTCAAGAACCTGTGGATAAACAGGCCCATGGGCCCAAGAGGAGAATCGACCACTGTTGTTCTGCTAACTGGAAATAGTACTAAATTGACTCCTAGTGATTTATTGTTAGAACCACAGATTATTTTAACATTCAACCCTCATCAGAGAAGTTTCTTGTGGTAGTAGATGGTGATTAACTCAGAGACCTACAACTGGTCACTGCGTAGAGAATAAGTTATGCAGCGCTCAGTCCCAAATGGGACATCTACATCACACCCCTTCCTCCCAAGACTCAGCGATCTCTGCAAAAGAAGAGGGATAAAGACTGAAAGAGTCCGAGGCACTGCATGACAACAAGAAGACAGTGTTTCCAGACAGAACAGGGCAGTGGTGTATGTGAACTCCCAGAGCCGTGGCAGACAACAGGCCCAAGACCGGGGCAAGCTTGAGCCGACAAAGGTGGGCACGAAGTCCTCACCAGCCGGTATCAATCAATACCTGCTGGAGAGGGAGAGTCAGTTTTCTTTATGGGTGTGGCCTCTGGTATATCAGTCATTCTACAATAAATGGCCACACACCTGAGAGTCTATGAGCAGCACAAATTGGACCAATGACTTAAACTATCAGAGTACAGTGTTTGGCGGGGAGGGAAGGGACCTGGGAGAAACTGTGGACAGTGAATATGATTAAAATACCCTGTATGAAATTCTCAATTAATAAAAATGTACAATAAAATGAAACAGTGATGGTATTTCTTGGAGTAAAACAGATCAGAATTCAAATTGAGAAAGTGTTTTTGAATCCCAGAATAGCTGGCTGTTTGGGACATGATTTTATTTCTCCCTTTCCTTACACACACAGACACACGCACACCTGCACACACACACACATACGCATTAGTTCTAGGATCCCTCTAATGTTCCTGTCCTGGATATTCAAGCCTTTATATGAATGGTCTAGCATTTCAGCATCATCTAAGCATACCCTCCTGTACACTTCATTTTTCTTTCACTTCAGGTTTTCTAGACTTTCATATATGAGCACTGTATTTATATCCTTCCCCTTCTCCCCTGGGCCTTCAATTCTTCCCACATCCCTTCCATTCCTTCTCAATATTCTGGCCTCTTCTTTAATTATTTTTGTTACATATATTTGCATGTGTATGTTTATAAGCAACCTAGCGAGTCAATGTAATCACGCTAGTATGTGCATGTGTGCATGTGTTTAGGGCTGACCACTTCCTTCATCCCTGAAGAAAACTAATCTCCCTCCCTCCTCAGTCGTTAATTTCCTGTCGCTCTTCATCTAAAGGTGCAACCTTGTGAAATTTTCCCATCCATGCTGCCACATCAGCTGCTGTTGTCATTAGCTAGGTCTTTTATAAGCAACAGTGTTGTTGAGATTCCATGGGTGCAGCTTCCCTGCAGTGTTTGAAAAACACAAGCAGGACTCACGGCCCTCCAGCTTTTCCAGTCTTTTCACCTCTTCTGTGATGTTCCCTGAACCTTAGGAGTACGAGTTGCAATTTGATGTACCTGCTGGGGCTGGGGCACCCCACAGTCACATTCTCTGCATTTTGTCCAGTTGTGGAGTTCTGTAGTTTTCTCCATCTGCTGCAAAAAGAAGCTTCTTTGATGGGAAGTACGCTTATCTGTCAGTTTAAAGACACGTTTTTAGAATACAGTAAGAAATTGTACTGTGGGGCTGGAGAGATGGCTTGGCGGTTGCCAAGAATGATTCTCAGCACCCCCATGGCAATTAACAACCATCCATAACTCCAGTTCCAGGGGATCTAACACCATCTTATGGTCTCCATGGGCTTGCATGACACGGGTGCACTTGTATGCATGCTGACAAAGCACTCACACACATAAAATTAAGTTTAATTAAAAAAATTAATTGTATTGATTTGGGGAAATGGTAGGAGCAAATTCTCCTCTAGGGTCTATGAGCTCTCCAGCCACTGGGTAGCTGGCTGGATTTAGAGAACCAAACACGAATTCCCTCCTAACGAGCAGACCTTAAGTCAAAGCAGACAGTTGTTGGTTACCCACAGGATAAAAGTGCCACTATTTCACCATGAGGGATATCTTTCTGGACTGGTCATTATTGTGGCTCATAGGCTTTAAATTGGGTAGGACTACTGATTTCTCACTCGGCAGACTGTGTAACACCTGCTAATACTGTGAGAGCTGGTCTTCAGGGAAGAGACTTCTAGTTCAGTTCTATATTAATTGTTTCGAGTCCTACGTGCATCATATCATATTCTGCAATAAGGCCTTTCCTTTAAATGCTAAGCGGAAACTGAGAACAATGGGAATAGCTATGTTGTTTATTTGACCAACAACTTGAAGAGAGGTTTCCCATGCCTAGTTCTGGGATTTTTGTTAGTTAGTCCATGGTTTTTATTTTTATTTATTTATTCGATTAATTATTTTATTTATTTATGTGTATGAGTGTTTTCCCTGCATGTGTGTAAGTATACCCATGCCATGAAATGCCCATGGGCCAGAAGAGAGGGTTAGATCCCCTGGAACTGGAATTACAGATAGTTGTTAGCTGCCATGTGGGTGCTGGGAACTAAAGTCGGATACTCTGGAAGAGCAGACAGTGCTCTTAACTACTGAACTGACTAGAAGGGAGGTTTTTCTTGCCTAACAATGCAATTTTTGTTATATAACATTCAACTGTACACATGCACTCACACTTATATGCACATTTTCCTCTGGCTTTTCACTGTTTATCACTTTTCACTGTTTATCTTTCATCCCTCCCTCTGTAAAGCCGTCCCTTTCCCTCCCCATCTAAAGCACAACAACCAAACTGCCTCCATTTTACTCTAGCTGAATTTTCATTTAGCCTGAGTTTCTGCCAGACACTCCTCTGGCACCCAGCCAGACAGAACGGTCCCATGAAGGCTGCACCAGCATTTTCAAGGAGAACATTGTTTCTCTAATATTGGGAAACTTGCTTTTCCTAACCAAAATTTAGAAACGTTTTGTTAACTGAAAGCTTCTTTGTTAACTGACCTGCCCATGCTCTGGTGTAACTATGGTGATCTGATGTGACTATAGTTGTTAACTTTGCCCCTGGCATGATGTAATTGTGGTTTTAAGCTTCCTAAGTCCTGACCTGCTTCTCCTCGGGTTAGGAGTTCTTTCTTGGGTGCGAGGTCACTCCCAACTGCCACGTGACTATTAAAGGATTCTTGATTCCAACATCACTTTGTGGCATCCTCTGTGCCTCATGCTCCTTAGATCTAAGTCCCCCTTTCCCCCTTGATAACACCTGTCTCTGACTACCCACCCCTCTCAAGCTCCCACTTCCCTCCACCCCCATGTTCTCCTTTCCACTTTCCTGGCTCCTGTGGTTACGTCAGGATATACACTCACATCTAAGAATTTGTAGCTTAGATCAATAAAAGAAGAAAACATACATTGTTCTTCTGAGTCTAGATTACCCACTTAGTATAACAATTTCTAGTTCCATCCATTTACCTGAAAAATTCATGTTCTTGTTTTTGTTTACCACTGAGTATAACTGTGTTGTGTAAATGCACCTCATTTTCATTATCCACTTGTCAGTTAAGGGATAATTAGGTTGTTTCCATTTCCTAGCTGTTGTGAGAATTGCAGCAGCAATCTGTTCATGGTCAATGCAGATAAAAGTTTTTTCTAATGGTTTTGATCTAGGACTGAATTTGTGGGTGCAGAAAGCTGACTGTGTAAGTCACAGAAATTATTTGTCCTGGAAAACTCCGAGCTTAGCATATCAGCTATCAGCTAAATGAAGTAAAAAAGAAAGAGAAACCCCTTCAGGCAGTGGTTTCCAAACCCAGTCTCCATATTGAAATATGGGACGATTTCAAAATGTACTGATTTCCTTCCATTGAGCAGGCTTTAAGTCCAATTAAATAGCTACTGATTACTCCCAAGATAAAAGTGACACTACTGCACAGATATAATTTGTTTTGTCAGTTGTTGTGGTGGTTATTAGGCTTTAAAGCAAGGTTTGAAACACTGATTGATTTTCTCCTTTAGCAGTTTGCATGGTGTCCCCCAAAACTATGAAAGCTAGTCTTCAGAGAGGAGGCTTCCAGGTCAGTTCCAGCTCCATTGCTCCAAGTCCTGTATCCGAAGAATGTTCTATCTTCAGCCAAAGGGTCTTGCCTTCAAGTTCTGGGAGGTAATCAAATATACATGGATGGAGAGGTCATTGATTTTAGAGAAAACCCTTTCTGTTACATCCCTAGACAAATGTAATTTCTTATTGTATGTATGCTAAATATGTGTCATTATAATTACAGACAAGTATACCAATCACTACTCATCAAAGAAGTTTCATTTGCAGTAGATGGACACTACTATAGAGTTGCACAAACTGTCACACATGGATAATAAGTATCTGTTAGATTCCCAACCCTAAGTTACATATCTACAATGGTACTTCTATACCTAACACTCACAGAACATAATGGAACAAGGGATAGAGAGAACACTAATGCATCTCTCAACTCTCATCAGTGAAGCTTCCTCATGCAACAGAGTATAACAGGAAGCCATAACTGGCCAAAGTGTAGGGAATAATAGAATGCAGAGTGTGTGTCCCTGGATAGGACTCCTAAATTAAACTCCATCTGCTCATGACTCAGGGACTATTGCGGAAGAGGGGGCAGAAAGATTGTAAAAGTTAAGAGTGATTCATAGCAATAAGGAAACAGAGTCTTACAGGTTCCTGTGACCCTACTCATCCAAACACACAGCAATGATGACAGCAAACACAAGATCGATGCAAGCTTAATCAGACAAATCCAGCATAGAACTGGGGAAAGGGTCAAGCAACCCCAAATTTGCCAAGGAACTATTGGCAGCTGATCACTGCTGGGTGAGGGGGAGCTGGAGTTGATCTTCTTTAAGGGAGTGATACTAGAAAGGCTGAATAGGTTCCCGTGGATGAATTCACATCGAGGGACATCTGAGTCCACAAACTCGACTTAGCATACATGCCAGAATGCATGAAATCCAGTGGCCAGGCTATAGGGCATACAGATGGGAAGAGAGTCTATATGTGATTAATATGTATTGCATGCAGTCTACAAAAATTCAATAAAAATATCCGTTGACAAAAAAATATACTGATAACTGTAGCCAAAGTGACTGGGCCAAACTGTGGCCAGGGGCTGAACTGTGGCCAGTGGCTGAACTGTGGCCAGTGGCTGAGTATTTTTCAAGTCTTTCAAGTTATTCTACTGATGAAAGAGGGTGAGAGACTCTCACCTAAAGGAATATGAGGAATTCAAAGGAAAGAGGCAAGGAGAGAACCTTAATTGAAGTAAAGGTTCAAGGAAAGGAGCATTCTAAGGAAAATAGGAGAGATGTTCAAGGAGGAAGACCACTGGGGAAGTGTGCTTTCTTGGAAAATGGAGAAGAGAGAAGCTGGTGGAGGGACGATATACAAGAGTACAGGAATGAACAAGTCTTCCAGAAGGAGAACACTGCATGAACTTGCTTACAAGGAAGGCTTGGAATGTCCGTCACCAAGAGTCCAATGCTGGGCAAGACGGATCTTTCTCCTCTAACCATTGCTGGTAGCCTTCAAGTTCAGCCATAACCCTCTACCCAAATGATACCCATCAACATATCCCTGAAGTCTATTAAACAAAATGTCTGCTTGAAACAAGAAACTACTGTGAAATATTAGTGTTTTCCTTTGACTACCAGGACTTTATTTTGAGCTTTGCCTTCCATCCCGTCTATAGAAAGCAGTTAGGTTTTGGCATGTGGAAATGGAAATTGCTTCATGTGTGCTTTCTCTGTTAGAGGAGTTCTGTTACCTTGGAAACCTTGGCCTATGTGGAAGAAGCAGTCTATTTTGTGGTGGATGACAGCGTAATCAGGTATGCCGTGTGTAAACACTTGCATCTGTGTAAAGAAGTACTGGCCAGGCTTTGTTGGCAGTAAGGTCAGAATTTGGTTTTGGTCTATGTCACATGTCTGCCAAAGTATATTTGTAAAATGTTTCTTGGGCAGAGAAAATACTACAAGGAGCACAACTTTGTGAACTTTCCTTTGAACACATGCCTTGCATAAGTACAGCCAAAAGAGAAAAATCATCCTCAAATCTAATCCTCGTAGTGAAACCCTTCATTCATCATTTCTGAGTCTCCTAAGGAGTATTAATATTGCATTTATTCAGTCTTCATTACTGTTAAAGCTTCAGGGTTTATTTCATGCTGCCAGGGCTATCAGCCAGTAGGAATTTGGTGATTTTATCACTAAGGGAAACAGGAGAATTTGGGTACCTTAACAGAAGATGAAATAATTTTAAACCACAGTGGCTATTACGGACTTGAGAAATCAAATGGTGTTCTTGTAAATTCTTTTTGACGGGAAAAATTATTCAAAATAATAATCTTTAAGTGTTCTGACTTGCAATATGATCCAGTTGATCATAGCCACTAACCCACAATTTCCTCTCTGGACGCAGTATTCTTATAAATAACTTCAATATTCTTGCTTGGGACACTTTTATTTACATAATGAAGATTTGTTAAGCACTCACTTTGTTCTTTTTCTGTTGGTACAAGAGTCTCCATACAGCATTTTTTTTCCTTCAATAAGCATATTATATAGTGGAAAAGAAAGAATCAGATGTTACCAATTAAATATAGGGCAGCTACACGGAGGTCCAAAAACTAACAGCATTCAGGGAAAAGCAAAATAATGACAGCAGTAGCATCAGTGAGCGTCAACCAAGAAGTGCCTTTGATTTCTATACTCAAGGAGCTTTGCCAAATGGGCCATGGACCAAGGATTCTCATCTCACACTGTCCTCTCAGCTGTTGGCTTCTCTTTCTCATTTTAAGTGCTTATACTCAATACCACTTAGGCACGATAGAAGTGGCTTCCTTTTATTAACAGATACCTGGAATCTTGACAGACCTCAAGTGCCTCCTTAAATACTAGGCAGAAACCTATTCACTTGATGGTATTCAACTAATTAAAAGCATCTGGTGACAATTTGTAGATACTTCTTCACTGTATAAACTCACAGAGACCTCTTTCACTCAAAACAAGGGGATTTTCTAAACTATTTTTCCTTGCTTTCTGAATTCATCCTTGTGCCAGTCTAAGAAATTGATTAGATACATGAAAATCTTCAAGACTTTTCAAATAAGGAAGTGTTTCTACAGTGAATAAGAAAATACATAGGGCTGGGAATGGTGTCTACACTTGTAACTCTAGCATTTGGGAGACTGAACCAAGGGAAAGGATCACCTCTAGCTTGATGTATGCTGAATTCTGGGCCATTTTTAGATATGAAATAAGTCTCAGTTTCTACACTGTATACAGATGAATTTGACTGTCTTTTCTTTTTGTTTTTGTTTAATTGTTTGGTGTATGTCTGCTATGAAGGATATTAAAAATAAATCAAACTGTAGATAGACCAATCCAAAATAGAATAAAATTGGTTTTTAATAACATAACTAGCATAAACGTGCCTTCATATTCATTATTTTCTAATATTTTATTTATTATTTTATTTTATGTGTATGAATGTGTTGCCTGCATGTGTGTAAGTGCATCCATGTTATGCAATGCCTGGGGAGATCAGAGGAGGGCATTGGATCCCCTGGAACTGGAGTTACAGACAGTTGTTAGCCATCATGTGGGTGCTGGGAATCAAACCCAGGTCCACTGCAAGGGTAGCCAGTGCTCTTAACACCTGAGTCAGCTCTCCAGTCCTCATATTCATTCTTCACATAATTATCTAATCAGAAAAGCAAGTAGCACACACAACATGAAATATCCAGTAACACTAGTCATTCAAGAGACCTCCTTGGAAAGGATTTATGCTGATTGGAATTCACATCAAAGAAGGAAAAGGAAATCTGATTTAAAATAACATAAAATCACACACTTCTATATTCTCTAACAACTTACTTTGACACACATACACACACACACAAGGATCTACAACTTCAGTAAAATTGGAATCACTTGCTACTTGGAGATGAAATAAGTAACTCAAAGAAAAGGTGTATTGCAGACACATATTTCTCTCTGAATTTTTATTTTTGGTTCATATCAGTATCAAGTCCCACCCTCTGGCCAATAAGGGGGCAGGAAGGCGGGGAGACGAGGGGGAGGGGGACACGGGAAGACATGGCGGCTAGAAGCCGGGAGGGACACTGAATGGCAGCCTGAGAATGCCCAAAGCCATGCAGAAGGTCAATGCCATGGCCCCCGGCCCACGGACAGCCAGCGACTCAAACGGCAGCATTCCGAGCTCCCCTCCCCCAGTCCCGGTATAGCGTGAGTGGAAACGGAACTCAGGCCCTGAACAGGACAAGAGCTGAGAACCGTGGCAGTATGGTGGCTGGCTGCAGGCAGTTTGTTCAAACAATAACTTTGTGAGTCACCTTCAATAAATCAATCTCTTTAAATGGAAGACCAGTTTCCATTTTATCCTGCCGAAATGATCAAACTCCACCCACCAAGGCATGGAAAATAAGTTTCATAAGATAAAAGGCCAGAGACTCATACAGCCAAATACAGCAAAGTGTAGCCTCTGAAGAGAAGGTCACTACGGCAGAACAAACACTTAAACCCAGAGCCTGTCCCGTGAAGAGGAATGGAAATATACCACAGAAGTGAAAGGGGGGAATTGAAAACAAGAGCTCCAGCAGCAGTCTTTGCAGAGGGTGACGCTGTCTCCAGGGCAGCCTAAGGTTAGAAAGAGCAAGACGGGAAGTAGAAAGGGAAGAAAATAATCTTCAGAAAAGTAAAACATGGATCCTTCAAGATTTGGCTAAATGGAATTTCCAGGAAGAAACTTTTACTATTGAAGAGAATATTTCTGATGAAGTAATAAGAGAAAAATTACCTAGAACTGACAGGCATGCTTGGCTGAATCATAAAATTTCAAAACAGAAAAAAAAAATCATTGATTTCCAGAAGAAAGAAAATACATATTACAAACTGAGGTTTGGGACTAGGAAAGACACTGAACTTCTAAGATAGTGAATGCTGGAGGAATACTCTTTCTAGAGATGGCCCCATCATGGTGTTGTGTGTTCCCAGCAAAGCTTCCGTCACTACCATCTGCGTCAGATTTTGGATTCCCAAACTTCTGGACCTTTCAGTAGTATTTTCCATCTTAAGCATTCCATGTGGCCTGCTTTGGAAGGGACCAATCTTAGGATTGGATATGTTTAAAAGTGGTAAAAATAAGAGTCATAATTTCATAATAATTGGAATCAATTATTAGGGTCTTGCAAAAGATCAGTATAACTATGATGGAAAGCGTTTGTTGTAAAGTAGCTAGAATTATAAAGAGGAGAGCAAATCTGGCACCAGTCATTTTGATAAAACTAGGTGGAGAGCCATTGCAGGACACTGACATGTCAGAAATGTGGATTTAAGGAAGCTTATTTTGAACCTACATAATTTATTTTTCTGTTTCCTGCCTTTCCTCCTTTCTTTTTTCTTTCCTTTCGTTTTCTTCCTTTTACCTGTTTCTGATCAATTATTACAAGGCTGTGAAAGGATTTTCTCATTCCTGTATGTGCCCTTCCACCTCATTTCCCCACAGTTCAACAGTCTCCAAGGTAATTGTGATTGGTGGCTTAGGTCTTAGACCTGGACCTTAAATTACCAGTTCTGAGGACCTAACAGTTGGTTTATGAAACCAGAAGCTGAGCAGAAGTGGATAGTAGGAGCAGAGTGTTACTGCACCAATCCCCAACCGGAAGCCATATTCCAAAATCCCATTCCTTCTTACTGTGGGATGCATTCAACGTCACCTTTGTTTCTGCTCTTTGCTGTCCAGAAACACTGAGCAGTTCCAAGGCTGGCTTTCAATGACTGCACCAATTCTTCTCTGAACATCACTTTCCAGTGTATCTTTTTAAAATATTTTATGTGTATAATATATTGTCTGCATGTGTGTAAGTGCATCTGTATCATGCAATGCCCACAGAGGGCAGAAGAGGGCATTGGATTCCCTTGGAACTGGAGTTACAGATGATTGTTAACTTCCATGTGGGTGCTAGAAGTCAAACCCGGGTCTGCTGCAAGAGCAGCCAGTGCTCTTAACCACTGAGCTATCACTCTAACCTATCAGCCTATCAGTGAATCTTTCTAATCAGACACAATTATTAGAAAAGATTTTTCTTTTCCCTAACGTATCTGAACAAAGCACCTTTGAAGTCTTCCCCACTTGTTAAGGGTGTCCAGGTGGGCCTCATCCTTCAGGATGCCTTTCTGTTACTAGATGAAAATGAGTTGTACTCTTGTCCTCTGATATCCACTTGAGCAACTCAAGCTTACGGCTTACTTTTCTTGAAAGCATTTTCCAACACAAGGGTCCACTGCTTTTCCTCTCTTTATCATATATCACACTCACCACCTCTATTACAGATTATCTTGGATTTAATCTTTTAGAGATTATGTTATTTATTAAACTTTTTTTCCCAAAGGCCAAGGCCAGCAGCTTGCTCATCTCTATCACACTGGCACCATTCACAATCTGACTTGTAAAATTACTGAATACCCATCCCTAAGTAGCTTTATCAATGAAGTAAAATCAGCTACTCTCTAATCCACTGCCTTTTCCAATGATGTGGGGAAACACACATGTGCAAACATTTATATTATTTTTTTCAAAGTTATTATTGGACTCTCTTTTTCTGTCTCCCCATATTGATATGTGTGTGTGCGCTATTTGTATGTTTGTGTGTGTGCATGTATGATATTAATGCTGTGGCTTTGATATTAATGCTGTGGCTCCACTAAAAGCCCAGTTTCCATGCTGTGGAGCTATTGGGAGCTGGTAGAACCATTAAAAAGAAAAGCCTTGTGGAAGTTCTTGGGTCATTGGTGGCATATATGACCAATTAAAAAATGGGCAATGAGTCAGAGAGCTCTCAAAAGAAGAAGTTAAAAGGACTAAGAAAAACCTTTAAGTGTTCAGTACCCTTCGTAATTAGGAAAAGGGAAATCAAAACTACTTTAAGATTTCATCTTACCCCAGTCAGAAAGGTCAAGGTCAAAAGAACAAATCATATCACATAGTAAGGAGGATGAACAAAAAACTGAACCCTCATCCACTGCTGGTGGAATGACAAAATATTGTAGTTACTGTGGAAAGACATGTAGAACTCTTACAAAACTAAAAATGCAAAGGAAGGTTGGGGTACAGTCTGCATGTGAAAGCTCTAACAATTGGACTGAAAAACTGAGCTGGTCTGAGTAAGGGGATCAAGATACAGTGGGTGGACCTGGACTAAGTGAGTAAAACAGAGATCTTGGGTGGTAAAAGCAAGAATGAGCCTGTTCCCAAGACTAGAAGGAGAACAAGATTTGGGGCAGAGGAGAATGGATTGCTCAGGTGGTAGGGGAATTGAAAGGCAGGGGGCTGGATCAGACTTACCAAGGAATACTTTAAAAACTTATGCCCTATTAAAATTTAAAACCTTAAAGAAATGGATTTATATGTAAAATCATGGGAATCACCAAAGCTAAACCAAGAAGAGATCAACAGCTTATACAGACACAAAGCATATAAGGAAACAGAAACAGTAATACAAAACCTCCCAACTAAGAAAACCACAGGTTCAGATGGATTCTCACAGAATTCTACCAGGCATTCAAAGAAGATCTATCTCCAATACTACTTAAATTATTCAAAAAGATAGAAAGAGAGCAAATTCCCAAATGCCTTCTATGAAAACAGCATCACTCTAATGTCAACTCCAGGTAAAGATTTACAACAAAAAAAGAAAACTATAGATCCATATCCTTAATGAACATAGATGCAAAACATTCAACAAAATACTTGTGAACCGCATACAGATACACATCAAAAAGATCGTTAATCATTTTCAAGCTGGCTTTATTCCACAGATGCTAGGATGGTTCAACATACATAAGTTAATAAATGTCATAAATCACATAAATGGACTCAAAGACAAAAATTACATGGTTATCTCAATAGATGCAGAAAAACCCTTTGACAAACTTTAACATGCATTTATGTTAAGAGTCCTACAGTGTACTGGAGTGGAAGGAACATACCTCAAAATAATTAAAGCTATATACAACAAACCCACAGTCAACACCATTCTAAAAGGAGAGAAACTAGAAGCATTCCCACTAAAATCAAGAACCAGTCAAGGCTGTCAACTATCTCCACACAGTTTAAATATAATCTAGACACACTTGCAGAGCAATAGGATGAGAGTAGGAAGTTAAAGGAGTGCTCGTTGGTAAAGAGGAGATCAAATTATCCCTTTTAGCAAATGACATGATATTATACCTAAAATTCCACCAAAAATCTTCTAGAAATGATGAACAGTAAAGTGGCAGGTTACAAAACAAATATACAAAAAATCAATAGCCTTTCTATATATCAATAACAAGCAATTGGAGAAAGAGTAGGAGACCCTCCAATTCACAACAGCCTCAAAAAAAGTAAAATATCAAAAGATGACCAAGGATATTAAAAATCTCTACAATGAAAATTTTAGATCTTTACAAGGAGACTGATGAGGACACTAGAAGATGAGGAAAGACCTCCCATGACAGATGGCAAGAATATTGTGAAAACAACCATCCTACCCAAAGCAATATACAGATTCAATGCAATCCCAGTCAAAACCACCATGACATTCTTCACAGGATTAGAAAAACATATCCTAAAATTCATATGGAAGCACAAAAGACCCTAAATAGCCAAATCAACCCCCAGCACAAACAGCAATGCAGGGGAATTTCTGTTCCAGATTTCAAGCTATATTACAGAGCTGTAGTCATAAAAACAGCATGGTTGTATTGTGTAAAGCAGGATGGTCCTTAGCCAGGCCACCTGCCATGAGGAATAAGGGAATGGCTCCTGTGGACATGACGCTCCGTTCTGGCCAGGCGTGACACCAGCTTCCGCCCAGCGTCTGGAGAGAACCTGCACTGAGATGATCTGCAGATTTCTTTTAGTCACAGTTGGAAACCACCCCATAGGACGATTGGCTAATCAAACTCATAAACCCTTTGCACTTACTTGAATAAACGAGTTTGCTGCAGCTCACCCTCCGCATGCGTCAACCCAGCTCCCAGGGTATGTGTGTTGACTCCGCACCTCTCACCCCCTCACGGCATAGACCCTGCCTCCCACTTGGGCTGGCCCTGAGCAGAGGGACCCCAACATCTGGCTCCTGAACAGGGACCCTCCGCCCCTGCTCTCCGGCATTGGAAAGACACCCCCACCTGGTTGTCAGTGAGTAGGGCCCTCTGTGTTCTATGTTCTGCCAGTTACACGAGGGTGAGCGAGCGACCACCTTCTCCCCTTTCTCATGTTCATCTCCTACCCCATAGGGAAAGCTCACCTCACCACAGTCCTGAAGCCTGTGCTGGCCCCTCCCTTCTTGGTTTCCTGGTGAAATCACGTGAGGGCTTGACCCCCCCTCCCCCCCCTGATTTCCGGAACCGAGGTGAGGCTATCAGCCAAGCCTTTCCAGAGACACTGTGTGGGCAGCCATGGAGTAGCGACCAATGGAAGTCCCCCAATAAGCACAAGACATTTGGGTCCTCAACATTCTGTCTGTATGTCTCAGTTTGCCCCAATATTAGGCATTTTGGTTTGTATAGTGATCATTGTGGCTTTGAGTTTCCATTTCTTTGGCCACCACTCTGCCATAATGAGCAATCTCCTCCTCCACCAGGAAGCACCACAATTGCAGTTCTTAAGTCTCTTCTCATGCAGCATGGCTTGAAAGTGAAACAAAAGGATAAAACAACACCCACCCCTCCTCCAATGTGGGCTGAAGAGTTAGAGCACCTGTTAAAGGCTCAGGCTTTCCTTGGCCCTTGAATGGAGCTTCAACCACTCCTCCCTCTCTGCTCCGAGCACGCCCTACCACCAGCTCCTCCTGCCCCACCCTGGGCTTTTCTGTGGACCTGGCATTTGAATATTTGCTACTACCACCAAGATCTGCACCTGCAGCGGCTCCACCCCGGGCCTGCGCCCTAGGCTTCGAGGCTCACTGCAGCGGCTCCCATACTCATCACTGTGTAAGGTCGGTCGGGTCTGGGCGTGTGACACCACAAGCGCATGCTCTGCTCCCATCCGGTTCTGCCCTGGTCACACCCTCCAGTCAGCCCATTCCACTAGCAGCCTCGGCTTTTACAGACGCTGCAGCTCCCATGGTCAGCCACTGTGGCTCTCTGGAGCCTGGGCAGAGAGGGATGGATGCATGCTGCAGGCCCCCTTGGGCCCACTGAGGCTGCAGGGAATTAACCCTAGAGACCTTATGCCAAATGCCATCTGGCAAATGTATGTCACCACATACCCTCTTTTGCAACCTTAAATATGTCCATGTTGTCATGGACACCTACTCCAAATTTGTTTTTGTTATCACCCTTTGAGGTGTTGAAGGTGTCCCATGCCATTAAGGCAACAAAAATCTCTATGCTGGTCATCGGTGTACCCTGGGCGATTAAGTCAGATAATGGCCTGGTATATACAGCTGCCCAATTCCAGTCTTTCATAGAGTCCTGGGGGAAGCACTCCACGGGCATCCCCTAGAACCCCCAGGGATAAGCCATAGTGGAGAGGACTAATAGAACCTTTAAGGAACTCACTATGAAGCAGACAACTGCAATGACACCCAGGGATCCCCATTTGGCTTTGGTAGAAGATCTTTTCACCCTTAATTTTCTTACCTTTGTTGAAGCGGGACTCTCTCCAGCCTAAAAACATTGGAGATCTCAACCGGCCACTAACCCCCTGCCCCTTGTCTGCTGGAGAGACCCCCTCACAAATGAACGGAAGCGACCTCACCCACTCTTAACACAGGGTGGAAGATACACTTGTATCATCCTCCCCCATCTGGATAGCCTCCAGAAATGTGAGGCCTGCCCCGGATGCCCCTGCCGGCACAGCGGATGCCCCCCCACCACGGAATCGCTGATCCGTAACCACGCCCCCTCCTTCTACTGCTCATGCTCCACTCCCCTTCCTGTCTAGGGCTGATGACTTGCGGGCAGCAATGCCCTATCCAGCCACCCCCATGCCTGTGTCTCAGGATAGCCCCATCTTCCTTGCCACAGGGTTGCCCTTCATGTCTATCCCTTCAGTATAGGGAATTAACGGGACCTGTCTCCCCAATGGTTTCCTCTGATTTTCCCCCGGCAGACCTTCCCCCTATGCATAGCTTTGAAAAAAGACTAATATTTCCAACTTCATTACCGGAACAGTGCAGGCGCAACTGGCCCCTTTAACACAAGGGACTTCAGCACCATCTGCCAAGATGAAATAGGATCTCAGCCATTTTTTCACCCCTTAATTTGGTAATCTGGGGTATTTTTGCTGTGGCATTCTTGATAGCACTGCTGACCTTTTGCTGCCTTTGGAAAGCACTGCATCAAAGCAGAGCTTCTCAGACACTGATGCTTCAAATTCTCCAGGCCTCCATCCAGGCCTGGAACCTCACCCCAAATACGAAATAGTCCCTTCAAACCTGGACATCAGCAATACAGGACAATCCTGTTTAACTGGCCACTTCATAACGCCACCTTCTTTGCAATACTTAACTATTCTCGCTTCTTCCTGAGTCTTCTACAGGGCACATAAAGCATTCTTCAACAAGGACCCTCACACACGCCACAGGAGCCTTCCCGCAAACCAACCACGCCAATCTTGATAACCCTCCTAAGCGACAAGCATCAACCTTTGGGTTCTTTCACCAGGATGGCAGGTAGTCAATAACAGGTAAGATCCTGACAAATGGGACAGCCTAAGACAGGCACCATCACCTAAGGTGATCCCTAGGGACCTGGGGTCAACAATGATTTGGCAAAGAACCATGCCTCCCAGGGTCACTCAATTAACAAAAACAGAAAGGAGGATATGTATGGTGTACTTCAGTGTGGGCCTTAGCCAGGCCACGTGACATGAGGAATAATGGAATGGCTCCTGTGGACTTGGCACTCCGCTCTGGCCAGGCATGACATCAGCTGCCACCCAGCATCTGGAGAGAACCTGCACTGAGATGATCTGCCAGGAGACAGATTTCTATTGGTCACAGTTGGGAACCATTCCATAAGATGATTGGCTAACCAAATTCATAAAACCCTTTGCACTTACTTGAATAAACTGAATTTGCTGCAGCTCACCCTCCGCAAGCTTTCAACCCAGCTCCCGAGGTCTGGGTGTTGACTACACACCTCTCACCCTCTCACAGAGGAGACCCTGCATCCTGCTCGCCCCAAGCAGAGGGACCCCAATACATTGTACTGGCAAAAAATAGATCCATAAATCAATGAAATATAATTGGAGACTCAAACATGACTACATGCAATTTCAGTCACCTGCTATTTGACAAAGGGGCCAAGAACACAGACTATAGGTAAGAGAGCATCTTCAGCAAATGGAGCTTTCAAAACTGAATCTCCAGCTACAGAAAAATGAAACTAGACCCTTGTCATTCACCTTGCACAAAAGTCAAATCCAAATGGATCAAAGACCTCAATGTGAAACTGAAACTCTGAAACTCCTAGAAGAAAACATTGCTATAGTCTACAAGGTAGGGTGTAGAAAAGGACTTTCTAAATCATATGTCCGTTGCTCAGGAAATAAGGTTAACCATCAACAAGTGGGACCTCATTAAACAAAAAAGCTTCTTTCTGTTCAACAGAAGAAATAACCAAAGAAATTAAGAGAAAACTCACAGAATGGGAGAAAATTTTCACCACTGACACATTTGAGAGAGGTTTAATGTCCAGAACTCAAAAAACAAAGAATCAAGAAAACAAGTGACACAATTAAAAGATGGGCTAAGAATCTGAGCAAAGAATTCTCAAAAGAAGAAATAAAGATGGCTAAGCAACATCTTTAAAAAGTTGTTCAACATCAGTAATAAGTAGGGAAATGCAAATTAAAATAACTTTAAGATTTCATCTTACTCCAATCAGATTGGCTAAGATCAAGAGAATAAATGATACCAAGTGCTGGAGAGGATGTGGAAAAAGAAGAATCTTCATTCTCTGCTGGTGGGATTGCAAACTCATGCAACCCCTATGGAAATCAGTGTGGAGAACCCTAAAAAAGTAAAAATGAATCTACCATTTGACCCAGTTACAAATTGTTGTATAATCAAAGGACTCATTCTCTTGCAGGTATTTGTACATTCATGTTTGTTGCTGCTCTTTTCACAATAGCTAAAAGATGGAAGCAGCCTAAGTGATCCTAAATTGATGAGTGGGTAATGAAAATGTGGTACATTTACACAATGGAGTTCTACTCAGTGGGAAATAGATGAAATCATCATATTTTCAGGTAAATGGATGGAACTAGAAACTGTTATGTTAAGTGAAGTAACATATACTCAGAAAAACAAACAAGGTAAGTTCTTTCTCATTACTGGATCCCAGTGCCAAACCCTGATATGTGAGTATGTATCCTATTGTAACTGTAGGAACCAGGGAGGTAAAGGGAAAGAAAGAACCTGTGAGAGGAGAATAGTAGGAGATAGGTGTTACTAAGGGAAAAATAGATCAAAGGGGGGTATTTAAATGGAGGTGGAGGGAGAGTTAAACAGGGAACTATGGAGATAAAGGGAAAGAAGGACATCTAGAGAAGTGGGATCATAAAAGACTGATATCAAGGGAGAAATAGGGACACTTTAAATGGAGAAGGCATGGAGGGAAGAATAGACAGGGAGAGAGAAATAGGAGAGAAAAATAACGCCTAACTCATGTAAAACACAAGAGGGAATCATATTAGTCTAACAACCCAATGACAGATTCCACATATAATATCTCTACCTGTTCCATGTGCATAACTGAAGGTTACATAATAAAAAATAGTGCCAGACAGGAGAAAGCTTCCTTTGAGTTGTTGACCATGGTGATTCAATAGACTCCCAAAATTGTACAGGCTATTGCCTTGCCTCCCCGAACTTGAAGGTAAGACCTTATTGCTGAAAACAGGACATACTTCAGAGACCATATTGGGAGCAATGAGTCTGGACCTGACCTAGAAGCCATATATCCTGAAAGCTAGCTCTCATGGCTCTGGAGAGCACTATGCAAGCATCCAAGGGAGAGCATCAATTCCTGGCCAAGCACCAATTTCATGACCAAATAACCACATCAATGACCAACACAGCATTTGACACTGGTGCAATAGTGGTTCTCTTATCTTAGGGACAATCAACAGCCTCCTAATTGGTATTAGAGCAAATGATTCCTATTGGGTGAGGATGAGTTTATCTTCCTAAAGTGAGGGACTCTGGACAGGCTGACTAGACCTCAGTTCATGAACCAGCACTGAGGAATAATTGGGGACACTAACTGACACATTAGACCACAGCACAAATGAAAGAATGTATTGATGCCATCTGGTGGGGGGCAAAGAAGAGTGCTGGTGGGGAGGGGGTAATAAAGATAATTAGGATTGATTGAGATGCTCTGTAGAAATATAAAATGACTTGATAAAAAATAACATTAAAAAACTAAAAATAAATCTACCATATGATACAGTTATAGCATCCCTTGTTCTATACACAGAGGACTCATCCTACTGCAGAGATGTGTTGTTGCTCTTTTCACAGTAGCTAAGAAATGGAAATGACCCCAATGCCCCTCAACTGTTGAATGGATAAAGAAAATGTGGTCCATTTACACAAGGGAGTTCTACTCAGTAGTAAAGAAAGACAAAATCATGAAGTCTGCAGGAAAATGGATGAAACTAGTAGCTATTATACTAAGTGAAGTAACATGGACTCAGATAAAAAAAACAAGAGGTATATGTTGTCTCTCATTTGTGGATTCTCGCTCAAAATCCTTAGATGTGAGGATATATCCTGATACCAGAAAATTAGAAAGGAACCCTGAGGTTAAAAGGAAAGAAGGAACACAAGAGAGGGGTTAGTTGGAGACAGATTTTTATCAAGGGGAAATAGGTGCAATTTAGCAGGGGAGGGAGAAGAGAGAGTCATACAGGGAGAGAAATAGAAAGGAAAAATAACCCTTAAAAATCAGAAGGAAAATAGAGAGAAATGTATTAGTTCAAAAAGCCTGCTAATATACACACACACAGCTGAAAGCTATATATCAAAAAACCAAAACCAAAACTAAAAACAGTGTCAGGCAGGAAAAACCTACCTTCGAGTTGTTGGTCAGGGTAATCCAGGTGACTCCCAAAATAATACAGGTCATTTCCATAGTTCTTGATTGCCTCCAAGAACATAAAGATAAGACCCTATTGCTCAAGACAGAATATACATTGGACACAGGACTTGAAGCAATTGAGATGGAACTGACCTGGAAGCCTGCTCCCTGAAGACTAGTTTCATGAGTATTCAAACTGCTAATGGAGAAAAGTAATCAATGGTTCAACCCACCTTTAAAGCCTAATAACCACAGCAATGACTGGAGCAGCAGCAAACTTTTTCTATTGATTCATCATGGTATTCTTATCTTGGGGTTAATCAACGTCTGTCTAATTAGACCCAAGGCTAGCTCAATGGGGGGAGAGACTCATGTGTTGTACTGTAAATGTAGACACATACATATGGTTGAAGAAGTCATAGATCCTATAGAAAAACCTATATTTGTCAAAACCTAGACAAACATTATTTTTACTGTACTCTAAAGATGAATCCTTAAATTTATAGAAAAGTGTATCTCTCACCACTCATAAAAAATCTTTTTTGCAATAGGTGGAGACTATTACAGAGATCTACAACTGACCAAATGCAGAGAACATGTGTCTATGAGATACTCATCCCAAAGTGACACATCTACAATGTAAACTCTAATCCTATATCTTGGGGTATACAGTGGAAGAGGGGACAGAAAGAATATTAGAAATAATATTAATGCATCTTTCAACTCTCACCAACAAAGCATCCTCATGCAGCAGCTGGTAGTTAACCCAGAAAGCCATAACTGGCCAAAGTGCAAAGAATAAGAGACTGCAGAGTGTTTGGCACTGGGTAGAAGACCTATATCAAACCTCTGCCAACCAAGGCTCAGGGATCATTTTTGGAAGAAGAGCCAGGAGCTATAGGTGTTCAATGACCACAAGAAAGGAGAGGTTTCCAGGTACCTGGGAAATTGCTCATATGAACTTACAGCAATGGTGACAGGGTGTACAAAACCTGTGCAAGTTCAAACCAGACAAAAACTCAGCATAGAAGAGAGGATATGGGTAAGAAGCCCCAACCTTCGGTGAAGAACTACTGGCAATCAATGACTACTGGTAAGAGAGTTGGTTCTCTTTAAAGGAGTGACTAAGTGACTAAGCTTTGGTGGAGAAACGCACAAGGGATATTTGGAAACACAAACATGGCTCAGTAAACCTTAACATGTATAACAGAATGCATGAAATCCTGTCAAGGGCTATAGAGGGTTGTGATAATAAATATTATCAAGATTTATTATATGAAAGTCACAAAAAATCAATTCAAAAAATCATTCAATGATTGTGGAAATGTAGTGTCTGTCTGAGATACTAAATGCCCTTTGGTCATACACTCAGACATCAATGACTAAGTTATATGATAGTTCTACTGTAAATTTTTGCTAAATTTGCACAATCTCTGTACTGCTTTTCTTAATTATTATGCCATTTTTACTAACAAGAAAAAGAGTTCCAATCTATCTTGTCTATAATTATGATATATTTACGACAATCATGCTATCAGATAGGATCCTAGTTCATCTTTCATATCTCCATTGATATATTATGCGAATTTTTAAAACTCAGTGACTTTCTTTTCCTTTTTACTTTCTTTTTCCTTCTGTCTTCCTGTATTTCTCTTTTCCTTTTATTCTCTTCTTTTTCTTTGATTTCCTCTCAAATGCATCGTGAATTTATGAAGGGTGGCATTGCCATGGTATATTGATTACATTTCTGTGGCTGTGATAAAACACCATCACCAAGGCAATTTACAAAAGTGTTTACTTGAGCTTACAGTTCCACAGGAATGAGTCCATTATAACAGGAAGGCATGGCAGGAAGCAGTCAGAGCCAATCTCTGAGAATTCACATCTTCAAGTGTACATGGGAGGTCCAAGGAGAAAGCTGGAAATGGGGTGAGGCGATGAACCCTCAAAGTCCTTCCCCAGCAACTTATGTTCTCCAACAAGGCCATTCTTCGTAAAGGTTTGTGACCTTCCCCAAACAGCGCCACCAACTGGGGACCGTATATCAAGTGTTCAGACATGTGGGGGATATTTCTCACTCGAGCCACCACATATGGAAATTCCAAAGTTCAGAAATTTCTTTCATATAGTTAAATGTCAGACTAAGATCTTCTAATAAACCTCAGTCAGTCCTTACGGAATAAAGAAATTACAAATGTGAACCAAAGAATCTGAATGTGAAGTTCTTCAGGAGAAATTGAAATTAGAAAAGAAAAGACTGGAATTGGCAGTTGAAAGAAATGGACATCTATCAAAATTTAACTCAGAAGAATTTGAAGGTTGATTTTCCCATATGTCAGCAATATTTTCAAACAATTCTCCAGAATAAAAGAAAGAAATTATTAGCATAAGATGGTTTCATGTGTAGACTTTACCAAAAATGTAAAGAAGAATTAATAGCAACCCTCTTCATATTCTTTCATAAAACAGAAGAACAGAGTGAGCTTTCAAACTCATTCTGAAAGGCTAGTACTAGCCTGAAACCAAAGTCAGACAGAGAATCCTCAAGAAAACTACAGATTAAGTTTCTCAATGAATATTGATGTAAAAAAATCAATTACATATTAAACACATTATACACCATAATTAATGAAATTCATTACAGAAATGTATAGATAAGCATATTAATTAACGTAGTAGACCACATGAATAGAATCAAAGGACATACCATGTGATGATCTCAATATACTGAAAAAGCGTTTGGCAAAATTAAACACTCGTTCATGAGAAAAAGCACTCGAAAATGGGGAATAGAAAGGAAGTTTCCAATGTGATTAAGGGCAATCAGGAAACACCCATAACTATGTACTTAGAATCAGAATAGGACAAAGATACCAAGCTTTACCAGTATTAGTCAATATTTTACTGAAAGTTCTGTGCAGAGGAATTAACTAAGAAAAATAAGCAACCTACCTCAAAACTGATAGTAAGACTGTATTCATAGATACTGTTTCTTTGTAAAGAAAATTCTAAGTAATGGACAAAAGTCCTATTCACTTAATAAACAAATTCAGTAATGTTTGTAGTACATTGGCAAACAAAATTTAGTTACCTTTCTGTAGAGCAGTGATGAACAGTCTATAAAGGAAAGTAAGAAAATTAAGTGTAATACGATTAAGATGACGAGGATAAGTAGGCATAAATTTAGCCAATAAAGTGAAAGGATTCTACATTGGAAACTATAAAATATTACAAAAAAAAAAAGAAAGCTAAAATGGGATAGATATGCCTTGCCTCTGTTTATACTCTGGAGAGGCTAATATCTCCAAATTAGTAATGAAGACAATGATTTCTTTCTTAAAAATCTAGCAGGCATTTTCAGAAATGGCAACACTGAGCCTCAAATGCACATGAAATGGTAACAGTCTCTCAGTGATCAAAACTGGAGCTCCCAAGTCAGAAGACTCCTAAATTCCCAGTGTCGGAACTTTTTACAGTATTGAATCAATCAAGAGCATGTGATACTGAGAAGAGCTGAGAACTCACAGATATGCAAATGTGGTTATATCCAACATCACACTGTGAGGGGAAGGATAGTCTTTTCAAGAAGGTTTTCAGAGACCACTGGATTTTCACACGTAGAAGAATGAGTCAGGCCCCACTTTATACCATATGCAAAAAAGAACATGAAATGGATCAACGACCCAATGTTGAGAAATCAACTCATAAAAGGCTTAGAATAACATGGAATGGTAAGACCCCATGACCCTGGATGTGGCAACAGAGCTTTAGCTATGACCCCAAAGGGGAAAATGAGTATCGACTGAAATTCATTAAAATTAAAAATGTGTGCATGTCAAAGGATATTGCCAAGAAAGAGTAAGACAACATACAGACCTGAAAACCATGCTTCTGTTGAAGGCATAGGAGCCAGAAGATATAAAGGACTCTCTCCTCTCAACCTGAAATGACCAAGCTTACTTGAAAACAGAGGAGCACAATGTGGTGTTATATCTCTGTAATCCCAGCATGGTGGGCTGAAGAGGGTTACAATACCTGCAAGGCCAGCCTGGGATACACAGTGAGAGATATCCTCTCTTGAAAGATAAAAAGGAAAAGACTGAATAGACATTTGTCCAAAAAGAGGCATACAAACAGCTGTCAAGCATACATGAAGATGCTTGAGATCATTAGTTCTAGAAAATGTGAATCAAAACTCAGTGATCCATCACTTCATACTCACTAGCATCATGGTTTTCAATATTATCATTTCTTCTTTGAGAATTTCATGTGTGTAATACAATATGTTTTATCATTTCCATCTCTATTCCAACTCCTCCAACTCCATCAAATTCCCCTCCCAACTTCGTGTCCTTTTTTTTAATCCACTGAGACCAATTAATGCTGCCCGTATGTGTAAGAATGTTTAATAGGAAATAATAAATCAGAACACTTCTACAGTGCTGGTGGAAACGTAAAATGTTTAGTTGTGTAAAATATCTTGTTCATTGCTAAAATAAATGCACATTGAATAAGCATGTTACCTAACTATTTCCTGCTTAGATACTTACTAAAAAGAAATGAGGACTTAATATGTGACTTGATGATAGTGAACTTGTCTAGCATACAAAAGAACCTGGACTCAATCTCTAGAACTACTAGATTTAAAAAAATCTTGCCTAATAGAAACGAAACCAAATACTAAAACACTCATACATACTTGTAGAAGCACCATCAATCAAAACCAAAGATAGATGCAATGGATGAGCAAATAACTAAATTGTGAAATATAATGTTTTAATCACCTTAAAACATTCTGTCAGAGAGGGGAGACCATAGGAAACAGATATCATGAAGGGTGAAATGGGGAACATGGGGCTACTTTAACTGGGAAGAGAGGAGTGAGGATTAGACAAAGAGAGAAAGAGAAGAGAGATAAATAATGCTTAGCTGGTATAAAAACTACAGAGAAACATACTAGTTCAAAAACCTACTGAAAATTAGCATATAGTATCTCTGAATGAGTCCATGTGTATAGCTGAAGGCTACTTAAGAGAAAATCATACCAGAAAGGAGAAAATTCCCTTTGAGCTGTTGGCAGAGTAGTCCAAGAGACTCACAAAATTTACAACTTTTGATTGCCTCCCAGAATTTGAAGGTAAGATCCAATTGTTGAAGACAGGACATACTTCGGACATAGGACTTGGAGCAACAGAACTAAAACTAACCTAGAAGTCACCTCCCTGAAGGCTAGCTCTCATAGTTTTGGAGATCACTGTGCAAGCTTCTAAGGGGGAACATGAATAGATAGTTCAAACCCAGATTCACGACCTAGTAACCCCAATGGTCACTGGTAGAGCAAACTATACGGGGCAGTAGTGACACATTTATCTTGGAGGTTATCATTAGCTACCTAATTGAACTTAGAGCCCTCTTACTGGGAGAAAACTCATGTATGGTACTATAAACATAGCCAAATACACATAGCTGGAGAGGTCATAGATCTTCGAGAAAACCTCAAGACTGCCACATCCCTAGACAAATGTAATTTCTTACTCTGTGCAAAATATGGATCCTTATATTTACAGAAAAATATCCCAGTCATCACTCATCAAAGAAGCTTCTTTTGCAACAGACGGAGACTATTACAAAGTTCCACAACTGGTCACACACAGAGATTGGCTGTGAATTTCTCATCCCTGAGTGACATGTCTATAATGGGTCTTCTACATCTAAGGCCCATGTAACACAGTGAAACAAGGAGCAGAGACACTACTAATGCATCTTTCAACTCTCATCAACAAAGCTCTCTCATACAACAGAGGGTCATGAACACAAAAGCAGACAAACGGCCAAAGCGTAGAGAATAAGAGTCTGCAGAGTGTAGGCCTTAGAACAGAACTTCTATGTTAAAATCCACCTACCAATGGCTCCAGTACCACTGTGGAAGAAGGACAGAAAGACTGTAAGAGCCATGGAAGGAGGTGCATGACCATATAGAAATAGCCTTGCATGCTCCTGGGACCTAAATTCTAGGCCATGGTAATGGCATTATTATTATTTGATGGGAGTACTGGAGAAATGGCATTGGGAGGCCTGGTTTCTGTAGTTCCAGACTGGAACAACCCAGACCTTGCATTGTCTATATAAATATTTGTCAATACCAGTATTTGTCTTTCTTTTCTTTTATTTTTTTACAAAAATACTTTATTGGGTTCCATTGTGGGAAAAAAAGTAAATGCTGTTGTGATACTGGACATAAATAAATTTTTACCATGAAGGTCTTTGAGTCACTTGTCTAAGGCCATAGAATGAAGGCAAATGAAAATCCCCATCTATCTTATAAAACACATCTGCAACTAGGTGCAAAAGAAATCATATCTTATTAAAATTTCCATGGTCTGTAAGTTTCACACACAGATGAGTCAAAGAAAGGGCCCACTCCCCTTCCTTTTTATGTGATTCTGGGTCAGAATATGCTCAAGGTTTTGCAATGGAATTTTCACAACTGTTTTCTTTTTCTCTTACATACTGCTTAGGATTTTTCACTAGGGATTTCTCTCTTCCTCAGCAATCAGAAACCCTTGATTTCCTCATCAAAGTCAGTTATTCACAGCCTCAGTGCATGCAAGTAACACTTTAGCTGTTTTAAGGCCTCCCTCAGCACAATCACCCACTATAGTCCAAGGCATTCTCTAACAGGCTGAATCCTCATGGAGTTTTCCTGTGGCTAAAGGAAGCAGCTAGCTCCTCACAGCAGGCAGCAGTTAGCCACAGGCCTCCAATCTAAGATTCTCTAAATGGCAATAGGGATATTTCACAGCTTCACAGGACAGTTTTATACCAGTATCCTCTAGCTTATTTTCCTTAAATCTGTAGACTTCTCAAGTTCCTATTGCTACAGAGAACTGCGGCCAGATCTTGACAGCCACTAGCAGTGATAAGACATTTTCTCAACCCAAGTTCCATTTTGCTCAGATCCACTAGCACTGCCATCTTGGCTCCTCATCCACTTTCCCTCTCAGTTACCAAGTCCCTTCCTGCCTGTGCTCAGCTTGCCACCTGGATGATGGTGGTAGCTGGGTCAAGCAGGGGTGCACTGCACAGTGGCTGCCTGCAGGCCCAACCACCAGCAAGCGCGCACTAGGGTGTGGTCGCCACCACCGCTTGGCTGTACCAGCCACCTGTTCCTCTCACCAAGCTCGATGGCACCAGGCAGTGGCCAGCTAGGCTCCACCCTAGATTAACTAATCTTGATGGTCAACTTGATTGGTTTGGGGAGCACTTCCAGGGAACTGTTGTTTGAAGGGAGAAGACCGGCCCGCAGAATGAACATCAGTTTTTATCAGTAGTCCAGATACTAAGAAGTGGAAGGAAAAAGCACTGCTGCTTGCCTTGGCTTCTTGTGCTTTGATGTTTCTACACTGCTGTCATTTTGCTGCTGCTCCTGTTGTTGCTGCCATCCTTTGCTAACATCAGAACCCAACCTCTTCACCATCCTGGCATGGATTGAATACAAGCAGTTTTCCAGGAATCTTCCAGGACAGCACCAGGTTGGGACTGCTCAGGGACCCACCTAATATACTGAGTAGCTATTGAGTTCTTGGCCCCTCCAGGATACAAGCAGCCATTATTAGACTGTCCATCCCTTACTGTGTAAGCCAACCTAACAAGTCTCGTTACAGTATGTAATCACTGTCAGTTCTGTACCCTGACTAATGCACCCCAGAATCTATCACCTCCATGTGTTCATGTGAGACTTTTGTCTAAGATTTTAAAGTTGATGCTGAAGCATTTTAAAATTTTAGGGGCTATTTGACTATAGGAATAAATATATTTTGAATGTGAGAATGATAGGATTTAGGGAGACAGTAGTTGAAATGCTATGATCTTAATAGTTTTTGACTCCTTCAAAATTCATGTGGCATAATACCTCTAAAATTCAAATGTTGCCAATTTGATAATAGTCAGATGTAACAGCTTTAAATGGAGTTAAAGGGTAAAAGCTCCTCTCTTGTTGGCAATAATAAGATGATTCCTTCAGTATTTGACTAACTTGTTACATGTCCTTTGCCTGTTCCTTTGTGAAAATATTCTTAATTCATTCTATGAAGCTAATACCCAAACTACACAGAGATGTTGTAAAGAAAGAAAAGTATATATCAATAGCTCTCAAGCACATAGATACAAAAATCCTGAGCTAAAACTTCGTAAATTACCTGATGTGATAGCATATGTCTGTAATCCCAACACTTTGGAGGCTTAGGCAGGAGAATTAAGAGTGTAAGGTCAGGGGCTGTGGAGAAGGTTCAGTAGTTAAAAATACTGACTGCTCCTGAAAAGGACCAGAATTCAGTTCTTAGCACCCATATCGTGGCTCACAACCATCCATAACCCCAGTTCCAGGGGATTTAATAAGTCCTTCTGACCTGCATGCCTAGATTTTATGTATATGTAGTGTGTGTGTGTTTGTGTGTGTGTGTGTGTGTGTGTGTGTGTGTGTGTGACTGAATATTAGCAAATCGAATCCAATAATGTTTAACTAAGTGGGACTTATCTTATGAATCCAAGGTTCATTCAACATTGAAAAGTCAACTAATTCAAACCACCATAACAAGCAACAATAATAATAAATAATAATAATCTAGATAAAATGCAATAAGAATCTCATATATCAACTGAGACAAAAGCAAACTAAAACTATTTGACACAACCAACCAATATACATTCTTGTTTAAAGCATTCAGTAAGTCAGAGTACTGAGACACACACTTAACACAACAAAAAATAGATACCAAAATAAATCAGCAAGAAGAATTCTACTTAATGACAAGAAGTCTAAAGTTTTCATACTTGGATAAAAACAAAGCAAAGATGTCCCCTGTCATTACTTCTTTTTGTTATTTTGCTATAAGCCCTAGTCAATGAAGTAAGACAAGAACAGGAAATATAAAAGCTATACATTTTGTGAGGGAAAAATGTCCTCATTTGACAAGGACATGCTCATCTATTGCACAAAGTGCAAGATAATCTACATAAGATTGTGGATCAAACAAACAATTAAAACCATGTTGTGCCAGGTGGCAGAGAGACACATGAAGAGGTATTCTGCATAATACATCACCAGGGAAATGTAAATTAGAACTCCACTACTGTTATTACCACGTCTACTAATACACACATACATATGTACACACACACACACATACACACACACCCCTATTATTATGATCAAAATCCAGACCACTGAAAACATCAAATGCTCATGAGGATTTGAAGTAACAGGGACTTGCATTCATTCTGGGGTTGGGGTAAGGGAGGATACAAAATGACACAACCATTTTGAAGACATTCTGGTATCTAATCAAAGGGACAGAAAACAATATCCACTGAAAAACAAACCTCACATGAATGTCTATAGTATCTTTAGACATTTTTCAAAATCTAGAAGCTATCAAATATCCTTCAGCAGACAAATAGATAAAGTGTGTTATTCAAGTAATTGGGATATTTATTATTCAATACCAAAACATTTTCAGGTAACAGCAAAGAAAACAGACAAGAAAGCTAAATACGTATTGTTAAATGAAATATGACAATTTCAAAAGGCTATATTTTGTGTGTGTTCAACCAACCCTCTGACATTTTTGAGATTGTAAAACTATGGAGATAGTTTGATAAAAAAAAAAAGGCAGTTGTCGGAGATTTGAGAGGGTGGGATGGGCAGTTTGAACACTGAACACAGAGGATTTCCAGGGAAGTGAGTCTTCCTTACGATATGGGTCTACTCTAGAGGACAAAAAACATGTTATTAAACATTTGTCCAACCCATACAATGTACAACAGCAAATGTGAATAATGTAAATTATAACTTTGGCTGGCAATTATGTCTTGATGTAAGTTCACCAATTTAGGACAAAGCATTGATGGGAAATTACATTTTCCTCTCGACTTTGCTATGAACCTGAAATTATTCTTTAAAAAAAAAAATAGTATTTAGGTGTAGGCTTGGGCTGTGCACAGACACACACACACACACACACACACACACACACACACACACACACCCCTGACGGTATGTGGTCAGGTGGGCTCCAGGTGGGAGCAGATTGAGGTCCTCCACTCCCATCTAATTGTGTGATGAGACTTAAAGAAAACAATTAAACAAAATAAAGATGTTTTGACATGCGGGGAACGTGGGCACAGAAAGCCATGGCTGTCTTTAGGTTTTAGTGCTGGATAAACAAGGTCGTCTCCTGGGCTGCCTCGTGGCCATTGTGGCCAAGCAGGTACTGCTGAGCCAGGAAAGACACGGTCTTCCACTGTGAGGACATCAACATTTGTAGCAGTTTCTGCTAAAACAAGTTAATATGCCTGGCCTTTCTCCGTGAGTGAATGAGCACTGTCCTTTAATGCAGTCCCTAATATTCCCGAGCACCTAGCCACTTCTTTTGTGCTCCGTGGGAGGCAAGCTGCACCACAAAAGCAACCAAGGCCAGGTGCTCTGGAACATCTCAAGGTGTTCCATGATATCCCTGTACCCTAAGGCAAGGTGCTCCACCCGGCCCCGGCGTCAGCCAACCCGTGTGTGCCGGTGTCCAGCGACGTTCTGCTGTCACTTGCACTGCTTAATTTATTTTCTTCCCATGTGCCCCCATTCCCTCAGTTTATCCCTCTTCCGTTTTTTGTTTTTTATTGTATTTTTGCAAATTTCATACGATGTTCTGGTTATGTAAGACCCCCTCCCCTATCTGCACTCTCTCTCAGAACCCCGTCAGTACCCTGCCTGATTATACACTCACTCTGATGCATATTAAAGTGTGTCAGAGTGCGTGTATAATCTATATATCTATATCCATATCTATGTATCTATGTATCTGTGTATGTATGTATGTATTTATCTATGTATGCATGTATCTAACTATTTATCTCTCTCTATATATATGTATCTATGTATCTATCTCTCTATGATTACCGAGTCAAACCCGTGTCCCCAAAAATCCTTCATTGTGGATCCATTCATCCACTGGAGTATTTAAAAAAAATATTTTACTTTATTTAAATAATAGCTTCTGTCTTTGAAAGTTTCATGCAGTGTATATCGATCACATCTATCCACCACTACCTCCCTCCCAGTTCTCCTCATCCCCATTCTGTCTCCTGCCCACTTCCGTGTGTTCTCTTTACGCTAGTTTGTTGTTGCTATTAATAACTCCCTGAGTCCAATAGTGCTGCCCATATGTGCATGAATGTGTGTCCATTCACTAAGGTAAGAGCAACCTACCAGCTGCCACATCCTCCAAGGACAGTGACTATCCTTCTCTCAGCAGTCATCAACGCCAATGGGTTCATAGGCAAGGGTGAGGCCTGAGGCCCTCCCCAGCACTGGCTGCTCTCACAGAAGATCCAGCTTCAATTCCCAGCACCCACATGGAGCTAACAACCATCCACCCATAACTCCAGTTCCAGAAGATCAGATGCTTTCTTCTGGCCTCCACAGGCATTTCATAACATTGGTGCGCTTATATACATGCAAGCCAAACACTCATACACATAAAATAAAAATAAATAAGTAAAAAAAAAAATAGGAAAGGGGAAGAATTTTGTTTCATTTTGCTCATAGTAACAAATTAAAATAATGTCATAAAATAAGAAAATGTAGAAAGAAAGGTTCCCTAACTTCATAAATATCAACGCAGGAATTGAAGACTTAAGGTCCTAGTCTGTAATAATGTGTCTGCTTCTCGGGGTTTCCACTTGCCGCTGTGGCATCCCCGGAGATTAAGCAGACTGTTTAGACTCCAGCAGAGACATGTTCCCTTGAAATGGACCATTCCTCTTTTGAATAGCTGGATTCGAAAGTTCTCTCATGTAGTCAACTAAGATGGGCATCTTCGTGTGACAAATCTGTGAACTTGATCTGAAGGCGGAAGCAGAGTCGCTCCAGCCCCACAGGGCGGCTCTGATGCATTCCGCACAGATTAGGATTCCGTACTTCAAGCCCAAATTCACATTCAAAAATAACGACGTTGATTTCCTTTTTTCTTCCTCAGTGTTCCCACAGATGGTAAACATTAAGGTCACTCCACCCAGGGATGTTTCATTTGAGACTCCATTTCTTCCAGTGTTTTAAGTTCTCAGCAGTTGTTCTGGGGTTTCTCATTTGGAAGCTCACTCTAGGAATCACTTGTGATCAAAGAGGAAATTGAGAAAATAGGATGTGAACCCTCATCAGATTGCAACGTGAACTGAGAAGTTAAGCAAACCAGCACACAAGATAAAACAGGAATGAGTAAACTCCAAAGATAAGCAAGACTGGGTCCGGACTGTAAACTCTAGGCTGGAAGCTGCCATCTGTTCTGTTTGCTTTGGGGGAAAGCAATCCCTCGATTTGATTCTTTGCACTGCTCTGCCTCCCGGCTCTGCTTCTCTGGTCCCCTCTCTTCCTCTTTGCCTTCCCTTTCAGTCTTCACCTTATTTTCTTCCCCTCCCTCCTCTTCTTTCAATTTCTTTTCCCCTGAAAGGAAAGGTTAAACTTTAATCCACCCACTCTTAGCTTACCCATTCTGAAAAGCCTGCTAAAAATGCTTAAATGCAAGTAATATTCACAGAGCAACCAACAATAAACATATTCTTAGACAGCTCTCAGGGTGAAAGTCATTTCTATATACTGAACTCAAACCATTTAACTGTGTTTTCATGGAAACAGGAAAGCAAAACGGAGAAACATGAGATTTCTGTCCTCTTTGACTTTGACAGTTGTGTGATTCAATTCCCCAGTATGAGGGGAACAAGTCAGCCGTTTGACTGGAAGCATTACCTCATGTTTCTCCGAGAGCAGTGTTTTAATCTGTGCTGCAGTCGGGCTTGCCGGCTCCTGCTCCTGGTGCTCAGTCCCTTCTCATCCACAGCCACTGAATGGCTTGGTCTTCTTTTTTCAAGAAACCAATTGGACTTCATGTAAAATGAGCCCTTATTGACTCAGTGCTATTGAGGAACGGCTGCATTCTCCATCGCTCTTTCATTATCATTTGGTACCTATAGAGATGAGTCCCCAAAATAAACATTCTCCCGGATTTCTCCATGAGCTATAATTATGTTTCAAAATGAAAAATCATGTTTTCACTTTGCAATATAATTTCCTTTGCTAAGATGTGAATAAATGATCAAAATTCAGCTGCTTCTAAAAGACTGTTAATGTCTTTTCATGCTTTCCTGTAGGGCTGTGCCCCATTTTCCATTGAAGATGATTTTCACAGACACACCGTAACCTCCACAATCTCTTTGCACTCACAAAAATAAACCTAATGTATTTGCAAGTAGAAAAGACAAACTCTTTTCATAAAGTTCCTTTGCAACAAATATTGTTAGTTGTTTATCCAGAAATCTGCATGCATAGTTAAAATCTTAAATGTCCAGTCATATTTAAAAGCAAAGCCATTGAAAGAATTGGCTGCAAGTGTTGAGTGGGGCTGGTCGCTGGTAGGAGGAATTGTGTATATTGAGTTACAACACAGGGCCAAAAAGATGATTTCCAACCATTTTAAATATCACCTTCAGATTGTCATTGAAGCACTTCCAAACCACAGGGTTATAAACAGTGCTGTACAAAGAATCAAGCCAGAAATTTACATACAGGTGCAGGAAAATGATAGGTATGAGTAGCTGAGTAATAGTCTGCAGAGGCGCTGGGAAGACACTACTGTCTCTGTCAAACCGTGCCTTTATGAAAACACTTAGACTTCTACTGCTTCTCAGTGTAATAAAAATGTTATTTGGATACCTGTTCAATGAATAATTGGACAGATGTTAAAAACTCAGTTTTCTCATTACCAAGTGGAGCAAAAGTTCCAATGAGGCTGTTTTGAAATTCAAATGAGATAATAGATGCTCTAAAAACACTTCCTACGTTGCACAAACGCAGGGTGATAGAACTGTTATGATGTTATATTGCACAGTACTTTCATAGTTCATATTATATTAGATATGAAGTGATTGGTTTAAACTCCAGGAAGTGTTGCTAATATTTAAATTCAAAATTCAATAGGGAAACAAGATGAAGATCCACATCTAGTCCCATCCCAAACAGAGAGTAATGTCTCCAACAGATGGGCATTAAGAGGGCTCCTTTTTTGTCACCTTCTTTCAGTCATAAAGCTGGTGCCTGACTGGGCACAATGAGCATGCCAGTCCTCTGAGAGGATGCTAAGTCTCTTCACCAATCACTGTTTTGACTTGCTCTCATATCAAGATAGGAACAGGAGACTCACCTACAACACACTGATGAGTAAATGGAGTTCAGAACACAGCCCACTATACAGTCAAGGAGAAGAGAAAAGAATCCAGGCCTCTATGTGACTCCTTGCACTTGCTCAAACCCCCTCCCACTTTCCACATCCCTCTAGCATCCGGGATTTTCGGCCTCAGCACATTCCTTCAGTACAGCCTTTGATTCCCAGACAATCCATCTGAATGGGTATTACTGTGGGTTATCAGCAATGCCACCTTCATCTAAATGAATTTCACTTATTTTTTTGATCATTTTGAGAGAACAGCAAGTGGAGAACAACAAATGACCCATGGGGAAGAGGAGGATTTGGGCACATTTTCACAGTTTTGGTCAAACTTTGGAGTGAAGAACTATAGACACTCTGAGTCTCTGATCCTTTAACATGAAAATTCGCAAAGACACAGAGAGATAGATGTACTTGCATAGGACACACGGACTGAAAATCAACTGAAAGTCATGGACAGAGAAAGAGAATGCTCTGCTCTCCACAGTGTGTTGATACAAATGGAGTGGAGGTTGGGCCAGAGAGATGGCTCAGTGAGGAGGGGGGGCCTGCCTGCAAGCCTGATGGGCTGAGTGTGAGCCCCAGAATTCACAGAGCAGAAGAAATGAGTCCCATAAATTGCCCTCTGACCTGTCTGTGCAGACTCATATAACACACATAATAAAGAAATAAAAAAAAGAAAAGAAAATGGAGGGATGGTTGAAAGGTACCACCAGAAACGGAAAGAAGACCATACATATAACAGACAGAGAAAACAGATTCAGGACATAGTTTGATCTGGAAAGTCTAGATAACTCCTTACATTTCAAAAAGTTGTTTAAGTTCAGAAATAGTCTGTGGGATTTACTCAGTCACTTTATTGATTTTGATAGCCAAACAATATTTCGGGCATAAAAAGAAAAATAATAAATATTTATAAGGATGGAATTTTTTTCAGATTGGAAAACAAAGGTTAGGTTAGTCTGACCACTAACAATACTGAAGTTGTGTTTGAACAGTGTAGGAGAAAGATGAAAAAGAAATGCAGTCTATGCACTGACAGGAGTCAGCAGAATTTACAGCCATGTCTGAGACAATCTCTTTATTTTCACTTCCCTGTTCCCAGGCTCCTTCAGTTATCCCTCCACTCCTTTCTAACATCTCAGTTGTGAAACCTGCAAATTATGTTTCTCTTTCTTCTCTCCTTCTCTCTATTTATTTTATGTGTGTGAGTGTTTTGCCTGCAAGTATGTAAGTGCACCTGTGTAGTGAAACATCTGCAGAGGCAAGAAGAGGACATCAGATCCTCAGGAAGTGGAGTTACAGAGAGCTGTTAGCCACCATGCGGGTGCTGGGATTGGAACCTGGGTTCACTACAAGAACAGCCAGTGCTCTTAACTGTTAAGCTATCTCTCCAGCCCTCTCCTTATTCAACCATTGTGACACCTTCAGTGCTGATTACTAATATGTGCCTGCAACTCATCCTCTTCCTCGCCCTAGTGTCTGCGCCTTTTTTCATCCCTTGTGTGAGTAATTCTTAAGGCTTTTGTCCTCCCTCTGGTTCCAGAACTCTCCAGTGCTTACCAGAACTTTCTGATAGGTATACCTTTAAAATCAATTTTACCATTAACTTTCATCAAAAACTCCAGAGATACTGCAGACATAACATACTCTATTTTTAAACATTAGAACTTAGGAATCCCAGATTGAGAATGCTTGAAGCTCAGGGATGTTGAACAAACAAGTTCATAAACACAAGAGTAGACATAGACAATAAAATTTCTTCTTTTTCATTACAAATGATTCATCAGTATGGTAGTTTGATTGAGAATGCCACCCATAGGCTCCAAGTAGTTGATGGTGCTGTTTGGGGTGGAATTACAAGATGTGGCCATGCTGGAGGACACATGTCACTGGGGGTGGGCTTAGAGAGTTCTTAAGCCTTGTCAGATCTCCAGCTACCCTCTATTTCCTGTGACTGCTTGAAGAGTGGGCCTTTGCTTTCTGTTCTTGCTCTGGCACCTCCTGCCATCATTCCTTCCCGCCATGATGAACTATAATTCCCGTGGAACCACAAGTTCAAATAAACTCATCCTTTTATAAGTTGCCTTGGTCAGAGTGTTTTATAACACCAACAGAAAAGTAACTAATACAATCAGCTTTCAGTGCTCAAGTTCTTCTCTGTTAGCACAAAGCAGGCAATACTTCTCATCTTCCCTTGCAGTTAACCCATTGTGGAGCCCTTAAATTGAATTGTAGACAATGGGATACAAAAATGATGTGGTTTGTTTGCAAACTCTGTGTAGAGCACAACTTCTGACATAGCCTCCTGAGAGTTTTTATGTCCCTGGAGCCAATGGAATGAATAGATATGAAAACCTTGGAATAAATTTGGCAAGGATGCCAAAGCTTCCACATGAAGGTCTCATGTAGGAAGAATTTCCTATCAATCAATTCATGCATACATGTATCGTATATACATGCATGAGTATAGAATATGCTTCTATTGCCTTTGCTTGGATGTCAGGGCTTATCTGTTACAGCAAATACAATAAATAGCCTGTAGTAATTAATAAAGAAAATGATCTGAAGTCTCTGGATTTATTTACAGCACTTTGTTGAGAGTCTCATAAATATTAAGAAAGTTATTGAAAAACACCAAAGATGCATTAGTGCCCATGGGAGGCCCTGTGTGATCTGCCTGAGGCAGACTCACAGCACATCCTTTCTCCCTAGCCACTCTGAGCCATGGAAACCCAATTCTACTTTTGTAGAGATCCTGTTCACTGCCTACTGTGTCCTGCCCCACCTCCACTGATTAACTTTAAAGTGAATTATTCTTCACGTGTCCCTGTTACTCTTAGTAGGTTTATGTGGTTTTTATTCTGTAACATTACTTCTGTGATCCAGCATGAGGACATTATTGTCTTCTCAATCTTATTCCTAATATTTAAGTCTGCTTTCATGGGATCAAATGCCTTTGATTGGATTGTTGTCAAATTTTATGATATATATATATATATAAACATATATATATGCTACTACATATATATATGTAGATGCTAATATATATATATATATATATACATATATATATATATATATATATATATATGCTACTTTTCTCATTGTTGTGATCAAATACCTGACAGGAAACAATTTAATACAGAAAGGTTTATTTATGCTTAGTTTGACAGGATATAGTCTATGATGATAGCAAAGGCCTGACAGCAAAAGAGTGAAACAACTGATTACATTGCATCAAAGTCAGAAAATGTAGAATGGACAGGAAATGGGGCAAGGCTAGGAAACCTCAAGGACCCCCTCCAGTGACTCACTTCCTCCAGCAACACTCTGCCTTCTAAATGTTCCATATCCTACTGAAAAAGTGCCACCAGCTGCAGACCAAGTGTGTAAACATAAACCTGTAGAGGACAGTTCACATTCAAATCACAACAGTGCAGGTTCAAAAATGAATAGACTTAACAGATGATCAACTCGGAAAGACTCCTGAAGACTTCTGTTCACTTCCCCTCCTGATGTAGGTAGCTAAAATTAGATGCAATTGTGAGTCTTCTTCCTAGATCAAGGTCAACCACATAATCCCATCACTTCTTTAGACCAATATCCTTAAGCTCTACTCCCAGACATATTTACAACAGCCAATTTCCACTATGAAGCTGGTTCTACAACAGCCTTCCCCACACACTCATGTCTCTATCTTCAGAGCAGCGACAGATTCAAGTGACTTCCCTTTACCAAGCAATTTTCATCAGATGAGTATCTACCAAGCTACGTTCTGATCAAGGATAAGCTGCTTTGTTACAATTATTCATTCACTCATTTCTCTTATGATGCCACCAGATGGGAGTGTGTGGGATACATCTACAGAAATTCTCTCTCTGCCTAGAGGGACTTGCCTCCAAATGTGATTGACAGCCAACTAACCAATGACTTAAGAGGTGGGAGGTCTAGCGGAAAAGCAGGAAAAGCTAGGGAAGGGACTTGGGAGCGGCGCCCATCGTGGGTCTCGTGTGCCGAGGTTCAGGGGACTTCTGATTAACATGCTGGCTCCCCCATACAAAATTTCTCTCTCTCTCCCTGGGGATGCATCCTTTGTAAGTAACCTGGAATAAATTAATTTCTCTGAGAATTCTCTGTCTGCTCAATCAGTTCAAATCTAGGGGAGCAGGTGGGGCTGAAAGCTGGGTCTCATTGCAAGAGAATTCACAAGACAGAAGGTATCTTGATACCCTTTGTTCAATAGTTTCATAATTCTTACATAAATAGGTTTACAATGTCAAATCACTTTGAGGCAGGACTTGCTTGAACTTTACAATGCTGCTGATTGGTACCCACAGTGTTTTAGAATCAACATATACTCAGTATTTTACTATTCACTTTTCCTTCAATTCAGTATTATGAAAAATTTCAAAATTGAAAAGTAAAGAGCTAGACAATGATCATTGTATACTTACTCCTGAATCAATAATTACTACTATTCTACAATATTTGCTTATATAAAGATGTGCAGTATTGCTATTTTTAACTCTGTTAAATCATTTAAAACAGGATTATAATGAAATGACATTTCATTCCATCTTAATACATTACTATGCATTTCCTCCAAATTGAGCTATGTTCTTTGGAGCTGGAGAGATGACTCAGCAGTTCACAGCACTTACCGCTCTTGCAGAGGACCCAGGTGCAGTTCCTAGCACCTATATCTGGCAGTTGACAACCACCTATCATTCCAGTTCCTTAGGATCCAATACCCTCTGGCCTCCATAGACACCTGTGCACACACGATGCACATAAACTCACAAAGGAACACAAACATATAATAAAAAAAATGAATAACATTTAAAATTTTTTTCCTATATATCAGTCCAACTTTCATCTTGGAAAATTAATAGATTCTCAAAACACATCCAATAATCCAGGTTGTATTTCAATTTCCTTAATTTTTCCAAAATAGCTTTTATGGGAATTTTGTAATCAATTAAAGTCCAATTAAAGTTCATATATTACATCTGATCATTCTCTTTAGCGCATCCTTTCTGTTTTAATGATGATGACTCTGGGCAGAGAGCAGACTTCTTATCTTTCAAGACATCCCACATTCTAAACGGTTCTATTTCCTTATAGGCCCCATTATCCCTACAATATGATCTGAGTAAAAAAGACATCATAAATGAAATTGGGTGCTCTGTAACACTGAATCATCAAGAGGTATATGGCCTTACATTGACTTTACTAAATTTTATTACGGGCTACAAATTGTGACCACCAAAGATGCCCACTGTAAAAGTATGCGTTTCCTTTATAGTTATTAAATACTTTCCTTTATAATTATTAAATATTATATATTTTATAAATTATTAAATATTTCCTTTATAATTATTAAATATTAATATGATGCATAGGTTCTTGCCAACATCCTGCACAAAAGTCATCATTAACAGTTTTTTCAAATTTTTACTACTTGCCCAAATTGATCTTTTTGTTGGAAATTATGGATGGTGATTGTCTTAATTATTTTATTCTCTATAAATAAAAAAATTCTTACCCTTGTCATTCAGTCTTCTATAAATAAGAGCTTTTCTTCACCACCTGTGATTAATTTCTAAAGCTAGGATGGAAGACAGGGTTCATAGTGTCTGTGAGGTTCCAGTTTCGATCTCTAACCCTGGGAAAAACTTAATATAAAATTGGGAATCTTCTTAGCTGAGAGTGACTGTAGCAAAGGTAGAATTTTGGTGAAACATTCCATTGATATTTTCTGGTAATATCAATAAAGTGTCAATATCAAAACACTTTAGATCCTAAGAAATATAGCTTTTCAGATGAGATAAACAAGTCGTGACCAAATGTAAAAACAAAATGGAATTTATTTATTCACAACAACAAAAATGCCAATATACTTCTAAAAAAGAAATAGATATATTTGTTTTAGTTACACAAATGTGAAGTCTGATAGAGTTTAGTAAGTACAATATATCTAATAATAAAATCCATTAAAAATATGACACACCAGGTTTTGAGAGCTCTGACTCAGAACAAAATTTTTCTCCTGAAAGGAATAGGATAGCCCATTTCCACTTTAGTGAGGATTTCTTTCTTTGGATTTATGAATTGACTCTAAAGACCAGACACCTCCTGCTTGTTCACCTCTGCCTGCTTGTTGTGGACTCACTTTCACCCATGAATACATCCATCTGGAAAGTTTGTTCCGTAAAAAGCAAAATAGCCTGAAGAGTGAATACAGCCAGTCTAATCAAGATCGAAACTCTGAATATATTTTGTATTCATGCTTCTCACATTTATGAGCCAGTGTGCATTTGAAGACACTTTGTATCTGCTGAGTTCAGTTTTTGCAGTCTCACCCTTTTGATGAGCAGGACCTGGAGAATAGGAGGAGAGTGACAGATCCAACCACAGCCTCCCTCTGCAGAGTCCCTGTCTTCATGTTATTATGTCTCCTTCTGAACCCATCCAAGAACTATGTATTCACGGACCCACCGTGCAGTTAACTCAGAGGGAGCAAAATATAAGGATGTAATCTTTATATCAAGTGAAAATTGATCTTTCTGTACTTTCCACTGATTCAACTAAAAAAGCTTACTGGAGCAATGTAAGTTTATTAATTCTTCCCTAAGGAAGGTATCTATTCCCTTGCTTTAAAAGAAATTACTTCACCATAGTGTTTTGAATTCTCAGCTTAAACAGTGCTCATGAGCTTCCTCCAGGCATTCTTTCAGAGCACCACTACACACCTACCTGTGGCCAGTGCTTTCCTCTGCTTAGCCAGCATGCTACCAACAACACAGTTCCAGACTCGGACTCTACTCCTGAATTATTCCCACTTTATATGGAGCTAAGTGCAGTCAGACAGTGACGTACATGCTCTGTGGGTGCTTCTTTAAGGCACATTTGGCCATGTAATGGTTTTCCCAGTGACTGGGCACCTGCTATTGACAAAATCCTTTCATTAACCTTGGCTCATTTGATTCCTAAGACTGTGTGTTATAGTGCATTACTTTTCTATTGTGGCTATAAAATTCAACATAAATTTACCAACTTAAAATACTGTAGGGGTGTATTATGCTACCTCCTCCCAGAAATCATAGGTTGTCAAACAAAAGGCCCAGTGCCAGGTATGAGATATCTCCCTTTGAGTTGTTGTTCAGGGATATCCCACAACAATGCAGGTGGTTGTCATTGCTCTTAGTTGCCCGCCAGAACTTGATGGTGAATCCCTATTGTTGAAGACACTACATACTTTGCTAACAAGTCATGGAGAGACTGGTACTGACAAAGATGCTTCCTCCCTACTGGCTAGCTCTCATAGTACTGGCAGGTGCTATACAGACTACTGGGCAGAAGTCATGTGCAGTATTATCCAGCTGAACCCTGTGAACTGCAGTAATGACCAGGATGGCAAGATATGCGCATGGGTGTGGTAACCACACAAATGTGATGAGGATAACTACTACTGTTTTACAATTAGATTTAAGACCCACCCTACAGGAGGAAATATATACTTAATATTGTAAATCTGGCTAAGCCCATGGTTGGGGAGCTCACAAGTCCCGAGGGCGAACCTACCACTATTATTTTGCTAAATGGACATATCAAACTGCTCTGTAAAGCTGTGTTTCTCTACCCATTAATCTGTGGATGCATCTGTCAGACCTCATCTGAGATGTTTCTTTGTGAAGTGCTCAAAGTATAGAGAATATATATATAAGCCCCGTGTTCAACCAAAAATGGGACATCTACACGACACTCCATCCCCCAAGGTGCAGGGACCACCATGAAAGCGGAAATGGAAAGATTTTCAGAGCCAGAGGTCTGGGAGAACCTAAGCAAAGTTGTCCTCTAGACACGACAGGACCACTGCTCTCATGAACTCACAGTGTTTGTGGCAATCTATACCAGACCTGCACAAGATCAAGCCAGTCAGCGTTCTAGCACGGGGGAGGGAGTGACTCCTGAGCGCCCACTGCTAACTTAGTCAGGGTCTGTGGACATGTGACGGCTCCTGATGGAGGAAAACTCAGTTTTGTCTTTAGGAGTGTGGCCCCTGGCAGATCAACTATGCTCCAGTGAACAGTCCCATATCCATTAGTATAGGGCCAGCACAGTCTGCGCTCAGTGGATTCAGAAAAAGGACTTGAAGTTGGGAAAAGGCGCAGAAGTAGGAGATGGATCCGGGACGTGTGAAGGGGAGGAATGGAAACGAGCAAGATCAAAATACATCGCAAGAAACTCTCAAAGAATTTATTTAAAAAGTATTTAAAACATCCATTATTGTGTAGATCAGAGTTTCAAAAGTTCTGCATGGCACTTATAATCCAGAATTAAGGTCTTTTTATGGAACTTCTAGTGAAGATTCATTTCCTCCCTCATTTGAATTGTCTCTTGTAGTTGTAGGGACAAGGTCTCACCCTTTGCTTCCCGTCAGCTAAAGGCCATTCCAAGCTTCTGGGAACAGCTTGCTACGCACAGTGTGTGGACTCCTTGCTCCATTTCAGTGAGGCAAGTTCCTCTTGGACTTCAGGTTTCTCCTACATGTTTGTCCAAGTTTTCTGCCTTCCTTCCACCCCTGATGTTAAAGAGCCACATGATTATATCATGACCACACAAAACCCACAACTGTGTTCCTGTTTCAAAATTCAGCTGACTAGCAGTTGTTTCTACTTGCTGCCCTAATTCCCTTTGACAAACCATGCAACATCGTCATAGGAAGGTTTAGAGATCACATCTCTATATAAGTTAATTAGAAATTCACTTACATGGAAGTAGCTGGAAGAAATTCTGGAAATATTTTTCTTGGACATGGATTTCTCAAGGTCAGTACATCATGTATTGAAACTCTAGATGACATTAATGAAATCTCACAGACCAGAAAATATTGTAAAATATCTTGTTGTAATGATGTTAACCTTGGTCTTAGAACATTTTTGATTTTTAGTAAAGTGGAGGATAATTCAGCTAGGCATACACTTAGGCAACTGAAAACTTCCCAGAGTATAACATGAGCCACTGAAAATGTGACTCTTGGATGTGCTGTCATAGACAAAGTACACAGGAGGGTCTCCTCTCCTCTCCTCTCTTCTGCTCTCCTCTCCTCTTCTCTTTTCTCTCTCTCTCTCTCTCTCTCTCTCTCTCTCTCTCTCTCCTACTGATATTGTATCTGCTGGTACCTCCAGATGAGAATAGACTTTTCCCCAATGAGGTAATGCAGAATGCTGCACAAGCACTTCTCTTTCCTCCAGCAACACGCTCTAATGTCTGCTATGCTGATAAGGTAGCAAGCTGCACTCCTGTGTACTAACAAAGTGGGCTTGAGGTTTATCTGGAAGTTCTCACTTGTGGTCATAGTTGCCTAGCACAAGTTACAGGCTTTAGTAAAATAAATCGCTTGGTGTAGCTGGAGAGAGGGTTCAGCAGTTAAGAGGACCGACTGCTCTTGCAGAGGAGCTGAATTTGATTCCCAGCACCCACATGACAGCTAACAACCATCTGCAACTCCAGGTCCAGGGGATCCAATGCCTCCTCTGACATACATGGTCACTGTACAACATAGGTGCACTTACATACATACTAAAATAAAAATTAAATATTTGTTTAAATAATAAAAAGAATAATTTTGGAGATTCTTATTTGCTATGGGAAGGAATACAAAATGGCACAGTTGTTGGGTAAAGAGTAAGGAAGTTACTCAACGTTAAGATAAAGTATACTGGGAGGGAGAGATGGCTTCGTGGTTAAGAGCACTGATTATTCTTGAAGAGGACCAGGATTCAATTCCTAGCACCAATACGGCTGCTAGCAACTACCCATAACTACAGTTCCAGGGTATCTAATGCCTTTTCCTGACTCCCACAGGCATTGCACCACATGGGTGCTCTTACACACATGTAAGCAATACACTCATACATATAAAATCAAATAAAATGATAAAATATTTTTTCAAAAACGATAGAATATCCATCTGGGCCATAATCCTACTTTTAGATATACATCCAAAAGAACTGAAAGCAAGATCTTTTAAAAAAAATCTCTCAAAAAGCATACCCACAACCATTTCAGTATTACTCAATATACAAAGCAATATAAGAAACCCAATGCCCATTGACAGATAAATGGATAAAAAAAGTGTGACACAAACACACACATATATGTGTATGTGTTATATATATATATATATATATATATATATATATATATATATATATATATACAGTAATACTATTTAAACTTAAAAAAGAAAGTAAAGTCCTGTGACATTCTGCAACATGAATATAAAATGATTTCATTTATAAGAGGTACCTAAGGAAGTCAAGTGCATAAAGAGAAAAATAAAGTTTTAGCTGCTTTGAGTAGGAGAAGTGTAAAGGTCTCACAGTTTGTATAAGTGTAGTTCGCCCTATAAATTAAACATGTAAACCTGTTAAGGTGGCAAATTTTATATTATATGCTTTGATCATAATATTTTTTAAAAGAAATTCATTTCTTTTGCTTAGACATACTCTATTTTCTTCCTCCAACTTCATTAAAATTACCTCATGATTCTTGAAAAAGATGACAGATGCTCTGTTTAGCAAACTAGCATGTTCTTTTATGACTAGAAAGTTCTATAGCATGAGCTTTTACTCAGTATTTCACTCAGCATCATGTGGATTACTGTGAATGTCCATCAAACCCAATATCGATCTATTCAACAAAGCACAGAATAAAGAGTTCCATGTGAGACGGGCAGACTGTCATGTGATTCAATTAAAAAGAGTCAGTATAACAAAGTATAAGAGAAATTTTTTTGGACAAATTACTTTTAACTTCATTTGTAAACAAAAAGTTAATTTTATGTTCTGAGATCATTTAGAACTATTTTGGCTTGTTTATAATGTAAAACAAACTTACTAGGCTATGGGACCCTCTTATAACCTGAGCATACAGCTTCAGTCCTTCATGACCTTTCCTTGCTGTTGATCCCAGTAGTGCAGTGTGTGTGTGTGTGGGGGGGGTGTATATCAAGAGTTGCAAACAGTGGATAGTCATTCCTTAAAAGCACCAAGATTAGACTGATAACATCTGTTTGCATTTGTGTGTGCTAGTCAAGGTCAGTAAGTATTAGAAAGAGCCAAAACTTCCCTGAAAAGTTAAGGGTCTGCTTTCACTTCCCCATTTCCTGTTGGATGTACAGTTTTAATAAAGAAAGAGCAAGATCTCTGTTGAAGAGCACAGTTGCAGGAGAAGCCTGAACAGGTTCTCAGAGCAGTTCCTATCTATCTTGGTTACAATAGATGCTAAGAGGCAGGCTGTGATTATTCAGGCATTGCCAGAATGTGGTATCAGATACCACCATAAAAAAGAATAGACCCTGCCAATGAGACAAAGGGGAAAAGTTTCAAAATATCCCAGCAGTAATGACAGAATATCTGACAGAGCTAAAAAAATCCTAAGTGACATACAAGAAGCAAGCCAAGGTGACACAGCCCCAGCTGCACAGTTCCCTGACCAGGTGAGAAGAGGCAGAAGCCTCATTCAACATGTAAGACAAGTGGCTCTGGTTAAAAGAAAGCAAATAACCCCACAAGGCTCAACCCTAGCCATGGGTTTTGATGAGGCAGTCATTCCTCTGGAGGGCAGGTTAGCAGTGGAGACAAATCCCACTTTGTCATTCCATACAATTTAGAGAGCCGTGGCCAGGTGCCATCTTGAGAAGGAACCGATTGTTTAAAACAGAACTCTCCTGGGGGACAGAAATAGGAAACAACAGAGAAGGGAACTTGAATTTAGCTACCAAAGGTGATGAGATGGGATAGCTCTAGGATGCAGCAGTGGAGAGCTGGAGGGCTAGACACTAGAAAGCCGAAAAGTTCAGGATACAGGAGATGCAGTTCACAGTGAAGTGCATAAGGAACTGCTATTTGAATGAGGCAGTATCCTATTGGATAAGAAAAAATTCTTTGATAAATATGTATCTGACAGAGGATCAACATTCGAAATATACAAAGAACTAAAAAATGAAGCAAATAACAAGAAATCAAACAGCCCAATCAATAAATGAGTAAATGAAATGAACAGACAGTTGGTTCTCAAAGGATAAGCCCAATAAGCATATGAAAACAAACTCTCAGCATCACCACTCATGAGAGAAACACAAACTGAAACCACGTGGAGGTTCCATTTCACTTCATTCAGAATGTTAGCCACTAAGAAAACAAATCATAACAAATGCTGGCCAGGAAGTGGATAAAAGGAAACCCTTAGACACTGCTGGTGCGAGTGTAGACTAGTCCAATCATGATGAAAATCAAGTGGAAGCTTCTCAAAAGACTAAAACTAGACCAACCATATGATCCAGCTATTCTACTCCTTTGATACCTAAAATATTCCAAATAAACATATCACAGCTATATCAATGTTTATAGGATTATTGACAATAGTTAAGATATGAAGAAACCCAGATGTTCAAGAGCAGAAGAATGGATAAAGAAAATGTAGTGTGTAATACACAATGGAATTTTATTGTGACAGTAAAGAATGAAGTTATGTCATTACCTTGAGGATAGAGGCAGCAGGAGCTAATCGTAGAAACTGAATTGTTAGTCCCAGAAAGATAAATACCATGTTCTCCAATTGTGTATCCTGTATTTTAAATAGATATATGAAATTATATATGTACATACAACAGAAAATTGAAGGGAGACTATCCAGGGGACTTACAGGCAGAGGAAAAAGAGGAGGAGGTGTGTGAATTGGTTGGTGTGTGCTCAAAATACATTATGCTCTTGCACGAAAATGTCCTTATCAAACCCAGCACCACATACAATGGATATATACCAATTAAAACATGCATGCTTAAAAAAACATTTAAACTAGAATCAAATAGAGGACACAGAAATAACCCACATGGTTATAGTCACCTAAATTTCAACAAAGCTATCAAAGATATGCATTGAATAAAAGGCAAGCTCTTCAACAAATGGCCCTGGAAAACTGGATATCCACATGTAGAACAGAATCATTTTCTCATTTGGTGCAAAATTCAATTCAAAATATATCAAAAACCCTAATGTAAGACTTGACGCTTTGCAACTGTTGAAGAAAAATAAGTAAAATATTTCAAGATGTAGGTAGGCATAGGCAGATATACCTAAAAGCACTGTAACAACAGAAGAAGTAATCCAAAGCACTGAATAATAGAAAGACACAAAACTAAAATGTTTCTAGACAGTAGCTGTAAGGATGAGCAAAGAGAGAGTCTACAGAATGGGACAGAATCTTTGCCAGCATGCAATATAGGCTTGATAGCTTTAATATATGAAAAACTTAAAAAAATAAACACACACACCAAAACACTGTCTGGCCAATCAGTGAGCTAATAAACTAAAAAGATAGACATAAAAAAAAATGGCTTACAAATATTTGAAAAAGTGTTCAACCTTCTCAAGTAGCAAGGAAATATGAATTAAGCCTACACCCCAGCCAGAATGCCTGTCATCAAGAGAACAGATAATGCCAGGATCCTAGGTATAGGGCACAACGCAGGATGGGTCTTAGCCAGGTCACCTGCTATGAGGACTAGAGGAATGGCTCCCATGGGCGTGCGCTCTGCTCTGGCTAGTCGTGAGACCAGCTTCTGCCCAGCATCTGGAAAGAACATGCCTACCTGGGGACAGACCACTATTGGCTGCATTCGGGATCCCACTCCATAAGGCCACTGGCTCATCAGACCTATAAGGCCGCTTACATTTCCTTGAATAAACGGAGCTTGCAGTGCCGCCCTCATGCTGGCTGCTCACTCGGCTCCCAGAGTTTGTGTCTTAACTCTGCGCCCACTCAACTCCCCCACAGTGGAGACCCTTGGTCCTGCTTGGGCTGTCACCGACCACGGGGACCCCCCAACACCTAGACAGACATATCTCTGTGAGATGGAGCCCAATCAGGTCTATATCGTGAGTCCCAAGACAGCTGGGCTACCAGGGAGACAAGAGAGAGAGAGAGAGAACATATGACAACACAAGCTGGTGTGAATGTTGGGAAAAAGAAATGATTACACCCTGCTGGAAGGAAGGTTAGCCAGGGCAGTCTCAAAGGAAATCAGTGTGGAAATTTCTGAAAAGTCTAAAAATGTTACCATACAGCCTATCTATTTCACTACTGGATATGTAACCAATGGACTCTTTTGTCCTACCACAAAAATATTTGCATATATATCTTTATTGATCCACTAGTCACAATAAGTAAGACACGGATCCAGTCTAGATGTTTGCCAACAGATGGAGGTATAAAGAAAATGTGATGCATAAAAAGAAAAATCATGATATTTATAAGAAAATTGATGGATCTTTCAGTCATTGTGTTAAATAAGCCACTCAGAAAGATGAATATCACATTTCCCATTATTTGCACAATCTGGATTTAAAATTATCATCTCTCTCTCTCTCTTTCACTCTTTCTCTCTCTCTCTCTCTCTCTCTCTCTCTCAACACAAGATCACAAAAGAGATAGAAGATACGTTAAGGAAGGCAGGAGAGGAACAGAGAGGTGATAGCAGAATCCATGGCACGTGAACACTGTGAAGGGAGGTCTACTTGGGACAGAGACTGGACCAGCATGAGGAGGATGGGGAGGGCGGTGGGAAACAGGATGGACAAGAACCAAGCATAATAACATGGGTGCATGAGAATGCCAGATAAGATCCATTCCTTTTATGCTCACTTTAAAACGCAATTTTAAATGTGCAGAATGAGCAGATTAATGAATGAGTTGTTCAAGAAAATAAATGTGCTTAAAGAATGTAAAGAAGCCAAGTACTTAATATGCATGGATCTGGGGCAGATTTGCCTAAGAGAAGTCTTTAGAGATTGCATGGCACCTATTCTAAAGAAAAAAACCCACATAAACTCAGAAGCATCACTGGTTTGAGGGTGTTTTCCTGGCAAGTGCAAAGAAAGTATGAGGAACAGCAGGAGAACCCACAGAGCTGTAAGAAGAATCCCATAGTTCCTAGAAAACCTCCAAGAGAGGAGGTGGGGGGAATCAAGAAGGTTTTGAACAGCAGGCGGGACTGCAGGAATTGAGGAGGCACCATTCCATCACAAGGGGAGGCCCTAGAAGCTGAGTGTGGAACATCAGAGAAAATCAACAGAAAGCCAGGAAAGAATTTCAGGTGCCTCCTCTAGATAGATACACTGTCATGACAGTATAAGGCGGGCTGAAGGAAAAGTGCCCAGCGAGAAAGGCCGTAGGATGAAGACTGCACAGAAGGGAGGTGGTGGGAAGGACAGGTGACTGCAGCAAGGAGCCTGTGCAAAAGGATGAAGGGACTTACACGAGCACAGAAAGTCTTCTTCTGAACTTGTCTCTGTTGCCATTTCTTGACTGCTTCCTACAGATGCAGCTAGTAGAGTCAGTAGAGTTTTACAAGCCTTATCAGCCCACCCCCGCTCAACAGGAGCTCTCAGTGGCTTCTTATTTTTAAAAAAATTAAATAAAATGTATGTTTTTTTTCATGCATTCATTCTAAATGATTCAATACAAATTAGAAAAACTGAAAAATCATCATGATTTCTAGGACAAAGAGAACAGAAAACAGAACATGGTCACTCTGAGATTTCAGGCCTGAAAAAGTTCACAACAGTGTGGTTAAGATACTATTGACAAAAACTAACCTAGAAGTCAGAAGACCAAGTAACTGTTCTCCCACAGTGATAGTTTAGATTAAAACTGAATATAAAAGATCTTCCACAAGACACAAGCTCTATTAACATTCTATTAATAGTAGGAAATGAATAATTCATTAGTCAGGTTAAAAAGCATGTTAAGAAACTTTGAATTAAGGAAAGAAAGACATCTCCTTAAGCGATGCACCCATATGCGCCCCCTTGTGTACACTGAGTATTACGTAGACTGGATGCCAATCCCGTGGAAGGTACATTTGTCCAGAGACAGTGCAGATCTAAGCGGGCAATTATTTGCCCATATCAAATAAAGCACACTGAAGAAAAGGAGATACTTTGACTCTCCTATTTGTGATCATGTTTCTTTTGTGCATATATGATTACTTATTTGTTTTCAGAGTCCCCACCACAGAATGACAGTCATGTGGGTATAAGGACTTGTGCTGAATCCAGTGCCTAGAATAGAACCTGCTATGCAGAAAACATCTGTTGATTAAATAAACAGGCAACAGTCACGCACCAAGTCAGCATCTCATTTATAACACAGCACACTGTGTCGTCACCATAAATTTGGCACAGCAACTCTTTTGATTGATTACTTAATTTTTGCAGTATGTTTTCTAGCCAAGTTTCCTAGGTATCACTTGTGACCTTGTATTCCATCAAATACCCAGGTACCATGCAATGCAGAGTGTTTTAACTCTTCTTGATTCTCCAAAATTTGGGGGAGAGGCCGGAAGGCAACATGTCCTGCGTCTCACTGCTGTCACCCACTTTGCTCTGGGTCCCCACCAGAAGCATAGCACTCGCCCTATAGGTGCTATGTCCAGAGGCCCTCTGACAGTGAGTCCTCTGAAGGGGATGCCGACAACAAAGTCTCCACACGTTTCCAAGCCAGTGGACATTGCTTTCAGGTTGCCGTGTGCTGGTAAAGGAGAAACTCAATGCAATTCCTAATTTCCAATAGTTACACTTACCTGTTAGGTAACCTTTATACAGTTAAGCATTTCCTTTCTATTCCATTTATTATTAATAATTATTATTGTTGGATGTTTGTGTGAGAGAATATAAGTGTGTACACGTGTGGGAATGACTTTCTTGAGAAATCACAAACTGAACTTCTGCAAGTTTCTAGTATGACTTGAGATTATTCAGAACTATGCACTCAATTTGTATTCCTCCTGTATACTCAGCCTGTTTGAATTTAATTGGACTTTAAGGAAAACAATGTAATCAATCTTCCCGTGCTTTTCACTCCAGATGTAATTCACCCTGCAAGTCGGGCTTTAACCTTGTACCAGCTCCCTTCTGGGACTTGGAACATTGTGTGTGTATGTGAGATGTAACAGTTAGACCTAAGACCAAGACTGAAATCAGCTACAACTTGAAAACAATGTATCTCACACAGTGCCGAAAGCAACACCTAGGCATAAGCTGATGAGCTCTATCTGTGGCTTTGTGTGCTGTTCTGAGTCAGCAGACACAGAAATATCACTCCTTTCCTTGTAAACTCTGGTTAAAGATTCTTGGAGACAAAGTTCCTCACTCTTTCCCTATATCCTGATTGATGTGCTGTTCAGTAAATATGAGGAGGCCCTGTGTTCAGAATAGAGCAGTTCTGAGGGAGATCAGAACTCCTTAGACCAGATCTGGCTCCCTCTTGGTTAAATGACTCCAGGAGATAGTTTTTAAGCAGCACTTCTACACATACAATGTGTGTGTGTGAATGCAGGAACACACATGCCGGAGCATACAGGTGAAGGTCAGAGGATAGCTTTGGGGAGTTGGGTCTCCCTGTCCACCTCGTTGAGGCAGGGTCCCTCTTGTTTCTGTTACACAGCTCTTCACACTCCAGGCTAGCTGGCCTTTGAGCTTCTGAACAGTTCTGTCTCCCATATCACCATAGACATGCTGGGATTAAAGGTGAACAGCCCATATCTGACTTTTTGTTTTTAAATGCGGGTTTCAGGATTGAACTCAGAACACCAGGCTTGTGCAGCAAGTGCTGTCACTGCTGAGCAATCAGTCTCACTTCCCTTCAGGTAAATTTCTGATATTTTTCTTATGCATCATTTACCAATAAAATGTGAGAGAACAAAGAAAGAAAACTAAACATTTTAAACTGCAAAGCGAAAGCATTGCTAATCTGTTGAAAGCATGTCGTGTCAACTCCCTTACTTATAAAGCAATGTTGACATTTTAAAAACAGATAACATTCAATAAGCTCATTTCATTATATTATCTCATAAGATCTCCTGGGTTATTCGTACTTTAAATGTCAAACACCTTGAGTAAATCCCCCTAAAGCAGGGGCAAATACTCCATTAACCCTGTAAGCACCAGAGTTCTATATCTACCATCTTTCTGAGCAAATGTCAACATTGCTTACCATCCTTTCAGTTCAACCTAAATAAATTGGTGAGTGCAACAGCACCTTTGAATGTAGAAAAATGTACATGCTCCATATAGATCTTTTCTTTTTGAGACAGCATCTCACGTAGCCTAGGGTGTGCAGGTAGTTTATTGCAGAACTTTCCCTGAGCTTCTGACCCGCCTGCCTCCACCACATTCTGGGATCACAGGCATGCAGCACCACTCTCAGTTTATGTACTGCCAGTGACAGAACCCAGGGCTTCTGTTGTGTAGAAATATCCTTGGAAGAAAAAATGCAGAATGTTCTAAAGGGAGGTGAAACACTCCATCCTTTAGGGATGCAAGTTTTGCATTGAGCTCCAGGTTTCTGCCTTTTAAGAGCCTTCTCCTTTGTTGGTGTGGGGTTTTGGTGATGCAGCTATTAGGTTTCTTATCTGTGGTAAGTAGACATTTATGCACATCTCCCTAGTAATACTGTTACAAAACAGCTTCAAGCACACAGGCAAGAACTCTACCACTGAGCTATGTTACCTGATAGTTAAATCTTGTGTTAGGGAAACAAACAAAAGTATGACCATTGCTTTGCTAAGTAATAATTCCTAATTTTTATTGCATGGCTGCAATATCAGAAGAAAAACAGGCATTTTTATATTACTATAGGCATCTCCAGCCTCATAGTACCTTATGGGCCCCTGGCTTCCCAGATACCTGCCATGGTCTCTGTGTCATCTGTGAAACTGACTTCTTTGTAAGCAAACACCCAGTCCAGTCCCAGAACTCTTGCCATTCCCCCTAGAGAAGAATCGCCTATATTTCTGGCTTACAGAGTGAGCACAGGGCTTCAGCTCCTTATCTGAAAGCCATGGTCTATAACCTAATTCATGCTGTACACTTGTCTCCCTTCTCATCTGCCTAAGGCTTTAATTCCCAGGGAAGATAAAGGTTGAAGCAAGATTTGATGACTGGCCCTGAAAAATAAATATTCCTTAGGGGATGCTGCTTGATAAGCATGGGGATAAGTTCCAGAAGACTGTGCAAATATTTTCTCTTCAGCATAACATTTAAATTTAGGTAAAAACAAGTTGATTCTTACAAAATGGCACAGGCATTTAGAATTCATAGTTAAGGGATATCAAATTTTCTATAACTATCATTATGTCAGTAGCAATGATTAACGAATATGAAACAGTAGCCAGAACTCTAAATATTCACATCTTTATTCAAATATCACTTTGTTTAAATACAATATAAGGAGAAAGAATACTTATAATTTTGAAATATGAGACCAGCAATTCATGATCCTCAGGAAGGTATAATTAATTATCATAAACTTTCTCTCTTTTGATAATTGTATTTGTTATCACTTAGATAAATGCCTGTTTCTTTTCATAGTAACTTCAGTGCCAGAGAGATGGCTCAGGCCTCTTCAATGCTTGAAGTGAAAACTGATCATAATGAAATGAACAAATTATGTTAGGTACCACAATCTGCTACAGATTGTTTCTTCTGTGTTCTTCATGTCTCTTTCAAAAACAGGAGAAAGAATAAGCAATAGTTTGTGGCAAAAGATCTAAGTTTCTACCTCCTACTGTGTCATATGGTAAAAATTTAACTAATAAAATAAACAAGTAACAGCTGTTTAAGTGAACATTATACACAAAGCATCATCAACATATACACATTGCATGTATTAAGAAAATCTGCAAAGTCACTTTATAGAGTCGTCTAATTTGGTCAAACTTCAAAAGTTCACTTACTGGTATAATTACATAAGTACTAATATAGTGAGTCACACTGCTAGTGATTTTTTTTGTGAGGTTTCTTAAAAATACCAATTAGCTAACTGAGTTTTAGTAATGACATTTTAATTCAAATTGTATTTTGTAGCAGTAAATATAGGGCTCATTTTCCACAATTATGTATAGTCATAAATCATATTTTCTTCTTATTCTGTTGTCCTTTATCTCCATTTTTGTATAAAGTTGTCTGCTGCTTTATAAAAAGACAGATACTATAAAAATCAAAGGGCTTGAGTATATTAAGGGACACAGACTGATACACCTTTAAGTATCTCCCTAGATGATGTACATGCGTATCAAGAAGCAGTGTACATGTCCCCACATCTATTTGTAACAATTATAATAATACTAATTACAAAAATTAATAACATCACATAACCCACAAATTACTAGAGTGAAGGAGACGTTTCTAACGGTCCTGGAGAGAGCGCACCAATCCGAGGCATTTGAAGCCTGTTTACTTGGTGTGCCAAGCTGATTCTCAAGGTTTAGAGGAAAATAGAAGAAAAAAATCATTTTTTTCTAAATTCAGTTTTCTTGAAAAAATAATGGTTACTCATTTTTAAATTTTTCTTAGTATATATTCATTGCACAAAGTGAGTAATCTCAGAATGACATTTTCATTCAATTATGTCATGTGCTATGGCCACAGTCACCCCATTGCCCTCTCTGCCCCCTTCTTTCTCCTGCTAGTCCACTTCCTTTAGCCAGAGTCTTGTTTCTTCTTTCTTTCCTGTATATAAGTGATTGCATTTATGTGTGTATACATTTGCAATGATTATATATCGACATATGAGAGAATGCATGGTATTTGTCAGTCTGTCTTATTTCTTTAACATGATGATCTCTAGTTCCATCCATGCTCCTGAAAATGACATAATTTCATTTTTATAGCTGGATAAAACTCCATTGTACATATATACTATATCTTATCATTCATCCATTAGTGTACATCTAGGTTGATTCCATAATTTGCCCATTGTAAGTAATAGTGTAATGAATATAGATATGCAGGTACCCCTGAGGTGTGCTTACTTAGATGCTTTTGGATATTCCCAAGAAGCAGGCTAGTGGATCATATGTTAGTTCTATTTTTACTTTTGAGGAACCTCCATACTTATTTCCAAAGTGGTTAGGATAATTTTTAAAAATTTAAATTTCATGGAAGTTCCCATTACCCTGGTTTGATTTTTACACATTATATACACCTACTGAATGACCGTAATGTAAGCCCAACAAAGACATACAAATATTATGACTCAATAAAAATAATAAAATTTGAAATAGAAAATCAGGAATTCAGGCTGAGCATGGTGGCACACACATTTAATCTCAGAACTTGGGAGGTAGAAACAGGTGGATCTCTGTGAGAATAAGGATAACCTGGGCTACTTAGTGAGTTCCAGGCCCGGTATGGTTCCAGGGAGATCCAAAAATTTTTAAAAAGGAAAGAAGCAAGCAAGCAAGGAAGGAAGGAAGGAAGGAAGGAAGGAAGGAAGGAAGGAAAGGAGGAAGGAAGGAAAGGAGGGAGGGAAAGAAAAAGAAAGAATATCATGGACTTCGGTTGAATAATAGAGTTAACTCTGCCAAAAGAAAACCATGGTGTGGAAAGGCTCTAGTTGTGGACAAGGTGATAAGGGAAGGCAAGGACAACATCTACTAAGGCAACCAGGGATGAGAACAAAAGCAACCTTTCTAGAGGCAGTAGGGTAATGTTGCAGAGAAGAGCTGACCTCCAGGCACGAGAGTGGTGCACTGGTGTGGCGGAGGAAAAGATGCTGAAGCTGTTAAGGATGCAGGGCATGCACCAACCAGAGCAATGCTACCTACTCAAGACAGGACGGAACCAAAATTTACAAGCAAGGATGTCTGCTTCTGTAGCAGGGTCGTGCTGCTTACCAGACAGAAAACACACCCAAATTAGTGAATTGGATGTTGGATGGAAGGAAATATGTTTTTAAAATCTTTTCGGTCATCTCTTTTATTCTAGACAATTTCAGAAAATGTAACAAAGAAAAGAGAGTACTTTCACATTCTCAACAAGTGCAGTTTCAGGGGCTGGACTTAACTTCAGAAACTCAGTTGGAATATAACAACTCAGGTGATTTGGCAGAGCTAGCAGAGATCTCATATGACCTGAGAATGCAATTCTGTTAGTCTAGGAGACACAGTTACAACCTGATGTTACAGATGTTGCATTAGAAAGCTTTCTGCAAGGAGCTACATGGAATAAGAATGGCAACGGGAAGATCAAACCCTCATCAGAGCTTATGCTTCTGGCTGAAAAGTATACAAAATAGCTTGAAGTCATTCCTGCTATGATGATGGTGTAGCAGGCAGTGTTCTTTCCTTAAATACTGAATATAATTGATGAAGCACAGTCTCTGCACTGGAACATTCAATATGTAAATTCCACTGACAAAATGGTATCATTCCAGGTCAGATATCCTGCCCCAATTTTCAAGTTCTCTACTCTGCAGAGTTATATATTACAAGGTCCAAGGTCAGATATCTAAAAGAACGAGATGTCAGCTATATTCATGCAATTCTCGTAATTTATGTAATTTAAATCTTGAAGGAATTATTCGTGCAACAATGAACTTTTGTACAATTCTTCAGTTTCTTTTTCCCAATTTGCTACTTTTATAAGGATTTTATCTTTACTTGTATATATATATTATATATATATGTATATATAATGGCAGGCGGTTATACACATGAATGCAGGTGCCCTACTCCCTGAGGTCAAAAAAGGGCACTGGACTTCCTGGAGCTGGACTTGCAGATTATTATGGTATGTGAGTTCCAGTTCTCTGCAAGAGTAGTATTTGCCCTTAACCCCAGCCACTGAGCTGTCCCTCCAGTCCTTCCCCAATCTGGTTCTGGAGAAAAAAAATTACAGGTTATTCTTTCTACCAGCAGATGTAAATCTTGTTGGTTTATGATCAATACTCTGTTTTTCCCAGTGATCATCATTGTCTTTTTCCTGCCTTTCCAACTTCAGTGCTCATTCATTATTTTCTATACCTATCATTTTCATGGTTTTTCCTTGATACTCCACTACTTCTTTGTGGTACTTACACAAAATGTGAAGAAGAAAAGAAAGCCATAACTTCATGACTCCACAACTCCCAGTTGCCCAAGGCCTGTACACCAGACCTGAATCAGACAGTCGGAGTCCTCTGGGGATGTGAGAACTGCTTTGAAGCTGGAATAAATTCATCAAGCTTGGTGCTTTCACTACCTTGTTTCCCAGGACCAAAGAATTTATGGGAGGTTGTCCAAAGGACAGTAAGGAGAAAACAGTATGTAGGTGAACTTAGGAAAAAGCAGAAAGGAAGATGGGGAGTAGACCCACAAGTATTTCTCTGCTGATTCTCTCTAAAGTCCATCTGGATTCCTGCCCAAGATTTCTGAGAGACATCTCAAAATGCTGCCAAAGCTACTATATCCAGGAATTTTGGTCTCCAAGCAAGCAACAAAAAACTAAGTATCCAAGAAGTTGTTGCAACTATAATTTCTATTTAAGTGCTTATGAACAAATGATAGTGTAGAAAGCATTTGTATTTTTATATGAACAAACATTTCTTAAAAGTACCTATCTCAAATGCAATTCCTTGAATAATAATAATGGCAATTCATGCTCACTGTGAGGCTGTGAATTTCCAAGTGCTGTGTTACATAAACCACAGGCATACTGCTGTCAGTCTACATACAATACAAGGGAGGAGAGTGAAGCTCAGAGAAATCAATTGGGAGGGACAGATACTTGTCAGCATGATACACCTTCAGAGAAACACACACATACACACACACACACGCACACGCACACATGCACACGCACACAGACAGACTCCCTTGCTTGCCATGGGGATAGCTTATCAAAAGGCAGTTTTTAACTTTCAGCTCTTTTAGAGGTAGCCTCAGATGGAAAAAGCTCAGAGTTGCCCTCCCATGACTACATTTGCAACATAGAACTCCAACATAGGATAAATTCTACATGAACACTTAGCTCCACCAGAGACTGCTGAAGTTAACAGATATATCTGCAGGCCACCTCCTCCGCTGTCCACCTTGGTTCCTCTGGTTTCCTTTTTGTGCTCCCTAATAAACCCCTGAACACTAATCTCTGTCTCAGGGTCAACCATTCTAGGAAACCCAACCAAGAAAATGCAGTTCTTTGTGTTAGCCACAGTGTGTGCAATTCTTCCCTGCAGAGCACAGCACCATGTCACAGCAGTTTGCTTTGTAGTGCGTGATTTACCAATAGATACAGTCTTTAAAAGAAACACTCCAGGGTCTGGAGAGATGACTCGGTGGTTAAGAGCACTGGCTACTCTTCTAGAGGACCATCCATAATGCCAGTTCTAGGGGATCCCACACCTCTACAGGCTCTACACACATGGGTGTACTTACATACATGCAGGCAAAACACTCATACACAAAAAATAAAATTAATTAATTAACAAAATATTCTGCAGATAAACTGTCATTGACTTATTAGACATATCTATATAAGTAGAAATATCTATATAAATATATAAAATCCTAAATAAGAAAGTGCAAGGGTTATGCACTAAAAATTCTCACTGAGTGTTGTTCTCTATGCTCAGTCTTCTTGTGACATGCCCCTGTAGGTGACTTGATACATTCGAATATTAATTTGAAATAAAATAAAAGCTATATCAATATTTTCCAAAAAATTATTACTTCACTGATGCTGAAAAGTGTGGACCATAAAACCTGTTGAGGAAAAAAAGCAGAAAATTAGGTTAAAGTATCAGCATGTCTCGTTCATAATCTTGATTCTTTTCCTATTGATGGGGAATTCTTTTTCTGCTTTTAAGAGCATCTGAATTGACAGACCACCCACTCACCCCACCCTCGACCCTTAGAAGTTACTTCTCTGAACAAATGTTCCAGAAAGCCTTTCCCAAGTATTTGACCTAGTTGAAAGATAATTTCAAAAATTCATTTGGGATTTTGACGACAAAGTGATGGACATTAAAGAGTTAGTGGCTAGTTGGTGCTTAATGAATCCCATTTCTTCTTCCAGTGGACCTGGAGGGAACTGAGAGCTGGCAGCAGAACAAAGGTGAAACGTCTGCTCTGAGCTCTCCCACCCCAGTGGGGGAGTCCAGCTGGGCAGCGTTTACAACAATTAGGAACACTCCTTTCTTCTTAACATGGACTAGACCATACCGCCACTGAGAAGTGCTGCCTGTCTCTGGATGACCTGTGCTGTTTAATTTGATTTTGCATCCTGGATGACCCTGCAGGGTGAGAAGACAAAGGAACTGGTAGCCAGACCCAGATTCTGTGCAGCCTGTGCTGCTCCCCGAGGTGAGAGGTCCTGCTGAACAAGGAGAGGAGTTACTTCTTCCCCATGGAGCTCGAACTCAGTTCTTGGTTCCTTCTTCTCCCCACATTGACCCCTGGGTGGCATCTAGGCAGAAGAATCCAGAGCTGGGTGCCCTCCCCTCCATCGCTTGCAGATAGATAGGGAAAGTCCTACTTTCCTTCCCAGTTCCTGCAATAATGCCCTAACATAAGCAGTTTAAGGAGAAGGCATTTATTTGGCTCACAATTCAGGACACAGTCCATCATTGAAACACCTAGTTATAGTACATTCACAGTCAGGAGCCGGAAGAGAATGAATGCATGCATGCTTGCCAATTCTCAGTTCACTTTCTCCTTTTTTATAATCCATGATCCAAATTCAGCCTGGGTCTTCCCACATCAATTCACCTCATCAAGACAGTCCCCCTCAGGCATGCCCCCAGACCAACCTATTCTAGACAGTCAGTCCTTCACTGAAACTCTTTCTATGTGATTCAAGATTGTGAGAAGTTGACAATGAAAACTACCACAAGGAGGCTCAGGAGAGAAGGGGTCTGTGGCGAAAGCCAGGACTTCCTGGGATGGGAGTCCCACTGTGGAGAAGGAGATTAGCTGAGTACAGCAGACGTAGCCAGCCACAAGGCCATTCCGTAGTATGGAGTTCTCTCTCTGCTTCCCGCATGTGCTTGAAGATGCAGGCGCTCACCCTTCTGCTCGCTGCCTCCTGCTATGATGATAGACTTTGCTGGGATGATAGACTCTCACACAACCCTCTGGAACTCCAAGCCCAATGGAGTCTTCTTTCTACAAGTTGCAGTGGTCATGGTATTTTATCACAGTAACAGAAAAGTAACTAACACAGTCCTTCATCTCCAGTACATCTGGATGCCATGGGGCCTTAGGCGAAGACCATGTGACATGTCTTATGCAGAGAAGAAAGGGATCATCAGTGGCCTGCCTTGCAAAGGCCCAGGCAGGTTACTGCTCCAGGCTCTCAGCAGCATCCTCTCCAGACTCAGGAGCTCCCTGGATAGAATCCTGGAGAGCAAGTGAAGACAGGATGAGAAGAAAAATACCAGAAAACATCTTGACAAGACACTTGAGGCTATCATTCTTTCGCACACAGATGAGAAGCAGATGGCCCTTCAAGCCTGGGAGAGTGGCTGCTTCTCAGGGTCTTCAGCAGGGTTAGGACGTCAAATGTTGCTCTCCTCTGTTGGGTTTGATTCAGTGACTATGCCACTGTATTTTGGGGGGCCTGTTTGTATATTTTAACATTTAAAAATCAGGTTTCCATGAAAATTCAAATGTCTAGCTTCTCTAAATCTAGCAATACTTAGCCAAATTGCCAATGCCCTCACTCAGCTAGGCATGAGCAGCTGCCACTGCCTAGAGGGATGTCACACTCCACACTATCTTTCCCCGCTGATGTGTGTGCAGACCCTCAAGTGAAGTGAGGGAGAGCAAAGGCTCCTGTCACCCAGCGGAGAAGCTGAGTGGGCCAGGTGACTTCTTCCCTTCCTGTAGCTTGCCTGCTCTCTTCTATGATTTAAAGGAAAGGACTTTGTAAAATGGCTAAAGGAAAGGGACATCTGATTTGAAGCTAAGACCCTAGATTTAAAACATTCACTCCAGAAAAAAAAGCTCCAAGCTCAGAATGATAGTTCATAACTGTGATCAGATTTCAGGAAGTGAAAGTAGGATTGAGAGTTCAAGGACAGGTTGGGCAACACAGTGAGATCTTGACTCAGAAGAAATGGAAGGAGGGAGGGGGAAGGAGGTGGGGAGAGAAGAGAAGTGGAGTGGGGGAAGGAAGACTTACATAATATAAACAAGTCAAATTTCAAGTTGCAAAATCGGCCAAAGCAGTAAGAACTTGGATGAGAAAAAAATTTCCAAAACTCTGGTATACTAGAGTCTGGGACTTTAAGAACAAATATCTTAAAATGGCATCACTCAAGTCCAAACTTCCTAATTTATAAATACAGGCAAGAAAACCTATCCCAATTTTATTCTGTGTGTTGATTTTCTGGTTGAGACAAGGTAGCGATAGTTGCTACACGGTCCAGATCATATCCACTTCTTCTACCAAGTTTACTCCTCTGTACATTTGGACTGGACCTTGTAACAAATAGAAAGCAAGGCTTATGCTTGCTTTCCCCACCAAGAGCAGAATTTAAAACCTCACATATAGAAAATCTGTAAACTTTGATGATACATCTGTATACAGATTTAAGGAAAATACCTTCGGGGAACGTCAATCTTCGCTGATTTCTTCAGTTGTTTCTGAAGGGAACTTCTATCCCTCTTGACTTTGGGAATGTAGGAGGCACACAGCATTCTAATTATGTTGGGCTTTCCAATAAAATAATGTAGAACTACTTGCTGCTTAAATGTCTCCAATTTTGGCCTTTCTAACAATCCTTAGACAAGAAAGTGGTTATTTTGAGAATAACCTGACCTAGAAAAGTGATTCATACTTGAGAATTCTGTTTGACAGAAGTGAACAGATAACACTCTAGTCTTAGTGTCTAGCAGAGGTTCTTGCTTTTGTGTAACCTGACAACCTGCTGTCCACCAATGTGAATGGTAAATGCCCTGAGTTATGACTTCCTTTTCTTCTTGAACCCATTTCCATGTTGAAACATGTTTAGTGAAATATGAATCTGTATTCTGGCCCATGGTCACTCATATTTGACTCACAAACTCTCTTATCCTTTAGAGTGAATGCAAACACCAACAAAAAGGAATGTGAACAATATGATTTATCTACACAGTGTAATTTTTAATGTAGAGAATATAAGAGGGAGAGATAATAGCTGAGAAAAATAGAGTCAGGAAAAGATTGGAGAGCAGCAAAGTGAAGCAGAGAAGCAAAGCAGCAGAGAAGGTGAACATTAGAGCCTTCGAAGAGAAGTTACATTGCATGAGAGGTGGAATGAGGCAGCGAAGGAGTGAGCCATGAAGAGGCGGGCCAGAGAAGGTTCAGAGCAGCTGCCATGGTAGCTCATGGGCACCCCCAAACCACACTGCCCTATTACTGGTGGCTCTGGTGAGTCTTGGCTTGGCATGCTTAGAACACCTGTGTCTGGACATTTGCTCTAGCAGGAAGACTTCCTTCCTCCCTCCCTCCCTCTCTCCCTTCCTCCTTCCTTCCTCCCTGCCTTCCCCTCCTCAATAAATATTTGAGTTAAACACTTACTGAAAAAGGCACTGCATGAATTGTAAGTGAACTGAAACCAAATAGAGGTCTGGAAAGGATCAAAGATCAAGGACTGGGAATCCCTGTAATAGAAAGGCGCAGAAGAGGAGGCAGGAAGGCCAATAAACATTAAGGCTATTTTACATTTTGCCTGGAGATAACCATAAGGAGTGTGAAAAACTTTTAAGATTTATTGGCATTCAAATAATAATTCTATTGTTAGCATACACATATGTCATTGCTTGCTGTTATCTTTATTCTAGCAGAGTAATTCATATCAAACTCCCCCTACTTTTGAGGGTAATTTTTAACCCTGGGAAAATATATAAACACAGAGAGACACACACATCTATCCATCTTTCCCTGAGCAAGAAAAAAACATAGGCAGAAAGTGACAGAAGGGAGGACACGCTATTTCCTGGGCCACTGGGCAGGCACCAAGCATTATTAAAGTACTGTTAAAATATTTTTTAATCGATTACTTGTGTTAATGATAAGTTCTTGCATAAACACTCCGTAAAGTGCTCATTTTCCTGTAAATAAGCAAATACACTGGGGAGAGGCAATTGGAGTCTCTAATTGTCAGCTGTTGGACTCCTCCTTGTTATGGGCTGCCTTAAGCAAAAGAACTGTGTAAGTCAGACAGCCAGTTGGGCTAAACTCTCTGCCAGTCCCGAGGCCAGAAGTGGGACACTCCTCCCAGTGGCTTAGAAGAGGAGTGCTGTATCTGGTGCAAAAGGAACAACGTTGTGATTGGTGCAGATGCAAACCTTCATTTGCATGAAGCTTGCTGTGATTGGTGCAAACACCCCTTTTCTGGCTGTGTAAGCACACAGTTCTGTGCAAGGTGAGCTAACTGGGAAGCACGACCCTTGGTGTTGCAGCATTCAGCCTCATAAAAGGCCTATGAGTGCTGTGTTCTCACCTGGTTTTAGGAGTGCTAGATGAGCTGGTCATGTGAAGAAAGCAGCAGAAAAAACAGCAGAGCAGCAGCAGGGCAGTGGAGCAGCCGCTCCAGCAACCTGCAGAGGCAGTGGAGTGCTCAACTGTACGACGAGCCAGAGAAGGGGCAGAGAGGCGCAGAGGGCAGGCCTGAGCTGCAAAAGCAGCGGAGTCCATGCAGAGCCACAAGACCCCAGCAGCAGCAGCAAAGCACAGGGTTGGCCGCCTCTTCAATAGCAGCAATTGTGACAGCGGCCATAGTAGAACGAGGCAGCTGAATGGTTCAAGACAGCCGCAAAGGGAGGAACAAAGCTGACGGTGGAAGAACAAAGAGAGGGCAGAAGAGCAAGAACGGTGGGGGCCTGCAGAGATCCAAGGAAGAGAAACTTGAGGTCCGGCTTGCTTCCTAGAAGGGTTGCAGAGAGCTAGCAGGCCTCCAAGGCTAAGGGTCTCAGACATGCCAGCCTTAGCACTTGACCTTCATCAGGCTATAGAGCCAACCACTGGCAAGGGCAGAGCTCGAACAGTTTGGAGACAAGGATCTCACTATCCAAGGTCTGTAGGAGAGTCTGAATAGTTGAGTCTTAACCATGTGCGGCTGATCTTGCCTGCCTAAGCCACCGCTCTCGGCTGTAAAAGGTGCCAAAGTGCCAAGCTTGACAACACACACCTGGAAGCCCAACACTCTGGAGGCTGAGGCAGGAGAATTGCTGTAAATTTGAGGCTACCCTCAAAAGACTAGGTCAGATAAGCTACACAGTGTACACAGTGAGAACCTGTATCAAAAAAAAAAAAAGAGAGCAAGTTGCTAAAGACCAGCCAGCACTTTAAGAGCTTATGCTAGCCTACCCATGATTTTTATCTGGGCAGAGCAAAAGGACCCAGCCAGTTGATGGGTAACAAAATGAGAGTTCATAATAAGCAGAGAGAATGCACAGGTCAGAAATCAGGGTTGCTAGAGCAGTGAGAGACTGAAGCAGGAAATCCCCCAAAAGAATCTGCAGATGAAGAGCCGGAGGACTTGTGTGTAAATATGCCTCAAGTTCAAGAAGCCCAGCTTCAAGCAGCAGGTGCTCAATGCTCAGAGGGCAGAGGCAAGGTAAGCTGCATGAAGTTAAAGAGACTCAGTAAACGGAAGTCTCACTGAAACACCCCCCTCCCCCAAATAACCACACAGGAAAGGCAACTTGGCTATTTTGCAGTGATAGTTCAAATACGTATTATGAAACGTGTATGCTAATTAGGAACCAAGCTTCTAAAACTCAGGGCAAAACTGAACATAACTGACGTTAGCAAAGCCAACAAGGCCCCCCCACACAACAGGCTGGCCTTTTCTCTTAATGTTTTTATTTTGAAATGCTTCTCAGCTTATAAAACAAATTCACATATACACTTTCTCCAGTGTCTCCTGATGCCCGTTCATAAAGACAGTGCAGTCAACGAAACCAGAGTGCAACACTCCTGACAACCTACACACTGACTCCATTCAGACTCCAGCAGTTCTCCGATGATGTGCTTTTCTGTGCATTGGCTATAGCATATAAAGGAAAAGTAAGAATGCAGTGAGGAAATTATTTGAAGAAGAAATTATTTGAAATAACGATTGAAATAATCTGATGAAATTTCTGGATGTTGTTGTAGCCAAAATATGCTATATTAAATATTAGGTGCCACTTGATTGTGACAGGACCACATTTCATTTTTGATTATTTAAATATTAAATATATCCACTGCAAATCTTTTAAAACAACAAACTGGAATTCCCATTAAATCTATGGCTTCATGTATCTAATTTAAGAAGAAATTATATAAAATAATTTTATGTTTTCTTTCCCTTCTGATCATCTGCTTATAGAAAGAGGGCATCCTGTCTTCCAGGGCACCTTGCAAGTACTCCCCAGAGGGCTGCCCGGAAGTTCAGCTGATATTCTAGAATGGAAAGCATGCAATTTCAACAACTCAGGTCAGACAAGTTTGTACATACACAGACATACACACACACACATACACACACACACAGAGTACAAAAACAGGGGCTGAAGATATGGCTTAGCAGTTAAGAGCACTGGCTGCTCTTGCAGAAGACCTGGATTCAAATCCCACCACCCAAGTAACAGCTAACAACCATCCATAACTCCAGTTCCAGGGGATCCAATGCCCTTTTCTGACCTCCATAGGCATTGCATGACATGTATGCACTTATATACATGCAGGCAAAACACTCATATATATATATATATATATACATATATATAAATTTATATATAAATATTTTTTAAATAGTGAAAAAACAACATGTGAACTATGGAGTTTATCTTCCACCCCAAGGAGGAGCTAACCCTGTTACACTTGCCACTCCATCATGTGCATTTTGTCTTGCCAAACACCCTCAATTTCATGTGGGAACCACACAGATACTTAGGAATGTCACGCCTACTGTGTTAAAATCTGAGCCAACAAGAATTCCAACCCTGAGTATTGTTGTTATACTTTGAACAAACAGCTGTTCATTCTTTGCATCCTTAGTAGGCCCAGTTACACTGCCATAATTTTCCCCAGTTTTCTAGGGATACATAAATCTCTGCTTAGTCAAACATTATTCAAAGTCATAACAATAAAGTAAATTCTGCTAATATTTTGTTGTTGTTGTTGTTTTCAGACAGAGTCTCCCTGGAGTCACAACTAGCCTGGAACTTGCTATGTAGATCATACGTGACCTGGATCTTACAGAGGTCCACCTGCCTTTGCCTCCTGAGTGCTGGGTTTAGAGGCATGTACCACCATGCTGACAAGACGGCTAATGTTTTTAGTACTCTCGTGCTGGGTATCATTCTAATATTTTGATTAATTCATTTCATTTCATTTTTACAAAAATTCATAATGATGACTGGCACATCATAGACATGGGTGTGTCAGGGGCAATCTTGGTCACACCGTTTAACTACTACAGTGGCCCTTTGAGGAGGCAATGTATTCTCCTTTGAAAACAGGGAGGGCAAAGCAACAAGAGAATAAATAACTTCAGTGTCTGATTAGTAAACGAAGGAGTCTCGATTCCAAGCCTGTACCAGAGCCATGCCCTCCTGAATGACATCATCCACTTCCCCTACCCCACATGCAGATTTCTAAATATGCAGCTGACAGAGGAGAAAAGCCCAGAGAGAGTGCTGCAGCGACTCCCACCATAGATGCCCTGCACCTAGAGCCTGGTGTTGCAGCTAAGGCCCTCTTGCTGTTAGGGAAATATCTATCATCCACTCAGTGTTCTGCCTGGAGTTGTCCCTGCAAGGTCTTCCAAAGAGCACAGCTTGTCCTGCAAACAGAAAGATTTTCTTTCCAATAATGCATCGCATATGGTTAAAGACCACAGTGGCCCAGGATGATGGAAGCCTGGTGTGCAACCCTTGATGATGCTCTTTTCCTTCTGGTCAGAGCAGATGGAGAGGGGAAGGTGATGGTGGATCACATGAATGTAGAAGGGATGCTGAGGCGGAGCAGGACACCTGTGGGGTAAACACACTGACAGGGAAGGCTGGCTGATGGTCTTCCTGTTTCCTCTAATTTAGCACAATATGTGCAAATGTGAGAGACAGATTGATTTGTTGAAGGATAATTCAGCTGCCATAGCAAACAGGAAGAAAATCTCACTGTGGGCATTTGCGAGTTCTGGGCATTTGTGATCTGTGCATTATGCCAAGTGTTTTTTAATCCAGATCCAAGCTATGCTGAATTTATTGCCTTATTACAGTCCAATGATATAATTAAAAGCTATGGTTAGCACAAAATTATACAGCGTCCACCATGCTGCTTCCAGGGTTTAAATTTACTTATAATTTTCTCAAATAAATCAAATTAGCCATCTCTAGTAGCTATTGGGTAAATCTGGTTTCTTTTTGTTCTGTACTTACTACGTTGCAGCTACAAACTGATGTTTGAAAAAAGGACTGACTTACTCAACCTCATTTTATAGCTAAATATGAGACATGCATTCAAATAGGGGGTAAATATTGAATACCTAAATCAGTCAAGGCTTTTAAAACTAGCCCAGCGTCTTAAGTTCAATAAACAGATAAAGTGATAAAGGTTCACATATTTTTCATCAGGTCAAAATCAATGAAAGTTTTCAGAATGAGTTGTGCAAAAGCTCATGGGAGATGACAGTAACTTAGAGACGGGCTTTAAAAGATACCATTTGGTTTGTGTGTCAGCTCTGGAGACAGTATCCAAGGTCCTGTGCATGCCAGACTAGGGATCTGCCACTCAGGTACACTCCCAGCCCTGGAGATCTGTTTTGATGGTCTTCTCCTTACATAAAACACTGAATTTCTGGAAGGATTCTGCCTCACCCACTGCTCTCCAAAGGCCAAGCACAATACCCAGGACATAATATGTGCTTAATAAGTGTATGGCCAATAAGTGGATGAATGAGGTGGACAAAAGATATGAGTGCCAAATGTTGATTCCTAATCAGAACTGTTATCTGTCACAGGGAACATATTCAGATAACAAAAATGCCTTTTAAGGGATATTCTGAAAAATGCAGAGTGTTTACTGAACTCTAATTTGCACATCCCCATCTATAGCTCACATCCTTTATGTGTTTCCACACACATATTTACATGTGATAACTACTGTGGATAGTGTTCAGTGAACTCCTTGCCAGCTATGGTTCCTGTCTATATCTGGTCCTGCCAGGACCTTCTCAGGCTCTGCTTTACTGATTTTCTGCAGTTTCTTTTGCTGATCCATGGGCCATGTCTGTTCTTTAAATGTACTCTTCCACTTTGATTCTTATACTGATGGCCGAGACCTCTGAAGAATGAAGTGAGAATACCTCACTGATGCAGTTAGTTAGTTTGCTACTTAGAAGGGGGGAGGGGTCTTTATTTCTCCAGAGTGTGTTCAAAATAACAGCCACCTGCTGCCTTTGTTTTTCTTTTTCTCTTTCTGTAATGAAAATTTCCTCTGCTTGGATGATAAGAAGAGATTATACAGACTTTGCTGAAGTCTCACAGGAACAAAATATTTCCTGAGTAAAACTGTCTATCCCTCTGTATAGAAGCATTGAGTTTATGAAACATTTTATTTTGTGATTTCTGTGTGTGTGTGTGTGTGTGTGTGTGTGTGTGTGATGTCAGATATCTTCCACAATCATTCACCATTCTCCATCTTACTTTTTGAGACAGGTGCTGTGTCTGATCCTGGAACTCATCAATTCACCTAGGTTGGCTGACCAGGAAGCCTCAGTGATCTGCCTGTCTCATCTCCTCTGTAATGGGATTATAGATCCTTGACTTTTTAAGTGAGTTCCTGAGATTGGAATTCAGGTCTTCATGCCTATGTGGCAAGCACTTTACCTACTGAAACATCACCCCAACCCATAAGTTTATTTTGTTCTTATACAAACTTCCCACCCAGAATAGTAGCTCGTGCTCCTTACTGTTGTTGAACTCATTCTTTTCACTAAATATCAGCAACGCACACACACCATCACCACCACCACCACACACCGCAAGCTAAGTGTTAACTCATGAAAATATTCTTTCTCACTAATTGCTTAATTAACTTCCCTCTAACATCCAGCTTAGAAATTCTGGCCAAGATGGCAGCTGTTACCTACCCTGTGTTACCTCATCAGCAAGCAGCAGTCCTTACTGGTTTCTGAGCCAAGACTGTGTTTTACTGCTACAAAGTGTGAAAGGCTATAAAAGATTTCTCCCAGCTTAGTTCCAGAACCTACCAGCTGAAGGTAACTTCTTCAGATAACTTCTCACTGGAACTTGGATCTCTTTTTCTAGCCTGTGTCTCTCGGTAGCAGGTAGCCTTCAGGAGCCTTTCAGGAACATTCACTTCCTCTACAGAAGATACAAAGCATTGCTGTTCAGGAAGCCCGTGCTTAGAGTCATTCCTGTTGCTCTCCCCTTTCAGTCTCTGAAATGTCCTTCTGCAGAAAAATCAGCACACTACCTCTGCTTCCCAAACAGTGCTGCTGATGGGCATGTGTCTGCTATAATCATTCTTTGCTCATTACATTTCATCCCAGGCAGCTTTGAACAGCCCAGGGTAGCTCCATGAGTTGGAGGCAAGATCATCTCATCTAAGCAAATTCAGTTGGTCCATGAGACAAGCCATTTGCTCAGTCCTCTTTGTGTCTAAAGATCCTTGCCACTTCAATGTGTATGGCTTTGCTTGCACTGGAGCAAACAGCAAATAAGAGATGAGCCCTGTCTGCTGCTTATGCACAGACCTACTTTAGTGAATTTAATTCCTTATTTGGTTTCGTTTGCACTGAAGTTTTCTAAGATAAAGAAGACAAAGTTGATAATTTAACATTACTGATTAAAATTATTTCCCCACTTGTTCGTATTTTGTTAATTATATTCATTGTGGTGACAGCCTGTTTTCTTTTTTTTCTACCCAATATTTTGAATTATAGTTTCATTTGAGATGCATTAGAATATTGATATTAACTGTCTCAAAATGGCACAGTGTTTAATGTTAAATTGCCTTAGTCGCTACTTACTAAGAATACCCAATGAGATGAACTGGCTGCTCCAAGCTATTTTATATTTTATTATTACGTTGGCATAGAGGAGTTCAAGGACACACGTCTAGGCATATGTAAAAGGTTTTGTCCATGTTTACAGCATAGAATGGAAAGTTCAGTGGAGAGAAACCTCTTATTTGCAGAGACTGAAGCAGTTGAGGAGAGACGAAGGGGTCAGGTTCTGTGTGCTGCAGAACCTGTGTTTGCTCCCTCCATATTTGTCACTAGATTAAATATGTAAAGGAAATCGTATCTAAAATTGTTTTCCTGAGCCCCTAGAAGATGTGCTAATTATCTCACACTGGTAACAGCAGGGGGCATGATTAAGTAATTCCGCAATAAAACCTGTGTCATAACTTAAACTATATTAACCTAACAACTTACAAAACATCTCTAAAACACATTAAGTTTATAAACACATTTTCATTTAATGCCAATTGTGCTTGGCTTATGAAGCAGATGAAGAAACTAGAAGTTCTGGGTTTTCAAGCTTCTATTCCCAATGGAACTGCACTGAAACAAGATCAGAGAGACAGATAAGTCCAAGGAGCCCTGGAGACCAGTGTTTATAATGGCACAGAGTTTATAAATCTCAGACATAAAAAAAAGGAGATAACTTTGTGATTATAATAATTGAATCATGGATTATAATTTATGTGTGTCTAAAGAACTGCCAGTCACAGAAAAACGTCACCTGATAAGATAGAATTGACTGATGAAAAGTAAAGAAAATTGTTTGAAGTATTGGGCCAACCTGGCCCACATAGCAAGAATCAGTCTCAAAAAAGAAAGAAACAAGAAACAAATAATACAAAAGGAAAGAAGGAAAGAAAGAAATGTAAAACTCTACATGCCCTTTCAATTACCATAGAAATGAGAAAATCCAATCTCTTTTTGTTAAAAGTGAACAACCTCCCCAGAAAACTAGAATACATGGGAACTTCCTAAAGTAGCAGAAGGAAATCTACAACAAAGATTCTATCTGATAATAAAAGGTAAGTTTCTTTCCTTTCAAGAGCAGGAATGTAACAAAAGTGCCAGTCACTTTCCCATTGCTGTAACAAAACACCCAGAAAGGCAGCTTAAGGGAGGGGAAGTTTATGTGGGCTCCCAGTTTCAGTCCATAGTCTTTGGCTGTCTTGCCTCTGTGAGTAGAACTTCGTGGAGGAGAACATGTGGAGGAGCAAAGCAGCTCACCTTACAGACAGACAGAGAGGAGGCCAGGAGAAGACACAGTCCTCAGCATCACGACCTCAGTGTCCTGCATCCTCCAGCCAAGCTCCACTTCCTGAAGTTTCCAGAACCTCCCTGAAGCCACCACCTAGAGACCCAGGCTTCAGCAATGAGTCTGAGGGGACATTTTGGATTCAAACCATCATGAGTGCCCGGTTTTACCAATTCTTTTCAACATTATAGTGGGGCAATGAGACAAGAAAAGTAAATAAAAGATGTCAGGACTGGAAAGGAAGAAGTAAGACTGTGTCTATATGCAGATGACATGATTCTCTGCAGAGCATTAATAAACAAGCTCATTGAAGACGGAAAACAAAAGTCCATGTAAAAAACCCTCTGTATATCTGTACACCAACAATAATACTCTACAAAAGAAATTAAGAAAACAATTCCCACTATAATAGTATCAAGAAGAATAAAACACTTAGAAATAAATACAGCCAAGGACGTTCAAGGCTTGTGTCCTGGAAACTGTGAAACACTGGGGAAATAAGTGCAGATACCTGCTCATGGATTGAAAGGCTTAGTATTGTTAATATAGCAATGCTTTCAAAAGTGAGCTACAGATTCAATACAAACTCCTTAAAAATCATCTTCCTGTTTCACAGGAATAAATACACAGACCATAAAGATTTTATGAATTGCAAGGGATCTACCAAAACAGCTAAACAACTTTGGAAAAAAAACACACAAAAAAACTTTACTTCCTAATTTCAAAAGTTATTACAAAGTTATGCTAGATATGTGATAATGGCATAAAGACAGATATGTAGATCCATAGAATGGAATTCGAAGTCTAGAAACAAACATGTGTATAGTGTCTAATTATCAACAAGTATATCCAGACTTCCCAATGCAAAATTAATGGTCTTTTCAACAAAAGGGTTTGGGACAACTGAACCAGCTTGAGTCTCTCTGTCATATCATATGACAAAAGTAATTTTAAATGTATCAAAGATCTAAATGTTAAAGATGAAACTACAAAATTCTTAAAGCATAGTGGTAAATCTCCATGACATTTGTATGCTACAATTTCTTAGCTATGCCATAAAAAAACATAATCAACCAAAGAAAAATGAATTAATCAGGCTTCAAAAAACTAAAAGTAAACTTTCACATATCAAAGGATACTCTTAAGAAAATGAAAGATAATCAATAGGAAAAAATATGTATAATCATAGCTGATAAGAGGCAACTAAGCAGAATGTGTAAATAGCACTTACAAATCAACAGTAACGACAACCAAAAATTTAAAATGGTCAAATGCAAGTTATAAGATACACAAAATACCAGTGAACGAAAAGATGCTCAGTACCGTGAGTCACTGAGTAAGTACAAATCACAACCACAACTACAGTGCTGTATACCCATGAGCATGGCTATAATCAAAACCACAGAATTAGTCTGATGAAGATGTGGAGACATGGGGACACTTAGGCATTGCTGGTTGGACTGAATGGTTCAGACCCTGTGGCAAGAATTGACAGTTCCTCAAACATGTTAAATATAGAGCTATCATGTTGCCTGAAATTCTACTTTTGGTATAAGCTTAAGAGAATTGAAAACAAATGCAAAAAAGAAAAATGAGTCCTATGTAGTGATCTTTAATCCAATCACTCACTCAGGACAAAGGGGCAAGTGGGTCTGTGTGATTCTGAGGCAAGGCGGATCTACATAATGAATTTCAAGCCAGTCAGGACTCTACAGTGATAGCCCATTAAGGCAAAGAAATGAAAAACAAACAAAGCAATAGAAAACTCATTTGAACATTAATGCTCACAATGGCATTATTTTAATAATTTATTCTTCATGGAAAAAAATGGAAACAGCTCATCTACTAAACAACTGATAAATATCTAAAGAAAACAATGTAGTTTTCTCATTTTAATCATCCATTTTATGTTACTATAACAGAACATCACTGACTTGGCAATTTTTAAAGAGAAGAAACAGATTAAGAAGTCTAAGACCCAGGAGCAGCATCTGCTGAAAGTCTTGCATCATCCCATGATTGTGCTGAATAGGTTTAGTTGTCAATGTGACACTCCTGGGTTGAAGGAGCCTTAAATGGAAAATTCCCTCTATTTGACTGGCCTCTGGCCATGTCTGCAGGGTACTTTCTTGATTATTGAGTGATGTGGGAGGGCTCAGCCCACTGTGAGTGGTGCCAGCCCTGAGCAGGTCGTTCTGCGTTGTGTAAGAAAGCAGATGATCATGAACCAGAGGATGAAGCCATAAGCAGCGTTTCTCCTCAGCCTATGCTTCGACTCCTGACTCCATGTTCCTGCCTTGAATTCCTCCTACCTTGGGCTCCCTCGGTGATGAGCTGTGACTTGGAAGATGTGAACCAAATAAACCCATTCTGCCCCAAGTTGGTATTGATCAGCGTGTTTTGTCACAGTAGAGCAATGATGGAAAGCAGAAGAGCTGATGGGAGTGTGATAATGGCATCAATTCATACACAACAGCCTTCAAGTTCTACCTCCATCATTGTTAGACTGAGGATTAACTTTTCAACACATGAGATTTGGAGGGCACATTAAACCGTGATACTCATAGAATGAAGTATCACTCAGGCACAAAGGACGACCTCCTAAATATGAGTGAACCATGTCAGTGTGCTAAGTGATAAAAATAAATAGCAAAATGCCATATTGTCTGGTTCTATTTAAGTCGAATGCTAAGAACAGGAAACAGAGAAAGAATGTAGAGGTTTGGTTACCATGTAGTGGGGCAAGGTGTCAATGAGGAGAGATCATTTCTAAGACTTCAGAGTGGTAAAAACCCTGTGTAGTTCTACAGTGGTGATATCTATGCAGCTTTATGACACAGAAAATCCTGAACACATTGGAACAATGATTTTTATGGTATATGAATTATATCTCTATGTTTTAAAGTTTTTTTTTTTTAAATCTGTCACATCGAGGCTGGAGAGATTAACTCAGGAGTTAAGAGCGCTGGATGCTCTTGCAGAGGACCCAAGTTGAATGCCAGTACCCAATGGGGGCTAACAACACTCCCTGACTCCAGTTCCATGAGATCTAGCACCCTCTTCTGAGTTTGTGGGCATTGCACAATGTGGGTATAATTGCATACATGGAGGCATCACACTAATACACAAAGAAGTAAAAAATAAATAAAACTTTTTAAAAAATTGTCACATCCACAGAACTCAGTTACTAAACTGTCAAAGCAGAACCTGTGAAGCCCTAATTCCACTATTTCTCTTGCCACCTCATCCCACCTTGATCTAACCTTGAAAGAGCCACAGTTCCTCAGGGCTGCATGTACAAGGGCCTTTTCACACAGAGTAGGAAGGACCACACACAGAAGTCCAGACTGTGGGAAGGAGAGAAGACCTCACTTTAAATCAAGATGAAAATTTTGTTCTTGTATGTACTAGGCATTTAAATACTTAATTAATACTGTGTTTCATGACATGAAATGAGATTTTTATTACATAAAAAGTACAGAAAAGACATGGTCTCTATGGGGCTTCCCTTTAAGGACAAAGAAAGAGTTCCATGAAGTAACTGGAAGTGCCGTGCAAGGCAGACCCAGAAAAGTCAGTAAGCTGTTTACTGATTTCATTCCGTGAGTTTGACACAGCAGGTGTTCAGGGTTGTGCAGAGATGCAGAGCCCCTCATCCAAGATTAGAGAGCTACGGTCATATTTAAAGAAATGAAAACCATGTGATCTTGCAGCTTCAGTTCAGAGCACACATCTGTAAGGGGCTTGCACTCCACAGCCAGGGGTCCCTTGAGAATCATACAGTAATTCATTTCCACATTCAGCAAGAAACAAAGTAATATACAGAGAGACATTCCTCAGTATTCATGGAGATTGACTGTAGAAAGCCCACAGATACCAAGACTGATGAATACACAAGCCTTTGGAATGTATTTGCATATCCTCATTGTATACTTCAGCATCTCTACATGATACAATGTAAATATTATACAAATGGTTGTTATGTACTATTGTTTAGGGAGGAATGGCAAGGAAAAAGTCTGTACATGTACAACATACCTGCATTGTTTTTAATATTTCTAGGCAGGAGAGATGGATCAGTGGATAATGAGTGCTTTTTCTTCAGGCGTGAGGATCTGAGTCCAAGCATAAGGATCCCAGCACCCATATATACAAAAGACTACATGTGCCTGTAAATCCCAGCTTTGGGGAGCAGAGACAGGCAGAGTCTAAGAGCTTCCTGCCAATCTGCCTAGTCAAAAACAAAACAAAAGAAAATAAAAACTGGGCTTCTGGCCCACTAAGAGACCCTGTCTCAAGTTAAGAAGCCAGAGAGTGATAAAAAAACACACAGAGTTCTGCTTTAGCCTTTACATGCACATGCACAGGCAGACACAACTTCACACTCACATACATATGCTGTAAACACACAACACATACTTAAATAAAATATAAAAATTAAATTAACAAAAATTAAAATTACTATTCCTAGCTTCTGGTTGAGCAAACATAGGTGCAGAATCCTCAAATGTGGAGAGCTGACTCGTGTGTGTGCGTGTGTGTGAGTGTGTGTGTGTGTTGTGTTGTGTTACTATGTGGACTATTGGGAACACGTTCAAAGGTAAACACTGAAATGAGTAACCACCAAAGTCACCAGTCTTGCTGACCTTGGATTGATACTCAACATCATAGGCAACACAGATGTCCTTCAGGCAGCCATTAACAAATAACAGCATTTTAACAAACAATGAAAGCTTGTTTTTATATACTTTTAAACATCTCTGGCTTATAATTTAATTAAGAAGACAGAGCATGCATACTTTAAAGTTGCAAAGCAGAATAATTAAATGACCACTTGGATCATATGGACCAGCGTAACTTCGGGGGCAAGGGTGAGTAGAACCAGAGCAGAGATAGGGTGTCATAAGGATCACGAAGGGATCAGTGTGCTTGAACGGCACGATTCAAACAGAGCACAGGAGCAACCTGCGCACAAATGATGGATCTGTTACTAAGCTGCATGTGAGGAGGAGGCAGAAGGCTGAGAAAGAGGGGAGGGGTGGGTGTTCTTTGTCCCCTCACCACGGTCAGTGACACAGGAAAACTTTGGTGCAGACACTTCACTGTCAGCCTCAGCTGCAAAGAACAGCTGTGTCCAGGTCAGTGAGGCCACGAGTATGAAGGTCCAGCCTTCCTACCACAGGCGGGGCCTGAGGTGGGCAGCACCCTTTCACAGCTTGCTGCTGGGTTTGCATCTCCTGGTTGTCCATCTGTCCAGGCACAGTTCCCCTCCTCCTCCCTCCCTCCCTCCCTCCCTCCCTCCCTCCCTCCCTCCCTCCCTCTCTCCTTCCCTTCCTTCCAAAGAGATGACCCCTAACAAACATCTTGCTCCCCAAATTCCATCTCAGCACCTGTGCCAGAGGAACCAACCTACCACCTAGGTTGATTCCCTCATGCTCTCTCTCTCTCTCTCTCTCTCTCTCTCTCTCTCTCTCTCCCCACACACACACACACTGGCTTGTTCACTCTGTAGGCATTCCACCCCAACCCCACATGGTCATGTGGTTTCTTTCTTAAATTTTTTCACTTACATTATTTATTTGTGTGTGGAGTCGGGTAAGGGGTACATATGTCCCAAGACGTGCATGTGGAATCCTGGAAACCAGGCTCCTGCCTAAGGTTGTCAGGCTTGGCTGGAAGTGCCTTTACCTGCTCCCAGCCCCATTTGCTCTCATATAAGACACACACTAAAACACGACAAGGTGTCCTCTGGTGCCTGACTGAACTGACTCTCCTCTCTTATTTTTGGTAAGTGCTGTAAGTTTTTACCAAGTGAAGAAATATTTTTAGCATTATTTTTATGAGAGAACTGTGTATTTTATTTGGAGACAGATGTTTGGATTTCTTTGTAACTAAGAAAATTAATTATTAAGGCATACATGTAACATTTTCATTGACCATTTTAACTAGAATAATGCGACATTAAAGCTCATCTACCAACATTTTTTACTGTATTGTTTCCAAAAGTTAAGATATAATTGAAAGCTTACCACGGGAAACTGTGATCTGACATTCATCACGGACTATAAACACGGTCCGACTGACTCCCACTCTGGAGATGCAGCCACCTCTCTCAAGAATGAGCTGTTCCAAAGACACATAACAGTGCTCTACATAGTTCCCTGTCAGCGGTGCCAGCGGCTTTGCCTCAGCTCAGAACTCCAGGTCTGCATCCAGGAAGCCTTGGGAAAGTGATCCAGGCTGTAGGGACCATGCGTTGCCACAAGGGGTCAGCCTTTGCATCGCCTGTAATCAAGTACAAGCTGCAGAGGAACCATCTATTTCATGCTTTTTACAATTATTTGAGGATCCCTTAAGTGCATGCCAATGCATTTTGTTCATAATAACTCATCGTCACTCCACTAAGTCCTTCCAGATCCACCTCCTATCTCCCCACTTTCTCCCTCCATCCTCCTTTGTTAGAGCCTAACTTGGGTTGACCATACACTCATTTGTGTGGGGCCATCCACTGGAGTGAGACTGATCTACCGCCTTAAAAAAAAAAAAAGTCTTTTCTTCCCACAGCAGCCATCAACTGAAAATAATCCTCAGCTAGGGGCGGGGATGCATGAGCCCTGACCCCAGTCTATACTGAAATGCTGGGTGGTTTGATCTTGTTCAGGTCTTGCGTAAGCGGCCACGGTTGCTGAAAGTTCCTGAGTGCCTGGATCCCGTCACCTCCAGAAGACACTGTTTCACCTGGTCTCCCTTCACCTCGCACTCATCGTCTTTATGCCTCCACTTCCAAGGTGGTCCCTGAGCCTTGAGGGGAGGGAGTGTGAGACAGAGGTCCTATGTGTGGCTAAGCACTCCACAGACACTTACTCTCTGCACTGTGATCAGTTTTGAGTTTCTGCATCAATTACTGTCCACACTGCATGAAGAAACTTCTCTGATGAGGTCTTGGAGCTGCACTAATCTTTGGGTATAGAGATATGAATTTCGAGGGCAGTTTGATATTGTATCCATTTAGCAAAGTAATAGTAATAAGTTCACACCCCAGCCATGGGTTCTTGGCCATATTTGCGATAACAGGCATGTGTTTTTTCGTATGGAGCAGGCCTTAAATCCAAGCAGAAAGAGGTTGGTTACCCATCCCCATAACATCTGTGCCACTACTGCACCCGTGGGACTATATTGCCAGGTCAGTTATAACTGTACTTCACAGCATTCACAGCTAGATGAGAGCTGATAGCTTCCCCCAGCACCCTGAATAACACTTTCCAGTACTGAGAGCTAGCCAGCAAGGAGGAAGTCTCCTGGACAGTACTAACTTGATTTCTCCCTTTCCTGTGACCAAAGTATGTGGTATTCAGCAATAGGGTCCAAGGGTCTGACTATGAAGTTTTGGCAAGCAAACAAGAGAAACGGCAGTAGCCTGTTTGTTACCAGAACACCCCTAACTAAGAACTTGAGGGAGGCACTCCACACTGGGATTTTTATTTGACAACCTATGGTTTCTGGAAAAATATATTGTTTCTCCTTTTACCTTTTTTATCTTATTATTCTTTTATAGCTTTTATTTCTTACCCTTTGATAGTGAATGCTGTATAATTTCCACACATGTAACTGGAAGATTTTTGTGTATGAGTGAGTGTTTTGCCTGTAATAAGTACACCCATGTCATGCAATGCCCATGAAGGCCAGAAGAGGGCATTGGATCACCTAAAACTGGACTTACAAAGGTTGTTAGCTGCCATGTGGGTGCGAGAAACCAAACCTGAGTCCTCTGAAAGAGCACCCAGTGTTCTTAACTGCTGAATCTCTTCAGCCCCATAGTTTTAAAATTGTAGATAATTTTCTATGTAATTACCTATTTACTTTTTATTTTAGAAGCCAGAGTAAATACTATAAATTCTTTAATTTTATATTTTTGGCTTATCTGATTTTCATTGTATGTTTATCTCTCCATGAGCTGCTGCGTGCTTCACCTGTGTCTCTAGCCATTTTAATATGTTCACATGACACTCCCTTCTGGTTTGCTTTTTTGCTTTCTTTTTTTATGGAGTTGTGATAATGTTCTCATTCTATTTGTGGGTATATTATAAACTGAGAACTAAAAATTAGTCTGACTATGTTTCTCTGAGAGTCTGCTATGATTTCTTTGTGGGAACATCCCTGTGTCACACATTACAAAGATATAAAAACAGATATCTCTTTTCTCTGCCTTCTTGAGACTAGGATTCTGAGATTGGCACAGTGGTTTGGTTTCCACAAAGCCTCTAATGTTACCTTGCAGATGGTCAGTTTCTCCTTCATCCTCTACAGGACTTTATTTTGCCTCAGTTGTGATGCAAACTAACATTTGCAGGTGTTGGATGTAAGCTGCGTTCTTCTGAAAGTGTCAAGTTATTCACAGCAGTAGTTGATTGCTGGCTATGGGTGTTGGGAACCCCACACTGGTCTTCTGACATGCAGCTATCAGGCTTAAAACACTCACCTTGAGCAAAGCTTCAAGACGGAAGGCAGAGTGGAAGCATGCCTCTTGGTGTGCTCCTAAACACATTGCATTGTATTTTACAATCTGTAGTATTTATGAATTTGAGACCAGTCTGGGATGCAGAGGAAAAGCTTATGTCAAAACATACACACACACACACACACACACACATACACACACACACACACAAACACACATACACACACACACACAAACACAAACACACACACATACACACACACATATATACACACAAATCATAAAAGGCATGATCTTTGTTTCATAAACACAAGTCATGAAAGTGATTTTTATGCAACTACTTAAGTTTTGTTATGGAAGATGAGATAAAATTGCCTTCTTCAAAATTCAGATTTATGGATGATTGAACTGTGTCATTGATCGAACATTTATTTGGTGTTTTGAATCTGAACAGAGTTTGCCAAGATTAGTCCTACAACTGAGATTTGGTTAACATTGACTCTTAGCCTGAAGCCTTACATTCTTTCCATATTTCCTTACAGTAGAAACGGCTTATCTGTGGGTATTTCACAGCTTTGGATGTCTGAACTCAATGAAGTAATAATCCAAATAAGTTATGAAAGTCTGACATGTAATCTCAAACTTAGTAAAGAAATAACCGAGGGGCTGGAGCGATGACTCAGCAGATAAGAGCACTGACTGTCCTTGCAGAGGACCCATATTCAGTTTCCAGCAGCGAGCATTGTGCACATCTGTGCACTTAGATAAATGCAGGCAAAACACTTATACACACAAAATAAGAACAAATAAATCTTAAAAAAGAAATACCTGAGTGTAAAAAGCTAACAGGATTTTCAGGATAATTTTATAAAAGTAAAAGACTCTTAGGGTTTGAGAGATGGATGGCTCAGCAGTTAAGAGCACTGATTGCTCTTGTAGAGGATTTGAGTTCAGTTCCCAACACTCACATGGTGGCTAACAACCAACCATAATTCCATTTCCAGGGGATCTAATGCTCTCTTATACACGTAAGAAAAATACTCACACACATAAAAAATAGAAAAAATACTTGATACATATACCTTTTGCCTAAGCATATAAAATTCAACCTAGTGGCACAAGGAAATGGGAATGGACCGCTCTTTTGCAAGGTTTCATGAGTTGAGGGGTAGAGGTCCTCTATAGAACTGTAAATGATGTACTTGCTTCTAGAGGAAATAATGTTGAGTTTGTAGTGCCTGTAGACTCAGGAATATTTGAGCCAAGAACACTAACTTAAAAATTTATCCTTGTGTTTGATACACCTAGATTTAATAAGAAAACCAACACTTAAGGTTTATTATAGGCTCCATTATGTCTGTAGTCCCCCAATTCATCAGCTGTAGCCCTAACTCCAGCATCTGATTGTGGTTGTAATTGAATCTTTATTTTGCCCACCCCTGTGATGCTCTCTGAGTGTCATGGTTTAGTGACCAACCATGCATGGCTTTGCGTTCATCAAAAGCAGTATTATCCTGGATGGAGCTGACATAATGAAAGGAGATTCTAAAAGAAGCTAAACCATCAGAGACATGCTCTCCCGCTAGCCTTAGAGAAGAAAACAAGCATAAAACTGCGATGTCAATCATCTTTAAGGCAGAGGTCAGTATCTGCTGAAACTCTCAGTTTTCACAGACACAAAGAACTAAAACCTGCCAACACCTGGGTGGACTTGGAAGAGACTCTGGAGCTCCAGTTAATAACTGTGTAACTGCTGCATGGCCAACACCTGGATCACAGACTAGAAAAGCCTTGGCAGAGTACTCTGGGCCTGAACTCTTGCTGCACAGAAACAGAAAATATGAGTTTACTTAAACCAGTCAGTTCATGAGGATTTTGTTCTCAGTAGGAAAGTACTGTTACTACCTGACCCTTTCTAAGGGTCCCACCCTCTGCCCTCAGTGTTAACCAAATCTCACAGTGCCTGCTCTGTGCTGGGCTTAAGATCTGTTTATACAGAAGCATTATTGCAACAACACTCAGCTATCCAACAGAGAGAGGGCAACAGCCCTTTTCAACTCCGTGTCAAAAATAGATTATTTGTGTTTATTACTATGTTTAAACCTCCTATCTTTAGGAGGAAGAGGAAACATTAAACCAAGCTAATGAATCTTTTCCTTCACATGTACATAATACACAGTTTCACAGATGAGGCCATTAAACATCAGAAAGTTTAAGTGTCTTGTCCAATCACACAGTTAGTAGGGTACAGAACCCGTTATTCGGATGGAGGCATTTCCTAGATAGAATCTTCTGTTGTTGTTTTTTTTTTTAATTAATGACATGCTGCAACAATGTTGTTATCACACAAAAGTCTTTGAAAGGTTTTAGGTCTAGATTGAAAGAAACAATTGTTTCAGAATGGCTGTTGCATAACTTCTCAGAAGCACATTAACACTTGCCTACCTTCCTTAGGTGTTTCCTGTGGATGTCGGGAGATCATGACATTAGGACAAGATCGTGGTGGGATGGTACGTCAGCTCAGTGAATTTCCTGTTGACATATTAATTATAAACATCTTTCTTTCTTGACAGACATCCCATAAGTCAAAGGAAGGGAGTTGTTTTACAAGAGAACATTCAAAATATATCATGGCATGTTGATTCCTGTGGTACGCATTGTTCATCTTTTTATTCCCCCAATGTAATATAAAACAAGGATTTCACACCGGATCACCTCAAGTGCAATACAAAGGTACAAATCCAATCTTCACTCTGCCTCCAAGCTTCACATTAGAATATTATGCTTAATAATACTATATACTATAATAATCCCCTAACTGGCAGTCCCTTGCCTTATGCAGCAGGCAGTGTGCATAGGAATATATTAAGCTCATCAATCAAAGAATGAGAAGGAAAAACACACATTGATGAATGAGTTCATGCACAGCTGTGCTGACATTAGTTCCACCTTTCATCGTTTACAGTTGACCCTGCATATTTGTAAAGAGGACAGGGCATGTACCATTTGCTTCTGGGATTTCAATTACTGTATTATTATAATCATGTAAATGCCGAGGCAGTAAATCAGTAAAAGAATTGCGTGTCTGAAATGGCAGTGCATATTGTCACCATGAAATGTGTTCATAATTATTTTCAAGAGGCCAGCTTTGTCCACCGTCTCTCCTATCCATCTCTCAGAGCCTAAAGTGGGGTCCGTTTACCTCAACTGTAAGGGAAATTGCAATAGTTTGTGGATAAAATGAGTCAGAGTGATTTTGTTCCTTGCATTTATTTTATTTGATTTTCTTATGTTTTGGGTTTTTTTTCTTTCTTAACCAACATTTGACCGAAGGATCTGATGACTTTATACATGCCCTTTTTTTCTTAGTTCTAGGAATAATGGTGAGTTACAGTTTTCCTAGAGATTTTTTTCCACCCTTCTACCTACATCTTAATGCCCCGAACAGTACCAAGCAGAGAAGAATCTGAGGGTCTGTTCTTAGGAAAATGAAAAATGTTATTTAACTGTCTTAATTCTGTGGTTATTTATTGCCACATACCTGATGGTAATAACCTGCAGAAGGAAAGAGTTACTTTGGCTTATGGTTTTAGAGAGCTGAGTGTGGTCACCTGGCCCCACAAGTGAGGCAGAGCATCATGGTGGCGGGAACACGAGGCACAAAAGAGCTGTTTGCTTCATAGCCAACAGGAAACAGGGCAGCAAAAAGGGGAAGTTGTGGCAGAATGACCCCAACATGTGTCGATAAAAGAACTTACCAGACCAAGATTAACATTAAAGTTTTAATAAGGAATAGACACTGTGTGGGACTGGAGAGATGGCACAGCAGTCAAAAGCATTGGTTGTTCTTTCAGAAGACCCAGGTTCAAATCCTAGCACCCACATGGTGGCTAACAACCATCTGTAGATCCAGTTCTAGGAGATCTGATACTGTCTTCTGTCCTCCACAGGCACTATATGATACATGGGTGCACTTACACACATTCCGTTATAACACTCATACACATAAAATAAAATAAATCAATCAAAAAAGAATAGATGCTGTGGACAGAAACACATTGGGTAAATTCTCAGAGAAAAAAGAAGAGAATTGTGCCCTTGAAAGAAGACAGGGCCCTTTTATAGCAATAGACAGAAGTTTTCTGACTTTGCCTCCTAGGTCATTTGAGTGGGGTAGTATTTGAGCAAATTTTAAGGAGGCCACTCACTGTCTTGAAATAGTAGATATTTCCTCGGTGAGCCTACCCGTTTTGGATAAGGTGCCAGGGTCTTTAGGTTAGGCTGCAGCTGTTTGTATAAGGTATGACAAATCATAGATCCAGCCCTAAGTCTCTGGAATCTTTCTGTTAGAGAGGGGGATTTTGCTTATTATTTTTTACCTTTCTGTCTCCATAAGAGCCAGTGACAAGATATTCCCAAGGACCTGCCTCCAATGGCCTAGTTCCTCCAGCTAAGGTATTCAGCACCACCAACAGGGGATCAAGTATTCAACATATGAGCTTATGGGGAATGTGTCACATTCAAACCTTAAGAGCGGAAAACCACTATATATGAACCCGCTTTATTTTATTAAGAGTTTCTTCAAAGACAGAGAGAAACAAAGAAACAACAACAAAAAGAAACAGAGGAAAAATAACACTTTTTGCTATGATCAGGAGAAACTTGAACTTGAGCTCCCTTGTGCTCTTTGAAAGCAAGTCTTAATAAAGAGAAGTAGGAGAAACACTGAAAATCTAAATAGGGAAGAAGAAAAAAGGAGAAATGGGAAGTAACAGGTGAGAATCAGAATCCCAAACCTAGTAAGAGGGATTTCCAGGCACTGGGAAAGTTGCTGGGAATGGGGTGGGGGAGGTCAAAGGAAGAAAAGTGGGTGAATTTATCGACATGCAGCGCGTGCATTCACAAAGATCTGGACTTGGTAACTCTCTAGTTAGAACTAGAAGAATGCCTTTGAAGGAGAGTGCTTTGAAGATCAAAGTGTTGTGATAGAGATTTGGAGTAAATCTGTGATGAACAAAGAAGGAAAGAGGCTTCTCCTCCAGGGAGAGAGACTTGTATTTATCTGATGAGTAACAGGATCATGCAAAACAAAGTATCTGGAGAAGATTTACTGGGACAGGATTGTACAGTGACCTGAAAACAGAGGCTGAGTTTGACATTGCTGTGCTCAGTAATGTAGACTGAAGCCCCATCTCCCTCACGACAGTCTCACTAAAGACCAGGGCCACAGAAATGGAATCAAGATTTGTTGAGTGAGGAAGCTGAGTTTGAGAAAGACTAGAATGACATGTCGACCTGTAGAAAGTAGCAGCCTCACACTGGAAAATCATTTGTTACAAGTCCAAGTAAGGGATAAAATACTAATGCCAATCCTCCCCAAAGTTTGCAAAGAAAATGTAAGAAGAGGAAATGCACCCTAAGTCATTTCATAAGTTCAAAGTTTCCCTAATTCAGAAGCCAAAGGTGTTACAGAAAACCGCAGGCTGGGTTTGATAATGTACTCAGGAGGCAGAGACAGGATTCTGTGAGTTGAAGGCCAGTCTGGACAAAGGGTGAGAGATGTTTCATCACCTAAAAACACACTCTGCTCTTGCAAAGGACCTAGGTTCAATTCCCAGAACCCATATCAGGTAGCTCACAACTGCCTGCCACTCCAGGTCCAGGGAATCAGATATGTTTGTGTAGACAGCTGCAGATTGCCGCCTCTTAAAGATGGCGCCTGCTTCCGCCTTCCACCATCCCGAGGGTGGGTGCTCTCTGGAGCAAACAGCTCCATAATTGGCTGTGGCTGAGGTCTGGCCCTGCTTCCGCATGTGTGCGCCTATCTGCTTTCACCACGTGGTAGTTTGGGGTTGGCTGGCAGGAGGGGATTTAACTCTGTGGCGGGCTTTCCCCGGGAGGAGAAGCAAGGCAGGAGAAGTAAGTCAGGAGAAGTAAGTTAGGCAGAAGAAGTTAGAAAGTAAAAAGGCCAGAAGGTTGTTCAAGGTTCCTGAATAAACTGCATTTGGAAGAGTCCGGGGTCGCGTTTTCCTTGCTGGACGAGAGACAGACGCGACAAGTGGTGGCCCGTACAGCGGGAACTCATCGAGGGACTCAGAACCTTTTGCAGTCAGGGCGGGCAGTGCACTGGAAAAGTTCTCAGGTAATGAGAATCCACGACAAAAGTGGGAAAGTCCTCAAGTGAATTTGGGGATCCGCGATAAGAGCGGGTACTTTGCTAAGTCCTCAAGCAAATTGGGGAGCCACTACAAAAGCGGGGTGCTTTGCTCCCTCTGTAGATGGAGCGAGGACAGCTGGGAGGTTATAGTGAACCGAAAGTAAAAATGGATTTTTATATGATCGTTTCTATAGGAATGGGCATTAGTTTTGTATTCTGGTACCTTATTTTTGCCTATTCTTGTAGAAAATGTACAAGAGGTACCCAGAAAAATGTTACGGGAAATACTAGTTCCCACTCAATTTTTTTGGCTCTAAATGAGCTACTTTGTTCTAAGAATTTAAAGCTTAAGAAAAGCACTTTGGAGAGATTCTTGGAGGACTGTGATACCATTGCACCGTGGTTCGCAGTGTCCGGAAGTCTCACGGTTGTCCTTCACTTTTCCAAGCAACAAAAGGAGTTTCTTCTGGGAAAAATGTACAGCTTTAAAAAAAAAAAAAAAGGCTCGTGCATGTCTGAGCCCGGGGCAGTACATAGATTAGAAGTCATTCTTAATTGAGTATACTAATAAACAAGCTGCCGCTAATCAAGCCGCAGGGCAGCGCCCCAAACAACCTAAAAAGTAAAGCTAAACCTTCCACTGGGCTGGAGGAGCCAGCTTTTGTGAAACCTAAAACACTCAAGAGTCTTTAAATCCCAGAAAAAAAAAAAAAAAACAGCTAGATATCTGAGAGAGGAAGATTTTTCACCATTTGTTGCTTAAACAAAGCCTAAGACTAAACTAAAAAAAAAATTATTTACAAAAAATATGGCATTTACAAGGCGTGGTTAAATCTCTATCTTTAAAAATGCTCATGGTCAAGGAGGCTAGAGCCTTAAAACATCAAAAGCAGATTTTCTTAATTTTCTCCACACCTTGCCCTAGGGCGCTTTCCTTTACAAAAGAAGGCTGTGAGCTCAATTCCCACCCACATCTCATTTGTTTAGTTACTAGTTACTAAACTCAGCAGCTTTTCTGTCCCATGCAAACTCTGAGTTAAAGGGATACAGACATTTTTGTGTCTATGTGTAAATCATATTGATAACACTGAGAGGTTAACTCTGGAGTGGGACTGGCCATTTCGCTTCAGATTCAATCCTGTTTGCAAAGGGTGAGGCTGGCCACCTGACCCTGTGCAAAGCAACCCCAGAGTGACATTATACTGTTGAGAGTAACTGAGCAATAAACTAATTTTAACAGAAATGGTTATTCATTTTATCATGTAACATGTTTATAGCAAAACTAGCTCACGGAATTCTATATTTTCTCACACCAATAAAAAGTCACTAATACAATTTTATAAAATTATCTTAAATTTAAAAGTATACTATTCCTCTTGCGAAGTTTTTGTGAACAGGAGCCAATGATGTGTCAGTTTCAGCCCGGCTCCCCACAGTTAATTGAGTTAAGCATAATTATAAAAGTATTTAAAAATTGTGCTTTTGCCTTTAATTTAATATCTGATTCAGCTTATGCCGTTAATGCAGTAAGAGTTTTGGAAGTGGCCAGACCAATTAAAAACTCTAGTCCGGTCTGTCAGCTTTTTCAACAATTACAGACTTTAATTTGGCAAAGACAGGCTTGCTTTTTTATCCAACATATTAGGGCTCATACAGGCCTGCCAGGACCTTTGAGTGCAGAAAATGATAAAGTAGATTTATGGACCAGAATGGAATGTATATTTTTAAGCTCCACTATAGAAAGGGCAAAATGTTTTCATAACAGGTTTCATGTAAATGCCCGAGCCTTACAACAAAAATTTCACCTGTCTCGAGCAGATGCTCGACAGGTGGTACTGAATTGTTCTCAATATGTAACTTTTCACCATCCACCTAGGATTGGGGTTAACCCACGCGGTTTGATCCCTTTAAAGGTTTGGCAGATGGATGTAACACATATTTTGAAGTTTGGAAACCAAAAATATGTTCATGTGTCTGTGAATACCTGTTCAGGTATTCTACACGCTACACCGTTAACAGGAAAAAAAACACACAATGTTATAACTCATTGCTTAGAGGCCTGGGCTGCATGGGGCAAGCCCCAACAACTAAAAACTGACAATGGACCAGCCTATACGGCTTGCAGTTTTACCTCTTTTTGCCAGCAAATGGAGGTACAGCTTTTTCATGGGTTACCATACAATCCTCAGGGACAAGGCATTGTAAAATGTACTCATCACACATTAAAAGAATATCTTCAAAAACAAAAAGGGGGAGTAGGCCACGGCCGCACCCCAAGGGAGAGACTTTCCCTAGCCTTGTTTACTATAAATTTTTTGAATTTGGACGCTCAAGGCCGCTCAGCAGCGGATAGACATCAGGACCATCATGGCCCTGCAAAAGGGATGGCTAAGTGGAAAGACGTATTAACAGGCCTCTGGTGTGGGCCTGACCCCGTGCTGACATGGGCACGAGGATCTGTTTGTATTTTTCCACAGGACCAACAAGATCCAGTATGGGTACCTGAACGCCTGGTTAGAAGAATTCAGCATGAAGAATCTCTTAAAAGTCAGCATGACGATACCCCTGCTTCCAGCCCTGATGAGCCAACTAGGGAAAATGAAACCGACATGGGGAATCCTGTCAGTGTTTCCAAAGCCAATGCTGAACTGGACATTTAATTTTAAAGACACCCTAAAAGAATTGCTATGAACCATCTGAAAGAGTGGGCGGGAATGGGAGTGTTAGCAGGTCTCCTGATTATGTCCTCCCTGGTCTGCCTGTGGTGTATATGTAAGATTAGAGCCACACAAAAGCAGAATGCAGCTATGATCATTCAAGCCTTTACAGCCATTAAAGCTGGACAGTCCCCCCAAGCATGGCTAATTGCCATGAAGGAGTTATGAGGACGGGATGCGAGGCTAAGCACTGCACAAGGTTTCGCCTGCTGGTGTTTAAGCGTTTCCTTGGTAGACATGTCTGGTTGCATGAAGGTGGTACCCTTAGCTCTTTCCCCTGGGAAAATTGGTATGGGATGGGTCTGGGTCACCGCAGGTGATGAATCTGTGGGTGTCTCCAGGACATAATCCCAATTGTGCACACCAGGGATCAGACCTCTATCTTCGCCCGTTTCTGCTAAGTTATATAAAATAAAAGGGGGAGCTGTAGAGAGCTGCGGATTGCCGCCTCTTAAAGATGGCGCCTGCTTCCGCCTTCCACCATCCCGAGGGTGGGTGCTCTCTGGAGCAAACAGCTCCATAATTGGCTGTGGCTGAGGTCTGGCCCTGCTTCCGCATGTGTGCGCCTATCTGCTTTCACCACGTGGTAGTTTGGGGTTGGCTGGCAAGAGGGGATTTAACTCTGTGGCGGGCTTTCCCTGGGAGGAGAAGTAAGGCAGGAGAAGTAAGTCAGGAGAAGTAAGTTAGGAAGAAGAAGTTAGAAAGTAAAAAGGCCAGAAGGTTGTTCAAGGTTCCTGAATAAACTGCATTTGGAAGAGTCCGGGGTCGCGTTTTCCTTGCTGGACGAGAGACAGACGTGACATGTTTGGCCTTCGTTGGCAGATACACATTCCAATACACAATTGTATACAAATACATAATGAAAAATATAACAAAGTATTTAGAGAAAGACAGTAAAAACCATTATCACTTATGGATATAGATGTGAACATCTTCAACATGATAGCAACAAGCTGCATTCAGCAGACTATGAAAATAACCAAATGAGAGTTGTCTGGGTAAAAGATGGATGATTGAGGACACATCAATCAACTTAATAATGCCACACTAATAGAATGAGAAAAAATCTCCAAATGATTACCTAAATTGAGGTGGAAAATCCTGAACAAAATCCAATATGACTTTGGGATAGAGCATTCAGTTACTGAGCATAAATGAGAACTTGTTCAATGTTATGAAGGGGAAATGAAAAACCAAAAGTTGATTGAATGGTAAAAGAACTGTTCTCCTAGAATAAAAAAACTAGACAAGCATGACCCTTTCACCTTTCTTACATAGTCTTACATACTGCTAGAATTCTACACAAAGTAACTATTCAAGAAAGAAAGAAATGCATCCATCTTGGAGAAGAAGGCAGTTTTACAGAAACAAACCTCAAATGAATCCACATCAAAAGAAAAAGAAGAAAGGAAAAGAAAGATACTAGAAATATGAAATTAAGCAAAGACTATTAAATCAATTCACAAGTATTTAGGTAATTTAGGTTTTATATACAATATATACATATATATGTATATATATCAATCTGAAAAAGAAATTAAGAAAGCCATTGTATTGACAATATTTAAAACTAAGTTTAAACAAAGAGGTATAAATATGTATTCCAAACCAGGAATAATTGATTTAAGAAATTAAAGAGATATGAATAAATAGCCTGTGTTCATGGACATGACTCATGAATCAGAATCATACAGCTAATAAGTGGGACGTCTAGATACTGTGAAGGGTTTTGGGAAAGGTCAGGGTGGAGGAGTCAAAGACAATATTGCAGTGACTCACATAAATCTGTACAGTTGATGTGTATTAATAATTATAATAAAAATTTAAAAATAATCAAGATTATGTTCATTTAATGGGTTAAATATATATTAACTTCTACAGCTCAGTGATGTTAAGATGACAATATTATTCCAAATACTACAAATTCAATGCACTTTCTACCAAATCTTAGCAGTGCTCTTTGCAAAAATGTAGATACTTGGCCTAAAATTCACATGGCATTTCAAAGGACCCTGAAAAGCCAAAACAATATTGTAAAATAAAATACAAATTGGAAGACTCAAACTTCTATCTTTCGAAATGAATGCAAAGTTCTGCTGATCGCAACAATCGTTACTAGCATAAGACCACAAATCAGTGAGATAGAACTGAGAGCCCACAAACAAACCCTCACATCTAGAATCAACTGACTTTTGAACATGATAGTGAGAGCCACTCATGTATCAGGCTAATATTTCTGATCCCCAGTGGGTTGAATCTGTCCATGCAGAAGCCATGAATATACAGAGCAACTGCATATGATAACTACAGAGACTATCCGCAGATTAAAAGCACACTGTGTCACCAGTGTGCAGCAGTTGCTGCCGTGGAGTAGCCCTCCGCTAGTGCTTACTGAATGTGACTCATGGCCCCACCTCTCCATCTGCACAACAGTTCTGAAAAGAATCCCCTACTCTAAGGATGATCTTACCCACAAGTTTGGTGTTATATAAACTGTGGCATTAAAGAGAAATCATTTAGACTGTGAGTCATTGTGAAAAAAAATGCTTGGCAGCTGATTGTATTCACATTCTCTTTGCTCCCATTACTAAATAACAGAGACCATTAACCACCTACGCTCAGCTTCTCACCACAGGAATGAAGCCTGTCATAGTCTCAGACATTACTCCCGAAGAATCCTACGATCACAGCAAAACCAAACCAAACTACACCACAATGTGGTCTGGAAATTTCCTTCTCATGGAGCCTGGAGCATGAGAAGATCAAAAAAATAAAAAAATGCTTTGATTTCATCTGTCTTTGTTCATATTACAACCTTCTCTTACACACACACACACACACACACACACACACATACAAATACACTAAATATAATAGTAAATGTGTCTTTCTTTCATTGGGGTTGGAGAGATGATGGCACAGCTGTTAAGAGCACTTCCTGCTCTTCCAGAGATCTGAGTTTGTTCACTGAACCCATTTTGGGCAGCTCGTAACCACCTGTAACTCCAGCTTCAGAGTTTCAGACACATTCTTCTGATTTCCGAAGGTTCCCTCACGTAAGTGGTATACACGCACAGACACACACATAGAAATAAAAATATAAAATAAATCTTTGTAAAAAGTCTTTCACCAGTTCTTTGCCCACCCCAAAAGCCTATTTTAGGGGACATACGGGATACAGGTAGGATTAAGCTCAGTAAAATTAATTTTTCATATATGGAACATAAACAAAACTGAATGATTCATGAAATCAGATATTGTAAATCAAACTTACTCCAAACCTAAATTAGCTCTCCCTACAAGTCAATAAAACTCTCCCTTCAATATTGAGTGGAAAATGAGATGAAATGTCACCTTCCAAATTTTTAAACACTTGAGAATTATATATTGAGCACAAATTTCCTCCTTAATATTATACACACACCATGCAAACACAGCTTCGGGGGCTGCCCAGGGGATGGTGCTCTGTCCTAACTGTTCACTGAGATTACATGACCTCCTCCTACCAACAGATCTTCCTGTGTGTATGTGTGATACATGTGCACAAGTGTATGTGGGTGTGCATACCCATGTGTGTGCGTGGGTGTGGTGTGTGCGTGGGTGTGCATACCCATGTGTGTGCATGTGTGTGGTGTGTGCGTGTGTCTGTGTGTGGAGGGGAGAGAAGCCTGTTAGGTGTCCTGCTCTTTCACGCCCCACCTCATTCTCTTGACTGAACCTGGAGCTAGACTGACAGTCAGCAAGCTCCAAGGATCCTCTTGGCTCCACCCCTCAAAGCACTGGAGTCACAGCAATAAAATGCAGCCACATAAAGGATTTTTGCTGATTCTAAGGATTTGGACTCAGGTTTTCATGCTTACATTGCGAGCTCTCCTACCTGCCGAGCCGCCTTCCCAGCCCCTGACAATGGATTTCTCAGTCATTCTCACATAATTGGTTCAGATAAAGCACAGCAGTGACTGAAGAAGTTTGTGAGTCACATGACAGGAAACAATGGCATGGCACCCTTCCTCAGTTCCCTTTGACTGGTATTAAGACTGGACTTCCTTAGGAATCAAGTCTCCACAAACATTTCAATTCAAAATGTCACTACAGCTGCTTTACTCTGCTGAATTCTAATGCATATTAAAGAGGAAATGAATACATCTCACTTTTCTTTATTTATTTTCCCAGTTTTCAAAATGCACTTATAATTGACTTTCCTATAATATGCTTCATATTCCAAAATTCAGAGTCCAGACTGAAGTATAAATTTCAAAAGGTATATAAAATATCCAACAGAAATATTCTTCCAAAGTTCTGAGTTTATAAACATTCCATGCACAACTGGATATACAATCTCTAAAAGGACATGCTTTTAATTTCAAAGAGCACGTGCATCTACCGAATACATGGAGGTTACATAGACATAGTGCTTCATAGCATTATTTATGTATTGGGGGGGGGGGAATCTTCCCATTCATTTCTATTTCCTAATTCCAAAGCGATTTATCAATGAGATACTAGAAATCAGTAGAAGAGATTTTAGAAATAAGGCTAGAGGGAACAAAGAACAGTTTTCTGTTTTTCTCAGTCATATAACAGGCAAACTTTTGATCTCTGTCATAATCATTGAAGTTTCTGCTTACCAGTGGCTTCTTGCAGACCTAGGCTTGGCGAGCTGTACTTGAAAGTTGAGGGAGACCTGACTCCCAGATGAATATGTGATCCCAGCACCCTCCAGCTCATAAAGCTCTATCCAAGGAAGTATTGGATTAATTCTGCTTCTTTTCTGTATTTTGCAATGTTTTGACATTTTAAAAGATTTTCCCTGTGGCTGGCCAGATCCTACAGTAGACAGCAAAGGACTTGGCCCTGAGCTTACGACTTTCATGTGTGAACTACTCAATACAAACCCCATATCACCAACCACCAATTTAATCAATGCTTACATGGCAAAGCAATATTTCCCTTATGCTCGGCATACACACAGGAAGGTAGGAGGAAATTAAAGGCCAGCAAAGGCCACCCATTTGGGCCAGACCTGCACAGAATTATTTAAACTCGCCACCCTAGTCCAAGATGTTTGCCTTGCTTTGCCTTTCCTATAGAAATCCCAAAGAAGGCCCAAATCCAGTCTTTCCCTTTGTTCCTTCTCTCCTAACGAAATGATGCTTCCTTTGTAGTCCTGCATGTAGTGAAGTGTTATATCTCTTTGAAATATATAAAGTATTAACTTCCTCTCAATGGCATTGACCTTTACAGGCCTGCCTTCTCTCCATCACCTCCATAAATGAGCACCCTGTGTCTTCCCAGAAGTGGTGCATATGCAAGTATGTTATTCTTCTGGGCTTTTGCTGCAGCTGCACACATTAAAATTAATTAGAAAAGGATAGATGTATGCAGAGATTTGTTAGGAGGGACCTGGAGCTTGGTCGACATGCTTATAGTCTTCAGAAGGCTAGGAAGTTAACAATTTTATTTCAAGGACGTTAACTAAAACTTCTCTGAATGACCTTTGAAATGACAATCCACAGTGCCTCACTGAACGAATTAGACTGTTCAGCGTGGAGCTCCGGGAGTGGATCTGCACGTTCCTGATCAGAATTCAGCATGGTCTGGCTGTCCTCCTCCCACCCGAGATCCAGGAAGGAGGCTCAGGGGCCGCTGGGATTTTAAATCATTCTCCTGTTTCAGCTTTTGCTTAAGACACAGCAGGCCCTCTGCTGGTAGCAAAAGGTTGTGTTGCAGAAACTGTTCACCAAACAGGCACTGTCTCTGGCCGGTTCTTAACCTTCCCCATACAACAGAAAAAAATTCCCTGCTAGGAAAGTTTCTAGAAATCTAAAGTCCATGCGTCACTACAAGATGTTTGTTTTCAGTTGTTTCAAAGCTCAAACGCTGAAACTCTTAAAGACTAGCGTTCAGAAACAGCCATGAGTGTGTTGTTGGTCTCATCCAGAGCCTCTAACCAACTAAAGTTTAGTGCTCCGTTGAAATATTTGTGTTGAGAATGAGAGAAAACAACAGGGAAGAATACATTCATGTTCATGGACAAGAGACAGCTGCGGCCTCACAGTTCCTTTAGCCAATGACTGCCACTAAAGAAGCTGCTTTGAGAAAATTGTTACATGATCATCATAAAGAAAAGTGTCTTTACTATGTCTTTTCTTTTAAGTCTAATATAAGTGAAGAGTTTTGAAATTCTTAAATTTTTTTCTTGATACAAATGAGAGCTCAGATAGCTCATGTACACTTTCCCATTTCTTGATACATGATTTGGCTTAAATGTGTGTCTCTCTCTACCTCTCTCCCTCTCCGCTTTATAAAGATGTGAACTAAAACCCAGCAAGATTTTCTCTCAGTCCTGGCTACCTAATGTGGACGGCTCTGCTCTGCCACACCCTCCCTGCCATGGTGGGCTGCCACCTCTAAAACCAGAAGGAAATGGAGGTATAAAACTGAAGAGCAAGCAAAGTAATTTCACAGTTTCCTGTGCTTCTAGGATTCCCAGAATGCTTAGCAAGAACTTTGTCTGAGGTAAGGAAGACTTACCATTCTCGGTCTTGTCTCTTCACTCGAGATTGGATTGCCCACGTCTCTGGATTTCTTTCCTCCCACTGATCAAATGTAGAGTTTGGGTTCCAAGCTGGTTCTGTGAAGTAGTTCTATCTCTGAATCAGATGGATGCAATGGCAAGTCAGACAAATTCAGAGACCTCTCAGGCTGCTCATGTCCTTGACCCGGACTCTGCCAACAAGTGATCGTGTTTTCTCCAGAGAAAATGAGAAAAGTTGTGTGAAGCAACATATGGAAAATGTGGCAATAACCTGGATGAACTGATACGGAACTGGTGACAGGAATTCCTTCTCACCAGAGCCTCACAGACGGCATCACTAACTCAGGAATTAAAATTAAGCAGATAAGAGAATCTGCTTTCACATACAATGCCATAGCGCGGCACATGGCGTGAACATCCGAAACTGCATGGAAGGAACTGCGCTGCAGTGTGTCCTGAGTCTGCAGGATGAAAGTGAGAGCACCAAGCAAGTGTCTCAAAAGCTAGACCTGTGAGTGGTCAGCAAGTAGTGCCTCTGACTTGCAGACAGCAGGATTTGAGTCTCTGAGGGTCACCTGCTCCAACTGGAAGGCCTTAGTGTCCTCAAACTCGAGCTGCCCAGCACTGCAGTGGAGGTCCACTAAGGAGGCCAGATCCCGTTGATCAGGCTCTTGTCCTCTTGCAGATAAAGATTTTATACGCAGAAGACCAGAGAGCAAAGTTTTATTTGACAAAGGAAGTGCTTGAAAAAGCTGAAGCATACCCAACTATAGTAGGAAGCAGCAGCCACGGCATGACCTCAAGAGAGACGAGGGCCCTGGAAGCTGCAGGGAATTGTTTTAATGGCCTCAAACGTGTTGAGGAGAGGAGATTATTTAAGGGGAATCATTTGACTGGTTCCACCTTTTTATATAGCAGCTTACATATAACCATGCTTTGGGCACATGAGTATTATTGATTTGAAGTTGCTGGACATGCCCAATGGGGTTGATTTCCCCTTAAATTTGCCTTACCAGTGGCGCTACAAGAGGAAGGGTCATACTCCTGTTTGGGAGAGGTTTGGGTTTATTGCGCATGCTCAGGAGTTTTGTGGCTGGCAATGATTTTAAAGACCCAAAGGAGCAAGCAACAGGGCAGAGTCCCTTTCTTTTCTTATTGGACAAGAGAGACAGGCAGTATATCTCTGTGCATGTAAAACAGAGAGGGGGTAGCATGATGAAGGAGTCAGCTACTGCCCCTGATCCCTGAATTCCTGAGGAGTATCCTCTTTCAGCAGCAAGTTGAACTCTTATTTGAGCTTGCGATGAGCGGAATTGGCACTTGTACATCAAATCCACTCCTGAACTGGGTTGCGAACTGATGTCCCATCACTCAGGAGGCTGATGCTTGAGGACTGGGTGATATTACTTAAACTTCTGTAAGTGGGAGTGAAAGAGATGTAAACAGTATACACCCCTCTTCTCTTGGTCCCAAGGACACGCTAAGGTATGATTCCACCGAAATGCACTCTGGGAAACCAATGAGTTTATTGGGCTTATGTATGGAACATTAGATGAGGTTTATTTATAGGAGTGTGGATGTCCCCAGCCCCCACCTTGAGTGTCACTGGATACTCTTCACCCAGGCATGAATGATGCCTTCCCCATAGCCACATAAAATGGCAAGAGGCTCTCTCTTAGTTTTCCCCAGCATGTATACTCCAGCCCTTCCTCTAGGCCACATGCTGAATCACAGGCTGAGAAGCGTGGTTGGATACTCAGTGGATTCTCAGACTCTCCCTGCCCCTTCCATGCAGGGAATCAGCAGTCAACAGGCCTAGCTGTGATGATCTTCGGCAGCAGTTAAGAGAGCCCAGGGGAGCTCAGGAAGACGACATTTGTCTGTCGGAGGACAGTCTTATACAGCTTGAAAAATCAAGCAACAACAAAAATCCACCAGATGAATTTTTTAACATAACAAAGAAAAAGGAAGAATAAAACTTGCTAAAGAATCTCTTTGCTGTGGCTCTTGTGGCAGTTGGAAGAAATAGTCTTTATTTTCCAGAACACTGTAGTTTGTTTGACTTTTCTTTAATATATTGTCTCTGAAACCTGGAGATAGTTCTATGAGTATTCCATGTTTTGAACATAAAGAATGAATAAAATCCAGTAAAAACAGAAAAGTCAGAGGGCCCTGCTTACTACAGTAGTTTATCATGTGCATCATGCAAGCTTTAGCTTAGTTTTCCACTCCTTCACATTGGATTCCACATACAGTGGAATTTGAGACTTTGCAGTATCTCAGCATAAGGAGTTCAGAGACTTTCCCTTCCCAAAGTATTCTAAGGGGGACTATCTCTCTCTTTCCCCTCTGCATGAACAGAGTGAGCAGGGACAAATGTAAGCCAAGGGAGGCAGATCTCCAGGAGCTCTCCCTTTGAATCAAATCCCAGCACCTTCCCTGATCATCTGTGAAGAAAATGACTTTATTGGACAGGAACAGTTTGGGGACAATCCGATTTTAAGTCAGAGGAATGGGTGAGTAACTTCTGAAGCAACATTCCAGATCCAAAATCTATGAGCTACTCAGTTAATTCCACCTTGAACTTAAATTGTCCATTTACAAACATTCTTCTCAGTAAAGATAAATCATATCAGTTTTTCACTACGTGTGTGACACAGTAAAATCACTTAAAATTTTTAGTTATATCTCCAGCAGGCTGATTGTTGCTCAAGGCTGCATGTATCTTTACCATTAACTCCTGTTGTCAGATGGCTGAATGATTAACTGGATCTTTAAAATGAAAGCTAGATAAGATGTGTGTAGAATCCTGAGGAGTATATGACCTGATTCCATTGATGAGTATTAACTATTTATGATTTAATTATTTTAAACTTTTTTCTCAGTTTGAGAATCTAAGTATTTAAGTAATAATATTTTTTATTAAACTTTTGTGCATTTCATACAATGTATCTTGCCTTCCACCAGATGTCATGCATTCTGTCATATATATATTAAGGCCTGTGGAGTCAAGTTGTGTCCCTAGATGTCCCTTGGTGTGAGTTCAGGCACTGGAGCCTGGTCAACCATCACTCCTTTAAAGAAGATCAACTCACCCTTACCCACCAGCTATTATCTGCTTCAACAGAGAAGAAACAAACAACAGCCAGGTGTGATGGTGCAGGCCTTTAATTCCAGCACTGGGGAGGCAGAGGCAGTGAGCTCAAGGTCTGCATAGAGAGTTCCAGGCCAGCTGGGACTACAGGGAGACTCTGTCTTGAAAAGACCAAAACAAACAAACAAACAAAAAGAAAGAAAGAAACATACAACAGTGTGGCAAAAGGCTCCTTTGTTCCCTGTCATTGCCTGGAGACTGGTGAGAAATGCAGACCTGAATTCAAATTTGCATTTTAAGAAGAGCCCCCTAGTGATTTTTAGCCAAACCAAGTTGAGAAACATTGGTGCAGAATATTTTTTCTGCTACCAGGGAATAAAAAGCATGGAGTAGAAATCTCTTTTCTAGCAGTTTCTCCTTTGGAACTGGTAATTCTTGTTATTTGCGTCACAATTTTTACAATCATCAATTCAGTTTGTTTCAAGAGGAAGTTCTTCAGCATTAAATCTGCTAGCTACTGCTTATGGTGTTCATTTGCGCAAGAGTTTCCTGGTTATTTCATCATGTCTGCCTTCTGGACTCCAATGGTGTCTGAAACTTGAGAGATATGTTGTGTTGTCTTCTGCAAGGTTCTTCATGGGTGCTGCTGATAAAAGGACACTTTCAGGTGAATCACTCACTCTGGAGCATCTCGTTCTATGCAGAATGTATAGATATTCATTTCTGGGACTTTTCAAGGGTAAAACTTGATAGAATGTGTAAATCATTGAAGAGCTGTGAATTCCACCCAAGGGAGCCATAAAGTCACAAATTTTTGAAGTAACCAAGTGGCCACAAATTGACAGGTCTGGTTTCAAGCAAATCATTATCAGATAGTCACTTTGTGGAACCAATTGTCTAGTTCAGATCCTTGAGGTGCCAGCCTGCTCCCCAGGAAAGGGAATATTGAAAGAAGGGCTTCCAGCTGGGCCCAAAGGACATAAATCTTTCTCTCTCCATCATTAGGTTGTAGAGGCTTCTTGTGTGGAGAAGACTCTACCCTGACTGTATGCTTTATAGTAAAGTATACATTCCTTGCCTGTTGCCAGTCTGGCTCTGTTGTTTATTTCTTAACTCTGAACTCCGCTCCTTTTTCCTCTCCTGAAAGTTAGCAAAGCTTTTTTTGCCATAATTTATAAATTCTGTAAATAAACCTAGTGATGAAATTTTTTCTTTACCATTTAAGTGCTGCTCCCTAGTGAAATTACCTAAGTCTATTTGAACGCCTCTGAACATCATTGCATACCCATTTTCTAGTCTAATAATTTTCCATTGGCTTCACACAGCATTTGTGTGCTGACTGCTCATGTTCTTCCTTCATACTACCAATTTATGTCTTTATTGCTTTAAGAATCCCATCCAATGAGTTTAATGAAACAGGAAGGGTTGAGTTCCAAGTAAAGAGCCCCAGGCCTCAGGAACCAGCATTTGTGGACATTACTCTGACAAGTCAAAGGAGGACTGAGAGAAGACATTCAGTCTCAGGTTTTGATCCATCCTCCTCAGAGATTTGGAAAGAGATATCGGTGGCTTTTGTTTGCAGGGCTTGCATTACCCCAAAATTTCTCTCTGTACATCAGTAAAATGAGGCTGTGATTTCTTCCTTGAATGGGGGAAGCAATAATTCATCCAACTGCAATTAAAGAGATCAAACTATTGCTTAAAGCTTTCCTTTGAATGTTCCTCTCAGCACTGCCTGGAAGAGCTCAGCTTCTCATCACCACGTAGTCTACACCTTAGTCTTCCTGCATCCTTGTTTATTTAATTACTCAAGTCCATTTATTTTTCTTTCTATTGTCTCTTTAGTTTGAGTTTGGAAAAGAAAGCCAGAAATCCATGTTTTTTTGATATCTTCATAGAAACCAGAACTCTTGGTCATTAATCTTTATTTCTGTTACCTGGATATTTTTTTTGTGACCTTTACTATTTCAGATAAAATTTGAGAAGTCAGTATCACATTTTATGGAACATTTTTGTTTCATTACCATACAAAGTTTTGAGAATTGTTGCAATCTTAGTAAAGACTGGAAACAAAATTCACTTCAGTCTCTTTATTAGTATTTTGGTTCTTTGAGAATTTCATACTATATATTTTGATCATATTAATCCCCATTCTTCCCAACTCCTCCCAGATCAATCCCACCTCTTCCATCTACCCAATTTTCTGTGCTTTATTTTTTTTAGCCCATTAAGTCCAGTTTGTACTGCTCACACACTCTTGGGTATGTAGCCATTCACCAGAGCATAGTCAACCTACAAAGGACGATACCCTTAAAGAGACTCACTGTGCATATCCAAGCAGCTGGGCAATATCATACCAGTGGGCAACAGCTCCTCAGCTAGGGTTGGGACATAATGTCCACCTCCCTTTTCCATGCTGGCATTTTGTCTGGCTTGAGCTTTTGCATGTCTTGTGCATGCTGTAACAACCACTGTGCGTTCATATGTGTCCCTATCCTGTTCTGTCAGGAAAATTGTTTCCTTGTAGTCATCTTCTGCCTTTGGTGCTTACACATTGTCTTAGTTTGGCTTCTGCTGATGTGATAAAACACTGACCCAAACTAACTTGGGGAGAAAAGGGTTTATTACATATTACAGGTTAGAGTCCATCATCAAGGAAAGCCAGGACAGGAATTCAAGCACAAGACTGGAGGCAGGAACCAAAGCAAAGACCACAGAGGAATTCTGCTTGCTTCTTTATTTCCCCATGTCCTCAGCTATTTCTCTTATACAACTTAGGGCCACTTGCCCAAAGTGTTACTTCCCATAGTGGGCAGGGGCCTCCCACATTGACTAGAAACCAAGAAGATGCTCCCACAAACATGCTTTCAGGCATGGAAACATGCATAGTGTTTTCCAATACTATGAAAGCTTGCTGGTAGTACTAAAGCTTCCAGGTCAGTACCAGCTTGATTTCCTGTGTTCTATGATTCGATATATGGTGTCTTCAGTAATAGGGACTAACCATCAAGTTCTGGAGAGTAAGCAAGAGCAATGGCAATAGCCTGTAATGTTTGGGAGCTTATGGAACCTCATTAGCTAACAATCCACAAAAGGTAATCCATTCCTGGTACTGGGCTTTTTATTTGTTAGCCTGTGGGGTCCATATGGGCACTGATATCCCATTTAGAGTAGCACCATTTTTTTACTATAGCATGCTTGCTTATTCACACTTGTATATTTATACTGGCAGCAGCCCCAGAGCATAAAGTGTACAGAGAAATGAACTTAAACTGCAGCTCTGTTACAAAGAACAGGGCCTTTCCACATAATCATTTAAACTCTGTCTCTGTCTCTGTTTCTCTGTCTGTCTCTCTCTGTCTCTGTCTCTGTCTCTGTCTCTTTCTCTCTCTCTCTCTCTCTCTATATATATATATATATATATGTATATATATAAAGTTTCTATATTAGTAGGTTTCCGTATGATTCCTACCCTCCCATTCCACTTCAGTCTTTCAGATCTGTGATACACACTTTTATGTGTTTGAATTGGCTATTCCCCTTTCACTAGTTGTCAAGTATTTCAGGAGATGTTTTAAAGTCAACATAGTCATCCTTGGGTAATCTTACAAAAGGTTTATGGCAAACCTTATAAAAACTGAAATAAACAAGAATGTGGCAAAGAAAACATTAAAGACCTTTGTCTCAACATGATTAAAGTATAAACAGGATTTTCTTTACAGGAAGTTTAATAATTATGATTGAGATAAGGCTTTAAATAAGAAATTCAAGTTGGATCATGTGAAGGTTCAGTTACTTATTAACTACATACCCTAGAGGTTGGGTTTGTAATCTCTCTAAGCTTTAATTTATGTATCTGTAAAAGTGGCTAAGAACACTGTCAACCACATGCATTGATGTGAGAATTGAACTCCAGACAGGTCCTTAGCAGAGGCCTAGTCATACAGTAAGTGCCTAATTAAAAACTATCATTATTTTTATTATGTTTACTCTGTTGTCTAAACTAGAAATATTGAAAAAGTTGCACCAAGGTGGTAAGTCTTCTTTAAAGAAAGATTCATCTAGTATCATGCCTCATATATATATTCATATTTGAAAAATATTAAGCTGTAGAGTAGGTGCCCGAGTATTATTTAAGTATAAACCCTCAGTTTCCTTTTTTAATGTAATTTGTCTTTCCCATGTTTTGCAGTTTCTGAAATATACAGTAATTTAAATGAACAACAAAAAGCCATTAAAGCCATTCAAATATGATGTAATTGTTTAGTGGATAATATTTAAAATTAAGATATTTATCTTCAAGGCCTAGAGATACAAGTTTTATTAGGACCCAAGAATATCATATGTGAAAACTCATTAAACTACAAAATATATATAATATTAAGCATTATCATGATACCTACATTAAATAGTATAAAATAAATTATGCCTGCTTAACTTTGCTCTTAAAGAGGTTGTTAAGTATACTAAAACTTCAGACAGAAATCTGTGTTTTTCTGAATAGGAATGCCTTTGAAAAACATATTTTGTTTAATGTTTGCTTAAGTTTTTATTGACTTTGCAATTTTGTAGTTTTTTTTAATGCAGTTAACAAAACTTTAAGTCTCGTTCAGCTTTTAAGATAGTGTTCAGTGGACTCTTACTCTGTCCAAAACGAGGTAACAGGGACTAGCTAACACTCCTGCCTTAAACAACTGAAAATTCTGAAAAAAAAAATGTATGAAGATAATGTTTGTCAGACATTAAATAATGGAGAACTCAGAGGACAGCGACCCTTCTAAGAAAGGAAGTGATCAAAATAAGGCTGACAGACATTTGGACTTTCTTGGTGTTTTATATGTTTGTTTCTTTGTTTTTGAGACAGTCTCTACAAGTAGTCCAGGCAGGCCTTGAACTCTTTGTCCTCCTGTTTTTTCTCCAAAGTGCGGAGACTACAGTCATATGTCACCCTGCCCAGCACATGGCTGTCCATGTTTCCTCCTGGACACATTTAGTATATCTTCACACAACAGAGGGGGGAACGGGGATGTGTTAGGGTGAGAGAGGGGTGCAGGAGAATTCTGCAAAGGATGCAAGTTCGGAGAGATGCAAGTTCATTCTTGGTTCCAGGGAGACTCAGGTTCAGAACTAGATCAGAGCAACGGGAACACAGAGGTGCTCCTGGCTGTGGAGATGTATCTGATACTAGGGAAATTAAGAGAAGGGGATTTGCAGAAAGAGATCCAAGGTACAAACGATACAAGCCAATAGTTTAATTCCAGATAACTGCGGGTTTGTTCTCTTGAAGTTTGTTGCTATTTTATTTTGCAATTTTGGTTTTCGTTGCCATTTTTAGAGACAAAGTCTCTCTAGAGACTCTCAAACTGGTTACAGGGGAAAATTAAGAATTGAGAACAATAACAAAACAGAAGCTGTCCTCAACTCCAGAGAGTTTTAAACAAATATTTCTCAGTAAATAGTAAATCCTCTATACAACCTTGTGAGTATGATGCTGGGATCATAGACATATGTCATTCTTGAGTCCTTCAATGACAGCTGGGCTGTACATATGCAGTGTGCTCCCAAAAAGGTAAGAGAGGAACATAATCACAAATCCACTTATCCCACAGGGCTACAGCTTCCAAATCCCACAGCATCAGCAAACCCAGAAAGCAATCTCACTGAGAGATGAGAAAATGCACCAGAGATGCAAAGCATGCCAAATGCCAAATGCAGCACAGTGTTAAAGCCAGCTTAACAAAGCTTTAAAACAAGTTTCAACAGGATCAAATTCACCTGCAAATAAGTCATCTGCCAGCTAGAAAAAAATTAACATTTTTAATTTTATTTATTATTTTTAATTTATGTGTGTGAGTGTACTGCCTGCATGTAGTAAGTACAACAGTGTCATGAAATGCCCGCAAGGTCAAAAGAGGGTGTCAGATCCCCTGGAACTGGAGGTATGGATGGTTATTAGCGGCTCTTTGGGTGCCGGGAATAGAACTCAGGTTCCCTTAAAGATCGGCCAGTGCTCTCAATAGCTAAGCCATCTCTCCAGCCCCCAAACTTCACATTCTTTAAAGGACATAAATAAAATTCTACTCATAGCATGATAATATGAATGATGATAGACATCTAATTGAAATTATGAGACTCATGAAGTAGGAAAACATAGCACGTAAGAAGAAAAACAAGTCCATGAAATAAAACCAAGAAATATAGACAATTTATATAGGAATTAATGATATTTTACATATATATATATATATATATATATATAGTAGAATTACATCTTTTAAAAGCTACTAAAACTACATTCAAATATTTTGAAGAAAACATTAAAATAATGAAGAAATATGAGATTTTTGCTAACATAAGACTAAAAATCAAAGTAGTAAGGTGAGTAACAACAGGGGAAAATTAAGAATTGAAAACAGTAACAAAACAGAAGCTGTCCTCAACTCCAGAGAGTTTTAAACAAATATTTCTCAGTAAGATATGACTTAAAACTTCTTACATGAGACACTGGGAGAAATATGCAACCAAAATGGACAAAGAAAAAAGGAGTATGTAAAATGTTGTGAACTACAGAACACAAATGAAACTTTATAGCTGTAAATTATTGTTTAAGAAGGTTTAACATTAATAATTTAAATGTCTAACATCAAAAACTAAAAAATGATATAAATTAAATCTTAAAATAAATAGAAACAAAATACTGACTGAAAATCAATAAAATTTACAAGTGAACATGCAGAATTCCATAAACTCAAAAAATAGAAATTGACCCTTTCAAACTCATTTTATGAGTCTATTGTGACTCTCATAACAAAATCAGACAAACTGTTTTGTTTTTCCTATATTCCTGATTAATGTAAGCAAAATATTCCTTAACTAGATCCTGCCACATCGAATCCATTAATGTGTGTGTATGTGTGTGTGTGTGTGTGTGTGTGTGTGTAAAATGTGATACATTATGACTAAGGAAGAACTGTCAAAGGAATTTGAAGTTGATAGAACATTTGAAAATCAAGCAGTATCATTTCATAGATCAATAGAACATAGAAGGAAATCTATGATGACCTCAAATAGAAGCAGAAACTCTATTTGACTAAAGTTAAATCTGCTTATATTAAAAACTCTAAAATATTAGACATAGAAGGACATTCCCCTAAATTAATGAGGGAAAAATATAAGAATCTACAACTCAAATAATGTTTATTAGGAAAATTAATACACTTTTCCTTTAAGATAGGAATAAAAGCAAGTATCTGTAAACACTTCCTGTAAATATTGTCCCGTATAGTTTAATACGGCAGTTTAATATAATAGCAAAAGAGTAAATATAAAACTTGACTGTCAGAAAGAAAGAACTATTAATAGTTAAAAATTCTAAATAATCTACAGAACAATTCCTACATCTGATAAATGAATCTGCTAACATCAATGCACAAATAGATTCAATTTTATACCTGTATCCTGGAAACCATGGAGAAATTTAAAGAACAATACATTATCAACAGCATGAATACACACACCAATTTTCAGAAAATTATTACTCATATATTTGCATAAAATTTACAGCTAAAAATGTATATAAAGTAAATAAAACATGATCAAGAGCTATATGCTAAACTCTGCAAAATCACCTCAAAGAAGAGATAAAGGGACCTAAACAGAGACATGCGATTTGTTCACTGACTAGAAGTCTCAGCCTTATTCCACTGTCAGCTTTCCCAAACTGATCTAGAATGTAGGGTGATCCTAGAACGTGAAAGGGCAAAGAAACTAAAAACGATAAAACAAGTTGAAAAGAGTGGAACACCGTTTTAAAAGCTTTGACAATGCAACTTCCTAAAAATGACTTCCTAAAAAGTGTGTCACTGGCAAAATGATAAACAGCTAATGAATAATAGATCAGAAGAGAGAACTTTTATATTGATCAACACCACACAGACATTCAAATTTTACACAGATACCATAATAATTGAATGGGAGAAAAAAATTGTCTTTCAACAAATGGTTTTGGAATAACTGTGAAGTTGTACAAAGCAACATACAATGGATCAAATTTGAAATGGGACATATATCTAAATGCAAAAGTGAAACCTAGAAATCTTTCATGAAGAAATTTTCACAATAATATCATATGGAGTGGTTTCTTAGGGCATAAAATGCACAGTATATGGAACAAATAAATTGAATTTCACTAAAACTAGAATATTTATATGAACAAAGTACCATGATATATATGTATACATGTATGAAATGTCATAATGAAACCCAGTAGTTTTACACCAACTAAAAGTTTAATTATATATGATCATTATTATTTTCCAAGCAATATGGAAATGTATATGAAAGGTATACTGAAATAAATACAAAATAATTCAAAAAATGGTCCCAAGTATCTCATGCACATGTCCAACTCTCCTGACATCACAGTATCGATTGTTGAAACATACAACACAGGCAATTTGATGTTCACTGACATTCCTTCACCTTACTTAGGCAAACACAAACAGCCATTCACATTAAGAAGTCTTTGGTTAATAAAATCAAAATTGTATCACTATATCATAACATATTTACATGTAGACTATACACATGTGAGTATGCTATATATATATTCTCTATAATTTGCTTCTCATTGAACACATTGTAAATATTTAAAGTTAATAATAATAAAGGAACCAACAGATTTCTTAAAAGATGTGTGATTTTCCAGATTGTTCACGACCACCAAGCATTCAACCATTCCTGTGTTTATAGATAATCAGTCCATCAGTCCACTCGCCCATTTTTTGCTATTCCTAAGGACACCTGAAGACTTCTAAACTCATAGTGTAGTGTCAATAAAAATCTTAAAATCAAAGAAGGAGTCATGTCATGGTGCACATCCGACGTGCCAGCACTCAGAGGGTGGAGTCAGAAGTATCAGGAGTTCAAGGTCATCCTCAATTGCAAGTGAATTTAAGAAGAGTAGTATGGATGAGAGAGAGAAAGAGAGAGAGAGAGAGGGAGATGAAGGGAGGGACCTAAGGAATGAATATTGGAATAAATGTCCTTTATAAACACATAAAGAAGAGTGTTCAGGAAATTTTCTCCAGCTCTACTCCATTTTATTATGATTTCACTTAAACAAGTCATAGATATTTATAGTTAAAGCAGAGGTTTTCAATTTAAAAAATTATAACTGAATTCTGTGTGTCATGCCAGTGTTTGAAACAGAGGAAAGTTGGGCTGCTCTGGCTGAAGCAGTCCAGGACTGGACCTCCACTTTTCAGAACCTTGGGGCATCAGTGTGCACTACCTTGTTCTACATTGTGGCTAGCGCATCCTATATTCCTGTTACCAAAAACATCTCCTGCACTATCTGACCAACAGTGCATTTTCCAAAATTACTTAGAATTAATAGCAATGTACTACGTTAAAAAGTCTGACACAAATGTAAATATTTACATCCTGAACTCACACATTTTGCTTTTGAAATTCATAGAAACATTGAATAGGAATTAGAATCAAAGCTCTGGCTTGGGTATTTGTAATATCACCAGGAGCATCTCCACTGAATAATCTCACAGCTATTAAGATGATATTAGAATTGCCTCAAGTTCAAGCATGGACCTGAGAAATATTGTATTTCAAACACAACAAAAATTGTTAGTTAGGACTAAACTTATTTTTTTCTGCTTGTGCTATATAAATGTAAAACACATTAAAATTAAGTTTCATAGCTAAATTATTGCCTGTGCAGTCTAACATTTCAGACCGATTTTTAAAGTAACAGTATGCAGTAATCACACTTTATTATTTGGCGGTGAGAGTTCCAGTTTCACATTGCTCTTGTTCTGGAGTCACATACTGTCATCGATGACTTAACCATTGTTTATTCTTGGTGCCCCAGATGTGCGTGCAGTTTATATGGAAATGGATATACTTGTCCTTGCAATTTTTAATATTTGATAGGAAAGCTGCCAGCACTCAATGCTGGAGATACTAATTTATGATTAATTGCATTATTCTCCCTGCTGCAAAAGCATTAAAAAGCCAGAAACATGCAAGCCATGAGCCTTTGTCCTCAGGGTGGTTAGAAACCTTTGTTTTTGAAAGCACTTAATTGCCCAAGAGCATAGAAAAATCACAGAAACATCAGAACTAGGGAAATCCTAATGGGTTCAACCAGAAGTAGTTCCTCTGATAAAAAGAAAGGAAACAAATGATGAAAGCCAAGCAGAAGTAGGAGCAGGCTGCATCAAATGAGCATCAAAATTCAACAGCCATGTGGTGGTAGATTTGTCTGAATGGGAAAGACTGGCTTCTGCAGTAGGGGCTCTCAGATTCCAAGCTGCACACACCTAGCTGAGCCACACACCCTTCAGAGGACCACAGGTCTCAGATTAGAAGCATCTCAGGTCTGGCCACGTATCACTCTGTCGTACTGGGCATCACAGAGTTCCTAGATATTTGAAGAACCCTTAGCGATGCTCCTAATATATTTCCTGGGGTTGAACAGCAGCAGTGGATCAGGAATCACATTTCTTACGAGTGTTTAGAATATAGAAATATGATCATTTCTACACCCAGATGTTATATATTTCTTGATTTATTTTCAGCTTGTCTTCTCTGGAAAAGTTATGTTAATTTCAGTGACTGCCATCTAGCAGAAGCAGCCTGCCAATCCAACTTTACACTGGCCGGTCTTTAGTAGAATATGAACATAGAAATCCTCTTCACACAGTATCTGGATTTTAATTGAAATCAGGAGCAAGGGCATAAGCCAAGAATGATATAGAAGAAAGAGACTTCTCTAGAAGAATGAGGATAAGAGGAAGTTGGGAAATGGCTGTCTTAGAAAAAGGGATTGTAACTTGATACAGGATATGTTTCCTGCTCAATCACAATAGCCTTCATCCAGTGATGCAAAGAATCTCAAGGAAGGGGACTGTCGTTCTGTTTGATCAGAAAGGGTATTGGCTTTCTGCTCAACAGCTTTTCTATTGGGCTTTTCTTGGTTTTTCAGTCCAGAACTTGTCTCAGCAGTGAAGCTGAATTTACAGGGAAAACTAGCTTTCCCAGTCCTTGAAGCAGAGGCTTTCCTGTAACCTGCTTTGGTCAAGGAAAGCAGAGTTCTGTCCACAGTGGGAGAGGGTCTGTTCTTGGGCAGTGGAAATGCAGAGTGTAGGACAACAGCGTCTCCCTAGGTGAGCAGAAACAGACCGCATACCACTATCACACACAGAGCTAAGCCTGCACTATGCTAAAGTGCCAGCCCCATCTTTGTTCTTTTGTTGGATTAGGAAATCTCTCTTACAGCCACATACACTCATTTTTTTAACCCCACTGTCTCGGGCATCCCAGGTTGACGTCCAACTCTCTGTGTAGCTGAAGATGACCTAGAATGTCTAATCCTATTGCTTCTACCACCCAAATGCTGGGGTTATAGGCGTGCATCACCACACTGGTTTTATGCAGTGCTGGGAATAAAACACAAGGTTTCGGGTATGTTAGGCAAGCATTCTACCTACTGAGCTACTTTTCCAGTACTGCGGAAATTTCTAATGCAATATTCTTTGACTTGAAATCGATACATTCCACAGATACAAAATTTGGCTTTGAGTAGATAAATATGGAAATGATATCAACAGCAGTGATATTAAAATTTAAGTTTTAAAATTCTGTTAATATGGTGAATGTTATCAGTCGATCTCTAAATATTTAACTTTATACTCCCAAGTAAATCTCCATATCTTAGTTAGTTCTTTTCTGTTTTATATATTGCCAGATCGAACTTGGTCAAAAATTTTCAATTCTTGTTAAAATCTTTGTTAATATCATTATACTGAAGCAACTTGTCTAGTTCTCTTTGTATGATAAATCTGGCCTGCTAAATGAGCAGAAATGAGTTCTGCCTGAACAAGCACTCTCTGTTGGAATAGTGCCATTCACAATTGAAGCTACTTGGGCTTGAGTTGGTCTTTGTAGTCAATATATGGCTATGTGGGTTTTCTTTTAATAGTTACAAGATCTAACCAGGTCTGGTGGGGTAGTATATAGTCTCAGATACTCAAAAGCCTGAGACAGAAGGCCTGTGAATGAGTTTAATGCCAACCTGAGCAGAGCAAGCTTGGGGATCTGTCTGTCTCTACCTTCCTAGCATTGGTACACAAATGATGCCACTATATCTGACTTTGTTATGTGAGTTCAGGGGATTGAACTGGGGTCCTCATGTTTGTATGACAAGCACTTTATTATGTAAGCCATCTCCTTACCTATTATCCTGTAAGTGTTGATAATGTGTTTCTTTATCATTTGGTTCAGAACATTTTGTGACTTTCTATACATTTATTTTCTGACCTATAATTCATTGAGAATATAGTTTTAATTCACCAGTATTTTTTTGGATCATTTAGAGTTTTAAAAATTTGTTTCTTATTTACTACTATAGCGATCTAGCATATGCGCTGCATTTCAGCCCTTTGAAATTTGTTGACTCTTTTGGGTTTGTTTTATGGCTCAGCAAATGACCTGCCTTAATTGATACAAGCACACTGATAATGATGTGTTATTTACCTTACTGGGTGTGGTGTTCTGTAAATGTCACTGAGGTCTAGCCGGTCAACAATGTCAGCATTGTTTAAGTTTTCAATGTATTTCCTGGTTTTTTATTCTGTCTACCCACCTTAACAATGGCTCAGCAATGAGTGCTGAAATCTTCCTCGACTCCTGTGGATTTACCAAGTCTCTTCAGATCTCTCATGTTTTATTTCCCATACACGGATGGGCTTGCTTTAGGTGCATACATGCTAAAGTTATTTCATCATGATGAGAACATTATGAAATTTCGTTTTTTTTAAAAAATCCTGGATGGCATTTCTCTGCCTGAGTTCTTTCTGTTTTATATAATGTTAAGACAGTTCCTCCAGCTATTCTTTTCTCTCACTCTGTGAGAAATCTCACCATCTTCCTGCCTCAGCCTCCTGAATGCTATGGTTAGAGGCACTCAGTTATATCTTCATACCTTCATTTGAATGAACTGTTTCTTCATGTATGTTTCTTATGCACAGTACATACCTAGCTTTTGCTCTTTGGTTTGATCTATAAGTCCCTGTCTGCTAAGTAGAGTGCTTAGCTTTCATTCATTTAGTGGTATTACAAGTATGATTTATTTCAAGACTGTATCTTCCCATGTGTCTTATTAAATTTTATTCTCATTCTGACATTTTTGGATCAATTTAGTACTTTTTAGGATTTTCTCTCCTTCAATAATGTCATGGTCTGGGTATTAAGAGCTCCCAACCCCATAACAAAGGCTTTTATCTTGGTCCTCAACTCAGTGTTCAGAGGTGAAGCTTTAGGCACACTAGTAAATCATGAGGCTCTGACCTAATGAGCAGTTCAGTCCACAGAGAGGTGCAGAATTCATGTCATTCCTGGGATGTGGAAACGAGGATGGTGTCCTCCTTGAGGGAAGCATGTCATTGTGGGATGAGCCTTTGAAGGTTTGTCTTCCACAGCCCTCCTCTCCTAGCAGCCATGAATTGAGGAGCTTGGTTCCAGCATAACAAACCTCCTTGTGAAGTTTAACTCATATGGCTCAGAAATTATAGAAACAATTCATCATGAACTGAAACCTGGGCACCTGTGTGACTGTGAACCAACATAAATATTTTTCTATTTCTCCTTTTTAAGTTATTTTTTTTTCAGATATTTGTCATAAAAAGTCTGAATTGACACTGTTAATTAACTATGACTCATTATATATTATCCATTGTTTGTTCTGGGGTATACAGTGTTTTCCTTTAACTCATGAATATCTGCATTCAAACCATAGCATACCACTCTTTATTAAGCAACTTCTAACAGGCTTTCTTTTTTCCAGTTTCAAACTCTGTATTGTCATTGTGATACACCATAATTTGCATGTTTATAAGTAAAATAGTTCCTTATGCTTACACATCTATTGACTATTTCTGACACACTCTACTCATTTATGTTGAGTCAAGTTTCCATTTAATGTCATTTTCCTTCAGGTCAAAAATTTCTAATAACATTTCCTGCAGGTAGATCTCCCATCATCAAAACTAACAAAAGTCTCCACTTTCTGTTTGTCTAAAAGAGTCTTTATTTCACTGTGATTTTGAAAAATATTCTCACCGACTACAAAATTGTGGGTCTATATTGTTTTACATTCAGCTGTTTCAAGGCTGCTCTATAGTTTTAGTTTTGTGGCAACAATATTTCTGATGTCAAGTTCTCAGTTCACTCTTGTCTTTGAGCCTTTGTGTATAGCATATCTTTCTTTTAAAGTTCATTATTTAGTCTTTCAGCATTGGCTTATGCCACACTCTGAGGTGATTTTCTGTTTTTCTTGCATAAGCTTCCTGAATTTGTAGGTTTATATTGCTGATCAAGTTTGAACAGTGCTGAAACATTTTCATCCATTATTTTTTCCTTGTTCTGTCTTCTTCATTCTGGGTTCTGTGTCAGAACGTTACCTAAATGCTCCTGATGAGTCTTTCTGTCTTCCTTCCTTCCTTCCTTTCTTTCTATTTTCTTTCTTTCTTTCTTTCTTTCTTTCTTGCCTTCCTTCTTTCTTTCTTTCTGTAAAGTTGAGCAGTCTCTATGACCTACTGTTAAATTCTTTGATATTCTTTTGTAGTACGTTCCTCTGTGACTTTTTCATGTTAAACATTGCCATCTTCATATCTAGCAATTTCATTTGATTCTTTATCTTTCTTTTTTCACATTATATTGTTATTTTTATTTAAATTCTGAGCTTATTAATAACTGTTTAAAGCTTTGTCTGGACATTTCATTATTTCTGTCATTTCTAGATCTTTCTGTTGATTCAGTTTTCTCCTAATTACCCATCCACTCTTCTTACATGCCTAGACCTTCTGTTGGGTTCTGAATGTTCTTCCCTTTACATTTTTGAATGTTTGAGTTTCTTTATTTGCTTTTATAAATAGTGCCTTTGTTTGGAATGCTGGGTAAGTGACTCATCACTTTTATCTTTTCAAGGCTACTTTTCTGTATTTTGTAGGGATGATCTGGCAGTCTTTAATCTAGGACTCTACAACTTTCATCTTTGAACTCTACAACCAAGGTCTAATCCTTTTGTATCTTTGTAGGTCCTGAATATTCAACAAAGCATCTTTCTTCTGGCTGGCTGCAAATTGAAGGTATATCATCCTTCACTGAGCTTGGTTCTGTCAAAAGTTGTGGATGTGTCTATGTATACACAGGCTAATGTTCAACAAAAGAATCAGGAGATACCACATACATAGAGACTTCGTGTTTTTTATGAACTCTATTGTCAATTTCAGTTTCCTTAAAATCTTGAAATTTGAAATTTAGGCAGTATTTGAATTCTGTCCTTTTGAACTACTCCCAGACAGAAAACTAAGTCTGTTAGTTCACTTCAATAGCAGGGAACTGAATTAACTAAGTATGTTAGTTTCCTGGCAAGATTACAAAATGCCTGTAATGGAGCATCTTTATATGGAGTTGTTTATTTGGGGACATGCGGGCAGGGTGCTGTATTAGCTGGGTTCTGGTAAGGTCTTCACGCCAATAACATCATGAACCGGGGCAGAGAATGTCAGTGAGACAGATCACAGAGCAGGACAGAAAGCTCGAGCACAGGGAATACTAGAAGCAACACAAAGAACTGAAGAAAGGAACGACTAGGCCCAACCAAAGGGTGAAAGAAAGAAACTAAATGAACTTATACGTGGTGTCTCATGAATTCTCTCATGGTGAGGCCCAGCACTCAGCCTCACCCCACCCCGAGGCTTGAATTGACTAAATGAACAGAGAATGTTCTTTAGAGAAATTAGTTTATTCCATGTTACTTACAAGGGATTCATCCCCAGGGAGAGGTGGAGATTTCATATGGCGGAGCCTGCATTTTGATCACAAGTTCCCCCTGGAATTCTGGAACATGCACCCAAGACGGAGACCTGGCCCTGGCCCATCTCTCTCCTTCCCAGCCTTCCCTGAGTTTCCGTTAAACCTCCCCCCTTAAGTCATTGGTTAGTTGGCTGTCAATCACATTTGGAAGTCCATCCCCCATAGCAGACAGAGAGACAACTGCTTTTCTATGCAACAGTTACACTCATGATGCAAACAGAATTTAGAGTGATGGGACTCAATAGACATCCTTCAGTAATAAGGTTAAATATCAATGGACTGAACTCCCCAGTCAAAAGGCACAGCCAAGACGGATGGATCAAGAAATAAACTCCATCCTTTTGTTGTCTGCAAGAATCCCATCTCATCTTCAAGGACAGGCACTACCTTAAGGTGAAAAGATGGAAAAAATATTCTAAGCAAATAGTACTAAGAAACAAGCAGGAGTTGCCATTTTAGTATCTAACAAAACAGACTTCAAACTAAAAGAAATTGGAAGAAATAAAGAGGGTCATTGTATTCTGATCAAAGGAACAATTAACCAAGACGATATAACAGTCATGAATATATAAACCAAACTATGGTGCAACCAACCTCATAAAAACAGTACTAGAGGACATTAACACACAGATTAATCCCAACTCACTAATAGCAGGGGACTTCAATAATCCACTGTCTCAATTAGACAGGTCACCTGTACAGCAATAAACAGAGACCTCTGAATTAAAAAATACCATACATCAAATGGACCTAACCAACATCTACTGAATATTCCACCCAACACCAAAAAATATACATTCTCTTCAGCGTCCCATGGAACTTTCTCCAAAATCAACCACATACTGGGACACAAAATAAACCTCAACAAATACAAAAAAATTGAAATAATTGCATGCATTCTGTCAGACCACAATATGATACACTGGAAGAAGCTCTGGTAAATACACAAATCATAAGATTAAACAACACACTCCTGAGTGATAAATGGATCAAAAGAGAAATTAAGAAAATGTATAAATGAAAAGGACAGTACAAGACAACAAAACCTCTACGACACTTTAAATGCAGTCCTAAGAATGAATTTATAGATTGAGTGCGAACACTAAAACCTTAGAAAGAGCAAAAATAAGTGACTTAACATTGCAATTCAAGAATCACGAAAGGCAACAACAAATGAAACCCAAACCCAGATGACAAGAAGAAATAACAAAAATCAGAGCAGAAAGTAATAAAAAAGAAAACAGTACAAGAATCAATGAATCCAAGATCTGGTTCTTTGAAAGGATAAACAAGATAGACCCTTAACCAAGACAACAAAAAGAAAGAAAGAAAAACTCTAAATCAACAAAATCAGAGATGAAAGGGAAAACATCACAAGAGACACTAAAAAGATCCAGAATATTATAAGGGAATACTTTAAAAACCTATATGCTATTAAATTTGAAAACCTTAAGGAAATGGATATATCTCAAAGATGATGAGAATCACCAAACTAATCCAAGAAGAGATCAACAGCTTAAACAAATCCATAACATATAAGGAAATTGAAACAGTAATGCAAAACCTAGGCCCAGATGGATTCACAGTAGAATTCTGCCAGACATTCAAAAAAGATCTATATCCAGTACTACTTAAATTATTCAAAAAGATAGAAACAGAGGGAAAACCCCCAAATTCCTTCTATGAAAACAGCCTCACTCTATTACCAAAACTAGGAAAAAATACAACAAACCCCCCTCAAAAAAACTATAGATCCATATGCTTAATGGATATAGATGCAAAGCTTTGCAACAAAATACTTGCAAACTGCATACAGACACTCATCAAAAAGATCATCCAACATGATCAGGTTGACTTTATTCCAGAGATGCAGGAATAGTCCAAGATACATAGGTCAGTAAATGTCATAAACCATATAAATGGACTTTAAGACAAAAAAATCACATGGTCATCTCAATAGATGCATATAAGGCCTTTGACAAAATTCAACGTGCATTTATGTTAAAAGTCCTAGAGAGAACTGAAGTGGAGGGAACATACCTCAACATAATTAAAGCTATTTACAACAAACCAACAACCAATATCATTCTAAATGGAGAAACACTTTAAGCATCCCCATTAAAAACAAGAACCAGACAAGGCTGTCCACTAGCTCTACTCCTTTTAATTATAGTGCTTAAAACTCTCTCTAGAGCAATAAGACAATAGAAGGAAGTTAAAGGAGTACTCATTGGAAAAAAAGAAGTCCAATTATCTTATTTTACAAATGACATGATATTATACCTTAGAGATAACAAAAATTCCACCAGAAAACACATAGAAATGAGTAACATTTTCAGTAAAGTGGCAGGTTACAGAATTAATCTACAAAAATCAGTAACCTTTATATATACTCAGAACAAGCAATTGGAGAAAGAGTGTACAGAAACCATCCCATTCACAATAGTCTCAAAAAAATATATCAGAATAAACCTGACCAAAGAACTCTACAATGAAAAATTTAAATATTTAAAGAAAGAGATTGAAGAAAACACCAGAAGATGGAAGGACCTTCCATGCTCATGGATTAGAAGAGTTAATATTTTGAAAATGAATATCCTACCAAAAGCAATTTATAGATTTAATGCAATCCCAATCAAAATCCCCACAACATTCTTTACAAAATTAGAAAAAATAATCCTAAAGTCCATATGGAGGTGCAAAAGACCCCAAAGGGCCAAAGAAACGCTGGGCACAAAGAGCAATATGGGGGATTACTCTGCCAGAATCCAAACTATATTACAGAGCTACAGTAATAAAAAAACAGCACGTCACGGGCACAAAAATAGACTCGAAGATCAATGGAACATAATTAAAGACATGCAATTTCAACCACTTGATATCAAGGACAGTCACTGGAACATGGATAGCATGTTCAGCAAATGGTACTGTCAAACTGGATCTCTATCTGTAGAAGAATGAAACTTATCATCTTTCTCGTTGCCCAAAAGTCAAATCCAAATGGACCAAAGACCTTAATATGAAACCTGAAACTCTGAAACTGTTAGAAGGCAGCATTGGCAGTAACCTACAAGGAATAGGAGTAGGAAAGGACATTCTAAATCAGACAGCAGTTGCTCAGAAATTAAGGTCAACCATCAACAAGTAAGACATTAAACTAAAACACTTCTGTACAGCAAAAGAAACAACCAGGGAAGTGAAGAGAAAACCCACAGAGTGGGAGAATATCTTCACTAGTGACACATCTGACAGAGGTTCAACACTCAGAACATATAAAGAACTCAATGAATCAAGAAAACAAGTGACTCAATTAAAAGATGGGCTACAGATCTGAACAAAGAAGTCTCAAAAGAAGAAATAAAGATGGCTAAGAAACATCTTTTAAAGTGGTCAACATCATTACTATTTAGGGAAATGCAAATTAAAACCACTTTAAGATTTAATCCAACCCAATCAGACTAAGAGAACAAATGATACCCAATGCTGGAGAGGATGTGGGGAAAGAGGAACACTCATTCACTGCTGATGGGATCCCAAACTCGTGCAACCCTACGGAAAGCAGTGTGGAGAACTCTTATAAATAAAACTAAATGTGAATCTACCATTTGACCCGGTTATACCACTCCTTGACATATACCCAAAGGACTCATCTTAGTGCAGAGATACTTGTACATCCATGTTGCTGTTGTTTTTACAATAGCTTAGGGATGGAAGCAACTCAGCTGACGAGTGGATAATAAAAATGTGGTTCATCTACATTTTGGAGTTCTACTTAGTGGTAAAGAAAGACAAAATCATGAAATTTGCAGGTAAATGAATATAACTAGAAACACAGACTCAGAAAAAGAAGCAACATATGTTTTCCCTCATTTGTGAATCCTAGCACTTAATCCTTATATGTGAGCATGTATCATCATGTAACTGCAGGAACCAAGAAACTGGAAATGAACCAGGGAGGTAAAGGGAAAGAAGGAACCTGAGAGAGAAGACTAGTAGGAGATAGGTGTTACTAAGATAAAAGGTGGGTGTTTAAATGGGAGCGGGAGGAAGGTTTATACAAGGACTATGGGATTAAGGGAAAGAAGGAGCCCAAGATATGTGGGTCCATAAGAGACTGGTATATAAAGGGAGAAATGGGAAAACGGGGCACATTAAATGGAGAAGGCATGGAGGGAGGGTTAGATAAGGAAAGAGAGAGAGGAGATAAATAATGCCTAGCTAGTGTAAAACACCACAGGGAATCATATTAGTCTCATAACCAATGCCAAATTACAGATACAATATCTCTACATGAGTCCATGTGCATTGATGAAGGCTACATAATAATAAACAGTGACAGACAAACAAAGACTTCCTTTGAGTTGTTGGTCAGGGTAGTCCAAAAGACTCCCAAAATTACCCAGGCTACTGCTATGAGCCTTGATTGCCTTCCAGAACTTGAATGTAAGACCCTATTGTTAAAGACAGGACATAGTTATGACACAGGATTTGGAGCAATAGAACTGTAAGACACTTCCCCTGAAGGCTAGCTCTCATAGCTCTGGAGAGCACTATGCAAGCTGCAAAGAAAGAGTATAAATCAATGGCCCAACACCAGCTACATGACCAAATAACCACATCAGTGACTGGACAATGTACGACACTGGTTGTAGTAGTGGCACTTTTATCTTGGGGGCAAACAAAGACTACTTAAAACCCACTTAATGGGAGGAAACTCATTTGTTGTACTATAATAATTGCCAAATACACATGACTGGAGAGGTCATAGATCTTAGAGAAATCCCAAAGGCTGCCACATCCCTAGAAGACTGAGGTAACTTCTTCCTAAGGGCAAAATATGTATCCTTATAAAGGTATCACAGTCCCCACTTATCACAGAAACCTCTTTTGCACCAGACAGAGAATTTTACAGAATACTACAACTGGTCACACATAGACATTGTGAATTGACTGTGCCTAAGCAGCACATCTACAATGCAATGTCTGCACCTAAGCCTCACACAACATAGAACAAGGGGAAAAGAGGACACTAATAAATCTCTCAACTTTCATTAACAAAGCTCCTCATGCAACAGAGCACCAGAAACACAAGAGGTCACAAATAGCCAAAGCATGGAGATTAGGCGTTTGCAGGGTGTGAGTCCCTAGACAGGACCCCTATATTAAGCTTCACTCACCCTGGGCTCAGGAACCATTGCAGAAGAAGGGGCAGAAAGATTGTAAAGCCAGGTAGGAGGTGTGTGATCATATGGAAATAGAATCCTACAGGCTCCTGGGTCCTGTTCATATGAACCCATGGCAGTGGTGTCGGATGCTCAAGACCCACGCAGACTCAAGCAGACAAAAACCCAATAGGAACTATAGAAATGGGCAGCAGGCCCCAATCTTTGCTGAAGAAAGATTGGCAGCTGATTACTGTTAGGTAAGGAAGAACTAATCTTAAAGTGAGGGACTGTGGGTAGGCTGACTAGATCTCAGTGGATTAACTTGCACTGAGGAACATCTGTGGACATTAACTTGACACAATAGACCTTAACACAGATAACAGGATGCATGGATTCCATTTGGGTAGCTATGGGGTGGTGCCAGTGGGGAAGTGGGGTATGAAGATGATTAAGCTTGATTGAAATGTTCTGTATGAAATGCACAAAGATTCAGTAAAAATCAATTTTAAAAAGTAGCCAATAAAATCTATTTAAATTAAATCACATAGCATTCATCATTAAGGCAGATTATAGTCTAAGATGTATATGATTGATTCCCGGAACTATAGACATATATCAGACGACAAAGTAATTGTAAGAGGACTTTGATGACTTGGTTATTCAGAGTTGTGCAGGTGAATCCTTGGGTATGTGGAGTTGATTTTCCTTAACTAGAATGCAGTGCTGAGTATGACCTGAAAAAAAAAAATCACCTAGTCCAAGAAAAACAAATTTCAACTATCGTGTTTATTTAATGTTTAGTAGAGGGTATATGGTCTCCACATCCAGGCTTCTGAGCTTGTGAACACAGAACAAAATTCTGTGACAAGAAATTCTAAGGTAAAAGCGTAGTCCTCACCTCAAAAGTATAAGAGAGTTTATCCTGGACGTATGAGTGACCATGGCCCAGGAACATGGATTCAAATTGCTCCAAATGCCCTGTTGCAACATTATAACAGTTTTATTAAGTTTTTATAGTTACAGAATAAAAGAAAGTCATAAATCAAAGCACTTTCAAAACACATTTTAAAGAACACACACAAACACACATGCATGAGTCTTCCGTATATAACTATTAAGTGTGAGGATTTGTGTCACATTTAATTCATAATTCTATATTGTAAGTTAATCAAGTCTCTTCTAAATATGTCTTTGGTGGAATATGGAAGTCTCTGTTACCTTACAGACAGGAGTTCCTGCACATCTGCAGGCCAGTGTTAAATTTACCTATTGGTTTTGATATGCATTCATCCATCATCCACCCATCATATGCCGAGCAAGGCACTGCATTAGGTTGCCTTCTCCAGGCTAAATTACCTGCATTACTCTAAACGCTTCATAAATAATCACTATATGGTGATCTTATCATGTTGATACAAACCCCTGGAGTTATAAAATTCATACATAGGCAATATCTGGGGTGATTTCCTAAATGTGGTAATAAAAATGATAATGGGAGGACACCACATGAAGTATCAGTAAGAACCTACTAAGGAGAACCAGGGATGAAGCTTCATTTCTTGTGACTAACGCAACACTGAATTTGAGACTCTGCTACTCTATTTGTTAGCATTGCCTCTTTTTCTTTGTTGTTAGAAGGCCTAATAAATGTAGTCTAAGCATGAATCTGCTGTGTAGAAACAATAAACATCTAGTGCTCTAGTTAGCACAGAAAAATGTTTCAAACTCATATCCTAAAAATAAAACAAAACCCCTCTAGCTGCATCAACCTCTGTCCTTCCTCTTACAGTAAAGATCCAAACAGCATTGTAAGCTCATTCATTTGTTCCCATCACTCTCTCAGCCAGGACTTCCCCTCACTCTGAGGACCTTGCTTTCTCTAAAACTCTCAATTACCATTTTATTGGTTGACCCACATAATATCCTTTAACCATGATCTTTGCAACAAAAATGCTAATGCTTTTCCTTTGCTTGTTTCCAGTTGCCTCTCACTATATCCCACCTATCTACAAAAGTGAAAATACAAAGAGCTTTCAAATCTTTCCATGATAACATCAAGCTTAAATCCTCTCTATTAGTTCTTCAGTAGACTAGTTTCTAAGCTGTGCATGCTTTTTGTATCAAGCAATCTATATTTACCCCCAAAGTCTTTGCCATGATTTATGTAAACTATACTCATATTAGGTAATCGGTAGGTAACAGAATGTACCAAGTGTTTGGTAAAAGAGTGGAGGTGAATTACACAGAAACAAAACAATCAACTGAACATGATGTCAGTCAGTCATCCCTTGTTTCAGGAGCTCTTTAGCCTCCCCATCACGTGTTCAACCCACTTGGTGTGTGTATCAGAACGTTTCCTTGGCTCTTCTCTCTTCTTCTCTGAGTTCCATTATTTCATTCTTAAGAATCACTGGCTCCCATCTCTCCCTGACAGAAACTATGCTAATTATGTTTGCATCACTGTAACAAATACCTAAGATAAATCTAATTAAAAATAAAAAGGTTTGGACAGTGAGATGGCTCAGCAGTTAAGACACTCGCTACCAAGCTTGACAACCTGAGTCCCTGGGTTAATGTGGTAGAAGGAGAGAACAGACTCCTAAAGGTTGTTCTAGTGACACAACATACATACCCACAGGACACACGTGTACAACACACACGTGTAAACAAGTAAATCTGAAACAAACAATAAGTTTTATTTTGGTTTAAGGGTTTGGAGGTTTCAGTCCATGTCTGAATGGCCTTGTTGCTTTGGACGCGTTGGCACACTGTATCATTGTGGGGGCACATGGCTGAGAAGGTCCATTCACCTCAGGGCTGAGAATAAGAGAAAAAAAAGAGGCCTGGAGTTCTTCAGTTTCCTTTAAGGACACACACACACACACACACACTCCACACACGCCACACAGAGTCATCTCAGACCTCAGCCTCTACTCCTTAAAGGTTCCACCATTGCTTCACAGTACCAAGCTGTAGAATAAGCCTTTAACAAACGGGCTTTTGGGGAAAATTCCAGAACCTCACTTTGTAGACCCTAGATTAGGCCTGCCAAATGAATGAAACTTGGCAGGCCATGGCTAGCAGAACCAAAGGCAGGCAAGGCCTGCTGGTCCAAATCCAGCTTTGTTTCTAGACAAGGGATGTTCTCCATGCCTCTTTTCCTTACATCTTGGCCTCTTCCTGACTTCTCACATTTCTACCCCCTCTCTGGAAGCCTCCCCTTCCCTAGTACTAGCTGAATTTTCTATTTTGATGGTTTCTCTTGCTCTGTCTGAAAATTTTTTTGAGACAGGGTCCATGTAGCCCTAGCTGGTCTGGAAATCATGATGTAGATGAGGCTGGCATTGATCTCAGAGAGCTCCCCCTGCCTCTGCCTTCTGAGCACTAAGATGAATGACGTTAGTCACCACACCCAGCATCTGTACATCTTTTTAAAAGCTGATTCTCACTTTGGCCTGTGAGTTTTACTCCAGAACCTTTCTGATCAATAGAAACATAACTCAAATAACATCTGTAACCTTAAATTGTCTGCTAGCCTCATTCAAAAGGTGAAAATAGAGGTATAAAATTAATTTTAATGTTTTTAACTCAGTATAGCCTGTCATTCATTTTATCTTCAAAATTTTAATTCACACTTATAACGTGTCACCATTAAGAGACTAAATTTTCATCAGACTATTTTATATTTCCTTGAATACCATAAACCATAAAATACCGTTGTAGTTTGTTGGGGTCCCTCTGCTCTGGCCAGCCCAGGTGGATGCAGGGTTTCTGCCATGAGGGGGTGAGAGGCACCGAGTCAAAACACAGATCCCAGGAGTTGGGTGAAAATATGCAGAGGGAGAGCCACAGCAAACTCAGTTTATTCAAGGAAGTGCAAAAGGTTTTATGAGTTTGGTTAGCCAATTGTCCTATGGGGTGGTTCCGATTGCAGCCACTGGTGTTTCACCTCTTAGGCAGGTCATCCAGGGGTGGGGCAGAAGCTGGTGTCACACCTGGCCAGAGCAGAATGCCTGGTCCACAGAAGTCATTCCCTTATTCCTCGTGGCAGATGGCCTGGCTAAGGCCCACACTGCATCATGCCGTACAGTAGTTAAGCTTGATTTGCATAATTGAAATGTTGAGCCCACACGGTTTTCAATGATTGAATGAGAACCCAAACTCTATATCCCTTCATATTGTCATCAACAGTGGCAAGACTTCATCATTCCTAGAGAGTGGATTTGACTTAGGAGCAAAAGCATGACCATCCAGGTTTGATAAACCTGTGACCTTCTCATTATCTCAGTATTGTTAACATCAAGTCCAAGGAAGCAGTGTGCAAGCTGAAAAGCCACCTACATGTGCCAATGTCAACAAAGCAACTCTCAAATATTTCTAGTGATTCCTTAAGTCTCTGTGTATAATTCTTACTATTTCAATTAAAATACGTACAAAATATAAAAAATAGATACAAACTGTGTTTTGGTTTGTGAAGTATTACCTTCAGTGTAGATTCTGAAGCCTTCCTGAGCCAGTTATAAATAATTTTTTTCTCCCTTGGCACTTCAGATTTAGCTCATTTATATCCAGCATGACGTCAGTGAGAAATGCAAATCATACTGACATAGTTTGGGTTTGATCATGTGGCAAGCATGGTGGTGTGTGTGTGACTAACTGATACATGGTGATACACATAACTGATACACACGACTGAAGCTGTGTGAAATAGTTTTCTGATAAGTGACTTTATTCTTTTGGTAATATCACTTCATTTAGCCTTCTCAACATGCAAAACACCATGTACTATAGAGTTCATGCTGGTCATAGATATCATTTCTTACTACAGTTTCTACACACTGAGGTAGCGTGTGATATATTTGTCTGAAAAATTTATGTCTTGGACACAAGCTACAGTGATATTTGTGTGAATAAAAACTGATCAAGATATTAAACTAATTTACTGCAAAATTTATGAAAACATTTCGTTAGGTTGCTTATATATTCGCTTAACTATGAGCTATTTAGGCTTGATTGGGCTTCTCTTTTGAACAAAGTCTTGGTCAGGTTTCTCTGAATCTGCAGCTTGATTATGCTTGAACTTGGGCCTCCCCCTGTGTCCTTGTGGAATCCACTTGAAATCCTACTAAATCAGTTTGGTGAAAAATTCAGACCCTGAGTATCTGACTACCTCAGTATCCTATCAATATTCTACCAGCCTAGACTGCCTTCTGCAATAATTCACGTCAATTTGTAACTAAATAGCTTATCTTTACTGTTGCACTAGTAATTTTCCATCCAATGTCTGCACCCTGTTCCTTGATTATAAAGTCTCACATGTCCTTGTTGGAGTCAGAATTGAAGCCAGTCCCTCTCTTACTATAAGGGCCCATTTCTCCATGTCCTCGAATGCCATCTTCAACTTCTTTAATAAGTAGTTGGATAGCTTTTTCCTTTAACAGGCTTCACGGGAAGCATCATCTTCTACTCTGTATTTATAACCTGGCACAGAACACTGCACAGAATCGGTTCTCTGGTAGCATTTGGTGACTAAATAGTCAGTCAGGCAACTTTTCCCTCCCCTTTGCTCTCTGACTCTTCAGTGCAGCAGCATTGCAATAGACGCTTGATATATGGCACCTTCAGGGAGGAAGCTCTGTGAGACATAGAAGCAATTCTGCAAGATTTGTTTTCTCATTATGTATCTCAAAAATCTGAGGAGTCAAGCAATCATAGCACTCTGTGGAAAGATCAGAAAAGGGTCAATTTTAATCGAAGCCTTTGTAAGTTTATTGTGAAAAGCACTCCACAGGATGAAAACAATAGGTTGTTTTAACTTTTCTGATCGTGATTAGAGGCATTTTGAAAGGTCAGTCCCTGCCTCTGCAGCAATATAACCCCTGGTAAACTACTTCATCTCTGCAAATCTCAATTTGCTCAAGGGAAATTACCAAAATACTATTTGTCATCTCCTGAGGTCATTGTGGACATCAAGAATTATAGAAAAGCTTGGGCCAAGGCTGCCAAAATAAGGCAGTAATATCCCTTAGAAATTTTTGTTATGATAATGGATAAATAAGAAAACTGCATTAGCCAGCATACCTGTAAGAATCAGAAGTGGTTTTTCATTGATGTGAACAAAAGAAAGGAGGCTGTAGAGCTGGGGAGGTGGCCCAATCTCTAAAGTGTTTGCTGTGTGATCACAAGGAGCAGAGATCAGATCTCCAGCACTCACATAAAAGCCAGACTGTTGGTGCAACTCTGTATCCCTGGCACTAGGGGACAGAACTAGGTGGATCCCTGAAGCCCACTTGCCAGTCAGCCTAACCAAATCAATGAGCTACAGATTTAGTGACAGACTGTCTCAAAAAATCAGGTGGAAAGTGATTGAGGAAGCCACCCAGTGTTGATCTCTGGTCTCCACAGATCTGTGGATCTGTGTTATCTACACAGACTTATATACAACACACAGGCACACACACACACACACACACACACACACACACACACGGAAAGGTTATGGAGAAAACACAGCAGGAAGACTGAATGAAGAAAAAAATTCTTAGAACGTTCATTTGTAAATTAAAAAGAAAAATTCTCCAAGTTGCATGATTAGAATGATTCCGTCCCGGTGATCTCTCCACCATCTGTTTTTTCATAAATCTATTAGTGTCAGATGCAAATTTCCCTAAGAAAGTCTGACTATCCTCACACAGATTTTGTACTAATATCACTTGGCTTGGTGGGGTTGCTTGCAGATCTGCCACAACTTGATTGACATTTCTTCTAAGAACATACTCAAAATGATATAGATTATCCCTCAGGGGAAAACTGAAGTGTCCTATCTAAACAGCAGTGAGGAATGCTTCACAGGCGGAAACAGCAGCTGCGCTCCACACATTATTTTATTATAAGCTATGAACTGCGCAGGCTCTGCAGTGTTTGCACAGGATATAGATAAACTAGTTCCTGCCTGTGAAACAAGCGGAGGTCAGGGAGAGCTGCCTGCTGGGGACGTAGCTGAGATAAGGGCTCCTAGTCCGTGAACTGAAATGGGTGGTTTTCTTAAAGCAATCTCCAACATTTGAACTTGCAAGAAAATCTGGATTGGCATGAACAGGTGCCAGGTACTCAGTCAGAAGACCTAAACTTTGAACTCTGAAGTAGAACAGGAAATGAGAGAATGAGCAGAGATTAGAGATTGGAAAATAGAGAGCAGAGTGCACTGGGTTTGAGATGAAGCATCCAGTTCACTGTTAAGGCCATTGGTGGAAACATAGTGATATGTTTCTTGTTCTTCTGGCTCCCAGTGCATTTCCAGCTGCCTATGTCAGGTGCCTGGAGAAGTAAAGAAGTCCTGCAGTTCTACAGAGGTTCTAGCTGCTAAGGGCCCAGACAAGCAGGATCACTTGGCCACACATTGCAGTTGACCTGCTGTCAGACAATTGCTCCATTGTCCTGAACTAGTGCTTTCCAGTTGCTGGCTGCAGACTAGTTCTGACCTGCAACAGCACTCTCAGTGGTCTGTTTTCCAATGTTAAGATTTCTGGAGTGAATCTTTTATAAAAACCAAATTGATTTATTAATTTCAGGTGTCTGAAACCAGAATCTCATACATGCTAAACTACAATCTTAGGCCTTAAATATATTCAATTTAAAGGACTTTATTCTATACTTATTTACTTCTTACACATTTTGGTGTTAAAATATCCTTTTCACAGAAAAGTGATGAAATGGGTAACATTTTTTAAAAATATCTTCACTTGTTACAGTGAAGACTGAGTACTCTCTATTAGTGTCCTCTCTTCTGAAACTAAATATTCGTTTATAAACTGTGAAGCTGGAAGCCCTGGCTCTCACTGCTCCATAGTTTCCCACCATGCACTCCTGACTGGGATCCCAGGAACAACTTACTTCCTGCAGGGCCCATTGATGCAGAGAAACTGGGGCCTAAATGCAAACCCCTCTTTTCTCTTACTAGCCTCTGACCAGGAACAAATTCATTCTGACTATAAATAGCAGATAAAACGAACCCACTTCATAATGGTTTGTATGGAATCCTCAGTAGATGCTTATTCAAACAACGAACTTTGTCATAAATTTTGGGAAGGTGTGGTATGTATCTACGTGTGTATCCATGCAGGCACACATACACAAATGCACATGTGTCTCTAGAATTGTAACTTCTTTGTGTTCAGTCTTTCAGGACTGGGTCTTTTCAATCAAATTTCTGTATCTCAAAATATTGCTCAAATCATAACAGGCTAAACTTTTAACTGGTGGGTTCTCTCCATGTGCCTCAACTACACTCACTACCACTGACAGCAGTGTCTCTGTGCTAAGTGTGGTGTGCAAGCCTGTTGAGGGACGGTGCTGGGTGGTAGCTCAGGAGTACAGCACTTGCACAGTGAAGGTTCTAGATTCTATCCTCAGTAATTAAATTAAAAGAAAACAAATAGTGTCCCAATACTTGACAGATGTCTGATTTGCCCTTTGCTGTGGTGGTCATATCCTGCCCAGATATTTGGCAGGAGGGAGGCAATCCCAGATGCTTGACACCAATAGCAATTACTTTAAATCCTTAATTCATTTTGGAGTATCTGGTTGCATGTTCTTCTTGGTTACTGTAGCTCTTTCCCATCAAGCCAGCTCTCGGGTAGTACCGCACTTGTAATTTGAATACAGCTTAAGAGAGAACTCAGCAAGGATTTATAAGGAAAAAATATGTAGGTGTATCTTTAATTGCTTGAGCAGACTTCTTCCTTAGGTGTCCCCAGTGTTCTCATGGCTATAAAGGAGAGTCTATGACTGATCTTTTAGTTTGTGCCAGGTTTAGTGTGTGCTTTGGCAGAAAACTGTTCCTTCCTCCTTTGAATTGCTTTTGCACCTTGGTGAAAAATCAGTTGGCTATACATGTGAGGAGCTACTTCTGGGTTCTTGGTTCTGTTCCAATGAATATTATATGTATCCCTATTCCAGTATCACATGGTTTTGACTAATGTAAACCATCAAGTCAAGCAGACTGATTCTTTCTTCCTACTTTCCCCCTCCAATTTCTTCAATATATTTGAGTTCTTTTGTCTTTTATTTATGTTTTCTCTATCTTTCATTTCTTGATTTGATTTGGGTCCTTTGATTTTTCAGTGTTGAGAATCCAGCTCATGCTAGGCAGGTGCCCCACCACCGAGTCACAGTCCAGTCCCCTTTTCTATATATGATTTAGAATACTGATCTTATCTAAATTAAAAAAAAAACAATTTGTACAAAAAGAAACTCTAGTTCAGATTTTACTTTAGTCTGTGGAGAATCCATGTGGTATGTTTTTCTACTCTGAACCTTCCAAACTTGTTCACGCCTTTCATTTCTTTCATCAGTGCTGAATAGTTATCAACATTCAAGACCTGCACGTGTTCTTCAGACTTATGCCTTTCTGAACTTTCTTTTGAGCAGTTATAAATGGCATTCTATTATTTTTCATTTCAATATCCACGCAACTTTTGCTAGGTATATGGAAATATAGTGAGTCTTGCCTTTCCTTTTCTTTTAGAAAGACTTTTATGCTATCGAAAGATGCTAATGAAAAGTTCTAGGTGACCTAGGTGACGATTGATTCACAGCTGTGTTGATTGTGCCTTCTCATTAAGTTGCAGATCATTTGATTGGAACCTGGCCATTTCGAATGCATCCTGTGAGACTCTGGGTCTGGGTCCAATGTTACACTTTAACTTGTTCCTCTGACAGCTCTCAGCCTGCTTGAGGCGTGCCAGGTATGGTTGAAATCCATGTTTGGAAGAGGAGGTGCTGGTTGTTACTTTTGACTGGCTGAGAGGTAGATAGTTCATCACTAACCCTCCTCAGATCATCCTACATAGAAGTGGTGGGGGCGGCTCCACCATCTCCTCTGTGTCAAGCAGAGGTAGGGGGCACTACAGGCCTGTTCTTACCTAGTCAGGAAGAAGAGCCCTTCACTGACATCATGCTGATGGAGTATTGGGATGGTCCACTGGTAGCAAGAATGGAGGTCTCTAGTCCCCACCCACTCTTGGCCAGGAAGTGTTGCTGCCCTTTCTGTTTTGAGGTGTTCGGCCTGGGTGATGCTGTTATTTTCTAAGGGCCTTTTCTCACTAGGCTGGACTTTTCTTTTGGCTGGAGAGAGCTGGTTTTTCTTGGGATTTCTTCTGTTTGTGCTTGTTAGTGTTAGCAAATTTCAGCTTCTCCAACACTCAGGTCAAGGCTATACCCCAGGAGGGGAAGAGAAAAGAAAGGACTGCAGCCAGGAGGGGAAGAGATAAGAAAGGACTGCAGCCATGGAGCTGCTCATGGTGAGGTCCGGCGGTCCCTGCAGACCTTCCTCCTGCTGTCCACCCTCCAGGGTCTGTCCACCCTCCAGGGTCTTCCCATGTGTGCTTTACATGTCGCAGCCACTCTACTTCTGCAGGCTCTTCATCAAAGGTTTCGAAAAAAATTGTGTCTCTAGTAGACGTTTAGAGACTAGATTTTTGTTATCACTCCCTAATAGGACACTTTTATACACAGTATAACACTTTTACACAGTACTTACTATGTATTATATGAATCATCAAAAGAGCATACATGAGGATGTGTGTAGATTTTACCAAAATATCACATTTCATGTAAGAAAAATGGTCTGCATCTGCATACCAAGTATTTATGGGAGAAACTATGCTCTACAATTGTTGAGGACAATTAGATGGTATCCAGAATATGGGGTTGTATTAGAGGAAATGTTACCAGAGTTTTAAGGACAAAAGCCTGTGGCAGTCTCAACAAGCTATGCAGCTGTCCACTCCCTAATATGCTAATTAAAGACACAAATAATAGTGAAAAACAGAGAAAGGAGTTTTACTCCATATGACCACATTGGACAGAGGAACAAACAAAGGGGCTCAGTGACTCCCCAAGTGTATCTTCTAGAGGTGCTGCATTAAAGTTAGGTTAGACAGTGAACACACAGCTACACAGTTCTGATCAAGGTGTGATCCCTCTCATCTAAAAAACTAACCTATAAGTCTCTCCTGAAAGGTAGTCTGGCAAGTTGCCAAAACTGTGTGACGTCTGTTTCTGGGAGACAAGTTCCTCCTCTGGTTGGCACCAGGCTCAACCTTTCCATTCCCAAGCATAAGATTCCAGGGAACTTTAAATTCTTTGGCATAGATTATTCTGCAATCTCCTTGAGAAAGGGAGGGAGACAAACGCTTTGGCAAGTCTCAGTCCTGCCAGGGGTTGCAGGAAGTAGAGGACCGCATATAGACCCCGCTTTCCTGGAAGTGAGCTTTCTCTTTTGTTCTTCACATTAAGGTCTTCAGCCATTCAGCACATCTACATCTCATAAAAACTCATACTTAGTTTTAGAAGTTATGTGCAATCAGCATCAATTTCTAATAAATAAACATTTACTTCTTTTGTATTTTTTATTAAAATATTTTATTTATTGTTTTTGGTGTACGATGTTCTGCCTGCATGTGTGTAAGTGCACCTGTGTCATGCAGTGCCTACAGAGGTCAGAAGAAGGTATTGGATTCTTCTGGAACTGGAGTTATGAATGACTACTGTTCAACACCATGTGAGTAATGAGAATCGGACCCCAGTCCTCTGCAAGAGCAGACAGTGCTCTTAACTCCTGACACATCTCTCCAGCCCAAGCCTTTACTTCATATTGCTTTCACCTACTCATTTCTCTAAAGATAACCATTTAAACCCATTCTCTCAAAAAAAAAATGGATTGCATTGTGAAATTAAAAGCACCTTTAAAAAACAAATATAAAAGTGAATGGTGATTTTTCTTTCCTGTGGTTTCCCATTGATACTAAAAAGAGATAGTCTATCTGAATCCCTTAATAAACTAAAAAAAAAAAAATGGCAAAGAAAACAGAACTTTCTGGTTTGAATTGAGTAAATAGTTATGTGGATTAACTTTAGGAACACATTTTGAGTACATTCTTGACATTATTTGAACATGGGGCCCATTTATACAAACTTATGTGACCACAATCATACATGGGCAGTCATCAGCCAAAAGGTCATTTCCTAGGATATGGCTGTACTGATTTGCCAAACTTCTATATAGGAATGTATATAGAAAAAAAGGTGCTATGTACTAACTTATAAAAACTCCTGTTTTACAACAAATCTATGATTAAAGGTCCAAAATAAAAAACAATATATGACTTTTAATCAGTTAATTATAGACCCAAACATGTTAAGCTATTGTCATTTCAAAGTCTCCAGCTCTGTGAAACCAACTGAAATCTACAGAACATAAGACATTCATTCCAGCCACTCCACATAGTCATCCACTGTGCCCCTTTTTCATGATGACAGCTTTAATTTAATTTAATTTAATTTAATTTGCAATACTTTCAAAGCAGATCATTGGCAATGTTCCTACAATTAACTACTTCATGGTTTTGCTTCATTTTCGAGATCTGAAAGTTTTTGCCAAACATATGTCAGTTAGCAGGACTTGCCAAGTCAAGGAAGGCACTCTAGAGAGGTCCCCAAATCTATCCCAGACACATTTCCCATCTTCTGTAATGACAAGAGGCCAGTCCATGCTGCCCGGTCATGGTGCACTAAGTATGTCTGAAGTATTCAGACAGCACTGGAGCAGCTCAGTCCAATACGGCTCTTAATATTCACAGGGGCCTCCTGAAGAGGAAGTCCTGGGTGCCTAGAAGATTTCTATGGAAAATTCCAGGTTGCAAAACTCAGGATCCCTTAGAGCAGATAGCCTAAAGGATGGGCCGGCCATCAGATCTAGAAATGACCATCTATATTTCCCTTAGGTATTCTTAACAGCGAAAGTTGACCATGTGGTAGGCTCTGTCTCTGTAGGACAGGGACACAAGCTCTCCTTTCAGCTATGAGAAGACATTTGACCGAATGAGCATGGGCAAGGTTCTGGGTTTGCTCCCCAGAACCACAAAAAATGAATAATTCAATGAATAGGTGAATAAATTAATAGACAAGCAAAAAGTTTATTGGAAAAGTCAGACAATAAACAGGCAACAACAACACAAATGGAACATAAGTCCAAGCAGTGAAAAGTACTAAAAAGAAAACTAAGGACCACAGAAGGACACAATGCAAAGGAAGCTGCTGTAAATATGTTTATCATTTTTGAGGAATAGGCAGTTGTTCTGACAAGAAAAGATTTGAGGAGTAGCCTTATTAAATACTACAGGGGAGTTAGTATATGTCAAGTCTGCAAAAGAAAGTTCCAGGCTGACAGAACAGGCAAAGGCCCTGAGGCAGCAAGGAATTTGGCCTGCACATGAAACAGAAGCTAAGTGTGATGGTTAAGGCCCTGAAATCAAATATGCAGGAGGCTGAAGCAGGAAGACAGCCTGTGAGTTTGAGGTCAGTCTGGGTTGCACCGAAAGATATAAGTAATCTGAGTTACAGAATGAGACCCTGTCTTAAAACATCACAGTAAAATGAAATAAGGAGGAAAAATAGGAAGAAAAGAAAGACACAGAAGGCCAGTATGCTAAGAAGAGAGGGAACAAGAAAACTGTCAAGGGATTGGAAAGAAAGGCAGCAGGCAGGCTTTGTGGGAGCACACAGGTCCTGGTTAGGAGACCACTTTGTCTTTATGGTGAGAGGAGATGTTAGTAGAATTTTTAAATGTTTTTGTAATTTTTGAGAATTTTATAGAAGCATTTTGGTCATATTTCCCTTCGCCCACTCCTCCCAGATCCCCCTCCTGTCCCTCCCCACTCAACATCGCGTCACCTTAAAAAACTGAGTCCAATCTGTGCTGTCCGTAGACTCTTGATTGTGCAGCAACCCGCTGGAGTATGGTAGACCTATCAGGGGCCACATCCTCAAAAGCAAACAGGCTCTCCCTGTCCCAGCAACTATAGGTCGCCAGTAGTTCCTCAGCTGAGATAGGACTTCTCCAGTCTTCATGCTGGGACTGTGTCTGGCTTGGGCTTGCACAGGTCTTATGCCTGCTGTCATCTGTTGTGAGTTCATCCGTACAACTGCCCTAATGTGTCTGGAAAATACTGTTTAGTTGTCACCCTCCACTGATGGCTCTTACAATCTTTCCACCCCCTCTCCCACATTGATTCCTAAGTTTTTGGAGGAGGGGATGAGATATAGATGTTTCATTTTGGAACTGGAGAGATGGCTCAGTGGTTAAGAGCATTGACCTGTCTTGTAGAAGATCCAGGTTTGAATCCCAGCATCTACATGGTGGCTAACAACCATCTAAAATTCTATTTCCAGGGCCCCAACCCTTTCTTCTGGCCTCAGTGGACATTCGATGGCCAGATTACACTTACATGCATGCAAGCATAACACTCAAACACATTTAAAAAATAAATAAAAAGCTTAAAAAAATTAGATACTTCTTTTAGGACCGAGCACTATACCATCTCTTATTCTGTGCGCCTTGATCAGTTTTTGGTCTCTGTGTTAATTCCCATCTGCTGAAAAAAGTAGGTTCTCTGAGTTGAGAGATGCACTAATCTATGACTATAGCAATAAAACATTAGGAGCCTGTTTACCATGTCCAGTAAACAGAATAGCAGTAGTAGGTTCTCTACTATGATCTATCTAGTCTCTGGTTCTTGGCCCTCGTAATAGTGCCAGGTATCAGTCCGACCTTGTGGAGTGGACCTTGAGTCCAGTAAGACAGTGGTTGTCTGCCCCATGACACCCACGCCACTCTTGCATATCAGTAGGCATGTCTTGTCAGGCCATTCATTATTGTAGCTACCACGATTCACAGCCATGCAAGACTGATGATTACGTTTCTCCTCTAGTAAGATGCAGAGTACTATGAAACTTAGTTAGTAGGGAGGAAGCTTCTAGGTCGGCACCAGCTTGATTTTCTAGGAATCCAGAATGTTGTGTCTCCAGCAGTAGGATCTAACCTTTAAGCTTTGTGTGTGTGTGTGGGGGGGGAATCTATGGGTCCCCACTGACTAACAACTCCAAAAGAGACAACCCAGTTCTGAGCTCTGGTACTAGGCTTTTTATTTGTTAGCCTGTGGTGCTTAGTAAGGGCTCTGTTGCCCCATTATAGCGGAACTCCATTTAAACTCTTTATATATGTATACATGTATCTTTTTCTAAAGCTTCAACAATAACAGGTTTCCATATGCCTTTTTCAAAAAAAATTTAGTCTTACTTATCCTTCCCTGTATTCCACCCTCTACCATGCCTTCCCGTGCCCGACCCCATTTCACTCTTCCTGTTCTATTCTTTTCCTTCCTTTCTTTATACCACTGTGTTCTAGCCCTCCTCCCTTGAAAGCCACCCTCTACCCACATGGTTCTGTACTAGTTTCTAGATCTCTGTTAATACTTTTTAATAAACACATCTATCAAAGCTAACAGACAGAAGTGAGAGAAAACATGAGACTTTTGTCTTTCCAGGTCTGGGTACCTCACTCAGGATCATTTGTTTCCAGTTCCATCCACTTACCTGTGAATGTTATAGTTTTGTTTTCCTTAACAGATATTTCATTCCATAAATGTACCACATCTTCAGTATTCGTTCATCAGCTTATAGACATAACAATATCTTTTAATGGAAGAATTGTTGTGAGGGTCTGGAAAGATGGCTCAGTGGTTACAAGCACATACTGCTCTTGCAGAGTCTGAGTTGGGTTCCCAACACCCACATCTGACAAGTCACAACGACCTGTAACTCTACCTTCAGGAGATCCTCTTCTGGTTTCTTTGTGCACTGTACTCACGTGCACAGACACCCTCCATAGACATAATCAGGACTGAGTGTGGAGTTCAGTGGTAGAAAACATGCTTAGCATGAGTAAGGCCCCTGAGCTCAATCTTTAGCAAGAAGGAGGAAGAAAAGGATAAAGAGGATAAGGAGGAGGAAGAAGAGGAACAGGAAGAGAAGGAAGAGGAAGAGGAGGAGGAAGAGTAATAATTTGATTGGATTTCTCTTTAAGTAAATCATCTGGCCAAGTATAGTGCAAATCTAGATGCTCAGTTACTGGAGAGGTTAAGACAGGAAGAGAACCTGAGCCCAAGAGTAAGATAGAATATATAATACATGTAATAATCATCGCTCTGGTCATATGTTGTAGCAAGAATTGGAGGCAGACACATAAAGAGAAAGGTAAGGAATGATTAGTAATCTGAACAAACTAAAATGAACAAAGATCATTGAATATAGATAAATATTTTAAAGACATTTCTAAAATTAGATGTAAAGTTGATAGAAGTTATTAACAATCTGTAAACTAAAAGACACCAGAAATTTTTTTTACTGTTCCGATGAAGATGGCAAAGACTGCCAGTTGTCATCCTTATCTGCTTTCTTACCAAATTAAAAACCATCATTTCTATGCAATATACTTATTGCCCTCAATCTTACAACTGTTCATTGTTATCAACTGCAAGACAGCTTCACTGTGCAAATGATCAAAACAGGCATGCAGTGGGGCTTTTGGTTATAAGTCTCATCAGTTCTCTTCAAACCCTACTGGGTTCCCCAATGGCCATTCTGGAGCTCAGCAGGAAGCAGCTGATACTGAGTGCAAAGTACAATTACAAGAACCAAATCCAGCCTGTGCCCAGGAGGACTGGAGCAGAGCATGCTTCAGATGCTCCCTCCCCATAACTCCTAAAGCCTAGTTCCTGCCCTCATGTACATCCTTCTAAATGACAATTTGGGAGCAGGGAATGAGATGACTCTAAGTTCCCATGTTTTTTTGTTTATGGTATGTTTTAAATTTATATGCTCTAGGACATACTGTGTAACCGGAGAAGCAAAACAAAAATAAAATCTGTTCCTTCCTAGAAATTTCAGAATTTACTGATTGGGTTCAGGAAGTTAGCCATACCTACACACATGTCCGGTTTTCATTTTGGAAGTTTAAGCTGTGGTCACTGTGGCCTGAGATCACTTAGCACACATTCAGATGTCATCTACCTCTCTGGCCTACATAAAAGTATTTCAGGCTCTGTTTTTTCCTTTTGCTTTCATGTCAATGAAAGTGGTCAATGACCACTTTCCAAATGGTACTAAAGCTGTTCTCTAAATATTAGAGGTATAGGTAGGTGTAAGGACAGGTTCTCAGGAACCAGGTAAACCTGCCTGAATCCTGCTTAGTTCCTTCACATTCGAGTTACATTATCTTTGCTGCGCTTTTTATTTAATTTTCTCATTGTATTTAATTTTTCAGTGCTGGTGATTGAACTTAGGGCCTCTGCATGCCAGACAGCATTCTACCACTGAAATATATTCCTTATATTATTTCATCTTTCAAATCCTCAGTTTCCTCATCTATAAATAGATGTTAAAACACCCACTTTATAACCTTGTCAGGATTACTTGAAATACAGCAGGTAAGGGGTTTAGGACCTGTTGGGTAAATTTACATGGAATTTCCCTCTGGCTCAATGGACACACCGTTGGAGGCTCGTGCGCTGGATCCAAATGCAGCTGCAAGTAACAGTGGTGACAACAGCAGCGGCAAGACACGACTCTAAGAATTTGATTGACAGAAATGAAGCCAGTAGAATCAACTATTTTCCAACCAAACAGTGACTTGAGGGGGAGTACCTAGGGGAAAAGTAGTGAATGCTGGGTAGAAGATGGGTATTCACGTGGCAGGTCATCATCTTGGTGGAGTGAGCCAGAGGTCCATGGAGGTTCTGATCAAAACGTAGACCTCAATATGAGATATCAAACCTTCTCCCTGATAAATCCTTTGTAAGTAACCCAAATGAACTCTGGTTTTTCTAACTAGAGAGTATATTTCACTTGCTTAGTGGGTCAGACCCAGAGGAGTGAGGCCAAACTCTGTGCCTCATTGAGAGAAAAACTCTTAAGACAGGGCCTCACGTAGAAGAAGGATGCAATGAATGAAAAGGGTGGGTTTATGATAATTGTAGAGTCACACGAAGTTGCAAAAGTGATATGGAGACAACCCTGTTCCAGCTACCCCATTTCACTCAATGGCTGCTCCTTCTGTAGCGACAGAACAGTGTCCAAAGGAGGCCAATCATGTGACAAAGGCCTATGGATATTTTAATGCCTTGTATAATATGGGTGGATTTCTGTAATTACCACTACAAAAAAATTTCCATTGTTGTGAAGGTCCCCCATGCCGTCCTTCCCTGTCTGTACCAAGCCCCAGCTGATCGCCACAGTGAAGTCTTCCACTGACATAGTCTTACCGTTATGCCAGCAGGTCAATGTTTTATATAAAAAGAAGAATACAGTAGGTAACCTCTGAAAGTGGATTTTATTCACTGAGCACAGTGACCTTGAGATTCATTCAAGTTGTGGTTCCTTAGTAGCTTTTCATGGTGTGTACATACCACACACTAATCCACATATTTAAGGACATTTTAGTTATTTTAAGTTTGGGGCTATTACAGCTAAAGCCTCTTACAAACATTCCTGTACAGGTTTCTGTCTGGATACAAGTTTTAATTTCTCTGAAATAATTGGCCATGTGTGTAAGTGCTGAACTTCATATGTTTTCTAAAAATGTATTCTAATTAGCTGAGACTAGTCACTACAATCCTGGTGAGGGGAGGCTGAAGCAGGAGGACCATGTGCTTGAGGCCTTTCTGACCAACATAATGAGACTCCATAGACTCCATCTTGAAAAGAAAAGAAAGAAAAGCTGTTATCATTTCACTGTTCTAATCTGAGCTGCACTTTTACAACTGCTGTACTGGAAGATCATGACAATATAAACCACTGGAGAGAAGGAGACTGCTAAAAATCCCTGGGGAGCACTGCAAAAATTAAGTTCGTTAAGGTCACTATGTTAGTTACTTTAACTGGTGCTATGACAAAATACCTGACAAAAACATTTTAAAAAGAAGGGTTTATTTCTGTTTACAATGTGGAGATATACCATCCATCACATAGGAAGGCATAGTGGCAGGAGTGTGCAGTGGCTGGTCCATTGCATCCACAAAGAGTACAGAGAAAGGAAGGCTGGTGCTCCTGAAGCTTCCTCCTTTCTGTTCAGCCTGGGGTCCAGTCCATATGATGGTGCTACCAAGATTTAGGGTAACTATCCCTTCTGATACACCCCCACAGACAAGCCCAGAAGATTGTTTGTGGTTCTAAATCTTATAAGCTGATGATAAAGATTCATCTACAATTTCAGTGGCTCAAAATAGTATTAGTGTGTTTCCAATTTGACTCAGCTCTTCTGAGTGGCTCATTCTCTACATTCTGTAGATTTTTTTCACTGAAGAGCTCTAGCACTGCACCACCTTAGATTTCAGAAGGGTTAGGACTGGAACGTGGAGAAGTAAATGGAAGATCAGTGCAGACATTTCAGAAGTTGGACCTACAAGTAACATTTGTCTACATGGCATTAGTCAAAATCCTCTATATAACTGCAAGAGAGAAAGGGAATGCAGGCTCCCAAGAAGACGATAAGGTAAATCTGTGACTAGGATTCAATGCAGGAAAACTTTGAACTAACAGTTAGGGGACTAGGTGAAAGAATGAACAGAATACTAGGCTTTTCTTACTAAAGCATCATAGATTGAACTTGATCTTGTTTGAAGTAAAGTAAGTCACAATTCATGAAACACTTGCTATGAAGGTGACTGTTCCATTTGCTTTTGATCACTGTGACAAAACATTTTGACCAATATTAGCTGGGGGAGGAATGGATTTGTTTGTCTTACATCTTCCAGGTCACAGTTCATCACTGAGGGAGCCCAAAGTAGGAATCTGGAGGCAGGAGCTGAAGCACAGGCCATGGAGGAACATTGCTTACTGGTTTTCGCCTCTAGCCCAAGCTCAACCTGCTTCCTTATACAAGACAACCTGCCCAGGGCTTTAGTCTGGCCCCGTAGTAGTCTGGCCCAACCACATCACTCATCAATCAAGAAAATGCCCCCATAGACATGGCCACAGTCCAGTTCAATGGAGCCAATTGTCCAGTTGAGGTACCCTCAACTCAGGTGTGTTAAGTTGGTAACTGAAGCTATCCAGCACAATAGCTGACAGAGGCAAAGACACATAAGAAAGACACATGGTATTATGCTGCCATTCAGCAGTCACAATGATTAGAGCTCTTGGTTCAGAGCAAGACATTTTGGGAAGGCGAAGACCGAAGAAAGGATGCAGAGGATGTGGGAGTACACAGAGGCCAGTCTTACATACCTTGCCTACAGGCTGTCAGGGATTGCCCTTCCTCTGTGTGTTCTATGCAGGGTAAACCAAGGTGAGTACACAGAGACCACCTCCAGCCTCCACCTGTCAGTGTGGCTTGTCACCTATAGATGAGGTTTATATATCTAAATGATTAAAAAACAAAATCAAAGGAAAGAATATTTTATAATACTAAAGATTCATTGTATGTAAATATAGTTCTGTTAAATCACAACTTATGCTTCTATAACATCAACAGTGGCTGTTTCACACAACATTAAGTAATTGAGTAGTTCCAAAAGAGACTATATGTACACTACAAAGCCCTAAATGCTCTGTCTCTGGGCCTTGTTTGCCAATCCTAGATATTAACAGGCTGGGCCCTGTGATTCTTTTTAGTGCTTTTGAAAGATCACTAGTTAATAGAAACTTCTGTCCTTTTTCAATGTTTCATATTGGAAAAGTGATAGTATTTTTTCTAAAGTCCACTTTTCACAGACTTACATTCTGCTTTCAGAGGAGCAGTGATCCTGAGAATCAGAAGACCTCTTTCTAAGCCTGGATAATGGAGTTTTCTCTGACAGTCCTGAGGGGCAAGCCATCTGTCCCCAAGATAACTGCATCCTGTCCAACTCTGAACTTTCCTGAAATATTACACAGCTGTAGTGGCCACATTATATGCCTGAAGCTTTCACGATGAAACATATTTTCCCAAGGCATAAAGTGAGCAGATTTTGAAATGTTCTTAGAAATCTTTCATTATTTAAACTGGCATTTTCTCCTTTGAGCAGCAAACTCAAAAATGATGGTAAAAAATGCAAAGTTGTCTTAAAACAAGTATGACATGCTATTCATGTAGTGAACTATTTCTCCTTTTAAAATAACCTGCAGAGACTCAGAGGCAGAAACGTGATTTACAAAGGTGAACAAATAGTACCCAAATTATTTCGGTATCCCAGGAGAAACACGTGGACCCTTTCCTCTAACACCATAGGAAAGTTGCCAAATTCTATCTAAGTCTTCTTAACGTACTAGTTCTCTCTCTCTCTCTCTCTCTCTCTCTCTCTCTCTCTCTCTCTCTCTCTCTCTCTCTCCTTCTGAGTATTTCAAATGCTCAATGGTAAAAGCATCTAAAAAAGTAGTTTTCCAGATCTCTCTCATACTTCAGCATGTGGCTTTCAGTAAAGTCTGTGATGGTTCATGTTCCTGTTTGGTCCTCTATCAAATGAGACCACACAGAATCGATGCCAGATTCCTGTGAGAGCTAAATGAGGAAGTGTTTAGTGTACTGTCTGGCACACAGAACATGATCAGTAGCATTGCCTGTGGCTAATAGCCACTTCTGTTCCGCTGGGCAATGTGGAATCCAAAAACAGTGCCACTTTGATAAGGCATCAAGCCTAATGGCTGTGTGTTTCAAAGGTAAAAATCAATTCAGCGACAGCCATGTGTGGTGGCACACACCTGTAACCTCATCACTCTGGAGGCTGAGGCAGTGAAACTGTAGTGAGTTTTAGGCCAGCCTGGGCTGCATAATGAAACTCTGTCTCAAAAAGAAAGATAAAGGAGAGAGGGCCAAAGGGAAGAGAAAGCGGGAGAAGAGCAAGAAGAAGAAATACAAATAGAAAGCAAATTTGTCTCAGGGACAAATAGTGATCATTCTTCATAGAATATAAACCATCTGCCAGTGGATTAAGTAAATTCAAACAGGAAAAAAAAAACCTTAAATTTAGCAAGGCACAGGAAAATTGTGTCAATTATGTGGATATGCTTACATGGATATTTAATAGCTGTTACACTTAAAATATTAAGCCAACATAGCATTAAATTCTCTTAAACTCTCAGGCATCTTAGAATTGATCTAGTTCAACCACCTGACTTAAGTGAGCCCACCCTTCTCCAAGCCTTCCCCTCCTGAGGAAGCTGTCCCTTGTGGTAACCCATTCCAACTTGAGACAGTCTGCCTTATATGGAGAAGAAAATTGTTTCCAGTTGATCATTTCTGTTCAAGTCACTTTGAGAGTCTTGACCTGCAGGCAGACGGAGCAGTAGAAGCTTCCAAGCAGGCGTCACAGAAGAAGCCTCTGAGCAGGTGTCACAGAGGGGACCCTCTTTTCCTTCCCTCAGAAGCTGCTGGGCATATAATTTCTAATCCTAATCAGACTTGAACTTAATTGAAATCACTCTACATGGTTTTTGATTGATTGTTAAAAAAATATAAATAACAGTAGATTATGCTTTCTAAAAATGATAAAGTTTAACAACAATTTGCTTAACTTCTTAGAATGCTTGTATTTATATTTTTCCTAGAGAAAATGTACAGCTCTCTCCCAGTGACGAGTAGGACATTGCCAACAATCAAAGAGAAACCTCCTACTAATCTGACTTTTCACAAATGATCAATTAGTCCTCTTCATAACACACACACACATCCCATTTGGCATTGCTAGTCATATATTCTGTTGAAATTTCATGGTCATTTGTCTTAACTGCTTAATTACATCATTTAAAAATAAATTACTAAAAATATACATATAAGCACAGCATAGTATATAAAATAAATCATGTTATATCGTTTAGTCTTTATTAAATCTTACTAGACTTACTAGATGAACCACACAAATTACTGAAAAAGCATTTTTCATCATTAGAAGATTATTTGATTCTACAATAGGCACTTGTTACAAAACGTATCTGGTGTGGATGTGTGTTGCTGTGTGTGAATGCATGAGTTTGTGTTTGTCTATATGTAACTTGAGGTAACAGTCAAATTCTCATCTGCATGTCTACATGGAGAAAACTCTCCAAGTTTCCTTGTGGCCCTCTGCCTCTGCTAATGTGGACACAGAAAGAAGGTATTTATCACTTGGCCGATGTAGAGAGCTGCGGATTGCCGCCTCTTAAAGATGGCGCCTGCTTCCGCCTTCCACCATCCCGAGGGTGGGTGCTCTCTGGAGCAAACAGCTCCATAATTGGCTGTGGCTGAGGTCTGGCCCTGCTTCCGCATGTGTGCGCCTATCTGCTTTCACCACGTGGTAGTTTGGGGTTGGCTGGCAAGAGGGGATTTAACTCTGTGGCGGGCTTTCCCTGGGAGGAGAAGTAAGGCAGGAGAAGTAAGTCAGGAGAAGTAAGTTAGGAAGAAGAAGTTAGAAAGTAAAAAGGCCAGAAGGTTGTTCAAGGTTCCTGAATAAACTGCATTTGGAAGAGTCCGGGGTCGCGTTTTCCTTGCTGGATGAGAGACAGACGCGACAGGCCAAAATTGGGAATATCTTTGTATGTAATAGGCAAAGATCTAGAGTAAAATAGAAGCAGCAATAACACTAATGATAGCAACCTTTACGAAAACTACTCTAGCTTATGTTTTATGCCTAAACCTGGTTTCTGGACCTATACTAATATCATTACTTACTAACTTATAATTGTCATATTTCAATAAATAATAAGACAGTATAAATTAGGAATAAATACATGAATAATGCTGCTATGATCCTCCCAAGACCGTCCTCTGACATCCCACCTGTTCCTGTTCATTTCCTACCTTTCACAGAGTGAGAGCCTCAGGAAGGAGGATCAGGAGATGGAAACGCAGCAGGAGTGGAGAGGGTGGCAAGGGGAGGCTTTGAATGTGGTGCATGGCTGTGGACATGTCAAGAGTCACAGACAGGCTAGAATTCATGAAACTGAAACCCATGAGGGACTCGACTCAGTTCTGCCTCCACTAATCCACTAGCTAAACAGATAACTCCAAAGTACATTTTGTGCCCTCTTGCAGTATAGCTTCCTTTAGTCGAGATATTCTGGAACAGACAGTCTCTCAACTCCCATAGCTATAATACCTGATTTATCTGATAGATAAATCAGATAATACACAGATAATAGATAAATAGATAGATGATAGATGATAGATGGATATAATCAATTGTGCTTTGAAGAGTAGATAAAAGCACTGTGGTAACTGCTTATAAGGCAGCCATCATCGTTTTTGTTCCTAGACAGGTGTGTGGCTATAGCCTCTCACATTGATTCTAAACTATGCATTCTAATCTTCTCCATTCACTATGGATTCTAATCTCCATTCACTATGCATTCTAATCTCCGTTCACTATGCATTCTAATCTCCGTTCACTATGGATTCTAATCTTCCATTCTCTTGATTTTGGGAATCTTTTTGTCCCATGTAAAAAATCATGGGTTGGCCTCCTGCTTGTTTCTGTCACCATTAATGAGAGGTCAGATCTGTCAATGAACCTGTACTTGTAGCGAAACTGGAAGAGAAGAAGACCACTGCTCTGAATAGTGGGAGGAAACTGTCATTATGTTTTAGTTCAGTTTGATATACACCAAAGAAACAGCCTTTTCTCTAGGTAAAATGTGTAAAAGTGCATGTGCTTACGTATTCTGAGTCTAGTCTTAAGAAAGTGCGTTGCTTCCCACCAATGTAACATGCTAACCATGTTCAGTAATGAACTTCTTTGACAATGTGCAAATGTGGCCTATTAAAAATCAAGAGGGCAGGGGCTGGAGAGATAGCTCAGCAGTTAAAAGCACTGACTCTTCTTGCAGAGGACCCGGACTCAGTTCTCAGCATTCACATGGTGGCTCACATCTATACCTCCAGTTCCAGGGGACCCAAGGCCTTCTTCTGACCTCAGTGGGCATTGTACAACATAGGTGCACTTACATGTATGCAGGCAATATACTGATATACATAGAAATGAAAATTATAAATTTTTAAATGAAGAGAGTAAAATGAAAATAGCACAATTAAGATAATTTTTTGAATGCTAAAGTGATAGAATACATACAAGTTGGAAGTTCTTAATGTAAAATATGGAATCGTATTCTTTAAACTATAGTATCTGCAGTATAAGTTTAGCCTTACATGAGTTTTGACTCCTGGGGCATCTGTGAGAAAACATTTGGGACAAGTTTTTGCCCTTAATGCAGAAGGAATAAGAAAAGCACACATACACACACAAGATGTCAAGGTCACTTGGAAGAAATCATTGAGTATTGCACTTGTTATAAATGTTCTAAAAACTATATCTGAAATTATGTCACTGCTAACACACAGAAAGAGGCTAATTTTTATGTTTGTAGGAACACTAAAATGTAATCAAACTGGAAGAGCAGTCCTGCTTCATGCAACTCGGGTAACAGAGGCTCTCCATTTATAGCGTGTGACTTTGTTGTACCTTGCGGTTTTCTCTATTCCAGAAAGAGAAGAAGCATGAAGTTTCTCTATGACAGTTCATACAGTTTTAACTAAATAAGTATTAGCGTCTCTCACACAATAGTTTAATACTCTGCTCCATGAAAGAAAACTTGGAGAAAGATGAGAACTCTGATCTAAAAATGCATCTAGAAAGAAAGGAAAGTAGAATTTGGTGAACAACCAGCTTTTTCCACCCCAAACTCTCCTCAGTGTACTCTGCCCCTCATCCTCACCCTGTTTTCCACAGACGCTTATCCTCTGCCTGACTTCCATTAATGCCCACAGACTGCATTCCACAGGTGAGTTGCAGAGAAAGATTGTAATGTAAAATCCACTGACTTGGAGACTTTATTCATTATTAATTGATACTGACTATGGCTGAAAACAGAAAAAGTTTCATTCATAAAATATATCGTCCAAAAGGAGAAATAAGGAAGATTCCCTGCATGAATGTTGCATGGATTTGTCCTCTGCCTGGCAAGCTGGACTGGCTGCGATAAAGGACAGATTCCTTCTTCCCAAGTTTGGTTGCATCCCCTGCTCAGATGTTCCTCAGAAGGAAGGGAGGGGCAGAGAGAGTCAGTCATGCCTTACAACCAACCAGTTGTATAGATAGGCATCCATATCTGTGAGTTCACTGTTCTGTAGATTTAAACAACCACACATGTAAAATATTGAAAAAAAACATAATGTTTAACATTTAGAGATCATTTATCCTATCATTCTTTGAACAGTATGACATAACAATTATTTACAAAGTGTTTACATTGTACCAGTCATCATTAGTAACCTAAAGATGGTTTTAAGTCTGTGGAAGGATAGGAGTCCACTACATTCAAAAACTACCCATTTTACATAAGAGACATATGCACCCACGGATTTTAGTATCTGGGGAGTCTTAGAACCAATCCTCTGTGGATACCAAGGCACTGCTGTTTCACTTAATTGTTTATTTCACATTTACAAAAGAATAAAGGAGAGAAAAGAACCATATGAAGAATGGTAAAAGATTTGGAATTATTCAGGAAAATACAACAGGAAATTAATGGAGATACTGTGAATATTTTAAAATACAAAGTTTTAAAATTGAAGCCTGCTTCTATTTATGTAAAAGAGAACTAAGAAATGTTATACATGTTCATACCATTCAAAACAAGCAAAGCTAAAATGATTTTTATGAAATGTTTCCTTCAGTGTTATTTTCCAAGGCAGTATTTTTTTAAATTTTTAATTTATTATTTTTATTTATGTGTATGAGTGTATTGTCTGCATGTATGTAAGTGCACCCGTGTCATGGGATTCCTACAGAGGTCAGAAGTCAGTGTCAGATTCCAGTGGAACTGAAGTTACAAAAGTTTGTTAGCCACCCTGTGGGTGCTAGGAATCGATCCTTGGTCCTCTACAAGAGAAATCAATGCTCTTAACCACTGAGCCATCTCTCCTGCACCCCAAGGACAGTATTTTAAAATATTCTTATATTTCATTGATTTCTAACTTTGTACACGTGTTTGCTAGTTGTAAGGATAGAAACATTTGCTCATGTTTTCAAAAACTCTCCATTAGCACCATTCCTTAGCAAAACATGTAGTCTAAGAATGTATTGCCTAGCTATTCTCTCACAGCCAAACATTTACACTGCTCACAGACTTGCCCTGTCATAAATAAAACTGGAATGCACACGGGTAGCATAAGTCTTCTCTCAGTGCGCTGGATCAAAGCACTGTCCACGTGTATGCAGGCTCTTTAGACCACTGCTGCCTTGTTTTCTGGTGTGCTTCTACTGAAAAAACAGATGATAAGAATCCACGTTTCAACAAAAATTCCCTTAAGTTTGGCATTATTTTAAGACATATTTCCAAAATAAGAAAAGAGAAAGATCCTGTTTTGTTTAATCTTGAATTCTCTTATTATTAGTGAGACTGAACAGTTTTTCAAGTTTATTGATCACTCACATGTCCTCACCTGTGAATTCTTTTTTCATATGACTTGGCCAACAGTCCAAGTAGAGTTCTGTTGTTATTCTTATCATTCCAACTTTTTACCTCTCTGTCCAGTTTATCTTTTCCATGTTCTTTGCTTTTATTATTCAGAATTCTTCTACACAAATTTTTAATTTCAATATTCTCAAAATTAATAAATCATTTTCCTCCAATGTGTTTTAGTCTTAGAAATTCTTAAAATTCACATGATAAACAAATGCACAGTGACATTTTCTTCTAGGTTTTCAGGAGTTCTTCCTGTTATTGCTTTTATTTGCTTAGTAGAGTTTTAAAAAGTTAATTGTTTAATTTAAAAACATAACCGTTTTTGAAATATGAAATGAAATAAAGATTTTAAAATTATTTCCTCCAGATTGTTGTTTTTAAATATTAAATGTATAGCACATGTGCCAATGTGGGTTGATGAGTTAAGTTGCATTTTTACTGGTTAAAAAGAATTAGGACCAATCATTTATTAAAAGAAAGAAAATATTAGCCAGTGATAATATATAAAGTATTAAAGAGCCATTATGTACTTCAAACATTCCAATGCATTCTAGTTGTAAGGAAATGCACACTACCTAGTACTTACAGGTCTTCCCAGCATTCAAGATACTCAGGATATTTAGGCAAGAGAATCACAAGTTTGAGGTTAGCCTGGGATACATAGTAAGAATATTTTGAAAGAAAGAGAAGGTATAGTAAATTAAGGGAAAGAAAGAGATAAAGAGAGAGACAGCGAGAGATAAAGAAGAAGGAGAAGGAGAAGCAGAAAAGGGGGAGGAGATGAGGAGGAGGATGAGGAGGAGGAGGAGGAGGAGAGAAAGGAAAGAAAGAAGGAAGGAAGGAAGGAAAGAAGGGAGGAAGGAAGGAAGAGAGGGAAGGATGGTATTAGTTTCTAGGTGATTAAGGAAAATATCAGTTTGACTAATACTGCCCAAATATGAAATAAGCCACAATGAAGTTAAAGATACAATGACCATATAACTCAGTTAACCCAAAAGTTCTGTTTTATGTCTATGGTCCAGGTCCAAATATTTAAATTCTTTATTCATATTTCTCTCCCATTTAGATGCCCCTGAACAAAAGATACTTCCTCAGTGAAGGTATGCAATTAAAATGCGGTCAATCAACGCAATGGGTATGGAGGAAGTAACTGTGGCATTTTATTGTGGGACTGCAATAGGGATTTCCAAGTTCCTGTGACAGATACTTTACAGCCCAATGTGCATGCATCTGTGCCCTGACTCCTCCCCACAGGTGATGAAAGCTCATAGGATTACAAATACACTTGTAAATTAAGTTTCCTAGTAGCAAGTGATACTGTAGCTGTTGCTTCCCCTAACATCACCAAGCTGCTGTCCAACATTAAGCCAACAGTTTGTCTTGGAAGGGAATAAGAGAAGGTAATGAGGGGATGAATAGGGTCAAAACACATTACATACAAGTATGGAACTATCAATCAATAAATACTTTTTTAAAGAAAACAAATGAGAGGAAATGTTAGTGAGACTGTAGTACAAGAGGAACCTTTTCACACTGCAGTGGAGATCTAATGGAGGGTCCTCATGAAACTAAAGCTACAACTGCCATAAGACCCAACTATGTCACTGTTTATGAATCTAATTCAGCATACCACAGAGATACTTGCACTTTCACATTTATTGCAGAGTTATTCATAGTAGTCACAATATGGAACCAGCCTACCTGTCCATCAACTGATGGATGGATTAAAAAATTGTACATATACACAAGTCCTGAAAAAGAAGAACAAAGATTAGCAGTTAAGAGCACTGGCTGCTCTTGCAGAGGACCTGAGTTCAGTTCCCAGCACCTACATAGCAGCTAACAATGATAAATAACTCCAGTTCCAGGGTGTCTGACATCCTTTTTGACCTCCACGGGCATTGCATGCATGGGTACACTTACACATGTGTAGGCAAAACACTTAAATAAAATAAATCAACAAAACTTTTAAGAAAAAAATTAAAAAATTGTAAGAACAAAGGATAATGATATATGTATGAAAAATGTGCTTTCAAACTCATTTATTTTGTGCTACCCAAAAAGAAAATAAAAAGAAAGCTATCAATGATATAGGAAAACTGATATTCTACCTTACTTAAGATCACATGAGGTCTGACTTTGGCTGTTTTCCTGAGGATCTTGACAGATCTCCAGCAAAGTGCTTGCTGAGTTAATCTGGGCAAGGGCTTCCATCCAATTCAGTGTTCATATTTTCACTCTTTTAGCAAAATAGCTTTGAAGGATGAATAAAATTCTTAAAGGTGAAGATTCAGATAAGACTTCTCACAACTCATCAGATCTGTGCATGAGGGGAAGCAGCAGAGAATGCTTTTGGCCCAAGGGAGCATGTGTTTAATGTCTTCTTTGGTTGGTTTTTATTTTGGTTTTGGTCTTGGCCTTGGTTTTGGTTTTGGTTTTGGTGTTTATTGTTGTTTTGAAACAGGGTCTTCATGTAGCTCCAGCTGACCTGGAACTCACTAGGTAGTCCAGGCTGGCCTTGATCTCATAGAAATGCCTGTCTTTACCACCTAAGTGTTGGGATCAAGGTCATGAGCCACTACACCCATTTGGTTTTGTTCTCTTGAGAATTCTAAGCTATTATCTCCCCTGAAACACCAAAGGCAAAGTCTTCAAAGTCTAAGCTTTTCTCTCATCTTTAACTTAAGTTCTTTTGATCCTCGGGTTCTTCCTAGGGATGACAACGTGTAAGGAAACCGCCTTCTGGCTCATTCCAGGCTACTCTCACTTCCTGCCTTCATCATTTTGGAAGTGAAAACAAGGACACAGCTGTGACCTGAACCAAGACTTTCCCATATGGCAATGGCAGAAAGCCAGGGGCCTCGGTAGCTGTGTGTTGTGTTCATAACAAAAGCTTTTCCCTGAGACCCAGTGGCCTTCAATGTGCTTGCTGGGAAATGACCACAGGAGTCCTTGACGCTACTTCAGCATATTCTGAGCAACGGGACTTTTCTTCACTGGAATCATGCCCAAGGTCACTGAAAGAAAACGGTCGTTGAAATGCAGCATCATGGATACTCTGGGAGACACACCCCACAACTTCTAAGCCCCACAACCAGACTCCGGCTGCCCTACACTTGATTAGAACAGACCTGTGTGATCGCGCAAGCAGGGCCGCAGTGACAAAGCATCAGAAATATGGACTATATAAGTTTTGCTCATTCACAAGGAACAGTTCTGAAGGGCAGATGCTTTACAAAAAAACTGATTTCGCCTAAGACTGTCTTCCCAGACATAACCTAGCAAATCAACAGAAAAGGGAAGCCAGAGCTGGAGGTCACAAAGATTTATGGTGTCCTGCTGGTGAGGCTGTGGCATAGCTTGCTCTTGTCACATCCTTGTGGACAGCACCACCATATGGCACCAACTTAGTGGCAAAGGAGACTGGGAAATGGAGGGCAGTGCCCGAGTGTCACTGAGCATTAATTATTCATCTGCTGTAACCCGTTTTATAAGTCAAGGAAAGCTGGAAGAATGGTTATGCCACAGGAGAGTCATATTAGTTCACATCGAACTGGGATGCATAATATTGTGTTCTGTGGTAATACCAGATTATTCAGAGATAAAGAAGAAAAAAGAGACAGCCGTTCATATGTCAGTTTCTAGAATTATGACCTTTTGCCATAAGCTTCCTATGCTCAATTACATTCCTTTAAATCTCTGATTATAAATATTTTTTATTGTTTTTCTTAATCTCCTTTATTCTTCACTAAGTTTTAGTTATCAAGACTGATTATAATGTACATGTTAATGTTTTCAATTCAATTCAAGCATGAAGTGAAGTTTATGGTATTTCTACAAATTTCATTGTTAATGGATTGCTTCTTCCATCCAACTTCCATTTTTTACTCCTGTAAAGTTTAATTTAAAATTCATCTGAACTACAACCATAGCCTTCCTGACATACTATTTCAAAAGCACTGCCCAACATAAGAAACACACTGCATGAAAAATCATTTTTATATGAATTGCTCTTCTATTGAAGCACTATGCTTTTTATTACTTAGTAGAATTCAGAGAGATGATTTCTGAAGCTCATTAATCATTTCATACCAATCATATAATTTAAGAAGGGGATATATGGCTCATAGAGTAGATGGTGAACTTTCAGGAAATTTTACTTGGAGTATTTTCAGACCAAACTAATAAGTAACATTAAGATGATGGTGAGAATCAATAAAGCAAATAATTATGAATGAATAATCAATTAAGTAATCAAATAATTAATAGATTAATATGGCAAGACAATTATAAAATTACCTATCACTTGTTATCTTTTCTTTGAAAATCCTTTCCATTGTTCTTAAAGAGTTGTTATTCACTCAAATTGAAGAAACAGATGAACTCTCCCACAATAAGAGTATCCCTAACTATTCTTACAAGTACAGCTGTAAAGTATTAGATTCTTGTTCAAATATGTGTGCATAATGACAAATGAATAGGAAGTCATATTTTTGAAATTATTTTTATTATTTCCTTGTTAGTATCATTAGTAGCAGCAGCACTAGTATGCGTGTATGTGTGTGTACATGACATGCGTGGGAGTGCATGTGCCATGGCAAGTATGTGAGGTCAGAGAACAACTTTATGGAGTTGATTCCCTCCTTCCACATTTGTGTAAGTTCTGGGTATTGAACTAATGTCACCAGGCTTGAGTGGCATGTGCGTTTACCTACTGAACCATCTCACCAGCCCCAAATATTTTGAATATTTATGTGTCCTCTTTACTTATTATTGTCTACTTAATACAACCTAGAGTCACTCAGGAAGAAGGAACCTCATTTGAAGAATTTCTTCAATCAGATTGGCCTGTGACCAGGTCTGTGTGAGACTGTCTTGACTGATGTTTGCTATGGGAAGGTCCAGCCTATTCGGGGTGGCATCATCCCTAGGCAACTGGACCTGGGCTGTGTGAGAAAGCTAGTTGAGTTGTGTGTTATGGAAAGAAACCATCTGACTTATTTTGGGGTACTTTAAATGACCAAGGTCCACAATATGTCAAAACTATTGCAGCATTAAAATTCATTGCTGAATATAATCTACCTCACTTAAAACAGAAATAAATACATCTTCGTAATGATTTTACCATCTCCAGGAAGATCATTTTTTCCTGATAGCTGTGATATTTACCATTAATCTTCATTGATTGAGAAGCCCAAATCCTTTGACCATTAAGAATGAGCTGATCTAGAGGCCCCTTCCAATACTGATCATACCCTGAATTGGTGACTCTCAGCTAGACGAACATGTGTGTTATCAGAGAGGACTGTGTCTTTAACTCTTCTTTTGTTGCTACTTATTCAATGCATTTAGGTTAAAAAATTAATTATATCAAAGAGGCATAATTGGGGTGCTATATCCAGGGTTCCTTCACTAGAAGGAATTACTCTCCTCCAGACTGGGAATGACTGAGGTGAGTCGTCACATGCATGGATTTTCAGGAGAGGATCTATTCACAATATCCACTGAAATGTGTTAGCACATAGAACTAGAGATATTTGACAACTGTAAAACATAATTGTTTTTATTTGCGATATTATTGAGATACTTGTGATAACACAGCTATCACTTGAGTGTTTTCAGACCTTACAAACATGTCAATATATGTGATTTCTTATGAATACTAAAAGTGTACATGTTGTCCGCCCCTGTTGTCTCTCCCACTTGCTTCTCTATGCCACTCACAGATAATGTCATATTTCATCATATTTCATAAACAAATAAGCCTTATCCAGTGCAATTCATCATCTAATTCCCCAAACAACCTTTAATACGAAGGATACCTTTACTTTTTAAAGGAAATACATTTGGGAGAGTAAGGAATGTACTAAAATACTCTAACTCTCAAAAAGTTTATTACTGTGCAACTGTGTAATTAATCATATGGGATTGTGCAATCAGATAACAGAAATTATAGCCAGATTCTAGCAACTTAGAAGACCACTCCACTTCATTGCTTTCATTGTCTGTACTGACTCAGAACCTTGGATTCACATGGCTTATACTTCGTGGTGACTAAGGTCAAGGCTGGATTCAGGGACTTTAAATACTTTCTCAGGGTGTAGTTCATGAATTAAACAGACTACAGTTATGTAGTCAAGACAGGTGGCAGTGAAAGGTTGTGGATATGGTGACTGCCAACTTGAGGACCAAGTTCTCTCCAGACTTCATTACTACCTCAAATACACCTTCCAGCTATGTGCACAAACCTCATGCCATTGTGAGTTCTGTCTCTCACCTGTCAGGTCCCTAACTTCTCTGCCTTATGCATATCAGGGGTTGTTGCTGCTGCAGGTAGAGCATTAGTGTCAGATAGTCTGTTTGAGCTATCCATACTGTATAACCAGGTCAAACTAACACTATTTGGAGGGGGATATGCTTCACTGTTTAAATCTGAATATGCTCCTGACAGTTTCTTTTTGAAACTCCCTTTATGTCAAAGTAGTTTACAATTTAAAAAATTCAGAAACCATACAAGGGACTTGAAGTAGCTTAATGACTCCCCTATAGCTATGAAATCAAGCTGGCCATGAGTCAGGAACACTTGGTCCTTGTTCTTGGACTTTGATCTCAGTGTCTTTGGGGTGGGAGCTGCTGTTCCATGTTTAAAAGGAACCCCTCCATAGTGGATGTGAGTAAATATTCTGGACTAGGATTTTTTTGGATTAGAGTTTCTGTGTAAAATACATATTCATTTCCAACAAAATTATCTCTGCCATTATTAATTGTTTCCTTATGTAACTTTAAATATTCGTGTCTGGATAAATTAATTTATAATCATAATATGTTCACTTCACAGAGATCCTATATTCTGAGGTAGGGTATGTTAATTACTGTAAAGATGAAGAATCGTGTGTGTGTGTGTGTGTGTGTGTGTGTGTGTGCTGATAATGGAAGAGCACAAAGAAGTTAATACATACTTTTAAATATATACTATTACAGGATAAACAGACTAATAACTAATGGCAAATCTAGAAATAGATTTGATGGTATATGAGAATTTAATTGATGACAAAGACATCTCAAATCAAAATAGAAAAAAACTGACATTTTAGCAAATACTGTGGGAATAACTGAGTACCACAGTCTTAAAAATAATTTGAGGGGCTGGAGAGATGGTGCCGTGATTAACAGTATTGACTTCTCTTGCAGAGGAGCTGGGTTTGGTTTCTGCCGCCACATGGTGACTAACGACTCTTCATAGCTCTGGTTCCAGAGGTCCAATATCCTCTTCAAGCCTCCATGGGCATTGCATGTGCAGGTGCACTTATATACATTCAGGCAAAACACCCACACACACATAATAAAAATAATAAATCTTAAAAATAATAATTTGGGGACTATTATACTATACTCTAAGGTAAATTAAAATCTGCCAGTGATTTAAATGTTAAATAAATCATCTGTTGTAATTTGGATTTAGAATGTCCCTGGAAGAACCATATGGATAAGACAGGGTCTCTTATGTAGCGTAGCCAGTTACACTATTGGTAAGTAGCAGAACATTGAGGAGATGGAGTCTATGAAAAGGAAGTTAGGTCATTGGGGGAAAGACCTTGAAGAAGCTATTCGGATCTGATCTCTTCTTCCCTTTGGTTGTGTTTGCTGATCATCATGAGCTGAGCAGCGTCCACCATCATGCCCTTGCTGCCATGATATACTTCCTCATCATAAGTCCAAAGGCAATAGGACCAGGCAACTGTGAACTGAAGCCTCTGAAATCATGTGCTCAAAATACACTTTCTTCTTTTTATATTGTTTTTCCTCAAGCATTTTGTCACAGTAAGAGCATTGACTAACATATCATAGTTGCACTAAGACAGAAAACATGAATAATTGCTTTATCAGAAAATTTTCCTAAATAGGAAAATTATAAATTGATTTATAGGTGAAAATATTGATAAATGTGACAAAATAAAACAATAACTTTACAGTTATCTACCACATAAATAAAAGACATATGACTAGAAAAATGTAACAAATTATTCATGAATAAACTTCCAAGAGTTCAGAAGAAAACTAGTTTATGAAGAAAAACACAGATAACTTTAGTGCATGAAAAACTTTTCTACTTTCCTCTAAAAGTAAAAACAAAAATAAAATTACTGTTGTAAAATCAAACTTCACTTAGACATCGTTTTTCATTTATTAAATTTGTCCAAATTGAGAAACCTGACCGGGAGCTGGAGAACTGGCTCAGCAGTTAAGAGCACAGGCTGCTTTTGCAGAGGATCCAGGTTTGGTTCCCAGGACCCACGTGGCAGCTAATAACCATTCATAAATCCAGTTCCAAGTATTTGATGACTGCTTCTGACCTCCACAGGCAGTACACAATGTGAGTGCATTTATATGCAGGCAATAAACTCATACATATAAATTATAATAAAAATAAAAAAATATTTTTATAAAAAAGAAGCTTGACCACAGGCTATTGTCAAGACTGAAGAAATGGATATTTACATTTTTGCAGTTAGAATGCAAGATTACACAATTGCAAAAAAAGAAGAATTTTGCCATAAATATAACTTATTTACTTATTTATTCTTTGACCCAACAATTCCAACCTTAGAAATCTATCTTAAAGATAAAATGAGCAAAAATATGAAAAGATATTTGCATCTTGTTTTGTTTTAGAAGACTATTTTTTAAATATTAGAAACTATTTTATTATCCTCAGGTAAAAAAATTATGGCGTGTTCACAGAATGGTATATTATAGTCAATAGTGGGACATCCCTCAGAGGAATGAAAAAGACTGTTCAAGGCAGTAAATGTTGTGATATGCTTCTGGGTGAGACAGGCAGGCTGTAGTCATGTAAATAGTTTGGTGGTCAACTAGATGTGTCAACATGCCTAGATTATAAGTGCCCAGATGTTTGGTTAAACATTATTTCTGAGTATGTCTGTGAGGGAGTTTCTGGATGATATAAACATTTGAATCTATGGGTTGAATAAAAAGTAAACAGATCTTCCCAGCTGGATGCCAGCAGGTTTTGAACCATTCAATGGAATCCTGAACAGAATGGGAAGAGCCAGAGATAATCTGTTCCCTGCCTACTTCCAAGCAAGGGCACTGGTCTTCTGCATTCTATACTAGACAAAATGAATGAAAACTTCCACAAACTGAACACAAAAATAAACAAAGATACTTGTGTGTGTCAGATTGGTAGTCTGATGACAGAAATTGTGTGATGTGGTTTTAGAACACAGTTATTTGATTTTGCAGTCCCCATGGGACCTAGTCCAAGAAAAAATATCTTGAAAGAAATTATAAAACACTAATTATTCTTATTGCTCATAGTAATAAAGGGTCAAAGTTTTTTCCTTTCTTCCTCCTCCTCTCCTCCTCCTCCTCCTCCTCCTCCCCTCCTCCTCCTCCTCTCCTCCTCCTCCTCCTCCTTCTTCTTCTTCCTTTTCTTTTTCTTCTTCTTCTTCATCTACCAGCTATCTATCCATCTCTATCTCTATCTATCTCACACACATTTTCTTTAAGATGTTGGTTCTTGGCCTTATGTCTGTTCTGCAGTGATCTTTTCTTCAGCGTCACTGACTAGAACTTAATTGTATGGCCATGCTCTAGCTTCCAAGGAGCCTGAGGAAAAAATGAGCAAAATGATCAGTTATCAAGGTAATCAATGTGTTATTACATGTTGAATACATATCTATCTTCCCCACAAAAGTATGGATATGTTAGTAAGGAAAATGAAGAGCATGTGCTGAACAGAAGCAGTTTAGTGTTAGCCACAGAGACACAGGGAATGGGAGTTCACAGGTGTGGGCATAGGTGAGGCGGAAGCTGCCTGGCGGCACTAGCGATTAAGCCAGTCATGTAGGCATGATATGTTGTTTTGAATAAGAATTTCCCCCCGTGGGCTCCAAGTATTCAGACATTTTGTCCACTGCTGGTGCACTGTTTTGGGAGGTCGTAGAAGGCGTGCCATGCCGGAGGAAGCACCTCACTGGGGGCAGGCTTAGAGTGTTCTTAATCCTTGCTGGGTCTCCAGTCATGCTCTGCTTCCTGTGCCTGCTTGAAGATGTGAGCACTTAGCTTCTACTCCAGCCACCTCTGCTACCATGTCTCCCCACCATGATGGACTCTTGCCCCTTTGGAGCCATAAGCTAAATAAACTCTTCCTTTTATAAGTGCCCTTGGTCAGTGCTTCTATCACAGAACCAGAAAAGTGACTAATACAGATGGTTTAATGCTGCATGTATGTTTACGAATTTCTTTTCGTAATTTTCTCCTAGATAATAGAGGTCCAATATCTTTTACAGTCAGTAATTCCACCTGGATTATGACTCATAGTTCAGTTGGGAAAAAAGGCAGGTTCTTAATCTGAAAAGCTACCAGGGACTTCAAGATAAGGGTCAGAATATCAGTCATCAATTTTACAAGAGCCACACAAAACTAATAGTCAAACATTGTGCTAAATGCTTTATATCAACTATCTCATTAATCCTAGATCAAATCAATTATTTTGCACTTCCAAATGAAATCATCACGATTCTAAGAAACTGAGCAATTTGTCCCAAGTTTTCAAGTGTAGTTAGTAGCAGAACTGGAATCCATGCTCGTAAGGTGCCTTGGAATGCTCTCTTTCTTAAAAGAAATGAAGGAAGGAAAAGGAAGAAAAAGCATTTATCACTTGCACATTCCTTTCAGTTCTTACATTTACATTATATGGTTATATGGTTTTGGTTTTTTTGTTTGTTTTGCTGGGTGGAAAGAGATTTTATTGATAGTATTTATATATAGTGTGTAAGAAGTAATTTTCTAGGGCTAGAAAGGTGACTCAGAGTAATGGCTCTTGCAACTAAGCCTAACAAATTTAGTTCCATCCCTAGGATCCACATGGTGGAAGGAGAGAAACTATCCTGTAAGTTGTCTTCTGACCACCTCATATATGCTATGGCATGGGTACCTACAAACATACACACAAACTATATAAATGTAAAAACAAAGAAGTAATTTTCTTGATGAAATATTAGTGAGCAGCAAGAATTAAGATACTGAATCTCAGGATTAGTGGCTAATATTGAATGTACTTGGGAATTAAGAACTAATCAACATGGCTCTGGTCCTCTCCTTTGAACTGGAGCTGTGGCTTCCTCAGGAGAAAGTGGAGCTTTGGTCTCCTATCATGAGACATGGTTCCACATTGTAGGTTGATGGTGGAACAGAGTAGAAGATGGAAGACTTCTTGATGTTAAGTTGCAGTTTCAGCTTTGTCTGGCAGGCTGCATTCCCCCAGTCCCCTCCTCTAGGTCTCAGGTTGTGCAAGGAAGTGATTTTGCCTAAGGACAGGGGAAATCTCTGCCATTTTCAGATTCTTGTCTTCAGAGGACTGATTCTCTAGAACAGACTTCCCACCTCCCCTGAGGGTCAGCTATGATCTTGGCTCCACATGTGGTCCTAACATACAGGCCTTGAAGTTGAGCCTCTCCAATTCCAAGTTATGGGATCAAGAGGTTTTCCATTATTTTTCAATTACTTTTCTACAGCCCAAGTGTGCCTTCACCTATGCCCTATGGAAAATGTAAAACACCTATTTGAACTTCTAGCGATAAAAATGACAGTCTGGTAGCCACCTTTATAATCCCAAAATAATATAGGCTATATTCCAGATCTTGAAAATAAGACCCTGTTGCTGAAGACAGGACATACTTCAGATAAAGGACTTGGAGCACTGGAGCTGGAACTGACCTGGAAGCCTCCTCTCCGGAGACTAGCTCTCATAGTTTTAGAGGATACTGTGCAAGCTGCTAAGGGAGAAAATCAATTAGTGGTCCAACCTCAACTTTAAAGCCTAATAACCACACCAATGACCAACATAGGAAACTATAATGGTGTAGTAATGGAACTTTTATCTCAGGGGTAATCAACGGCTGTTTAATTGAACTCAAAACCTGCTCAGTGGTAGGGAACTCCTATGTAGAAGTGTACACATGGCCAAGTACACTTTGTATGGGTTGGAAACTTTGGAAAGGAAGCAAATTGCAAACTCACATTAGAGCAGCAGTGACAAATATCACATCATTGTTGAAGCTTAGTAGTGACGTTTGTCAGTAAATAGTATTCAGTACTTATACTATACATATAGAATTGTGAAATCACACTCTAAAATATAATAACATATTTTTAATTTGAGAAATCAGTGTAGTTATTACCGCACTTTTTAGATTTTTTATTTTATAAATTTTTTATTGAATTTTTGTGTATTTCATACAGAACATATTAAACAATCTTGATCATATTATGCTCCCTTCCCCATTGGTACCCTTCCACAGCTACCCTTCCATAGGCCCCCAACACAGAATTCATGCATTCTATCATTTCTGTCTATCAAGTCAAGTTAGTGTCCCCAGATGTCTTTCAGTGCAAGTTCATCCACTGGGGTCTAGTCAGCCTATCCAGTATCCCTCCCCTCTAGAAAATCAGCTCTTCTTCACCCAATAGTAATCAGCTTCCAGCAATTCTTTGACTGAGATTGGAGACTGCTGTCCACTTCCACAGTCCTGTGCTGGGTTTTTGTGTGTTTGAATTTACATGGGTCTTATGCATGCTGACACCACTGATATAGGTTCATATGAACAAGGTCCCAGGTGCTTATAGGACTCTGTTTCCATATGATCATGCACTTCTTCCCTGGCTGTTACAATCTTTCTGCCCCGTCTTCCAAAATGATCTCTGAGCCCTAGGTAGGTGGAGTTTAATACAAGTCCTGTTCAAGAACCCATATTCTGCAGATTTTTTTCTCTCTACGCTTTGGCCATTTGTGATCTTTTGTGCTCCTGGCCCTGTGTTTCATAGGGAAGTTTCATTGAAGAGAATTGGAAGATGCATTAGAGTTCTCTTTACCCCTTGTTCTATGTTCTGTGAGCCTTAGGTGTAGAGGTTATATTGTAGATGTGCCATTTAGGCTTGGGCAATTCACAGATAATGTCTATGTGTGACCAGTTGTGGAACCCTGAGATAGTCTTCGTCTGTTGCAAAAGAAGTTTCTTTGATGAGTGGTGACTGGGATATCTGTCTGTAAATATAAGGATCCATATTTTGCACAGAGTAAGAAATTACATTTTGTCTAGGGAGGGATGTGATAGCCTGGGAGTTTTCTCTAATATCTATAGCCTCCCCAGGCATGTGTATTTGACTGTGTTTACAATACCACACATGAGTTTCCTCCAATTGAGAGGATTTTGAGACAATTAGGTATCCATTGATTATCCCACAATAAAAGTTCCCCTACTCTACCAATGTGACTTGCTCTGCCAGTCACTGATGTGGTTATTTGGCCTTGAAGCTAGTGTTGGAACATTGATTGATGTAGCTTGTGTAGTGTTCTCCAAAGTTATGAGAGCTAGCCTTTGGGGGAAGTGGCTTCCAGGTCAGTTCCAGTTCTGTTGCTCCAAATTCTGGAACAGAGTATGTCTATCTTCAGCAATAGAGCCTTACCTTCAAGTTCTGGGAAGCAATCAAGGCCTATGGCAGTAGCCTGTATAATCCTGGGAGTCTCTTGGACTATCCTGGCCAACAACTCAAACAGTGTTTATTAAGTCTCATCCATTCATGGCTCAGGGACCATTGCAGAAGAGTGGGCAGAAAGATTGTAAGAGCCAGGGTTGGCACACGACCATAAGGAAACAGTCTTCCAGGCTCCTGAGAACTTGCTCATATAAACTTACAGCAATGGTGTCAGTTTGCACAAGATCCATACAAAATCAATCAGACAAAAATCAACATAGAGCTGGGTAAACAGGCAGGAGGCCCCAACCTTAGCAGAGGAACTACTGGCATCTGATCACTGATGGAATGGGGGAGAGTTGATTTTCTTTAAGGGAGTGACGCTAGACAGGCTGAACAAGCTCCAGTGGATGAACTCACACTGAGGGACATCTGGTGACACAAACTTGACTCCATAGGACTTAACATTTATGACAGAGTATAAGGAATCTGGTGGGGGTGTATATAGGGGATGCACATAGGGGACAGGTCTAAATATGATTAAGATGTATTGCATGAAATGCACAAAAATTCAGCAAAAATATATATTGAAAAAATAACAGCATCAAAATTTTTTATATTAAAAAGGAACTAATCACATGTCAAGAAAAACCTACTAGTGGGAAAGGGTGAAAGGACATGGCTCATAGTTCTGGGCCCAAGGTGAGACCTGAAAGATCAGAGCACCTGTGAGAATCTGAGAGTTCACTGCTGGTCTGTAGAACTTCCCACTGCTACAGAGGCCAAGAGCATGAGGAGGTAGCTACTACCATCCAAACCGCAGAGGTTTGGGCATAAACCAACTCTGGTCTCCTAAGCTGAAAGTCTTGTGGTCCAATGTGTCTTCGGCATCCAATATGAAATACACTTTCTGTCTCTGTGTCTCTGAAAGAAATCTTTGCCTGAACCTCAAAGTTCTGAGTTGTTTCTCATTAGTGGTGATTTCTAGGGATCCTCTGCCCACATGCAGTGGGAAAGCACTGATATTACTAGAAAGAAGCCATTTACCAGAGTGAATATGTCCAAACAAATGCTCCTCTACTAAGGAAAATCAACCTAAAAATGAAGAAGTTTACTTTTGTATATGAGAAGGGATAGAGACAGTTTAGTTTTGTCAATGCACGTTTCTCAACTGGCAGATTTACTTTGCCACTAACCCCTCCCCCCACACACACACACCTCTTCTTCCTTCCTTCCCTTCCTTATCTAGAGCAGTGCTGGCCATCCCGCTTCAGGCATTCTCATTTATCATTCTGTGTGCCGTTATTGTCCTCAGGTCAGCAGTGGCCTACTCGAAAGAAAGTGAGTCTGGGATGTGTGCATTACTCTTACTTTTGATCTTAGCCAAAAGGCCAAAAGCAATTCTGCTTTCATTTTAAAAGCTGAACTGCTTCCCCCACTGTCGACCTGGCCTGTTAAGATCCTTGTCTCTCCTTGCCTATCCATTTCCTCATAGCCATGGAACATCCCACTCCTCTTGCAGAGTCCTGGTGTCACAGTGTTTAGTTTGCTTTCAGTGTGTCTTGAGGAGAGATATTTAGGAGATATTGAGGAAAAGTATTTAAATTGAGGATAATTATGGGGGGAAAATATTTAAATTCACTAATACAGTTATATTTTAAAACTGAAAAACCAGAGTCTCGAAGTAACTCTTTACTTTGGTAAAGATTAGGAATCATCCCTGTCCTCCATCATAGCTATTGACCTGGTCTACTGGGAAGTGTGGACAAAATAAACATCCAGGCTCTAGCCAGCAGCCGAAGCCACAAGCACCGAGGTGACCTTTGCCTTCCTGCAGTTTCCGCTCTTCCTTTCCACTTGCTCCCTTCATCGACTCTATATAAATGTTCAAAACAGGTATATACATATGCGTGCATGTGTGTGCAGAAGTATACATACGGTTTTATTTAGAGCAGTTTTAGTTTCACTTAAACTTGGGAGGACAGTACAGAGATTTCACAGACTGATTCGCCCTCCCCTCCTGACTTTAAGTGCCGAGGTTGCTCTAAGCAGACCTGAGCTGGCTTTGCCAAGTCTCACCACCAGTCTCTCACCTCCCTTTCCTTCCCTTTTCTCTTTCTCCTCTCCTTTCCAGTTTTGTCAGGGATTTTGTTATTGTTTATCTTTTTAATAAGATTTCTCTATATATCTCAGACTGACCTTGAAGTTATTACATAGCTCAGACTGGCCTGAAACTCATGATGATCCCCTTGACTCAGCCTTCCAAATGCTGGAATTACAGGCTGCAACACCATGCCAAGCTCCCACTTTTTCTATTCCATGTGTCTAAGCACATGGATTTTTTTGTTGTTGTTGTTAACATGAGTCTATTCAAAATCCTCTCATTCTGTAAGAAATAGAGTTGGGGAGGCTGGAGACATAACTCAGCAGTTAAGAGCATATACTACCACTGCAGAGGACCCAAATTCTGTTTCCAGTTCCCACATTAGGTGGCTCACATCTGCCTGTAACTCCAGGTCCAGAGTATCTGACACCCTTTTCTGGCCTCTGTGGGCACCTGCACTCAAGTGCACATATTCATCCCCACACACATACACACATAATTTAAAAATAAAATAAATCTTTCAAAAAGAGATAAAGGTGCTGGAGAGATGGCTCAGCGATTAAGAGCATTGATTATTTTTGCAGAAAACCTGGTTCAAATCCCAGAACCTACATGGTAGCTAACAACCATCTGTAACTCATTTCCAGGGGATCCAACGCCTTTTTCTGTCCTCTGCAGGCTGTACAACATGTGTGCACTTGCATACATGCATGTAATACAAGCATACACATAAAGTAAAAATAAAGCAAAAAAAAATTTTTTAAAGGGGTAGGCATGAGTGCAAGAGGTAGGATTTGGTGGTGTAAACAGCATCAAGCAACCCTGGTTTAGGAAATCCATACCCTCTGTCTCCTCTCACCACCCTTCTCCTCTACATAGCACTGGCCTAAACATGGTAACAGTAAACCATAATTTTTCTTGAGAATGTAGAGCCTCTTCAGACCACTGCTCTCAACTCGTAGGTAGCAGCTGAAAGGGGAAAAAAAATCCTACATCTAAGGTTCTGCAGCATATGATAATCTATGTGGACTGTCTTTCCTCATCCCAGTGCATCACGTAAGGAGTTAACAATCTAGTGAGTACGTGCTAGACATTGAGGAACCTGCAAAGAACACTAGATTTCAAGCCCTAGAGAACTAAGCATTAGGATAAACAAATCAAACTTTATAATTAAAAGCTTTTATTTGATACATATTAAGTCAAAGGCATACTTGCCCAGTGGTCCAGCCTGGTTAGACCAGTAAAAGACCAGCCAAGGTAAAACAGGGATGTGGGAACCTCCCCCAAAAGCCAGAGCTCCAGGAACAGGAAGAATATGGCACAGCAATCCACACTGCATGGCCCAGAAACCAAAGGCAAGAGCCTTGGGAGTTGAGAGGGTAGGAAGAAAGGAAGCAGGTCAGCCAGTCCAGGCAGTCAGCTAACATGAGGGTGCAGACCAGAGCCCTTGTCCACCAGCCAGTCTAGCTATCACTGGATCATAGCAGCTCGTACCAGATCCAAGCTCTCAGGGAGCAGAGGGAACTTCCTCAGCCAGAGATAGCCAAAGGAGTCTAACACCCATGGTTGAGGGATGTGGATGAAAGCGGTAAGTGTAGCTTTTAGAATATAAAAAGAGATGGGAGAGAGAGGGAGGGGGGACTTTGTTGTTTTGATCCCAAGAGACAAGATAATCTTGGTAGAGATATGTATTGTTAGTCATAAATAGATAAATAGCTGGGGCGAGAATAAGCGCTAAGTGGAGCAGTAAAGATTTTAAGTACAATAGAATGAAAGGAACGGACGGATAAGGGCAGGCTGGTGTGGGAAGGAAGCCAGATTTATGGGGCTTGGAGATTATTTAGATGTGTCTAGGCACAGAAAGGTAGGGACAGCATACCAGCAGAGACTGCACTGGCAGCTAAAAGAAACACCCATTGTTCAAACCCTGACCAGTTATGGAAAAACAGAGCAAGACGTTTTTGTATCTTCATTCTCCCCTTGTTCTCTCTTTAGGCTTAGCTCCAGGAGCCCTTTATCTAAACATAGTAGTTCTGACTGAAGTTGACAGTAAATGGGCTGGTCAGGAAGCCAGCAATGTGTCTTCCTTACTGAGCGTTTGTCTCCTTTTTCATTTTGGCTTTAACCTTGCTGCAATTGATATAGATGTGCCACTCTCATTTTAAACACGATCCTAGGGTTTCCTATCCAGGTCAATCTTTGAAGGACTGGAGACCATAAATTCAGCCAGGTGAGACTTTTGTTTGTCCTCCTGATTTATGTTCACGTGCTGTGTGCCTCTGTGGAAGGACTGTAAGTCCACCCGTCTCATAGGCACCCGTTTCCTCCTCATTCACATTCTAGTTTGTTCCATATTCCTCCCTACCTTCAGGAAACAAGGGGAAGAATGGGTCTGCAGATCATGCCATGCAACCACAGATGCTTCTCACCTTTGGAAGCACTGTGCCAGGACGATCTTGTGGCCATAGTCATAGTCTGCATAGAAATGCAGATGTCATCCTTACCTACCTCTGTTTTGCATTCAAAGGAATATTAAAACTACAGGCAAGATTTGTTTCTTTTCTGATTTTTGGTTTGTTTGTTTTGGATTTGGTTTTCCCGACAGGGTCTGGTATAGGCAAGTTGACCTGTAACTCACTATGTAGCCTGGGCTGACCTTACACTCATGATATGTCTATGCCTCTGACTCCTAAGTGTTGGTAATCATGCTGTGCACCATCATGCTCAGCTGAGATTTGTTTCTTGGCTCAGTTACCCTTCCCCCTTCTTTTTCTCTGTTTTCCCTTTTCTGTTTCTTGTTCTTTCCTTCTGCCTTCCCTCTTCAGAGGGAGATTAAAGAAAGATAGAGAAGCTTAGAATTAAGAGATACAAAAGTACATTAAACCCTTTCCTCCCTCTTTCCTTGAAAAGTAAGTTCGGGGGGTTATACTTTATATACAATATTTATTAATTTTAATTGCTCTATCCAATATATTTTCATAATGTATGGAGTTAGCTAAAATCTTAAAATAATAATAATACAATATTTTCACAACTCCAGATATCTCGTGGGCTTCTTGCAGGCCCCTTCCCTTAGCCCTATGCCTAACACCACTTGATACCTGTTTTAAATATGAAGAGGAATATGCTAAAAAAAACCCACACAAATATTCCTAAGTCATCTTGCTCTTCGTCCACACTAATTTAACTTAGCTGCCACCATTTTCCAGTTGACATTCTGAGGAATTAGAAATCATTAAAATCTGTCTGCCTTTTGCCCAATTACCAGGAGTTACCACCTGCAGTCCTTTTCTTTGTTAATTTGCTTTTTTTTTGAAACTCAAAGACAAAGACATGTTTTCCAAAGCAAGGGGTTACTAACTGGCATTTCCTCAGAGGTAGAAAGAAAACATTCTCAGCAAAGAGAGATAAACAGGGCAAAGGGGAGGAGGGAGAGACAGAAATTAGATATAATAAAATGCCATCTTCGAGTTCCTTTCTTACTACCTTTTGGCTTGATTTTAACAGCATTTTGTGTCTAAGAGGTTGTTACCACTATTCTACTAAATTGTGGACATAGGAAGAATGAAAGAGACTGCATGGGGAAATCTACAGGACTGAAAATGGCAGCACAAGATGAAGGAAATGCTCTGTGAAGCACCGGCTTAGCTTGTGTCAAGTGGAGTTGGGCTCTGCCACATAAGCCAGAATACGCAGTAGTTCGTGGCCATAGCTCACCACGGAGTATGGGAGAGAACCCAGCGATCATTCAAAGTGTGATGTGACCCTGTGCGATGACAGAGGCAATACTGTTTGCTATGGGAGCACATACCAAAAACAGAGGAGATTCCATCCTGCGGCCAGGGAATTTACATGGAGACTGTGACATTCAAACTCACGCTTGAAAAATATGATGAGAGATGGGCAAGGCAGATGGCTCAGTCAGTAAGGAGCTTGCCGTATAAACATAAGAACCTGAGTTTGAATTCCCAGTAACCACATAAAGCCAGTACAGTGGCACTTACCTCTGTAACTGTGCACACCACACACACACACACACACACACACACACACACACACACACACACCTCAGGGTATAAAATCCAATGTTGTCTGCCAGGGTTATTCCAAAATAAAGCATTTAAAAATTGAGTGGACTCATTCAGAAATAAGAAGTAAAATAACAAACTAATAATAATGCTAACTGAATTCAGTCATGGGATTCTGAAATGATTCAATTGAATTAAGAAAAAAATACAAAGGGTGGGAGGAATATACATGGCCACCAATGGAGCAGATGCACCATCAGAGAACTCCATATCTGTGTTTGAGGTGCTTAAGCACTTCGGCCTTTCCAGAGGGTGACATCATCCATACTGAGCATTTGATGGACATGATACTAAGTACAGAATGGAACAGCAGGGACTTCGACCTGTTTGAATCTTTGGAGAACCCAGTTTTCTCCTCTATAAAATCAACAAATGAACCTAGATTCTCTGTTTAGTGTTCTAATCTCTAAAACTTTCTGATTTTCACTCAATAGTGCTTGCAGTTTTGCCTTGGGATATAAGGATCTAAGATACTGCCTAAGGGACTTCATCAGATGGGTAATGATGACTGCATCTGGCCACAGCAGAGGCGACAGGACAATTATTTTTGCTCCAGTTGCTATGGCTTTTCACAGGTATGGATGTCCAAGAAAAGTCATCCTTCTGCCATTGCTGAAAGGTTCTGGGCAGATCCAAAGATACTAAGTAAATGTATGTGAGGTAAGGAGCCTGGTTAGAAACATGGCCAGTATGAGGGACCTTTGTGCTGGTATGAACATACGTGTGGAAGAAAGTGTGTGAGGGGCACTCTTTTGTGTTTTGCATAAAGCACCATGCTCTTTGCTGAGCACTACTGTTTTAGAAGTGTTGAGACACAGAATGGGCTCTGCAGTTGCCAAGTTCCTGGGCTCCATTAACCACAGGTATTCTTGGCTTATCTACTGGATTTGAGCTATACACATGTATCAGAGTGAAGGTAATTTCAAAATAAATGAAGTTATATACTGTTTGATGCTATATAGAATGGGCCTACAAAATTGCCTTTACTCAGTAAGAAATCACTATGAATGAATGTTATGATAACATAAACATTTTCTAAAACTGGAAAATTTACTTGTTCGATTATTTTTGAGAATGAAAGTTCCCAGAAAAAACCCCTGCATCATTTAACTGAATCTTGTGCAAGGCCGATCAACTGATCAGACTGTCAATGATTGTGGAGAATCTGAAATATTGCAGATCTAGAGCCTAATTACCATTATCCTGGGCTATCTTGAACACCCTAAATAGCCATTCCTTGACGATCTCCGTCTCATCTAACCTCTGTGACTGATACAAATATTCTGGAGTATATTAACAACACCCTAGCTTCCATCAACCAAAAAACTGTGTCATCTGAGGCCTATAACTGAGATTCTGTATTACTGTAACTGCCTACTTAATGTTTCCATAAATGTATTTGAAAAGCGCCTTGATTTAGGATTTTCTTTGTTCTGTTACTATAAAAACTTCAAGAAACTGCTTCCACATTGGAACATGGAAATTGGGGTGACCTAAATCTGTGTTCTTAGACCATGGCTACTCATATTTGGATCCAGAATAAACTCTCTTAACCCCTTTGAGGTGAAAGCTGTGTATTGTGTTGACTTTTTAAAATCTTGGGTACAACAATATTAATAGTAAATATGAATCATCCTTTAGAAACAAATTTTGCACAATTTTAATATATGAAACATACTGTTCCAGAATCCTATTACCTATGAAAGAGAGCTTTAATGGCAAAATCAAACATCATACCATTGCATCAGTTTAAAAACAAAATTATTATTTCTATAGAAATTCTTAAAGGAAGAATATGCAAGTAATACTTTATTCAGAAGTTCTATCATTTAAATGTGAGACAATGCCAAGAATTTTTGTTATCCTTTTTTTTTTTCAAGAAGATAGTAGAACCATTTTAATAAGGGTTCAACCAGCTTCTCCAAAATTATATCATAATGTAGTGCTAACAGGAGAAAACAAAATTTGAGGGAAAATAACTTCTAAAAATTTTCCATGGATATGAAGGGCCCGCTGGCAATCTCAACACTGGGAGGTGGAAGCAGAAGGACCACACGTTCCAGGTCATCCTTGGCTACATAGCAAGTTCTTGGCTACACTGGGATACATGAGAACTTGTTTCAAAATAAATACATAATAAATAAATAAAATATTTCCAGGGTTAAATTGGGAGTTAAACATTATTCAATTAGGACAAAATATTCTTGTCACTTAAGATGTACATAATATTTGATAAATGGATATAATTTATTTCTCAAATAATGGAGAGATTAAGGAAAGAGGATACTTGTATGAAAAAAAAATCCAGACAGGAGAAGGCCTTTGATCTCAAAGTAGAGACTGATAGAAAATAATAGGCATCTTAAGCAGTTGAAATGAAAGGATGTATCGTGAACTGTCTGCATCAACATACAAAGCAAAGACTTTAGTACAGACCCTAGTTCCCTGTGGTCCTACTTGCATCAACCATATATACAATGACCCTCTATCTTGATGATCTTTGGTTTCTTCAAACTGAATTAAAAGCTTGAAGACTCTCATGAAAAAAATTTGACTTTTGCAGGTTTGAATTTTTTATGAGTCCTTTTCTTCCTGGCCAGCTAGATTCTGCTCGAATACCCTTATTAATTCATCTCAGTCTTAATTTTGCGGTTGTACTCTTTGTTTTACATAATATTAAAATGTGTTTTGGTAATAACCGTAATACAAAAGGGTTGGAAATAAGCAGAACTGACTATTGGGAATCATGTCAAGCTCAAGTAGCAGACTCCAAAGGGCATTTCCCTTTCTAGGTGTGAGCCTGTGGGTGCTCTGGGCACCACTAAGTTAAGCATTATGAAAGCATGGGAAGCAAATCTCTGGCAAGCCAGGTAAGTGGAAGTTGGTAAAGGGAGTTTCGACTGAATGTCATATTTTACAGTTCTCAGCATTCATGCAGAGCTGCCATCATCAACACTTTGGAGAAAAATCACATTGTGAAAACTGTGTTTATCTCAGAATCATAAACCTACTACTTTACATTTACTTTGATACAATTTTCACCAGTCTATATGGAGTTTTTGAAACTTCTAGCAATTTTTTGCTAAAAAGGGAATAACTTTATTCAGTTGTATCTTTAGAAAGGTTTTTAAAATAATTCACGGACTAGGAATACAGCAGCATGGTTGAGTGTTTGCTCTGGGTTATTCTCCTACACACACACGCACATGCACGCACACACATGCAATCCATTGCCATCGTTTCTTTTAATCATTATGTTATCAATACCTATTATCTTTAAACTGTTCTCCTGCCTCCATATTTTCTTCCTCAAGTCTTGGAAAAGTGCTCTTTCCTACAGCAGAAGTGCTCCAGAACTTTAGTTGTCTACCCCAGTGGACTCACTATGTACAATGCCCCAATGAACACATTTCCAGATTTTCTCCAAAATTCATGTAAAACATTATGTAGTGAATTCTGATAAACTGCCCTAGACCTCTTCCTATAAACCTTTCCGTGTCTACCACCCATCTCAGTTCTTTTTGTTGATCCCAGCTTGAGGTAGCTCAGCCTTTATATTTCACCTGGAGCTTTATCTTTATCTGTGGGGTAGGTGTCCACAGATGCTCTGTGACCACCCCAGATCTGTTTTGAAGACAGTTTGTGTCCTTGTGCTGCTACTCTCAAGAGCTCTGGGGTTGCAGTGCTCCAGGGGATGACCTCTCACTGATTCATATTTGCATTTGATTTTCAGATGTCCTTAATTTTAAACAAGTTACCCATAGCAAGCAAGAAAAAAAAATAATGCAATCAATAGTGCTTATTATAGCTATATATCTAGATGCAAATTCTAGAGATACCTAATTGATAAGGGAGACTTAAAGCTTCAAGTCTAAGACTTGCCTATCAATAAGCAATGAATATTCAGAAGTTTTAAAGGTAATAATTGTCAAATACTCTTAAAACCAATGCTCTTTCAGAAGAGTTAAATGGATTCTTGTTGACTTTATATAAATACTTTGCATTTAGGGATTTTACTGTTTATTTATGTATTTGTTTTTTGTTTTGTTTTGTTTTTTAGACAAGGTCTTATTCCTTAACCCAGGCTGGCCGATATTTCTGTAACACAAGCTACAAACTTGAAGTAATCCTCTTGCCTCAGCTCCCTAAATTCCAGGATTACAGGTGTGAGCTTCCATGCCTGGCTATACTGTACATCTTAATACGTACATTCAAAACTGAAGAGGTACTTAGGAGTATTTCTTTATTAAAACGTATCATTTCCTATCATTACTACCAAGATTGTTGGGATTGTAGAAGGTAGTTATTTCCCTCAAATGCATCTGTATTATACCACATTTGGTGAGCATTTATTGACTCAAAACGATGTAATCTAGATGGACTTTAAATCAAGAGGCCTTTTTCCAGCAATTCTTCCCACTTGGCTTCTGGGCAGAAGGCGGGCTCTAACGTTTCCTTAGAAGTGAGAGAAGCTTGGAGTGTCTTCCCTAGAGACACTCGGGATCAAGGTAATGGCCTTATAGCCTCATAGAGGATGGCAGGTGGAAGCAAGGGAAAATCTATACATCCACACATAAGAGTTTAGACCATCGCAAGGCCAGCAAATGAAGAACCAAGTAACACTCGTACTCCAGCGTACAGCCGCTGCCCAGGTTGGAAGCAAGGGGACTGCAATTGAAAGTTGCAAGCCTGACACACGCGCGCGGTAAGGGTTAGTGGGGAGGGGGTGGAAGGCATACCTATCTTTTAAAAGGCCTCGCTATTCTTCTATCCCTCAAGGGGAAGCCACTGACATATGTGAGCCATAGCCACACGGTACTCAGTAATATTTTCTGCGAGGACAGCACCTCCAGGCCTCCAGGGGCACTTCAAAACCCCAAAGACGTCCAGACCCAGGAAGGCTCTGGGACCCAGGCCGCGGAAGTCGGACGCCCTGCCCCCAGGCCCGGCCCCGCCCTGCCTCCGGGGCGGGGCCTGCTTAGCCTCGCCCCGCCCACCCTGGGGGCGGGACCTGCTTGAGCTCGCCCCGCCCCCTGCGTAACCCGGATACACACCCACGCTCCCCTTTCACCTCCCGGCCGTTGGCCAACGTGGAAGGCCGAGCTGCCGGCTGCGGGCGGTGGGCCGCGCTGCGGGGAGGCGGGCGCGGGCCGGTGGGGGGCCGGGGCGCGGCGGGGCTTTCCCTGGAGGCGGCGATGGGGCGCGCGGGCGCCGGGCAGCGCGCGCCACTGTAGCCCGTGCGGAGCGCGGCGAGGCCCGCGGTGGCCCGGAGCGCCCGGCCTCGCGCGCCATGGCCCCCATGGGCATCCGCCTGTCCCCGCTGGGGGTAGCCGTGTTCTTCCTGCTGGGGCTCGGGCTGCTCTACCACCTCTACTCGGGCTTCCTGGCCGGCCGCTTCAGCCTGTTCGGCCTGGGCGGCGAGCCTGCGGGCGGAGCGGCGGGCCCCGCGGCCGACGGCGGCACGGTGGACCTGCGCGAGATGCTGGCCGTGTCGGTGCTGGCGGCCGTGCGCGGCGGCGACGAGGTGAGGCGCGTCCGCGAGAGCAACGTCCTCCACGAGAAGTCCAAGGGGAAGACGCGCGAGGGCGCCGAGGACAAGATGACCAGCGGCGACGTGCTGTCCAACCGCAAGATGTTCTACCTACTCAAGACGGCCTTCCCCAGCGTGCAGGTGGGTCCGCGGGCTTCTAGTGCGGGCCAAGGTCGTGCGCACGGTTCCTGGAGAGCCTGGAGGGTTGCAGGTTTCCGCTTCGGCCGGTACTCCGGTGTCTCTCCCTGGCGGTGGGTCTCCGAATGTACCCGCTGGAGAGAGCTGGCTTCTGGAGGGGCTCGGGGGAGCTTTGATGCTTGGAGGCTGCCCAAGTGCACTGCACCACCAGATCAGGGGTTGAACGTCTCGGGCCCTTCTGCGCTCCCTTGGATCTCGTGCCTGGAGAACGTGGTCGCTGTGGAGTGCTCGGCAGGCGGTCCAGCTAACGCGAAGGCCCAGGACTTCTGGCTGTGGAGCTGGTGGTGTGCAGAGGCGTTGGGAGGAAGGGGGCGTGCTCATGAACCGCTACATCTGAAGGTTTATCAGGTCTCTCCGCGTGGAGTTCCGGCTGCCCTTCCGGGAAGCACTGGGATACATAGACACTTTCTAGTAGTTTCATTTCAGTGCATCCTAGCCCCTCATGAAAGATTCTGGTTTATGTCAGAATAAGAATTGTGTAACATTTACCTTTTCTATGGTAGGCTTCTGGACGTGTGACATTTTCTTAAAGAAATTCGTACATTTGGGGTTTGTTTTTTTTAATACTTTCGGGATTCACCATTTTAGTACAGCTGTGTTTTTCTTTTGCCTCCAGTTTCCTTCCTCCCACCTCCCTTTCATTTTTGTGCTTTTTACAGGCTTTCTTTACGTAGTCCAGGCTGGCCTGGAACTCTCTGGCCCAAACCTGGACTTGGATTCAGGATCCTCTTGCCTCTGCCTGTGGAGTGTTGAGTGCTGGGTTACAGGTATCTGCTGCCACCCCTGACTGTAGGCCATTTCCAGTTTACTCTTCAGGGGGAAGAGTACAGTGCAGTATAGCAATATCTTTTAAATGTATCACTGAACAGTAGGCTTTGACTGCTAGACAGAAAAATTGCTTCTAGTAGAATTTTATTACTTTGATAAACAATGATAGTTAGGCCCAGGCTTCTTTGAAACATGTATAACCTTTTCTGTTCTTTAAAGTATTCGAAGAGAATTGTCATTGAAGAATTTCATGTCTTATGTAACTCTCCTCCTAATTTTCTATTACTGCTTGGGTTCGCGTTCTCCCCTTTTCCCTTCCTTTTACTTCCTCTGCCCGTGTCCCCCTCCCCCTTTTTTAAATTTTTCATGAAACATTGGATTTCTCATCATAAGCCACTGCATACCTGATGTAATTGACCTAAGTGGAATTTTTTTCAAATGTCTGCCCAAACAAAACACTCTCCTACCCTCTCTCCTACCCTGCTTTGTACCATGGCAAATAATAATTACCTTTGTCAGCATCTAGTGTAACATACGCCTATGAATACTTTCCTCTTCTCTAAAACACATGTACTTCCCTAAGAGTTTATGGAATTAGAATTTCTGGGGTGTTTATATCTGACAGAACAGTATTCTAATAATCACATATTAAATGTGTTCTAGATAGTGGCCCAGGTACTAGCCACATAGCAACTTAAGGTAAATTTCATTTGTCCCCATTCGACAGATGGGAAATAAAGCTCATGGCCTGCTTTTGTGAACTAGCTAATTCTTCATTTTGCCTAGACCTTAGGAAGCTACTTAAAACTTGAAGTACAACTTCCTGGGTTAAAAAACGTGATTATAGAAACTTAGAGGCAGTGATAGTGGCAAGCACAGTTAAGTTTTTTAAAAACATGGTCAACTATATTATACTAAGTATTGAAATGAAAACATCTGTATTTACATGTAAGAGAGAGAGAGAGTGTGTGTGTGTGTAATAAGTTTTCACTGCTAGCAAACAAAAAGAATAGCTATCAGGGGCAGCAAGTGGCATTTTATTAAAATACTGTTAAGTTATTTCCAGATTTACTTCCAGATGTTAAAGTGGATCCTTCATAGACCATAACTTTTTGTCATCTTTTGACTATTTGACTGTTGGCCTGTCTGTCATTGGTGTTAAGTTAGGTGTTGATTAGTACAGCAGTAGGTTATGTTCATTTTTATATAGTCAGACTTGAAACAGTGTAATAAGGCCTGTGGCAATAGCTTGTATTGTTCTTGGGGACCAATTGTGACATAACTGTGTGTATGAGTGCATGCACGACCATATTTCTTAGTCATTTTTATTTCTTTAAGAACTCTGTTCAGATCCATAGCCCCTTTTTTAAAATTGAATCATTTGCTTTCTTTTTTTAAATTTTCACCGATTAAAAGCACAGTCCGCAGTCATTCTCAATGCATGATCTCACTGTTTGTCATGGACTTCAGTGGGGAACTGAAGGGTACAACCTCACAAAAAGCTGTTCCTCAGCAGTCAATAGCTTCTTTCATCCCAACCTGGCTCCTCTCAAATAAGATATTTATAGTAGGAATGAAAAAAATGAAGCTTTTAAAAAGAACCTATGATTTTCACCAGGTGACATAAAAAGCTTCTAGAAACCAGAAAACTACAAGCTGACCTTGGCCAGCGCACATAAATACCTCATTTTGCAGGTTCCGCCCTGGCAATATTTTGAATGAATGGAAGAGCACAGAGGAGATGATTGGAGAATGGTGTGGATGGAGGGAGCAAAGTGGATACAAGGAACCCAGTGAAGAGCTGTTGTTATGTGTGTTGTGACTGTAGGGGAGATAGATGTGAAGGGTAGTGGTATGTGTCAGGCCCTGAGCCTCAGACCAGCACCAAAACTAAAAGGAAAAGACTTCTCCATGTTTCCTTTTCACAAGTGAGGTTTTGTTGCTGGTTAAAGGTAAGGGTTTGTGTGTGTGGTTAGAAAGGTAGATTATCAGTGCCATTTTAGGCGTGTAGTAGAGGCGCCTTTGATGCTTTCAAGGGAGGATGATAAGTAGGCTTGTGAATAAATGAGATTAAAGCCCAGAAGAGAATATGTCTGTTTTGGAAATACAAATTTGTGCATCATGAATGGTGCAATATTTAATTGAAACTGGTATGGACAGGATTGTTTCAGGAAAGGGACAGGGAAGACAGGACTGAGGACCAAGAGTAATAAAGACAGAAACGAATCATTTAACAAAAATAATAGTATGCAGCTTTTATTCAGTGCTTACTCTGTTGTGAATGATAAGCTGAGTTTGCTTTTTATATTCTATTCGTTCTTCTGATGAACCCTGTAAGGAGGTATATCTCCTACCATTGAGGCAGCTGTAGCTAATAAAGATGATGTGACTAGTCTGTCAGTCACATATCTGATTTGATAGTCTCTCTGTCTTTCTCTCTTTGTCTCTGTTTTTATTGTTGTTGTTGTTAACAGTTATTGTGTGATGCTGGGAATTGAATTTAGGACTTCACACATACAAGGGAGGTATTCTACCACTGAGCTATATTTGTAGCTGTAAACAGTCTTAATGGTGGTCTTACGCAGTTCATTGGTTACCTTTTTGAAAAGTTCCTTGGTAGCATGATATAGGGAAAGCAGAACTGATAAAGAGAGGTGAGACCCCGGTGACAGTAAGGGTGCGTCTTTTAAGAAATTGACTTTCTAAGGCACTCGGCTAAGGTATTATTTATGAGACTAAGAATTTGTTGCAGTTTTTGTTGTTATATTTGATATTAAGATCTGAGAGAGACAGATTGTGATAAGGGTCCTCTTTAAAGATGGGAGTAAAGTGGGACAGGCAGCAGAAGGTTTATTTAAACATTTTGAAAATAGCTTTTCTCCAGAGAAATAACTGATGGAATTTTGTTACAAGGAACTAGCTCATGGTAGGCTGAGAAGTCCCATAGTCTTCATTCTACAAACTGGAGACCCAGGAAAACTGATGGCACGGTTAAGCTGAGGTCCACAGGCCTATGAACCAGGGAGCCAGGAGACTCAGGTCTCTGCTTAAGCAGTTATGCAGAAGAAGGAGCAGATTTCCCTTTTCTCCCTTGTGTTTTAATTCAGGCTTTGGAAGAATTGAATAGTATCAAGTAACATATGCGTGATAGACTACTGACCCTGCTATTTTATGTTCTAATTTCTTCCTGAAACATTCTCATAGACATCCCAGAAACCATGCAAATATCTGAATACCCCATCAGATATTATAATTGACATAAAAATACTATATGAGTTGTTATATCCAAAAACATTAAGTATATTGTACTTTTGGAGAAATGCCCTGGATGGTTGATGGGTTCAACCCCAAACTAACCGAGCTATCATACTAATACCGTTATGTTTTGGGGCCTCGGTCTTTGACAGTACTGATAAAAAATAGTTTGTTTCACCTTTCTGGAGCCTAAAAAAATAAGAATCGGCTGAATGTCTGTGTGTGTGTGTGTGTGTGTGTGTGTGTGTGTGTGTGTGTGTGATATATGCATGCAGGTCCAAATAATTCACTAAAATAGGCAAACTTGTTTTAACAGCCTTTTTAATCCAGTAAGTTTTGAATACTGATCCTGACGTGGATGTACTAATCTAGGTTTTACTTAGCATATGGATAAAACATTTTCCATTAAAAAAATTATAGCCTACCCCTACCATTCCACAGCTGTTTTCATATATAACATTGCCTCCTTTAAGTTGTATATCTCAAATCTGCATCTCCCTTTTTTTTCTTGTATTTTTTCTTATGTATCTTATGTTACCTCTGACCTCTTAAAGCATTTACAGTAGAATAACCCCCTCAATTGCTGAACCTTGTTGAGGTTTAGAGGAAGAGAATCAAACTAAGTTTAATAATATGTGTAGAAATTTATTCTGACTCTTAAACTGCTTGAAAGTATTTGCTTATCTCTAAAGAAAATGTGTTCCTTAGAAAAGACTTCAGTAGGCAGTGCTATAGTAACACTGTCCAGTATCATGCAGGGACCCTGACCTAGTTGATTTTGTTAATGTGTGATTTTGTCTCATGTCAACCTGGCAGGGAAACAGTGGAAAACTGCTATCTTCTTTTCTTCAGCCAACAAATGATAAGCATCCACATGTTTGTCTGTACTCCGTACTTGATTGGCTAAGACATCTATCACATGTTTCTGAGTACAAGGGAGATGGGACATGTGAACTCTCAGATGCCCAGAAAGGAAAAGAGAGCTGGTATAATGAGCAGTAAAAAGGAGACCAGTTAACCAAAAGATACGTGTACTTAACATACTCACAGGCCAATAAACAAATAGGTCAGTAGAGTAGTTGCCAGGCATGGGTGGAAACTGCAAAATGAGGTTTTTATGTGCACAGGCCAAGGTCAGTTTGTAGTTTTCTGGTGAAAATCATAGGTTCTTTATAAAAGCTTCATTTTTTTCATTCCTACTATAAATATCTTATTTTAGAGGAGCCAGGTTGGGATGAAAGGGGCTATTGACTGCTGAGGAACAGCTTTTTGTGAGGTTGTACCCTTCAGTTCCCCATTGAAGTCCATGACAAACAGTGAGATCATAAGAGAAGCAGAATTGATAGCACAGGAGAGGACTGTGGGAGAGTAAATGGGGGGACACAGACTGCTGTCGGCTAAGAATAGTATTTTCAGTCAGGAAACACTGAGCATCAACTTTGGTTTTGACTGTGGGGACATTTCTGGCATTGCACTCAGAAAGTATACCTCAGCAATTCAAGATAAGGAAGCAGACATGCAAGCAACGTCATCTTTGATACTTCCGAGGGCTTTGAAGAGGAAAAAATAGCATTATGTGGGAAACAAACAGGGATTTAAATGAGACCTGGATGATAAGAAGTCGACCATCACAAGTAACCTAGGGAGGTGGGACAGAGCAGAGGAGCACAGCAAGGACCAAGGACCCTGTGGCCACAGAAAGGATCAAAAGAAGCCCTGTGAATATTGAGGGCATAAATAAGGGCAAATGGTGAGACATCCTGGATAGTGATTGTTGGCATCATACCATCTAGGACTTACCTTGTAGATAGTATAGAATCTGGATTTAGAATCTCGGCATGATGAAAACGGTTGGGAGATTTTTGATTGGGAGCAGCATGCCCTAGGTGAGGAAGATGGCAGGTTGCCTGGTTGATAAAGTAGAGCTAGTGATTTTTGTCTGTTCATTTTTGCATTTCAGTACCCAAAACAGCTTAGAGTATGGTAATCATTTAGTAATTGTTCAATAAGTGAGTGATATACTATAGTACTTAAGAATAATTAGAAGCTATCACAGGAATTCAAGTGAGAAATTGACCTAGTGGCTTAAACAAGTAGTTTCTAGGTCATTATGGTGGCACATTTTTAAAATTGGGAGGTAGAATTTTCAAGACTAACTCACTGGTCTTGGCATGACAGTGTGAAGAAAGATGGCCCTAGGTTGTAGACTGTAGTAGTAACCTGGCCAGTTCTTTTCAGATACCTCTACTCAAGTGGAGCAGGGATTCTTGTCTCAACACTACAGAAAAGAATTTCAGGAAAGGTCAGTATGAAGCAAAGGTATAGTTCATTAAGAAACTATTTTAGTAGATTTGTGCATAGACATTAGGGGAAGAGAGTCTTAAGGAAAGAGTAGTACATGCCCTAGAGTAGGTGAAGGTACCTTTAAGTGTAGTAACAGTAGTGGTATATGTGATTTTGGTGGCTTTTGAGGTTACATTGTTCAAAGGAGTGAAGAAATGTATTCGTATACTTAGCTAAGGAACTTTATTTATTGGTGTAAGTGGTTCTTACTGTACATTGAACAGGCTTACAGCCTGAAAAATAAAAACATGTCAAAAAGGTCAAGGGAATCCTTAGTATACATAGGTCATAAAGAAATTAAGATGGGATTTGACTGTAAACATGTCCCTAATCCTGTTAGTGAGAATCTCCAAAAATTACAGGGTTATAGCTGGGAAAGCAGTTTAGTTAAACTGACATTCTGGCCCTTTGGCCTTCAGTCGGTTTATGGCTGTGTTAGTACTCTTCAATTGAAATAGCTCTAAGGAAAGAGTTGTCTTGATGTAGACAATCTTCTCAGAGGATTTTGCTAGTTGTATAGAAATTCTTGACACTTGTGCAGTGAGAGCCTTCACCCAAACCTGGAGTGAAGGACTCCTTTCCTTTCCTGTGTTTCCTTCATTTGCCCAGGTTTTCTGCCCGGCCTCAGTCAGATGAGGAATGTGGGAAAGATTAAGGGAGACTTAAAAGTTTTGACCTAAGCAACTGTTTATGGTAGTAGATGAATTAAATTCGCAGGTGAATAGTAGTATTGACAGATTGTAAAAGCAAAGTTGTGCAGAAGCTGATTGGGCGACCACTAATGTTCTTGTCATCTTACTCAATGTGTTCCACTCAAACTTGATCCTCAGTGAAAAGCTGCTTAAATCAAGTTGTACAGTGTGTTTGCTCATACTCAGGAGAGAGTATATAGAGACACTGACTTGAACTCTAGGCAAAGGTATTAATCAGATAAGATTAACTAGTAGCTGGACAGACTGGGCACTACCATTTTTGAAATTGTGGTATTTGCGATTCATGAACTGCTTTAACTTCTGGGAGTCATTTCACTTTGTTTTTTTGTTTGTTCCTTGTCTTTCTGTGTGGTGTTACCTAAGGTGGATGGCACTGTCTCCAAGAGAGTGGTCTCTGGAGCCAGGGTCCTCCACCAGTGCCACACTTTCTGCTGTTATGTAAGTCTGGATGTCTGAGTAGGGAAAGTCAGGACACTACCATATTCTCGTCCTGGCTTTTTTGTCCTGTCATGTAAATTTTAGAATGGTTTTTATAATTTCCAAGGATAAGTTAAAAAATAAAACAACCTATAAGAGTTTTGATTGGAGTCTTAATCTGTGGTTTATCAGTGAGACATCGTTATTACTTTTAAGTCTTTCTGGCTATTAAAGTGGAATTTCTTATTACAAAGCTTTCCTTAATGCCCTTTGAAGGAGCTTAATTTTCTCCATATGTCCTGCATAGATTTATTTCCAACTACTTTGTTTCTAATATATTAAGGTGCAGTGATGGTTATTAGCTTACACAGAGCAATTTTACTATATTCTGTTATTCTGTAATTTTCCTCAAGCTCTTTTGTATTATTTCCTTGCTTAGTTGTCACCTGCATATCATAATTTTGTTTCTTCCTTTCTTAATTTTTCCAGCCCCTCAAGTCTCGTCTCTTTCTCCCCCGCCTTTCTTCCCTGCAGCTTGCTGCACTATTTTGAACCCTCTGCACATTGTTAGTAGAAGTTATGACAGAGGGCTCTGTGTTACGGCCTACGCAGGCTTTCACCATCTGGCTTCCATTACTCTATGACCTCATGCCCAGTGCCTTTTTCTCTAGCCATGTTGGCCTTCCAACTGCTCCAATATAGGCGTACTCCAATTTATGGTCTGTGTTTGTATTCCTTGGGCTGGCGTGCACTTCCTCTAAAGTTTGCCTTGCTCTCTTTTAGGTCTTAAATACCACCTTTTGGTATTCTCTAGCTATCCTGTTTTGTTTTTGTTTTTTTTTTAAAGCAGTTTGATTACAGCATAATTTGTATATATAAAATTTGTCCATTTTGATCTGCCAAGTTGTGGAACTATCATCTTTAAGTTCTAGGTTTTTCTTCATCTTAATACCCCATAGCCACTTAACATTAATCAGTCAATCTTTCTTTTTTGATAGTGCCATGTATGTTTGTTGTCATGGAAACTTGAAAAAAGAACCCTCATTTGGGGAACATTTTTCTTGAGTGTATATATCATCTGATAGAGAGAGTCTCCTGATTGACCCAGTGCTTGAATAAGTTTGACAGGTTTTTCATTAACTTGAGTTATTCTTTGTGGTGTGTGTGTGTGTGTGTGTGTGTGTGTGTGTGTGTGTGTGTAAAAGTATGTGTAAGCCAGAAGTTAACATTTAGTGTCTTCTTCACTTGCTCTCTACCTTATATTCAGAGAGAGAGGCAGGGTCTCTCGTTGGTTCTAAAGCTCACCAGTTGGCTAGACTAGCTGACGAGTAAGTGATAGGTATCCACCTGTCTCTGCCTCTCTAGCATGGGTGCTGACGTTCCAAACTGTACAGCAAGAACTTACCAACTAAACCGTGTCCTTAGTCCAGTAGCCTAATTTTTAAAGTACAGCTGGTTGCTCAATTCATGTCACCAAGTGTATCCTAATTTCTGAAAAGTAAATAAAGTTCCAAAACATTTTTAAGTTACTAATTTACAAATGAGATCATATTTTAAATAGGCACTAATAAGTTCATTTTTAAATTTTTTCTTATTCTTTGAAATTCCGTACATGTATACAGTGTATCTTGGTCATCCGTGCCTTACCAATTCCTCCAGCTGCTCCCAGGACACCCTCCCCTATCACATTTCCCTCTCAACTTTATGTCTTTATTTGTCTGTTTATTTGCTTATTTTAACCCAGTAAGCTCAGTTAGTGCTACCCACATGCACACGGGTGTGGGGTCCTGCCTTGGGGCCTGTACAGCCTTCTTGTGACTCCACTCCTAGAGAAAAGTGACTCTTCTCAGTAGCCATCAGTTGCCAGTGGCCTCTGGAGCTTTTCCCCTTCATAGTGAAAATTTTAACTGTCTCAGTTTTATGTAGGTAACCACTGCAGCTGTGAGTTCGTGTGTGCAACAGCTATGCCACGTCTAGAGGACAGCATTTCACAGCACTCCTCCTGATCTCTGGCTCTTAAATTCTTTCTGCCCTTTCTTCCAGGTTTTCTGAACTAGGGTGTAGATCTGGGTCCTGGTATACACGGCCTGTCTATGGTTAGGAGCAGCACAAATCTGTGGCTATAAGCATAAATATTTAGAAGTTTGGCAACATGACCATTTAGAAAAGCAACATCAATAGATTCTGACCCTGGGGCCTATGACTCTTCTCTCCATGGGTGTTAATCATGTTTACAATAATAAGCAGTGATTCTACATAGGACAGGATGGAGGTCTATTTGGCAATGTTTAGACATCTTTGGTTCCCAGAACTGAAGGATGAGTTAGTTGCTAGTTGGTATCTAGATGGTTTTATAGGCATCTAATTAGGACTGCTGCTTAACATTCTCCAATGCACAGGATAATTTCACAGTAAAATTTACTCATTTCAAGGTCAGAAGTGCCAGGCTAGAGAAATTTTAATTTAAAGAAATCTACAATATATTACATCCTTAATAGAACACTGAACTCTAGGTAGTAGTGTGGTACGGGTGTGGTGCATCCACACATAGGATGGCTTATGGAAAATAATAGCTCTAAAAATACGTATGTGTTCTCTCCCCAGTCCACACTTTTACATATCTTTGTGGTAAACCAAATTTATGCTTTAATTTTGTTCTTTCATGAATAAAAAGGTAGAAAGTTTGATTTTTATCTTCTTATCCTGTGATTCATCTTTGGTGTAGAGTTTAGATTAGTTAACCATTTTTATGTCCTTTTTGATTGCTTATTTCCATTTTATTTGGGTTTCACAATATGGCAGCTTACCTATTTAGTAATTTCTAGCTGTTCAAGGTATATTTTACATGATTATATGATCACTTTCCTGGGATATTTTAGCCCTTGGCATTCATAATTTCCTATTTTTAGGTACATTGTCATTGCTCTTCTAACTTTGTTTGCTTCTAACTGTAGTTCCTTGTGTCCAGTATCCCAGAGTATATCTATTTTCATATTTATAATTTTTTTAGTATTTAAAAAAATTAGTTCACAGTGTAGCCTAAGGGTGGCCTCAAACATAATCTTGCATCGGTCTGCCTGGTGTGGGGATTATAAGCAGGTACCACAACTCCAGACCCTTAAAGCTGTTGTTTTTGTGTGAATCAGCTTTAAATAGCTCCCTTCTTTGATGCTTAATTTCTCTCCATTTGTGTTTAAATTCTCTTTGTATTAGCGTTTTCTGTCTTGGCTGACTAAAACACTTAACTGGAATATTAGATTAGAAAGTATTTTAAGATACAGTGTCACTGGAAATTTTTATTCAATGCTTTTTAAAAATTTTTTAGAGTACCTTGAGATACAAAGAAAGATTTATTTAATAATAATGTATTATTTTTCTCTGAAATATTTTTCTTTTGAGATTTATTAAATAATAACCTTTTTCTCATTTTTAACTATCATTTATTTCTGCTGTAGATAAATACTGAGGAACATGTGGATGCATCTGATAAGGAGGTTATCTTATGGAATCGTAAGATTCCTGAGGATATCCTGAAGGAAATTACTACTCCTAAAGAGGTACCAGCAGAAAGTGTTACTGTCTGGATTGACCCACTTGATGCTACACAAGAATACACAGGTAAGTTTTAAATTGGTCTCAAACTTTAGGTTGTCATTTTATATTGTAGAGAACCTAGAACAAGACAGATACAGATCATGTGTAGCTGGTGGCAAATAACTTTGAAGTCAAGAACATTTCCAGTTAGACTTCAAGAAAGCTAGGTTAATAGAATATTATATGAAACATTTTAACTGAATCAATAATCTTCAGCCTTTTTTCCTCCAATCCCACACAGTAACATATTTAATAACATTAGTGCATTAGGCTCCATGGCTTACTTGATTCTTCACTAATGGGTCAGTTTAACAGTAGCAATAGCATGTCTGATAGACACTTACTACTAAGGTAATGCATTTAGCCAGAATATACTACTTTGGAATTCAGATTTTATTATATGCACGGCTGACCTTGGAATTCAAAATAATAAATCTTAGGTCATCAGAAAGCAAAAAGTAACAAAACATACATTGTTTTTACCTAACTAAAATTTCATTTCTGTGGATCTTTTCTCACTTTTTTTTTTTTTTTTAGGCAGAGGTATCTAATTCCTGCTTTTTTCTTTTCCCTTGGTATCTGTGTTAAAGTTAAGCAGCAGTTTGTCCCACTGTGAGGCAAACCTACCAGAATGTGGGGACTTTTGCTTTTTCACCTTGGTATCCTATATATTGAACTTGAGCCATAACTTGTACTCAGTATGTTACTAAAGAACAGAGAGAAGACACAGTTATTTATAGGTAAATTTATAAAATATACTTTGGATGAGTAAATAGTAAAAATATAAAATATTGAACTTGTTTCCAAAAAATACTCTAAAATGCACTGACGAGCAGGTAATATTTAGTCCTTTGTACAAGGACTATTTTATGTTTCTAATTTGATTAGAAATTAATTCTAAAATTAAGGTTATTTGAATTCATACCTAAAGATGGATAAATTTTTTTCTGTATTATCAGATGAAGAAACTGAGTTTGACTTAAAAAATATAGTTAATAAGTGATGAACTGGGTGAGTAACCCAAGTAGCCTAATTTCAGAGCCAGAACTCATAACTGCTCTTTACATTTACTCCTCAACTGTCTTTGCTTGAGGGGATTTTTTTCTCTCTGAAAGGTATTTCATGTATCTCAGTTTTAATGACATAGTATACTACTGTATCTTGAGATCAAGCACAGTGCTTTAACAATTATTTATGTGTGTTTTCTCTTAGAGGATCTTCGGAAGTATGTTACTACCATGGTGTGTGTAGCTGTAAATGGTAAACCTGTGCTAGGAGTTATTCATAAGCCATTTTCTGAATACACAGGTATGAAATATGTGAGTGCTTTCGAGAGTAAATGTTATTGAACTGTTTGTAGTACTTCACCATTATTCTAAAATTTTAATAATCGAATCTGTCCTCTATCCTTGTTCACTACTTCACTGAATAGGATTCTAGGGTTTGTAATGCTAATACATGACCAAAATGTGGCCTCCTAAGCAATATGTAGGGGATGGGCATTGTTAAACAGAACAGAGATATTATTAGTAAGGCCTGTAGTTCTTCCATTATATTCTGAGGTATATACAGTTGCTCTGGCATCTGTTTTCTTATGTAGAGCTTAATATTGTGGTAAAGGACAGTGATGCTTCCACATCCAAAATGGGAGAATAGGTATTGCTTTGAATGTTGAGATATAGCCTAATCATTAGGTAGAGCACTATTTACCTTTGAGAACTCCATAAGACCCTTGCTTTTCTACTTTCTTGATGCAGATACATTTGTTAGCCTACAAAATGTGGGCATGGATGATGATGCCAAGGAACTTGGTATTTAGCTATGGTAGGACCTTGCTTGTGCCAGTGGATAGATACAGGGATCTTTGATATCATTGCAAATGCACTAGAGTAAACCATAGAGGCTCTCTGTGGTCTTTTGGTAGCAGTGATGATAGGGGCAGAGGTTGTGTCCACTGTGACAACACAAGTTATCTTTGGTGTTGGGAAGAAGAGTTGGTATAAGTATCATTACTGACTATCTATCGGAAAAGAATTGTCACGCTTTTAATTGGTCAACTCCTACCAGCAAATAGGGCCCAGCCATTCTCTAAGGTGACAGGGTTCTTAATGGTGACGGTGTCCACATTGCTACATGGCATAGTAGCATCCTCAAATTCATATTCACTGTGTTATTAGTTTCCTGGGACTGCTATAATTAAGAAATAATCATTGTATGCATGTGTAAAATTCCTAAAGAATTAATTTAAAAATATATTTCTTAAAAGTCCAAGGTTATCCTTAGCTACCTATATACTTAAAGAGAAGCCTGGGCTGCATGAAACCCTGCCTTAAACAAACTAAGAAAAAGAAAATTGTCCAAACTGGTGGTCCCTAGGAGGGAAGAATGAGAAAGCCCCGAGTGAGAGTTTTCATTTTTCAGTTGTATAATCCTGTCTAGATTGTTAGTTTATTGTACTTTATTTTAAAATACTATAGAATTTTTTTAATTTAAAAGTTTAAAAAGAAAATAAACTTTATCTTAAACAATAGTAATGTTGTTCCTCCCTGTCTATAACTAGATGACCAGAGTCAAGATGCTGGCAGGGACATGCTGTCTCTGAATCTTGTAAGGGACTACCTTTCTGTGGGTTCCTTTTTTTCTGGCAGTTTGCTAGCAGTCCACAGTGTTCGTTGATTTGTAGACCATCACTCCAGTCCATCTCCATCATCATATGGCCTCCCTGTGTGTCTATCTCTCTATTTTCTTGAAGGATACTGGTCATAATTGGATGAAGGCCTACTACACCAGTATGACTGCTGCTTAACTGGTTTTAATTGCAATGACCCTCTTTCCAGGGAATTCCAGGTTCAAAGATACGTCTTCCTCATCTTTGTATGTGTGGCGGGGGGCGGAGGGCATACCAAACAAGGCCAGAAGAAGGCATCAAATCCCCTAGAGCTGGAGTTATGGGTGGTTATGAGCCACCTGACATGGGTGTTAAGAACCAAACCCAGGTCCTCTGGAAAAAAAAAACAAACAAACAAGTGTTCTTTACCTATGAACCTTCTCTCCAGATGCCCTCATGTCTTTAATGTGGGGGAGACACAATTTATTCTATTCTAATCCAGGAAGTTAGTAACTGGAAAGTCAGTATTTTTCTAAGAAACAGGAAGGACCCCAGATACATGTGACATGTGAAGGTAGAGATTGGAGTGAAGCTCTGAAATAGTCCAGACTTCTCAGCAGCCCCCAGAAGCTAGGAGAGAAGAATGGCCCAGAGTCTCCCTCAAAGCCTCCAGAAGGAACCAGTCTTGCTCATACCTGAATGAGGTCTTCAGTACTTTGAGAAGATTTTTGTTGCAGGACACAGTTTGTGCTGATTTTTTTTATGGCAGCCTTAAAAAACAAATGCACCCAGTGTCTTATATAACTGTATGTCAAGGAATGTGTCTGACCTCACAAATATTGTCTAATGGCTAGAGATAAACATAAGTTTGGGATTTTATTTTTTTTGCCAAAATTATTTTGCAAGATAACTGTAGATTCGAAATTCTAGTATTCTGGGAAAGAATGAATATTAATAAGCTCAGCATTTCAAAATTATATCTACCTTGTGCTATCTGACTTTTAATTCCTTTCCGTAATTCATAGCTTTTTTGGTTATTGTTGTTGGAAGGGGTTAAGATTGAGACAGGGTCTTACCATATAGCCCAGGCCAGCCTTGAACTTGCAAGCCTTCTATGTCTGTTTCCTGAGTGCTGGGATTACAGGCATATATCATCATGCCCCACCAAATAGCTCCTAGCGTTAACAATTTGAGAACCTGTTAAAGTTTATAATACTGCAGTGATGATATACCTTGATAAGTTATATGGTTGCTTTATGGTTTACTGATTGCTTTCACATTTCCTTTGTTACTGAATTGGCTCTGATAAAGGTTAGGCTGTTAATTTAGGCTGATGTGACAGACACAAAATAGAGGGGGTTGAACAAAATATTTCTTCTCTGGTAGCTCATAGTAGTTCCTCTTGCTGCTTTGCTCCCCTAACACGTGTTGTGGATAACACGTGGCAGGATAACTCACCATCCATCCATAGGCCACCAGTGGAAAGGGGGAAAGTAGAGGTCATTTCCTACTTAAAGGCACTTGGCCTATAAGCTAGATGTTTGACTTCCCACATCTCATATTGCTCTTGTGCCATTAATACATAGTTAGAACCTTGGTAACAAGGAAGACTTAAGAAAGGTGGTCTTTATTTTCATTGGCCATCCAAATTAAAAGTGAGGAAATCTGTCATCAAGAAAAATAGGGGAAATTGGAACTGGAATACAGCTCAGCAGAAGCACTCACTTAGTATAGCCCCTGAGAGAGGGGTACAGCCACTTAGATTAGCATGCTCACTTACAGAGGAGAAGTCAGACTCAGAAATGCAATATATTCCTTAGGGATATCCAGCTAAATTAATGACATACTTTAATTAACTCCTTAATTCCTAACATTTGTATAGTATTTAACAATTTGTAGTATATTTAACATTATTTCACTTGAACTTTTTGATGAGTCTGTGACAAGGAAAAACTTGTTACTGTATTCTGTTTTAGATGAGAAAAATGGTCTCAGAAGGTCTTATGATGGCAAACTGTATAGGTCCAAATGTTTCTGTAAGAACTAAACACATTTTCACAGTTTATATTGTGCATTGACATATACAACCTCAAAATAACTCTGGAAGGGAGATAAAATAGGAATTATAATGACTCTTTCAAAAGAAATGAGCATATAAGGTTTAAGAATCTCTCTCTGTATTGAGATTGTATTTAGCTCCACAGAATGTAAGTCTGATTATTGTGATTCAGTAAGGCAGTATATAAGTACATCTATTTCAGTGTCCTCTTTCTGCCTTTTTTCCTTAGAAGATGTTTTTTAGAAGAGGTTTTTTTGTTTGCGTGTTCACAAAATAGGCCCTCTGCTTTACCTTAATTCTCTGTCTAGGCAAAAGAAAGAAGGAAAAAGAACAAAAGGTCTTTCCATATGTTTCCATTAGGCATTTTCCACTCTTATTTCATAATATCTAGCCCCCTACATACACACGCACACACGCACGAACACATGCACGCACACACGCATACATGAAGATAGAAACCAAGTCTGTCTTGGGAAGAAGCTGTTGTCAAAAGTATCTTTGAAGATTAGCAGCAGGGAACTACTTTTTGTAATGCGGCTGACTTGGTCAATAATATTTCTTGAAGAGATGGGGCATACTTGCAGGAGCATGGGTGAAGGGTTACTTACAGGATTGCGCCTCTGAATCAGCTTATCATTGGTGATGACCTCACAGAAACCCCTTGATGGAGTCCCACCTTGAGTTAATCCTGTTTCCTATATATTCTAACACCACTCAAGATCATGTACAGCTGAGGGGCGGAAGGAAGACTGACTAGAATCCCTGGTGAAAGTTTTGTTGCCTTCCTCTTCTACTAGGAAGTCTCATTTTCTTATTTCTTCCCTCCTCCTTCCATACTAACTCTGTAATAATTTTGTATCATGTATATAGTTTTATTGAATTTTTGTATATTTCACACAGAACATCCAACTCATCTTTGTACCCCTACCGCATTGGCACCTTCCCACAGTCCCCCCTTCCCGTACTGGAATTTATATAGTCTTGTCATCTGTGTCAAGGTCCATCATGTCAAGCTTAGTATCCCTAGACATTCCTCAGTGCAAGTTCATCCACTGGGGTCTAGTCAGCTCATGAATTGCTTATTTCATTGCCATGACTATAGAACTAAGGATTTCTGCTCCATGGTTAACATGGCTTGGTCAGGTTAGGCGCATGGGATAAAGCTCTATTATACCATTTGCCCAATGTATTAGAGCAGAAGTGCTTGCTAGTCAGCAAACACTCAAATCTGCCATAAGTATGTGTGGGTTAACTTTCCATTTCTGTGTAGAAGCTTTTGTTACCTGTGTCTTCCTTTTGAAATGTCACATTCAATACCAGGCTGTATATTGGTATTAACAGAGTACCAGTTATAAAGTATTGTATATTTATCAGAATTCAGCTAGTCTTGACTATAGTAGGTACTCCTGATGGGAATTATTGTTGACAGCAACTGGAATAGAGCTGATCAGAATTCTTACTACTTGAGTATAATTAATTCTTTGAGCTTGAAATCCTTAGAGACACAAAGTTTATGAATAGTATTTTAATGAAATAATGTATAAATGCACATGTGTAGTATATTTTCTTAGAAGTTTGTAGCCATTAAAATGCAGAATTCTGTATAACAAAATATCAGTCACTTTTTATTTCCTCCTGTGTTTGTGGTTTTCCTTGTTTTTTTGAGACAGGGCCTAGCCCTGGACAACTACCTTTGAACTCCCAGTTCTTCCTTCAGTATATGTAAAAAACCAAGGCCCAAAGAATGAATCTGCTTATCTGTTTAACATCAGCTTCCTTATTTCCTTCTTAAGACTCCAGGTTTCTTTTGGGGACTGTGAGACTTCAGGCAATGAGATGAAGCAGAGACTGAATGACCTAGGCTTCAAGTTAGTTTCACCTGATACAAAGAGTACCTGGAATAAACTGCTTGTTCCTCTTCTTCCCCCTTATTGTGTAGACAGAGGATTACTGTAAATGAGAGGGCCTGTCCTGTGAGCATGCAAACAAATAATCAACAGCAGCAGATACCTGGAGAACAGGAAGGGTCCAAGCTCTGTCCTTTGAGATGATTGTTTCTTTTTAAAACAAGTCAATATAAGACCTATTTTATATTCCTTCCAGATGTATTTTGAAGCCGTAAGAATACAGATTCAATATTCTTTAAGAAATATATTGAAAAAAGTAAAAGTAGGAGTCAGGTCCTTGAATCACTGAACCCCACCTATTTTTTGGCCTTACTTGCTAAACCATAGTAATCTAATCAGACTTATATTTTGTGTAGCTAAATATCCTGATACAGAGGAATGAGAGACATTGTCTTCCTGTGTTAGTCTTCCAGTGCTAGGTGTTAGGAGATAACAGATAGAGGTCACCATATGTGGCTTCTACCAGGGTTTTCTTTTTCATAAAATAAACACATTTTGTAGCTGCTGTTTTCTGTAATTACCCACTTTAATATTTTTTTAAAAGTCCATGTGTAACTGGAAAGATGGTTCAGCAGATAAGAATGAGTATTGCTCTTGTAGAGTTCAGTTCCCAGCACCTTGATCATGCAGCTACAACCACCTGTAATTCCAGGTCCAGGCTGTCTGACACCCTAATCTGGCTAATCTGGCTTCTGCAGGCACCTGCACTCACGTGCACAAACATGCACATTTAAACCATAATTAAAAATTTTAAATATATGTCCATGTAACTACCATAAGTAAATACTTTGAATATTTAACTTGAAGTACTTCTAAAAATATTGAAATTAATTGCAAATCTAATTACTTTGGTAGTAGCTGAGAACTGTTATTTTATTCTCTTATACAATACTGACCCCTACAGTTAGAGTATTGTCAGTTCACGTGTTAGTAATTAGTTTATAAAAGAATTTAGAGAATTTTGGGGTTTCTTCTCTTTTTTTAAAAACCTTTTTAAAACTTGCATTGTGAATAACTGTAAGCACAAATTTATGATGCATACTCATATACTTTTCTCCGGTATACTTTAAAGTAACAAATACCATAAACTTTTTTCTCTATAAAGATTTTACATAAGAACAGTACTATTTGGACATGTTGGCCTATGCCTTTAAACCTAACACTTGAGAGCTAGAGGCAGGTAGACCTCTGTGAGTTTGAGGCCAGCCAGGGCTATATAGTGAGACAATAAAAAGAGTAATACTATTAAATTTGATAAATTTAACCATATTCTGTAATGGTATTCAGTATCGGCACGTCTCCAGTTTCTGAAGTGGGTTTTATATTGGTTACTTGAAACCAAGATACAGTTAAGTGACACCAGGACTGCTTTTGGCCATTAGGTTATGTTCCATTCTCTTAATGAGGAATGGCGTACAGCATCCTTTAACCCCCATGCCCTGTACTTGCTGAGGAAACCAGGTCATTTGTCTCATAGAACATCTTATTCTTGGGATTTGTTTCATTGTTTCCTCAGGGGGTCCTTTAACTTATTCTTATAGCCTCTTACTCTTAGAAATGTTATTAGAAGAGAAGCTTTATTTAAACAAGGGGTAACTGACAAACTCATACCAAAGCAATGCTGGCTGGCATTGAAGAAGTCCACCTGTGGGTCTGAGAGGACACCAAAGAGAGAGAAGTGTACACAAGCGATCCAAAATGAATGTTGAGTCACAGGTTCCATGTAAATATAATGAATTAAACAGTGGAGTTTAAAAGAAAAGATCCAACTTCAGATGGAGAAAGTTAGACCTGAAGCGCTTTCTTGGAGTGAAGGTATTACGTTTTTATCAACGAAGTTTTGTTTTTACCAAAGACATTTTTATTGTTTGTGTATGTGTGTGTGAGTGTGCATACAGGGTCTTAAACTGGAGCCCTGGCTAACTTAGTAGTACTCCTTGTGTACCTCCTGCATCAGCCTCCTGGGTGCTGATAGTATACACATGCCAGGATATGAGGCTTACAGGTGTTTCCCATGTACTTGTTACAGCCTGTGACATGGAATGGTGTCTCTTTATCTCACTGTAATGATGGGTAAAGTAGTTATGACCAGCACTCTTAGTTAGTTATAAAATGATTTTGACTTATGACACCAGCAGGGTGTCATTTTGGCATCTCTTGAGACAAACCATTCACATTACAAATGATATTGTCTAAATTTTCTACATCTATCATTAAGAACTTTCTCCATCTGAAGTTGGATCTTTTCTTTTAAACTCCACTGTTTAATTCATTATATTTACATGGAACCTGTGACTCAACATTCATTTTGGATCGCTTGTGCACACTTCTCTCTCTTTGGTGTCCTCTCAGATCCACAGGTGGACTTCTTCAATGCCAGCCAGCATTGCTTTGGTATGAGTTTGTCAGTTACCCCTTGTTTAAATAAAGCTTCTCTTCTAATAAGTTCTTCTTAAGAACTGGCTGGTGGGTATAATATTACCCAAATATATGATTAGAATCTTTTTCCGTAGTCTTGCTATTTGGAAGACTACTGAAATAGTTGTACAATCTTTGGTTTGCTGTTTATTAGTGTCTTAGAGCTGCCATAACAAATTACCACAAACCAAGTGACTTGCACAGTAGAAACTTACTCCATTGAACTTGATAAGTTCAGAATTCTACTCTCAGGGAATCAGCAGGACCATATTATCTTTGCCAACTAGGGGGAAGAATCTCTCCTCTCCATCTCCAGTTTCTGGTGACTGTAGTCCTTTCTTTCATTCCTTCATTTATAGATAGACCTTCTTTGATGGCCATTTCTTCTCTATCTGCTCTCTTATAAGAAGATCAGTCATTGCACTTAGGTTTCTACGCTAATCTACTATGACCTTACCTAACTACATCTACAAGCACCCTATTCCTAAGGAGGTAACGTTCTAAAGTTCCAGCTAGAATAAATTTTGGTAGGACATCTTTCATTTTACTGTATATAAACCCTTTTTCTTGATAAGCTTACAGCCACTGCTGAACTGGATATCTGTGTGTGTGTGTGTGATTCTTGTTGGCAAAAGGGCTGTTAGCAACCTAATTTAGGTAATCTTATGTAGTTGTCCTAGTCTTTTTGCCTAGAATTAAAAGAACTTTACTCTTAAATCTAAATCTCCCCAAGCAACTCCATGAACTGTGGCAAAGTATTGAAATACTTGGAGCTTATAAGAGGCATTCCGTATTCAAAACAGCCACAACCTATTAATATAAGTATGCCATATAACAGGTCCCACAGTTAGTATTCTTGAGCAATCCCTAGTTACTTGGTACGTCTGAAGTCCGTTTTTATTTCAAGGTCATTTTCTTGAATGTTAAAGATCAATTTTATCCCATTAGTTGGCTTTGTTTCCTTTGTCCAGGACACTTTTCTTAAGTGTGTTGACCTTTCTTCCAGTTGCTTCCCTATCTGTCATTTTCTGATTTCTTTTATCTGTTAAGTTGTTTCAGTTTATTTTTGCTTGCTATACCTTTAAATCCCCCCCCCCCCCCCCCAGTGTATTAAAGCTAGGCCTGGCAGTAAATTTTGATGCTGTTAGGTTTTACTGGTTTGGTCCTTTGTTTCTGTTTCCATTTCCCCTGACGTGTCTTTCCATTTCATGTTTTATCACTTGTCCATCTTTTTTGAGTTGCGGTCTTTTGTTTCATTGTACTCTTTTCATGTTGCTTGTTCATTATGTAATGATATTGGAATCCTTTGCTGAAATGTAATGGTTGTGCTTTCTTAGAGAGTTCACTGAACACTACAGTTCTGTAGTTCTCTGTTACATCTGTGCTGGGTACTACAGGACTGGAGGGAGAAGGGTGGTAAGGATGGTAGCAGATGTTCCTTGTTGGGGAGCTTTCTTTCCCTGTTAGGGAAAGCTTTCTTGACAGGCACCCACTATAGTTTCATGTTTCTTTTTTCTGTTTCATCTTGTTTCTGGCAGGAGCTTCTCTCGTGTAACTCTAGTAGTTGCCCTCCAAATGACAAAGATGTCTTCTTCTCGCCCCTCCTCCCCCTGGAATATTCTCAAGACTACTCTTTCTGGTCCCATGTCTTTTCCAAGCCTTTTGTCTCTATGTTGTATTAACAAATTTCAGGTCAAGAAGGAATCTGAGCCCTCATTGACTGAGTTCTACTATCATTCAAAGTCTTACAACCTCTTGGCACTGTGTGAAGCTCAGCTCTGTAGCTGCATTGAAATGAACTACGAGTTATCCTACTGATGTGTGGTCATTTCCTTGCCTTCTCATCTATCTGTATTCGTGGGTCTCCTGTGTTTCCTTCTTACTTTGTGAGTGTAGATCATGGGTGTTTTTAGAAGGAGGCTGCCATTATTTTTAACTCAGAAATCCAGACTCTATGTTTTTCCCTGTATCCAAGAATAAGCTAGTTGTGCTCCAGCTTCATTGCTAGCTTAACTGCTGTTTATCCCATAGTGAGTGAATGTGAGACCAGCATTCCAGCTTGCACTAGTTCTGAGTAAATTTGCTTTCTTGCATTGTTTGTTCCATGGTAGGTAAAGAAAACTTCCAAGTGCAAACACACATCTCAAGCTATGTCTGTGGAGTTCCTTCCTCTTCCATTTCCTGTCCCCTTTCCCTTGTTTCTTTCTTTCTTTGATTCTTTTTTTTTGAAAGAAGATCTCACCTTGTAGGACTGGGTGGCCTTATTCATAGTAGTAACTTTCCTGCCTCAGCCTTAAAGTGCCTCCACACCCAATTAGCTATTTTTATTCTCCTTGAGAACCCAGACATGTAAACCTAACTCACTTCTTTAACTGTTTTTGTGGTTTTCTTTGTTGTTTATTTCTTATTTTTTACTTTATGTGTATGAGTGCTATGCTTACATGTATATAAGTGCACCTGTGTAGAGAGTGTTGGATACCTTGGAACTGGAATTATAGACGGTTTTTAATCTCCATGTGGGTGCTGGAATTTGAACCTGAGTCTTCTGCAAGAAGAGCCAATGCTCTTAACTACTGACTTCAGCCTACTGTTTTGTGTTTTTAAAACCACTTAGAAAAAAAACAGTCTCAAAACTTGAAATATCCAAGAAATGTTCCTTTCACTAATTGGGCTCTTCTGGATTTGGACTTTAATGTGGACATTAGTGTACAGGATGTTGTTGTATGACACTGTTCCTGAGGAGACTTGAACAAATGTCTACTCACCTGGGTTCTCAAGGAGAATAAAAATAGAGAGCCAACAATAGACCATAGTAGGGTTACCACCAAAGTTCAGCCTGGTGAACCAGTGAATTTTATTGGGGTTGCTTACAGGAGTATGGGTGAGTGTCTACTTAATAGCGTCTAAAAACAGTGTAGCACCCAAAGCCCACCCCAGCATGGGCAATAGTGTGAACCTAATCCAGACAGCTCACCTGGTCTCTGCTTCTTTTAGACAGCTGAGTTCATCAGAGATTGTCTCTCAGCAGTCTGGTGGGGGAGGGTGGATAATGAATCTGGTCAATTTTAGGAACTTCCCATTCAGTTGTTTACTTCCAGAGTTTAATGAATTTCCCTACAGGATGGAATGTTTCACCTCCTCTCAAAGCAGTCTGTTACTAGAAGGTTTTATTACTTCATGAGGAAACTGCTGTACAACTGATCCTTAGAACTTTGCTGAGATCAACTTTTTTGAAGGGAAAGAGGGAACTTGAATAAATGAAACAAGGAACTGAGTTGTGAGACAGTCCCAGTGGAGGCACAGCTGCTTTCACAGCGAACTCTGGTGAAGCATCAGAGTCCTTATGCCAGATAATTGGTGGCCATTCTTTCCTAACTGTAAAGAGTACAGGACCTTTAGAAGCTGTTTTTATTTTATTGCAAAAATAATAAAGTTTATTTTGTGCTTATAAAAACTAATACATTCTGTTTCAGAAGAAGTTCAAACAATTCTGAAGAAGACTTTTTCAGTCACATGGTACTTTGAGTTCTGAAGCATATAATTTGAGTACCATGGATTGGGGTTTTAAAGCTGCTATTAATGGGTATCATATTTGCTTTTCAGCTTGGGCAATGGTGGATGGTGGTTCAAATGTGAAAGCCCGTTCTTCCTACAATGAAAAGACCCCACGGATCATTGTGTCTCGCTCACATTCAGGGATGGTCAAACAGGTTGCTCTTCAGACATTTGGAAACCAGACTACAATCATCCCAGCTGGTGGTGCTGGTATGGTCCTCTTGTTTCTCTTCCTCTCGGGGTCCCCAGTGTTTGCGGTATGGGCAAGATTTTCTCAGGAGATCAAACTGTTTGTCCCATGTTTAGGAAAAAATAAGAGCAATATATTCTTAACAGCAGATTTGGGCTCCTGTTTGATCATCTTTAGGGTAGGCTTCTTTTACCATTACTCTGATTAATATCTTTTCTTGAAATACTACAAAAATACAGTCTCATCAGTGTTTTTTTTTTTTAATATATGCTCTGACTTCAAAGTAATTGTCTTATGAGCTTAATAGTGGAACTGTAAGAGGAGGACAGATAGAGCACTTAAGATGATTCACATAGCACAAAGATATCAAGCATCCTCCTAGGTATTCTTAAAATGTCTATTCCCCAGGTCACTGAACTGTTCAATTTATACACCTGGGATGTTCAAGAGATCACGTACTCAGCAGATTTACCATGTATTCCATGCTGTTAGAGTACTTGATTATAAATCAGGGCCCACTGTTCTGAAAAGGAGCAGTGATAAGTATTCAGACTTCATGGACCACATGTAGTTTCTGGCATATTATTATTTGTTTATATCACCTTTTAAAGTTTTTGATTTATTTGTAATGTATACAAAACTGTCATCTAAATTTGTCTTGAGGTGTCATTTAATTGCTGCTGTTCATGAGTGTTCAACATCACAGAAATGCTTTAATGCGGATAAAGTAGCAAATTAAAATCAGAAAATATTTGCTTTGAAATAACTTCTCAATGCAGTAATTAAGGGAGAAACAACCTTTTCTAAATCTTGTACATTTTCTTTGCCAATTATTGGCTTTCTTGAATAAGTCCTGCCTTATATAAGAAGGAATTAAGATCGTAGTACTATTTTTTTTCTTTGAAATCAAGTCTGCTTATATGTTTATGTAAACAGTGTGGGTATTTAGTTAATATGCTGTTCCACAGCAGATTGCTCATATTGAATGTGTCATTTAGTAGAAAACAACCAAAAAGAAAATTTTAAATAAATATTATAGATATATTGTTATACTTGAGGCTGTCTTAATGTATTCTGCAATATAATTCTACTCCATAGAGTTTAGTGTTTAAATTACTACTTGCAGGCATGATTTTGTTTGGAAATAACTTCAGACTTTCAGAGCAGTTTTAAAAGCAGTAGGAAGCGCATACCTCATCCTCTTCAACTCTGTGCTTAATCAAAAATGAATGCTCTTTTCTTCAGATCTCATGAGCAATTACCTAAATTGTGTGTTTATCTTTTAGGTTATAAAGTTTTAGCACTCTTGGATGTGCCTGATACGAATCAAGAAAAGGCTGATCTGTATATTCATGTGACATACATCAAAAAGTGGGATATTTGTGCTGGCAATGCCATCTTGAAAGCCCTTGGGGGGCATATGACCACCCTGAGTGGTGAAGAGATCAGTTATACCGGGTCTGACGGCATTGAAGGGGGACTCCTTGCTAGCATCAAAATGAACCACCAGGCTCTGGTCAGAAAACTCCCAGATTTAGAAAAGACAGGACATAAATAAGCATAACTGCATGGGTGCAACTCTTCCAGAGATGGATTGGTCAGCCTCAACTGCTGGAAATTTCGAAGGACTGGTAGAGACTCTGCTTGGTTAAGGCCATCCTGAACTTTTTGAAGTATTTATGAAACATCGGAGACTTACTTTCCCTGTAATAAGATGCAAATTCAGGGAAAATAGGTTGCTTCGTTTCTCAAGTATTGTCTTTATTTTTGAGACTATTTTCGTACAGTTGTCATACACAAGGCACATATATGTATATACATATATATTTGTGAATTAAAATTTAGAGCTGAGTCTACATTGTTATGAGTCACCATTTTCACTCAACATCATGAATCTTCACTATTTGTTGATACTTTCATATCGAATTGGGTTGAAGGAAGGCTTGCTTTTCGTGTAACTGTTTAATGTAACTTTGCAGTTGTATCTTCTTGAAAATAAAGTAATTGGTAATTTTTACTCCTATTTAGATGGAAAGCACAAGAAGTCTTACATCCATTAATATGTAACAGGTGTTCTCTTCACCTGTTACTGTTTCTTGGATTAAAATAGAAAAGGCTTAAATTGATTTTTTTCTCTTTGAAATTTTAGTAACAGATTCACCAGCTAGTAGAAAATAGAGACATATGATAGACTGCATTGTAATTTTCTGTTTGTATGTATTTTGTTTTGCTAAAGAAAAATGTAGCCATGGCTTTACCATTTCTCCCATCCTGCTGTTGATTCATTTTCTCTAGGGAAGATGCCATGGCTCCGTCTTTCCTGACAGGCATTCAGTCTTCACCCATAAAGCTGGTTTTAGTTCTCACTATTAGCACTACGATTTTGCTGTATTTTCTCACTAGGGATGAAATATGCTGTAAGACACTATGAGGATATAAATTATTCTGTGATAATTGAAAATTACTTGACATTAATAAGGATTGACCTGTTTTATTTTTCAGGAATTTTGTTTTAGTAAATTTTTTAAAATGTGCCAGGTTTGTATATAGAGATTGATTCTCTCATTATCAAGAATGTGTTATGGTTGTTTTTGTCGTGGTTGCTTTTAACTATTAATAGAGTTACCTAGCATAACCAAATTCTCAGAGGAATCACTTGTGACACAATTCCAGTTTCCTTTCAGATTACAGTAATAAAACTTAGTAAGTTTTTGATGAAATTTCTATTCAGTTGGCAGAAACCGATTAGAATAAAATCTCGTGACATACTTGTTCTGTTGCTTTAACTAAAAGCTTGCTTTTTTGAGCTGGTTTTCATTGGGGTGTGTGATTTTTCTTGGTGTGAAATATAGAAAATTCATGTAAATAATCAATCTTGTTATTTCATATGGCTTCGGTGCCCTTGTAGACTTCAGTGCACTGATAAGGAAAGGGATTTCTCATATTTTCTTTATTCCTAAAAATTTAATCCTGAAGCAACTTTTCATTTTCCTATCTTAGAGGTAAAATCAACCAAAGAATGGGCATTCTAGCCTGACAGAATGTGCATCCTTTAGGTTGGCATGTCATGGTGTCTGCGGCCCTTCTCTCAGTCCTCATTAATGAACTGAGTCTAGTATAGTCCAAATGCTTCCCTCCATAATCTAGCAACAAATCCATTAGATTAGCTTTTATTCAGTGAAAATTCATTCATAATTTAGTAGTGGAACACTTTGTATTTAAACAGGACTTGAGAGTTTTTAAAAACAATTTCAGAGAGTCGTTTACTTAGCAGTGTGACAAAACAAGGAAATACTTCTTTCTTGGAAGAGATGGCGAAAGAAGGTCCTGTTATGAGAGTTCTATGATGTGGGCATTTGTTTTCATTGTAATATGTAAAATAGGAAATGGAATTCAGTTGGAAATTTTTTAGTATACAGAATATCATTTAATGGAAACAAAGCTAAGCTCATATTAATAAGCAGAATTGCTTTAGTTTTCAGTTTCATTAATCTGTATGTATAACTAAGGGTATGAAGAATGTTGGTGTTGTGCTCAAAAGTTAAGAGATTGGCTGAGCGATAAATACATTATTTTTGTAATTTGTTGAGTACAGTCTAGTTACTAATGATTTTAAGTACTTTTATAGATGGTTCAGTTTTTTAAATTCTTTTAAGAGCCAATGTGCGTCACAAGGAACAGTATTTATATTTATTTATATGAGATATTATTATGCCCAGAACATATTAGCTGTGAGGCATGTAATATCTCTCAGAGTTAACATAAAATTGTTTCTAAAATGTAGTGAAATAATTGTGTTTACTTTTAGAGACTCAGCTTTCCATTCTTGGTTTTCATTTACTTCCTCTTTCACAGAAGCAGTGGCATCAACAGCCTAGCTGACCCCAGCTATCTCCCCCTCGTCTCTTCCCTCTTACCTGTACCCTTTGCCTTCCTTCTGGCCTCTTTCCTAACTAGTATGCCACCTTGCCCCGTGCTCACCCCAAAATTGTTTTGCAAACTAAAATCTTACAGTAGAATTGAGACTGATAAAGGCCACAGTGAGAGATCAAATCCAGGAGGGGGCCTAGTTAACCATTATTTTTAGATCTTGTGAACCATTCATTATTTTTAGACCTAGTTAACCACTCTTTTTGAGGCTCCATAAGAAGTAAAAGAAAATCACCTTGAAAGCCATAAACTTTTTTACATTGTCATCTTTAAAAGGTTCCCCCTCCCCCCATCTCAAGAATATGAGCGTGGAAAATACTGAAGGAATTAAATGGATAAGCCTGCTTGAAGAGACCTGCTTTGTTCTTTCAGTTTTCATTCTTGTTTCATCCAGTTGAGTTTACACAAGGACCTATGGGAGATTATACTGTCTTTATAAGTGATTTTCTCCTTTTTCCAGTTTTGTTTCTTTATTTTAAACTTGAAATAGTAAAATGAGTTGTTGCCGGTGTATAGTGAACTGACAGGAACATTTTGATTCATATTTTATGTAGTAATGATGGAATTCTTGTGGCTGGATGTTCCCATTGACTTTTGCAAATTTTGTCAGAGGAGGAGTGGTAAGGCGAAAGCTGTAAAGAGGGAAGGAAGACCAGGAACGGGGACGGGGGCCGAAGGGAGGGTGCAGCACCAATGTTTGCCCAGACTCTAGACCTGCTTCTCAGATGCCAAGTTCAAAAGTGTTCTTCTGAGGCTGTGAAGGTTTTAGTTCACCAGTAGCCCAGGCAGAAATAAAGTGGAGGGCCACTGCCGACCAGAAAGTACCAGCTTCATTCTTGGGTACAGTAGCAGTTGAAGATGGCCATCCAGGGACAGCCCGACAGGTTCAAGCAGGAAGTGTTTGGATCATTCCTGGTACACCCACTTATCTAGGCTAGTGTTGATAGTTGTTATGTAGGAACAGTAACTTTTTTGTTTTAGATCTTGATTAAAATGTATTTAATGATAATACCTACAAAGTGTCTGTGTCTTACAGCTGTTTTGTAGAATAAACCTAGTCTGTGGTTTGATTTTTTTTGTTGTTCCTTAAAAAAAAGTTGTGCCTTAATAATAGGGCATTGTGTGTTAATAAAAGAAACAAAACTTTTTTTAATAGATAGGGAAAATAGGAGCTTTTGCCATTAGACTTTAAGTTCTTTTAATGTTTTTAATATCAGAGGTAGGGGAAGTCATTACAATTAAATAAAACTGATATGAGATTATTTTTGCATAACCTAGCATTTACAACTTACGTACATTTTTTATAAGAACTGGAATCTTGTATATAAGTCTGAAATGGCATTTCATCATTTGATGTTTAATTTAATGCAAGACCAGGATAGATCAGTTTTACAAATTTTAATTTTAAATAAATCATTTCAGTGTGCTAATTTATCTCTTTTCCTACTCCTCTGGAGTAATTGTGGTTAAAAAAAAGCTATTGCTGGTACCATTTCAATGGTTTATTAATGTTAATAATACTGTGTGTTGTGATATAACAAACATTTCTTAATAAGGAAGCAATTCTAACCCTGAACAACTGCTGTTTGAGGGCTGGTTCATAATAGTGCCGGGATTCAAAGAGTTATTTTATGAGGTGCAGTTGTATGTAAATTGTTTCCTTTTGAATCTCATCAAAGCCTGGCAGGTATATGCATTCCAATAATTTACCATTGGCAAAGGTTTTTTGGTTTTTTGGTTTTAAGACGAATGGGTAATAAATTTTTTGGAAAAAGTAGATTTATCAGTTTGGCTTTAAGATAGTTCAAGTAAAATCTGAAGTTAAGAATGATGGTTAATATTTTAAAAAAAGAAAAAACATGTTTGTAAAAATTCCCTAATTAACATATTGCAAAAGCTGAAATTGTGATGTTTTGTCAATGGTACATTCAATTAAAATTATTTTAAGGTGTAATAGTACTCTTTTTTATTCTAGAGAGACTTGGTCCTCCAAAATTTTTGTTTTTAAATAGAAAATAAAACATACTAACTTATCATGAGATACTTAACCTAAAAAGATCTCCTGGCCTGGCCTGGCAGTAGCCAAAACTGGCTTTTATTGTCTTTAAGAGAAGAGACTGCTTAGCTCATTCTTCCCTTTTACAGTGTTCTTTGAGCAACTTTGCCTGTGCATACAGGCTGGAGTCACACACTACCTGAAATTGCTTCCTGTGGGTTTCCCTGACCCTTCAAACTGTTTATCATCCTCACTTCTATTAATCCACTTCTCAAAATGAGTCTGCAATGAGAGAAAATATTTTACCTTTGAAAACTCCTTCCTTCTCTCCACACATTTAGAGCCATGGAGGGAATAAGTCCTTTCCGGTCACAGAGATGCCATATTTTCTTAGCATACTATTAACTTACCTTCCCACACTACCATTTCAAGTACATTGAAGTAGATCCTAATGTCAGCCAAACTTCACTAGGAAGAAAATCTCCTTCCATGGCCTTAGAAAAAGTGTTTTTGTACCTCTCTACACTTTTATATGCTGTTAGTGAACTTCTTGAGATGGATTGTGTCTCGGTGATTTTTGTGTTTTCACCACAATCCCAACACCTAGCCCAGTGTCTTGCACAAATTAGGTGGTCCTTAGTGTGTATTAAATTAAACTGAAAGGTCATTACTAATGTTAGCTTGCTTTGTGCCTCAGTTGTATAAGCTAGTTGTTTCCTTTGCAGATACTTGTGATTATCAACCCCCACACTAAATTACCTTTAAAATTTTGCCTTTTCTTTAGATAATACCCAGTGACCAATTAACTGTATAAAATGTGATTGCTTCCAGTGACATAATAACCCATAACTCTGCCCCTGGATATATTTTGCCAAACGAAATTTGAATCCTCTGAATAAATTGGTCATGTCTGAAAATGACAATGTGTCGTATCTACTTTTTTTTTCTACTGTGATAGAACATACCATTTTAACCAAATGCCATAGTTACTTTCTATTGCTGTAATAAACACCAAAAACAGGTCGCATAGAGGAAAGGGTCTATTTCAACTTACAGTCCACAGTCTAAGGCAAGAACTCAGGGCGGGAACCTGGAGGAACACAGACCATGGAGAAGTGCTGTTTCCTGGCTAACTCCTCTAGTCTATACTCAGCCTGCTTTCTTACCCATTCCAGGTCCGCCTCTCAGGGCATGGAACCACCCACAAATGTCTTGGGCCCTACCGCATTACTCAACAATCAAGAAAATGCCTCACAGACATGGCCACAAGTCAGTCTGGTAGAGGAAATGCCTCAGATTCACACTTCCCAGATGTGTCAGGTTGACAGCTGAAGATACCCACACAGTTGACCCCTTGTCAGTTTGACACACAAACACGTCACTATTAAACTATAAACTCCATTTCTTGACCCCAAGATCTTATATCAATGTATTCATCACAATATAAAACAATACAACTTTTAAAATTCCCACAGTCTTTAAAAGTTCCAGTACTTTAGAAGCTTAACGTCTAAAAATCCAAAGTTTCTTAACTATGGGCCCTGGTAAAATCCAAAATAAGTTACTTTCTTACTCCAAGAAGGAAAACTCAAGACAATCAGATCAAAGCAAAAGCAAAATCAAACTGTAGGAGCCTAGGATTCATGATCTGGCTCAGAAGACCTTGGGCAACTCCACTTTTCAAGCTCTGCCATCCACAGGACATACATACACCTTGTTTTATAGGCTCAGGCCATCTCCGTGCCACACCTGCTGCTGTCCTTGGTATCTCTATTTTATCCTGGGGTCTTCAGGGCAACCAAGGCTGCACTTTCACCACTGGTCTTTCCTGAGTGCTCAATGCCAAGCCTCAGCTCCTTTCCATGACAGCTTTCATGCTGCCAAAAGCTATATACAATGGGGGACTCATACATTACCAAATTTGGCTACTAGCTTGACATACAGCCTTAGTTACGGTATTTTCTATTTCGTGATACATTACCAAGTTTGGCTACTAGCTTGACATACAGCCTTGGTTACGGTATTTTCTATTTCGTGATAAAGAAACGTGACAAAAGGAACTTTTAAAAGGAGGAGTATTTTGCTTATGGTTCCAAAGGGGCAGAAGTCCATCATAATGGGGAGGCGTGACAGCAGAGATGGCTGTGGTAGCAACAGAGTGCTTACAACATCAAGCAAACACAGGAAGCAGAGAGCAATTGGAAATCTGGCAAGGCTTGAGAAATCTCAAAGCCCACCCCCAGTGATGCACTTCCTCCAACAAGGTCACACCTCCTAGAACCTCCCAAAACAGCGCCACCAACTGGGGACAAAATGTCCAAATACTTGGAGCTAATGGGAGACATTCATTCAAACCACATTTCTACTCCCCAGCCCACATAGACATAGGATCATATAAAATGCAAAATGCATTTAATCTACCATTAGAAATCCCAATAGTCTTTTCAAGTTTCAGTGCTATTCAGTCTCCTCTGAGATCCAAGGAAATAAATTGACCGTATAATCAAGACAAATTACATACTTCCAACACAGTGGAACCAGGTACACATTCCCATTCCAAAAGGGAAGAAGAGGAGCATAGTGAAAATCACAGACCAAAATGACTAAAAACCAGCAGGGCAAGCAGCTAAACCAGTGAGTCTCCAACGTGGCTGTGTGAAACATCCATCTCTTTCTTGGACTGGTGCCACTGCCTGTGCACAGCTTTCCTTGGCAGGTGTCTCAGGGCTTTAGCATCTCCAGTGGCTTCCTGGGTTCTCCACTGCCAACCAGGCTTCACTTTCATAGCTTCACACAGAGGACTGTGATAGTCTTTGTGCAGGGACACCCTTGCTGCACACTCCTGGCCATGGCAGCTCTCTGAAATTGGAGGAAACCCGGATGACCTCTTCATTCTTGTGTCTTTCATACGTCTAATGCTAGCACCATGTGAATAGCATTGCCAACTTTGCCAGCTGCCAGTCTGGGAGAGACCCTGCCCCTCTTCATGTTACCAGCTTTTCTGAGTTGCAGTTTCTTTGAGAAAATTGCTTAGGCTTTTCCCTTTCAGCTGGAGGTTTAACTGGGTATGTCTTGCCCTGAAGGTGCTCTTTGTATAGTTTAAATGCAAATCTCTAGGCCTCTCCTTAAAATCCTTAATCTCCTTATCAAAGAAAGCCTCTCCTTCAGCACATGCCTTGGCTCTAACATTAAGCTGCCTTTTCAATCTAAACATCGTGCGCTCCTTTCTACCTCTTGTTCATTCTCACTGTAAACGTGTAATAGTCACCATTAATAGCCATATCACCATTTCTATATTAGTCTGTCTTGAAATTTATTCTGCCAAAGAAATTAGTCCATTACTTTTCAAACTCTGAGGCTGGAGGCAGAGTGCAGCCTAATGCTTTGCCAGAATATCCCAGCTGCTGCTGAAGTCCTTATTTCCCTCTCTAACCACTTTGCTCTCAGCACTTTCATTCAGGCTCTGCTTACAGCATTCAACAGCTTTTCTAGTCCAATTTTCTAGTCCAAATTTCCAAAGTCTTCCACATTCCTCCAAAAACCCACATGGGCAGGTTCTTCACAGCCAACTTCTGTGAAGATCTTGAGGAAATACTTCCCAGAAGATTTCACCTCAACGATACTGGTCTCTTATTAACCACAGTTGATTTTTTAGCCGCAGTTGACCAGCAAAGATTATCCTATAAAGCAAAGGTTTCTCGCTTCACTGGTCCCTTGCAAATCACAGCTGATTCTTTAGGCCAGGCCAACTGAAAACCACAGATTCTTCATTAAATATACACAAATAGTGCAGATAAGAATCTTTGCTTCCCTATGAAACTTCACAAGCCAGGTCTCCATTATCCACATTGCTCTCGGCATAACTGTCCAAAGCTCCACAGCAACAGTTCATTAAGCTCTGTGTAGTCAATGGTTTTTCCAGCCCTAGGTTTCAAAAGCTTCCACAATCTTCCCCCAAAACATGTTCAGGTCTGTCACAGTAATACTGATGATCCTGATGCCAGTTTCTGCCCTTCGTAGCTTTATATTGTAACAAAATGCAGAACAAAACCAATTTGGAGAAGAAGGTGTGTTTTGTTTAATTTGCTTACAACTTATAGTCCATCACAGAAAAACCAAGGCAGGAACTTAGGGAAGGAACCCTGAGGAAGGCAGGAACTGAAGGATGGACCTTGGATGAATGCTGCTTACAGGCTTGCTCTTCTGGCCTGTGCTCAACTCAGGACCACTGACCCAGGGGTGGCATCACCTACATTGGGCTGGGGCCTCTTACATAACAACAAAATGTCTTAATTGAGGTTCCCTCTTTTCAAGTGTGTCAAGTTGACAACTGAAGCTATCTAAAACTCCCACTTTTAATGTACAGTTGAGTAGCATTAAGAACATCCACACTGTTGTGCAATCTTCAGAATCTGTTTGTGAAACCTGTTCTGCATTTCCAAACAGAAATTATACCAAATAAACAGTGACTCCCCATTCTACCGTTGCCCAACCCCTGACAGCTTTTTTTTTTTTTTTTTGATTTCTACATTTATGGGATTCTCTCATCTCTTCACCATACACACAAAAAACATGTTTGAGAATGGATATACATAACAAAACTCTTAGTTGCATTTTGTCAGGTTTTTTTTTTTTTTTTTAGAAAAAGGGAGTAGAAAAGGACAACATATAGAAAACTGCATTTGTCAGTTTCTTGTTACTGTAATGAAATACCTGAGGATGGAACGTGCTTTTTTTCAGTATAGTGGAGGTTCAAATGCAGAGCACTACTTTTACTTGGTAGTGGTAAAGGCTTCATGGTAGATGATGGTGGTGGGGAGTTCTGTGGAAAGCTGTTGGGATCAGGGTTTTATAATAAGTTGTTTCCAAGAGTACTAACAAGAGTGATACAGAACTGGATGGAAAAATAAATAAGGAAAATAGGTTTTAATCTCTTTCTGTCTCTGTCAGCAAAGTTCAGCTGAAAAGTTTATGGTTAAAACACTAATAAAACTAGCTAGAATCACCTGCCTAATATCTTGACAAAATTTCAATTCAGTTGTCTCAGGGACTTTTCATACTTTTTCTTTTTCCTCAAGAACTAGGTAAACCACTTGCTTTTCATAACTTTTTGCTGTTAGCCAACCAGTATGTCATTTTCCTATGCTCTAATCCATTACCCAAATTATAAAATGTCAGAACTTCCGTTCTTCAGAGTCTAGACTTTGAGACTTAAGGTCTCTGAACCATACTGCAACCAAAATAAAACCTGCTTCCTGATCCATTCTAACTAATTGGTGTCTTGCTATATCTCTCGTGCAACAGGAGAACGTCTTAAACTCTTCTGAGAGCAGCAACCCAGTCAAGTTTTACTAGCTTTACTTCTTGCTAGTGTCACCTTCACTTATCACCACACTCACACCAAACATCTATTGTATAAATGCTGGACACAAGCTCACTCCAAGCATAGCAAGTGGTAACAAAAGTTAAGATGAAGATCTCAGCTTGGTAACACAACCTGTCATGCCAGCTACTAGCTCTGATACACGTAGGGCAAGAGGACCACAAGTTCCAGGCCATTGTGGGGAACTTGGTGAGATGGCTGGGAATGCGATATGGTATAGTGGCAGAGTACTTACCTAGCACACTCGGGACTCATTTCAATCCCTAGCCCTCTGCAAAAAATAAAGGAAAGAACAACAGATGAGAAATGCACTTTGTTTAGTCTATTCAACTTCCTCCACCAACTTTCCAAACTACTTCAGAGAAAGAATAATTTCAATACCTGGCATCCACTTGAAATTTTATTTTATAGAATGGTCACAGTTCATCTCTTTCTCCACCAGTGATTTGGTTGTGTTTATCCCACATCCTGACATGAAATAAAGTGACTTTCTGCTCCTTGTCAGCTAGTAAATTAGCATCATTTACCCTGGTCCTCTGTGCCAATCAACATGTAAGGAATGCTGGCTCCTAACGTTGAAATAGTCTCTGATATGGATTCTGTAAAAGCCTGGAAGAGTTGTTAAGATCAAGGAAGCACAGGGGACACTCAGCCATGACTTGAAGAAGCAGATGTTTGAGCTACTTTGTATCGCTACGACAAAATACCATGATCAAAAGCAACTTGAGGAAGAAAGAATTTACTTTGATTTATGACTCCAGAGGAAGAGTCTGTAATGGCAGAGAGGCATGATGGCAAGGAAGCATGTGAGCAGGTGACAGGAGCAGGAAGCTGGCTGATCACCTTCCTGTCTACACACAGGACGCAGAAGGAGCAAGAAGGAATGGAGGAAAGTCTATAAACCATCAAAACTTGCCCAGCATGGCTTCACCTCCTAAAGGCTCCATAGACTCCCTTGCTGTATACAGGCCTATGGGGACATTTCTCACTCAAAACACCACAGTAACTGTAAAGTGCTTTCATAGGTAGGTAGCTGGATTATGTACATCTTGGCATAGTTAATGTAATTTGTATAATAGTTTTCACTTTCAGTTTGAGAGACAACATTCCATAGCCCAGGCTGCCCTCAAAGTTGTGTTCCTTCTACGTCAGCTTTCATAATGCTGGGATTACAGGCTAAATTTTATTATTATTTTATTTTTCCTGTATGAATGTATTACCTGCATGTATATAAGTGCACCCATGTTGTGAAGTGCCGCAGAGTCAGAAGAAGGCGTGAAATTTCCCTGGAACTGGAATTACAGATGATTGTTAACTGCCATGTGGGTGCTGGGAATCAAACCGGGTCTTCTGAAAGAGCAATCAGTGCTCTTAACTGCTGAGCCATCTCTCCAGACTTACGGGCTAAGTTTTTAAATGTCTTAAACCTCATGAAATGGGAAGCAAACCATCCTATCTTAAAATAGTTTGCCATAGGTCGCGAATAATGACTTCCCACACTGCCAGGTCTGAAGGTCTGTCTGGCTTGGCTTTCCCCATGGCTGATGAATCCTTCCCAGAGTTCTTTCCCTTTCTCATTTCAGTGACCACGTTTGCTGTCATCCCTGCCTTCTGTGCTTGGACCCCTGCTCATCATACCCAGCATATTCTCCCAAGCAGTGTTAAGCTGTGACCTATATGCCTGTGATCCCAAATTGGTGTCTTCCTCCTTGAAGTTTCTTCTATGCCTTAGCACCGTATTTCAAAATGGATATGTTTAATTGATTTTACACTACAATGCTTCTTGAGTACAGCATGTTCAAACCTAAAGTAATTGTATTTCATTGTACAACCTCTGTGCTCTACTTAGCTAAATATCAGTTTCCAAGATTCCCAAAGTAAATGCTCATGGCTGTATGCGTGTGTGTGTGTGTGTGTGTGTGTGTGCGTGTGTAGGCCGGAGATCGAAGTCAGAAGTCTTCCTCACCACTTTATTCATTGAGGCAGGCAGGGTCTCTTGGGTGAACCTAGATTCTGTGATACTACCAATCTGACTAACCACCTTGCTCCGTGGATTCTCTGTCTCCACCTTCTAAGGACTGGAATTATAAGTAGGCCACCGTGCCTCCCAGTCATTTATGTGGGTTCTGAAGATAGAAACTATGCTCCTGGAGCTTGTATGACAAACGCTTTATACACCAAGCCATCTTCCCGATCCCCACAAACAAGTATTCTTAAGTTGACTTCCATTAGTTGACTGCCTATTTTAACCCTCTCACCTAGAATTTATATTTACCCAATGAAGCTGCCTTTCCATTTCACTGAACAGTTTTAGACTAAGTCATTAATTAAAGAAGTTTAAAAATTCATTTAGTGGGCAAGCCTAGGAATAATTTTTGCTTTACTATTGTGTTCTTCATAATCATCATCAGGTACAGAAAAGGAAAATGTAAAACTTTAAAAACATGCTAACTTTACCTCAAAATTATTATGATTCCTATTTTTTGTTTTATTTTGAAGCAGGACTTCACTACGTAGCTTAGGTTTGGCAGGAACTCACAATCTTCCTCAGCTTCTAGAATTGTTGCAATTATAGGCATGCACCACTATATTCAGCTTCACGAGTCACATATTTTATGTATATGTGTGTGTATGTCAGTGTGTAAGTGCATGTGTATGTAGGTGCCTACAGGAGCCAGAAGAATGGGTTGGATCTCCTGGAGCTTGAGTTATCGGTGGTTGTGAGCCACTCGATGTAAATGCTTAGAACCAAACTCTGGCCCTCTATAAGAGCTGCAAACACTCTTCATTTCTGAGCCAACTGTCCAGCCCCTATGATTCTCATTTTTATATGGATTTTATTTTATATTTTGAGGTGTATGAGACTACCCATGTTCGATAATTCACAAAAGGAATCTATGGACTCAGCATAATGGTTGAACTCATGTTTTTTTGTTTATTGCAACAAAAGGCTACAGATTAAGATCAGTAATTGGAAATGGTTTCTGGGACAGAAGCCCAGGGACCTGGTTACGTTCATTGACCAAGTCCAGATCGGCTGAGGGCTTCGCATTGAATGAAACACATAAGACAGAGACACAGACACACACACTAGGTAGGAGGAAAAGGAGAATGACTGACTTTATTGAGAGGCAGCAAGCCTTATATACCCTGAGGTGGGGCTTTGCAGGAAGTTAAAAGTTCAGGTTCTCAGGAGACATCCAGCCACATGATGCACATCTGATGTAAACTGAGGAAGTTGTGGTGAAATCAATAAAGGTCAAGTTGTTTACTACAGAACTGCAACTGACAAGATCCCGCTAGCTCTTGGCCAAGAGCCTAGCACTAAGAGAGAAGGGAATGCAGGCCGGGCAAACCCTACACAAAATGTTTTCTGGAGTCACATGCTGACCAACCAGCCACCTGACTGATCTTATTCTTCAGTTGGGTTAGTTTTATTGTAACCATGACCAAAAATTCTGACAGAACAACCTAAGAAAGTAACTACTTTGGCTCATGGCATCAGAGGTCCCGTGGTTGCTTGATTGAAACTCAGCACTTGGGAGAAGACCATGAGGCAGGAGTGTGTGGATGAGCAGTGGTGTCACCTCATGGCCACCTGTGGCCACTAGGAAACAGATAAGAGAAATGTTGGTGCTCCACTGGGTTTCTCTTTTTCTACTTTCATTCTGTTCAGGTAAACCGCAAGCTCTTCAGAGGGTATACTCACATATAGGACAGGTATTTCTTCTCAATCCCCTCTGGTAATTGCCCCATAGCCAAACCAACAGGTGTGCCTCACCAATCTCCCTGATGATGCTAAATCCAATCAGGTTGATACTGAGGATTAATCATCACAACAGTCTTTCTATGGATCAAATTTGTGCCATGTGACCCAGATCCCTCATCACAGTTCACACTATTAGCATTCAATATTTAGTATGCTCAGTCCTCTGGTAAACAAGACAGTCTTACGAGAAAGGGTATTCAAGTGCTTAAAAATTACAAGACTTCCCAGAAGTTGTTCAAGAGCCAGATCTTTCTTGTCAAGGCTAGTGTTCTAAGGCATATAAGAGTATGTGTTCTTCTCCCCTTGATCTTTCTGTGCTTGTATATTCTTATGTTTCTTATATTTACATCTAATTCTATTTAGCATTTTGCATGTCTATGAATATACAGCTAAAATACTGTTTATAATTACTGAACAGTAACTTTAGTTCATTTCTGATTTTTATTTTCATTACTTATGAAAAGCAGTACAGTGATTATCCTAGCTAGATATTTATATGCATGCATTAGATTGTTAGAATAATCTTCTAGAAATAAAATTACAAAGTTAAAGACTAGCTGTATTTTGAATATATGTGTACACATATAAAAACCACTATAAAGATGCTTTTCTTTTTTCACCAAAAATAAACATGTATAGTCATTTCGACTTTCACAAATAGTAATTTGTTTATAAAAATGACTTTGATACCCCCCAAAAAGGCCTTTCAGTGTTTTTGTGTGATGAAGTTTATCACTGAGTGTAATCTACTCCCTCACTTCTATCTCATTGTGAATTATATACCTTTCTTATTTGTCCTGTTCATTCTGTGCATGACCATACCAGATTTTTTGTGTGTGTGTCAATTTTATTGGGCAGTTTAGTTTTACCTTATAAATTTCTATCTTTCTATTGTTTTCTGGCTCACACTGCTTTGGCAGGAAATCTGCAGTCATGTCTATATATGTCACATGCCTTCTTTCTCTGCTTTCAGGTGTTCTTTTATCAGAGAAGTTGTTGACATTTTATTAACTAGACTTTTGAAAATATATGAAAACATATGTTCATTATTTCTTCAAATAGTATTTATATCAGTTACTTTCTGTTGCTGTGATAAAACATTATGAGCGAGGTAACTCATAGAAAGGAGAGTTTATTTGGGCGTACGGTTCAGCAGAATGAGAGTTCATCATAGCTAGGAGGCATGGAAGGAGTCAGCCAGAACCAAAAGCCAGGAGCTCACATCCTCAAAGGCAAACAGGAAGCAGAGAGAGCAACTGGACATAGGGCAAGGCTGTCAGCTCTCACAGTCCCCCCAGCGATGTGATTCCTCCAGCAAAGTAATGCCTCCTAAAGGTTCCAAGACCTTCTGCAAACAGTGCCACAACTGACCAAGTGCTCAAATAGTTAAGCCTGCAGGAGAGCATTTCTTATTCAAACCACCCTCAGCCTTCCACGACCCCATTCCTTCCTTTTGCTATTGAAGTCATTTTTTTTCTTTAGTTAAACTGCTTAAATGCTGCCCCTGAAGACACGGAGGTTCTTTCCGCTCATTACTTCTTCAGTGTTTTCTCCTTGTGCTTATGTTCGGATAGCTTTTGTTATCATGTCTTCCTTGTACTCTTGAAGTATCTCATAGATTATAAATGCTGCCCAGGAAATTCTTTATTTTGATATTGTAACTATTATCTTAAAATGCTTTGTTTTTTATGGTTTTCAAATACTTCAGTTTATTTATGTTTTAAATTTTATTTAAATGTTTATTTTCCTTTACATGTATGTGTGTATGCATATATGCCACATGTATGTGGGAACACATGGAGGCCAGCAGAGTGTTAGATCCCTTGGAACTTGAGTTACAGCTAGTTGTAAGCTGCCTGTAGGAACTGAACTTGGGTTTCCTGGAAGAGCAGAAAGTACTCTGCCTGAGTCATCTCTCTAGCCCCAAATGTTGTACTTTTAAATTTCTGAGTGTATTTACAGAAGCTATTTTAACAAGTTATTGAGCAATTGCATTATCTCCATTATTTCTGCATCTTTTCTGTTATTTTGATTTTTTTCTAAGTAGGAACATTATTTTCTTGCCTATTTACATGTGAAGTGCTTTTTTTATTCTAAAAAAAATGACTAAGCAATGAAAATTTGCTTAAGTAAACTTTATTTTTGTGTAAGAAGATATACATCTAGAGAAGACATGTTTTATTTTAATCATCTTCCTATCAATCTTTTATCACGTCATGAAAAACTCAGAAAATGGAGAGGAAACAAAGAATGGTTTACAATAATTTCTTTGCTATTTTATTATTTTTTATTTTATGTGTATGAGCGTATTACCTGCATGTATATAAGTGTACCCGTGTTGTGCAGTGCCTACAGAGGTCAGAATTCCCCTGGAACTGAAATTATGAACAGTTGTTAGCCACCATGTGGGGGCTGGGAATCGAACCTGGTTCCTCTGCAAGAACAGCCAGTGCTTTTAACCACCGAGCTATCTCTCCAGCATCTCTGCTATTTTTTAAAATCATGTGTGATAGGGAAAGTTGTTATGAATAAATATATGATCATTGTTTTGAGAATAATATGTACTTTGAGACTAAACATATATCATCTGTTCAAAATATTAGGCTTTTTTCTAACACATATAACCTAAACTACATGGTCATTGGAGTATAAGAAATTTTAAACCCTAGACTTTTGTTTCCTGCAGTCAGACCGTTCCGTTTTCAGAATTTGCATGAACTTGAGTTATGCAATGAATTTAAAAGGTATTTATATGATAATAAAAACAACAGTTGGGTTAGAGCTTGAGCTCTGTCATTTGCGAAAGCAGTCAAAAGCGTTCTGAGCCAGGAAAGAAAAATTCATTTTTGATTAACAAGGGTGCCATCTTTCATCTTTAGTTTACTCAGTGATGAAGTTTAATGATCCAGAAGTTTGTTAGTTACTGAATCTAAGAGGGGGAATCCTAACGTATTTCAGGAACTTTACAGGGCCATTTTTTGATAGGGAAGGGAATCCTTGCATAAATGGAGAATTTGATGAATCTTTACTGGATGCACTAGATATTGAAAGGATGCCCAAGGCAGCAAATAATGCAGCCAAAACTGGGCAAAACATCAAAAGAATTATGACTTCAGGACGGCAAGACCAAGAGAGACAGCTGCCAGTCACTTCTTGCATGTGGTGCCCGTTCCCTGCCTCCCGTCTCATTAGGAGTACTAGATCTGTTACAGAATACTCCTGTAAGGTGCACCGTCTAGCTGCCGATACATAGAAATAGCTGGACTTTGTGAGAACAATGATAGTTTTTCCAAGGACACATCTTCTGTATCCCATGAAAGAAGTTCACAGGCCCTTGGTAGTATGGTTTGCATACAATTATGAGTGCTGTTGAGTGGGGTTCTACTTGTGAGGAGTTATTCCATCTCGCAAGCAACCATCTTAACCCAAGTTTTATTGCAGGTGTAGCAATGCCAGAGATTTTTCTGTCTTGTTTTTATTTTTTTCTGAAAACGTAGTGTGGTACAGTTGCAAACACAGGTGCAAGAATGGGATAGGATAGTTTCCCATCCAGAAGAAGGACCTTGGACATGGGATTTGTCCTCCATGTGCCTCAGTTTTCATATCTGAAAAATGAGGATAAATTTATTTCCTCATAAGGCTAGCTGAAGGGTATAACTTTGCCCATCGACATGAGCTACTGATCATTTTAGGTTTTCTAGTTCTAAGTAGACTTACCTGTGGACACCACATGTAGCAAAAACAAGAGAATCACTGTGACTGTGCCTTTGGAATTATGTTTTGTATTTATCCAGAGCCCACATTCAGCAATGGCTCACAGGGCTGACTCCCTTCAGCTTGTGATTGTAGCTCCTTCTTGCTTCAGGGATGTTTCCATTCATTTTCAGTTTGATCTGCCACAAAATCAAGGGTTTTGCATCCTTGCTCTCTGGAGGACAATAATCTTTCACAAGCTGGATGCACACTCGAAGGATGTTCTTCACTTTCTGTAGCATGGGGTTAAAGGCTCTGTGACATGTCTTTGGACTGTACCAAGCTCCAGGCTTGTTATTTAGTCATTTAAAATATTTATTATTTTTGTTGTACATGTGTATGCCTGAGTGAGTTTATATGTACCACATGCATACAGGTGACTGTGGAGGCCAAAGAAGGGCACCAGATCCCTTGGAACTTGTGAGCCCTCTGAAGTGAGTGTTGAGAGCTAAACTCAGGTCTTTTACAAGAGAAGTACATACTATAGTGCAGAGCCATCTCTCTAGCTCCATATTTACTCATTTTACACACATTCTCAAAGAGCCACACAATATGCTTCTTATAAATATGTGGAAATGTGATCAGTAAACATACAAATAATGACATGAATGAATAAAAGTCAGAGCAACTCTCATTAAAGTACACTGTGTAGACATTTCCAGTCAAGTAGCTCCTCTATTTTTAAAGCATATTAATGAAACAAGAGACTTATGGAACATGGAAATAAATAGAGAAAAGGAAACACAGAACTCTCCTTCATCCCCATAAATCTAAACAAAATACCTGATCCATGATTTCAGAGAGGGATAAGAATTATGGAAAAAAAAGACAGGGCCACAGTAACCAGGAGTGAGAAAACATAAAGTCCAGAAACAGTGAACCTCAGATTTATGTGTTGGTGTGATGCCACATTATGATGATGCTTGAACAAAAGCACTCTCTTAGGATCAACGAAAGCCAAGCATGGAACCCTGTCTGTTCTGAGAACCAGTTCCTTTAGATTTCTCCTGGAACTGTCCTTTCCAACAAAGGCCCTGCTCTCTCTCTTTTGAAACTGTACCTCCAGCATGAAATGAGGAAGGAATGAAGAACCCTATCAGAAAAGTACATTCCTTTTCTAACCCCTATTGACCTAAAGCAGTCTACATGACCACAAACAGATATTATCAGTCTAATCCTACCTGTCGTTAACAGCATAAATGAGCTAATACAAATGCTTCCAATGAATATTCACTGCTTGAAGTACTTGACATCTTCACAATACACACACACACACACACACACACACACACATACACACACACACACACAAACATTATGCTAGGTCAAGGGCAAGGATAGGTCATGAGTGATGAAAGCTATATAATTAGATTATAAGAGGAGCCTAAAGCCTAGTAAATGTGCTTACTCTATAAACAAGCTGAGCTGGTGTTAAATGATCTCAAAACATAAGATTAACTTTGGTTATAAGTTTAAGTAAAAGTCATTCCCACAGTCCCCCCTTGTTTGTGTTATAAGAGAGCATGCCCATATTTGTAATGTTCCCAGAAAAGTCATTCCCACAGATTTTTCAAAGGTAAGAACAGTGCTGAACAGTGTGGATGAGAAGGGGAAGACTCCTGCCTCCCCTGTCAGGGTCAGAAACAAAAGAAAGGCTTAAGGGAGGAAAGCCTCCAGAAGCAAGCTCTGCATGATGCCTAGTGAAGAAGACACTAGAAAGGGCTTTGCCGGCCACAGTACCTCCTTTCCTCCAACGCTGAGATGAAGGAGAGGAACCCTGTTGCTGATCTGCTCTGCCAAGGTGAGCATAAAATTGGATAATGCTGCATCTCCAAATGCTAGGGAAGCCACCCCCCATCCCAAGTATGTGATAATATATGTAACCATGAATACAAGAAATGAGTTGAACTTACACAGACTCACAGACACAAGCATACTTAGGCAAGAATTGTGAGTCATTGGTGGAAAAATAACCAGCAACCTGGTAGGAGGAGAACACCCAGTGACAAAGATAGACACACGTCTGTATAAGCTGTAGATACTGCAAACTGTACTTAGCTAATATGATCTCCTAGCACACCGAAGAGAAGACTGCAACTGGGAGGAGGCAAGGTACTGAATGTCCTGACTCATACTGAGGACCAGAAAACTTCTGTGGACAGTTGATTCTTGTGTAGGATCCTTCTCTAGTATAGAGGATATTCTGGGTTGTAAGAGCCATGAGATATCTGCCAAGGAGAGCTGCAAATAGGGAGCAGTACCAACCCAAGAAAGAGATGTATGTTGTACGCAACAAAGCTGTAGGGGCTGAGCTGTCTGCGCCCTTTGGAAGTAAAGTCCCAGAAGTCGGACATGGAGCTTCTGGATTTGGTCTCTGCCCTGCTGGTTTTTGGTCGTGTTTTGGTCGAGTAGTTCCTCAGTCTGCCCTCATTCCTCCCTTTTAGAATGGGAGTATGTATTTAGGTCCATTGTATGTTGGAAGTATGTAATGTAATTTGTCTTTTGATTTTACAGGGGCTTACAGTTAAGAGTTTGCCTTGAGTCTCAGAAGACACTTTGGACTGTGGACTTTTGAATAGTATTGACTGGTAAAGATTATGGGGACTTTTAAGATGTGAGCCTCTGCTTCAGCCACCTCCTGCCACCATGTTTCCCTGCCACAATGGCCTCTGATTACCCTGGAACCATAAGTGAAATAAACTCTTCCTTTTATAAGTTCCATGATCACAGTGTCTTATCACAGCAACAGAAAAGTAACTAACACATGGGCTAAGTTATTTACATGGATAGACCCTACTTCCCACTTACAGAGCGGGAAACAGGAGGTAACGGGACTCATTCATCTTAACAAGAAACATTGATGGATAATATAATATTTCTAATCTTACTTATTTTGTATTTTTCTTAGCTGTTAATTTGGGGTTTTAGTTATTTGGGGTTTTGTGGTTTCATTCTTTCTTTTGTCCCTTTCTTTGCACTGTTCACAGCACTCTCTCCATTACATCTTTGCACTGTTCACAGCACGCTCCCCGTTACGTCTCACACTTCCAGCTCACACACTTTCTTTGCACTGTTCACAGCACTCTCCCTATTACGTCTCACACTTCTAGCTCACACATTTTCTTTGCACTGTTCACAGCACTCTCTCCATTACGTCTTTGCACTGTTCACAGCACGCTCTCCGTTATGTCTCACACTTCTAGCTCACACACTTTCTTTGCACTGTTCACAGCACGCTCCCCGTTACGTCTCACACTTTCAGCTCACACACTTTCTTTGCACTGTTCACAGCACGCTCCCCGTTACGTCTCACACTTCCAGTTCATGCACTTCCCCTCTCATTCCTATTTTGCTCTTTTTTCCCTTTTCCTAGTCTCTCTTTTTTTCTGTTTCTTAATTATTAATATTCTTTGCTTGAAAAACTCTTAAATTACATTTATCCTATCCATATATAACTACTCTGTTTCTGAACCTTATAAGGAATGTAAATGAAGCACACAGGCTATTTTATTGCATTTTAATGCTGGGATTCTAGCAAATACTGTTTCTGCTACTACTCCCTGGCTTTACCGTTTAGATAGTACTAGGGATCATAAGTGCAAGCAAAAGTTAAAATAAACCAAACAAGTGAAAAAAATCATGTCTGGAGGACCCATCCATTCCAACACCTGGACAAAACATAACAAAGAAACACACACCACAGAACTGAGAGAGCAGGCCACTATGACACCTTGTGATTCTGCAACACCTGTGTAAAGCAGTATCAGAAAAGAGCAAGCAGAAACAGACTATCAGATTGGGTCAATATCAGATTCAGATATGAATAAAGAAAAATTAGGGAGCAGGACCATAACTTTTAAGAACTCTGGAATATGATCAATGACCAAGCCTAAATAACAGTTGTTATAAAAACTAAAGGCATGACTAGAAAAGAACCCCTTAATGATATATAAGGATGCCAAAACCCAAAAGGAAAGAAACAATATTAAAATCTGTAAGTGAAAAACATCAGTTCATCTACAAAGGCAAACATATAGAACTGACTAACTGCACGCCTCTTGTCAGAAATCATAGAAACTGGGAAAGCACAGAATGATATATTTCAAGCCCTGAAGGTAAAGTTTTTCCACTAAAAATTCTATACCCAACAAAACTGTCTTTGTAGTTGACAGAAATATAAGGACTTTACATTAAACACAATCTGACATCACTCATGACTACCAAGTCAGCAATGCAGAAGACACACACCTGAATCCTAAACACAAAGAATGAATGAAGGAAGATAGTCTCACTCATCAGAAAACATAGAGGATAAATTTCATGAAAGGGGTTCATTAGCTAAGGAAAGGTAGGAAAGAATCCACCATGTCCCACACAGTAGACCAACAAACCCTTAATACTTATAACAGGAGAAATAAAGGAACAAACAAGAATTTAATCAATTAGAAAAACAACTACAGAAATTAGCAAACTTCTATTAGTGCTATCATCTTTAAATATAAATGGCCTCAACTCTTCAATTAAAAGAAACAGACTGGCTGATTGTATTGAAAACAAGATGCAACTATCTGTTGTCTCTTAGAAACACCTCCATGGCAATGATACACACAAAGGGTAGATATCAATTTATTAAGCAAACAGAAGCAAAAAAAAAGTGGCATACTATTCAAATATCTCAAAGTATATTTCAAGCAAAAAATAGAAGAGATGGAAAATGCTACCCTATGTTAATAAAGAAGTAATTTTAAGAAGATATAACAATTTCTCTTAATTTCATAAAACAAACACTAATGGATAGGTTCTGCTATCACAATGAGTGATTTCAGTACTTCATTCATCAATATATAAGTATATATTTCAAACTGAAAGTCAACAAATTTCAGAGTTAAACTATACCATAGATTAAATGGACTTAACAAACATCTACAGAATATTTCATTCAAGAGACAAGGCATACATTCTTCCTGATAGCCTGTGGAACCGTCCCTAAAATAGATCACATTCCTATCACAAAATAAGTCTTAGAAAATGCCAAGGAACTGACTGAAATAATTTCTTGTATCTTGTATCATAATGGACTAAAACTAGAAGTGAAGAGGCTGGGGAGATGGCTCAGCAGTTACCAGCACTGGGTGCTCTTGCAGAGGACCCATGTTTGGTTTCCAGCACCCTTGTGGTAGCTAACAACTGTCCATAACTCTAGCGCTAGGGGATTCAATGCCCTCTTCTGGCCTCCATGGGCATTGCATTCAAAGGTGAACTTACACACATGCAGGCAAAACACTCAAACACATAAAAGCAAGCAAGCAAGCAATCTGTAAATTAATCATAAGGGAAACCACTGAAACTACACAAATACTTGGAGACAGAGTAATATATTCTGTAATGATCAGTACACCACTGAAGAAATAAGGGAAGAAAATAAAATTTCTAGAATACATGACAACACCCACCCATCCCCACTGTTTCTTGGCCCTTGATCTAATTTTGGTAGGTCATATATGTCTATACATTTCTTTGTTTCATCTAGAATTCCCAGTTTAATGTTTCTAACAGAAAAGTTTATAGTATTCCTGGAATAAAACCACCTTTGTCTTGGTGTAATATCTCAATGTGTTCTTGAATTCACTTTGCAAAAGTCTTGAGAATTTTTGTGTCTATGTTAATTAAGGAATCAAGGCTTGTGTGTGTGTGTGTGTGTGTGTGTGTGTGTGTGGTGTGTATATCTGTGTATTCTGTTTATATGGCTTTGCTATCAGAATCAGGGTAATACTGCTTCATAGGATGTTTGGTAGTTTTTCTTCCCTTTCTATTTTATTGAATGGTTTTTGAAAAATTCCCATTAGCACCTTGTACAAGTTTAATACAATTCAGTGTGCAATTTCTTTGATCCTGGCTTTACTTTGATACTTGCTCATCAGGGATCTGTTTAAATTGTTTGTATCTTCTTGATTTAATTTTTGTTAGGTGTCTGGAAAATTATCCATTTTTTTTCTAGTATTCCAGGTTAAAGAGTATGTTCTCAAAGTATTCTTCAATGACTCTCTGGGTTTCAGTGGGATCTGGTAAAATATCCCCCTTTTCATTTGTTATTTTGTTAACGGTGTCATTTTCCCTGTCTCTGTCCACCTTGTGTGTTCTCAGAGCTGTGGGTCTTTGTTGCATTGAGTCCATTCATTGCTCTTTTGGTCCCCATTTTGTTCGCCTTTACTTCCGGCCATCCACCACTTCTGGATTGAACTTCCTCTTTGGTTCTTAGATTTTGTGGTGCATCATTAAATTACCTATTTCAGAACTCTCTATTTTCTAGGCTAGAGTGATGGCTCCATAGTTAAGCTTTTTCAGAGGATCAGAGTTCACTTCCCAACACCTACATCAGATGGGTCACAACTGTCTGCAACTCCAGCTCCAGGGGAACTTCTGTCATTTTCTGCCCTCTGTAGGCAAGTACATCATGTGCACACACCCACAGGGAGACGCACACTCATTCACATAATTACAAACAGTCTTTGAGAACTCTATTTTCTGTGAAGGCACTCTTGTTTTTCTTTATGAGACAGGGTCTCCCTGTTGTCAAGGCGGGCCTGGAGCTCACTATGGAGATCCTATGGCCTCTGCTCATGAGTGCAGGGGTCAAAGGGTGAACCACCACACCTGGCCTATAAAAAGACTCTTAACTGTAAACTCTTCTTATACCTGCCTTAGCTGCATCCCAAAATTCTGCTTCCATATACATTTGATTCTGGAAACTTTTCATTTCCTCCACGATTTCTAAACACATACCTGGTACAAGAACTAAAAAATATACAGGAGATCCCAGGAGGAGCTAGCAGCTGCTGACTGACAGCTGTTCCTGGACAATGAAGTTCCAGAAGATTTACATGTGAGCTGTTTCTGAGAATGAAAAGCAACATGGCTTTCACTCTCCAAATACAGAAAGATCCCTCTTGTGGTTTACATGACTGGGAACATACAAGGAGTAGAAATCACAGTTCAGTCTAGTCATATTGCAAGGGTGCCACAGGACATTTTGTCACCTGGGCACAACATCTCTCTGGAGTACAATATCCCAGAAGAGATTATGACAAAGTTTGGGTTCTACCTAAGGACATAATTAGTCCCTGTGAAATGAAACGGACGACCTTGTCCACAAAAGATGCAACACTGATGCTCACTGTGCATTCCCAGCTGATGTGGACTCCACATCCCTGCCTTTGATATTCTGTAGCATAAATTCTATAAAGGTAGCCATTGCTAATACATTTTATGTTCGGGGTAGTAAAATGAAAGAGGGAAAGTATCAGTTTATTTATATTGCTATAACAAAATCTTTTAGATTAAGTAACTTCTAGATTGAAGAAATATGGTTCTGAAGGTTCTGGAAACCAGGAGGTCCAGGACCAAGGTGCCAGCAGAGTCATTGTCTTGTTGCTTGTTGTGTCCTCGAGTGGCTGAAGAGATGGAAAGAAAGGAACACTTCTATGTCTTTTTTTTCTGGCCACGAATCCCATTGTGAAAGGCAGAGTTCTCATGACATAATCACCTCCTGAAGTCACCACCTTAATACAATCACCTTGCAGCATAGATGCTTACGTGTGCATTTTGGAAAGAAATGAGAATTCAGGCCATAGCAAGAAATATACAACAGTGTGCATGAAGACAGAGGGGTATACTTAGCATGGGTTGTTCATCTTCAGTCAACCAACCACAGATAAAAATATCTGAGGAAAAACTACGTCTCTATTAAACATATACTGACTTTCTTTTAATTATTTACTAAACAACAAATAATAGTATGACACTAAATGCATTAGACATAAGTGACCTAAAGATAATGTACATAGGAAGTTATATGGGATTGCTACACTACTTTGCACAAAGGACTTAATTTTTATATCTGTGGGAATGCTAATTCCTCACAGACAGTGTGAGACAAATATACTGCTATACACATGCATGCCCACATACTGGCATATATCGTTGTTTTAAAGACTTATTTTCAAATATGTGTATATGTGTGAAGGTATATGCGTTTGTGTGCAGGTACTGGCAGAAGCCAGAAGTGGCAGATACCACTGAAGCTGGAGTTTCAGGCAGTTCTGAGCCTATAACTGTGAGCTTCCCAAGGTGGGTACTGGGAACTGAACTCAGGTCTTCTATAAGAGCAGCAAGTACTCTTAACTTCTAAGACATTTCTTCAGTCTCACCACACACGAGATTATCTTAGCAAACCAAGAAAGACACACCCACGACTACTGCAATCTTCCCTCCGTTACCCATCTTGTTATAGCTGATGATGAAAGGTTTTGCTGGGTACTTCCTACGCCATATTCCACTCTGTCCCCATCAAGTATTCTAGTCTTGTTCCTTGTTTGCATGGGTGACTCATGCTTTCATTCTTAAAGGGTAAGAGATGCTGCCAATATTGCCTCAAACAAGTTGTTTTCATTTTCATTGGCTTTAGTCAAAGAACATGATCATGTTGTCTTCTTGGTGGAAGTATTCATTACTTTGGAACTTGTTCTAGCTTGCCTTCAATTGCTGTGACAAAATACTCACACCAATACCATCTTGAAGAGGATAGGGCCTTTTGGCTTACATCTCCAGGATCACAGTTCATCACTGAGGAAACCCAAGGTAGGAAATCAGGAAAGGAATCTAGAGACAGGAATTGAAGCAGAGACCCTGGAGGAATGCTGCTTACTGGCTTGCTCCTCTGGCCCAAGCTTAACCTGCTTTCTCATACAATACAGAACAGCCTGCCCAGGGGTAGCATACCTTACAGTGGACTGGGCCCTCCCACATCACTCAACAATCAAGAAAATACTCCACAGACATGACCCCCAGGCCAGACCAATAGAGGCAATTCCCCAGTTGAAGCTTCCTCAACCCAGATATGTCAAATTGGCAACTAAAGCTTTCCAGCACAATTGACCCTTGTCAACTTAACACACAAACACATAACTATTAAACCACAAGTTTTCCATTTCTTAAACCCAAGGTATGATGTTAATATCACAACAAAACAGTACAACTTTAAAAGTTCCACAGTCCTTAAAAAATTCAAAGTCAAAAGTTCAAAGCCTCTTTTAAAAGTCTCTCAACTGTAGACTCCTGCAAAATTAAAAATAAGTTAAGTACTGTGTTATTTCAAAGGGAAGAATTGGACACACATAAGAAAAAACTTAGTTCATCAAAGTAACTCAAGGTTGGACAGCTGGGATTCACTCTGAGCTGCAAATGGTTTCAGCAGTTCCACTTCTCTGACTCTGCCGTACACAGCACACACAGCCATTTCATAGGCCCAGGACAACTCCATCCCACACCTGCTGCTGCCCTTTGTGGATGTTCCATAGTCCTGGCATCTCCAAAAAGCTGGAGTCTCCATTGAAACTGAGGCTGTAACTTCACCAATCGGCTCTTCTGAACTCTCAGAATGCAGAGCCTTAAATTCTCTCCATGACCCCTTCAGTCCTGGGGTCTTCACTGCAACTGAGACCGTACTTTCACCAGCGGCCTTCCCTGGCCTCTAAGGGTGCCAAGCGGCCCCCTCACACCTTCAATACCAGAACCATGCAGGAGACTCTTATGAATTACCAAGTCCGGGCTTCCAGCTTGAGATGAAGGCTTGGGTCCCCTTTGGACCACAGCTTCTTTGTGTTGACCCTGAGGAAATACTTCCCAGAAGATTTTTAACACAGTTACTTACAGCTGATTTTTCGGTCCAAGTTAACCAGGATCAATTGTCCCAGTAAAGCAAAGGTTTTACTTCAGTGGTTCTTGTCTCTTCTTAATCACAGCTGAGCAGAAACCACAGATTCTCAGTTCAAAATGTCATACAAACAGACCTGATAAGCTTCACTTCCTTTTGAAGCTTTACAAGCCAAGTGTCCATTTTTCCATAATTGTTTTACCGTAACTGTGCCAAGTTCCACAGCAACAAACTTTAAGCACTCAATGGGTTTTCTAGCTCAAAGTTCCAAATTCTTACACTATCCTCACCCAAACACCAAGTCAGGTCTATCCCAGCAATATACCACTTCTGGTACCAATTTCTGTTCTAGTTTACCTTCAATTGCTGTGACAAAACACTCTGACCAATACCAACTTGGGTAGGAAAGGGTTTATTTGGCTTTCATCTCCTGGGTCACAACTCATCACTGAGGAAGTCCAAGGGAGAAACTCAGGGCAGGAACCTGGAGGCAGGAGCTGAAGCACTGACCATAAAAGAATGCTGCTTACTGGCTTGCTCCTTCAGCACAGGCTCAACCTGCTTTCTCATATAATACAAAACAACCTGCCTAAGGGTGACACCACCCACAATGGGCTGGGCCCTCCCACATAGCTAAACAATCAAGAAAATACCCCATAGACATGGCTAAGGTCCAATGGAGGCAATTCCAAATTGAAGCTCTCTCAACCCAGGTATGTCAAGTCAACAACTAAAACTATCCAGCACAGAGCTATAACTTTTAATCCACAGAAAATAAAACTATAGAGCAATGAAAAGCAAAACTGTGCTAGTGGATACCAGGATCACTTGCCTTTTCACATCTTGGTTCCCAGGCTGGTGAAATCTGGAGAAACAGCATGGTCATTAAGTGAGCATTGGCTTAGAGCATCAACTCCATCTAGCAGGGTTTCCAGGATCTCAGATGTCAAGATGCAGTCTTCTAATGGATGCCAAGACAGTATTCAAAAGGCTATGCTGAGTCAGCTGCTCCATGAAAAGTAAACGATAAGAGCAGTGCATTCCATTAGCAAGGGCTCACTGCATGTTTTCACTGCTCTGAAACAAGTTACTCCTTCCAGATCAATGGTTTATGCAATACTGTGATAGTGAACAATACATTCTATAAGTTTATGGGTGGTAGTTTGAAAAAAATCATTGTGGCCAGGCAAGATACACGCATATTTAGAATATGTGACCATTTTAATGACAGTCAATCCCCATCTTTTCCATAATGGAAGTTATCCAGTGTAATCAATCTACCACAGCAGCTGACTGATGTCCTCAGGGAACTTCCATGTCGGGCACATATCAGGTACTTAGAGTGAGTCTCTGTTGTTACTAGATTGTTCACAAAATAGTAGCTGAACCAAGTTAGTTTCTCTGTATGGACATTCATATTTTGAGTGTATGCATGAACTCTACCACTTTGGACATGTCTACTTTTTTTCCTTGAGCCTATTAGACAATGATGAATAACTGAACAAGATCAGCTAATATCCACCAAATGGCTAATCCTGATTTGACTCTTCAAATATACTGATGCTACCTTTTAGCATTCACATGCACATTTCTTCAAACACCATATCCATTTGGAGAGGTCTACATTTATCTGCCTTTCTTAGAACACCTTACCACAAATTTCCCAGCTGGGTTATTTCTAAATCACTGATCATAGAGGAGATAATAATTCCAAGTCTGGGAGCTAGTATAGGGTTATACCTGTGATCATCTCTCCCACCAACCAAATGAGCAACCAGGTCACATCTGCCAATGAGGGAGCATCCCGTTCACCATGGTCCTTCAGAGACATCCTGGTGCAGGACTTTTGCATTACCTTTGGGTGGCCCTGCATCTCCTTCAGGGCCATGTATAAGCTGAGCTCAAGTTTTTCTTACTTACTGAAAAGATCATGTGAAATTCTCAGGAAGACATGATTATGAGTTGAGAAAGAACAGTTAATAAGACAGGACAAGCTCATAGAGACCTGGCCCCTTTTGCTTACAGATGATTTGTGCTTTCCAGATGTGCTGATTTCTTGGCCACAGAGAAAAGTTACCACAGCATCCTTCAAGGATGCTGGCATTCCTCCAGAAATTTGTTCTTCAAATTTGGTAAAAATAATGCCTTTAGGACATAGCAAGGGAATGGGTCAGGATTCCTACAGGAGAAATCCACTCTTCTGTTTTATGATTCTAAGCCTTTGGGCAATTTCCTTTCCTTATACAAAGAAGGTTCTGACATTTCAACCTCATTTAATATAGGTCACTTGAGGTTCAATATTTCAACTAACCAATCAACCAAACTACTAGAACCAGTCCCAGCCCTCCAGTCTTAACACATTGAGCCTGGCATTTATGCTTTATGAACTCAAGTCAGTAACTCCAGTATGGTCAAACCTCATATTCTAATACATCCTTTATATCCCACACCCTTACAATAAGTCTCACATATATTTTCCAGGATTTTGTCAGTACAACTGGGAAAATTATTTATTATTTTCATGCAAAGTGTATCTCTTTCAGGTAATGTTGTGTTTCATCCTCTGGGGGTTTTGAGGGACTATACTGTTACATGCCAATTGCATCAGAGATAAAACACTTCATTTTGGAAGGAAGGTAAGACACAGGATGTTCTAAAGGGAGGTTAACATTCTGTCCTGCCAGGGAAAACTCAGTAAGCTCAGGAAGTAGACTCAAAAGCTTCAGGAAGTCCCTGAAACACATTTATTTACTAGACTTTTCCTCCCCAAGCACATGTAAACTATAAAGGTAGCTAAGAGATCCTCTGAAAGAAGTAGAATAGATACTCTGACCAGAAGATGATCAGACCAACCGAGCTGCCTGGAAAAGACTCTCTTCAGTCTGTTGAGCTGCCTGCATGTTTTATACTGAACTCCAGGTTTCCAGCTTTTGCGAGCCACCACCCATATTGGAGTGGGCTTTGGCGATACAGCTGTCTTTGAGTCAGTTCTGCTTTTCTAAGTAATCCTCAGCCATATTCCTATAAGTAACCCCAACAAACTCATTCGTTCGCAAGTTGGACTTTGGTGGTATACATGTTGTCAGTTCCCTATCTGAGATGAGATGATGTTTGCTCATGTTTCCCCAGAAATAGTAGCACACAGCATGTATCTAGATAGCAGAAGCTGCAGTACGTGTGGAGTACTAGCAGTGTCCTGTGGAGTACCTAACGAAGAACACTGTTACAGCTAATGTGAGTCTAGGCTTTTTAGGTAGGAGTGGTGATATATGTGGGTGGGTGGTAGTGTCCTCTACTTGGTGACATTTTAGGTTGTAAGAATCTTCATCAGAATCTGCTCATATGATGCAACCTTAATTTTAGGATTCCATTCTTCTCTAAAGATAATGGATGTTTTTGCTATAGAAAATACCCAAATTTGGGTATCATATGTAGAAAAAGGGTTTATTTTGCCCACAATCCTGAAAGTTCAAAGGCAAGGCACCAGGTCTACCCTGGTGAGGGATATGTGGCTGCCTCACAACGTGGCAGATGACATCACTATGGGAACATATGTGAGAGAGCAAGATCACATTGCCAGACAGGAAGCCAGAGATATTCAGGGCTTGGGCTTCCTCTTTTTATAACAGCCTGTTCTAATAGGAAGACTGGGGGTCTATGAGCAGACTCCCAATAACTTAGCTTCCTCCAGTAAGCCCCGCATCTGAAAGGTTCCTCCATCTCAGCATTGCTGCACAGAGGATAAAGTTTCCATCACAGGAACCCTCGTTTGAACACACTCCCATTGTCCCGATCTATGCTTTAAAGGTAACAAATATGACCATACAAGTTAAAACTCTTGGTTTGCCTTGTAACTGCTGTCAGCAAGACTGAATTTGGCATTACTTTTCAGAAGCTCAGCACTAAGTCATAAGGGACGAGAAATCCGAGTTCTGTTTCGATTTTTTTCTTGTGTTTTCAGGTCTCTTTTGCAGACCTTAAACTGGAAGGTTAAGGCTGAGAATTCATCACTTTTCCCCTCTGTGTCCTGTGGAATGCTTAGAAATAGCCAACCTACCATTTACTCTCTATTTTTATTAAAATATTATAAAGTAATGAATACTTTATCATTCAGAGACTTCTAAAGGTGCATGCAGGTGAAAATTTGTGTAAATTTTATAACCTTCTCCACAAAGACTACCAGGTCACCAAGAGCAAGAGTGCTTGTTACTCTTCTGTGTATCCACAGTGACCGCTAAGGTGCTTGGCACTGAAAGATGGGCTCTGCAATCATAACTTACAACAACCCCATGAGGAACAGGAGGATGCCGGAGAAAAGAAGAAACAGTGGTAGAGAAGAGCCAGGAGACACCAGGGTAAAGTGAAGTGGGTTAATCCAAGGAGAGAGAAGAGAACTCTCTTCCTCTGAGACAGGAAGGAGGCCATTTGTAAAAGGATAAAAGTACTTAAAGAATAAACAAATTTTAAATGGAGATTTTTGAAACAGCTTTTTTATTTCTGATATTAAGGGAATTAAGAGTGGGAAGAACATTTTTAGGGACATTTAAACAATGTTATTTTAAAAGCAAGAATGGAAGGGTATCTTTGAGGGAGGAGCATTGTCAGGGTGGGGGTATGAAGTGGCCTGCAGGAACTCTTGCTATTTTCTTTGAGAAAGCTATTCTATTGCCTTCTTATTGGGTAGATTCCATCCTACATGGAGTTCTAGGCTCTTAACACCTGGAAATGACCAATACAGTTCTCTGTCACTTGCTGTGCTGTGACAAAGAACATCAGTAAGATGGACAATTAGGTTTAGAATTTGTAACCATAAGTCTGATGTGCAGAATGCAAATTTATCTATAGCTGAACTCAGAGTAGCACATCACTTTCTTGTTAATGAAGGGAAAATGTTAAACTTTTAAGATCCTGAATTATAGGCAACAGCAAGACCATATATGAAGATGGAACTCTGATTCCAGACATTGAGTCACTTGCCCGGAATTGAGCCCTTGTCTTTAATAAATGACTCAAGAAGGTGTTCTGCTCTAAGTCAGGCTGGCAGGAAGTCATATTGCTATCTCTAAAGACAATCTAGAGTGCATATAATAAATTCTGTAAACATCAGCCCCACAGTGTCCTCAATTTTATTTACTTTTCCAACTTAACAGAAACCAGAGCAAGTAAGCCAAGTAAGACATCTCTGACCATCACATGGGACATCACTGCTTTTTGCTAGCCCTCCAGCGTCCCTAGGCCAAGGTCCTTCACTGGAGTGTGCTTAGAGGCTTATCTTTTTCCTCACCATAAAACACATTCCCTCTCCTTTGTTATCTTTTAGTCTCTGCCAAGTCCAAGGGAATGGTAGCTGACTCTGTTACTGTGACAGCTGACAAGAAGTAGATTTTGCTTTTCTAATTTCTTTCATATTTATTTCCACACTTGGCAATTCAAGGGAATAAAAATTGTTACTATGGTAAAAGGAGCCAGGCTTGGTGGGGTCTGTACACTTTCATACTCAGCTCGCCCTTGCCCTGTCCGCTTTCTTCTTTTCCTTGGGGTGGCTCAAATTTCCAGAGACATGCATGACCACCTTGCTGCTGGGAATGCCAGATGCCCATCCCATTCTCTGCCCCTTTCTGCTGAAGCATCTCATGACATGACATCTGTGTATCAGCCTTTGTTCTTGTGGCCATGCCTGGATATTCCACTGGTGACTCTGGCTGCCAGGGTCCAAGTTCTGTACTCCCTCTGCTCTGAACTAGTCCTGTTGGGCCCACTAGGTTTCGGTGTGTTTCTGCGTCCACATGGAGGCTCACAGGACTAACAGTTTCTTCCTCCTCTACTTCGTCAGTGCAAGAGGCTCTGACAGCCTCATGAAGCTCAGCCAACTGTTTGGATATTTGTTTCCCATCCTAGCTGCTCAGAACTTTGAGTCATACTTCCTCTGTTTACGGTTTCACACTCATGTGGTAGGAGCTGAAATTGTTGTTCCCAGTTGTTATTTTTTGTTTGCTTATTTTGGTCTTTTTAAGACAGGGTCTCCCTGTTATCCCAGCTGCCTGGAATTTGCTATGTAGGCTAAACTGGCCTTGAGCTCCGAGTTCTGCCCACCTCTGCCTCCTGAGTGCTGGGATTTATTTTATTTTATTTTACTGTTTGGTTTTTGCCACAAAGACATTGACATGGGGCCCAGACTCTGCAGCCTGGAAAGCAGTGACAAGAAGGCTGTAAGGGTAATGACTAATGAAGGTGAAAGTGATAGTTACAGTGAAGCAATCAGCACACAGAGCAACCCCGGCTAGACTCTGATTGCATGTGAAGTGACCCATTCCCAGCAGCAGTGATTTTAGGGTCTATCTTGAATATCTCATAGTACAGTTGGAGTATTTTTCTGGCTTTTATTCTCTGCCCTTCCTAAGATTCTGGGAGCTCTTTTCACAAGTTAATGTTTTCAAGTTGAATCTAGTTAAGGTTGATTCTGTTATTTGTAGTTACAAATCCTATCAAATTATTTTCTCTGGGCTGGAGAGACGGCTCAGTGGTTAAGAGCACTGGCTGCTCTTGCAGAGGACTGGGGTTCAGTTCCAAGCACCCACATGGCAGCTAACAACCATCCTGTAACTCAAATTCCAAACTGACACCCTCTTGTCACTGGAATTGAAGGCACAGGTGTACTTACATACATTTAGGCAAAACAGTCATATGCATAAAATTAAAGCTAAATAAAAATTTTTTTTTCTGATTACTCATTTATTATTTAGGGATCCCATGACTGCAGAAAACACACTGCATCAGGTGCTGATTGCCCTCCTGTTCCCCGAGGCACAAGACTTGTCAGCTGGCTCAAACGCAGGTTTATTGGGCTGGAACAACCGTAACATGACAACAAAACAGGTTTGGAAAACACACGTGGTCTGTTTGGATTCTCAGAACTATGGACTGGACATTTTGACAGGCATTCTGGATGGATGTGAGACTCTACCCACTTGAGTATCAAGATGATTGTGTTACTTAGGGAACTGGAGGAGACTCAGGTTTCCAGGAGACACAGCACTGAGCACTTGCTGCACAGCTGGTACTACTCTAGTTTCACAATATGCACTACCTTATCTAAATAGTCCTAAGAAGTAAAAACAGAGCTAGAGAGATGGCTCAGCAGTTAAAAGCTCTGGCTGCTCTTGCAGAGGACCAGGGTTCAGTTCCAGGGGATTTGACATCCTCTTCTGACCTTTTTTGGGATTTCACAAAATAGGTGCATTTATATGCATGCAAGCAATACACTCATGTATACACTCTCCATTTCCAGCACAGCTGTTGTGCTCCAGCCTTCCCAGAGAACGGAGGATGATCGAACAGGTCCTCAGGTGGCTCAGAGTGCAGTGGGAGAGATCCCCAGGAGACTCCGTCAGTGTGCAGTTCAGTTATTGAAACCAAGGCAGGGGTTTATATAGGAAGGCCTTTCTGGCCATTACACAAGGTAAGGAAGTTAAAGGTGCAAACTTTCGGTAAAGGCGGGAAGGTTGTAGGACTGACGTGGAAATTAGGAATGAGGAAATGAAACCCAAAAACCTGGTTCTGGTCTGAGGTGATCTTTGTCAGGGAAAAAGATGAAGCAAACTGCTGAGGCCTGCAGTGGCTTCCTGGGACCTAGGTTATTGCTTCAGGCAGAGCAGGCCAGATTCCTACTGTCCCTTCAGTGTATCCGGAGTTGCTTGGCTTGCTCAATACCTTTTACAACAGACCCAGACCCCACACTCATGCACATAAAATAAAAATAAATAAAATATAAAAAAGAAGTAGAATCAAATTCTCATTGTAGTGATAAGAAAATAGAGGTTTAAGCATAAAAGCCAGGGCCATGTGGCTGGTACTCTGTGGAACTCAGAAAGGGATGGAAGATGGGGGGGAGAGAGAGAGATCTGAGTGGCCACCATTCTTTTAAACTCATGATGAATTTTCAGCCACCAATATCTTTTTCCAGCAGAAGGAACAAGATGCTGATGAGACACGTTCTAGTGGGGCTGCAAGGCCAATATGGTGTAACTTAACCTGAGAGAATGTGATAGACAAGCGAATCAGGGGATCTGCTCACCAGGTCAAGGAAAGTGTTTCAGCCCCCCAAAAACTTTGTTCAGTCCTGGAGACATGATCACAGAGCTGTGTCTACAGTTTAGTTCATGAACAGCTCCCAAAGCCCAGCCTTGTCCAGGGTATTTTTAAGAAATGCTTATATTGGGTGAATAAATGGGTTTATATCATCTTCAGTGGGCCTTCACTCAGCTGTTGCTTACTGTGAAAGTTCTTTTAGCTTGGCAAGTACCAGTTCACATCCTCCATGCACTCTATGGAACAGGAGACAGGGTTTGGTTTGTGACAAATGATATTGTTAAAAATTTTGCTATTTAGGGACTGGGGAGATGGTTCAGTAAGTAAAGTCCCTGTTGTGCAAGCATGAACACCTGAGTTCCATCCCCAATATCAACGTGGAAGTCCTGGCATGATGACACCTGCTCGGAATCCCAGTGCTGGAATGGTGGAAACAGGTGGATCCCTTGGAGTCACTGACCAGCCAGCCGAAGACCAAGAAGATCCCCAGACTGAGAAGAGACACCGTCTCGTCTCAATAAACAAGGAGAACAGCTCTTGAGGAGCAGCACCCAAGGCTGGTCTTCAGCTTTTATGAATAAATACACACACACACACACACACGCACGCACGCACGCACGCACGCACGCCATGGCTTTCTGGAGCAGTTGTTGCAAGGTTTGGCCCCAGACAAGAAACATTAGGACAACCTGGAAACATTAGATACCCAAATCCTCAGCCCCATCCCAGAATGACTGCCTGGAAACAAAGAGGTGAGAAAGGTAAAGTCTAGCAGTTTGCTGCGCCTGAAATATTAGGTGGTGCTGAGGCTCATTCAAGTTTGAAAACCACTGGTTTAAAAACGAGTGAAGGTTAAGTACACATTCCCATTTTTTTTTAAAGCATAACAGCTTTATTGAGCTATAATTCACATACCAGAGAAATCACTCCTTTAAGGTATATGATTACATGATTTTAGCATATTACAGAGTGGCACAGCCATTTCCACAACCCCCTGTAAAATATGATCATTGTTTCCCAAAGAACTCACACCCACCCACATCACCCCTGTTTCTCCGGACTGTACCCCTTAGCTCTGACAATCACTAATGTATTTGCTTTCTTTGTAGATTACCTAGTCTGAGCATTTCATATAAAAACACTATTCTATACCTGGCTTTTGTGATTACACTTTATTACTTAGAGAGATGTATTCAAGATTTCATCAGTATCATATCATGAATCTTCTTGTGCCCAAACAGTATTCCATTGTGTGGATATACCACACTTCCCAGTTGATACACATTTATTTTCTCATTTGGATTTAAATTAACTCTGTAACACAGACATATTTCTTTCTTGTTTCAAAAGATCAGTGTGAAAATTCCAATTTGCACATTCATAGTGTGAGTTATTTTCCAGTAACAAAAGGATCAGGAATAAAATGAAAGTTCCAATTAGAAGAGTTTTGATTCCTGAAAGATGTATGATTTGTAGGTCACTTTGATTGTTTCTAGTACGTCCACTAAAATAGATCAATGGAGCATGTGGAAATTAATCTGGTTCTTGCTTTTCTTCATCCTTGTGGTCATTAGCATGGGCCTCTGTCCTCTTGGGTTCTGCGGGCTGATCCAGTTACTACTCACCTCCAGGTGCTCATATGTGGAACTTCCTCAAGTGACCTGTCAGAGCATAGTAACTCCTGGTGCTTCCTGTTGCACCAAATGTTTGGCTCAAATAGTGCAATGAGATTAGCTCTAATGCCCCTTTCTATAACATATCAATAATGACTTTTGGTATGGAGCCCTGTATGTGCCCTACAGGTGGACAGGACATTCCCAACTAAGGCATACACATTCTTTTAGAAGAAAAGTTGGGGTTAATTAAGAAAAAAATGCAGTATTTAGGCATGGGGGCGTGAGAGAGAGGAGAAGAGGAGAAGGAAGAAGAAGAGAAGGATAAAGAGGGGGAAGAGAAGCAGGGAAGGAGGGAGGGAGAAACTGACTCAAGGACAGGACATTCCTGCGTCTGGGGGCAGGGTGAGGGCTGGATGTGAGCTTTTCAAGAGAGTCGCTAAACAAACATTTGAAGAAGATTCCAGGTGTCAGGGAGAGGTATCTAGAAAACCTCCCTTTCTACGCTGTACTGCTGCTCTGGGAAGCCAGCCTCAAGCATCTCCGTCTTCACTGGGCAAAATGTTTACCTCTAAGTACTACAGTAGCAACAAAGAGAAAACTTTCTGGTCAAGAAACCAGACTCTCTAGCCTGGTTAGGGACACAACACTGCAGCTGAGCCAGGTCAATCACCTGTCCAAGATGCCACTCCTAGGAAGGCAGGTTCACTTTAGGTCATGCTAAAGAGACAGGCAGAATAATTGGAGCCTTGATGAGCTTTCCCCACCCAGAAACCCAACCCCTAGTGCAGACGCTTGTGGGGTGCAGACCCTTATGGGGTGCAGATATGCAGTTTCCTAAAGTCGGTCAGTTTTCAGAATAATTCAGAGACCTCTTTTTTTCCTCTTTATATTGTGGAAGCCTCCTTTCTTCCCTAGCCCCACGCACCCTTTAGCTTAACTGCTTTTTCCGCTTCTGTAAAATGCTTGGCTCAGGATAATGAAAGTAAAAACCCATTTCAAAGCTAGGGACTAACTTCTCCATTTTGTCAACCTTGCCTGTAAGTTTCCAGCTGCAGTCACAAGGCTGTAGATTAGACAAGCCCTGGCACATCAGGCAAGGGAGAGCATGTTGAGACCTTATAAAGTAAAAACAGGACTCTGCAGTGAGCTTGGGAAGCAATCAGCACAGTCCAATGCCCTGAAGACAGCCCCCACCAATAAGAAACCCTTTACCCATCCCCCAATTAAATTAAAATATGTTGGTGTCCCGGCTTCTGTGACCAATCATAATGCAACATTGCATCCTCACCGTAATTCTCTTCTCCTCTTTGTCTCTAGTCAATAAAAGGCACACATCCTTTATGATGGAGGCTCTCAGCACAGATCCACTGTGTTGGTGAGGTCTGAGAGTCTGAGCTTAAGCCGGAATAAAGGCTCTTTGTTTTTGCATACACTCCAGATTCCTTGGTGGTCTTTGGGGAGTCCATTCTCTGGGCATTACAATATCTGTTTTCTAAGTGGGCTTTCCCTAAGACTTTGAGTTTCCACAACATTTTGGGCTTCTGTACTCTTTCTCTAGAGCAACTGTTACCATCTAGCTGCTAGTCTGCATTGTCTGACCTCCATGAAGGACCTTTTGCTTTCTCTCTTCCACTCTCCTTTACTGGCCTGCTACTGAGATTTGAAGCTTGTGTGCCCTGAGGGTTTTTATTTTAAAACCAATAAAACTGTCATCTTCATGCAAACTTTGAGTCCATTCTTAAATTTCTTATTAATGAGACTAAGGATCCTAAAAAAGGACCTCGATTTCCCCTGTATCCTAAGCAGCATGTTTAAGGGGGCTCTCCTGGAATTTACTGGTAATTGGCATGACACTTACCTCAGTGTGGTTTTGCATTTTGGAGAGTTGTGGTATTAGGAACCACAGATGCAGAAGTCAAGAATTTTAAACAAATTTATAATTGTATTTTGAAAATAGTTATTTTTCATATAAATAGAATTCTGTATCTTAATAAGCCATTTTGATACAGGGCATTATTTTAAAATGACTTGTAGGGGCTGGCAAGAAGACTAAGAGGTTAAGAGCATTCACTTCTTTCACAAAGACCCCAGGTTCAGTTTCCAGCATCAATATGGTGGCAAACAACTGTCTGTAACTACAGTTTCAGGTATCCAACACCTTCTTCTCCATGGGTACAAGACATGCATCTGTACATACATGTATGCAAGAAAATAATCACATACATAAAAAATATTTTAAATATTATTTCTTGGGACTGGGGAGATGGCCTAGTATTAAGAGCACTGTTTGCTATTACAGATGGCCCCATGTTCACTTTCTTGCACCCACTTGGTGGCTAAAAGCCATCTATAACTCCAGTTCTGGGGATCAAACTCTCTCTTCTGGGCCTCTGTCAACATTCCATGATACTGATATACTTACATACATGCAGGGAATACACACATACATTAAAAAAAAATGACTTCTTAAAGTTTAGTACTTTGAGAGCACTTTTTCACATGGATTGACTCTTCCTTATTTTCAAGTGATATTTAATTTCTTCTTTTAACTCTGTTGCATGGCTTTTATGAAGAGTTCTATTTTGGAATTTCCAAGAAGCTTCAACACAGATTTAAGTTTTACTTAAAAGAATCTCAAGAATGACCTGGCATGTCGGACAGAGTATCTGACTTTCTATCTTTTGTAATTTCCTCAATTTTAATTTGTCTTATTCAAGCAGCTTGGAGTTTGGAGAAAATGGAGACAAAACATGACTCACAGTGAACTCACTGATGGAGGCCAGCACCTCACATGGTCTCCATTTCCGCCCAGAACTTTCTCATCCTTTCCTCCAGCCAGCGCTGTTTGCCAGCCAATCTTCCTTTGGGGCTTAACATCCGGAAATGAAGGATTCCATCTTGTCAGACCAAAAGGCAGAGTAGTTTCTTTCTCAAATCAGATTTCCTATCGTGAAACAAGATTTCCACAGCTCTGGTGGGAGCGCGTCCCGGATCTGTACTGGGTCAGATCTTATTCACAGTAGGAATGCAAACAGCATCCTTGCCTCTGCTTCTCTCTCTGTTTTCGCCGAATTTAGTTTTCTAGCTGGATTAAGATCTTTGGTTACATCAAATCTCCAATTGGCAGAGGACCAGATGTAATTTTTCAAAGAGAACATTGTCATGGAAAATATTTTTAAAGGGCGCTGTAATTTTGCCTAAAGCAGCTGTTGGGGTGGCACCGAGCAGGAGGGAAACAGTCTTTACTGAATACACCCTTTATTCTCTGGAGGAACGATAAAACATTCTGCAGTGTGTCAAACAGTTGTTTTGGACCTCCAGCCAAATACATCTTGGAAGCCTCAGCGGATTACATATCTCAAGAAAAGGAAACATTTAAAGCAGAAAATTCTCTCAGACAACAGAATGATATTGCCGCCCACAAAGCTGGGTTTCCTGTGGTGCTGGGCACTGTCACTCCTGGACACTGTCCCCCGCCAGAGATGGAGGGCCTGGGTTCAACCCTTCAAAGGAAAGGCTCATTACCTGACTGTCACAGGCAGGAGTTCGAAGCCTCCAGAAATAAGAGGACGCTGAGTGTAAACGTTACCTTGGGGACTCCGTCGAGGGTGGGACTCCAGCGGAGGCGGGACTCGACCCAGGGCTGTGCTGTACTACGCTGCTGCTCTTATTAACTGTTCAGTGCTGGCAAACTGCTCAGTGCTGGCAAGCTACTCAACTGTAAACAGGCTAAAGTAGCCTGAGTTTGTGGTCACTGAGTTGTGGTTAGAGGGAAAATATCTTAAAACAGTGGGAAAGATCTAAAAAGTGTGTGTCTCTCTGCTGAACCCTTGTTTGCGCGTGTTTATACAAAGGCCTTTGCCCCACGCTGTACCTATGAAGTAGTACTGCATTGTTCTCTAAGGACAGAAATTAACTCACATCCACTTAAGCAAAAAGTGACTTACTTAGTAGAATGACGCTGTTGCCCAGCTCTGCCTCTCTCAGTTCAGCGTGTTTCGTTTTCATTCTCTTCTATAGATTCTTCTGTGTATGTGGTGTGTGTGTGTGTGAGGGTGGGCGTAGGGGTGGAAGCCAGTCATTGACGCTGGGTGTCTGCCTCAGTTGCTCCAGGGAACCCCCAGCCTCTGAGTCTCTGCAACTCAGGTGTTAGGATCACAGGCTTGTGCTGTGGTGGCTGGCTTCTTACATCCCCTGGGGGGATCTGAGCTCAGCTCCTCGTGCTTGTGTGGCAAGCACTTAACAACTGGGCCATCTCCCTAGCCCCTCCTAGAGATTCTCTTTTTCTGCATAAATGGGGAACATATCTCTCAGTGAATCCAGATCCACCTTTCTTTAGCTTTCACATGCATGGATAGAATTAGTCTTCCACACTAACTTCACAGAAAACCCTGGAAAGTATTGTTAGTCTGGTTGAGCCATTTGCTCACACCTGCCAAAGGGGGGCAGGCAAGGTCTGTTAAAGAAAGAACAAGCTAGGTGGAGAGAATAGCAGCTAATAATGCCCAAGAAGCAAGAATTTATCACTGAGCATGAGGTGGCCTACCCTGCCCTTCACCAGTTAGGGTCTGCTATAGCTTAGAACAGGAAAGTCCCCCACACCTCATGTTGAAGGCTTGTCTCCAACCTGTACTGGAACCTTTAAGCTGTAGGGCCTAGTGAGAGAAAGATGGCTGGGGTTTATTATAGGCTGACAGGTCACGCCCTCTTCTCTCTTCATTTCCTGTTTTCCAGGAGGTAAACATCTTGCTAAACCATGCCCCCTGCAGTCTTAAACTGCCCTACAGGCCTCAAACGAACCAGGCTGACCCACCATGAATTGAAACTTTGAGGCCAAACAAACTTTTCCTCTTTAAGCTGTCCAACAATACCTGATTGAGAAAGTGGAATATATTAATATAGTGTATAGAAATCTGAATAATATATGGCCCATCTATGAGGATGAAGTAAGGGACCCCACTCACACCAGTCAGGACCAATCTATGAGGAACTTATGACCACCCTCAGGCTCAGGGTTTTACATTAGGATTCAACCACATTCCTGGTCTGTCACACACACCCTCCTTTGCTTTGGCCATAGAGTCCATTGTACCTTGCTGTTCTGTGGTCCTTTGGCTGCTGTTCTCATAGGCATCCTTTCCTGTCCCCAGGTTAGAGAACGTTACCAAATGAGGTTCCTGCTTCCATTTCCATGGGTACCGTTAGAGTAATAGCTCGCAGTGTTCTTACCAGTGGCTGCAGGTGTACAGCCAGAATTCATCAGTGGACACTGTGCATTGGAGTATGACGGACACTGAAAGCCAAGGTTGGAGGCTTTTGTCACTGATCTTTAGTGTTGGCATGAGTTGACTCCACCCTGAAAAGAGCAGAATATGAGACCCCAAGTCCTCACTACAGTCAGCATGATAGTCGTCATCTAGGTTGGAAGAAATGGTGATATTTCCGTAAACCCAATAAACCAAAGATTTAGCTTGAGCTGACCTTGGCTTGGCATCTCATAGAATAAATAATCTGTGGGTTATGTTAGTTGTGACATTCAGAATTGCTGGAACTATTTTGAGAAAATTTGGGGTTATAAAAATAATAAAAACTTGATTTGTCAGACATAGAAAGACACAACGACAGAAGAGTCTGGTGAGAATGCATAGGAGATCCAGGGCAAGAAAGCCTAGAAATTCAGCTTGACTCTCTTCAGGGAACTATGATCCAGGTAAGAGCATTCAAAAAACAAACCACTGTCAACATGCTAAGAATGCTCTATTATAATGAGCAAATAAATATGCTTGCAAGTTTGCTTGACTTCTGTGTCAGAGGTTTCTAAGACTGCAAGTTTCTCACATCCAGAGCCATGTTATTATGAGCTTCAAACCACAACTCAAACTTCTGGGCAGTGCTACTTATCCTTTTTCTTTCTTGTCTTTTGAGATCTCTTTCTATTTTTATTTGTGTCTGTGCATGTGTGTTTGTGTTACGCCTGTGTGTCTATGTGCGTCTATGCCATGTGTGTGCAGTTGCCCACAGAGACTAGTAAATGGCATCAGATTCTCCAGAACTGGAGTTAGGTGGTTGTGAGACATGTGACACAGGTATTGGGAACTGGACTAAGATCCCCTGGAAGAATAGCAATCTTTTTAAACCACTAAGCCATCTCTCCAGCCCCTATCTCCTATTTCTTAGAAGTAAATATTTTATTCAGTTCCATGGATGTAATCATTAGTTATCAATGGTACCCAATAGTATAGTTGATTTGTCTTAACACAGACTTTTCTAGATTAAAGTTTCATTGTTGTTAATTTTCTTAGATTGCTATTAACAGAGTATCATAATCCATGTGGCTCAGATAACAAGAACAGTTTTATACCAAAGTTCCAGAAGCCAGAGGCCCAAAGGCAGGGTATCAAAAGAGTTTCTGACGAAGAAAGAATCACACTTTTCATAGCTTCTGCCCACTGTGATTGGAACTGTGTTCTTTGAATTATCTTTGAGCCCCTTATTTCAGAACAGCTTAGATATAATAATTTAATATCTATATCCTAAATTATTCATGGACTTAAAGACCCTAATTTGGAAGTCTTATATTGAGAATACGTAGAATTCTGTGGTTTTACAAAGTTCACACTATATCTGTTTTGTACTCTGAAGTCTGAAAATGGCTTCATTAGTTTAATATATGTTGGGGACATGTTTGCCTTAGCCCATTAGATTAAATTCTGGTTTAAATTCTGCCTTCCTTGCACGCTCAGTGTTAGAGGCCTGTAATTCTAGCTACTCTGAGTGGTGAGGCAATTTGAAGGCTAGCCTGAACTACATAGTAAGTCCAAGGTCAGCTTAAGAACTCAGCAAGAACCTGCATCAAAGTAAAAATATATGTATAAAAAACTGAGAATGGAGTTCTCTGGGAGAATACCTGTCTAGTATACCTAAGGGACTGGGTTCAATCCCCAGTAACATGAAAATAAGTGACTGAATAAACAAACTATGTTTTTTTCCTCCTAGAAGCTCCCTGTTTCGATCATAGCATTAACCTCACTATACCCCAATTTTACTGTTTCAAATGCTATCATTAATGTTTCTACTTGTAAATTTATTTTACGTGTATGAGTGTCATGCCTGCATGTATGTAAGTGCACCCATGTCTCACAGTACCTGTGGAGGACAGAAGAGGGCATCATATTCCCTGTAACTGGAATTATGAATGGTTATTAGCTGCCATGTGGGTGCTGGGATTCAAACTAGGTCTTCTGCAAGAGCAGCCAGTGCTCTTAATTGCTGAGCCATCAGTCTAGCTCTAAATGCTGTCATTAATGTTGAGTTAAACAGAGTTCATGAAATTGTGAACTCAGAGCCTAGAATTGCTAAATGCTTAGCAGATGTTTACCTGGGTCTGTACTTCTACTGGTGTATTAGTATTCTTTTTAAAAACACATTTAACTTATTATTATTTTTTATGGGTAGAGTGCATTGCCTGCATGTGGGTAGGTGCATCTGTGTGATGCAACGCCGGAGGAAGGGCTGGAAGAGGGTGTCAAATCCCCTGGAACTGGAGTTACAGAGTATTGCTAGTTACCATGTGAGTGCTGGCAATCGACCCTGGGTCCTCTGTGAGAGCAGTCCCTATTCTTACTATTCTTGTGACAACTTCTACCATGTCGACTTTTCTAGGATGCTTGGGGGAATTAATCATCATGGATCTCTGCTTTTATTTTGGTGTCAGCACACTGTCCTTGGGGGAACCGTTATACACCATCACCTGCAATGTGAGTGCCTATCTTTGATCCTTTGAGTCTGAGATTCGCATTTCAATGCTTGTGTTTTTCTCTGACCACCTTTCTTTCCCAGTTGCTTCAATTGTCCTTCCCACTCAGTGCTTCTTCAACACTGAAGTGTGTGTAGCACGGGGAATCTTGTTACTTGCAGACTCTGGGTCTGTGGGGTCTGAGTTTGAGCCCAGATACTGTATTTACAAGAAATTTCTAGAGGCACCTATGCTGCTTATCCAGGAAGCACCCTCAGAGAAGCAAGCCTTGAGCCAATCATGTGTCTGTGTGGTTCTCCTTGGAATACCTATAATGCTTCGTTCCTGCCACATGGTGCATGTCTTAAGTTAAATCACCTGGGGGACCCTCCAGGATGCCCTCAGTTTCACAGGCTCTAAGAAAGGCTTACTAGCTGGCAATGCTGTTCCCTGTCCCCTAATTGCTTTATCTTTGGCTTTCTACCTGCCATGCACAGAAGGTTCCACCATGTCACGGTTCCACTTACATTATTGCAGCCTCATGATGGTGGAAAGTAATACACATTTAGTAAACGTACTATTCTCACTTTGAATCCACTGCTTTTCCCAGGTGGGCACTGTGCAGTCTGAGCCTCTCTAGTGGTGCTGAGAAGTGGTGCCCAGTGCAGCTTCCACTCAGTCACATGATCCCAAGGGGAAAGCTACAGTGGATTATGCTACTAAACTAGCACTTGTGATAGGTTAGGTGGATTATATGCTGTTTCAGCCTCTGATATTTTAAATTTGTGACATTTATTGGGATGTCACAAGATGCAAGTTGAAGAGTATTTGTGTACTATTTTCTGATTAGTGAAAACTACTTTATGTAGTTAGTATTTGAATAATTATTATTCACACAAAATCTCAAGAGACATATGAACTTATCTCTGCCTTCGTTGAGTAGTATGGCACTGTATGAGCTAAAACCACAAACTAAACAGCACAGTCATTTTTACAGGTAGACTGACTTTTGAAATTTAGCAGAAAATTTCGCTAAGGATATTATAAAAGAGTCATTGTTTGGATGTTGTTCTAGCTTTACTCTTTGTCTAGAAAGGAAAATTATGATGTGTGTTATGTAACCTTAAACCAGATCTCTTAGTTTCACTGCACCTTTCCTGGGTCCTTACTGCAAATTCATTTCTACTGAGTGAAATACCAAATTTCGCCACAGAGTGGAAGCATTGCTCTGTCTAGATTCAACTAGAAAGGCGCCTTCTGAAGTTTTACTTGAATTTCTGAATCTTGAAGTTAGCCTGGATAACTTCAACAGAAGTTATCTTACTCTATTTCAAATAAAACAAAACACCCAGTAAATAAACAAACAAATAAATAAAGTTTGTATGGAGAATTGTGTCTTCAGGAATCTCAGCCATTCTCTGCTGTGATTCTGTCCAGACCTACAGAGCCTTGCATGACAGAACAAGGTGATGCAGATACACGTGATGATGATGAGGATGAAGGGGATGCAGGATGAGTGAAGAGGGACCGATTCCAGTCCAGGACACTATGAGGATGGAGGAAACAGGAAGAAGCTGGGGGAAATAATTAGGATATGCCTTGAGGAAAGAACTCTTGCTGGAGGAATGCTGTGTTCGGAGATTAATGGAAGGTAGCTTTGAAGGGTAATGTTTTGTTCTTGTTGTTTTGGTGCTTGTTTGTTTTTGGGTCAGGGTGTCCAGTGACTCCAACTGGTCTGGAACTCGCTATGTAGACCAGGCTGGCCTTGATTTCAGAGAGATCCACCAGACTCTGTCGCTGTAGTGCCACCACACCCAGCTGCACAGATAATTTTTGGTAACATCATCCTGGAAGATCATGTTGGAAGCCATCTGTTATCATACGAGCTGATATATAAAATACCAGCTATTTTAGACAGTGACACCATTTATTCCTTTGCTCCACGCTGTGAGGTTAGCCCGTCTAGGTAGACAGTTTTGAATGTACTTCTATTTTGTCTTAGCAAACTGAAAAATAAATCCACTCATCTGTGTATTCCAGTTAAAAACCAGGAAAAAGAAGGATGGTTTGAGGGTCTGTAAAACACTTGCATGCTCAGTTTCAATAACTTTTTTCTGTTGTGGATGTCGAATTTTGCAGTAATGTGTGAAGCCTGAAGGAACAAATGAGTTCCAGCTATTTGGAACTCTCTCTCCTCTCTCTCTCTCTTCTCTCGAAGGCTGGACATGAAGAAGTGCCTTGCAGAGCAGATGCCCATTTCTGAGTCTTTGTACTGATGTCCTTCCTCAGTGGATTTCTGTATCAACTCAGGCAAGAGTATCATGGTGACTGCCTTGGCACGGGGGCACAGGACTGGGTAAGGCCGTTCTTCAGCCCCAGCCTCTGTAAAGTGGTGCAAATGTAGATCACTAGAGCAGTCAGAGGACAGACTTTCGAGGTGATGTGCAGCAGGGCTTGCTCAGGAGAGGACCCTGTGGCACTGCAGTTCAATCCAGGCAGCTTCACAATTCCATTTCAGTGTTGTTGGTCTACCCTGTCTGGCCTCTGAGCTCCAGATTTGTCTATGCAGCTGCCTATCTGAGTCTCCCCTAAGGTCTTTCTTTTCCCTCAGCACCATGAGTCCCCAACTGTCACCCATCCAAGGAGAGGCAGAGTCAGCCATCCAACATTCTCTCCTCTCATTCTTTGTAGCCAGAAACTGCAAATAACTGACACCATCTTGTTTCTACTTTCGGAGGGGGATGGATGTCTCTCCATCTCCATTGTCACCCTCTGGATCCAAACAAACATCATCTTCCTTTGAAAGACAACAGTACCCTCCTGTGAGTGTTCGTCTCCAGCCCAATCAATCTCTTTACCGGAAATATAGGCAATCCTGAGGAATTATGTCATATTTTGGACCTGTTTAAATTTTAACTTAAACCTTTTCTCTGTCTTTGAAGTGCCTCATCGTGGCTTAAGGTGAGCAACTTGCTTGAGTCTTTCCTGATTTTAGGGATGGATGTCTCACCATGACCCAGGAACCCTTCAATTCAGCAATCCAAGGCAGTGTGCCACCTGAAGGCCCAATTCAACACATTTCCATAATTTCATTCTGGTTCTCTTGGATCTTTATTCCCTAGTACTCAGCCACTCTGAACCTAGTTGCCCCATCCTCAGAGTGGGCTTCGCTTGCCCTCAGATCTTTGCTCTTAACTTTTCCTTCCTATGCCTTTTGGACTCCAGAAGTTCACATGCTGCTGTCCTTTGTCATCTGTGACTTTTGTTGGGTCACATTTCAGTGACATTTCATCATGGAATCCCTGAGCTCACTGACCACTAAACAAGCTGATTCTTTTATCCGTTTTTTTCTTCTCATGCTGAGGATAGAACCCAGGGTCTTGCATGGTAGGTAAAAGACACTGAGACTTGTCCCCAGCCCTGATCTTGTTATCTGTGCTTGTTTTGTTTTATCTGTTGAGAAGTACACTTCATGAGATTTGACCCTTTTCTTTTTTTTTTTTTTTAATTTAAAAATGTACGCAGAACAGTATTGATAGCATTGTTCAGTGAACAATAATGGAATGAATTTAACCAGCACAGGAAGCTCAGGTTTCTTTTCCTTAGTTCTAATTAAACCATTAAGCATTCCTACCATTACCATACATTGTTGACTTTGATTCAGTGAGTCTAAAGCTGTAGCATGCAGAACCTAGTAAGTCATGTAATCCATAGTTAGTAAACATCCAGTAATTCATCAGCCTCACCTCCTCTGCAGGTAGCTGAAGGGGCCAGGATGCTGCACCTCGCCCCCAGCACATGCGCATACCGTGGAAGTGCTCAGCAGAAGACAATTTGGAATGGGCTGAGTCTTGACCCCTAAAAATAAGTACCCTTTGTACCATGAGTGCAGCTGGGGTTCCTTACCTCTGAGTAGTCACTTTTGTATGCCACCTGGATTTCTCCAACCTCTCACTCCACTTTTAAGAAACTTCTAGGTATCGGAGATGCAAAGCGAAGGGCATGTCCTCGATTATGTCCAGCATTTTCTGAGAAGCAGATTAAATGCCACTATTTTATGACTCTTTCCCTAAATACCTCTGAAGAATTATTTTGACTGTGTTCTGTGCTACCAACTATATTTTCTTTTTCTTACCTCTCTCCCCTCTTTGTATTCTTCTTTTTGCCCCATTATTCTTTTATTAATTATTGTTAATAATATTTTACAAGCAGAAAAGATTAGGTTTCTCTCTTCTTCTCCCCTCCTCCCTCTCACCTCTCCAGCTCACAATCCCTAGCTAGTCTCTCACTCTTGATTCTTTTATGCCAGTCTCTGGAGTACTAAGATTGCAGGCGTGAATTACCACAGACAGCCTTTAGAATTGCTTTCTCTTCGTTATTATTGTATTTTCATCTTTTAAATAGGAATATAAAATACATATCATTATAGGTTTATTTCCTCCAAGAAATCATGTTTTTGAAGGCCAAAGACCCCATATTTTACACGCCAGCCTAATTGTAGCAAAAAGTTTGTAATCAGCAAACATGTAAAACTTATGCATGAATGGATGGTTACAGAAATGAGCCATGTATTTAAACTTAAACAGAAAATAAACTTAAACAGGCATAGTATGAGGGACTACACGATACATTAGAAAGCAATTCATTATGCTGAGTGAGGGAATGCTTTAGAAAATTCAAAGAGAAAAGAGAGCAGTGTTCAGTGCAGAGTGAGACTACTGATGTCTTTTCCTCCATAGGGGCCTGTACAGCACCTTCCAGTACCATGGAAGCAGCGAGGAGAACATTTCCAGATCAGTTTTTGCTATGTCCTGTAACCACAGTGCGTTGTGCCTTCAGCAATAAGGTCTTACCATCTAGTTGTGGTAGGCAACCAAAAACAATGGCAACAGCTTGTGTTTGTGGGGCCTGCCTAATAACTCAAAGGGCGGTATCCCATGTCAGGTAGTGAGGTAGTGAATCATTTAATGCTGCAATACTGACTTGCCAGGCAAGATGTGTCCACTGGTTCAATAGTGGAATAAAACTTATGGGGAGGAGGTGTCCCACTTAGCTTTAATTGTCAGCTTGACACAGCCTGGAGCCACCTGAGAGGAACCTCTCTACTGAGGAATTTCCCATATCAGTCTGGCCTATGGGAATGTCTTTGTACTTAGATCTTGATTGCTAATCAATGCAAGACAGCCCAGATCATTGTGGGTAGTATCATTACTAGACAGATGATCCTGGGTTGTATAAGAAAGCTAGCCGAGCATGAGCCTGGGGGTGAGCCAGTAAGCAGCATTCTTCCATGGTTTCTGCTTGAGTTCCTGCCCTGACTTCCTTCAGTGATGGATTGCGACCTTGAAACACAAACAAAATAAAGCCCCTCCTCCTTTTAGTTACTTTTGGTCAGAATGTTTATCACAGCAACAACACTTAAGCTAGGCTAGGTGATCACCAACTGATTCCTGAATGGATCAGAGGCCTGCTGTACGGGAGAGTATTCATGCCTGCCAATCTAAAGCTGTCCACTCGAAGACTGGGGAGGTCATAGAACCTAAAGAGAGAAACTACTGTTATTGCTTTCTTAAACTGACATTTTGTCAAACTGCTTTCTAAATATTTATGTTTATACTCACAGGTTAGTGGCTGCTTTCAGCCCTGGCCAGAGAAGCCTCTTTCTTCAGGAAATAGCAATTTGGAACTACATTATGGCTGATAGTGCTGAGACTTGAGTGTTGATCCCTAATAGGACATCTACATCAACCCCTATTGCACCCCACACCTGCAAAGCTCAGGGGACATGATGGAAGAAGGGGTGGAAAGGATTCAGAGTTCAAGAATGGGGAAAGAATGCTGTGAAATGCCATCTTTTAAACATGACATGGCTGTTGCACTCATGAACTGAGTGCAAAGATGTCACTGTGAAAACTTAATCTGAAGATTAAGCTTCCTTATATGGTAAAGGGGATTTAAGCTCACACATGGCATTAGGCATTAATGTTACTATCAGACTAGATACAACATCCCAAGTAAGCCTAAAAGTACAATAGAAGGTAGAAGAGAGAATCTCTTTGGTGGCTGTGTGATGACCTGGCCTGATCTTGCTGGCTTTGGAAGATGGAGAAAGGAACTGTAAACCAACAACTGCAGGTAGCTTCCACAAGCCAGAGAAGTACAAGGAATAACTCTGCCCTAGAACTTCAGAAAGGAACGTGGTTTCAGCACACCTTCGGTTTAACTCAGTGAGACTTGTCAAAACTGAGTTACTTTTCACATTTCTAAACTATACAAATATAAGACAATAAATAGGCATTGGTTTTCCAAGAAGATTTATTTTTACTTTTAAAATTGTGTGTGCGTGTGTGTGTGTGTGTGTGTGTGTGTGTGTGTGTGTGTGTGTATGTGTCCTTGGATGCCAGAAATCAGTGTCAGAATCCCCTGGAGCTAGAGTTACATTTGGTTGTGGGCTACCTGATATGGTGCTGGGAACTGATCTCTGGTCCTCTAAAAGAGCAGCATGGGCTCTTAATCATGAAGCCATTTTTCCAGCCCCAAATATACAGCACTGAAGCCATCACGTGTGTGGTGATTTGTTGCAGTAGTAATATAAATTAATATAAGGAGTTTATTTGAGAGACATACACAGAAAGGAAATGAGAGAATAAACAGTATGAAGTTATCACTGTTTTCTGGGTTGGAATTAATGAGCTTTCACTCTGGAGCAGGGGTTCATGGAAAGAGAGGTAAAAGGTATTTGAGAAGTGGTTTACAAATGCTAAGGAGCAATAACTGCAGTGCCCAGAGTGGGTGCAGGAAACTGAAGTAGGGAAGGAAGCAGGAAGAACAGGTTCACAGGAAGCAGGAAGAGCAGGTTCACAGGGAAGAATGGTGGCTAGTTTCTGTAGCAACACAAGTCAGAATCACAGTGTCTTTGAGACTTTTGATATTAAATGAGGAAGGAGGTTCCTCTGGGAAATGCTAAGAACAGGAAAATGAATCTGGGTACAGGCTTGGGGGCAAACCATCTTAGATCACCATGGAAACCAAAAGAGAAGGAAAATGAAACAAATAGAGACAGAAACAGGTCTGAGATAAAGGATAACCTGATGAGCTCAGTGTTATTTATTAGGTCCAAATGAGGTGGGAAAGACTGATCAAGCAGAATGTGCCAGAAAGGTAAAGTAGGATTGGGCCAATGTTATTGTTTGAATACAAGATATGTTCTTGAATTCTTGATCCTAGGCTAATGGTACTATTTTGGGTGGTGGCTGAAACTTTAGGGAGAAGAAAGTCACTTGGGGTGCCCTTGCCTCTTATGGCTTCTCTGCTCTCTGGCCTCCATGAGGTAAGCATCCCCGCTCTACCGTTGCTTCCTGCCACCACTAGGTGTTGTTTCATGATAGGCCCATGCAAGCATGAAAGCTGTCCTGGGACAGAATCCTCTGAGCCAAAATGAATCTTTCCTTCTTTAAAGTGTTTCTCTTAATTAGCACATTGTCAAAACCTAACAGCTACAAAGAGGAAGAAAGGGATTCAGGATGGCTTCCAGGGCTGAGCTGGCATGCTAAGGAAGAAGGACTCTGGTGCTCCACTCTGCCGTCAGCAGTAATGTATGACTTCATATACTGGTCTTTTTCTGTATAACAAAAATCATTTGCTTCCTACGGCTACTGTAAAAAATAATCACAAATTGGGTGTTTTAAATGAAGATAGATTTATTCTCTGACAGTTCTGGAGTCTAGAAGTCAGAAATCAAGGTGTTGACAAGGTCATGCTCTCCCTGGAGTTTTCTCAGGAAGCACCACTGTCTGCTTCTTCCAGCTTCTGGAACTGGCACAGTCCTTGATTTATACACACCCCTGAAACTGTGGCCTTTATGATCAACATTGTTTACCCCTCTGTCTTTATAATTGCCCTTTGCCTCTATTTTATAAGGATCATCATGCTTAGATTTAGGGTCCACCCTGATAATCTAGGTTAAAAATCTGAAAATGTTTTATTAAATAGTATTTTGTCTATATAAGATAATTCACTCTTTTTAACATATGCAGAAAACATTCATAGGTTGTTGGAACAGGAACATCATTCTACTCACTTCTGATGCTCAGATCAAATGATCTCCATCCAGAGCCCATTTTAGACCTGCATTTTATAATCTAAAATGAGATGAATAAGATGGGAGCCTCAGTTATTATGTAGCACGAGTCGAAAGGGATTGACAGCACAAATGAGTCTTTGTTTTCAACTGCAACAGCAGTTTATGTTGCATGTACTTTTGCAAAGACTGACCCTTGCCTCAGTGCAGCCCTTGTACTGCAGTCACAAGGTGCAATGCTGGAGTCCTTAGTAAACGATGCTCTCATCCACTCACCTCATAGCACTTATTTTCCTACAGTCTACTTTGTAATTAGGGAAAATTCTCTAGGGAACAAAATTTGGAGAACATCTTTGTGATAAGGGAATTTTTTTTTTTTGTTTTAGAATATTGGGACATTTGATTTAATTACTTTAAAGTACATTAAGTACACTCTGACAGCTGCTGATGGAAAGGAGCCCCTATGTCAAGTAAATGCTTTAATAAATGGATAATTTATGAGTATCTTCAGTGTTTAGGAACAAAATTTACATATAAAGTGGTTTTATAAATTGCCCTCAAATAGTTTAGAGCCTTAAACTCTTCTCTTGCTTAGGTTTTTTTATTTATTTTTATTTTAGATTGCATTGTAAGCTCTTCCCTTGACAGAAAGTACAAAGGTACACTTTGACCCTGTTAGTCAGAGTTATTTAAAATTCTGATTTAGAAGAGTCTTAAAGCTAATGAGCGCTTCTGTCACATTTAGGAATACTAAAATTGAAGTTTTATTTGAATTTTGTGTCAAGCAAGACAGAAAAATACCTCTCACCCCATTTACCATTCCTTCGCTCTTCTGAGTACATGGGAAAAAATACTCTTTACTAATCTCATCTGCTTTCCTTTTTTTTTTCTAAAATTATACATTTCTCAAGGACAAGAGATAGGAAGAAAAAAACCCTCACATTCTAAGAGTCTCCACGCACCTTGTGGCTCATCGCAGTTAATAAGGGTTTGTTTACGATGTGTGGTGTGGGAACAACACGAACTTTCCTCCAGTGCTTTTGGCAATTTTCCAATTGCTCTCTGTTTTTGAAGCTAGACATTTTTGACCATTGTGTTCCCAGTTTTGGGGATCTCTTCCCTGTGGGAAACAAGATGGCAAACATTAAGAATTACAAAATTTTCCAAGGCTAAGAAGTAGGTTGAAACTTTAAAGTTGGATGCTAAAACTCAGAACAAAACAAAGCAGAAACCTTGTATAATACCATCAATATAAATGGAAATGAAGTGTTCCATTTTTTAGAGGAAAAAAAAAAAACAAAAAACCTCCAGGTCTGTCTACAGAGTTTTGTAAAAGTAAGCAAAAAGAGGGCTGGAGAGACAGTTCAGTGGTTAAGAGCACTGACTGCTCTTGCAGAGGACCTGGGTTCGATTCCCAGCACCCACATGGCAGCTAACAATTGTCCTTAATTCCAGATCCAGGGAAATCCAACGCCTTCTTTTGACCTCCATGAGCATTGCACAACATGGGTTCACTTACGTATATGCAGGCAACACAGCCGTATACATAAAATTTAAAAAATATCAAAAAACTAAAATAAATAAAAAAAGAAGTGAACTTGGTACGGTGACAGCAGTGTTGCTTGTCTCAAAGGTGCATTCTTCCTCCACAGCAAGAAGCAGCTATTGAGCATGAATGTGCTGAGCAATGAAGTCTCCTCCCAACTTCAGGCAAAACTGTACTACCAAGTTTCAACAATAAATCTGTAAAATTGTAAAAATTGTTGTCTTAATGTTAGTATGCTATTCACTCCTTTTGCAAATTCTCTAACCTATACAAAGTCTTTCAATGTAATCCTGTTACTTCTTAAAGAAAGCAATTCTAATAAAATGTTTTTAAATTTAAAAATGAACTAGACAACATAGAGGAATAAAATCAATCTATTTAGAGGTGTTCTTAAATCTCTGCAACTATTAATGTCCATCATTTATCACTATGAAAAAGTAAATTAACCAGATTAAGTAGTGAAGTGTCCTAGTTGATATAGATTTCTTCCTTAATCTTCAGGATCCAAGCCTTATCGAACTGTAATCTTGAGAGGGAAAAGGAGGAAGGACTAATAAGGTCTTTCTGACCTTGAATTTCAACTATTTGAAATGGAAGTTGGGCAATCATGGGAAATTACAGTATAGCTAGGAATTGTGGTCCTCTTTTAGAGCATTCTAGAGTTCAAATCCTAGATACACTGGAAAGGGATGCACAAAAACCACCTCTCAAAGTAAACCCTGAAGTTTAAGCCGGGCCTTGAGCTCACACAAGGTGCTCAAGAGCCTGTTGTACAAAAAAATAATGTTGGGATATGAGAAATCATAAAGTTATTCCAGGGGAGAGACTCAAAGGTCTTGGCCACTCACAGCAACATGATCCTCTGTAGTTTCTCTCTAAGAAGTGAAGGAGGGATCCGAGGTGAAGAGAAAAGGGAAGCAGCATTTCCTACATCTCCTGAGTGTCCCAGGGCTCTCCAAGAACGAAGAGAATTTCTACTGTAAGGCAGAGTCAATGGGAGGCACCAGTGCAGACCACTTGAGAATTAGCCTGAAATATTAGACTAAGGTCCCTGAAGGAGAAGCTCCAGAGTCTCAAGCTACCACTAGGATGCAGAAAGAAGACACAGCTGAGCTCTGTAGCTGAGCTCTGTAAATCAGCACACAGTGCAAGCAGAGACAGAGCCAAGTTCAGACGGAGACCTGCAAATGACCCTCAAGACTGCCTGCAAAGAGAAAACAAGGAAGGATCACCTGAGCCCCGAGGCCAGAGCGTCCTCCCGGAATGCTAGGATCATACACAACCGATAGGGAAAGGGGCAGGGGAGGAATTTTGAGTTTAATTCAGTATTTACCCTAAATGGCTGAATTTGAACTTAACGTGACTGAATTAGTCTTGAAGTGGTAAAAATCAAGGTTTTCCATTAGAAGAGATGAAAGTTTCTAGACTAAATTAAGTTCCACTACAAGTAAAATAAAAATAGGTATGTATTTTCCATCTTGAGTACTTAGGCCATGAAAATACTGGCTGTGTGATAAGAAAGCTCTTTTTTTAGTAGAAACAAGGCATAGGCTTTTCCTGGCATTGTGGCCCTCCTTCATTACCTTAACAAATATGTATGGAGTAATCATTAGATAAAATAGTTTGTAATGTATAGAATTAGTGAAATGACATTAGCAGAAGTAGTGTGTTCTATAGACGTAGGGGTTCTATATTACAAAGGATGGGCCCTAAAAGCAAAGGAATAACTGCTATTCTGAGAAGGTATGTGCTATGAATTCAATACAGCTTGAGTTTGTCATACGCTGGTGATCTTCCTCATTAAAGGGGTCGCCTGCAAGGAGTTAGTTGGTCTAGTGGAATGTTCTTAGGTCAATCAGGCATGTGCCTACACAGCGACTGTGGAACCCCACCACTCTGGCTTCCTGTTTGGTGATATGAGTTCTCCCTTCCTTACATGTTCTTTGAAGCCGTCCCCAGAACAGAACTGATATTGTCTGATATTCTTTAATCTCCAGAGTTAAGTAAAACTCTTGTTTAAAGAAAATTAGCTTACCTCAACTATTCCATTATAGTAAGTAAAGATGAACTAATACAACATCAGGGAGGATATGCTGTTGTTTAAGTTGAGGGACGAAAGAGAAGGAAAACAGGAAGAAAAGATGGTCAGTTTGCTGGTCAGCTGGTCAGGAGACAGGAAAGACTGAAAGGTTGGAATATGAATGGAGGACATGGGAGTGTTGAAAATCAAGAGAAGGGAGAGAGCTCAGAAAGCAGAAGCAGTGCTGAGATATCCTCAGAGGACACAGGACTGGGAGAGGGCTAGAGGGAAAGCTGCAGGAAGCTGTGTAGTAAGCAGAGCCTGGATCAATCATCCTTAGAAATCCAGCTGTGGAGTCTGAGGCCTCTGAGAGGGAAATGATGAGCACAAACACCTGCAGTGAGAGGATGAGCTGGCCAGTGCTACAGAGTAACTTGCTAGAGCCAGGAGGTGACGCAAATCTCTAATCCCAGCACTCAGAAGGAAGAGGCAATCAGTTAGATCAAGGCTAGCCTGGTCTACATAATGAGTTCCAGGCCAGCTGGGACTACAAAGAGACCCTGTCTAAAAAAAATATAACTTGGTAAAGGTCAAAGATGGCAAGGCAGACTTTATTCAAGAGGGACTGATACAATGGAGCTTCCCAGCAGGGGACAGAGACAGGGCTCAACTCAGATACAAGCAGTGGGAATTTATAGCCACAGAGTAGAGTGGATACAAGTTACTAAAAGGAAGCACCAAGGCTAAGTGACAGTTCTGTTGAAAGTGATTGAGCAAGAATCTTCTCAAGGAAGGCCAGGGGAGCAAACATCACCTGGAGGATGGTGTCAGGTGAAGAAAGTGGTCAGAATTGATGGACCATCAGATGCTGAGGTAAAAGATTTTGATTAAACTGACCTAGCAAGATTATTGCTAACCTAGATCCAATAGAGAAGGATGCAGGAGCTCAAGATCAGCTTTAGCTACAAAGATAGCTGTTGTGCTCCAGCCATGCCAAAGAATGGAGGATGACTGAACAGGTCCTCAGGTGGCTCAGAGTGTGGGGAGAGGAATTCCTGGAATACTACGTCGGTGGGTAGTTCGGTTAACAAAACCAAGGCAGAGGTTTATATAGGGAAAGAGAAGGTGGGAAAGTTAAAGGCGGAGTCTTTAGGTAAAAGCAGGAAGGTTGTAGGGCTGACTTGGAAATTAGGAACGAGGAAACAAAACCCAAAAACCTGGTTCTGGTCTGGGATGATCTTTGTGGGGCAAAAGAAGATTCATATCTACAATGGCTTGCTGGGGCCAGGTTATCACATCAGGCAGAGCAGGCCAGGTTCCTACCATCCCTTCAGGGTATCCAGGGTTGCTTGGGTTTGCTCAATACCTTTTTAAGATAGAACATTCCGCACATCAAAGTTTAATTAGAGCATAGGTAAAGGCACACTGGGACAGTAGAAGAGTAATAGCAAAATAATGGAAAACCTCTTGGTGCCTGGTTATGAGAGAGGTCCAACACCAAGACCTTAAATAAGCAGTATCTCATGTGAATGAGAACCACATCTGGGCCTCGGGGAGGTGGAAGGTTCATTCCAGAGAATCAGTCCTCCCAAGATCAGAACCTGCAAATTACAGAAGCCTCCCCTGTTCCCAGCATAAGACGCAAAGCTTCTGTTGTGCACAACCTGGGACCACAGGGGAGGGGCTGTGGGGAATGCAGTCACTCAGGGAAGACTGAAACTGCGGGTCAGCATCAGGAAGTCAGGAAGCCCTCCATGCTTTACTCCACAGTCAGCCTGCTGCCAGAGGGGTGTGGAACTGGGGTTCACAGGAGGTGTTCAAAGCTTTGGACTCATTTTGGGGGGACCACACCTGCAGCTCACAGGAAGTGACCACAACTCTGATTCTGACTCATAGGAGGAGACCGTAGCTCCAGCTTATAGGAGAGGACAACAACTCTAGCTCCTAGCAGGGAACCACAGCTCTGGGTTCACAGAAGAGAATCATGACTCCACATTCATGGGAGAGGACCACAGCTCCAGGTTGAGAGGACAGGACCACAGCTCTGGCTCACAGGAGAGGCTCACCACCCTAGCTCATAGGAGAGGATGACAACTCCTCCGGGTTCACAGGATGGGACCATACTCCCAGATACGTAGGAGGGGACCACCGCTTTAGATTGATGGAAGGGACTACGACCTCTGCTCACTGGAAGGGTCCAGAACTCTAGTTGATAGGAGGGGCCCACGGCCCAACTCATAGGAGGGAACTATAGCTTCAGGTTCAAGAGATGGACCACAGTTCTGGCTTTCAGGAGGGACCCACAGCTCCAGCTCACAAGAGGAACCCACTGCTCTGGGTTCATGTTGGGGGGAGAGGCATAGCTTCAGTTCACATGATCAGACCACAGCCCCAGCTTTGGGAGGGGTCCACAGCTCTAGGTAATGGGAGGGTGCTCCCACTTCAGGTTCCCTGGATAGAACGTCATGTATAGGTTCAGGGGGTGGAATCACAGGTCCAGGTTCACAGAGGGCAATGACAACCCAGGCTTGCAGTGGATGGGAGGAGGACCACAGTTTTGGATCAAGGGAGACAGGAACAACTCCAGTTCAGGAGAATACAACACAGCTCCAGGCTCATGGGAGGCTACCACAGTTTCGGACTGACTGAAGGAGACCATAGCTCCAGGCTCATGAGACACACCATAGTTTCATCTTCACAGCACAGAAACACAGCTCCAGGTTCATGTTCATGGGAGATGAACACAGTTTCTGGCTCATGGGCGGAAGCCATCATTTCAATTATGTTAGTTCCTACTATTTTCCTGTCTACATGACTATACTTGTGCTCAAGAGACAACACCTTGGCTTGTGTGCAGCAAACAAAGGCAACAGTTACTTGCTGATTTGCACTTCTCCCTTGAGGGACATGGATACTGGAGAAAATCACCTTTTGCTTTTGCTCAAGGAGGTAGATGGATCTCGTGTTTTGTTGTTGTTACTGTTTTTCATAATCAAGGTTCTTGTTGACTCCCTTTAGTAATCATGGCCCTCACATCTTCCTGCCTTGTCAGGGGAAGCCAGTGATGAGATACCTTACTAGAATCGGTTCTGCTGAAAGCTGCCACCTCTGCCATCTTGGTTCTTAAACCACTGTCTTTCTGCATTATCAAGCTCTTTTTTGCCTGTTCCCAGTTCATCATCTGGATGATGATGACGGTCTCTAATGATGGGTGTGCAGCACAGGGACCCACTCCCTGCATGCCTGGGTCTTGGGTAGAGAGGTGCACCAGGGTGCAGCACAGTGGTGTGGTCACAGTCTTACCCAGAGTTGAGTTTTGCTGAGAGCCGTCATCACACAGTGGGCTGGTTGAAACCAGCTCCTAGCTGCACCCCTAGCAGGTGGCCACAGGGTTCACCAGTTCTCCAAAGAGCTTCAAAATTTCTTTAATAGAATCTTTAAATAGATCTATATATTGTTTAAAAATCCTTCCTTGACTCAGTTTTCTGTTGAATGATCATGGATTCATGTCACTTCAGCTTTTCCATTTCTATAATAATGATTGGTTCTTCCAGCCCTTAAAGCTTAGACCTCAGTGATTCTTATTAAAATATGATATACAAAAGGTATGTTCTCAGCACATATAGACCCAAATTATTTTCCTTAGCAATTAACTTCAGAAAAACAAAGGCAAGTTTAATTTGCCACTACAAATATAAGAATCATTCTTATTGAACACTGACAAACTTCAATATTTATTTATTATTCAGTAATAGGATAAATAGGATAGTCATGACCATAATGACAATAGTTTTTAATTGAAAGAGATTTCCTTGTTATAGATTTGAGCTAGATACTATTGTTCAATAGCAATATTTATGCTGCCTTAAAAAACTAACAACACACACTAAATTTAGACTCCTCAGTCATTAAGTTTCTCATGGTGGAAAATTAGGTTCCTCAACTGGGGCTTAATCCTATAAAATAACCATGACTGCTATACATTTTCTGCTTATTCCTTGAATCAATGAATGAAACTTATAAGTTATATATGGCACTAAAAGCATTGCATTTCCTATATACCTCCTAAATCAAAGATTGCTCTGAGAAAGAGAAAAAAATAATAATTTTAACCTCATGGGACTATTGTAAGAAGGTGATATAGGCCATATAGAGCCTTCTAACCAACAATGAACCTCTTTAGGGTTCCCAAAACTTGATGAAAGAGATCCATATGAAAATAATAATGGTGCTCGTTTTGGTCAGCCTTCTGTTTCTCATGTTCAGACCTCATTCCTCAATTCCGCCTCTTCACTACAATTCCATTGACTCCATATCCTTTATTATTTTTTTCCTATAGTTCTGTAGAGTCTGTTTAGTAAGTGCTCTTAGAGTGGGTCTATTCTTTGGAGTTTGTTCTATCTGCCAGGCATCACACCTTTAAAGAAAGTTGCCTCTCCCTCTTCTAGTAGCTCTCAATTTCCAATAGATCCTCAGCTGAGGCTGGAGTTTCTTGCTCATCTCCCCCATTCATGCTGGGTTTTGTCTAACTTGAACTTGCACAGGTCTTGTGCATGCTGTCACAAGCATTGTGGGTTCATATGTGCATTTACCCTGTGGTGTCCAAACAACATGCTGTCCTTGTATTCATCTGATACCTTTGGCTCTTGTAATCTTTTTGCCTCTTCTTCTGTAAGGATCTTGGAGTTTTAGAAGGAGAGAATGTGATATAGGTGTCCCATTTTGAGTTCAGTGGAGCCATAGTCTCTTATTCTCTGAATATGACCAGTAATGGATCTGTGGTGGTGAATGAGTGTCCTCCATAGGCTTCAAGTATTTGGACACTTGATTCCCCTTTTGTGGCACTGTTTGGGCATGGTAAAGGAATCTTTGGGATGTGTAGCCATGCTGGAGGAAGTATGTCACTGGGAATAGGTTTTGAGAGTTCTTAAACAGTCTCTATATATATCTGCTTCCTATGCCTGCTTGAAGATGTGATCACTCAGTTTTCTGCTCTGGCCTTCTCCTTCCACCATGCCTTTCCCACCATTATGGACTCTGACCCCTGGAACCATAAGCTCAAATAAACTCTTCCTTCAGTAAGTTGCCTTGGTTACGGTATCTTATCACAGCAGCAGAAAAATAACTAACACAGAAGTTGGTACCAGGAAAGTGGGGTGTTGCTGTGAAGAATCTGATCATGTGGATTTTGGAGGAGTGTGAAAGACTTTGGACTAGAAAAGTTGTTGAATGCTAGAAGGAGAACATTCCTTCAAGCAGGAACTTGGAAGAAAGTGGTGCTGAGAGCAAAGTAGTTTCAGAGAGAAATAAGGACTTAATCTATAACTAGCAAAGTGTCTGGCTACTGTCTGCCCACAGCCTAAAAGTTTGCCTGAGGCCAAGTTGAAAAGTAATGAGCTAATTGCTATGGCAGAGGAAGTTTCAAGACAGTCTAATGTACAATTGGTGGTATGGTTATTAATGGTGGATATTATTGAGATCTATAAGGAAAAAGAGGAAGTAGGGCAGAAAGAAATGAAGGCATAATGTACAATTTGCATTGAAAAAAGCATTAGGATGATTGATGTTGGAGGAGAGGTCTGTGCTGAGGGAGAGTCTCTCTTTGATAGAGACATTAAGGCCTTTAAGGAGAAGGCTGGAGGTTTGCAATTAAACAATGGAAGGAGTATCCTCAGGGCCAGACCCCACCCAGCTAAGCTTTCTTGTGAAAGGGAAAAGGAATTTTCTCCAAGAAAACTTTAATCTACAAAAGTTGCTGGTAATGTGGATGAAGTGGGCCAGGGACCGTCCCAGGCTGGCAGCCAAATTTGGCAGTATTGGTCACATGATGCTGTCTTTAGTGCCATGAAAGATGCAAGAGCAGAAGGTTATTGGTTCTTTGCTGTTTCAGACAGTTGCTGAGGCCAGGCAGCATGCAGCATGTAGCAGGGCTGTCCCTGCGTAAAGAAGGCCCTGAAAGGCCAAGATGCCCTAACAGGCCAATCCATGAATCTGTGAAGGTGAAGCCTAGTTGGCAGTGGAGACCCCAGTAACACACTGGAGATGCTAGAGCCTTGAGATGTCTGCCAAGGTGAGCTCTGTACAGGGATTGCTATCAGCCAAAGAGGGAGATATATGTTGCATGCAGCAAAACTGGAGAGGGTGAACCATCTAACCCCTTTGGAAATAAGTCCGAGGGGTTGGACATGGAGCTACTGAATTTGGTGTTTTCCTTGATGGTTTTCAGTCTTGCTTTGGTCCAATATTTCCTCACTATGCACCCATTCCTCCATTTTGGAATGGTAATGTGTATTTAGTTGCATTGTATATCAGAAGTATGTAATTCGTGTCTGTTGATTTTTGCCTGGAGTTTTCACTTAAGAGATTGCCTTGAGACTCAAAAGGGACTTTGGACTGTGGACCTTTGAGTAGTATTGATACTGGTAAGGACTATGGGGCTGTTTGAAGGTGGACTAATTTCATTTTGCATGTTATATATGGTCATGAGCTTATAGAGGTCGGGGAAAGGACTGTAGTGATTTGAATGAGTGTCCCCATAGGTTCCAAGTATTTGGACCTTTGTCCCCCTGTTTATGGCCCTGTTTGGGGAGAGTCAAGAAGCATTTAAAAGTGTGGCCAGGCTAAGGAGACAAGTCACTGGGGGCAAGCTTTGAGACTTTTTAAACTTTGCCATATTTCTTATCTCTCTCTGCTTCCTGAGCCTGCTTGAAGATGTGGACCCTTACCCCTAGAAGCATAAGCTCAAATAAATTCTTCCATCTATATGTTTCCTTGACCATGGTGTCTTATTACAGCAACAGAAAGATAACAAATATAATTGCCATCTTCTGAAAGAAGAACTTTCTTTGGTAAGAGTTGATAGATGCACTAATCTACGGATATAAAAATAATTCATCAGGAGTCAGTTTTATACTATGTCTATTTAGCAGAATAATATTGTAGTAATTTCTCAACTATAGCCTGAAACTTTTCTAGCCACAGTTTCTTGGCTTAGATCACAATACCAAATATGGGTTCCAACTTGGGAAGTGGGCCTTATTGAAAAATTGTGTGTGAGAAAAATCAACTCACAAATAAAGATAGGTTCATCAGAATAACATCTGACATTTCAAATGTGATTTTTGAAAGCCAGAAGACCTGGAATGATCTGCTGCATGTCATGAAAGAGTGCTGATACCAGCCCAGACTCCTATATTCAGGAAAACTACCAGCTGTTATTGAAGAAGAAAGAAAACTTCCCATGATAATACCAGATTTAAGGAACTTATGTCCCCTAAGCCTGCTCTGCAGAGGACACTAGAAGGAACACTTCTGTCTGAAGACATTAAACACACCTAAGACATCACGAGGTGTCACGCCCACCTCGTCCAGCAAGGAAGACGCGACCCCGGACTCTTCCAAAAGCAGTTTATTCAGGAACCTTGAACAACCTTTTGGCTTTTAACTTTCTAACTTCTTCTTCCCTCTCCTTACGGCTTCTTCTTCTCCTCCCGGGGAAAGCCCGCCACAAAGTTAAAATCCCTCCTGCCAGCCAACCCCAAACTACCACGTGGTGAAAGCAGATAGGCGCACACAGGCGGAAGCAGGGCCAGACCTCAGCCACAGCCAATTATGGAGCTGTTTGCTCCAGAGAGCGCCCACCTCGGGATGGTGGGGGGCGGGAGCAGGCGCCATCTTTAAGACGCAGCAATCCGCAGCTCTCTACAACGAGGAATAAATAAACAACCCAGAACAATTAGCCAAAAGAGATTTAAGAAAACAACAACACAACACCAATATAACAGGAATTAATAAACATTGGTCAATAATAATTCTTAATATTAGTGGTTTTAATTCTCCAATTAAAAGACACAGATTGATTGGATTAGAAAACAGGATCCATTTGTTTTCTGCCTCCACAAAACTCACTTTACTATCCACAATGAACATCTCCTTAGGATAAATGGATGAAAAAAGGTATTCTAAGCAAATGGAATTATAAAATAAGCAGGCACATATATTTTAATGCCTAACAAAATAGACTTCAAGCTAAAACTAATCAGAAGAGACAGGGAAGGACACTTCATACTCTGTAAAGGAAAAATTCACCAAAGAAGATATATTTCTAAACATCTATGCACCAAACATAGCAGGCACCTAATTTCCTAAAGAATGAAATGTTGAGTCCAACACAGTGATGTGGGTGACAACAATACCCCATTCTCATCAGTTGACAGATCATTCAAACAAAAACTAAGTAGAGAAACATTGGAGTTAAATCACAATATAAATCAATAGGACTAACTGATACTTAACAGAACATTCCACCCAAAAATCAAAAATATAATTTCTTCTCAGTCATTGTCCAAAACTGAACATATATATATGTACATATGTATAAAAGATAAAAATTTAAACATCAAAAAACCACAAATAGCCCAATTAAAAATTGGGGCAAGGAATTAAAGAAAAAATTCTCAAAAGATGAAATGCAATGACTGAGAAATAATTTTTCAGTGTTCAACATCTTTAGCCATCAAGGAAATTCAAACTAAAATTCATCTTACTCCAGTCAAAATGTCTAAACCGCCCCCCAAAACAAATGATGGAGACAGAATGTGAGGGAAGGGGAACATTTATCCGCTGCTGGTGGGAGTGCAGACTGATTCAGCCACCCTGGAAATCGCCATGGCGTCTCCTTAAAAAGCTACAAATAGGTCCAGCACATGATTCAGCTATACCACTCTTGAGCCTACACCCAAAGAGCTCAATATCCTACTACAGAATTAACTGCTCTTCCATGTTCATTGCCACTCTGCTCAAAATAGCCAGGAAATAGCCAAAGGATGGTTGAAAGATCATCAAATGATGAATGGATGATGAAAACTTGCTGATATTACACCATTGGATAGTACTCAGCTGTTAAGAAAAATGACATTCTGAAATTTGTAGGTAAATGGATGAAATTGGAAACAATCACCTTTTGGGAAGTCAAAGTTTGAAAGTTTATGTTGAAAAGCTATCAGGATATTTGTGAAAATAATAGCTGAGTTCTCCTGTTTCAAATATAAACTAAAAATTTGAAATTTGAAAATACACAGACTATTTCATGAGAAATAAAAAAAGTACTAGACACAAACATTAAACCCTAAAAATAGAAAAATATAATAAAACTAAATTTATGAGAGTTTTCTTTAAGTGTTGTGTGACTGGCAAATTAGTAAAACATTTGCTATTTGACAGATTTTACTATCTTGAAGAAATTAAAGCCAATACCATAAAGGAAGAGAAAAAACATAAATAATATTTTGAATGATGCAAGTAGATAACTGTAGAAACAACAGAGAATTTTATTGTGAATTTGTGCCAACAATTCAATGAAAAACAAGACATTTTTCCAGATAAGATGAGACAAAAGACATCCAGCTTATTTGTGGGATTAGTAACAAAGCCTTAATAACAAAACCAGAAAACTAAAGACAAAAATAAATGTTTATGCAAACTAATTTTATTTATAAATGTAGAAACAAAGTCTTAAATTACATACTGATTCAAATTCATTCTTAATTTTATATTTTGTAAATTGAGAAAAATAGTTTTCATAATATTTGCCTATATTTCATATATACATTAATGTAAGATATATTTGGACTTTAATTTCAGTGTAAATATATACAACATATAATACATATAAAATAGCGACTTTTTATAATTTATAGTAATAAGTGTCTACAATAATAGCATCAAATATGAGAAGTGGATGAGCTCAAAAGAAGAGAAGAATCCAGCCACGCTGGAAGAAGGCAGATGTATCAGGGTGAGAATGAACAGGGCTCACTTTTTGAGTGAGATATCACAGTTTAGAAGGGAGAGGTGAGGAAGAGGATGAGAATCTATTGAGATTTAATAAACCTGAGTGATAGATTTCAATATATTTTATATTACTTACTGTCATATTCTCTACATAAAGTATCTTACAATAAAAATGATAAAAGTTTTCAATGAAAGAGGAAAATAATATTATTCCCATTAGAAAACAAGAGATATGTAAAATAAGTGGATAGATTAAAAAATGATCAGAATGAATGGGATAACTTAGATTTACCTATAAAGCATGCACTATCTATCATTGGCATACCCTATATCAATTTAATTTTATATAACGTGAGTAATACGACCCAGTTAATACAAAGCTTAATATTTTGTATATCCTCTGACCCCGTAATTCCACATATAAGAATCTTTCTTAAGGAAATAAAAATTGAGTATATATAAAATAAACCCGAGGCTTCTATTCAAAGCAGTCTATATAATCATGAAATGCTGAAAATATTCTTGATAGAGTACAATAATAAGATGGATTTCTATGTGATTGTTTAAATGATGTTTGGGAACATGTGTGATGTGGAAAGATATATGTGGTATACTATAAAAATATACACATTGACATCTTGCAATACAGTGTAATGTAGCTTCATGCATATATGTACACTTGGGAAGGGCAGGTGCACCTTCCCTGATTGCTCCTGGTTGTGGCTTTGTGTTTTACCCATGCGTTCATTAAGAACATATCACCTTATATATCCCTTACACACAACAATAATAATAACACTCACAGGCAACAAAACAAAATAATGATCATAAATTTCTAAACTAAACATAAAAGTGATACTTTCTGAGTATTGTGATAATTGCTTATATTTTCAATGTGGTTTTCTTGTGCTAGTAAAACTTTCCGTTGCTAGCATACTTTGTTTTTTTTGACATAAACAATTCAATTTTAACTGCAAGAGACATATATATATATATATATATATACATATATATATATATATATATATATATATGTGTGTGTGTGTGTGTGTGTGTGTATATTATAGTAAGTGTTCATTCCTGAATTCTTAGATGGCTAAGTTGCCACTGCACATGACCTGTGCATGCTTTCTTACACTAAAGCACATTTTGTAGCCTAACCTTTCCTTGTCTCCTATCAGAAGGATAATACAATTAGCTGCTTGTCTCATTAAAGCTAGTTTAGTGATCAAGGCTTTTCTTGAGACAAGGCAGATGTTTCTGATTAATTTATCTTACTTGATTAGATTAAAACTCTGAAATGGAAATATTCATCCAGATCGAAATTAGCCTGGCCTAAATTTTTCATGCTAAAAGGTTGAAAGTCAAAACTATACTTGATATAAGCAGATTTCTCTAAATTGGCCATTGCTGTTTGGTTGCTGCGTTTAGTCTTTAAAATAAGATGAAATGACCATCTTTTAACATAAAATGTGACACTTTGGCAGACGCGTGATATTCTTTATGTTACTTCTATTTTATTTGTTTTCTTTAAGCCTGGTTTAATGCTTTTCCCTTCTGCGTTCACACTTGGGAATTGCTGTTGCATGGTCCTTGATTGTTCCTGGCTGGGGTTTTGTGTTTTACCCATGCATTCAGATGTGCATGTATGAGAACACAGCTGGGGACTCCTAGACAGAAACAGTAGTTTAAACAAAGACAGAAAAAAAAATCATAGAACAGGTTTTCAGAGACCATCAGATAAAGGAGTATGGCAGGACTTCCAGAAGAGACTGTTGGAAGGGTAAAGGCAAAGCTAGATATTAAAGCTGAGGTCAAGATGCTAAATAGCAATTTAAGAGGTTGGACAACCAAATGTTTTAGCCAACGGAATTTTCTAGAATGAAGAGTGACTATTACAGTGAAGAAAGGCAGTGAGTAGACCTGAAGGCTACCTAGGAGCCTAGTGTATTTTAATCTGGACAGGCGATGCTTGCTGAAGATGCTGGCTAGGGCACAGAAGAGAGTGGATGCTCCTGTAATGATATGGGCAGACCGGGTCTGCCATCGGTAGAAGGGGAGTTGGAAGACGATTTCTCTTCTCAGGCCTGAGCAACTTAAAGATAACCGTGGTAGTTCTAGTGGAACATGTGATGATGATAAACCAGAGGCCAGTGAGTTTATTTTACACATGTGGAGAAAATGTGCAGAGAACCAAGTAAAATTTCCAGTGTCTGTGAACTCTGAAAGCTCTGAGCTCTGAGAAGAAACCCAGGCTCTACTTAAGGGAAAGACGAAAGATGGAATAGCTAAAAAGGGAAAGAAAGAAAGGACTGAATAAAAGTAATCAGGGCGTCCAAGGAGACACTCAAAGAGGCAAAAGAACATCATTCACTGATGATTCATTCACAGATTATTACTAGACCTTACAATGTGCCTAGCAATCTTCTTAAGTGCCTAAGCATACAGCAATGAAGAGGACGATGGCTGTCCTGACGTCATAGGATTGAGCCCCTAATGAAAAGGCAGACAACACAGGAGTAGAAAGTACTACCGTCAGAATCCATCAAGCCCTGCCCACTAGACTGAGGACATCTGCTGCCCAGGGCCTCTGTTATTTTGAAACACATAAAGATACTTTGATTTATTTTTAAGTTGAAACAAATGTTTTAATATGTTATATTTGTCTCAAGGCCTTTGTAAAATATAACTTAAACAACGATTTTTAATGAAGGAAGCCAACAAAAGCTAAAGTGCTCGGGACCCACTGAAGGGTTGAACAGTTTTCTAATGGTCAGGGGACATCTTCTGAGATGGTTGAATTTCAGGAAGTTGTGGCTGGTCAGTATTACACAAAAGAGACCAAGAAAATGAATATGGTGGGAGAGAAGCTCCTTGACTAGAGGTCTGCAGGTCCTTGGTAATCTTCAACAACAGAACAGTAGATAGTTAAGAGATAGGCCCCAGTGCAGTTAAAGAGCAGAATGCCCTGAAAGCTACAGCAACCAGGATGGTCAACAGAAGAAGAAACCAGATTAAATGAGCTTTTGTGTTAGTTTTCCTTCAAATATGTTTCTTTTGTATACTTGATTCCTCATCACTGTTGTTGTTGTTATTAGCAGAGGACTTTATGGAGTCTAATAAATAGTTAAATCCTATCCACATGGTATCACAGTGTTCATGGGGTTGTACAGAGTCAAAGCTAATGCACGCTAATGCCCAGGGATATTTAGTAATAAAATGAATATACAACTGCTCTTAACTATTTTGTACTTTTCCAGTCTTTAGAAAGGTGCAGTAACAGGGCCTAATGTGGCAGCTACTATCCCATTTGTCACATTTACCAACATAATTGTCCTCTTCTACTCTATCCTCTGGTATTATTTAATCTACAGGTCCAGTGGTGAAGGAGAGGATTTAGATAGCCAGCTCCTCCTGGCTGACTGTTTTCCAAGCCAGCACCATTAATCTTCAAGAACTCCTTCATTATCAGAGAACTGTGATTCACTCAGACTCATTCAGTCATCAGAAGCAAATTGAATTGGGAATTTCTGTCTCCTACCACTTTGTATTTCATTTATTCCAGCTCTATAGCTCCAAAAACATTGCTTGGATCAATAGATTTCTGAACTAAAAGGGTTATTTCTTTAGTGTAGATACGTGGATATTATCAACACACTCTTCCTTCTACAGTAGTTTTAACAGTTTCTTATCCTGTGAATAGACTCACTTGACAGCTGCCACTTACTTGTTCTAGCTAAAAGGAATGATTTCATACAAGTTCAGTTGTAATGATTAGTGTATGGGTTCTGGAATGAACCCTGCCTTGATCATCTAATATCCTTCTGACTCACTTATTTTTATTTTTGTACATTTTTAATCGAACTTTTGTGTATTTCATACAAAACACCTTCATCATCTTTATATCCCCTCTGTACGCACCCGCTCACAGACCCACCACTGGATTTGGTGCATCCTCTCATTTATACTAAGGTCTATCTAATCAAGTTAGTGTACCCAGATGTCCCTCAGTGCAAATTTGTCTACTGGTGTCTAGTCATCCCAATAGAGCTTAAAGAATAACAGCTCTCCCTCATCCAGTTACTAGTAGTTCCTTGGCTAAGATGGGACCTCCAGCCCATTTCCTCAGTTCTATGCTGGGACTTTTGTCTGCTTGAGTTTGCATGGGTCTTGTCCTTGCTGACACCATTGCTGTAGGTCCAATAGGAACAAGGTCCCAGGAGCCTGTAGACTCTGCTGTCACGTGCTCAGGCCCCTCCTCACTGGTTCTTACAAGCTTTCTACCCTCTCTTCCACAACGGTTCCTGAGCTCTGGGAGGGTAAAGTGCTGCCCAAGGGCCCACACTCTGTAGACTGTTATTCTCTATGCTTTGCCCATTTGTGGCCTTTGTGTTTGTTGCCCTCTACTGCATGAGGGAACTTCATTGATGCGAGCTGAGAGATTGGTTAGTATTATCTCTACCTTTTGTTCCACTAAGTTCCATGAGACTTAGCTACAGAGGTTTCATTGTACATGTATCACTTAAGGTTGGGCACCATCAACTGGTGGTTCAATCCCTTCTTTAAGACCTAATAACCACAACAATCACCAGAACAGCAAACTGTATCAGGACAGTAATGTCACTTTTTTCTTGGGAGTAAACAGCTACCTAATTGGACTTAAAGCCTGCTCAGTGGAAGGGAACTTATGTGTAGTACTGTAAACTAGCTAAATACACATGGCTGGTGGTCATAGATCTTAGAGAAAACCCTGAGTCTGTCATATCCATAGACAAACAATTCATTACCATTTGCCAATTACAGAACCTTTTATTTACAGACATATATACCAGTCACCACTCATCAAAGAAGCTTCATTTGCAGCAGATGTAGAATATTGCAGAGTTCCACAACTGGTTGCATACAGAGAATAAGTATGTCTTAACTTCAGCAGTAGGGCCTTATCTTCAAGTTCTTGGAGGCAAACAGGGACTATGGCAATAGCCTGTGTAATTTGGGGAGTCTCTTGGACTACCCTGGCCAACAACTTGAAGGGAGGTTTCTCTTGTCTGTCGCTGTTTCTTGTTGTATAACCTTGAGTTATATGGATGGACACATGTAGAGGCACTGTGCATGTGATGTTTCAGCAAGTTTTTGAACTAATACGTTTCCCTCTGCTTTTCACAGCAGCTAAGCATCATTTATCCCTCGTCTCTCCCCCATCTCATCCTTCTTCCTCCATTCCCAACTAGAGGCAGCCCCATTTTCTGCATTTCACCCTTGCTAATACCTATCTCCCATGGTGCCCCTCTCTCGAGTTCCTTCTTCCCCGTTGCCTCTGTGGTTCCCTGTATAACTCTCCCTCTTCTCCCCCATGGAAATGCCCCATTTTACCCACTTAGCTCCCTCATTTATAAAATGAGCAATCCCAGGACAAATCTTCTGAGCACATTTTAAGAAACAAATGAACGAATACCTACACAGTTCTTATTACTTACCAAATGTTCAATCAATATTAATGAATATATATATATAGTGCTTTCTTTTTTAAACTACAAATTGCCAACCTTCTGTGCTTACTTGGTTATACACAATCCTGGGGCATGACTGTTAGAAAAGAAAATTACACAATAGTGGCAAGATTCTCAAAGGAAGTCTTCTTCCCCTGCCTCCCCTGTAATCAAGTCCTGCATATTTTGTCTCCTAAATACTTTTTGATTGTTCTCTTTACCCAGTCACATTGTTTCTTGCTTGGGTGGTTCTCACGCCTTCCTGACTGACCCTCCTCTTCGCCTATCAGTCGCTGTGCTCCAATCGCTTCACTGCATAAAGCTGGAGTGAAGTTTCAGAGATCTAAACTGGAGCATACCGATCTGGGTCTGAAAGTGCTCACAGGATTTCATTAGCCTTGATAAAGACTGGACACCTTCTCTCACTCCTCTGGGGTTCTCCACTCCTGTCTAGAGTGTCTGGCACCCTTTTATTTTCCTGCACTGAGCACTCTATCAGCCTGGTACCTGTCATCCCATCCATCCATCAGTGCAGGCAACCTGCCTGTGCCTTTTATTCTGTGTCATTTACATCTGAGAACTGAGTGCACATGGCATCTTGTACACAACAGGCACGCAATGAACATTAGTTGAATAAAAGTGATCGAAATGATGTATTTGGCATTTAGAAATAGCTAGTTTTAAAACCAGAAGTTTATATCTTAAGCACTTTTGATACAGGAAGAAAGACAAAGTGATTGTGTTAACACCTACTCCAATCAATCAAAGATGACAACATCACAGAAGCTGCTGGTCCAGGACCTCATGCGTATTAGGTATGGAATGAAGCTCTCAGTCTCTCTGTTTCTCTTTCTCTCTGTTTTTTTTCTTCTGTCTCTCCTCTCTGTCTTTCTCTCTCTCTCTCTTCCTCTCTCTCCCTCCACTTTCTCTTTCTCTCTCTCTCAGAGATAGGCAGAAGTAGAGGCTTGGTATGTTTACCTGGCTGGCTCTGAGCTCCTGCTCCTGGGATCTTTCAGATTCAGCCTCCTAAACAGCTGGGTCTGCAGTACATGCCCTGTCACTGCACCTGTTTTTGTCCTTTACTGCTTGTTGCCTGGTTCAGAAAAAAACTCTTTTTGCCCATGATTCCAAACCACAAATCCATCTTACACAGATTCAATCTCGGGGCCTCTCCACATTGTACTTAGCCTGTTTTTCTACCTAGGCACCGAGATCATTTCATTTCTTATTACTCTGTGAGCTAAAGGTGACAACAGAGAGCAGAGAAAAAGAACCCTAAATTTTTGAATTACAAAAACATAACCACTTTGGGAAATGGAAAGGACCCCAAAACTGCCGTACGAGATTGAGCTTAAGAGTAAATCTTTATCCACACATGGTAGAGGTGGTGATGGAGAATGTGTGGGTGTAATGACAGTCACTAAAACACTGAAGATGCAGGGATTTCCTGAAGAAATTAGCCACTGAGCCCAGAACAAAGCCTGGTGAGTAAAATTGGCCTGAATAACAGATTAAGAATGAATTCCCTGAGTGAAAAAATATCATGTTTCCTCTGGAGACCATGTGAAAAGAGACAGATCAAGAAGCAGGAGTAGGAGGTGAAGAGATGGCTCAGCAGCTAAGAGCACTTGTGGTTCTTGCGGAAGACCCAGGTTTGAATTGCACCACCCGAATAGTGGCTAACAACTATCCATGACTGCAGTTCCAGGGGATCCAATGCCTTCTTCTGTCCTCCAAAGGCACTGCATGATATGGGTGCATTTACACACATGCGGACAACACACTCATACACACAAAATAAATGAATTTTAAAATGCTGGAGTAGAGGGAAGAGAAAGGAACAGCCTGGATGTTGAAGGAGCTCATGTCATGGGGCCTTTCTCTGTGACTGAAACTGAGGCTAGCAATGCTGATGGATGAAATCACTTATAAGTGATATAATCCACATATAATCCATGATCTTTGATGATAATAACAATGAAGAGTAATGCAAGGATTTATTGGTGTCAGTTGTTAGGGAGTTAATTTTGTATAATTCTATCACTTGTAAAATCAGTTGTGAACTAGGTATCAAACTAAGCTTGTTGCTCAGAAGCCTAGGGCACTGAGAAGTATGTTTACATAAAGCCAAGGACACAGAGAAGAAGTGTGTTTACACAAAGCCAAGGCTTCTTAAGATGTACTTCAATACGAATCTAACACACATCCACTACTTAACGCTAGAGGCTAAATTAACGGATTTATTTCATATAACTTTACCAAGAGACCATCTAGCTGACTGCTGTAGCGACTTCTTATGAACCTATTTTGTTTACCCTGTACCTTTTAAATGATGTTCTCTAACTATTCCTTTCTTATAAAAGCAATGAAACTGTGCACAATAAATTGGTAGGCAGTGGAAAAATCACTGGATTCAGATTGGAGTGGAAAATATTGACAGTGCCTAGGCATGCTATCCTTATAGTCCTTTAGATTCAGAGGTAGACTTGAAATTTCTGGGTATCATGGAACCTCCTCAAAGGAGCCATTGTTTCTATTTATGCTATTAATAATATTTCCTGGCACAGACTTATGTGTGGCAAGTTCATGATAGAGATTTGTTACATTTTTGTTTTCTAATAATGTCCCCTTCACAGAACAGCAAAACCAATCTTGAAAAGTTGGTAAGTAGTGGAATCTTCTGTTGCTTCCTTGAGTTGGGCAGTGATGCATACACCCTACCTATTGTTTGCTGGTTTGCCAGGGGTTCTCTGTGCTGCCATGGAAAGAGAAGCACACATGGGGTGGTTTCAGTAGGAGGTCTGTGTTGCAATGTCATGGGAATAAAACAAATGGGCTTCTGAAAGTAAGTTTTTAAGCCTTGCCAAAACATCATCTGGAGATAGAATTTTTGAACCTTAGAAGAAACAAGCTTCAAAAGGATGTTGAAAATTAAGGGCCAAAGATAAAATACAGACAACAGTTACAAGTAACCCCCCTCCCCAAATGGGAGAAACCAGAAGAACCATAACCAAAAAAGTTTTCCAAAAACAGCCAGCCCTGTTAAGTTCTTTCTCTGATTTTGGTGACTGGGTTTCTAAGGATTTTTACCATGTCTGATTGACAAGCATAGATACAACATTCTTCTAACACCAGGCAGATGCCTCCCTGACAGCTCTTAGCAGATTGAAACCCTGATGATTTTCAAAGACAACAGATACTAGTGAGTCAACTTAGTCTTGTAGGTCTAAAAAACCAGAGATAAAGTCTAAACACACTACCAGTTCAGCAGAAAGAGTACAATACACCTATTGTTATACTCATCCCAAAGAATTAAGAGAATTAAATTGCTTGTTTTGGTTGAGAAGAGTTAAAAATTTGGATTTTGAGTCACTGACTGCCAGAAGCCACTTGGTTATCTAGTGTGGTATATGTGAGTGTGCAGATGCATGCACACCTCATGGGAGATACAGGAATACAAATTTGTGCCATAATGAGAGTCAGCTCCCCCCCAGAACAAAAATAGATAGATATGCATAGGGAGAAAATCTGGTAATGTAAAGTCACTAAATCAGAGAAGCTCTCACAAATGGAATACTGGGTGATCAATGCTGAATCAACGGGGACTCAATAGATGATAAGAGGTTTATGGAAGGGCTAAGTTTGTTTTCCCAGAATAGTCACTGGGATCTACAACTACCCAGTTGTAGGTTTTTAAACAACTATCAGGGGTGTTGAGAGTTTTGTCATTCTGCCATGAGGATCAATGTAGGAAATTGGATGTGGGCATCCAGAACAAAAATTGGCAGTTTTGATTTGAGTGTCCTTTGCCTGCAGGTGGGTGGAATCTGACATTTATAAACCTTGTAGATATTGAAAGTTAATATTAAGCTAGGGAATTCCTTAGGAGTTAATGTTTATATTATTGCAGGCACATGCTAAAGCTAGAATATAATTACAGAGGCAGCTAGGGAAGGCACTGACTACAATAGAAAAAGATTTTTAGTTCTCAACCTACGTACAGATCAGAGCTTAAAGGCAAAGTCCTGTATCTGCAAGAACTGGGTCAAAAATTGGGAGATGGCATAAGATGTCTTTAAAAGATACACTCTAATGAGGGTTGTAGAGTTATGTATTCATTCTGTAAAGTTAGGTTCTGATTAGAAATGAAGATGTAGGGTAGTAGTGAGCTTAGTTGGTTCCAAGAGGTTTGCAAGATAGGCAGAGCCATTTGGTTCTGAGGAGGCACAAGGCCAGCAGTCATTGGCATAGGGAGAGCTTTGAATTTTTAATAGATTATGTGTGACCCTAAGTAGGGGGAAATTGGAGAGGTTTGAAGGTGCTTTAGAAAGACCTGGGAGCTAGGGTTCCAAAGGTTAATTTATTGAAGTCGTTAGACAAGTGTCATGTCCTGGAATTAATATTTGCTCCAATAATTAGATTTCTTGATCAGGTATTTGTGCCTTCCCTGAGGCATCTCTAACTATAGGATATCCATCTCTGTAAATCCCAAATAGTATTTAGGTTAGATGCTTTCTTGTCTGACCTGCAGAGAAGCAGGTCATCCACAAATTGAATGAAGAAGGACACTATTGTGAAGGGCTAAAGGTCCTTAGCTAAGGCATAGTCAAACAGGTAGGCGGCTGTCTCAGAAACCACAGGGCATGACAACCTAATTTAGATGTTGGTTGACCTGGTAGTCAGGATCTTCCCATTGGAAGGCAAACAGAAACCGAGAACTGGAATGCACGCCAGTGCACAAAAGCAAGCATCTTTTAGGCCAGAAAGTTTTCATTGGACTTAAGAGAGCACAGGAACTGGGCACAATAGTGAGAATGATAGTATCTTAAGAATTTCTTTCTGTGATGTGTGAGGGGCATTCAGCTCCGTCCACCTCTTTGTTGTCTGGAAAACAAAGCAAACGAAGTATGATTTCACCAAATTATCCTTTGGGAAACCAGAGTTAATTTGGACTTATACAGAGCAATTAGCAGGAAGAGGGGCCAGAATTCCTTTGCTGAGGCTATGCAGCGAATTTTACATTTCTGCAGGTCCCGGAAGTCTGCTGCTAATCACCCAAGATGGCAAATGGGGCAGGAGAGATGTCTCCTTCCACTCACACCTTAGTCCCTCCCCTCACATACAGCTGTTTCTTCCTTTGTCAGTCAAACTTGTTTATGCTGTGGTTGAATGCCCACAGTCCATTCTGTCAGTCAGAGGAAAAATTTCACCCAGTTTTTCCTCTGGCTCTTACACACTTTCCTCTATCCTCTTCCACAATAGTCCTTGAGCCTCAGAAAAGGGGGTGACAGGTAGAGGATGATGTTCTTTCCATTGCAACATGGATTATCCTTTAATTTCAGTGACGCTCCTTCTACTATAAAAACACAACAACAACAAAAAAGTAACATCCACACAAATACTGACTACTAGAATAACTTTATCTATGGGCATATTAACAAATTCTTGGACGATACCTGAGTAGGTGCATCACATTCATTTTACAAACAATTACAGTGGCTTTTCCACTGCAGAATTTTGATGGTTGTTTGTGTACTAGATGAGTCACTACTGCACTAGCGGGAACATCTTGCTTGGCATCTGATAGTAGAGCATGCAGGATTAAGCAGACCTTTTCTGGACCATGCTCCCCTAGCGATCTTCATAGCACCTACCAAGCACTATGACAGCCAGCCATCTATTTGCAGGGAGTTTCCAGCTTCGTCCCAGCTGTATCTCTCCTTCCCATGCTCATATCATGCCACATCTTCCGCAGTAGGGTCTTACCATCTGTTCCCTGTTTGCAACCAACAGTAATGGCAATGGCCTTTATTGTGGAGGGGGCCTCAAAGGCTTCCCTGATCAACAGCTCACAGGAGACAACCCATGTCTTTCAAATGGTTTTCACATCTCACTCAGAAGACACTTAGATCTGCGAAAGCCTCTCTTGCCTTGTAAAGATCCTGTCCCACTACGGGACTTCACACAGACACCAAACCTCCATACCAAATCCAATCAAGTTCTTCATGAAATCTCTAGTGAAATGTCCTATCTGGTCCTATGAACGGGGCACCATACATTGCTTTCCTCATACCTAGTAGTGCCTGTTCCTGTTCTATTGCCCTCTCGTTCCTGATATTCATGGGAACCTTCAGTAGTGATAAACAAGTATCTCTAACTGTTCATGCAAGACAGTGCATCAGAGACTGATCCCCTTGTACTCTCTCAGGTTATGCAGCCTATATCTCAAGGAGGGATGAGTGGTTACATTGCTCAGTTTTCCTGTTTCTACAGCTCTTATAATGCCATCTGCTTCTATGTTCAGGAGCCAGGAGATGACGCACTCTTATGCTGCTTATTTGAATGTCTTCCCTAATTCCAACAGCTCCAGTGCTGAGTGTCATCTGATGGCTCATCTCGTGCTTGTTAAGGCCTTCATCAGCTTGCTGAAACATGGATTTCTCCTTTCTTTGTATTACAAGTCAAAGCTGAGGGGCACTTTTAGCTTTTCTTTGGTGGTTCTCTTCCTCATCACTCTCTGTTTTCATTTGGAGGTTGCTGGTTGAGGGGGGTCCCATGAATGACCTTCCATTATAGATCTTCTCTGGGCTTTCTTTCCTTTTTGCCCTTATAGTTATAAAAAACAGCAGGGTAAAACTTCCATCTCTTTTTCCATTTTATTTAATTTACCAGCAAGGTCAGAGGCTTGTACTGAAGAGACCAGCCTCAAATCCCTTTCCCACTCCAATTTTTTCTCTTAACTCTTCAGTCTGTCTCTGGGCTACTGCCACTTCTTGGGACATATTTCTTATCACCCATCGTTGTGGCCAGGCTGCTTCTGCAGCAACCCCCTGGAACTTCTGCTCTTGATGCACTGCTAACAGTGTTCATAGAGTCTGCTCTAGACCCTCTGCTGTTCTCAAAGCATCTCCATAATCATGCAGTGGGCTCCACTGCTTAAGTAGGCATGCCACTCCATAACATTTCCAGGTGGGTTCCTTCTTGGGATTTGCCCCACTGATCTCATCTGACTAGGTGACTTCACCTTAGTTAAGCACCTCAGGATCATCCGCCAAAACCTCCTCTGCCTGCACTCTGACCTTACCCAGCTTGCCTTCCATACCTGCTCTCTTTCCTGTTAGTGGGAACATAATTGCTTTCCCAAAATTCATTCTCTGTTTTGTTGATCTTACTTGATTATGCCAATTTGGCTTAAGAATTTTTCTGTGAGGTCAGAGCAGTGTTCAGCTCTGCCTACCTCTTTAGGTGTGGAAAAACAAAGTGAACAAAAGTATGATTTCACCTAATTATGGTTTGGGAAACCAGAGTTTATTTGGACTTACTTACAGAGCAATTAGTGGGGAGAAGGGGGCAGAATTCCTCTGATGAGGCCAGGCAGCAATTTTTTACATTTCTGCGAGTCCTGGTAATCAGCAGCCAGCTGCCCAAGATGGCAAATGGAGCAGGAGAGACATCTTCTCAGCTTCCTCTGCTCACACCTTACTCCTTCCCCAACATACAACTCAAGTCACTAGTTGGTTACGAGGAGTTTCTGACTCTGTTGGTTTCTTAATTTGTCAGTCCAGCTTGTTTATGTTATGGTTGAGTGCCCACAGTCCATTTTGCCAGTCAGAGGAAAAATTTTATACAACAGAGAGCCTTCTCATTATTAATGGATCTAAGTTCCTGTGCCAGTCACTAAGTGTTGTCAGACCTTTAGACTGCCAGTTTGAACATTCAAGGTAGTTACAGGGAATGTAGACTGGTGACCCCAAATTTATGAATATGGGATTATGAATAGTCCTTGTTTTGCTTCAGAAGATGTTGGAATGCTTAGGAAAGGAATTGGGGTAAAAAAATAGCAGTTTCAGATAATGGACATCTAGAGAGAGAGAGAGAGAGAGACAGAGAGACAGAGAGATAGAGTGACAGAGACAGAGAGACAGAGAGAGATTGAGATTTCTAGACCTTAAGAGGGAGCTTGTTGGGAAATCAAGAGTAAGAGGCCTATAGCAGTGGGTGGTTAGGTAGAAGGATCAAGAAGTATCAATAGCAGTGTTGAGATGATAGCTTTTTTTTGTGTGTGTGTATTTTTTGTTTGTTCATTTACTTTTGTTTTTTAAAGAGTTTCTCTGGAACTCACTTTGTATCCCAGGCTAGCCTTAAAATCCCAGAAATTCTCTTGCCTCAGATCTTGGACTCCCAAATGTTGAGATTATAGGCATGAGCACCACACTCAGCTAAGCCTACAGTTTTGATATTAATGTTGAAGCTGGGTTTTAACAAGATGTCGCTTTCCAGGAGTTGGGTTAGGGCAAATTGGTAACACTGCTGAATATATAAAGATTTTTGTGGAGAAGAAACATATCAAAAGGGAAATGAGACAGTCATACTGGACTTGTCACTTAATTCTAGTGAGAAGGTGTCATTGTTTGGTTCTCTTTGCTAAGATAAAACACTGACAAATACCAACTTGGAGAGAAAGAGGTTTAATTTCATCTTACAACTCTGAGATTACTGTTCAACTTGAAGAGAAGTTAAGGTTGAAACTCAAAATGGGAACCTGGAAAAATAGGAACTAAAGAGGAGCCAATGAAGGAACACTCCATACTGGCGTACTCCTCTGGCCTGTGCTCAGCCTGCTTGCTTGTACTACCCAGGACCACCTGTCCAAGGGCAGCAGGGTACCACCCACAGTGGCCTGGGCCCGGCCACATCACTCAGCATTCAGGAAATGTCTTCCACAGGCATAGCCACAGGCCGGTTGGATAGAGAAAATCTACCATTTGCGGTTCCCTCTTTTCAGGCATATCAAGTTGATATGCAAAGCCAGTCATGACGGCAGGACTGAGACTGAAAGGCATGTCCAACGATGGTGATCAAGACTGAATGAATGACTCGGCAGTTAAGAGTACAACTCTTCCAGAGGATCTGAGCTTGGTTCCCAGCATCCACATCAGGCACCTCATAATTGCTTGTAACTGTAGCTTTAGGGGAATCTGATGCCTTGGGCCATTATTGGCACCTGTTCTCACATGTGCATACCCACACACAGTACACACAGCACACACACACACACACACACACACACACGCACATACACGCACACACACACAGAATTAAAAATAAAATAAACCTTATCTTAGGCTAACCAGGCTCCAGTGAATGGACCCACACTGAAGGATATTTGAGGACACAAAGTAGACTCTACAGGCCATATATATATATATGAGATACAGTGGTAGAGTACATTAAATTTTATGGGGGCAGTAAGGGGAGCTGTGGATCTAAATACCATTAAAATGTACTGTATTAAAGTCCCAAAAATTCAATAAAAATTAAAAAGAAATTTATTCTGGTTTCTGCTAGCTCCAGGGTCACCCGATATTATTTCCATAGATACAGAAAATATGGGAGTCTATACAAGCTCAGGGGGCCATCAATCAAATTGTAGAACTTAACTTCCTCTATGGGCTTCTTGAAATACATAAAATTATAGTGCCTCTGGGAGTTTTGGTATTAGAATTACTTCCCTTCCATGCAGAAAGGGAGTACAACTTCCAGTGTATTGTCTGTTTGCAAATTAGGCATGTTCCTGTTGAAGGGCATTATGGTTTCTAACAGTCTTGACTGAAGTGCTCTGGCTGTAGTTGTAACAATTGCGCATGGGAGGAGGCATAGGTGGGCGTTGGTCTCACCATGCAGGATGGAGGAGCCACATGCTTTCGGGTTCAGGCATCTGAAGGTACCCCAGCATGAAAAGGGAACTGTGGCAGCTGCTGTGTGTTGGACCTGTCATTTTCCCTTCTCCCTTTCCTCTTTCCTTTTCAGTTCTTGAGACCACCTACCAGTTACTGAAAACCTTGGAAACCATACTTGGTAAAGTGGGGAAGAGGCTTGAGTTCCTGCATCTAGTATGTGCAATTTTTGCCTGCTATTTGAGAAGCTTGGCTAATGACAGGGATGGGTGAGCTCTTTGGCTCAAAGCTAGCATATACAGCCTCTGTTGTCCTGAAGTGAAATGGGGCTATATTCTTAATGGGCCCTGGTTATTACCACTGCCTTTATTGTATCTTCTGTTAAATTTTGAGCATGGAATTACGGTGATCCTTGTCTAGATTCTTTTCCTGGTTGGCCCACCTTGGCTTCTGTCTTGGAAAATGCATTTTCCTCAGAGGAGCTTCCTATGGGCTATGGGCATGTGCAACTGTATGTAGGTATTTTTCTCAGGTACAGCGGGTAGATGGAATAACATATATATGCTGTCAAGTCAGGTCAAAGGAAATGGTGAAGCACTGGCCTTTTAGCTGGGCAAGGTCAGATGTGGGGAAAGAAGTATTATTTTGATAGTGCCCAAGTCCCATTGGCTAACTCCAGTAGTGGGTACAGCAGGAGCAATTTGTTCCCTAAAGATGTTCTCCAAGTGTATGTACGAAGGTATAGATTTTGGTGCCCCTTAGAATACAGGGGAGGAGCTGAAGCTTCTTGAGAATGATCAGTAATATGAAGTGAGACAAAAGAAATGAGGTGTCATCTATGATATCCTGGCCTTTGAGGGAGCTCCAAGAATTTGGTCAAGCACAGGAAGCAGATTTTATAAATTTGAGTCTTGATGAAGGTGCACAAAACCTTTGATACAGGTGACCTACCTGATCACTTATAAAGACTTTAAAAGAACGGGACAAACTGGAGAATAGTATTATGGCTAAGAATACCATTTAGAACTCATTTATTCTTCTCTGAGATTTGTACTATGGCCAAGTCACACTAAAAAGGAACATAGGATACTTTCTTTTCAGGGTCTGAGTATCAATTTACTCCTGTCCTTTAGAACACATCCCACTTTTGAATCTAAAGGGACGGAAGGGGCCTGTTTCATGGTGAGATGGGGAATCAGTCACCCAGATTCCTAACAGGGAATCTCCCTGGAGAAGAAAAGTGTCTAAGGCATCCACAAATAATTTGAGGTGCAACTTTCAAAGGAGGCATGTAAAATGAATCTTAATGAAGGATGATACACTAAAAGATTTCCATTTTTTGACTCTATTTGTAAATCTGACTCTGCTTTGGGCTTGATTTAATCACTCTCAGTCTGTAGGAGCTACTGAACATAGCTTTATTTCTCCTTAATTACTAAGGTTTCTATCTTTATAAGTCTGTATAATAAGGCTCTGAGCAAAATATTAGTAACAGCCTTTGCTCTTTCTATTTATTTAAGACATTAAAAGGCATAAGAACATCTTGTCTGTTATTTAAAGGTAAAAATATCCCTGTGGCATCTAATTAAATTCTAAGGAACTAAAAATGACAAAATTAGAGTTGAGACTAAAATGAAATACAGCTTAATGAGGATTAATTCATCCTACAAATGGGACATTTTTGTAGGTAGGTGGCCTTTTGTTCTAAAAGGAAGATCATATACTCTGGATATTCCCACCTATTATGTTGAAAAAACTTAAAGAAACCATGTAGATAAAAAGAAAAGTAAGTTATGTTAAAATTAGCTAATCTATTAATAATTTGTAAGTTATAATAATAAAAAGCATAAATCTAGATTCTGGAAAGCAATCTTAGATAAAATCAGCAAATTCTTGTTTTAATCTGTTCTGTTACAGAACCATATTCTAACCAGTTCCTAAAGATTTAACATTATGTGTTAGAATCCAGTAAAGGGGAAACAGTGCATACTGCTCTTGAAGAGTACGAGTTCAGATCCCAGCACCCACATCAGGTGGTTCTTAAATGCCTGAAACTCTAGCTCAGGTGGATCCAACACCTTCTTCAGGCCTCTGCAGTCACCTCACATGCATATACCCCTCGCACAGACAGCACATACACCTAATTAAAAATAAAAATAAATTATTTAAGAAAAAGTCTAATGGTGATGATTATTTTTATAGTAAGTGACTTCAGAAATAGCACTTTCTTACCATTTAGGGTCTGAAGTACTGAAGGACAGTTTCTTGGAATTGAAATACCTATGAATGTGAAAAAACTTGGGGTTCTTAGAAATCTGAATTTTCCAATAGTCTTTTTCTCAGTTGTGCACCTTACAATGTTTCCTAGCCTATACTACATTTCTCTTTTTAGTTCATTTTTATTTGACTTACTTTTTCTTTTTATGAGACAGGTTTCAATATATGTTGCCTAGGCAGTGCTGAAAACCTAGGCTCTAGTGAACCTCATGGCCCTGCCTCCTGAGTAGCTGGTACTGCAGGTGTGCTCTACCATGACCAGGCTTTCTCTTTAAACCCACCCAGTTTCAGAATTACTGTAAGCTGACAGTTCACTGGCACTTGCAGTGGGCCACACGTTGCCTAGAGAGTTCCCCATCTCTAAAGACTACTAAAATGACTTTTAAATTAATGAGTTCAACTGTGCCCATGGTTCATGGTTCTTAGCACTCATTGTGCCCTGAAAATACATTGTTAATGGTCAAACAATGAATCAAGTAGTTTATACCAGTAACAGTCACTAGAATATAATGTATTAGCTTCCAATGAGAGAAACTTCACTATCATGTGACAGGCTCTTCTGAGAAGGCCAATGTCAAGCATCAAGCTGTTATTTTAGTGGACATATGGGAAGATGGTTGATTATTTGGTCTTCAGGTTCTAAAGTCGGCTGTGTCCACGGAGCTCATCAATTCAGGATATTCACACTGGCACAGAGACCATATCCCCCCTTGCTCTACACTTGGATGGAATCTTCGACTAACATTTCAACCCAGCTAGCTTCTTCCCAATTAAATTGTAATATAATTTGATAAGTTCCTCTTTAATTACTGCATTGTGCACTCATTTCCCAGGAGTTATATTGAGGTTCCACTGGAGGTTCCCACACTTGTGTGTGTTTACAGATGTAAGTTATTAAGGACATTTGTTCTTGTGGACATTTAAAGTTTGAAGTACCAAGGGTCACCTAATTCCCAAGTGTGTAGATTTCTTATAAGCACAGACTGAGGCAGCCCATTTCGTTCTTGGAGTCTTTGCTAACTTTCTATCAGTAGTGTATTCGCTTCTGCTTTCAACTGCACATTTTATGCTGCTTAGAGATGTGAGTGGTAGTGAAACTGATCAAGAAGTAGGCAGAGAGACTTCCTGGGAGGTATGTTCTGAAACTGAATCTTGGACAGTTCACAACTTGTTCTGACTTGACATCCAGTTGGTTACAACAAAAGCTTGCTTTCCTGTAAATGTAATTCCTCATGCCATCTTATACTACTTTGCTTGACCACATGATTTTCATTCTTGCCGTTGTTTTCATATTATCTTTTCTAATGTTGTGACTAAAATCATGATTTTATTTCATTAAGAAATAAAAAATCAAATAGAAAATCATATCAAAGCATAGCTGTCAGTTAAAGTTTATTCTGTAGAAGATATAAGCTATTTTACTTTAATAATTTGAATTTTTTCTGCCACAAAGATTCATTTTGGTAATTCTCTTTTAAAATTAAAAGTTATTTTAAATGTTGTCATTTAATATTTCTCTTCTGACTTATTCTGTTATCTGCTGTCACGTAGACTGTGTAACCTAGGAAACCTGAAGCAAGCACTGACAATAGAGAGTGTCTGAGTTCTCTTTTCTGTCTCTGATTTATTTTATGAAAACTGATAAGTCACTTCACCTTTTTCTACCTGCACATCTGTAAAATATGTGAGGTAACTATTATCAGCAAACAATATACTGCTGGTTATCTGCTGTGCATCAACACCATTGCTGACATCATTCAGGGTGCTCATTGCTTGGCGGGGGAGGCAAAAATTCTGACAGAAAACGAACTGTCAGTTGGTAGTACTCCTTATACAAATACATCTTCCGTAAGTCGTGCTTCTAGGACACAAAGGCTGAAGTTTTTAAAAATATAGTTAAATCAGCATTAGCTTCCCTGTTTGTTTTAGTGTTTCTCGTACAGATGCTAGTGTTGATCCTTGCCCTCCCTGTTGCAAAGCTGTCCTCAGCTCCATGCTTCCATCCACAAACACACAGAATCCTGAGGGTGCTGTGTGCATAGAGCTGCTGCACCTCACAGAAACCTGAGCTCTGAGCTGGCAAGCAGTGTAGATGCCTGTGGTTGACTTCAGTCAAAAACTCTTAACTTGAGCAAGTTCCATAATCTTTTGAGCCTTCATTTCTTTATCCACAAAATAGGAGCAATTAATAATACCAACCTCGTGGAGCTAATGTTAAATCAAAGTTAGTGTTGTGATCATTAATTCTTGCCGCCATGCCTTTCTCTCCATGGTGGACTGCATTCTTTCTTAAAACATCATTCTTCTCTTAAGTTGCTTCTTGTCAGGTATCTGGTCACAACAATATTAATGTCCAGTGTGTCCACTTCATGCATTGTTAAGCATATCGAGTACTTCATTGCTGATAAATGTGTTAGCTATAGACTGCAGAACTGTAAGAACAAAGCTCTTTCTCATTTGGTTCCATTAAGATCTGTTAAACCACGATCTCCTTGAGAGCTATAGGACCTTGGTATGGGCAGGTACTTGCCAGGTTTGTAACTTACAAAGTATCTGAAGATGAAAGAAACCACTCTGTTCATCTCAGCATACTTTGAGTAATATTCTCTTCAAATTTCCACCATCCACATGTATAGCATCAAGGTTTTTACCTTGAAAAATATCTTTAATGTATAAATTCCTCTGCTCTACCTCCTCTTCATTTCTCGGTTTATCTTGGCTTGCTGAATCTAGTCAATATCATAAACTTATTATTCTCTTCTTTTGGGGGAAGGGCAGCACTGGAGATTAGTCCTAGGGCCTTCACATGTGTGGCAGGTGCTCTACTGTTGAACTTCATTTTCTTCCTCCATAGGTTAATTTTCATTTAAGAGAGAAGGTAGATAGCAATAACTAATGGGACCTTGGGAAGGAAAAGAAGTCCCTTACTCTAGGAGCTAGTTTATGTTTACCGCTGGACTGAGATTCAAGAACTTCAATAAAACTGACAAAGTTGAGATTGCCTACAAAGATAAATTTCCTTTTATTAGACATCTCAAACAAGTGTGTTTAAAGCAACAACTATGTCATACTTCCTTAGGGCTAGAAGGAATGACCTTTGAGTTTAATTTTTTAAAATCAAGTTTTATATATTTCATATAACAGTTTTTAATCAAATTTAGATCCCTCCCCCATCCATTCCCCCCAACTCCTACAGACATCATGTACCCCATCATACCTATTAAATCTTATGCAGGCAAGCATTATTGCCCAGAGGTCTTTTAGTGCAAACTCATCTACTGGAGTCTGGTTGGGCTATCCAGAGATCGTAAATAAGGCATACTCTCTCTCTCCCAGAAGTAATCAGTCTCTAATAGTTTTCTGTCGAGGTCTATGCCTGTCACCAATTTCTGTTGCTCCACTCTGGGCTCTTATCTAATTTGAGTTGTTATGAGTCCTGTGTTTAATGCCATCATTGCCACATTTTCACATTTGAAAGCTTTCAGTAGCCTCAGAGGTTCCGCTTCCCTAAGTTCATGAACCAGCTTTGGTTATTAACAATCGTTTTCCCCTTCTCCAACAATGATCCCTGAGCCATAGGTGGGTGAGTTTCAATATAGGAGTCCTATCCAGGGATACACACTCTGCAGTCTCTTATTCTCTAAAACTTGGCCAGTTGTGGTCTTCTGTGCCAGAACTGTGCATAGCATTATGTCCTTTGAGGAAGCTTCACTGGTGAGAGTTCAGGGACGCTTTAGTTTTCTCTCTACTCCTTGTTCTGCTGTGTTCCGTGAGCCTTAGGTGCAGAGGTTCAACTGTAGATGAACCTAGGACTTGGCATCACTCAGTCATATATTCTCTGTGTCTAATCGATTGTAGAATTCTACTGTAGACTCCATCTGTTACAAAAAGAAGTTTCTTTGATGAATGGTATACTGTATGTTTGTTTGTAAATAAAAGGATTCATATTTAGCGTATGGTAAGACATTTCATTTCTCTAGAGATATGACAGAGATAGGATTCTCTCTAGGATCTATGCTCCCTCCAATCCCGTGTATTTGGCTGAATCCACAGAGCCACCCATGAGTTCACTTCACTCCCATTGAGAGGGTTTAAACTCAATTAGATAACTGTTGTTTACTCCCCAGATGAGAGTGCTGCTACTACACCAGCAAAGGTAGTGTGCTGTGGTGGTTGTTGTGCTTATTAGAATATAGGGTTGGGTTGAACCATTGATTGATTTTTCCCCTTAGCAGTTTTAATGTTATTATCTAGCATTATGGGAACTAAACTTCAGGCAGAAGGCTCCCAGGACAGTTTCCTGCTCCATTGCTCCAAGTCCTCTATCCAAAGCATGTCCTGTCTTCCAGTTTGGGGGGTAATCAAGAACTTTGGCAATAGCCTGTATTATTTTGTGAGTCTCTTGGACCACTCTCACTGACCACACAAAGGAAGGTACCTTCTGTCTGGCACCATGTTCCTTGCCAAATAGCCCCTGAATATATAGAGGTGCTAATGTTTACACACTGTGCATTTCTTAAGGGGTTTTGGTGGCATCACATTTCCCCCTGGGTTACCTAGTCTGCCAATATTCATTCATCTCTGCTCTTTCTCCTCCCGTCTGACCTCGCTCCCCCCTCCCAGCACCCACACTATTCCCCATTTACAGCTGCCTGCCCCCATGCCCTCCTTTCCTGACTGCGCCCCCATCCCCTGCCGCTCTCCTCTCCCCCTGCTGGAACACTCCACTTTCCCCATCCCCACCACGGTGACCTCTGTCTCATATGATCCCCCTTTTCCTGGTTCTTTTTCCCCATTACCTCTGTGTGTCCTTTCTCTTTTCCTGGATCCCAGTGTTACATCCGGATCTATACTCGTGTATAAGGGATGGTTCTACAATCCACAAATGAGGGAGAGCGCACATCTCTTGCTTTTCTGCATCTGTGTCACTTCACTTAGTGCAACACTCTCTAGTTCCAGCCATTTACCGGCAAATGTCTTTATCTTTTCTTACTGCTGCATAGAACTCGGCTGTGTAAATGAATCACATTTTTATTATCCAGATCAGCTGAGGGATACCTAGATTGTCTTATCAGCGCTCCTCTCTTATCACCCGAACAATGCTCCTTACAAATTCATTTACAGGAGGAAATTCTTCTCAGTCTTTTGGTCTCTCTTTTTCTCTCTCTCTCTCTTTGTGTTCTAGGCCAGAGGTCAACCTCCAGTGTCTTCCTCAATTACTCTTCAGCTTATGTTTTGAGACAGGCTTTCTCACTGAACCTGTAACAACACATTGATTCACTGATTCAGCTCGTCTACATGGTCACCAAGCACCAGCGATCCTTCTGTCTCTGCCTCCCTAGCACTGGGCTTTTAAGAGGATCCTGGATTGCTGACCTCAAGTCTTCATATTTGCACAAGTATTTTACCAGCTGAGCTATCTCCATGACCATGTAATTTCTTAAAGTAAGAAAAATAAACAAACCAGGTCTTACACACACACACACACACACACACACACACACACACACTACACACACAGGTACTTTGATTAGATCCCTACAGTATTATCTTGTCTCCTCCTTGCACTAAAGCTTTTCTTCCAAACAGATACCTGTCTTACTTTCATATCTTCTCTCATGTCTCTCTCTCTCTCTGTTTAATTAGAAAAGCTTGCACGAACCTGGGTATGGGCCAAATTTACTTAAGCAACGGAAACTTATCAGTGGCTAAACTACTAAGGTATATGACTCCCCTTCCTCAAATATTAACTCCCTATAGCTCCTTAGGAAAGGGTAAAGCCTCTTTATGATTCCTTTCTCCATCTATGATAGAATGTTGACAGGCTCAGTCTTGCACAGGTAACTACAGCTTCTGTGAGTTCACAGGTGCAAGGCCATGGCACGTCCAGAGAACAACATTTCACAGCACTCTTCCCCGTTCAAATCTTTCTTTCCTCTTTCCCATGATGTTCCGTGACCCTTGGAGATGGTGGTACGGATGTCTTGTTTGGGGTTGACAGTAGTGCCTCAACTAAGGTTGGGGTTTCTTCCCCACTCCCCTCTTCTATGCTGGAGTTTTGTCTGGATTGCATTTGCATGGATCTTTTGTGTGTTGTTAGCATTTCTGTAAGTTTATGTGAATGTAGGTTCTACATGCCTGTTTCACACCGCCTTAGTTTTGGTTCACCTTCCTGCAGGCCTTCCTCATCCCTATTCCCACACAAGCCTTTCCACCCCTCGTATTCCGTTCCTCCTACTCTTAAATCATGTGTCTGCTATCATCCTTTTCTTAAGGCCTCCCTCTCCCAACTCCTGCCTCTAATGGCCCCCTTTTAACTTCTTGGCTTTTACATGTACTCTAAGTTAAATCATAAGTCTAAAACTTCAAAGTTAGAAGTAGCTTATGAGAGAGCATAGAATGTTTGTCTTTCTGGGCCTTGGTTACCTCACTAGCTGTCTGTTTTCCAGTTCCAATCATTTCCCACAAATTTCAGTTTATTACTGAACAAAATTCCATTGTGTATATGTACCACATTCTCATTATCAATTTATCAGCTGACTGACATCTAGGCTGACTTCATTTTCCAGCTATTGTGAGTAGCAATGAACATGAATGTGCAAGTGTCTCTAAACTAGGATATAGAGTTCTATGAGTATGTGATTTAAAAGAATTTATTTACATTTTAAACTTGGCTTAGTTTTTGAAATACTTTCTTAATTATTACTTAATTATGTGAGTCACATAATTTCAAAGACTATGAAATCATATATACAGTTAGGCACCTCTCCCTCACTCTTTTTCTCTCTCTTTCCCTTCTTCCTTCTCTCTGTGAACATCCTAGTTCAAACCCAAAGTATTTATAATCACTTTTAACAGTTTCTACTTAATAAACATTCTGTTTCATGTTGACAAATCCTCAACTTTTTTTTTTTCTGTGGTAAAGTTAAGATTCCCATTTGGCTGGGTATGGTGGCTCATGCCTTTAGTTCCAGCACTTGGAAGGAAGAGACAGGTAGATCTTTGAGAGATAGAGAAGCCTGGTGTATAGTGAGTTCTGGGTCAGCTGGGGCTACAGGGAGAGACTGTCTCAAAACCAACCAACCAACCAACCAACCAACCGACCGACCGACTGACCAACACAAAACAGTGAATGTATCTTAGCTTCACTAGTAGAGGAACAGAGAGGGCAATTCCTCAGGCTACAGGCAGCAGTGTTAGGCTACATTTGCTCAAATGTTGCTGGTCATTTGTGATAATAAATGCATATACAAAGTAATTCCATGAGTAAGATGACCTGTAACTGCCCTTCTCCAAACTGGAGGTAGTTGTTTAAATAGCTGGTTGACATTGTATTTTTTTAGCTTAAAATTAAACTGATACAGATTTATTCTTTATATGTAGTAACATTCTAGGATGAAAGGGAGTGAGGAAATTTTCACAATGTTTTTTTTTAAAAAAAACTGGAGAAATGTCTTTGTTTATTGAATTTTCTCTGAATGCCTCTTTACAATGGTACTGAGCAAGACGACAACCTAGAGAAGAGAAAATGATGGCTCAAATGGAAGCTAAGGTTGTTTAGCGGGGAGCAGTGTCAAAGCAGTGTGGTCTACTGGGGAGAAAAGTCAGACTTCTGCCTGTCCTTTCCAGAAAAGTCTTTATATACTTCCCATTGTTACTTAGGGAATTACTTTTGTCCTCCTTATTTTTTTCTCCCATGTGAAAAAGAAAAATCTGTACTTTCTCCATGGCTACATGAGCTGTTTAACTCACTGAATTCTTCTCTGTGGAAATAAATGAGAACCAGCATGAGAAGCAAAGGCATTTATTCATTGGTGATAGAAAGGCATCTAACTATTGTCGCCTGAAGTTTACAAAGGAGGGAGGCAGCTTAGTAGTAGAATGAGGAAGAGACTCTTAGTACACCGCAGGGGAGACTGCTGGTCTCGGGAAAGTGGATGTGGTGACATAGAATTAACGGTTCCTAGGTGATGGATATCATGCATATCTGGCTTTCTTTGATTGATCCAAAGTTAGATGCAGGGATAAATATTAGGGGAACTGTCAGATATTAATAAAGTCCAAACCATTTGGGTTCCATTTTTATAGAGGCCATTAAATAGCAGCCTGGCTTCCTGGTCTGGTTCCTACAGATAAGAGCTTGTTTTCCTGATTTGGTTGACATAGACTGTACATCAGAGTTCTATTTTTATATATGATGACTACTGTATGTATTTTGAGTCTGTAGGAAAACTGTCTTTGGTGAAACATTGAAAGAAAAAGTGGGTTTAATTCACATTAAATATATAACGTGATAGATATATATCAATCATGGTTTCAGTATATGGAGTGAGAAGGCAGAACATGAAGACTGGATCAAAAACCAGGACTTAAACAATGGATAATTTATGCACACAGGTTGTAATCATGCACCAAACTCACAGACAAATTTAGAAATGAATTACTGCAGGAGAAGGCACTTCATGGTGATTCTCAATGCTTTCACATATTTAATATTTAAAAGAGCACCATGAGATAGAGACCTTCAATATGTTAGCTGAAATCAGTCAACAGTAATAACAGAGAGATATATATGGAAGCATTTGAATCATGGTATAAACTACCTAGAACAAACCACAAAAAGAAAACTAAAATATATAATGAGTTAATGAAGTCAAAAATGAAGAATTTGGTTTGAATTTCACCAAGCAAGGGAATGAAGATGATCTAAATTTAAAAAAAAATTATGTCTGTGTGTATATGTGTGTGTGTGTGTGTGTGTGTGTGTGTGTATGTGTGTGTGTGTATGATCACAGAGACCAGAAGAAGACATCAGATCTTTCTGGACTAGAATTATGGGTAGTTATGACCTGTCCAATGTGGGTTGTGAGAACTGAACACCGGTCTTCTGGAAGAGCAGCAAGTACTTTTAGGTGTTGAGTCATTTTTCCAGCTAAAAGATGATTTTTCAGTCAAAGGTTGAGCCTATGTTCCAATATTTCTAACAACTTTTTTGTGTCAGTTTATACAATTTTATTCAAAGTTACAGAGAGTGTATAGAAAACTTTACATGGCAGGATATCCCATGGAGTTGTTAACTAGCTTTGTTTTTTTTTTTTTTTACTTCACATGTTAATCATGAAAAAATTGGGCTGCAGCTTCATGAGATGATACAGATGGTCACACCCTCACAACTACAGGTCCACACACTGAAAGCTAGAAAGTGTGGCTGTCCACTTCTTCTTCACCATGCCTAGTTATCCATAGCAGTGGTCCTCCTCTAGAGCCTTCCCCTAGCTACAGTCTGATTCCTTGGAAGAGGAGCTGACTTGCATCCTTGCTGACAAAGGAGAAGTCATATCTTTCGGTGCTTCACGATAAAAGGAAAGTTTCTAGAGAGAGTGGAGAATAGGACCTTTGTTCTAGAAAGCCTAGGTTTAGGAAGAGATTGTCCTTGATGTACTTTAAAATGTGAGGTGGAAAAATGACCCATCCCTGTGCAATAATGTTACTTATGAGCTATTTATGACTGCCTTTCACACATATAATGGGGGCAGATTTCTGTCCCTATTGAGTTAGGTTTCATCAGGTGACTTGTTTGGTCAATGAAATAAGAAGGGAAATAAATGCTTTAAGTGCCAGCATGGGACCTGTTTTTCTCTGTTTGGTGTCAGTCAGCATAATTTAAGATGGTGGCTGCTTAGCCTCTTGGGTGTTATAGAGAATCTGTGCCAGGCTAAGCTGTGAGCAGGCTTTCAATGGAGATAAAGCATGAATGAGAGATGAATGTTGACTGCTTTAAACTAATGAGATTTGGGGTTTGGAGCTCCATAGCACAAGCTGACTGCTGCTGTGGATGACTATGCATGATGAAGGAGTAAACAGCCACACTTCCTAGTTTTCAATGTATGTATGTGTGGTTGTGAGGTTGACCATCCATGTCATCTCATAAAGCTACAGTCTAGTGATGATGCTTACTGGCGTAGGCACAGGAGAAAGAACCTTAGAATCAAATACAGAAGGAGAAAAGGGCATGAAATTTAAATAACAGTATTAAATAAAATCCTCCAAGAGATCAATAACAGAAAATGGAAATCTTTGTCAAGCACGTTTTGATTCAATAGTTAATACCACCATTTACTCTTTGTAAAACTGATATTTAAGGCACAAAAAAAAAAGTGGCACAAAGACACACATTTCCCTCCTGAGTATTAATCTGGTCTCTCTGCCTGCATCTTCCTTCTTTTTAAAATTTTCTTTGTTATGCTACATAGCTTTAGGATGCTCTCCATTCCACGCTGTCTTTAATAATTCTCTCAATAAAACTCTAAACCTTTTCAATTATTATTTTCCTTTTTAATTTTCTGTGTTCTTCCCTCACCCCTGAATGCTAGTTTGTCTAGGTTAATGGTAACTTTCTTGTTAGCTCTTTGAAGATTCTATTTGGTTGTCTTGTGGGATTTATCACAGTAGATGAGAAATATGCCATTAGTCTGAATTGTCTGATGATTTTGAATTAATCAGTTACTTCTAAGTACATTTTTCTATGTTTCTACATCTTCTTTGTTCTCAATGACCTGAAATTTTAAGTCTACTAAGATATCTGGTTGCAGATATTGTACTACACAGGTCATTTGTCTGGAGTTTGTCTTTCTTAATTTTAGAAAACTTTTAGCTTTAATTTCTTTTCTATCGCATTCTATTCTTTCAATTTTATTTGATATAATTTAAAATCTTTAATATGTCTTTTTTTCTGATCTTTGCATTCCATGTGCCTCAGATAAGACACTGGAAAATTTCCTTTACCTTCCAATGAACTGGCTCTCATTTTGTCATTCTCACCTGTACTGACTGAACTGTTTATTCTACTAGATTTTAATTTAAACATTGAGTTCTTAAACTCTGTACTTGATATTCTTTACAGCAGCCCATTCTTGATAGTCTTCTGTTTTGCATAGAAAGCATTATTTCCTCTTAAATATTTTATGCATGCTTCTTTTGAGTCCCTTTCCATTTGTCTAACAATTTCTAGATTCTTGAATGAAAAATTTCCCATTTATAGGTTTCTGGTTTGTCTTTTCACATCTTTTATAATTTAGAGTCATGAGCAGGAATTAGACTGTTTCACAGCAGAAGGATAAGTACCCTACATTCTAGATGTTACTCTGTAAGTTTTCTTACAGTGTATCTACAATTACGGTTTTATGGTCACTTTTGCCAAGATTAAGTAGAACCCATAATTTCAAATTAGTTTTCCCACTGTTTTTATCTGAAAGTGTCCCTCCAAGAGCAGTGTCTATAGTTGGTTCACTCCTATGATGTGCTGATATGAGAACTTCAAGTGGTGAGGCCTCTGCTGATGTCTCACTGCTGTAAGCACCATTCAAACATTTTCAATATTAATCTAAAGGCTGCTTCTTTTATGGTAATTATGTACTATTTTCTATGTGAGACTGGCTATGTATCTTAAATTATTTTCAACAATATGAAAATACATCCATTGCCAAAGAAATAAATCATCAATATATGAATATAATCAGGTGGTTTTTATTTTTAGTTTGTTATTTTTATTTTAATGAAATATAAACTTAAAATTCACAAAAATGATAATTTCTTCTGTTCATTATTCTTCTCACTTTTCTTCTTACTTTGATCTTTACTTTTTCTGGGAAGTTCTTGCCCAGAGTAGGGTTAAGTCATTGTAAGTGGGTAACCAACTTCGTTTTATTATCTCAATTTATTTTACATGCTGAGTATGATGTTATGGTAGGGAATCCAAATGAAAAGGTTGGCAACAGAAGAAATGAGAGAGGTCCTCACTGCTAAAGCCCAATACTTGTAAACATAAAGTGCCTCCATTAGGTATGTGAACGTGAATTCAGGTGCTCTGGAGTCCAGAAGATGACATCAGATTGCCTGAAGCTGGAGCAACAGTTACAGATGGTTGAGACCTACCCCACATGGGTGCTGGGAACTGAACTTGGGATCTCTGCAAGAGCAATAGGAGTTCTTACCCACTGAGCCATCTCTCCAGTCCCAGTTATTAACACATTAAATATTATAGTCATGCTCCAGTGAGTAGATGGCATTAATTAAACCTTCTATACTTGAAGGAAGAGGTCTTAACTTCTACAGGGCAAGTTTATGGTCTTTAATATATCATAAAAATCAGTTCATATATTTATCATAATTTTTACTCTCACAAAAATATATAAATGTCTTTTTCTGTCACTGAAACTCTATTTTGATAATAGATTAAGAAAAGTAGATGATAGCAATAGGTATTTATTCAGACATTCAACTGTGGTAGTGTCTGGATGCTTCTGCCTCTACCAGTGTTAGCATGTGGTGGTAGTCAACAAAGTTAATGCACAGACTCTTAGAAAGTAGTGTCAGAGGGAGCTATCAATTGCAAAGGACACAAACATACCACACAGGTGTCTTAAGAATTTTTCTTGTAATGAGGTATGGCGTTCAGGTCTGCCTCTCTGGGGCTGGCTGACTGAGCAAGCAGAGTAAGTGCTCCAATTAGAAAAATCAGAGTTTATTCAGGCTTACTTACAAAGGAGTTTTTCACTCTGGAGAGGGACTGCAATCTCATATTAAGGTTTACATTTTGATCAGAACCAACTCTGCCAAGATGGCAACCTGCCACCCCAGAGTGGGTCTCCTACCCAGCATTCACTGCTTTCCCCCTAGGCCCTCTTCCTCAAGTCACTAGTTAGTTGGAAAGTGATTGATTCTATTGGTTCTGTTTCCTAAAAACAAATCCTCAGAGGCATGTCTTGCTGCTGCTTATCACTCAAAGCTGCATCTGGATCCAGCATGAGCTTCCATGAGCATGTCCATTGAACCAGAGGGAAACGCCATGTAAATTTACTCTACACAGAATTTCTATCTTTTAGTGCCTTGTTACCGGAATTCATTGTTAAAACATTGGCTCACTTAATTAAAAGATCTGATTCAGAACTGTCTTTAGCCATGAAGCAGATGTTGAAAAAGTTTGTGCTTCTGATGCTGAAATCCTTTTTTATATGTCTTTATCAAAGTTTAGTCTTTTCACTTGTTGGGGAAGTATATTCCCAGATTGGTCTTTACCTGAAAAATGGGGTATTTTTGTGTGAATAACATTATGTGAAGTCTGGGGTATAACTTTCAGTTGTCTTCAGTTTGGTCATGTGGTAACTCAGAGAGAGCTAGCATGGATCTATGTGGCTAGCCTGATCATGAAGTTACACCCACAGTTTTGAATAGTAGTCTAAGGTTAGCAGGTATTTTCCATTCAGAATAGATCAGAGCAGAGTCGGGTACAAAAACACAGAGAGGATAGACACAAGCCTAATGAGAATGTGAAATGTTTGCTGCCAAGTGAGTCAGGCCTAACACAAGTCAAATAAATCAGAATTGAAAATAGGATTGGCTTTGTTTTAAGTGTCACCTTTAGCTGAATAGGAAATGCTTACTCAGTCTCATGTCCCTGTTTGCTTCCTTTCTCTGAGTTCTCTAAGGTTTGTCTATTGGTGATTATACAGCCTAAGGTTGTAATCTGTCATTCTTGAAATGGGAATACTTTGATGTGTCATATAATCCATGGAGAAGGAATTACCACTAGATAGGCCCTGGGATGAATCCAGGATCTGCCATATTCAAGCTTAAACATGTTATTAAACTTCATTTGTTTTTTGTGTTTCCATTTAGAAAATGAGGATAGTAATGCAAACCATACAGAGTTGTTGTCAGCAGTAAGAAGACTGCATGGCAAACTCCTAACATAGCCACGAGGTGAACTAATGCTTTGCAAATGTTACGCCCAATTTCTTATACATGATCTAGTGCTTAATAATGGCAGATATTGTGTGGGGCATTTTATCGATTCTCAGTGTTCTTACTGGAACTTTGGGTTCTGACCTGGTTGGGTATTGGTGGCAAATCACAAGGCTATTATTTTGCCCTTAGTAGAAACAGGTGCCCACTTAGTGGCTACCCCAATTGGTGCTCATTAGAAGAACTTTGTCTTGGTGTTCCTGTCGAATCTGAGCCAGCTTTATCATCATAATACTCCTTACTCTATTAAAGTGTCTTGTTCTCTCTCGACTAGAGTGAATTTTTGATTTCCTAAGACAGGAGAGTGATATCCCCAGTGCCCTGTGTAATGCCAAATTCTAGATGTTGGATGAATGAGATGAAGCAACCAATGACTTCATAAGTAAATACTTGAGTAATCACATCTTCTAGATGTCACATACATTTTCAATCTCCTAGGTCCAGTTGCCAGCACCAAATTTGGTTTGCAGCACCTTTTGGGTCTTGTGTGCCTGCAATTTGTATGCTTTGTCTCTTATTTGGGGCATGGCCTCAGCTCAGGTCCTTTACATTCCCCAGGATGGAAAAGCTTATTACTCACAGCAAAGGACAGCAGTATATGACTACCTGTTGTGATAAGGATTTATTTGTTTTAGAAACCACCTTGTTTAGAAACACAACCTGTTGTGTTAAAGATTTATTTGTTTAGAAACCAGCTTTCCCATTATCATTTTCAGTACCACAGGAATTTGACACCTTGCTAAAAATATTAAACACATTTAGATCAGCTCTTATGTGTTTAATACTGTGCCAAGAACATTTTTCCCTCAAAGGCACTTTTACTTTAATGCCTTCTTGCTTAAATAGAATTGATATCAAACTTATTATCTGTTATACTTAGTATTATTTAAATTACTAATTCTTCATTAAAGCCTCCTTCTAGAGTGAGTTTAGGATTAATAGCTTTGAATTTAATTTATGAAATACTTATTTTCAAGGAAGGGAATTTGTTGTGATTTAAAAGTAATATCGAATGATGTTTCAGAAAGGAAGATTATTGTACAGGAGCCTATAAATTTGAAATGTGTTCTTACAGACAGCATAGTCATGAATATCCTGTCTTTCAAGTATAATTTTGAAGATTTTATAGATTAGTTCTATATTTTTATATTCTTAAATATTCTGCATTTGAATGCATTCATTTAAATATTTACTCTATTGTTCTATTTATATTTGCACAGTAAGTTTCTTCTCAGTTCCTAGTATAGAATGCTTATTTTTATAAGTAAAAGTAAGGCAAGAATGTTTGGCCAAGAAATATAATTTGCATCAAATAAGATAGGTTTATGCCAAGTCAGTAGCATCTTTCAAATAATAGTATATTTTATTTAGCTATCCTTTTTTTCTTTGATTAATTTGTTTTTATTTTGTATGTGTGTGTGTGTGTGTGTGTGTTTTCCACCTGTATATATGTAAGTGTACCCATTTCATGCAATGCCTGCAGAGACCAGAAAAGGGCATCAGATTCCATGGTCCTGGAGTTCTGGACAGGTGCTGGGAACTGAACTTGGGTACTTCTCAAGAGCAGTCAGTGCTTGTAACTGCTGAGTCCTCTCTCTAGAACTCTCTTATAAAAGACCTGGGTTCAGTTTCCAGCACCCACACAGTGACCCACAACTACCACTAGTTCCAGGGGATCAGATGCCCACTCCTGGCCTCCAAGGGTACCAGGAATGTATGGTGCACATACATTCATGTGGGCAAATACTCATACACAGAAATTTCTTAAAAAGGAAAGGAATGTTTGGTCTGTCTGATAGTTTATCTTGTCAAGACTCTAGACTAGCACTTATTGGATTCATCCATATTTACTGGAAAACAGTAGACCTTCCTCAATCAAGACAGACAAAAACTGTGCCGATGGACAGCTAGACTTCCATTGCTGTAACTGCCTAAATCTCATCCTCTCCCCAGATTAAAGAGCTACCTCTCAGCCTAGGATTGGATATTTATCATTAGATCTTTCAACTACCTAACACAGCCACCACACTTGGTATTTCATAGCGTACTAGCTGGTTGTAACACCTACTGGAGTTTCCCCCTCTGGTTGAACTTCTATGTACCTCTTGGAGTAAAGGATAGGATACAGTTCCTGAAATAGACCCTAAGTAGATCTCCAAGTCTAAAAATTCAGAGGAGAAAACCAGAATATCTAATGACTAAACCAATACTGAACAATGTAACATATATAGCTTACAATCAAATGGAAGGCATATATGCTAATATATTATACACAAATATTAATCTATGTTACACAGATAACATAGGCAAACTCAAAGTACATGTTTGGTTTATAATAATGGTTCTTATACTTTGATGAAAAGAGGATTTTCATGATTTTCATTTAGTATAATTTGATGGCATTTTAGATGCTCACTGGCATCTCTCCTCAATTCCTTCTACCCAATTCAATGTACTCACTATACATATAATATAGGTCAGATGTATGTCCCAATGTATTTCCTCAGCATGGATCTATAGACTGGAGCCTTGCCAACCTACCAAGAGTCCCATTCCTGTAAGAGACCGTCTCGCCACCTCCTAGAAACATCAATTGCCAAAAATTCTTCAGGTTGGGTTGGAATTTCTTTCCCACTTTCCATTATCTGTGCTGGGATTAGGTCTGGCTTGAGTTTGCATTGTTGTTTATCAGGATTTACAGACAGGTATGACCAGTGGTTGTTTTTCTCCCTTGGCAGCTTGTATAGTATCCTCTGATGCCATGAGAACTAGTCTTCAGGGAGGCGACTTCCAGGTCAGTTCCAGGTCCCATGCCTGATCTATGTCCTATCTTTAGCAATAGAATATTACCTTCAAATTCTGGGAGGCAATCAAGGGCTGTAGCAACAACTCGGAGTGAGGTTTCTCCTGCCGTGTACTGTGTCTTTGTTAGATAGCCTTCAGCTATACATCTACACTTGTATATTTATTATGTGTATTTTCTTTAAAAACTTTTTGATTTATTTTTATTTTATATGTATGAATATTGTGCCTGCACATGTGTAAGTGCACCTGTGTTGTGCAGTGTCCAGGAAGGACAGAAAAGGATGTCAGAACCCCTGGAGTTACATATGGTTGTTAGCTGCCTTGTGGATGCTGGAATCCAAACTGGGTCTTCTGTAAGAACAGCCAGTGCTCTTCTCTCCAGCCCCTATATGTATATTTTCAGTAGAACTTTGAACATATTTCTCTCTGACTTTTCCCATCATGTCAGTGTTGTTTACCTCACTTCTCACTTTTCCTGTATGATCCTCCCTCCTACTGCCTGCCCAGTTAGAGTACCCCTCTCTCCACTTTCCCCTTGACAACACCTGACTCCTATGATCCGCCTGTCTTGAGCTCCTTCGTCTCCTTCACTCACATGGTTCTCTTTTATTTTCCTGCAGTTAGATCAGGATATATACTTTCATACAGGCAACTGGAGCTAAGTTCCACAAATGAGGTAGAACATACGTTGCTTATTTTTCTGAGTCTGTGTTACTTCATATAGAATAACGGTTTCTAGTTGCATCCATTTACCTGCAAATTTCATCTTTTCTTACTGTTGCCTAAAACTCCATTGTGTAAATGGACCACATTTTCATTATGCATTTGTCAGTTTAGGGACATTTAGATTGTATTTCTTGGCCGTTGTGAAAAGATCAGCAATAAACATGGCTGTGCAAATATTGCTGTAGTAGGACGAGTCTTGCGGCATATGCCAAGAAGTGGTGTCACTGGATCATATGGAAGATTTAATTTTAGTGGTTTCATCAGTTTGCAATCTCACCAACAATGGAGAAGGTTTCCCTTTGGCCACATCTGCGCCAGTATTTGTTCTTTTAATCTTAGCCATTCTGACTGCAATTAAATGAAATCTTAAAGTGATTTTGATTTACATTTCTACCATTACTTAGGATGTTGAGCCTTTTTAAGGGGTTTCTCTCCCATTTTTACTTCTTCTTTTCATAGTTCTCTGTTCAGATCCATAGTCCACTTCTTAACTGGGTCATTTGTTTTATTGATTCTTTTGAGTTCTTTGTATATTCTGGATATAAATTCTCTGTCAGATGTATAGCTGATGAAGAAAGATTATTTACCACTCTGTGGTAAGGCAAGAACAAACCAAACCCAAACCCAGAAGATGAGAGGAATAAAGAAAACCAGAACTGAAGTCAATGAAATAGAAGTAAAAAAACAAAAAACATAGAAAGAGTCAATGAATCTAAGAGCTGGTTCTTTGAAAAGATAAACAGAAGAGATAGACTCTTAGCCCAAGTAATAGAAAGAAAGGAAGAGCAAATCCAAATCTACCAAATCAGATGTGGAAGGGGACACACCCTAACAGACACCAACAAGTTCCAGAACATTTCAAGGGAATACTTTAAAAATCTATATTCTATCAAATTAAAAAATTTTAAAGAAATGGACTGATTTCTAAATTCATGGAAGCCACCAAATTTAAACGAAGAATAGATCAACAGCCTAAGCAGAAATAAATAAAATCATCAAAACAATAATACAAAGCCTCCCAAGTTAAAAAAAAAAAAAGCCCAGGCCCAGAGGGATTCACAACAGAAATTTACCAGACCTTCAAGAAGATCTACAGCCAATATAACTTAAATTATTCAAAAAGATAGAAACAGACAGAGAACTCCCAAACTGCTTCTATGAAGCCAGCATTACTCTAATACCCAAATCAGGAAAAGATACAGCAACGAAAAGAAAGCTATAAGTCCCTATCCCTAATGACCATAGATGCAAAAATTCTCAACAAAACACTCACAATTGCTTACAGACACATATCAAAAAGATTCACCACAATCAAGTAGCAGGGATAATTTAATATATGTAAGTCAGTAAGCATAATACATCATATAAATGGACTTAAAGACAAAAATTACACAGTCATCTCAATAGAGGCAAAAAAGATTTTGACAAAAATCCCAACATGCATTCATGATAATAGTCCTAGAGGGAATTGGACTGGAGAGAATACACCTCAATATAAACAAGACTGTATACAACAAACCCACAGCCAACATCATTTTACATGGAGAAAAACTGGAAGCATTCCCAGTAAAAATCAGGAATCAGAAAAGGCTGCCCACTGTTGCCACTTTTTTGCAAATAACGCTTGAAACTCTAGCTAGAACAGTAAGACAAGATAAGGAAACTAAATAATACTAATTGGAAAAGAAGAAGTCAAATTATCCCTTTTTTCCAATGATATAATATTATTCATAAGGGATACCAAAAATTCCATCAGAAAACTTCTAGAAATGATTAACAATCTCAGAAAAGTGGAAGATTACAAAATCAGTTTACAAAAATCAGTAGCCTTTGTATAACAAATAACAAGCTACCAAAGAAAGAGTTCACAGAAATACTTCCATTCACCACAGTCTTAAAAAAATCTGGAGATAAACCTAACCAAAGACATTAAAGAGCTCTTCAGTGAAACTTTAAATCTTTGAAAACAGAAACTGAGGAAGACACAAAGCAATTAAAGGACCTCCTGTGCTCATGGGTTGGTAGAATTAATACAGTGAAAATGATGATAGCAAAAACAATTTACAGATCCAGTGCAATCCCAATCAAAATCCTCAGGGATTTCTTCATAGAAATAAAATATTCACTCTAAATCTCATATCGAAACACAAAATCCTCTGAATAACAAAAGCAACCCCGAACACAAAGAGCAATACTACCATACCAGACCTCAATCTACATTACAGAGTTATAGTAGTAGTGAAAACCAAACATACTTTTGATCAAAGCAGAAGACCCACGCATGAGTGCACACAACCACAGCCACCTGAAACCTGACAAAAGTGCCAAGAAAACACACTAGAGGAAAGACAGCATCATCAACAAATAGTGCAGGCAAAAATGAATCTCCAGGTACAGAAGACTGAAATTAGATCCACACCAGTCACGTGAACAAACTGACCTCCGAATGGGTCAAAGAAAAGTCTCTTTTGAAAGTCCCATGAATGAAATAGACCTTCTGTGCAGGAAACCTTCCATTTTCTTGTGTTGTGGGGGGATTAACCAACGGTTTGCACATGTTGGGCAAGCATTTTATTACTGAGCTACATATATCACCTAAAAAACTTATCTACATAGATTGTGGCACATAGAAAATTCACAGAATCCTTGCTACTGAGAACAGAATGATAAGCATATTATCACATATTCAGTGTCTCCAGGAGAAGAAATAATCACTAGATTAAACATTGCAAAAAATGTCAAAAAAGTCAATTTATTTTATTTTCCTGTGGATGGACTCTATTCCCGGATGTGTAAAGGGAATTGTTAATGATGAACCATGATATACAAGACAGTATTGCAAATCAATTGTATTGTGGCAAGAAATCTTGATTAAATATAGTTTGGGAAAAGAGCACTTGGGAGCTGAATTTGCAACCTTTTTATTTTATTTTATTTTATTTTACTATGAGTGAATATCATAATATTAACAAAATTCTAACTAGATCCTTGTATCCCAAAAAACCGTCTAATTACATTACCTTGTGTGTCAGGGAGACACAGGGATACTTGCATCAGAAACACCTGTGGATCAATAGCTACCTACTGGTCAAAAGACCCCCAGGCAGGGATACATGAAAGGATTTTCCCACTGGACTTCCTAATCCTTCTGTTGGACACAGTGATAAACTATTCATCTGAGATCTATTGAAATTCTCTTGGGAGCTTGCTTCTACTTGAGAGGAACCTGCCAAGCTTTCTCCCTTAGGCTTCTCGAAGTTCAGCATCAGCACTGACGTACACTCACTGCATTAAAGACTTTCTGGTCATCAGCATGCAGCAAAGAAAACTGACTGGTTTTCTAATAATGCAGTAATTATGCCTTTGGGGAAACAGTAGATTAAAAGATCAACTGGCCACACCCCCCTTCTTCCTAATCATTGTCTGACTCTAAAGCTTGGCTCTGAAGCAGATGTGGCTGCACTGGAAGTTTTCTGAAGCACATCCTGGTCTGAGGTACAAAGCTACCTGATTGCTTTTTGGGAATGAATGTCACACTTTAATTTTCCTTCTATATGACACCCTAATATTTTTTTGTCCAATATCTTGTCAGAGGATACTAATTTGTTGATCATTTAAAAGAAATAGTTCAGAAGAATAAAACTAAGTACAATTTTAAAGGGCATTAACTGGGGAATAAAAAAAGATTCCTAAGTTTGGAGATGCTTTGTATGGTAAAATGAAGTAAAGAATGTTGATATTCTCAAATACTGACACAGCCTGATTGGGAATGTGATCCCAGCAAACTCTTATAGAGGAACATCAACTGCAACTCAAGTTTACCCTTCCATTTGCACCCTGGGAAGATTTTCATCTGCATGCCTTAAGCAATTCTCATGAAAAATGTATAAAAATTATTGTGAAGCAAGAAGGAAATAGAAAGTAAAGGTTTTCATTTTGAAAGAGGGCTTTGCAATAGGAAAAATGGAAGATCATTTCAGTTCAGTCTTGACCTCTGATCTTCTGGGTAACGGACATGCTTTAGGAAGGGAAGTGCTCTATGAGAGAGGAAAGCCTCCCAACCAAGCCCTGCCCTGAGTTCCACAGCAGCATTTACAGCTCAGAACATCTAGTCTCATACCCTGGCTATACTCCAATTTGTTTCTCTTTTCATCTTAAATCTTCCCAATATGAAACTAAGTTTTGTCTGTTTTTTTTTTCATTCTCTAGATTAATGTCTTTATCTTCTACCTTTGAATATCAAAGGCTGTAATTTCATTTGATTAAACAGTCCTGAACTTCCTACTGTCCTAAATTATCCATTGTAAATTAGTTGTTCGGCATTTGCATGGCATTGCACAGAAAAATAGTGCTATGAAAATATGTTTGTATTCCTAAGCCCTTGTGCATTCGTCGGTTAATGTACAAGCCTAACAGTGCTATGCTAAGTTGCTGAAGAGGTTGTTTATAACTGGTTTTGGAGAAAAAGTATCCCATTTCCAATCATAAAGTGGTGCTTCACCCAGCAACAGAAGCTGAGGCTCCCTTTGTCTCTAGAACATTGACCTCTGCTGTTAGGCTGGGCAGGTTGGTGCCCCCAAGGACTGGAGAGTTAAGATGTTAGTGACAAGCAAATGAGGAGGAGTATTTGAAAATGGGACTAAGGTACAGTGCTACAAACCAATTTCCCTGACCTTCCTCTTTCTTTCCCCTGCCACCCCTGGTTATTTTGTCAATGGGAGCATGGTTGGGGTGCACGCGCGCGCGCGCGTGTGTGTGTGTGTGTGTGTGTGTGTGTGTGTGTATGATGTCACCAGCCTGGAACATTTCCCTAAAGTTCTCCTTCTATTCCTGCTGCCCTTATTGCCAGTTTTGTCAGCAATAATGTCATTCTAGACAGAAACAAAACACAATAAAGTTGCTTCAAAATCAAAAGTTCAATCAGCTCTTCAAGCTTGCCCTCCAGTCCCATACCTGGGCAGATCTTGGCTGCTTGAGGATTATCAATAGATACTTGCTTGAACAAGTACTTTGATTTCCAAAGGTATACTAAGACTGAGAGCTCCAGAAATCACATATGCCATATTGCAAAATGAGTCAAATGTAGAGAGGTAGCCAAATTTTAAATTAGATTATAGAATATATCCCAAATGAACAATTCTTAATAGCCTATTTTTTCCCTTTAGGGAGTCTATCTAATTTTAATTTTTGTGTTTTCAGTAACTTTAATTTGAGAATAATTTTGGATTTCAAAGCATAGTGACATATGCCACATTGGCATAAGGATTATTTTGAGTTGAAAACAACTAACAAGAAACAGTTATAGGAAAATCTCTCTGTTCTTTCTCTATTTGCCTAAAAGCAGAACATATATTTACAAAGCTGTCCTCCCCCTTTTTACCAGGAAAAGTACAAGGTTTGGACTCCCCAGTCCACAAGATCCTTATCAGATGGGATGGTGGTGGCTGGATGACAAAGTCTAACATGTATTTGCCGCAGATTGCTCTTGTATTTGCCTCCACGTTAGAAGCTAACGGTTCTATTTGTATTTTCACGTCTTTAAAATATGCTGTTTTCCCTTAAAGATTCTATATAGGCCAGACTTCAAACTATTGAGGACTTATAAGAGGCCACCACTTTGAGATTAACTAATTTCTCTTGCTCCCTATGCATGCATGAAGCACATATGCTAATGAACTGACTCTTGTTTTTGTCTTGCTACTGAGAACTCACAACAGTAGAGGAAAATGACCAGTTCCTCCCCTATGATTTGCTGCAATTAGGCTAAGCAGATGCTCCACAATTCTTGCATGCCTCTTTATCTGCTTTCCCTCCCTTTAACATCTAAGTCTGCCGTGGAGTGTCTGTTAACAAGGGAAACTGACACTGCTAAGTGAATCCCTGTCCTTGTGGGTTTCACCAAGTTCATTAGGAATCTCCTCCTCCTGCTACAGAATTCAATTGAAGGCATGCACCGCATTTCCTCCTCACGGGGGACTCACGTCTCCCGTGTCACCTCTGTCCCAGGACAGTTTCTTAGTATCTTTATCTTTCATGATATTGAAAGGAAGCCCTAAGGAATATTGATAATTTGGCAAGAGGTTTAGAACATTTGAGTTTGTTTAATGTTCTTCCCCATAGTTATGCTGGGCTTTTGGAACGACTGTTGCACAGATGAAGTTCCCTCAACATATATAGTGACGGGGGAAAGATCTGAAATTCCTGTGACATCCTTGGTGAATTAACCTCAACATTTAATTAAGGAGTATCTTCTAGTGTCTCTACTGCATGTTACTGCTCTATGATTTCCCACTCTATTATTCAATAGAGTCCCCATGCCTTGCTCATCTTCAAGGGCTTGATGGTAGGAGAAAGTAAGACTCTATCCTGGAGGGGTTACTGTATATAATTTTCCTGTAAGGAAGTGTTAGTTGCCTTTTTCTCAGTTTTTGAGCAGTTTTTAGCTTTTTTATATTTAGAATTTATTTCATACCTTGGATCATAAGTGAGCTGGTCTAAATATCATAAAATACAGTCATCATTCCCTAGGACAGGAAAAAGCACAGTCCTGGGCCAAGCTCTGGAGCCAGTATGGGAACAAGTGTGACCATGGCAGGGCCACAGGGAGGCATACCTCCCAGGCCGAGTCCTGGATGATACATCAATTAGTGGAAACTTAGTCACAGCCTTTACCTCAGACACTTTACATCCAGCCCACACAGCCATTTCTTTTATTATTTGATGCTGTGTGTTGGCTGGATGGCCTCAACCTCAGCCTCAGCCTCAGCCAGTTAATGAACAGGCTCTGATTGTCCATGGAGACAAGCTTGGTTCTTATCTCTGTTTCATGAGGAAGTCCTCACTTTCTTCCTTCTTTTTTAGAAAATGAAGCAGTACATCCTGAGATTTTATTTCAAGGACAATTTAGTGACTGAACTCCCCAAGCCAGAAATATCTCTCTTCTCCCCTAAATTCATCGCCTTGTTAAATAATGGCTACAGTCAGAACAGTTTCAGGTGGATTTTATTATTCTTTTGAAATGAAAGTGTTCAGGTTTGTCTGTACTTTGTTTTCTCATTTTCACATAAACTTTTTGTTCTATAATTTCAGAAGTTTAGAAGTTTGCTGCATATCAATATATTGAATGATGACAAGAGCACGGGCTTATTAAGCTCTGTAAAAGTCTATTCTGTGACTCATAATACAGTTTTACAGTGAGAGAACCTGAAACGGAGGAGGAAACGATCACATTTAAGAATCTCTGAGAACTCTCTATGTCTAAATACCTGAAAAGAAGAAATGGATTAAAATGTAGGCTACATGGTACTTTCCATGTGCCATGGAGAGGGAGAATGTGCTGCAGGCCCAGGCCTCGCAGATCCAGGGGAGATAAGGATTACTATAGAATGAGGCCATGAGACAGGTCTAGTTGGAATCCTATCCAAGTTGCATCAACACAGTGCTTCTACAGAACAGGTAGAGAGGATTGGGGAAATATAAAACTAGGAACGATACCACGAGAGGGAGGGAGGGAGGGAGGGAGGGAGGGAGGGAGGGAGGGAGAGAGAGAATGAGAAAAGGACGGAATTTAAATATGTTTCATAAAGGTATCAATGTTCTCTTCTTGAGGTAGGTAGTTTTATTGTGTTATAGAAAAGGATATTCTTATTCTTATGGGATACATGAAAAATATTTAGAGGTGAATACTATGATGCTGAAGCTACTTCTTAAATGGTTCAACCAAAACCTAAATACATACATATACATATGTAAAGAGGGAGAAACGGGAAGACTAGTGAGCATGGGCGACACGTAATGGATGTTCACATTGCTCTTCTTATCCCTTGTCAACATGACTGAACTTCCCAACATTAAAGACTGGGGAAAGTAAAGCAGGTCTTGGACTGGGGGGCCTAAGTTTTCAGAGTTGCTTGGAATGCTATGAGAAATAACACAATTCAAAAAGGCTTCATAGACAATTTAGGATCTTGCTACCCTGGAACATTTGGAGAAATAATGTTGGAAATTTGGTTGTGGACAAAGATCCATGCGGAATTGCTACTGGAGAAAAAAAATCATAGAATATCAAGGCTGAAACACACATTTGTAAGACTGCACTGGAAAAGTTCACAACAGGGACATCCTGTGGCATCAGGAAGCAAACACTTGCTTTGGGAATCATATCTCCATCCACCCTTCTTCAACCCAGTTAGGAAGTGTAACTTCCCAAGCTGTTTCACTTTCATTTGGTAACTTGAGAATAGCATTGTGGTAGAAAAAGCTTTCAAAAGCATTCTGCATTTTCCATGAAAAATTTAGGTTATTTGAGTAATAACTTGAGTTTATATGAGGTAATGGTATATTTATCCCCTGAGCTGATAGTACAAATGGGTTGTTTGTCCTGTTAACCTTTAAAGTGGCATTCTTTGGCATGGACTTCGCAAACTATCATCCTTTCTCCCATGACAACTACATTTGATTTTTGTCTGGCCTCTTTAGCACCTGCTCTTTAGTACTCAGTCTTAACTTAGTTTTCCAACTCTGTGGATGGAAGAGACATACTCCTCAATCGATATTCACTATTAGTTCTGGTCTGTGGTTGAGATGTATCACAGAAAGACTATAACTGAAAATCATATTGAGCCAAGCCAAGGACAAGTGTTTTCATGACATGGGTAGGAACTGGTATTGCTTTCTGAGTGAAGCAGTTTAACACCAATTAAATTCACATCCCTGAGCTCCGTTTGCTCCAGAGCATCCGTGATGTTCCATGCAGAGTATTGACTTGTGGGGACTCAATGGCTTTAAATCAGTCTCTGCATTTTGATACCAGGCTCCCAGTTTGGGGAGTATTTAGAATCACCAGCCCAGGTGTATATGAGGCTCTCAGCTGGAGCAAAGCACCTCATTTCTCAGTTTTTATTGAATAACTGGAAGTTTTGTAAAGTTTTTCCTTATGAAGAGCTACTTCTCCCTTCTCGATATGTAGAATGTCCTTTTCAGAAGCAATGGTGTTGGAAATATTCTTGACTCTTCTGTAACTGGCTTCAGATATTCACAGGTCACAGCTGCATGTTGAGAGGCCTCCCACCTCTGTGACCTCAGCTCCTCACCTCTGCAGCGCATTCCCCTTTGCTTTCGGCCAGCCCACTGCTAAAGGTTCTAAGACAGACTAATGAAGGAAATCTAAGGAGTTCTAGCCGAGGAAACTGTTAGCTCAGCAACAGTTCACATGATGGTCATGTACCAGGTTAATATAGCTGAGGCTCCCTTATCTGAAATGCTTATGACCAGAGGCGTTTCAGAGTTCAGATTTGCTTTAAAAAGGACTGCATACATATAATGGGATATTATAGAAATAGGACTTAGAGCTACACATAAAACTCACTTATGTTTCCTACAAATCTTTCATACATAAGATAAGATAAATTTTATGAGATTTTTGTGTGCCTGTGACCTGTCAAATGAAGTCAGGTGTGCCTAAACTTCACCCTGCCTTGATTACTACTTAACTGATCTCTGGAAGATCAAGCCTTTTCTCCACACCCCGTTACCACCCATTGTTACTAGTTCTCTCTTCCTTTCCAGTAACTTAGCAATCTGTTCAAGACCTATGCTATGCTTGCCGATTTCATAGATTCACCAGTGTAGATACAACAGACATCTTTGATGAATTTTCCTGTCAATGAACAGAAAACAAGGCCAAATGTCTTTCACGTAGATTGTGTACATTCTCCTCCAGCAAGGAAGAACTGAAAGCTTTTTTTTTCTGGATCTGTTCCAACATACCTAAAATCTTTTGATGCTATTGTAAATGATATCTTTTTCAATGTTGCATTTCTAAGCGTCCTGTAACCATTTTTGGAGGACTCTTGTGATTTGTGTTTGAAGTGAGTGCTTCTGTCTGTATTCTGCTGCCAGCACTGGGGGGCGGGGGGTGCTAAACTGGAGCCACATTGAACTACACTTCCAGTGGGGGGAAGAGCAGGCCACACAGGAAGCTGGAACTCTGTGCTGCAGTCACGTGCTAGCTTGTGACTAATAATTTAGAGTCAAAACAAATGAGAAGAGAAGAGAATTCAAAGAGATTTCTTCCATTCCCCAGAGTCCCTCAGAGACAAATGGTAGAGTGCGGTCAGGCCGCCCTCTGCACGCAGGTTCCAGGCTTCCTGATGTCATCCAATCACAGGGCTATCTCCTCAGAAAGTATTTTTACCTTTTATGACTACTTATAGCCATGTTTTTTCACTCAGCTGAGCTTGAAAAAGGATAGTTTCCTTTTGAAAAATAAATCTAGCGTCTTCAGGTGTTTTCTTATAGCAATTTTTCTTTTCATCTTGTCTGTCATAATTGCAGTCACTGAGTGTACCTGGATGCAGGCTAGACTAAATTCTCCATCGTAACCAAGAGTTCTAACCCATTCCCTACGGAAGTTGTGTATTGCCCGTTAGACTAAAGCAAAACAAGTAACAGTTATGAGTTCTAAACGTTGCATTTACAATTAAACTTTTGATTTTGACATTTTTTCCAGTAGCAAAGGGACACACTACTCATTAAATGAAAGACAATAATGGTTGCAGAGTCACACTTACGTGCAGGGCACGGAGTTCACGGGAACAGAAGTTTGGAGCTGTATCTTAACCTTGAGTTATTGTGAAATCTTTTTGATGATTCATGTCCTTGAGCTGCTTCGCCACAGTTTCCATCAATCTTTTTATTTCTCTAAATTTAATAAGAAACTAAAAAAAGAAAACCATGTACTTCAGTTAATGTTATTTGGAAATCTAAATGTGCATCATTGGGAAAGATGCTATGTGTAAAATCAAACCCTCAGACGGGCAATTCCCTTCATATTTGAACCAATGACTTTCTTATGTTTCATTTCCAATATAATAATAAAAGCTCTTAAGTATCTGATATGTTTTCCCTTCTATTGAGTAACCTGTTTCCTTTGTTGCTCTGTTTTATATTTTTTTCTTGTCATTATATGTTTGATTCTAGTTAACTAGATTGAGATTCATTACGTTTGTGTTGTAACTTTATTAAAACATTAATTTTATACATAGATCTTTCTTATGTCCTTTTGGAAAATTTGCTACTGGGTATACTCTTTTGTCCTAGCTCGTCTCTTAATAAAATTATTTTGTATGTTTATCACTTATTTTCTTGCCCATACTGAATACTCAGAAAATGATATAACCCCTCAACTATGCTTTTTGGGGAATGAGACTTTACTTTGAGTTTTTGGGTAATTAAAAAAAAATTTAACTATTTGATTTATTAAAAAATGTAATTGTCATTATACCAAGATCTTAGGCCACCAAGGAGTCAAAGATAAGCTTAAAATTATAAGTAGACAGTCTATGGCTTAAAATGAAATTTACTGGATTTCCTCTATACCCAGTCTCTTAATACTAATATATCTTTTTTCTTCAGTATTTCTTCACCTTTGTAAATTTCTCCAAAAACACATCAGCTTTGTTTGTCCCCTATGCTGTAGAGTCATTTCTGGCTTACATTGCACAAAAGGACCTGGATAAAACACACACAACCGTCCTTAACCTGGACCCCATCCAGGCGTGCAACATATATATGTATATGATATATTACTCATTTCTTTGATGGTTGGATCAGAGTTAACTTTAACACTGGTGATAATAAGTTGAGATATTTATGATGGGAAGTATTTTACTTATCAACTTACTTACCAATGAAATATAAAGATTGACATATCCCAAGATGTATTTACATTTTTCCTTCTTTATAACATGACTTAGTGTATAGCTCCACACAGTGATTCAATGATCCCTCCCCACCTTCTTTCTTCTGACGTTCTTTGATGGAACCACCATCATCCCCTACACAGATGCTGGGATGGATCCTGTTTCTAGATTAAAACAGCAACACACTATTTAGACACCTAACAAACATTAGTTGGCAGTTAGCATTTTTCTTCAATTTGATAACATGCTTCCTACAGTTATGCCCCTAGACAATGACTAAAATTCCACTGTTCTTAGTTGGAGCCAATGGTTCCATTCCCTCATTGACTCCTTAGCTGTTTAAATTGGAATTTCCTTCTCGCCCTGATCCACTCATCCACTCCAGCCAATCTCAGTTGATTGAAGGTTCCTCTATGCTTTTATTCTTGATTCATTTTTGAGTGTCTGCATCACTCAAATCATGGTGTTTATTTGCCTAAATGTCTATCGGCATTGTCTTATAAGTGTGAAAATATTAAATAAATTATATGATAAAACAAACATCATATACTAGTAATCATGTGAATGTACCCTATATACCTTAATATAAAGCCACGTTCAATGACTATAATGTAGTCCTGCTAATGTTTAGAGTGAATGTACTTCAAGCCAATGGATTGATCTGCTTACCTTAGTTCCTACTGAAATACGCCTCAAATCTTTGGGCAAAGAAATGCTTTGCTTTGGCAAGATTTTCTCTCTCTCTCTCTTCCGTTCTTTTTTTTCAAACCTATTAGTTTATTGGAATGATTTATAGAATTTTACAGGAGTATGGCCATGAATGACTCCACCAACCCCAGTGTGGGTGAAAACTCACAAAGCTCCAATTCTGAAGTTCTCTGCATAACTTGAAGGTACCTCAAAGAGTCAGTCTCCTGGATGAAGTTCATCCCAAGAGTCTAATTAATGCTGCCCATGTATGCATGGGTCTGGGGCCATCCACTGGAGCATGGGCAATCGGTAACCAGTAGCTACATCCCTAAAGTGCTCATAACTCCTCAGTTAGAGGTGGGTCCTGTGACCATCCCTTCCATGCTGGAATTCTGGCATTTAGCACTGAGCACTCCCAATCACTTATCTCAGGATTTTGCTAATTATGAGTCTCTCTGCATTAACTGTTGCCCATGACAAAAAGAAGCTTCTCTGAGCAAGGATGAGAGCAGCCAGTCTACCGGTATAAACATAAATATTTGAAAAGCAGTGTGACAACATGACCATTTAGCAAAATAACACAAGTAGGTTTTACCCTAGGGTCTATGACCTTCCCAAAGGCTTTTGAGCAGATTTGCAGTATCAGGCATGAATTTGCTCCTGTGAAGCAAACTTCAATTCCAATCAGAAGGTGATTGGTTACCCATGTTAGCAGGTCACATCTTGTCTGGCAGATCAGTTCTAGATTGCAGGATCCAGTCTAGGGCAAATCCATTGATGTCTTCTCTTCTTCAGCAGCCTTTATGGCACTGTCCCACATTATGGACAGTAGCCATCAAGGAGAAAGTTTCCTGGACAGTTTGATATTGATTTTTCTGTCTTGTAATCAAAATGTGTATGTTTTCAGTAATAGTGTATGTAGTTACAGTGGGAACCCAAGACCTTGTGTTGTTTAGAGATTTTAGAGATCTCTGCAGCCTCCCTGAGTGAGAATCTTTTTTCAGGGACAATTAAAAAACAAACAGCTGTTTTCTAAAACTTTGAACAGTTAAATTTCTGTGTTTACTGTAGATTCATGGGCAAATCACTGCAGACCCCTATGGTGAGTTAATGGCAAACTGAACTCTAACACAGTAGGGTGGTGTGTTCTGGGGGAAGTGATTCACACTTGAGTAATTGGAATATTGCTCTCTGTAGTCATGATCCAACTGACCTTTCTGAAGAAATGCCTGTCTCCTCTCAGTGGGCAAACTGGGCCATGAACCTATGAAGCATGGACCCACACACTTTAAACTTGAAGCTACTGTCACCTTCCTCTTCCCCTGTAGAGCACCCAGAAATAAAGCTAAATATCCACAGCAATAAAGATGGGAAAGAAGAACACAAATTCATGAATGTTACACAACACACTACGAAATGAAAACTGGATCATGAGTGAGTTGAATGAAAATGACAGTACAGCGTACCAAAACCTTTGAGACACCATTGAGGGCAGTTGTAAGATGAAAAGCTGTAGCACTAAGTGCTTACACCAGAAAATTAGAAACATGCCATGTAAATAAATTAACTATGCACCTGAAAGCCTTGGGACACCAAGAACAAACACCTAAAAATAATAATAGATGGGAAGAGATCAATAAATCAAGGTTGAAATTAATGAAACAGAAATGAAGAAAACAATACAAAGAATCAATGAAAGGAGAGTTGGTTCTTGGAAAAGGTTAACAAGATTGACACACATTTAGCTAAATTAACCAAAGGAGACAGGATCCAAGTAAACACACTCAAAGATGAAAAGGGCAGTGTTACAACAGGCCCAGAGGAAAGTCAGTAAACAGTAAGGACACCACAGAAGTATACTCTACTAGAGACTGCAAAAGAAACAGGTATGTATGGTCTAGATATGTATGGTCTACCAAAGTCAAATCAAAAGGGCATAAATAATTTAAACAGACCCATAACTACCAGTGAGGCAAAGTAACTAAAAAGAGTTCAGAAACAGCTGGATAAAGCTCAGAATTCTACCAGACCTTCAAAGAAAAACAAATATCAACACTCCTCAAATTCTTCCATAAAATAAAAAGGAACATTCCCAAATTCCTATAGTGAAGCCAATATTACTCTAATAACAAATACAAACACAGATGCAACAAAAAATAAAATTATAGACTAATCTCTCTGATAAACATAGGTGCAAGATTCTTAATGCAAGAACACATCGAAAAGATTATCTACCGTTCTCAAGTTGGATTGATCCCAGGGTTGCAAGGATGGTTCAGTAAACACTATCCACCACATAAACAGACTCAATAAGTGAAACCACATGATTATCTCATTAGATATATAAAAGGCCTTTGACAAAATCTGATATCTATTCAAAATAAAAGTCATGGAGAACCTAGGCACAAAAGGGACATATTACAACATAATAAAGACTATATACTACGAGATTTTTCTTACATTAGCTCCTGAGAATCTGTATATAGAATGCATGCTCAGTACTGAAATGTATTGGATCAACTGAAATCATTTAATCCATTGTCAAATAGCACATGAGTTTTCTGTGAACACACAGTGGCAATGGAGATGTGCCATTCCAGTGCCCCTCCAAAAGAACATGTCACAGAATACACTATTGTTGTCAGGTCCTTAGGTCACTGAGGTATGCCAAAGCCATGTAGCCCCAGGGTCGGTCCCAGAAAATGCCCAGCAAGAAAAAGTGCTAACTCTTGACTGCTTTCTGCTGACCCAGGAGCCCTGTGAGCTGAGGGACTCATCACAGCCTGGCTGAGACTTTGTGGGGGCACACTATAGCTTGAGGCTTTCATGGGTGTGAGAAAACTGGCAACCCTCTCCCTGCATACCAGTCCCATCTTGTCTCCATCACAGTCACTCACGCAATGAACATTTGCATATCTAATCTGGCAGTACCACCTGTGTCTCAGTGACCCTCAGCTGGCACATTGCACTTAGTATTTGCCCGTTTGAACACCTGAAACCCAATGCCAAGCTTAGCATTGAAGTCAAGCACTCTTCACTTCTTTTTTCTTCCCATGATATACTAACAAGGAATCCCATGCATTGGGATGAGAATGACTTTTACAAAAATAAATAAATAAATAAATAAATAACAAAAGCACACTTATTTTTATTATCAAATAACATATCCTGTTATAAAATTAATGTCTAATATATAACACCAATGCTTAATAACCCTTAACCAAGAAATTCAAATTTAATGTAATTGCCATCTAAAAATTTCCAAAGCCAGGCTCATTGCAAGGCCCGCTGTGGCCTGATACACTTATTCACATGCAACTAGAAGATGATACCCTTTACAAATACTCTGAAGGGGAAATTGTTCCCTTAGTATGTAGCCCAGGCTATTTAACCTCTACCGTAACTAAATCTATAGTACGAGGAAAATGAGAAAAGATACCAAACTTTCCTTTTGTGTTATGGTTTCCCTTGTTCAGGTGGGCTGGAGATGTTGGGTCTGTATAGTATTATGTGGCTCTTGAATGTCTTCCTGTGTAGCTGTCTGATGCTGGGCTGTCATCTACCTTAGAAAGGCTTATGCTTACTCATGCTGGAGGAGTGACCAGGGAAAGCAGAAAATCAGGGTATGTTCTGCTCCTAAATCATTACAGTTGTTTCAGAAAGGACAATCCCAGGAGAGCCCAGAGGGTTAATAAATACTCATTTTCATTTAATATAACTGTCAAAAATAAAGAGAAAGTAATTTAAACTTCATTTTGTCTGAAAACTTGCTTTGACAAGTATCTATCAGAAAAATAAAAACTATCATTTTTGTGAAGGAAATTTTCATCAAGGCAATTCCAAAAAGAGCTTTATTTTTTTAGTATGACATAATACAATAGTTCACTTGTGTTGTCTACTAATTGTATTAATGCGTTTTAGCAAAGGGTACATTGTTACACAATAAGAAATAACTGCTATATTAAAAAGCCTCCATAGATTTCTTTTTATAAAGAAAGTGTGCCCAGGTATTAAAGTGAGGATTACAAAATTTATGCTTAACTTTGAATTCAGGGAATAAAGATGCCTTTAAGATATATTGTCACTCTGGTGATTTCTTCAGAACAAAAGCTTCTGTGCAGGCCCTGTGGGAAGACAGATTATGGAAATTAAGTACAAAGTCTGAGCTGAAGCAATGCTGGGATGCTTATTGGCTTTGTGCATATTCAGTAGTTCAAAGAACATTCAGTAAATCTGAAATTAAATGGAATGCTGGTTCCTGGCAAATATATTGAGAAGAAATAAAGAAAAATCCTTATTGAGTTTTAAAATATTTGATTTAATGAAATGCCTTAGGAATTTGAATATTATCCTGGGGAGACAAGACTAAATCCACAAGGAATTCCAGGCAGGAGATGGTCAGGTGGTAAGGACCGAATATTAGGATTGGAGCATACAATACAGTTGGGCCTCAGTGAGCTCCCAGGAACCCTGAAAAGCTCCAGTCACTCAGATCCTAACATCTAAATTTAAGGAAGAAAATAGAGCTTTTCAAGTGCAGTACATTGCTTGTTCTCCAAGAGGGAGAATATCATTTTCTTCATCTCATCTTGATATAATATAATAGTGGTATACCAGCAACATCATTTGATGCGTTTGGGGTGCTAGTTTTTAATATGTTTACCAGAGGTACAGTGATAATGACTCACACATTGTTTTTAATTTAGATGCACTCTAATTTTCTCCCTAACAGCAGAAGCATGTTTCTGTGTTGTTAACATTACTTCAACTCTTGTCATTTTATTTTACTTTTTTCCAAGATTTTCTGAGGATTTTACATGCTTTCATTGTCTTTGCACTGTTTGCATCCCTCTCAGTGCCTCACCATTCCTCCATGTCTCCCCACTCCCTTTCCATTACTGATATTCCTGCTTACTTTTGTTTAGGGCAGTGTATTTGGAATTAGATAATCTATCAGGGAGCTAATCCCTAGACATAATACTCTTCCTCGGCATCCACTGTTAGCCTATAGCTCTTCATCATGAGGTGGGACCCTGTGACATTTTCCCTATCCACATGGACATGTCAGCTGGTTTTGTCACTGTGCAGCTCTCATTAGATTACCACACTGTGGAGATTTCGTTGGTGCAGCTTCCCTGTGGTGTCTAGACTCCATTAACTAGCAGTAGCTGTTTTGTCTCTCTGGCTCTTACATTTCTTCACCCCCTCTTCCACAATGTTCCCTGAGCCTTGGGAAGGTCAGGTAGGACCGCTTCACCATCACTTGTTCTCTGCCCTTACCTATTGTGGAACTGTGCAACAGTCTCCATCTGTTTCAAAAGAAGCTTCCCTGAGTGCTGAGAAGGAAACTTGTCTGTAAGTATAAGGATAGGATCTGTGACCTCTCCAACCATGTGTATTTTCTCTTCCATTAAGTGGGCCTTAAGTCCAATTAGACAGCTGTCGATTTCTCCCAAGATGAAAGTGCCACTACTGCACTCATAGAAATAGTTTGCTAGGCTTGTCGTAGTTGTGGTTTGGAGACTTTATAACTGGGTAGAGTCATTGATTGGTTTTCTCCATTAGCAGCTTGCATAGCACCTTCTGATATAGAGCTGGTCTTCAGGGAGGAGGCATCCAGGTCAGTTCCAGTTCAATGACTCCAAGTCCTGTGTCCAAAGTATGTCCTGTCTTCAGCAATAGGATCCTTTTAGAAATACTGTATATGTTATTTTTATTTTATGTGCATGAGTGTATTGCCTGCATGTATGTAAGTGCACCTGTGTTGTGCAATGCCTGAGGAGGTCAAAAGAGGGCATTGGATCCTCTGGAATGGAGTTACACATAGTTGTTAGTCACCATGTGGCTGTTGGGAATCAAACCCAGGTCCTCTGCAAGAGCAGTCAGTGCTCTTAACCACTGTGCCATCTCTACAGTTCCAGCAGTAGTGTCTTAATTCCAAGTTCCAGGGGGCAATCAAGGGATGTGGCAATAGCCTGTATTACTTTGGGAGCATCTTGGACCAGTCATACCAGCAACTCAAAGGGAGGGTTCTATTGCCTGGCACTCTGTTTTTTGTTATATAGTCAACAGCGATCAATGCGAATGTGCTCATATTTTTATTTGAGTTTTCAGTAGGTTTATTAAATACTTTTCCCTTTGTTTTTTCATACCACTTAGGAATTATTTATCTCTCTTTCCCCTTCTTGCCACTATACAACCCACCCTCCCTCCACCCTCCCCATTTTCCCCTTGGTAACTCCTGTTTCCTGAATTCCCCCTCTCATGACTTCTTTCTCCCCTTTTGCCTCCATGGTTACTTTCCATTGTCCTGGTTCCTATGGTTACATAGCCACATCCAAGAATTTGGAGTTAAGAGCCACACATGACAGAAAGCATGAATCCTTGCTTGTACTTTCTGTCTGAATTATCTTAGTATAACAGTTTCCAGCTCCATCCGTTTACCTGCAAATTTCATGATTTCTTTTTTTCCTGCTGAGTAGAACTCCACAGTGTAAATTGTCAAATTTTCATTATCCATTCATCAGTTGAGGGACATTTAGGTAGTTTCCATATCTTAACTATTGTAAAAAGAGGAGCAACAAACATGGCTGAACAAGTATATCTCTAGTAGGGTTTTGAGTCCTTTGGGTTTATGCCAAGAAGCGGCATAGTAAGATCATATATTAGATTTATTTTTAGTTTTTAAAGAGTTCTCCACACTTGTTTCCACAGTGGCTGCACCAGGTTGCAATCCTACCAGCAGTGAATTCCCCTTTCATCAAGACCTATGCAACATTTGCTGTCATTGGGTTTCTTAGTCTTAGCCATTCTGACTGGGGTAAGATGAAATCTTAGAGTAGTTTCTCTAATTACTAAGAAGGTTGAACACTTTCTGACACATTTCTTAGCCATTTTTTATTTCTCCTTTTTAATTAGGCTTATGTTTCTTCGATTCTCTGGTTTTTGAGTTCTTTGTATATTCTGGAAATTAATCCTCTATGAGATATATAGCTCACGAAGGTTCTTTCCCCTCTGTGGGCTTCCTCTTCACTCAATTGGTTGTTTACTTTGCTTTAGTCTAATAAGGTTCCATTTGATAGCATTTTCCTAAAGCTATATCTTGTTAGGGTACTGCCTATGTTTTGTTCACATTTCAGGCTTCACATTGAGGGATTTTTTTTTATCCATTTGGAATTTATTTTTGTACAGTGTGATAGATATGAGTCCAATTTCATTCTATTTTTCCAGTACCATTTGTTGAAACGTTTTTTTCCTCCAGTGTGTATTTTTGGCATCTCTGTCAAATATAGGGTGAGTGTAATTATGTGCACTCTTTTTCGGGGTATTCTGTTTTGTTCCACTGATCTATGTGTCTCTTCATGCCATTGCAATGCTGTTTTTATTACTATAGTTCTGTTATATAGTTTGACATGGTAATCTGTCCTGCATTGTTTTTTACACAAGGTTTACTTGGCTATCCAGAATATTTTGTGTTTTCGTATGAATTTTAGGATTTTTTTCTATTTCCGTTGAAAATGCCATGGGAATTTTGATAGAAATTACATTGAATCTGTGACTTAATTTTGGTGGAATGGTTATTTTCATAGTATTAATTCTATCAGTCCATGAGCATGGGAGGACTTTCCACCTTCTACTGTCTTCTTCAATCTCATTCTTCAAAGATTTAGTGTCTTCATTGTAGAGGTCATCAATGCCTTTGGTTAGGTTTATGCCTAGATACTTTTTGAGGCTATTGTGAATGATGGTCTTCTAGGATCTCTTTATCTGCTTGTTATTGGTATATGAAAAGGCTCGTGATTTTTGTAAACTGATTTTGGGTTCTGCCACTTTGCTCCACATGTTTATAATTTCTAGTATTTTCTGATGGAATTTTTGGGATTCCTTTATGTATAATATCATGTCGTCTGAAAATCTGACTCTTTCTCTTTCACTTAGTGCCCTTTTAAATTCCTTCTTTCGTCTGTGGCTTTGGCCAGGGTTTCAAGCATTCTATTGAAAAGGAAGGTGATAGTGGACAGCTTTGTCTCCTTCCTGATTTTAATGAGAATTACGGTTTTTCTCCAATTAGAATACTGTTGGTTGTTGGTTGGTCATTCATGTCTTTAATTATGTTGAGGTGTGTTCCTCCAGTCCAGTTACATCTAGAATTTCTATCAGGAAGGCATGTTGGATTTTGTCAATGGCCTTTTTGGCATTTCTTGGGATGATAGTTTAATTTTTGTCTTTCAATCTATTTACAATATTTATGACATTTACTGGCTTATGTATATTCAACCATCCTGCATCTCTGTAAAGAAGCAATGATCATGGTGGATATTCTTTTTTGATATGTTTCTGTATTTTATGTGCATATATTTTATTAAGAATTTTTGCCTCTATGTTCATTAGGTTATTGTCCGATAGTATTCTTCTGTTTTCATTTGTGCATGCCCTTACCTGGTTTTGGAATTAGAGTAATATTGGCTTCATAGAAGAAGTTTTGGAGTTCTCCCTTTGTTTTTAATCTTTTAAAATCATGTAAGCCATCTTGGTTATAGTTCTTTGAAGATCTGGTAAAGTTCTCTTGTGAATCAATCTGAACCTGAGCATTTTTTCATTGCGGAGGCTTTGTATTACTGCTTCAATCTTTTTATTTGTTATGGGCCTATTTATGTTGTTAATCTCTCCTTGGTTTAACTTTAGTAGATTTACTGAACCTAGAAATTTATCAGTTTCTTTTAGATTTTTTAATTTGTGGAGTATAGGTTTTTAAAGAAATACCTTAAAATGTTCTGAGTTACTTTGTTGTCTGTTGTAATGTTTCTTTTTATTCTCTAATTTCATTGATTTGAGTTTACTCTTTTATTCTTTTGGGCTAAGGTCTATCTTGTTTATCTTTCATAAAACCAGCTAATCTTAGTTTCGTTAATTCTCTGTATTGTTTTCTTTGTTTCTATTCCATTGATTTCTGCTCTGATTTTTATTATTTCTTCTTGTCTGCTGGGTTTTGGGTTTGATTTGCTCTTGTTTGCCCTGATTCTTGAGTTCGTATCATCAAGCCATTTATTTATACCTGTTTCTGATATTTTTCTTGAGACAAGATCTCTCTGTAGCCACAGCTAGCCTAGAACTTGCTATGTAGACCAGGCTGGCCTAGATCACACAGAGACCTGCCTGCTTCTGCCTTCCAAGTGCAGGGATTAAAGGCATGTACCACCACTCCAGGCCGTCTCCATTTTTAATGTAGGTGCTTAGAGTTATAAACTTCTCCTCCCCAGACTGCTTTTAATGTGTCACACAGGTTTTGTTGGGGTTTGATTTCTTTTCATTTAGTTCCAGGGTACTTTTATTTCTTTTTTGATTTCTTCTTTGATTCATTCATCATTCAGGAGTGTGTTCTTTAATCTCCATGAGTTTGTGTACTTATTAGAGCTTCTTTTGCTGTTGATTTTAAGCTTTATTGTGTTGTGCTCCAATAGAATACATGGATTTTTCAATTATTTTTGTACTGCTGAGGTTTGTTTTGTGCCCCAGTATGTGGTCCATTTTAGAGAAACATCAATGAGCTTCTGAGTAGAATGTGTATTCCTTGGTACTAGGTTGGAACATTCCGTAGATGTCTGTTAGGTCCATTTGATCTAAGATACCTTTCAATTCAGATGTTTCTCTGTTTATCCTTGTCAGAATGAACTGTCTATTGTAGAAAATGAGGTACTGAAATCACCTAATATTACTGAGCTTGGGGTAACCTGTGTTTTGAAGTCCAGTAGTACTCTTTTTATGAAATTGTGTGCTCCAGTATTGGTACATATATACTCATGATTGCAATGTTATTTTTCATTGATTGTTCCCTTGATCAGAATGAAGTGACCATTTTTATCTCTTCTGATTAATTTTAGTTTCAATTCTATTTTGTCTCATAGTAGGTTAGCAATGCCTGCCTGCATGTTTCTTGGTGCTATTTGCTTGAAAATTTTCTTTCCATTCTTTCTAAGGTGGTGAGGATTCTTAGAGGTAAGAATATATGGATTTTGTTTTTTAATACACTCAGCTCATCTGTGTCTTGATTAGACAATTGAGACCATTGTTGTTTAAAGTTATTATTGAAAAAATATGTATTGTTTATTGTCATTTTATTTTCTGTTTTTTGTTCTTAGTCCTATTTTATTTTTTTATAATTATGGTTTCATTTGTACTTGCTTTCTTCCATAGGTGCTTCTTCAGTATGGTTATTCTTTTCTCTCTTTTTTTCACTAGTAACTCATGATCCCATCTCTATAGAGAAACAACATTCACTGCAATAATAGGAGTAAACACAGCTATTGTATAGATGGAGAAGAAGAGTATTTGTTAGAATTGTTAATGGGTTATTCCTTTCTTCAGTTTTTTGTATTGCTTTGAGTAATCACTATAGAGTTGTTTTGGTGCATATGAATTCTTTCAGCCTATTTTTTCCCCTAACTATGATAGACATTTTTGTGGGTAAATTTTCTGGGTTAGCATCTATGGTCATTTAGAACTTGGAATACATTGCTCCAGGCTTTTTTTTTTTTGGCTTTTAAAGTTTGTATCGCAAAGTCAAGGATAATTCTGATGGGTTTTCCTTTAGATGTAACTTGTTGTTTTCCTGTTACAGTTTCCATTCTTTCTTTTTTGTGCTGTGTATTTATTGTTTTTACTATGATATGCCATGGAGAGTGTCTTTTCTGGTCCTGTCTATTTGATGTTCTGTGTGCTTCTTGCATTTCTATGTGTATGTTTTTTCTTAATCTAGGAAACCTCTCTTCTATAATCCTGTTGAAGATCTGTTCAGTGTCATTGACCTGAGATTCTTCTCTTTCCTATAGACCTATAATTTGAAAATTTGCCTTTGTATGGTGTCCCACAGCTTGTGCACATTCCATGTTGTTTTGTTTTTTTTCTTAATTCTTCAAATTCTTTGCTTGAGTGGTTGAATTCTCCATCTTTATCTTCCAGTCTTGATATTATGTTTTCCATTTGATTTATTCTGCTGATAAGTCTTTCTCCTGTCTTTTCTAATTGACTTATTGAGTTTTTCAGTTCCTTCTTTATCTCATCTTGGGTTTTCTTCGATATTTTTCAATAACTCATTTATAGTATCTCTTTTTTGAAGTCACTTTTCAAATCCGAACTATCTTTGTCATTTCATTCAACAATGTGCTTGTATTTCCTTGAGCTTCAGTCATCAGTTTCTTCTTTTTCTCTTTGAGTTTCATGAGTGTATTCCTTTGTGTATTCTTTAAAGTCTGAATTCTTTGAGCTTATTATTGTTTTTTTTAAGTTCTGTGTTCTGGAGTTCTTTTGGGTGATTTTCATCCTAGAACCGTCCTATATGACTGGTGGAATTTGGTGGGAACTTATTATTTTAATTTTTTCATATTATTTGTGTTTTTGCATCCTAATACTGGCTTTGGGGCTTCTCTTTTCAGTTGTGTGTCTGATATGAAACTCTAGCTTGCTTTTGTTAAGTCGAAGTTTGGTTCTGCTTTTATTTCTGTAGTAGCCCAGTTGATTTCTGATGAGGTAGGAATAGATACTGGTATGTCCTTCAGGTTTCTATTTTTAATTTTTTTGTTGGAAAAATGAAGAGATTCCAGTCTGGTGTTCTGGGTAGGCAACCGCAACTAGAATTATGGCTGTGGAAAATGGGAAGGAGCAGACTAGAAAGGAGACTAGGAAGCAGACTGTGAAGGAGTCAGACGGTTTCTGACTAGCTCACCAATGTGGAGAACAGCATTCCTATCCTAGTCCCTTGGAGGGAAGATGGCAAAATAATGAACCAGTTCTAACCAGCTTACCAGGATGTGGGAGCTGGAGTTCTTGTCCTAGTCCCATAGCAGAGTCCCTTAATTTTTAGCAATAAAAAGTTGTGATCAAAAATTTGGTTACTCATAAGAAGTGTAATCATCATCAGCTGAGTTGGGACAGACATGAAGATTACTCATTACTCTTTTTTTCTCTCAGGGCAATTTATGACCAATCAGAAGTCAGGTGAAGATTCTAGTATTATCAGACTACACATTGTGAAAGTTCCTGATTGACTCCATGGAAGATCATTGTGTGGACAGCACAGTAGAGAAATTGTACTAACAGTGTCAATACTCCCCAGGAAGTTTTGTTTCCTCTGTTCTTGTGAGTCTAATCATCCTCTCAATGCCATTATACTGAAAAAAAGTCCCTTTGATCAATTATGTCTTGCTCTCTTTGCACAGTAATCAGCCAACTTTACCAGTGATAATAATCACAGCACTCAGTCTGTGCCCAAGTGGAAAATTGTAGCACTCGAGGTTATTGTGTCATTGCAGACCATCCAAAGGCATGCTCCTTGGTGGACGGACTTGCACCCTGATAGGCAAGATGTTTCCACCTCATTATCTTGAACTGCAGGGATTCTGAATTCTGTCTTAAAAAGTAGGTCAGTGTTGGGGACATAGGAGGGCACTAGAAATGAAACCATATGGCTAGTGATAAAGAACCATGGTCATGTTATCACTGAGGGCACAGAGCCATGAATCAAGAGTGGCTTATTAACAATTTTCATAAGTTAACACCTATAAATGGTGAGATATCAATTCATCTTGTGGGTTGGAACTGTTTATAATTTAGAAGACAATAAAATTGACTTTATTGGGACTATAATGCAGTGTGAATTTAAAATGCTTACATTCATGTAACTGCCACCATATTCAAGACAGAGAAAAAAAATCATCTCATCCTATGATAGTTTAAGTAAGAAATGTCCTACATAGGCTCATGTAGTTAAACACTGTTTCTCCAGTTGGTGGTATTGTTTAGGGGAGTTTATGGAATCCTTAGGAGGCAGAGACTCACTGGAGGTAGAATTTGAGGGTTTTTATGCCTTTCTTCACCTCTCTCTCTCTCTCTCTCTCTGTATGTGTGTATATGTGTTCTCTTTTTCTTTCCTATGTGTGCATGAAAAATATGGTCCACCATTTTCCTGTTCCCACTGCCATTCCTTTCCCACGGCTAACGGACTCTGTCCCTCTGGATGTCTAGGCTAAAACAGACTCCTCTTTAAGTTATTTCTGTCATGGGTATTTTACAAGAACAACAACAAAATATCCAATGCACCTAAAATTCCTTTGTATTTCTTTTTAAGCTTTCTTTCAGTTCCCAGTCTGCTTAGAAACACTGGTCTATTCTCCAAATTTAACTTTGGGGCTTTTCTAGAATGTCACATAAAGGGAGTCATATGTTATGTAATTTTAAGCCTAGCTGTTTACATTTCTCAAAAGTCAGTTGTGATTTTCAAAATTTCTGTATTTCAAAATCTCAATGATCAATTTTTAGACTTCTGTGTTATGGTTTAGATACTACATGTCTGGAAAATATCCTTATGTTGGGTGCTTGGAGCCTAGGAGGGTGTAACTGGAAACTGATGGGACTTTTAAAAGGTAGAGTCTAATGAGAGGACCTTAAGATATTGGGGGCATTCCACTGAGGGGCATGTTGGGATCCTAGTACTCTCCTTGATTTGTTATTGTCATCTGGTGTACCCACGAGGGGCTTAAAAGCAGAGCCACAATGAACCTTTTCTCTTCATGAGATGGTTATCTAGGGTATTTGTTACAGTGACAGGAGGGTATCTAATATAGTCTAAGAACTATGTTTACCTTCTTCACAATATATATAGACCAGCAGATCAAACTGTAAAGGAGCTGTAGGAAGAATGTATGCAGCCAGTCATTTTGACCACAGTTTTCTCTTTTAGGGCTGGAGGAGAGCTAAAAAGTATTACCATGGAGATAGTAATACTACATTTGACATAATTACTCAACATTTCGGTCCTTTTCCCAACTATGTCAATCATGACTCTTCAGATTATATCAGATTCTTAGTGAAATCATCTTTTCTATCCTCTCCTAAACAGAAGGCCTAAAAAATGCCATGGGTCCCATCTGTCACTACAGTGGTCAAGGGATACACTAGAAATGAATCTCTGATTCTAGCTAGGCTCATCTGTCAGTGCTCTGGAGGAGGGGAAACACAGTTACCTATATATACTGGTAAGTGCAGGTAATCAGGTTACCTTTGTCCACGCAAATGAAAGAGAAAATCTGGACCACAGTCAGGAAGTCAGCACCGAGCCTTAGTGCTGAGAGGTTCTGATAGTCACAGGGACCAGAGAAGCTGTAATGTGAAAGTTAAAGTTGTGAGGATGTGCAGATGAAGGCAAGAGAGGTAGGCTGAGGACTGGACCTTCAGATGAATAAAGCTGGACCACACAGTGAGGGAACAGCAGAGCCCTGGCATGCTGCAGTGGGAGACCCGGGCTCTCAGGACCCCGACACAGCCATCCTCCTACTCTGGTTACTGTACAACTTGAATCAAAGCTTTAGCTTCTGTTTCAACAGAATCTGATAGCAAAACTTCCCTAATTAATGAATGTTGGCCATACTGGATCTTGAATACAGATGAAAACATATCTGTGATAGTTAAGTCAATCTTGCTTTTAGTTACTGAATTTGTGTGTAAAAGAAATACATATTAATGAGATGTTAATTATTAAACATAAGAATCCCTTAAAGAATGGTTTAAACTTCAAAGTATGAGCAACAAGTAGCATAAACATTAACTAATAGATTGTTTCCAAGTGAAATTCTAGATAAAACTTTTAAATTAAAGCTTGTATATAATGAGCACATTGCAGAAAAACATCCCCCAACTATTTCAAAGTAATTTCATTTTTTACATATTTCCTGATACAGTGATCCTTTTTACCTGCAGGGGTTCAGGATGCCCACTTATATCAAGCCATAAAGATGCTCCTGTTTCCTACACAAAATGATGAGTATCGCCATTCAGTCTACAGACATCCTCTTCTATATTGGAACTAGAAATAAAGAAATAAATTTTTCATGAGTTCATTGTAGACATATTCATGCCATAGTTGTTTAAATCCAAGGAATCGGAGCCAGAACATACAGACTGCAATGTTACAGCTTTGGTTTAAGCCATCTTATTTTGCCAAGCTCTATTTTCAAACTCTTATTTATTTTTCAAATTATAAGTTAAATAATTTGTTTTAAATGCATTTCCTGAGTGTTCTTCTTTGAGTTACTTTCCTGTTTCAGGGCAATTGAACTTTTATGGCACTGACCACATTTTCCATGTGGCATAGTTGTTGTGTTTGCACATGGTGTCTTTGACCCTGGAAGTCTTTAAGTCTACTTGTTAGGAGGAGAAATGAAAAAAAAAATATCTTGAACTACACTTTTTTTTCATTCATATTTCACTTTCTTGTATGAGACACCCAATCTTTTCAACCATAGGTTAAGGAGAAACAAAGAGTCAATACCTATGGCCGAAAGTATGTTAGAGATTTTTAAAGTTCTTTGAGTGTCTTTAGAGAAAGGGGTGTATGAATGAATAAAAAGATAATAGCTTCACAATGGGTATAATGGACAGTTAGAAACAAGAAGTTGCAAAGAGAAAAGAGAACCAACTGGTTCTGGAAAACATTAGGACCAGACAGACTAGAAGAACTGGGAAATGAAGGAAACGAGAGAACCCAGAAGCCCTGAGAACCATAAAGAACCTCAGGTAGAAGACCAGTCAGCATCAAACACTACCCTGTTATGTGAGGAAATATGTCTAGCACCCTCACCCCCAAATCATATATCTGTGTCAGTCTAATTGTGCTATGTAACAAAATAATATGAATTGGCTTAAGCAGGAGACATCTATTTTCCGAATTTTGAAAGCTAGAAGTTCATAATCCATGTTTCAGCCAGTTGGATTCTGGCCAGGGCTTTTTTCCAGGCTTCCCACTATGTCCTCATATGGCCTTTCATCAAAGCACTGAGTAAGAAGAGTAAGAAAAAAGAGAGCAAGTTCTGCTCTCTCTTCTTCTAGGGACATTTGTTCTGTTAAATCATATCCCACAATGGATTGAATTCTGTCTCCCCTAAAGTCTCTTAACTTTAGTGAGACTAATTTCAGAGACAGGGCCTTTAAGAAGGTAACTGTGAACAAATGGAATCTTAAGTATCAGACCCTAATCCAGAAGATTAGGCTTCACCCTAACCTGGCTTCATATGAGAAGAAACGCAAGAGTTCTTTCTGTCCACTCTACGAAGATACAATGAAATGATGACCATCTTCACGCTGAGAAGATAACTCTCACTAGAACTTAAATCACTCAGTACCTTGATATTTTTCTTTCTAGTTTCTAGAAATGAATTTCTGTTATGGAAATAGTTTAATACCACTACAATCAAACCAATACACAGCTTAACCCTGATGGTGACCTCATTTAACCTTAGTTTCCTCCTGGAAATTCTTGTTTCCAAATATAATCACAGTGGAGGTTGGGGATTGCCCAAATCAATTGGGGGAGGGGAATTTCAACATTAAGTGCATAACAATGCACAAGCATTGGATTCCAGACTTTGCCTATACAGAAGAGTTCCCTTAGGACCTCATGTTATAGGCTTCTAGGGAGGATTCATTGTGTACAGATCCTGGGCCTTGCCCATTGACTGCACAGCAGGAATGATGCCTGACTCCTTATGGTTCAGGCTACCCTAATTTTATTAGTTATTTTTCCCATGTCTATGACCTAAATCCCAAGAACAACTTAAGATGGGAACTACTTATTTTCGTTCCTGAGTTCCACAGGTTCAGTCCATGGTCACTTGGCCCTATGCACTTAGGAGACCATGATGATGACAGGAGCATGTGGCAGGGGCTGTTCTTCACTTCTTAGTGGATAGGAGACAGACAGAAAATGCCAGTGCTCATCTGACTGTGTTTTTTCTGCTTTTATTCCATATGACTGTAGAAGCTGCATCCCATTCACAGTGTTTTCTCTTGTCTGTTAATTCTCTTGGGACATTCCTTCACAGACACACCTAACCCATCTACTAGGTGGTGTTACACCTAGTCAAGTTGACCGTCACGATCAACCATCACTCTAATCATCCTATGTGGATGATTCCAGCCTCAGCGACAAAGGACACTAGGAAGTTTCCTTCACATAGAAGATGGTGCCTCAGCTCCCAGGCAGGTGGGGGTGCTATAAAGGGAGTTTTCTCATCTGTGTGTGTGTGTCACTTAATGAATTAAATTCCGGTCTCGTTGAAAATGTAAAAATATCTATTCCCAATTTCTGTTTCTTAAATTTGTACCCCACATGTTGACATTCTAGTAAAGTCCATATTGTTAAATTGCTCAAGTTCCATTTCAGTTTGAAGGTTTTTGAATTTATATTAAAATCCAGAGAACAGGACTCATATTGAAAATATTTTCCTCTTAGGTTCACAAAGTACTAGTGATTATAAAATGATTGTCTAGACCACACAGCTAGTCTGAGAAGATCTTATTTCAGTACTATTACTTGCTATATTGAGCCAATATTTAATGGCCAGTGATAATGGGGTGTATGAATAAAGCACAAGTCACTGAAGCTGAAGATTATCTCAATATTCATTTAGCAGATTTCCATTTGTATCTTCTCTTAAGCTCATTATTGTGCTTGATCTTTTCAGTGAGACTTGTACAAAAGTGACATGTATGAAAGCAGATTGAAAAATTATCCTGAATAACCCCTAACATTATAATTCGTCCATTGGTGTTTGAGAATTAATCGTAGGCATATTTATCTCTACCCTTGAACACACCATGTAAAATACAGATGTAGGGGAATTTTAATGAGGACGTCAAGTTTCATCCAGTCTGAATTAGAATGGATGATATAGCATTGCCATTCTCTTGTTTGTAAAGATGTCTCAGGTTTTAATTTTCCTGCCTGCAATCATAGCAGTGTGAGTGTTTGGAGGGTTGGTTTCGTGTTGCAGATTTTAAGAGTCAGAGTGCAAGGAAGACCCTAAGGACTAACAAGGGACACCTATGGCCATCAGCTGCTTGCATCCATAACAAGTGAAGAGAAGGTCTCTTGCTTTGTTTTGTTGATTCTGTAACTTCTCAGAGCTGCTCCTTGAGTCTAACAATGGCAAAACTGCTGCTCTTTCTACTCTCATCCTGCCCGTTCATTGAAGGGGAAAGACAGTGGACAGGAAGAGAGGAGCTGGGGAGCCTGGGGGGAGGAGCATGAATTAGACAGAAAGGTAACGCTGTTGAATGCTATTCTTACACTTGGAAACATTATCAAAACATCTCAAGAAATTTTTGCAGATTCTCAAATGCCTGGGGATATTAGGGCAGATTTAAATAGAAAATGTTACTGATATAGGCTGGTAAAATGTAATCAGTGACAAACATAATTCAGAGAAATTAGCAAGGTCACCCTTTTTTACTTTTCTAATGTAAAAGTAACTACTACTAGAGAGTATAGCCATATGCAGGAAGTCTGTTGGTGTAAAGTTTTTAGAGAACTGGAGAGACAGATCAACAATTAAGAGTATTTCCTGCTCTTCCAGGGGACCCAAGTTTGTTCCCAGCACCAACAACTGGGTGGTCCACAATCACCTGTAACACCAACTCCAGGGAGATTTTATTTTTCTGGACTCCATGGGCTCTTGTATTATATGCACACACATGCACACACACACACACACATACACACAAATAAAAAATTTAATAACAAAATAAGTCTTTATAAAGGTGAAGTGCATATATCACAGAATGGTAGGGTATATAATCTTTATCTTCCATCTTATTCCATTGTACATTAATGAAAAATAAAGTTTACAAGTCTGTAAAACAGACCTGAAAAAATTCTGCAGTAAAGGAAAAGCTGAACTGAGACCGACAATATATTCCCATTTTTATGAAAGACTTTATTTCAATGAAAACAAGACATTGTATGATCTTATTGTTGACATGTTGACTATATGATTTTATGGGAGCTAAAATTTCGAAACTACATAAAAAGGATAATTATAGCTGATTGTGTTCATTCTTAGGGAAATGTTATGTCAATAAATGTAATGAAATAATAACTCAATAATGATAAACAGGACTTCTTAGACACATATCATTAAATGTGGTAAAGGAAAGCAACTCTGGAATAAAAAATCAAACTTAATTATATTACATGGTTAATTGTTCCGAAGTTACTGGCTGTTCTCTCCAGGGTCTGGCAACATGACTTTTATTTTGATCCCTCACAATCAATTAATAGTTAAGCAAAAGTTTAAAAAGACTAATGGCCACAGTATGAGTTAACTTAATTTTGTCTATGGTTGAAGTATAATTTCTGCTTTCTATTACTGTAAAAATTAGGAAACCATTAGAAATATTATTTTTGAAATGTTTTAAAATTATTTTTATTTTATTTGTATGAATGTATTGCTTGCATGCATGTAAGTGCACTTATATCATGTAATGTTCATGAAGGTCAGAAAAGGATATCAGAGCCACTGGAACTGGAGCTGTGGATAGTTGTTAGCCATGACATGAGTGCTGGGAATTGAACTTTGTCCTCTGGAAGAGCAGTCAGTGCCCTTTAACTGCTGAACCTGCTCTCCAGCTTCTCACTATAAATATTAAGAAGAGATGGGCTTACTGCTGCTAGACGGGCACCAGCTCTTCTGTAGTTCTTTGTACATAATATGGAGTGTGAGTTTTGGCCACTCTCATTCTAAAAGTAATATTTTTGACATTACATCATTGATTTATTCATTTTAGAAATTCCTCTTCTTAGACTGCACTTATTTCTTTGTCTTCTACTAGAAAACAAGTCACATTTCATTCAGGGAGTGTCTGTTTGTTGACTGCTGTAGCCTCTGATCATAACAGGAATCACATAAATGTTGTTGAAAGAAGAAATAGAATTGCAAGAGGAAACTAAATCCAGCAGTGATACGAGCAGAATTACAGATTAAATATTTATAAAGGAAAGTTTCACACATCCCAGTTGGTCCACTGAACTGAACAGCACATTTGAAGCCAAGGTTCTGGATTTCCAAGTGACTGAAAGCTCAGTCCTCCTTAAGAAGACAAGGTGAGACCCTTACATTGGTGCTGCTCTGTGCCTCTGCTTGACAGGTACAAGAGATGCTCTGACTCCAGACCACACCACATGTGTTAATAAAAGACTGAGACACACTTTCACGATCAATTTCAGCATGTAGCCAACAACCTAGTCCTCTGGAAACTGCTGTTTGCCATTCTAGTGTAACCACTAAGAAAGTATGACTGGAACTCAGATTATATAGTTTTAATTGAAATTTACTGAAGGCAATTTCTCTTTTTTCTTTAAATGTTAGACATTTTTCAGTTGTCTTGGTCTCTTTACCTGTTACTGTGATAAAATCTCTGATAAAAACAAACAAGGGAAAGAAGACTAATTCCGGATCACAGTTCTGGGGTACAGTCCATCATGGTGGAGAAGTCAAGGAAGTAAGAGCTTGAAACAGTCAGTCACATCACATCTAAAGTGGGAAAGCAGAGAATCATGAATTCAAGCTTCTGCAGTTCCCTTTCTCTGTGTATACAGTCCAGGATCTCAGCCCAGCAACACTGCCCCCAACAGTGGGTAGATCTTCCCACCTCGATTAATGTAAATTGGGAAAATCTCCTAGGGATGACCAGAGACCCATCTCCCAGGTGATTCTAGATTCTGTCAAGTTGACAAGAAACAGTAACTATCACATACTTTTGTATATGTATATACATATGTGTATACTATCATATACACATATAAACTTTTTTTCAATGCTCTTAAATGTTATTTACCTATACATAAAACCCTGAAAATCTCCACTGCTGGTTTTAAAGTATTTCTGCTAAAATAGTTCATATTCATAGTATAAGCTCATTGTAGTTAGACTCCAGCACATTTTTTAAACACTCACACACACACATTTTGTTAATCTGATCTTTAAAAAACTGAATTCCAAAACATAGGTTTAAAAAAAAACTCAATCTTGAGATCTTTATTTGTGGTCAAACATCCATGCTACAATTCACTTGGAATGGACCTGAGAACATGTATTATTCAGTCATTTATTCTACAAAAATTTGATTTCTTCATCCTAATTTGAACTTTTTGGCACTCAACTTAAAAGGGCAGCCTAGATGTGACCCCCTTGAGCCTCACAGGAGCAGGAGGGAGTTTTGTCTGACAAGTTCAGTAATGTGTGATTCATGTTAATGAAAGAAGAGGAACCAGCTCTATGAGGTAGCTTTGGTTGTGTTCTGGAAGACCTGCATAAAGCAAAGGCTCTTAAACTGGGTTACTCAATCTGATGGGGTAAAAGCAGGAAGAAATGATCCTTGTGCTCTTCAGGTCTCCAACACTGACCATTCCTCACAGAACTGTCATTTATATTTGGGGGAAGTAAATCATGTGTCTACCCTAAGTGAGCACCAGAGAGCTAAGATTCATCCAGCATCCAGGTCATCTGAGTCACCTGGCCCATCACAATGTCCTGTACCGTAGGGGCTAACCCAGGTTAGCCACACTGTTTCAGTTGAGAAATGTGTGGGGAAGCAGTGTCTGTACAACACATGAACTTTAATTGTTCTGCATTTAATTACAAATATGTTCTTGTGTGGACTACAGATACAGGTCTTTGGGAGGCTGAAGGCCATGCAGGTCCCTAAGCATATCCTAGGTTTGTGGATTTCCCTAGGACTTGGCATTTAGTTGAACATAATATTGAGTATTTGTTACAGTGGAAGGACAGAAAGAAACATCAACAGAGTAAAAATGTGTGGGGCAAAGTTGGGTGAAGTTAGTACAAGATAGGACCTGTCCAGTGGACTTTCCCATGCTATACCAATTGTCCAGAAGTGACACAGAAAAATACATGTGAATTGCTGCCAACCAGAGTGGCCCATGGAAGGCTCTGAGCCCACATTCATTTGGGTGTTGTTCTTAAAGACCTTTCCTATCTAAATTCCAGACTTTTAGGAGTAAGCAGGTGTGTAGCATGAATGATGATTGTCCTGGTTCTGCGTTCCCGGTGCCCAGACACCAGGCAAAGGGCACCTTACCAGTGGGCTTTTCAGACAAGAGTGCTTAGGCCTGCTATAGAAACCTTTTACACATTCACAGGGCCTCCTCAAATGCCCTGGCTGTCTTAAATAGGAAATATACCACGTTAAATGTAGGGTGCAGCTTATAACCTGAGTGACGTTTAGCTGCAAGCAATACCCGTTATCCCTTATTTGTGCTCTTGATTCTGCTACTTAAACCTTCACTGTAGGGCAGCTACCTTCTCTGATGACTGTAGGGTGGTCTGCTTCTTTAATGGTCCCCAGATCTTCCCATGAGTATGATGATTTTGTCACATGTGGGATGCTCTTGTCCTTCAGGTCACTTTAAAGATGAGACCACATGGGTGCTATTTGTTTGTGAGTCAGTTTGTAAGGGAAATTGCATCATGTAGCACCTCAGTGCACTTTCTGCAAACAGGCCAAAGCTAAGTCTACTTCCAAGAGGAAATCAGTTCAGAGGGTGCTCCAAGTCTAGATGGTGGTGGGGAGAACCGAAGGTTTCTTTCCCGTGTCAAAATGCTTTTCAGAAGTAGTGTGGACCCTGGCCTCTTTACCTGCTCTGCCCCTCTCCTTATCTCCGTTTGTTCAGTCTCTGTTCCTTAAGCTTCTAATCTAGGTTCTGAGCTCTAGCCCAACAGGATTCTTAGAAGCCCTGAAAGACTTGTGGACTATGATGCTGGATCCGTGATGGTGGAATAGCCATATGCTCTTAGCAAGACTCTAACATTATGTAGCGTGGCAATATCCAAAACATAAACAGCCTTCCTCCTACTCATCCTGTGCCTCTCACACTAGGGTGTCAGTTCCCAATTTGCAGCAAACCCTACCTTCTGAGTTCTGGACTGTAAAATCTCCCTTTCCATTTAGTGCAGAGAAGGGTGGGGATTGATGAGGAGAGTGAGGCAAAGCGTCCCTCCTGCCACCTAAGCAGCTCAGCATTTCCTGTGCTTGCACTTTGTGCACACTGTCCTCAGTGTCTGGGCGTAGATACTGGTCAGGTGTGAAGTTCATCCTCTTAGGACTGTGGAATTCAGGCATTACTTCTATACAGGGAGGCCAGATTCTAGGCTGGATCATATCTGGTTTTATCTGGGCATTTTGTCTTGAATTACTTTGATTTGGGATTGCACTTGAAACAATAATGACTAAATTTGAAATATATAAGAGTCTTCTTGAATGCATGTGGAATTGCTTTAATAAGAAATTCAAAGGCAACTTTTTGGTATATCTTCAGGCAAAAATGAAATCTCTAACTGCTTTGGCATTTTTTCTTTAACTCACCAGGACATTGAAGATTACTGTGCCTGAAAAAAAATTAGCTGGCCACACTTGAATAATCATTTAAAACTCTCTTTCAAGAAACTATGAAGAATAAGATTCCACTTTGCCCTGAATTATGCTTAATCATATTTTCTATGATGAATAGTGCTTCTGGCTAGAAAAAGAAATGGAAGATATGAGCTTACAGGGTGTCCTCCTTTTACTCCACATGCTGTTTGGATAATGGAATGCTGTGATTGGCATACATATTTCTTATGCATTAATATAATACATCTTAAGAATCATATCGGATAAAGCAAGAGCCAAATGTGTGTATTTTGTTGAAAGTTTTCATTATACCACCTCCCCCCTAAACCAGCTATCCCCCACCACTTACAAATCCTAACAGGCAATTATTTATTTGTGTCCAATTACAAAAATTTCATTTTTCATGTTGCAAACCAAATGTTTGCATGTGTGTGCACTCTCCGACTCATGTGTTGAAATCCAATGTGATTGTGTCAGAGCATAGATCTGGGAGATGATTGTGTAATGAAAGGGGTACTGTCATGATTGATTCCTACCTTTAGGAATCAAGACTGTAAAGCATGAACCAGGGAGTGGGCTGCCACTAGACATCAAATCTGCTAGTATCTTGGCCTTGGACTTCCCAGTCTCCAGACTGTAAGCAATAAATATTTGTGATTTAAGCCACCCAGTTTATGGTACTTGGTAATGGAAGCTTGAATAAACTAATATACCAAATGAAGTGGTTATAAAGATGGAAAGATTCTCATCATTAAATCTGCCTCATGCAACAGAGGGCTAGGAACACAAAGGTCACAAATAATTAAAGCATAGAAAATAAGAGTCTGGAGAGTGTGGGTCATTGGACAGGACTCCTATATTAACTTCCACCCACCCCGGGCTGAGGAAACATTGTGGAAGAGCGACTGGAAAGATTGTAAGAGCCGGGGAGGAGGTGCGTGGCCAAATGGAAATAAAGTCCTACAGGCTCCTGAGTTCTTGCTCATATGAACCTACAGCAATAGTGTCAGCATGCACAAGACCTGTGTAAACTCAAGCAGACAAAAGTCCAGCACAGAACTGTGGATGTGGACAGCAGGCCCCAACCTTAGTTGAAGATTGGCAGAGACTGACGAGTGAGGATCAGTTGATCTTCTTAAAGGGACTCTAGATAGACTGACGAGACCTCAGTGGATGAACTTGCACTGGGGACACTAACTTGACAGGATAAACTTAACGCAAATGAAAGAAAGTACAGCTTCCCCTGGGGAGGGCGTATGAGGACACCAATGGGGAAGGGGTGTAAAGTCGATTAAGATGTTCTGTATGAAATACAGAAAATTCAACTAAAATTTTACAATAAAAGAAAAATATATTAAAGGAGTTGATCTCCAAAAGTATTCTCTAGAATTTTGATAAATATTAGCTACCGTTTATGCCTAATTTATACTATATGAAGAATTATTTCCTCTTTCTTATGTAAAGGGCCACATTATTTTATTGAAGCTTATAAAATATTCAGAGGAGTAGTATTTTCTTCATTTTTCACTCTCTTGCAAAATTATTTGTATTCTGAAACTTATTGGAGTACTATTCACAGTAGGCAATATAAGAAATCATCCTATGTGCTTACTTTGGATGATGCTTAGATAAAGAAAATGTGCACACACATGCACAGTAATATTATTCAGTCAAAAAGGAATAAAATTCTCCTCTATCTTCAGCAGAAATTTTGTATCATGATTTTTTAATATGAGTATATCCCAATCATTGGTCATTCTATTCCCATTTGGAGCAGAGATTACTCCATAGCAGCTAATTAAATAAAAATGAAACGATAATGGAGCGCTATGGGTCTATGGTAGTAGAAATGGAATTGTGAACACTTCTTAGTAGGGGGAGGTAGTGAAGGTCCTGTGATGGGTTCCAGCCATTAATCTTTCCTGCCTGCCCAGCTTCAAGTGATCTTGGGAGATGCTAAACTTTAATTAATGGTTCAAACTCCAAGGCTTCCAGAAGTACAGTTGATCAGCTATGGAAATAAATTGCATCATAAGCAAATAATCACTTTACTTTTAAAGGAAAAAAAAAGATAGAACACTATCTCAAGGAAAATGTATTGTTTCCATGACATTTAATGCTTTATTTTGCAACAGACTGAGAAAATGGAATTGGCTGAGCACAGTTTTAATTAGGTACATTTCCATTGTCGTACACTCGGGTCTTGTCTGAGTCTAAAAATTTTCCTTTTACTAATGAAAATTATGGGAGAAAAAGATTTATCAAGTGAAAGGCTACTTTATCCTTAAAAGTTGTTTTGATTTGAGCAAATGCTACATAGTCTACTCCTTCAGTTGTGGGAAGACTAGTCTACTTAATCTCACAGGGACTCTGAACTTGAGAATTTATCATTTATCTAGGGCTTTATACTCTACTTCAACATGATCATTGTAAAAGAGGCATCCCTGAGTGTTTTGATTGGTTTATAAGTAGACAAATAAATGGATTGATCATCACATCTCCATATGTGGGTGTAATGTGTTTTGACCACACTCACCCTCTGTTACTCTTTCTCATCTCCCTTTCTCATCCTCTTCTCCCCTCTAAATTGTTAATTCATCTCCCTTTACTTTCACGTGATAACCCATACCCCAAATTCCACACTTGAGAGGAAACATGGAACATTTGTCTTTCTGAGTCTGGTTAATTTCATTCTTTTGTTTATTGCTGAGTAAAATTCCTGTGTGTCAAGTTGTCAAAATATAGAGAATAAGTAATTGTGAGGTGCCTAGCCCTAAATGACACATCTGCGATTCACCCCTACACCTAAGGTTCAGGGACCATTGCAGAAGAGGGGGTGAAAATATTGTAAGAGCCAGAGGGACAAGACACCTATGCTAGTTAATGCGTTCTAGATGATAGGGGAGCTGCATCAATGACAGCTTCACTGTGTGGCCACCTAACAAGATCTGCATAATAACCAACCCAGTTGGCATGTCAAGGCAGAGAGGTGAAACCTCAAGGGATCCTAACTCTAAATGAAGAGCCACAGGCAGTCAGTGGATGCAGAGGAGCGGAGAAGCAGGATTTTCCAGGGTTTAGCTCCCCTCTCAGTTATCTAATTCCAGGTGGGCAGCCTAAAAACAGGTACAGAAGAGCATCACTAAGTGGATTCAGTGCATTACATAGAGTCAAAGAAGAGGAGAAGAAATTGAGTGAGAGGGGATAGTGGGGCATGGGAGGAGATGGAGGGAACTAGGAGGGATGGAAATAATGCAAACATAACACTCGTATGAAATTCTTGAAAAGTAAATTGAAATCTAAAATATCCCAAGGAGTGTGTGCGTGCGTGTGTGTGTGTGTGTGCCTGTGTTTATCTATTCATCCACTGATGGGCACGTAGGCTTGTTCTATAACTTGTCTGTTGTGAACAATGCATCACAATCCCTGGATTTCTACATGAGTTCAAACTCTACTTAGGGAAAGAGCCTAGTTCTTTGTACTTTATTCTAACTGTACTTCTAATCTGGAGATGGTGATCTTATCCTTGATTATTCACACAGTGGGATATAAAGGATCTAGGGGTCAGACAGGCTAGATGGAAACCCAGCTCTGTTCCTTTGATTCCTGCTTTTGTAACCAGTGATGATCAATGCTGATATCTACTCCAGTGTAAAAAATGGGTATGTAACATGGTGAAAGTGTTGTAAGTCCATCCATTGATTGGAGATTCATAGATAACCAGTCTCCCCTTTTATCCTGCTCCATTGTTTTTCTAGACTGGATTTCAGTACTGTAACTGACTGATGCTACATTACGAAAGAGAAGTTTACCTCTTTCTAAGGAGCATATTTCTCACTTGTTGTTTCCATTTTCTCTGGTACCAGGAAGTCGTAATACTCACTGTTAGCTTTCTAAGTCACAGAATATGACACATACATTTTCTACACAAGATACACCACTTAAATGTACATTTCTCATTGTCGCATCTCTGTCTGTCCATAGTTCTGGATGGTAGTGATTAGTAGATGATATTCCTTTATTACAAACAAGGAAACAAAGATATAGAGATGAGTGGCAGCTTCAAAGCTGCATCTCTGCCTGTGAGTGACAGCTTTGTTCTTTGGTTGAGCAAGGACCTGAAGCAGCACTGAGGTTTGTAAATCCCTTGCAGTTCCAGGGCCTCTGCCTAGGTCTGTCTTCCCCAGGCCACGCCTCTAGATGCCTCCTTTACTAAATAGTACCATGTTTCACCCTCGCCTTTGTCACAGTTTGACCTCTTTCAACAAGCTCTTCTAAAGATAAATACTTCAATTTTTTATTTACTTTTGTTTATGTATATTTGTGTTACCTGCACATATGTAAGTGAACCTGTGTGTTCAATGTCCAGAGAGACCAGAAGGAAGTGTTGGATCCCCTGGAACTGCAGTTATGGATGGTTGTTAGCTACTATGTAGGTGCTGGGAACTGAACCTGGGCCTCCTGGAAAAGTAACCAGTTCTTTTAACTGCTCAACCATCCCTCTAACCCCAAAGATACATATCTTTTAGTGTGTTTCATTATGAAACTTTGAAATTTAAATCCTCCTCTGTGATAGGCAGAATAATATCCACCTGTCAAAAATGCTCATATTCCAATCCCCAGAACTTCTGAGTACTTCTCAGATAGAATTATGTTAAGGACTTGGAAATGTGAAGATGAATCTGAAGGATTCAGATGGATCAATTCTAATCACAGCAGTTTCTGAAAGTGGGAGAAACCTCTCTGAAAATGGTGAGGGATATGCTTCTGGCAGGTCCCATGCTTGGGGCAGCATCATTTTAGTTTCTTTATATGCTCTCCTTGGGTATTAAGATCTCCCCTTTGTATAAGGACACACACTTACTAAATCAAGGTCCAGCTTCAACATTATCTGGTCTTGACTGCCTGGTCTGTAAATATTCTGTTCTTTGGTAATCTCACATTCTGTGGAAAGATGCAAGGATTAGGGCTTTCACATCATTTTTGGAAGAGGGGGATATAATTCAATATATCTCAAGAAGCAGACAAATTCTTCCTTTGAGCTCCTTAAAGGAAAATAGCTCTATAACACCTTGATCTCAGGCTGCTGGGTCCCACCTGGACTCCATAATGATGGAACTACAGGACGATAAAACACGAGGACCTGAGTTTAATTCCCAGAACTCATATATAAAAATATTGGTCATGGCAGCATGCATGCCCATCATCCTAGCATTGCACAGTAGAGATGGGGCTTACTGGCCAGCCAGTCTAGCTGAATTAGTGAGCTCTAGGTTCAGTGAGAGAACTTCTGTCAAAAATAAGGTAGAGAATAATTGAAAAAGACATCAGATGTCAACCTCTGGATTTCACACATACATACATAAATGTACTTGTACACTTGTACACACACATGCTTATGCACATACACACACACACACACACACACAATGGTGAAAGGGTAGAACTTCCCTTATTGATTCACAGAACTAGAAGATTAGAATAAGAGGCAAGTGGTTAGAGACATCTAGGAAGACAGTGACAGAAATCTACTGCCCAGATAGTGTGGGAGACATGCTCAGAACATGCCCAGAGAAAACAGTGACAGAACTTGTTCATAAGGCTTTCCCCATCTTCACATGGATAGAAATTCCATACAAGGTATCTCCATGAAACCGGCAATTTAAAAATATATGAAATAATGAAAAATGCCATGCAGTGTTCTTCCTGGGGACAATGAAGTAAACCAAACATCAAGAGCTGTTTAAGAGGCTGGAGAGATGTCTCAGTAGTTAAGAGGATGTACAACTCTTGAGTTAGATACCCAGTGTCTACACTGGACAGTTCACAAACACCTGTGACTCCAGCTTCATGAATATGATACCCTGTTCTGGACTCTTCAGGCACTTGCACTCACATGTGCACACTCCCATATACACATACTTAAAAAGAAAAATAAACCTTAAAAAGGAATATAGGGACAAGTGCCTGTAATTCCAGCATTAGGGGATTGGAGTTTCAAGTTTGAGATCAGACTGGGTTATATAGCAAGACTCTATTTCAAAGTAAACAAAGCAAGAAAACCAAAACATAATTCGAAGAGGCTGTTAACAGAAATGAGGAAAGAAACTGCCTGTGGCCATCATCCTGAGAGCTCCTGTGCTCTGATCAGCACACACAGATTTTCCAATTACTCATTGCTCCATCCTGTAAAATAGAACTCATATGAACCAACGAAAAGTTGGAATGAGTTACCGCATACAAAATGTTCATGATGTTATAAATTTGGAAGCTGTTAGTAATGGTAGTAATGATTCAGACAATAATATAATAGCAAGTGCTGAATGTTAAAGACCTTGTGGGAGTAAGACCTCATAAACAGAGCGTGGCAGAAGGGTCCTCATGTACTTAAGAGACCCATGTCTGTAATCCTCATAGGAAAGCCCCAATTCAGGGGAGTTATTTGGAGGCCCAACAGTCTCCTTATCAATCAAAACATTGGATATGTAGCAGGTATGGTAGTTCAGGCTCCCAAGCCCCAGTATTCCCAGACTGAGGCAGGAAGGACATGAATTTGAAGCCAGTTTGGCATTAAGAAAAGATATAAAGTTTCTGGCAGGACTGGAGTGTAGCTGAATGGCGAAGCCCCTGCCTTACATGCAGCTAGCACTGGTGAGGGGATGTCACATGTACAGAAAGGACAGGGTTCTCCCATATGATGGACAGACTAATTAGACTGGGAATGCCTCAGCCCATGGGAACAATTGCTTCCATTCACATTTCTGTTTCTCTATGAAGAAATCACGCACACTGTTGCCTTCACAGTTTCTTGAGATAATCAATTTCCCTGTCAGTATGCCCTAGTGACTCACAGTTCAAACTCTGATAATGACTCACAGCAGACAGGCTTTTTCCCCAGGTTATGAACATAGATAAATACTTTTATTTAATAAGAGTCAGCCACAGAGAAAAAAATATTCTGACCTTTTCTGGCAGACTCTCCTTTCTCAGATATAATAAAAAGGTACAAGGGCTGTATTAACTCACTGTATGGAGAAGTGTCAAAAGTTTTACTTAACTTTTCAGATTGCTTTTGAAAAGACAGTGAAAATGGAGGTGTGAGTTTTTAGTGGTGGACAATTTACTAATCTGAAACAAGGAAAACTGTCTTAATCTGTATTCCATTGCTATCACAGAATATTCAAGACTGGTAATTTATATGAGAAAGGAACTTATTTTGGCTCATTGCTGGTAAGTCGCAGGGCATATTGCATCGAGTTCATTTAGTGCACTGAGTTCATTTAGTAGGCTTCTTGTGTACATGTACCTAGGGTTGCCCACTTGGGATTAGATAATCTATCAAAGATCTGGGGAAAACTGATTCTTCCTCTCTTAGCATCCATTGGCTGCCTGGAACTCTTCATTTTGATGTGGGATCTTGTGAAATTTCCCCCAATCATCTTGGCATGTCAACTGGTTTTGTTTTTATGCAGATCTTGAAAGACTAAGATTCTGTGGAGATTTCATTGATGCAGTTTCCTTATCATATCTAGCATACTAACTATTATGAACACTTATGTATAGGTTTTTGTGTGTATAAATTTTCATTATTAATTTGACTTAAGGTCTACTCAACAGGAGGAAATCCTATTGGCTTCTACATTCTTTCCACTCCCCACTTCCACAGTATTCGCTAAGTCTTAGGTTACATTACAATGTGTCATTTATGTCTGCCCATCTCATAATCACTTGTTCTCTGTATTTGACCAGTTGTGGAACTTTGCAATAGTCCCCATCTGTGGAAAAAGAAACTTCTTCAATGAATGGTGAGATGTGCACTTGTCTGTAAATATGAGAATATGTGTTTAGATTATAGTAAGAAATTGTATTGCTCTAGGGAGGTGACAGAAGTATGTTCTTCTTTAGTGTCTATGACTTCTCCAACCATGTATTTGGGTATATTTAAAGTACCACACATGGATCCCTCCTATTGAGTGGATCTTAAGTAGAATTAGTAATTGAAAACTTATCCATAAAAAACCTATACTAAGTGTTCATAGCAGCTTTATTTGTAATGGTCTCAGATTAGAAAGAACCTAACTGACTCTGCATGGTTTAATGGTTAAACATTCATAGGTTAGTGTATATGTTCATACTTTGGAATGAACTGCCAATGGACAGTGCTTGGATGAGTCTCCAAGGAAAAGTGCTGAATGAGACCCATTCTCAAGAGGTCACTTATTTAATGATTCTACTTTGGTAGTATTGCGTAAAATGACAAGGCTATAGAAATGCAGCATAAAATTAGTGATTGTCAGGGGTCAGGAAAAGATTGAGTTAGACATGGCTACTGAAGAAAAAGGAATGGGAGCACTGCAAGATAGAACTGTTTTCAATTTTATATTACAATCTTGTAAGATGTTAACATTGGGGATACTGGGGCTGGAGGGAGAGGATTTCTGTATTTTGATTTATAATTGTGTGAAACTATAATTACATTAACATATACATTTGATTTTTAACAAAATATTTTAAATTTTATAGCCATTTATTCTTTCACTGTCTACACTTTCATATATATATTAAACTTTGAAACTTCATCCACGTTCACCTTCTCTTTTCTATTCTTAAACTTACTGTTTGCTTTTTATTTCAGATGAGATTAAATCCTGTCCCTGTTACTACATACTGAAGATGCTGAGGTTCCCCATTAAGTTCTTCCTAACAACAGTTTCACTGGCTCTCTTTCTAACATTATAATCATCTTTAAGCCTTTCTTCTTCCTGCTGGCATCTTGAAACTTGCATTTGATTTCCTTGTACATCAATAGAACAGTAACTTTACAACTCAGCCCTGACTGCTTCGGTTCTTCTGGATTGCTAAATTCTCATCAGTGTTCACATTTATTGCTTGTTTTCATGTAGAGAATTTTTTCTTGTGCTTTATTATCATCCAAAACAGATTCTGGAAACAGACAGAAATAAATTCAGGTTTCAAAGAAAGATATTTTCTGTGGAGAAGACCCACACATGTTTTCTACCTGGAATTTAGGTCCGCTGTGTACATAGGCAAAGGCTTGAAACCATTAATTCCGGGTGGCTGTTCCTGTGCTGTGTTCCACCTCTAGCTCACCCTCACTATGGGAAATGGCACAGCAGGGTCTGAAATGACTACAAGAGGAGTTCCTGGACCATCTCCAGGACAGCTCTGTGCTCCTCATGTTTTACATGTTGTTTTTCTAATCCTAACCGCACTCAAACACACTCCAGGCCACAGTGCCTGTGCTTCCGCATTTTGTTAAAACTAAAAATGTGAGAAATTAAAAAAAAATCCATTTTATCTTTTCTCTTTGACTGCTAAGGGCATGTTGATCTGAAAACTCTACTGTCTGATATGTTTACTGATGTTTTGGAGGATGAACGCTATCATTAACCTTAAGTGTTTGTTTATATTTGTGTCATTTATTAATATATTAATGTTAAACAGTAATGTTTCTTACTGTTTAACATTAACATATTAATGTTAAACAGTAATGTTTCTTGTGAATATAGCATGTACTCTTCAGAGCATAGGAATTAACATTTCTCTTTCACTAGGATACTTGGGCTCTTCCTTTCAAGATCTTCATAATACAAATGAGTATGGGTCCTCAAAAACTATATTCATCTTATTGTGCAGAGGAATAAGAAAACGTATTCTCTGTTTAAGTGTGTTTTAATACTTGTAACTCAACCACCCCTTGTCCAGTTCTCCAGCTTTCTCAGACTCGGATAATTACTATTCTACATTTAGGGTGACTTTTATTTAGCTTCCACATATGACAGAGGGAATCATTTCTAAGTTGATTGACAACTTGAATGATTATGCCAATTATATTCTGTAAAAACCCATAAACACTATTAATTCAGGTCTAAATGGAAATTATGCAGATTATTTACATGTGTCAAAATATAACACTTTATGCATTAAAAAGTCCCTTTTAAATTACAGCAATGATATGCCAGTGATGCTTACTGACTTGTGAAATAAGCCAATAAACTATAAAAAGGAAATTGAGCCGAAGTCACTATACTGAGAGAAGACACTTTCTGTTATTTTGATAACTTAAGTTTTACTGGCCATATCTTTCAGTCTACCTGAGAATATTAATAACGGAAATACTTGGACAGAACCCTCAATTCCCTTGAAATGGACTAGGTTGAAGAGGATCTCTTTGTCTCTAGTGTCTTGTTTTTTTTTTTTTTTTTAATGAAGATAAACTGCACAGCAAAACATTCTTCCCTGTGTCCCAGGGGTCCTTCAGTAGTTGCCCAGTTCCCAAGAGATCCTAACTCTCCTGGAAATCCTAAGTACAGACAGTTTTTATTGCAACAGATAGATTTAGAGATTTTAATTTCTTTGAAAATCCAAGGTAGAGATTTGGGTCACATTGAATAGGTAGTCTGTTAGCAAAGAAGAAACTGAGATCTAAATCTGTCTGCTCGCCTTTCCTGACTCTCAGTGACCAAAGAAGTTCATTCTGTTCTTGGAAGAGAAGGTCATTAGTGTCACTTTGGGAATAATGACCAAATAAGGAGTCATAGATTTGAGTCAGGATTTAGGATATAAGGAACATCTGCGTGCATGTTGGTCACTGGGTTGGCACACAGCTGGTGAGTGGCTTTCATCTGGACATCTGTCAGCCTGCTTCCCTTCCCTGTCATTCCTTCACAAGCCCGTTTCCGACTCCCACTCATAGGGGTCCTTTAGAATGCATCTTTTTCTCTTTCACTGCTCAAAGGAGTATCCCCTGAAGGTAGTAGATATCTCTCTTATTTCCTATTTATTACTTTTTTCCAGATTATGTTTTCCATAATTTTATTATGACTCCCCTTCATTTGATGACTCATTTCTTTTTGAATTTGTCATAAGTCTTAGTATTTGACTGTAAGCCTGAACCTCTAAAAACTGAGCCATCTCTCTAGCCCAATTATTAGTGTTTGAGAAAACCAACTATTGAGAGTTAAAACCAGGGTAAAACTGATATTCCACTCTAAAAGAAGGAACGTTAGTAGGGTGTGGTAGCTGCCACTTGTAATTCTGGACTTGAGTGGTGGAGGCAGCAGCAGCATGAGTTCAAGGCCAGTGGAGACGACACAACGAAGAATTTTAAAAAGGAACAAGAAAGGAGGACTTTGGTTTAAAAAGGCTTTAAACTAAAAGCAATAATCCTAACATTTATTTCCTTTGGGTTATATAAAGTTATTTCCTTTACTGATTCAAGAAAATGTAAAGCAGCTTGTTTTGTGTGGAAAATACCACATCTGTCCCTAAAACTTTTCCAAGTATGTGATTTGATTTATTTTTTCTGAATAAAACCATGTCGGGGCTTAGCTGGTGGGGAGTTTGTTTATCTCCATTGAGAAGTAGCAAAATTTCTTTCTATGAGAGAACCCCCCAACTTTTTTCGTAGATAAGAATCTCTTCCTGAAATCATGTAAACATTGTGATTTAAGTAAGGTAACCACAAAGAAACCAAGCAGTGCATGCTGACACACATGTAATCCTAGCACTCTGGAGGCTGGGGCAGGATAGTTGAGAATCATAGGCCAGCTTGGCAGCTTGGGTAAACAACAAGAGAGATCTTTTCCAACAACAAAATTGTAAACAACAAGGTCTCTTTAAGATGACGTCTGATACATTGATGAAGCTTGCTGTTCTGTGCTGATGTGGTAAGTAGAGAGACTTCCCTGTGCAGGCAGTGCAGAGCCCCTTTAATAGGGGCCTGATCAATAAAGTACCCATCCGAGGGAGTTGGGCTTTCCCTGTGAGCAGACAGAGGCTGAGAGAGGAAGGAAAGGAATCCTGACAGGTTGAATAGCCAGCGAATAGCATTTGTAAATAAAGGGGAATGTGGTCAGATGCAACTTCAGCCCACTTAGTTTGATAAATGGTTTTGATATCTTAAATCAATAGAGTGTGAAATACAGTTAGTAACTTTTTAAATAAATGAGAGAGACTTAGATGGCCTCATAATATCTCTGAATTCAACTGCCTAGTGGGTGACACAGCATCAGGCTGATCATCTCAATACGCCATTTACTGCCTCTCAGCATGGTGTTTTGCTTTCCAGATTTGTTTTTTCATTATAAAACCTAACACACTGTCTGCAAAGGCACACATCTCTGTTTCTTCGGGCTGTTAAATTTATAGCCTCTGTTTGGATCAGAAATTGTATCTGACCCCACTGAGGGTCAGAATATCTCATTTTCTTACTTTCCCATAAGCTTGAACCACAGCCATGGCAGGACATTAGAGGTGGACCCACTTATGACTGCTCAGTGTGTTTCACAAAGTATGCAACATTAAACACTGCTCTCAACATATTGGAATCCCATGGGGCCATCAACCATCCTCCTAGGAAAGAAAGGAATTTCTGTCATACAGCACTATCTACCTCATCTTCAACATTTGTAATTTCTACTTTTTTAAAAGAGGAATCAGGTCTTGTTTCTAAAACCTTTGTCATGAAAAAGAACCTGCATTGATGTTTTTTAAAAATTATGTCCTTTTATCACTGATTTATGAGTTATAATACTGGCTGTATATTTATAGAAGTGATTATAGTTTCATTTAAAGCAGAGGGGATCAATGTATATGAAAAATATCCAAGCAAATAATACTACAGGCAGGACTAAAATCACGGAGGTGGGAGGCACTCAGTCAGTGCAGCCTGGGAACCACTACAGCGCAGCTTTCTTGGACAGACAGGAAACTGAGGACGAGCTTTTACATGACCTGACAAACTGACCTCAAAGTTCAAGGCAGACTCAGAATTAGAAGTCAGGTCTCTCTTCCCCAATCTGGTACACAGTTGGCCAAGTCACTGGGTCTCTGCCTGATTGTGGCGCCAAACTGGAATAACTTCACTCATATGACAGAGTTTATAGAAGTCATAGCCCATATTCTCACTGTTCTAAAAACATTCATTTTAGAATTTCAGACTTTTTCTTACAAATATGCAGTCATTTTTAGAGCCTACCAGCATTTTAGATATAGTGAACTTGACACTGAAGCTCAAGTTGGGGAATTCTTAAAGGGAGGAGCCACTTAGAGAAGCTCTTGTAGCTGATATGAAACAATGAGGAAGTTTCCAGCTTCCCCAATTTGAATATGAATGGGAATAACTATTTTTATGCTTTGTTTTGCTTTGTTTTAATACAGATGCCTAGAGTAGCTATGTCCTTCCATTCTTGGGTACCCACTTACCATTGACAAAGTCCTGGGTATGATCCCATGCAATGAAAAAATATCTGATACCCAGGTGCCTATATTAACGGGTGTGAAGTTTGCCTTGGGTTTGGTAGGTCTGTTGGCCAGTCAGCTGACTCTAATAGCTTGCCTTGTGGAATTTCCACTATACTGGTACTACACTGACTACCTTACCTTATACAGACCTAATATTTAGAGTGTGCTGCCTTTGTGTGTGTGCTCATAAGGGCTCTTGGGCCTCTTTTATACCACTGATTATTTGGATGTGGATGTACTTCTGAGGATCTCAGAGCTCATACAAAAAGAGCGAAACTTTTATTTTAGTTATCAAATAAACTTTAAAATAAACTTTATGTCTTAAAGCAGTTTCGGGTTTGAAACAAAACTCAGAGGAAGGCACACAGCTTTTCCACACGTCCCCATCTTCAGTCTCTCCCACCAGGATGTTTCATTTATTATAACCACCCAGAGTCCATTGTCCATGGTGAAGTTCTTAGTGGTGTAGAGCCTATGGGTTTTAGACAAATGTATAATGCCATGTATCTCACTAAAGCACCACAGAGCAAGCTCACCGATGAAATTATTGCCCTGAGCTGCAACATAACTGTGCTTATTACGTGGCGTTGAAGGAGGAGAAATGAGACGGTTGCATGATAGAACTCTTCTTTACTGGGTCTATGTCAATTTCCTGGGTATGATATTGTGCTTAAGGTTTGCAAGATGCTAACACTGAGGGAAACTGAGGAAAATATGACAATCTCTGTATTTTGATTTATATCTACATATGAATCTATGGTTACCTAAAAGCTTTCAAGGTTTACATTTTTAAATGTTTTATACAATTTGCAGCCCCATCTCCATCCCCCTTTGGATCTGGAGTAAATGTACAAGTTCCTTACATGCATGTCCTCCCTCTTTTCTTTCTTTTCCAGGTTTTCGCTTCTCCTTATTAAACTCTGGGGACTATCCACGCTTGTCTTCCAGCTCACTGGTAGATTTAAGAGCAGATAAGAAACTCCTAGAGAGAATACATGTGTTCCATTTTCTTCTCATATCAGGCAAGAGCTTAGTGTTGTCCCAGGTACCACAGATTGGACAGAAGCTGAGGCTCCTCAGTAACTTTTCCCCAGGTTTCACTTGGTTCTTTTTCTCACTCCTTGTATCTGTCTTATTGTTTTCTTCTCTCTCAAAGACACCTTGAATTTGCATTTGATACTCTCAGGGCATAGGCACAGCTGTTTGCTAAATTGCTGTGTTCAAGAAGCAGGAAGCTTGGGTCTGGAGGGGAAGAAAGCCTTCCTTAGGCTAGTCCTGCCTCCTAGTCCTGCCTTCCACAACTTCCAAACCAGCACCATCAGCTGGGGAAGAAGTGTTAAAACACACAAGCCTATGGAGGACATTTTATATTCAAATCTAACATCTATAAGTCTTCTGTAGGCAAGTATTATTCAAGTCTATTGCTGAACTTTGAATTAGGTTGTTTATTTATCATTAATTTATATATCTTGAATATAGTCTTATATATCATTATTATGTTCTTACCATACAGGTAATTTGAAAAAAAAATTTTTTTTCCCATTCTACTAGATAGACATTTTCATTGTCCCACTGAGAAGCCTGGAGAGATATTGGTTTCTTTCCCTAGTGATCCTAGTGATTCTGTGTACCATCAAATGCAGCTGTGTCATCCCATTGTGTGAGTCTATCACTGCAACAAAATACTTGAGACAGTTTAGTTTTATGGGAAAAAGGTTGCTCTTTCTTATTCATGGTTGTGTAGGTTCCAGACGATGATCTAGCACTGATTTGGCCCTGGCTGGGTCTGATGAATGGAAAGGATGAAGAGTTCAGGACAGTAAAAACTGCTCATCCATAGCAAGGAAGCAACAGAGCATGGAAGGCACCCCAAGGACACACCCTTAGTGACTCGAGGACTCTCACCAGGCCCTCCCTTCTAAAAGCTCTACTTCGCAACAGCATCAAACCTTCAATGCTCGGCTCCATGAGACAGTCAACATCTACACCATAATACTTGTCCTACCATGTTCAAATATGGCTACGGTTCTGAATTTTTATATATAATACATAAACATATTTACACATATGTGTATTTTTTATTCAAAGACTCTTTTATTGCTAAACCAAGAGTTTAGTTATATCTCTTGACCTCAAACCACAAATGAAAGATAAAATTGATTGCTACTGAGACAAAAAGAGAAAGACCTGTAAATTGCAATAGTCCTTCCCTCCCTATGTGGCAGGCAGATTTTAAAAGCTCTAAAATGTAACACACTTCAATTAATTAACACATTAACTTATTCTTTCCCAAAGTTACTAAGCATGAACTACACAACTTGTAAAGAATGTATAAAACTCCATAATACTTCAATACTTTGTCTTTATGAAAGATCAATGCTCTATCATAACTATACATTAGTTACTTTAAAAAATATTTGGGTTCCCAGAATGCCCCAGGGATTACATCAGGCATTTGGCAGTAAACATCACAGTACTTCCTAATGGAGTTAGTCAAGGGGAATGAATGAGCACAGGATAACTATGTGCAAAACCAATAACTTTGCTGACAGGGAATGGCTTTCTAGAATTACAAAACAAGACGATAATTTCTAATTTTCTTTTGTACTTCCAAATAAAACAATCCTTTCCAAATGACTGTGACTTATATATTAAAGAAAACAAAGACAAAATTTTAAGAAGCTTATTTATGTGACACATTGGGATTTATAGTTTCTGTACATTAATGCATATATATAATTATTGTTGCTTATAGCTTCTGCCTGCCATCCTCAGAATTCCTCAGAATTCCCTGCACAGACTTTTAAAATGAATTTTAGTTATTTTTTTACATTCTGTAAAAGTCATATTTACAATTTTCCAGTTATGTAGTATTTATTTCTAAAGATTTATTTTCATCATATGCATATGACAAATGTTTTGCCTGTATGTATGTGCACCAGATATGTGCCTGGTGCCTGAGGAGTCCAGGAAAGGACATAAGAGCCTCTGGAATTGGAGTTACAGACAGTTGTTAGTTGCATGTGGGTGCTGGGAACCAAACCTGGGTTCTCTGCAAGAGCAACCAGAGCTCCTAACTTCAGCTACCTCTCCAGCCCCTAAATATCCTGTTTTTGTACAGTAGTTTCTTCTCTGTACATGCCTCTTGAATGGTTTGATATTTAATAGTACTTATTTTAAATAACTTCAGGCAGCTAACATATATGTAAACAAAATAATTACATACAAAATGAACAACCAGAAAGCTTGTTTTAAAATTCTAAAGCTAACATTTAAAATGTAAGCATATAAGAAGAAAAATCAAATATTCAATAACCTTTGCATGAAAGATGGAATTTATTCTTTAAAAGCATTATTGTAAGAACATTGGCTAAGAAAATGTTTCCTATGGGCACTTCAAATTAAAACTATGAATCCAGGTGTTTTACATATCCAATTTGCATAAGCATTTCTTTTGCTAACCTTGACTCACCAAAGCATGAACTAACGCAGGAGAAATTAGGTAGCTTCATCTTGCTCAATCTCTAAAGGCCAGAATTCTAGTTAATGTGAAAACCAGCAGGAGTGAAGCAAAGAGCCATAAAACTGCTCTTGCAGCAAATGGGAGACTGTGTGTGTCATCTTCCATGTGCACTGTGAGAGCTGCGTCTTCTGGCCTGCTGCTAAAGGAGCTAGACAATCAAGTCACCGAGATTTTGCTGCAGACACAGCTCCGAAAGGGGCATGTTATCTCCTTTCTTTCACCGCTCTCCGGTTCCCTTTTTCTCTCTTGTTTTCTCTTTTCTATTTCCCCTTCCCTCTCCTTCTCTTCTTCCTTTCCTTTTTGCCTTTTATCCTCTCTTCTTTTCCATTAAAAGGCAGAGTTCTGGTTCTCCCAGCAGTTATCCAGCTGGGACATCTTGGTGGGGGTAGAAACCGAAATTCTGAACTGACAGCACTGGTCTCCAGCTTGCTTGATAGCTCATTGCTGGGAAACTCTTAATTTCTTTTAAGTCCTGGCAAAGTAGGTGTTGGTCTGGGTAATATAGAACTTGTGATATTGTAGTTTTCTTTGGATCAACAGGATCTTCCTATTGTTGCTGGAGCTGTTAGTGCCAAAGCCTGGGCCCTGGTAGCCCTAAAAAGCTAGACTTGGCCCCTATCCTCAAAAGCCAATTACAGCGTCAGTGAAAATCAGAGAAGTTTATTCAATGGGGCAGTAGTGGGGAATCGATAGAAACCGGAAGTTTCCTGAGACAAAGGGCGCACCCCAGCCCCACTCCTGACAGTTAGCCGCAGCACTTCCCCGGGCCTGATGGAGTGACACCGCGCAAAGCCAGATGACCCACTTCCCTTGCCAGGACGTTCTGCTGCCCTTGTTCCACCGTTATCAAACCAGCCCCATCCTAGCTAAGCAGCTTCTTTCTTCTGCCCAGAAAAAGCAACTCCAGGAAAAGGACCCAAGACTTCACAACTGTGTGCGTGCATGTGCATGTGCGTGTACGCGCCTGTGTGTGTGCGTGTGCGGGTGTGCATGTGTGTGTGTCTTCTAGCAATACATCAAAGTGTCAGAAACACCCCCTGACACTTTCGCATAGCTTGCTTTGCTGCAGAGAAAGCTGTTGCTCCTTCACTGAGTAAATCCTGTTCAGTCTGATGAAGGTCTGGCTCTAATCAGACCTTCTTGATTCTTTCTCTGTCCTAGATCTAACAGGAACAAGTAAAGAGCTCCGGTGATCTGCTCTTAAGTCTTCCCTGAATCCTGGCATGAGTTTTAAAAGGTTTAGTTGGAGGCCAAGAGGTGTACGTAACTAAGAAGTACTCCTTAAGGTGTAGTCCCACCCATCATTGACCCAACATCCTCTGGATTCCAGTCTCTCCTCCAAGGTTGTCTGAGAAGATGACATGGTCATGTGAAATCTCTTCCTGTAAGAAGAAATCCTCCTCTGGCTCCCGCCAGGCCTCTCCTCCCAAGGTAAGACTCCTGGGAAGATTCCAGTTTTGGGGAGACCTTTTTCTCAATAGTCTGATAGTCAAAAGGAGAGGCACAAATGTCTCTCTTTAAAATACCTTTGTTCCTTCCAGAATGGATCAAGTATTCTATAGTAGATTAAGCAATTGGTGTAGAAATGTGTACCATTGCTTAATAATTTTGTTTGAGCTCTCATATCTAGAAGACTCCCTTTTACTTTGCAGATTCAATGGCAAAACTAAAAGCTTTATTACTGATTATTATTATTATTGTTAATTTGTTTTTAATTATTTTCCTTTATTCTTACCCTGCACCCATGTGTATAATGACAGTACTCCTGTTTTTTAAAAGAAGATATTGACCATTGTTCCTGGAGAGTGAACAAATATCTATTCACCACTGATAGGGCAATGATAAAGGACCAAAGAGATGATTTAATCCGCATCTAACGCAGTGAACCAGTTACTTTCAGGAGTACATGTGAGGAATTACTTGCAGGAGCATGGGTTATATAAAGGCAGGTGCATTACTGAAAACCCTCATGGGGATGACTCAGGAAAGCTGCTTCTCTGGAGCTCCTTCCATAAATGCAGGAATCCTGGTGTGGTGGGGAGTGGCTTCTCTCCTCAGATTATTGTTGTTTATATAACTTTGGGGAGGAGCCTTGTGGAACTGGCAGCCTTTAGGAATCTTCATGTATGTTTCATTTACTTATGGAGTCTTACAAGTCGCCCCTTTCCCTCTAGGAGGGAATGTTTCCATTCTGAGGAAATGCCTCCAATACAAAGACACAGAAGGACAGAGTCAGTTTTCTAGAGAGGTAAGCACAAAGAAGCATTGAGGAAAAGGAAGTGGATCCTTGAAGGGGTCACAATTCTGCTATTTCATGATCTGGAGGGAGCGCTATGGGCATTTCGTAACTATTGTACATTTGGAGTTAGGCTTTTGAGGTCTTTGTGTAAAAGCTGAGATGTTGAGAAATTATTAGAAAGTACCTGAACAAATGCAACCTTTGGTGTGTTCATCTGCTGCATAGAGGATGGAAGCGCTCTCTGCACAGAGTGGCTGTGGAGAGCGAGACAGCTTCCAGAAGTTCCCGCGCACAATGCACAATGGCTTGCTTGCCAGTGGATTTTAGCTTTGATAATTTTCTATGAAATTCAAATGAACGTCAAATGATCTGAAAAAGGCCAGAGTAAAACTCAGAAGAAAGTCATCTCTGTTGCACGTATTAGGTTTGAGATACCAGCAGACTTTAGTAGGCATTGTCTAATCTGTCTAAGGTTGGTTACCATGCTGGGCAGATAACAATGTCAACTTGACACGCCTGTGACGAGGGACCCTCACCTGAGGGATTGTTTCCATCGCATTGGTCTGTGGCCACGTCTGTGAGCACGCTCTTCATTGTGGAGTGACGTGAGAGGGTCCAGCCCACTGTGGGTGGTGCCACCCCTGGGCAGGTGGTCCTGGGTTATAGAAGAAATCAGGCTGAGCATGGGCCAGAGAAGCAAGCCAGTAAGCAGCATCCCTCTATGGCCTAGGCTTCAGTTCCTGCCTCTGGGTTCCTGCCTTGGCTTCCCTCATTGAGACTGTCACTTGGAAGAGTCAGGTGTAATAAACCTTTTCCTCTGCAAGTTGGTTTTGGTCAGAGTGTTTTATCACAGCAACAGAAAGCAGATTCAAACAGTTAGCATGCTCCAAAAACAAAGTTACAATCACCAGCTAAGTTAAATGAAAGATTTTTGTAAAGCAACTGAGTTGTAATTGATGTAAACTTCACATATTTAATGTGTACAGTGTAACCTTCTTTGTGTCTATAACATATAGGCTGTGAAATTATTGTCAGAGTAAAGATGAGGTGTCTATCACACTTAGAAGTTAAGTTACTCTGTGCTTTGTGCAGTTCTTTTCTTCCTTGCTCTTCTCCTTCTCCCATCATAGAGAAAGCACTACTCCGACTTTTATTGCTGTAGATTATTTGCATTTTCAGAAGTTTGCATACATATAATAATATCATAGTTATTTGTCTGTTTCCCTCAGTACTATTTTGTGGTTTATCCACGCTGTTATATGTAACAGTCACTCCTCCTTTTGTATTACTGAGTAATATTTCATTGCATGGGTGGAACACAGCCTGCTTAGCAATTGTTTAATCGATTGTCTCATACTGTAACTGACTCTCCCACACTGTGCAATTTCTAGATAAGTTTCTGTGATTCAAAGTGAGAAAATCTAAGAAATCCAGGAACAGGACTCCAGTTTCCATCCTGGTATCAGCAAACATTTCTTACTGTGTGTAGTGTCAGTTGGCGCCCCATGGTGTACAGCAGACACAGGTAGCTCAGACCTCTCCTTGTAAAGACACTAATGCCATCATGGGCTCTCCACCTTCTGGATGTCACTTAAGTAACTTCCAAAAGTTCTGCTTGGAAATACTGCTACCAGGTGGATTCGGGGTCTAGCTTTCAATCAGACAGCAGAGTTTGTTCCTCTGCTGATGACTGTCTCATTGGTTCCTGCTGTGGGCCATTTCAAATGAACCTGCTATGGGCATTCTTGACAAATTTGTGGATGAGCACATTTCATTCTCATGGATAAACTCTTAGGGATATAAAGGTTATATCATATGACAGATGCATTTCAACAGCTTAAGCCACTCAGCCATTTTTCAACATGGTGATGTCTTACATCCCTACCAGCATTTGTCTGAGCCTGGTGAAGCTGTTAGTTTTAATCTTCCAACAGATGTGTACTGTGTAGATGTGTATCTAATTAGGGTTTTAATATGGATCTCCTACTGGCTAATTATGTGTGTGCATTATTTCATGTGTTTATTTGCAGTCTACAGAACCTTTAATAAAGTGTCTGCTAAAATCTTTGTTCCCATTTGTATTGTGCTATTTAATTTTTATATTAAATGGAGTTAAAAGTTCTCTCTATATTAGGTACAAATATTCATCGCACATATAATTTGCAAATGGCTTCTCCAAATTGAGCACAAAGACTTAAATTTGATGAGGTTCAGTTTACTAATGTTTTTTTTTCAGAGACCCATCACATTTTTGATGTTGTATTTATGCTATCTTCTCCCAAACCAAAACACTCAAAAAAATTCTTATTCATTTTATTGTAGAAATTTGGTAGTTTTTGATCTACATTTAAATCTATGACCTACTTTGAATTTAATTTTTCTACTTGGTTTGAAATATTGATGAAATATTTTGCTTACTTTTAAAATTCACATAAAGATGGCGGTTTCAACCTCATTTGTTAAAAGGAATATCATTTCTCCCCCAAGTTGTATCAATACCTTTGATAATAATCCTAAAAATTTTATTTGGTGAGGGCAGAATCAGAATACACATTATTTTTAAGTGGATTGAGAACATTTTCAAAGTTAGGTTAGATTCTGCACTATTAAATGAATGTCACAAAAGAATTGGAGTTGTATAAAGTATGTACTCAGACTACAATGAAATTAAATTAAAAAATCAATAGCAGTAAGCTCTCTGGAAAATCCCAAAGTACTTTGAAAATGAACAGAACACTTCTAAAAAGCACATAGGTCAAAGAACAAATCCAAACATGATTAAAATATTTTTTGAGCTTAGTGAAAGTGAAAAAATAGCACACAACTTTGTGGACTGTACTGAACAATGATTCTTAAAGAAAAATTTGTAATTGTAATTTTATTAGAAAAAGATTTCAAATCAATAACCAGGATCTTTAGAAACTAATAGTGAAGAATAAAATAATTTAAAAATAAGTAAAAGAGTAAATAATAAAAAATAAGAGTGTAAATAAATAAAATAAATATGGAAAAATATAGAAAAAAATCATCGAAACCATAGTTAGTTCCTGGAGAAAAATGAAACCAGTTATCAATAAACCATCTATTCTCAAAGAAATCAGGAAAAAGGAAGAAAAGAAATGACCAGCAGAACAATAAAGAAGAAAGGCAATAACATTGCTTTCATCCCACAGCTATTATAATAACAGGAATTATCATGGGATTTTGTCAATAATCTAAAACACACATTTACCAGGCTTTTCCAGAGAGTTAAGTAATGGTAATAGCATTGTATCTCCTTATGAAATTGCCTGGAGGCAAAAACGTTTCCAGAAAGACAACCCAGAGCCTACGCACATTTAAATTTTGGTAAATTCTAACAAACACAACTGAAGAAAGGAAGTCCTCAGCATTCGTTCTCCAGAGCTAACCTTACCTCATATTCATGTCCAATGAATACACTATCAGAAAACTATGTTGTGAACATAAGTGCAAAGCTATTAGATCACATTGTGGAAAATGTATTCAGAAATACAGAGAATAGGCATGTCAAGTATTTTAAAGTATGAATAACAGTGCAGTTCACACCTGCAGCACAGACACATACACACGTCTGAGCATCTTGAAAAAGGGAATAAAATCATTGGGAAACTGAACCCACATTCTAGGTGAAAAAATTAACAACTTATGAATTGAAAAGAACTTCTTTGTCTTGATTAAAAACATCGACAAAAATTAACTGTTAATGGGCCTGAAGAGATGGTTCAGGGGTTAAGAGCACTGACTGCTCTTGCAGAGGACCCGGGTTCAATTCCCAGCACCTACATGGTGGCTAGCAAACGTCCCTAGCTCTAGTTCTAGGGGAGTCTGACATGCTCTTCTGACCTCCATAGACATTCCACAATAGGGATTCACTTACATACATGCAGGCAATACACTCATACACATAAAATAAAAATGATAATTAAAATAATTTTTAAATAACTGCTAGTAACAAACTCAATGATGAATGAAAAATGCTGTTTCTGTATGATCAACAGCAAAAGAAACAAAGACATTAACTCCTGACACATATACCATTCTGGTGAAGGATCTACCCCGTTCATTTAGGAGAAGGAAGGGAGGGAGGAGGAGGAGGGAGCAATGGAAGGCAGGAGGGAGAGAGGGAAGGAAACAAAGCCATCTGCATTGGAAAGGAGGAGAGAAGAGTGCCCTTCCTTGCAGATGGCATGATGATCATATGTGTAGAAAACATGACTGGGTCTACAGCAGGCACTAGAACTAATAAGGAAGTCTAGTAAAATCACAGGATACAAAATAAATTATATGTATATGTGCCAGTAACAGACAATTAGAGAAAGAAAAAAAATCTGTTAATTAAAAATATCATGAAACACGAAATGAATTGTAATAGCTATGATTAATATACACACATATATATATGATCTATGCATTCAAAGCTACAAACTTTTGCTGAAAAAGTAAATAAGCCTAAATAAATGTACTGTATTCATGTACTGGAAAATTCAATGTGCTCAATGTGTCAGGACTTATCCAAATTGACTTAGGTGTTTTATGCTATGAAATATCAGTAGGTGTATTTATAGAAAATAACAAGTTGAATATAAGGTACACCTAGAAATGAATTTTGAGAAAGGAAATGAATTTATTTAAATAGATAACAGTCATTTGAAAATGAATAGCAAATTTAGGAGACTAACATTATCGAACTTCAACATTGATATGGGTTATGGTAATCAAGGCTGGAAGGTATTAGTATCAAGACATACAAATAGTTTGATGTACAGTATACAGAGACCTCGAGTTGAGAGGATTTCTCAACTCGTCTGTATTCTTCTGATTTTTTTTTAATCAATTGTTGAGAGAAGAATGCTGAACTCTTGGGATTTAGGCCTTTAAAATATTTTTCCGGAAGTTTGCATTTATTTTCTGTAGCTGCAATTTAATTCGTTCCATCAATGTCTAGAGTTATTATATATCTCCTTTGAGTAACTTTTTATTTTTGAGCATTTCATGCATGAGTACTGCATTTACATTGTTTTTATGCCTCCCTCTCCCACTCCAATTGTTCTTATAACCCGCTCTCCACACACACTTTAATCTACTGAATCTACTTAGTTGTGTTTCTGTGTTTAGAGCTGACCACTTGGGATTGGATAACCTATCGGGGAGCTTGACTCTAGTGAACATGGATTCTCCCTCTCTCTGCAGTCATTAATTACCTGTAATTCTTCACCTTGAGGTGAGACCTTGTCACATTTTCTCCATTCACATTGGCATGTCCACTGGTGTTGTCATTATGTAGGTCTTGCTTAGACCACCTTATTGTTGACATTTCATGAATACAGTGTCCCTGTCCTGTCTACAATGCACTGTCTAGCAGCATGCATCCTGGTGCTCTGGCTCTTACAATCTTTCCATCACTTCTTCCTTGATGCTTCCTGAGCCTTCTGTATAGGAGTTGCATTGAAGAGGTATCATTTGGGCTGGGCACCTAATGATCATTTATTCTCTGCATTTTGACCATGTGTGGAACTTTGTAATAGTTTCCACCTGTTAAAAAAAATGTTTTTTTGATGAGTGATATTGGCTATACTTACCTGTAGATATAAGGAGAAATGTTTAGAATCCAGTGAGAAATTATATTTCTTTAGGAAAGTGGTGTTAGTAGGTTTTCCTTTAGAATTCATGGCCTCTCCAGTCACGGATATTTGGTTGACGGTACTGAATTCCTTCTTATTGAGCAGACCTTCAGTCAAATTAGATGGCTGTTTGACTGTCCTCTAGATAAAAGTAACACTGCTGCACTATTAGGGATATTTTGATGGGCTGATCATCATGATTCGTAGGCTTTACAGCTGGGTAGGATAGATTACTTTTCTTCCTTGGCTGTTTGCATAGTGTCTTCTGTCACTATGAGAGCTAATTCTCAGGGAGGTTTCCATGTCAGTTACAGCTCAATTCTGCCAAGTCTTGTGTCTGAACTATGTGGTGTCTTCGGCAATTATATCTTCATGAATTGTCCTTTTGCTTGGTGCATAACATTTGTTTTTACTCCTGGCTATTACATGTTGAAGTCTACCTTGTTTGATGTTACCATGGTTACTTCAACTTTCTTTAATGTTAGCATAGCATATTTTATTTCACCCCTTTAATCTTTTTACCTTTTATATGTGAGCTTCAATTCTTGTAGGTAGCAAATAGTTGAATCCTGTATTTTCTATTATGAGACAATTTCTGTCCTTTAATTAGGGGGTTGAGACCTCTTAATTTCATTGTCATTACTGGTTAAGTTTAAATCCATTAACCGAGTCTTAATTTTCAACTGTCCCCATTATTTTTGTTTGTGCTGACTTTATTTTTCTCCTCTACTTGGATTACTGAGAATTAGAAGTTATATTGAGTTTTGAATATACAACCTGGAGTTGGCAATCTTTTTCTGTAAAGTGTGTGGTAATATTTTAGGCTTCATTGTTCATGTACGGATCTTGGTTACATATTCTTCAAACCTTAATTTCTAAAGTATAAAATATGTTGATTTTGCAGGCCATGTATCAATAGGATCTGCCGGTGAGACTGTTATGTGAGCTGTTCTCCCTGAGGTTTAACCGCTCATCATAAACTACTGCAAGTAATATTATACTAGTCCACAGCTTCACTCTAACAAAAAAGGTGTGTTTTATTTCCTCCCTTCTGACTTTCATTCTGTTTTGTCATAAATTTTACTTTTATGAAATTAAAAGTGCCACAATGGATGGTTACTTTTGTTTAAACAGTTACATTTGAAATGATTTGAAAAGAAATTATACCCAAAATAGTTGCTGTGACTTCTGCCATGTGTTCTTTTTCAAAGATCCAGATTCTCACTTGGTGTAATTTCCTTTTCTATGTGAAAGATTTCCTTTCATAGTTCTAATACTGAAGTTTTGTTCATGATAAATTCTTCCTATGGAGCAAGTTTCCTACTTTAAGTTTTGTTTTAGATTTTTGTGTAGCTGACAAGTCTATCCCCCTTGATTTTTAAAGGTAGTTCCACAGCATATACAACTCTAGGATCACAGATTTTAGTTTCTATCTTAGATGTTCTGTGAGTGCTCGGAAAGAATGCCTATCCTGCTGAATTTTCTTTTTTTGTGGAACAGACTGTAAACATGGATTAGATTAAATTGGTTGATGATGTCTGGTTATTCCTTTCATTGTGGAAAGGATATTGAGGTCTCTAACTATAATTGTGGACTTGTCCTTTTATTTATTTATTTTTTTCAGTTTGTGCTTGGCTGTCATGCAGCTCTGTTGCCTGGATACCTAACTACTTAGGATCGCAAAATCTTTCGGTAGACTAACCCTTTTATCATTATATAATATCCCTCTGTCTCTCTGGTAATTTTCTGTGCTGTGAAGTCTACCAGTGTTAATGAAGCCTTTCCTGCTTTTCCCTTCTGGGTTTATGTTTGCGTGGTATATACTGTTTAAGCCTTTCCTTTCAGTCTACTTATATCATTATAAGCCGCTTTCTTGTAGACAGCATCTAGTTGGATCATCATCCTTTTTCTAACTGGATCATCATCTTCTGCCCATCTTGACTGTAGTAGTGCATTTTATCCATTCACATTACATGCCATGACTGAAAAGCCACGGCCGGAGCTCCTCATCTTAGTTCCTGTTCGGTTTCTGGGCATTTACCCTTGCTCTGATTTCCCAGTACTTCAGTGGGTTATGTGAAATTTCTTTTAAACCATTCTGTTTTATCTGTGGTATTTTTGAGCATGTCTCTTTGTATAGTTATTTCAGTGTTTTTTCTAGATATTGCATTATATAGTTGTAACATAAAAGCCTACTTGTTCTAACATTTTACTTGAGTGAAACATAGAAGCTTTATTTCTCTTTATCCCTTCCCCAGTTTACAATATAATTATCTTAAATACCTCCTGTTCACATGCCAAAACAGTCTAAGTTGTCTACCCAATTTACTGTGAACTAATGGAGTTTTCCAATCTTTTCTGCTCATTCTCCCCAGTCTTGGGTTTGTTCTTCAGTCAAAATGGCTGATTCAAACTATGTTGCCTACTTAAGGGAGACTTTGAAGACGATTGGAATTCTCTCATTTTTATAGCTCCCTTGTCTCCAACTCTGCCCTCTGAACTTCAGCTGCTTCTTTCTCTACCCCATCCATGTAACTCAGAAAATCTCTTGTCTCTGTCTGTCTTTCTTCTCTCTGTTACAGTCTACCAGTTCTTGGAACTCCGTAAACTTGGGTGTTACTAAGATTCATTTCCTATGTTTCACATTTCGGAGATTAAATGAATGACTTGGTTTGAAGATACCTCTAAAACCCAAACCTTCAGACAGCTAATACAATGTGAGCCTATATTAAGTGTCTCAAGAATGCTGTAAGGAGAACTTTGTGAAACCTCATGAACCGTCCTCAGTGCCTACAGATGCTAAAGGAATACCTAGGATATGTAGATTACAGAAGTGAATTAAATAGCATGTGATAATAACTTAATTCATTAACCCTGTCTCCCCTTTGGGGCCATTTTTCTGTCAAATTTCAATAGTAAGCCATATATTACTATAAAAACTTAGCAATGAAAGAAAACTTAGAGAATAACTAACACATCACCTTGACTTTTCATTATACCTGTTTTACTACTGATTAAAAGGTGTCCAGAAGCCATTAATCTCCCAAGGTTAAACAGCTATTTAAGGACAAAATAGAGTATCAAATGTGTTTTCTGCTTTCTTGTCCCATTTATCTTCTAGCAAGCTACATTACTATAATAAGCTACATTACTATGAATTCTAAATCCACTTAATTTCAAGTCCTAAATATGTCTTGTCAACAACAGCAGCAGCAATAATAATATAAGAAATTCCAGTTCATCCAGCGCTTATTCTGAGGGTGATTTATTTGCACTATCTCTACCCTATGATGCACCTTTGAAGAAAGATCTTACCAAGACCAGATGACTTGTAAATGGTGGAGTTGGGATTTAAACATATGCCTGACTAGTTTCAAAGTCTTCTTATAGTATTATTTTATTTTATTTATTTTAATATATTGCATAGCACTTGAAGGGTATTCATGGCTTAGACATCATGAGGAATTCAGCATGGGGTATGTTCCTCAGAAACTCAACAGTAACAAAGATCATAGTTTTAGAAATTACTTAGTCTCTGTTTTTGTATATTGAAACATTGTATTATAGAGAAGTTAATATGTCCAAAGGCACATGGTATATTAATGGCAAAACTTGGCATCAAAGTCCTCAGATACCTCCTTTCCGTCTTTTTTAGACTACGTTGTAAGCCTTTGCTTTATATTCATTAACAAAAGAAATGAAGACTCTAGCAGTTTGCTTTGACAAGGAGATAAGATGAAAAGTAGCTGAAAGAAATGTAAACAAGGATAATATCTTTTAAAGAAAATGACTCTCGTTGGAGCCATGAAGATGTACACCCCAAATCAATCAACGACCATAAACTATTAGATGGAACAAGCCTAATCCTTGTTGGAAACAAGCTGTTCTTGTGTTTAATTTATTAGTTCTTCTGCTTCTCCTAATTGAATTGTCTTAAAAGATAATACTAGAGTTACAATGGAAGGCATCACACTAAGGAAGCAGTCTTCTAAAGTGGGATAGTAAGTAGAAATGTTCTAAGGAAATTCTGTTGAAATAAGAACTTATTTTCTCTCAAAATTATGTATAGATATTTGTTCCAACTGCACTTTCATAATGTAGATCTTACTTGACTTTAACTTGCTATGCCCTCGTTAGATTCTGCTAACCAATCAAGAACACCTATAAATAGTTAACCTCTCCTGGGAGGAGAGACTGATTTGTAGTACATGCCAGTGTTTGTGGTACAGATATTCGGACCAGGGGCATTTCCAAGCTAGCAGTCTAAGACTAACTTGTTTGCAAATTCCTGAAAATGTAGTGATTGCATTTCACAGGCAGATGTGTGTGCTCGCTACCTCACATCACCAGTTCTAACACAAAGACAAGAGAAGAGCTTTTCTTTGGTCTATGGAAATTTTTCTTAGATAAAGATTATGGTGATCATTTAACAGGTGTTAGGACATAATTTGGTATAAGACAAGTTCCTTTTTCTACAAAGGCTTAAAATCTAACAGGAAAGCAGGACTTTCACAAGACTTAAGAAATAATATTGAACACCAATGACTGTTAATCAGTTGTGTTGGGAATAAATTATAAAGGATTTTGCATTAGCCACAATTTGTAAATTAGAACATGCTATAACTTGAGGCCACCAATACAGCATATCTTTGTTTTTTTCCAAGACTTGAAAATTTTGTCCTAAGAAAAATCTATGGATTGAATTTAAGGAAAAATGAGTCTGTTCTATTTGACTGACATGCTGTCAGTTTCTGGGATGTTGTGTGTGTGTGTGTGTGTGTGTGTGTGTGTGTGTGTGTGTGTTTATATTCACCCCTGTGGGGCTAGATAAGAGCCCATGGCCTTGCACAAGCTAGACAAGTGTTCCTCAAATAATATGCTTTAGAGTATCATTCATTGATTTTTTTTATTCATAAACTGCTTTTGGGACCCTGTGCAACATAAAGAGTCTACCTGGTACTAAAGTAGACTATCCAAAGACAAACCAAGATGCAGTTTCAAATTCCTTTTCTATTGTTGCTAATATTACCACAATCTTAGGGGCTCAAGGGAACAGAATCATATCTTCCCCTTCAGCATTTTATAAGTTGGAATGCTAAAATCAAGGCAACATAACACTGCATTCTTTCTGGAATCTCCACAGGAGAAGTCCTTTCAGTCACCTTCTGAGCTTTTAGATTAGAGATGTAACATTTTGGAGTTGACTTTAGACCTTTCTTTGCGTGTCGTCAGCAAATCCTCAAGCCTAGCTTCTATGAAAGGGCTGAGATTCAGACTGAGAGAGCATGCACTAGAACCCTAATGCACCCTGCCCGCCCTCTAGTCTCAGGGGCTGGGCTGACTTAGGGAAGGCATGCAGAAGAGTGGTCAGGCAATGTCCTCTATACTGAGCTAGGGGTGTTGGAGTTAATGAAGCTGAATAATGGAATTAAGAGTTACATGGGGAGGGGTAGAGTGAAGAACATGGGAAGGAATAACTATAAAGACCTTTTGAAAAAATCATATGGAAGCATACTACTGAATAAGCTTCATATATAGAGGAGATTAAATGAAGTTACTGTATGACAGGAGGACAACACACCTACCAGACCCTGAAGGCTAGCAAATAAAAAGTCCCAAAGCTAGTAAAGAACACTCTCTTTTGTAGTTGTTGACCCTCAGGCAATATTGGCTATGTCATTTCTCTTGGTTGCTAACCAGGGCTTGACAGTAAGAACTTATTGTGGAAGACACTACATAAATGAGTATAGGAAAAAACGAGGAATCAAGCTGGTGCTGACATTGAAGCCTCATCTCTACTGGCTAGCTTATACAGTTCTGGCATCCTGCCCGAGGAACAAGGTAGTCATCAATCTTACCCAGCTGTGAATCTTGGGAATTACAGTATCAACTGGCCTGGCATGATATGCTTATTACTGCAATAGTGGCACAGCGATATGGGAACCACCAACAACCTTTTGATTGGATTTAAGGCCCTCTTCAAAATATGGAGACCCAAACCGGCACTGTTACTGGGTTCAAGAATCTGTGACTTGACAGATCACAGGCTGTAGGGGACATCCTAATGAGCATGGTATTAAATCAATTCCTAATGACTTATTAAAACCCATAGATGAGTGCATCTCTTAACTCTCACCAGGAAATCCTCTTCCTACATTAGATGGCTATTAATACACAGAGGTGCACAGCTAATGTGCATCTGGAAGCTTGTGACTGAATACACAAGACCCCACAAGCCCAAACCAGACAAAAGCCCATCACAGAGGGGGAAGGTGGAAAGAGAGAGAGAGAGAGAGGAGTTTTCTTTAAGAGTGTGATGCTGGTTAGTTTATTCACACTCCAGGGTGTCAACCTACACCCAAGAGTATTTGGGGGCACAAAGTAGATGATCTTAAAAAATAGAGAACAGGAAGTGGGGTTGGTAAGGTAGTGGGGTAGAGAACAGAGGTGATCTGACTCAAAATATATTATATTTATTTATTTTAAAAATATTTTATTTTTATTATTTTATGTCTATGACTTTATTGCCTGCATATACGTAAGTGCACCCATGTTGTGCAATGCCCACAGAGGACAGAAGAGGGCATCAGATCCCCTAGAACTGGAGTTAAGGATGATTGTTAGCTGCCATGTGGATACTGGGAACTCAACACAGGTCCTTTATGAGAACAGCCAGTGTTCTTAAACACTGAGCCATCTCCACAGCTTCATCTGAAATTTGTGAAGAATCAATAAATATATTATTTAAAAAGAAGCTCTGAATAAGAAATACCCTCTAAAGCAACTTTAAATTTTAAAAAATATCATTCTTCAAAACCTTATGGGAAACATCTCAACGACAAATGTGATCAAGACCTAGCACAACTGCCTCAGGAATCCGTCACTCTTTCACAAATACGGACAGTGGGACAGCTATTTGGATATATGTGTATGTTTCTTCAGTTTATTTGTCACTTTGGAAGCAGAGGTTTGGGTGCGGGACTTGGCAATAGACTTGTATAGACAGAACACTTCTTGAATTCAGTTAAGAGTTCTCTATTCAATTAAGGAATAAGGGACTAAGCAGTCCGACTACTGCGTACTTAAACAGGATGATAATTGCAAACTGAGGCATAGAGAAAATTATATTTGCATGGGGAACAGTCTCCAAGTACTATCTTTATTTTCCTCTGTTGGAAATGAATTGAATGCCCTGCTTAAGAGTGAAATTTTTGCCATTTTAGAGTAGACTGATCATGGAGGCTCAGCAAGACAGCTCATCTGAACGTGCCCCTGGAAGTGTATTGAAGATCAACTCACGTCCCACATTTTCCATCTTCCTGTCTATTGTTCTGACACTCCCTAAAGAATCCAATTTCCTTCTTTACTTTTTAATGTCTCACAAATTCATTTTCTTCAAGAAATGTTTTACATTTATTTAATTCAACATTATCTTAGATTGTTGAATGTATATTATATATAATAAGATTGCATAGTGAAAATAGCTTTCTAATATTAAAAATACCTATAGAAAAGACTAAAAGGCAGCAATTTAAATTCATAAGTAGTTAATAAGCAAATTAGTAAGTAGATCACTAACTAAATTGACAAATGAATGGCTATTAAATTATTAAAGAGGGAAAATTAAGATGGACCACATAGGCAAATAAAGAAAACTCTCAAATCTTTATAGCAAATATTATTTATTTAATTCTTGCTGAACTTTGCATCTCTCTTTTTGTACTTTTTAACTGAATTTTTGCTATTTTTATAGATATATTCTGATTATATTTAGATTCCCTCCCCTATCTGCACCACTGAATAGTCCCTTTCACCAAATTTCATGTACTTTAATATAGATGTAGATATAGATGACTAGATATAGGTAGATATGCCTGTTGAGTCAAATTTGTGTCCCCAAATGTCCTCTGATGTAGGTCTTCAACTAGAGCCTGGTTAATCTACCCAGAGTCACTGATTCTCCCCTTCTCATCAGATATTTGTTATCCACAGTTTCTCAGCTATGGGTGGGGTTTCTTACCCACTTCCTCATCTCTATGTTGAGAGTTTGTCTGGCTTGAGCATATGAGGGACTTGTGCATGCTGTCACCATTGCTCAGAGTTCATATGAGTAACCGCCCAGGCATCTGGAAAACTTGGTATCCTTGTGGTCATGCACCACTCCCAGTTCTTGTAATATTTCTGTCCCCTCTTCCACAATGATCCCTGAGACTTGGGAGGCCAAAGTTTGCTATAGCTGTCCTATTCAGGGATAAGCAATCTGTAGTTGGTTCTTTATGGGTCCCTGGAGCAGGAAGAGTTAAGTGGAGCAGAAATGGGAGGGCATGGCAGAGAAGGGAGAATGCAGAGGGATAACTAACACTAAAGGTCTTTAAGGAACCACTACACAAATTCTAAAAAGAAATTAAAAAGCATTACCCAATAACTGAGTGACATCGCCCCTACTAGACACCATAGGCTAACAAAGAAAAAGCCCAGTGTCAGAAATGGACTCCTTCCTTTGAAGCTGTTGATCATGGATCCCATAGACTAATACTGGTCATTGCCCCTGTTCTTGACTGCCTACACGAAGTTGATAGTAAGATCACATTGATGAAGACATTATGTACATGAGTTGTAGAACAAACAAGGAGAAATCAAGCTGGTACTGACTTCCATGTTTTGTCTTTACTGGCTAGCTTGCATAGTGCTGGAAAGTGCTATGCATGCTCCCAGAACCTTGCCTGGTTGTAAGTCCTGCAACCTACAACAACCAGCCTGGCAATATATGCTCACTGGTGCAATGGTAGTATGAATGTTGTGGATGTAACCAAGTACTTTTCTGATTGTATTTAAGGTCTACTTCACAAAATGGTGCCCCTATCAACACTGATATCAGGCCTAGGACCTTGTGACTAGACAAGTTGCAGGCTATAATGGAAAGCCTACTACTATTATTCTGCTGAACAGACACAGTGTTAAATCAACTCCTACTGACTTATTGTTGTACCCATAGATTAAGGCATCTCGCAGCTTTCACCAAAGAGTCTTCTTCATGCATCAGATGGATCATGCATCTCATAAAGGAGTTGAGTGGTATAAATGGTATAAATAATGATTTTTTTCTCCTTTGTCCATCAGAATAACAAATGTGGCATGCTTAGTTCTAAAAGCAAACATTATCCTACAATTTATTCCTAGTATTACTGTTGAGTTTCTAATCTTCTTAAGGCAAGTATAGGAAATTTCCAAAGAAAATTTGCTATTGTTTGGATGAATACAAAGAGTTTCTTTAACATCATAAACATTATAAATGGCCAAGTATACTGCTATTGGCAAGTCTATCACAAATAATTTTTTCCTACAATCTATTGAATACTTTTATTGCTGAACACTTGGGCAGCTATTTTGCTAAATTATTTCACTCACTTCGTCCTCATAACAATTAAAATAAGAGAGGTTTATCCTCCTTGTTTTACAGAAAAAGAATGAAGGCATTAATTAATAGGTACAATAGTCAGGTGAATTTGTAAAGTCAAGGCCCTGCAATCAGGATCATGCTTTGAACTATGTTTTCTCATATTGTCACAGTGTAGGTAAACTCATTCTAAAGATGATTTATAAGTTTGACTGCAACTGATAGGTTGATAGCTTATTGCAAATGAATTCATCAAGTACTGATTATTTATCTTGGTATATCAATAAAGTTGACCCTGTGCAGTAATTACAATCAACCTATGTTTTTTACTGGAATCAACTTTGCCAGAGACGTGAAAGACCTCAGATTCTGCCACTTAGGGAAAACATGAAGTTAATGAAGTTTTCTCTGAATAATTAATCTCTGTAATAATTGTTAATTTCCTTGCATAGATAATTTTTTCTTATTTTTTTTAAACGTTGAGAAAGGACCTCTCTGTACCTCAGCTGACCTGGAAGTTACTATGTAGATTAGGCTGGCCTCAGTCTCACAGAGATATGCCTGCCTCTGCATCCCAAGTGCTGGAATTAAAGGTATGTGCTACTAAACCTGGAGTATTTTTTCTCATTCTTATGTGTAACATGCTTTTAGGTCAATCTGTTGTACTATATAATAGTATAATATATAATACTATATAATATATATAATATCTATAATAAATGCCTCATTGAAATTTCTTGGTCTATGATATTTTAATAATTATGTCTCACTGGGTAAGTTAAACTAAAGATGTAAAAGGGATCTATTTGCAAGGACCTATTTGAGCTTGGTAAAAATTTCTGAGAATGATAAACTGTTAGAAAACAACCTAAGAATCTCTTAAGAAATAGCTGTGTTCTCAAATTAAGATTCTAGCTGTGACCTGGATCTGAGCTCCAATAGAAGTAATGCAGAAAGAGCCTTTAAGTAAAGGCATGGCCTAAGCAAATGAACGATGACTGACTGTGAACCCGATGTTGAGCCTCAGTCAGTCTATGCTAATGGAGCACTGAGTAAGGAAATGATAAGCTCAAAGCTGAGCTATAAACATGCTATAATTGAGATTGGCCATTTTTATTTTAGCTATTGTGCATAGAACTGTATTAGGCACTCAGGAGAATATTTTAGGAGGAAGAATGTCACGCACATTGTTCCCAAAGGCAGATGGCAGGGTTTTGTGAATCATTTTGCATACAACATGATGGAGCTCCCTGGACCTGTTTAGCCTGAGGAGAAGAACAGGCAGAGTGCACCCTCAGGACTCTGATATTTGAAGAATGTGTCATTTTAAGTGACTCCACAAAGGAAATGAAAGCACAGGGAATAGCAAGGAACCAGTGCTTGACTCTAACAAATATTACCAACACTCTCAGTAGTTCTACAAGGGTGACAGTGAGGCTTCCATCATTGGAAGAGAGTCATAGGAGGGCCACCTTCAAAGGATCTGTGGTGACACCTGTCACACACACACAAACACACACACACACTTTCCTTCACTAAAATGGAAACATAATCTAAGAGAAGCTATATGTCATTAAGGTCATGTAGTTTTTGGTAGAAGAGTCCCAGAACTTGTGCTCACTGGTGTTTCTGTCCAATAACTCACTGTCACTGGAAAGACAGAATTGTTGGTGCATGGTAACAGAGCACATTTAAGAAGTCTGTTACTTCTCAGATTCTGTGTTTTTAGTCTGGAGATTTGATTCACAGATCTGTGCTTCTAAAGCTTTGTTATTGCTTGAAAATGTCATTTCTTATCCATAAGTGTTGTTCTGCTATTCAAGTCACAGAATCAGTGATCTCTCTAAGAAGCAGCACCAATTCTTGAGGAAGTGAATATGAGCATAGACTAGAGATCATTCTAGAAGCCTCTAGGACTCAAACAGGAATGGCCTCTCTGGCTACCAAGAGCTCAAAGCCCACAATTCTTGGGGAAACTTATATGATTTATGTGATATGATTTCCCAGCAATCTTATTAGTTGAAAACTGGATTGACATAAGAAAGGGGAACCAGACACTTATCTATATCACTCCATGACTGCACAATCATACACACTATATCTGTCTTTAGATGTAATGCTCAAAACAAGTTCATCTTCCAAAGATGTTAAACATTAAAAAAATATCTCTCAGCCACGTGAATTTCAGCATTTTGAGTTCTTGGGATATTCTAGATACTAGACCTCTGTTAGAAGTGCAGCTGGCAAAATATTTTCCCCATTCTGCGGGCTGCCTTTTCAATCAAATGATGATGTTCCTTGTTGTACATAAAATTTTTAGTTTCATGAGGTCTAATTTGTTAATTATTGATCGTAATGCCTATGCTGTTGGGACTCTGTTCAGAATCCCAGAAGCACAGAATCTACCTGTAATTTCCAGTGTATTTCCTGCTTGCTCCTCTACTGTATCGGGTTTTATGTTGAGGTCCCTGATCAATTTGGAAGTGAATTTTGTGCAGGGTGAGAGATAGGATCTAGTTTCATTCTTCTAAATGTAGCCATTCAGTTTGACCAGCACTATTTGTTGAACATGCTGTCTTTTCTTTTCTGAAATGTGGATTTTTAGCCCCTTTGTCAAATATCAGGTGTCTGTTAGTGCATACACTTAAATCTAGGTCCTCAACTCTATTCCACTGCTCAATGAGTCTGTTTTATGTCAATACCTTGCTGTTTTTATTACTATAGCTTTGTAGTATGATGCGAAATCAGGGGTGACAATACCTCTACCTCCTTATTTTCAGCATTATTTGCTTATCCTACGTTTTTCAGTGTTTCAATATGACATGGAAAGTTATTTTTCCAATTTCCATGACGAATTGTGTTGGAATTTTAATAGGAATGGTGTTGAATTTGTAGATTGCTTTTTGTGAGATGGTCGTTTTCACAGTATTGATCCTACAAATCCATGAACATAGGAAGTCTTTTCTTCTCCTGGTTCAATTTATTTCTCTAGGTCTTAAATTTTTTATTAGGCATCACATTTTTCACTTTTTAAGATAGATTTATTTCAAGGTTTTTGTGTGTGCAGAGGGAGTTACGGTGAATGGGATCATTACCTGTTGTTTTCTTACTGTTTATATTATTGGTATATAGGAAGGCTAATAATTTTTGTGTGTTAATTTTGTGTCTTGCTGCTTTGCTGAACAGTTTTGATCAGCTCTAGGAGTTTTCTGGTGCGCGTTTACTGTCTTTCATGTATAGAATCTTATGATCTGCAAATAAGGATGCTTTCACTTCATCACTTGCATTCACTTAACTCTCGCTCTAGGACTTCAAGCATTCAGTTGAATAGGAATGGGAAGAGTAGGCATCCTCGCCTTTCCCTTACTTTAGTGGGATTGGTTTGAGTTCTTCTCTATGTAGGATGATGCTGGCTGTGGGTTTGTCGTATATTGCTCTTATCATGTTGAGGTCTGTCCCCGCGTGGTCATAAGTTTTATCATGAAGGGATCTTGGATTTTGTTGAAGGTCTTTTCTGCATGTAATGAGATGATCATGTGGCATAAAGTAAAACTACCTTATGATTTCCTTTTACCCCCAAAACAAATGACAAATGCTCATGAAGATGTGGGGAATGGACAAAAACACTTATTCACTGCTGTTTGGAGTGCAAACTCATGCAGCCACTTTGGAGATCAGTGTGGAGATTCCACAGAAAGCTAGAAATAGATCTACCATATGATCATCTGTACCACTCTAGCACTATATACACTCAAAAGTCCCAGTATCCTACTATAGCAATACCTACTCATCTGTGTTCTTTCTTCCTCTATTTCGTAGCCAGGATATAGAATCAACCTAGATATCCATCAGCTGATGAATATATAATGAAAATGTGGTGTTTTTAAATAAGACATTTATCAGGAAAAATGAAATTATGAAATTCTGGGGTAGATGCATGGAAATGGAAGAATTCATTCTGACTAAGGAAACTCAGACCCATAAGGACAAGCATCACAGGTTCTCTCATATGTGGACACTAGCTTTGATGCTTTAGGTAGGTCTGTTTCAAATGAAAAATTCACAGAGGTCAGGAAACTAGTTAGGGGCAATTTGGAAGGTTCATGGAATGGAAGATAAAATGCAGTAATATCAAGATAGGAAGAGAAATAATGAAACAAACAGGGTGAAATGTGGGGGCAGTGGAAGAAGAGAAGCAGTGGAAGAAGCAGTGTGCGGGGAGAGCTCACACTGAAGGCCTTTAGAAAAGGTCATATGGAAGCATACACAGCAAAGCTCGAAACGAGTTCTCCTCTAATGGGGGTGCAATGCCCCTTCCACATACCAAAGGTTCTCCAGTAAAAGTCCAGTTCCAGGACTGGGCTCCCTATTTTGGAGCTGTTGACCAATGAGTTCCCATAGACCCTTAAACAATAGTGAATATTGCCATTCATTCTGATTTTTGCCCTTCAGAACTTCTCAGTAAGACCCTATTGCTGAAGACACTACGTATGTGAATCTGGAACAATCATGGAGAAATCAAGCTGGTATTGAAGCTTTCTCTCTATCTGATAGCTTAAGTAGTGCTGGAAGATGTTACCAATGCTCCTGGAAGAGAAAAGTAATCATCTACCTTACCCAATTGTGCATTCTGTGAGTGACAATAACAACTGGCTGGAAAGATAGGCCCACTGATGCAATAGTGGCAGAATGTTATGAGGGAAACTAACTACTTTTTGATTGTATTGAGGACCTACTTTACAAGATGGAGCTCACATGTACTGTTATCAGGGCCAAGAACCTGTGGCTAGACCAGTCATTTTTCTCTATAGGACTAGAGTAAACTTAGGGTTTTGCCTATATTAGGCAAGTGCTTTACCACTAAGCTTTAATCCCATCCCTTTCCAACACTTTCATAAATTTTGAGATACGGTCTAACAAAGTTTCTACAGCTGCCCTTCAACTCGTTCTAGCACCCAGAGAAGTTCGACCTTACACTCTTCCAGTTTCTGCCTCCCTAGTAGGTAGGAATACAGCCTGGACTGCCAGGCCAAGCACTTCAGAACTCTTCACGCCAGACTTTAGCACTGCGTCGTGATTAATCTATTTGCTTTATTTCAGATTTTTTTATGTGCTAATCCAGCTTGGTTTGTTTTTGTTTTGAGTCAGTGTCTTCCCATAGAGCCTTGACTGGTCTGGAACTCCAGGTCATCTTCTTGCTTGTGTCTTTTGAGCAGAGGAATAACATGTGTGGTCTATCACCATACCTTTTAACAAGTCTTTACTGAGCAGCTGGCCCATGCCAAGCACTGTAGCCAACATGTAAATGGAATGAAATGAAAACAGACTTCTGTTCAACGTAAGAGAAGAGAAGGCATCAATCAAAAAATTACAAAAATAGATGTGCTAGTACAAACTGAATGCATGTAATACACACACAGAAAACGTGATACACCACAATGGGATGTGGCAAATATGTAAATCCAGCTGCTTTAAGAAGTAGATATCAAAACCCTAGCTGGACATAAGGAAGAAGGGACAGTAGTGGAAGATCAGAGAGTCAGACTGGAATGCAGATCCAACTCCCAGTAGATAGAGAGGCTGGAAGGATGGTCTTCAGAGTATCCCAAGCTAAAGTCAGCCACATGGAGCCTCCATCTCCTTGCTGGTTTCTGTCACTGCCTGGTAAACAGACTTAGTCAAGTGAGGCTTCACTGAGTGCTCCAAGGGTGCCGATTTCTCTCCTCACTGTCAGAGCCCAGAACCCAACTTCCTGGCAACTGCACCAGGAAATTCCTGAGGAGTGAGTGTGAAGGAAGAGATCCTCTAAGACGACCTCAGTGAGGGTCAAGTGGAGTGTCAATCTTGTAAGTTTTGAACATTGTAAAATAGTTTGACTCTACCTGGGCTCTCCATGATTCCCCGTGACAAGAGAGTATAGTAAGAGAATCAAGATTTAGGTTATGTATAAAACATTTAGAGATTTCTGGCCTCTACGAGACAGCCTGAACCTATCAGACATTTGCTCTGTCTGATTGTTCAACTTATTATCAACTAATCTATAAAATGAGAAAATGCTATTTATTAACCCACAGGCATTGGTGGTCAGTCAAAGAAGCTTAAATTGGGAGTGATATTGCATTGGTTTAGTTAGCTTTCTGTCTTTCCTACATGTCAAAGTTTCGCTAAAAGAATCATAGATTAATCACAAATAGAACATTGCCCCCTCTGGGTATAACAGCTATTTTTGAACCACCAGAAATAGTCAGTTAATGGGGAAAAAATCATCCATCTGGCTTTTGAGGCCCCTTGGTGTGTCATTCATTTATGCAAATGTATCACTTCTGCATCCTTGAGGATAGGCTCATTAGGTGCAATGCCATGGTCAATGCAATTTTTAATTGATGTCTGTCTAGCTTGAGAATGGTCATTTTTAGAATTCTTTATATTTTCAAAGTCAGAGTATAGGAAGTCATTATTTGAGAGTTTCAAAATTCAGAAGCAGGAAGAGTAAATTAAGCAAACAAAAGAAAAGTTTGTCGATAAACTTCCACGTGCAACTTATATATATATACAATAGTAGCCTGCTAGATTAGGGTGGAAGTGACTTTATCTGAAGTGACATGTCTGTCTGGAGTGTCATGTGTGATGGATAGGAGCGCGTAACTTGGGAGACAATGAACCACAGTTCTGAAGTAGGAGGATCTTTATGCCTTGAATCTCTAAGATAATGTTTCTTACATTTGAACATAGGGACTGAATGTCTAACCTTTGGTCGAACTTTTGTGTCAAGAGTTGTGCCCTAGATGGATCAGAGTGACATACTTGCTTACTGAAGACCGTGGGCTCTTCTCTGCTCAAGCTCCATATGGATCACACCTGCTTCTCTCCTGTCTCCTTGTGTCCTGCTTCTGGCTTCCTTCTTGCTACAGAAGAGACTATTCTAAATCTGCAGCATCAAAACACGTTAACTACTTGCTTAAAATAGGTGCTAGCTCTGAAGTTCTTTCTAGCTAAAGTTCTAATCATGGCATTAATCTTTTATGATATGGCTCCTCTTTATCCCTCCAGTGTTTGTTCTTGACAGAGCACATGCCCAGCGTTCTGACCACACGCACACACACACACTTACACGCACACACACACACTCACACGCACACACACACACAGACTTGGCACCAGGTTTATCTGCCATTGTTTCTTCCTGCAATTCCATTCCAACTTTGCCCCACCTTGCCCAGAAAACTCTAAACCACACTTCAGAGCTTCACTTGGTTATCTTCTTATAGAAGGTACCTTTACTTTGACTCCATTACCCAGCCTTGGATGAATACCTGATCATTTGTTTTATACTTTTCTTAATTTTGAGATAAAATTCACATGCTAAACAATTTACTCACTTAAACTCAAACAGAGTTCACCCAAATCTCATTGTCATCAGCTAAAAATAAAACCGTTCATCATTGGCTGTTGTCCTTTTGGTTGTCCCAGGCCTGATAGACATTTCCCTATTCTAAGTGTTTAATATAAATGAAAAAATATCCTTCTTGGCCTCTGGTGAGTAGCATTTACTATACCACTTCAAGGCTCACCTGAGTTGCAGTATATGTCAGTACTTTATTGTTTTTCCTGAATAAATACATTCTATTTTATAATAGACCCCATTCTGATTATTTATTCATCAGCTGATAAAAAATTTGATTGTTTTTACTTTTGGCTCTAAGGCATTAGCTAGGGTGAACATTATGAGAATACTCTTTTTATTTCTTTTAAATCTATACCTCATGTCGGAATTGCTCAGTCATATGGACAATTGATATTTAACACTTTTTTACTCTTCTGAGACAGGTTCTCCCTGTAATCCAAGCTGACCTGGAACTCACTATGTAAATCAGAATGACCTCAATCTCACAGAGATCTGTCTGCTTTTACTTCCCAAATGATAGAATTAAGTGTGTGTGTGACACCACATCCAGCTATATTTAACATTTTGAAGAATAGCCAGAGTTTATTCCATAGTGATCGTGTGTCATGTGTTTTTTCCAGTGACTACAGAATAAGCTTGCAATTTTCCGTCTCCAACTTTGCTATTTTTTGTTCTTGTTTGTTGTCTTAATCTTTATTAAAACTATACTGATATGAAGACTCATGTGTCTCTCTCTCTCTCTCTCTCTCTCTCTCTCTCTCTCTGCATAGAGACCATAGTGCAGTGCTCAGGGTCTTTCTCCATTACTGTCCACCCTTGCTGTGTTTTAAATTTGTATTTCCCAGTGACTAATGATTTTGAAAATCTTTTTTTGTATGCTTATTGACTATTTGGAAAATGTCTTATCAGTCCCTTTGCCAAATTTTAAAATAAGGTTATTTGACATTTTTCCTATTCTATGGGTTGCATTTTCACTTTTTTCATAGTATTTGAAACACAAACATTTTAATTAAAATGATATTAAATTTATCTAGGTTTTTTGTGCTTTTCATGACACAATGAAGAGGTGTTTCTTCTGGCCCACAGTGGTTAGATCTATTACTAGTTTTTACTAATAGTTTTGTATTTTACACTCTCATCTTTAGATCTTTAGTTCATTTAGGTTACTGTTCATTCATGGTATTTGAAAGCAGTCAACGTCATTTCTTTCAGGTGTTTATTCAGTTTCCCCACTGCCATTTGGTGAAAAATATTTATTCTCTCATTTCATTGCCTTGATATCACTCTGAAGTGCCAACAAAATTAAAGTGTGAGACATGACTGTTTTTGTGTATTGCTTGTGCATGTTTCACTATTAATCACTACAGGTCTATGAAAAACTTTGGTTGGGTCTTTGCTTTTCCATAACATCAGCTAGCATTTTGATAGAGATCATGATGAACCTGTGGACTGGCATTAACTTGATCTTCTGATATAGCAACATGGAATGTCTTACCAACAACCTAGTTCTGTAATTTTTTAAAGATGTTTTTGAGTTTTCAGAGTAAAAGTTTCATGCTTATGTTAAACATTCGCAATAATTTCTTATATCTACTATGAATGCAATTATCATCTGAATGTTGAATTGAGCTACAAGTTTTTACTGTGTTTATATCATTTCCACAACTCTCTCTCCCCTCTAAGCCTTCTAATTATTATTGGGAAACACACACACACACACACACACACACACACACACACACACACACACATATATATATATAAAACCTACTATATATATATATATATATATATATATATATATATATATATATAACCTACTAAGTCTGTTTAGTGATATTCACACGTACATCTGTTCAGTTGGGAATGGATAAGCTATCAGGTAGCTTTCTTGGGAAAAAACTGATTCTCCCTCTCTCAGCAGCTTTTCATTGTCTGTAGCTCTTCAACTAGAGGTAGGACCTTATAAATTTTTCACATCCAAGTTGGCATATAATATGGTGCTGTCATAAATTAAGTATTGTTTAAGTAACAATATTTTTGAGATTTCATGGGTGAAACTTCCCTGTCAATATCTAGAAGACAATACCAAATAGCAGATGCCTTGATCCTCTGGCTCTTACAATCTTTCTGCCCCCTTTTCTGCATTATTCCCTGAGACTTGGGTATATGGCTAGCCTTCATAGTCTGGGAGAGTGCTATGCCAGCTGCTAAGGTAGAAAAATCAAGCAACAATTTTCCTACCTAGCTGTAATATCTACGAACCTCAACAATAACTGGTCCAGCCTTCATATTGTAATAGTGGCACTTTTATTTTAGGGCTAACCAACAGATGTCTAATTGGACTTAAGGACTGCTCAGGAGGAGGGAATTCATGCCTGATATTGTAAACTTAGTCAATACCTGCACTTGGTGAGGTCATACACCCTAAGCAAGAATCTACTACAGCCACTTTCCTACGCCAATGTAAGTCCTTAGTATGTTCTAAATACTTACTCTTATATACACAGATAAGTGTAGCTTTCGCCACTCACCAAAGAAGCTTCTTTTTGTGACAGACAGAGGCTGTCACAGATAAATACAACTGGTCAAAATGTGTAGAGTAAGTGACTATGCGGTGCCCAACCTCAATTCAAAAATCTGTATTTACAACCCCTATATGTAATGTATTTTGGTCAGATCCACCCCAATTCCCTCCCCTCCGACTTCTCCCCAATCTCCTCCACTACTTTCTCTCCCAACTCTTTTAAACCCACTGAATCCATCCAGTAATTTTATATTGATTTTGAGCTCTAATTTCCTGTTATTTTTAGGTTTCATAATCAAGCATATATAAGAAGTGTTGATCTGAGACTGCTTGGTACGTGCTTGCCAGCCCAGTGCTCCTTCGCCTTCTCTCTGTCCTTGCCTGGTTGGGTATCAGCATTACACTGGTTGTGAGTTTTCACGAGGAATTGACGGAGACATTGAATTTATTCATGTATTTGCTGTAATTTAGTAGTAAAGTGATTTGGACTTGGGTTTTTCATGACAGATATTTTTATTTGGTTTTATTTAAATATTCATTTCAGTACTGGGGACTGAATCCTGGCCCACATGCATTTTAGATGAGTACTCAATCATTGACATATATCCTTAGTTATTGTGGGAGCTAGTTTTACTTGGTAATGCTTCATTTTACTTATTAATGCTTTCATTCGTTACAGGTTTATTTAGACTTTTAACTTTTAGTTGAATCATTTCATTGTGTTTGTCCAGGAACTGGCTCATTTCTTAGAGGCTTTCAAAATTTTCACACAGAGCTGTTCATAGTATAAGCTAGTAAAGTCTGTTGAAATAGTCCCTCTTTCATTCTTGATTTTATAATTTGCTTTTAATAATTTTATAAGGCACCGTTTCTAGAAAGGATCAATCTAATTAAAGATTTCTCAATTTTATTGGTCTTTTTAAACAATAAACTTATTTCTTGATTTTATTTACTATTAATTTTACCTTAACTTAATATTTATTATTCATTCCCTACTGTTTATTTTAGGCTTGCTTTAATTTTTTTCCTATTTGTTAAGATGAAAATTTAATTACTGACAAGAAATTTTCTTATGAAATAGGCATTCATAGCTATAAATCCTCCTTTCTCTAAGAAATGCTTTATTACATGCTGATAGTTTTGAAATGTTGTGGTTACATATTATCATTTTCAAATTTCTCTTTTGCCTGTGTGTCTTTGTTTCATTAGTTGTTTGGTGATACCGTTTTTAACTTTCTTATATTTATGAACTCTGCAAACTTCCTGTTGTTATGTGTTTGGAACCTCAGGCTAATGTAAATCTCTTTGCCTCTCCTCTGGAGGTGGAGACAGGCCAGAGGCCTGCTCATTCCAGAGGAACATCCATGTAGGAGTGGAGAATGAGGAGCTAGGTAAGGCACATAGTCTGTGGTCTTATTGTAATGAGGTAAATAGGGCCCAGTATGCTCAGCCTTCTGCTGTAGAGTGAAATTTCCATCCTATGAGTGAGAGATCAGATTGAGGTAGAACATGAAAACCAAGACTTCCAGGCTGTGATGGTCTGAGCAGGCTCCACATCCTATAGCTGGGGAAAAGCTTGGGCACGCAGGAGCCCTCCGTGTCCCAGGGTGAAGCTTTAGCTGTGAGTGCAGACAGTGGAGAGAGCAGGGTCATCACCTGGGCTGCAGTGGAAATCCTGTCACACTGAACTGGCGGATAGATGGAGAAAGGCTTGAGCTCAAATGCACAGAGTAGCTGTTCTGACTGCAATCGGGTAGATTTTCTGGAATAAACGTTTCTCCACTGGCTTTATGCTCTTAGAACCAGTTTTGATGATTTAGATATACCTTCATCCAATGTTTGTTCAGAGAAAGCATCTAAGGAAGTCTTCAAGTATACTGGACATCATTCCCTTTGACATGTATTTGTCTCTGTGTCCCATCCACCTGGGTCAGGACCTTTCCAGTTCAATTGGAGTATGGAGTCCCTGTGTTTGGGATGTTCTCAGAAGTACAGCAGTACAGTGGGAGAGGCTCTTCTTTTGAATGAGAATGGGGATTTCTCAGTCTCCTGACTTTCAGTGGTGACTATTCATTCAGTCCAAGAGTCCTATTTAGCGTACTCAGTGGGTTCTGATCACCTAGCTGCCTGCTACCTTGCTTCACCTTTGTTTCCCCTTCCAAAGGCCCCAGGGTCTTTGGAAATAAACTAGAAACCGGCTAAAAATGTTTATTTTTCCACTTTTCACAATTAGGAGCAAACTGTACGAAAAAGCTACAGAGAAGATAATGGAGATGTTTATATGTACAGACATCAAACAATTCTTCAACGCAAAGAAATTCTTCCTTTTGGAGAATGGTTCCAATACAAAAGAGGTATCCTGGGAGACTGTGCTGTCCTGATCATAGTCCTACAGGTAGGCAGCCATACGCCCTTTTGTAAAATCTGAAACTTAGCACAGACTCAGGAGTCCGGGAGGCCCTGACACTGGGTCCTGTCAATGGTCAGTGTTGTCTTCCACAGAGAAACTCCATACCTTGTCCCCAGGTCCCAGTAGGGCCTAGGAGAAGAGATATGTAAATCATCCATTTGGATCAGTGAAGATAATCAAGATTCTCTCGCTAGTGTGTTCTTAGACAACTTTATTTGGGTATTAGTGGTGTGAAAAGCACTCTGCTTATTTAATATTTCTAATTAGATGACTATGAACTTATATAAATACCTGAGGTACCATCATTAAAATCAAGGTAGTAGACACAGCCTTGTGCCTTTTGTTTTCAGTTTGTTAAGTAGTTTGTGTTAAGAACATTTCACACAAGATCTAACCTTTTAAACTCTGAGATGCCCAATGCCATATTATTGTCTACAGGCATTGCATTGCTGTTCTTCAGTATCTATTAGTGTCATCTTTCTACTTTGGCTACACTTGCAATCAGCCACCATTGGGGCTTAAAATATTTTCAAGGCAACAAGCAATTTTTTTTGACATATGTGTGCAGAGGGCATTATGTCACCAGGACCCCAGTCACTGAGAAATGGGGCCCAAAGCAATGTAGGTGGGTTGCTAAGTGACATAGCCTAAGGACAGTTAGGCTCCTAGTGGAAAGAGAACAATGAAGACTCCCTGACAACTAGCCAATCATGGAACATGTGTGAGAACCGTGGAGCAGAAAGGAAGGCTTACCATGGTGGATTACCCTGGTCTGTACTGTTGATGATCCTTACAGATTCCCACAGCACTTTGCTTAGTCCCATAGTCAGCACACATTGTCCTTCCTTCTAATAATCGTTAGCAGCTTTCAGAGGGAGGAAAAGCCTAAGCAAAAGGCTTAGTTGCTAGATTTGAGTCAAAATCCCTTTACCACTATTTACTAACGATGAAATCCCAGGAGCACTATATGACCTTGCTGAATTCTGGTCCCAGATGAAAAGGTATTCATTCAAAGAATGGTTGCAATGACCACATGATTTCTTGCCAATGCCACAGTTATGAACAGTTTTGGTAAACATAAAACTGTATTTTTATAATGATAAATGTTTAGTGTCTAGAGTCATGGATTTATACTAAGATTATACAAAATTCAAACTTGATCTGCATTAAAGTAATAGTTTGATTCCCAATGTAAAGCAATGTTTATTTCAGACTACTTATGGAACATACATTATGCTTTCAAAATAATATGTTCTAGCATTCTGGCTTTACTTACATTATAACTCTGGGAGGAATTTTGTGATGAATACTACATTTAGTATCAATGGATCTTACACAATGATAAGCTTATCTGACTTAGTAATTACCCAAGATTCTGTTCTACCTAGAAAACGTAGAGATACATGGCAATAAAGTATGTATTTTTTAAAGTGGGTACATCGCTAATTCTCTGACTGAGACCTTCTCTGGATATGACACATATGCTATCATATTTCTCTTTATATTGCTGCCTGTTAAAATATTTAATAAATGATGAAGGAAAGAAAGAAAGCGTTAGTAAAAAGGACACTCTCTCCGGGGCCACCTTCATAATGCCTTTCCTGACCCCAGTCCAGATCTACCTCAACATCTCCCCATCACAGGCCAATTATCTTACTGTCCAGATCTCTGTTAATAGTTTTATAATTGCAGTATTGATACCCAAGAAGAATTTAATTAAATTACTTTATGGTTAAAACTTCCCTAAGAGAAGCGTTTATTTAATTTAGTTAAAATTATTATAGCTGAACTGAAAGAGGCCATTAGTGCAAGGATTTCTAATATGCTAATGGATGTCAGGAACATTTTTTCAATCAGGATTCTCTGTCCTCACCATTCTTCTTCCTCCACTTGGGTATGGCAAGCCATCTGTGCCCAGTTAGAGCCACACGCATGGGGTTCATCCCAGGGAGATACTAATTGAAAAGAAGCTTGGAAAACCTATTAAGTTTTTCATAACAAGTGACCTACTCTCATTTAATTGAATCTTAGCCCTTCTAATTTTTCTTCCCTCTTTCTGAGCACATAATTTTCTACTCCACAGTTGCTACCAGATTGATTTACCTCTTCCCTCTAATTGTATAAATTAATCATTTCCTGGATATAAAATGATCTTTTGTGAAAATAGCTACAGTAAATATTTAGTATAGATAAGCTGACACCTGAATCCAGAATTTTAAATAATTCCTAAAATCTTATGTACATGAAACTAGGAGGATGACTGGATTCTAGACAAACTGAGCATCTTTTGAGAGTTTAAGTTTAGATATTTGTGCCACACTCTACACAAGAAATAAAGTCCATAAACATTAACTGATAACTATAAAATGTAAAAACTTAAAATAAGTTAGGAGTACGAAAAATGTGTTATCCCTCAAAATACTATCTACTTTGGAAATGACTGATGTAATATTTCAAAAGATATTATAAACAAAATTAAAATCCATACATACATTTTAATCACACAGAAACACAGACACATGTCATGTCACAGTCACACTTCACAGCCAGAGTAATTTCTGAGAAATGCACTATTAAGAGATAGAGTGATATGCAGCACATAATGTGTACTTACCCAAGCCAGATGATAGAAGTCAATAATTCACTGTGGTCATGATGCAGTCAAGAGGTACAGCAAATGCTGCTCACATGGCTGTGTGACTGCTGTCTGCACAGCACAACCTGCTGTGGACCTTTTCTCTTATACATAGGAATACATATTGCTCTTTATTTTGAGACAAGGTCTTCTTGTAGCCCCGACTGCCCTAGAACTCTATGTAGACCGGGTTGGCCTTGATCTCACAGAGATCTGTCTGCCTCTGGGATCAAAGGAAGGTGCCACCACACCTGGCCCAAAACTACATTTCTAATACGTAGAAATAATGCACTCTACAATAAGAAGTAGAGTTAATATAAAACCAGTAATAATCACTAAGTAATAATCACTAATTATCATCAAGTATTGTGTATTGTATATAATTATATTTGCTATACTTTTATAGCTTGGTAGCATGGTAAGGTTGTTAACAGCAGCATCATTACAATTATGCTAATAGTGAATCACACTGTCATGTCAGGATGGGTATCATGTCACTAGGCAACAGAAATTTTTCAGCTAAAATATGATCTGATAGAATCTGTATCTTTTATGCTATTATTGACTGAAACATTGTTATATAGTGAATGATGGCATTAAGAAAAAATCAACAGTAGAAAAGTAGAAAGAGTTATGAAAAGGTGGTTAATAAAAAAGAAATAAATATCTCACAAATATATGAAATATCACTGTCACTACCAACGCCAAATGATATTTTAATTAAAAAAAATTTTACCTTACGTGTTATGACTATATTGCCTACATGGATGTAGATGTACCCATGTCATTCAGTGCTCACGTAGGTCAGAAGAGGGTGTTGGATTTCCTGGGACTGGAGTTACAGAGTACTATGAACCACCATACGGGTGTTGGGAAATGAACCTGAGTCCTCTGCAAGAGGCTTCACAACCAACCAGTGTGGAGCACCACACCCAGGAGAGCCATTCCTCCATTCCTCCTGGCAGGTGGCCTAGCTAGGTCCACCCTGCATTATGCCCAACAAGTTCATATGGAGCCTTTTTTAGGTGAGGTGATCTAGTTAGCTGGAGTTTTTATTTGTGCATTAATAAATAAATCTACACAATTATTTTAAAATTAAAATGCAGAATTTTAGAAATGAAACAAATGAGAAATGTTTACATATAAGTACATGTTTTAATAACAAATATTGGAGTTGATGGGAAAATTACTGTATTTCTTATGATCCATTTTTCATATCAGAGCATATGGTGAATTTAGACAACAAAATGTGTGTTCATTTCTGGCTTGGAATGCTTTTCAAGGTATGAATGTTGAAATGAGAATCATAAGCAGTAGAGAGTAAGCATAAAATGAATTATACAGTAGAAAGAGAAAACAGCTGTGTGTCTGTAAATTAAAAACAGCATTGAAAGTTTATTCATCAAGAGTTAGTTGGGGAGAGGTTCCTGATGGAGTGGATGAGAAAAAGAGAATGTGATTTTTTCTCTATTATATAAAAGGGTCCAGCAACCAGACAGAATTCACCCAATGATTTTGAAATATTCTGAGGAAAATAGCTAAAGCTGGCTTTCAAAGCACTGGTCAACCAGAAAGAGGAGTTCGGGCCAAGCTTTCAAGTAGAAATATCCAAAAGACTTAACAGAAGGTACAGCATGAGTGCTTACTGTGTGCTATAACACAGCTCTATAATCCGTTGTGCATAGGTTATGGCTAACCCTACATGCATTGTAAACTTCACTTAGTTCGTGTTGGGGGTCCCAGCACTCAGGGCCAGCCCAAGGGGGACCGAAGGAGCTCCGCCATAGGGGAGGGGGCGAGTAGGCGCAGAGTCAACACACAGACTCTGGGAGTTGAGCAGAAAGCCAGCAGTGGTGGTCTGCTGCAAATTCATTTATTCAAGAAAGAGCAGAGAGTCTTATAGGCCTTCTTAGCCAATAGCCTTATGGGGCGGGGTCCTGACCACAGCCAACCGCAGTTTGTTCCAGGTGGATCAGGTTCCCTCCAGGTGCTGGGCAGAAACTGGCTTCACAACCAACCAGTGTGGAGCATCACACCCACGAGAGCCATTCCTCCATTCCTCCTGGCAGGTGGCCTAGCTAGGCCCACCCTGCATTATGCCCAACAAGTTCATATGGAGCCTTTTTTAGGTGAGGTGATCTAGTTAGCTGGAGTTTTTATTTGTGCATTAAGAACTCAATGCACTCAATGATAGGCCCCAAAATGGAGGCAGAAGTTGTTTTATTGACTCTAAAAGTTCAGCGCACTCAAGCCTACAGCAAAAAAGAATGTCAAAGAAAACGGATGTTTTGTTTACTCCAACAAATTCTTTACCAAACAAGTTAAGTTTCCTCTAGGTGGCCACAATTCTAAGACAAAGATTAATTTGACACCAAAAGAAGGAAGAAATACTGCAGCTTGAAAAGAAGAAAATGGAATTTGCCTCAGCTAAGGAAGAAAGATCAGGCTGAGGCTGGCCTCATAACTCACAGAGTATCAGGGAAGACTCTCTCCTCAAGTGCTTCCATATAAATCAGGCAGGAATATATTGCCTTTTACTACAAGCCTCAAGAAGAAAATGACTTTCTTCAAATCAGTGCTTGGAAAAGCCTGTGACATAGAAGTTGGAGTTCAGGGGCAAAGAATACAGAGATTTAAATGCTTTTAAATGTGAGTCTGAACTGTTTTAAAATTATGTTGTCACTGACCTCTGGTTATAGGGAGTCTTACAAGACTTTTCTGACAGTCTTCTTGTCTAGTTATTCTGTTGATTGAGAATTAAGGATGTGATGAGTAAGACAGGTTGGCCATGGCCACATGACTGGGCTCTGAGAGCCACTCTCACGTTACTATCCACTTAAAGTAGCTATCTATATTTGTGTATGACTAATGCATTGTGGACATTAGTATTAACACAATGAAGGGAGAGATTTAGACCTTTTAAAGGAATTTTATACAGTATTATATTAGCCCGTGCTGTCTAAAGGAACAGAATCGATATAATGAAGGTATACAAAAAGAAGATTTGTTAGACCAGCTTATATGATAAGGTCTGGGTATTCCAAATATAGCTGTATTCACACTGGGTAGGCTCAGAACCAAGTGGGTGCTCAAGTTACAAGGCTGGGTGCCTCAGGATTTCTAATCTGGTGCTGCAGGCCTAGAGGATTCCTGGAGAGCCACACTAGTCCTCAGTGCATATTGGAAACCTGAAGAAGCTGAGTTCTGATACCTGCGGAGGAATGTAGCAACAACAGTAGCAGAGTGGATTAACTCACTGGAAAGGCCGGCAGGCAAAAGTCAACTCCCCTTTTACCTAATCCAAATCAAACTGACAACCAAGACTTACTATCACACCTATCATTCATTCATTCACAAACATATGCAGACACTGTGCTAATATATCACAACATGAAACAAAACCAGGAAGCCTAACAGCAGAGAACTGATTTCCATGGCCATCTCTAAGAATCAACTGTAGAATCTGCCATTAGATTTTGGGCTGTTTTCCTGTGTGAGATGGGGACACATTCTCTAGTTCCTGTCTCCTCTAACCATCAGAATAAAGCCCAAGAGGGGTGTTAGATGTCCCATTTTGCACAAGCACTGGGAAATCTGCCCAACTCTGTGTGCAGAAGAGAAAATATACCGAGTTTATGCAGCAGCTTCTTATTATATAGGCATGATTTCTTCCTTTATACTAACTCTTTACCATGTTGCTCCAAGGTTTTATGAAAAACAAAGATGGGGATAAAATATAATGGAAAGTTATTGTCTTAAGTTCTAATAAGTTAGCTCATTTGTTGATCACTAGAAGTAAAATGCCCCCTATCACTACAAGTTAAAAGACTTGGCTGATTCTCGGCCCTTGTATAAAGCATGCCAGGAAATGTCTGTCCAATTGCAAAAGAATCTATTGCCTATTGCCATTGATCCCTTAGAATTATTCATCCTTGAAAGAGGTTCATAAATTCTTCCTTTAGTCTCTGAATAGCCTGTATGTTTGAGGGCGTCTTGTGACAACCAGTGACATTTGATAACAAGGATCATTTAGATTTCATTTCTTAGAACCCATCACAGTGCAATGCTATTTGCTACATTCTTCTTAAAAATATAAAATCGGGATCTAGGGTCTCAGATTGAAGTATCAGACAACAAAAGGAAATAACTGTCCACTATTCCTCCTCTGGCCGTTTCACACTTCAGTACCATCTTGCTGCCTTATGATTCCTGTTTCTTCCTATAAGGAGAAAATAATAATACTTTAAACAAATGTTTACTATTATATATCAATAAGAATAGTTAACTAGTGCTTAAAAAATTATCTAGGCAATAATGTAGCCCAATCGCAATGCTATCGTCTAAATGTCTGGTGGTAACAACAGCAACTTGAAAATGAAGGAAGAAACAAACACTGTCAAATAGGGTCTCATAACATTAGAAAACAGAAAGTATTTTGTTTTTAGATTAAGAAGTATGTTTCTTCTCTCTATAAAATCACAGAAGTATAGATATGGTTGGGATGGTGACAAAGTTCATTTCTTGTTTATAGAAACTACATAGAGTGTTCCTGCTCTGTAATTGTGCTAGCAAGACTTCAGACTGCTGTGATCAAAATACCTGACAAAAACAATTTAAGGGAGAAAGGCTCGTGAACTGCAGAGATTTCACCTCACAGTCCCTCTCTGTACTGATTGTGAACCTGTGGGAAAACAGCTATTATGGTGGTGGGACCATGTGGGGAAAGCTGTTCCTCTTGTAACAGACAGGAAGCAGAGAGAAAATAGGAAGAAGCCACCACAGGATATAACCCTCAGAACACACCCCAGTGACCCACGTTCTCTAAGAGGTCCCATCTCCTGTTTCACCACCTTCTAACAATGGCATCATATTATGAATCCATCAAAGGCATAATACATTCTTTATGTCAGACAGAGCCATTTATGATCTAATTGTCATAACCAGGAATGGCAAGGCCAACATACAGTGACAAAAGAATATGCTATACCAGAATTAAGAGGAGAGTTTTAATAAAGATAATACGCTACAGGAAATACAGAAACACAGAGAGTGACTTCTCAGAGAGTCACACTCCTGAGAGAGTAGGAGGGTTGTTTATTTTAACAGTTAAAAAAAGTTACTAGGTCTTATCTTGTGGGACATTTGTAGTGGGTCATATTTGTTCTTCCTAAGAGTGACCATTTGGAACAGGGCACCATGGGTTATAAGGAATAGATATCACAAGTCACTAGGTCAGGCTCCAAGCAGTCAGACACTGATTGTTACTGTGAGAGATTTAAAACTGTATATTGGGTCTTTTTTGTCTACACCATTATCCACTGTCAGATCAATAAGGTAAAATCACTGACAAGGGATGAAGACTGCTTTTCCCTTGGAACTGCTTTAAAACTGAGAAGGTACATTGAGAAGTCCTGTTTGGCTTTCCTGATCTGTCATCAGGTTTAGGACAGTAAGTCATAAAAGGTTTGAGCTACATTTTAGAGAGGAGAGAAAGTGGTTATCACAGGATTGTGACATCACTTGGAGATCAAGAGACCTTCAAAGGTAGGAGACAGGTGTCAGTATTAATGCTAATTATAGATAGTAGAAAATTGTGTTATAACTTGACATAGGTGATTATCTTTGACCTGAAATAGCATGAGAAGTTTTCTTGAAGGCTACACAGGAGTTTGTTAGAGAGGACTCAAGGTTGGGAACTGGCAGTAAGTTAGTGGGCTTTAAAGTTTGATATGGTTTTACAGTAAGCTCAGGAAATTGTAAGAGAAGAGTTTAGTACTTGCTGATTCTTTTATTCGAGGATAAGTAAAAGGCTTTCACATTGAGAGTTTTAAGGACCTAGTAAGGTTGTTTTTATTATATTTTTTTAATTTGGAATCAGCTAAGCCTGGTTACTTAAATAACTTCTTTGGTAGAGCTTTCAGTGCACCAGTTCTGATGAATAAGGACAGGATGTGAATGTCAGTTGGAGCCTGGTAGTATTTTATTTTATAATGTTTTAATTATTTTTGGTTATGCTTTCTCTTGTGCATTTACAACCAGGAGTATCAAAAGTTAATCTCATTTTTTGTTATGGTGACTTGAAGCTCTGTGGAGGATGCTCTTAAGGGCTTACTGGGAGCCTTCTACTGGGGTGGGTCAGAGTCTTGTTGACCATGTGGTTTTCCTCAGAATCACCGAACACAATTTTCTCTGTAATGACACTCCACTTTGCAGGATAGATGTTGGTTAGAGTCCAATCTAGGGTCCCCATGTCCTCTTTGAGTAAAAGTAGAGGTAGCTTACTGCCATGTAAGGTCTATTTAGAGGCTTCCCATCATCCTCTAGTCTTCTAGGATTTATCTGAATTAAGAAGCAAAAGCTAAAATATTAAAGAGACAAAAATCAAATCAACCTCTCCCATACACATTTTAACAACTGTCTGTGACTACTTGGGGACAGCTTGGATATTTATGATTTTCCCACCTTACACAAACAGCTAGACTCATGAGACTTCACAGGAAATGTCCTCTTGTGAAAGACAAAGTGTGGCGTAAATTTTTTTCTTTAAAAATTTTTTATTTCTTTTATTTTATGTGAATGAGTGCTTTGCTTGCCTGTATGTAAGTGCACCCATGTTGTGCAATGCCTGAAGAGGACAGAAGAGGGCTTCAGATCCCCTGGAACTGGAGTTAAAGATGGTTATTAGCCACCATGTAGGTGCTGGGATTCAAACAGGGTTTTCTGCAAAACGGCCAGTATTCATGATTGGTGAGTCATCTCTCCAGCCCCCTTTAAAATTATTTCTTAATCATTTCTGGAATTCCCATTACAGATAAGCTCACAGGTATGCTTTACTTCTCTCTAGGCACTTCTCAATCTAATCAAGTTGGCAACTGTGACTAAGAAGCACGTGTCAGTTGGCTGTACTGCATCCCATGCTGCAAGCAGCCTTTCAGCATACTATGGCTTGTAGCAAAGTTTAATTATTCAACAATGATCATCATAAGCATGATTTCAAATTGTTTTTTTAATTTTTGTTTTCTACCAAAGACATGGATGAGTTCTTAGTGAATTGTTCCCAGGACATATTGCTGGCACAGCGGATACATACCTGTCACACTGTCTTATCTTGGTAGAAGGCTCCATCGCAGTGAGACACTGCCACCAGGGCATTCCTCATCTATAGATTCTGTGCCATGGATAAGACAGTCACCAGCTTGCTTCCTTACGGCATCGCAGTACTGGGAGAAGTTCTGCTTACCTTCATTGCACATCTGTACACACAGATATTGCAGGTGACGCCAGCTTTTCCTCTACTACACTCACACACAACTTGGCAAGAACCATTTTCACTTGTTTTCACAAATATAGGAGTCACATGGGCATGAAAATTGCTCTTCTCAATAATGAAAATATCATGAGGAGTCAAAGTGAGTTTTTCTATTTCTGATTGATTTTCACTAATATAAAAATCCAGTGCTTGGACTAGACTTTTAGGCTAACAGGTTACTTTTTAAATAGATTTTCGTTTTTTATAATATCTTTATCAAATCATTGTGTTTCATACAGATCATCTCAATTTTAATCATCTTTATAACCCTTCCCCACCAGCACCCTCTACAGCCCCCAACTGGAATCCATGCATTCTCTCATCTGTTTTAAGGTCTATTATGTCATTAGTGTCCCCAAGTGACCTCAGTACACGTTCATCCACTGAGGTCTAGTTAGCCTACCCAGAGTCCCTCGTTTTAACTAGATCAGCCTCACCCAACAGCAATCAGCTGCAAATATTTCTTAAACAAAATTTGGGATCTGCTACCCATTTCCTCAGTGAAATGCTGTGGGTTTTTTATTTTATTTTATTTTATTTTTGTCTGCTTGAGTTTATATGGATCTTGAGCATGCCAAAATGATTGCTGTAGGTTCCTATGAACAGGGCCCCAGAATTCTATTTGCATATGGTGCTGCCCCTCCTCACAGGCTCTCACAGTCTTCCTGCCCGCTCTTCCACAATAGCCCCTGAGCCTTCAGTGAGTGAAACTTAATACAGAAATCCTGTCCAAGGATCCCACACTCTGCAGACTCTTAATCGCCATGCTTTGGCCATTTGTAACATTTTGTGTTACTGACCTTCTGTTGCATCAGGAAACTTCATTAATGAGAGCTGAGAGATTCATTAGTGTCCTCTTTACTCCTTCTGCTATGTCCTCTTTGCCCTTTGTTCTGTGTTGCAGGAGCCTTAGGGTTAGAGGTTGCATTGTAGGTGTACCTCTTGGGCATGGACAATTCACAATGTCTGTGTGTGCCAGTTGTGGTATTCTGCAGTAGTCCCTATCTAGTGCAGTAGAAGCTTCTTTGATGAGTGGTGACTGGGATACTTGACTGTAAATATACAGATTACATATTTTGCACTTAGTAAGAAGTTTCATCAACAGACATAAGGATTTCTCTAAGATCTATGACCTCTTCAGCCATGTATTTGACTATGATTTACCACACATGAATTTCCTCCCATTGAGTGGGCTTTAAGACCAATTAGGTAGCCATTGATTGACCCCAGGATAAAAGTGCCACTACTGCACCACGGTCATATGGCAGTCTTTGATGTAGTTATTTGGTCATGAAGCTGGTGTTGGGCCATCAGTTGATGTTATCCCTTAGTCGCTTGCATAGTGCTCTCCAGAGCTATGAGAGCTAGCCTTCCAGGAAAGTAGTTTCCAGATAAGTTCTGGCTCCACTGCTCCAAATCCTGTGTCTAAAGTATGTCCTGTCATCAGCAATAAGGTCTTACCTTCAAGTTCTGGGAGACAATCAAGGGTTGTCACAATAGCCTGTGTAACTTTGGGAATTTCTTGGACCACTATGGCCAATATCTCAAAGGATGGTCTCTCCTCTCTGGCACTATTTCTTGCTATGTAGCCTTCAGCCATGCACTTGGATTCATGTAGAGATATTGGATATAGACATATATGTGGAATTTGTCATTAAGTTGTTAGACTAATATGATTCCCTCTGGTATATACTAGCTAAGCATTATTTCTTCTCTCTCTCTCTCTCTCTCTCTCTCTCTCTCTCTTCCTCTCTCCCTCCCTTCCTCCCTCCCTCCCTTCCTGTCTAACCTTCCCTCCATGCCTTCCCCATTTAAAGTGTCCTCATTTTCCCCATTTCTCCCTTGATAACACCAGTCTCCTATGGCCCCACCTCTCTTGAGCTCCTTCTTTCCCGTTATCCCTATAGTTCCTTGTATCACCCTCCCTCCCCCTCCCAATTAAATACCCTCATTTTATCTATTTCTTCCTTAATAACACCTGTCTCTTACCATTCCTTTCTTATTCATACAGCTCTTGACAAGTTCAACTAATTTTAACCTCCCCTTTCTCCATCAGGCTGAAGGTGGTTAGAGCTTCCTTTTTTACTGACCTTGGGATGGGGATTCTCCATACCTTGACAATCTGGCCATTTGTCTAAATAAATCCTTCATTACTCTGTACAATTTCCCATTCTACGTGTGCCAACTTTTCTTTGCTGTTTTACGTGGAGTAAAATTTAGATGTTGGATAATTGGAAGTAGCCAGCATGGCAGTCAGAATGAAATTGTGGGGAATGTGGTAGCCCAGGAGTCAGAGGAGTTTAAAAGAAAATGGATTTTTAACTCTGAAAGGATACTGGAAAACCAAAGTAAGATTAGAATCAAGAAGAGTCAACAGATCTAGCAACATGGAAATACTTTTTAAAAGAACTTTCAGTGGAGTGAGGGGCTGAAGGTAGATTACAAATTCAAGTTAAATCATCTGTTTGTAAGTGTTAAATCATCTTTTTATAGCAAAACTCATACAAATGGTTTTTCCTGCCTTGAAATTCTCCCCTTCTATAGTTTTCTCTTTGAAACTCACTCTATTTTAATTTTACCAGTCTACCTTTTCACATATTTCTTAGATTAAGAAATGGCAACATGTTTGCAACTTGATGTAAAATATCTAGAGAGTGAATGGACTATGCAAGACCCCAAGACCCCAAGGTACAAGACTAGGACTAGAAAAAGTATCTAGCATTACAGCACTGATATTTGGAAAAAGACCAATCATATTATGTTATACCAATTGCACATGTTACCAAAAATAGAGTATGCACTTTACTGATGGGGATAGATTATTCAAGTGCTTGAATTCTGTTTAATTAAGTGAAAGCAGCTAATTCCTTTCACTCTGTCTTTGCCTTTCTGCTTTGCCAAGTACTCCTTTGGCAGATTGCTCCTCTTAAGTAATTGTGATGTCATGCAATATGCCTGCTTTAATAATATTGTCACTAAACTCTCCAACATTCTTATGAAAACTAAAAATACATTTCCCTTTTCTAGTCCTATTGATGGTATTATTCCTTAAAAATAAAGTGTTGGGTCTTGTGGAGGGAACTTAGGGATGTCAGCAGAACTTGGTGTTAAGCATGACTATTTATCAATAAATACATAAGTCAGTTGGAAGTTTGGAAGAAGTAAGCAAGAAGGTACATTATAATCTGACAAAAAATTAAAATTCTCTTGGCTCTTGGAAAGATGTCTGTGAATTGAAACCTTTCTTTCTCTGAGAAGGGAGAGAAAACTATCACCTCATTCCTACATAAACCTTTTATAGAGTCTTTTCCAACTGATAAACTGAACATACTTGAGTAATTTTGTGTTAGTTTATAGGACTGCCATAGCAAAGTACCATATACTAAGCAGCGCAAAAGATCAGAAGTGTATTGTCCTACAGGTATGGAGGCTGTGAGTCTAAAGTTGAGGTGTCAACAGTACCATGTTCCCTTGAAAACTCACGGGAAGGATCCACCCAGGGCCTCTCTCCTAGCTCGATTTCCTTACAAATAAGAACTGAGGGTAAGAACACTGACATACATTTTTAGGGGGCACATCAACATAGAATGTTTTTCATATTTTTAGGAACTTTTCTCATATTCCTTCAGTTCTATATCACTTTTCAGTTATTTGTTTAAAACAAGCATCCTGTGTTGCTATGTGTTTGTACTAAGCGATTTTTTTTGTTCTACAAGCATAGATATATAGAAGCTCTTTCTCTTTACTAAAGGCCTTACTCAGTTATCACCTTCCTTATCCCTCTAGAAATACTGATTCGTGTCTTTTTCCGTATTTTTCCTGCACAATTCTTTGATTGCTAGTGTTGCTGTGGTTCAGATGTAATTTGTTCCCCAAAGCTTCATGTGCTAAAATCTTGGTCACAAGTAGGGAAATAATGAGAGGTGGTAGGATCTTTAAAAAGTGAACATTAGTGGAGGAAAGTTAGATTGGGAGGGGTCACCCTGGGGAGAGATTGGTGCAGTGCTATTAGGACTCCAGTTAATTCCTAGGAGAGTGTTTTGTTATAGAGACAGTGATAATTTCTGAGTTTAAAAAAAACTGCTTCCATGTTATGTGGTGAAGGAATAGAATCAGATAACAAAAGTATATTCTATTCCAGTGAGAGAAAGGGAGGAAGAGTTCTATATTCTCCTTACTTCCCTCCATGTTTGGCTGGATTGCAGATTTAACTTTATGATTATGAATAAAAAAAATTAAAACTACATAAGAAAAAATAGAGCATGACCACAGTGTCTAAGAACTCTGGAATAAAATAATCAGGAGACCAAATCTGAGAATTCATGAGGTAGGAGAAGGAACTGCGATAAAAACTAAAGACAGAAGATATATTGAATGAAATTATAGCAGACAATGTTACAATAGTAGAAAAATGAATATTTAGAACTCCAAAGAAACATAAGCAGAGAAGGATCCCCAAACTACAAATTATACTCAAGATGAGAAAAATACAAAATAGATACAATTACAAGTTGTAAGAAGAAAAAAACACCAACTCTCTCTCACATACACAAAAACCCCACATCAGAATAACACCAGACCCCTTAACAGAAACCGGAAAAACATGTGGAAGGCCTAAAGTAAATGACTGCCAACAAAGACTGCTATGTCCAGTAAATTTATCTCTGAACACTTAAGAAGAGAAATAAGGATATTTCAAGATAAGTACAAAATGAAGCAACGCAAGACCACCAAATTAGCACTGCAGAAAACACTTGAATATCATATAGAAGAGAAGAAGGACACTTTGGATTAAGGCAGTACAGAAAAGAAGAAATTTCATGAGAATAATCTTTGAACAAAGGAGAACTAGAAGAATCTATCACTAAACATCTGCTACAAGCAGGAAGGATAGATAACAAATAAGACCATCTGAAAACAGTCAGCTGAACTACAGGAATTGATAACAAATAAGACCATCTGAAAACAGTCAGCTGAACTACAGGAATTGATAACAAATAAGACCATCTGAAAACAGTCAGCTGAACTACAGGAATTGATAACAAATAAGACCATCTGAAAACGGTCAGCAGAACTACAGGAATTAACAACAAATAAGACCATCTGAAAACAGTCAACAACTACAGGAATTGATAACAAATAAGACCATCTGAAAACAATCAACAGAACTACAGGAAGATAACAAATAAGACCATCTGAAAACAGTCAACAACTACAGGAATTGACAAGCCCTTCTCAGGAATAACCTCGAATGCAAATGGTCTTAACTTTTGGATCAAAACATCCATACTAGCTAATTGAAGTTTTTAAATTCCAAACATATGTTGACTCTAAGAAACTTAGAGTAAAAGGGTAGAAATCAGTTCACCAAGAAAACCGAATCCTCAAATATGCTTAAATAGCTGCTTTAATAATCGATAAAGGAGATTTTACATCAAAATTTGTCAGAAGAGACAAAGGAGGCAAGTAAATATTAATAAGAAAGCAATTTATTGAGAAGATATACAATTGTTAATATATATTCACTCGTTTGGGTCTGCAAATTTCATAAAGCAAATATGAATGGACCTAGAAGGACACATGGGTCCTGATCCAATAATATTTGTCAAGTTCAACATCCCACAAAATAAGACAAAGAATACAAACAAAAATTAAAATGACAGTCAACAATCCATTTCAATTATAACTTTGAATATCAATGGCCTCAAAACCCTACTCAAAAGACATAGAAGAGTTGAATGGATTAAGAAGTAAAATCCATCTCTTTGTTGTCGAGAAGAAACTCATCATCAAGGGTAGGCACTACCTTAGAGTGAAAGGATGGAAAAATATGCCAAGCAACTGGCACTAAGAAACAAGCAGATGTTGTGATTCTAGCATTTGACAAAATAGACTTCAAATAAAAAATAATCAGAGGACATAATGACCTTTTCATTCTTATCAAGGGAACAACTGATCAAGAAGACCTTATAATCATGAACATATATCTACCAAACTCTGGTATACCCAATTTCATAAAAACAGTACTACAAGATACCAACATACAGGACCAGAAAGAAAACTCCCTGCAGCATATTAGAGTTCAAACACTAAATACAGGATACTGAAAGCTACAAACTATGCAAAGGCAGGTCCATCAGAATAACTGCTGACCTTTCAATGCAAACCATGAAGGCAAGAAGGGCTTAGAATGATGTCTTCCAAACTCTGAAAGACCACAACTGCCGATACAATTTAATGTACCCAGCAAAACTGCCTACCATAATTGACAATGGAGAAAAAATAATTCATGACAAAAGCAAGCTAAAGAAATGCATGATCACCAAGTCATCCCAAAGGATGATGCTGGAAGGAATCTGAAGAGAAAGATAAACATGCTCAAAGAGACTACAGGAAGAAAAATATGATGTTATGACACCCACCAAACAAAATAAGACTAAGAAAGTCACAAGTACTACAAGATCAATAAAATGACAGGGAACAATGCACACTTTCAATAAAAACTCTTAGTATCAATGGTCTCAGTTCACACACCAAAGTAGAGAGGCTATCAGATTGGATTAGAAAACAGAATCCTTCTTTATGCTGCTTCTAAGAAAAACATTTTACCATGTGAAAGGTTAAAAAATACATTCTAAGCAAGAGGAACTAGGAAACATGTAGGCATTGCATTCTAATACCTAACATCAAACCAATTCTTACTAAAATAGATAAATGTTACTTCATACTGATCAAGAGATGAATCAAGAAGAAATTGCAACTCTACATGTATACACACAAAATATAGGCTCTTTCAACTTCATAAAGCAAACACTATTAGACTGAAAATCACAAATTAACTCCAACACGGTAATAGTGGGTGACTTCAATACACCTCTCTTACCATTATACAGATCATCTGTACAATAAAAAGAATAAAAACACTAGAAATAAACATTATAAATCAAATAGACTAACAGACATCTATATAACATTCTACCTAAGCACCAAAGAACACGCATTCTTCTCAGCACCCCATGGGACTAACACCATAGTTAAGATATTAATAATCAATGTAGATCTTGATAAATGTAGGAAAATTAAAGCATCATCCTGTTTTCTACCTCATCACAATGGTATAAGGTCATCAACAGCAAGAACAACTACAGAATATATGCACCCATGGAGATTAGACAACCCACTATTGAAAAATGAATGAGTCATTACAGCAATCAAGGAAAAAAAAATCCTGGAGTTAAGTGAAAATGAAAATACAAAATCCACAAAACTATAGGAGACAATGAAGGTAGTCTTAGAAGGGACATTTGTAGCTCTAAGTGACTATATTAGATAATCATATCAAATCAACAATCTGATAATGAAGCATAAGGCACTGGAAACACAAGAACAACCAAATCCAAAGCGGTAGGTAGAGACAAATAACAAAGACCAGATTGAAATTAATGAAAGAGAATTGAAAAGCAAAGAGAATCAATGAAAAGAGAGTAGATTCTTTGAAGAGATAAACAATTTGACAATCCCTTAGGAAAATTAATCGAAATAGACGACTGAAATGAATAAAGTTAGAGATAAAAAGAAAAATACCACCACAGACACTGGGTGAATTCAGAGAATCATGTAGACATCCTTAAAAATTGTATATTGCACCAAATTGGAAGATCTAAAAGAAATGAGTGAATTTCAAGATGCATATGACCAACCAATGTTAAACCACTATGAAGTAAATGATTTAAACAGATCTCTAACAACCCATGAGATAGAAGCAGTGATTTAAACTCCTAGGGTCAGATGGATTTTGTGTAGAATTCTACCAGACCTCCAAGGAAGAGAAGTAACACCAATACTGCTCAAATAAGAAAGGATGAAATACTTCTAAATTATTATGAAGCCAGCATTACCCTGAGACCAAAACCTGATAAAGACACAACAACAACAAAAAGAATTGTAGGCCAATCTCCCTCAAGAACACAGATGCCAAACTTCTCAATAAAATACTCACAAACTAAATTTAATAAAACATCCAAAGGATCATTTACTATGACCAGGTTGTCTTCATTCCATGGATGTAAGTTGAACATGTATAAATCAATAAATGTACTGCATCACATAAATGGACTCAAGGACAGAAACTACATGATCATTTAAATTGATCCAGAAAAAGATTTTGAGAAAATCAAATATTCCTTTAGGTATAAAAATAAAAAATAAAAACAAAACCAAAAAAAAAAAATTTGAGAGTTCAGGAATGGGGAGAACATATCTCAGATCAAGCCAGTTAACATTCTAGCAGGAGAACGAGGGGCTCAGAAGCCCCCACCCTTAACTAAGAGACTATGGATGTCTGATGGTTTCTGAAGGACAGGGGAATCAGTTTTCTTTAATGGTGTGCCCCCCTGGTAGGCTGACCATGCTCAAACGGATGGCCCCACATACATAAGTAGATAGGCAGCACAAACTGGGTTTGCTGGGTACCAAAAAAGTAACAGAACATGTAGTTGACAGGGGCTGGGGAGTCTGGGAAGAGTTTAGAGAGGAAGAGTGTGAGAGGAATAGGATCAAATCACATTGTTTGCCTGTGTGAAATTCTCCAAGAATTAATAAAAATTGTATATTAAAAAGATTATGTACTATGACAAAGATGGCTTCATTCTAGCAATGCAAACATGGTTCAACATATCCAGATCAACAAATGTAATACAGCACGTAAGTAGACTCAAAGATAGAAGTCACATGATCACCTCAATAGCTACAGAGAAAGCCTTTGACGAGTTCAGTATTCCTTCATGATGGAAGTGCTGAAGACACTGGGGATAGAAGGAGCCTCAACATAATAAATGCTAAATGAAGAGATCTGAAAACATTACGCTGAAATTAGGAATGAGACAAGCATGTCCACTATTTCTCTTCTTACTCAATATAGTGATGGGAGTTTTAGAGCCACAGGCAAGAGAAATAAATGAAAGGAATACAAATAGGAAAAGAATTATCCTTATTTGCAGATGGCATAATCCAGCACTTGAAGGACCCTAAAGATTTCACTAGAAAACTTTCAGACCTGATAAACACATTCAGAAAAGTAGCAGGATACAAAATAAACATAAAAGAAGTACTTTTCTTATTCTCTTACAATTTGTGAAGTTGTCAAGAAAGAAATAGGGAAAAAATCCAATTCATAATAGATCTTAAAAAAAAAAAAAAAAAAAAAAAACGGATCTGGAGATGTGGCTCCGTGGTTAAGAGCTGGCTTCCCCTTGCAGAGGACCTGTGTTCAATTCTCAGCACCCATATGCTACACCATATGGGTTTACTTACACATATGCAGACAATATACTCATATACATAAAATAACACTTAAAAAAACAATCCTAGGAATATACCTAACAAAGGAAGTAAAAGAATTCTACAATGAAAACTTTAAGACTGTGGAAAAAGATTGAAGAAGACATGGAAAGACCTCCCATGTTCATTGATTGGCTAATTAACATTGTGAAAATGGCTATATTAATGAAAGCAGTCTACAGATTCAGTGTGATCATCATTCCAATGTTATTCTTCACAGAAACAGAAGAAACAATCCTGAAATCCATATGAAAATGTAGAAGATCCTGAATAGCTGAAGCAGTCCTTAGCAGAAAGATCAATGCTGTACTAATAACGATAACCAAACTCGAATTAGTCACAGAGCCTTAGTTACAAAGCCACATGGTACTAGCATAAAAACAGACTCATGGACCAGAACAGAGGACACAGAAGCAAATTTGTAGTTATAGTCACCAGGAGACAGTTCTGAAAGCAAGAAATACAAACAACTAGTAAGTACTTGGGGAAAAAGTCTGACATTTTTAGCCATCAGGGCAATGCAAGTGAAAACTACTCTGAGTTTCCATCATTATTCTAATGAGAATGACTATCATTAAGAAAACAAATGATAGTCAGGATGTGGGCAAAGAACAGCCTTTTCCCACTGCTGGTGCAGACTATGAAATCAGCTTGTAGGTCCTTAAAAGCACAAGTAACAGAAGTCACAGAGGATCCAGATGTAAGCCTTCTTGAAAAGTCTGCACACCTGAGGCACTTGCATATCCATGTCTAATGTTGTTCTACTCACAATCACGAAGATAAGGAGCTATTCGAGACGTTAACCAACAATGACTGAATAAAGAAAGCATGGTATATATAACCAATCGAGGTTTACTTAGTTGTAAAGACGAAAAAAAAAATATTTCTTGAAGGAATACAGTTGGAACTAGGGATTATGTTAAGTGAAATAAAATTGGAAAGACAGGTATCCTGTTTCTCTTGTCAGAAACATTTAGATTTAAGTATACATATTTCAGAGCATAATTGTAGGACTTGAAATCAGAAGGAGGACAATTTGAGGAAGGAAAAAAGAGCAGGAAAAGGGCGGGACGAGCGACAAGAGAGGGTAGTGAAGAGCAAAGATGAGCAAATATAGCATACGTGCGTAAGGAGACGTCATAATGAACCCCATTGTTCTGTAAGATAACTAATATAAATAATTGTATAAAAAAGAGTGGTGGTTGTGGTGCTGGGATTGGCTGGGTGTAGTGTCCTCCATGGCGAGTAACTGCATCGGCATCCTTGGCCAGCTCAGCTTGACGCGAGGCCTTCAGAGCCCTCTGGGTTCTCAGCCCTCCGGCGTGGTTGCTGCAGACAGGCTGTGGCAGGGGCGGCCGCAGGATGGACTCAAGGTCCCTTCCCGCCGGCGGGTCTGGCGGTATGTCACGGGCATAGGCCGGCCGAGAGACTGGTGCCTCTTCAGCCGCAGCAGGACTGGGACTCAGTCTGTGGACCACCAGCGGTCTTTTTGGAACATACAGTTCACATTTATGGCGATTCCAAACTTGAGGACCGATTTCTGCCAGGCTCAGCACAGCGACTTCCCTGACAAATGAACCTAGGGCCTTTATGTACCACACTCAACAACTCCTCAAAGACTGTAAACACTGCAACTGGCCTCAGAAATAATTGCAAGTACATTTTGTTAATGAGTGCACTGGAATTAAGCATTGAGTAAACCAAAGTGGGAAACAGCCTCCACTTTTGTCTCGCTAGTGTCTAAAGGTTGGAAAAGCTAAGTAAGTTTTGTATGTAGTTGGATGTTTTTTGAGTCTGAAGGTATCCATCTGCAGACATTGAGGCCCAGGTTGAATTTGGTTCAAGGGAATTCTAAATACTCTGCCCATCTTTAAGGGACGAATAAACAAGTTGAACAGAGAAATCAGTGATCGATAATAGGCATTTTGGTGACCTTAATGTTTTCATTTCCTCCATCATACACGTACGTAAGTGCCATAATGAACCATACAGCACCAGTGGAGATCTGCTATGAGAACATGCGCTTCTTGATAACTCACAACCCAACCAATGCCACCCTCGACAAGTTCACAGAGGAACTTAAGAGCTATGGAGTTACAACCTTGGTCAGAGTTTGTGATGCCACATATGATAAAGCTCTAGTTGAAAACCTAGGCATCCACGTTTTAGACTGGCAATTTGATGATGGAAGTCCACCTCCTGATCAGATAGTATGTGATTGGCTGGAGCTCTTAAAAAGCAAATTCCGTGAGGAACCAGGTTGCTGCGTTGCGGTGCATTGTATGGCTGGGCTGGGAAGGGCACCTGTGCTGGTTGCACTTGCTTTGATTGAATTTGGAATGAAGAATGAAGACGCGGTGCATTTTATCAGACAGAAACGAAGGGGGGCGTTCAGCACCAAACAGCTGCTCTATCTAGAGCAGTACCAGCCAAAGACACAGCCACGGTCAAGGTCACGCTTCCGAGATTCCACTATGCATTGCTGCATTCAGTAGAAATACAAAACAAGGTTTATTCTGTTGTGGCATTTAGATGGGACTTCTGGCATCTGGAAATGCGTGTCATCAGTGAATGGTGGATTCAAAACTAGCGAGTGTAAAAACAAACAATAAAAATACTCTCTAAAATAAATGATTTTTTTTTTTTAATGAGCGAAATGGGGGCCAGGGAGTAAAATACATTTCAGAATAACAAAGAAGTGAACCCGGACCTGGACTCTCTGTAGCTTCATGCCTGCTAAGGTCATTCTTGCACACATTTCCATCTGTTATGCTATGACAAAGCCAAGGAAGCCTCATCAGAGGCTGAAAATGTGAGGTTATCTAGTCTTCACTTCAACAACGGTGACCTAAATAAACCTTTTGATAAATTACACATATAGCAGAAAAGGGATTAATGTTTTTGCCAAGCCATATTTACTAAAATTTTATTTGGATTGAGGATATCCAAAGCACAATACCTACTGTATATTAAATGACGTGTGTGTGTGTGTGTGTGTGTTTGGTGAATGAACATGACCCGCTATCGATATTTTGCATAAAAGTATTGTCTTGTTGTCCTGAAAAGAATATTTATATTTAATTTCTTAAAGAGACTATTTGATTTTTAAAGATATTAAAATACTGATCAGTGACTCAAAAATGTATACAGAAAATAGAGGAGTTGTTAGAGGAAATGTGTGGTTTAAAGGACAGAAGTAATTGAAACTACACCCTAAACAGAAAACACTGAGGGCCGTAATGTACCCAAGTTTGTACTGTTGGTAAAGCACATTTTCATTTTCTTGGTGTCTTAGGGAATAGCAATTCAGGAACTACTTTAATAGTTTATGGAAATTAAATTACTATGCCCCTACCTAAAACTCTTCCTTAATTATATCCACTCCTAAGGCACTACTTTCTTACCCTCATAGTAATAAATATACCTTTGCCTCTTGAAATCATAATTTGGCACTGTCAATTCCAGAACTGCTGTTCCCATGTTTTTGTAGTAGCTGCTGTACTGAGAGCTCTTATGGTTTTAGTGCTAGGTGTTCAGCTGAAACTGAATGTTAGTTCAGTTTTCCCCCTAATCAGTAACTGCACGACCAAGATTTACCCCTGAAAGACTGCTGTGAGAGTCTCTCCTGAACTCCAGGAAGTGGGTGGTAAATGATGGCATGGTGAATAGTGGCTTCAAGATGTTCTCCTCTCCAGATTCCAAATTTGGCCATTCCTCAACACTGCTTCCTCCTTGGGCCACGGCCAACCAAGTCTGCAGTTCAGCAAACTTGCTGAGATTCTGACAGTGCCTGTAATAATTATTGGTATTGGTACAGAATACCATTGCCATTAGTTGAAGCTGTCTTTGATTCTTCCTTTAAGTCAGTCCTATCCTTGAACTCAGACTGAAACACCTGGAGTTCTCCTTTTCCCTCACTACTCCATCCCATTGATCAAGGATCTTCCAGGAGGCGCCCTATACCTGGATTGATGGAATAACTTTCTGAATGCTTTCCTGCCACTATCTTCACCCCTTGAACTGTAATTCTTGCAGAGTTGCAGGCCATTTAAAAATTCAATTAGATCATGTCACTCTTGTGCTCAGCAATTTCAATGCTTTATTTTTCTTATTTAATCTCAGCTAAACCTCTGTGCTTCCAAAGGTTTCCATGCAGCAAGGCACTCTCCTGTCTTATATATTTCTAGGGCTGAATTCTGCTACACAGAGTTCTTCATGCTCCATCACCCCCTTCAAGTGTATATGTATATGTTACCTATGAAAGGAGCTTCAGCTAGCCATGCTACTTAAAGTGCAAGCTGCCCCTCTCCCTAGTGACTATTCCCTTTGCACAGTTTTCTGTTATTCATAGTATTTATCATCTTCCAACATGCAAAGTAATGTCCTCACTTATTTAGCCAATTCTTTATTGCCTGACATCTATTAAACGTGGCCTAAAACTGATACATATTTTAAGCTTGGCCCAAAAGTAACTCTATATCAAGCTTGATTACCTACTTGAACTGTAAATAGTGTATAACAATAGTGATGTCCCAAGTATCAGAGTCTGGGCCAATTATAAGAGCCAGATGTTCAAACCATGTTCCAATAAGATGGATATGACCTGTAATCAATTAGGTTGTATCAACCTTTACTTCAAATTTCTATATATCACCTCTGTTTTTCTGAATATATATTTATATAAAACTTGCTCTTATTGGGGCACTCTTAACCATTTTTGGTCCAGGATAATGCTTAATTCTAGAACCACAAAGCAAATTAATACCTGTAACCCCAGATTTATTGGAGCATTCTCCTCTCTGTGTATCTCTATAAATCTGTCTCCGTCTCTGTCTCTCTTCTTCTCTCTCTCTCTCTCTCTCTCTCTCTCTCTCTCTCTCCCTCATCTCTCACTAGGTCTTGCTATGTATTCTATGCATGTCTCAAACTTGTGTATCCTCTGCCTCAGATTCCCACCTGGCCCCTGGGAAGAGAAGCCTGCATCACCATACCTTGCTGTGTTTTTCTGACAGTTCTCTGTGACAGCACACACTCTCAAAGCAAAGATACTTGGATGTTTTGTATGGTGATGTATCCTAAGTTCTTAAAGTCATGTCTGGTTCTTGAATGGTTGAAATTATTCAAGGCAGGCATGTAAACCAGTGTGTGCTGGGTGAACTGCATCTGAATTCTAGATGGGTTAAATGGATGAACTCTGAGTGTAATGCTGATCTTGATCCTCTGACCCTGGATTCAAATCTGCCCACTGGTAGATTTTTTAATCCACCAAATGCTTGGTTTTGCCTGTTGAAACAAAATGTAGCAATGCTGCTCAGGATGGTCTCAAACATATGGGCTCAAGCAATCCTCCTGCCTCAGACTCCCAGGAAGCTGGGACTGCTACTAACTTCTGGAGCATGCAACCTTTTCAAGATTTGTTCTGAGTTTTTTGCATACATCATTTCGCTGAATTCTTACCATATCGAAGCAAGGTAGGTAATAGTAAGCCTATTTTGCAACTACCAAACTAGGGTTCAGTAGGTTGAATCTGTTTAAATCATAAACTGGCAAAACATTTGTGAATGAATTCTGCTGAACTTGGAAGCCTGTTTTTGTCCAACTGAAGTAAACTGCCTTCCTCTTCATACTTAGCTCTTATGTTTAGAAATTTTAGGTTCTGTTTAAAGATTTAAGGAAAGATCTGGATTTAGACTCAGAAAATTGAGGCTTCAAACATTTATTCATGCTGAAAATATGTCACTCAAGCTCTTACATCCCCTTACTTTCATACTCCAAATAAGAACACATGCCTGGTCTGCATGTAGAAGGGGACAAAACAGAGGAGCTTATGGTAATATGGTGAAGTCTTACCCAAATTAAGATTTTAATTTTGATAAATGTATCACATGACAGCTAATGCTAACATTTTTCCCAGAAAAGAAATGACCAACAAAAGGAATGCAATCAATGGAAATGGGGCTTGTACATCACTGGGTTGTCTTAAGAAAGAAACTGAGCTAAATGAGAATGTAGCAATTCTATTTTCTTCCATCAGGCAGAAAGTCAAATTCTCAGGGAAAATGACCGGCCTCCCTGCCCTCATATTGGAGAAATATGAGGTCAATACAGAGGTCACAATTCACAGGTAGAGACTGCCACTGGGGTCATAACTGGAGCAAGGAAACCTGAGTACTGATGAATTGTCAGAATCTTGGGGGTGGACAAGTCCAGGAGCTGAAACCCTTCAGGAGAGTCCACCCCTGTGACCTCTGCAGAGTTGTTTTCTGTTTCTTCTTGTTTGGTTGGTTTTTAAATTTTTACCTCTAGAGGCTGTATCAGGTTTTCATGATAAATATCAGAGAAAGATCTCTTTTCGCTTTGGGTATAGAAAGGGAAAGTGAGCCACTCTGAAGAAAGTAGAGCCACATTCCATTCTTAGATCTGCTCTGAGCAGAAGTTAACTTCGCAGATTCTAACACTTATCAGTGCTGAATTGTCCCTGTAAGAGTGAGCTATCCAGCCCTGGCTGGCTGCAGCTGTCCTCTGGCACCTCAGAGAGGTGGGGGTAGCCAGGAAGCACTGGTGAAGCTCACTGGCACCCGTCCACTGAGATGGAAAGTCAGTCATGCAACTGTAGAATATGTCCTTCCCCCAATCAGACCATGGCATTCCTAAGGAACCATATCTGACAAGCAAAGGAAAAAGATGTCAAGGCATACCGAAAAGCAAAATTCAGAGTTTAAAAAGACCAAGGAAGTATGAGAAATACACCAAGATATGAGAAGGTTTGCATAATCAGACTGGAATAATCATAGTTAAAATGAATTTAATTTGTGTGTATATGTATATTCATCTGCCTGTGTCCACAGATGTGCCTGTAGAGGGCTGTGATCAACACTGGGTGTCCTCCTCAATCTCTCCCTTCCTTAATTTTTTTTTTTAAGATAGGGTTTCACTGACTCTGGAGATCACCTGATTGGGCTTGACTGGCTAGCCAAAGAGCTCCAAGGATCCTTTGTCTATGCCCTGTCCACAGCACTGGGGCTATAGATGCTCACTGTGCTGTGCATCTTTTATGTGAGTGCAATGAATTATACTCAGGTCTTCATGCTTGCCCAGCAGGCACTTTACTGAACCATCTCCTCAGCCCCAAGATTAGGAATTTAAAACAACTGTGACTAACAAGCTAAGGGCTCTTGCAGATTCAGCAAGCAACACATGAGACCACATGGAAAATATACAATACCAACAAAGACATAGAAAGTAAAGAGTGTCTTTAATGGTTCTTAGTAGTAGACTGTGAATAGTTCTTTTTATCCTGTGTATCAAATATTTTTTAACTCTCAAGACAGTGGGATTCTCAGGCTTAGTTATACATTAAAAAGCAAATGACAGGAGTCCACTTTACATATACCATAGTGCAACTCCAAGGCTTTCTCTCATTGAGATTAAGTAGGATAATACCATCATTACAAAGGAGTGACTTATCAGCACAGGGACAGAAGAAATGTCTACAGTGGTGTCTTATCACGGAAAGAAGCAAGGGTCTCTAATACCAACTTTTGTTCAAAGTTCAGTCTTGAGACATAAATTGACCAGTGATTATCATCTATAAGAAAGATTAAAATATATTTTGCCCTAGGTAGGTGAAAGCACTTGCCATCTGAGTTCGAGCCCTGAAACTGATAACTTAAAGGTGGAAGGAAGGAGAAATTCCACTCCACACACCTGTCTCTGACCCTCACCTGCACACCTTGCATGTCCTAGTTCTTTATATTGCTGTAGTAAAACACTAACCAAAACCACTTTGGAAAGGAGATGCCCTGGCCGGCAGGGCATCAACAGAGCACGAGTCCTCAGAAACCTGGAATGAACAAAAGGAACATGGAGGGCCAACAAGAGAGTTTCTCTGATCAAATCGACAAATCTTTATTCTTTACAGAGCTCTTATATACTGCAGCTGCAAGGGGCTAGGTGGGGTGTGGTGGACTACAGTTGCTAAGAGACAAATCACTGGAAGATCCAGGAGCCAAGGGCATGTGTAGCCAAGGGCGGCTACAGGTGGGGGAACTTGTCTGTTTAGACAATAAGAAACTCTAAATAGAAACAATGGGTGTCAACATGTCTCAGGATGTTACATTTGCAGAAGGGCAAGACAGAGGTCACTTGGTTCCCAGCAAGGAGAGGGTTTATTTTAGCTTATAACTCTCAGGTCACAATCTAATACCGAGGGGAGTCAAGAAAGGAACTCAGGGCAGGACCTAGAGGCAGGAACTGAAATAGAGACCAAGGAGGAATGCTGCTCACTGGCTTTCTCCCCAAGTTCACTCAGCCACCTTTCTTATACAACCCGGGCCCATCTGCCTAGGAAGGGCACCACTCACAGTGATGGTCCTCCCACGTCGATCACAAATCAAGAAAATGTTTCACAGACATGACCACAAGCCAGTCCAGTGGGAAAATTCCTCAAGTGAGGTTCCCTCCCTCCAAATGTCTCAAGTTTATGTCAAGTTGACAAAAACTAACCAGTAAAAGTGCATCATGAATACACCCACATCCCATAATAATACATTTAAATTTTTTTCTACTAGATGTTCAGACTCCTGGAAAATGTAGGTATTAGAATTAATTAGAAAAGAAGGTGATTGGTATAAATACATAAATTTCTTTGCAAATTTATATCCTAAAGGAATGCTATTTCCTTCTTTTAATTGTTTTCTAGGGAAGACAAACCAATCCCAGAAGGTCAGATAAGAATATTTATTAAACATAAAAGTTAAACATAAAAGTACTCATATAAGATGACAAAGAATGTAGTTTACAAATACAACAAAAATTAATAAAGCACAGAGCAAAATTAATCAGGGCCAGTGAGCTAGGCCTAATCCTGAGGAGCCCTACCCAGCACTGTATACTGCTGACTGTGCCCAACTGAACAACCACCCCAACTTGCCTGGAAACACAAAACAGTCTATGCACTGACCTGAACAGAGTTCCCTCAAAAACCAAATAGACTCCGAGGATGTGAACATGCCCTCTAGTGTGTAATCAGAATAAGTGAAGGTCCACAGGAATGTGTTGGGTTCTAAATCCAGCATGACTGATGTCCTTGTAAGAAGACAAAACTTGGACAAACACTCAAGAGAATCAAACTGTGTAAAGTCAGAGGCTCAACCTACAACAATGTACTTACAAAACCACCAAGGATTGCCAGCAGTCAATAGAATCCAGGAGACAGGCACAGAACAGACTCTTCCTTGGCTTACCTAAAAGGCACAAATGCTGCCTTGACTCAGAATTCCTGGCTTAGAAGATTGTGAGAAAGTCAGTTCCTGTTGTCCCAAACCATCCATTTGTTCCACTTCGTCCAACAGTCCTGTGAAGCTAATAAAATTCCCAGCTGTGTTTCAGGAAAACAGCGCAACACACTTGCTGTGTTTTCTTCTAGCTCCCTTTGAATAAATCAGAAGACCTCCTGGCAAAGTGCATCCACATGTGGCCACTGTTGGTTCTGGCTATGACACAGACATTTGAGCTAACTCTCCCAGTTCACCTTTGCGGAAAGAGAGATGCACCATTGTGTGAGTTTCTGGAAAGTGAGTCTGAGTCAGTGTTGTGAGGTGTTAACCCATTTCCACACGGGAAGTTTGTACTTGCTCTGAATTTAAATTTATGCAAAGCAGCTCTCAGAACAGCTATCATAGGAGATGGACTTGTCTAATTTTTAATTAGCCTACTGGTTAACTTTTAAACCTCACTCGGGTGTGTGTGTGTGTGTGTGTGTGTGTGTGTTAGTTCCCTTAACTGACCTCGTGGTAAATTAATGATTTTACTAGCCTAGGAGTACTGATATCACTGCCAGTAATGACACTGCAGTGCATAGCACTTGAAGACCAGGGGCTGCTATGTTGTAGAAAACACAGTACCTGGTAGAAACTCCAAGTCTGCTCTAGTCACAAAAAGGCCGGGGTAGAACAGAGAGCAGGATGAGCGTGTTCAGGAATGCTCTCCCATCTGCAACTACTCTAACATGTTTGGTCAGAAGAAATGTTTTCAAGGAAACGTTGGACAGAACTCATTTTGAGTCAGGAGGTAGTTTCCAAACAACGAAAATCATTTGTTTTCTGTTTTCTTCAGTCTGAAAATACGTGACATAAAAGTCTGAGAACCTGGAAGAGATCCCAAAAGTCTGACTCACAATATTCTGCCAATCTTTGAAGGATGTTGCTTATGAGACAGTGCTTCTAAAAAGAAGAAAGGTTTTATATGCACACTAAGCTCGTGTAATTGCTCCACACACGATTCCACCCTAAGATAAAATGTCAACTAAATTTCACTTACCATTACGTCATAGGATATTAAGTTCTAGGAACAGATGGCACATTTCCTTTGGCTATTTTTGAAATAAATTTAATATGGGAAAGATGGAATAGGAAGTGATTCTTTTGGGTATTTTTGTGTAATCATTTTTACAACTTTCACATCCATTACAGAATAAGGAAAAAAAAGAGAAAGGAGCAAGAAATGAGGGGAAGGAGGTCATGCTGTCAGCGCAGAGTGCTTAGAAATGAGACAGCAGCAGCACGTGTGAGGTTAGAAGCCAGAGAAGCAGGTGACGTCCTTGCAGAAAACCCCAAGAGAAGCGGGTGACGTCCTTGCAGAAAACCCCAAGGACAGAGCACCAGCTGTTCTGACTCCCAAAATAGGATGTGGCTCTGGGGAGAAAAGGGATGCCTTTGGTGATGATTACATTGTTTTAAATACATTTTCTAAATTGTTTTATTTAGAAATAAATGCAGCAATGTTGGTCAATGTAAGAAGCTAAGCAGTGAGGACAATATTTACAAAGGTCAACACAAAGCAATACAGTTGAAGGATTAAGCTATGCATTTTATTATCTGATTCCAGAGATCAGATGTGTGGGACGACGGTGACAGACACAAATGGGTTACTTTACAGGCACTTGTGGAGCTGAGCCCAGAAAATGTTGCTGGGCCCAGGCAGATATACCATGTGGGACCAGAGACAAACCTGCTCACAGAAAAGTAAAGGTGCTTACTGGGTCCAGATATACCCTTTAACACGACAAAGGCAGAAGAAATGTTGGCAGCTAGGGTACAGTGGGGAACTGTGTGGTGTGTATTGCAGTGTTGGCGGCCAGGGGCAGAGTGATGGACTGGGTAGTTGCAGTGCTGGCGGCCAGGGGCACCCTAAGGCATTGGGTAGTTATAGACTTTTCTTGGTACATATCTGCAGATAATGCTGCAAGCCTGTGAGAACTAGAAGTATATAGAGATGAAACAAAACCCAGAAGAGCAACATAGTACATCTAAATGTTGGACAGGAAATATTTTTAAACAAGCAGTCTAGTTGATCTGCTCCATTTAAGCATACAACAGAAAGCCTTTGTATATTCTTAACTAGCCTAACAATTTTTTTCTCTCATAACCATCACTGTGTGATAGGCAGTGATAAGCAGGAATTGTTGTCTAGTTTCTTTCTGCTCTTACCATGTGGGAAACCTGTGGGTGCGTCTCCATCTCCAGCATGGTTGTTGTGCTCCAGCCATGCCAGAGAATGGAGGACGATGGAACGGGACCTCAGGTGGCTCAGAGTGCGGCGGGAGGAGTTCCCTCCCGGGAGACTACGTCGGTGGGTAGTTCGGTTATTAGAGCCAATGCAGGGTCTTATATAGGGAAGCCTCTCTGACCGTTACAGAAGGCGGGAAAGGTGGGGTGTTGGGGTAAAGGCAGGAAGGTTGTGGAAGTTCAGGAACGAGGAAACGAAACCCAAAAACCTGGTTCTGGTCTGGGGTGGGGGAAAGGAAGATTCATATCACATCAGGCAGAGCAGGTCAGACACCTGCCATCCCTTTAGGGTATCTGCAGTTGCTTGGCTTGCTCAGTAACCAGATCCCCACAGAAACCTATGGCTGTGTAACAGGCATTCCATCCTCCTCTCACACACTGTCTTCATTTAGTGAGTTTTAAGGCATAGAACAAGCATGTTTTAAATATAAAATATTAATTCAGAGAGACTGGAGAGAGGTTGGCTCAGCACTTAAGAGTACTTGATACTCTTACAGAGGACCTAGATTCTGTTCCCAGCACCTACACGATAGCTAACAACTGTTCACAAATCCAGGGGATCTGACACCTTCTTCTGGCCTCCGTGGGCAGTGCATGACATGGGTGCATTTACACAAATGCAGGCAAAACACTTATCACATAAAAAAATAAGTAAATAAAAATTACAAATATCAATTCTAAAAATAAGAAAGTACATTACTACATATTAAGGAATAATTGCTATAATTTCCCCTCTCTTCTAAATAGTAGTTATCTTAGAGAATTCAAACAACAGAATTCTGTCATTTGTCTTCATCAGAATTGCACCTCTATAAAAGATTGGAAAGGATAAAAGAAAATTTGCTAAGTTCTCCCTAAACATTTGGGTTCTCACATAAATGCAATTGGTATGAGTCATGTTCCCTCCTTAACAAAGAAGTGATAGTTATTTCCAGGGGTGGAGTAATTCATTATAAACTTATTTGAAGACCACAGTCAATATAGCCAAATTCATTAAAGCTTAAAAAACACATTTGTGTTAATCAGCTTTCTGTCATCATGAAAAAGTTGAGATAAATCAAGGAGGACAGACATGTTTTGATTCACAGCTAGAGAGGTTCCTACCCATGGCCACTTGACTCTGTTCCTTTAGGCCTGTCAAGGCACAGGAAACAATAGATTCCATCACCTCATGGCAGTTAGGAAACACAGAAAGAGGAGGTGGCGGGGTCCCAACCGCCACTTCAAAGGCCTATGTGCCAGAGGAGCTGATCTCCTTCTAGCCAACTCCTCCTAAAGGTTCTGTCAACCCTCAGTAGTACCACAGGCTAGAAACAAAGCTTTAGCACTAGCTCTCTGGGGACAATCATGACCCAGTCATAGCACTATTTTAATGGTATGATTCCATTTGCTTGAACCTCTAGGTTCTGAGAACACCTGCTTCTTCAGAGCCACTCATCAGAAAGAATACCAACCACCAAAGGGGGAAATCTTCAGCTGAGATCATGTAAACTGAAGTCATTTTAGAGCTTCATCCTCATTCTAACAATATGAACTTTCAAAATTCTGCTTTTAAAATGAACCATTTTAGATCTTTAAAGAAAGAGATTGATGAGGATGCCAGAAGATGGAAGGACCTTCTATCCTCACAGAGTGGAAGAATTAATATTGTGAAAATGACCATCCTATCTAAAGGAATATATAGATTTGATGCACCCCCAATCAAAAATTCCCATGACATAATTTACAGCATTAGAAAAAGAAACATACTAAAAGTCATATGGAAGCACAAAAGACCCTGGAAAACAAAAACAGCCCTGAGCAAAAAGGGCAATGCAGGGGGCATTGCTATACCAGATTTCAAACTATATTACAGAGCTACAGTCATAAAAAGGCATGGCACTTGCACACAATTAGACCCGTAGACCACGGAGTATAATCAAAGAATCAAACATGAGTGCATGCAGTTTCAGTCACCTGAGATTTGACAAAGGGGTCAAGAATAGTCACTGGAGTAAAGACAGCATCTTCTGCAAATGGTGTTGGCAAAACTGGATCTCCACCTGTAGGAGAATGAAACTAGAACCTTATCTTTCACCTTGTAAAAAGTCAACTCCAAATGGATCAAAGACCTCAGTGTGAAACCTGAAACTCTGAAAATGTTAGAAGAGAAGGTTGGCAGTAAGCTTCAAGATATAGGTGTGGGGAAGGACTTTCTTCATGAAACAGCAGTTGCTTAGCAATTAAGATCAATAATCAGCAAGTGGGACCTCATTAAACTATAAAACTTCTATACAGCAAAAGAAACAACCAAGGAAGTGAAGAAACAAACCAGAGTGGGAGAAAATCTTCACCAGTGACATGTCTGACAGAGGTTTAATATCCAGAATATAAAAAAAAAAACTCAAAGAAACAAAGAATCAAGAAAACAAGTGACCCAAGTAAAACATGGGCTACAGATCTGAACAGAGAGTTTTCAAAATAAGAAATAAAGATGACTGAACAACATCTTAAAATGTGTTCAGCATTGATAATAATTAGGGAAATGCAAATTAAAACTAAGATTTCATCTTACCCCAGTCAGACTGGCTAAGATCAAGAGAACAAATGATACCAAATGCCGGAGAGGATGTGAGGAAAGAGGAACGCTCATTCACTGCTGTGGGATTGTAAACTCGTGCAACCCCTATGAAAGCACTGAGGAGAACTCTTAAAAGGCCTAAAAATGAATCTGCTCTTTGGCTCTGTCATACCACTCCTTGGCATATATCCAAAAGACTCATCATATTGCAGACATACTTGTACATACATGTTTGTTCCTGATCTTCTTTTCGTAATCACTAAGAAATGGAAACAACCTAAATGTCCCTCAACTGATGAGTGAATAATGAAAATGTGGTACATTTACACAATGGAATTCTTCTCAGCAATAAAGAAGAGAAAGTCATGGCATTTGCAGGTAATTGGATGGAACTAGAAACTGCTATGCTAAGTGAAGTAACACAGACTCAGAAAAATAAACAAAGTGTGTTCTCCCTCATTTGTGGATCCTAGCACCAAATCCTCATATGTGAGTATGTATCCTGATATAACTGCAGGAACCAGGAAAATGGAAAGGAACTAGGGAGGGAAAGTGAAAGAAGGAACCTGACAGAGAAGAATAGTAGGAGACAGGTGTTACTAAGGGAGAAATAGATAAAAGGAGGATGTTAAAAGGAAGGTGGGTGGGAGGGTGACACAGGAACTATGGGAATAAAGGGAAAGAAGGAGCTCACAAGAGGTGGAGCCATAAGAGATCAGTATTATCAAAGGAGAAATGGGGAAATTGGTGGTATCAGAAAGGGAGAAATGGTGAAAACGGGGACACGTTAATGGGGAAGGCATGGAGGGAGGGTTAGACTGGAAGACAGAGAGAGGAGAGATAACACCTAGCTAGTATAAAACATCATAGGGAATCATATTAATCTAACAACCTAATGACAAGGTACACATTATACTATCTCTACATGAGTCCATGTACACAGCTAAAGGCTCCATAGCAAGAAACAGCGACAGACAGGAGAAACCTTCCTTTGAGTTGTTGATGAGAGTTGGTCCAAAAGACTTGTAAAATTACGCAAGCTATTGTCATAGCCCTTGATTGCCTCCTAGAACTTGAAAGACCCTATTGCTAGAGACAGGACATACTTTGGACACATGATATGGAGCAATGGTACTTGAACTGACCTAGAAGTCACTTCCCCTGAAGTCCAGCTCTCACAGCTCTGGAGAGCACTATGCAGGCTACTAAGGAAGAGCATCCTTAAGTCATGAGCTTCATGACCAGATAACCATATCAATGACTGGCATAGTATATGGGCATAGTATATAACACTGGTGCAGTATGGCACTTTTATCTTGGGGCTAATCAACAGCTATCTGATTAGACTTAAATCCCTCTCAATGGGTGGAAACTCCTGTGTGATACTGTAATCAGTAAAATACACATGGTGGAAGAGGTCATCGATTTTAGAGAAATCCCCAAGGCTGCCACATCCCTAGGCTAATGTAACTTCTTACTAAGTGAAAAATATATACCTTTATATTTACAGTCAAGTATCCCAAACACCACTCATCAAAGAAGCTTCTTTTGCACCAGACGGAGACTACTACAGAGTACCTCAACTGGTCACACACAGACATTGTCTATGAATTGCTGGTGCCTAGTGCACATCTTCAATGCAACCTCTACACCTAAGGCTCATGCAATATAGAACGAGGGACAGAAGCTGACACTAATGAATCTCTCAACTCTCATTAATGAAGCTCCCTCATGTAACAGAAGGAAAAAAGCACAAAAGGTCACAAATGGTCAAAGAGTGGAGATTAGGAGTCTGCAGAGTGTGGACAGGACTCTTATACTTAGCTTCATTCACCCAAGGCTCAGGGAATGTTGTGGAAGTGGGGGCGAGAAGATTCTAAGAGCCTAGGAGAAGGTACATGACCACAGGCTCGGCGACCCAGCTCATATGAACCTACATTGGCATGCTCAAGTCCCATGCCAACTCAAACAGACTGAAACCCAGCATGACCCTGGGCAGCAGACTGCAAACTTGGCTGAAGAAATATTAGTGCTGTTTGCTATTGGGTGAGGAAGAGCTAATCTCAAAGCGAAGGTCTCTGGATAGGTTGACTAGTCCTCAGTGGATGAACTTGCACTGAGAAATGTCCAGGAACACTAACTTGACAAAACAGGCCTTAACACAAATGACAGGATTTTCAGATGTTCTGTATGAAGTACACAAAAATTCAATTTAAAAATTCTATTAAAAAAAGAGGAAACAAGCAACATAGAAGAAAGCGGTTTAACGCACGTTTCCGTGTGACACTGTCAGAACACGGAAGTCGAGGAGGCAAGAACGGCCACGCCCCACCCAGAGTCAAGAAGTAAACACACACATGCTCACTCGTTTGCCACGCCCCATCCACAGTCAAGAAGTAAACACACACATGCTCACTCGTTTGCTTGTGCTCAGCCCAGTTTCTCCACTCTGACACAGTTCAGGACTCCCAACTTAGGGTATGGTGCAGTGGGGTGACTCCTTACACATCAGCTAATTTAATTAAGATATTCCCACACAGACATGCCTACAGGCCAAATCAGTGTAAGCAGTCCACTGAGACGCTCTTCTCAGGTGAGTCTAGACTGGGTCTGAGTCTAAGTCGTGTCAGGTTGGCAACTAAAATTTTATTCAAAATCTACCAGTTTAAATGTTAATCATACCTAAGAAATGCCTTCACCTGGGAAGCTAATGAATATTGGAACCAAAACTGTGTTCATGGCTGCCACAGCCTAGCCACATGGGTTCTAGTTCCCTTTTCATTGCTGTGATCAAACATTCTGACCAAAAGGAACTTAAGGATGAGAGTCTTTATTTCATCTGATACTGCAGGTCACAATCCATCACTAAGGGAGTCAGGACAGGAACTGAAGGAAGATCCTGAAGGCAGGAACCATGGAGGAGTGCTGACGGCTTGCTGGCTTAACTCTGTCTCATTTAGCTAGCTTTATTTACGTATCCCAGACCCAACTGCTTAGAGATGGAGCTCTCCTGCCTCTTACATCAATCATCAATCAAGACAATCTCACACATATGGCCGCAGGCCAGTTTGATCCTTTAAGTTGTATCAGGTTGACTACCCAGCACATCTATGATGAATAACCACATAATATTTCAATACTTTTAGTAACTCTTTAAAAAATGCTTTAATGATTTTTATTTTATGTCTATGAGTGTATCACCTGTATGCGTGTAAGTGCACTCTTGTTGTGCAATTCCTGTGGAGGTCAGAAGAGGGTGTCAGATCCCCTGATTGTTAGCTGCCACGTGGGTGCTGTTAATCCCAGGTCCTCTGCAAGAGCAGGCGGTGTGCTTAACCACTAAGCCATCCCTCCAGCCCCTATTTTCAGTAATTCTATGGATGGCTCGAGACTCAGCTAAGATGGTTTTGTTTTAGTTCTTTACTGATTAGTAACATCACATATGGCACGCTGGCATAAAACGTATCTACTTGACTGTTTTTCATAACAGTGCATTTGGCTTTAGTTGGTAGATCTAATTGTTTTCTCAGAGGTTTCCCATGTGATGCCTCTGTAATGTGCTAGCACAGAAGTGTTTCCTCACATATCTGGGTCTCCTGCAAGCTGAGCTCAGCAGGCCTTGGGGACTCCTAGACTCCCCTTTCTTCAAGTCTCTCAGAGCATTCCACAGTGGTGTCTGCACGTGGTCTCTGGCACTGCAGTGGCAGATACTCAGCTTCTGCTGCTGTCAACACCCCGAGGGCCTCTCAGGTTTGGAATGGATATAGCTCTTTCTAGCACATTCTTCGGTTTAAAATAAACTGGCTTCCCTGTAGGAGGGGAGCTGCATATCGTGTGAATTTTGGTTGCTGTGATTTGAATGTTTTGCCCCTTTGAATAATGTTTAGTTCCCAAAGTCATATGCTAATGGAATTGAGAGGTTAGGGACTTGTTTTACTGAATTCTTACTATAAAGGTTAGAGGTGACACTTTGAAAAGTGATTATGATTAGAGTAGGCCTTCAGGGTAAATCTCCTGTAACTGAATCCCTTCCCCATAGCTTTACAAAGGAGGGACAAAGTGGAGCAAACATAAACACGAGCACTCCTGTCTCCTCCAGGCCACATGTCACCTTGAGATTTTGCCAACAAGAGCATCATTATTAGAAATAAGCCAAGAGCAGCTTGGAACTTCCAAAAGTTTATAAAACCATTTTCTTTATAAAGTCATCCTGTCTCAGGTATTTTCTTATAACAGAAATGGACTAATGCACAAATAACTTGGTCCATGAGGAGACACGCGTAACAGTTCCTAATTGAAGATGGTCAACAATAGCAGAGTAGGTGGGAGTGCAGCTAATGACACACGATTAGATATCTATTATTATTCCACACCCAGTCCAGCAAGACTTGGGAAACAGAATGCCAACAACAAGTGCCAGGGAACCCAACAGCGTGTGAACAATGTATGAGTGTCTCCCAGTCCTCTAAACAGGGACAAGAGTCTCGACTCAGCAGAACTTCAGTCTTGACTCATGCATACTTCAGTCCTCATGTCACTCACACAGAGCAACTCCCACAAAACTCACAGCCACAGTATCCAGCTTTATAGCTAGAAGTCAGAGTTTCCAGTCAGCTATCCAATTCCATGCACTCTTGAGGTTATTCTGGGTGATGAATTCAACCCTAACTATCTACCTTGAACTTGGTACTTGCACAAGATAAAACTAAGAATTCTATTTCAATATAACATATTCTCAAATGTGTGGAATAACTACAAAGATCTTGATATCAAAAGACTTCTACAAAATGACTATCTACATTCATATGGACTTCCATAACAAAATGTGGAACACTGGATATATTAAAACCAAATTTGGGGGCTGAAGAGATGACTTAGCAGTTAAGAACACTGGTTACTCTTGCAGAGGAACCAGGTTGGCTTCCAGCACCCACATAGTGTCTAATAACCATGTCTGTAACTTCAGTTTCAGGGGATCCAATACCTTCTTCTGACCTCCACAGGCATTGTACAACGTAGGTGCACTTACACACATGAAATTAATACACTCATACACATTTTAAAAAATCACAGAAATGTATATTTCACAAGTCTGAATTCAAGAAAAATCAAGACCAAGCTATGGACAGTCTTGATGTGTGATGAGGGGTGACTTTCTGGTTCAGAGACAACTCTTCCTCCTGTGTCTTCCCATGTATCCTCATCTTAGAGGCTCCTGTCAAGGATAGATTTGGATTGGAACCCAAAATGAATGGATGACCTGAGTCCTTCCTGAGAAGGAGGGCCCATATTTAGTTGGCTGTATGACCTGAGCATTTCTTCAGTTGTCGCTTCTCTTACATCAAATCTCAGCCTAGCAGTCATGGAAGAAGTGCTTCCCTACCTCATTTAAAGACTCTGTTCAGAAGACAGTCCTCTCCACATGTATTAGTTACTACAGTCCAATCTTCCAAGTCTGGCTCTTGTTTTGCTGCAGTAATTTAAAAATTTCACTTTTAATAAAGCCTGGCATTTCAGCAAATTGCTTTCTCAAAGCACAGCAAATGCGATTCAAGAGTCAACGAGAAATATGTGCTTTGTCCCACAGGTCCCTAGAACCTGGAAACAAACCTGCGTTTCAAGTAACATCAAGTCTCTTTCACAATATTGGCAAGACTTTAAAAATAATTAAATGTTATTCTCTTTCACTATTAAAGTTTCTATGAAAAGAGAGGCCTAGATTACAAGGACATCTTGAGTTAAATAAGAACACAGAACAATTGAACTGACCACAGGGTTTAATTATGCATTTTATTTTATTTTATTTTATTTTATTGAGACAGGATCTCTCTACATCCCCAGCTGGCCTACAACTTACTGCTTAGATCAGACCGGCCTCAGTCTCACAGAGACAGGCCTACCTCTGCCTCCCGGGTACTGGGATTAAAGGCGTGCACCAACATGTCCAGCAATTAAGTACTTAGATATCAATACTTGTGACTCATTTGTTAAAATTACAGATTTTTACCTGCATTTAACAAAGAATGTGATAGTTTTGGGTTCACTGAGATGCTCCTTTGAATTGAAACATTGTGTATATATGTATATAAAAATAACCCAATATATAATTCATCTGGCAGGTGTTGAAGTCAATAAAGGCATATCTTTTTTAAGAAGCAGTTAGGGAGGGAGGGAAAAGGCTAACCTCTGTATCTTGATGTTTTGGTTGTTTGGTTTTTTTTTTTTTTTTGCAATGGTATCAAATGTGAGTTTCAGAGGGCACCATGTGCCTTCAGCCTTTCTAGTTATGATCAGGTACCCTGATCATCAGGAGGGGTAGTGCGGAGGAGAAAAGCAGAATGGGCAGATGCTGCATGTCAGACTGTAAGTGTGCATTCTGCATTCTTTCTTGGTATAGAATATAAGCAAGTCAATGGGAAATGGTTTATAATTAGGAACAAAATTTATGTCAAATGAAGACACCGTTGCTGAACTGAGTCTTTAATAGAATGCATGTATCATTATTTAGTCACTCTGAAATCAACCCAAGTCACCTGCTTCAAGTATCAACTCTGTTTGTTAATAGTAAGGCCTTCTATCCAAATGTTCACTTGTATACTTAGAATTTTTCTGGGAAAAAATGAAAAAGACAGAGGAAGTTTCCATAGTCAGCAGCTGAGACGTCTCATTGCCATGTTTATACATTGAAATCAAGTTCCCTCATCAGAGGGAACGCACCACAGAATCAGTAGGTACAAAACTACTAGTTCATTTTAAAATTAGTCATTAACCTGAAATTACCCATTTCCTGACCTTGTAGTACCCCATTTTATAAACACAAATCAATTTTGTTTTGTATGTAGACTAGTAGGTTTTAGTACAAAAGTGCTACATATACTTACAGATTTTTAAAATCAGCTATATAGTGCTGCAATGTCCAAAAATATATAGAGGAATAATCTTTGATGAATGAAAATTGTGAAAGCTATCTGACTACCTTATTTGCAAATAAACAGATACCCAATGGTAAGGGAGAGACAGAAATCAGATAAATACTCAGAGAAATAAAAATTGTATCTGTCCTTGATCTTTAAACTGTAAATAGTTCAAGCAGTACATGCCAAATTTTTCCTCAGTAAAAGAAAACTTGCATTCATGATCTGAATTTTGGATGTCCAAAATTGTAAGAAAATAAATTACTACAGATATGTGTGATGCCTCTTGTATGTCTGATGCTGCTTTTTAGTGACCCTCATTCCTGTCTACTTTCCTAGTGTGATTCTTTGGGATTAGTGACCTGTTATTGCCTGACTGCATGTCTTATTTAGAAACATCCTGAAATTTACAAAGCCGTGCATCCCTCATAGAGATTTGGGAAACAGTAAGTCAACTGTGTCCTCAACTTGGGACCTCTGCTACAAGGTCTATTATATGACTATAATAAAAACACTCTCCATTTAGGTCTTCTCCCCTTCATCTTGGGGGTAAGGGAGGTGGGACAGTGGTGATGTCACAGCTTCACAGCATTCACTGTAGTGCAGGCCATGTGTGCAGCACCTACACTTGAATTTCCAAACCGTCCACTCATTTCCCTTTGATTTTGGCTCCGAAGTATGAGTAATGAGGACAGAGTGGGGGTCTGTGTTTAAAGCCATAAAAGGAAAAGTTTCTGTTGTGAATGTTCCAAAGTACAATTTGATTTCTTTTGATTCAGAACTGAATTAGATGTGGACCAGTCTACAGCTGCCTGGGGCACAGACCTATAAGGGGCCTTATTCTCATGAGAATCAATGGCAAGTCACTGTGAACCAGATTCCTGGCTTGGCTTCTTATATAATGACACTACACAGTTTTTACACTCAAGTAGAAAAAAGTACTCCCATGAATATTTTGGCCATAGAACCAGAAAAACTCAAGTAGCCTGATAGAATAAAAGGACCTTACAAACCTCTCTGAAAGCAGCTAAGATCAGCTGGAACAAACAACAAATATTTAATGGTGAATCACTTTATAAATAATCACTTAAAGCTAAAACCCTTAAATACACTTTCAAGAAGACATTTGATTCAGAAAAAATCAATTGAGAATCAAAGAGAGAAAGGTAAAATATTTTACAGATATGGTCACAAAGAGGACTATTTTGAACAAAGGTCATATAAGCTACCTCTGACCTTTCATGTGTGGATAAGTAGTACTGTCCATTTACAGTGATGAACAAGAGGTCAAACAAAATTGCAGCATAATCCTCCATTCCACAAGTAATTTTCTATTTTAGATATAATAAGAAATGTAGGCTTTACAGTTGTTATAAAGTTGTTTTCCCTTTCCTGTTAGATAAGTTTTGAGCAGACATCCTCATGGAGTGCTGCTTGTTGACTCTGTGACCAGTTCTAAGGAAGACAAGCCCTTTGTGTTTGCTTTTACCTGATGGCCACGCTGACTGTTCTGGAATCATCTCTCCTTTATTTTGGATACTCCCTATCCAAAGGAGGCACAGGAGATCTGACACATTGTCATCTTAGCAAAATTCAAGTATATTCAATTGAAAGATTAAGCCACAAGCCTTCTCTGTATCTTAGAGGAAAAATAATGCCAAACAACTGCAAAATGGCTTGCTCTACCTAATCTTAGCTCAGTCATAATTCAAATTAATATAATCACCCTGTGCTTTTGTTGCTACCTGATATTAGCTATTATGTGATTTGTGAATATGAAAATTAGAGAAAGAATATAATATACTTAGGTCACTCAAAACTGGGCTTGCATGCTGTCTCTTCTGTTTTCTCTGCTGGCCTTTAAGTTTCTCATCTCCACGAACTTGCTTCACAGGCTGTCAGTGAGTCAGAGATAACAAACACAAAAATGTCCACCATGCCCACTACAAAGTAGGTGTTTGGTAAATAAAAGTGATATTATTTTTATTGTCATTCTTGTTGATATTACTCAGCATTACCTCTCTATCTACATTTAATTATGTGATCAAAATACTTCACAAAAATGGAGCCCTCTCATATTCTGCAAAAACTGACTCTTAAATCCCTAAACTTTCTTCAAAGTCAAAATACTCAGTCTCAGTCTTTCACAGTTCAGTTATTGCTGTCTTGTCAGGCATGTCCTTCAACCCCGCCCCCATCGCCAAATGCTCTTGCTGTCTACTGTAAGTATGTTTCTCTTCTCCTTTAGGCTTCCACTGGAAGCTTGGGATGCATGTACAGACACTATCAAGGACAGCATGAGGTCCCAACTGTACCTGCTTGTTTTGAAATAATTGGTAGTGGCTGTCTATAGTGTTGTGTTGAAGATTTAGAAACTGATCCCAGAAGAAAGATCATCAGGACTGGTGAGTAATGTCTTCTGGGTTCTAGGGTGTGTGTGTGTGTGTGTGTGTGTGTGTGTGTGTAGACTCTGCCAATGTGGCCCTTCATTGTGGATGTTCATGTGAAGCAGCCTTCCAAAGACTATACTTCATCTCTAACTCACAGCAAAGGCCTGGGAGTCTGGTAGAGACACTAGGAAATGAGAAGCTGTCATTAGATATGAAATCCTAGTTCTAGAAACTGAACCTCTAAGTTAGTGAATCACTTGTACTGTCTGGCGTTAGATCTGTAATTAAGAAAAGAACAGTTTTGGCAGACAATATTTTAGAGCAGGACTACCTTTTCCTCTCACTGAGATTCTTCTAAGTTATGCACAACATGAATACTTGCTGAGACCACAGCTCACTTTTGTGCAGTGACTCTTCCTAAGGAAAGGGGGAAAGTGCAGGCCAACTCCACAGTCAGTTCAAGTGACCTCTGTAGCATGCATCTACAGTTTAAGCCATCCATCTCTATCCTCAGTGCTAAATCCATAATGAAAAATTAATACTTGGTACACTTATATTCTCTTTCCTCTCTTCATGTGGCATAGTCAAAGATGGGTTATATAATAGGGTGCAGTCCCCTCACCCCTGCCTGCTGCCAGACCTTTAGAAACATGACAGGCCTCTGTTCCAGGCCCTCAGAAACATGACAGGCCTCTGCACTTCTCACGGGGACTGATTTCTCTGCTTATGATGAACATCTAGATTTTTTCAGTTTTTTATTATTTTTCAATTTTTATGTGTATGAGTGAATTGCCTGCATGTATGTAAGTGCACCTGTGTTGTGCAATGCCTGTGGAGGTCAGAAGAGGACATTGGATCCCCTGAAACTGGAGTTACAGATGGTTGTTAGCCACCATGTGAGTTCTGGGAACCTAACCCAGCTCCCCTGCTGGGGCAACCATTGCTTTTAACCACTGAACAATCTCACCAGCCTCTGTCCCAGTTTATTTTAAAATATCAGAGAACTTAGATTCAGAAACAGATACTGTTTTTAAATAAAGTGAGTTTTATGACTAACTTATAAAAGTTAAAATGAATAGCAAACAAGAAGAAAAACGAATTGATTTTGATGACATACAATATAATCAAAGGCTTCCCACTGTGAATATTCCTTTCTCAAAGCAGGTTCTGAAATTGATTATGTTATTATTTTGAAAAGAAAATATTGACTTTGAGCATAATAAGTTAGTTACCTGCAGGGTTATTTCCTGCCCATTTTATAGTCTGAGATCCTAAATACAATAACTTATTTCTACTAATAGGAGAATTTATTTCTAAAACAACACATGCCTTTCATTCCATCTTGACTTGGATTTAATCCATCAAGAAGAAAAATATCACCTAAAACTTTTTTTCATAACATGTCCTGGGACTAGTATATAGAATTACACAAGAACTCCAGAATTTTCTATCCCGTCCTTCTCCTTTGTCCAGAGATATATTTTGTGACAGTTCCTTAAAAGCTCAGGTCAATGTCAATACCAAGGAAGCATATATTCTACTGTTTGAGGTAGTTAAAAAATTCCACCAATGAGAGTCTACCTTATAAAAGTATATATACAATGATCCGTTCCACTGCACATAATTACCGCTTGCTAAGGAGAACTCTGAAGAGAAGCAGTGTCCTTGAATGTTATTGCAGGAGAAACAAAATATATACCCAGACCATTTACAGGAATTCTTCTCAGAAAGCCCAAAGCCAAGTGAACCTACCACAAGCCAACCCTGTTAGGGTCATCACTCCTTGGCTCTGAAAGCTTAGGTAGCCAATATTTTCTGGCTCTTAATCAGTGGAACTTGGCTTTCAGCTTTAAAAGAACCTAGTTGGAGAGGGATCACTCGGGTCACCTGGAAAATGCTATCTATTTCCACCCTAGCAGACAAACAGGACATCTGAGGGATTAGCCTTAGCAAGGTTGGTGCTAGACCTAATCAACAGAGGCCTTGTCCCCAGGCCCGTGACCCAACAGGAAGGCTGCCAGGGACATAAATGGGACATCAATAATGCTGGCAGTAAGTGCTTCTCTCTACCTTGATGTGTGCGTATGACATTTTAGAGTGAAAATAATAGCCATCACTGACTCCATCAGCTGGTGACAAACACCATTCTGCCTATCCACCCTTCCTTCCACACTCAGAAGCTCACAAATACAAAGGTGAGGAGGAATCCTCAAACATTACCACAATTCAATGATATGTGTTTGCTCCTTTCTCAATCACAGGTCTAATTCAAGATCATATGAAAAGGATAGAAATAACATAACTAGAACCCACAGGATGTTAAGATGATTCAACAGTAAAGGTTCTGGTAGTGGAAGCCTGGCAACCTGAGTTTGATGCCTGGAACCCACATAAAGGTAGAAAAAAAGAACCAACTCCAAATAGTTGTCCTCTGACCTTCACACATGTGACATTGTACATCATTCCCAACATACTAATAATGACATTTTTGAAAGCTCAGCATTTAGATTTCAAGTATGTGATTCTTCTTCCATGTATACATGTATTCTTGTATGTGTGTGTGTGTATTCTTGGATTCATGCATGTATATATTCTCCTTTGTATATGTATACAGTAGTCCCCTTTTATATTCAGGGAATATGTTGCAAGACCCCCAGCTGGTGCCTGAAACCTCAGAAAGTACTGAACTCTGCATGTACTTACTATTTGTTTCAGTGACACATACTTATGATAAAACTTAATACATAAATTAGACATGGGTAAAGATTAGCAACAAGTAACAATGCAATGAAGCCGTTTTAGCAATGCACTATAATATGGTGACAGCATTGTTACCCTGGCATGTTAGAGTCATTATAGAGTAAAATAATTGTTGAACACAAGCACTTTGATGCCATTACAGTCTGATAACCACAATGACCATAAAGCTATCAGTGTGTGGGTATAGTATATACAGAGTGCATTCTCTAGAGAAAGGTGAGCAGGGTAGAATGCCATAAAGTTTCATAATGGTATTTACATATAACTCAAACTTGTCAGTTCTTTATTTCTAGAATTTTCCGAGCAGTGGCTAACTGTAGGAAACTCAAAACTCATAAAGTGAAACTGTAAATAAGGAAAGGTGACTGTCATGTAACATTCTGACTGTCTATGTGAATGAATGATACTAACCAGGCCCCTGGGTTGTACCCCTGCCACCTATCCCTAACATGGGGCTGCTCTTCACAGAATTTTCAGATTCATCCTTTTAAATTGTAGATCAAGGTACTTACACCTCCCACAAAAATACATACACACTCTGCCCTCCAGAGGCTTCCCCTTTATACCTGAATTAAACTCTCAGTTTCCGGCTTGCTCAGCAGGCCTTGTAGATCTGACTGCCATCTCGACTGCTGCTTCTCTCATGCCTGCCCCTGACACACTAAGCCTCACTCATCCCAGCATGCTAGCCTTCCTTGAAGAGGGAGGCTCAGCCCCACTAATTAAACCAAACACCAGGGTAAGGAAACAGGATGGTGTGTGGCCATTGTGACAGTTACAGTTCTAGGTCTAATTCTTGCTGTTTGATTTCAAAGAAGATAACAAACTTCTTTGGAGTTCAGTGAGTACTGTGGACTGCTTTGTATTCTCTTCAAAGTTCACTCCTCAAGCCCTAATTCCCAGTGCTTTCAGAATGTAGCCAAAACAGGAGTTCTGAGTTTCAGAGATCTAGCTGAATGTTTAAAACATCACAGGCTGTTATAAGAGGAATTTGGGGCATATACAGGACAAAGAAGATGTGAAGATGCAAGAGAGAGCCTTGGAACAGTTTCTTTACTCAATGCCCTCAGAAGGAACCATCCCTGCTGACAGTCTGAACTTAAACTTGAGCCTCCTGAACTAGACCAGTACCTTTCTAGGTTGAAGCCACCTAACGTACAGTAAGCACTTCAACAGTGTCTCTGGAAGATGCATAAAAGACTCTTTATTTATGAGGTAATAAAAATGATGGTACATTCTTTGTGACTTTATTGTGCAGACTAAATAAAGCCTCCAAAGATCTGAGCTCCACATTTGTCCTTTAGTAGTCACACATTATTTTAACTATTATTAATACTATTCATCTGGCAAATAAAACTGATTAGAAATATTAGATCTTAAAGTGACCTGTTTCATAATGAAAAAGAAGATTCATACACTCTTTCCCAGTAAATAAGATGTTTCCCCTTGATCCAGAAGAGCATAACACTTCATAGCAAACCTTGGGAATCTCCCTCCGATTTGCAAATGTCTGCCTTTCCGTGAGGACAGCAAATTCCCACAAGGACAGACAGTCAACCATTCAGTAACATGGGCACGTAGACATTAAAGAAACAGAGGGCTATGTATGTATTAGAAAAGCATCGCTGCTTCAATAGTTATGTGCTGTGAAGGAATCGAGTGATCCAGTGGTGATGCAAGGAGAATGGGGTACATTCTTCTCCACAGATTCTGTTCCATGTTGAACATAGAACTGGAAAAGACTAGAAAAATCCCATATCCCTCAACTTCTAAATCACAAAGGCAAGCATCACAAATTTTATGGTATTTACGTTAATTATAAAGTTATTGAAAAAAATTTCCCTTTAATGCTTTTTTTTTTTTTTTTAATTCCAGGAGTTTATTTTCATGGTGTTGCCTCTGCCTTTACAAAAGCCGCGTGGCTGAAAGATGGACAGACCCTGGAGTTTCAGTTTATGGACCTTTCAAACAAATGTAAGCATGGAGATCTGAAGCTGATCTAAAGATCATGGAAAAGCCAGGCATTGCGGCACTTGCTTGTAGTCTTAGCACGGGGGAGGTGGTCACAGGTGGCCACTGGGACTCACTGCTCAGTCAGCTTAGACTGATTGGTAAGACTCAGGCCCAGTGAGAAAATAAGTCAGACATCACCAAAGGAGGAATGATGACTCCAAAAGTTGTCCTCTGGCCTCCACATGTGTCCTTGAGCCTCTGGAGGGAGGTCCACAGATTACAGAAGGAGAAATCTTGGCTACACAGACAGGCATGCATGCCTGCACTAGGGGGATTGTCAGAAGAAGTAGAATAGCTTGTGTCACTCCACCAGTAAACAAACAAGAATGTGTCAAATGAATTCAAATACTCTTGGGAAATTACTTTAAAAATATCTTACATTAATAAACATACCGAGTCTGTGGAGTAATCACATTGTTACCAAAACACTCACCTCTGCCCCAGATAATTATGACCTTCATTTTCTAATTGGAGCTTAAAAGACCTAAAGTCAGAATCAACACCTCACACTGCAAGACATAAGTAAAGAATACAATTAAGTAACTGTGTCTATTTACATACCTGTAAAATTTCACTAAAAATTGAACTGTTTAGTGTAAAACTTTTTCTTTTCTTGTGCTATTGATGTTTTTACTCTGATTCCAGATTACATCATAGTTCTTCTAAACAACTTAAACATCAGCCTAAGTGAATGAATAAGTACAAAATCATGCAAAGAATCAAGATTTGTAAGATCATATACTCAACTAAGAACATTACAAGATCTGCAAAGTGGAGATTTATGCACTAGCTGAGGCAGGAATTTGGCCCAGGCAGTTCTATGATGGCTCTTAATGCAACTACTCATCAGCTTCACTTTCTCTGTCCAAAGCATATAATCTACCCTCTCATCATGTCTGATGCAGGCACAGTGATGATTCATAAGAAGAGTACACTGAAAAAATGTACTGGTAATTCTAATGCAAGAAACCAGGAGGAGGAAACATGGGGCCATAGAAAAGAATGAAGAGCCAATCACACTTTAGAAAAAGAATAGCAGAAAACTACTGATCTGACTTGCTGAAGACACACAGAGTATAAACTGCAATTATCACACATAAAATTGTTCAGACATTCATCATATAAATAAATCTGTAAGGAGATCTATAACCATTGGCTAACTTATACCTTTTAAAAATTTTGGAGTATTATATTGGTATTCTGACCTTTACTTAGTGATTTTAATAAATGTCCCTTGTAAAACTATGATTATATTTTATGGATTTGAATGAAAGGCAAACTGATTTCTAGACTGAGTGATTTATAGAGTTAATGCTTAATTTTTTCATTCTTTAACATATTGAAAATCTACACATCACACATAAAGACTAAATCTCAGGATAAACCATGACTTTCTGGGTAGACTCCCTTATACAATTTTACCAACCCTCATCTGGATAAAAAGGAATTTTCTAAAACGTTGTAATAGTAAGCAAAACATTTTTTTCTGGGTCTTAATTTTCCTTTTATTCTCATGTCACCTCTGTGAGACAGTCATTGATAGATAATAATATTTATCCTTCATTTGAAAAAAAATACTGGGTAGAAAGCACACCATAAGAAACTATCATTCCTTGTCCAATGTCAGAGGACCTTGTCACATGTCTGTTTCTACTATGAGAACTCTTCCAAGTTCAATGATCATTACAAATAGCTTCAAGAAAAAAATGGAAAAAGCATCCTATTATAGAGTTCAACAATGGGATGATTGGTTTTAATTATCAACTTGACAATCTAGAATTATCTGGGAAGAGAGCCTAAAGGAGAGACTGTATAGATTAGATTGACCTATGATCATGCCTTTTGGGGAGTATCTTGATTATGTTAATCAAGATGAAAATATCTGCCCATCAGGAGTTGCAGCAATCTCTAGGTAGGGGATCTTTGATTGTCTAAGAGCAAAAAAGTGAGATGGCACCAACATGCGTGCATGCATTAATTCATTGCTCTCTGCTCTTTACTGTAGATATAATGCCATCTTCTGCCCCAAGTTCCTGCCACCTTGACATCCCCAAAATCAAAATGATGGTCTGTAACCTGAAATTGTGAGCCAAATAACCCTTTCTCTCTTAGTTGCTTGTGCCAGGGTATTTTATTACAACAACAGGGAATGGAGCAAAGGCAGACAGATATTATTTTTATTCAGATGAATTTGAAGTCATAATTGTGAAATTATTCACAATATTCCTAAAAGTATTAAAAAGAGCAATGAGATGCTTTACAAAGAATTTCTAAAACCATAAAGAGTGGCCAAAGTTAGACTGCTGCACCTGCCTCCCAACAAACAGCATTTCAGGAGGTACAAACTGGAGTCTGGCTTGCAGCTTTCCTCCGAAAATTATCTCCCAAACTTGGAAAGGTCTTGTTCTCTTAAGAAACTCGAATGGCATCATCACTTCCAACTAATCTCAGTATCAGTTCTCTCACAGGTTTTTAAAAAGTAAAGGACAAGAGATGGTTTGATCAGAGTCAAGGCCCATGCAATAAACTTTCTAATGATGACAGTTCTGTGACATGAAATTTATTTTCTAACTATCTTACGATATAGAATGTATTACTATTAACTATAATTCTCCTTCTGTGCCATATACGTCAAAAGCTTTTTGCCTTTGTGCAACAGAAACTTTGTACATTTGACACATTCCCTCTCTCCCACTCCTTTACCCCCAGCCTCTCATAACCACCATGGTACATTCATAAATCCAGTTTCTAATAGTCTATCTATAAGGGAAATATATAATGATTATCTTTCTATGTCTTGTATATTTAACTTATCGTAATATCCTCCTTGTTCATCTTGCTATCATAATGCCTTTTTAAGGCTTAAGAGTATCCCACTATGTATAGAGAGAGACATATCTTATACTTTCATTCATTCATTCATTGATGAGCACTTAGGTTGATGATTCTAAGTCATGGCTGTTTTGAACATGGGAATGCAAATACCTTCTTGACACTCTGACTTCATTTCCTTTGGACATATACCCAGAAGTAGAAGTATTGAATCATATGCTAGTTCTAATTTTAGATTTTGGAGGAAACTTGCATTGTATTTTACATGGATAATGTACATTTACATTAGTATGTGTGTGTGTGTATATATTGTGTGTGTGTATTGATTTATATCCCCACAGAGTATGAAAGTGTTTGTTTTCTCTACAATGTAACCAATAACTATCATCTTTCATATAGTATTCTCTTTAATTGGGAAGGGATGGCATCACTGTGCCTTTAATTTGTATCTCCCTAGTGACAGGTGATGTTCAATAACTTGGCCTGTTTTTTTTTCTGAGAAATGTCTATTCAGCCCTTTGCTCATTTTAAATACTGCCATTTGTTTCCTTGTTAATGAGTTGTGTTCTTTATATTTTGGACATTATCCACCCCTTGCTGTTTTAAAATATTTTTCCTTCTCTGTAGAGTGTCTGCTCCTTCTATTAACTATTTTGCTTTCTATCCAGAAGCTTCGAACTTTGATATAATCCAATCCATCATTTTTGGTTGTGTTGTCTGTATCTTCAGAATTTTATTTAAAAAGTCATTTTCTAGACTAGTGCCATAGATCTTCTGTGTCATTTTAGTCGTCTTATAGTTCAGGTCTTTCTTTCTTTCTTTAATGTAGGCCTTTAATCCATTTGGATCTGAATTTGTCTTTCTGGAGCCATGCTTCTGTGGATAGCTTTTTCCACTGCCCTGTCCTCTTCTAATTTAGTCTTTTTCTCATGGAAGCTTTGGACTTACTCCACTTGCTACTCAGCTCTTGGATCTTCTGTATTTTCTCATTAGATTGCTGCTTATTATACTGAGCTGAACTGAACTTCAGCTAAGACCTAACAAATGTTCTTACTTGAAATACAAGGTAGAATAAGACTTAGTTATTATTCATGATCTTTCTACACCACGGATAGCTTCAGTGTTAGTGGTGATCTATTCAAATATGGGGAGAAATTCTATTTAGATTTCATTATCTTGTGTGCTGGCACTGATTCCTTGTAAACAGTGACTCGTTATCCCCTTTCACCTTGTATGCAGCTAGAAACAGCTTTGCCTTACTTAGAGAATTGTGTAAAATCATCTCTGTAATGTGGCATAACTTTGTCAAGTAGATCTGAGAGAACTTAACTGAAAACTTTCATCAACTTGAGACAACAGAGAAGAATCATGATTTATTTTCATCTTAGGTATGATGATTCAGCTTTCACAGTCTGTATATGAAAAGATACTCAAAAATCTCTGGCTGGTCAAGTGGGTCTTATTAAGAAGTTTCAAGCACAGAATAAAGAGCAAAACTTAGTTTTCTGTTGTTCTTTGGCCACATGCAAGAGAATTTCCTAAAAGTGCAGGAATAATGAAGAGAGAGCAGGGCGGCTCTGCCAAGATGCTTTCAACTAAGCCTGACAACCTGTGTTCCATGCCTGCTTCCCACACGGTAGAAGAATAGAATGGACTCCTGCAAGCTGTCTTCTGACCTCTGTAGTACCTAATGCCATGAGATAAATGAATAAAGAAAAACAAAACAAAATAATAATTAGACGAGATTCTTGTAAAAAAAACTTTAAAAGTAAACACTCATTCAAAATTCTGAGGAAACTCCAGTAAAGCTGCATGGCCTCTTTGAAAACACTCACAAATGAATCCTATCTTCACTTTTATTTCCACAAGATTTCACACAGATGAGCTGTCAAGGATCCACCCTCAGATTGCTAGACCACACATCATTCTTTTTAGATGTTTGGGTGCCTCCTGTCTAAATGCTTTTATATAAGCATTAGCAAAGCCCATCTTGTGTGATTGATGGGCAATTTTTCTTCCATTCTAAAGATCAAGGGCCATCTAACCATTGCAGTTTCTTATTTCCTTCTTAGAAAATTGAGTTTCAAGGCTTATCATTGGCATGTCTGAGTGCCATAAGGCAAGAGTTGTGCTAAGTTGTAAACTTACCTTTAGGTTTGAAACAGTGCATACTTCCAAAGCTGACTGACTGAAAATGCAAAAACCTATCATAGTATAGTACACTGTGCAAAAGGTATTTGAAAAAATTCACGGTTTTGCTTCCCTTTCACTTTATAATCAATAAAGAATACATAATTATGAAATTAGTTGTTCACAAGCATGGTTACTGGGGAGGCTTTGTATAGACCTGTATTTTCAGCTAACTTATATGAAAGAAAAAACACCATGACTTTTACCCTTGTAAGGGGCAACAGGATTCATCTCTACAGCTGCAGGAACCCGGCAGCTGCAGGGTGGGGCAATGCCACTGGAGGGTCCTGCTTCCTGTAGGTCTATCCATGTCACTGGGAAGGTCCAGTACCGGAAGAGCAGGTAGTCGTTCCACAGCATATACAGCGCACTTCCATAAGAGAACAGCATTACTGATTCAGTGAAACGTACAATCACCTTACACATTAATCACGGAATATAACCAGCTACAAATGAGAAGTGACCTCAGAGAACTAAGGTGATTGCATCTCTCCCTCCCTTTTCCAACTTCTGGGGTATTTGCATGCCAAAGCAGAAGACTGGCATTTCAATCACTATTTGAGTCTCTTCTTCAGGATTCCTTCACTGGCAAGCATTTGGACAGAGTAAGTTTCAATTAAAGAGAGTCCCTAATAGCAGGAAACTGAGAATTAAAGATGGCACAGAAGGCTTGGCGTTGTCAAGGAGAGGACAGTAATTTCAGAAATGAACTGATGATTGCTACTTTAGTTTCCCACGGCTGCCAAAATGAATTATTACAAACTTACTGGATTAGAGCAACAGAAATATATTTTCTTACAACTTTGGAGGCCAGAAGTTCAAAATTAAGGATTTTCAGGGTCTCCAGGACTCAAAAGAAGGACCTGACCTTGCGTCTCAGCTTCTTTCATCTCTAGGTGTCCGTAGCTTGTGTCAGCTGTGCTGACCGCTCTGTCTTTGCATGGCATCTTCCCTCTGTGTTTCTGCTCAGTGTCTTCTCAGAACCTTGCCCAGCCATTGGATTTAGAGTCCATTTGGGTAAACCAATAAGATACAATTTTAAGATCTTTACATATCAAAGACTCTTTGTGGTCTCTCTACAGAAACTTCCTTCCTCCCCAGTATGAGACAATGCCCCTTTTACAATGAGGGTGTTCTATGATCTACTGTCAGAAAAGACAGGTCACAGAATTTCTTTAAGGACATTACTACTGGAGAAAGACGGGGGAAGCTGTATAATTTTTAGGCTTTATGCTTTTCTTCAGAGATAAGGAACTCAGTGTTCTATAACCTCAACCGATTCTTCTTTGGAAAAGACTAATATAGTTTCTATGGCTTGCTTTAGGGGGACAAAAGGTAACAGAAGACAGGAGGACAATAAATCAGACAGAGATTTTACATTTTGAGGCCTGCCTCTGAGGCCTGTACTGCCTTATAATGACTGAACAAGGGTGACTCTGAGATCAAGACCAGGGATGGGACACTAGGGTTATAGTTCTAACCCAAGCCTCGTTGAGTTCCTCCAACTACAAAAGAGAAACAGACACTTATTTCACAAGATTCTTGGAAAAAACAAATCAGAATTCTGTCACAATTTTCTGTTAATCACACATACATGCTTACTAACCAAAGATTAACAAAGATCTTCATGTCCATAGCCAAATGTCTTAAGAATTATATTTGCAGTCTTAGAGTTTGGCACATGGTAGATGTTCAAGAAAGTCTTTGGGATTATTTCATGAGGGAAACATGTTCAAATGCATGAGATGTCTTCTGGATCCCCTTTTGTTGTGGAAATGCCCAAACCTTACATTCTATAATACACTGCAAAAATGAGGGCCTGCTAGAAATGTCTTCACAAAAGCTTCTGTCGTAGGTGTACTGTGCAGCCTGTGTGGGTTGTTTCTGTATGAATGAATCACAGGTCACGGTTGACTGAACAGCAGAAGAATCAATTTAGGAATCAGTCTCTTCAAGGCATACACCTTAGTTTGCGCTCCATAAAAAACTCATTCCACTGATGAAGCTCAAAGTTTTTTTTTTTTTTCAAAATAAGCAGCCAGATCCTTCCTCTGGTTACGATGCCCATCCAGGTTAACAGAAAAGTTCTTACTCTTCAATAGCTTCAACATCTTCCCCATAAATTGTATTTTTCTATTATTCTGAGTAGAAATGATATATGCTTTATTATTTTGATTTAAATGTCAAATTTTCTATAAATATTTCTGCTTGCTGTAGAAAGAGTAAGTCAATGTTGCCATAAAATAGGCCCAGGAAAAGCCAAATCCCCCCCTCCCCCACCGAGCCTGCTAGGACACACATGGAACCTGCCAACAGCTGTCCTGTCCTGATTCTGAAGCCTTCTGCTTCAGCACTTTTGTCTCAGAATCCACCCAGAGTGGATATTTAAATCACAGATGGACCATCTCATCTCCTACAGCACACCAAGCTTCTGATCTGTAGGTCTAAGCCTTCCTAGTGATTTATATTTTAGCAAGTTCCAAGTGATGCTGATTTGGCAGTTTGAAGCCCACACTTGGAGAACAACTGTTACAGAGGAAAAGAAGCTAGACATGCAGGACTTTCCTCACTAGCAGGAGTTCAGAAAAGCCATACCTCTTGTCTAGCTTGGGGAGCTCGGTTGGAATGGAGACAGCCAGGAGGAGCAAGAGATGGCATATAATTGGGAGTCCTCCAGATGAAAGGAAGCCTCATCAGACCAGCATAGGAGACCTTTAGTAGTATGTCCTGGCCTTTGACCTCAGGATCCTGCAACTCTGGGACCTGTGGTGGAGAGTCCTGTCAGGAAGGCAGCTGACACACGGAAGACTCTGGGAGGGGAAGCACTGCTGTTGAATCCATTTTCCAGAAGTGGCAGCAATAAGAATAGCTGGAACCAAACACAGAAGAGCTGTTCCTGAGCACAGGGGCACTGCAGAGAGAACCCCGGAAATAATGAGGGGACAAGCAAAGTCCTGCTGTTGGAACCACAGCCTGTGAAACCTAAGGTTAAAATTTCTCTGGAGTTACTTGAGCCCACAGGCATTTGTTCATTTAGGTTCCAAGAAATTATCAGCATTCCACGTCTTTCGCCGTTTACAAGGTGGTGCTCTCTTTATAGTAAAGAAGACACATTTTAAAATGACTTCTATTTTCATTTTGTAAACACAATGTTTTACTTGGCACAAACTCTCTCTCAATTCCAAACATTAAACTGGCTCACTATTTCTCAATTTAAAATGTCCCTGCAGTTTGTTTTGCCACAGAATCATTTTCATGCTCCTTGGTTCCACATACAAGATGTTATCTTGGGCTCTTGTGACTCAGACAGTTGTCATCAAACTGTCAACCTGAGAGCCTCCTAAAGTCAGCTGGCCAGGCCTCACCAGCTGCTCTCTGTTCATACCACAGTCAAAAAAGTGCTGCTTCGTATTCATGACTGCTTTTCTTGATTTCTTTAGCTGCATTTGAGTGTCTCAGTCCTATCTGGGCCACACATACTGAATGTAGACCTTGATTATTGTGCCAGGTATAAAATCTACTACAGATTAAACATTCAAGTCTCGGAAATGTTTGTTTTATGATATTAGCACCAACTGGTTTTATGAAGTCTAGAGAGAACCATCCTCCAAAGTGAAGATGAGAACATGGCTCCTGCTCTGTAGTAATAACATCAGTAACCAGAGACACTGCTCCCCAGTACCTTATTGTACACCTGGCTCACAGGCCCTCTTGTTGCCTTAATCGCCTTTCAGGAAAACATCAATTCACTCCTTCTGTCAGCAATGTCTGCTCAGAATTATCCAGGACAGCACTTAGAAGAAAGCAGAGCTGTAAATTTTACTACCTGCTCTGAGGTCAGTAAGGATACTAAGTACAGAATGAAAGCAGAAGTATATGAGGTTTTAGGGTTAAACTCCATGCACTCTCTGCTCTGCCGCACGTTCCATGCTTGCCCTGGCAGCAAAGCTACGATATGAAGAGTAGGTGTGAGGTAAGGATCAGAGACTCTAGGGAAAGACGGACCCTGTGCTTTTCAATCTCTGAGTTTTTCACAAATCGTCTAGATAAGTATCAAGGAAAGCCTTAAAGTATGGTGAGATGTCTCAAAAGTGTAACACAGTAACTGAACTGTGAGTATGTGCATGTCTGTGAGTGTATGTAGGTGTGTGTGTGTGTATGTGTGTGTGTGTGCATGGATGTATGTGTTTGTGTATGTCTTTACTTCTTCTATTGTAGAAATCTCAATGTATTAGATAGGCTGCTGTTAATACAAGAATCTTGAGTAACCAGGTCACTAACCTATGAGCACAACTAGGGTCTCCTTTGGAGGGGTGACCTAATGTCAGCGCTTCTTACCCCAGCTGACATCGCCTCTAATTCATGCAAAGCACCCCTGGAATTTCTTAGAAGTCCCAGGTGTTTCCTACAAAGAATTATTGTGGAGCATCTTCTGGCACTGGTGCTTTAGAACTCTGCGTCTCTTCCATAGGACCCAGTCTGAAAGCCACAATGCCTTCGATGACAGAGAAAATGCTGTTGGTGGGCACTTCAACAAACCGCTTCTGGGATCTTCAAAGATCTCTGTTTCTGTGCTGTGCGACGACACCCAACTGGCAATGCCCTCTAGTTCCTCCAATTCAACTCTCTCTCTCCTCCAGTTATGTCTACTTATCTTTAGGAACTTTTGCTTTAAAAAAAATAATTGAATTTTTGTGCATTTCATACACTGAATCTTAATTGAATTTTATCCCCTCTCCTATCTGTAGGTCCCCACATAACGCCTACCAGGTTTCATGCATTCTGTCATATAGGTTGAGGCCTATCAAGTCACATTTCTGTCCTCAGATGTCGCTTTGTGTTTCTGTACTTCATACCTCCCTTCCTTTGTTTTCTTTCTACAACCTTTTGAGTATGGTTATTTCTTTCTTCAGGTCTTTGTATTGCTTTGAGTATTCATTTTAGGGCTGGCTTGGTGGACATGAATTCTTTTAGCCTATTTGCTTCATAGAAGATTTTTCTTTTCCTCTTCTACTATGTTAGACAGTTTTGCTACATAAAGTATTCAGGCTCACATCTATGGTCATTTAAAACCTGCAATAATTTACTCCAGGCTCTTCTGACTTTCATAACTTGCACTGAAAAGTCAGCTGTAATTCTAATAGATTTTCCTTTATATGTAACTTTTGGTCTTTAATCTTTCAGCTGTCAGTACCCTCTCTTTGTTCTCTACACTTAGTGTTTACTGTGATAGGTAAGATGGAGTTTCTGTTCTGGTCCTGTCTAATCGGTGATTTATGTACTTGTTCTATCCGTGTCTGTATGTGTTTCCTTAATTTGGGGAAATTTTCTTACATAATAAGATCTGGTCAATGCCATTAACCAGAGATTCTTCTCCTTTCTCCATGTCTATGATGGCTAGATTTGGTCTTTTCACGGAGCCCCACATTTCCTGAATATTCCAGTCCTGTGTTAACTTAATTTTTTTTATTCTTTGACTGAGTGGAACAATTCTTCAACTTTGCTGTCCAGTCTTGATATTCTGTTTTTCATTTCATTCATTCTGCTCATGGAGCTTTCTCCTGTCATTTCAGATTGACTTAATGAATTTTTCAATTCCATCTTCATTTTGGCTTGAGTTTTCTTCAATAATTCACTTTTCAAATCTTGAATTGTCTTTGTCATTTCATTCAGCCATATATTCATATTTTCTTGAGCTTTCGTCAGGACTTTATTCCTATCCTTTCTCAGTGTTTTGAGTTGTTTTCTGTTCTTTAAAGTCATTGCATTCTTTGATTTTGTTTTTGATTGTTCTTTTTAATTCTGTATCTTGGGTTTCTCTAGGTAGTTCTCATTGTAGTACACTTTTGTGGGACTGGTGGGTTTTGATGGGGACATATAATCTTGGTTTTTCGTATTTTTTCGCATTGTGGTCTGGGCATATAGATTTATTTTGTTGGTTTGGTGTCTGATATGAAATTCAAACCTGTCTTTTTTAGTTGAACTTTGGTTCTGTTTATATTGTTGATGTAGCCTGGCGGCTTTCTGATCCAGTTAGTTGGTCTATGCTTCAGAGTCTCACTTTTGATTTCTTATTGGGCAGAATGGTTCCAAGTTTACTAGCCAAGAGCTCTCCATCAGAGCAAAGAGGTCTGGGCCCAATTCATGACTATGGGCATCCAACTGCAAGATTAGGGCTGGCTAAGCTGTAGGTCTCAAACAGGAGGACGCAGGGGATAGAGTGCTAGGCCCAAAGTAGGGGTAGAGACAGTGTGGGGAGGGTCTAACTAAGTAAGTAGAGTAGATGTGAATCCTGGAGCAGGAAGACGCCGGGGGCATTGGGCAGGGTCTAACTTACCAGATCATTCCTGAGATTTCAGAGACGCTGAGCAGAAGGGTGCTGAGGACCAAGGTGGAGATGAGGATAGCCTGGGGCCTGTCTACGTAGCTAATCAGAGTAGTCTGTCTCAACGTTAAATATGCTTGGACTCACAGAGCATATCCTTTCTCCCCTGCAAACATCCTTTGGGGATGATTCCCTATTGTGTGAATATACATCCACACAAGCCCCAAGAGACAACATAGATGGATGAGTTTCCAAGCCCATTGGGCTTTGAAACAAATTGACAATTTCAAGAGCATCTCCCTACCGCTTTAAATTCTCTTTTGTAAGAAGTTAGTAGTGACCAGAACAAGTTTACTCTACTATACGAATAATGTAAAAATATAAAATAAAAGGATAGAAATCTGTAGTACCTAAAAATAAAACTGGTTTATTTTTCATACAAACATAATTTGTAAGCCATAAGTCTGCATTGTTTTGAAATCCTACTTAATTCATAAAAATTGTTGACGATAATATATATACAGTATATCAGAGTTAATCAAAGATAGTAAAACAGAAAATATGAAATTTTCCTACAATGTAACATCATTAATAGTATCATCAAAATTTACTTGGTGGCTTTTGTTCATTAAATTATACTCACTGCACCTTGAACATTATGTTTGGTGACTCTACTTCTAGAGAAGTGTGAGATAAGCTTCATGGAAACATTCATAAGAGTTCAGAAAATATTAGCTTAAAATATAAGTAGTTTTGATGAGCTTGAGGAAAATAAATGTTGCCCAAAAGAGAGTAAACTGAAAGTAACTGTTGAGAAATGTGCCAATTAAATGTATCAAGTGCTCAAAAAAATAACAGAAAATACAAAGGGAAGGCAAATATTTCTTATTTCTGAGTGGTGAGAGTAAAAATGGATGAGGAAGGCTGGCAAACATCCTAAGTCATCAAAAATGAGAAGAAAAATTCACTTAGAATAGTTCAACCCAGCCCTAAAGCCTAATAACCGTAACGACCGCACAGTGAACTGTCTCTATTGGTGCAATAGTGGCACTTTTTTCTGAGGTGTAATCAACAGCTACCTAATTGGCCTTAAAACCTTCCCAGTGGGAGTGAACTCATGGGTGTCACTGTAAACACGGTCAAATACACATGGCTAGAAGGATCATAGATCCTAGAGAAAATCCTATTTCTGTCACTTCTCTAGCGAAATGAAATTTCTTACCATATGCTTCCTATGGATCCTTATATTTACAGCCAAGTATAGCATATACCATTCATCAAAGAAGCTTATTTTTTTAACAGATGGAGGCTACTACAGAATTCCAGTCCCACAACTGGTCTGACACAGAGAATACACTTCTGAGAGATGCCCGGTCCTAGCTGACATATCTACTGTTCAACCTCTACACTTAAGGCTCATGGAACACGGCAGAATGAGTGCTAGAGAGAAAAACAGTGTGTCCCTCAACCCTCAAAAGTGAGACTTCCTTATACAACAAAATGTGATGCACAGAAGGCCACAACTGGCTGAGTTTTAAAGAATAAGAGGCTGCAGTGCATGTCCCTGGATAAGACTCCTATATTAAAACTCCCCCACCCACAACTCAGAGACCATTGCAGAAGAATGGACAGAAAGATTGTAAGAGCCAGGACTGTAAGGACTGAAAGCTTACACATATGAACGTGTGGCAATGGTGTCACTGAGCACAGGACCCGTGGCAGCTCCATCAGATAAGGGCTTAGGGCAGTTCAGCCCTAGTCTCAGAACTAGGGAGAGTAGGCCTTACTTACAATGTCTAGATAGGCTGGTTAGACCCCAGTGGATGAATTTGCACTGAAGGACACCTGGGTACAAATGCTTGACTGGATAGGAATTAGCATGTATGGCAGAATACATGAGATCTGGTGGGGATTGGGGAAGATGACATGGACGCTTACAGGTAGAAAACACTCTTTGCTTAAACCCCTAGTATCATCTCTACATGAACAATGCAGTAGCCTTGAGCATCTTTGGTATCAAAGATGTTTTTGGACATTTATTGCTCTTGTAAAACTTTTATTCACTAAGCCATTCACTTAACAGGACCTCGTAAACCACCTGCTCTACTGAAGGCCCCTTAGGAAAGCCTGACAGCTGCCTCTACATATGGGAGGTTAGCAAATGAAGTAAGCAAGGTACTTAGATGACTTGACTAGGAGGAACTGATGACTTTAAGAATGTGTCACATGTTTTGGAAGTTCAAAGAGCAGATTGTTTCTTCCAGGGGAATCAGGCAGGTCATGTGGATGTGGCAGCAGGCAAAGAACAGATAGGAGTTGTATGTTTGCAAGTGGAAGGATGCTATGTCAGTCAAAGCTCATGCATGAAGTTTGGAAAATACAAAGCAGGCGCCTGGCCCATAAATAGAAGAAACTGTATCTGGGTAGATAGTTTAGGTAGGATAATGAACATTAAACCTGAACTTCATTAGTGTGAATTCAAAATAACGGAAGGATTCTGAGTAGGAGAGTGCCCTGGTTGTGTTTTGGCTGAACCTTCAGGAGGATCATTAGATGGCGAGTGAGAGTGATAATCACAGGGAGAATGAGAAGGAGCTCAGTTGCCACTGTCAAACTTTGGTTGTTTTATTTCTAAAACCAGATTTTGTTTCCGTTCTTTAAAATGCAGACTAAAGGGAAACATCCACTACAAAGTGTTAGCCACACAACACACTTCTGTTGCTGTGACGAATACTGAGTGAAAAGGCTTTCAAGGAATAAGTTTTGTGGAGAAGTTCTATCAGTGTGTACTAATTACACATACCAGGTTTCACTCTAGCATTTTCATACAAATGCACAGTGTATTGGGTCACATCGGCCCCTGCTCCCCTCTGCCCCCTCCGACCCCAGTGTTAAGTCAGTTAGCCCACCTTCCGCTTCCATACCTGTATTTCCCCTCTTTCCTTTCTTTTTTGGTGACCCGATGAGTTTTATTAGGTTTTTACAAGGCACATGGGCTGGAGCTTGTTTACAGGGGCATAAACACCATACCAGTGGCTATGCCTCTGAAGAGAATGTCTCTCTATCCTCCAGCAACCCTTACCTAATCCTCAGGGAGGGATGGGGCCCCGTGACCCCTCCCCCTTTCATGATGGTACTCACAGGCCCAGTCTTGTGCAGATACTGTGCTGGTAGTGACAGTTGCTGTGAGTTCAAAAGAAAGGGTTGTTTTCGCTTGCAGTTTCAGATATTCCATCCCATCAAGATGGAATGGCACGGTGGACCATTGCAGCTTATGCCATGACTTCCAAGAACTAGAGAGAGGAAATGTCTATACTTTTTCCTCTTTTCCTTTTCCCCCTTTATTGTATGTGGGCACTTAGCCTGTAGGATCCTGCTGCAGGATTTTCCTGCAGATTTCTTAATCTTTTCTAGAAACACCTCACAGACACCAGGAGCTGTCCTCTATCCGTCTCCCAACTGACACTCAGGATTAGCCTTAGCATAAAGCTTCTCTTATTATTTATGAAATAAATTCCCAATAGCCTTTAACTTTGAATTATAGCTTTGCTTTTACAGACTATGTTCCTGTTGTTTTACTGTCTTCCTAGGTAAGACACCCCTTGTTTGGGTCACTCTAGCTGTCCTTTGTATTTTCTCTATAGCCACCAAATAATTCCTCGGGTGAAACGGATCCATCCTGCAAGGACATCTGTGCACTTGAAAGAACTCATGCCAATCATTTTCTTTTGAACTTCTTTTTATATAGGGAAAACTTCTCTCCACCATTTTCTAACATATTATCATTGCCTTTGATGGAAATGGTGGGGAACCCATCACTGCACAGAGATTTCTACTGCGTCTTGACTCCAATTCTTAAATAATTGTTTTATGTTTTTTTTTTTATTTAAAGAAATTCTCATGTCTAAACTACTTCATAAAAGCCCTGTGGATCTGCTCATATTTATTCCAATCTCCATTTCTGCCAGTATACACTCCCTATCCTACAACTATGCCCACAACTGTACAATAAAGAGGCAAGGAAGGGAAGAGAAGGCAAGGGGAGAGCAGAAAAGAGAGATGAGGAGAGGAGTGGGAGAAGGGAGGAGAAAAAGCCAGTCACATCTAGTCTCTGTTACTGTTAGCAGCCTCAGTGCTTTCTCCTATTTGTCATATAAAATCTTTCACTGAACCTGGATTATATCTTGTTTCCTGATGTCCCCTGCTCTGTCAACTTATTCTTCAGAAGTATAGAATGAGAAATTAAACATCATGATATTCTGATGCAGCTTGACTACTGTAAGAAAAGAGCCTGCCGTGGAGACATGAGTCCTTCAGTTCAGGGTCATTTTACGTCCCGGTGCTGACTTATTACACAAAGGAGAAGGAAAACAAACAGAAAGGAGCGAGCTATATATTTCAGAGCAAGCACCAAATAGTACATAAAAATTTAATGTTTCAACTGTAAACACATATTTCTGTGTGTTTTATGTTGACAGAGGATATTTACCATTGATTTTGTTGTCTTTATGAATTATTAAGAGCCAGCCCTGATGAAATAAATATCTTCTATTTAAAATCAAAGTTAGAGGATGAAAAGTCCCAAACTCCAAGAATATTTCCCTTTAACTAAAATTTTGATCTTCTTTTCCCTTATATTTCTGGAAGTATAAAAGGTTTAACAGCTTGGCATGGTGGTCTGTAATTCAGGAACTTGGAAACTGGAGGTAGGAGGGTCAATACAAGGTCAGACTCATCTATGGAGTGAGATCAAGGGCAGCCTGAACTACATAAGAACCTGGGCTACATGGAACCCTGTCTCAAATGCTGAGCAAAAAGCAAAGGAGTCTAGTACCTACATCATTCCTCTCTTCTTTCCTTGTTCTCTTCCCTCTCTCCCTTTCAGGGGTTTTCAGGAATGACAAATCAATTTTGCTGTTGTGCTGGAGTGGATTGCGGGAACTTGCACATGCTCGGCAAGCCATCTGCACTGAACTTCCCCTCCAGAACCTTATACCTTTGGTCCCAAATTCATGTCCTCTATTATTAGTATTTTTTAAAGTCTATTGAGTCTAATCTGTTTCTCCAATCAACCTACCAGGAATCACACTAGTAAAGAGAACTGACTCTCCCTTTCCCAGAAGCGATCAATGGCCAAAATATCCTCAGTTAGGAGTGGGCTTCTAGACAACTACTCCATCCATGCTGGGACTTTGTCTGGCCTGGTCTTGTGCAGTTACTGGGCATGCTGTCACAAACTTCTCAAATGTGAAAATACCCTGTGGTGTCCAGCCAACATGGTTTCTGTGTATTCCTTCACTACCTCCAGCTTCACAATCTTTCTGCCCTCTCTTCTGCAGTGATCCCTGAACCCTGGGAGGAGATAGTGTGATATAGGTGTCCCATTTTGGACTTCAGTCTCTTAGTCTCTGCACATTGGCTAGTTGCAGGCTTCTGTGTTGACAGTCATCTTCTGCAAAAAGAAGTTCCTCTCGCAAGAAAATATATATCTATGAATATAACAATGTTATCAGGAGTCAGTTTAACATCTTGTCTAATTAGCAGAATAATGGTAATAGGTTCTCTCCTATGACCTGTGATCTGTCTAACCACAGATTCTTGGCCCTGAGAAAGTTCTAGGCATGGGCTCCGTCTTGTGAAGTGGTCTTAAATCCAACCACATTGTTCTATTATTGAACCAGTGGGTATGTCTTGTCAGAGCAGTTGTTATTGTAGCTTGCAGGCCTCACAGCTGGGCATGGTTGAAGGCTACTTTTGCTAGTAGCACTATAAAAGGTAGCCAAGAGAACTGAAGACTTGAGGTCAGTACCAGCTTGATTATTCCTTGTTTGTTCAGTAACTACTGTGTGTAGCCTTTATCAGGAGAGTCTTACCATCAAGCTCTAGTGGGTAAGAAAGAGCAATGATAATCATCAATATTATTTGAGGGTCTATGGGCACTCCTTGGTCAACAACTCCTAAGGAGGGAGTCTGTTCTCAGCATTGAGCTTTTTGAATATTTTTTTATGAGATTTCTTAATGAATTATACATTCTTGATCTATAATTGATAGTATCTGTTTTCAGTTTCTTCAATTTAAAGTGACAGCTATTATAAAAGTTGTAAAATTTTGTTAGATTTAACAATATTTTCTACATTCACTCAATTTTTCATGTCCAAAAGTATCATGTTTTAATGTAAAATACCCGGTTAAATACAGGCAGGTAGAAATAGGAAGAGGACAGAAGTTTTCAAAGCAAAATTCCAATGAAAATTTTCCCATAGGTCCTCACTCCTTCACAAGTCAGTTGCCAGCTAGTTTTTCTACCTGAACCAGAGGAAGGTGAGGGCAGGAAAGGAGTGACCCACACTCACCCACTAGACCCAACTCCGTGTTCCTCTTTGGAAATTTAAGCCAAAAACAACTTGGGGTTTGTTAGAGAACTCCCCTCTAGCCTGACTCCGAGTGATGCCGCTCATCATGAGGTTCTGCCCATCCCTGCCGGAAGGCTGAATCGTCCGGAAGAAGGAAGCGTGGGTCTGAGCCCCCACCACCGTCCTGGTCTTCTCGGTTGGGCAGCTTGGTGCTGGGAAGTCCCTGTGGCATTCACCTTCTACTTCACTTCTGTCTTGGCTTTAGCCCAGAACCCTGCTCTTTTAGTCAGATAAGACAATTTGTTATCTTTTGAAAATAACTGGTTGTGTGTCTCCTTACTTCCTTGTCCTGGCTTCTGCGTCCAGTACCAACACTAGCTCTAGATCATACTAATTCATAATGAATTTGGAGTGGGCTTGATTACGTTCGAAAGTTATTTAAACTTCCATTTCTGGTGGGACAGTGAACGGAGTGCTCTGCATGACCTCCCATTATGAACAGCTCGAAGAAGTCTCTGTATTTTCCTGTCCCTGCTTCTTCCTGTTCTTCACTGTCATTCCTAGGTTTGACACTCCTGACCTTTTTGTATCTCACAATGTGACTGACCTGTCCTACTTCTGGAAGAAAGGCTGGTTAAGAGAGGTGGCTGCTTTGTTTACCCGGACACTGCTGGTCTCTACTTTAAGGGGCCTCTATTGAGTGAATACCCAAGCCCAGCTGGCTGTGACATCTGGCCCATCCTGTGAGCATACGTTGTTTAGCTTTTTTTGAGTGTTATGCTGTCTGTCTCCTAGCCTCCAAATCTTTCTCTGAATTGCTAATCTACTTAGGAAGTTCTTCCTTCTTTTCCTAGAACCACACATATGCATTATTTTTAAATGTCTTATTTTCAGTGTGTACAGAGCAGAAGTAATCATGTGCCTTCAATTCTTTTGTATAACCTCCAGTAGTTTATTCTATTTTACTTAATATTCTAGATGGTATTTTTATTTAAGAATCACAGTATAAAACTGATAATGAACAGAAAAAAAAGAAATCTTATATTTTGATTATTATGTGACAGAGTAAAAAATAATATATCAAAGATGTGAGAACCATTTACGAAGACAACACACACGAGTCCTAGAACATAAAAAAAAAAAAATCAAGCTGGCACTGACCTCAAAACTTCATCCTATGAGTTTGCTTTTGTATTGCTGTAAATTGCTATGTATGCTACCAGAGAAGAACAGTAGTCATCAGTCTTACCCAGATCTAAAGCCTGAGAGCTACAATAAAGACTTGACTGGCAAGGTATACTCACTGGTGCAACAGTAGTACACATATTATGGGAGTGCCAGACACTTTCTTATGCGTTTTAAGATCTGTTCCACAAAAGAGAACCCATAACTAGCAACATCATCAGGGCCAATAACATTTTTTCTAAATAGGTCATACACCCTAGGGGAGAACTTATTGCTATTATTCTGGTAAATGGTCAAAGTATTAGACCAACTCCCAATGTCTTATACCCATTGATTCAAGTGTCTCAATCCTCATCAGAAAGCTTCTTCATGCAGTAGATGATGATTAATGCATAACCCACAACTGGTCAACATGCTAAGAATAAGAGACTTCAGAATTCCCAGCCCAAAATGGGACACCTATATCACACCCTTACCCTCCAGGCTCAGGGATCATTGTAGAAGAGAGGGCAGGAAGACTCCAAGAGCCATAGGTGTTGGATAATTAAAAAAAACAGCATTTTCTGGACACAACGGAATTTGTACATATGACTCACAGTGGTTGTGACAGCATGCAGAACACAAGTACAAGTCCAAGCCAGATAGAATCCCAGCCTAGAGTTGGGAAGTGGGCATGAAGTCTCACCCCTAGCTGAGGAACTGTACCAGTTTGGTTTTTATAGTCGTAAAACATTGACAAAACCCAATTTGGGGAGGAATTATGAGCTAAAAAAATATTTCCTCCACTAAGTTGCTTTAGTCAGGGGGTTTTAGCACAGCAATAGGAAGTGAGATTAATACGGGAGATAAACCAGTAGAAGAAATCATCTTTTACCTCTACAAATGTCATTTTTCCTTCCCTTACATTCTGAGACCCCTGTTCATGTTTGTAGTTTGAAAGTAAACCCAGGTGACTATTTCTTCTGTTATACTAGATGATAATGGCATTCCCCACACTTAAATTTCACTGACTTTGTATATCACCAAAATAAAACATTTTCCAATTAAAAGATTGCCATTGCTTACCAGTAGAAGACATTTGAGATGATTGAAGCTTGAAGATCACCTTCCTTAGAATATGAGAATCTGTATAAAATACTCTGAAAGTTATGAATTGCTAAATTATACATACATACGTATGTGTATAATCCTCAAAAAATATTTGTATGTGCATTCATATTTATATGTTAGTAAAATGTGGATATATTCTATTTATGCACATCCTACTTTTAGTGATATTACATTCATCTTTGATTTAAATATACTATATTTAATAACTTCCAGCTAATTATTTTGTTCCCATTTCTCTATAATTATTTTTTAAAATAGTATTTTAATTAATTCTTTGAGAATGCCATACAATGTATTTGATCATATATAGTCCTCTAACCCTAACTCTTCCTAGATCCAACCCATCTTCCTACCCATCCAACTTCTTGTCCTCACTCTCTCTTTTGTAAAGCCCATGGAGTTCAATTTGTTCTGCCCATATACTTGGGTATGGGATCATCCCTTGGGATGTAGTCAGCCCAACAGTGATCACATGCTTAAAGATAATGGAGTCTCCCTTCCTAGCAGCAATCAATTGCTCCTGTACCGGATGCCATCAGCTGTCAACTTAACACATGGGGAGGAAGAAATCTCAATTCAGGAATTTCCTCCACCAGATTTTCCTGTCCAAGAGATATTTTCTTGATCGCTGAGCGATGTGGAAAGGCTCAGCCCACTGTGGCTGGAGCCACCTTTGGCCGATGACCCTGGGATAGATAAGGAAACAAGCTTGTTTTGGGGAAGTCAAGGCACAAGATCTTGAAGCTCAGGGTCCTACACACAGTCAAAAGCAGAGAGAGAATAGATGAAAGCTCTCGGGCCTGGGCTCAGCTGGCCTTTTTCACTCTTACAGGGTTCAGGGTCCAAATCCAGGGAATGGTGCCTTCCAAAGTAGGTGGGTCTTTCCATCACAGTGAAAGTAAACAAGACAACCTCCTGCAGAACCCCGCTACAGGCCAACCCCATCAGATAATCCTTTCTTCCTTGAGACTTCCTTCCCAGGTGATTCTAAATCTAGTCAAGTTCACAGTTAAAACATAGCTAGAATCTGACTAATTTTATTTTGTAATTATTTGACATAATCTGTGAGAATGAGCATCTTTTGTTTTTAATTTACATTCCCAGAGCTTGGATATAAATTTATGTCTGATTGACCCAGAAAGAGCAGCCACATTTCTTTTCAAGATAACTTTTATTGCTCCTCTGAGGAATTCCTTCTTAATGAAGAGAAAAGAGAACAGATGAAACATTTCATATATAACAGATTAAGCTATTTCTTAATGCCACAAAACATGAAGAAAACTTGTTTCCCTTATTTTAGATGAAAATGGCTTTTTAATGAGTTTTACAAAAATTTATTGTTAAAGTCACAAAAGAGCTTCACATTTTACTACTTGCTGCGATGATAAAAAGATCTCAAAGAACCCGTGGGAAAGAAGAGACAAGGCTCTCTGAGATCCAGCCCTTCCTCACAACAGCAGACTTAGTAATTTATAAGAGCCCTTGGCTCTAGAATACCGGAATGCCCCATGTCTGCTCTTGTTACTGAATTTACTGCCTTATATTGGTCACATTTTCATCTGTTCTTTCCTCTTTTGTACAACGGGCCATTTCAGGGCTGCTCTTTTAAAGAGAGCTAGTCTCCAGGTATCTGTCATCAAGCTGTCCTTAGCTCTGACAGCTCCATCAATTCTTAGTGCACAGCGGAGCCTGGCGTCTCCTCCGGTGATCTCACTGATAAGTCTCTTCATTCCTGATGTCTACTGGCTTGCTTGCTTCAACCTGAAAAACAAATTTCTGTGGACTGATGTCGAATGTGCTCTTCCTCATCTCCTCTGAGCCAAATATGAAGAGAAATGACCTGGTCTTGGATGCTGTGGATTTGTTGTCTTAAACAATAGCATTATATTTTGTTGATCATAAACAACAGTACATGATTTTTTACAGTTTAGCTCAAGGAAGCATTGACAATGATAAGGTCAATATGAGATAGGCAAGTTACTCAGATTCCACAGAGTTGCTTCTTTGATCATTAATTTATCTGCAAAAGTCAATAGGGGAACAGATAGAAGTTCATACCTTTTCTTAAGTATCTCAGATACTGATTTTTTAAAAGGTCTTTTTGAAACAGGGTCTCCCTGTAGCCCCAGCTGGCCTGGAACTTGCTACGTAGACCAGGCTGGCCTCGATCTCACAGAGATCCATCTGCCTCTGCCTCTCAAATGATGGGATTAAAGGCATATGCACCATGCCTGGCAGCTCAGATACCAATTCTTTACTTCTCTCTGGTGTTTTTAAACCTGCCTTGACAACACTGGATCTATATATGTCACGTATTTTAATAAATCAGGAATAACTCTCTTTGTATTCTCCAGTTTTGCTTTAGATGGTCACAGTTACCCATACTCAAACTGAGTTACAGAAATTTCATATGCAAAATTCTAGAAACAAATAATTCACAAATTTTAAGGTGTGTACTGTTCTGAGCAGTGTGACGAAATCTCAGGCATCTCATGCCGTCCGTGTTGAATATGAATCATCTTTTGTCTCAGACACCGTTCTGGTATCAGTAGCCATCTGGGTTGTAAGGACCAGCATAACGTTGCTATTGCGCTTGTGCTCATACAAAGCTTATTTTACTTAATGAGGCCCCACCACACAAAAAAATTTATTTTAGCAAATTGTTTTTATTTTAGTTGTTGTTTTTGATGTGTTGCAGGAACTAAGCTTTATGAACTTTATATGATATGTATAGAAGTTGGTGCAGAGGTGGAGGCAATCATCCAATGGGGGCCCTTGGCTAAAGAGAGACTAGTACATAGATAATCACACACTGACACACAATCAAATTCACACACTGACCACTGAACGTTGTTACATTAAAATTTGGACAACATGGATTGCTAGTTCCTTTTCTTACCTGGTGAAGGGGCATACTCTAGACCAAAATACTACTCTCTGGTGAGTTCAAGTTGAGGTATGCTAAAGCCAGGAAACCTCTTATCTTTCCTCAAATTTGCTTGTTGAGTGGAATCTACAGGGGTTGAACGTATACCAGTCATTTTTCTAGGCACTGGGGATGCAATGTGAACAAATTGGTACTAGTCCCTCTAAATAAAGGGATTTCCGATCTGTTTATTAGAGATCAATATACTCAACAATTTCCTTGTGGAAAGCCCTTCTAAACACCTGCTTGAAAATTCTTTCTCTCCTCTTCCTGGTTTCCACAACTTTCAAATGTCAAATAACACATCCTTTTTACCATAACAACATCTTTTTTTAAAAGTTGTCTCTGGGGTGGTTTCTGAGTTGTAAGATGTCTATGTTGTTCTGTGGTCCCCATTTATGGGATGAGGTTATGGGACAATTTTCTGGGGCTTGAACCAGGACTGTGAAGTACTGACCCCTTAACATCAGGATCTCATTTTAGGACCAGTTCACTATGGGCCAGAGTTAGGAAGAAATCATTCTTTCTGTCATATCCTACCAACTCTGTCCTATCTTCTATCCTAAGAATCAGTAAGCGACTTCTCTCCCGCCATCATACTCCATTCACCCTAACACTCTCTCTCCAATGATCTCAAAGTCATTAAATCTTGGAGTGTCCAAGTCCTATTGTGTTTTGTGTAGAATTGACTGAAAATAATTCTCACCTTTATCTTTTTGTTTTGTTTTTCACTTAAAAGCAGATACTCTATTGAGCCTTTACTACTGCTAATATAAGCATGCTTTTTTACCTCACAATAATATTATTAATAGTCATCAAACTGCATATTAGATCTCCAAAATTATGGATCTGATTTAGCTCACATTTTGTAGCTTTTGACCTACATTGCCCCTAATTTTCCCACCAGCACCCCATCTATGGGAACAACATTTCTAGTTTCTGTGGCTTCATACTGTTACTTTCACTTTCCTCATGTTTTTGAAAGTATGTAATATTTTACTTTCTCTGAGTGGACTGTCTCCTAACTTAATACATTTTCCGTGGTTACATCCATGTTGTAATTACAGGAACTTCTTATTTTAAAGGCTAAACAATAGTCACATCTATATGTATAATGAATTCCTTGTCAATGCATCCATTGTCAGATGCTTAAGCTGTTTAGATTTCTCAGTTCTTGTGAATAATGCTGCCACATACACAGGAGTACAGATGTCTTTGTGAGGTGATGGTTGCATTGCTTGGTATATACACCCAGAAGAGGGATGAGTGGATCACATGGTAGCTCTACACTGAATTTCCTTTGGCACCCCTCAGCGCTCTCTGTAATCTCAGCATCAGTTTGCACTCCCACCCACAGTGAGCAGGGGCATGCCTCTATCACACCATTTCCCTGCCCCTTTAACAAGTGTGATATGATGTTTTCTTGTGGTTTGATTTGCATATCCCTAATAAGTAATGACATAGACAATGTTCAATATCACTGATAATCAGGGAGCACCAGTTAAACCTATGTTTGACGAAAACTGCAGCGTAAAATAAAAACTTAATCACCCCATCACAGGGGCTTGCACCCTTTTTGTCCCTGTGAGCTTGGAAAGGGGACTGTGGAGGGTCTGGAACTCCCAGTACAGTGCAGGTTTTCTTGTTCACTCGATGTTTTAGTAACTATGCATACACAGTTTCTGTGAAGTGATAACCTTTTGTTTAACTCTTCACAAAAGCAGATCTAAAACCTAATTTTCAAAAAATATAGCCTATTCTAAAGTTATAAAGTTGAAAACAAACCAACCATAGAGCAGAGACCATGTGGTTAATATGAATGATGTGAGGTGAAGAAAACAGGACTATTTAATTGTAATGCAGTTACATAATGATGCAACTTTTTAAACTTAATACCATTAGGTCTAATCTAGGAATTAAAGACACTAAGTATGATCTGTGATTTTTAAAAAATATTGATCTGTATTCAAAGTGCAGAATTTAGAAAATTGAAATATATAAAAAATGCAAAACTATTCATAATACCCACCAACAAAACACTGACATTATGAGTTGAGAGAGAGAGAGAGAGAGAGAGAGCGTACTTAGTATAGTATAGGGGAGGGTTCATACTTATCCCTTTTCCCCTTTCATGTAAGAATGTTTTGTTCTTCATACTTCATACTTCATAAATACTATATTGCATTTATCCCATTAAATATTATTGCCGTATGTTGATAAGAACATCCCTTTGCATAAAAATACCATAGTTTTAAAACCAATTCTCAGTAGATTTTCTCCCAGATTTTCTGTACATCAAATGACATTTGGATTAACATCATTGTGTAAAAATATTTTCTGATCAGAGTGATTGCTCAAAAAATTAAAAACCTATCATTCACTTTCAACTATAATAAATAATACTATGAAAAGGATTGAAGATAGTGGAGAGCGTGTAGGCATGGCCTGCTACCAGCCGGGAGGAGCAAGGAAGCAAGTCGCATACCGGTCATCAGAAGAGATGGGTGAGAGCTGGAATGCTTAATACTGAAGCAAAATAGGAGACTATACAAAACAGAACAGGATAAAAAGCAGCCCATCCCTGAGGGGTTGTCCGAGTCTGGGGAGTACTTCCTCCCACTGAGAAGTGGCTGGAGCCTTGCTTAAGACAGAGAGCCTCAGAAGACTGACACTGTTCTCTCAGAAACAGACATCTGAAAGTTGAAACGGAGAGGGAGAAAAAGAGACAACGTTGTGCATAGCAGCAGCACAGCGAGAAAAGATGATGAATCTCTCTCCTATTCAGCATTGACCAGAGCAGCAGTGAGATGACGTTTTATCCCTGCTGTGATAGTCTATGGCAATGGACGGAGTGGGGATGTTATCACCCTCAGTAACTTCATTTAAACTGTGTGTGTGTGTTTGTATAAGCTTTTAAATATGCTTCCTTATGACTTTTTCAAACACCCTCGGTGTGATTTCTCTCTCCTTTCTCCCTCTCCTCTGTAAGGCTCTCTCCCCAGTTGAGTACCAAGTACTGTTTCACCCTTCATGGCGCCTGTGTCATACTATCCTCCTAGAGCACCTTCTCCTTGTCCCCCAAGCTTCCTTTCTATTTTTCTGGCTTCTTTGGTTCTCGAGACTCTATACTCAAATCTAAAGATCCAACGCTAGGGTCTGCAAATAAGAGAGAACATGTGGTGTTTGTCCTTCTGTACACAGCAGTTCTTAGATTTCGATCTTCTGCGACTTTGCTTTAGATACTATTTAGAAAACATTATTTCTGTTTTCCCTTGTTTCTTTGATCTTTGTTAATAAGTCCAAATAGTTACCATTGCTACAACGTTTTTGGAAACATTGTTTGGATTTCAGATTCAAGATCACTAATATTCTAGTATGCTAATCATTTTCCTGGGGAGGAGAAAATAACACTGTTAAATCATTGAAAAAATCTTTTGTGTCTGACTTAAACACAGAATTCAAAGTCTTCATTAGAAAAATGCCTAAAAGGAGCAATGCTTGCGGATGGAAGAAGCATTAGATCTGCCACATTTAAAAGTCACCCTGGAGTTCAAGTTATTGCCCATGAGGATCAGAACAAAGACTTGTTATATAATCAATGAACAAACAGAGATAAGGAAAAACTAAGTCAATTTAACATCAGAGGACCTGTGAATGCAACCACTGACATAGAAATTCAAATCAGTGCTTCCAGCCCAAGGTTGCTTTAGACATCCCTCCCAGAAGGCAGAACTTCTCACTATCCTAAAAGGTAGCTGAAAGAATGCAAGCCATATGCTCAGATGTAGAAAGACAGTTTCCACATTATCGTGCAAACAGATGGTTTAAATGACAGCTTCGTTGCCTCTGAGATTACCCTCAGAATCAAATACTGAGCATAATAAAAGGAAAACTTGCTTTTTCCTCTACTGAACAATCAGGTTGATTGAAATATATTTTTTCCAGATGTCCCTGGAGACTTTTTACTTTTATACTGGCAAATAAGTGCTAATTCTTTTGTCCAAGATTTCCTACCTGCCAGAAGATGAAATGTAAAGCTTCTTCACTATACTGAAAAAGCCTATCTCTTACAAATGAGAAAGTAAAATTTTTATAAAACTAAAGTACAAGTAGTATTAGAAATAAAATTGGATCCTGTGATAGAATTTCAAGTGAATGAAAATATTGCTAACCCAAGGTTTCCCAGTTACTGTGCCTAAAGTTCCTTGAAAACAAAGCCACATCTATCTTCTAGATTCTACAATCCTGGCTGACTAATTAGAACTTCCTACTTGTGAGGAATTGGAATGCTGCTGCCCTGGAGCTAAACTGTCTTACGCTTTCCTTAGTCCTCTTGATAGCTGCTCATCGTCCACCTCCATAACTAACCCACTGTCTGTGTGACTCCCAAGAAGAAAAGCTTCTGGTATCCAGCTTACCCCACCCTCACTCTGTCCCCTGCTAACCTTGAACCCAGGCCCATTTCAACTCCTCTTCCTTAGACCTCTGGAGTAGCTTCCTAACCCAGACTACTCAAAAAACCCCTAACATAGATTGCTAAGTCCCTCCTCAGGTGGTCCACAGCCCCCATCTTCTGCTGGCTCCTGACCTACCTGACAAACCCGGACCCCTAGGACTCTGGTAAGACAGATCCAGCCCATTGTGTCTTTATCCCATTCCTCTGCATCCTCAACACTCCCAACCTACCAGAGCCCCACCCTCTTCCCTACTAGCATTGGACCCAAGCCTACTCCAATTCCCCTACCTCAGATCTCTGGGCTAGCTTCATAACCCAGACTAGCTAAACCCCATAACATAGATTCTGCTGGCTCTTGATCTGTCTGACATGGCCCAGCTGTCCTACTACTCTGACAAACTTACCTACTGCCCTGTCCCACCTATTACCCAGAACAGTTCAATACACCCTGCAAGAACCTGAAACACACACCAATTTATTTTTCACACCTGAGGAAAAAGCAACCAAGCTAAATAAGTAATACAAACAAATTCAAAATTCAATCAAGCAAAGACAGGGAAGAAGTTCCTACTGGACACACAAGCAACAAAGAACATCTATATGCCCAAATGACAGCACAAAAACACAAATAATAAGAAAACCCAAGAGAATAATGTTCCCACTAGTCCTACAGAGGTGCATTCCAATGAGAACCAAACTGATGAAACCCAGGATGTAGAAATTAAAATAACAATCATAAATGTGATCAAAGAACTTAAAGAAAACACAAAGAACTCAAAGAGGATAGGCATAAAATTGTGATGGAAGCTCAAAAACATACAAATATGCAACTTAATGAAATATCAAAAATAATCAAGACTTGAAAAGTGAATTCACAAAAGAAATAGAAACAGTGAAGAAAACCAAAATCGAAATGAACCTGGATTTGAAAAACTCAAAAAGCCAATTGGAAACAACAGGAGAAAGTCTCACCAACAGAATTAATGAATGGAAAGCAGAGTATCAAGTCTGGATGACAAAGTTAAAGATCTGGACTACTTAAGCAAAGACTGCATATTTTTTAAAGACAGGAATAGAATATGCAGGAAATGTGGGACAACATGAAAAGAGAAAATCTGTACACCATAGGCACAGAGGAAGGAAAAGAATCTCAGGTCAATGGCATTGACCAGATCTTCAACATGATTATAGAAGAAAGCTTCTCCAAATTAAGGAAAGACTTACCCATACAGATTGAAGAAGCACATAGAACACCAATTAGACATGACCAGAACAGAAACTTCCCACATTATATCACAATCAAGATATTAAATGTGTAAAACAAAGAGAAGATACTGAAAGATGCTAGAGAAAATCAAGTTGCATATAAAAGAAAACCCATCTGAATTACAGCTGATTTTTCAGTATAAACTATGAAAGCCAGAAGAGCCTAAACCAAAGTATTCTGAGTTCAAAACAAACATGGATGACAAACCCAAATATTTTATCCAGCAAAACTACCTATCATAGTTGAAGGGGAATGGAAAATTTTCCATGACACAAATAGGCTGAAAGATTTATGTCCACAAGCCTTACAGAGAATACTCAAAGCAATACAAAGGACCAAAGTTAAGAATGATTATACACATGTGGCCACAGAAAGAAAACAAAGGTATAATATTGGAAACAAAAAAATAGGGACACAAACACAAAGAAGTTAAGTGGCAGTATCCAACACACCTTTTTCAATCATAACACTAAATATCAATAGCCTCAATTCCTCTGTCAAAAGACACAGGCTAGCAGAATGGATCAAGAAAAAAAACTGATCTCTTTGATGTCTTCAAGATACTTACCTCAGCTTTGAGGATAGCCACTACTTTAGGAAACGATGGAAAATACATTCCAAGCAAATGGCTCTAACAAGAAAGCAGGTGTTCAAATTCCAATATCTTATAAAATAGACTTCAAATTAAAGATAATCAGAAAAGATAAAGAGGGTAACTTCATTCTACTCAAAGGAACTATTGCTCTAGAAGGAATTACAATCATGAGCATATTTGCACCAAACACTGGTGCACCTTATTTCATAAAAAATAGTACCCCAGGACTATAAAACACAGATTAACCTCAGATCAATAAAGCAGTGACTTCACTACCCCACTATCTTTAGTAAAGAGGTCAACTTGAAAAAGAATAAACAGAGAGACATCTGAATTAAATCACATTTTATATGAAATGGACTTAACAGACATCTACAGAATATTCCATTCAAGCACCAAAGAATAAATTTTCTACTCAGAAGTTAAAGCAAGCTTGTATAAAACTGACCACATTCTAGGACACAAAACAAATCTCAACAAATACAAAATAATTGAAATAAATTCTTGCATTCCACCAGACCACAGTACACTAAAGCTTATAATCAACTGCAAAAGAACCTCTAGTAGCTACAAGAATTCATGGAAATTAAACACACCTTCCTGAATGATGAATGGGTCAAAGAAGAAATTAAAAAAGAAGTAAAATTATTCCTGGAGCTAAATGAAAATGAGAATGAGAATACAACACATCAAAATCTCTGCAACACTTAAAAGCAGTTCTAACAGAAGTTTATAGTTCTCACTTCCTACATTAAAAAATCTGAAAGAACACATATAAATGATTTAACAGTACAACTCAAGACTCTGGAACAGCAAGAACAAACTAACCCAAACCTAGTAGAAAAGAATAAATAACAAAAGTCAGAGAAGACATTAATGAAGTAGAAACAAAGAAAACAATACAAAGAAAGAATGAATCTAAGAGCTAGTTCTTTGAAAAGTTAAACAAAGTAGACACACTCTTGGCCCAGTTAAGTAAAAGAAAGAAAAGCAAACCCAAATTTACAAAATCAGAGACAAAAGGGGAAACCCAGCAACAAACAGGAAAAAAAAAATCCAGACCACTGTAAGGGAATACTTGAAAAAAAATCTATACTCCATTAAATTTGAAAGTCTAAAAGAAACTGATGAAGTTCTAAAGTCATAGATAACACCAAAGTTAAATTAAAAAGAGATCAATAGCATAAGCAGAGCCATAACAAATAAGGAAATTGAAACAGTAATACAGTTATTCAAAAACTCCTGATTAAAAAACTTCCAGGCCCAGATGGATTCACAGCAGAATTTTACCAGACATCCATAGAAGATCTACAACTAATACAACTTAAAGTACTAAAAAAAATAGAAATAGAAGGAGAACTCCCAAATTCCTTCTATGAAGCCAGTATCACTCTAACCAAAAACAGGTAAAGATACAACAATAAAAGAAAACTATAGGCCCATAGTCTTAATGAAAATAGATGCAAAGATACTCAACAGAATACTCACAAATGCATAGAAACCCACCTTCTACCATGATCAAGTCGGCTTTATTCCATGGATGCATGAATGGTTCAAGATACATAAGTCAATAAATGTAATAAAACATATAAATGAACTTAAAGACAAAAGTCACGTGGTCATCTCAATAAATACAGAAAAGCTTTTTAACAAAATCCAACATGCATTCATGTTAAAAGTCCTATAAGGAATTGGTCTGGAGGGAGCATAACTCAAATTAAGTAAAGATACATACAAGAGACACATAGCCAACATCATTCTAAAAGGAGAAAAACTGGAAGAATTACCATTAAACCAGGAAACACACCTCTATCTCCACTTCTTTGCAGTATAGTGCAATAAGACAAATGAAGGAAATTAAAAGAAAGAAAAAAGAGCTAAAATTATCACTATTTGCAGACAAATGTTATTATACATAATGGATTCCCCAAATTCCACCATAAAACTGTTAGAAATGATTAATACTTTCAGTAAAATGACAGGTTACAAAATCAACTTTCAAAGATCAGTAAATGTTCTATATACCAATAACAAGAAATCAGAAAATACATTCAAGGAAACTCTCTCACCCCCAATAATCTCAAAAAACTATTCAGGAAGAAATCTAATTAAGGACATTAAAGAGATCTACAATGACAATTTTAAATCTTTAAAGAAAAAGAGGAAGACACTAAGAGATGGAAAGACCTACCAAGGCCCAAGGACTGGTAGAATTAATACTGTAAAAATGACCATCTTACCAAAAGCAATCTACAGATTCATTGCAATACCAATGAAAATACCCATGACATTCTTCACAGTGTTAGAAAAAAATTATCCTAAAATTCATATGAAATCACAAAAGACCACAGATATCTAAAGTAATCTCAGGCAAAGAGAAAAACACTGGGGGACTCACCATACCATATTTCAGAGTATATTATAGAACCCTATCCATAAAGTAGCATGCTATTATCACAAAAATAGACACCTAGGTCAATAGAACACAATGGAAGAACCAAACATGAGTAAATGCAAATTCATCTGCCTGATATTTGACAAAGGTGCCAAGAACACACAATGGAGGAAAGACAGCATTTTCAACAAATGGTCCTGGCAAGACTGGATCTTCACCTATAGAAGAACAAAAATGGACTTTTATCTTCCACCCTGCACAAAAGCCAAATGCAAATGGATCAAAGACCTCAATCTGAAACTTGAAACTACTAGAAGAAAAACATAGGTAGTATCCTCCAAGACAGAGGCATAGGAAAGGATTTTCTAAAATGGACATTAGCTGCTCAGGCATTAAGGTCAACAGTCAGTAAGTGGGACCTCATTAAGCTTTAAAGCTTCTGTGAACCAAGGAAGTGAAGAGAAACCCACTGACTGGGAGAAAATATCATCTACACATCTGACAGAGGATTAATATTAGGATTAATATTCAGAGTATACAAAGAACTCAAAAGCAAATAAACAAGAAAATAAATAGCCCAATAAAGACCTGAACACAGAGTTCTCAGGCAAAGAAATAAAAATGATAAGAACCACCTTAAAAAATGCTCTACATCCTTAGCAATTAGAGAAATTCAGTTAAAACCCACTTTACAATTCCATCATACCCCAGTCAGATTGACTAAACCCAGAGAATGAAAAATGCCAAATGTTGGCAACGATGTGGAGAAAAGAGAAGGCTCGTTCACTGCTGTTGAGATTGCAAACTCATGCGATCACTATGGAAACCAGTGTGGAAAACTCTCAGAAAACAAATTCTACCATATGATCCACTTATACTACTCTTTGACCTATAGCCAAAATACTCATCCCACTGTATAGATACTTGTACATCCATGTGATGCTCTTCACAATAACTAAGAAATGGAAACAACCCAAATGTTCCTGCGAGTGATAATGAAAACGTGGGACATTTACCCAATGGAGTTCTGATGGCAGCAAGAAAACAGGTGATTGTGAAGCTGGTAACACAGATAGATGAATGGAGCTAGAGACTGTCACACTAAGAGAAGTAACACAAACATGTGTCTTCTCTCATTTCCCTGTAGCACCAATCCCTTATACATGAGCATATGTCCCGATGTAACACCAGGAGCCAGGAAAACGGGAAGGAAACATGAAGGTGAAGAGAAAGAAAGACCCTGAAGGAGGGGGGTAGTGGGGAACAGATGTTACAGAGGAGGGGTGGGAGTGCTGGGCTGGGAGGGCAGGAAGACGGGACATGCAGGATGCCATGTGGGGAGCAGAGGACTGGGGAGAAAGGAGGATGGAGGGAGGCAGGTGTTTGGGGGGAAGAAAGGGGATAATGGGGTGTTTAGCCTGGGGAGGGAGGAGGAAGGTCAAATGGGGGGGCAGGAGTAGAGATGAGTGCAGCGTGGGGGGCCAGAGAGGCAAGAGGAAAATCCCCCAGAAATGCACATGCAGCGTCTGAACATTAGTGCATGTATATACTTGCGGGATACATGGCAAGGAACACAGTACCAGACAGGAGAGACCTCCCTTCAAGTCCTTGGTCAGAGTGGTCCAAGTGACTCCCAAAATAACACAGGCTATTGCCAGACATCTTTGTTATCTCCCAGAACTGGAAGATGAGACCCTACTGCTAAAGAAAGGCCATGCTTTAGACCCAGGACTTGGAACAATGGAGCAGGAATTGACCTGGAAGACTTCTATCTGGCTGGAGAGTTCATAGGTCCTAGAGAAAACCCTATTTCTGTCATATCTTTAGGAAAATGAAATTTCTTACTATATGCTAAATATGGATACTTATATTTCACAGACTAATATACTGTACACTACTCACCAAAGAAGCTTCTTTTTGCAGCACGTGAAGGCTACTTCCAGAATCTCACAACTGGTTAGATACAGAGAATATACATCTGAGAAATGCCCAGTCCTAGGTATCATATCTACAGTTGAACTTCTACATATAAGGCTCATGAAACATAGCAGAACTGAGGGGTAGAGAGAAAACTAGTACATCCTTCAACTCTCAGCATGAAGTGTCCTTATATAACAGAGTGAAATGCACACAGAAGGCCACAGCTGGCCAAGGTTTAAAGAATAAGAGACTGCAGAGTGTGTGTGCCTGGATAGGACTCCTGTATTAAAACACTCCCATCCACATCTCAGGAATCACTGTGGAAGATGAGGCAGAAATATTGTAAGACCCAGGCTCATTCATGCACACAGGGAAGCAGGGGGTTCAGGCCACTGGAAGCTGCACATATGATCTTGTGGCATGGAGCACAGGACCCATGCCAACTAAATCAGATAAGGGCTCAGAGTGGAAGACGGGAAACTGGCAAGTTGGCTCTAGTCTGAGAACTATTGGAGACTGATTACTACTGGATTAGGGAGAATAAGCCTTACCTATGATCCTAGAGAGGCTGACTAGAGTCCAGTGGATGAATTTGCTCTGAAGGACATCCTGGTACACATGTTTGACTGGATAGGACTTGACATATATAGTATAATACATGAGACCTATTGGAGGGTGGAGGAGCATGGATGGGGTATGAGTTCTAAATTTGATCAGGAACTATTCTATGAAATGTTAAAAAGCTCACGATAAATAAAAAAAATGTACACTAATACATTTGAAAATTTTAAAAAATTAAAACACCCCACCAAAAAACAGCTTCTTGCACAGTTTAACTTAACAGACCACTAGCTTTCAATAATCAGAAGCTAAAAATATTGTTGTCAAATAATCCAATACCTGAGGTTCACAAAATTGGATTTGGAAAAATGCCCCAATTTATTATTTTTGTTCTATAACTGTAAAAAGTTGGTCAAATATGTATTATTTGGGGCAACTTGAATTCTCTTTTTTCTGGGCCATGGTCACTCACAGTTGGATTATGATTAGGTTGTCCCTTACTACCTCTGAGGTAAAAGCTATTTTTCCCAAGGAATGTTGAATGAAAACACTTGTGATAATGTGTTCATGGAGTAATATTCAAACAGTTTGTAAGATGTCAGTTTTCAGATAATGCTCTATTAATATATATATATATATATATATATATAAATAGATCTTATCCCAAAAAATGTTTTAAAGTAAACATCAAGTAGGGTTCAATTAATTTTTGAGTTAACTGTTGATGAGAATACAAAATCTCTATTTTCTTCATTTGAAGAAAATTAGTTTTCAACTCTTGCTTTCTTTTTAAGTCTCCAGCCTGAGTTCAGCTCAGTTCTTTTCACCTACACAGCTAAATGTGTCAAACTGGAGCATATTTTTGAAAGTATTTCCTGATTCTGGGTTAAAAGAAAAAGAGGTTAGAAATCTTCACATTTTTGATTAAAGCATTCTTTCATCCTTCATGTTTCCCAGAAATAAAAGTCTATTTTATTTCTTAGGGAATGGTTCTGGGCTTCATCTTTTATTAATTTTATTGAATTTTTATTCATTTCTTATAATACATCTTGATCATATTTAGACCCCGTTACGTTTCTGTACTCCCCAGACCCGACTCATCAGATTTCATTCATTCTGTCTTACATGTTAATGCCTATGAAGTGAAGTTTGTGTTCCCAGATGCCCCTCAGTGGGAGTTCATCCACGAGAGCCTGGTCAATCTGTCTAAGGTTACACCTTTAAAAAAGATTGACTCAATCATTCCTCAGCTGAGGTTGGGACTTCTCACCCATTTCCCCAGTTCTCTGCCAGGTTTTGTGTGGTTTGAGTTTGCGTGAGTCTTGTGCATGTTGTCATCATTGCTGTAAGTTCATATGAGCGAGTTCCCAGCCTGTTCTTTTCTTGTGGTCATCTATCACCTTACATTTTACAATCTTTCAGCTCCCTCTTCCTTTCTGGTTCTTTAGCCCTGAATGGCAGAGATTTAAAATGGGAGTCCTCACTCTGCAGTTTCTTATTCTCTATATCTTGACCAGTTGTGGTTTTCTGTGTTAATCACCATCTGTTGCATGAGGAAGCTTCACTAGTGAGAGTTGACAGATGCAGTAATATTCTTCCTGCCTCCTGTTTTGTTATATTCCCTGAGCCTTTGGTATAGAAGTTGTATTGTAGATACGTGTCTTAGAGCTGTCTATTTCACAGACATTTAGTCTCTAAAAACCTATTTTTAAATCAGTTTTTCTCTAAATGAAGGGAGTCAAAGTTTCAGTCTATTATTACATTGTTAAGACCTCAAATCAACAACAAATACAATTTGGAAAAAAGTTAAAATGAGCTATGAGTTAGTGTACAATATATGTCAGAACAGGCCTAAAATCATCATATTTCAAGTTATATAAAAAGTGAAATAGATAGTGAAATACAAATATAAAGAGCAGAATCAGCACTCAATGTAACAGCTCAGACTTAATGACTCCTTTTTCTTGGAAGTGGAGCTCCTCCGGCTTACTCAGATCAATGGTCACTTGTAATCATGCAAAGTTCGCCATATAAATGGAAAATTATCAGAATGGGTCAAATTAGAAGTCAATACAGGGCTCCTCCCACAGTATGTTGAGAAAGCATCTGCGTTATCTCTGTGCTTACCATGATTCACTGAATTTTAACAGGCCACTATGAGAGCTAGACAGAGACCATTGTAGTTTTCCATCATTTCCCACAAACACAGTGCAAAATAAAGCAAGATCCCACAGACATAAAATGCTGAGAAACTGGTTCTAACTCATGATTCTGGGCCCTGATAAAAATAACAGACAACAGGTATAGCAGTCCTAAGATTCCTAAAGAAAAAGAGATGTTTGTTTAGAGAGGTTTGAACTGAAGCTAGCAAGACCACAAGTGTCGGACAGCGTCTATGGAATCTGAGGTCCACACTGACTTTTCCTTTCTGCTGTGCAGAATTTTCGTTTACTTTTATATTCCTGTTCCCTCTAAAACCCAAAGAGTAACAATCTAGGGAGTAAATATACTAGAGAGTTAGGTATAAAACTTGGATTTATTTTAGAAACTTTGTCAATGATGACACTGTTATCATCAGAGGTGTCTGAAGCACATTTGAAACAGAAAGCTTCATAAAAACTTACAGGTTTTCATAGTATATTATACTCATTTAAGAGTAGGAAAAAAACTTGTGTGTGCACTGACACATAAGTGTGTATGTCATGGTTGTGGTCTTAAAGTTTGTCTCTTAATTCTTTAGAAAAGGACTAAAAATTTCTTTGTTGTTTAGCTTAACTTTTAGCATTGAGTCGCAGCCCCGGTGAACTAATCTTTTCAGTAAAGTAAGTGTCCTATGTTTTCCCGAGATGAAGTGTTTATCAAGAGGAATTTTCCCTATTAACTGAAGTTCCTAAAAAAGGGGGTTGAGGGAGGGGAGTCTGCATCTGTGTCAAAGAAACTATAAGGCCAAGTGACTCAACTTTGTGCTTAGGGAAAATTTAAATGTTGAGACCAAAGCCAGATTATCTTGGACTATTTTCAATCCCTTTGAAACCACTCATGGCCCACTTCTGTGTGTGACCTAAGAGTTTTGTGACTATCACAATCTTTAAATTACTCTAGATAGGCTGACTAGACCCCACTGGATAAATCTGCACTGAGAGACATCTAGGGACACTAACTTGACACAAATGACAGAATCTATGAATTCCAGTCGTGGGGGGGCTATAGGAGGGTGCTGGTGGGGGAAGAGATGCAAAGATGATAAAGAGGTTCTATATGACATGCACAAGAATTCAATAAAATTTTATAAAACATTTAAAAATGTATTCTTAGCAAACTACTGGCTTTCACCAGCACAAAAGCTAAGGATGTTAACATATAGCACTGGAAATTTGAAGCAGAGTTTTTCCAGCTTCTCTGTAATCTGTCTGCTGGGAATCCCCACCAGTGTTTGATAAATGCTCTAGTTATGCCCTATAAGACATCAACTATTGTGTAACCACTTCCACAGCAGAACATGGTATTTGGAGTAACATCAGTCTCTGTTTCCGTACTCAGATTTGGCCCCAGAATAAACTATTTCTTTTCTCTTTGAGGAAAGAGCTGTGTTTTTGCATTAACAAACCCATAGCCTGTAGTGTGGGTCAGGCAGAGGTAATCTGAAGCGAATTACCCAAAATCTGCTTTTTTGCTAAGCATAATTCATTTTGTCTCTCTACCTCCCACCCTGTCTCCCCATCTCTCCCGGGAGGTTGCTTTGGGAACAAGATTAGAAGAAGTGTCATGAAGCTATATAGCAAAATTTCCATTTCCCAATTAATGAGCTATTTCCAGTGCTTGCACACTCACCATTGTACCCAGGGATGGGCTATAGATGTAATTTACACAATTAAATTGCTCATTTGCCTTCCCTACTGGAAAAAGGAGGAAACAGATATAGTGCTATTTTTCAGAAAATAGAATTAAAGCGAACAAAATTCTCTTTCTATGAATTTGACCATAAGGGACAAGAGTCCTAAGTCCTAAGATGACGTGATCACACAATAAAAATGAGCCTTGAGTTTCCCCTACGTCTTTGCCAAGGTTTTAGCTAAGTCCTTTCTTTATCCTCTTTGACACTGTTTCCTCCCATGTAAATAATAATTGCATATAATAGTAGCCTCTAATGAGTAAATTAAATAATGTATTCTAAGACTCATAATTACCCTTAACTCTTGTCTAAATAGGATTTACTGGTAGGAAATTCCATTAAAATACAAGCATCAGAATCATGCAGATGTTCGTAGTGCATGTGGTCAAGCTCTTTTATCCTCAGAAATATTCAGTGACTGTCTCAGCATGAGGGATTTTTTAGGGAAGATCTTCAGCAAAGGGCTTGGGAACAGGTAGTAAGGACTGAACTTGGGAAGCCCAAGGAAGGAAGCAAAGAAATTGTCTAAGACTATCAGGAAGAAATTCATCAAGAGTGTTGCAGCAAACTACGCACTGCTGTGGCAGTGTGGCTTAATCTTGACGGAGACCTCCTAGAATACTACAGAATATTCCTCGGAATTCCACCCTAAGGGGATGAGGAGGGTTTCTTGGATATATATCTTCCTGCCCTGAGCATTGCCATCTCTACTTCCAGGTAGTTGCTTAGGGCTATGATAGAGGAATTCCTGGGGCAGAGAAGGTATACACCTTGAGCTTGGTGAGAAAAGCAGTTGACATGCTATGGTCACTTCCAGCCACAGGGTACTCAGGGTTACCCTGACTTTGTGCAAAGAGAGAAGACAGTTGTATGGTATGGTTATGCTGAAATGTATTAACAGTGATACAAGGCAGCCCCTTAGAAGATCCTACTTGGAAAATGACACCATTCACATTCTCTCTCTACTTTTATCATAATACGATACAAACTAGAGGATCAAAGAGGAAAGAGAAGAAAGGCAAGGAAGACACTGTCTACTGCTTCCCCATGCTCAAGCACCAGGCCCTTTGGTCTTCAGAAGAAAAGGGAATGTGTTTGTATTTATTCTAGTAATCTCACATCAAAATCTAAGACACAGGATCAGAGACAATGCACAGAGGAGGAGGAGGAGTAAAAAGAAGAAGAAAACAAAGAGGAAGAAGAGAGCACCATGTGTATTTGCCAGGTTGACGGAAGCCTGGTGCACCCTCTCATATTTGTTATATACAATTCTGTTATCTGTCAGGTCTTATTGATTTGGGAGTAAAACCTGAAAATCCTGTGCTTATTGGACAGACATTGCTGCACAAACATGTGACGGGAAAGCTTGAACTGTTAATGACACTTAGGCAGTCTTTGACTTATCAGATGATGGAGGTCTGTAATTCATCTTATCTAAATCAAAACAGGTGCTCCCTGCAGAAGACTAGGGACAGTGGAAGAAACATCCTCCTCAACAGCCTCTTGGCTTCTAGAATACTCCCCAAGCACATACATACTGAAAAATTAAGGATTCCATTGGTTTAGTGGAGAAAGAAGTTGGCTATAGAAAAGTCTCCTTTTCCTTCCTCAGTTTTATTGTTCTGGAATCAAGACTCTAAGTCCAACAATTTCTATGCAATGTTGGTTTCAAACCTATTAAGAATAAATAATCAAATAAATGAGTATCTTTTTCCCTTAAGAACTTTCTACTTTCTTTGGTTTTATGCTTTATTTGCTCCATTCTTATCTATTTAGTGTTTATTTTCCCCGTACACACAAATCTTAGTCTGTACCTTACTGGGCACGTTGGAAGGGATACAGAGGCGAAAGATCTAGAATTTAGCCTCCAAACTGAACTCCTGTCTTCCTCGGGGCTGCCTTACCCAGTAACTGAAAGACAGATTCGCACTGCCAGAAAGCGTGTGCACTGGACTTTGGGGATTTTAGGAACTGAGTAAGGTAAAGTATACTGAAGTCTCTGGTGCACCTCACATTAAGGAATGTGTGAGAACTGGGTATTGAATGTTCTCCAAAGGCACCTGTTTTAGAGGTTTGATCCCAGAAGTGGAGTGGAGCTCCTGGGAGGTGGAGGGACCTTTAAGAGGTGGGAGGTCCACAGTTCGTTGAGGGTATGCCCTTGAGGGGGACATGGGACCACAGTCTCTGTCTTTTGCATGGTGGGCATATGGTGGGGAGCTTGTTCCGCCCGTGCTCCTGCCACGGCCATCTGGCATCCCCACCAAAGTGATGGTCCTGCCCCTTCTTAGAGTGGAAATAATCTTTTCTCTTAATGAGTCGACTGTCTCAAGTATTTCATTTTAGTGATGTAAAGCTCATTAATGCACTCTTCTGATCTTTTTTTTTTATCCTCAAGAGGAAAATAGAAAACACATGTGTGTAAATGTGCCTACAAAAGGAGTGAACCACCGTAATCACACCAGTCACCCTCTGTCATCCCGCCCAGCAACTTGTCACTATAACATTTGGTCTCCCACCTACAAAAACACTTTTTTGTTTAAATAAAAGATCAAAATCCTCAAAATACTTGGAATTTTCAAAGGCTGCAGTGAGTGCATCTCCTCCTACAGCAACCCAAGGAGCAGATTGTTCATCAACCATGCTGTTCAGTGGGTGCCACAGCTGCGCCTCGGGAAAGGGGTGACTCTAACGTGCAAAGCACGAAACACATCGCAGACTTTCGCACTTGTTACTGCTGTAGGCAGTATTACTCCACCAAAAGCATTTGCTTTCTGTTCACATATCCCTTTCAGCGCCCTGGAGTCCTAACCAGGAGCTACGAACAGTGCTTGTGCTGTTGCTGTACTCTGCGGCAAACCATGGTGCCCATCCCGGAGAAAAAGAAGTGTTTGTCCAGTGAATGAGCTGGGAGCAGATGGAAATACAATGGGAAGTGGTTGTGATTGCATGTGCATGCAAGCACATTTGTGTATCTGCAGGAAGGTCTTGTATCCTTAAGCACAAAACCACAAAGGAAATGTACAGTACGAGATTGTAGCAGAAATGAAGTGATTTTAGTGTGACATGATGAACCCACACATTTATATTCCCAAGGACTTCAAAACCATTTCAGAGGGGGAGGGGAGGATCATAATATCACGCTAATACCTTACATCTGAATTGTACTTTGTAGTTTTCAAACTGTCTTGAGTGATGCAGTGTTTCATTTACTCACAGTAGACATTCATATTCTCCAAAAACAGTTGAGTTCACTGGCAGGCATGGTGCAAACACTGGAATTATGGGATACCTGTTAGGTGCAGCTCTGCCGTCTCCCTAACCTAAGAAAGCAGACTGACTGTCACAAACTCAGTTATAAACACTAAGTATTACCAAAAAGCCACAGCCTGCTGACTAACAGGACGTTGCAGAATTCTCACCCTTCGCACATTTCCTGGGGATGATGGAAACTTCTTTGGGCAGTGAGTAGAATGTCCACGTCCCACATGATTCACCTTTATTTTCATTCATGTTTAGTCATATTTTCACTTAAATTTGAACTTTTATGTAAACAGCTTCTTAATTTTCAGCCCTCATTTTTATTGAGTTTTTGAAAATTTTATATTTTGATTATATTTAGTTCCACTCCCCTGTCTGCAGCCCCTACTGCCCCTGCCTAATTAATATATATATATATATATTAATATCTACATATATATATATGTAGATATCTACATATATATATGCCCATAGAGTCTAATTTGTGTCACCACCAACTGCCCTTCTATGTAGGTCCACTCAAGAGCTACTCCTTAAATGAGAATGACCTTCTGCTTCCAGCAACCCAGCAATCACTGGTTGCCAGAAGCTCCTCAGGAAGGACAGTGATTCCTGACCCACTTCCCTCTTGCTTATGCTGGGGTTTTCTCTGACTTGAGCTTGTATGGGACTTGTGTATGCTGTCAACATTGCAGAGAGTTCACATGAGTCACTGAACAGCTGTCTGGAAAACTCTATTTCCTTGTGATCATTCACTACGTCTGGCTCTTCCAGTCTCTCCACCATCTCTTCTATAATGATCCTTGGATTGGGAAGGCAGAAGTTTTATATAGATGTTCAATTCAGGGATAAGCACTCTGAAGTCTTTTTTTCTCTGCACATTTGCCAGTTTTGGGTTTCTGTGTTAATCAGCATCTGCTGCATAAAGAAGCTTCTCTAGTCAAAGGTGAGAGATGCATTAACCTATGGGTATAATAATAAGGCATTATGAGTCAGTTTAATATTATAGTTATTTACTAGAGAACTTCATTAGGTTTTCCCCTATGTCCTATGACTTGTCTAGCTTCAGCTTCCTAGAACTAAGGCTTCATCCAATGAAGTGACCCTTAAATCCAGTTAGGAAGTAGTTAGTCACTCCTCTAATGCCCATGCCACTATTGCACCCATGAGAATATCATTATCAATACCAGACCAGTTGCAGTTCTCAGGATTCATAGCTGGGTAGGACTGATTAATTTTTTTCTTCCAGCAGCATGCATAGAACCTTCCAACATGCTGAAAGTTAACCAGTAGAGACAAGACTTTGAAGTCAATACCAGCTTGATATCTCCTCGTTTTTTCTGTATCTCATGTAGGTAATATGTTCAGCAATAAGGTCCCACTGTGATGTTCTGGTGGGTAACCAAGAGAGGTAATGGCCAATATCATTTAAGGGTCTATGAGATACCTCACAACAGCTTCAAAAAAGTGAATCCATTTCTGGTGTGGTGATTTCAATGGAAGTATCTCCAACAGACTCCAAATGTTTGGACACTCAGTCAGTTGGTGATGTTATTTGGGGAGGATCATGGAACCGTTAAGAGATGTGGCCATGGTGGAGGATGCAAATCACTAGGGTTGAGCTTTGAGAATATATAGATTGTTCTCTCTCTCTCTCTCTCTGCCTGCTTGAAGATGTGGGTGCTCATCTTTCTGCTCTGGCCACCTCTGCGGTTTCTTCATTATGGACTAATAAATTCCTCTTCCATAAGTGGCTTTGATCAGGTTGTTTTATCAAAAGAAAAGTGGTTAAAATACTTGGCATTGGGTTTTTACTTACTACCCAATGGCATCTTGTAGGGCAGTGTCCTCTGTTATAAGGTACTTTCTTTTATTCTCAATATTCTATATTGGTAGGTTTCCATATGGCTTTTCTAAAGGCCTTTAGTATATTCTATTTATTCTTTAAAAATGTCATATACATATACCCAGACCACCTCCTTCCAGTTCCCTCTGGGTTACTCCAACCACAATTAATAACCTTCTGAGTCCAATTGGTGCTGAACACTTGCATTTGGATTTGGAGCCATCCTTTATAGTCTTCGTTTTACATCCCAATTCTCAAGGAACATATACCATTCTGACTCAAATACCATCGATGTGAGACTTTCTGCATGCAGACTCAGAAATCTAAAGGGTTTAAAATGCTTTAAATTTATTTTTAAGTGACCCATAAAATAATACCTAATAAAAATATACCTAATAAAGTAATGCTGTATAATGTTTCAACACATGCAAACATTGTAATGTTTAAATCTGGTTAAACATATCTATCTCCTCATGCATTATCACTTCTTTATAGTAAAAATCTTTTCTTCTACTCTTCTTACATGTAAAGTCCATCATTGCTATCTACAACACTCTACTGTGCTAGAGTTGCTTACTCCTTTGTTCCTATAATTTGCCATCTGGAACATTTCCCCATGCAACACACTGTCTCCATGGATGCTGGGAACAGATTGGAAATCACTAAATCTCTCAGGAGTGGTCTCATCACCCAAGTTCCTTACTCTAAGGCAATATAGAATTAATAAGTTACAAACTAACTGGCTTACAATAGACAGAGGAATAGGATGATTCAAATGGGGACAGTGATACCCCTTCCCTACCTGCTGAACCATAGCAATGGTCTAAACCCTGGCTTCCTGAACTAGACTCTGTCCTGTCTCCCCTGACCCCCTGTAAGGTTAGTTCTTCTCTTCAGGCAGTAGCAGGACTTCTGGGAACTAGAATTACAGAAGTTACTATTTAGTCCCAGTGGGATGCTAGAAGGATTCTATTTACTTTCAGACACAATGGAAACTGCCTTCTACAAGACACGATCTCTAAGCCATGTTGAGCGTCAAAAATCTGTCAGATGTGAGGAGAAAGAAAGTGTGACAGGGTATTCTCTATAACCTCAGTGTCCAAGGGACAAAACTCACTCTAACACTGCCATTATGATGGAGGACCCACACCTTAGATGTCAGGACATTTAGGAACTGTGAGTCCTGGCTGGGCAGCCTTCTCATTCTGTGCGTGAAAGGAGCATGAATTTCTAGTGGACAGAAACTGTCCTTGTCACAGATTTTTGCAGTACCTCCCAGTAAAACAGACTTTGTTGTTTCAAGAACAGAGACAGAGGGAAAGTACCCCATGGCCTGACAGGTGACCCATTCTGTGAGCAACCTGATGGTGGAGTCTGTTCTGGGCACAGAATTCAAAACTGAAGTCAAATTTCTGATCTCTGTTTAAAACTGTGATTAGCCTTGTTTACAGAAACTAATGTTCTGATTTGAGTAACAGCAAACTGAACAGAAATCCTAACCTATCAGAGATGCTTCTTCAGTGACTGGTGGTGAATGCAGAAAGCCATAACAGGTCAAAGCAATGGAGAGTAAGTGACAACTGAGTGCCCAGCTCTACACGGGACATTTATATCATCTCCTCCACTGCTGAGGGGACATCATGGAAGAGGGGCAGAAAGAATGCAAGAGCCAAAAGCCAGGTGTGACCGTGCACACCTTTAATCCAAGCACTCAGGAAGCAGAGGCAGGCAGATCTCTGTGAGTTCAAAGCCAGTCTGGTCAACATAGCAAGTTCCAGGCCAGTCAGGGTTACCAGAGCTTGTCTCAAAAATCAAACAACAAAAGAATAGAAGAGCCAGAGAATAGGAATATGGGAGGAATGAATGCAGCAAAACACTGTCTTCGGGGCACGACATGGCTGTTGCACACATGAATTCATAGAAACTTTGGTTACCTGCACAAGACCTGCATGAGACTGGGCCTGTCAGCAACCCATCATGAATGTGTGAGGAACTCATCAAGTCACACTTATCCCAGAAGAGCAAATCCAGTTAATGGTTGCATAGAGGGAAAGTCAGTTTCCTCGGTGGCAAGACCGCTGGTAAGTGGCCCTTGCTCAAGTCAATAGCCCACAGTCATGGCCATATAAAGAACCCTAATTGAAGTGTGTGTGGCCCAAACAGGCTGGAGGGAGACTTGGGAGAAAGGATTTCTATGAGAGTAGAAAAGTCACCATAGAAGAGAGCAGGGCTGAGTGTTGGGCATAATGCAAGGTGGGCCTAGCCGGGCCACCTGCTAGGAGGAATAGAGGAACGGCTCCTGTGGGTGTGGCATTCTGCTCTGGCTGGTTGTGAGACCAGCACCTGGAAAGAACCTGCCTACCTGGGGACAAACTTACTATTGGCTGTATTTGGGACCCCACCCCATAAGGTCATTGGCTATCCAGACCTATAAGAGCTTGTGCACCTGTTCAATAAACGAGTTTGCAGTGCCAGGCGCTTGGCCTGCTTCCTATCCAACTTGACCCTGCATCTACTCACCCCCAACCCCTTGGGCTGGCCCCAAGTGGTGAGACACGATGATAACTGACATGACGATAACTAAAGTAGTAAGATCAAAGAACTTTATGTATACATATGAAGCTGTGGAAAAATAGATGGAAAAGAAATTCTAAACTACTCTTTTTTGAAAACTCATGGGATGTTATTATTTTTAGACAAGTAAAGTAATTCAATGGAGAAGGTGAGGAAAGGAACTGATGTATTTTCAGCATCTACATGTGTCATATGCTGCCACCCACTGACATAGCTATTCTATGTACATTATTTGTTTTGGCCCTTACAAGATCTCAAGAATATGAAGAAATTGGGGCACAGAAATTATGTGATTAAAGTCACTTGGATTGTCAAAGCTCATGCAGCTACTCAGTGGCAGGTAGGAACCAGAACTGAGAATTTGGTGGCTTTGCGTCTAAGGCACAGCCTAGAGTAGCAAAAGCCCACCTTGCTGACTCTTGAGTGCCTATTTCAGAATGGAGTGAAGTAAAATTAGTGTGTCTATTACATGTACATGAGAGATGATTTTGAGGTATAGCATTACAATTATTTTTGTTTTCTTGGATTTTTAAACAATTATATAAGTAATCATATACATAATACATAATTCCTATGTATTCACACAGTCAGCTAGTACTCTCTGAGGAACATTTTGTTGAGGAACATATTCAGCTTACTCTCCTTCAGACCATTGGTTGCTTCAGTACTGATGACTGGGTTGTTTCCTCCTTCCTTTAACCCTCCCAGCCTCTGGTGGCCACTTCTGGATTATACCTTGGACTCAGAAAGTAGCAAATAAACATAAAGTAATAGGACAAGTAACCGACTTTCAAAAATATCTTTGAGCACAAGTCCCCCATATTGGTGATCTTTCCCCTTCCCTGAACCGTTCTTCCTGTCTTTGTAACTCCAGCTAGGAAAGGCCTTGGGAGGAGAGAGATGATCCTAGCTTCAAAACTTTCCTCCATCTTCTGCACATCATTTGGATCATCTTCTGAACATTTTGAGAATTAGGGTAATTACAAGTATTTTTCATTATAATTCTGCAGCCTTGTCTCCATTTTGAAAACAATTAAAGTGCTTTAGTTATGTTTTAAATCCAGTGCCCTCATTTCTTTAATTGAGCAAAAAAGCACCATTTAAGACTTTGGTGAGAGTTCCATTTGATGAAGTTACTCTATGGTGCAGGTCATTATCTCCTACCTTCCTCTATAAACACTGCAGATGGCACCAACCAGCTCCTGAAAGTGCTCTGTAAGAAACAACAAATCCAAGGGAAATAATAACTCTGGAATCAAGATCCTCTTGGTATTTGCTTTCAGTTTATTAATTAACATGAAGTTGTTATTTAAACAATTTGCTTTCGTTATGTTAATAGCATCTATTGGGAATAAGTGAATCCAATTCCCAATCTGGTAAAACGAAACCAACATGGGGAAAAGCAGTCACACTGCTTAGCCCAGTGTTCGGCTGGAGGAAGAATCTTTGCATGTACTTTGAAGGAACTATAGAGAACAAGACTGTCAACACCATGACCCTAAGCAGAAATTTCCACATACTGTATGAAATGCCAAAAGAGATGAACTGAAAAAGGTGGGTGAGTCATGGGAGTTAGTCATATTGTCAGTTCTTTAAGTCATTAGAAACCAAGGCTGCATCAGCTTCAGCTTCAGGACGTGTTCCTGCTAGATGGTGCCAGCATACTTTAATCTTTTATTGCTCATTGAGTGTAACAACCAGATGTTCAGATTTTAAGGACATTCCACCCACCTCCAAAGCTCCCAGTACAATCCTAATTACCCACTTGCAGCTACTTGCTTCTTTGCTTGTGGCTGAAAACACTGTAAAACTGGCACCAAAGTGCCATGTGAATAAGACATGTCAGGAGTGGTTTGTACTTAATGCCACTAAATACAGCCAAATACCAAAGTGGAAATTCCACAACAAATGTGGGAAAATCATCCTTTTTGATACCCAGAAAGACATCTTTAGATATGAGTTGTGGTTTAATGGAAAGAGAATCATTTTGGAATTAGAACACTGATGTGCAAACCAAATTCAACCACTTGTTCAGTTTTCAACCTTCAGTAACTATTTATTTCTGTGCAAAGTAAGGGAGCTAATATTCTCCTCGTGTACCCGCAGACTCGAGAGGCTGAGGTGAACGGAACATGCAGCTGTGTTCAGTAAACACCCACAAGCGAAGTGTAAAATGAACAAAAGACCATGTCTCTTCACTCTTAAAGAGAAATGCATTCAGGTGGTGTTTGAGCTGTAAAAGATAAAGAAAATGGAAGTTTTCTTTAATTAAGCAACACATCAGATAACATCAACCAGACCAGAAGACATAATTGACTGGCCCGGTACAAAATGAAAACACGAGGTTCCCTGTTAGGAAACAAGAACGCTGGGAGTATGGCTCAGTTTGGAGAATGCTTGCCCAGCATACACAGAAGTCCTGGATTTGATCCACAGGCTGCATAAACCAAACGTAAGGTTGTATATATAATCCCAGCACTCGTAATGAAAAACTGAAAGTCAGACTCTTTGAGATAGTGATTCTGAGGCCAACCTGGGATACTTAAAGCTCTGTCTCAAAAACAAAAGCAAAACAACAACAGAAACAATGGGAAAGAAACGGAGGGCGGGGACAGAAGTGGTGTTTGTTGTGCGCTCCTTCTACGGAATTCAGGACCTCTTAGGAAGAGGCAGTCACAGAACCTGCATAGACCTCCCAAGGGTTGAGTTCACCACCTGGGACTCAGCACAGGAACTGCACTCTCCCTGTGCCGGTCACCAGCTATGGAGAGGCAACTGCCCGTGGGCAGGATAAGGATATTGGGAGTTGAGTGTCCTTCCCTGTAGGCAAAGGGGTTCTAAGTTCCCAGATCAACCTCTCTTACTTTGTTGGCTTTGAGTTGCAAAGGAAAGCGTGAAGACAAAATGGCTAGGAATTCTGAGAGTGACAGTACGGCCTTAAACCCGGACAGAGTCCCCTTGTAAGCACACAGCGTGGCTCTATTTGGGCCCCAACTTTTACAAAGCGATAGTATGTGAGGAGCATGAGAATCTACTCTGGAGTCAGACTGCTATTTCTTTTCATTCTCTGCCTTCATCAGCTGTGAAATTTTGAGTGATTTTTTTTTTATTATCATTGATTTCACAAGAGCATTGTGAAGATTAAATGAATTACTATGTAAAAAGTACAGATTTCGTGGCATATCATATAGAGTACTATAAAAATATTCTTTTCTTGGGAACCTATATTATACATCCATAATGATTCTAAAAATAAACTCGTTTATAATACTTACAGAGAAAGTAAAATGAAAAGAATGAAAAATACATAGAAACCATACACTAGCCATGAAATATGATCTAATTATATAACTATCAGACAAAACAGAATATAATGCAGGAAACACATAGACAAACTTATAACACACAAATTAAAAAATTGATATATGGATAATGCTATAGCAAAGAATTGCAGAACACTCCATTAAAATACAAGCAGAAGTGCTGTGGAGATGGTTTGGAGGATAAAGCATTATCCTGCAAGTGTAAGACCTTAGTTTAATCCCCAGAACCCAGTCAAAAGTTGGGCATGGTAGTGCACATCTATAGCCCTAGCCATCCAGCAGCACAACAGGATGTGGAGACAGAAGAATCCCAGAGCGCTGGTTCACTTACACAGCAGCCAACACTGAGAAACAAGAAACCCTGCTTCAATAAGGCGGAAGACAGGACCAACACCCAAGGTTGTCCTATGACCATTATAGATGCCTTCATAGGCACATCTCACACACACACACACACACATCATATACATACAATTAATTAACCAGTTAGTTAAATACATGCAAACACATTGCTCTTATTTCAAGCATATCACCCTAATCTTGTATGCAACTTAATAACATTGCCTTAAAATGAGTAAAATTACAACCACTGTCCTTAATCAGTGAAAACATCCTCAAATTCACAAAACTTGATAGACTCAGAACACGTGATAAATGACTGAGTAAAGGATTTGAATAAAGTAAGAAATTCTAAGAAAACCATAGTTGGAGCTTTTAATATATTTCTCACTACCAATACAAACAGAAAATTATTAATTAGGGTATATTATTGAGACAGTCTCTATTGACTTAAATATTCAAATAACAAATTGATATATGTGAAATGCTAGGCCAAGGAATTGCAGAACACATTATTCCAAGTGACCATATATTGAGCCATAATAGAAATATTAACAAAGTTCAATTGATGAAAGCATGTAACATGTTTTCTGACCATAATGTAATTTAGTACAAAGTCTCAAAGACTTTAAAGAGCAACAGAATCACTATTTGTTTAAAGTTGAGTAATGCACTACAAAATATTCCAGTAATCAAAGCAGAAATCACAAGAGCCGTTACAAATGATATGAGATGAGCGATGAAAAGCAATGTCACTGAGAAAGTGAAATGCATTGCTAACGCATTAATATACACTCATTCCTTTAAATGTATATCTTGGGGATAAAAAAAATGCCTGATAATCAACAGTCTGACTTAGGAGGTTAGGAAATTAACAAAGTAAAAAGAAACAGACAATAAAAACCTAAGTAAAAGGAATGAAAAAGACTGAACTAATATAGCACACACATACATGCACACATACACACACACAAATGATAGGAAAAGATCATTATGCTTTGGAAGAATAAAGCAATTAATAAATTCCTGGTATGCAGAGTGATTGACAAAATCAATAAGTCACCATTTTCAATATCACAAAAGAGCCTCACAAAAGACAAGTGGCTAGTACAGCCAAACTTAGTCCCCTGTCTTTTGATCATTTGAATAAATTAATTCTTCATTGTAAAGGATACCTGCCAAGATAAAACAGAATATTTGCATTCTCTAAAGAATCTGTAACTTAAAACATTGCACAAAGAAAAATCCTCGATAACATGATTTCACTGTGAGTTATACAAAAGTTTTCATTAAAAAATGACAGCCAATCTTCTATGTAGAAGACGTTCACAAATATGAGAAAGAATCCTGGCCGTGGTGTGCCTTTCCTCTTCCGGAAAAAAGCACGAGAGCAAAGAAAAAAGTCATTCACCAACGTCACTTGTGAACAAAGCAGAGAAATTAGAAACACAATTTTACCAAACTAAACCCAACAACCCAACAATTACTTCAGCTACAACCATTACTATTTTTGTGCTATAAAGATACAAAATATTTTAAAATTACTTGTATTTGTCATCTATGTGTGTGCTTGTGTGTGTGTGTGCTTGTGTGTGTGTGTGCTTGTCGTGGGGGGCAAGAATGTGCATAACACAGTGAGTGTGTGGAGGTCAGAGGACATCTTTCGCGAGCTGGTTTTGTCCTTCCAGTTTGCTGAGGCAGGGTCTCTTTGTTTGTTAATTTGGGCCTGGTACTGCAGGCTAGCAAGCCTATGTGATTGCTGGGGATTCTCCTGCCCTCATCTCCCGTCTCGCCATAGATTACTGAGATTACTGATGTGAACCACTCATCAAGTTTTATTTTTTATTCAGCATTTTTATTTTTATGAGTATGAGTGTATTGCTTCGATGTGTGTAAATGCAACCCTGTTGTGCAATGTTCATGGAGATCAGAAGAGAGTGACAGCAGAGCCATGTAGACGCTGGTAACTGAACCCAGATCCTCTGGAGGGCACCAAGCACTCTTAACTATTGAGCCATATTTCCAGCCCTGCATCCAATTGTTCAATTATTTTTGAGTGCCCACTGAACCATCTCACCAATCAAAGGATGAAAGATTTTTAAATGTGAATATCAAGTGTGAATTCATCACACAAAATATTAAAGAAGAAAAGAATCTCAATAGATGGAGAAAGGTCTTTGATGATATATAATAATAATTCTTAAGAACTCCTGTAATTCATTACTAATAAAAAATTATGCAAAAATTCTATTTGAATCTAAGTGATAGCATATTTTAGAGTGAGGAATAAAAGACAGTCCCTCCCATTCCATTGTCCAGCACTAGGTGCTGTCCACTGCAAGACTTCCATGAACACAAACAGCAGCTGTGCAAGATTGGAAAGGAAAAAATGTCATGATCAAGAAAAGATATGACTTTGCATGTACAAAGTCCAATGAAGTCTGCACAAATTACAGTTAGTTTACTAGAAACTGATCAAATACAGTAATGTGTTTGCATTAATTACAAAATAAATTATTTTTGCAGTTACTACTTATAAAAGTACCAAAATCAACATCTAGAAGTAAATTTCACAAAAAATATACACCATTTCTACAAAATCCCCCAAATCTGTGATTTTTTGACTGGGAATATAACTCAGTGGTGAAGCATTGGTATAGGAGGCCAAAGCCTTAAAAATTCACCCCAGCAACATACACACACACACACACACACACACACACACACACACACACACACACGTATATTTTTTGATAAATATATAAAAAAATAAATAAAAGGTATAAATTAATAGTGGCAATACTGCATCCTTAACTTGGAAAATTCAGTGTTTAAGGAATTTCAATTCTGCACAAATTAATCTATAGGTATAAAACTCTTCTAATTAAAATTGTAATATGTGTTTTATAAAAAATATTGAGAAGGCAGTTATGAAATATCTGTGGAAAATATATTGGATAAAAAATAGATAAAGTAATAATAGTAATCAGAACAAAGCAGGAGAATGTACTCGGTAGCATTGTGAAGTATATTAGCGATACCTGTGGCTGGTGGTCTTAGAGGAAAGACAGAGAAAAGACATGTTTTCACTGAATAAATACAGAAACAGATCCATTTCATTATAGATACTGGTTTTGATTGGTTCTGGCACTTAAAAAATTATGAAGGAAGAAAGTAGCATGCTTTTCGTTGTATAAAAGTTCCACTCTCTTAATGATAGTCTACATACAGTATTCTGTGTGGCTAAGAGTATCATTTTATTCAATGCTATTGAATTACATAACCACATGGGAAAAAAGAAAATATACTTGCCCTTTAAACCAAAATAAAAATAATAATCTCAAGTGAATTGTAAACATAATATTTAAGATAAAAACCTCAGTCAGGCATGGTGGCACATGCCTTTAATCCCAACACTCAGGAGGCAGAAGCTGGCAGATTTCTGTGAGATCAAGTCCATCCTGGTCTATATAGCAAGTTCCGGGCCAGCTGAGATAGGGAGACCCTATCTCAAAAACAACAACAACAAAAACAAAACACAGTCAAGGGGATGAAGAAAAAAAGATACAAAACATAGAAACAGCTGGGATCAGGAGACTGATCGCCAAATGGGTGCTTTATTACAAATTACAGTGCTTTAATACCTTGCCTTATAGCAGGAAATATTACTATAGAAATATAGCACAGAACCACAAGTTCCTTAGAACTACATAGTTTCAAGAATCAGTTTAGTTGATCACATGTACTTGCATCAGCAGTACCCAAGCAGAACTTCTAAGACAAATACATGTAGCTATGAAAGTTTCTTTTATCAAGCATGATTGAATTAAGGCACCCGAGTAGAACTTCTAAGACAAAGACATGTGCTTGGAGCCTGATGACCAAAAAATGACCTGTACAGGTTTAGCTCTGGGTCAGCCAGGATAGGCCTTGCCAATATCCCATTGGTTGTTCTCCAGGAGGCTTGGCTGCCTGAAGCTGGCATCCCTGAATAGTCAGCTACCAACAGACAATGATAGGCAAAAGCATCTATGAAATGCAATTCAGGAAAACATCTTCATGACTTACACTAAGAAATAATTTGTTCATAAAACACATGAAATACTAAGCATGAGGGAAATGATTGGCAAATTAGACTGTGTTAAAATTTAAAACATTGATCATCAACAACATTCATAAAATGGAAAGGACAGCTATGGAATCAGAGGAGGTATTAGTAACACATATAATCAAAAAGAACTAATAACATACAAAATGTCAAGTAGAGACAAAAAAAGACAGAAAACTAGAAGGAAAAAAGGAATAGGGACTTGAGAAAGCATTTCACAAAAGATGATGTCCAAATCACCAGTAAGTTCAGGAAATGATTCTCAACCTTATTAGCCAAGAGAGAAAGGCTAATGAAAACTTCTTAAGAGCAGGAGTTCAATCTCTTCAGAAATGTATGGTACCATATTCAAGATAGAAGTACAAAAATAAGTTATACTCCAGTCATTCTTGTCTTAGTTAAACACTCAGTACAAAAGTTGTGCACAGTTTTACCAAGAGACTGGTATACAAATGTTCTCAGAACTAGAATTCATAACTGCTAATAACCAAAATGTCTATAACCAGAGTGTAAAAGTCTTTAGAGATGCACACACAGAATACTGCACAGGATCAAAATGAGTAAATACCCAGTCCATAAAACAACAGAGAAGAATACTGAGTGACAAAAAATTGTACCTGAGAGATTCTAGTTATAAAAAGTTCAAAAGCAGGCAAAAATATAATGTAGAAATGTAGGATTGCATTTACTTTTAAGGAAGGAAGGACTGACAAGTCTTCAGAAAGCAACCATGTGAAAGAAAGCTTTCTTTTCATTACCTTTCAATCTCACTATCTAATTATCTCATGTATCTAATGTACATGAAAATTATTATAAAATGTGGCCTGGCACATCCTTATATGCCAGTAGGCTGGGCCAGTAGGCTGAGCCAGTAGACATGCATTTGAGGCCAGTATGGGCTACATAATAAGATTCTAACTCAAACAAACAAAATAAAACAAAGCCTAGGCCAACCACTGCAAGTTTATTATTTTGTTATAGATAAATATACTAACATCTATATTTTCTGACAATAAGTCAGACAGCAAATATGGTCTCATTGCTTGAAGTGTATGAAGCAAGCAAAGGTGGAATTCTTGTGAACTGAGTGGGACTTCCTGTCCTCTTTCTCCCTCATCTTCTTTGAGTACATCCTAATGACTTTCCTAAGTCAGCAGAAAAGGATTAGAGAAAACCTCAGATAATGAGACCACAGGCATGATTATTTAATCATCATTTTCTCTCTGGGGAGCAGGAACAAGAACTCAATTGTAGACAAGTCCAAACTTAACTTCCTCTCTAAGACCAGGAAAAACATCATTTGTCTATTATTCTAAGATTTATTTTATCTGAAATTCTGTGTTATATTACTTAAGGAGTTCATGAATCCTCACCCTGAGAAGCTATGGACAGCTTCTGTGGGAAGGAGATAATTACAGAGTTCCACAATTGGTCATACACAGAAAGACTGTCTGTGAATTGCCCAAGCCTAAGTTGCACATCTACAATGTAACCTCTACACCTAAGATTCACTGAACATGGAGCAAGGGATAAAGAGAACACTAGTATATCTTTCTCATTTATCATCAATGAAGCTCTCTCATGCAACAGAGGGTCAGGAACACAAAAGATCACAAATGACCAAAGCATAGAGAATAATGGTCTTCAAAGTGCGGGTCCTTGGAGAGGACTCCTAGGTTAAACTTTCCCAACCCAGGCCTCAGGGACCATTGTGGAAGAGAGGCAGAAAGATTTTAAGAGTCAGGGAGGAGGCACATGATCACATGGAGATAGAATCCTACAGACTCCTGGGAACTTGCTCATGTGAACCTACAGCAATGGTATTAGTGTGCACAAGACCCATGCAACCTCAGGCAGATAAAAATCCAGCACAGAATTTTGAAAATGGGCAGCAGGCCCCATTTCATTCAAATAATTACGGGTAGCTGATTACTCTGGGGTGTGGGTGAGTCTCCATCTCCAGCATGGCTGTTGTGCTCCAGCCTTCCCAGAGAATGGAGGATGATTGAACAGGTCCTCCAGTGGCTCAGGGTGTAGCAGGAAGAATTCACAGGAGACTACATCAGTGGGCAGTTCATTTATTGAAAACAAGGCAGGAGTTTATATAGGGAGGCCTTTCTGGCCATTACAGAAAGCAGGAAAGTTAAAGGTGGGGTCTTTAGGTAAAGGTGGGAAGGTTGTAATTTCTTACATGGAAATTAGGAACAAGGAAATGAAACCCAAAAATCCAGTTTTGGTCTGGGCTGGTCTTTGATTAAGAAACTTCAGAATTGAGGATGTTGTATCTACAGTGGCTTCCTGGGACCTAGGTTATTGCATCAGGCAGAGCAGGCCAGACTCCTACTGTCCCTGCAGGGTATCCAGGGTTTCTTGACTTACTTAATACCTTTTGCAGTAGACCCAGTCCCCATATCTCCCCCTTTGTTTTTTTTTTAATATAATGGGGAGGTATATAAGGACTCCAGGAAAGGGAGGGGTCAGGCCATGAGGGGATTGGCAAACCAGGGGGGATAACGGGTTTTAAGTTCATTCTTGAGCTTATGAAATGTCTTTCAACAGGTAAATGAGAAAATTTACAGTGTCTCTCAGTTAGTTATTTGTTTTCTAATGTTTCTCCTTTGAAGAGATAACATAAAATCTTTAAGGAATTAGATAAGAGCTCCCAAATACTTTGGACGTATTTGGCCTTTGGTATAGAGTAGGATGCTAAAGGCACAAGATTAGTTTTGGGATTTTAGTCAAAAAAAGAAACTGGCTATTTTTCTTTGGGGTCTTTTTACCCTAAACTACCTAGCCAAATTCTACCTCCTATTCTCATCACACCACTCTCTGAAGAGATCACCCTAATTGTCAATAGGAAATTGGGGATCTGTCCACTGTGGCTTCTTCAGGCTGAATAGGGACATAGGTTATGGCAATTGGGGTACCCCTTCAGTGAGTCTATCTAAAAGACCCCTGAACTGCAAAACTGTAAGTTATAGGGAGAAAAGAAAGTCCTTGACTGGTGCCTGAAAGATGAAAACAAATAGTCAGAACAGGAAAGAATTCAAATGTCCAATTCAAAGTCCATTAGAATCTCTTGCTTAGGACTTTCAAAAGGATCCATCTCTTGGCTTCCTCTTTATTTTTCTTTTTGACTGCCAAGGCTGAACTTGAGAGTCTTGAAGTCAGGATTTGTTTTCAAGCATCTTGATAGCTTCCCCGAGTGGCTAGAATCAGGGTGAGTTCCCTGCCAAATTATTTCTAGACAGGGAGAGAAAAGAAATTAATCATTTAATCTTGTGGTTAGAACAATGGTGGGCTTGCCTTTCTTGGCCACAGGTATGCACTGCAGTGTTGAGGTAGGCCAAGATTTGAAGTCTTACATCTGAGTGGCATTTTCTTGTTAAAAACAAAATCATTAGGGAGAAATTGTTTAAATAACATATGAACTTAAACCTAATGTCTGGGAAGTACAATTCCTTGTAATCTTAAAGAAGCATACTAAATACTTTAATTATTTGGTTATAGTTTCCTTTGGGTGTTTAAGATCATACAACTTGACCCAAATAAACAAACTTTTTTTTATTCTTAAGGTCAGTTGCATATCTGTTCCTCAGGGGGATCACATGGGCCCTCAAGTCCCTTACCCCATAGGCCTTTGTTTTACCAATTCCATCTATGTGAAGATAAATCAGAAAGTCTTTCTAGACCATAACTTCTTTTAGAAGCAATCAAGGAAACGTTTTCCTGTGCTGACCCTATTCTTTGCAGACTGGACACTGGTTTCAGTCTTTCTAGTGGGGTCTCCACGACCTCCCTGAACAGGACAGGTGACACATCATAGTTATAGAACATTTTGAGAAATGTCCCATAGTCCCCTGGAGATTACTTGACCTTGGAGGGCAAGAGACAAAAAATTGTCCCTGTAAGTCCCTCTGACCAGATTAGTATAGGCCTTTAAATATGATTGCTAAACACCCAAAAAGGTTAGTTCCACCAAACCGGTAATGTTAATTATTGCATGTTATGTAGCTAAAGCTTGGGCAAAAGCCAAACATTCTTGAATAAACCTTGACTAGATATATATTTTGTTTTTTAAAGTACTTGACTGAACTATTAATTTAGAAACTTTAAGACTACTTGTACATTATTTATCTAATGTTTCCTATACTATAATGTATAAACTCATATCTTTAATCACTTGTATAGACTTTCTTATTTTTCTTTTTTATTTTGAAAATATCTAGTCATTATGGTCTTATACATAAACATTCTTTCTCTCTCTCTCTCTCTCTCTCTCCATATATATATACATATATATATATATATACATATATATATATATATTTCACCTGTTTTCTTTTCTGAAGAACATGGAACACAATAACATTAAGAAAATTCTCTTCCTGGGTGCACTAAGCAATGTTTATTCCCTTTCTAAGGTTCTAGTATCAAACCAATGTTTGATTATATTAAACTTCACCCTGGTGAATGAATAACTTTACTCATACAGATGGATGAGGTATTACTAACAGGTATATAGGTGACTTGAGAGTAGATGCACTGTAAACCCTTTGTCTAGCATGGATGTTGACTTTTCTATAACCTTATGGGTCAAGTCCTTTCTTTTAGCCTTCCCCAAATTTCCTACCCAAATGCAAGAGACCATTTGTGATTAAGGCAAAATTACATACAGCTGTCTGGGAAGAGTAGTTGGATACTCAGGTGAGGGTCCAATGACCCTTCTTACTCTTCCTTCAGTGAAAGAATACAACCATTAAAAAACCAACTGTGGTGAACACAGCTGTGGTAGGCACAGCTGAAGTTATAAGGATGGCAGTTACTCAACTCACAAGAGTGCTATGCAGCATCATCTTAATAAAGAATATGAAATGCAAATTACACACATAAAATAATGTACATTGTACTGTACAATTTCCTAGTAAAATCTTATAGAAAACACAAAAACCATTAAAATCCTTTTTACTTTATCTATTTTAGAGAGTTGGTCTACCAAAACCTTGCTTTAGGTCTTGAGACTGTAGACACTAGATAGAGAGAAGCAACTGGCACATAGCAATACATCAATACATCATCAAATTGAAGTTTAGAATCTCCAGCATAATCACTGACTGAGGAATTTTAGCTAGGGGATGCTATTTTTTCCAAGGACTGTGAATTGTCCCGTTTATTATACATTTGCATTAGTCTGTGTTAGTGACCTTTTGATTGTTGTGAGAAAATAGAGAATTTCATAAGTTACTTTTGTTATAGACATTTTATATCATAAGATAAAAAATAATAACCTTTGTTGAAATTAGTTTATCCCTTAGTATTCTCAATAGCACAATGGATTTACTCTGAGGATGTTTTGTTCTCCTTTTGTTCTTGTCACAGAGTCAGGGGGTCAGCCTGAAACTGGACAAAAGTCTTGAAGAACATCTTGAGATAACAGGCTTGAGTCTGAAGTGGGAGGTCCAATCCCATCTCCAGAGTCAGCTTCTCAGTGAGCTCGAACATCACATGACAATTTACCAATATTATTTACACAAAGAGGCATTTTTTTCTCTTTAGAATTTAACTTAGCAGTTTGCATTGCACAGGAGAGCTGTTAAGTTTATTCACTACTAACATAAATGAAAGCATCTGTCCTTCTTATCACTTGTATATATTTCTATAGGCAGGCAATTCTTTTCATCTTCTGGGTCCTTTATCTAGAACAGGGGTTGATTAATTAAAACAGAACATTTACTATTAACAGATTCTTTTACTTAATATTTTTAACTTTATGAGCACCCAAGATCAAGCAGGACTAGGCTGACAGAAGTTTCTGCCTTTACCATTGTCAGACCTGAGATCCTTTCTGGCTCTACTTGATGTGACTAGAGGCATGAAAACTTATACCCATAATTAATTTGTTTGTCTATTCATGTTATTGACTACCTGAAAGATCTTAATAAGTACTCTTTAAATATTTTAGCAGCTTTTTATAAGTTATGACTTACTTTTACAAACATTTTTTTTTCTTAACTAAACAGGAGGCAAGACTATTAGCTCACAGGGTATTATCTTTTAAAGAGGACTTTCGATCTGAATTAGAAAAAACATAATATAATTTACCATACATAATTTTGAACTAAATATCCACAATCTAAAGAATAAAGAACATAGAAAACAATGATTCCCAAAAGAACCTGGAAAGAGTTGATATGAAAATGTTTTTCTTTTTCAGTCTGACATTGTAACAAGAAAGTGAAAAACAGTGATGCTCAGGACATGAAGGGGCAGGAACAAAAGCAAATTTGGAGCAACAAAGCATCAGAGAGGGAAATACTCTATTTCAGAAAAAACAGCCTTTGGATCACAATGCAAAGGCAGGAATTAAAACCAGGGAAGTTCGCATCTCACATCTCTCACCCAAGCATGCTATTCCTCTTTACCTCCCACTATCATAGCTATGTCCTGATAGTAGTACTGCAAATTCACAGCAGCTTCCTAGGTTTATCCATCACAAAACTTCAGCTCACTTTGTACCTATCTAGTCTTGGAGTCCTATGGCTAGAAAAACTTTTTAAAGTTCCCTTTAGAAACTGACAAATACATTATGTAAAACAATGTAAAATTTTCAATACTTTTAGAAATCAGCAAATGTACCATATAAAGACGTTAAAATCCAAAATAGTTTCCTTTACAAACAGATGTTATATAAACAAATATCAAAATTTAAAATATTTCCCTGTAAAAACCAGTAAATGTATAAGACAATGTAAAACTAAATCATCTTAAAAACCAGTAAATACCATACTAAGAGTTAACATTTAAAATAATTTTCATTAGAAACAGACCAAAATGATATTAAAATGCTGATATTGTCTTCCTAATTTGAAATAAACATGTATTAACCTTGCTACAAAAGACTGTGTGAGAATTTCTTCATTTTCCATGATCCATCAAGAATCTAAAATGAAAACCAAAGCAAAAACATAAATTGCAAAAGAATTAAGAAATATGATTAAATGCCTGTGGTCCACAGAATTCCAAGATTATCAAGATCTCCTAGATCTTTACTGTAGAACAAGTAAATTCCTGCATGTGGCCATTTTGAATTATGCCATATGGTTGGATTAAGATGGTGGCAAGTTCAAGCAGGTCAATACCATTTTGAAAATTTGGTCAAAGGTGGCAATCAAGTCCTGTGATGAAATTACACACATAAGATATGGTGACCAGACCATATGTTTGCCCCTCCCCTAGTAAGGTAACCAGCCATGAAGGTGAACATTCACATGGTATGTAATAGAAACCCCTTTTTTATTTTTAAAAGGCACCCAGTTAAATGTTATATACAGCATGGTGTGTGACTCTCCTGTTTACACTTAACTTAAAATGCTTAGATCTTGTTAAAAGGCACCTGTCTTGGGACCACGGTGACTGAGGTCCAAAGTTCAGGCCCTCTAACTGTTCTTTTCCCCCATCCATGAAGAGAACCATGAAGGAGAAAAAGCCTAAGAAAAGAAGTAGCTTTTAAGACCTTTCTTTTTCTTCTTCTTCTCTGTAGAGACACAAGGTATTTACATTTTCATATAACAAGCTAGATAAAGAAAAGTTAGCACACATTCTAAAGCAGTGACATTCTGATATTCTCAGAATCACTCTGGCCCATGACAAAGCGAGCATGACACTTAAGACAAAACCAGAACAGACACAGACAAGTAACACAAACCAGGTTGTTGTCCAGTCTAGATCCCTAGAGCAACTGACTAACTCTCCAAACCAAAAACAGAGGTGGAAACTCATGGGCTGACCATTTTTACAAATGTTTGTTTGGTGCTTACAGGTGACTGAGGTCTGAATCTCAGGTCCCTCCACTGTTCTTTTCCATACCTGTGTAGGGAACCATGGTGGAGAAAAAGCTGAAGGAACAAAATGGCTTTTAAACCTTTTTTTGTTTTCTTTACTCTTAGAGGCAAGGTGTTTACAGCTTTAACATGCCCTGAGGCATAACAAGCTCACACGTATTCCTACAGTGAACTTGCCAAAGGAGCTTGACTGAAGATTTCATTGGGAGTTAATTCTAAGTCAATGATTTTCAGAAGGGAACAGGAATAAACCACATGCAGCACGTGTGGAATCTAAAGGTGCTGGATTTCTTCCCTACAGGTTTGGTGTGATAAGTGGGTCACGGAAGGAGCTAGAGTGACGTCTGTCAATTAAGCTTCCAGGGGACACAGCTAGTGTGAGCACTGAACAAACTCTGTAGCTAGGACTGCTTTCATTTCATCTTCTTACTTGAAAAGGGACAAGTTCTCATTTTGTGTTTCTTTGGAGGGGACATAGGAGTTTGAGACAGGGCCTCGCTGCACAGATTAGACTGGTCTTTAACTCGTGATCCTTCTGCCTCAGCCCACTTAGTGCTGCGACCACAAGTGTGTGCCTCATTACGTGGTTCAGTCCGTAATTAAATTTAATAACAACGTTGATATTTGAATCATGTAAAATTTCCTAAAATTTGGTTTCTGTTTTGTTTTTGAGAAAGGGTCTCTTTATATAGCTGTGGTTAGTCTGGTCTGGGACTCTATGTTGACCATGTTTGCCTTGTTCTCACAGAAATCAACTTGCTTCAGTATACTGACCTTGGAGAAACACTTTCTTAGACACTTTATCAGGAGGAGGGAACTGCTTCAGCTTAGGTGGTATCATTTAAAATGAACCTGAATCTTAACTAAATGGAACCTCTGATGGGTGGGGTTTTGCTCTAAAGACACTTTTCTTATTTTTCTCAGTGCAAGATAAGATGTTTCTCTTCAGTGATATGTCCATTGTTTTAATGATCAGTTGCCTTCTGAATACTAGCCTGAATTCTGTCCTGTCCTTAAAATTTTATGTCAAACTAATCTGTCATTTTAAAATTCAACTTCAGTCAGGTTCTCAGGACACAGTCAGAATGAAGCAAGATTCTTGCTCAAAAGACCACAGGAGTAGCCTTAGCATAGTTCCACAGTTCACCCCTGAAATCTCATAAGTAGAGACCCCACTGTCTGTGAATGTTGAAATTGGGTCATGTTTGTTTGGCCACCATGACCCAGGCTGCTGATGAATCAGTAAATGGAAAAGCCAAAATGAGAGTGACCTCAGTGCAAGGTCTACACCTAGCCATAGGCTTGGCTTCCTTGGTAATTCTCCAGTATCTTCAGATGTTTCATTTATATTTTGGTGGGAATTAATGATTTCTCTTTGTATCAGAATTGATAGGATTTTTGTTAAGTTGATAGATAAACTGTTCAGTCAAAACCATCAGAAGCCCTGGACATTCTTTTGTAAAATATATTCTAAAATGTGCTCTTCAGAGACCAATGATAAGAAAATTATAGTTGGAAGCCTGGTACATTTGTTATGTAAAATCTTCTCAACCAGAGCATCTTAGGAGAAGTTAAATAGAAGAAAAATCTATGTAATGTGTGTGTGCTACCCTAGAGAGGAATCAGACCTATAGATTTTTCAATTTTATTTGTATCTCTGGTGTCTCCTTACATGAGAAGATCAGTGGGGCTACCGAGACTGGAATGTTTAAGCAACTTCAAGAGTCTGCCTCTTGAAGCTTTCTGTAGGGTTTTTTGATATTCATGTTTTCTTTCTCTCAGTGGTATGTTGAGCTGTTCTTTGCATTTATACTATATACATGAGCTGGGAAATTTTCAAATAACTTGTAATAACTCCTGAAGTTTGTTTTATTTTGTGTTCAGAATGAGGAAAGCTATATTAGCTGGATAAAATTTATTCTGTCTCTATACTATGTAGAAATGGAGATACAGGCTCTACTGATTACCCAGGAGAAAATAATAATCTAAAGCGATGATTTCTCTGTGCACTGACCTTGACCTTCTCTTTTGAAATAAATATGATTTTTCATGAATTGTATTTAGAAACATGACAATCTGCCTTATGGGTACTTGGTGTCTAAGGCTTTCCCTTGAACCATTCTCTCAAATGTCCTCATCAAACACTTCAAAGCACCTTTCTTAGTCATTGTACATCATCATCCTCCCACAAAATTCTCTTTTTCATCATTCTTTCAATTATTTGGCTGTTTCTGTGGCACTCTAAAAGCAAGAGTAAATAGATTAAATGTAAAACTCTTAAAGAAACTGAATAAATGTAAGAAAATGTAAAACTTTCTTTCTAAAGCCAAAATATTCTGAATTTTGAGCAAATAACCTACTCAGAGTGAATGAGCAGGCAGTCTAAAGTAGTTAAATTGCTGTTAATATTCATTAGCTTCTTAGCACTGAATAGTGAAATGAGGAAATAATGGAATAAAGCCAATGCTTTTGCAGCTGGTGTGTGAAATAATGTGCTGAGTGGATATAGACAAGCTTTCTTTATGATTCTACTGATTACAGGACAAACTGCTCTAATTCTTAAGCCTTCAATATATTCTTTACATAGAGGATTAAAAGCCAACAGACTTGGCCAGGTATAATGGCACACACATTTAATTCCAGCATTTAGGTAGCAGAGGCAAGTTGATTTCTGTGAGAACAAGGCAAGCCTGGTCTATAGAGTCCCAGACCAGACTAACCATGGCTATATAATGAGACCCTTTCTCAAAAACAAAACAGAAACCAAATTTTAGGAAATCTTACATGATTTAAATATCAACATTGTTATTAAATTTAATTACAGACTGAACCATGTAATGAGGCACACACTTGTGGTCGCAGCACTAAGTGGGCTGAGGTGAAAGGATCATGAGTGAAAGACCAGCCTAATCTGTGCAGCGAGGCCCTGTCTCAAACTCCTATGTCCCCTCCAAAGAAACACAAAACGAGAACTTGTCCCTTTTCAAGTAAAAAGATGAAATGAAAGCAGTCCTAGCTACAGAGTTTGTTCAGTGCTCACACTAGCTGTGTCCCCTGGGAGCTTAATTGACAGATGTCACTCTAGCTCCTTCCGTGACCCACTTATCACACCAAACCTGTAGGGAAGAAATCCAGCACCTTTAGATTCCACACGTGCTGCATGTGATTTATTCCTGCTCCCTTCTGAAAATCATTGACTTACAATTAATCATGACTTAGAATTAACTCCCAATGAAATCTTTGGTCAAGCTCCTTTGACAAGTTCACTGTAGGAATACTAACAGAGAAAACAACCCTTAAAAGCCCACAAGGAGTGATAGTCAATAACTCACTGGACTATATTTTTCTGCATTTCATACAGTTACTCGGCGTGTGTACAGCTGCAGAGAGGATGTATGGTAACGAAGAGGAAGACTACAAGAAGAAAAATGAAGCATGCAGCTTGCACTGCGGCTTGGGAGAAAGCAGTAACTACTTCCAGTTCACAGTTTGGTCCTGATTATTTGCTACCTTAACCCCATTGAAGAGGTCTAAAAGAAAGCCTGAAGCTATGCCAGATTTTTGTTTAGCTGGTTCGTTAGTTTGGGTCTGATTTCATTTGGCTTGGTGCTGGGAGCAAGAATCTGCGTTTGGGATAGAATGGAACTATCTTTCCTCATCTTTCCTCAGCCTCTCCATTACTGGAATTATTGGGATGTACTACAACCCGGGCCTACAGCAGATTTCTACATACATTTTTATTTCTCTTTAACTTTATAAATACAGTTTTGCATGTATTTACAAAAATATACCTGAAAGACAAGTAAACATTTTTAGGTTCTACTTGAAGTACACTAGAAATCAATTATAAAGGACAAAGATTATTTCAGTTATGCACTTAACCTCCCAGGCATTGTATTTGTGATGTGAATAGAATATAGAGATAAGAAAGAAAAAGTCTCTTGAGAAAGTGTCTATTTAGGAGTCACAGAATAAATCTATTGCCACATTATCACAAAGTCTGATGCTGTGAGAGGATAGCTAACCCAGTTTGAGAGGTCAGCCTTGGCAGAGCTCTTGTAACTAAAGTTGAGACACTAACAAAGTGTAAGAATTCATGGAAAACTTTAGGAAAACCAAGTAAAGCCATTGTTAATGGCAGGGACCATTCTTCATTCACTTATGTGCCCATTTTATTCATTGTATGCATTTATTCATTTAATTATTCAGATTGCGTCCTGATTAAGAACTGAGCCTATACCTTAGGTACAGAGCTGTGCAAATGCTGAGCATGAAGGCTGTTCCCATCCAGTATGAGACACAGAATGGATTTGTCCTCTAAAGCAACTGCAAGACAGAAGTTCACACAGGGGAAAGATTGTCCTGCTTAATACTGTAGCCACCAGCCATGTGGAACCATTGAGTCTGATTACTCTGTGTCTAATGCAATGGAAGATGTGATCTTACATTTTCATTTCATTTTAAGCACAAGCCCACACATAGTTAGTGGCCATTTATTATATAGAATATAGGAGTGAAGGAGCCAATCTGGCAAATGAAGAAGCAGAAGGAAATGGCAACAGTGCAAGGAGAGGCCAAGAAAAATAGAGCTCAAGTGAGGAGACATTATTTGGCTCAGGACAGTGGACTGTAATACTTCTGGCCAGGTTAGAAGTGTAATATTAATGGAGCTACATCCCCAGTGAGAGGTCGAGCTATTGCTGTGAGCTTGGAACATGGCTGTGTCTGGTCACAACACTCCCAGATGTGACCAAGTCCATTCCTTCCCAGCAAGAAGAAAATCCATATATTCATTTGCAATAACACAGATACTTGAGAAAAAGCTGTCATTCAGCTTGATGGTGCTTATTTTTCATATCTTTTATGAAAGATTTGGGGGTTGGCTTATTTAGATTTCATAGCACAGTACACCAAACAACTGTTCCCAGGCTTAAAAGTAAAAGTAAACTGTGTTTTTCTCTTGTAAGTGCAGCAGTGAAGAAGTAAACTGGTCTTTTAGAAAGGAAGATTCTCTGTGAAATGCTAAGAAGGAATTTCCTTTTCATATTTATACCCATTATTGTTATTATGTGTATGTTTGAGGGCTTGTGTACATGGGTATATGTGCTCCTAGAGACCAGAGAGCCTCAGTTCCCTTGGAGCTGAAAGCATAGGTGGTTGTGAGTCTCCCAAAGTGGGTGCTAGGACCTGAACTCAGTGCTGTGCAGGAGCAGTATGTGATCTTCTTAAACACCAAGCCATCACTCCAGTGCCAAGTAGAATTTCTATCATGTAAACTGTGGGTCCTGTAACATTTTCCCAATTTTTTAGACCTGTCTTTGGACAAAAGTTCTATCAAAATCATTGCTCATTTAATTCACCTTCTACTTCCAAAAGCAAATCTACCAATTTTTCTGTATATTAACACATGGACATTTAAAAAGTAATATGAGTTTCTCAGACTATCAAATCTTAGGTATCATGTTTCAAACATCTTCTAAATCAACAGGTTAAAGGCTATAGGAATGTTCTCTATGATCTTAGATTTAGTTTATATTTTATGAACAGCCTTTCAAATCTTTTTTTCTCTTTCCTCTGCTTTCTTATAATAAGAATAGCAATCATTTGGCATGTCAGCTAGAGGTAATCCATCTTCAAGGAAGGGTGCTTGCTAAGACTTTTCTTCCAAAAATAAAAACAAAACAAAACAAAAACAATAAAGTCTGAATGGAAGATTGTCTTACACAAAAAGCCATAAGTTGGCCATCTGCAAACCAGACAGCGAGCTCTTACCAAAAGCCATATTGGCCAGGACTTTGATCTTGGCCATCTTAGTGTCAGGAACAATAAGAAAATAATTTTCTGATGTTTGAGCTACTTGGTCAATAATATTTTGCTCTTACTGGCTAATCAGATCAATATGGACACAATTTTCTAAACTCCAGAAAGAAGATGCTAAGTAGATCATTTTAAATAAAGTCTTTGGGCCAGAAAAGGGAAATGAGATTTTCATCAAAACATAGCAAACATTTCCCAGATAGATCTGGCTGGAGGCTGAGAAGACCTCAGGGAGTAAGTGACTGGGAAGCTTTGCCCAGGCAGCGCAGCAGGCAAACTCATAAAGAAAATGGTGTATGGCTTCTGAGCCAGCTGCCTAAGCAGGATCATATACTAGTCCTTTTCTCTTGGTACCTTGTATACCTTGGTACCTTATGCTTCTTGCTGTGCATTTTTGAATGCTTTGTCAAGAGATCAGTTATTTCTTCTGTGGGTCCTGGTTTTTCAGCTAAGAATGTCATCCTTACAGTGTGATTACAGAAATACCTTCTGAAATTTTAGTACAGTAGTCATACTTTTCCTTGCCTTATTGCAGTTCCATTGGGATTTATTTATATAATAAAGTGTGGTGCTCTAACTGCACTTTGCTCCAAATACAATGCTGACTTTCTGAATATGAGTTACTGAGCAATTTACTCTCTCCCTTGGTTTTTAATACATTTTTAAACAAAGAATCCCCTTTGCATTTTTTTAGCTTCTTTGGAAAATGGTCCATACTTACTTTTCATAAATTTCTTGGTATTAGTTTCCCATTTTAAAAAATTTATATATGTTGTTTCATACCACACAACTGATGCTCCTAGAGTATAGAGTTCAATTTTTAGTGGACTCACACAGTAGTGCCAAATATCTCCAGCTATTCTAATATCAGAATTCGTTTGTCACTCCCAAACATACTGTCTTAGTTACTTGTTGCTGTGCCAAAACACCTGACAAATAAAGTGACGGAAAGGTTCATCTGGCTCAAAGCTTCAGGGCGGGCTCCATCACAACAGGGAAGGCATGGCAGCCCACAAGAAGCAGAGAGCAACGCATGCTGGCACTCAGCTCCACTGCTTTATATTCAGTTCAGGATCCAGTCCATGCCTGGTGCTGCCACATGTAGGATGAAGTTTCCCATCCTACAAAAGAGTGCAAAACAGCACCTCATTGTGGTTTTGATTTATATTTTTCTAGTGATTAATGACTCAAACATGTTTTCTCAATAGCTATTTATATATCTTTTTGTAGAAATGTAATACTAGAGTTCCTTACTTATCTTCCCCCGCCCAATTTAATGTATTAATAAGTCCTACAGTATCCAATCTGTGTCTCTAATTGTCCTTCAGTGTAGGTCCATACACAGGAGGCTGGTTAATATACCAAAGTCCCATGCTTGAAAGAGACTATCTCTGACCCTCCCAACAACCACCAGTTGCTTACAGTTTCTCAGGTAAGTTGTGGTTTCTTTATTACTTCCCCACTCTATGTTGGAATTTTGTTTGGCTTGAATTTGAAGAGGACTGGGTGTCTGGGTGTCTTGTACTTCCATATAAATGTCAAAATAAATTTACCCATTTCCTGTTTAAAACTAAAGTTTACCTGGTACCTTCATATAATTTTATTTAATCTGTAGATCAATTTTCCATATGTTGCTATCTTAATAATACTGTCTCCTAATCCATGAGTATCTGGGTTACCACTTATTTAGGTCTTCTGAGTTACTAGCAATTCCAACGCTACAATTCTTATATGTATTTCATAAGTTTAATCTTAAGTATTTTATTCCTTTTGGATGACATTGCAAATAAAATTAATTTCTGAGTTATCTTTTGCTAGTGTGTAGAAATGTGATTGATTCTTATATGGTGATTCAAAATTCTAAAACTTTGTAGAACTCATTTATCAGCTCTAAAAACGTATATCTGTTTCTTAAACTCACTTTTGGAATGCTTATCCTCTAGCTGGTGGCAGTGCCTGGGGAGTCTATGAACCTTTAGGAGATAGGACCTGTCCATCTATGGTAGGGCAGAGTGGTGGCCTTGCTTCCCAGGCTTTCTGCTTTCCAGTTCTCTGTCATGTGAACAGCTGCCACCAGTCTCCAGCCACCATGCTTTCTCCATCATGATGGACTACAAGCTCTCTGAAACTTTACGTTTTACAACTGTTTGTTTCTGCCAAGCATTCTGGTCACAGTGACAAAAAGCAACTAAACTTTAGCAAGGTTCCACTCCAAATAGTCTGCTAATCTGTGCTGTCTCCTCTTTTTCCCTGGAACAGAAAAGTCTTTTTGATTCATTTGCCTTTCTGTGACCGGAGGATTCTTCCAATTATAATAGTCTTTATAAGTCCCTCCAACATACAGACACCAAAACAAACATGTAAACTACAGTATTTTCAATTGTTTATTGTGTTTTCTCAATATATAATCAAATTCTCTTCAAATTAGTGAAATTAGTCACTTCCAGTGTTACATCATGTTAGTTATCATGTTAGTGTGAAATACCACAATTTCATGGGTTGGTAGTGCTATTGATAAGCATCTTAATGCTATCATGTAGCTTAATATTTCATTTCTGGTTGTGTTTAAACTGTAAGCTTGTGTTTAAGAAAATTTATTTTCTATTTCACTTAGAGTTTTCTATCTAAATCAGAAGTGATCAAATTTTATGAAAAGCTATTTGATAAAATGTTTTAATAATTTCTAATAATTTCTTAATATAAAGACTTTTGTTGATAGAATTATGATAAAACCACCTAATAAATCTGAAATAAAATTTGTGATGACATTTTTAATACATTTGAATTTTGTTTGCAAATATTTTGCAAAGAATTTTCCAAGATTTATAATTGGCATATAATTTTCATCTTTGAATATTCTCTATCAGATTTTGGTGCAGAGGAGAGCTGTACCTTGAGAGTTAGATAGTATATAGCATAGAAACCACATCTAGATACTTTATAAATGTATTAGTCTTCTCCACAAAACTCTTAGTAGTACAAGCTGGCATTCACAGGAGGGGACTAGAGGGATTAGATCCTGAAAGTACACTTTCTTCATCTACTTTAAATAACCTTCTAATTCAGGCCTTGCTTTCTGACTAATTCCTGACTAATCCACCCACATTTTTACTTCAACTATTTTCCCGGTCATTCTGTTTGTAGATTGTACTACACTGGTTTTCACATATGTATATAATCTCCCAGAAGAGACTGCTGTCATTCTAATTTTACTTACAAGAAACAATGGCTTTCAAAATATTCTTACCATATGTCTTCTAAATGCTTTGTTGGATTTAGAAAACATGCAATTATACAAAAGACAGTTTCGTTTTAAGATCAGACCATGTTTCCAGGAAATATTTTATTGTGTTTAGTAACATCTTACAAAGGTATGCAGTGATATTTATTGCAATGATTTGCAATTAAAATGATGTGTGTGTCACTGTCTCAAAGTCAAGAGCGAAGTCCAAAGCTTGTTTATCTTATGCAGTGTGGCACCTGACTTATAATCAAAATGGGAACACAATTAATGATAGTTATATGAATTAATAAATTGTGTCTACATAATTCCATGATCAAGTAACTCATCACCACTCAGTTACAAATTCCAAAGAGCTGGTGTGTTGAGTGCAGTGTATATCATTTACTTGAAGTGATATTCAGCAACTGACCATTGAGTCCTACCTATATTAGAGGATCCTTCAGAGCACTGTCTGGCTTTGATAGAACCTCAGCCCATTGGAAAGTAAACATGAGTTAAGTAGAAACAGCATTTTCACCAACATTCTAGTAACTTGTTGGCTTCTCATAAAAAGAAACTAAGATTAGCTATGATTGTTATAACCAGCCTGGAGTAGATCATTCTGCTATTGCTTGAAATGAGCTCAACGGCTAAGTAAATCAATTTTAAAAGACTGGTAGTAATCTAGACACACCAGCTTTGTCTGCCTTGAAAACCTGTTGTGTAAGTTTCATCTAGCATCACATGGTAAGTGATGAGAAGCAGCTATATAGCTTTGTCATAACAAAAGCTAATTCTAAAGACAAATCCTATGCCTCTGTGGTTTAAAATGGGTATGATTCTTTACAAGTAAATTCTAACTCATTTTAAGGAAGTCAAATATATAATTCTCTATATGACCCTTTGAAATGTATAAGTAGAACATTATTAAGGGATAAAGAAAAAAATTTAAACTACACAAAAGAAAAATATAAGGTTCTTGTTTATGTAAGAGACAGACAGCAGGAGCTGTGTATGTAAAGATTACCATTGCACTGCAAAGAATTCAACAACCACAGTAAATGTTACTGTACTTTAATAAAAATAACAGAACTTTAAATTCTGTATCCTGCTTTTTCCTGGGCTAGGGATACACAGTAGCTGTATCTTACAGTCATGGGACAATGACAGAAAACAACCAACACTGTACGATACTCTGTGTTGCTCAGCTGTGATGCTGCATAGGTAACGTGTATGAGATGCATTTCCAACATAAAGTGAAGCAAGGGTCTATGAGATGATGACCTCATGACTTGAGGCTCATCTGTATGACAGCCAAGCTCCCAAAAGTGCACAGAGGACACATGGTTCCATGAGATGATGACCTCATGAGTTGAGACTCATCTGTATCGCAGCTAAGCTCCTACAAGTATACAGAGGACACATGGTTCCAAGATCAGGCTGTTTACATTCCTCCTTACATCCTTGTTTCCCATCTTGCCCACCTTCAGTCATTAAGGTCAAACAGCCAAATCATTTGCTTGCAGGCACCTCGTGTCCCTCACCCTTGACTCATATCTGTGACACTATCCTCCATCACTAGCCTGCATCCATACATAGCTTGAAAAAAACACAACCATGTGTCAAGTCTGTTTTTCAGCTCAGGACCACTCATCATCATGATGTCTTATGACTGCGTGATGAATGTCCAAGCATGTTTTCTCCTCTAGTTCATATCTTCATTGTGCCAAAGGAACCTCATTCTTAGTGAGTGGATTCTACTACATCGCTCTGAGGAGAGCTGTCAAAGCGCTGCCATCCTGCCCCACACTCACCTCTGCCTTGTCCCTGCTGAACGGTGTGCCTGTTCTTGCTTTCTGGGCATTATGCTAGCGTTTTTCCATTTCTGTCCTGCACCAGCAATTCTCCTCTCTATTCGTTCTCTACATCAATCTACATGTATTATTTCTCCCTACTTCAGTGATTAAGCATCTTGATCCTGTTTTTCTCTCCTTCTACTTTTCAATTATTTTCCCTGAACTATCAAAATCCTTCAGAAGCATTACCTATGACACCCATTCCTGTTCTTGCTGCTGTCACTAGAATCTGACAAGGAGCTATTCTGGCTCAGTTTGAGGAATGTAGTCCATTGTGGAGAGGAAAGCATGGTGGGAGGTGAGACGATGGGGACAGGAATTTCAGGTGAGACCATTCACCTTCTCACATCTTAGAGGAACAGGAAGTAAAGAGTGAACAGGAAGCCTGGCCAGGGTATAAAACTCCGAGGTCCACCTCCCAGTGACCTACTTTCTGTAGCCAGGCTCTTCCTCTGAAAGATTCCACAACATTCAAAACAGCACCAAAAATTTTAACACAGGAGCTTACAGAGGATATTTTGCATTTAAACTATTATATTTGTTGTTTTATTCTGATTTATCTTCTCTTGGTTTTACTATATCAGGCTCTTATCACCCCACACAGACCCACACACACTTTAGCTAAACAAATCTGATTGAGATCAATGATGGTGAGTTCTCAGTTCCATCTTGTTACCTAAGAGATCTGACACAACCAAAGGCTCCCTGTTTTTCCCCCACAGAACTCGCTGCCACTTCTGCGCTTTGTGGGTTTCTCATGATCTTTCAAACACTTGATGGCCTAGAAGTCTGCACTCAAATCTCCTCTGCTTTCTGCCTATTTACACTCACCGGACCCTACTCCATGAATTTAAATACCACCATATGCAGAAGCTTATCGGTCTCTGACTAAACTTATCAGTCTCTGAACTCTAGATCCCACAGTCAATAGTTTGCATGTACACACTTAGCTACTTTTTTGAGCATCTTGAATTCAACATGTACAATATGAACATCTTCTTTTTAAATATTTAATTATTTTTATTTTATGTGTATGAGTGTATTACCTGCAAGTATGCAAGTGCATCTGTGTCATGCAGTGCCTCTGGACATCAGAAGAAGGAAATGGATCCCCTGGAACTGGAGCTAGCCACCATCTGATTTCTGGGAATTGAACTCGGGTCCTCTGCAAAAGTAGTCAATGCTCTAAACTCCTGAACCATATCTCCAGCCCCCAACATGAACTTCTTAATCATTCCACACTCATCTACTATCAAATATGTCTCTTGAATTGCCTTAATCCATGATGATATCAAGTAATGCAGATTAAGCATACTTAATTGGAATACCCAAAAGCTCTAAAATATGAAACTTTTTGAGTTTCAACCTCATGGCTCAAGTGGAAAATTCCATACCTTAGTCTTAGCCAAAACATCACCACACTAAAAGTAATGTGTAAATTTACCTTCAGCATACATATAGAAAGTACGTGTGAAATGAATGAATTTCATATTTAGACATAGGTCTCATCCCCAAGATATCTCAATCTGTTGTATATGAAATATTCCTTCCCAAACTGTGAAATCCCAAACACTTCCTTTGTTAGGCATTTTTAGATAAAGGAGATTCAACCTGTGACTCTGGAGAGGTAACCTCAGCCCTTTGATCTAGATCTTTTGAGCTTCTTGATTAGGGAAGCACTGGTCCTTCTATTACTAGTGTGGAAGGGCGGAAAATTTTAATGATAAAACGTGACAATCTAACATGTACTGTTAGATGAGCATTTGGGTTTAGAGGCATCACCAGCCATGCTCCAGTAGTATTAGATTTTGGAGTCTAAGCATTCAGTTTGTAATTGAGTGACATGATCTTCATGAATCAGTGCATTGCTATTACAGTAAGGAAATTCCAACTCTCTTCTCCTATGATTGTGGACAGGACTCTAAACTCGTCATTATCTAGGACTGAAGTCAGGACTCAGGAATCTAGCAGAAGGTCAATTCTTTTTCTGGAATGTAAAGACAAAAGAAATCAATATTAGGGACTGGGGAAATGACTCAGTAAAAAGAGTATTGACTGCTTTTGCAAAGGACCTATGTTTGATTCCCAGCACCCACAAGGCACCTAACTACCGTCCATAATTCCTGTTCCAAAGGATGGGTCTCTCTCTTCTAATCTCCACAGGCATTGCACAGCATGGGTACACTTATATATATGCAGGCAATACACTCTCACACATAAAATAAAAATAATAAAATATTTTTAAAAAAGAAATCAATATTAGACAAGTAATCTTCACTTCTAAATTTTTATTTTAATATCGATGATTCACATTCTTGTCTGAATTTTTCTTCTCTTTATAATTTACTTGAAATCCTTCAATGCATGCATTGTTTTTTTTCTAATTTCTGCAACAAAAATGCATGACAGAGACACCTTAAAGAAGAAAGGATTTACCTTGGCTCACAATGTAAGGGTGGAACCCATCCTGGCAGAGAAGGCAAGGTTGCAAGAGTGCTTCCAGTCCTAACAGCTGGCATTCAAGGGACCTAGTCACATCAGATCTGCACAGGCAGGGATCCTGGTCCGTGGAATGATGCCACCCACATTCAGGGTGGATTCTCTTTCCTCAGTTCAGGTTTCCTTTCTGAAAATCCCCTCACAGACATGCCCAGAGATTTGTTTCCAAGAATGATTCTAAATTCAGTCCAGTTGTCAGTGAAGATTAACAATCACAAGGTCTAAACATAATTTGCCATGTTTAATGACAATTATAAAGGAAGTTAAGGCTCTGATTTCAGGGTATAAGGTTGGATGGGTATGTGTTTGATCAGCCTTAATAATCATAGCATTTGAATTCACAAACTTATTTATGTTTAACTGATTAATTCTTCATGGATAATAGAAATTAACTATCAATTGCTATTTTTCTGGGTTAAGTTTTTTGTTTACTTTCCTCAATTTTCTTATTAATTAATTAATTTGTTTATTTTCGAGGAAGGGTCTCCCTATGTAGTCCTGGCTAGCTTGGCACCCACTATCTAGACCAGGCTGACCTTGGATTCACAGAGATTCACCTATCTCTGTCTGCTGAGTGATTATTGGGATAAAAGACATATGCCACCACACCCAGAGATTTTCACTTTTAAATGTTTTATTGTCTAATAGGAAGGAACCACATGAGCACTCAGTCTTTGGGCTTATGCATATTCCTATATGGAATCCTTTAATGTTTGATTTCAACCTTATCTAAACATCATAGTTCCTAGTTGATATTATTTGCTTTGGTTTAACACATTTTTATCATTCTAATCTTTCTCATTTTGTTCCAGATTTATCTTTTACATCTATGGTTTACATCTTTCAGCCTTTCTGAGCTTATTTTAAGGGTTTGATTTATAGTTACTGTGTAATATTTTGACTATCTCATTGTAGGCTTATTTTATAATATAAATTCTATATTTTATTTCTTCCTCTCCGTCATTTCATTTACAATTTGTTCATTGTGTTCTTTTTTTTCACTTTTTGTGTACTTCTGGGTAAGTTTCTCATCACTCTAATTTGGAAGGTTTCTAATGTCTTGTCCTCTTGGTAAGTCATTTTTAAATTGTTATTTATTATTTTTATTGTGGGCATGAGTTTATGGCCTGCAAGTTTGTAAGTGTACCCGGGTCATACAGTGCTCAAGGAGTCAGAAGATGTCAGATTCCCCTGGAATTGGAGTTATGGACTGTTGTTAGTTGCCATGTGGGTTCTCGGAATTGGACCCAGGTCCTCTTCAAGAGCAGCCAGTGCTCTTAACAGCCAAGCCATATCTCCATCCCTTGATAAGTCATTTTTAATAGTGACACTTTATGAATTCTTTCTCTTTTTAGAAATTCAAACAATTAGGTACTTTGCTTAAGTTTCTGTGTGATTTATGGACAAGGTCACACTGATTTATTTCTAGCTACAGGAAGGCAAATGATTGTAGGCCCCAGTGCTCCTGCATTCCGCATTATACCAGCCTTCCCTTCCGAACCTTGCTCGATTTCGTATCTTGCTGCAATTTGCCTTATTTTCAGTATAGTCCTTTATCTTTGTCTTGAACAAGCCTTTTCTAGTACAGCAGAACTTTTCTACTGTCGATCACGGTCAGTTCAACTTGGCTACATCTCCTCTGGTTCATGGTGGTCTGGTTCATGACAGTGAGTGGTGCCATGAACAAGTCAGTGGTCTGTTAGGCCAAACACCATGGAGGTTATTTCCTTCTATTGTGTCTTTGGGAACTTTTGGTGATTTTAACTTACCGACCTTACAAGAATTGTGTTGAGTGGCTTCCTCTTATTCAGAAGATCTGGGATGAGAAGTGTTTAGGATTTTATGTTTTATTGACATTTTGGAATATTGGCATATACTCCATTAGATACCTTGGACATGGGATCCAACTCTAAGCATGACTGACTTGTTTCATATACACCTCATATCCAGAGCCTAAAGGGAATTTTATTCATATTTTATAATTTGGCACATGAGATACAGTCTTCATGGGCAGCTTTTTCCAGGTTTGGCCTCATGCTGAAACTGACAATGTGCTAGATGTTGAAGCTTTTCAACGTGTTGAGATGGGAATGTTTGGTCTGTAACTCGTTCTCAGTTTTCTAAGAATATTTTCAATGTATACATTCAATTTCTTGTTTTCATCTTTTTCTTCATTTATATCATGTTATATTCATCAGCTCTTTCATTTTCAGGACTAGCATTCTATTTATAGGTTTCCTTTGATTTCTGTACCTCACCTTGAAATATTTTAATCTTGCTGCTCATTCCCATATTGTTTTAATGAAATATTTTTAAGTTTACTCTGTGTCCCGGGTTCTGCTTCCAGCAACACGTTGTTTCATTCTTTGTTTTCATTACTTTGGCAATTTTATTTTCAAATTTGAGTGATAGTATAAAATCCCAAGAGTTCAACAACAAACAATATGCTATTATGGGAATTGTTTTTATAGTTATTGCTTTAAAAATATTTGGTTCTATAAAGTCTTCTGTTTAATCTCATTTCTCTGTTTTCTGGAATAGCTTTTCTAATACATGCTCAATGTTTACTTTTCACTTGCTATGTTCATTCCTGATTACTTTTTTCTAAATAATATTCAACCAGAACTTCCATATGAATCCCTTCACTTTTAAAATAAGAGTATTTCGTCTAGCTCTTAGGTCAAGCCATGTGCAGAGGAAAGATGCAAGTGAGCAAGGGTACAAGGCCTCTCTCCCCCATGCCACTTGTCTTTCCTTTCTTCTTCCTTCCTTTCATCATGTGTGTGCATGTGTGTCTCCATGCGGGCTATCTACTACATCGTCTGAGTATGTCTGTTTTCAAAAGCCCGGGTTGTCTGCTTAGAGGTGTGTTTCCACAGGGGTCTGTGGCTCGCAGTGTTCCAGCACTGTGACCCTGTATAATGTGTGCATGCAAACCACACCTGTGTTTTTCTCTCTAGCTTCCATCTTTTCCAACCTTGTCCAAAGTGTTTGAAGCTGGCTTGCAGATAGCTAGGAAAATGTGTCATTCCTCCCTAAGAACGACCTCTTCTGGATTTTGGTAGTAGGAAATCTTGCCTCTTCTCTGAGACAGGAATGTTTCCCGTTTTACTTTGGCCTGTTTGCCTTTCCAAATGACAGTTGCTGCAATCCACTTAAAATCTGCAACTATGCAGTAACTCTTTGTCTTTTCCCTAAATGTGGCCCAAAGTTCACCGTTTTGAGCTATACTCTTCAAAGGCTATACTTTGGAGATTTAATCAATTCTTCATTTCTTGAAGATCTTCTTGTTCTCTGTGTTGATTAACGTGGTTTCACAGAAGGAAAAAGAACAAAACATACTATTTCTTATCAGAAGCATTACAGAGCACTGTGTTTTTATTTTTACTTTTTTCCTAGCAAATCATTGTCATGGTGCTTACTTACTCTCTTATTCTTTGTTCACAAGTGTGGCAGCCTCTGTGAACTTTGAGCATGCTCATAAGTTGCATAGCAACCAGAAGTTATATTCTTCTTCCTACAGTCTGCCCCAACTCTACCCTACAAGCCCCGGCCCACCCTGCCTTAAAATAGAATGTGTGTTTCCATGAGTCATTTGAAAATGGTCTTCTGAGAGAAAATCATGTTGTTTCAAAAGGAGATAGTGCTAAGCAAGAGGGCATCCAGGGACTGTGGTGAATAAGAGAAGGAAAAGATATCAACAGTAGAAACAAAATGGTTTATTGATAAACTAAGGAAATGTATCCAGGGCAACAATTCCCTATAAGAAAGTGAAGAACAAGAAATTGGAAACAGGAGAATATTTGTATGCTTTGCCTCACAAAAATGAAGTGATCCACACATATATTTGTAGTCATCAGGTGATGCACAGTCCAGTCAATAATAACTATACATGCCCAACACGCTTGGTTATCTTACTGATTTTCCATATGTCAAACATGCTTTTTAAAAGTACATGTAAGTAAAACAAATAGAAAACCGGTGCCACAGGTAATTCCTTGAATAAAGGTCTTTGACTCCTTTCTAAATAGATGATGATAAGTGTGTATATGTTCTGGGTGTCCTCCCGAGGGCAACGGTTGTCTTGGGCCAGAACAGGGACAATCTTCAGTGACCTCTCTGAACACATGGGGCTGCTCCGTAGGGGAAGTGGGAGCTGACAATGACGTCACCTGTGCTCATGTCCTCTAAATGTCTGCTATTCGGCACAAATGGAGATAAGTGCATCCGGGTGAGAAAATCATGTTTTAAAAATGCAGTTACTGTGTGTCTTATTCAACCAAATCAGTAATATGCTTTTCAAATAAAACTGCAGGGCTTGATTTTCAGGTATCAGAAAATCTCAGTGCTGGATAACATAGATATGACAGTGTTGACAGACAAATCTCTTTAATCCCAAGTTATTAAACATTTTCAATGTGACTTAAAACTTATAAAAAAGAAACAACTGATAAAGCATGTAGAAAAAAAGAAACTGTTATCGAATAGTTCTACTACAGTAAAAATGTTTGCTACAAGTAGATAAAGATACACTTAATATAATTGTATTAAAAGTACTTTTCACATGAGAATCTTAATATTATCAATATTCTAAATTGCAATAACTTGATGATTCACTAAACATGAATTCTAGTATAAATGATCAACTTTGGGGAGTCAGGATAGGTCAAATTTCAAATAAGTTTTTCAGATTTTTTTTGAGATAGTGTCTCGCTATGTAGCACTGGCTGGTCTAGAACTCACCGTGTAGATTACTTTGGCTTTGAGCTCCCAGAGATCTACCTGTCTCTGACTGATGCAGTTAAAAACATGTGTCCCATGCTGGTCAATTTTTTAAATTAATTTTTGCAATTTCCATGCAATATATTTTGATGGTATTTAAATCTCTTCTCCTATCTGCACATTTTCAGGCTGTCTTCTGTCCAAATTAGTGCACTCTGTTTGCATACATATATGAGTCTAATTTGTGCCCCCAAATGTCTTACAGTGTGGATCCGTCCACTGGAGCAATGGAGCCTGGTTAACTTAGTAAGCGTCACACCAGTAAGAGAGACTGACTTTCCTTCTCCCAGCAGCCATCAGTTGCCAATAGTTCCTAAGGTGGGACCATGGCTTCTTACCCACTTCCCCACGTCTATTCTGGGATCTTGTCTGGCTTGAACTTCTCTAGGACTTGGGTGTGTCATCACCACTGCCATGAGTTCATATGAGTAACTGACCAGCCGTCTGGATAACTGTTTGCTTGTGATCATTCACAAACTCTGGCTCTTACAATCTTTCCATTCCCTCTTCCGAGATGATCCCTGAGCCTTGGGAGGCAGAAGTTTGATACAGGTGTCCTGTTCAGGCATAAGTACTGTGAGGTCTCGTGTTCTCTGAACATTGGCCAGTTGTAGGTATCTGTGTTGATCACCATTTGAGGAATAGGGAAACTTCTCTGGTGGTTCAGAGACACACTAATCTAACAGGTCTAACAACAAGTCATTAGGAGTCACTTTAATTCTATAACTATTTAGTAGAAAATTAGTATTGGGCTCTCTCTTGGGTCTTGGTACCTATCTAGCCTCAGCTTCCTAGGCCTGATATCAGTGTCAGATATGGGCTCCATCCTGTCAAAGGACCTTAAATCCAAATAAAAAGTGGCTGATTATAACATTCATGCCACTCTTGCGCCGGTGGGCATATCTTGCCAGCCCAATTGTTGTTGCAGTTCACAGGATTCACAATTGGATAAGATGAATTGTTTTTTCTTCTGGTAGCATGCATAGACTCTTCCAGCATGTGAAAACTAGCCAGTGGAGATGAAGCTTTGACATCAGTACCAGTTCAACTACTTCTTATTTGATCTATAACTCATGCATGTAGTATCTTCAGCAATAGGGTTTTACTGTAACTCTTGGCAGGCAATTGAAGGATTATGGGGCCCCTGATCAACAGGTACAGGAGGACAGAGCCCGTTCCTTGAACTGGGATTTTACAGCATTAGCCTATGGAGTCTACTAATGCCAGTGTCATCTATAATAAAGCGACTACGGTTAATATTCTAATAATGTATGTATTTTAAGATTCTTATGTGTATTTTAAGATGCATCTATAGTGGTAGGTTTCCCTCTGCTTTATTTTTTTATTTTCTAAATAAAGTGTTAGTGCATGTCTTTAATCCCAGCACTTGGGAGGCAGAGGCAGGGAAATCTCTGTGAGAGGAGGCCAGCCTGCTCTACACAGCCAGTCAGGACTTACAGGGAGACCCTGTCTCAAAAAAAAAAGGCCTTCCAAATAAGATACTTTTCCACTCTGGAGTTGCTCCTTCAATCGAATGGCGGTATTTTCTTTGATGTATAGGAGCATGTTAGTGTCATGTGGTTCCATTTGTCAATCACAGGACTTAACACTTGTGCTATAGGAATCCTGTTCAGAAAGTCTTTTCCTCTGGGTATAAGTTCAATGTATTCTCTCCTTTTTTTTCTGTCTGATTCAGGGCATCACGCTTTATGTTTGAGGTTCTTGATCCATTTGGAGTTGAGTTTTGTGTGTGGTTAGACATAGGGCTCTAGCTTCATTCTTCTACATGCCCCTATCCAACTGGGCCAGTACCATTTGTTAGACATTCTGTGTTTTCTCCAGTGTGTATTTGTGACTCTTTTATCAAAAATCAAGTTGCTTTAAATGGATGTATTTAAATCTAGGTGTTCAATTCTGTTCTACTGATCAATTCGTCTGTTTTATTCCTGTACCATGCTGTTTTTATTACTATAGCTCTGTAGCACAATTTGAGATCAGAGATGGTAATGTCTCTAGTAGTCCCATATTGTTCATGATTACTGTGGCTATCCTGGGTTTCTTTGTGCTTGCATGTGAAATTTGAGATTATTTCTTCAATTTCTGTAAAAAAAAATGTGTTAGGGTGCTGGAGAGATGGCTCAGCAGTTAAGAGCATTGAGTGTTCTTGCAGAGGACCCAGGTTCGATTCCCAGCATCCTCATAGTGGGTAACAACCATCAGTAACTCCAGTTTCAGGAATCCAGTGCCTTCTTCTGACCTCCTCAGGAGTTGCATGACATAGGTGCACTTACATACATATACAAACAGGCGATACATAAAATAAAAATAATAATTAAAATGTTGGAATTTTAATGGGTACTATACTGATTTTATTGATTGTTTTTAGTAGGATGGCCATTTTCACAGTATTTATCCCATGAGCATACAAAGTCTTTCAATCTTCTGGTATCTTCTGTAATTTTTCTTACCATCTTAAAGTTTTTACAAGTCCTTCACTTCAGTGTTTAGATTTACATAAAGATATTTGATGGTTTTGAGGCTATCATGAATGGGATTATTTTCTGTTTTTTATCTTAAGTATGTTTATTATTTACATATAGGAAGGTTATTGATTTGTGGTGTTAATTTTATATCCTGCTATCTTGCTGAATGTATTTATCAGCTCTAAGAGTTTTCTGATGAAATCTTTAGGATCTTTCACATAGAATCATTTCCTCTGCAAATGAAGAAATTTTGATTTCTTTTTTTTTCCAATTTGTATCCCCTTTATCTCCTTTGTTTGTCTTACTAGCTAAGACTTCAAGTGCTATATCGAACATGAATGGATAGAATGGACATTTTTGTTTTGTTGCTGATTTTAATGTAGGTGCTTTAAAAGCTTTTCTCCATTTAGAATGATGTTGGCTGTGGGCTTGTAGTGCATTGCCTTTATTATGCTGATATGTTCCCTGTGTTCTTAGGTTTTCCATAACTTTGATGGATTTTCTCAAAAGCCTTTTCTACATCTAATGCGATGTTCATGTGGAGTCTACGTGGTGGATAACACTTATTGATGTTTATGTGTTGGACCATCCCTGTATCTCTGGGATGAAGACAACTTGATCATGAAGGATAAACTTTTTGATGTGTTCTTGCATTTGGTTTGCAAGTATTGTACTGAGATTTTTTTGTATCTATGTTCATCAGAGATTGGTCTATAATTTTTTTCTTAGATCTTTATCTGAATTTTGTGTTAGAGTAATACTGGTTTCATGGAAAATGCTTCTCATCTTGTATTTTACAGAGTAGTTTTAAGAATATTGATTTTAGTTCTTTAACAGTTTGATAGACTGTTCTGAATCCATCTAGGCTTAAGCCATTTTCAGTTGGAAATTATTTATATTAAATAACATTATTTAAAATTATTTAAATTATTTATATTATTTTGATTTAATGTTGGTAGGTCGTTCTCTCTTTTTTTTGGTTAATTTGGCTAAAGGTTTATCAATCTTGTTACTGTTTTTGAAAACCTAATCCTTTGTTTCTTTAATTCCTTGTGCTGTCTTCATTTCTGTTTCATGAATTTCAGTATTGATTTAATTGATCTCTTCCTGTCTATCTTTTTGGTGTTGTTAGTTCTTGACTTTCAGGTGCAGCATTCATTTATTTATGTGATATTTCTAATTATCTTGTGTAATACTTAATGCTATAAGTTTTCCTCACAAGACTGCCTTGATTGTGTCCCAAAGGTTTGGGTATGCTACATTTTCATTTTCATTCAATTCTAAGAATTTTTAACTTTTCCTTCTTGATTTCTCCTGTGATCCAGTTTTCATTGGCAGTGTATTATCTTCCATGATTTGTGTGCTTTTTCTAATTTTATTGTTGATATCTAACTTTGTTCCTTTGTGGTTAGGGTTGTATTTCAATTTTCCTGAATTTTTGGAGACTTGTTTTGCCTTAACATGTGATCAATTTTGGAGAGATTGTGTTGCTGAGAAGAAAGTATATTCTTTGGTGTTGGATGGAATATTTTATAGGTAACTATAAGGTCTATTTATTTACTGTGTCATGTCATTCCAGAGTTTCTCTATTTATATTTATCTGGCTGACTTGTCTATTGGTGACAGCAGGATATTGAAGTCACCCACTATCACTGTGTTAGAATCAATGTGATGTTTTAGAGACAATAAAGTTTCTTTTACAAAATTGTGTGCTCCTGTGAGATATATATATATAATATTTAATATTTTAATGTTTTCTTGGTGGATTTTTCATTTAATGAATATGCCATGAACTTCCCTGTCTCTTCTGATGAATTTCAATTTTCAGTTTATTTTGTAAGATATTAGAACAGTTATATCTGTTGTTGTCTTAGTTCCATTTGCTTAGAATTTCTTTTTCCATCCTTTTATTCTAAGATAGTATCAGTCATTATTGGTATGTTTGTTGGAGAAAGCAAATTGATGGATCCTCTTTTCCAATCCAGTCAGTCTGTGTCTTTTTAGTGGGGAGTTGAGACTATTAGTATTGAGGGTTATCATTGACCAGTGCTAATTCCTGTTATGTTGATGTTGTAGTCCTGTTTTCTTAGACTTCTTTTGATTGGCTGTTGTGGAATAATTTATTTTTTCTTTGTGTCATCTTGTGTGTGTTTAATCTGTTCTTCTGACCAAAACAATTCATTGAGTATTATCTGTAGATCTAGTTTTGTGGACATAAATTCTTTAAATCTGTTTTATCGTGGAAAGTTTTGTTCCTTCAAATACAATAGATCCTTTTGTTGGGTCTAGTAGTCTTGGCTTGAATCCGTGTTCTTTCATAACTTGTAAAACATTCATCCAAGCCCTTCTGTTTTTTACAGTCTACATTGAAAAGACAGTTGTTGCTCAGATGGACTTGACTTTATATGTAACTTGATTTTTCTCCCAACTTTCAATACCTATTTTTTGTTCTGTTAATTTTGTGTTCTGAATATTATATGATGCTGGGAGTTTCTTCTCTAGTCCTGTCTTTTTGGTGTTCTGTGTGTCTTGTAACTTGGGGGTATCACTTTCCCTAGATTTAAGAAATTTTCTTCTATAATTTTATTAAAATATTTCTGAAATTTTGATTTGTGTGTTTTCTCTTCTATACCTATAATTCTTGGGTTTGTTCTTTTTACACTTCCCCAGAAGCTTTGCATGTACCATTCCTGGGTTATTTTTAATTTGACATTTTAATTGATTGAGCAATCCATTTCCTCAAACTTTTCTTCAGGATCTGGCATTCTCTATTCCAGTCCCTCCGCTCTCCTGCTTCTTTCCTCTAAGCTTCTGGAGTTCCTGCATTTTTTGTTTCAAGTTTTCTTTCAGTTTGGCTTTTCTTCAGAGACTAGTGGGGTGGTATTTCTTGGTATGAGTAAGTGATCTCATTTTTGCTGAATGTTTCTTTTTATCTTTCTTTGCTCAGGTTTATATTTCTCAGGTTATGACCCAGCTTAGTGCTTAGTGTTCAGTTTGGGGGTTACTTTATGTTGGTGTGTAGATGGGGTGAAAGAAGTGGTCTCAATTCAGCTAGAAAGAGGTGCAACTTCTGAGTTGAGAGTCCAGGATTGACTGCAGAATCCTAGATCATCAGTATGGGATGGGGGCTGACAGGTGAACAGGTGGCTGATAGGTTGGGCTGAGAGCCTCCAGGACTGGAGCACACAGAAGTGTGATATACAGGGTTCAGGGAAGTCTCAGGAATGGGAGCTCAGGGCCAAAAGTCTGGGAAGGGGAAGGATCCTGGAGACTCAAGGTGGTCTGAGAGCTGTGATGGTGGAGGGCACTCATCTTGCCAAGTCTGGGTGGGGGGGCACAAAGATCTGGGATGTTTATGAATCCCTGTGCCCCGAGAAAGCCCAAGAGCTGAGATGGCAAGACACTGGAGAGTCTTAGGAGTGGGAAATCAGCACCTGCCAGTGTTCCACAGTTTATGTTTGAGGATTTCATATCTGATCACTGTCTGTTCAACTCCCCCCACACTCTCCACTCCCTTGATTGTTGCTGCTACGTATGCATGCATCTATAAATATTTATATGTGTATGAGAGAGAGAGTATGAGGGAGAACGAGAGAGAGGGAGAGGGAGAGCGTGAGAGAGAGATTCCAAGTAGTGGTGCTTTTGAGTGCCTGCGTTTGTTGCTCACCTCTTGGGACTGGATAGCCTATCAGGGAGCTCATCCCTGGAGAAAACTTATTCTTCCTGCCCTCATCAGCCATTGATTGCTCATAGCTCTTCATCTAGCAGTAATATCTTGTAAATCTTTTCTATTCACATTGGCATGTCAAATGCTGTTGTCATTTTGTGGGTCTTGTTTAGGAATTCATTTTGTTGAGAGTTCATGGTTGCAGTTTCCATCACGTGGAGAAAACACTATCTAGCAGCAGCTCCTGGTTCTCTGACTCTTACAATCTCCCTGCTCCCTTTTCCATAATATTCCCTGAATCTTATGTATAGGAATTGCATATTAAATGTGTCAATTGTGGGGTTGTGTGCCCGGTGGTTGTTCATTTTCTGCCTTTAACAAGTTGTGGGTCTCTGTGTTCATTTGTATCTATAGCAAAAAGAAGGTATTTTTGGTGAATGATGACAGCTACCTTTTCCTGTGAATCTAAGTACTATAATTTAGAATACAATAAGAAATTATACTGGTTTAGTTAAATGGCATTAGTCGGTTCTCCTTGTCCTGGTTGGCATTGCCTGTCAGATTGACATGCCTGGGAAGAGAGAACCTCAGCTGAAGACAGACAAAGACAGGGAAGGTTTGGGTTTAAAGTGATGTGTTTATGTGTCAAGACTGACAAAGGCAGAATGCCATGCTTGTTTTTGGTTGTCACCGTAACACAGCTGGGAAGAGGGAAACTCAGCTGGGATGTCCCTATTGGACCGGCTTGTGGACATGTCTGTGAAGCATTTCTTCTTTGCTGAATGAAGTGGAAGGGCTCAGGCCACTGTGGGTGGTACATAGAAAGCACAATGAGCCCAGGCCAGGGGAGCAAACCAGTGAGCCATGTTCCTCTGTGGGTCTGTGCTTCTTTCAGGTTCCTGATTTGTGTTTCTACCTGGCTTCCTTCACTCGGACTGTCACTTGGAAGTATAAGATGCTAGAACCACTTTCCTCCTTAAGTTGGTTTTGGTCAGAGTATTTTATCACAGCAAAAACTGGAACATTCTTCTAGGGTCTGTGACCTCTCCAACCATCGGGCATTTGGCTATGTTTACCAGGCATGAATTCCTTCCTATTGAGTGGTCCTTAAGTCCACTTAGACAGCTATTTGTTGTGCTGCCAATGAGGGCACCGCTGTTGTTTGAAGAGTTAAGTTTTACTGAAATATTTAAGACTTTTCAAGATTGCAACACTATTTTCGATGATAAGCTGAAAACAGAAATTTTGCCTATGATGTCAATAAACTTCCACATCCAAACTAAGTGAAATGTATATATATCTTGCCTATTAGTCCAATGGTCCCCTCCCCAATATATATTTAACTTCTTGAATCTCAATTTATTTTAGTCATGCAAAATGAATTACTTTATTACCTATACTTACTGCATTTGTGTGGCTTTTTAAATAAATATGAATTCTTAAGGTAGACTGTTCAGAGGAAAAAAAATAGAGTGGTCTGTAACCAGTGTCCAGGTTGGTATGGTGTCACAGAGTGGTCTGTAACCAGTGTCCGGGTTGGTATGGTGTCACAGAGTGGTCTGTAACCAGTGTCCGGGTTGGTATGGTGTCACAGAGTGGTCTGTAACCAGTGTCCGGGTTGGTATGGTGTCACAGAGTGGTCTGTAACCAGTGTCTGGGTTGATACGGTGTCACAGAGTGGTCTGTAACCAGTGTCCGGGTTGGTATGGTGTCACAGAGTGGTCTGTAACCAGTGTCCGGGTTGGTACGGTGTCACAGAGTGGTCTGTAACCAGTGTCCGGGTTGGTACGGTGTCACAGAGTGGTCTGTAACCAGTGTCCGGGTTGATACGGTGTCACAGAGTGGTCTGTAACCAGTGTCCGGGTTGGTACGGTGTCACAGAGTGGTCTGTAACCAGTGTCCGGGTTGGTATGGTGTCACAGAGTGGTCTGTAACCAGTGTCCGGGTTGGTATGGTGTCACAGAGTGGTCTGTAACCAGTGTCTGGGTTGGTACGGTGTCACAGAGTGGTCTGTAACCAGTGTCCGGGTTGGTACGGTGTCACAGAGTGGTCTGTAACCAGTGTCCGGGTTGGTACGGTGTCACAGAGTGGTCTGTAACCAGTGTCCGGGTTGGTACGGTGTCACAGAGTGGTCTGTAACCAGTGTCCGGGTTGGTATGGTGTCACACAGTGGTCTGTAACCAGTGTCCGGGTTGGTATGGTGTCACACAGTGGTCTGTAACCAGTGTCCGGGTTGGTACGGTGTCACAGAATGGTCTGTAACCAGTGTCCGGGTTGGTACGGTGTCACAGAGTGGTCTGTAACCAGTGTCCGGGTTGGTACAACGTCACTGTCTCCAGTGTAGATGAGGCCCCAGGGACCAGAAACCAACACATGCTGGACTATAGCATGTCCTACAAGGAGCACACTAACAGTCAACCCACATTTTAAAATATTTAGATTATTTTTACTCTGCTAAAACAACTATGGTATATTAAATGGAAATGAAATAAATTAATCTTTGCCATTCAATACATTGAAGCTGAAATCAGCAAGGTCACCTAAAAGCTAATAAACTGATCATGAAACTATAATTTAATAATAATAAATATCACATTCACTTTTTATATTTTATAATATAATGCACCTATATAGAGTAAGATTAGATGCTCTTTATTTCTGTGAGTGAGTTTCTTATCCATCACTTGAAAGATTACTTTCAATGCTAAGACCTAGGAAGCTCTTTAGGGATCTCTGGACCTCCTGTCTGTTGGATTCTGCGCCAAACCTTATATAATGGACCAATGTTATGGACATGAAGAATGTATTAGAAATCTTCATGTCCTTAAAATATTTGAAATAATATTGCTTTAACTAGGATCATAGGTCTGAGCTTTCTGTAAACACTTTTTTGTGTTTATTGGTCTACTCTATTAACTGATGAGAGTGCCTACTTGTCACAAGACAAACTGAGTCCTCTTGGATTCAGTCCATTCAGGTTCTGTGTGTCTATGATGCTCAGTTGTTTTCTTCATTTGGGAAACATTAAGAATAAGTGAATCACTGTTATAATAGTGATTATAAAAGCAGTAGATAATCACTGCTTCAAATTTTATTTGGGAAGAATTCTAATAGAATCTAAATTTATTTTCCTGTATAATTTCTGAAATAACGATATCTATTTGTTGAATACTTTGGAAAAATAGGATAGGAAAAAACTTATTTCTAGGAATATTTCACTTTAATGTACTAGTGAACAAATGAATATTTGGGTCTTTTATTTAGGAAAAGAAATTTCTTTCTTGCCACTTTTAAAGAAATTCAACCTGCTTTATACAGAATAAATCAGTGGGTGGAAATACTGGTATTGTCAAATTTTGAAAGTCAGATGGAATTGATTATATGAGTAACAAAGTAAGATTTTATAAAGGAAAAGGAATTCATCTCTCAATTAGAGCAAAGCTACCCACAAGATAATTTCTAATTCCTCTTCAAATAAGCTGCAATGTCATATTGTAAAATAGCAAGTCCTCAGGGCTGGAGGATGGCTCAGAGGTTAAAAGCACTGGTTGCTCTTGCAGAGGACCCTGGTTTGGTTCTTAGCACCCACATGACTGTTAACAATACATAACTCCAGTTCCAGTGAAACCAATACCTCTTCTGACCTCAGTGAGCATTGCACAACACAGGTGTACTTACATACATGCAGGCATTACACTCATACACATAAAATAAAAGTAATAAATAATTTTTTAATAAATGGCAAGCACTGGAGATTTCTCTGGGAACAATTCTAATTACAACCACTAACTCAAGCATGATTCACAGACTACATGTTCAGGAGACAAGTATCTGAAAGCATTTAATCACTATCCTGAGACATATGAAGTGCTTTCATGTACTTGTAGGAGACACACAGGCCCAGGGCAGCTAATTCTGGACAGACATCTGCAATATATTGTGTTTGTCCCCCCAGATAGGTTTTCTGTGTAAAAGTGTTGGTTCCTGGGGAATGTTAGTGAGGATGCAACTAAAAGTAGTCCAGTCAACCCCTGAAAATCCACTGATGTATGGTCACCTTTCCAAACTGGACATGAAAATACCAAAGGGTGTGAGACTGGTTGTGCACTCACTGAATATCTATAGCACGTTACACAGTGAGCCAAGCATTGGCTGTCCATTGATTTCACCGTTCTCCCCACTCTTCTGAATAACAAACATAGCAAAGGTTATTTACAGGGGTCATGAAAATCCAAACAAAAGTTCAATGATGTCAGAGAAAATAGCAAACAAATACATGTTTTGGTGTACCAGGAACAAATTTTTTTAAAACTCAGAGAATGGAACACCTTTAGACAACTGTCAGGGGACTAGAGGTCTTCTTTGTCATTTGGTGAGTAATGGTTAAGGTTGTTTCTCATCATATTATCCTACACGCATATAATTACTGGCTGGAGGTATGCAGTGAGTTTTTCCTCTAGTTAATTACCTGATTCAATTTTTTTTCTCTAGCTAGAATAAAACAAAAATGATTAATACAAGAATGTAGCTATATGTGGAGAACTGTGATAATTAATCCTGACTGTAAACTTGACTAGCTCTGGAATCAGCTAGAAAACAGTGTATGGGACACACTGGGATTTTCTTGATTGGGTCATTGGAAGAGGGAATATGCACCCTAAATGTGGGTGGTCAAAAATGAGAAGGTACTTTGAAAGGTACTTTGCTTTTCTGTCTGTTTGTTTCTTATTGTCTCTGCAATTTCATCACGCTGTTCCCATTGTCCTGTGCTCTTTCTACAACTGCTACTATCAGTATTCACTAACACAGAACCAAGTTTCTCTGGCTTTCAATGTGGACTGAAGACCACTGGCAACTCTACCGGAAACCTCCAAGACTTCAGTCCCAGACTAGGACTACTGAGGCATCCAGCCTCATGGACTCAGCAAATACTAGGGACTCAACCTCTCCATGTGATATAGCCATTGCTAGACTACTCAGACTGTATTATGTAAGACAATCTAATAAATCCCCTTCTAATTTATTCATTTATCTTATTAATTCTGTTCCTGTAAAGAAACTTAACTAGTACGGGGAGTATGAAGAAATATGACCTTTAGTATACTGTACTTTGTTTTAGAAAAACTCTTCCTGAAGTTTTGTCTATCACTGAGTAAAACTGAGTAAAGGTGAATCTCAGATTTTGTAGATGATTTGGTAAACTTTGCATTAGGTAATTTCTCCCCACTGAAGCTTTTGTTTGAATTATCTCTTTCATCCACATGGTTTCCCCAGAAGAAAGATTGATGATTAATTTTGAACTCTGCATGCTAGATATACACATAAAGCATAAGAAAATACCAAAATGGTAACACTGTCACAAGCCCAGGATTGAGGATGGTCACCATCTAAAGGGTTATGTTCATTTTCTCAGCAAATTAAAGAATTAAAAGGCAAGGAAAATCTCAGACCAGCAGAGAGCAAGAATCAAGCAAATGTTTACTGAAAGATAAAGAATCATATCCATACCCATACAGCATAACCTACACATACATACACTCATACAGAAAGATAAAGTTCCCCATAAGGGGAAAGAGGATTTCAGAAACCAAGAATCCAGCATGCCCTGGGGAGGGCCTAGGTTTAAGGATTTTAGTGGTTTTCTCTCCTTTATTTTGAATTCATCGACTTAAAGAAGAAGAGAAGACTGATAGGTTTATGGCTTCAAATGATAAGGTATGCAGGTCCAGTCTCAGTCTTATTTGAACTGGTTTGGACTTAATGGCTGGCTAGAGAGGAAGCTCCCAGGCCTTTGTCTCAGACCAAGAAGGTGGAAGTATGCCCACTTTATTATTCTTTGGTGACATTGTTTGCTTATTAGGGATTTAGTCCCTTACAACATTATGTCTACAAACTTCAGCTTCTTAACTCTGATCAGAACATCACCTGTTATCTAACATGGCAAGTATAGTCTACAATTCAGGTTTCTGTGATTTATTGTGTATTTGAATGAGTCCATGATTTTACTGACTGTCTTGGTGGTGGCCAGCAGTCCCAACCACAAGCACTTCTGATTCTTACCTCAGACTGTCAAGAGGAATGAGCTAGATACAAAATGTCTATGAATGATCAGATTTTCCCAAACATATGATAATACTTGAGATATTTAACAGCTAAGCATAATTTAGACATAGATTAAATTTCATATCATGTGTTTGAAGAAGGATAAATAGCTATCATAATTATTTGCTAAAACACTTTCAATATTTATTGTTCATTTAAAAAATAGATCTAAGGCAGAAGAATGCCTGGGAATTAAACTGTAATAACTCACAAACTTGGTAATTATAACTAATCTCAGTGGTAAGCCTACAAGAACTTTCAGGGATCCTAGGAAAGAAATAGGAGTCCCTACAATGAGCTCTACCTCCAGTTCTCTTCAGCCATGAACTTTTACGAAGTTCCCAGGAGTCCCCAAGTGCGGACATGGACTGGCAGGCATGCAGCAAGAAGGTAAGTGGGAATGTGGCCACTAACTAGAGACTGGATTAGGAAATATCCATCTGTGGTCTTTTGCGTTAGTCTCCTTTTCATCACCTTAATAAAATAATTGAGAAAATAACCTTATAATTTATAATTATAATTTTGATTAGGATTTCAGAGGATTCAGTCAATAGCTCTTCGGTTTAGTTGTTTAAGGCCTGTGGCAGGACAAGAAAGAGGATGGCAGCCAAGAAAAGAAGGGAAGAGATCAGCATCCTAGATCCCCTTCACAGTCCTCAGTGTTCCTTTTACTAGGCCCAACCATTAATGGGCCGAGACCAAGTCTCCAAAGCATGGCCCAATGGGGAGGTCATATCTGAACTACAGCACCTTCAGCCAAAAACAACCCAGTATTTTTGTTAACATGGCAAGCAAAAGTGTAAGTCAAAACTGATCAAATTTAACAGTTAACTTCTTCCTTTCTTCTGACTTGCATAAATGCATAATAAGCTTGCATTTAAGAATGTTCAGCTACTTTTCAAGGAGTGCTAACATAGCAGGCTGTAGACACCAGGACCTTCCTACACAGTTCTCTTCATCAGCTTGTTGTTGTTATGGCTGTCACTCTGGAGGCCAATGTCCCTTTTGAGTTCTCCAAACTAAAAGATGATAAACTTTTAAAGAATTGTAAAGTTGTACAATTCTTTCACCTTAGTAGCGCACAAAGGAAATTTTCTGTTTATCCCTTTCTCTAACATTCTTTCTCTCTTCAGGGAGTAACATGTGCTTCATTCTTCTGGAACAGCAATGTGCTTCAGTGCTCCATCCATGGAATTCCATCAGGACCGGCCACAGTCTCCGTACACCTGCAGATGAGAATCAGTCAGGCCAGTGGTGACTGAGTCAGGTAGTGTATACCAAAGCCCTGCCTGCTGTTTTTCTTCTCTCCAGCTACACATATAGTCCTCTCATAAGGCACCTGGGAAAGTGACAAGTACTTAGAAAACCTAGAAAAAATTTAAAGAATATCTTTATTATTTCCTTGAGAATTTCGTACAAGGCATTTTGATGATCATATTCGACGCCGTTTCCCCATCCACTCTCAGCTCCACCCCCCCTCCCAGTCCCCCCAACCTCATGTTCTCTTTATTTTTTAAGTATATCAAGTCCAATTTGTATTTCACAAATACTCGTGGGTGTGATCCCGTTACCTAAAGCCTGGTCAAGGTGCCAGGGTCACACCATTAAAGAAAACTGACTTCTCTCCCAGCAGCTATCATTTGCCAATAATTCCTCAGCCAGGGATGGAGCTTCACGCCCACCCCACCCCATAATGGGATTTTTGTCTTGCATGGTCTTGCACAGGTCTGGTGCTTTCCAAGAATGACTGTAGGTTCATATGTGCAACTGCCTGTTTCATTTAGGAAACACTATTATGTTGTTGTCATCCACCAATTCTGGCTCCTACCATCTCGTCACACCGTCCTCCATCATGCCGACTCATCATGGGAAGCATGTCATAGATGCCCCACTGAAATGCTCTATTCCTTGCATGTTGATTCTGTCATCATTTGAACTTCCAGTTGGTAGCATGCCTAAGCCATCAGATCAATTTTTTCTTTTAATCTGTCTGAATCCAGAAATCTCTCTTTTCCTAATGAAATTTCATGTGGGTTGAATTTATGATACTTACTTCTGAATGTCTTGAGATGTACCAAGGTTGATATCAGGATTGTTTCAACACAGATTTATACTTAGAATTGGATAATTCATAATGTGTAGGTTAACAATGTTCGGATAAAAAGTGAACAGTTTTGTAACATTTTAAAATATATTTCAGTTCACATGGGAGCAGAAGGCTCCAGTTTTTATTAGTTTTATGAATACAACATTCCACAGTTCTCTTAACAGCAAGGAATTTATATTTTTCTTAATCGTTTGCTTTGTTTTTACAATTTAATGTTGGATTTGACTTTGGTAGTTACCTGCTGGTAAGCCTCATGTGAATAGTACTCCTAAATTTTTAGTATGTGCTAACATATGCTTATGTGTATGCTTAGGGTAGGAATCCAGCCTTTCCTGAGTGATGTGATCTGAAGCTGCTAGATTGTAATTCATGTATTTTGTATTCCCCATTTGCATAGAAATCTAAAGGGAACACTGGCACAACGCTTCACTTTCCTCCTCGGACTAATTCTCTCTGCTAGGAATGCTCCTGCAGCTGTGCTCTTCTTCATCCCCTTACCAGCCAGCAGGAATTTATTTCTATGCAGAATACAGACTTCTGCTTCAGCTGGCCCTGTGCTCTTTAGGCAACAACCCACTGACTTCAACGTTTAATTTTCATTGCACTCATTTTCCATATTTTGTGCTTATTTTCATGGAAAATGGAAATCTTCATTTCCTCATTTCTTTCTTTTTATAAACATTACTCTATTTTTATTTACGTATATGTGTGTATGCACGAATTTATGTGTATTGCATGCATGCGGGTGTCTGAAGCATCTAAAAGAAAACATCAGATCCCGTGGAACTAGAGTTATTGGCAGTTGTGAGCCACCTGATGTGGGTGCTGGGATCTCAGCTCTTAACTACTGAACCATCTCTTCAGTCCCAAGCCCTGATTTCAACAGGCTTGTTGCCTATGCTCTTGGGAAGAAACTATTTATGAAGTGGAATTAAAATTTGCTCTATAATGATCTATAGTTTATCATTTACTAAGTACACAATAAAGTCTCCTGTACTAATTATTTGAAAATTCAGATCATGAATTAAAGAATATAGTTTGATATATTCAGTATTCTTCAATATTATGTACAGATCATTTATAAAACTATATAAAATTAAGTTTTCCACAAGCAATTGATACATACCTGACCAATGTTTATTAAGTTAGTTTAATGGTATGCTGGCATTATTATATGATATTCATCTAAAATAAGAATTTAAGTTGAAAATTCATCACGATGAAAAATTCAAACTGGAAAATTAACTATCTATAGATATTATCTGTATCTAACTCAAATTTCATAGGATTTCTGTGAACCATAAACTTGATGTTCAAAATTATCTACTACTTTCACTCTATCTTTTGATTGTGTAATACCCTGTTTTATTTTTAAATGTCTATAAATTATTCTGCATTAGATAAGTGTGAGTTGATGAGATGGTTCAGTGGGTAAATGCACTTGCTGCCAATCATCACAACCAGAATTTGATCCACAGGACATAATGGTAGAAGGAGAGAACCAACCGTCACACACTGTCATCTGACCTCCACATGAGTTCCATAACATATGTTCCCAAACACCACCATAGACAAGCGACTAAATATGTGTAATAACTGATTTAAGTAAGTTTCACTCTACCTAAGCATTTATGTTTTAAAACTGTATTAAAAGTATTTAATTATGGAGTTGAAGATGGATCAGAGGTTAAGAGCACTGGTTGGCCTTGCAGAGGACCCAGGTTCAGTTTTCGGCACCCAAATGGTGGCTAACAATCATCTGTAACTCCAGTTCCAGGGAATTCTATACCCTCTTCTGACCTCTGCAGGCACTGCACAACACAGGTGCACTTCCCTTCATACACATAAATAAAAATAGTAAATAAAATATATTTATAGCATTCAATTATTAATATTAACATACCTTGACTACTGAGAATTTTTTATTAATTTTATTAATGTTCATATTAAATGTGTAAATAATATTTTATTATGTATATTTAAAATGCATCTGTTAACTAAACACATGAATAGAATACCATCCACAATCTGTGCTCTATTTTTGGTTATAATATCTTCTACTTTACTTTTAAAGGTTTATTACATTATTTTAATCATGTGTATGCATGTGGATCTGTATGTGGATTTGTACATGTGGGTGCAAGTGCCCATGAAAAACAGAGGCAAAGATTCCCTTTGAGCTGGAGTTACAGGTGGTTGTGAGCAACCCCATGTGGATGCTGAGAACTGAACTCAGGTCCTTTGCAAGAACAATATGGGCTCGTAACTACTGAGCCTTCTCTCTGTCCCCTAATATCCTGTATTTTAGGCAAAGAATATCAATTACTTAGTAGTAATTTTGAAGACAACAAAATATTTACTTACTAGGAAAATGTACTTACTAGGAAAATTTCCTTAGTAAGTAAATATTTTCTTCCTTTAAAATTAGCAAGGAAACATTTTTTATTTCACAATGTGTTTTAAACAAATCTCTTGAAAATCTATGCATTGATCATTATTTTTGCATTAACTGATAGACAACACAATGTGGGGCAACACATACACACACATGCATGCACAGACAATTGATAGACTATAGATGAATGGAATATTGCACAACATACATACATACGCAAAGATCATCTCCAGCTTATGATAGTTTGACTTGGGAGTTTTCAACTTCACAACAGTGAAAAATTGATATGTATTCAGTACAACCTACTCTTAAAACTTTGGATTTGAGTCCTTCCTTGGGCTGGCAAAGTATGGTTCCCTTCTGTCTTTTGATGTGATGTCTGTGCAGCCAGCCACATCTCCCAGCCATCACATGACCACAAAGGTGAACAGCTGATATTCTGTAATGAACTGTGCTGTTCTGAGGGTCAGTAGGTTCAGAGTACTATTATATTTGCATGTTGACTTATGATTATTTCCAACTTTGCAATGGGTTTATCAAGATAAGACGTGGGCCGCTAACATTCAGGTTGACCGAATCTTTGTTCCCTGTCTCCTGTCAGTAGCTCATGTTTGTTTCCTGTTTAATCTGGTGTACGGTCGGAAAGGGAACCAGTCACATAGTGTCTGGGAAGAATACTCAGGCAAAATAAATAACTAGTGAAGTTCTAAGAAAGGGGAAAAGGCTGTCTCTTCAGGAGGCTGATTGGAGGCTAATAAGAGCAGGAGATGGATGGATAAGCGGAAATGAGTAAGTAGACGCCAAACCATGTGGCAAATCAAAACATCTGACATTCTTTTAAAAATATTTTATTTATTATTTTTATTGAGTATGAGTGTATTTTATTGAGTATGAGTGTATTGTTTGGATGAATATAAGTGCATCCATGTCAGGCAATGCATATGGAGGTAAGAAAGCCCCTGAAACTGGATTCACAGGTGGCTGTCAGCCGCCATGTGGGTGCTGGGATTCAATCTCAGGTCCTCTGCAAGAGCAACCAGTGTTCTGGTTGCACAACTGCTTTGCCTTTAAATAACTTGCTTTTACTTAAAATGTGAATTAAGCTACATTAAAAAAAATAATTATACTTAAAGTAATACTTTTCAAGAGAAAATTAATTCCCTCTTTCCTCATGTTACTGCCAAATTTACTTGAAAAAGCTTGGGATCTAGCTTGGGATCTATTTTGGGTTATAACATCTTCTACTTTACTTTTAAAGGTTTATTACATTATTTTAATCATGTGTATGCATGTGAATCTGTATGTGTATTTGTACATGTGGGTGCCATCTCTCCTGCATTCTTTTTTTTTTTTTTTCAAGAACAGTGGAAAGTCAACTAAAGGGTATTTTTGTAGAAAAGTAAAATGATCTGATTTACCTTTTAGGAATGAATGGTATGTAGCAATAGCTTGGGAGAAACAAGAAAATAACAGCAAGAGTCTGCACAGGCGCTATGACCTGAGTGCAAGGGGTGCAGCTCTGTGCAGCCAGGGAAGCAGGTCAGGTGAGCCGGTCAATTCTGGATGGGAGAGAGGTGCAGCAAGGAGGGAAATCAAGGCAACTAAGACCATTTCTGCTGTCACAAAGGCACCAACTTGAGAGCTGCAGACTGGGTAAAGGAGGACTTAAACTTTCATCCAGTTTAATATAGCTGGAAGATATGCAGGTGTAAATGCCCAATAGTCCCCCATGAGTGTCTAAAACAGGCATGTTGGGGAGAATAATGACAATTTGTTTTAGAGCTATTACATATATACATATATAATTCTATTGTGGTTAAGTGACATTGTAACTTTCTTTTAAAGAGATTTGAGACTACTAACATATTTGCTTATGCATTTTTATAGAAAATACAAAGTCAAAAATTCTAACCTAGTGTTTTCAAACAATTTCATGAACCAATACATTTTATTTTATTTAATCTTCATAAGATAAAGAATTTACAAAAGTATCTTGAGCAAATATGAGATTTTAAGATGCAATTTCATTAAAAAAAGAAAGAAAAGAATCAATTTTATTGATTTTTAACAAACTGAACAGGTCAAGATTTTAATTGTATTCTTTGCCTGTTTGTCTATTATGCATTCCTGGTGTTTTGAAATAACTCAGGGAAGAAATGAGACGGTGTTCTTTGCTACTGTTATAAATAATAGATATTTACAAGAACATTCATTTTTGACAGCTGTTAATTTTTCTGGTAGATCCTTTTGACTTAAAAATATCTATTAAAGTATTCACTCTTTTTAGAAAGAATTAAATACAGCCACGAACATTAAAGCTTCCCCATGACTGGACTTTAAATTTGACTGGATAAATGAATGATTCAATTAGAAGGATTAGTTTGAAACTTGAGAACTAACCACAGATGAATTGGATGCAGTCATTTTAAACATTGTTGACTAAGATTGTCAGTGTCCTTTGATTTCTTGACAGTTTAATTTTATGCTAACTTCAAATTATCAAAAGTATGACGAACTCTTCTATACTTGAGGGTGGAGATAATCCATAAAAATCATCAAGCTTTTTCAAGTAAATTTGGCAGTAACATGAGGAAAGAGGGAATTAATTTTCTCTTGAAAAGTATTACTTTAAGTATAATTACTTTTTTAAATGTAGCTTAATTCACAATTTAAGTAAAAGTAAGTTATTTAAAGGCAAAGCAGTTGTGCAAAAATAGTTACACAATTTGGTAAAAGAATAAAATCAGTACATATGAAATTATATATGATACACATGTGAACATACACATGTATATATATTATTTAGCACCATGCAAGGAGCTTGAGATCTTGTGTGAGACACATAGATAGATAATGTGCCTAGCATAAAGGGAGTGAAAACAAGAAACAGACAGATGACAGAGAGATAGAGACAGAGAGACAGACTCTTATGGTAACGGAATTAAAATTTTGTGCTTGGAGACAGACACACCTCATCGTTCAGTATGATGGATGGGAATATGGAGAATGGCAGAGTCTGCTCGCTTCAGTTTGAAGATAATCCTAAAATAGCTCCAGGGTGGAAACCCATAGGAAGTCTGATATATCCGGGATCTCTGTGCAGGCCCGTCAAGTCAGAGAGTCCTGCTCTGACTCCATCTTCTCACCCTTCTAGACGCCACCGAACTGGCTTCTAGGAGCTGATTTGCCTTTCACCCTATGAGATCGAGTTCAGTAGTTTCTGTTGAACCATTCCAAGGCTTAAATCTAGCTTCTTTACAAACTGCAAGTTTGTACACAGACAAGTTTTTTATGTCTCTCCCTGAATTTCACTATATTTTAACAAATAGCAACTCTTAACTCTCTGTAGAGAACTGACTGATTTCACAAGCACAAGAATTCCTCTGTCAGACCACCCTCACTACACAAAAGCAGTTCTCCCACATGTATGCTGAAACTCTGATCAGAAATATCTCTCTCAATCTCTCTCTCTTTCTCTTTCTCTCTCTCACACACACACCTACACATATATACATACATGTGTGCAACCACCTTCTGATCTTAAGTCACTGAATGCAAATAAAAGAAACAGCAGAAAAACAAATTCTGCATGATGAACAGCTTCTACCAAATGTAAAGGTTGATTACCCGCTTCACAGCAATGTGAAAAGACAGTAGAGAATGCTTATGAAGTTGCTGTATTTTTCTTCTTATGTACAGGACAGCTGAAGCCTGTGGTGCTGTTTAAAAGGCCATAGAAGTATGGATACAAAGTGAATCTGAGAGGCAACAACTAAAATCGGTTTGGATTTTTTTTCATTTTTATAGTAAAAATTTAACTCATGGAAGAAATCAGTTAAGTAAATGAGGCTATAGAAAATAACTGACAATCGTAATGTCTGGTACATGCTAATTATAAATGGGCACATACATTCATCTATTCAACAATATTAAAAATGCTGAAAGGTAGTAAAACGGCTTATGATCACCCTGCTGGAAAATAATAGAGACTTCTTCAACTGAAAGCTAACCCCATTTCCACAGCAACTTGAAACTCCTAAGTTCACCGTTACTCTTCCTTGCTTGCAGCAGATAGAATGGCATGGCTCACATATTGTGTGTCAGACCCTGCTCCAGGCATTTTCTTGGATTTAATTTGTAATAATATTTTTGTTTATTCTTTCAAAAACTTCAACATTTATATAACTTGTTTTGACATGTACTTCGGCCGTTATTTCCCTTCAGCTCTCCAGCTCCCTCATTCCCCTTCCAACTTCATGTCCTCCTTCTACTTATTTTTTGTTGTTGTTATTTAAAACTCTTGGAGCTGGAGAAATGGCTCAGTGGTCAGGAGCACTGGCTGTTCCTGTAGAGGATCCCCATGGCAGCTAACAACTGTAACTCAGTTTCAGAGGATTCAGCACCCTCTTCTGCCCTCTATGGACATTGCATGACACAGTGCATATATACACACAGGCAAAACAACCACATATAAAATAAAAATCAATCAATCAGTTAAAAGACCAATATTTTTAATCCCTTGAGTTCAATTAGTACTACCCATATGCACATGGGTATGTGGCCACCCACTGAAGCATGGGCAACCTACCCACAGCTATGCCCCCAAAGAAGAGTGACTCTCCCTCTTCCAGCAACCATCAGTTGCTAATAGATCCTAAACCAAGCATGGAGACTCAGGATGCCTCCACAATCCCTGATGGGATTCTTACTGGCTTGACCTTGTACAGGTCTTCTGCAGGAAGCCACAGTTGCCGTGAAATGATGTGTGTAGCAGTCAGGTCAGGTCCAGAAGTCTACATTTTACAACTCTACTCTTCATCTACCAGTTCTCATACTATTTCTTCCCATTCTTCTATAATATTCCCTGAGTCTTGGATGGAGAGAGGTTGATAGAGATGATTTATGCACAGCCAAACACTCACAATTACTTATACTTCACATTTTAACCTGATATAGGTCTTTGGATGGCTGTTACTCATTACAAACAGAAGCTTCTCTAGTGAAAGTTGAAAGTAATATAAACCTGTGGCTAAAAACATGAGTATTTCAAAGGCAATTTGATGGTAAGACCATTTCACAGAATGGCAGGTTCTCCTTTTAGGCCTATCATCTTCCCAATCACGTACTTTTCACAGTAACAGCCATGAGATTCTTCCTGTGTAGCAGGTCCCATATGTAATTGTAAAGTGGTTGGTTAGCACATAACTGTCATGCCACTATTGCATCAATGGGAACATCTTGCCCGGCAGTTCAGTATTTTATCACGCAGAGTTCAACACACATAGAGAGTAGAAATATAGCAGAAAGATTCAGACCTGGGATGGATGGAGAAGCAGGAGGTGGGGGAAGGCCTTACCAAAACGAAAGGTGTGTAAAAAAGCTACATAGAAAGCTATGATCTTTCAGTCCAGGTAAAAATATACAATCATACGGACAGAACACAGGTAATATGAAATATCACGGTCCCCCATTACTCCAGACAAAAGGTGTAAGTGGGGATAGAGGAGAGCAGAGGATAAGAGGTAGGTTAACCAAAACTAAGGATCAAGGGGGAAGCCTTAGGAAAATCCGCTGATTTGTAATCTAACTAAAATCATACGACAAAACAACGTTTTCCAGGCACAAGAAGGAATTAAACATATGAACTCACAGTGGTTGCAATAGCATGTGCAGTCACAAGTTAGACAGAATCCCAGGATGGACAGAGTAGGTGAGCATGAAGCCCCAGCTGTAGCCAAGGAACTGCTCCCAACTGAAAGCTGTTGGGAAAGGGAGAGTCAGTTTCCTTTAAGGTCGTGACCCCTGGTTGGTCAGCCATGTTCCAGGGGATGGTGTCACACAGATGAGTATTTGGGGAACACAAATTGAACTTGATGGGCTTTAAAAAGGGAACGCATGTGTAAGGGTGAGGTAGGTCTGATAGGTGATGGAGGAGGAGATTGAATATGATCAAAATACATTATGAAATTCCCAAAGAATTGAGTGCGGAGACCAAGTCTGATGCTGTGGAAATGACTCTAGAGACTGATAGAATAGATATATTAAAATATATACTATATGTAAAAAAGGACTTTGAATAGAAGTACTTTCCATGGGTAGACAGGGCAGCTCACAGAAGACACAGGTTACTAAATGAAAGTCTCAGTCCAGGCAGGGGATCACACTCTACCACTTATTGGTCAGAGAAGCCAAAGGCACCCAAAATGACACAGGCTACTTCCATTGCTCTTGGTTGCCACCACAACTAGATGGTAAGACCCTATTACAGGTCTCTTTGTAGCATTTCCCCATCAATCCTTGTCAATAAGCAGACACTTGCCTGCTTATTGTCACCATAAATACCATTTTCTGAGTTGAATATAAATGGAATTAAACAACACATAATACTTTGTGCTCAGCACAATGATTTTGAGATTTCTCCATGTTTGTGCTGGACCAGTTATTTATTCCATTTCAGTTGATAAGTTATCCAATTATACGAATATATCTTTCATTATTCATCCATTGTTAATGGACATTTGACTTATTTCTACTTTGGAACTATCACAAATAAAGCTGCTATAAATAATTGTAGTTGTCTAAATATACAGTTAAATTTTCTTTTTCTTGAATAACTGATATAGGAATTAAAAGGCTGGTTCATTCCATAGGCATGTGTTTAATGCTGACATTTTTTTTCAATGTGGTTGTAACATTTTTCTTTCCTACCATTTTCTATAAGATTCGACTATATCATGGCATCCTTAGCAGCCTTTTTAATCACATCCATTCCATGAATAGCAATGTTACTTCTCTTACATTTCCCTGTTAAGCTACTCAGTATATTTTCTTGAGCTTGTTTCCTCATTTCTTTTGTGTAAAAGATCTGTTCAAATAGGTTATGGTCTTAGAGTATTGTTTTGTTTGTCTGCATTGCATTGATGTGGATCAGCCCTTCTAAATTCTATGTGCATATCCTTGGTGATATCTGTGTATTATATATATCCTCCCATCTTGTGCCTTTTGTTTCCCCTTCAAAGTGTCTTTGATTTTTATCAAATATAATGTCTCATTTTTTGTTTAGTTGTATCCTAAGCAATATTTGCCCAAAATAATGTTGCAGGTATGGTTTCACTTTCCTGTAAAATGTTACACTTTTAGCTTTTATGATTTGGGTTATAAGATATGTCAAGGTAGTTTTGTTTGTGATGTATGGGTAAGTATTGATATTTGCTTTTCTTCTGTATCAATAACCAGATGGCCCAGCATTACTTCTTTTTCTCAAAGAATTAAATTATTAAATGCTCCAAAATAATTTGATTAGACAAGTGTTGAAGATCAGTTTCTGGACTCTATTCATCCAATTATCTATATCAATTCTTTAGCCGCTACCACAATTTTTGAATACATGTATATTCTACACATTCCACCCAAAGCATCACATATGTCCTAACTAGCATAATTTTGTATTTTTCAAAATTTTGATACAGGGTTTTGCTATTTTGCCAAGACTAACCTCAATTTACAGCTCAAGCAATCCTCCTGCCTCAGCATCCTGAGTGCTGTTCCCATACATAACTACACTCTGCTTTGACCGACATTTCCATTGTCATCATGAACTATTTGGAGACATAGTTGCCTGAGTAAATCACTGTTAGAATTCTTACCTGTAGAGTGAACTTATTATCATATGGAAGATGAAGTCCAAGCCACTGGAACTTCCTCCTTCAACCTAAATCATGAACCAAAGTGATACTATATTCAAAAGACAGTGCATAGATCCATGCTGAACTCATTCCACACAACTTCTGGCACCTAGTATGCAGCTATGCATTTGATAGATGCAGATTTCTTAGAATTCTGCTTTGTGTGTGTGTGTGTGTGTGTGTGTGTTCTTGGATATAATGCACAGAAAAGCTATGCAGTGAGGACTTCAGAAGCTCTACAGCATCCTGCATGTGAGAAGCCAGGTCAGTTGGAAGCAAACAAAATATGGAATGAGTAAAGAAGGTCATTTCTACACAAGTTATGATGGTGTGACCACCTGCAAAAGAGATAATCAATACTTATAAGCATTGTCATTATTTTGATATTAATATGCTTGTGGGTGTTAATTTTGAGTCCTCTCTCCAATTCCCCTATTAAACTTTGTATCTCAGTATTACTATCAAAGAAAGATTTTGAATAAAAGAATGAGCATTATCTAAAGAAAGAAAATGGAGATCGTATCCTTTTGTGTAGAAGAGGGATTTGTTTGCAGCATGCTTTTTATTGAAAATAAGATAACTGTAGTATGTTGAATGAGAACCTCTTACTATTATTGGAATATAAGTATGGTTAAAGGGTTGGGAGAGAGCTCAGTTGGTAAAGTGTACAAGCACGAGGACCTGTGTTCAATTCCTAGTACTCATGTAAAAAGCTGGGCATGACAGAATGTGCCTGTAATCTCAGTGGGGGAGAGACAGATATGAAGACCTCTAGAGCTTACTGGTTAGCCAGTCAAACATCAGTGTGTTCCCAGTTCAGTGAGAAACCACATTCAAAAAAAGAGGGGGGAAGCAATTGAAGAAGATTCCTTATGTTGACTTCTGGCCTCTGCATGCTGGCTCTCATGTGCATTTGCACACTTGCACACACAGGTACACACACACACACACACAAAGTGTTTATAGGTATCAGAGTTGAAAAAGTATGACCTTTGGTGGCCTGCAATGTCTTAACATGACTGGACAGGGTGTGGTTTCTGGAGTTCCCTTCCCAGAATGTTCCCCACGGGCTGGCATGGTAGGTGTCTCATGAAAAATGTGAATGCAGAAGTAAAGCAGAAGCTGTGTCTGCAGCAGGTGTTTCTCTTGCTCACAAATTCTCACAGCCCTTCTGGTCCCTCTCTATAGAACAGACCACATCCAGGCCTGAGGGTGCTGCTTCTCACTCCTGCCTGAGCTTCTCCAAGTCCTGACAGCCCTTATTTCGAGAACAAAGAACTCCATTGTCCTGCAGGATTTTCACATGCTGAAGTTAGAGGGGCAAGGAGACCCACCAGGGCCCAGGCCACGTGGGAGGGCTGCAGATGATGCGCATGTATCACAGCTGCTAATGTGGCCCTCCCAATCAATTTCTTGCAAAGCCAAGGTTCAGGTTAGAAGCTTCATAGATAATACTTAATGAACTCTCACACTGCTAGAAGGTCAAGTTCTGCAGTACATCCTTTCATACTGTGTCATTTGTTATGCATTCCATACATAATTTACACGCCATATATGTTATTTACTAGTATATAATTTAGCATGAAATACATTACAAGGCATCAGAATCTCTATTCTGACCCTCTAATTGAACTCTAATATACTGTATGACATAAAACAAGAAACTGCACTAAGAGTCTGTGGTAGTTTGGGTTCAAGGGAATGTTTGCTGATTGTGTACAAACAAGGTAATTTAACAGCATTTCCAATTATCCTAAGAATATCCTATAAGGCAATATTTTCATTTTGGTTGATATTCTTATGTGTGGAGCTGATCTCGAAGCTCAAAACAGAGATATTCTGATTCAACATCACCATTAATGCAGCTAATGGCTTTGATATTTCATTGTTTGCAATTAATTGCTCATGGGCAATAGTCTATACTGGTTTGGAGATCTCCAGGATACCTCTGACCAACAACATGTGGGGAGGCACCCCATACTTTGTAATGACCTTTTTCTTTGGCAATTGTAGAGCTTCTGGAAAGAATACTTGCCCATGTAACTTGTTGATCTGCATTAACAGATAAGCTCATATTTTAAGATGGGGAATTGCAGGCGCTGTGTCCCTGATGTGCATATCCTTTTCCTTTCATGCTTCAACAAGCTCTGTGTTTCCCCTTCCTTCTAAAGGGGACATCAAATTCAGATAAAAATTGCCCTCATAGGATACTGTTGAGACAAAGATACACAGGCACCCCACTGCTAGTCAACTGCCATCTTCCTCTGGAATTCAGACCACTGTGCAGAAAGCCATACACATTTAGAGAGTTCTGCATGATCGGTACAAAACCATTTAAAAACAAATTGTCATGTTATTGATTGTGGACTTAGCTGTGCCTGTTGTAGTCAGCGGCATGCACCATGCTGCTTCCGCTTCTCCTCACAAATTGTGTTTCCTGATGGTCGGGGTATAAAACGCCAGCTTGAGTGAAAGAGATTTTTGACAAGTCTGTTATGCAGATGCTGAAACCCAGAATGTAGAGAATCATCAGACCACAGGGGCTCCTCTGCTACATCATCTGCAGAGATGTTTCTTCAGTGCTAGGGCGAGTTCAATGGGCTGTAGACTGTACTTTTATGAACTGCATTAATTGACACTGCTTTTAGAGAAGGCCTAAATGAGCTATATTAAGATGACCTCCATAAATTCTTCAAATGAACATCCAATGATCAAAACTAATCCACATTTTGCCATCTAATTATACAATTATACTGCTGCTACGAAGGTTTTTTTTTTAAGTGTCAAGAATAGTATCTAAAGGAAAGGAACAATGGGATATGTTATCATGTGAACACGAAGTGGGTATGAATGTGCGATATCTCACCCACGTTAGTTTGCCTAATATATTTCTATGCATGAATAGCCCAGCTTGGGTGGTTCCTGTGCACCTGCTGAAGACGTCGCGTCCTAGAGAACTGTCTCCTCACTTCTACAGCCAACATTGCATAGGAACTCCACATAGCCAGTATGATGGTTAATTTCAATGGCCAACTTAATCAGATGAATGAATTCTTGGGGCATTAATGAGGTACAGATTTGGATGCACTTATGATGGTATTTCCAGAAAAACTTACCTGGGGGAGGAAGACACCATCTGGATGTAGGTGGTGCCATCTCATCCAATAGTCTCATCCTTAATGAATTAAAAGGGAGAAGGGAGAAAGGCAACCAAGCATGAACTGTCCCTTTTCTGTGTTTCCTGGTTATTCCTGTCACCACTTTCCCCGCCATGATGGACTGCATCTCTGAACTGTGAGCCAGAATAAACCCTTCTCTTCATAAGTCACTTTTTGATGGGTCAGAGGAACAAGGAAAGAAAGGAGAATGAATCCTTCCTGCTTTTACTAATTAACACTGTTTCTCAAAGTTATGAAACCTTAGCTTCTAGGAAGCAATTTCCCCCTCTGATCTATCCTCTCCAATGTGAAGTCGCCACCTGTCTTTCTCTGCTCACACACAAGACCCAAGAGACAGGGGCCTTGTTCAGGACTCTGTGTAAGGACAAACTCCATCCATCTCCATAGGTCAGTCACTGCTGGTGTTTGAATGGCACATTTTGTTTCTACCCCGAAATGTTATTCCTTGGCTATATTTACAGAAAATTCTGTTGGGTAGGGATGTAGCAAGCTAAGTTGCTTACCTAATACGCTCCTGACTGTAGTTCAATATCAGCAAAAAAACATATGAAACATCAACCCATCTGAATGCTTTGGGGGAAAGTTATCATGAACAGGTTCTAGGCAGTTTTTCATTTTCAATACTTGTCTATCAAGAGGGCTACATATGTATTTATGAAATGACGTCAAAAAATCACCTAGCCTATGCATTTAAATTATGACCTCTGGCCAGGCATAGTGGTCCACACCTTTAATCCCAGCACTCAGGAGGTTGAGGCAGGTGGATCGATGTGAGATGGAGGCCAGTCTGGTCTGCACAGTGAGTCCCAGGCCAGATGTAGGTACAGGAATCCTATCTCAAAATAGACAAAAATCATTATGACCTCTGAAAAGTCATTTTATTCACCTTTGCGTAGATTTCTTTGCTTTTTTTTTTTTTTTACAAATTCCTCAATTCCTCTTTCTTCATAAAACCCAATCCAATTCAGAACAAAATAAACTGTTCTCTAGAGGACTTTTGAACCAAAACAACTTGAACATTCATTTTACCTTACTACTTTGCCTGCATTTCTCTCTCTCTCTCTCTCTCTCTCTCTCTCTCTCTCTCTCTCTCTCTCTTTCTCTCTCTCTCTCTTTTCCAGCTTCAACAAACTTATGTAGTTAGGAATCAAAAGAAGCTCGTGGGGAGGGTGTAGGCGGTGACAGCTGGAGAGGAGAGAGGGCAAGGGTCTCAGTGCTGGAATAGGAGGCCCTGTTCTCCTGGCCTGAGTGCTGGTTGGATGAATGTATTCTCATTATAAGAATCTGTTCATATCTTTGAATGCAATTCATTTACATCTGCCCATATTTAAAGCATTTTTAAATGTTTTTAAAAGAAAATCAATCCATTTAGATTGTCCTTAAATCTTCGTTTACCTGAAATTTTTCTTGTTAGCTTATCTTTCCATTCTTCTCATAAATTTAACCAGCAGAAAATGTACTGAGTGCATTGTAAAATGTCTGAAGTCATTATTGCTTTCATCGTTGATTTATCTCCATAGTCACAATTACACTTCTAGGCACGTAGACAATATGCACTTTCTTTCAGAAGAAGAAAGTTACCCTAGATCTCTTGCCATTGATCTTATCCCAGACAGGCTGCCATGTCACATGGTCTAATTAATGGTTCTAGGAGAGGATCTGAGGAAGCTACACTGAATTTGTGTTGTCGACAGCAAAGTGTTCAAGCACTGTGCTAGAGCCTGGTAATGACTCTGTAATTAATTCAATTCAAAGGACTTACGTGGGTGGTATCATGTCCTTCTTACAAAACATGATTAACAGTCAGTAATTACTAAAGCTGACTTATTCTTTGTGCTTCTGAAAGAAATTAAAGTTATAGGTGAATTTTTGCTCAGGGCTCCTTTGTCAATCTGTATGTATTTTCTATACCACCTATGTAAGTCTGATGGTACAGTGTATGCTCACACACTCAGACATGCACATGCACTCACACATGTGTTATGTATGCACATGCACATACTCTTTTATTTCAGAAGGAACCTCTCTCACACAGGAAGGGTAGGCAATATGCATAAAAACCAGAGAACGGCAGATACAAGATTGAGCATGAACGAGTTGAGCAGGCAGCCATAAGTAACTAATTTAAGTACCTTGTTCTATTTCCATAGTATTCAGATTAAGAAGTATCAAGGTCAAGACAAGCATTTCTCTTAGATGAGAGAAAATTGAATAATTGACAGCTGGCCATTATATGTGTGTCTCCATAGTATGGAAGAATTTGACAAAGATAAATATTTATTGAGTACTTTTGGTGGATCTTATCTCATCTTGCACACAAAGAAAACAGCATGAACAAAAAGCAGATTATGTCCTTTATGACTGTACTACCCAAAGGGGAAAGCAGACCTATAAACTCAAAAAGATGAAATTGTACATGGAACATAATGTTTGTTGCATAGTTACTTTTACCTTCATTCCACAGAAGTGAGTCTTACAAGATTTTTGAAGACAGGTTGCATCATTTGCTGTCATTTTAGATGGAAAACCTGAGATGAGTTTTACCTCTGTGAGTTTCTTGAACTATAACCGTCCTTCCTCAGAAACCTCAGAATATTACTTCAAGGTTTTCATCTCACCCCACAGTTCCTTGTGGGTTCCAAAATCCACAGATGCCTCTGACCCTAGAAAATGGCATTGTGTTTGCATGTCCTCGGGTATACTTTTGATCATCTCTACATAACTCATAATACAGCATAAATACAATGTAAATTTATGCCGAAGAGCTCCTGACTAGCTTGCTGAGTTAGCCAGACCCCATTGCACTGGGTCATCAGGCCACTGTGTTGTCTCCCCCTGGGTCGTCAGGCCACTGTGTCGTCACCCCTGTACTGGGACCAGCCCCCATCTTGTGCTCCAAGATTCACATCTTCTCTGATAGCTAGTCAGAACCAACCTATCTTGTTCCCATCTGTCCTTGGCCTTGGCTCCTTCTCCCTGAGGTTACAGGAGAGTACTTGACTAGCTGGGACAGATCCCAGTAACTTGGGTCACCATTCCCTTGCATTGCAATCAGACATAGTTACAGGGCTCCATGGCTTATACCTTCTCTGCTTACTTAGTTAGAATTGTCCAGTTGATCTGCATCACTCAGACTTGAGACTAGAGCTCCTGACTAGCCTGGGACCATATAATGACTCCAATAACAAAATAAAAAGAGAGAACCTGAATCACAGTCAAACTAACCATTCATACTGGATCATAAATCAACCAAGCTACATCAACAATACAAAAAGAATCAAACTTCAACTCAATAAAGGCAGATTTGAGTTTCCTATCAGACACACAGCCAACAAAAGAGATACATATACCAAGGCCACAATGAAAAAGCAAAAATGATATGAAAAAAATCAAGATAATATGTCCTCACCAAATCCCACCAGTCCAAAAGAAGAGTTCTACAATGGGAACTACCTAGAAAAATCCCCAGGAACAACCATAAGCATGATCAAATAATTTAATGAATTTAAAGAGCACACACACAAGGCAAGGAATTCAAGGAGATAAACTCTTGGCTGAAGCTTAAGAAAATACAACATTATACATGAATGACAAAGACAACTCAAAATCTGTAAGTGGAATTCACGAAATGATAGAAATTTTTAAGAAAATTCAAGGTGAAATGAAAATGGAATTGAAAGATTCAATAAGCCAATCCAAAATACTGACAGAAGCATGACCAAGAGAACGAATGGAAGAGAAGGTACAAAAAACTGAAGATAAAGCTGAAGAATTAAACTTTTCAAGCAAACAACATGAAAAAACTTAAAGTACAGGCATGGAGTATGCAGGAAATGAATGACATCATGAAAAAAACATCAAATTGATGCACCATAGACATAGAGGAAGGAGAAGATGTGAGGTCAATGGTACTGACCAGATCTTCACCAGTATTATAGGAGAAAATTTCTCTAAATTTAGGAAAGATATACCAATATAGATATATTAAACACACAGAATACCAACTAGATTGTACCAGAACGGAAACTCCCCATAGCATTTCATAGCAAACTAAGTATGCAGAACAGAGAGAGGGTACTGAAAGCTGCAAGAGAAAAACAAGTTACATATAAAGGGAAACCTATCAAAATTACAGCTGACTTTGCAATGTAATCTATAAAAGCCAGAAGATGCTGGAACAAAGCATTTAGAACAAAGTTCTAAATGATCATAAATGCCAATCCAGAATGCTTTACCCAGCAGAACTGTCTATTACAGTTGAAGGGGAAAGAAAAATCTTCCATGATTCAAATAGGCTGAAATAAGTCCCTCCCACTGCACCCAGTCAGTCTTCCCTGCTGGATGGTAGGGACCCAGACCTTTGAAGTCTTCCTGAGAGCACCTGACTCCTGCCTGACTCTGTCTTAGCCTCTGTTGATGAGTTTCCAAACCACAGAGTGCCCAACTCTCTCCTTCAGGACCTTCTGCAGTCCCTCCCACTGTACCAGGGCTAGGCTTCTCTGTTGTCTAGTTGGAACGCAGACCTTTGGAGACTGCCTGAGAGCACCTGACTTGGCCTCTGTAGGGTGAGGTTCCTAAATCACATCAGGCCCATCCCCTTGCTTTGGAATCACCTCAGCCCCTCCCACTGTTCCAGGGCTTAGGCTCCCTGCTGACTTCTAGGGAACAGCACACTCATCTCCTATTCTTGGACCTTGGCATTCACTACCAGTCTGAGAATTCTAAAGTGCCTCTTACTACAGAGGGCCATTTTGCCTTCCTGGAGAGCCACTGAGTAGACTGATTGGAGCCTCCTGATCCCTCCAATATAAAATCAAAAGAAAGAACCTGAAGCCTAGACCACACAGTGTTTTACACCTAATCATAAAGCAACCAAGGTACATCAGTAGTACAAACAGAATCAGACTTCAACTCAACAAAGGAAGGTTCAAATTTCATAAGAGACTCACAAGCAAATAAATGTACATGCCAAAACCATGACAAAAAATAATAATATAAAAACCCAAAATAACATGCTCCTACCAAACACCACTGGTCCTATAGAAGAGTCCAATAATGAGAACCCCCGCTAAAGATAATACAGGATATAGAATTTAGAATAATGATCACAAATACAATCAAAGAATTTAACAAATTAAAAGAATACACAAACAAACAACCCAAAAAACTGAAAGAAGACAGGGATAAACTTCAAATGAAATTCATAAAAGAGATAAAGAAAAAGGCTGAGATGAAGAAGAAAGTGAAAAACTCAATAAGTCAATTTGAAATGATAGGACAAAGACTCATCAATAGAATGAATGAAATGGGAAGCAGAATACCAAGACAGAGCAATAAAGGTGAAGAGGTGGACTGTTTAAGCAAAGAGCATGACATTTAATAAAAAACATGAATGGAATATGCAGGAAATGCGGGACACAGTAAAAACATCAAATGTATGCATCCTAGGCGTGGAGGAAGGAGAAGTTCTTGGGTAAATGGTATTGACCAGATCTTCAACAAGATTATAGTAGAAAATTACCCAAAACTCAGGAAAAATATAGCCATATAAGCTCAAGAACACCAATTAGACCAGAGCAGAAACTCCCATGGCATATCAACGTACAGAACAAAGAGAACTTACTGAAAGCTGTTGAAGGAAAGCAGCAGGTTATATAGAAAGGAAAACCCATGAGAACTATAGCTGACATCAGTGCAAACTACGAAAACCAGAAAAGCATGGACCGAAGTATTCCCAGTTCCAAACCACCATGGATGCCAACCTTAAATACTTTACCCCAAAAAAAAACTATCACAGTCAAAGGGAACATAAAATTTTGCATGACATAAATAGACTGAAATAATTCATGTCTACAAATCCAATCCTACAGAAAATACTTGAGGCAATATGAAGAACCAAAGTAGGAATACTTTATCCAAAGAGGTTACAGAAAGAAAACAAAAGAAGGTGTGAATACTGAAAGACAAAACAGGATCAAGAACATAAACTGACAATAACCAATACAATTTTTCAATAATAACTCTAAATATCAATGGCCTGAACTATCCAGGTGAAAGATATAGTGGAATGGATTAAGAAACAAAATAGATCTTTTTGTTGTCCTCAAGAAATTCATCTCACTTTCAAGGAGAGGCACTGCCTTAAGAAAGAATGGAAAAAAAATGTTCCAAGCAAATGGCACTGAGAAAAACAGGTGTTGCAATTCTAATATCTGACAAAACAGACCTTAAATGAAAGCTAATCAGAAGAGATAAAAAGAATCACTTCATTCTAGTGAAATGAACAATTTCACTAGATATAATCATGAACATATATGTACCAAACTCAGGTGCACCCAATCTCATAAAAGCCATACTACATATCTATAAAACACAGATTAAATACTAGTCAATAACACTAAGTGAATTCAGTACCCCACTATCTCCAATAGACAGATCAGCTGAACAAAGACTAAACAGAGAAACATCTGAATTAAATGACATTTTACATCAAATGAACTTAACAGACATCTACAGAATATTCCACTCAAGCATGAAAAATACACTTTCTACTAAGCAAACCATGGAAATTTCTGTAATACTGAACAAAACTGGAACATAAAGTAAACTTCAACAGAAAAAAAAATTGAAATAATTCCATGCATTCTCCCAGAACACAGTGCAATAAAACATAATCAAGAGAAAAGGAAGCTCTAGTAACTGCATTAACTCATGGAGATTAACAATGCGTTCCTGAATGATGAATGGGTCAAAAAAATTAAGAAAGAAAAAATATTCCTGTAACTAAATGAAAATGAGAATACAACAAAACAAAACCTCTGGAACACTTTAAAACCAGTCCTAAAAGGGAGGTTTATAGCGATAAGTGCCTATATTTTTTTTAAAAAAATCAGAAAGAGCACAAATAAATGACTTAAAAATGCAACTCAAGACTCTGGAAAGGCAAGAACAACCAAAACCTAGTACAAAAGAAGAAATAACAAAAACGAGAGAATAAGTTAATGAAATATAAATAAGGAAAACAATACAAAGAATCAATGAATCTAAAGCTGGTTCTTTGAAAAATTAAACAAGATAGATACTTAGCCTAGTTAACCAAAAGAAACAAAGAGAAAATGCAAAATTAATAAAATCATAGATGAAATAGAACCATAACAACAGACAGCAAAAAGATCCAGAACATTATGAGGGAATACTTTAAAAACCTATACTCCATTAAATTTGAAAATCTAAAAGAAATGTATGAATTTCTCAAGTTGTGGGCACCTCCAGAGTTAAACCAAGAAGAGATCAACAGCTTAAACAGACACACAATAAGTAAAGAAATTGAAATAGTAATACAAAGCCTGCTAACTGAAAAAATCTCAGGCCCAATTCGCAGCAGAATTCTACCAGACATTCAAAGATCTACAACCAATATTGCTAAAATGATTCAAAAAGATAGAAACAGAGGGAGAACTCCCAAATTCCTTCTACGAAGTCAGTATCACTGCAATACAAACATCAGGTAAAGACACAAGAAAAGAAAATTATAGGCCCATGTTCTTAATGAATATAGACACAAATATTCTCAACAAAACATTTGCACACCACAGACAGTCACATATCAAAAAGATCATCCACCATTTTCAGGTTGACTTTATTCCAGAGATGCAGATATGTAGGTCAATAAATATAATAAATCATGTCAATGGATTTAAGGACAAAAATCACATGGTCTATTTAATAGATTCAGAAAAAATCCAACATGAATTCATGCTAAAAGTCCTAGAAGGAACTGATCTGGAAGGAACATACCTCTACATAATTAAAGCTGTATACAAGAAAACCACAGCCAACATCATTCTAAACGGAGAAAAACTGGAAGCCTTCCCATTAAAATCAGGAACCAGACAGACTGTCCACTATCTCCACTCCTTTTCAATTCAGTGCTTGAAACTCTTGCTAGAGCGACAAGATAAGAGAAGGAAATTAAAGGAGTCCTTATTGGAAAAGAAGAGGTTAAATTATCACTATTTCAGATGACATATTATTCATAAGAGATCTATCTCGAAAATCCCACCAGAAAACTCCTAGAAATGATTAATACTTTCAGTAAAGTAGCAGGTTACAAAATCAACTTACAAAAATCAGTAGCCTTACTATATACCCATATTACGCAATCAGAAAAAGCACTGAAGGAAGCACTTCCATTCACAATAACCTCAAAAACATATGCGTCTAGGACATTTTAATGATTTCTACAATGAAAATTTAAAATTGGTGAAGAAATAGATGGAATAAACCATCAGGTTTGCTCATGGATTGGAAGCATTAATATTGTGAAAATGATCCTCCTACCAAAATCAATCTATAGTTTCAATGTAATGCCAATCAAAATCCCCATTACAGTATTTACAGAGCTGAAAAAAGTGCTAAAATTCATATGGAATCAAAAAAGAACCTAGCTAGCCAAAGCAATCTTGGACAAAAAAGTAATGCTTGGAGGGGTCTGGGGAATTATTACCATACCAGAACGCAAACTATATTACAGAGCTATAGTCATAAAAACAGCACTTTACTGGCACAGAGGAGACATGCATATCAAAGGAACTTAATTGAAGACCCAAACACAAGTACCTGCGCTAAGTGAAAAACGGCATCTTCAACAAACAGTGTTGACAAAGCTAATCTCACCTTTAGAAGAATGAATTTGAACCCTTATCGTTCAGCCTTCACAAAAGGCAACTCCAAATGGATCAAAGACCTCAGTGTGAAACCTGAAACTCTGAAACCGTTAGAAGAAAACCTTGGCAGTAACTACAAAATACAGGTGCAGGAATGGACTTCCTAAATGGGACATAAATTACTAAGAAATTTAGGTCACCAGTCAACAAAAAAGAAAAAGTACGAAAAAGATTCTGTACAGCAAAAGAAACAACCAAGGTAGTGAAGAGAAAACCCATACAGTGGGAAAAAATATTCTCACCAATGACACAACTGACAGAGGTCTAATATACAGAATACAAAAAAAAAAATCTCAAAAAAAGGAATAAAAAAAAATGAATCAATTAGAAAATGGGCACTGAAACTGAGCAGAGAGTTCTCAAAAGAAGAAAAAAACGATGATAAAGAAACACTTTAAGCAGTGTTCAACATTGTTATTGACTGGGATAATGCAAATTAAAACCACTTAAAAATTACATCTTAGGTCAGTCAGACTAGTAAGATCAAGAGTACAAATGATACCAAATTCTGGAGAGGATGTGGGGATCCTCTAGTGGGAGGATTCCTGGATAGTAGGATTGCAAATGTTTGCAACCACTATGAAAAGCAGTGTGCAGCACTCTTTAAAAACTAAAAATATGGGGCTGGGAGATGATTGAACAGTTAAGAGCTCTGGACTTGGGTTCAGTTCCCAGCACCCACATGGCAGCTAACAACCATCTGTAACTACAATTTCAGGGCAATCTCACACACACTCTTCTGATCTCCATGGACATTGCATGACAGGGTGTACTTACACACATGCAGGCAATACACTCATACATAGAAAATAAAACTAATAAATGAAATTTGTTATACAAGTCAAAAAATGAACCTTCCCTATGATCCAGCTATACCACTATTTGTCATATACTCAAAGGACTCATCCTTCCACAGAGATACTTGTACAACTATGTTTGTTGCTGCTCTTTTCACAATAGCTAAGAAATGGAAGCAACCTACGTGTCCCTCAAATGATGAGTTGTTAATGAAAATGTGGTACATGTACACAATAGAGTTCTACACAGCACTAAAGAATGTCAGAATCATGAAATTTGCTGGTAAATCAAAGGAACAAGGAACTGTTATACAAAATGAAGTAACAGACTCAGAAAAGCAAGCAACATAATTCCACATCATTTGTGGACCTTAGCACCCAGTCCTTATATGTGAGAATATATCCTTAGTAACTGCAGTAGCCAAGAAAATTGAAAGAAACCTTTGAGGTAAAAGAAAAGGAGGACCATAAGAAACAGGGTTAGTAGGAGATAGATGTTTCCAATGGAGAAATAGAGAAAATGGTGATATTTAAACAGGAGCAGAAGAGGAAGGGTTACCCAAGGGCAAAGGGGAAGAAGGAGCTCTAGAGAGGAGGTAGGTATTATCAAGGGTGAAATGAGAACAACTAGGTGACTTTAACTGGGGAAGGAAGAAGGGTTGGACAGAAGAGAGAAAGAAGAAAGAAGTAATGTTTAACTGGTGTGAAAACATGGTGGAAACATTTTAGTTCAAAATCCTACTGAAATATTACACATGAAATATCTCTGCATATGTCCACATGTATAGCTGAAGGCTTTATAACAAGAAATAGTGCCAGACAGAAGACACCTTCCTTCTAGTTGTTGGCCAGGGTGGTCCAAGAGACTTTCAAAATTACACAGGCTATTACCACAGCCCTTCATTGCCTCCAAGACCCTATTGCTGAAGATAGGAAATAATTTAGACACAGAACTTGGAGCAATGACCCTGTAGCAGACCTGGAAACCATCTACCCAAAGGCTAGCACTCATGGTTCGGGAGGACATCATGCCATCTGCAAAGGGAGAACTTCAATCAATGGTCCAACGCCAGCTTTAAGGTCTAATAACCACAACAATGACAGACACAGTAAACTACACTGGGACAGTTTGTGGCACTTTTAACTTGGGGGTAATCAACAACTACCTAACTGGACTTAAAGCACACTCAACTGGAGGGAATTCATATGTGAGTCTATAAACAGCAAAATACATATAGCTGGAGAAGTCATAGATCTTGGAGAAAACCCTAAGGCTGTCACATCCCTAAAAAATTCTAATTTCTTACTATATGCTAAATACAGATCCTTATATCTCATACAAGTATACTAGTCACCACTCATCAAAGGAGTTTTTTTTGAGCAGCAGATTCTATTACAGTTTCATAACCAGTCACACACAGAGAATAAGTGTTTGTGAAATGCCCAACCCTAAGTGACACATGTACAATGGAACCTCTAAACCTCAACTTCATGGAATCTAGTAGAACAAAGGGTAGAGAAAATAATGTATCTCTCAACTCTCATCAACAAAACTACCTCTGCAACAGAGGGCAACTGACACAAAAGACAACAAATGGTCCAAGTGTAGAGAATAAAATTCTGCAGAGTGTGGTCCTTTGGACAGGACTTCTATATTAAACTACACCCATCCAGAGCTCAGGGACCATTGCAAAAGTTGGAGGAGAATGATCATAAGATCCAGGGGAATAGGTACATGACCATATAGAAACAGTCTTACATGTTCCTGGGTCAGACCGTGTTCACATTAATATACAGCAATCGCATCAGTATGCACAAGATCCATGCAAACTCAAGTATACAAAATCCAGCATAGAACTAGGGAAATTGGCAGAAGGCCCCAGTCTTAGCTAAAGGACTATTGGCAGCTGATTACTACTGTGTGCAGGAGAAGTGATCTTCTTTAACAGAGTGATTCTAGAGAAGATGACTAGACATCTGAAAATGAGATTGCACTGGAGGACATCTGGGTACATTAATTCGATTCCATAGGCCTTAATATAAATGACAGAGTGCATTAAATCTGGTGGGGATGGGACTATAAAGATAATTAAGATATTTTGCATGGAAATACACAAAATTTCATTAATAAATGTACAAAAAGGGTTAGTGTCCAGCAAACCAACCCCACAGAGAATACTCAAAGCAATACAAAGGACTGAAGAAAGTAATATCCATACCCAAAATGATATAGAAAGAAAACAAATAAAGTTTTTAACTATGGAAACACAAAATAGGACTAAGAATACAAACAAAAAAGGTCAATATGCATCTCTCAATAAAATCTTTAAATATAAATATTCTCAAATCCCCAGTCAAAAGACAGAGAGTAACTGAATGGACTGAAAAACAAATTCAACTATTTGATATCTACAAGAAACTCATTTCACCTTCAAGGATAGGCACTGTCTTAGGGTGAAGGAATGGAGAACATTTATTACAGGAAAACAGCATTAAGAAACAAGCAGACATTTTTATTATAATATCTGACAAAATATACTTCAAATTAAAATTACTCAGAACAGATAAAAATATCATTTCATTCTGATCAAGGGAACAATTGCTCAAGAAGACATTGCAATCATGAGCACATATGCACCAAACTTTGGTGCACCCAATTTCATAAAAGCAATACTATAGGACTTCAAGATATAAATTAATCCCAACTAAACAATAGCAGGTGACTTTCATACCCCACTCTCCAATAGACAAGTCAACTGGACAAAGAAACATCTTAATTAAATGATATTATACATCAAATGAACTTACAGACATCTACAGAATATTCCAACCAAGCACCATAGAATACATATACTGCTTAGCAGCCTATGGAAGTTTCTCTAAAATTGACCACATGCTGTGGCAAAAACAAGCCCCAGCAAATACAAAAATTGAAATAATTCCATGCATACTATCAGACTACAATGCAATCAAGTTTAAAATCAATAGCAAAAGAAACTCTAATAATTGTACAAACTCATGGAGATTAAACACAGTTCTGGGGAATGGGTAAAAGAAAAAAATCAAGAAAGAAATTAAAGTATTCCTGAAACGAAATGAAAGTGATAACACAACACAACAAAACCTCTGGACATTTTAAAAGCAGTCGTAAGAGGGAAGTTTAGAGCTCTGAGTGTCCACATTAAAAAAATCAGGCAAAGCACAAGTAAGTGCATTAATAGCACAACTCAAGAATCCAGAAAAGCAAGAAAAAAAAACCCAGCCAAAGAGAAGAAATAACAAAAATCAGAACAGAAATTCATGTAATAGAAACAAGCAAACAATACAAAATAATCAGTGAATCTAAGATCTGGTTCTTTGAAAATACAGACCCTTAATGCAATTAAGCAAAAGAAAGAAAAAGCCCAAATCAACAAAGTCAGGGATGAAAGGGAGAACATCACAACAGACACCAAAAATATTAAGACTATTGTAAGGGAATACTTTAAAAACTTTACTCTATTAAATTTGAAAATCTGAATTCACAAAAATCAACCACATTAAAACGAGAAGAGATAAATAGCTTAAATAAACCTATAACAAATGAGAAAATCAAACAGTACAAAGCCTCACAACCAACAAAAGCTGAGACCTAGAGGGATTCTCAACAGAATTTCATCAAATCTTCAAAGAAGATCTACAACCAAAGTTACCTAAATTATTCAAAAATAGAAAGAGAGGGAGAACTCCTAAACCCCTTTTATGATGCCAGTATTACTCTAATACCACAACCAGGAAAAGACACGACAACAAAAGAGAAAACTATGGGGCCATATCCCTAACGAACAGAGATTCTCCACAAGACAATCCCAACCTGCATGCAGACATACATCAAAAAGATCATCTGACATGACCAAGGTTGGTTTTATTCCAGAGAATCAAGGATTATTATGCATAAGTCAATAAATGTAATAAATCATGGGATCAAAGTCACATGATCTTCTCAGTAGACACAGAAGAGGCCATTGACAAAATCAAACATGGATTTATGCTAAAATTCCTAGAAGGAATTAGACTAGGGAAGCATACTTTAACATAATTAGAAGTATGTACAATAAAGACACAGGCAACATCTTCTAAGTGGAGAAAAACTGGAAGTATTCCTATCAAAATCAAGACAATGTTGTCCACTACTCCCAGTCCTCTCCAATATAGCTTGAAACTCTAGCTAGAGAAATAAGAGAAAAGAAGGAAACTAAATCGTATTTAGTGGAAAAGAAGAAGTTGAATTATCCCTATATGCAGATGACATGATATTTGTATAGGAGATCCCAAGAATTTCACCAGAAAATTTCTAGAAATGATCAATACTATTAGCAAAGCATCAGGTAAAAGATCAATTTAAAAAAATCAGTAGCCTTTCTATATACAATGGCAAGCCATCAGACTAAGAGTTCAATGAAACATTCTATTCCCAACAACCTCAAAAAATAAAATATTTAGGAATATACCTAACCAAATACTTTAAAGATCTATTCAATGTAAACTTCAAATATTTGAAGAAAGAGAGTGAGGAAGAAAAAAGGAACTGAAAATACTTCCTAGTCTCATTCTCATGAATTGGTGGAATTAATACTGTAAGAATGATGATCATAACAAACACAATGCAATTGCAATAAAAATTTCCATGACATTCTTCACAGAAACAGAAAAATCCATGCAAAAGTTCATATAGAATCACAAAGACCCTGGATAGCCTAAGCACAATCATGAACACAAAAATCAATGCCAGAGAATTACTATACCAAACCTCAAACTATATTATAGAGCTATAGTCATAAAATAAGCATGATACACAAAAATAGACATGTAGATCAATGGAACAAGATAGAAGATCCAAACAAGAGTGCCTGATATTTGACAAAGGTGCTAAGTACACACACTGGAGGAAAGACAGCATCTTGCTGGGAAAACTGAATATCTACATATAGAAAAGTTAAGTTAGACCCATATCTAATTGACAAAATTCTATTCCAAATGGACCAGAGAACTCAATTGTGAAACCTGACACACTGAAACTGTTAGAAGAAAATTTAGACAGTACCCTACAATATACAGGTTCTGGAAATGAAATTTTGGATATTAGTTGCTCAGGATTTAAGGTCAACAATTAAAAAGTGGGACTTTATTACACTGAAAGTCTTCTGTAAGGCAAAGGAAACAACCAATGGATAAAGAAGAAGCCCACAGAGTGGAAGAAAATCTTAACCAGCTACACATCTGAAAAAGGATCAATATCCAGAACATAGAAAGAACTCAGAAAACAAAGAAACAACTAAACAAATGACCCAATTAAAAAATGGGCTATGATCTGAACAGCAAGTTCTCAAAAAGGTAAAAATGGCTGAGGGACCTCATTGAATGTGTTCAGCATCCTTAGTGATTTTACAAATCAAAAGTGCCTTCATATTTCATCTAACTGAAGTCAGAATGGTTAAGATCAATATCAGGGTCCTCAGCATTCCCGGTCAGCCCGAGGAGACCGTGGGGGGTCAGCCCCAGGGGTTGGGGGTGAGTAGAAACAGAGTGAAGCCACAGACTCCAGGAGTTGGAGGCAGGCCAAGTGCATGGCACTTGGAAAAGTTTATTGAATAAGTGCACAAGCTCTTATAGGACTGGATAACCAATGACCTTATGGGTGGGGTCCCGAATACAGCCAATAGAAGGTTGTCCCCAGGTAGGCAGGTTCTTTCCAAGTGCTGGTCTCACAACTAGCCAGAGCAGAACTCCACACCCACAGGAGCCATTCCTCTATTCCTCCTAGCAGGTGGCCCGGCTAGGCCCACCTTGCATTATGCCCAACAGATCAAGAGAACAAATGACCTCAAATGTTGGTGTGAGTGTGGGGAAAGGGGAATTCTCGTTTATTGTTGGTGGAATTGCACTGCTACATCCCTGGTGGAATCAGTATGGAGAATGCTTACAAAACTAAAATATAGGGTCTAGAGTGATGGTTCAACATTTAAGATCACTGGCTGCTTTTGCAGAGGACCTGGGTTCAATTCCTAGCATTCACATGGTGCTAACAGACATCTGTAAGTCCTCTGTCCCAGGGTATCGGATGCCTTCTTCTTCCATTCTTCCATGATCTTTTCATGACATGGGTGCACTTGTATACATGCAGACAATATACTCATAAACATAAAATTAAAAAAATAAAAATAATAAATACCATTTTTAAAAAACTAAAAAATAAGTCCACCATATGATCCAGTCATACAACTTCTTGACATATACTCAAGAGACCCATCCTACTGTAGGGATACTTGTGCAGCCATGTTTGTTTCTGCTGTATGTAAAATAACTAAGAAATTGAAACAGCTTAAATGTGCCACAACTGACAAATATATAATGAAAATGTGATACATTTATGCAATGGAGTTCCACTCAGTGCCAAAGAAAAATAAAACCATGACATTACAGGTAGAACTGGAAGCTGTTATACTAAGGAAAGCAATACAGACTTAGAAAACCTAGCAACTTACATTCTTTCTCATTTGTTGATTTTAGCTCCAAAACCTTATATGAGTCTATATCCTGATACAGCTGCAAGAACCAGGAAAATGGAAAGGAACCATGGACAAGGAGCTGCAGAGAGGAGGAGACAGTTGTTATCAAGGGAGAAATGGAGGAAATGGGCTTTAACTAGGGAGAGGATAGGGAGGCTTATACAAGAAGGAAAGATAAATACCACCTAGATGGTATGAAAAACCAGAGGCAAGCATATTATTTCAAGGTCCTATTGAAAACACACATACAAATGTATAGTCGGGCACATGTATATCTGAAGGTTATTCCTCCTGCCAGGCAGGAGAGATCCCTCTTCCAGTTGTTGGTCTGGTTAGTCCAAGAAAATCCGAAAATAATACAGGCTACTGCCACAGCCCTTGATTCCCACCCAGAACCTAAAGGCAAGACTCTATTGCTGAAGACTTCAGATACAGGACTTGAAGCAATCTAACTGGAACTAACATGGATGTCTCCTCCCTGAAGACTAACTCTCATGATATCAGAGGATAGTGTGCAAACTGCCAAGGGAGAAAAGCAATCAATGGTATTATCGAGCTGTAAAGCCTAAAAACAACAGTGATTAGCCCAGCAAGATGAAGCTATTGGTGTATTTTCATCTTGTGGGTAATCATCAGCTGTCTAGTTAGAATTAAGGCCCACTCAATGGGAGGGAACTCATGCTTTGTACTGTAAATAGACATGACTGGAGAAATCATAGATTCTAGAGTAAATCTGCTTTTGCCACATTCATAAACCAATACTACTTTATTCTACATATGCAGTCTCATATTTAAAGACAAGTATGCCTTTCACCCTTCATCAAAAAAGCTTCTTTTTTGCAACAGATGGAGACTATTACAGAGTTCCAAAATTGGCCAAATGCAGACAATAAGTGTCTGCGAGATGCTTAACCTTAAGTGACACATGTTCAATGAAATCTCTACACATAAGATGAACGCATCTGTCCACTCTCACAAGAGAGGTTTCCTTAAGCCGCAGATGATGATAAACACAGAAACCCACAACTGCCAATGTGCAGAGAACAAGAGGCCATAGAGTGCATATCCCTGAATAGGACAGATATTTCAGAAGTCTTCCTCTTAAGTCTCAGTGTTCACTGGGGAAGAGGGCAAAAAGATTGTAAGCGTCAGAGGTGGTTGATGACCACATGCAAATAGATTTTTCTAAACAGCTGGTCGGTTTTTCATATACTAACGTCAATGGTGACAACAGGAGCAAGGCCCGTGCAAGCTGAAATCCCAACCCAGCCAGGAACATTTGGACACTGATGGCTGCTGAGAGGTGGAGATACATTGTCTTAAAGGGAGGGGCTCTTGGTAGGTTAACAAGTTTCCAGCAGTTGAATCCACACTGAGAGACATTTGGGGACAAAAATCAGACTTTTTGAAGTATTTTCAAGCCAAGGTTGGTTGAACCCGAAGTTGCAGAACCCACAGATGAGGAGGTACAACTGCGCAAAGTGAATTCTTTGGATGAAAACATGTGGGACAGGTAGATTGATTAGCCAAAGTATGCTAATGAGGCCCAGTTGTTCTTTTCTGTTTTTTTATTTATTTGTTTGATTGTTTCCCCCTGTCTGATGGGCTTTTGCCTGATTGAGTCAGCATGAATCTGTTTCATGCTTTCACTATTGTTGCAAGTTCATGAGCAAGTTCCCAGAGGCCTGATAGCTTCTGTTTCATGACCTGTTAATAGCAGCTACTAACCACATCTTCATTCCAATCAGTCAGTAGCCACTTTATAATATAGACATTAAATTGCAGACTGAGCGCGTGCGCGCACACACACACACACACACACACACACACACACACACATAGACACACACACAGAACAAATCTTTCATGTTTAAGAAGCCAATAATCGCTTTGTTGTATTTGCGTGTACCTTCCAATAGGCATAGAGAGCACCAGTTTTTCTTGTTGATCTCCCTAGAGCAAGGAAACGGAAATGTGGGAAGCTGGGAAAGAAATGTCCCATAATTATTGGATTTTCAACATCAAGATGGGAAAACATTATAAACCAAGGTACTGAGAGTCACCACAAACTGGAAGAGGCAAAACAGGAATTTAGAGACTTTCCATTAAGGACACGTGTTACAGCAGCAGCAAGAAGATAATACCAACATCTAGGCTATTATATGAAAAGCGAATCAGCTTTTGCTGATTCAGCTTTGCTGAAACCTATGAATGAAGAAAATCCTACTGTAGGATGATTCTGGCAAGGTCAGGCAGGCTCCCGGCCTGCTGGCCTAGAACAAGCTAGAACCGATATTGAGCATGTGCTCGTGGTGAACACTTCCTGGAATCAAACCTGGGCAGCTCCCAGGCTAGCAGCCATCCAGGACCAATGAGAGCAATGAACGCCGGATGTCTGGTGTTCAGGACCTACCAGAATGAAGCATGTCAAATGACTAAAGACCTCCCCTACGCCTGACAAAAGTATAAATCCTGTTCCTTTCTAAAATTAAATAAGATCGTGGCTACACTGTCTTCCAGGGTCTGTGACGTTGACTCTGCGCCTCCTTACCCCCACCCCCGAGGGACCCAGCTGTGCTAGCCAACACCTGGCACCCATGGTAGCTGACAACATCCTACTACACTATGATATGAATGTGGTTTCTCATCCCTTAAAAACGTGTTTAGGCTAAACTCCTGAACTACGCGGCACAGGGAGGTAGAGGCTCATGGGACATATTTGGACCATGGAGGTTGACTTCTATGAATAGATTAATATTGCTTGGCCTGAGTAAGTTCTTATACTCAGACTAGTTTGGCTGATTATAGTGTAGATTACTATAAAGTACAACCATTCTCTGTGCTTCATGTCTTCTTTATGTGGCTTTTGCATTTTTGATTTACTTGAAGCAACTTGAAGTTCTCATAAAATTTGGACAACCAATATTATATTTTTCCAGCCTTCTAATTCATAAACCCAAATATCCTCCCTTTCCTTTAAATTACTCAGTTTTGAGTACTCAGTTTTAGCAACACAAAACATACCATAAATTATAATCAATTGATGCATTAACCACCCAACAGAATTCAAACTTAAAGGCTATGTACCATTGTATAGTATGAATGTGAGCAAGACATCAATAGATTCACTCACCCAGTGGAACATGTATAAGATGAAAGTTCTTCTATGATTCAGAACAATTTTAATAAGGCTTAAATTTTTCCATCTGTGCAAAAAAGATACTAGTTTCTGTCATAAGAATTAGACAAATTAATACATATAAAGTACTAAATAATGTAGAAATAATTCCATGTGTCCAATGTTATCGTTATTATAACTACTCACTCCCAGTGAAAAGCTTTTGATAAATATTTTAATTATTTTGAACAAATATTTTCTTTTTTCTTATCTGATTTTTCTTTTCATTTTGGGATTTTGAGACAGAATTTTGATATGAAGCCCTTATGGCCTCATTATGTAGCTCAAGCTGGACTCAGTCCCCTGGCAATCTTCCTGAATCAGTTTCCCATATATTAGAATTAAAGACATGTGTCACCATGCCTAGCTTGTGCAAGTATCTTCCAAGAAACTAGATATCACTTTGAAGGAGCAATATGCATTCATAAACTTCTATAGGTAAAAATGTAATAACCAACAAAATTATACTGCAATTTTAAGGCAGTGGGTACTGTACTGTACTGTGGCTTCTCACTGAGAGCAGACAGAAAGTAGATGTTATGTGAGCCTCTATGACCTGAAAACTTCTCAGGTTGCTACATTCAGTTGAATTCTAGTGATCAGGCTCTCTGCTATGAAAGAGGATCCCTTATGTTTCTTATACCCGTCACAGCTCTGCAACTTTGTTGAGAAATGAGACGATGAATGTAAGAGTTAAGTAGAAAAGTAAATGTTAGTGATGGTGGCATTAATGTTTATTGGAACTAAGAAGATTTAACTTATGGTTCATTTGATAAAAGATCTTTTTATAAGTAGATATGAAGAGATGTCGTCGTTTCAAGTATTCCATTGTAATCTATAGGTTTGGATATTGGAGACTTCAGAGCAACTGATAATTCAGCTGTGGGGTGTATAGAGCAAAAAATAAGATATACATCCACATATTTATACAGAAAAATAGACCACTTGACTACAAAGTTAATAAGGCAATTCTGAATTTATCATTCAATGGAAATAATTTAAACATCATTTAAAGCCTTTAAATTACCTTTCTGCCTTTGAACTTGGGGTTCAGAGTTTAGTTGTTTTTAGTGGACCAGTTTTCTAATGTCACCCCTTTTTTCAAGTCTACTGTGCTTCCATTAATGAGTCAAAGTAGATCCTGACCAGAACTGGGATCCTTTACATAAAATGATCAGCAGGTATACCCAAAGAATGTGAGTAAATTAGAACTGGAAATGTCCCGCATTCATTTTCAGGTTGCTGTAATGCACAATTAATTGAGTGACTTCAGTCACAATTCTGGAACATACGTAGTCCAAACAAAGGTGTTGGCAAGGCCAGGCTTCCTCTGAAATCAGAAGGGAGAGTACTTCCTCATACAGTCATTTTCTCTCTGAGTGACTGTGCTCTGAGTGTATTGGATTGGGACCCACCCCATTGTACTCATCTTAAATTTTTTTTTCTGTGAAGTCAATATTCCCAATAAGATCATTTTCATAGAAACTAGAGATTACAGTTTCAACATATTATCATTTATTTGGGGGACAACAGGATTAAGCAGAGAACATGCCTCACTGTCATTTGTCTAGTCTCTGTTCCTTTCAATCCTTTCTCCAACCAGACAAGAAGACTGAGGAATTTTTTTGCTGGCCTTCGTAATCTCAAACATCACTGAGTTCTTCCCTGGGCCTTCATTCAGCAATCTAAGACAAAGGAGACCACTCCCATTTCAGCAGCAGGTTATCCCCTGCTTGGGATGGACTGCTAGCTTGGCAGATTGATCTGTGCAGAAATGGCCTTTGTGAAATGCTGTACCAGACCTATCCAGTAGTAATCTGCCTATCGCACCCCAAAGAGAAAAACTCCTGCTTGTGAAGTCAGTGCAGTGCTATGAGAATCAGTATTCTTGCTAAAGGGGAAACTAAAAACTAAAATTTAATTTCAATCTAAACCACCCATCGAGCCTTTTAAATGCAGATTTTCTTCTAAGGGACTCAATTAAGGCCTTCTCTTTTTTTTGTAATCTCTGGGGAATATGTAACTTGTAAATCCTTGTCAATGGTTTGCACATACAGCCCAGATACCACACAAGGAGGAGCTACCTTGGTAGAACCTAAGCAGAATCTAATTACCACTTTACCTTCTCACAAAGTTCCCCAGCTTGTGGATTGTTCTGGAAGAATGTTCTGTCCTTCCCAGCCTATGACACTGACAACTTGTAAGAGCCCCATCTGAACTATGGCTCAGTGGCCATAAAGATAAGATGCCCTTAACAAAATCCTGTGTCTCTGGGCATGATAGCACTTAAGCTTTACCTCCCAAGGAATTTTGAGAACAATAATTCAGAGTAACTACACTGACCAGTTCTGTCACAATGACACATTTACCTGGCAAAAATCATTGAGTGCATTCTGAAAAATGTACAGAATTAAACATGATAGGTTATATCTGGGATATCATAGGCATGGTGAGATACTAAACAGGAAACAAAGGCGGTAGACTAGGTTAAGCACAATGCCTGGCAGGAAAGACTTAGTGAGGAATGAATGCCAAGGATTATAGACCGAATATCTGTATTCTTCCAAAATTCATGTGTTGAAATCTTAATTCCAAATACGATGCTATTTGGAAATGGCACCGTTGGAAGGTAATAATGCCACAAAAGTCTCATGACTGAATGAAGAGAAGAAAAGAATTGTTTTTCAGGACACCCCAGCTATAAAATTTTTGTTATAGCATGGTGATCTAATACAGCATGACTCAGAACCTGTCTGTTTATGTGAGGAGATATAATAAATTAGATTGAGATATTAACCAAAATATGAACTTCAGAGGTTATAGGACAGACCACTGATTTATGTTAAGACTTACCAAATGTGATTTTGGAACTATTAAATGTACAGGAAATGCATCTCAAATCCTCAGGCACTTGACTTGGGCTTCAAATAAATGCTTTGAACATAATTCATGAAGAAATATGGAGGATGAATGAAATTTCTAAGTGAAATATGGACATCAAACACTTCCAAATAGCTACCTGAAAATATAAATATCAAACTTTGACAAATAAGTAGTATCAAGAAATGGAGTCAGAACAAGTCAGTGGAATTCCAATGGTTCTTGAGATTCATACCAGGAAGGGAAAAATACAGACTGCCATGAGCAGCTGATGATGTTGATGGAAACGCTGACTCATTGCTTCCTTCTGATCTTCGTGAACTTTTGTGCTGATAGGACCAAACAAGTGTTGAAGGTCTGCTTAGTCCCTGACTGTAATACCAAACCAAACGCATCCTACATTACAGACTATGTGTCCCTGACATGGAAAATGGAATCTCAGCACCAGAATATTCCAGATAACTGGAAACTAAATTAGTATCAAAGAGATTGACTATAGAAAAAATCAGACTGCATGAACTGTGTAATGAGGGGAGAGCATTTGGGGATTCTTCGGCATTGATATGAATCACTTGATAAAGATGAAGATGAAGCTCAAAGACTAAAAGGAGTCAGGAAATGGGTTTCTCATCAATCACAGTCACTTCCTTAAATGGGCGCTTTGATTACTGACATCAGTTCCTCAAGGGGTGAAGCTAACTCTCAAGTACTGTGTTACTCAGGGTTCTCCAGAGAAATATAATGAACCACATTTATTTAGAGTGTTAGATGAGACAGAATTGGCTCTGTGATTACGGAAGTTAAAAATTCACCCCTTTCTTTGACTTATCCAGGCTCCCATAGGGTTGGGTAATGTCTCCACACAGGTGAGTGCAAACCTTCTTCACTCAGCGTACTGACTAAAACATCAGTCTCTCTGGACACACTCTCACAGGCACACCAGGACACAGTGCTACACCAGATACCCGTGTTCTTTAGCCTATTCAAGTTATCACATACCATTAACTGTCACAAATAGAGCATAGTTGCGGTAATAGCCACTGTGTACACATTCTCTACATTCACATCTAATTAGCACATCATCCTTGTCATATGGACTATTATCATCCCCATCTTACAAAGAATAAAACAGACCTAAAGAAGCTGAGGGCCTGTGTGATATCTCATCCTACAGACTGTGGGTCCAGGGCTCACATGCAGTATTACCATGCCCCAAACCAGTGTTGCTGACCAGGGTGATGGGATTAAGGGAGACTTGATCCCCACCTAATGAGGCCCTCCCTCGGGCTATGGGCACCACGGACTTTGTGCCAGGTGCTCAGGGACACTCAGTGATGCACCTGCTCACCCTGACATGGCTACCTCCTTCTAAACAGAGGTCACATACTGCTGGGTAACAGCAGTGAACTTCATTTCATCTTGTAGTGGAGGGGCTGTTTCTGAACCAAACCAGCCTCCTTCCCTTTGCAGTCCTCACCTGCTAATCCTGCTAGCCTTCTCCTGAGAAACCAGGCACAGATTCTGCCATTCCCTCTCCCACATCCTTGTCTACTCTTCAGAGTGGTCACTGCTCTACAGACTCTACTCAGGACATAGTCCTCCCTCCTATCTCCTAGACACCCTTCTTCATTGTCCTGAGTAACCTTGCCCTTTGTATCAGTCCAATTATTGTCCTAATTGGACTAATCTTGAAGGGTAGACTTTACTGTGCACCTGTCCCAAGAACCTCATGCCTTGCTTCACCCCTGTCCTCAAGAATCTCCAGATTTTCACTGCTGGAATCATCTATTTTGACAATGCGCTCTTCAAAGATGTGTGTGGACACTGAAACCCTCAGCGCTTACTGGTGGTGTTTCTCTTCGTTTCTCCTGTTTGCAGTGAGGTAAATTGCTGGCCACTCCGACGTCCTACTTTTGTGTTTTCCATTCTTCTTTCTACCTGAAATTGCTCCTCTTGGACCAGATTCTCCACATGTCCTCTTCACACATCATTGTTGATCTTTCCTTTCTTTTCTTTTTTCCCTCAGTTTTAGAAATGGAACCCAGAATCTTTCACAAGCTAGACAAGCTCTCTACTACTGAGCTATATCAAGTCCCTATAGCCTATCTTTCATTTACTTATTATGTTTCTATGGATAATACTGAGCTTACAATGTAGCTCAAAGTAACCTCAAACTCACAATCATTCTGTCTCAGGTTCCAAAGTGCTGGGATTACAGAGTTGTACCACTATGCCCCTGAAAAAAATGTACCTTTCAAAGAGTTAATTTACATGCTTCTTCATCCAAGTCTCTTGCAACTGCATACCATGTTACCTGCCACCAAACGCAACAGTCTTTTCCTTACATCTCTGAGGCAGAGATCCCTTTCATAATTTTATGTAAATTCATAGATAATATCTCTGCAAGAGGATTAGAACATATTTGAAATTCATCTTTATTCTGCCTATTTGCTGCTTTTTTGGTATTTTATTATTCCCTGTTTAAGAAGGGTAGTTTTTAATTAGCTTTGTTAGTTACAGAATTTTGCAGCATTCTGGAGAGAAGTAGAAAATTTGAATGTAGAATCTAGAATCATAACTGGGCAGAGTCCTAGCACTAACCCTGATGTGTGCAATGGAACCTCACAAGACCACCTCAGACTTCTGAAATTGCCACCAGCCAGCACCAGAAAGAGGAGGAGGAATTTCTGAGTAGAAGTAAAAGCAGCAATCATAGACTCAAGAAGCATGGGAATACCAATAGACTCAAGAGGCATGGGAACACCAATAGGCCACAGGATCTGTCAGGCTTTGGCACCAGCGCCAAGGCCCAACCTAACCCGAGTCCATTCGGGGAGGGGCTGAGGAATTAAAGACATACAAGACAGAGACACTGACACACACACTAGGTAGGAGGAAAGGAAAATGACTGACTGACTTTATTGAGAGGCAGCAAGCCTTATATACCCTGAGGAGAGGCTTTGCAGGAGGTTAAAAGTTCAGGTTCTCAGGAGACATCCAGCCACATGACACACACCTGATGTAAACTGAGGAAGTCTGCGGTCAAATCAATAAAGGTCAAGTTGTTTACTTCAGAACTGATCCGGCTAACTCTTGGCCGAGAGCCTAGCACTAAGAGAGAAGGGAATGCACGGGTTCCAGACCCTACAGGGATCACCAGGTGGGCATGGGAACCGTGGTGGTGACATCTTCAGCAATGCTTCTGCCCAGCAGCAAGGTCAAAATACCAGTCCAGCTCTGACCCAGAAGCTTCACCCTCAAGATTTCCAAAACTAAACCTGCTCATGTTCCTTGAACAGAGCCAACAGCCAGCTCAGCCCTTAGCTGTCTGACTTCTTGAAACATGGTGTGAAGATAACCCAGTCACCAGGGCAGCTGTCTGCACACTACAGTATATTTGGCTCTATTTCAGGCAAATGGAATAAAAAGCTTCTCTATGATGGCAAGGATCTACACAGATGACAGTCTTCCCAAGAATTACTAACAAAAGCAATAGGTAACCATCAATAATCACTTCTTAAGCACAAGGGCAGCTGGCAGCTTGTGTTTTGCAGCCCTCAAGAGCTTCAGCATGGTTTTACAGATGAACGATTGTACCCAATTTCATGAGAGAAAGTACTAACTTTAAAAACCAATTAACTGAAATTTTATAGTCTGAAAATAATCTTTTTCCATTCTTCTCAATACTAAGCCTGTATATTGTAAGGTGTTTGCAACTAATAACATACGTTTAAATTCTTTCAATAAAAGAATTACCGAATTTGTTCTATTTTTACATAAACATATAATATGATGGACTTGATTTTGCTTCTTTCCTACGAAGCCTAAGATAACTAATTAGTCTTTTAGAATTAAGTTTAATAACTCCTGCATCAATGCCCAGTAGCACAGTAAATCTGTGATAATAAAGATTTTAAAATAGCACACCATTCCCCATGGTTTCTTCCCACTTTCCTGGTGTCTGCAGTTAACTTTCATTTTTACACTCACATCTAGAGATTCAGAGATAGGGTCCACACATAGGAGAGAATACGTGCCTTTTACCTTTCTGGGTATAAGTCACCCAATTCAATGTAATGTTTTCCAGTTCCACTCATGATTCTAAAAATGAACTCTAGTCTGTAAATATACTACATTTGTATTATTCATCCATCCGTGGAAGAACATTTATTTCCATGTCCCAGATATTGTGAAAAGAGCAGCAAGGAACATGGCTGAGTGAGTATCTCTGTAGTAGGATATCAGTTAATTTGGGTGTATGCCAAGAAGTTGGACAGCAGAGTCATATGGTTGATATACTTTTACTTTTTGAAGAATTCTCCACACTGATTTCATGCTGGTTGTGCAAGTTTTCAAATCCACCAGCAGTGAAGAGGGTTCTCCTTTCTCCTTCATCATCACCAGCATTTGTTGTTGATTGTTTTCTTGATATTAGCCATATGACCAGGGCAAGAGGAAATTATAGAGTAGCTTTTTTTTTAATTTTTTAAGACAGAGTCTCACTGAATAGCCATAACTGGCCTGGAACTCACTATGTAGATGCGACTGTTCTAGAACTCTGGCTGCCTCTCCTTCACCAGTGCTGGGATTAAAGGACATGCTCTACCATTCTTGGCCTAAATCTTAAAGTACTTTTAATTTACATTTCCCTAATTGCTAAGGATTAAGATAATTCTTAGCCATTTTGTCTTTTCTTTTGAGAACACTCTGTTCAAATCCATAGCACATTTTTTAAATTTGGGTTGTGTTCTTGATTCTCTGGTCTTTGAGGGTTTTTTTTGGTACATTCTAGATATTAATCCTTTATTGGATATATAACTGGAAAGATTCTGTCTTACTTTGTGGACTTCCTCTTCTTCTGTACAGAAACTTTTTCTTTTGTACAGAGACTATTTAATTTAATAAGGATCAAGTAAGCAGTATTCCTCCATAATCTCTGCTTCAGCTTCTGTCTCCAGGTTCCTTCTTTGTTTTCGTCCTGATATCACATGATGAACTGTGAACTTGGAGTAATAAGCTGAAACAAACCCTTCCCCTCTTAGATTGCTTTGGTCATCGTGTTTATCACAGCAAGAGAGAACTAAGCCAGGGCAACCACTAAATGATCTCAATAGAATGTATTTATATTATATATGTCATATATATATACATATATATCTTATTATTGTAACAATAATGATTAAAGAAGAGGTCACAAAATTGAGAAAGGGGGGCATAAAAAAGGAAGGAGTAGAAACTATGTAAATATAATAATCATGTATGAAACTCTCAAAAAATTAAAGGATGAAAAAGAATTAAAATTTTTAAATCATAAGAAAGTATATATGAACAAATTTCTATAATTTGTGAGACTATATTTGTATGTTTAATAAATAAAACTTTAAAAATTCAAAGTAATAAAGCTTTTCATCTACATATATTAAAGTTTAAATGTCTGTGACGTTGTAGACCTATGTAGCTTCATTTATTCACCTTAAAGAAAACTAACAAGCACAAAAATGAAGCAAAACAAATATCAGTGTGCCTTTTGCAACTAGACCGGATGGGGGATGTGCAGGCTTAATATACAATGGGGAAAACTTAACCTAAACTATACCCACCCAACACATAGACAAATCTGGGCCAGGATAACTAACTGTACCCATAATTTGGAAAAATAACTCAAGGTTTACAAAAACATTCTGAAGAGGTTGAAAGGGTTTATTGATTGACTAACTGATTAATTGATTAAATTTGTTCTTTGACAATTTCATACATGAACATAATGCATGTATGACTACATTTATCTCCCATCCTCTCCCATCTCCTTCTGTCCGTTAACTCCCTGCCCTGCCTTCCCTGCAGATCGCCTTCTCATGTTCATATCTGTTTGTCAAACAGAGTGCATTTCAAAGCAAAATGCTGCCTTTTCTGTTAAGCATCATTAGTTTGAGAGGTCTGTCTTACAGCCCTAGATTTCCTAGACAATTTTTTTAAAACCCTGGTTTCTACTGCTGACAGATTTGAGTTCCCAGAATGTGAATTGCTTTATGATATGAAAAACTATGGTTGTTTTAGCTATTTTAAACATCTTTATGGTTTTTATTTTATTTATTTATTTTTGAAAGGAAGGAGTTTCAAATTTATGATAAGAAATTTTATCACCACTGAACCATCTGAATTATCCTCTTGTGCAAATATGAAAACTGAGACAAGAAAAGTTGAAGGTATTTTTTAAGCTCATCTTGATTAGCTAAGCAGCATGGTTAAAGATGTTCCTCCTGAACACAGACAAGTCAATTATTCCTACACCCTTTACATGCCCCCATGTATTCAACATGAAACTTCTATAGACCTTCAGAAAATGTGCAACGAATTCAACAAGAGATTGTTCAAATAGTTTATCTATATGGCTAAAGGGTGTAGAGAAAAGTGTTCGAATACATATTAAACCTTTAACTTTGGAGAACTATCCAGGAAGTCAAGTCATTCTTAAAGCCATTAAAGGAACTTTAAATGTGACTTTAAAGAGTTTCATTAAAAAAGACTAATGAAAAAGAGAATGATAGGTAATAGATGATGACTGTAGACTAAAGATTGATTAATACTTGTCAAAAACAAGACTGGATTTTAAGAGAGTACATTCAAATTTTATTACTATTGTCTAGTAATTTAACACTAACATCTGTGAAACAATCACCTAGGGCAGAGGGAGAACACTACACAAAACGGTTACACACTGGACAGTACCACATTCAACAAGATTTACGGATATGCTTTCAAATGTGATTTGCTTTGATATCTGTCACCCCAATACAACAAACATCACCACCACTCCTCCTGTAAGAACTTCATCTTCAGGGCCTTGTTTTTACTAATCAATGCATGTTGTTATTTATCTTTTATAACATATAACTATATCTGATTCATTAATGAGATATATATGTCTCATTAATATATAGCATTCATATATAACATATGCCTAATATGTATAAACACATATTAGGTTGAGTCTCATAATTACAATATGCACACTTTTACATGTGGAAAGTACATTAACTAAGAAAAATAATTATCATTAAAATGTTATGTTTTCCTTCAAGCCTGACTTTAAAAAAGAAAATACAGTGTTTTTAATCACTGTGTTTTCTTCTACATAATGATGGGTTTAATAGACACGTTTATTCAAGCATATATTTTCTTTTCTCCTTCCTTGTCTTACTAGTCCCATAACTTCCCTCTCCTTTCACTTCATATATATGGAGATATATATATATATATATATATATATATGAATATAAAGGACTTTGTATCTATGTAAGATTTAAGAGATTTAAGTAAAAGAAAACATGATGTATTTGTCTTTCCAAGTCTGAGTTATTTTGCTTAATGTAATGGTCTCTCATTGCATTCACTTTCTGAAAACTAATATAATTTCATTATTTAGTACTGCTTAATAAAATTTGACTGTGTATGTATATATATCACATTTAAAAACTAATATAATTTCATTATTACTGCTTAACAAAATCTGTGTATATCACCTTACTTTTTAACTTATTTATTTATTATTTTCATTTTATGTGTATGACTGTATTGCCTGCATGTATGTAAGTGCACTTGTGTCATGTAGTGTCTGTGGATGTCAGAAGAGGACTTTGGAACTGGAGTTACAGATCTGTGGGTGCTGGGATTCAAATCTGGGTTCTCTTCAAGAGCAATCAGTGCTCTTAACCGCTGAGCCATTTCTCCAGCCCCTATCACATTTTCTTTACCTGTTAAAATGTTGATGGATACTAGGCTGATTCCATGACTTGGTTATAGTGAACAGCGCTTCAATAAGCACAAACGTGCCTGCATTTCTGCGGCGTGCCCACCTGCTCCTTCAGGATATAATCGGGAGCGGCACAACTGGAGCATACAGTAATTCTATTTTCAGTTTTCTGAGGAAATCACTGCTGATTTCCATAGATGCTAAACTAGTAAGTTCCATTCCTACCAGCATCCTATAACGTTTATTTTTCTCATATCTTCACCAGTGTTTGTTGTTATTTGTTCTCTTTATGACATCCATTTTAACTGGGGAGAGCTGGAATCTCAGTTTAGTATTAAACTGCCTTTCAATAATGAATCAGGAAATTTAATATCTTTCCAAATGTTTACTGTCCATTTATATTTCACCTTTTGAGAACTATCTGTTCCCTTTAATAGCCAACTTGACTGATGTTGTTTTATCTACTGCTATTTAATATTTAAGTTTTAAGAGTTCTGTATTCTTCCGATGCATGAACAAGGGAGGTCTTTCTTTCCATGTTCTGGTAGCTCCTCAATTTCTTTTTTCAGCCTCTTAACATTTTCATCATAGGACTTCAACTTCCTTGAGTTAGATTAATCCCAAGATTGGCTGTTGTGAATGGAATTGTCTCCTAAATTTCTTTCTCTTTATGTTTGTCATTTGTAGGCTACTGATTGGAAGGCTACTTTTTGTTGGGTTAATGTTGAGTCCTACTATTTTGCTGAATATATTTATCCACTCTAGGAGTTTTCTGGTGAAGCTTTTATGATCTTTTATGTAGAGAATCATACTTCTCTGTTTAGCATAATGTTGGCTGGGAGGTTGTTTTATATTCTTTTTGTTATGTGTCTCTTGTATCCTGAGATTCTCCAGGATTTTTATTTTGCCATGAAATGTGTTGGATTTTGTCAGAGCCTTTTCTACATCTAATGAGATGATTATGTTGATTCCCTCCTTGAGTCTTTTTATTGGTGGATTATGTTTACTAATTTACATAAGTTGATTTCATTTATTGATTTACACATGTTGAAATACCCTTGTTTCTCTGGAATGAAGTAAACTGATCATGGAAAGTGATCTTTTTGATGAATTTTTAAATTCGGTTTGTAAGTACATTATTGAAATTTTTTGTGTTTCTGTTTATTAAGGAGATTGACTTACAATTCTTTTTTGTTGGGCCTTACCTGGCTTTGGTATTAGGATAACAATGGCTTTATAAAAAAAACTTTGTTTCTTTTTTCTATTTATAAATTATATATAATATAGATTTTAAAGTGTGCCCTTGTGATTCTATGAATTTCCTTAGTATTTGTTGTAAAATCCTCCTTTTCATATTTAGCTTTTTATTAATTTTGTTTTATTTTAAATTTTATTAAGTTGGGTCTTCTCTTCCTTTTGATTAATTTGGCTAAAGGTTGGTCATCTTGTTAATCTTTTAAATTTTTTTTATTAAATCATTGTGTATTTCATACAGAACATCTCAGTCAATCTTATTCATCTTTACACCCCTTCCCCACTGGCACCCCCACACCCCTAACTGGAATCCATACATTCTTTCATCTCTATTAAGGTCTATTGTTGCCGGGAACCAAGAAACAGCTTCAAATATCTTTGACTTGCAGAAACATTTGCAAGGCATCCTGTGGAGACAGCTTGAGTAAGCTAAGAGGAAACACCTCCCAGAAAGGATAATTTTTAGCCTTTAACCACAAGGAACATGCTGACCATTCAAATTCAGAAAAACTAGTCTTGCAATGTAAAGCTGTCACAGGGACATGTTGTAAGAAATAAGGTTGAAGAAAAACATCTTGTGACTATGACTCACCTCTCCAACTTCCTCTGTAAAAGTTTCACTACAGTTTAATGTACCAAAATGCTTTAGTATAAAAGGATTGCTATTGCTCGATAAAGATGGCTTGGCTTGATCAGACATTTTGACTTGCTAGCCGTTTTTCTCCTCTGCCTCTGATTTCTATTTTTTTTCCAGGTACCTGAGACTCATGCGCCCGTCGTTACCTCACTGGCCTGGGCATATTGTGTCAAGGTAGTATTCTTAATTTTATTGATTCTTTGTATTAATTTTTTTGTTTCATTCATTTCAGTCCTGGTTTTGATTATCCTTCCCATCTACAGTTTTGGGATACTGTTTGTCTTTCTTTTTACAAGTTTCTTTTTAATCTTTTGAGGACAGGGTCTCCCTATAGCCTCAGCTGGCCTGGAACTAGCTGTGTAGACCAGGTGGACTTTGAAATCACAGAGATCCGTCTGCCTTTGCCTCTGCAGTGCTGGGATTAAAGGCGTGCACAACCAAGCCCAGCTTGATTTTCCAAATTTTATTCCACTGAAGTCTACTACAGTGTCAGATATTATTTAATTTTTTCTATATTTGTTAAGACATGCTTTGTGCCCTAATATGTGATAAATTTTGAAGAAAGTTCCACAGGAGCAAGATTTTGAAAAAGGTCATCCTACCAAAAGCAATCTAAATATTCAGTGTAAACCCCATCAAAATTGTTACATAATTCTCCACTAAAATTAAAAATGTAGTTGCAAAATTTATATTGAAACAGAAAGGCCAGAATAGAGAAAACAATCCTGAGCAATAGAAGCACTCTGGAAGTATCAGGTCCCTGATCTCAAATTACACTACAGAGCTACAGTAATGAAACCATCATGGTACTAGCAAAAAACAACATACATATTGATCAATGGAATACAACTGGGGACCCAGATAAATCCATGTGCCCACAGTCACCTGATTTTTGACAAAGAGGCCAAAAATACACACAAAAAAAGAGAGGATCTTCAAGAAATGGTGCTGGTCAGATTGGATACTACTTAGGAAGAAATAACATCCCCACCTCTCACCCTGCGTGCAACTCAACTCTAGATCAAGAACCTCAACAAAAACCTTGACACCCTGAATCTATAGAAGAGAAAGTTGGGCATAGGCTTGAATTTACAAGCACAGGTGTGGACTTTCTGAACAGAAACCTGGTAGCACAAGCATTAAGACCAACAGCCAACTCTGAAGCTGAGAACTTCTGTACAGCAAAGGAAACCAACATTCAAGTGAAGGGTAGACTATAGAATGAGAAAATTGAATCTGTACCAGCTGAAACTCTGACAGTGGGTTGGTCTAGGATATACAAATAATTCAGAAACCTAAATATCAAAGCAAACCACTAAAAATTGGAGCATGACTGGGTGTGGTGTTGCACACCCTTAGTTCTAGCCTTTGAGAGACAGGGGTAGATGGACCTCTGTGAGATCAAAGCTAACCTGGTCTATATAGCAAGTCCCAGGCCAGCTGAGTCTACAGAAAGACCATGTCTCAAAAAGTATAAAAAAACCCAAATAAATGCATAAACAAATAAGTACATAAAGTGCATAAAAGAATGCAGAATTAGAGAGTTCTCAAAGGAGTACAAAGGGCTGGAAAATGCTTGTTCAGCACCTTTAGGCATTAAAAAAATGCAAATTAAAACGACCGATATTTCATCTTACCTCTGTCATAATAGCTAAATTTTTTAAGACAGTAAATACTGGCATGGGTGTGAGACTCATTATCCACTACTTCTCAGAGTACAAAGCGGTGCAGCCACTATGGAAGTCAATGCGAAGGTTCTTCAAAACCTAGAAATAGATCTTCCATACGATACAGCTATGCCACTCCCCAAAGGCCTCTATATCTTTCTCCAGAGACACCTGTCCCACATTGATGTGTACAGTGGTTCTGCCATGTCTGGCAAAGACTGCTTTTCTGTAGGGGTCCACTATCCCTGGCTCTTTCAGTCTTTCTGTCCAATCTAGATGTTCACCAACTGATGAATGGATAATGACAGTTTGATACAGATACACAATGGAATATTATTCAGCAATAGTATTCAACTTAAAAGAAAATGAAATCATGAAAACTTCAGGTAAATGGATGGAATTTGAAAATAATCATTCTGCATGAGGTAACCCAATCCAGAAAAACAACACCCAGTGATCTCTCACATGTGTGGAAGCTGGATTTGAATTTAGATATGTGTGTTTAACTGAGGAGTTTTCATAGAAGGCAAGAAACTAATAAGAAGCCAAGTGGGGAATTATAAGCTACAGGGTATAGAACACAGGTGATCTGAAAGGGGAAAGGAGAATAATTGGACAGGAAGGGTTAAATGGGATGGGCCATGCAACGGAAGGACAGAGGAGGGGCTACGAGAAAGATAACAACACTGAACACCTTCGAAATGCTGTATTGAAGCCTACTATTTTACAAGCTTCCCAAAATATATGCATATACATATGCAAATGAGTTTAAATAGAGTGGCCCTATAACTGTGGGTCAATGCTTTCACCAGACACCATAGGCTACCATATCAAAGGCCTAGTTGCCAAGTGCTTTTGACTAAAGACGGTTTCTCTTGCTCCTGGATGGGTGCACATCATTAACATAAAAACAAGGAAATGCACCATTATATATAAAAGAAACACATAAAATATAAACTCAGATTGTTTAAGAAAACTTCAAATACTAAATGTCCTAAAAATTAGTGCCTTTAGTCACAAATTCTATGCACTCAAATCAACACAAACAATAACTGTCAATGTTAAACTCCTGCTTTGTATTTGAATGCCACAGAAAAGTGATGGGCAATTTTTCTGTATTGATGACTAAAATGTATAGATTCAAAATATAATGCCCACACCCTCTTGTATAGATCTGGAAATTAATTCTGTGTGCTAAATTAGATAGTCAAGGTGACCAGTTGTTTGATATAATGCAAGAATAGGTATTTCTACAAAAGTATTTATTTTAGGTTTCATAGATATCCAAGTCAGGAGAGGGGTTTGTGAGAGGTTCAGCAGGTAAAACCACTTGCCTCAGCCTGATAACCTGAATTCAATTCGTGGAATCCGCATGGTAGAAGGAGAGAACCGATTTCAGAAAGTTGTCATCCAACAACCTCATTTGCTCCGTAGTACACAAGAAGAAACTATGGTTTCAGAACACCGGCAGAAATTTTCTACACATTTCCAGCTTTCATTTTCAAAACTCCAACTCTGGGGCCTGGAGAGATGGCACAGCAGTTAAAAGCACTGGCTCCTCTTGCAGAGGATCCAGACTCAGTCCCCAGCATTCAGATGGTAGCTAAGCAACCTCCACTATAACTCCAGTTTCAGAAGACCCAGCGCCCTCTTCAGGCCTTTGCAGGTATTTCACACATGGGTGAATCTAGGCGGACAAAACACTTGTATAGACAAAATATAAATAAGTAAATAAAATAAAAATGAATAAATGAAAGAAGATTATAACCTCAGTTCCTCCCTGAACCCCATTCACACCGGATTTCATATATCTATTTCTTCTCAGTCCTCACAACTCCGTGAGTCAGTTGCTTGATTTCCTTCTCTCCCCTCCTTTCTCTCTCTTCATCTCTCCCTCCCATCTCCCTGTTCTCTCTTTCTCTGTCTCTTGCTATCTCTCTCTCTTTTTCTTACCCTGTATATCTTCATACCATAGTTTTATTCCCAATAGTTCCTTATTTCTGAAAGTTGAGACAAGTTATTTTCACCTTACATATAATAAACTGATCTTTCAAAAATAAACCACAGGCCAATACAACATGTGGAAAATGTGCTCCTTCATTTGAATTTGTTGAACGGAGGTAGCTGCTGAAACATATTCAACAGGATGTAAATGACCTGAAGACTTGTCTACATAGAGAATAAGGCAGCTGGAATATATTGCCTATTTCCTTGACCATTTGTTTGTAAGAAAAGACTTTATCAAGCATCAAATTAATGTCACTTGGTGTTCCATCATATGAATGGAGTTTCTGGCAACGCTCTACTTTCTCTCTACCAGCTACTTTCTCTCTACCAGCTTTTCAGCTGCTGTTGAAAAGGCACATCTACCCTGCCTTAAAAAGTGTGATTTGCATTTGTGATGGTGTTTGGTACACATCACTCAGTAACATTTCTCTTGCTGTCTCTGTTTACCTAAATGCTGCATAAATTGATTCTGCTTTGAGGCCCATCAAAGATGTGCCCTTTTGATTACTATTTGGTCGCAAATGAGGCTTATTACAGATTGACACCAATTGTATGACCTGTGATAAACTACATCTCCCATTTTGACTTCCCTGGTAATTAAAATGCAAATTAAGATGCTTCTTTGATTTCCTCTAAATGACTAAGGTAAATGCAATGGTAATGTATGTAAAAGATGTTTTACTATAAAAAGTTGTGCCAACATACTCTTTGTCCTACTGCTCATTCTTCCTCTTAATAAGTATTATCAGATCCTACCTGGTCATTAGATTCATCTCTCAGTGACACCATACTGTTCTATCAAACTCTATGTGTTTGCTATTAGTATTTTGCACACTGATCTATAAATATCTGGGGCTCAATGAATACTGTACCTAACCTGCTCTTCAGTGTTTTTTTACTTAAAAATCATTGAGAATTTCCTTTACAATAACTATATAGACTATGCCCTTCATTCAGTTTATTTCATTTTCTGGAAAATTATATTTGTGTTCAAGGAAAAAGATTTCTTGACCAAGTAAAAATCCTTTAAAGAGGTATAAGTTGAGCATGCATATTGTTCACTATTGGGTGTAATCTGTGTCCTGTACCTAAACTGGATGGGGAGACATTGGAGGAGTAACAAACAAATAAAATCTTTAACTTTTTTTCCCCCCTGCACTGAAAGGGTTTTTGCTGTTGTTGTCATTTTTGTTTTGGTTTGGGTTTTGAGACAAGGTCTCTCTGTAGCCCCAGATGACCTGGAACTCACTATGTAGACTAGGCTGGTCTCAATCTAACAGAGATCACCAGCTCTTCCTCCCAAATGCTGGGATTAAAAGCATGCACCACCATGCCAAGTTTGATGTTCTTAAAGACTATTCTTTTCCTAGCCTTCCCCAAATGCAAGTTAATTGTTGCATAACACTATTTCTGGGGACACATGAACAAATGCCCTAGATAGGAACCAGATGACAGATCAAAGCAATCAATACCACTAAAGTCAAAATTAGTGAATGAATGAGTTTGTTGGTGTTACCTACCAGGGTAGGAATGAGAAGGTATTTACAGAAACATGGAGGATTCAAAGGCAGCTGTATCCCAGTGTAAGTGATGACTCAAAAAAGCTGGACTCCCAGAGGTCTGTACACTTGCAGGCAATTTGACAGGTTGGGGAGTCTCTTTAGCAGTCCTTATTGCTTAGTAACAAGGATAGAGGAGCCTTGTGAATCCAGTAAGTTTCAGGGACTTCCTGGAGCCTGTGAGTTGTTTTATTCTTAAATCCTAAGGAGCCACCCTTTCAAATTTCCTGAGTCTTAAGAAACTTCCTGTGTCTTAACTAGCTTCCCTCTGGGCTGAATGTTTCAAGTCAGCTCTGAGGAAATTAGTACACAACCCTGTGTTAGAAAACAGTCAACAAAAGGGCTCTGAATCGACTGGCATTGTAGGGTCCCCAGCAGATCATCACCATGTGCACAGATTTTGTTTCATTTAACAGTAACTAAAAACACCAGCTCTAACCATGTACCATGTGACAAAATACTTGTTTATTTCATCTCCTTAATTAAACACCAATCTTGGAGGCTGTGTAACTCCAAATCAATGTGTTTATTTAGTCAGAGCAATAAAAACGACTACAGATAGCAAAAGCTTATTTGAAATATTTTAAAATAATTGTTTCTCATTACTTAAATGTAATATGTATGTGTATATATACATATATTTCTAAATTTATCATTCCTTATTTTTGGTAATACCTGGTATAGATCCCAGGGGTTTATACATGCTAGATATGAGCTCCACCCCTGATCTATATTCCTAGTCTTATATTTTACACCAATATTTCTTTTTGTATTTCTAAAAATGCCTTGGAGGTAGTTGGTACTGTCTTCATGTTCCTTACAAATACATAAATTCATTTTAAAAATAACGCTTTGGCAAAAGATGAGACTAGGTATTTATATACCTCTATATATATGTAAATATATAAGAGTTTTAAACATTGGCCTTAGTATCAGGAGAACATTGGTAGAAAATTTGAAGCTTGATTTATCTTTATTAAATGACAAAGTTCTATTGGTATGCTGATCTTTGTTAAAAGGTTTTTCTTAGTCTTTGAGTAATTTTTCCCACAAACAAAGATATTTTTGTTTTCTCAAAATACTTATCTGTGCTTCATATGATTTTCTTGTATGAGGTCTTTAATTATTTAACTGAGCACTCTCTATTATAAGAACTAAGTACTTTTCACACTATGTCACTTTCTTATTTGCCTTTGAAGTCTTTTAATTATAACTCTTCTTAACGGAATATTGTTTCACAGCAACCTGTGATCCTATTTGATTAAATGACTTACATTTGATTAAATGTTTTTGACAAACTTTCCCAAATCAAAATTTAATAAAATCTTTTAACCTTTAATTAACTTTGTGTTCCAGAAGGTTCCTTACCTGGGACTGTTAATGTAGCCAGGACCCCAATGCTAGGAATATCATAGGCCCCGTTGTGAACCCAATATAAATTATTTTGCTAAATGGACATCAAATCGAATTCCCCTTTAAACTCCTGTCTATATACCCATAGACTGTACAGCTCTAAGACCTCACCAGAGAAGTTTCTTTGTACAGTATGGCAGATAACACAGAAGTTCACAAACGGTCAAGTCACAGAAAATAAATGTCTGTGTAATATTAGGCCACAAATAAAGACATCCCTACAAGGCTCGGGAATCATTGCAGAAGAGCAGTGGAAGGGATTGTAAGAGCCAGAGGTTGGGGAAGATTGGAGCGAAGCAGTGATTTATGGACACGACAAGACTGCTGCTCTCATGAACTCAAAGCAGCATGGCTGCCTGCACAAGATAAACCAGCCAACATTCCTGCATTCAGGTGAAAAGAATTCATGAACACCACTACCACCTCGGACTGATAGTTGACGGCTTCTTGGGGAGGTAGAGGCATTTTTCTTTAAGGATGTGGTCAGCCATGCTCCAGTAGATAACCATGAATATCTGGGCAGCACAAATTAGACAGTGGGTTATTAAAAATGAGAGTACAGGAAATTGGTAGGTCACAAGGGTGTGGTGGATGGATCTGGGAAAAGTTACCAGGAGAAGCGGGGAAATGAACATAAATTTCTTACATTGTACACATGAATAAACTCCTCAAAGAATTAAAAACTTATATTTTTAAAGTCTCAAAGGATTTGCTTCTCATCTTAAAAATGAGAGATATTAAACCAAAATTAGCTTTATCTCACATGTTGAATAATATGGGATGTACTGTCAAATCAAGTAATGCTAAGTCTTTCTTTTTATGTTGGATTTGTTATTTTTATTTTATGTGTATGAATATATCACCTTCAAGTATGGAGATGTACCCCTGTCATGCAAAATCAGAAGAGGGCGTCAGATCCCCTGCAACTGGAGTTAAGGATGATTTATGGCCACCACATGGGTGCTGGGAATCGAACCTGAGCCCTCTGCAAGAGCAGCCAGTACTCAACCACTAAGCCACCTTTCCAGTCTCTTTCTTTCCTTTCTAAATTATATCACTGGGCATATTACTGATATGAGTGCTTCAGAAAGAGCAGCAAATTCTTAGAAATATGATGTGTCCTGGTAAAATGTTATCAGCAATGCTTTTGCTTATTCTATTGCTTTTATTACATTTGTCTGTGTGTGGGGGTGTGTATGTATGTGTGTAGAGACGGTGTTTATATGTATGTATAGATGCATGCAGCTTTACATGTGTCTGGAAGTTAAAGGACAACTTGCAGGAGTCAGTTCAATGCTTCTACTCTGTGGGCTCAGAGGATTGAACCCAGGTCACCAGGTTCACTGGCAAGCACCTTCACTCACCGAACAGCCTGTAATCCCTTATACTAAACTGTTTAGGACACAAAAATAACTAAATTTTCTCATAAACTAGATTATTATTACAATGGACTTGCTTCAGATTTTTTAGAGTGACCATCTAAAGTCTTGACATCTTTTTCCATGTTTTTTTCCATTTTTCTTTATTTTTTCTAAAACTTTGGCAAGTAACTATAACCTAAAATTGTTTTATCTTTAAGAAAATGCTACCCGTTATCTGTAATGATAAAGACATTACATTGTATCTCATAATTATGCATCAAAATTATGTGAAGTAAAAATATTAAAGTAGCAACTTTAAAAGTAAGTTTAATCTTGAAAGCTCAAATTGTTGAAACTTTATTTGTAAACAGTGCTGTAGACTCAATTCTGTGGTATCAGATAGAGTCCTGGGAGAAAGCATGCACTCACCAGAGTCAAGGATGATCACACAGAGGGCAATGCTAAAGTAAAATGAGACAACTAACTGTACTGTATTTTGCCTAATTGATGCATATTGCTCTTCATAGTAATGTGGTAGATGATATATATATATATATATATATATATATATATATATATATATGTATATAAAATCATCCCACAGATCCATGTTTCAAATATTTGGCACTTCGCTGTGGCACTATTTTGAGAGATTCTAGAAACTTAAAGTTCATAGCTAGGAGCAAGTCCTTGGGGTCATATTATCCCCTGCCAGCCCCTCACTCCCCTCCCTGGCCTGAAATGAACTGTTCTACCAGACCTTCCCGATCATGATGAACTAAACCCTTTAAAACCACAAGCCAAAACTAGGAGCTAAAATAAATCTTTCCTTCTTTACTATGTCTGTCAGGTATTTTGTCAGAATGACAAATCAGACAACTGATGAGCTGAATGTGTTTCAAAGAAAATGGAAGGGTAAGACTCTCCATCTAAGGCTTTGGGTAGCCTGTTTCAAGCATCATAAAAAGGGAGCAGGAGAAGAATTTCGGATAATTTGTATGTAAAATACGGGCATTCAGTCTGTGGTAGAAGAGGGTCGAAGACAGTCCTGTCATTTCTGCTGAGTATTCTTAAAAGAGTCTAGATCATGTCTCTGTCCCCGTGTTTGCCCCTACGTCTGGTGTAGGGCCTGCACAGTCTGGTGGGAGTGGACTCCTGAGCCAGGACCACCACTTCTGCTGAGCCAGAGCAGGGAACCACAGCCTGAGCAGATACACGTTCAACCAGTCAGAAGCAAGAGGCTGATTTCCTTCCCTGGCTGTTGCCCTGCAAACCTAGCTCCACACTTTAACTAAAGATTTTTCGGACACTAAGACTTCTTTCTTTTTTTCCCATGTTCCCTAAGCTCCTCACCACTTCTGGTTTGTGGTGAGACCTTGATGGTCATTTTGTAAACACATGAATAAACCAGCAATGAATGGTGGATTAAGATGTCTCCAAAGTTCCATTTCTGTTTTTAAATCTTACTACTTTATAGTCATGAAAACTTTCCTTTGTAGACTAGAGTAGACTTTATGTTAGAGACATGAACTTCTAATTTCTAAATATAAAATGCTAGTAAATTCAACAAGAATTTATTTTGTCTACATTATCTCTAAGGTGCATAGAGAAAACCAAAAGGAGCAATTTTTAAGGAACTTTGATGAGGATCCTAATAAGGAATCGGGGAAAGAGAATAAAACAGTAATTCTCAAGTAGTGTTTTTCCCTGAACGCCTCCAAATTTCACCTTCTATTTCTGACCATTAAATGACTTTGAAAGTGAGAAAAGGCACTGTTCAACTTATTTCTCAGTTAAGTAAAAATGCTTAATTGACAGTACATAAAATTCTAAAATGATTATATATAATCCCTTGTTGGTAGCCCATACAGATGGCATAATTTCATTTTACACTGAGAGAAGGATTCTTTCCATATAGGGAATGTTTTCATGACAGACCAAAATAAAGGTGGCACTCACTTCACTGCATGAAAAATATAATTATCATTTCATCCTTTTGTAAAATTTAGAGACAACAAGTTGAATAACTCCAATTCAAAGCCTGCCATTTGAAATGTATGCAGAATTGAGCTATGAAGTCACTTATCCATGCTATAATAATGTCCAACTTGATAAAACATGGAAATTTCAGTTGATTAGAACTAGTTACTGTAGCATCTCAAAAAATAGGGTTTTCATTTCATTTATCTCATGTTGTTTGGGCTATTAAAATTTTATTATTTACTTGAGAGGATGAAATTATTTTGACTGAATGTCATTTACATAATTGTCATTACTGATAATTGCTTGCCCCAGAATGAACTAATTTGAAAATGAATGCATGAGCAATGTGTGTATTTTTAAATTTTGTATGAGTAAATATGTATTAAGCATTTTACCACATTACAATTTTAATCAGTAAAGAAAGTATACTAGATTTTTCATAAAATTTAGAAGTCCTGTCATTTGTGCTCAGTACTCAGATGTCTTTGAAGAATGAATGAAAATGGATTTCAATTTGTTTTACAAACAAAGCCACAACACATGTTTTCTCATTGTGCTTTTTTTTAGCATTTTTCTTCTTGAAAGAGAAAATTGGGAATAAACTCTCATTTTCTGAAATTATTTGAATTCTTTGTGATCCTTCCAGTCTTCTAACTGACTTTGGATTAGAAATGTAGATCAATCATCTTAACAATGGGAACTGTCAATGAAGTTGAGATAACATATTCTATTAATATTTATAGTCATTCTATGTTATTTCCTCCTGCAAATTTATTTAATCTATAAATGAGTTATTCCTGGATTCCACATTAAACAAAGTAAATTTGTTCAATATTGAATGACAATTCCCAATGCGTAGATAATTTACAATTCAATCAATGGATAATTCTGCCAGAAGAGCAGGCTCAGAAACATGCAAACAAGGAATACTAAAGTCAGAATCGTGCCATAAGGACACAGGAAGACTGATGAAAGTCTTCCTGGTCCAGAGTCACAGTCACATAAAGAATATGAGCCAAGATTCCGAAGGCTGCAGAAAAACATCTTCAATGTACAGCCAATCAAAAGTGCATAGTGTGGTTTGTAGGAACCTGAACAACAGGATTCTAGGCTCTTCTGTGATGAACTGTGGTAAGAGTATAGGACGTGGGAAAAGTTATGTGAAAATTAAATTGAATTTAAAGTGATTCCACCTAAATTATATGCCTGCAACATTGCACCTGTCACATTATACCTCTTGAAGATTATCAATATTAGGGACCATAAATAATTGAAAACTACATAGAACTAAGGACAGTGGGGTTGAAAGGGAAAAAGTGATGTGGATAATGAGTTCTGGATGGTTCATTTCTTATTGCCTGAAACGTTCATCCAATTCATGTGTTTAATTCCAATCGCTATTATCTCAGAATGTTACTATATTTAGAGATAGGGCCCCTAAAGAAATGAGTAAGTCAGAATGAGGCTGACAGAGTAAGTCCTAATCTAACATGACTGAATCCTTATAAGAAAGCAACCTTTGATATATGGGGATACCAAGAATCTGCACAGAGAACAGGCCCCTCAAGGATACAGCAAGGTGGTGGTTATCTAGAAGGCAAATACTTCAGAAAAGACCAAACCTCTTGATTTTAGACTTCAGCCTCCAGATCTGTGAGGAAAGAAATTGCTATTATGAAATTGCAAACAGACTAACACGTCATCAGAGTATGTCCTAGTTATTTCCTATTGTGATAAAACACTGACTGAAACCAACTTGGGGGAAGAAAAAATTTATTTCACCTTACAGTTTACAGTCCATTGTAGAGAAGCCGGGGCAGGTGCTCAAGGAAGGAACCTGGAAGCAGGAGCTGAAACATAGACCAAGAAAGAATGCGGCTTCCTGGACGTCTGCCCTGACCTGCGTTCTAGAATTGGAGATTTTAGCTTTTATAAAACTTTATTCACTATTTTGCCATATGTATTTCATTTGTTTACAGATTAACATTATCTGTCTATATGTGAAATAAAGAATATTTTCCATAACATCTGTATAATGGATGATAGTGTACATATGATATTGGAGATATTTCAAAAGGTCTCAGTGGAAATGCTCCTTGGACCTCAGATAATGCATTGAGGAGGAGATCATTTGTCCACAATCAGGCTCTGAAATTTGTCTATCTGTTTGGTTATCAGTACTTTGTGTATATTTTGGTCCTCTTAGGCTATAATACTTAGGAATGGAGTTAAGTAATTCCTGATCTAGGATAAATGAAACTAAAGATAGACAACTATAAGAAAAAAAATTATCTTTAATACCCATTAGATTTGGAATAATCTGAGGAAATCTACCCACAGGATCTGTAGTTGGACATAAATATTCATCTAATGATATCCAATTGTCAAACTAAAGTAAATGATGACCATATTCCAACAGCCCGATCTCACTGTATACAATCATGTAGGAAGCCCAATTTAAAGTCACCAAGTTTTTACACTCTCTAGAAAATGAATTAAAAATAGAAGATAGCAACATGTGCTGATTGGCATTTTAATATGTTCTTGTGCAAATATTTTTAGATATAATGCACTAAGTCTCTCCAATTACATGTAACTTCAAGTTTGTGACTCTGTTTCAACCTTTTGTTTTGCTTGCTTTAATTTCCACTTATTTCACAGGGAATTAATTCTGACATCTATAGTAGCTAAAAGGTGCAGCACTGAGAAGTAAAGTGATGATCCAGAAAGTTTTTAAGCAATATTTATTTCGTATTTTTAAACAAACTCGATTACAAGGTGTGCTATAGCCTGAAATAATGTGAATAGACCAAAGGTGAATACTGCGTCCCACAGCCTTTATCACAACATGACAAAAAGAAACAAATAAGGGCCTGGGAGAGATAGAGCAGGTCAGGAGCACGTACTGCTCCTCTAGAGAACCTGGATTCGATTCCCAACACCTACATAGTGGCTAATACCTGTCCTTAACTCCATTGCCAGGGGACCCAACACTCCCTTCGAGTCCTGAAAGTGGTGTACTTACACACATTCAGGCAAAACACTCATACACATAAAATAAAAATAGACAAAATCTTTAAGAAGCCAAATGTTTTGTATTCTGTAATGCTCATATTTAAAAAAACAAATGAAGGATTCTTTTTAAAACTCTTTTTTTAAAGGAAGAAATCTAACTACATTAGCTGTTCCAATTTCATACTAATCTGCCCCTCATTATCTAAATATTTATCTGGTACCCAAGCTCTTACTGTGGCTTCACACTGCTCCATGGAGGCTAGAGCTAAGAGCATGGGTCTGTGCTACCAGCATTCTAGGGTCTCCAGACTCTGTCTGCTGGAACAGTGGAAGGCTGTCAGAGAGGGCATGACATGAGCAGGTGCATAGTGGAAATCACAGCTGGGCATTCTGTGGCTAATGAATTTAAGCAGAGAAATGTTGATAAACCATTTCATTCTCTTTCAAGAACAAACATTACATTCACTTTTTATCTCAACAAACTTTTGCTGAATATATATTGAGATATATCACAAAAATAAGTTTCCTTAGAACCTTGGTGATTAATCGTAGTTCAGCCATGTTTTTAGGAAAAATAAAAGATAGACTTGCTATTTTTGTTAACAAAGAAACACTAATTTTGATTGTGCTGTTGGCATCATGCCATGTGATATAAAGGATTGAATGTGAATTGCATCCAGCCTTAGCTGCTGAGCATCGAAATGAGGGCAGAGGCCGCTGAGAAGCAAAGTGAAAAACCTCTCTTTGGCATTCATCGAGGACACACAGAGGAAATGTTCCTTGCATTTTGAATATTAAATGTTCCCAAAAGCTCATGCCTAGTCTCAGCTGGTTATGATGTTTATGATGTTGTGGGAGGTGGTGGAAGCTTTAGCAGGTAGGTCTATCTGGGAGATAGGTCTTAGGGCACATGTGGGTTTGAAGGAGGCTTTGTCCTGGCACTTCCTGCCTTTTCTTTGCTTCTTGGCTACTGAGAAGTGAGTATCTCTGCTCCCCCATAGCTTCTGCATGATAGGCTGCTTTACCACATGTCCAGAAAGAATTGATCCAGTTCCCCATGGACTGAAACCTGTGGAAACATGAGCCAAAATGAATCCTTCCTCCTGTGGATTATCTGCCTTACTGTTTTCTACATTGATTTAAAAATCTCACATATTCTGCTCCTTAGAATTTGAATTATTAGTTTATCTAGGATATCTTGGATGAGTCATTAACTAAAAATTCCTATTTTTCAAAATAAGACTAAATCCTAACTTCAATAATAGCTCTGATGACAGTGAATCTGCAATGGTATGGTATCATAGTTAACATGCTCTCTCATAAAAAAAACAAAGAATTAATCCTAATCACCTTGGAGGAAAAACAGTAATTTCACTATATTCAAATATACTTTTCACATGCCCTTGACCTTGAGCGTGATCAGGGACTGTTGGAAGATGGCAATGCTGCACGGCATATATGGGTTATGCAAAAATTCTCTCATCGTAGATAAATCAGAGATAATTTTCTGACATAATTTGAAAACTTAATGAGAAGCAGTTTCATGCATGAAATTCCCTTTGATTCTGATTATTACCTATGCAACCAATTAAGGATAATATGCACAACGTTAGCTATTTATGGTCTGTTTTTAGACTGGCCTCTTATTGAAGTCTCATTCTTTTCCCCAATCCAGAAAGCTGGTCCATGTGAAAGGAGCTATTGTTCCTTGGTAATTACTCAGCTGCTCTCTGTATGGGATTGCCTCTATACCATGTGGTTTAGCAGTTTTTGAAATGTCTTTAAATAGGAACAGTAAATAAATGCAGGTGGGAAATTTCTAAATTTAAAACTGATTGGTTTGTAACTTAGAAAAGCAATTTGTATAGAACATTAACATCTCCGTCTAACTTTGATGAAAACTTGACACTAATTTAAAGCTTTGTTTCAATAAGAACACAAATTTTTCTTCCCTTTTTATAGTCACACCAAGTATTTTAAGAGTTAGTAGAATTTTCTATTTTGGGAATAAGTGATCTGGTAAATCCAATGCCTAAGAGGTGTTATTAGTTTGGACACAGCAAAGGATAAAGTCAGACAACAGAGAGAACAGGGAAGAAACTAGGCTGAGAGAAAGGCATACACACACACAAATTCATAGAGAAGTTATTATCATAAATAATGTTCTCAATTTACATCCTTGTTAGGGATTCAACTGTTGGTGCCCCATCCCCCAATTCATATGTCAAACTCAAAATCTCAATGTGATCACCTCAGGAAACGGAGATTTTGGGGGTTAATCAGGTCGCGAGCATGAGGGCCTCGTGTATGGGATCAGTGCCCTCATAAAAAGGGATCAGAAAGCATTTGGTTGCTTTCTTTTGCCCTGTGACACTACTACACAAGAGTTAGCTGTCTAGAAGCTAGAAGGGGATCCTCATCAGATCCCAACAAACCTCTTTCTCAAACATCTACCATCAAGAATTTTGAGAATTAAGCTTCTCTTGTTCCTAAGTAACTTATTCTCTGGTACTTTCTTGTGCCTGAACTAAGACACTCTCTATAAAACTAGCTTGTTTTCCTTTATGAAGTTGCCCATGAAAATCAGAGCTGGACAGCAGTTAAAGCAAAACAACAACAACAAAATTTATTCTTTATTCAAGACTGACACGAAAGAACAGAAACTTCAGTAGTAAGGAGATTCTGACTGAACTGTCTAACAGGATTCTTTCTGGAGGCAGGCTGGGTTTATCATAGGTCAACGGAGGGGTGATGAGGAACCTGCTCTAATACTGAACAATCAGATAATGAGAGTACATGGCTCTGCAAAATTGCCTTGCTAAAACTTGATTTTACAAGCATGAGTACAGTTGTGATAAGAGAAAGTTCAGGAGCCTGACTAAAGGCAGGTCAAGCAAAAATTCTTATCAGCCTTGTATACATCATACCTTTAACCATTTAGACAATTCAACTCAACCGTGTTTCATCTACTTGAACTTGGCATTCAGTTCAGAAAAACAAACCATACATTCAAACACAGCCATGGCTTTTAACAGCAGTTCCCTAAAATATTCCTTACTGGTCCTTCCCTTGCCTCTTCATTTCCTTCTTTTATTCAGGAAGTAACCAGGGCTTTGCTGCCAAGGGGACCGTAGTCACGATCCCAGATTCATTCCCATCTACTAGTCATGTAACCCAAGACAAGCCGTGTCTGAAGCTTCACTCTACCTTCCCCTCATCTAGATCATTAGGAACATCTCGGACAACACTAGGCACATGTGCAAAGCGCCCAGCATGATGTTCAGTAAACAGAAGCAGGAGTCATAGTGCTCACGTTCTACCTCACAGCTCTACAACTCCAGTCTTATTCATCTGTCATTAACTAGATTAGGTTGTGTGTATAACATCCTTCCTATATGTAAAACTCCATTCTTGGGTGAATTTTGATTAAGTATATTTGCTCTGTACATTAGATTTTCCCAACAAACTTTGGGTCCCTGTGGGAAGAAATAAAGATGGCATCCTGCTACTGCTTCCTCCTAGAGCCCTGAGGTTGCCAAGGTTACAGGAAGGAAGTATGACTGGTTGCTAAAAGCATGCAGGCCTTGTGACCTGCGTGTGATGTTTACCATGACTGGAGGCTCGCCAACCACGACTTGACCTTTTAGGTGATTGGCTAAGCTAAGGGATATAAAAGGAGAAGAAGCCCAGGAAGGAAGAGAGTTCGAGTTACTGTTGGAGAGTTCCCATGGCTGTCTGTTAGTTGGAGTTGCTGTCTGGGGGAAGAGTTGCTATCTTGGAAGAAGGACTGAATAAAACTGCTTGCAACTGGTACGTCTGGAGTGCGGTTTTTCCTTGCTGGTCTAGGGACACAACAGGTCCCCAAGAATTGCTTGTTTAATAGTAACTTCTGAAGGTTACTATCAAACAAGCAATTTCTCAGGAACCAAATCCTTTCCCCAGCTGCTTGCCACTAAAATGTATCCTGGGTAAAAATAATAAAGCTCACGTGTATTTTTTTTAAAAAATCAGAAAAACAAAATTCACCCAATGTACCTAGCCTTTAATTGAAGTGCTAAGTCTCTGAATACACTGGGCCAAGGTTTTCTCAACTCCATGCAAATTAGGGGAAGTATAATACAAAGTTAGGTTTCACTTGCTTTGATGACACCTCTTATCGGATGCTGTTGTATTCATTCTTTCTCCCTACAGTTTTATTATCACTTTGTGAGATTAACTTTCTACTTTGCAGCTCTCAAGGGTCTGTTTCAATGCTTTACCTAGGATTCAGATCCTGCTCGCAGAGGGAAAAGCATGCTTTAGCTTGGAATTCTGTAGAACAGTTGACTGCGGTTCAAATAACAATTAAATACACTTTGCATTTATTAAAAGAACACAGTCTGGCAAGATGGCCCAGCTGGTAAAGGTGCTTCCAACAAGTCCATCAATCTGTCTTTGATCTGAGTACCTGTGCTGTGGAATGACAGAACAGCTGTCATCTGACTTCCATGTGCACACTGTGGCATGTGTACACACAATAAATAAATAAAATAGCTAAATGTACCATGCAAAAAGTACTCGAACACAATTTTGAAAAGATAATACCTAGTTATAATCTTTTTATTGATAATCATTTGTTTTGAGTTTTCTTTTTAACCTGATATTTATAGAAAGATGTTACTAGAATTTTTAAAATATAGAATTCTCCATTAGAAGAATGAGACAAGAATAATAATACCACAAATTAATGGAGATAATCATGTTGTCTATGGTCAAGCTAAACTGCTAAACTGGGATCTCCTGGAAGAGCCAAGTACAATGACAAAACCCGTGTTTCTGGAGGTAAACACATCTGGTGTCCTAGGATTCGAACCCAGCAAGGGCTCCTTCCAGAGGCTGCACGTTGGGTTACTTCCACTGCTCTGCCCACTCTCAGCTTTGTGCCCGGAGCACACTTATTCCAGATACTTTGGGCAAGATACCCCTGTATTCTGTGCCTGGTGATCATGATGAAGCCACCTGTGTTCCACTCTCTCTTACCCTCCTACATCTTCCTGGACACATGCCCCTGAAACAGGATCTGTCCCCAGGTCCTTCTATGTTAGCCTCCCCATCCCTGTGACAAATGGCTGAGATAAGTCAACTTAAAAGAGGAAAAGGCTTATTTGGGCTCAGTCCGAAGGCTTTCAGCCCATACTCAGGTAGATCCGCGCTAGTAGGAACATATAGCAGATGAGGCCTAAAAGCAAAGAGAAAGAAAAGAGTCAGGATCTCTACATCTCCTTCAAGTCATAACAGCAATGACCCACCTCCTTAAAGGTCCCACCACCTCCTAAGAGTGTTACAGGCTGGCAACCAATCCAATTTTGATGTTTTGAACAAAATAATGACCTCCATAGATTAGTGTATCTCAACACTTGGTGCTCAGCTTGTGAAATGGGCGGGGGGGGGGGGGGCATGTTGAAACCTTTAGGAGGTGCAGCCTTTCAAAAGGAAGCACACAGCTACGGCAGTCTTCGTACGTTTATAGACACCCAGCCTCCGCCCCCGCCCTCGGCTTGCTCTGTTTCCTAAGCGCGGTTGAGATGTGCTCTCTCAGCTTCTTGCACCAGCTGCTTGCTGCCAGATCAGGATCCCCCATCATTCCAACACCCACACCTCCCCCGCCCCCCATCTCATCATAATGGAGTCTACCTCTGACACCATAGACCGAAATCAACTTTCTTCCTTTAGCTGATGTGTATTTTATCATAGCCGCAGAAAAGTAACTACCACGTCCATCACCATATGGGCCTTTGGCGAGACAAGCCAGGTGCAGTGATATTCCTGAATCTTCTGTGGAGGCCCAGGTGATACAAGATAGGCTCTGCGGAGGTAGACGTGATACTAGATACCCAACATACCAACTACAGCTTTGTTCCAGTCCCTCCTGCCTTTCGTCAATATTCAAAACAAGACTCATCGTTTCTTCCTGATATTAATTGGCTGTTCACTTTAAAATTTCCCTTTTAGTACTGTGTTTAGGGACCACTGTAGTCCCCTGTGAAAAAGATAAAGGTAACCAGAATAAGCATGTTTCACTAGTACGAATGTATTCTATATTCTTGGTGCAAATTTTTCAAAGGACCTAAGGTGAGATGACACAGTGAATGTCCTCAGAAGCCCAAAACTTACCAGGAAAAGAAAAAGTAAGCTACTTGCCCCACAGTTCCTAAGGCAAAGTGAGTCTGTGAAGGTAAGAAGGAACAGGGCCTTCTCTTTCTTCATATTTGTCAAGTTAATTTAAGAGTTTAATGGCAGAAGCTCAGATCTGAGACTATAGCTACCAAAACACTAACGGCGCAGTGGTTTAGATAAAATTCTCATCAGTCTTCAGGCAGGACACATTTGTTGTTCACTGTCGCCAGAGCTCCAAATCCCATGGCTGCTGAAAGGGTTCTCTAACAAATTCAAGGATCAGTGTCCAGGGTTGATACAGAACAGACCGCCTCTTATCCCTGCTCAGCTTAACCCTGAGGACCAGGTGGTCTTCAGGGCCTGCCCAGCACCTCCCACAACCAGCAAATGATTCCTGCCCTAGGTTTGTCCTTTTGCCTCCACTCTGACACTTTGGTGAAGTGCCTTCTGCCAGCCCCTCCCCATGAAGTTTCCCAGAGTCACCTGTCCTAGCAGAAGCTGCTTCTTTCCTGCCCATTTCACACACTCCAACTGGTGTTGAGGGCATGGGGTTTGGTAAATCAAGGGCAGTCTCTTGTGTAGATGGCAAGTTTAGGGTTACATGGGACTGTGCCTCAAAACATGAAAACAAAAGGAAAGGGCAAGGGAGAGGGAGAAGAGGAAGCGGGGAGGGGAGGGGAAAGTAGAGGGAACCGGAGAGGAGGGGAAGGGGAAGGGAGGAAGTTGGACTGAAACAGAAAGCTGCTACCTCTTTTCTACCTTTGTACCAACACCATCCTCATTTCTGTTGCAACACACCATGTTTTTCAGGAAGCTACAAAAATAATCTGTGCTTTCACCATGAGAAGAAAATTTTCACCCAAAGTACGTGATACAAATGGTTAAACTATGTTTTGGAAATGTCTGAAGCTGGGGTGGCTTCCAGCGGAGGACACTGTATTGCTATCTATGCGTGTGTCTTCTGAGGAAAACCAGTTTAAGCAGGGCACTGTGTGCAAAGCATTGCAGTGGACACTGTCTTCCAGGAGGGTCTTACTGCTGCTGTGACCTTCCCCCACGCGCTCACGTATACTGATCTAGAAACGTTCTTCTTGATCATTAGTACTCCCGGAGAGGGGACACATTTTCCCTTCCCACGTGGGAAGCCCTCCGTCAGCACACTCTGAAACCTTTGATTATCTTGGTAAGATCTGTTGCCCTCACAGGCCTGCTGAGCATCAACCGACTGCTACAGAAGGCTGTAAATTGATATATTGATTACACATCCTAGTGCTTTCCAGCCCTGTGTGATTTGGACGGCACCTTTGCTCTGTAATGCTGTCGTTCTTTCCATAAACAGCATTTGTTCTTTTCGGCCCTATAAAATAGTAGCTACCTTATGCACTTAGCACTCAATAAATATTATTAATTAATGCTACAAGGACCCATAAGGGGACAGGCTGTCTATGTTTCCTTTTATAAAACTAATCTCACTCTTGTATTTAGACTTTAGAGAAAGGTAGGTATAAGGCCTCTAAACATTCAGGTAAACCATTACCTACTTTTTAAAGTCTCAGAAATTATTCTCAGTTTCTAGTAAGAGAGTGCATATCTTTTCATCTACAGAAAAAGAAGCAAAGGCGGACGGGGGAAATTGTTAAGAAATAGAGATGGCAAAGGGATGAGACAGGACTCTAAAGGAGTTTTGTCTAATAAGATAAGAAAAATCTAAGAGTCCTGTACTAAAAGCTAATTCCATTTAAAAGAGAAAATTACAGTAAAAATCAATATGGTAATTAAAATTGAAATTTCTAGCCTTCCAAGTGGTCACTGTCTGCCCTGCCTAACCCCTGCAGCCAATGTTTCCTGTCTGTGGGAATGACTCTAACACTTGTGATCCAGGCCCAGGCTCCCCAAGAGGAACTGCAGAGCACCAACCCTGCAGCCAGACCGAAGCCCTCATTCCTAAGCCTGAGGGCGTGGGAAGAGCACTTCTCCCCTTGCGAACCGCCCCATAAAACCATTCCGAAACGCACTGTGTAACCTGGGCTGACCTCAGACTCATGTCCTTCTCCTTCTTCCTCCCAAGTGTTAGTGCTACAGAGGTGTGTTATCATGCCCAGCTTTAAAGTGAGTCTATCTGACTTTTAAAACCTCACAACAATATTATAAAGTTGCTATTAATCTTTTCTATAAGAGAAGAAACTGAGGTTCAAAAAGGTAGACTACCCCAGGGCACACACCTTTGCTGTACCTTCCTAAGAGGACTGGAAGATCCCTGCATGGCGTCTAAGGCTGTGGGGAGAGGTAAAGACTGAAGCTGCACTCAAAATGATCAGTGAAGCCTCATGGCTCTGTGATCAAACACAAATATTTCAAGGAAAAAATGGTTTAAAACTCCGTAGATTTGGTGACAAATACAAGCCTAATGGTACAAGGAGTGAATCAGATCCCACAGAAGAAAACTGAAAGAAATATAATTAAATTTCCTTGAAACTAAAGACAGAAAAAAGTATCTTCCAAACAGTTAGGTTGAAATAACCCATCACCTGGATGACAGCAGCTGGGACTAGATCAGATTTCCCTAGTGAAGTAATGAAGGGTCTGTGGAGGGACCAAAAGACACAGGATGCTTTTCACATGTAAAGAAAAACATCAGCCCCAAACCTTCCATGATGTTAAACAGTCCTTCAGAAAAGAATGCATAGCAACAGAACAGTAAAAAAGAGGTCAATGTGATAGACTGTCCGCCAGTGTTTTAAATTGAAGCAAAACTGATAGCACATTATGTCATGTCTAATATAAGAGGAATAGGAAGACAATTCTATTTTAAGAGCTGGATGGTCAAGGACTGTAAGTTAACCCACAGTTTCTACACTGAGGTGCTCACATTCAATACCAATAAATTTGGCAAGCTACAAATACACACAGTGATGTCCAGAATAATGAGCAAGAAACTGTGCTTTATATATTAAGCTGGGGGTATTGGTCAATTGTAGGTGTTTGTCTAGCATGTACAAGGTGCTGGGTTCAGTACCCCCACATATTATAAAGCATAGATAAATAATAGATAGATAGATGATAGACAAAATAGACATAATTTATATCAAATACAGCTCTGAAAATGTACGTGTAACCCCACAGCAAGGCAATAAATAAACAAATAAGAAACATCCAAAAGAGAAATTCTTCCAAACTGAATAACTCAGCAATACACAGTACACATGAAAACAGAGAAACATAAACATGAACAATTTGGTAGCAAAAATTCTACCACTATAAAAATAAAAATTATATATATGGAGGGGTGTATTTGTAACTTCTGGGAGGTCCTTTGCATCCTAATTCTTGATTTTTCATTCCAGATTTTGGGATAGGACACACAACAATACAAAGCTGATCTTCAGGAGAGTTGCTGTGTCAATGTTGCTATAGTTAATTGGGGAATCAAATGCTGTGGCTCTGGAGTGGTGAAGCTGTCCACATAATGCTGGCTCCAGCACTGTACCAGAACAAGCCAAGCCGGGATTGCCTGCAGAAACTGCAGGTCACCCTTGAAACCAGTAAATGATCCTTGAGATATGCTCTAATAGAAACAAAACGCAAAACTTCCAGAAACAGAGAGTGCAGAACAGTCCAAGCAGCTCTTCTCCATGAGCTCTTTCAGTGCTCAGGAAGAAGATAGGATTGTCAAACACCTAGAAACTGTCTTCCTCCAGAAGTTGTTGGCAAAGTGCAGGATCACATACACACACACGCACACACACACACACACACACACACACACACACACACACAGAAAGGCATTCTCCACCCAAGACCAGTCCTCAGGATCCTCCCCATGACCCATACATCCCCAGAGAAAATGGGGAGTAGCAATGTTTTACACATTGTCTATAAGTGTTGACAAACTGAAACAGCACATTTAATGAGATCTTCCCAGAAATTTTCCCAAAGGTGTCAAACATGAAATTAATTTTATGGGACATGGTACTATTTGGGATACTTTGACAATCCATTATGTTTGTTCCCAGCATTATTTACTCACCGTAAGCAACTCATAAACACTTATTGGTCTATTTATAGCCTTGCAAGGACAGAAAAGGGAGTGAACTATCCTCCCCAAGGCAGGAAATCATGGCCTTCTGGACCAGGCTGATTGCTTTCTGCTTGCCTGCTTTTGAATGTGTACATCCAGGATTAACTTTTTGCAACGCTTTCCCAGGGGCAGATCACAGAAGCAGCCCACATGAGTCAGGACTCCCTATGGTAAGAAACTAGATTGCTGTTTTGTCAAAAAGACCAGAGCTGAAGGGCTGAATCAATACAGCCAGACTCACTGTATCCACACTTGCTCACAGAGTTCTGGGAAAGCAATTTCATAATGTCTGTTGATGATCAGTTCTCTTCGTAACCTCCTACTGCCAGGGAGATGCCCTGATTCAGGCTGGCTAAAGAGATTTGTCATGAGGTGGTAAAATGAAAACCCTCTTCTTAAATCTAAGCACAATAAGCTCACTAACTTTGAAAATCCTGAACTTGAGAAGAAAGTCTAACAAAATAATTTCTCTCTAAGGAGACTGTTAATTGAAGGCTTAATTTCTACACAAACATTTGAGATATACATGATACACACTGTCCTTACCTTTCTTATGAGATAAAGGACATAGTACTTAAATTTGTCTTCCTCCTATGGTTTGTAATAAGGCTTTTAAATTGGTGTAAGAATGAAATGAAAATGTATCTTAAAAGCAGTTTGGCAAAACAATGTAAATTACTTAATTCCATTCAGCTGTGTAGTTTAAAAACGGTAAAATTGTGGGACACCTGGAACCTCTTCTCAACCCAATATCTGTAGATTAACTGCTCTCTTTGCTTCTGTAAAACACTTGGCTTTAGAATATCAAACTGAACAGAGATGACTCCATTTTGTCCTTTCTAACAAGCCTCAGTCAGCATGGGACCTGAAAAAGGGAACAAGCCCAGGCAAATTTAGCAAGTCTCTTCAAATATTATAACAGGACCAGACTTACTTAGGCAATGGTCAGCATATTCCTTTGCCCTGGAAACAGCACCCACCAATAAGAGTCTTCATAGTCATCATCTAACTAATTTTAGTATACAGCTTATAGCAACTAATCAATTCAAAATATGCTCAAATCTCTATAAAAAGCCCCTTCCCACGCTCCTCGGGGCTCCCAGAATGAATCCACTATGTTGGTGAGGTCTAGGGGACCAAGATTAAGCTTGAATAAAGGCTCTTTGTTTTTTTGCATACACTCTGGACTCTGTGGTGGTTCTTGGGGAGCCGTTCTCTGGGCATAACAAAAATATAACAGAATCTATGACGGGAGGCCCCATCTCAAATGATAATGAAAACGGAAAAAAGAAAATGGACAAGACCAGTCCTGCTCTATTTACAATTTGTAACAATTTGAGTGGACAGGACTGAAGCTACCTCAGGTTGTGACTACCATGACCTCAAGTGACCCAGGCAGTTTTTCCTGCATACTTTCTAAACATAAACTGGTGAGATGGCTCAGTGGTTAAGACCACTGACTGCTCTTGCAGAGGACCCTGGTTCAATTCCCAGCATCCACGTGGAGGCTAAAAGCAGCGTATAACTCCAGTTCCAAGAGCCCAAAGCCTTCTTCTGACCTCCTCAGGCAATGCATGCACAAGTGCAGCTACCTGCATGCAGGCAATCTACTCATATACATAAATAAAAATATATCAAACAATAAAGAAGCATATGAAGCTTTACAGCCAGTTCCTGGTACTAAGAATGTGTGTGGCTGATATTTAATGTAGATACTTTGCTCTCAAGGAAATGGAGCACAACTGGTAGCACTTAAAATGTAGGCTGTGGACCAGCAAGATGACTCAGGGGGTAATTGCCTGATGATCTGAGTTCAATGCCCAGTAGATAGATGGTAGAAAGGGAGAGCACATTACCACAAGTTGTCTTCTAACTTACACATACATGCACACACATGCATACACACACACACACACACACACGGAGAGAGAGAGAGAAGATGATGTGGGCTGTCTGATTGCTTCCAGAAGATCACAGTGTAAAAGGAGGAAACTAAGCCACTTGACAGTAAGAAATCTGACACAGACTACTTCAGCCATGTGTTCAAGTTCAGTATCTCCAGTAGAAAATTCTGTTAATAGGGCAGCCTACCACACTCCTAACCACTTCCTCTAAACTGTGAAGGTTCTAGGGGTGCTGAGGTTAGAGACAGTCTAGGCTACTAACATCTTTCAGAGGCACAACAATGTCCTTATACTCTGGGGCGGTACTAACTAGTAACAACTCTGAGGTATTTGTTGGATGAAACAGTCTCTGGTGTTTTGGAATGAGTCATTTTTCTCCCACATGAAAGAATACTGAGTATCCAATTCTAGCAACCCTTGAAGTCACTTGGAGTTTATATTTCCTTGAACTTGAATATTAAAAAATGAATTCTCATTGTTTTATGGTAAATATTTTATTTTACTATTGACTTCAGTTTTGACTTTTTATTACAGAAAATTTCAAATACATACAAACATAGAGTAATATAATCTTCCCACCATCACAATGAAATAATGGTCAACGCACAGCAAACTTCGCTTCATCTTTGCTCACATCCACTCTGGCCTTCCCTGAAGCACATCCAGATATATGAATTTGTAATTCTTATGCAGTTTTACCTAAATTCTAGTTCTGCTAAAAATATAACTCACTTTTAACATAACTATGTCAGTAGCATACCAGAAATAGAAATGAAAATAACAATTATTTATATTATCAAATAAACATTCTTCATATTTCTAATTTTCTCAAAAATAGCATAGTTTTACAACTTTTATGAGAATCCAAATAACATTGTGTTTCTTAAATTCATTTCCCTAAAATCTCTCTATCCTTTTTATTTATTTTCATTGAATTTTTACAAATTCTACAATACATCTTGATCAAATTTAGACCCCCCCTCTCTTATCTGCAGTCCCCACAGCCCCACAACTACCAGATTTCATGCATTCTGTCATACATGTTAAGGCTTATCAAGCCAAGTTTGTGTGAGATGTCCCTCCTTGTGAGTCCATCCATGGAGCTTGGTCAGTCTATCTAGCATCACTCCCTAAAAGAAGACTAACTCTTCCTCTCCCAGAGCCATTAGTGGACAATATTTTCTTAGCTAACGTGGGGGCTTCCTACCCATTTCTGCACTTCTGTGCTGGGGTCTTGTCTGGTTTGAGCTTGTGCATGCTGTCACCATTGCTGTAACTTCATATGAGTAACTGACCCGCGGGCTCAAAAATCCTTTCCTTGTGGTGTGCGCCACCCCTGGCTCTCTCACTCTTTCTGCCCCTCTTCTGCAATCGTCCCTAGGCCCTGAGTGGCAGAGGTTCAATACAGGTGTCCTTCCCAGTGGCAAGCACTCCGTGGTCTCTCATTGTCTGCATTTTGGCCAGTTGTGGCTTTCTAGGTGAGTCGTCTTCTGTTGCATGAAGAAGCTTTGCTGATGAGAGCTGAGAGATGCATTAATTAATCAATAATTCTTAATTAATTCCTATTAATTATTAATTAATATTCTCCCTGCCCCCGTTCTAGTTTGTTCCTAGACCCATAGGTATAGAGATTGCATTATGGATATGTCACTTGGAGCTGGCTATCTCTCTTTTTTATCTTTGCTATTTGTTGTTATTGCTGAAAATAAGCTTGGGGTCCTACAGATTTTCCAATAGTCCAGATTTTATCGATCTCATCTCCAAGGTAGAACCTAGGGTGTTTTTGTTGCTGTTGTTGTGTTTATTTGTTTGCTTGTTTGGGGTGGGGGTTTTTTTGGTGGGGGTCAGGAGCAAATGTCTGGCTACCTCACTTCTGTGAAGTTACCTGGTGATACCAAGACACAAACATTAATACATTAATCACTACAAAATATTTTTATTCTAACCCCATTATTTCTTAATTTCTTAGCTAGAAAACTTGCATGATTCTTCTTTGTACATCAGCCTTGAACAGTCTGAGGTAACTCATTTACCTAAATGAGTGCCATTATTTCATGCTGGGATTCTTTAAGTCTAATTTGAAATTCAAGAGAGCCTGAAATGCAAAACTGATCATCAGTCCACCTTTTCCCGCAGTGATAAATTTCAACCACAAAGCCTGGGTTCAGGGATATAAGAAATGATCCAGAAGGGAAAGCGCAGTGAGTAAAGTTCCAAGACATTTCCCCATGCACTTAAAGTCAGTGAGAGCTATAGGAGTGTCGATTTGGGTGCTGAGTACTCCTGTGTCCCAATGAGGGATGCAGTCTGGGGGATTTGAAAAGCTCAGCTTGGTGTCTACATAGCAGGGTTGACTCTACTACAGGGGAAGACCAGAGGAGGTATTTATTAATGGAGAAGCATGCATTGATGCCAGTATAGCATGTCTGTTAAGTTGATTCTCCATCATCTTCATTAATCTCCCAACCTTAATGGAAGCACAGAATTGAGTTTCATTAGTGTCTAGGTAAAGGATGAGCAGTTTTGATGGGCAAGTTCTCAAGAGCTCATCCACAGCTTTTCCTGCCCCAATATAGCATCAATTTACCATCCTCAGGAACAGCCTCTCTTGCATCAAGCTTGTTAAGTTGGTGGAAGATTCCTGAGCAAAGAAAGACTAATTTCTGGCAACTGGAGGATCTGTGCCTACAAGAGCCATTTTTGATTTGCCAACAGTCGTGGGAATTACAATGTATCTTACAAAAGAGATGGCAGGAGACAGAGTATGTTCTGGAAGAAAGCTAACTGCTGCATTTGTGCTAAGTATGAATAAGTGAGATTCAACTCCCCCAAGAAAGTTGTCTGAGCCAAAAGCTACCTCCAGAAGACTCCCAGACTCTCTGCTCCATAGGAGAGGGCCATATAACAACAGCCACCTTATCTTTTACAGTAAAGGTCTGACAAAGGATGCCTTTTCCAACAAATGAAAAAGTATATGGATGTTGTGTTTATTTATTCAAATCATTCTCTTCATTAATGTGAACAAAATTCATGGGAATCTTCAGAAATTCCAGAGGTACCAGAGCCTTTGAAGAGCTCTGATGCGAGCATGGCCACCATGACTCTGAATTCATCCACTTACCAGCTCTGGGAAGACTCTGTGCTAAGTCATCTCTGCTCACTTATTTACAGGCCCACACAGGAAATAAATTAACCAGAAGCTAAGTACCCAGAGCCCCAATCTGATCTCATTTTTGGTCATTCTTCCTGCCACTCCTGAGTGACAGCATTTCACCTGCATATATGCATGTACACCACATGCATGCAGAAGCTGTGGAGGTCTCAGGAAGGATCTTCTGGAACTGGAATTACAGATGACTGTAAGCTGCCAAGTGGGTTCTCAGAACTAAACCTGGGTCCTCTGCAAGAGCAGTCAGTGCTCTTAACTGCTGAGTCATCTCTGTAGCCCCACTTAGCAAGATATTTAATGAGAAAATGAACTGAAAATAAGAAGATTTTGTATTAGCAATGTCTGAAAGCTTTCAGAGTAGAAGCATGTTATTAAGTGTCTATCTTTCTGATGGTCTATAAATTATTACTTCTCATATTTTACTAAGTTTTAATGAGAACAATGAGGAATCCATCACAAGCATATTTGGGCAAGTTTATCTCACAGACTGAAAAAAAGAATGAACGGAAGATAATATTTCCTTCAACGCTGCCCAGATTTGGGGAGGAAACTGATAAAGCAGAAGATGTCTGGCGGAATGAGTTCCTTTGAATCTTGTGTCTTGTGCAGTGACAGATGTGGACTAAGAATCCTGGAAGGAAAAGATCTTTTGGGGTTGACTAGGCCCATCTAGGACTTTCTGTATGGAGTTTTCTGTTTGGGGGTTTTGTTTTATTATTTTTTTCAGAATAACAGATCTGATTGCAAAACTCAGGAAGAACTGGGTGGAGAGAAATGTCTCTGTGCTCTCACTATGGATGGTCATAAAGAGAGACTTTGAGAAAGAGCAGATTACATGTGGTTCTGAGCCACCCATGGGTGGCAGAGCTTTCAGTGGGTGTGTGGTAAGGTTCATGGAAAAATCCATGGATTTGGAGGAGGAAGGGGGAAGATGTCAGTTTACCACACTCGGGAGTGCAGGCAGAGGGATGAGGGGGATGATGGTGAGTGAACTATGCGCATTCAGTGCAAGAGCGAGACTATCCAAGGCTGTTAGGAGGGCACTAAGCCAGCTAATAGCGGATTTTTAGTTCTTCCCAGTTTGCTGTTATGTTGTAATGAAAACCCCATAAAAGCATAGGGTTGACTCGTGAAGAACGTAGGTCATTGTGGTCTATTTAACTTTTCCTGGGAAAGGTCTAGGAAGGTGTTAGGGATGGTCATCCAGTGCATAATGAAATGAAGTCATTATCTCGGTGATTATTCTTTCAAAAAAAGTTTAGTTTAAATATGAATGTTCAAGATAGGTTTCTGCCCTGCTGACCTCGAAGCATCTCTGTCGAGTGATGAGCCATGTACCTGTACAACCACATTACCTTTCCAAGCTTGCCCTGCAAAGAAAGTCTCATTTCCCAGAAGCTTGGCTTAGAGAAGTCAGGTGCTTCCTGTTCTTATTCAGAGCATCTAGGAACCTACAGAGAGTGTGTGAAACAGCCAGAAAATTCCAGCATCCCCGAGTCATCTCTAGATGGGTGTTCTAGAAGGAGTCTAATTCTCTTGTGAGTTCAGGATGGATTAGGATATTGGCAGAGTTTTGTGGGGCTGGGGTTGTAGCTAAGTGGAAGAGCACTCTTCTTAATAATAGTTTTACTCCAGTGAAAAAGTTTTCTTATATTATGTTGTGAACTCTGTGAGTACACAATTGCTTGTATTTTTACTAAAACCATGTTCCATTTACATTCTCAATACAGACACCCATAAACCCTTAAATTTTGCCTCATAAGGCCTGAGCAGAAGGAACCAAACTCCTGACTGTGTAAAAGGCAAGCTCCAAAGCAGGAACCACAGCTTATGTGTTACTGAGTTTCCTGTTACTGAGACAAGTCAAACTTCAAAAGAGGAAAGAAGTGTTTACAGGTTTCAAGGCATGGTTGCTGAGCCCTGTGGCTTTGGACCTGTGGCAGCACAATGCGTTGTGGTAGAAATATCGGGAAGAGAAGGTCGTTGCATTTCATGTTGAGGAGGAAACAAAAAGAGAGAGGAAGGGGTCAGTGTCCAAACAGCCCCTTCAAAGGCACACTGCCATTGACCTAACTTCAATCTCAGCTAGGCTCCATCTCTAAAAGATTCTTCCATTTCCAATAATTCCACAGACTGATAAAGGAGCCTTTAACACCCAGGCCTTTAGCAATAGTCCAGACCCAAATTTATATCAAGTGAGAATAAACACTTGCTCTGCTTTTTATGGGTTGAAGAGAAGGCAGAAGCACCAAAAGGTGGCTATACTTCAAATTACAAACCAAAGAGGACAGAATGAGCTGCTGAGGCTCACTGAGGAAGCTGTGCATTAGGGTCAGGTGTTCCCACCAAAGGAAAGCCCAGAAAGGAAAACATGGTCTGTTCTTCTGTATGACTCCAGACCACGTTAAAGAAGTATTTCAACCCAATAAATTCAGTAGACCTCCTCATGTGTGGGGGGTAAATTCTAATCCCCTCAACAGATTCCACAAATAACATATAATACTAAAGCCTGTATACATATACTATGTTTTTCCTATACATACTACCTTATAAGTTAGGCACAGTAAGAGATTAATAATAATTACTAATAAAGATAGAACCATTATGATAATATACTATAATAAATTAGTCTTGTATTTTCTGGAATTTTTCTATACAATATTTTCATGCCTTGGTTGACTACAAGGAGATTTCTGCATTGCTACTAGACAAACCCATAAGAACTTTAAAGGCTGATTTTCATTAAAAGTTCTGTTATCAGGAAACTCTTTAAACTATAATAGTTCAAAGAACTCCAGAGCTGCAATTAGGTCGAATTTAAGGGTAGAGAAATGGAAGTGAGATTAAAAAGCTTGACTGGTTTGCCCTGTTTGAAACAGTAGTCTGCAACTGACTTAGATCTCAGCTGTTACAATGACTGCTGCTCAGTCACTGGCTCCGTGAGTGCACGCCTTAGCTTCTCCTAGCACGAAGACCCCATAGTGCTTTGCTTCCCTGGGCCCAATACAGAAACCTAGTCAAAACCAGTAGCCTTATTCAGACTTTGCTGAGCAGTATGTGCAGAACATCTTAGAAGTCACAACAAACATCCAAGCCTCCAAAGCCATTTCTAACATATTCAGAAACTTAACAAATTGGTTTAAAATAACTGTTGCTGAGGAAAACCAGGATATAGGTATTTATTTCTTCTATATCTTTCTTTTTATTTTTGACAAAAGGAAAGAATGAAATGCTTAGAATTAGAAAATAGTCTCAGAAGTACCCCAAGTGCTCAATAGGTCTGTTGAAAATCAAGTCAGATAAGAAGCTTCTTTATTTGTTCCGTGACTTTTTCTACTTTGCAGTGTTAAATTTTATTTTTCAAGTGTCCTCAGAATTATGACTAACCATGACGTCCACTGTAACCCTGAAGACTGTACTGGCTAAAGATAACATTTAGGAAATATGCAAAAAAGAAAATTTCTCTCAACTTTATAAAAGTTTCAGACTATAATTGAAATACCACATATATGTATATATATATATATATGTATATGTATACAGTGTATGCAATGTACTTTGATATTGTTCACCTGATTCTTTCCCTTTAACACCCTAGTACTGTTTCCCTTACAACATGTCTCCTTCCCATCTTTATACCCTCCTTTAAAAAAAATAACCCACTAAATCCCATTAGTGGCTCCTGTATGCTCATAGGATGAGCCATCCACTGGAGCCTGGGAAGAGATTCTATTTGTAAATGTCCCCATTTCTGTTATAGCCTCAGTCCCTTCAGATACGAAGTTTGGAGAGTGTTACTGTAGGGAAGCACTGGAGAGTCATGGCAACTGGGTAACGTATGCTGAGCCACTGGGACATTTCACCCACCTTCTGTAAGGTCTATTTCCATTTGTTGAGCCATAAATATGCTTAGTCATGTGTCTGATTGAGCCTTGGATCCAAGGGCGTTTTATGTCAAGGCTCTAGAATCCTTGAATATCTTTACCTTTTACCATTTCAAAACATAATTCTCTGTACTTTATTGTTCCTATGAAATATGTTCCTTGAGGGCTGGGACTTCTGAACCATTTTGTATCCCACTCTGACCCACGGTAATGCACACAATGAAATCACAACAGAACTGAGTGAAAAATAAATATAACTATTGTCTCTTTAAGAACCTTTCTCCAGTTTTCACATAACCCTGCTGTGCTCTCATGCACAGCCCCATTACTGCCAAGTAGCCCATCAGATCCATTCTACACACCTGAGCACCTTAAAGAACTGGTAGATTCCTCTTGCTGGATGTGGAGGAGCATCAGTGGATGGGCAGGCAAGGGCAGAGGGGATGCCACCCAGAAAGCAATGAAGAGAAATAACAGAGAAGAGACAGGAGACACAGTGAGAGGAGACAGAAGACAGCATGATGGGCTTCTTAAGAACTCTGCAGGACCTGCCTGGATGCAACCCGAGGACAACCTCATGGGTACAGTTGTATACCTGCTGCTTCCGGTTTCCTTGGGTACAAAATAGCTCTACTCTTGTGGGTTATAATAAGGCTCAATATCAATAAGGATAGGTAACTCTGAAAGTGTTTGGCGCATATCATAAGCACTTGTAAGCATTCCTTGGAATTGTTACATAACAGGAATTGGAAGTTAAGGTATGTGGGGGTCATGGGAGTGAGGTGAGCTTGACATCAGCAGTTGTCATTTACTTAACTATTTTCTATTATCTATCATTTGTTATCTATTATCTATTACCCATCATCTATCTATTGTTTATTATTTATCTTTCTATGATCCACCTATGTAGCCATTTCTAGATCACATTTTACCAAGAGTTGATCTGGTCTCAAATAAAACTTCTTCACACCAAGCGTAGATAGTGTGGGGGTGGGACATGGAGTCACATGGAAGAGTTCAAGTCCTAACTTCTCTGTTGACTGCCCAGGAAGTGTTTCTAAGCCCCTGGTTCTTCATCTGGAGAAGGCAGGTATTACTGACGCAGCACAGCACACGGTTTGCGATACTGATTAACAATGAGGCCCAAGCTAGTTGACTCCTTTCTCCCTCTCTCTTCTTCCTCTCTCTGTCTTAATGCAGGAACTCAATGATTATATGCTGCATATTTTTCCTTCAGTCCAATTAGAACTAATTAAAATCATGAAAGAGTAGACAATTACGCTGAGATTACACCGAAGCCACAGCCCATTGTAACAGGGTTTGAGCACCTGTTTCTTGTGACTTGCTAGGGGACATGGTTGAGCTCTGTTAGGTCACCCCAAAATGGGGAGACAATCCATGGGTTCTACAAGAACCAGCCGTGTCATGGAGCACCATACACATCTGACTGCATTTGTTCATTCGTGTCTTTCATTATGAGCTGTTCTTTCCTCAGTTTGATTTTGTATTTCTTCATTTTTTACATTCTCCTCTTCTTCCTCCTGTTGCATCTGCTTCTGCTTACTGTTCATCTTTAGCAGATTACACCCAAGACACACATTTGGGGATTAAATGTAGTTGACGGGTACTTCTAATGATGTCTGAAGACTGTGTGAAAGGAACCCTTATCCCTGAGAATGCATTGAAAAGACAAATCACCAAAATAATTAAAGGTGGGTAGATGACTGAAAACTAGATTTGAATTGCCTAAGAATACTCCTAACTACGGATGATGTAGATGAAGAGGCTGACTCTTCTGGTAAGAGCTGAAAGGGAATTCAGGAGGAAACAGGGTACAAAAGCTCCCACGGGTAGCCAGTCAGGGTGGAGACAAACAGGAGAGCTGGTGCTCCTGGCAGAACTCCATGAAGTACAGAAACGAGCCATGAATGAGGACAGATTTCTCCAGAACACAGATCCTTTGTGTCAAACAGAACTTGGGAAAGCGGTGTATCTAACATATGGTAATTAGGTCTGTTTGGAAATAAAACCAGCATAAAAACAATGTTTCTTTCTCTTTTCTCTTCTCAGACCTCACTTGTGGTTACCAAGCTGAGATCAGAACTGCTGTGTGATGTCAGCCTATCACCTGTGAGCAAACCTTGCCAGCCGACAGGGAAGAAAATGCTAGGAGTGAGTAGAACATTTGGGGATTTTTTTTTCCCTTTAAAATACAGAGAAGGATATGAGGAGGAGGAGGATGAGAAGGAGGAGTTGGAGGAGTTGGAGGAGGAGGAGGAGGAGGAGGAGGAGGAGGAGGAGGAGGAGGAGGAGGAGGAGGAGGAAGAGAGGGAGTGAGAGGGGAGAGAGGGAAGGGCAAAGGAAATAGAAGTGCTGAAGTTTATAGATCTTGAATTTCCTCCAAAAGCCCCTGTGTTAAAGACTTGATCTCCAAAGTGGTGCTGTTCAGAGGAACAGCCTAGGGGAGGAGTTTCTTATGTCAGTGGGGGTGTGCCATTGAAGGAGATCCTGGGACCCAGGTCCCTCCTTCGCTCTCTTTTGATTCCTGGGGTGTTTTATTCACCACATTCTTCCTACCATTGTCATCTGGTAGACACCAGAGCCCCAAAGCAACAGACCGTTTCATGCTGGACAGCCACAAAACAGTAAGTCCAGCTAAGCCTGTGCTCTCTGAGATATCTCAGACAATTTATTGCAGTGGTGGAAAGGTGAATACCAAGGAAAGGAGAGAGGGAGGAAAGGAAGGAGAGAGGAAAGAGCCAAGTTCTTCCTACAGAGACTCAAAGAGACACTAACCCCTGAGCTAGAGAAAAGTCTACCACGATGGAGAGAGAAGACGCAAAGGAGCTTCCATGAGCTTGAAAGCGGGATTCAGCAGACTTGCTCAGAACACCAAACATTTGAGTAAGGTGAAAAAGACGTTCAGACATCATGGAACTTTCTGTCTGAGGGGGTGCCCCGTGCTGTCATGGTAGCATGAATCTTCCTTGCTGTACACTGTGTGGCGAAAATACAAAGGAGGAGCCAAATGTGTGGACCAGATTCTAAATGGAAGAAAGAGATCGTAACCAATGCTTACTAAACAAATCAGAACACACACGGTTTTCTAGCCACTGTGCCCCACAATTTCTGCACTGCCACAATTTCTACTTTCACCCTCCTTTTGGATGCAGTCCTTGTTCACTGGCCAGTATTCAGCCTTGAGACAGAACCCCAGGGATGGGGAGAGGTAGCAACAATGAGGTTGGCAATCTATAATATGAATCATTTTACAGACTGATATTGTGCAGCTTCAACCTAATCTTTCAATGACCCTGCACAGTAGCTGTATGTTGAGCTTCCCAAATCAAAACTCTAAAATCCCAAATGCTCAAAACTGAAATATTTCAGCACTGACATGAGGCCAAAGTGGGATTTTCTACACCTATCCTCAAATTGCAGTCAAAAGCTTCCACAGTAAAATGTTGTACAAAATTGCCTTCAGGGCTATGTGCCCAAGGTGCCTATGAAACACTGATGAATTCCGTTTACACTTGGTTTCCATCCCCAGACCATCTCATTGTGCAGATATCCCAAAATCTAGGTAAAAAATGAAAACAATTCTGGCTCCAGGATTTTTGGATAAGTAATTATCAACCTGTATTACATTTTATACACAAGTAGAGAAACAGAAACTCAGAGAGGTTGTGTAAGCTGTGCCAGTTTGTAAACAGCCTGTATGAATTTTCCTCTTCATCACACAGTCATTATTTAGATAAAGACATAAATCTGACCCATGAAGCAACTGGTGAGACACAGAAAGCGGTATTAGGTTGCAATAAATGAATGCAGAGTAGGACCGCAGAAGAACACAGAGGTGCAGAAGAGCAGCCTAGTAATGGGGGAACAAATGCTGTTCAGAAGGAGTAGACGTCTAACTGTGCAGGCATGAATGGAGAAATGGAGTTTAAGGGACAGCGTCATTACTGGGAAAAGCTAATTGCAAACAAATCTATGATGGCAGAGACAGAGATCTCTGCACACCAGCCAGACCAATAAATGTAGCCTAAACCTGTGAACCCTATTGACTTGGTAAGAAAATTTTATGTATTATCATTGTATGTTCGTTTCCCAAGAGAGAAGAGTTGGGGTTTTCATGAGAATCCCCAAAACTATCTTGTACCACCTCCACTCCCAACATAGCAGCAAGGTCAGAAACTTCCTGAATCAACCAAGGCAGCATGCCCAAAAAGCTCTAGCTGGATAATGGCACTTCCTGAAGATCTGACTCCATACATTTGGAGGCGGAAACTCTTTAACACTAATGTTTCCCTCCGTGATTTGCTTGGCCCCTCACGCTAAACAAGGATCCACGCAGATCTGCGATATTCTTGACTCTTAGGTACCTCAAACTCATATCTGAAAAAGTACATTCAAGAGCTACCTCCAGATCCACTTCATACCCATCATTCTGTAGAGAGGGAGATAGTGCATCCCTTGACCAACTGTCTCAATAGGAAAACATATATGCCTCTATTCACTTGTTCCTTATCATGAGTAACCTTCCAGCCACTGGAGGTTGCTGTTTCTGACCTATCTAGCCATTAACCCACTTCTCTCCAACCTATATGGAACTTTGCCAATATCATCAGTCCCCCAAAGCCTGTAATGGCTACTTTGTCACACTACCACAAGTCCCTCCTGGCTTCTGCAGCCTACAGTACACACAAATATTCCTTTAAAATTCCAAGTATGTTTCTGTGGTCCAGTTTAAAAATCTTTCCATTAGTATCCTTTAACTCTAAGAGGTATAATCTCAAACTCATAAACATCCCAGATATTCATAAATAATCTGCTTACTTCTTCAACAATAATATTCTTGTGCCATTATGCATATGGGAACTGGCTCTCCATATCTAACTGTCTATGTTCATGACCCAAAGGTCCTACATTACCAGCCCAAGAACAATCTCACATGACGGAGAAAGAGAGCCTCGGGGGAAAATGAGAACTGTAAATTAAAAAGGCTACGCATTCACCAGCTACCATTGGTAGAACAGAGAGTCCATCTTGATGCCTCTCATGACATTCCAAACATGTTTTCTTTGCATGTTTGTGAAACCAGGTCTTTGGGCCAAATTGATTCATTTCCTGCTGTTCTTTCCCACTAGTCTAAAGCTCACCTAGGTAGCAAAATGCTATATCCAAGACCCTTCCTTTTCCTGAGGCCCCCTGACCTGGCCCATAATTCCCTATCATACTCCCTCAAAAGAAGTTGATTTAAGGAATCATCTCCTCTATGAAGGTGTAAACACCCCAAAGTTGCTTAATAAATACTTATGTGTTGAGCTAACTGTCTATAGTATGGAGATCACAAAATTGGTCATGATTTCTTATTTATTGCTAAGTAAATTTGACCCATTAAGTCATTCAGAAATATACCATTTCTAATATTTCAAAACTAAGACATAAGTTTGTCATTTTTACTGTTTCCTGGATTAGTTCCAAATTAAATAAATCTGAATTGTTTCTACGATGCAATATAAATGATGTCAAGGCATGTTTTCTTTTCCTTTGCTGTGCCATATCTGTGTCTGGGCAACAGACTGTAAATGGCCTTGCCCTGTGAGACAGACCTCTTGATTGAGAAAGAAACAAAGGAAGAAAGGAAGAAGGAAGGAAAAAGAAGGAAGGGACAACAAAAGAAAAGAAGTAAAGGAGGAAAAAGAAGAGAAAAAGGAAAACCTGAATTGCATTACTGGAGTCTGTTGTTTTGTGTCTTTGCTCTCCTTAGACTTGACACTTGAGGAGTTTCTTTGATTTGAGTTGTAGGATGAAGCTGAATCAATGAATACCAAGAATTCCAGGCCAGGGATTCCAGCATGCACCAACATGAGGTGGAGATTCACAGAACTTGGAAGACATTCAAGGAGCACTTTAAAAAAAATTTTTTTTAATTGAAATCTTTGTGTATTTCATATAGAACATCTCAATCAATCATAATCATCTTTATACGTGCTTCCCCACTGGCGCCCACCCTTACTCCCCCAACTGGAATCCATATACTCTGTCGTCTGTGTTAAGGTCTATCGTGTCAAGTTAGTGCCCCCAGATGTTCCTCAGTGCAAGTTCATCCACTGAGGTCTAGTCAGCCTATCCGGAGTCCCTTACTTTAAGAAGATTAGTTCTTCCTCACCTAACACCACTCAGCTGCCAGTCTTCCTTCAGCAAAGATTGAGGACTGCTGCCCATTCTACAGTTCCACACTGGGTTTTTGTCTACTTGAGTTTGCATGGGTCTTGAGCATGTTAACACCTCTTCTGTGGGTTCATATGAGCAGGGTTCCAGAAGCTTATAGGATTCTATTTTCAAGGAGCACTTCTGAGTGTGTAAGGCAGAGTCATGATGTTAGAAACACAGCCATGAACATAGAAATAGCATTTCTGCCTTTTAGGGTCTTCTCTGCCAATGATCATGCTTGTGAAAGATTTCAATGTATAGAATGGACTGAAAGTCAAAGGAAGTAGTAGGAGGCATTTCAGTAACGAGGTAGAGGCAGTATGGACATGCACTGAACAGAAATTTAGTGACAATGACTCTGAAGCATTAAGTTGGAACAACTAAATGCCCATTATTAGTACTAATAGGAAGACTGAACTAGAAAAACGTTGGAGAGAAAGTTGATGACTTTAAATTTTGGATATCTAGAGTCTGAGGAAACATAAAATCTAGTTAGAGGTGTTTGAGTGGTAACAGAAATCTCAGATCTAATGTTGAGGGGGAAGTTTGACAATCCCTAGAACAAGATGGAGTGGATATTGTAAACACATATAAGGATAGCCAGAGAAAGGAGCCAGGAGATCAGCGGTGCTAGATTAGTGTTCACATCTTAAACTTGAACAACAACAAAAATATCCTGCACTTCTTGCATTCCAACATCCATGTTGAGTCCATAGCTGTGGTGTCTGTGAAATATCGTAGTAAGGGCAAAAAAGAAATCTTTAGTTCAGTACATTCTGTTCTAAATGAATGCAAATCAGATGAATATGTGACCTACGAGGGAAGAAATTGACCAATACTGCATAGGTCAGCTATTCACCAGAGACCTTGGAAGATGTAAAATCTCTCAGAGCAGCAAGTCCCAAGTTCCATGTGCCTTTAATTAATAAGGAAGATCACATTGTTCCAGGCCTGTGTTGTTTGGGAGAAAGATGTTAGATAGCTGCGGAATACATTCCAAGGAACAAATTCACAAGAACAGATGCCTGTTCAATTACTGTTGAAAATCCCATGGAAAGGTAGCTTTGTTAGGATGGAGAGAGAGTTTTCCAGGGGATGGAAAACAAAATACCACCATTTTCTTTCAGAAGAGAAACTACAGATTGACAGTCATTGGAAAACTAAAATGTATTGAAAACAGGATCCTACAGAGAAATGCTTACAATAGAGTGACCAACTCCTACCCAACTGCAACGCTGTGCAGTTGTTACGAGATGGGAATAACGAAATCGCTGGGAAGAAGGCAGCTCACCCACGTGTACAGTAACACTCTCAGTTCTTAAATGATTAGGTGAGGAGTAACAGTCCATTTGTGTACAGTTGTGCTATTGAGGGATCACACGTGTTAGCTATTAATACAAAGACAGGAGCAGGGCATTTTTAAAAAAAAAACAATATAATACATAACGGGGAGCAAAGACTAGAAATACAGGGAATTTGAATAATCCAAACATCTTAATAGTATTAATGGCTTGTAGATAATTGGCACTCAGAAATACACAAGTAGAGCAAAATATTTTAATTCATTGTGTGAATGATATATCTGATGTTAAGAAAAGCTAAAGTCAGTTTTAGTTTCTTCAACAGAACACAATGGTCTCATAATGGTACAAGGTTAAGGTTCATCTAGACTGCTGTTACATTTTGAGAGGAAAGCTCTTCAAAAGAAACTCACCACAGTAACAAATAAAACCTATGCAGTGGGAGTTTTGAAGAGGCTCAGATGTTTATTTTAAGAAAAACAAGATTAAGACGAGCATGTATGTTAAATGGTTTCATTGACCATAAAAGAAAAATGAAGAACAAACACATTTCTATAGCAATTTCCTCCTGAGATCCTGGTGTATGTTGTTTTTTGACACACAAAGTGAATAACAGAAAAGGATATAATCCCGGTCCTCGACCTTTTCAGTCTAGCACAGGGGAGAACAACTAATCAAACACCCATGCAAAAGTAAAGAAGTCTACAAAGAATAGGTGCATGAGAAAGAGTATCATAGAGGGAACTGGCCAAGCCAGGAAGCTGAGAATGGCTATCTCAAGGAAGTAATTTCTGAAGGCAGGCACACAGACTTCACGCAAAGAAGAGCGTTTCAAGAATCACTCAAAGAATGGACTGCCTCTGAGACACTGAGCCTCTCTTCACATAAGAGATCCAATTGAGTCTGATGATTGTGCATTGGTTGCTTTATAGAGGAGCCATATTCTACAATGGGCTTTCTAGATAAGCTGAGACTCACAAACCATGAGATTCCCATCATCTACCATCAGTAGGTCCAAGAAATCCCTAAGAAAGCTTTGTGAGTAGGTTTTTTAAATGGTCAACCTGGGCTCAGAATTAAGAGTTAAGAGGACCAGTCTCTCTTGCAGAGGACCTGGGTTTGTTTCTCAGCACCCACATGGCATCTAGAACTATCTATAACTCCAGTTCCAAGGGATTTGACACCCTCTTCTGGCCTGAGTAGACATTATACAATATGGGTACACTTACATGCATGCAGACGAAGCACTCACAAACATAAAATAAAGATGAATAAATAATTTTTAAAATAATAAGTAAATAAAATTATCAGTCTGAATATTGCCCTGTAGTTATAAAATTGGCTGGCATTCAGCTAAGGAACCTATGACATGTATACAAATATGTACACATACATACACACAGAGACATATATGCATGTATATGAAAATATGAATATAATGAGTATGTATGATATAGCATGCATGCATTATAAAATATATTTATAATACACATACATAAAACATATGTAGATGTATAATGTGTATAATATATACAAATATAACACATATTTATGAATATATCTTTCTATATATGTGTATATACAATAAAATAACATAAGTGGCCAAGGAACATATCTCACAGGACCATACACATGAAGTCCAAAGACATACACTTTCGGAAACCTTACAGGATGAACAACCTAATATCTCAATAAAAGTAATTACAAGGAGAGATGAAGAAAGAACCTATGGAAAACTAAAAGAAATTAAGAGATTGATATCATCAACCATAGTGTATGGAAATCACTTTATTTCTGTTCAGTTATGCTATGGGAATAATTGAAAGCCTTTTGTTTTAAATACCAAGCCAACATTTGATGATTAATAAATGTTTATTATTTTTAGGTGTAATAATAATGTTGTGGTTTTCTGAAAGGGTTCTCACTTTTTAGGAATATATAGTAAAATACATAAAGACAAAACCTTATGGTACATAAGTTTACTTCAATGTAATCCTTAACATGGTTTTATTACCAACTTGTCTGTTGCTGTGATAAAACATAACGATCAAGGAAATTTAGAGAACGAAGATTTTATTGGGCTTATGGCTCCAGAGGGATAAGATTCTATCTTGGTGGGAGACATGGCAGGAGACAGCCAGAGTAGAATGCTTCAAGCAGACACAGGAAGCAGAGAGAGACTGAAACAGGATGTGACTACCAACTCTCAAACCCTGGCCTTCGGATATGCTTCCTGCCCTAAAAGTCCCACCTCCTGAACCTCTACAAACAATGTCACCAACTAACCAAGTGTTCAAATGCTTGAGCTATGAAGGACACCTCAGTCAAACCCCCACATTGGGACAAAGGGTGGAGGTATGGATGAAAAGGAATAGCATGTACAGAGTAGTGGATACAGCAAATCACTGCACCCAGTTCATGGTTTTCCTGTCTTTCTCTTGAATAACTTTATAATTTTTTTATGGCGGTTGGTTTCCTTTGAAGAGCTTTCCACTTAACATTTTAAAATAGTCTAGATGTGTCTTGACCCTGTACCATGATGAGACCATCATGTCCTTGTTACAGGGACTGAAACTGCAATCAGTTTTTCTTAACATCATGTACATCATTCATCTTATGCATTAAAATATTGTGTCCTACTTGTATATTTCAGATTGTATACTGTATCCATAGGCCATCAATACTAAAAAGATATTTGACTTATTCAGTCCCTTCTATTTCCAGTATCTGGACACCACCACATAGTACACTGACTGCTAAAAATGTTCTTCTTCAGGCCTGTGATATGATTCAATGGGTAAAGACATATCAGTGTGAGCCTAGTGACCTGAATTCAATCCCCAGAACATAGATAAAGTTGGAAGGGAAGAAGTGACTCCACAAAGTGGTCTTCTGGCCTCACATGCATGCCATGGAACACACACATATATATATTCACACAATAATAATAATACACACATACACAATAATAATAATTTTCGAATGTCCTGGTCATCATCTTTATTTTTGTTAAGGAGTAATATGACGGTAACAAAGACAGGAAATCAGTACAAATATTCAAGAATACAGGAAATTTCCTAAATAAAAAGCTATTTTGCCAGGTGTAGTAGCACACACACCTTTAATACAGTACTTGAGAGGCAAAGGTTGGGGAATCTCTGTGAGATAGAAGCCAGCCTGATTTACATAGTAAGTTCCACATCAACTGGAGCTACAGGGAAACCCTGTCTCAAAAAACAAATAATCAAAGGAAAATACTGTCTTATTTTTTTCATTTTATCTAAGTAACGCATGAGAGTACTGATTAGAATTACATTTCAGTGTAGGCATATTTCAGAATTTTTTCCAACACAAAAGAAGGTAAAGTTAGTTCTAGCTTGGAGGGAATTAATAAAGCACCTGTTCTCTAGTACATGGTATATGACAAAAGCAAGACCATGTTTTATTCTCCATTATTGCTAGTGACAACAGGACTCTTGAAAATCCATATTAAGCTCCTTTTTCTACAATATTTGAATTTGTGGTAAGAGTGTAGAAGGAAGAATGTCAGGGAAGAGACTAAGTGATAAGGCAGACTCGTTCCAGTCTATAGATGCTCACAAGACTTCCCTGTGAGCCAGTGCACAGCAACCATTGCCAGAGAAGCAGTTGTTTCATTTGATATTAAAAGTCAAAGCTACGTCTTCATGTCTATGAATTAATAATCCCAGTGTTACTTAGTTCTTAATGAGGGGAGGGAGGATTTTATCTGTTTCTGTACTAGATTAAAAATGTTACAAGGTAACAATAGAGAAACTTAGTACCAATTCATCTAACTGATATTTATTAATTTTATAATAGGTGCTGCACTCTATGTTAGGAATGGAACTAACAAATGAATGTGTGAGGACTCACCTCTCGAAATACCCAGGAGTTTCCATCTGACAGTGTCCATATAAAGGGACACCTGATGAGGACACAGGAATGCTACAACTTGACACATTAGTCAACTAGGCTCATCTCATTCGGGCAGATGTAAGGACTTCTTCGTAATAGAAGCAGTAGAACCAGGCATTGCTCTGACCCATTCTGCAGTTTGAGAACTGACTTAGTTGCCGTCCATGGCCAGATGAACTCTAGAGGAGGATTAGAGTGAGTATAAGGTCACTTCCTTCCAGCAGGAACATTATCTCCACGTCGGCACCTTCAATACTACATTCATGTTAGTCTATAGCTCTTCAGTAAGAAAACTTTTGATTACTGACTAAATGATATGTGCAGCACCCCACTGTGCCATGCATCAGTAACAGGTGCTCTCCTCTGGAGCTTTGGAGTGAGAGAAAGATGCTGTCTTTCTCCAAACCTCCCTACAAAGGCACATCCTGAAGCTTCTGTCCCCATGATTTCCCTTGGGGAAGTGTATGTGTTTTTCCAGCAAGGTGTCCCCAAAACAGGATACTTGACAAATAACAGGTGTCTGAGAAAACTTTGTGAAATATATTGAATGAACAAGTCTGTGAGCCTGGAAAATCAGCAGTGAGATCAATTTGCAGCCTTACCCTTCTGGACCAGCAGAGTAAGCACACAAGTATACCTTGTGTTGTCATAGTCAAAACTGTCTTACAGCTGACTATGCATGTTCCACTGTGATCATTTGGTGTAACAGGTGAAATTAGACTGTAGTGCATACATCATACATGGCATTCACTGATGCTGATAACGTTTTATAGCAGATATTAAGATGCCATCACTCTAAGTGGTAATAAAAGAAATTCTTTACATACCCTAAGCACTGAGTCATGCATTCCTACAAAAAGAGGAAGGAAAAAAATTCACACATTTCCAGGCAAAATGTTGTCTACTTTCTGGACTAAAGCAAAAGCTCCACCATACAGGAAAAGCTTTTGGAGTAGTAACATACTCGTTAGATACAGAACAAATAAAGACTGGGAAATAAGGAAATTTTAAGATCACATATTTTCTTTAGATTTGTTTCAGTATATCTGAAGTGAAGTTTTCTAAGTATCTCTGTTTTTTTTTTTTTAATTTTATGTAAAAAGAAACTTTTTAAAATAATTTAATGGGGCTGTAGAAATAGCTCAGCAGTTAAGAGCACTGACTCTCTTGCAGAGGACCAGGGTTCTTTTCCTAGCACCCACATGAGGGCTAATGACTCCCTAACTCCGGTTTCAGGGAATCCAACACCCACCCGGACTTCTGACATCCACAGACATTGCATGACACAGGTACGCTTACACACATGCAGGCAATACATTCATAAAAAAATAATAAAATATTTAAATAATTTATGCCGGATGCTCTTGAGGCAGAATAGAAAGGAAAAAATAAGGAGACATGGGAAGGGAAGGGGCCCTCAATCTGGAGTCTAATTGAAGCCTCTCCAGCTGAAAGTCAAGAATTCAAGCACAATTACCAAAATTTGCGGTGAAGGTTGCCTTCATAAAGACAGGGTTTTTTTGTTTTTGTTTTTGTTTATTTTTTTAGAGCTGGATTCCCAATAACAGTGTTAAAATATCAATGAACCACACTTAAGGCCTAAATGTGTATCATCAAGTTTGGCCTTTCTCCTTTCCAAAGTGTGAACTTGCAATTTTCTAGGAATCTCACAAAAACTATAAATTCTATTTATAGTAAAAGACATGTCAACATCCTGTGCAAAATTCATGAGCCATGGTTTTACTTTATCAAATAGTAACACTATTCAAGGCACCTCGGGAATCCCCTTATGATCTCATTATGGAGAGATGGAGGTAGAGAGAGAGGGAGAGAGAGAAAAAGAGAGAGAGAGAGAGGGAGAGAATACTTCTTAGCAACGCTCCAAGATGCAACTTCAGAGACTATAAAAATTGTCTCTATAGGTCCTACTAAGACACTTCATCTTGATTCTCCTCTGAGAAGTCCAGAAGTCCCTTTCTCTATCTTTCTTAATGTTCATGCTCAAAGCTATGTTAAAATCTCTTTTTAAGAAATTCTAATTCTGCCTCATACGGTCATGTTCTGAAATTCTTTTCTGTAGTGAATTCAAAAATCCCAAGTCTTCTGAAAAGAACTCCCGAGGCTGTCAGAGAGGACTGTCTTCAGCTTAAGCCCCACTGCCGCTGTCTCAGTTTTTTCCTTGTAGAGCAATTTGGCTTTCTTTACCAGGGTACAAAAGGTTTCCAGAATATTAAAAGAACAGCAAGATCACGGTCTCATTATATAGCTATCAAATTCAGAATGCCATTTTCTTTCCAATAAGTTTGGTTCCTAGGAACTTTCTTATTTCTTTTATAATCCCTCCTCTTTTGTTCTTTTTTAATTGAATTTTTGGAATTTTCACATAATATATTTTATTGCACTTAGATTCCCCTCCCATATCTGCACCTTCCCTTTCGACCCTCTGCCCAATTTAATGTACTCTATTATACACACACACACACACACACACACACACACACGTGTGTGTGTGTGTGTCTGTAATATATATGTAAAGTGAGAATCTAGCTTGTGTCCCCAAATGTCTTCAGTGTGGATCCATCTGTTGGAGCCTGGTTAACCTACTAAAAATCTCACCCTTGAAAGAGACTGACTCTCCCTTTCCCAGCAACCATTGGTTGTCAATAGTTCCTCAGGTATGGTTGGGGTTTGTTATCCATTTCCTCTTGTCTGTGCTGGAATTTTTCTGATCTGAGCTTGCATAGGACTTGTGCATGCTGTCACCATTGCTATGAGTCCATATGAATAACTGACCAACTAGTTGGAAAACTGGGTTTCCTTGTAGTCATCTACCTGCCCTGGTTCTTACAATCTTTCTACACCATCTTCCACAAGGATCCCTGAGCCTTGGGAAGCAGAAGTTTGATAGAGGCATCCTTTTCATGGATAAGCATTCTGCAGCCTCTTATTCTCTGTATATTGGCCAGTTATTGTGCTCTGTTGTATAAAGAAGCTTCTCTACTGAGAGGTGAGATGCATTAATCTAGGAGTATAACCATCAGGCATTAAGAATTCAAATGAATTCTTCTGTAGTCTTGAGAAAATAAGTGAATTCATTTTTCCCTAATTTCAAATCTATTAGCAACACAAAAAACGCTTGAATGTAAGAGACTCCCTAGCAACTTAATCTCACCAAACTTCTGTATTTTCTACCAAAGACAGCTTACATAAGCAAACTAGGAAATCTAACCATAATTAAAATATTGAATTGTATTTATTTATCTGATTAAATGTGTTTCCTTGCATACTTCAGTGAGCAGCTCAAGTACTGGCTTATGAACCCTCAGTCAAAACTTTTAGTTTTAAAGGACTCTGTTTGGTATTTGTAGCTTCTATGGTGTGACTGATGTATCTGGGGAAAAAAATCTAAATTTTCTCAGTCAATGAAACTAAAACTCTATAAAATGGTCTTTGAAACCAAAAGGGATGAGTCTGTTGGGGATACACCTCTACCAGGCACTAGCTTTCGGTTTTTCATTTGACTGCATTTTACTGATTGAATAGAAGTTGTTTATGTCATAATTAAAAGAGCTGAAGCAGCTGCATGACTTTGTTCTTTCTGTGCTCTGTGGGGACTGTTTTCTACAAATATGTAAACTTATCATAGGAAATAAATGAACTTTATGTGCAGCCTATGCCTCTTTGCTCATTAGGGATAGGAATTTTACAAATACAGTCTGAGAGGGAAATAAACAAACTGCCTCCCTGGGGCATGCATGCCTGGACTGCTTCAGGGACTTCTCCCTGGAAGCTGTTTATACCAGACAGGAAGGGCAAAGGGTTCTCTTTAGGGGAATGTTCTTACACTACAGTACTTCGACCATCAGTAGGATGAGAAGGCCCCAGGACTTCTGGTACAAATAAGAAACCATATTTGGAATTGTGAGCTCAGCTCACCTGCTGAAAATGTACATACAAGAGCTAGAGAGATGACTCAATGGTTAAGAGCACTGGCTGCTCTTGCAGAGAAACTGGGTTCAATTACAAAAATAATAAAATATTATAAAAAGAAAATGTGCCTACAAGGTGACCCCTAGACAACACGCTGGCCCTGTGCGAACCTGCCTTTTGACTTCCCCTCTCAGTGGTTTGTCTCAGAGTGACTCTGTCCTGATTCTCATCAGCTCAATCCTCATCTTCTACCTGCTCCTGCCACCTTCCCTCACAAATGATCTCACATTCCATGGCCCCAAGCGAACAAGTTTATACACCCCGAAAATGCTCAGTCCTCTCTACACCACCTCACTGGCATCTCTGGGCGACCTCAATCTGAATGAACAATGAGTCCTGAGTCCCAATGTCAGATATTTATTTTCTTTTACTTTTTTTTTATTTGCTTATTTACTTGTTTACTGAGATAGGACAGATGGGCATTTGAAATCACTTTGTAGCCAGAGCTGGTTTTGAGCTATTAAATCTCCTGCTTCCATCTCACAGCTGCTGGGATTCCAGTACCACTAACTTTAGCTTCAATAACAGACATTTTTTAAATGTGAAAATCTCTAGGGAGAATTTCAGAGATGTAATAACCAAATAGGAAGGGTTTTGAATAATTTTATGTAAAAATTTTGCCAAGACATAGCACTGTGTTATTTTCAAAAGCAAATTATTCAGGTAGGAAGCTAAAGCATTTAAGAGTTTTCTTGTGCTCCTCAATATATTAGAAATGTAGAGTAACGAGGGGCTAGAAAGATGGCTCAGTGATTAAGAGCACTGGCTACTCTTGCAGAGGACCCAGGTTCAATTCCCAGCACCCAGATGGCAGCTAACAACCATCTCTAATTCCAGTTCCAAGGAATCTGATGTCCTCTTCTGGCTTCATAGGCATTGCAGGACACAGGTGCATGTCCACACATGCTGGCAATACACTTATACACATAAAAAATAATAATAAATAAAATATTTAATTTTTAAAAAGAAATGTAGAGCAACGAAAATTTAACAGGCCATCATCACATGATTTCAAGTGTCAGCTTTGACATTTGTGAGCTGAAATGATGCATTATTATCTGAATTCATTTTTTGTAGACTACAAACTAATTAAAACCCATCACCAGAACTTTTGCGGGAGTCTTTTTTTTTTTCAATTAAATACAGAAACATAAAGGCAGACACCCAGTAAACTTCAATAACAGCAGGAACAATGAATGTTGAAATAACCAAGGAATTGCTAGTATTTCTTTTCTTGATGGGTGTGATGGTCAGCCTTCATAGTCAGCTTGACTGGATTTAAACTGTAAGTCTGAAATACACCTTTGAGTTTGTCTTTGAGAGTGCTTCAAAGAGCAGTGGGGTAGGGGAAGGGCCATTCTGAATATACGCGGCACCATCCCATAGCCTGGGGACTTGGATGAAAGGCAAGAATTAAAAATAGAGAGCGAGCTGGGCACCACCGTTCCTTTGTCTGTCTCTGCCTCCTGCACAAAATATGGTGCCTTCCTCACCATAGCCCCTCAGACCATAAGCTAAAACAATCCTCCCCTAAGTTACTTCTTGACAGGTGTTTGTCATGACAACCAGAAAATTAGCCAGTTTGATGCATTCCTATGACTTCCATTAAGCACAATTTTCCCACTTCCACTGTGCGTTTATTAGGGGCAGAAAATTAGTTCTCCATGACAGAAAAACCAAAATCAATAAGCTGCTGGGAAAGTCTTGGGCTGACAACTCATTTTTGAGCTCATTCCAGTGAGATCACCTGAGGTGTCTAATGGAAGGGCACAGATTTCACAGTGCAGAGCTGAAGACATGCATACACCAGGCAGCCACTCCCCATTTCCCAGTGATATATGGACATTGATATAAAGACCTTCAGACATTGTAGAGACTGAAAAGACAGGAAGGAGAATCTCGCCTGAATCATAAGTATATACGTGGGGAGCTCTGAAGGTTCTTCCATTGCCTTTCTTGGGCTTCCTGGAACAGCTGGAGAGGAAACAAGTGCACTGGAATGATTTCTAGACACTCTTTAACAGAGCCAGGGGTCCGCAGACTTAGGGATAACAGAGACTTAAATTCAACACTAGAATTAAGTCTGAAACCATGCCTACCTACTCATCTATCCTTCCTAGAATGTTCCATGGAGTCCTCTCTCTCTCTATTGCTTACACAGAAGACACACATGTAGCCTGTTTGCCAACAGCACATCTACCCCAGCAGCATAGAAAAGCCTCATTCTCTCCCCTCAGTTATATCTTAGTTTTTAATTCACCCATTAAGCAGACACTATATCTCTCCCCGACACCTACCTCCTGTGCTCAACCCTGGCTGCAGATGGTACATCTTCTCTTGTCCAAATGGGCACTCTTAGAACAGCTTTCTCCTCTTCAAATGTGTTAAAATAGTCTGTGTGTCTCCATGTCTCCTCCATTCAGACCCTGGCCATACAGCTCTGGACAGCACCAGTCCCTGACCACTCTTAGAAGGAGAGACGAGAGGGTCCTCCATAAGACCATAATCACCTGGATGCTTGTTTTTCCTTCTACCAGTTATGCAGACAGTGTTACATTTTGCCTGCTTAAAGGCTTCTCAGGGGTCCCAGTATAACTCTGTACTGATTGTTTTCTCCACAAGGTGGAGAATCTGAGCTCTCTCAGGTGTCTGAGTAGAACCAGAAGGGACAGTCATGAGACTCCCTTCCATGGTGCAGCTGGCATTCTCTTCTAACCTTGCAGTGTCTAGCAAGGTTTAGGAGTTCATGATGACCTACTGTGTCCTCCCACTTCCCAGGCTTCAAACACAGCCAGGGCACATCAAGCGCCTACGAGAACCTGTAGGACCCCTTTAATCAAAACCCAGCATCCATTTTCTAAACCTTTCTTAGACTGGCATATACACATCCTCCACGCAAGTTGTCTGGGGTCTTATGGCAGGAGTATAAGGCCAAGATTAGCATATGAAAGAAATCAGTGGGCAGAGAAGAAAACTATCTCCACTAAGGCTGCCACAAGCATGCACACAAAAAGAGTGCAGTATGTACAGGACCTAAGAAAGTCCGGCCCTGCAGGGACGCGGGGAGGCGGGGGGTCGCCACTGCCAGCCTGCCCTGCAGGGACGCGGGGAGGCGGGGGTCGCCGCTGCCAGCTTTCCCCAGCATGGCCCTGCTGCCTCTGTCAAAAGCGCTTTCTTCCTTAATAAACTGTCTCTGTTTCTGCATATGTCTCTGTTCAATGATTTTGTTCCAGGACACAAAATCCTGGAAACCCAGAAGGTGCCCACTGGACTTCAATATTCACAGGTAACAACAGAGGAGGTGTTCAAGTTCACTGGGAAGCTTCTGTGGGAATCTTGGTTGGAAGACCATGCCCCATCTCTTTTTGAAAGTACTCTAGCTTTAAATTTTCGGCAACTTGAGGCAGGTCGTGTTTACTGAGTAAAGGGCAGAATCCAAACTTAAACTGTGGAGACAAGATTTCTGTTCCCACTTTCTCACTGCACTGCTTCACTGGGCAGTCATCCCATTCCCCTTTTCTTAATTGCAAGCCTTCTCTGGTCTATCCCAAGGAAAACACTTATGCAACACTACTTAGATATTAACTCACATCTCCACAGCAGCCCTAAAAAATGTTATCATTGTTTTACAGTGAGATGCAAGGGGGTTAAGTAACATACTCAAGGGTAGTCCTAAGGGATGCTGAGCTAGGATTCGAACTCTGTTGAACCTGGAGCCCATGTCCCTAACCACTCCACAAAGAACACATGAGACCTTAGTTTTTGACTTTCTACATCAAAAGTATGACGTTCTGTTGGGAGAGGAGAGAGAAAAGCAGAGTAAATAAATAAAAATAAATAAGCCAAGATGTTCCACCTTCAAAACTCACTGCTGAACTGAAGGGCTGTCACTCAGATGAAACCATCTCAACTGGTTCCCTCTGCTTTGTCAGGATGTCAGGATATTGTCTGGAACGCCCATGTTCCTCGGCAGATGACATGTGAAGCACTAATGAAGACTGTCAGGAATTTCTAGGTATTTCTGTGCAGTATTTCCCTTTAGGTCTCCTGTTTCTTCGGTGGGCTTGAAATAAAGTCTAATCTCAGAGTATGTTTATGACAAATAAAGCTACAATGGAAAGGTAATTGCTTCTGACATGTTGCCGATGACCGAGTTGCGGTGCTTCACCGGCTGTTCCTGACTCTCTTACCATTTCCTCTGACTGCCTATTCTCCTTCCTCCCACTCCAATCATCCGCCTTTAAAATGCAACAAATTCCCTGCTGGATTTTATTCTTACCAACTTTTGCTGCTAGGGTCTGTTTATGAAAGTCTCACCCTCTGTACAAACAGTGTATTCAACACAGAGATTCTGATGCCAGCTGTTCAGATAGCAATGTGTGTTCTCTTTCATTATAACTTGATGATTAAGTGAGTATATGTGACAGGAAACAGAAGGTGTGGTTTTACAGATGAGACAAAGAGTGGGGTGTGGTAGGGCACACCTTTATACCCAGCGCTTGGGAGGCAAAGACTGGTGGATTTCTGTGAGTTCAAGGCCAGCCTGTTCTACCATCTGGGGCTACAAAGAGACCCTATCTCAAAAAGACAAAAAAATAAAAAGAAGAGATAAAGAATGAACAAGATAATGCTCAGGGTGGATGTATAGATGTGGCCAGTTATACACATTTAGTCCTGCTGGACCCAATCAAAGGCCGATAACAAAGCCCCAAAAGGCAGAAACACTGTGAAAGAGACCAAGGTGGTTCCTTGATGTTTACATGCCAGAAACAGAGGCATCAATAAATATATAATAAATTGGACAGAGGCAGTGCCAAGAAGGAAAAGAGATAAGATCAAACGACAGAAAGTGAAAGGGGGTGGTTAATCAAGTAGTCAGATAAGTTACCCTTTAAAAGTTATTTTGGCAGTGGAGGCACAGATCACGTATATGTCTGGAGATGACCCCTGAAGTCTGAGGTATAGTAACTGTAAGACTGATCAGATGTCAAGAGGACATCACAGCAACAGGATGGGCATCCAGTACAGCTCAAACTACCACGCCCTCCTCAGGGTACTTCGGAGAAGCAGAGTCTTGATCTTCATGCATGCATGCTTTTATCCTTACTTAGTTGTCTCTTGAAAATAGTATTCTGTAAAGATGCATCTTCTCCTTATAGGTCTAAATACAGAACTTTATATTTGTTTGCATAGTTCAGTCAATTTGAGTGGTTTCTTACTAGTCACGTAGCTGGATCGAAAGGGAAAGTGGCACGTGCAGCACAGACAACTCTGCAGCCAGTGAAACTATTCTGCAGAGCACTGTGATAACAGGCACATGTCATCGTGCAGTTTCCCCAACTCATGAAGCACCTACCACTAGTTAGGGATTTGAGGTGATACTGATCGTCGTGAGAAACAGCACATGGAAGGCTGGTGAGATAGTCAACACAGGAATTATCCAGGACCCAAAACGACAACGTGAAAATTTATTGAACTATATTAGGAGGAGGAAGTGGGTAAGTTCTTAGAGAAGGAACTCTGGCTGAGAGGGAGTAGTTCTTTTATAGCTGTTAAAGGGGATTTACTTAGTCTTATCTCATGAGCTATTTGTACGAAATCCATATCTGAAGAGCTTTCACTATCTATCAAAGAAGTAAATTTTAGAGTAAGAATTGTTTTTCTTAAGACTAGCCATTTGTTCAGGTGCCATGGTCATTAAGAGTCAGGCTCCAGATGTCTGTATACAAAATCGTAAGCACTGGAATCAGGTTGTGTTCTAGTTTTATTTCTGTTGCTATAATAATATATCCTGATTAAAAGCAACTTAGGGGGCCAGGCGTGGTGGCACACGCCTTTAATCCCAACACTCAGGAGGCAGAGGCAGGTGGATCTCCATGAGTTCAAGGCCAGCCTGGTCTGCATAGAGAGTTCCAGACCAGCTGGGACTATAGGGAAACCCTGTCTCAAAGAGACCAAAAAGAAAAAAAAAAAAAAAAAGCAGCTCAGGGAGAAAAGGGTTAAGGGTTTATTTGGTTTGGTTTACAGTTCAAGTTACAGCCTGTCATTCCAGGGAAGTCAAAGCAGGAATTCAAGCAGCTAGTCACATGACTTCCAAGAACACAGAGACCTGAATATGCCCATGCTGCAAGCTTCTGTTTGCCCAGCTAGTTTTGTCACCCTTACCCAGCTCAGGGCCCAACATGAATGCCCTCATTGAGGACTGGGTCAATTAACAATCAGTCCAACCCCATCTACATCATTTCTCAATGGAAACTCTCTTTCCAAGTGATTCTAGGTTGTGGCAAATTAGCACTTAAAACTAACCAGCACAGGCTCCAAGGAGGAATGGCATGCTTATTAAACGTGGGGATTTTGCCTCTGATTTTAGTCCTTTGTCTACATTTCCCTAGGTAGATCATCAAGGTCAAGGAATGGAGATATGTCTTCTGCGATTGCTTCGGATCTGCGTAGAGGCAGCAAAGGGCTATCACGTGCCTTTCAGATTCACCAGTGTCAAAGGCCTTAAGGCATTCAAGGAGATGGAGTGGCTATGGCAAGAAATTAAAGGCCAGACTGTGATACCATTTGAGACTGAGAGGTCTTCAGTGGTGGGAGACAGGCAGCAGAGTTGATGGTAAGAGATGAAATCTCTGAGACAATACCTTCTGGAGCTTAGCAGCCTGTGATCTGGAAGACCCAAGTTATACCAGAAGGTTAAGTAAGTGTGGACCCAAAATATAAAGCAGAATTAAAAAGAAGGTGGCTATGGAAGTTTGTTGGTGTATGTGACCAATGATACTGTTGAACATCCCACAGAAATTCTGTTTCATTTGAAACCAAAGTACTGTTCCATATCTTGGGATTTGGTCTGGAAGAGATGGGTAAAAGTCTTCGTTGTATAACCATTTGAACTCTGGAGGAAACAATCATAATTTCAATAACTGTAGGATTAGAAACAAAAAGCCCAGCCCCACATGAGCTAGGAAATGTTTTGTTTTTCCCTGAAGAACAAAGCATCAGAGAGAGAGAGACAGAGAGACAGAGAAACAGAGAGAGAGACAGAGACAGAAAGATCAGTGGTGAAGCAGAATGGAGAGAAATCTAGCCTTGGGATCTGAACCCAGAACATATGTAGAGTTTGCAACAGCACACTCATGTGGGCCATGGACCACATGTGGATGTCAGAGGTCAACTTGCATGGAGTTCATTCTCTCTTTCCACCATGTAGTTCCTGGGGTTCAAACTCAGGTCTTCAGGTTTGGTGGCAGGTAAAAAGATGTACACTATGTCCAACATAGTAAACTATAAAACTCATAAAGCGAATAGGGGAGAAGTTAAATAAAAATATAACTAAACAGAAAAACGGCCAACAAAATTACGTCTAGAAGAAATGAGTGAATTGCTAGACACAGATGGCCTAACAAAATTAAATGAGATTGGAGAATCAGAGTTAATACAACACTCTTTCCCTAAAACCAAGAGGTCACATGAAAAGAGATAAAATTGGACATTTGCCTTTAGCATATATAAAAATTAACTCAAACTAGATCAAAAACTAATGAATTGAATAATAATTTTATGGGTTATACCAAAAGAACAGGCAAAATAGTTGGTAAAAATTAGTGGACAAAGAACACTAAAGAAGTTAGATTTCAAGTTTTTAAATGTTAATGTACCCAATGACACAATCAACATGGGGATAGAGTAGTCCATGGAGTGGGCAGAACTGTTTGCAAACCATTTCCTAAGAGCCTGAGAGAGCTAGAAAATAAAGGAGTTTGTGTAACTAAACAAGAATCAAATGAAGATCACAGTCTTAAAAAGAACCAAGGGTTTTCTCTTTGTTTGTGCAATACTGTAGACCAAACTCGGGTCCTTGCACATGCTAGGCAAGCTTTCTAACACTAAATAAAGTACACACCCTGCCTGAGCCAAGTATTTGCCTAGATATTTTTCCAAAGAAGATATTCAAGTAAATTATCAGTAGGTATATAAAAACATGCCAACCTCATGGCTCATTAGTGAAATAAAAACAAGCACTGTCTCCTACTATCATCAAAAACTTTTACATTAGATAAAAATTTTTAAACAAACACAGGGAAATTTTTGAAGAAACGGAAGCTCTTCATGTTATTCAGGGGTAGGGTATACAACATCAGCTGACAGGGAACAGGCATATGACACCTCAAGAAACAGAATAGAAATGACCTATGATCCTGCATTTCCAGTTTGGGTGAATGTCAAGTTTCTCCAGTTGTTGTAACCATGTCACACAGACCAGGCAGGATAAACAAAGACTAGAACCCCAAGGTGAAAGTGTGGGAAAGGCCTGCTGCTCCCCAAGCCTCCACTTAGCTGTGCATACTTCCCCCTTGTTCCCCCGTCTCCCCATCTCTGTTCTAATCACCTCTTACAAGCACACTGCTTATAGATATTTGCCTCAAAGTAACTTCAACACATGAATTTGAAGGGCACATAATTAGGCTCCTAGGGTCCGTATTTCAGCCAGTATTATCCACAATCACTAAAACATAGAAGCAACCCAAATGCACATCAAATAGACATACGAAACATGGCGTTTGTATACAATGGAATGTTATTCAGCCTTCAAAAAAGAATGAAGTTTTGATTCCTCCTATAGCATAGATGAATCTTGAAGACATTACACTAAGTGACATAATCTAGTCACAAGAGGATAAATGCTGTATGAGTTCACAGAGAGGAAAGTAAGATACTGCTTGCCAGGGACTGAGAGGAGGGAGGAGTGGGGAGATATTTTTTAATGAGGACAGAGCTTCAACTGGAGAAAGTGAAAACGTTGTGGAAAGGCTAAGCATAACTCAACCAATGTGAAGTTTTCTTGTAATGAAGGTCTTTGCTCCCAGAACAGGGCACTGCAGACACTGAGGACTTTGCTTGCAAGAGGGCTTTTTGCTTTGTTTTGATTTGACTTTGACTAGCCTCAGTAACTGCTGACATGCCTATCTTGTAGGCAAATGGAAACCTGTATCTCTGCTCTTATTCAAATATGATGTTTTAAATATAGAATAATATAACAGGGTAATTACCATGTGAAGTTCCTCCATCAGTCAAACCCCTGCCTGGTGCACAGCCTTGTGAATCTGCAGATAAGCCAGAGCAGATTTTTGGAGCCTCCTTTCATCATAGCTTGTTTCAGTTGCTGCAAACAAAATGCATGTATTAGGTGACTTTCTCACAGTTTTGAAAGTTAGAAATCAGAAATCAGTGTTCCAAAGTCAAGTTCTTCTTAGTGTATCCTCTCATGAGGAGTCCTTTTATAATAGCACTAATTCCATTCTTGGGGCCCCATCTCATGACCTAAAACCTCCCAAAGACCCCATTGTTAAACACCATCACCTTGAGAGTTTAAATATAAGAATGAGGGAGAGCCATGACCCTGACTAAATATAAGAATAGTCATTCATTAAACTAGTCCTTCCAGGACTATTTTTTAAAAGGTCAACATTGTCAAGAAAAAAAAAAGACTACTGAAATATGACATTGAAATGAAAGTTTCATAAAACTCGGGATGGCTGGCTTGCTCTTCCCGAGGCATCTTCTATTCACTCGAGAGAACAGCAGTGGATCAAAGCAGCAATCTCTCCAAGCCTTCCAGAAGCACTCAGTGTATGAGGGTCTCTTGCCACCTGCATCACTAAAATTCCCACCCCAGCATGGATGACTGTTCACGAACACTGCACCACTGGAGTCCTGCACAGAACTTTCAGGTGGTTATGACATAGATGAGTCTCCCCAGGCCCCTCAGGGAGGGACCTCGCTGTCCTTGAAAGTTTCTTCTGAGCTTCATGAATCTCCTGAGCCCTTTGCTCCCTCCAGGATGGAAGTTTTGATTTGAAGGGATCAACTATACAATAGTGGCCTGTTGACCAGGCTGCCATGTGATCTAAAGGGCCCAGGAGAGAATGAAAATATGGACTCTGTTCACAAAGGAGCAAAAACATTCCATTCAATACACTAAAATGTTCAGGGTATTTTTCTTCTCTCTCTTTCCTTTGTCATAACTTGTCATGGTGTTTTTTAATTACTATTTAATGTTACAACTCAAAACTTCAGTAAGCTCAAATTTTACCACATGTCCTTCAGTTGTTTCTATTACAAATAAAGAAAATGTGTCTGATGAAGAATCACCATCTTTTTGTGGCAAATATATAATTTCATCTTTACAAAAACAAAGGAGACACTGCACAAAACTAACTGAATATCCATTTCACCTCTTGTCATCTGCACACGGCACCAGTCCTCTCCCTTAGCCCACAGATGGGGAAGGAAGAATCATGAGGTGAAGGAGTAATGCTGTTAGCTTCCTGCTGCCGTCTTCAGCAGCAGAGTTCAGTTAATGCAAAGAAGCAAGACAGCAAGAAGGCAGCGCAGGTCCCAAGCTGCTCCCTAGAAACCTTCTGCTTTCTTTTTGAGGACGCTTAGCTGGGGAACTACTGGCAGCTGGTATCTACAGGGAGAAGGAGAGTTGGTTCTAAGGATGTGATGCTAGATAAGCTAACCAGGCTCCAGGAGATGGATGCACACCAAAAGATATTTGGGGACACAATCTTGACTAGATGGACCTTAACATGAGTTATTGATAACAGGGTACATGAACTCTGGCAGGAATCTATTAGAGGGGTACATATGGGAGAGAAGATCTAAATATGATAAAAATGTGTTCTGGGAAATTCAAAAAATTCAATAAAAACAAATAAAATACATTTTAAAATAAAGTGGAAAGTGATGAAAGAAAACTAGAGATCTCTGGCTTCCACATGCACATGTACACACATACAAGTGCAGAGAGAGAGAGAGAGAGAGAGAGAGAGAGAGAGAGAGAGAGAGAGAGAAGAGACTGCATGGGGAACATGACCCAGTCATGCTAACAATGGTGTCTTATATGCTGGATTGTCTGAAGTGTAATCTAATGGTTCACTCACAGCAGACGCTCAGTTTGTGAAGAGAATTTAAATCACGCTTTCCTTAGTGCTTCTGTTCATCTTAAAGTCATCCATGCCTAGAGGAAAGGCAAAGATCCTAGGAACACTGCCTTTGTAGCTCTTTTCAATTTTTTTTACATTTTCACTTTTATCTATTGTATGTGTTTGAGTGGTCACATGCGGAGGTAAGAGGACAACCTGTGGTAGCCAAGTCTCTCTTTCCACCATCTGGATCTCAGAATTAAGCTCAGGTCACTGGGCTTGTTGTCAAGCACGTCTATCTACTGGTATAATATCTCCTTTTAACTCCTATATTGGAGAATCTTTAAAAATACGGGTAGAGTATAATTTAAAAATACAGCAGAAACACCACAAATAAGGAAGACCACTTGATTTAACATAAACAAAAGAAGCCAATGAGAGACAACATTTGAAAAAAGAAAAATAATCACAGTTTTTCTTGCCACACAGATTTGCTGGCTAGCTGCAGTCTGGACTTTGAACCCATCCACTCAGGCTGGTATCACTACCCACTCTGGATTAGACTGCTAACATTTTTGACCCCTAATGAGCATTCAGATGATGAAGAGAAATGTCACTGAGATCATTAGATCAAAAGTTGATTGTGAAGATCAGTGGAGTACAAAGCTGATTACCTATGCACTCATGGAGCAATCTTAATATTTCCAAGTTAAGCAGTACGGACTCAGGTATGGGGTTACACATGTAATTTCAGAACAGGAGGCTGGAACACAATAACTTGACAATATGTAAAACATTAGTATATAAGGTGACATACCGGTAGTATGCTTAGGTTTTAGAAAAAATGAATCAACTTGTGAAGAGAAATACAGAAACAATCATATATGCAATTCATTAGATGTCTGGTTTAAAAATCATCCTATAATGGTATGTTGCAGGTGGACATCATACAGCATGGGTCATAGGTTAAGAATGGATAAAGTCAAATGTGGGAATGACTTTGGGACAAATATTATCTAACTTTATAGCCAAAAAGTTAATCTTATGCTTTGGGATCATTTAATACTATCTCAGCTTGCTTATAATATAAAGGAGGCTTACCAGGCCTTAGACTTCCTTGTATCCTAAACATATATCCTTAATCCCTCGTGACCCTTCCTTGTCCTTGAACCACAACAATGTATGTGTGTATGTGCGTATGTATATGTGTGTATATGTATATGTGTTTATATGTGTATATGTATATATGTATATATGTGTGTGTATATATGTGTATGTGTGTATATACATGGGTTATGAATAAGTGTTGCAAGTAATTAATATTCCTTGAAAGGAAGGAGCATTATCCCATTCTTGTAGCAAACAACTGGTAGGATTACATTGATAACATCTGTTTATGCTTATGTATGCTATTCTAAGTCAGTAAGGGTCAGAAAGGGAAAAATCCTTGTCTGATAAGATATGGATCTGCTTTTACTTCCCTATTTCATGTTAGATGTAGAGTTTCAATAAAGAGAAAGGAAGGCCTTTGTCTGGGAACACAGTTTTGGGAGAAACCTGAAGGAACAAGTTCTCGGAACAGTTCAGGTCTTCACTCTTGGTTTAAATGGATGCTAAGAGTCAGGCTGTCTTTATTTAGGCATCACCATAATGTGGCATTGCCTCTCCACAGTCAGCTAACTGGTGTATGGAGAACTGTTTCATTATTCATGTATCCACTATCCTCCTTACCTGGTCCCATGTCCAATCTGGAAACATAGCCCATAACAAAGGAAATACTTTTGGTCCATTCAGTTTTTGGAACGTAATGTTCCTAACATACTGAACTTCCCAGCCTTGAACACCAGTATCTGTACTCTCTTCATGACTGCCTGACTTGCCAGCACCCACTGCCACTGCCAGGCATCTCAGGGGACTATCATACTACTTACATATAGCCTTGAAAAGGACCAAAATTCAAAAGTCAAAGTACAAGTTCCTCTGGATGCAAACTGCCTTTGTACCATCCTGATGCAGAAAATCTAAGAGCCGAACCATGTAAATCTGGGCAGTCTGTGGAGGCTAATCATCCAATATCCTTGCCACCTATCTTTTCATTTTTTATGCAAAGTCAGTATTCTAGGAGCTCATAAAACTAAGAGATTTCATTTGGATGCTTATTTAGTCTACTACAAGCTACATTTTTAAATGTCTACTTATTCTCCACTCTGAAGTGAGTGCTTTGAAGCAGCTGAGGTTGTTTATTCACCCCTCTGTGCCTGGCTTGATATACACTAAGAATTACACAAGGCTCCTTTTCAATTAATGATCATTTTTATTTTTGTAAAAGAAGAAAGAAGTAAGGAGAAACATAGGAAGTGATTATAACATCTCAAAATTGTAAAGATTAAGAGTTTACATGTTTAGTTTTCATACTTGATCATCTCTATGGCTCCTACCAAAAAGATGAATTGTGTTTTCCTGCATAAAGCATGTTTTTACCTCCAATTGTATGAGAGCTCAGAGCATCCACAAATATGATACCTGTTGAAAATGTTAGTACCAGGGATGGAGAGATGGATCAATGAGTAAAGCTCTTGAGACACTAGTGTGAAGATTCAAGTTCATATTCCCAGTACCCACATAAAACCCAGATGTGCTAATGCACATCTGTAATCTCATACAACAAGATGGGAAACAGACACAGGACAGATCCTGGAAGCTCATGGGCCTGCTAGCCAGTGTACACAATGGAGAATGAACAAGAGACTCGTCCTCAAGCAAGGTAGACAGCGAGGACCAACACCCAGGCTATCCTTTATCCTCCACATATGCCCCATGGTATGCATGCATATGCACACACACACACACACACACACAAAGACAAATACTAGAGAGAGAGGAAGAGAGAGAGAGAGAGAGCGCTAGAATGTTAGTGGCCTAGACCTTTCTTAGAACACTACCATCTGTGTACCTAGGTATGGTACAAGCCAAGAGGTCCACCCTGTCACCTCTGCTAAGGACGTGGTGGATGAGTAGCCATGTTGAACACTGCCCAAGCTCAACTCATCTTACTCAGAGACTCCACACACCTCAGTGATCAAGTAACAAGATAGAAATAAAACCAACTTCTACCCACGCGTCCCCTCGCATCTGCCTGCTCCAGCAAAGCCCGACACTTACTTCCATCCCAGTCCCCACCGTCTGAGCTTGTCTTTCCCCTCCCTTTTCTGGCTCTTCCCAGAGACTTCATTCTGGAGTACTAGTGTGCACGGCTATCTGTAAGCCTAGCTGGTGGTACCAACCTCTTCCTTGCTGTCTGGAAGTCAAACCAGTGCCATTCAGAGGAAAGCTACCTGAACAAAGTGCACACTCAGGGGATTAAACTACTAAGCGGGGAAAGGACAGTGTTGATAAAAACAGTTCACTGCTGGGGCTGAAGAGAAGACTCTATAGTTGAAAACACTGGCTGTTCTTGAAGAAAACCCAGGTTCATATCCCAGCACTCACATGGTCAACTACTAACAACTGTCCGTAACTCTAAGTCCAGGGGATCCGACACCCTCTTCTGACACAGGTACACTTAAATACATGCAGGCAATACATTCATACACATAAATAAAAATAAATAAAAATTTTAAAAATAGTATCACTATGTATACTAGTTTTATTCTAGGCTCCAGCCCCAAATTCACTAGTTCAAGAAAGTTTGCCCTAACCCTTCAAGCCAGACCAGGATTCATATCCGTTCCTTTAAGATACTTTGCCAGCACAGTGACATACCCCTACAATCAATCAGTGATCAGGAATAGAGGCAGGAGGATCACAAGTCAAAGGCCAGTTTGAGCTGCATAACAGGACGCTGCTTCAAAACAAACAACAAAAAAATCCAGGCAGACGTCTACAATGGAGCCCCACAACTCTAGAGGCCCGTCTACATGTATGATTATTTAATACCTCTTACAGAGCTTAAAAAGCTCTTAAATATGTGGTAATAAATAATGTTGAATCAATGATTATCAGAACCTGCAAAAGTATTACCATAGGAAAATGATGTAGCACTTGGTGAACCTCAAAGATCTGGACTGATCAAGTCATAAAATAAAAGGATTAACAAAAATTACATTCTTTTCCAGTAACACACCAAATAGAAAAATTTCACAAATCTAAAAGTCCAAAGTACAAAGGAGGGAATAGAATGTAAGAGATTGTAGAGCATGCCTTTAATCTCAACATCTGTGAAGCAGAAACATGCGGATTTGTGAGATCAAGGCCAGTTGATCTACATAGTGAGTTCCAGGCCAGCTGGGGCTACAGGGAGACGCTATCTCAAAAACAAAACAAAAACAAAAAAAAACCACAACAAATAAAGGAGAATATATATATATATATATATATATATATATAACCTCAAAATTAATCAAAATGGACATTATTATAAAATAATTTGGTTCATACAAGTCTATGCTGTTTAGTTCTTGATGTTCAAAAGCAGTGCAATGTAGGATCAGTTCCCAAGTACGTTTCATTTAACTGATTTGCATACCTTCCACCTGTCAGGAACAGGGCATCCTTATCAAATCTGCCTGTTTTACATCAACAGAATTCTATTCATCAAGTTGACAATCTTAAATGAAAGTCAGTATTCTATTTGATTTTCTGCCATCATAATAGGCCTTCAGCCACAACCACTTTCAAATTGCTTTTTCCCGGGGAAGATTCTGATATGATAAACTCCCAGCCAGAAGCCTTAATAAATCAACTGGCATGGAGAATAAAAGTGAAAAATGTAGGAAAAGAGGATATCAGATCTCATTTGTTTTTAATTTTATTCTTTCAGTACTCATATATCTTTTTAATGTTTAAACATTATCTCCAAATCATCCATTTAAAAGGGGACTTTCAAATTAATTTAATTTCCATATCAAGAATATACTAAGAAAACAAACAAGTCTTTCAGAGGCCAGGCTATTTTTTTTTTTTTTCTGTCTCAGTAAAACTTCTATGAGGCTTCATTAACTTCTGAGGGGACGTAATGAACTGCCATACAACATGCAAGCTTTTAACATAAATTTATACTAGAGTATCTAGAAGAACTTGTTCTGGGCCTGCCAAAAATTATGGTCAACATTTCCCCATTAGGATATGCTCCTCGGGAGGTGACAGCAACTGCCTGCCACAGAGCTTTGAACAGCCTTTTCTTAGAAGACTTCAAAGGCAGAAGCCACTAGGCTAGCTTCAAAAGTACCAAAGCCTCTACACTTAATCTTTCACTCTCTCTGTTGATTTCTTTAACAAAGAAGTGATCATACCAACAGTGGAGAGGGAAGTAAGGTGGCAGAAGGCAAACCTTGCCCCACCCTCTCTTCTACAGAGGATAGAAACCCCAGACTCCACAACAGAGCTCTCAGAGCTTACTACCCAGAACTGGACACAGGCACACCTCTGAACCAAACACACGCCATGCTACTTAGCAGCTGGTTGGCCATACCCAGATTACATCTACACCTCTAGATCAAGTGTTGACAAAGAACATGCACATAATATTATTAGCCTGAGTCAACTACAATCCAATCTAAGGTCTCATTCAGTATCCAAACAAATGGAGGGTTTATTGGTCTCTAAGTGAATGAAGGCCTTCAACCAACCGCAAGTTAGGTATTTATCTTTTAAAGATGCACCTGCAATTCCATTTTTTAGCAGTCTAACTCATTGACTGTACAAATGAAGTAAGATGAAATCAAAGTACAAAAGACCAATAAAATATTAACGCTGAATAGCTGAAGCTTTAATAAAAGGTTAAAAGAGTTTTATTCTTACTTTGAAGATCATTCTGGCTGTGTGATATTTACTTTAAAGACTTAATTACTGAGTGTTAGAGAATTTTCATTTTCCTTTCTTATAGTGACCTTCAACATTTACTAAGTGACACTTGTTAAATTAAATCAACAAGTACTCTAGAAAGAAGTTAGACAGACGTGTCTGCTTGTTACTGTGGCAGACCTGCGGATGACCCTCCCGAGGCCTCTGCAGAGCTGTGTCTGTGTCTGCACTGTCACCACCGTGTTCGCATCCACAGCAGCTTTCCAGCCCACATTTTGTCTACCCAACTTGATCATTGTCCTCGCCGTACTCCCTACTTACTTTATCGCAAAGCTAATAAAAGGGACTTAGCAGTGGTTTGCGCTCCATAAACACCTGATTACAAATGGAAAAAGACCTCCCTGGAAGATACACAAACAGCCAATGAGTCTGTGGAAAATATTTAGCATCACTGCTCATCAGAGAAATGCAAATTAAAACCACAGCGTGATGACCTTAACTCTGTTAAAATGGATATGAAGAGACGAAAGAGAAATGTTGGCAAGGATGTGCCATAGAGGAGTGTAAATTTTAGTGTGTCCATGTAGGCAACAGCACAGAGCTTCCACCAAACATTAACAATAGCATTACACTATGACACAGAAATCCCAGGGCTAAATGGAAAGCTAACAAAACTGGTATGTTCAAGAGTGAGCCAGGCACAGGACAAGGTGCCTCACGATTTTGCTTTTATATATTGAACTCATAGAAGCAGAGTCACATAGTAGTTCCTAGGGGCTCCAGCGGGAGGCAACATGTTGAGCAAAGGATGTAAACTGCCAGTTATAAAGAACACATAAATTAATGATATCTATTGTACAATCTGGTGATTATGTGAGTAGTAATGTACTATATTAATTTTGAGAAGAAAAACAAATGTAGCCCTGTGGGTTATAGTATCTTGCTCATGAGTGTAGCGGCCTGCGATACAACTGTACCTGAGTCTATCCAGGGAGGCCTGAGGAATTGAAGACACACAAGACATACAAGACATACAAACACAAAATGGTGGAGAAGCTTCCGATTTATTCAAGCAGGGTGCTCAATATATATGTACCCAGCAGATGCCAGTGATTTGTTGCAGGAAACTCCAAGGAAAGTTTGGGAGGGGACAAAGGTTCAGGCCCCCAGGGAGCATCCCAGTATGTGACTCACACCTGGTTCAGAACAATTGGGGTTAGGCCTTTGAAGTCAAGTCCTTCTTGGTCAAGCTGTTCTCATAGCAACTGCAGCTGACAAACTGAAGCTAGTTCCTGGACAGGAACCTAGCTGGGAAAAAGGCATGTCCAGAGGCCAGGGCCCCACACATGAGGCTCTCTACTATGATTGTCATCTATGTGTTTTCATTTCCTTAGAGTTTACAGAGTGGCTGCTTCAGACTTTAGACCCAGTTACCATCCTCATCAGGATCATTCACAGTGCATCTACTTTCAGTGTTTCAACTGCCTGTAAAAGCATAACTGTGAGACACAACCACCTACAGATTTAGAAAGACAAAAGCCCAGAAAAAAAGTGAGAAGGCTAATCCCATTTGAGAAGAAATTCCCCTCCATGTCGACTACCACCTACTCCAATGTCCATCCCTCACCTACCTTCAGACTTAGTACTGAACAATGATAGTGTACTTGCTATCTTTCCATTGCTGTGACAAAATGCCTGTGGTAAAGAACTTAAGAAACGGAAAATTGTATTTTGCTTCAGATTTCAGCCCATGGTCATTTGGCTCCACTGTTTCTGGGCTAGCAGTGAGGCAGTACATCAAGGCAAAGAGCACTTGGTGGAACAAAGTTACTCCCCTCACAGTGACCTGGAAGCAAAGACAGAAGAAGGAGACAAGTATGATGAGAGAGAGAGAGAGAATGGGCAGACTCAATATAAAGTCTCCAACAATATGTTCAGTGAGGCCCCACTTGCTAAGATTTTTATCTCCAACCATTAAGCTTTGACTCCATCACATTAATAATGTCAGAGCCCCCATGATCCAATTATCTCCCAAAGACCCCACCTCTGAACACTGGGGCAGTGGGAATTAAAACAACACCTGAGCTATGGGGAATACTTTGGAGTCAAGCAATAACAGATAATAAACTACATGGGTCCAAGAAATCCATAACCCTCTGCTGGTGGTCTGCAACCTCAGCCCCGGACAGCCCACAAACCTGTTCCTGTGCCTGCCCCTCTTTGTTGTCTGTATTTAACATCCTCACATCTCTCAATAGCAAATCCTCAAACCAAACCAACGAACCAACACACAAAACACTCTCAAGAGTTTGGGGAGGTTGCTTAATAGGTAAAGTGCTTACTGTGCAAGTACAAGGACCTGAGTTTCATCCCCCAATAGCCATATAAAAATGTCAGAGTCAGCAGCATGTGCCTGTAATCCCAACACTGTGGATGGGCATTCGGGCCAGCCAGGCTATTCAAATCAGTAAACTCCAGGTTCAGTCTCAAAGAGCAAGGTAAAAGCCATAACGGAAGACATCCAGTGCCAGCCTATGGCTTCCACATGCACCTACACACATGTATATATACATATGAACATGTACACAACAAGCTCAAAAACTAAAATTAAAATGCTCTCAAAATTCTCCTATTATTTCTCTGGAAATAATATTGCACCAATGTCTAACCCATTCAGCCTCCTCCTGCCTTAGTTTCCGCTTAATTTAAAATTAGCTTGAATATAGAATCCACTCAGAATGGTTAGGAAGATAAAATGAGTCAATACTTACAATGGACAAAGAACAGCATCTGGAATATAGGATATACTATTGTTTTCAAAGTAAGTTCCTAAGAGGGAAAAGGAGTGGGTTGTGAATTGTTGTAGAACCAAGTGCCTGAGTTATTAAGACAAGATTTGGGGTTAGTAGAAGGTTATGTAAAGACAGGGTTGCCTTAAGATGACGTCAGGCTAGGGAGCAGCAGATTCGTGGTTGGAACGAGTGAAGACAGACTGAAGGAAGAGATGGAAGGGCTGACATGGAGCCAAGGTAGTCAGTCATGTAAGGAGAGACACTGCTGGGCAGCAACACCCAGATCCAAACAGAATGGGAGAAAGCAGCGAAGCTCCAGACTGGTTCTCCCTGACCGCAGCGTCTCCCCGGAAGCAGCTGTGTGTCACACGCACTTCTTTGTCATTAACACAAGAAAACCAACCTTTTTTACCCCGTACTACGCGTAAGTGTGGTTTACTGAGGGGTCACATGGGGCTTGCTGACCTCGTGATGGGCCCTGCAGCATGCATTTCAAACACACACAAGCGGTATAGACAGCAATACTGCCGCCAAGAGAATACAGCCTGCACCGGAAGCGGCTATGGCTGAGGAAGGCCAGTGGCTCTACAAGTCACTGAGCTGACAAAAGCAAACTCAAGTCGTTCTCTTGAAGACGCTTGTCTCCACCCCTCTTCCACAGTGTCAGCGGGTAGGGTCTTGAGGTGAGAAGAACTTCAAGGACATGAGGTTCTTGCCCTAAACTACTGGTACAAGTTTTATTTAAATTAGCCAGAAAACTCTGAGACCGCGCTTGTGATACTCAAAGCGTAGATATTGAAATTCTGATGAAGTGGAATAACTTAGTCTCTTTTCATTTAGCATCTGACTGGAACACCAAGAGAACAAAACCTGAAGAATTAGCGAATTAGGGGAAAATAAGGCGTTAGCTCCGTCAGAAGTAATGGGGTGCATGTAAGAAACGAATTCTCATTTCCCCATAAACACCAGAGAGTAATTTCTTAGAATTAGTGAAGACCAACATTGATTTCGGGTTGCTGAAGAAACACTGCCAAATGCAGGCGTATTTGCAGTTGAGGCCACCTTCCAATCCTCCGCTAGGGGGCAGCACTATCCCCTGGGTTCTGCTCATCCAGTTCTGGGTATGGGATCCCCAGTAGAGGTAATGGAAAGACGTTTGTTCCTGGGGTGAAAACAAGGTTTGCAGTTTAGCGGGTAGGGATGGGGAAGAAGGACTGGGAGATCAGCGCCCTCTTCGGCCCTCGTATCAGCCCTTATTCTTCCTTTTGGATTTGACAAGTTATAAAGCTGGGTATGTTGATTTCTGCCTCTCAGGCACGTACATTTCTCTCTCTTAATTGAATCTGATACCTCCTCCCCACTTCCTGCCAAAAAGGAAAAGGTAGCTGTTAACAGGAGCAACATCAACTAACAAAGTTCCCGAAACTTTGCCCTTGAACTTGGCTTGTGAGTACCTTGACTTAGGTACATATTAGCAAAGTGGATTTGACTGGCTATTTTAAATACAGAAGAGAATATGAAAAGTGTGACTTTCTGCTCTGATTCCTTGCATAATCCCAAGGAATGTTCTGGAACAGTATCAAATTTATGTTGCTGTCTATCAGTATTAACCACCGTCTCCCAACTAGGTATCACTGAGGGCCTTGTTCTCTGCTGATTCCCATTTCTGTGAATTTTAGAAGTTCCTGCATCCTTTCCTTTTACAGCAACACAATGGTGTCCCACTGGAGTCTAATTCTCTTGGCCTCCTGATGAGAGGAATACCTCCACCCTGTTTTTCTAATGGACCGTTTCAATTATCATCTATTTCAGAATTGACATTTCCTTTGTGCACTGATTTGTGTGTTTGGATGTCTTTTCAGCAAGCCTCATTCCAGACTTTGAAAGCAACAAACCTGAGGGTTGATCATGAATGGCAGAGGAGGTCTCCTTGTGGGATCTCACCATAACTGGGATGGCGATGGTGATAAGCTATCCTAAGGGATGATCATAAGTGACCAGGGAAGTCTCCGGATGTGACCTCACTATGCACTAGGATGGTGATGATGTTACACTATCCTGAGGATTCTCCTTCTTCCTAATTAGAAATCCATATGTACTTGACATATGCTCTCTCATGTCCTTCCCAATGAATTCACATTAGTTGATTCGGGCAAGTGCATCCAGACTTTGAGAATGAAAGGTGTGGGGCCAGGGTCCTGAGAAGTACCAGAAGTCTTGGGTGTGATTCCAGTTTGTTTATAACTGATCAAAATCACCAAAGGTGAACTATGAGGCACTCGTGTCATTTGTCACTGGCAAGGAAGCCCAGACTTCTTCCAGTAGGGAAGGTGTAAGCAGCTACTCCAGCAAGCGAATCGAACACTGTACAAAATTCTTTGCGGAAGGCGCCACAGCAGACATTCCTGCCACAGGCTGAAGTGTTTGCCACCAAGCCGTCTTTGCAAGGGCATTTCAAGTAGAAGTTCCTAGCTCCTTGCCTAGGAGAAACCAAATGGAGTTTAATGGAGAGAAAAGAGTTGCAAGTAAGAAATAACCAAGGAAATTTGAAGACGGCGCAACCAAAGTTCACTGGTTTTCATCACTAGGCTCAACTAGACCAAACAAAGGTAAGCACGAGTGAGGGCTCTCAGAGGTGTTTCAAAATTTCTTCGCTTTTCATTTTTTTCATTTATTTTGTTTTCTGGGTCTTTCTCTCTCTCTCTTTCTTTCCTTCCTTCCTTCCTTCCTTCCTTCCTTCCTTCCTTCCTTCCTTCCTTTCTTTCTTTCTTTCTTTCTTTCTTTCTTTCTTTCTTTCTTTCTTTCTTCTTTCTCTTTTGGTAGGGCCCCAAGTAGGTTGGCCTTGAACTCCTGATGATCTGATCATCGTGCCTCTCCACCTCCTGATCGCTGGACCTACAGGCATGTACCACACTCAGATATTAGTTTCTCCTCTTTCAGTGACAAGTCTTGCCTTAGGTAAAAGGTGGCATTAGTTCAAAAGAGATTTAGTTCCTTAGATATGTAAGCAATGAATTTTAAAGAGCCTATCATTAGGCCAAAGGAAAAATTAAAGGAAGGAAAATTTAATTTTTAAACCCTAAGTTAAAGTATGTAATGCACTTGAGCCTACTTTATGACTGTTTCAGTTGTGCATATAATCTTGGCCAACTAATCCAAGCATTATTTCCTAATTTAGTTAAGAGCTACAGTCACTGGTATTCAATCAATCAAATATGAATTAATTCTCAAGGCTACTAAAAAGAAAGCTGGGGGCAAAACTTTGATTCTGGTTCCAGAAAGCACATTTGTATTATCAATGCTTGTATTAGTCTCACTTTTAAAAGTTCACCCTGGGTTAATTTCTTTTTCCAAACTTCTGCTAATCTCACCACTTGATCAAGTCCATATCTAGTGATGACTGATGTCTATTGAGTATGATGGTCCTTCCTTCCTGTCTTTCAAGTTCTAAGGAGAAAGGGAGGTCTATTGCTTATCAAGAATGCAACTAGAGAGAAGATTCTTCAAGTTCCTATTCAAATACCCAGCACAATGAATAATGTCTTAACATCTCTTAAATACTTGTTTTCTTTCTTGGCATATGTGTATGTCAGAGTGAGTGTATGCTACATGTGTGTGGGAATTCACAGAAGCCTAAAGAGGGTGCTGGATCCTCTCAAGCTGTAGTTACGGGTGGTTGAGCTGCCCACTGTGAGGATGATGAACTGAACCTGGGTTCTCTGAAAGAGCAACCAGGTCCCTTAACTGAGATAGTTTGTAGCAATGAACCCAAATTACATAATACTGTCTCTTAATAAGGTCTCTCAGTTGAAGGTTCACATTCAAGTACATTATAAGAAAAGCAAATACACACAAAAGCAGACACCAGGCAGCCCAGGCTCCACCAGGGACAAGCACCCATATGTTTCCTTGTTTGTTCTCATTTCATGGCTTCCAGGGCTTATTTCATATGCACTTCTAGAAAAGCACTTTTTAATATAGAGATTTGCTGAAAATTATCCAATTATTGGTGTTCACCCTCAAAATCACCCTTCCTAGATGCTCAATTAAAGTGGCTCTGGGTTTTCTTTGTCTACTATTAGGCTATTCAGCTTGTAGACAAAGGCTCCTACACAGACATTAAAGGAAAATTTTTCTTCCTGCTCCTGGCAGGCTCCTGTAAGCAGGTCGCTTCTCTAGCACCCAGCTCCTGCACACCAAGGTACCCTTGGACTCCAGCCCCCAACAGCTTCCCCAGCAGTAATAAGACATAGTTTTGTTTTGTTTTGTGACAGTGTCGTAAGAATCACATGTTCTCCTGTGAGAGAGGCTGCATTTGTATTCACAGAACAAAAGACAGACATAAATCAATGTGTTTACCAGATGCCCTGGTGGGGCACTCAGCTCGGTGCATTGCCGCAAAGTGGGGACATCTCTTCTATAGTTTTAAGATTTTATGATAGTCTTAATTTGGGGCTTGGTGGAAGTGAGTAGTGTGCTACATTTATTCATCCCAGAAGTTTTACCTGCTGGATTTTAGGTCAGATGCGAGGTCAGTAGTAAATGGTATTAAGGCAGTTGGAGCCGGAGGTGATTATGGCTTTCAGTCCGCAGCACTCATCTCTCTGCAATCATGAAGTCCTATTCCATTAGTCTGCAGGATCTTCAACACAGTGCGGACTCTTCAGAGAACCACAGCTCACAGTATTCAATGGTAGCTGTTAGGATGAATACTATACAAAAAGTAAATCCTTTTGATTTTATTTTTTGAGACAAGGGCCTCATTTTTTTCTCTAAAGACCCCATGGTTCAATGTCAGTATTTGCTCCATAGGACTTGGAGCACACATCCAGTGACACCTGATGATTGTGAGCCTAGGCCAGGGCAGGAATCAGAGTTTGCCTTTTATAAACATAGTCTTATTTGTTCATTTGGTTGGTTGGTTGTTTAGTGATGCTAAGAATAAAACCCAGAGCCTCATTCGTCCTCATGTGCCTCACCCACTGAGCCCCCAGTCCCTCAAACTACCTTTGAAGATTCTGTCAAAAACAGTCTTCAGATATATTTACTTTGCCAAAGTGATCTCATAAAAATTATCTATGATATTTAAACATACTGATCTATTTAAACAACATCTTCCCAAAGCTTCCACCATGAGGATAGGGCAGGCTGACCTCATTGGCCTCATTAGAGAAGAGGTGAGTATGGTCAGAATGTATTGTATGCCCCTATGAAATTCTCAAACACTGTTCACATCATAGGCACTGTCCCACTTTCTGTTCAGAAACCACATTTTACTTTGTTCTCATTAGAGACAGCTGTCATTACTGACATTCAAACTTCAGAATATATGTTTATTTTGTGCAAAAGGTAATTGTGCCTCAAAGAAGTTAAGTCAAGCTCAAATTTATACAATCCATGAATTAAAGCCTGGATTCAAAGCAGGTTTATCTGGCCTCTGGAGCAATCTTTCCTTCTTACAAATCTGTGCCACCAATCTGCGGTCTGTTTACTTACAACTATCTGGCATAATTATAGGATATTTGGGGGGCATCTAGCAATTCATAATGTGAAATAACTTTATGTTTTCCTTTTCAGATTCACATTTCTGAATTAGCACGCTGCTTGGTCATTCTTAGTTGATGCTGAAAGGCAGATTTTTAACATTTTTTAGTTTTAACTTTTTATTTGTATATGTATGTCACATGTGTGTGGGTGCCTTGAGGGGGCAGAAGAGGGTATCAGATCCCTGAGCTGAAGTTACAGGCAGTTGTGAGCCAAAACATGGATTCTGGGAACTGAATTCAGGTCCTCTAGAAGAGCAGCAAATGTTCTTACCCTGCAGCAATCTGTATAGCTTCATGAAAAGTAGATTATATACTTCATCCACACTTCTCTGAGAAATATTTCCTTTAGTTCTCTATAAATAAAATATTTCTATTAGAAAACACCCACGAGGTGCTGGGGAGGTGGCTCATCAGGGAAAGTGATTGCCATATGAGGTCCTGACTCCAGCGCCCAGCACCCTTGTAAATACACGTGCTTAACAATGTAGCCACTTTTCCGGCAGTGAGAAAGCAGACACGGGAGGATTCCTGGAGCTCTCTGGTCACTTAGTCTTGCTGAATTCAGATTCAGTGTGAGACCCTGTCCCAAAAAAATCCTCAGGTCAGCTTCAACAGTCTTACCCAGCTGTGAGCCTTATGTACGGCATCAATGATCAGCCTGGCAAGATAGGCCCATGGATACAATCATGGCATCAACAATACAGGGGTGACCACCTGTTTTCTGGATTGATTTACGGCCTACTACACAGGATGAAATGCATGCCCGGTACTGTAAATCTGGTCAAGAACCCACAGCTAAGTGGTTAAGTGGACACAGTATCACACTGCCCTCTAAATTCGTATCCCCACTCGTAGTTAGTGCAGCTCCCAGTCTCCATCATCAAGCTTCTTTGTGTAGTGGATGATGATGGCTAACTCCAAAACTCAAAACGGTAAAAGTGCAGAGAATAAGTGCTTAGCCATGAACAAGATATTAGTATCACTTCTCCTCACTTTTAGGCTCAGAGAACATCACAAAATATAGGGCGGAAAGACTTTAAGAAGACCGTGCCAAAAACAATGTCTTCTGGACATGACAGAACCACTGTGGCCTTGACTGCGTGGTTGCCTAAACAAGACCTGAATAATATTAATTCTGGCATGGAACGTGAGGGGCTCAGGAGCCTTCACCCACAACTGATGAACTATTGACAGTTGAGGGCTACTGTGGGAGGAAGAGTTAGTTTTGTTTTAGGGCTATAGTTCCTAGTAGGTTGACCATGCTCCATTGATGGCCTCACACTTGTGGGTATATGGGAAGCATTAGTAAGACTCAGGAGGTTATTTAAAAAAGAGGACATGAAGTTTGGAAGGATGTGGAAGAATAGGAGGCTGATCCAGGAAAAGTTAGGGGAATGTAATAGAAATGCATTGTATATATGCAGCAAATTCTCAAAAAAACATTATATTTAAAATACCAGTACAATAGAATGAAAGTCAACCTCTGACTTCCACAGGCACACCCACCTACACACATATACATAACACTTACGCACAACGCCAAAGAAAGCAACCAGCAGTCACCTCTTGGTTTGATAAAATTTCTGATGCTTAGCCATCTCGTACTGGGAAGCTGAGTATCAGCAAAAAGACGCTGAACTCATCTTTGTTTACAAACTGCAAAATCCATACAAATCAAAGAAAAATATCCATAACTTGAACTTCAAATAAAAAGTCTTTATAAATAGGTGTGAATCTATCTTGTTTCTTGACAATTGTGAAATGAGTACTAACTTGCACAATAGCAATGCAATTGAAAAATCAACATAAATCCCACAGTTACAGTAAAACGTTCATTCAAAATGGAGAAAAGGCGTAGGGGACACATTATCTATTTATTTTCTCTCAGAGAGAACAATCATAAACCACAGGATGGTTTGAAATAGTAGAAAAATCTTTGCACAGAGAGGGGAAATTAAACAAAACACCTACTTGCCAAGACCATCTCATCAGTCTAAGACATTGGTAAATTAATAAACCCAAATCAATTCAAACAATAGCCTCTCAAAGCCACTTCCTTTTTCCACATTCTGTTTCAGATCACAGAAACTTTTTCACCATTCTGAACTTGGAAATCACAGTCACACTGTGTGTGTGGATGTTGTCTCTGATACACAAGTTTCGAGATGTTAAGCTATTGGCTTCATCCATTACACTAGTGAACAAATCCAGCCCAACTCCTATCATATCCTTAGTGCTAACACTCAGCCCTAAGTAACCCTTCAAGTAAAGGGCAGAAAGGAGCAAATCAGCCCCTTTAAAATATGCCACCATGCCATCTTCTCTCCTGCTTTGTAAAGACTCTGAACCACCTGATGTCAATGACAAACATGAGAAACATTTCTGTATTTTGAAGGCAGAATACAGCTTACTTGCCCTTACATAGTAAAGGATGAACAGATATTTAAAAGCAGCCAGTATTCTCCAAGAATTTTGTTCAATTACAGTTTGCATGATTTTAGAGGCCACAGTACAATGACCATGAAGTTTAAAATAGTGTAGAGTTTTTAGTAGACAAAACTGTTTAAAAATTGTTTTTAAAACTGTGTCATATGGTCAGCCACTCACTATGCCTTGCACTTTTTTTTATTAAAGATATTTTGTCTCTATGAAATGTATTCCACATTACTGGTGACCCACATGATGAAAGAGATAGCTGACTACGCATAAGCTCGGGACCCTGTGATTCACTACTGAGGTCTAGTTCTGGGCCCCTGACCTCTGTGATGCAAAACCTTAAGAACAGAACCTGAAATAACTTAAAAAGTGTTAATTCTTCAAGTTTTACACTAAATATCTATAAAAATTTCCAATTTGCCTCTTTAATAACCTTTTTTTCCTAAATCTCTACGAATAATCAACATTTTACCAATGTGTTCCTAATTTGTACTGTGGTTCTTTATGTGCTAAAAAGCCAGATCCAAGTAAGTATGAAAGAGCACATCACCCCCCAATTTGAGGACTTCTAACCAAATCAGGAGGGGTATTAACTGTCTGTGGAAGAATTGTCTTTATCGCTGTAACAAGTTTTACTGCTCTGACGAGTTTTGTTTCTCACTGAAAGAGAAAGTGTCAATAATTCCCCAAGGAAAAAAAGCTGTTCATAAGAGCAACAATTTATAGTTGAGAGATCTCTGAAGAAAGAACGATCCAAATTTCCTAACAGAGCAGTAAAGTGCAGGGCTCAGGGGCACCCCACTGCCTGTTCAGCTCCATTCTCCCTGGGTCTCTCCCCTCCTGCCCAGGGCAGCCTCCCTTTCCCCATCTGCCCCACTCTTTTCACAATGTAACCAGTCTGGAAGTCATCCTCCACCACCCAGGGCCCGGTAATACTAACCGCTTCTGTGTCCTCAGATTCTGGCTGGGATCAAGGATTCCCATTCCTACAGGTTCAAAAGAATGTCATCCGACACCTGAACAGTAGTTCGACATTTTCTGCTTCTGTTTCAGAAAGAGAAAGACTCTTCACTCTAATCTCAGAGCCAAACAGAGCATCTGACAAGTGACAGGTTCTGAAGTTCACAAGGCCAGGCATAAAGGATGGGTCTCTCAGAGGCAACCTGGCTCCTCCAAGACTTGATGACTGCTTTCAGGATTGAATAGTGAGATTATGTAATGTGTTTGCCCCTGAGTTACTATAGTCACTATCATTCTTTAAGTTAATGAAGCCAGGATAGAGCTGAGGGTGTAGACAGATGAGGTATCCCAGCCAGTAAACAAGAGTTTGAACCTGGTCTCCCAGCTGAGGGACCGACAACTCTAGTTTCCAGGCATAGTTTTCAGAGTTCCCCAGGATGTGGTCTTTTAGTGCTAAAACTGAGACAGTCACAGGCCAGGGGACATAGTGAGGCTATTCTGGATCACAGCAAAATGGAAGAGATTCTATAGAATGGGTCCCCAACCCATGCCACAGTGCTAATATCTGATCACTTTCAACCAACAGAAAGGCAAACAAATCTGCATGGCTTAATTCCATCATTGCCAAGTCCAGACCTGACAGATTCAAAGCCCAAATTCCCTGGCTGTGGTCCTTCTTGATATACTGCCACTAGCCAGCAAGTCTGTTTGCTGCATGTAAATTCTGTGGGAGATCCTGAAGAAGCTCATCACTGAGGTGTCTTCCATTGTAAGACTTATCGAAAGACTTATTGAAGACTTCCATTGTAAGACTTATTGAAAGTATACTCAGGTCTAAAACACGCAGGCTCCAACTGTTTTTATTTTTGAAAGGAAAATTTTGTCTCTGAAGCTCCCAGATAAACAAAAGATGAAATAAGATTTCCTAAAGGAATAAGTGACTAATTCAGAGAACTATGAGTCCAGCTGGCTCCACAGGGTTCTATCAAACAGCGATTTGAGATGAGCTCTGGAATCTGTCAGGTGATTATTGATCATGGACCAGGAATTTGGGAGCATGAATGCTTTTTCTTCTGGGATCTCTTCTGAAGTGGTGGCTTGTCCATATAGACTTAGAAACTGCTGGCTGTCTATACTGCACATGTGCATTGATTGGGTCTCTTCGTTTTAAATTACAAAAGATCTGGCAAAAGAAAAGGAAACTCAAATGCAATTTTGAATCTGAAAAGGGAAACCGGTGGGGAGGCAAAGGGCAGAAACGGAGCTTGGATTTTCAGCTCTTTGTTTTGACGCAGCATAATCAACGCAGGGGTTTGTGGAGCACACTTTTGTGAACTTTAGTTCTTGGCTCCCTTGGGTACGACAGTTGACATACAACTGCAAAATGGATTTGAGGTTTACTCAGCCCACTCCCTGGAGCTTTAAGCAACAGAAGCACAGCAAGGCAATGGGAAACTGTCCTGGGTTTGGTCGGACTTGATATGATCCAATAATTCCAATTATCTCCATGGTATCTGGAGTGTGACAGCAGGGATTTCTGAAGGCTTGGCCTGGCTTCAGTTGATAAGCAGAAGTCTTCTGATGGGAGTCCAGTCAATCCCTTGACTTTCATTCGCATTTATTAAAAAAGCAGAGGCAGAATCCCAGTGCAGGGACCAGCTGTCTTATCTGCAGTGACTGTAGGACATCGCTACAGAGATTTTAAATTCTTTTCACAAACACAAAACTCTTCAATTTGAAGCCAGACCATAGGCATTTCCACCATCCTTTTCCCTTCCCACAAATGTCTGAGCCTGCTCTTCCACCCAAGGGATGTCTTGCTCCGTAGGAAGTGCTAGTAAACGTGCCTGTCCAGCCATTTTCTTCATTTGAAAAGTAGGAAAAGTTCTATGAAGATTAGATGAAATACTTACCGAACTTTGCATAAAGCTTCTACAGGGAGCTATATTACTGTTCTTCCATTTAAAATACAGGTTTTATTATTGTTGTGCCCAAGTTATAGAATCCTCTCAAAAGACCACCAGGGAGGTCAAATCTGATGCAAACACAAAGGGTCTTTATTTACAAGTTCGAGCTCGGTCCACAGTCTGACACAACGCCGCAGTGGGTGATAAGACAGTGGCCCTGAGTGGAGAGTGAGGTGATCTTTTATAGGGTTAAAACAAAGAGAGGAGGGACAAGGGTTGGGATTGGTTAAGGAAGCCCACTGGCGTGAAAAGCATCTTACTCATATTAAGGTTACAGGACCCGTGGAATGTGCTGACCAAAGGATGTTACAAGGTCTTGTTTATGTCTCCGATTTTAGCCTTGGTCAACCTGACCAGATTTCATGTAGTCCCAAGTAGGGTGTTTTTACAAAACTGTCTGGTATTTGAAGGCTACGTCCTTGCAGGTGTTTTCCTATGAGTGTGGGAAAGACTGTTTGTGGTCTTTCCTGGAGCTGGGAAATCAGGCTTACATAGCAGAGGTTTTTATTGAACAAAATGGAGTCAGGTTTGCTGCAGCCTTCACTTTTCATTTCTGGGGGGTCCTTACAATTATAACTTAGATATACCATGGGCAACAATGGGGAGACAGTGCCATTGGAAAGGTGTGTTATTCACAGATGTGCTGAGGTTGGGTCACGTGGGGATGCTCCTGAGTCCACCCGGAGGCAGAGGTGGGTAGGAAACAGGACATGCCTAAGCAGGCAGGTTAGGATTCCTTACTTGAGTATTCTCTGGGCTCTAAGGTATAAGGTATAGGTATCTGTGTGCTCCCCGGATGTCTGGTCCCTCTCCCTAGGACAGTGGCCAAAGTAAGAAGGCAAATACGGAAGTAACCTACCTGCCAGAAAGCCGTTTCCTCCAGACTGGAACATTCTCTTTCAGAAGGAAACTCACATAATCTACAAAACCAGTGAAGTCCTGCTCCCCAGCAGCTGCGGGGAGAGGATCCCCTTGGAGTAGCGGCTTAGAAGTTGCTCTGGGAGGGGCAACGATACAGCTTTCACCAGGAGCGTTCCCCATCTCAGGGTGGGTCTTTAAATGATGCAACTGCCCGGGCCACCCATGTGCTCATCCGCCTTTGAGCCCATAACTAATCCCAGGAAAATCACAGATTCACACAGTCGAACTTGAGAAAATTGTTTCTTTGACCTTTCAGGGCCCTGCTAGGGATGAAGAGAAACAGATTCCACAGGAAAAGTAAAGACTTTTGGAGAATTTCTTGTCTAAATTCACACTATGCTGTTCCTCACCCACCCTTTCAAACACCACACTCTGTTGTTCAAACTCACTGAGATGGTGTAGGCAGCTGAGGGCAAAAATACACACTCAGAAGTGTGTTGTTTTCTTCTTTTGGAAATCCAGAGTTCTGGAAGCCCTGTGTCTTCTTGAGGTGATGTGAGAATCCCCAGCTGACTTGGATAGATATCTACAGACACCTGGGGAAAGGCAAATGCCACCTTCACTTTGCTTCCAGGCATTATTTCCTTGTGTCTGTTGTTATAGTAAATCATGGCTTCTCCTTCCCTTGCTTGGAGTTGAGAAACAGCTGCAGACTCAGAGGCAGGCAGTTGGAGATGATCATATAAAGTTTGTTGTGAATGAAGCTGGGCTGTCAAATGCAATGTGCACATTCTGCAGATATAATAAAGTACCAGCATGTACCCATGGTTCTGTTCACAGACAGAGAAGGAGGATGGCAGACCTCTGTAGTGGCATCAAGGGGTGTCTGACCCATGAACAAGCTATTCTAAGAAACACAGGACGCTAAGGATGAAAACCAGCCGGTTCTGCTCCTTCTCTCAGTCTTTTCGTTCTCTCTGAGAATGCTGGGCACAGGGCAGGAAAATAATGGAAGCTGTTTTTCTCTACACTTCAGAAAGGAAGAATTATGATTGTTGTTCCTACTGATTATTGCTGCTTGCTATTATGAAACGAGGGGGGAAGGGGAGGGAGAGGACCATTCTTCCTGTAAACATTCGTTCCATTTCCATCAATACCCTGTACCTAGTACCTACAGGATGCCAGTTTTGTGCTGAGTCTTGGTGCTGAAGAGGTTGTTCTTTCCTAATACAGACTGTAAAGGGGAAGAGCAACATAAACCACATAAAAACAAGTCACTGTGATGTGCCTACACTAAAGGCAGCAAGGCCATGAGTACTCCTGATGTCTAAACTCATAACTGTACAATCCTGCGTCCCAAGAACTAGACAAAGTGGCAGTCAGTAAACACACACACACACACACACACACACACACACACACACATGCACGCTCATGATAGTCCACTGAGACTACCTCTAAACCAGGTTCTCCTAGAATCCCAGAAAAGTCATTTTATAAAGGAAGCAATATATAGTTACTGTTACATGCTAGCCTAGCAGAATCCAAGTAGAAGGCACATGCTCACATTTTAGAAAGAAAAAGGTTGTAAGATAAGCATCATTTCCAAGGCAACCGTGTTAAGGTTAAGTTTGTGGAAAATTGGTATAGAAAATACAAACAACTGTCATCATTAACATGGGTTTCCTGTGGGGATGGTTTCTCAGTCTACTTAAAAAAAATGTCCAGACTTAAAAAACTATGTCTAAACAGAGAAAGGAGGTTCCTCAATGAAGGAAACAGCCTCCTGAAAATCCCTGATATAAGAGGGTGGGAAGTAAACTGGGGGATCTTGGGTGTGGACAGCATCTTATCAAGGCATGGCATTGATTAGGAAGTGGCTTGCCCCTGGGGCTTTATGTGCTGGAAGCCTGGTCCCAGTGAGGAAGTGTTGAGGTGCCACAACCTTTAAGAAGCGGGGTGTGATAGCAGGTGATTGCGGAAGGAGGCACTGTCCTCTGAAAGGAATCTTATCCTTTCCAAGTGATTCCACATCGTCTCTCTGGCTTGCTGGTTTGCTCTGTGCCCAGTCCCATCATGATGCCATCTACCATGTTGTGACGTTGCCAGATGTCCCTCCCTTCCCCAGGGCCAAGCAGATTCTTGAATCTCCACGACTGTGAGCTAAATCAACCTCTTTTCTTTATAAAGTTCTAGGCCTCCTGTGTTTTGTTGTAACAATAAAAATGCATTATATTGCATATTTGAGTATACAACGAAAGAACTATAAATAAACAATCTAGTAAAAAGCTAGAAAGTATTTGCAGAAAACATTGGGTCTGCAATTTATTTTACTCAGTAAAACACAGATGTCTCCATATCTCATAAGAACTGCAGAAATAAGCTGTAAGGTACCACAATTTTATTTATGTTTTTTAAGTAAAAATAGTGAAATATAATCAGATGATTATTGTAGACAAGGAATTTTGGAAGGAGGAAAATTAGAACTTGCATTTAAGAGAAAATTATTTGAATAGAATAGAATATAGATAAGTAAAAGCTTGAAAAAGGAAGATAATGACAAAATAACCATGTGTCAGGAAGAGGGCATAGCACGTTCCATGCAGACTCAGTCCCATCTTGGAGAGGAGGACTTGAAAAGATTGGAGCCATTAAGGGATAAATATGTACAGGCATTTGGAATAATACCAGTGATGCTCTCTAGTTTTGTTCCATGTCTGTCAAAAATGTTTCTTTTGATTTTACTTCCCAAGAGCTATCTATGGAGAGACTTATTCCAAGTCTTTATAGGCAAATAAAATATTTCATAGTTGGGGAATAAGAGAAAGTAATTGTATGTATGAAATTGGCAAAAATGACCTCAAAACTTGGGGACACTAACTTGACACAGTAGACCTTAACACAGATGAAAGAATGTGTGGATTCCAGCTGGGGGCTGTGGGAGGTTCCGGTGGGGGAGGGGTGTAAAGATCATGAAGACTGATTGAAATTTTCTGCATGAAACACACAATTAAATTTTTAAAAATGTAAAGGAATTGCTGAAAACATTTTAAAAACTCTTTTTTACAAAAAAAGAAAGGGAGATTGATTAATACAAGTGGGGACCCTTAGAGTTGCTTCCTTCTTAGTCTGTTGATAGTGGTTCACCTGCTGGTTGAAGCAGGAATGGCCCACAGCCTGCCAGCCAGTGGCCTTGAGACCCCTGTCTCATGTCTGAATTCAGATGACGGGTAGCACTCCTGGAAGAACCTGGGGCCTAGAAGGAAACTCCCAGGATAATCTCTCTGGAGTCACAGGGACAGTGCTGGAATGGGCCTGGAGCATGAGTCATCTTAAAGTCACTTTCTAAAACGTGGAAGCCACCATTTTAGTGTGCATCTTCACAGTCACCCACACCTAAGCTCTCTCAGGATGCTGTTGCCTCCCCTGGTGTTATTGTGCATTGTTCTAAGCTGAAATTCTGTGTTGGGGGATGAACATGCTAAGATTAATCTAGTCTTAATAAACTTCCCCAAGAACAATGCTTGGCACAAGTACATTTTCTTGACAGTTTTTGGACTGAATTTGTTGTTGGAGGAAGCCAGGGTGTAGAAGGCTTGGCTCCTTCATCTGCATGTCCCTGAAGCAACGCTGAAAGGCAGCATTTCTTAGCAGAGAATTAACCCCTAGAATGAGTCACGGCATTGCTGGAAATAGAGATCCATGTGGGACACCATGAATATTTCACCTTCTGATGAACAAGGTTCCTGCAGAACTGGCACATTCCCAGCCTTGTGACATGATCACAAACCAAGTTCTCTAGTGCGTTTTCTTTTTTTTTCTAATTCTGACAATCCAGAAACTGAACCTACCCTGACAGGTGATGCTATCTGAAGCATGTGTTACTGCCAAGCCATGAGGAGGTGTAGGGTGTGCCCTCCCCAGCAGGAATTCAGCTCCCTCTGTCCTCAGAGAAAGCTTGGGAGCTCTGTGGGGCACATGGCATTTTCTTTTCCTTTCTTCCACGGCAAAGATAAACCCAGAGAAACAAATGGGGGGGGGGGCGGGTTACAAAGACACATGCTGCAAGCCTATGTGAAATTTGCACAAGTGTGCAGAGTGCTCATGCACTTTTGTCCCCATGCGTGCAAGCGAAGACTTAGTATCTGGAAGGCTGAGCATTTGTCTAAAGTGACTCAGTCTATGACTGGAACAATGACTCCCAACACTGAGCGATGCCTGAAGAGGTGAGGTACAAATGCATCCAGTGCATAAAAACTTGGGACACTGAACACACCCTGAAATATACAAAACAGCTCCCAGCGCTGTACCTATCCAGCTCTGCTTGCCTGTAGTGTTAAGACTGAGAAATACCATGTGCAGTCAGCCACCACGCTGAGACAGGTGGGGTTTTTCCAGTTAATGTCTTATCAGTATCCTTGTTTGCAATGGAAAAGGAAAGAAGGCACATAGCTCTCATTTAATTCTGCATGGTATGCACCTAGAATCTTCTTGGGCATATTAGTTGTTCTAGGAACACCAGCGTGATCCTTATTCAGGATCCACATCTTTGAGAACATCTGGAGCTTGTAAGGACAGACCCTCAAGAATGGAGTTGGGTAAAGTGGTCCTTCCAGTGCACCCACTTCTGACTCCAGACGACGAGCAACGGTCCAGACCAGCAAAGGTATCCTTGACGAGGGTGCAGCCGGAGGACAGCCTGTCTGTGAGGAGAACCTGCACACACATACCCAAGCAGTAGGTGAACATGAAAGGAAGGTCACTCACACACTAACTCACAGTGAAAATTAGAGATCATACACAAAAGAGACCTACCTAAAGCCAGTCACTACCTCTTGATATTTCTAAAATAGTTCAGCACAGTCTCTGATCATGGATAGAAGGTGTAAAGGAACAGAAATGATTATGCAAGGAGACCTCCTGCCCATGACTGGCCTTGTTCACCCAGACCTTTTCAGAGGAGGACTAATGTCCGGGATTGAGACCTGCTTCAAGTCTCTGGTGAATACTTGTTCCCTTCACATTCCTTTTCTCCTCATTTGCTCTCTTTTAAAGAGGGAGTAGGTGAAGGAAAGTAAATGTAAATCTCCTTTTGGGTCAGGATGTTCCCAATCTCCAGAATCCCTGGAAGCCCTGTAACAGTGAGGAGAGTTCACCAGAGAGTAAGACTACGGCAGTAGGAATAATCGCTATAAAACAGCTATTTTTTGTGGCAACTGGTTTAAGCTCTCCTCCCATCTGAATCCCTTAATCTACACTCCTGACAAAACACCAACTTTAGAAAGGAAGAGGTGAACAAGAGAAAGTACCACAGTGAGCCTGGCTTCTCATAAACTTTGCAGTTATTCATAATAAACTGCATAAAATGAATTGACCCAACATTCTCCTGGGTTTCCAGAGAAAAACACTACGTTTTGCAAGCTCTTTCTCCTTCCCTCAAAATATTATATTCCAATGAATCTCTTGCTTGACTAGCTGGAAGTCTTTATGATGCCCATGGAACAGCCATTGTCTGGAGAGGCAAGAGCAGTCTACCTCAGCTTGACCAGTCTTCCCACACTGCAGCTCCAGCTTGTCCCATGACCCAGCTTGGCAAACCCCACCTAGCTTCGCCTGAGTCATGGGACCAGGTGATGTCATTAGAAGCAGTAGCGCACAGCAGGAAGAGCCACAAATGTGGGGCCACCAGGCATGAGTAGAAGCCTATCTCTGCCACTTACAGGATGGCTGATGGGGCAATTAGTCACTCTCAAACCTTCGATTTTCTCATCAGTGCTGAGCTGTTTGGCTGTGGGTAGGGTTGCTCAGTGGAAGGGTGAGACCCTATCACAGACACCGCATCTGTGGAGTCTCACCGGAAAGGAGAAGAGGGGCAGTTACTCTTTTCATCATGAGAACTCCGGGGTGTGCTACGTAGACTATTCCAGGGCTGGGGAATTTGCAAGCTGCCTGGAGCCGCTCCTGCTCCTACTCAGTTTCTTCCTTCTCACACTGTCTTTTCTCTCAGGAGACGGCACGTGCCTTTCCCGGTACAGTGGTTGTGAAGGAAACGGCACTTTCTGGCTCATCAATTATGTCCTAGGGTTTTTTTTATAAAACATACCCATCTAAATTCTGAAAGGTTTTAGAATGAAACTCATCATGCAGAACCCCAGATCAGTCACCTCTCACCTGATCCATGACCACATTCGTTCTCTGATAGGTTGATAAAGAGCCTGTCACCCTGTTGCTGTTTCTACCCTGAGGAAATCTGAGCATGAATTTCTCCTGTGGCCTGTGTGTCCAGAGCAGAAAACAGCACACACGCTAGCTGCTTTGTTCCTCTGACTTCGTGTGCAAGTCCTTCTCAGAAAACAACTCCTGCAGGCACTGTCCCGGGCTGCAGTTTCGTGCATTTTATAACTGTTCTCCCACCAGCACCACCCCTCCAGTGCACTGTCAGCCCAGAGGATGCACAGAGCTTCCCTCTACCCTGGCCACAGTGCGGCTGGGGCTGGCTGCCAGAGAGACTTGACCAAGAAAAGATCACTGGAAGGCCTACTGGGTCTTCCCTCCAGGGAAATGCAGGGCAGTCACCTCCTCTTACCACTCTCCCATGGCTGGACTGAGCATCTACTCTCCTCTGTCACTTTGATAAACAAAGAACACACCTCAGTCATTCTTACCTTAGCTTCCCACCTCATCTACTCCATTAGCTAGCAGTGAGCAAGGGCTTTCAAACTTGCCGGTCTACACTTCAGCCATGTCTGAGTTCCCACTGCCTGTGTCCTGTCTCCTCAGAGCAGTCACTTCAAGTCACCCACCTCCCACTCCTCTTGCAGGATGGCACCTGGTAGGCAGAGTAATAGGAGCTGAGGTCACACCATCCTCAGGTCTAGAGACAGCAGCCGTGACACTACTGTCAGAAAGCCTGGTGGGAGACCTTTGTAGCAGTGGAGGCCTCTCTGCCTAGCCCTGCTTGCCTCTGCTTCTGAGCCCAACACCTGAGCCCCACAGGCTCAAACTTGCCTCTGCCATCTCTAACATTCTTCCCAGGTGCTGACATGGCTCTGTGATGGCCGTCACTGTGACTGAGGTACCTGTAGTAGAGGACAGAAGCCATAAATAGGGTACTTCTATATTCTGTGTTATAAAGACACATTTGTACTCCATATTGCCAAAAGGAATCCGCATGTATGTGTCATTAATAGCTTAGCATGCACAAGCTGTCAATGGTTTGTTTGCTCTGAATTAACCCCCTCCTAACCTAGATGCCCCTGGAAGAGTGTTAGGTAGATAACAGCAGCAACTAACTTAACTCAACCTGTCAAGAACTGCCGGAGCCCAAATATCCACAAAAAGAGGGAAGAGTACAAGAGCCAATAACAAGAGGCACAGATCTCAGGAGTCTCAGAAACTTGCCTGACCTCCTGGCACAGGGACAAGACTGAGCTCTAGAATGACTGACTGCCTTTGCCTCTCCCCAATCCCTTGCCCCTAAATGATCTGCTTGGTGGAGTTAAGAAAGCAGGTTTTAGGGTGTTAACTGGCTGCCCTCTCAGGTTGCCTGCTCTCTGGATAAACCACAGCTTAAATATTTAACTTATCTCTGCTCATTGGCCTTTGTGGTATGTGGCAGCTTAAGCTTGACCTGGACAATAGGTCACCACACCCCCATGGCAAGATTTCAATAAGAAACCTTGATACAGGGGAACTTCAAGACACATTCCAGGCCTTTCACCTGAGATGAAAGATCAAACTCAGACCTTCCTCTCCCTAATACTCCACCCCATCGTTTATTCTCAAATGGCTGAGGCTCTCTTCGATGCTGCACTCTAATCCCAGCTAAAGTCTAGGCCCAAAGACGAAGAAGCACATAGCCCAGTGGCTGCCTCCTCCCCTCTCTGCTCACACTCTGTGGGCTGGAGGAGCGCTTATGCCACACTGCACTCCTCCATCCTGAGGCATGTGTACTCTGTCTGCCTCCTCTACTGGAATCAAAATGACTGATGATGGAGGTGAGAAAGGCAGCTTGCAGGTAAGCGAAATTCCAAAGCAATAGCCTTTGGATACTTCCTTAACACTTCCACCAAAAAGAAATGAAGCCATCATAGTGCTTGCTAAAGGAAGAAAGAAACATGGCCACTCAACTTCAGTAATCAAACACTGTTGAGAAAGTAATTGTGGGAGGAATTCTGGTGTCAGAACTATATGTTCCCTAATCTAAATGTCTGAGGACATTTCCATTTTGCAGATGAGAAAGATGAAATGGCTTAATCTGGGGAATAAAGAGCACACGTCCCGAGACCAGAAGAAAGGTCACAAACTGAGCAAGAAATGAGATAAAGAAAAACCAGAATAAAGTGAGATGCACATCCAAAGATGTCTAGGCAGTCGCTAGCATGATTTGGAAGGCTGCATGAATCAACCAACTGCTGCAGGCAAGACACTTCTCCCTGCGCTTTTTGCTAAAGCAAGAATCCCCTCTGAGAAAGTGCAAGGAAATGAGGTATGCACTTGTGTCCGTCCATCCCTCTGTCCCCGCCCCCAAATAAGCAAACATAAGCATGTGTGCTCTTCCTCCTTCCCCAGGAAAAGGCTTTTGTTATGCTAAATGCTCATGCTTTTGTTGCTAACATTTGAACCAAATTCTCCTCTTTCTTCTCTCTTTCCACTTCCCCTCCTCCCTACACCCCTTCCCAGTGCAGAGGAAATTAGAACAGTAAGAACAAATTCTCTGTTATCATGTTACTAACAAAAAGGGTTTTCTAATAATGATACAAAAGTCTTGTATAAACAAGATTTACATGTACATTGGGGAGGAGAAATGTGCCACTTGGGAAGGAAATTGTGGTGATTTAAATGAGAAATGTCCCCCAAAGGCTCATGCATTTGAACATCTGGTACCCACAGGGGCTGTTTGGGAGGTCATGGAATCTTTAGGAGGTGTAGCCTTGCTAGAGGAAGTACGTCGTTGAAGATGGGCTTTGAGCCCTGTCCCACTTAGGGTTGGCTCTCTACTTCCTCTTTGTGGTCAAAGATAAAATCTGTCAACTTCCAGATCCAGAAGTCTACTGCCAAGCCTCCCCACCTAGAACCTGAGCAGAAATAAACATTTCCCTCCATGAGTCACTTTTGGTCATGGTGTTTTATCACCAAAACAGAAAAGTAGCTAACAGAGATGTCACTGTGTGTAGTTTGAGAGATTTATGTTTTATCTGTAAATTCTTATTGAATTTTTGTGTTTTTCATACAGAACATCTTAATTGTCTTTATACCTCCTCCACTGGCACCCTTCCACAGCACCGCAACACACACACGCACACACACACACGCACGCACACACACGCACACGCACACACACACACACACACACTGGATTTCATGCATTGTGTCATTTGTGTTAAGCTCTATCAAGTCAAGTCAGTGTCCCCACATGTCCCTCAGTGCAAGCTCATCCACTCAAGTCTAGTCAGCCTATCTACAGTCCCTCCTTTTCAGAAGATCAGGGTAGCTCATTTTTATTCAATGACTATTTTACAATTTACTGCATTTTAAGTAGCACATTTTAAACTTAGGGAAGGGTTCCGGCATTTGAATCTTGGGCCTCATACAGAGCATGTGCTGATACACTGAGTTGCATCTCTAGCACCTAAACAATTCCTTTTACGAAACAATTTTCATCTGCTCTGTTCCAAAAATGATTGCAGGCAGGGAGAGATGCCATTACCTTATGCACGATGGCTTCTCCCTTTGACTTCATGTCCTTAGGACTAGCTCTGAGTCTCTAATTTGAATTGCCCTTCCATGCAATGCTATCCTAGTTTATATTTTATAGTCCTCAGAAAAGAAAATTTCCCTCATTTTCTGCTCTTCCATTTATCTTGTGATGCTGGGATGTTCCCATCATTAAAAGAGAATTGTGGACTGTACGCATGTTTCCTTATGCCAAACACTTCATGTTTTCCAGGGTTCACATCTATTGTGATTCAAAGGTAAGGTGACAGTTACATACCCCAGCATAAGGCCTTCTTTCCAGTGGGGCCTCAGATTGTTCCATGGCTTGCAGCATATTTCACCTCTGATTTGGCCCCTGAGGCTGCTCAGGTTCCTCAGTTTCTTACCATTCTGTTGTTACTCCGCACTCTCCCCTTAGCCTAGGATGCTCTTTATGAAATTGTGCTTTGAAATTTTCCTCATAATGCACTTGCCTGGTGTCCAGTTTCATATAATCTCTGTAGTTCTCTCTGTGCCTAATCAGCCTAGCTAGATACAGGAATCAGATCTCATCAATTCGCCTTGCACTATTCCATCCTTGACTCCTGGACACCCTTTTACCATGACCCAAAGGTCCAAATAGGCAAACCTCTCAAGTCGTCATTCTTCATATCCATTCATTTACCAGACAATATTATCTTAGCCTTGTACATGTAAAGAATATGGCAGAGTCAAAAATATCCTTCCTCTATGCTTTTCATCTACTCTTTGCTTGGGTACCTGTATTCAGGTTCTCTGGAAGAGCACATCTAATAGAATGAACATATATTGAAAAGAGATTTATCATCTTAGCTTATGTGATACAGTCTGAGTAGTTCAACAATGTTTGTCTCACTGGAGAGCCTGGGAACCTGGCAACTGCTAAGTTCATGAGTCTGGATGTGTCAGTAGCCCCAATCTGGTGCTTCAGGCCCAGAGGATTCCTGGAGAGCTGTAGGTCTTCAGTCCACATTGGAGGCCTAAAACTGTGTCCCAATTTTAGTAAAGGAATGCAGCAATAGCAACAACTGAGTGGATGAACTTGCCAGCAAGAGTGAAGGCTTTTATCTGGGCTGCCAGCAAAAATGCTACCCACATTTAAGGCAGTTCTTCCCACTTCAAGTAATCTGATCAGTCCAGTGCCTTTTAGTGGATTCCAGACCCAATCAAGTTGACAATTAAGCTTAACCATCACTTTATCTCTTCCTATTTCTGACTCCATTGAAATGAGAGTGTCCCCTACAGTGTTCTTAGTCTCATTCATAAAAGAATTTAAGAATGGACCCAATTGGAAACTTTAGGACAACTTTATTGGAATTTGAAGAAAAATCCTCAAGACAGGCAAGCTGGGGATCTCAGCAGCTTCTGGAGGAAGAGAATGGAGTAAGAAGAAAAGAAGCCAAAAGTCATGCAGGTTTAGAGCCTGCATGGGGTCGGACACATGGTGGACTGGCTGCCACATACCTTGGAGAAGCTTTAGAGAAAAAGTAGAGAAATACAAGATGCTAGGGCAGCCCAAAGCCTTCAAGAAAGCATGTTTAGAAAAGGGACATGAAGAAGAAGAAAAGGAAAGATTACGCTTTTCTGAAGAACTCGGAGACTTACGGAGAGCTGCATGTCTGTGGCCAGGTCCAGAAGAACTGCACTGGGAGGCGGGATTCCAGGCAGGGAAAGTTCACTCTCTCATTAACACACTCTGTATTCCACCCATCTATTTAGTATAGCTTAAGTTGAACCCACCTTCGTAAGGGTGGTCCTGTGATCAGGTGATTGACCAGTGAAACTGGAAGTGTGGATCTTTCAGCAGATAAACTAAGAATTTATAGTCTATCCCAGCTAGATAGCTATTTGTTCTCTAACACCATGATCTGCTTTTCATACCTCATACCTATCCCTAGGGCCCTGGGGAGGTAATTTCAAGATGTCACTGAGGAGGTGGACTCTGTTTTTCTCTTCAATATATCATAAATATGTTCTGCTTTAGCCTTAGCCCCATGAGCCCTAATCCTACATCAGGGATAACTTGCTCTTCCTTGGGGTCTCGTCCTACCGTCCATTTACCCTGATGGGCAAAAGTCTTTTTTTTTTTTTTCAGTCCACACTATATTTGTTCCTTAGTGAAATGTAAAAATATGAATAAATTAAGGTGTTGAAAGTAGACAATATGTGGGTTTGTCTGTTTGTAATGTGTGTTCAAACATGGCTTGCACAGTAGAAGGCACTGTCCTTTCCTGATCTGTGTCAGTTAGGTTACATGATAATATTTTTTGCATGGTTTGCGTCTATTCCTGAGCCACTTTGGCTTAGCAAATGGTAAGTCTGAGCCCATCTTAAGCCCTTTCAGAAAGTGAATGGGCATTTTTAACAGGCCAGTGCAATACTCTGTTTGCCTTGTACTTTTAAAGAAACCAATGAATGTATGCCCAACTTGCAGTAGCTCGTAGCATCAAACTCTCCTGAGATGGAGGGCAGGAAGGAGAAAAATCATTAGCCCCACTGAGTATACTATGTCACCTTTCAGTCTATGGGTAAATGGTGACAAAAACCTTCCAGGCTGCAAGGAAATATTCTTTGGTGAAAAGTTTATTCTTTCAATATTCCTATTTATGTTTTAAAGTGAAACAGAGTGATGGGTGAATGCCACTGGACTCTTGACTGTCCCATCCTACTCTGCCCAGCATGCCTTGTCACTGGTGAAGGACAGTGCCTAGGTAGCCCCAGCCTAGTCCACTAGACCAGGAGCTATCCAGGCAGAAAGGGTCCATCCAGCTCTTCCTCATCCCTTTACTTCAGGGAGCCAAACAGCAACTCCCAAGAATTTTCATCCAGTTGTCTTACAGCTAGATTTTTAAGTAATCCAAAGTGTCATTTCTCTCTTCCACAAAAAAGTCCTTCTAGGATGTATTGATAATTATTTTCATAAGGTCATATTATATAATACATGCAACTAACATGTCTAGCTGTATGGCTAAAATAAGGAGGCAATTTTAGTTTGATTTCAGAAAACACACTGCTTATTGCCATATAAAGACTTTTTTCATCTTCTTCATAATACTTAAAAAGAACAAGAATCATGACAACAAATATCACAGGGTACAGTCATTTCTCAGTAACTTGCAGAGGGAGGATGTTTCTTCCAAAACCTGCACAGACACCAGATCCCAGCGATGCTCCAGTCCTTATATAGAATGCTATGATATTTACATAAAACCTATGTATTTCCTCCCATATTCTGTGTTATTGATACATTGTTAGTAATGTTGTTCTGCTGTATCATTTAGGGAATAATGACAAGGAAAAAGTCTACAAATATTCAGTAGCAATATACTTTTTCATATGTATGTGTGTGGCATGTTCACATGCATGTGGGTACACGTGTGTACAGGTGTATATAAATGTGTAGTGGAGGGGTTGAGCTCCAAGGGTGGTGAAGGGAATCTTCCTTAATCACTCCTCTACCATATTCTTTGAGACAGGGACTTGTAATCAAACCCAGAGCTGACTGATATGGCTAACCTTGCTAGACAACTTTGTTCATGGGATCCCATCTCCACCTTCCAAAACTGGAATTATAAACAGGCCACCAGACCCACTAGCATTTACATGAATCCTGTGGTTCCAAACTCTGGTCCGCTTGCAGGTTCAGCAAGCTGTTTAATCAATGAGCTATCTCCCTAGCCTGAGACAAAAAAAAATTAATTAGATTATTTTTAATGGTTTTATACCTATATATAATATATTCTGGTCACATTCACCACCACACACTCTCTTAGCTTTCCTCCAACTAAGCCCCTCCTCCCAACAAGTACACCCTCCGACTGTCATGTCCTTTTGCTTTTTGTTTTTAACCAGGCCCCAGAATGGGCATGACTGTGGAGCTATGTTCAGGAGCATAGGCAACTCACCAGTGGCTACACCACTGAAGATAATGACTCTCCTCTCCCAAAAGCCATCAACTGCCTTGGGGACGGGTTCTTTGGAGAGGGTCTGGAACCCATAATCCCCTCCCCCATCCGTGACTGAATGCTTACTGGCCCAGTTTTGTGTGGGCTCTGTGCCAATAACCATAGGTTCTGTGAGTTCCTTAGTAGCATGGCATGTTATGCCTAAGAGACAGTCCTCTTCCTGACTGTCTGACTCTCACACTCTTTCCAATCCCCTTCCTATGATACTCTCTAAGTCTTGAAGGGGTGATATGGTTGCCCCACTGAGGGCTTAGCACTTATTCTTAGAAACTCATCCATGAGCTTCTACATGCTTGCACTGCCAAAGAGGCTTTTCTGACAGAGGCTGAGGGCAGCACCAGACTATAGGTATATACATTATTATTTAAGAGGCAGTTTGACAACATATCCATTCAGTAAAACAGAAGCAGTAGATTCACAACGAGGGTCTATGGCTTCCCCAGTCAAAGGCCTTTGACCAGGTCCACAGACCAGTCATGAACTCCTTCCTGTGGAAGGAAGTTCCTCAGATCCAGTCAGAACACACTTGGTGATACCCTTAACAGTCACACCATTATTGCACCAGTGGGCACATCTTGTGTGACAGGTTGTATTATAGCATGCAAGGCTCACGACTGAGTATGACTCTTGATGCCTTTTCTCCTCTGGCTGCCTGCATGGCAACATCCAGCACTGTGTGTGAGTTCTGGCCAGGAGGTAGGAAGCTTCCAAGTCAGTTCTAGCATGACTTAGCTCTCTTTTGTGCCCCAAATGTGTGGAGTCCTCAGAAACAGTGGTGTCTTATCACATAGTTCTCATGGGAAACCAAAGGCAAAGGCAATAGCATATGCTGTTTGGGAGTCTCTAGGACCTTCTTGGTCAATAACCCTTAGGGTGGCATCTCACATCTAGCACTATTCTTTTATGTTTTTTAAAAATGGTTTTGACTTGCATTTGGTTAATCTACTCATGCAGAACCCATGGCTATAGACAACTCTACACTCCACAGACATAGTACATTAACCACATAGAGACTTCTAAACTTACTAAAATTAAATTGCCCAGTTATACTTAAGAAGGCTCATGTGGACAGTAGTTTGATTAAAGTGTTAGGTACACCTTTATATAAACTTTCAGAAGGCACAGTGCACAGTATGACAGGGACTTGTGACTATACCTAAAACCCCCAATGATAGCTAGCTTCGTTTTGCAACAAATGGAAACTATCACAGAGTTCCACAACTAGTCGTATACACACAATATATGTCTGAGAGATGTTCAGTCTTTCGTGACATATCTACAGTGGAACCTTTACACCTAAGGCTTATGGAACACAGAGGAATGGAGATTCAGAGAATACTAGTGCATTCCTCAACTCTCACCAGCAAAGCTTCCTTATACAACAGGGTGAGACACACACAGAAGGCCACAACTGGCCAAATTTTAGAGAATAAATGATTGCAGAGTGTGTGTCCCTAGATAGGACTCCTATATTAAACCTCATCCACCCATGGCTCAGGGACCATTGCAGAAGAGGGACCATAAATATTGCAAAAGCCAGGGTTGGTTCATGAACATAAGGAAACTGAGGCTTTCAGACCACTGGAAGCTTGCACGCACATGTGAATAAATAATAAATGGAAAAGTTACAACTAACTACATTTGCCAAACAGCAGTTAATGTATTTTTTCAGGATTTTATAAAAGTAAATTCCTTTAGTAGGCCTTCTACTAGGTAAAATACTGAATAGAAGTCTTCATCTCAATCATCATCTGAGAGTTGTAGGACATTGTACAGCTCTCAGAGACACCACTGTAGACCCTCAAGTTTTCGAGGAATCTTGCCAGTCAACTGTTCACTTACTAGGCTGATGCTTCAGCCTCCCCCACAGCACCCAGCATCTAGATGCAGAACCCTCTGGCACCCGGAGATCCATCACTGCCCATAATAGGAAATCATTTCCTTCCGTAGCAGCTCATTCCACATTTATGGCTTTGTGCCTTGGAGTCATCTCATAAATACTTCACCTATGCTACAGGCACTACAAATCATATATCTGTGGGATTTATATAGTGCATCACATCACTGGTTTGTATATATTCAGTCCCAATCCATACCTTGTAAAAAACAATAAGATGCCATCCAAATTTAGGCATTATTCAGGCAAGGATCATTGTGTTTTTATGGATGAGAAAATGAGGTTTAACTAATGACAACTCAGGTCTGGGAAGAGAGCTCAGTTCATAAAGTGCTTGCCATGTAAGCATGATGACCTGGGTTAATCCCAGAACCCAGGAAAAAACAGGCATGCTTTCATATGCTTGTAATCCCAACAATACTGAGAGGAAGACAGGTAGGTCCCTGGGGCTACCCACCCACCAGCCTGGCCTATTCAGCAAGTTCCAGGCTAAGTGAGATACTCTGCCTCAAAAACAAGGTGAATGCCTCCCCAGAATTAGCATCCATGGTTGATTTCTAGTAACACATGCAGACACACACAAATACACACATTCATACACACATTGACATGCACACACATACACAGATATTAATGGTAACTAATACTCTAAGCCTTCAACCAAGTTGAAACAAGACCTCAAATCTGCTTTGCAAATTTCTATTGAATAACATGTCATTCTCAACCAAGTAGCCCCAACTCCTTAATAAGACAATTTAGTTATGTCTCACTGACCACTGGGGATTGGTTGCAAGACCTCTCTGAAAATTTTTGTATGTAATCAGTGTACTTATAATGAACCCTGGGTTACTTTTGATACCTGATACAATATATGAGTAATTTAAATAATTGCTATTCTGCATTTTAAAGAAAATAATGACCCAGAAAAAATCTTTACATTTTCTGTATGAACACAATGTATCTTTCTCAAATATCTTCAGTCTACAGTAGGTAGACTCAAACACACAACCCATGGGTATGAAGGGCTAGTGATGAGCCCAGCAAATAATTAAACTTGTTACAACAGTGTAAGCTTTCCCTAATTTCTGTGACAGAGAGTGATAATTATAAATAAAAACTAAGCTTTAACCTCTCGTTTGTGGAAAGAATTAAGTTGGAAAACTTAGTAGTCAGACAGATAAACCAAGGCAATAGACTTAGCTTGGTTCAAAATTTTGCACAGAACCAGAGATGACCTTTCTCCAAGAGAATTCCTGGAATTTTACAGGAATGACACCTGCCTTGAAGGAAACTGAGGAAGAGAGCTCAAGTCCATTAGTACTTTTATGCCTTTAAAGCTGTCAGGCAACAAAGCTACACCTAGTTCTCCAAGATTCTTGCATTTACAGTTACATTTTGTTGCTTTAAATGTTACGTGCGCACTTTAATTTGCATACCATCAGCCTCTTTGAATCATGAGCATCTTTGAAATAAAGCCATAAACAAAAGGTTAGAAATATCTGAGTTTTAGTTCCTTTTGCCCACAATGATTTTGGAAATTTCCTCTTGAGAAAATTTGCCATTAATTATCAAATTGCTTTAAATTGGTAGGACTTTCAGTGACGCTGTATTATTTTGTGTCGCATATATCAGCAGGTGCTCACATTACTCAGAGTTCTTGAGTCATGGGAGAGCTAATTATAATAACTTTAATTATTTTTCTAGAACAATAGAAATGGACCCTGAAAAATACCATTTGGAGGTTAATGCTTGACACATTAAAATGAGCAGTAGAATTTTAAATCTGTTGCATTAAATCATATAATTAGACACAAAAGTTTTTAGGTGAAATTTGTTTTTGTAATTGTGCTTTAAGTAGTATAATTTTTAATTATAGATGAAGAATTCAATGTTCATCCCTTGAATTTTTAAGCTGCAATTTTTTCTTTTCTGCCCTGAGCTCCTTTATTCAGGTTTACCTCTCTTTTGACATAGATTATTTTGAATTACTAATTCAACAATAGATCCATAGTTTCCTCAGTTTTACTCAGTTCAGTAAGATGAAAAGTACCTGGATTTAGAAATACATCATAGCTCTAAAGATAAAAGTAATAGTAGCTTTCTGTAATGAGAGGATACCTGAAACAGTGTGACATCGCATTCTGGTTCAACCTTCTTTCTTTAGATAAAGATTAGCTGCTTTTGTCATTTGTAATAATTACATTGGTAGTCAGTGATAGTTTCCAGCTTTGTACATCTCCAGAAGGAGAGTCTCCCCATACCTCCTTACCCTGCCTCAGGCTTTAATACAGCAGAATGCTCCAGCCATGCTACAAATGGCTGATGTGGCAACTGTGGTCTCTCTGGACTGCAGTGTGGCTTCCCAGTTTGCCGTTACTGGAACTGTAACCAAGCTTGCAAAACAACTCATTTATAAAGCCCAACTCACATCACAATGATGTGTTTGAAAAGTTATTTATAATGGCAAATCACTCTTCTTAGTAGGAACTCCTGATGGGCATCATTAAGATTTGCAGAAATCTTAGAGAGAATGGGTAATAACAACAATGTAGCTGTTCTAATAACTATTCTAATAACTGACACAGGGAAAGAAAAGGCCATAATTTAGGGGCTGAGGAAATGAGTGAGTTGATAAAGTGCTTATCCCACAAACCTAAGGATCCTCAGCAGCCTGGCTCAAGCAGGTAAAGTTTCTTGCCACCAAGCCTGACAACCTGAGTTTGGATCCCAGGACCCACATGGTGGAAGGAAAGAATTAACTCCTGAAAATTGTCTTCTGACCTATACATATACACTGGCCATGACATATGCAAGCCCCCTATACACTTAAATAAAAAATAAATAAACAACGTGATTTTAAATCTGAGCACAATGGCATGGACCTTGTAAGCCCAGTGTAGGGAAGATTCCTGGAGCTTGCTGTCTGGTCAGTTCAGACTAGGTGAACCAGAGGGCTCCAGGTTCAGTGAGTGACCCTGTCTAAAAGGTAAGATAGAGAGCAATTAAGAAAGACAGATACCATGTACCTCTGACCTTCATACAAACAGAGCGAGAGAGAGAGGGAGAGAGAGAGAATTATTTGAAAATTTCTGCAAGGACCGAGGCCACATTTCTGCAGTGTATCAAAGAGCACGTCTTTTGTCAGACCTTGAGTTGCCTTATGATTCTGGCTATCGTAATTATGTTGCTTCAGGAAGAGCTGCCAAATCTGAACTTAGAAAAAAATATATATTATTTATAAAACTGTACAAAAATAGACTTCAATTTTCTGCTTAAAGTATGCAAATGGAAAAGCTGGAAACCACTACGGATAGGTAGAAACCTTGGGAATAGCATGTAGTTCTTCAGAGTCAACCCCAAGTTAAGAATCCCATCCCTTTTCCAGAATTACGTTCCTTAGCCAGTACCAGCTCTGGCAAGCTCGTGCAGTGTATAAACCAGGGTCTGCTCATCTATACAGTAGGAATTGTTAACCCTGTTCAGAATCCTTGAAAGGTTTCCTGAAATATATGGGGCTCTGTTAAGTAACTTATAGGACTTACGTGAAAAGAATCCTGTGCAGCCATTACCAATCATGCTATAAAGGAGTAACTGTGTGGAAAGCTATTCACTATGAATTGCTTGGAAAAGCACAAGTAAATAAACAGTGTGCTTGCAGAAGCCCCTGCTCAGTGCAAAAGGGGCAGCCCTGGCTGTCCACATCCGATCCTTCCCTTCACAGTCTCCTCATGCAGCCTTTCTGTGGCCTGTCAATCACCATCTCTAACCTCCCAAGTGCTATTGTTTTTCCAAGACTACTTTAGAGAGAACAATAAAAGGAGGAAGGAAAGAAACAGAAAATACTGTCTTTTCACATTTGCTTTCTAAGGCCTCAGCTAGGTAAACTGCTAGCTGCCCACACTGATGAGAGATGAGCACCAGGAGGTGGAATGTTTACCCTCCAGGCAGGGGGCTTCTTTCTATCAGAAATCATGAGCCAATAAGGGACTCATTTATTTTCTGAGCACAAACTAGGCATCTCCTGAGTATCAGACAAAGAACGAAGCAGAGGTTGAAAAGGCAGAGGTCTTCTTAGTGAGTGGGGTGGCCAACTGGGACATGTTTCTTTTGTAGTCACAGCCTTGAAGCAAGAAGAAAACAGTTTTCCATAGAAGCAAGGCGAATTTCACAGAGGAGAAACCATCATCACAATTAATTCACCATGCAGGAACAGGTAAAGGGAAGTTCCAGGAAGGAATACCCAGGACATAAGCACAATACTCAACCTAAGAGAGAGAGAGAGAGAGAAAGAGAGAGAGAGAGAGAGAGAGAGAGAGAGAGAGAGAGAGAGAGAGAGAGAGAGGGAATAGAGAGAAGGACAATATACCTGAAGCTTAAACCGTGTGTGGGTGTGCATCTGTCACAGCACTTCGTGTACTTCCAGCTCGTCAGTGTACCCGTCTCTCCCTGCTCCACAGTGCAAATGAAGTGTCTTTCCCATCCATATTTCCCTGTGCAACAGTTTAGTATTTTGTTGTTGTTTTATCCTTTTTATTAATTGTGGAGATGCCGGGCTCCTCGTGACACCTTTGTACACGAACATCGGGTGCTTTGCCCGAGTTCACCCTCATCGCCCTCTTTTGTCTCCACGTTCACCCTCATTGACCTCTTTTGTCCCCTTTCACTTTTCCTGCTGGTCTTTTTCCTCTTCCCAGATAGGCCCCCTTCTACTTTGATACCATCTACGTTTGTGTATGTGTGTGTTTGTGTACATGTGGGGTTGCACATGAATGTGCATACACATGTGTGTTTATGCATGTGGAGATCAGAGATCAGCTTTGCCTGTCATTCTACAGAAGCTGTCCACTTCATTTTTGGATACAGCCTCTCTCGTTGGCCTGGGGCTTGCTGAGTAGATAAGGCTGGCTAGCCAGCAACCCCTGGGATCTGCCTGTGTCTGCTGCACATACACACACACACAGACACACACAACCGAGTGCTGGGATCGTTAGTGTGCATCACTACACTTGTCTTCTTCATGTGAGTGCTGGGGATCAAACACAGGTTCCCAAACTTGCATAACAAGCATTTTGCCAACTTTGTTAGCTCCCCAACCCCATCATGTCTTTTTAAAAAAACCTAGATTTTGCTTATGAAACTTGTGATATTTATCTTTGTGAGTCTGACTTATTTCACTTAGCATACTGATCTCTAGTTCCATCCCTTTCCCAAAAATGCCATCATTTCATTCTTTGTGGCTGCATGAAACTCCTGCAATCTTATTCACATTCATTTGAGCTTGAGACAGTTGAATGACCTTCATTATAAAGAGCTGTGTGACATTCTATGTCTGAACTTCATCCTAACCATATTTAGTATGAAGAGGAGACGCTAAGGAAGGCTTTGGACAGCAGAGTGAAGGAGGTATGCTGTGTTATGAGCAGGAAAAGCTGAAGGTTCCCTGTGGCTGGGGACGGCAGGGAATAGTTACCACGCTAAGGAATGACTGACTTCTGCTGCTTTCTCCAGCTTCAGATTTTATACTACACGGCCAGACATAGCAGCTCATGCCTTACTCTCAACAACTCAAGAGGTTGAGGTGAGATGACCACTTGAAGACAGAAGTTCAACATGGTAAGACTCCATCTTTTAAAGAAGGAAATAAATGAAAAGATATTTGTGCCACAGAATCACTAACAATTAGGGCACTACTACAGGGCTGAAGTCAAAACTAGTCCATGAAAATTGGGTGACTGGCAGGCATCCACCAAAAGGACAAAGAAGGCGGAGGAATTTTAAGCTGAGGGGATTAAACAAAGATTTGGATTATTTTAAATTATCTTTGGTGTCTAAATCGTACAAAGAAAGCAATCCAAAGTAACAGAAAACAGGCAACACAGAGCTGGTAGATGTTGGTAGAACTTGAAAAAAGGAGTCTGTGACCAGGTTGACCAGGGTGAGACACAGAGGTTAGTGAAGAAGGCAGACAGGGCAGGCAGGGGTCAGCTAACAAAGCACAGGCCATACCGTGCACAACCTTCAGCTTCTGTGACATCAGTGGAAGCTTGTTTTGTTGAGCTACCAGCTGCAGAAGACAGCAGAGACTCTGGCAGACATCTGAACATGTCGTTGCACAGTGGTGCCCCAGACCTTCCACTACCTTCACACTCTGCCCCCACCTTCCAGCATCTGACCTTCCTGCATTCTCCTCTCCTATCCAAGCGTAGGCTCTGAAACAGAGTCACTAAGAAATCACTATTCTCGGCACAGCCCCACCAAGGAAAGACAGGTGGAGAGGACAATGTATCCACTCAACACGTTAGCTGTGCCTGTGTCGGGTTAGTCTTTAGATAGTCAGTGCCTGTCCCAACAGCATTTCCCTCTGCGCCTTTCCTTCTGTTCATACACTGAGCATGGTTTATCTGGGCACCAGAAAGAGCAGCCACTTCTGACAAAGCAGCATTTTGAAGATAAATTATTCGGCCTGGCACTTCACTCTGATTTTTTAAGCATGAATTTCTGTGTTTCAATCTCTCTGCTATTTAGTGCCCCTGGCCAAAAACTGGCAATGCGATAAAAAGTAACTCCAGAATTATTAGCATACGTTTCCAATAAATAATGATACTCTGCAGTAAGTTCAACACAGACTCGTTCTCATATAAGTCTGAGTACAATTTTAGTCTTAAACATATTAGGTAATATTTTCTAAACTATCAATATTTTAACTATGTTATTGGAAAAGTAACTTCACATTCCAGTTACAGCTGCTTAGGAAAAAGTCAAAGAACTCTGCTATTTCTTAAAGTAGAAGTCTGTCTGAGTAATAATTCTGTCATGGTTTGAAATTCGAAGCCATGTACTTGAATCTTTATCAAAAAGAGTAAAATGCTGCCTTACTTTGGAAATTATTCAGAACTTACTGAAAAACAATAAAGTAGTGCAAAACGGCTTTTCTCTAACAAAACGCATTCAATTGACAGCCTTTTGAAGGAAGATTACAACCTTTCAAAAGTGTGTGATTTCATGTGACATGTGAATTTATATTTCACAGCTACTTTTTAAAGCAAGTCTACATTCATGATCTTTATTAGAGTGAGGAGAAAATAGGTAAAAGTATACACACAAAGACATTAATGCATATATTCTTTTAAGTCATAAGGTAACGTTAAGGATGTGTTTTGTTTCTGACTGAAAAGTAGCTCTAAGAGAGAAAGAAATCAAAATGCAATAGCATTGTAGAGAAGCTAGCCCTCTATTCAGTCTATGATGTGATACTGGAAAACCAGCCCTTCCACTTATTCACATCCAGGGCCAAATTCTAAAGGCCTTGGATCAACTAGCTCTCACATATTCGAGCTTATAAAAGAAAGGCAAGGCAGTTTAAAGACAGACAATCTCTTCGTTGATTAACCAAAGCAGGCCATTCCCAGAGTGAAAAGGGCTCCAATAGCTATGCGGCTATGGTTCCTTCTGTAAAGAATGCTTATCTTCTGGTTCTTCCCACAGATGAGTCCTTTTAATCTTTTGCAATTAAATCTTCCTGCTCAGGGAAACCATTCCAAATCACTTCAACATTAACTCTAAAACACTTTCACTTTTCTGGAATACTGTTTTGTGTCTGATTATGAGTTGTAAACAACTCATATTAATGTATCTGGGATTGTGACCAACATAATAACTAGGTTTAGATAAAGTCAAGAGGTTAGGCCCCCATGATGGCAATGGTGACCTTATAAGGACTAGAAGAGACACCTGAGCTGGTTCTGGCTCACCATGTGATATCCTCTGCCATGTTCTAATGCAACCAGAGGCTCAGACCATGCCCTTGGGCTTTCCAGCCTCCAGAACGATGAGTTAAATAAACCTCTGTTGCTCACAAATTACTCAGTGATACTCAGTTACAGAAAGAAAAGATGGACTAACAAATGCTTCCTCCTCAGATGTCAAACCCTCTGCTACCACTAGCTTATTATTCTGTTGGGTCCTAGCATTTCAATCTTTCCCCCAAACAGAAACGACTAGACTGGCAAGACAGCTCATCCAGGAAAGTGCTTGCCATGCAGGCACGAGGGTCTTATTCCAGTCCTAGAGCCCATGTGAAATTGATGACATGGTAGCGTGTACTTGTGAAAGAAATTCTGGGGAGATAGAAACAGGCAGATCTCTGAAGCTCCAGGCCACTTAGCCTAGACTACTTGGCCAGTGAGACACCCTACAAGGTGGATGGAACCTAAGGAATGATATCCAAGGTTTTCCTCTGGCCTAAGCGCAGTATGTGCACACACACACACACACACACACACACACACACACTTCTGCACACACATATAGTTGGAAAAAGGGAGGGATGAAAAGAGGAAAAGAGAAACAGAGGAAAGGAGAGACAGAGAAGCTTCTCTGGGTGGGAGCTATCTCAGTCTTAACCCTTGAGCACTTCCAGACCTGGCACATGATTGGACTTAACCAAAATGTAACTATTACTAGGAATATATATATTCATGTGTTTTACTAAACAGATATGTCACTTTCACTCAGCTGCTATGCTTGGTGGTCCATACTCCTACCTGAGGCTACATTCTGTCATTTTCAAGTAGAGTTTTTGCAGAAAATTTTCTCCAGAAGTCAAGAAACTGCTGGTAAAGGCATCTCACAAAAGGATTAATGATTGTTGCCAAAAAGACAGAGGAGGCCTCAGAAAGAGAAGGAACTTAAGTGCACTTAAGACACTAAAACTACTTTCTTCTAGTCACCTGGATATCACCTTCTAGTCATCTGGGTATCATATTGTGCTGGATGCTTTAGTGTCAACTTGACACACCTGGGTTGAGGGAGCTTCAACTGGGGGATTCCCTCCATTGGACTGACCTGTGGCCATGTGCCTGAGATATTTTCTTGGTTGTTGAGTGATGTGGGAGGGCCCAACCCATTGTGGGCAGGGCCACCCTAGTAGTGTATTGTATAAGAAAGCAGGCTGAACATGGGCCAGGGGAGCAAGCCAGTGAGCAGCGTTACTCCATGGCCTGTACTTTAGCTCCTGCCTCCAGGTTCCTGCCCTGAGTTCCTACCTTGGGTTCCCTTAGTGATAAACTATGACCTGGGAGATACAAGCTGAATAAAACCTTTCCTCCCCAAGTTGGTTTTGGGCAGAATGTTTTGTCACAGCGACTAAAGGCAAACTGGAACACATACCCAACAGCTGCTGCACTTCTCCCTCAAGTTAGTTACTTCTTAGCCTCTCACATCTATATCATGAACTTTGGAAGAGATGCCAGATACTACTGTCTGAATTCTCATCAACTCATGTAGAAGCGAGTATGGTGACACATATCTTTAATCCCAGTCCTCAGGGAGGCAGAGGCAGGTGGATTGCTGTGAAATAGAGAACTGGAGCTACATAGTGAGACACAATGAGGTGTTAAGAGGTGAGAGCAGGTGGGACCTTTCGAAGATGTGATTAGATCTGAGGGACTCTGCCCTTATGAATGGATCAGCCCATTCATGTATTAGTGGATTAGTGAAACATGCATTATCTCGAGAGCAGGCGTGCTATAAAAAGCCAGTGAGCCTGTCTTTCATACTTATGCCTCTGACCATGTGATGTTCTGAGCTGCCTTGGGATTCCACAGAGTCCCCACTATCAAGAAGGATGTTAATAGATGTGGCCAATCAGCCTTCCAAGTGTGAGCCAAATATGGCCTTACTCTTTATAAGTTTCTCAGACTCAGGTGTTCAGTTACAACACCGAAAACAGACTAAGAGACTAGATTTACACAGTCTGCATCCTCCCACCAGAGTCAATTACCAAAAGCAAGGCAGTGAAACAGCAGCGTTTCTAAATCTGTCTTCACGTGGAGAGTCACAGGAATACTAAACCTGATCACAATGGCAGCCCATGAAGTTTGACAGGGGGGTGTAGGAGAACTGGTGAACAGTTCTGAATTCCCCCAGGTATTTGTAGAACTTCTGAGCTAAAGTCAAAAGCTAAAGTTATCATTAAAAATAAAGACTATTTTTAACCTAAGTTAGCAATGTACCTATTTCAGTTGCTCTTGGGATGATTTTGGAAAATGCCTACATAATGAGATCTTCAGCATAAATTTACCATTTGAGGAATTATAGTTTTTTGTGCTTCATTTATTAACTGCAAGGTCTTTTATATGTTCTCAGGACTGTTACTGCATAGTTGCCAAAAGGTCTCTCATTTTATACTCCAAACAATTGGATTTCTTGTTGGTAACAGTATTTGTTATCAACCCATCAGTCTATTTGTATATATTTTACCTTAATAAAAAGATGACAAGAAGAAACATGGTTGCTGAAGTAATGAGTTCCCATATAGCACATCTTGGAGATGTTGTCTTTAAAATCTTATAAGACATTGCTGCATTTTGACGTACAATTCCTTTCAAGTACTCTATGTCCATGGAGAAATAAGCCAAAAACTAAGATTTTAAAAAGGCAATCTATTTCAGGAAATTTTCCATTGAACAACGTCAAAGAGAGTAAGAGAACTGGAGTGGGGAGACTCTGGGTTGAAAACTGGGATGAAATGCCTTCCTGGGGAGTGTTACAGTATTTATAATTCATCTGTTTGTTCATATTTGTTTGCTTGCTTTCTGGGATGAGATTTTATGATGTGATCCTTACAAGTGATCCTCCTGCCTCAGCCTCCTGGCTCTTAGAATAAAAAGCATAGCCCACATCACCATACCAGATAATGAATGACAGTTTTTAAAAGGAAATGAACAATGTCCACAGGAAAGCAATACTTTGCTTCAATACTGTCGTTACAAAGGCAGAATCATCATAATGAACCTGTCCTGTCTCCTGAATCCTGGATATCTTTCGATTAAGCAAAGACAGCCTCCTGAAGCAAGGTGCTGTCTCACTCCTCAAAATTTCACAGCAGTTCTAGCCGGCCCAGCCCCCAGATGCAGTCCTCACTTACCTCTCAAAGAATCCAGAGCAGAATGAGGGGTTCTGGAGAATAAGTGGTCAAAACTTCTACAGATAAACACAAGTCTAATGTGTCTCGGATTCTAGCAACATGGAGAAGCTGTGACTGCATTGGGAAATAAGTTGAAAATAAGTTCCCTCAAATGCTAAAAATTTAGGGTACTTAATAAATCCTTAGAAAAAAACCTCTCTTTTTTAGATTGGGGAAGCACCATTAACTAATGTCCTAAGTATTCCAACTTGCTGTGAGGAGAGAGTTCAGCATTTTGTTTTTTAAGATATGTATGTCTTGGCTCATAATGAAAGCCTATTTCCAAAATTCAGACTAGGATTATATACAAGGCACATAAATGATGTCTTAGATGTACTAATGTATAAGTGCAATGTCTTAATTATACTGGCACATCCTGGGCATTGGTTTTCATTAGCTTATTTCACTATGAACTAAAAATAATAAAACATTTTGTAAAAACATAGATTTCATATATACTGATTTATAGGACATTATATATGTAAACATTGACTTTATTGAGCTGATTCATCTGCATTTTACTTTTAACTCCAGTAAAGAGTTTGTAGATGTTGACATCTACATGATAAGAGATGCAGTGGGCCATTTCCTATTGGGTTTTCATTGCAAATGGGGAATGTGATCAGAGGAGACCCTGAAAATTTTACATGATGCAAAATACCAACTTATTTCAACAGCTAACCCCAGAGTTCACAGTCTAAACTTAACAATGTGTTTGAAAAAAGAGAAATGAAGACTAGTTTTTATAATCAAAAAAGATTAAATCTTACAGTATAGTCTTGGTTTTCTGTGGGCCACGAGTGTCTTGTAGTCATATAGCATGAAGTTCAATGTTGTTTGATCTTCTGGACCCAGAAACCTCCCTCTGCAGTTCAACTAAGATAAATGCTGTGGTGATGTTGTCAAAACTCCAGAAAGATGCTGAAGTAATTAATTCTCAAACTGAACAGGTTTCAAAAGGATAAGAAGCTAAAGGATGAGGAAGAGGAGGAGGGGGGGAGGAAGAAGAGGGGGAGGAGGGGGAGGAAAGGGAGGAAAGAACAAGAAGGAAGACCAAGCTATTTCTTTCATTAAAGCCATGTTTCGCAGCTTTTAATTTGTTTGTTGAAGGAGATGTGGAAGGACTAAGTACACTGTGGCGAGCTGACATTATCCATTTAACCTCCAACACCCATGAGCCTAATTTTCTGTTCCTTCATATTATGTGTAATTTGAAATTATTGAAGAATTTTCTACTGCTCTGCTCCTATCCTAGACATAATGTGCTTTTCTGTCCTTTATCACTCATCTAGAACAGCATGAAGAATGCAAAGTCCCTAAAAGTCCCAAGAATCAAATTGCTCTTCCCTTCATTTCGTGAGCCCTATCCTGCTGTCTTCAGTTTCTACTGCCTCTCACAGGAGAGCTGAATGCCAAACAGCCCAGAAATTTCCCCCTGGACTCAGTGTGTAGGATCTAAGGAGCAGTTTATCATCATGATCCTTAAGAAGTAATATTAGCCAGATTTGGTGGAGTATATTTCTTTTTTTATTTATAATGAAAACCAGTTCCAAATAATTCTCATGAACATATACAGGGGCTGGCAAGATGACTCAGCAGGTGAAGTCTCCTGCTCCTAAGCCTGCTGACCTGAGTTCTAGCCCCAGACTTACATTGGGAAATGAATGAACCAATTCTAATGATTCATTCTAATGATTGTCCTTTGATCTACACAAACACACACACACACGAAGGAAGGAAGGAAGGAAGGAAGGAAGGAAGGAAGGAAGGAAGGAAGGAAGGAAGGAAGGAAGGAAGGAAGGAAGGAAGGAAAGAGAGAAAGAGCAAGCACAGAGAACCTTGTACAGAGCATGCTACTGCTTCCCACCACCCTGTGAAGCTCTGACGAGACTGAGGTCTGTGGCCTTCTAGAACTGCCTCTACACTTTCCTCTTCACATTTATCTTTCTGAGCTTTCCAAATGAACCATAGATGCTGAGACTGTAGCTCTGTGGTGAAACACTTATCTAGCATATGTGGGGCCCTGTTTGATCTCCAGCAAAGCAAAAATAAAAATAACTCTAAACTGCAGGTCTGCCAACCTTCTTAATGTTTGCCCTATTTACAATTATTCTTGTACATACTGCTTCACATCTGAAAGTCTCCTGATCCCCACTGTGTGCATAAACATATACACACACACACTCACACACACCAATACTTTATATGAATTCCAGCCCTAGAAACCACAAAGACCCTAGGCTGGACTCAAGCTTTTCCACTCAGTGGCCATGGGAATAATGTCAACTCTAACCTTACTGATATCATTAAAGGAAATCATGCTTGAAGTGTGCCTTATACAAAGCAGACTCTCAGCACATAGCTTCCTCTCAGACCTCCATGTATGAATGCTCTAGACATACTACCCGTCCTTGCACAGATAGAAACGGATATTCTCCCACAATGTTGTTATGAGTTAAGACACATTTAGAATTCTTACTGAACTATGGTGTCTGACAAGTGGCCATCAATTCCAGGGTATATACGCTGAGGACCTCTCATCCTCACATTTTCAATTATTCCCAGCTAGCAGGTCAGGAAAGCATGTGATAAACACAAGAGAAGCCGAAATGTCTATGAAAATCAGGGGAAAGTATGATTACCTTAGCTAAAGAATAGAAAGCATCTAAATCTCAAAACATAAATAACGATAGAAAATACTAGTGATAAAACCAGGAATTTCTCTCTGCATAGTTAGTTCTTCATCTACAAGATGAAGCACTATTATTTTATGCTCCTAATAATGCTATCAGAAGTTTCTGATTCATATAGCTAACAATTAGTCTTTAAATCATGCTCTTAACTTGCCTTATTTAACTTCTCACCTTCGTAGGTCAAGTCAAGACCTTTGCCAAGTTTTCAGCTCTGAGCTTCCTCCACCACGCTTCTCCATTCTGTAGGTTGGTGCACAGAAGTACTGTTGCCATGGATACTGCTGCCAGCAGAGCAGTTTAAAGCTTTGTCTAGAAGTGTCAGCGTCAAAATTACCTGTGGCCTATTAAAGTTACGTTTCTGGTCTCCACACTAGTACCATGGATTCAACAGTCTCAACCCTGAAGCTCTGGTGTCCCCTCTTCCTGTGCACCTATCCGCATGCACCTTGACCTTCAGAAAATGTCTCCCCACCTTACAGGTTGTCAACTTTCCCTTTTCAAAGCTTTCTTCCTCAAGCTATTGATTTTTCTCTTCTTGTACCTGTTGTGTCCAATAGAAGACATTTTAGAGTGGAGATGTAGCTCAGCATTAGAGCACTTGTCCATCATGCATTAGGCCCTGAGAGCAATCCCCAACGCCATCAAAACATGAAAAGAAACAAAGGCAGGTTTTAAGGACCCTTGTTTTTCTATCTAGTTCAAGACTCCCGACGTAGTTCATTGGTCGCAGGCAGTTTTGTGTCACTGTCAAATTGACTACGTCTACATGAGCTCTAAACACAGAGTGCAGCCACCACGAGTTCATCCTGAGTCAGTCGGGTCTCCTGCGGAGCAGACGCAAGAATGAGAGACTGCACGGGAGTAGCGGTCAGTGGGAAGGGGGGCTGAGTCCAGTGGCAGGTTGTTCCCCGGATTTTACAAAGTAAGCAGAAGGGGGCTTGTGCCCATCTTCTATAACCTTTGGAAATGAATCACAGCCCAGAAGAAGAAGAGGGGCAGGAGTGCATCAGGAACAAGGTATCAAAAGACGGCTCCTGGCATCACAGGCTTCTACCGTTATGGTCTCAGAGTCGGGGTCCAGTTAGGCTCAGAGACGGATGTGTAACAAGGCAAGAAATTTATTATGATTGCAATCGGGCCAACTCACTCTCCATGGGAGCGGCCCTGAACAGAGCAACAGGGTCTTTTTATAGGTCTTTCATGACTGTCTGTAAGCAAACAAAGCTGAATACAAAAGCAAGAATTTGTGGTTGATCATTAACACAAACTTATTATAAAACCTTATAAAGAGTCCCATGTCATGGTGATCGATCAGCTCTGACTGGCCTCTATGGTCTACTGACTAGAATACCCTTTGTTAATTTAACATGAAGAACACAGAACACAGACGTCAGGAAAAAAAAAAAAAACCTTTACCTTTAGTAAGGACAGTAAGATCAGTAAGACCAATGATTTAGCTTATATTAAAAACAAAGCTGCAGGAAAAACAGAAATAGGGAATTACCAGACATCAGAATGAGGTCAGCAAAATGCCAGCCTTTAACACTATAACCAACAGCTAAAAAAGCACAAATTCCCTGTGCAATTCACTCTCCAGTTTCACAATGGCCAGGAATCTGAGCAGCTTCAATACAAGGGAAGTCCATGGAGAACCCTTGCTCATCATTTATTCCACTGGGATCTTCTGGAGCCTTAATTTATTTTCATGCTTTACTGGCTCATATTTCATATCCTTGAAAGAAGTCCAGACACCTGTGTCCACTTAATTTGCTAAATCCCTAGAATTAGATTCATAGAAATTAGGTATGTATAATTGATGAGACATTTCATAAGAGATGGGGCCATAAGAAGAATAATCCTGAATAGCTCTGAATTCATTAGAGGAAAAGTTTGTAAAATGTTTAAAAATTATTATACTTCCTGTCTATTTTATTTATTTTAGTATTCATTAAAAACCATTCAGAATGGAGATATGTGGTAACAAAAGAAAACATGATTTCTCTTCTTGAGGACCTGTGTGCAGAAGGACAGACAGACAGGAATCAATCATATGAGTAGTATAAAATTCCCATGCTTACATGTGAGGAAGGAAAGGTTTAAGGCTGGGAGTCAGGACTAGAGGTTGACCAGACAATAGTAGTAAGAGCAGGCAACAGAGAGAAATGGAGAAATTGTATTCCATCAAATCAACTCTTCCACAAGGCACATGTCCTCCACAAAGTACCTCTGGGCCTTAGTCTTAGTAAGAGCATATACACACCTGTCACATTTTCTTGCAACACTTTATATTTTAGAAATGATTTAATAGATATGATTTCACTTGGTCTATGACCCCCCTTGTCTTCCTGTGACAAGAGGTCTAACAGCCCTTTGATAAATGAGAAAACGAAGACCTGCTGTTGGTCACAGGACAGTGAGTGAGAGAAATTAGACTGCTGCATCTCTTTTCCCTATCTTTATGCTAAAATGTATCATTTGTTCACTACAGTCATAACTCTACTCTTCCATAATCATACCCTAATGTTAATTGTATATGAGAATTTACAGGTGAGGCTGTTAAGGGAGTTGATGTGGGGATGTTAAGGGCTGGCAAGTAAACCCACAGCCTTATACATGCTAGGCAAACACTCTACCACTGAGCTACACCCCCCCTCCCCCGCCTTAGCACTCAGTCTTGAAAGTGTTCTTGTATTAGTACATCACGTCTCAGTGTATTAGAAACAGATTTTTACCAGGCTTCCTCCTGTCTTTGCAAAGCAAACTGGCCTCTCTGTGTCCTCCTTATTGACCACAGTCAGGTCATAAAGATGAAGGGTTGAAACTTTCTAGAACAGGTGTCAGGATGCTCAAGGATCAAATGCTAGCCTGTGTTAGAGCACCTGCAAAAGACCTACCACCTGCCTCACTTTCTTGAACTGAACCAGCTGAGGGGAGATGACAAGTTCTTTCACAGAACAATGAACCTCTGAGAGCTGAGTGGGAGGAATTAGTGACAATAATATAATGTCTGTCAACTCTTGAAAAACTAGAATCAGGAAATCCCAAAGTCAAGTTGAAAGAAGATAAATTAGAGAGATTAAGATCTGACACGTTGCTGAATACCTGCTGATGAAAAGAAAAGATGACTTTAACTGTTTTATTGTCTTTCGGTATAACACATTAAAAGTCACAACACATTTTCATAAAAGCACAGAGTATTTTTAAAGCCCTTATTCCCGTTGGAAAAGAATGTAACAGGCATGTGAGGCTAATTCTCTAAAAACGGCAATAGCTTATTCTTGAGACCTTTTGTTTTGTTTGGTCTTGTTTTCTTTTCCTACCTTTGTTGTTGTTGCTTTCTGAAGCTCTACTGTAAATAATTCAGATGGAAACAGAGAGCAAAGCCTTAGCCACTGCTGAGAGCTGTCCCTTTTTGTCAGAATTTTCAAGAAACACCTGCAGAAAATCCAGAGATGCAGCAGAGCACTGAAAATGTAGGCCATTCCCCAATGTGAATTATCTTCCCCAGGCGACTGAAATGCAATTTGACAGGGTGACTGGGTGGTTCTCTCCGATCAGCAAATGTGACATAGCTATGTGGCTTCAGAAGCTTGACTGAACCTTTGATAATATTAGTAGCAAAGATCACTTAGAAATTATTGGTGTTGATTTCAGGAGCAGTCACAAAACCCCCACACCTGGGAAGATCCTAGTCAAAGATACTGTGGGTGCAGGTTGGACCCTAAGCCAGAACTATAGACTAGAGTGGCTGCTACGGAAGGTGGCCCGGTTTTGATCCCTCTGTCTCTTCTAAGATTCATAGCTTCAAGCATGTTTGCTGACATCACCAGATTTCAGTTTGGTGTGTTTCATGAAACCAATGAGATAAAACACTTAACTCTGAGTCTGGCACCTAAAAGGCCCTAAGTAATATCAGGACAATGTTAGGAAGTGGTTTTCTGACCTTGGTTTTTATTTACTAAATTCAGGTAAAATATTTCTGGAAATTTCATGTTGAAGCTTGATAATTAACTGAAAAGCAATTATTTCAGAAACTTCTAAAAATGATGCATTTGAATATTGACAGTTGAATACCTTTTTCAAGTGAACTACAATTCTAAGATCTGAATTCCTAGTTATAAATGCTCAGCTTCTGAGAGTTCCTTTGCTTCTCTTGTATGCCACATTGCAAGCTGAGAATGCCTTTGTCTCTCGCGTATTCTACACTGGAATTATACTCTTTCACTTTTTCCCCCTTCCATAATGTAAGAGAAAGTGAGAGATAGCAACAAGGATCATTCAATAAACTTTATTCTTTGTAAATGGCTTTTTGTGCAATATATATTTGTATTGAATTTTTGTGCAGCTTTTCAAATGAACCCACTGTAGGTCACTGTCCTTACAATTTGGAGCAATGTAATAAGACAAGAGAAAGCAAACAGTGGCGTTAAAGTCTAAAAAGAGGATTTGCAGATAATAGTATTAGACATCTATAACACTTCCCTGATAAACAAACCAATGAAAGCTATTCACAACCACTCTTCTATAAACAGAGAGGAAAAAAGAGCAATAATCTGATAGAGAAATGAGCAAAAGGTTACAATAAAAAATTTTAGAACTTAATATGGTAATTTAAAATGAATGGTTTTTAAAATATTTTATTTATTATTTTTATTTTATGTGTACAAGTGCATTGCTTGCATGTAGGTCATGCAATGCCCACGAAGGTCTGAAGAGGGCGTCAGATCCCCTGGAACTGGAGTTATAGCTGGTTGTTAGCTGCCATGTGGGTGTTAAAAATCGAACCCTGGTCCTTGCAAGAGTAGTCAGTGTTCTTAATTGCTGAGCCATCTCTCCAGCCTTAAATGTATTGTTTTAAAAATAGTTCTCACATTTAAAGCAAAAATCACTTTTGTGATCAAAAAAAATTTCTACTTCTATTTTTTATTGTTTTTATTTTACACGTATGAGTATTTTGCCAGCATGTATGTAAGCGCACCACATGCATGCAGTTCCAGCAGAGGACAGAAGAAGGTGCTGGATCTCCTGGAACTGGAGTTATAGGTGGTTGTTAGTACTGTATAGTAGTTACCATGTAAGTACTGGGAATGGAACCTGGGTCTTCTGGAAGAACAGCAAGTCTTCTTAACCACTGAATCATCTCTATTTATATTTTATTGATTGAGACTTTCATATACACATACAATGTATTTTGATTAAGCACCGCCCCCCCAATTCTTCCCCTCTCCTTCCTACTAGTCCCTCGCAATTTTGTGTGTTCTCTTTTTGGCTTTTTAACCCACAGAGATCACTTAGTGCTGCCTGTATGTGCATGGTAAGGACCATCTACTGGGGGATGGGTAGCCTCAGAGGTACCAAGTCCTTGAAGAAAACTGACTCTCCCTCCCATCTGCCATCAACTGCCCCATAGCTCCCCAGCTGTAGGTGGGACTCCTCTTGTAGCCACTGTCAGTTCCTATATGCAACCGCCATGTTGTGTCTGGACACACTGTTTCACTGTAGTCATCCACTGCATCTGGCTCTTGCAATCCTTCTACCCCACCACTTCTGCCATGATTCCTGAGTCCCCAGAGGAGAAAGTGTAATATAGATGTCCCGTGTATGGTTGAGTACTCTGTAATCTCTTATTCTCTGCACATTATCAGTTGTGGTCTCTACAGAGTAAAATGATTAGACTTGGGAGTTGGCTTAATACAATGTTCACTTAGAATAAGTAGGTTCTCCACTAGGGCCTGTGACTTACCTAGCCCAGATTCTTGAACCTGTTAATAGTGCTGGGCATAAGTTCTGTATTATGGAGTAGACCTTAAATCCAACCAGAAACTGATTGGTTTCTCCCATAATATTAGTGCCACTATTGCACCATTTGGCGTATCTTTCCAGACCAGACATTACCGTAGCTAGCGGGAGTCACATCTGAGTAATACTGATAACTGCTTTTCTTCCCCATCACATACACCTGCCTGCATGAAGCTAGCCAGTAAAAATGAGGTTTCCAGATGAGTAGCAGCTTGATTTCTCCATGTTCTATAACTCAAGTATGTGGGCCTTCAGCAAGAGTGTCTTGCTATCTAATTCCAGAGGGTAACCAGGAGCAATGGCAGTAGCCTGTGATGTTCTGTGGGAGTCTATGGGATCCCACAGTGTAACAATTCAAAAAGAAGCAACCAGTTCCTGACACTGGGCTCTTCACTTGCCTGCGGAGTCTGTGAGAGGCATTGTTCCCCCATTATAAAGTTACTCCATTTAAATATAAATAATCTAAATAATAACAAATCTAAATTTATTTAAAAACAATTCTTTGCTATAATGTGATGTTTCCATTTATTGATAGAAGAAACTTTATTACTAATGGACACATGTGCTTGATTATTTTTGGATAATTAATTAACAAAGATGAATATTTAAAATTATGGGACATAGATGATTTTTAACGGTTTTCAGAGTTGATCAATGTTTTAGACTTTTTTCAACATATACTTTCATTGAACTTTTGTACATTTCATACAATATTTAGATCTCTTCCCTTGTCCCCTATAGCCCCTGCTCCCCATCACTGGATTTCATGCATTCTGTCACATATGCTAAGGCCTATTGAATCAAGTTGTGTCCCCAGTGAGTTCATCCACTGGGGCCTGGTCAGCCTATCTAGAGTCATCCACTTAATGAAACCGAGCAGTGATCAGTGGCCAATAGTTCGTCAGCTAAGGTTGGGCCTTCTTACCCATTTCCCCAGTTTGATGCTGAATTTTTGTTTGATTGAGTTTGCAGGGGTCTTGTGAGGCTTCTGCAGTAGTAGGTTTCCATTTGGCTTTTTCAAGTTTTTAGTATTAGTTGTCCCATACCCCCCTCAACTACCCTGGCCTCCCATCCTCCACCCCACTTAACTCTGCTTTCTCCATTATCCTTGCAAAAGAAAACAATGAACGTAAACTTTTAAGACATATAAATGTTTATCAGGAAAATCATAAAGCACTCCTTAAAACTACAAAGGTTACTGAAAGGAACAATGGAAGGACCTGTAGGACACATTGGCAGAAAAAGCCAATGCTATAAGATATCTATTGTCCCTGTTTATTTATAAGCTTACTGTCATCTCAGGAAATAACAACAGACTGTTTAATCCAGACCTAGACAAAGTGGTTATAAAGTTCATTTAGAAGAACAAATAAGCAAAAAACCTTATAAAAACCATGGGTGTGGAGCATAGTGGGTCAGGGGGTGCAGTATTTTGTACTATATACAAAATAATATTATAAATTATTTTGTCTATATAAATAAGGTTTACATAACCAAAATAACATGATATTTATTTATGAAAACACAGAAAGACCGAAGAAATAAAATAGAAAATCCTGAAATAGGCCTCATTTTATGTGAAAATAGGGTATGAGAGAGCAGAGTTTCAGATGAGTGGAGAAAGGAAAAGTTTCTTTCCAAGGGAAACTGGAGAAACTGAATAATTATTCGAAAAATTAGACAGTAGGATCTACTTCTTATAATGGGCATTTGGAAAACTTAGATTAGAGATTAAGAGTGAAATATAAAACTGCATGAGTATGAAGAAACAGATGAGTTTCCTCGTTACCTAAAACACCTAAGAATTCTTTTTAAATTTCTTTTTATTGTTTCTGTGCATGAGTGTTTTGCCTGCGTATATAAGTATACCTGCATGCAGTGCCTGAGGAGGCCAGAAAAAGGTGTTGGTTCCCCTGCAGCTGGAGTTACAGATAATTGTGAGCCACCATGCGGGTGCTGGGAACTGAGCCCAGGCCCTCTGCAAAAGCAGCCAGTTCTCACAACCACTGAGCCATCTCTCCAGCCCCAACATGTAAGTATACTTAATTGGGAATCAAACACAAAACAAAAAGGGGAATATTGATAAATTTAGAAAAACACAAGATAAATGGCAAAACAAGGACATATATTTCCATTGGCCTCAGTACAGACCAACTGCTAATTTCCTAATGTACCAGGCGTTTCCTATAAACACAGAGAAAAAAAAGCCAATAGCCTGATGGAGAAATGCGCAAAAGGTAGCATTTGGAAGGCTGAGGGGGAAACTCACAAGTTCAAAGCCAATCTCCGATAAATAAGTTCCAGGATAGCCTGGGATGCCTAGTGAGACCCTGTCTCCTCCCCACCCCCCCAAAGAAAACAAAACCAACATGTTCCTTAAACTAGAAGTACATGTCCATCCTTGCTCATAAAATAAAAACAAATGAAAATGCATTCTTCTGCTGGAATGGTGAAAAGAGAAAAGGCAAGCATTTGACAGTACAAGGGCCGTCACCTTTCCTTTTCCATGTTCTGTCAGTAGCTACGAGTACAGAGCAAGTTAAATAGATAAGCATGAAAAGTTACGGAAATCATTTCAAAGTTTATCTGTACCACACAGGATTGTTTACTCTCAGCCAAAATGGTAGGAAAAATACAATATCAGGATAATAAAAATTTGATTTATTTTGGCGTAATGTTGAACTCTTCTCTAAAACTAAGCTTTTTCAAAACTTTTAATTTAATAAGTAGTAAAGTTAACCAAGATGAAATTTGCCTTTCCTTTGGCCAACCAATATTGATAACCTACAATGGGCCAGATACTACCTCCAGACCTTTCCAAATCTTCATCTTTGCACAAACACTAACCTTCAAGTGGGAGAGTTACACAGCTGGGGCAACGGGATGAACTTTTAGACACTGGTGCCTCAGAAAGTTAAGTACTTAAGTCCTACCAGGTTGTGGTCTGATCAGCAGATACACCTAAGCTTAGAAAAATGTCCTTACCCAAATTCCCTATGGCTGAACCTTCTCATCCTGAGATTCTGACTGCACAGTCCTTGCCTACTATTTCCACACCTGGACTTCTAAACTCCCCCTGATGACATCCAGCTCGGCCAACAACCACTGCAGATAGGCCCCTATCCTGCCCCAAAGCACAGCCATGCTTGGAACAAAGCCAGTTCTGACACTGGATCTTGCCTGCATTCCAGTGACACATAAAATCCCACATCGTTCAACAAGATGACATTCTGCTGTTCTGTCTTTCATTCTTCAAGCTAGGTAAGGATGTTGGGGAGGTTTAATTGCTCACACCTCCCAGGAAGTTGAATGCCAGCAAAGAAAACCCACCCATCTGTCACCGAGGACCCAGAGACACTGTAGCACGCAAGTGTCTGAAGTGGGACAGAATAAAAGACAAAAGCAAAGGAAATGTCTCGTATATAAGCATCCCACCTCAGCTGGATGTGGAGCACAGGGATAGTTTCCTAAAATACACCCTCTCTAATTCAGTCTGGTACGCTTTAATCACAGTTTTGCAGAATAATTGGCTCTTTTGGATACTTAAAAGCAAGGTAGCCCAGTTTGCTAATAGAAGATCAGGTGTTGGGCCTTTCAAAACATTATTTGTATTCATTAAAACAGTTCTGGGAAAAGCACTCCTGGACACCACGGTGCCCATTAGGCAGCACTGTGAGATTGATCTGACAGGCGTAGCTTCCTGGGCAACACAGCTTCCAGAGCCTTTCCCGGACTCCTGTCCAGGGGCCAGTCCATTGCTCAAGAGAGAGAAGGAAGAGAAGGGAGGGGCTTTTATGAGAACTGAAGAATAGCTTGAAAGCAGAGTGTCCTAAAATTGGAAATGCTCTGATGGCTCCCAGCTGTGTGTTGGGAACTTTAGAATTAGCTCTGCTTTCAAATTTGAAATCTTCCCGCTGTGTTTTCACCCCTGGGTGTTGGGTGTACCTGAACTCACCTCACCACAGCATGAAAACTCAGCCTTGTCGGACCACATCACTCTGCAGCCAAGAATAAAGCTTTATTTCCTCAACAATCATTGTCCACATTTGCTTTTGACAGAGCTCAGTCTCCCACTTTTTCACTGGGACCAATTACAGGGGATGTTTATTTTCTTCCAAATACCATCATCTGCCTTAACCCCACAGTGGTACGAGACAGAAATTTGTTATTGGGAACCCTAGGCAGAATGCTGACTTGGATGAACGACTGCAGAAGAACTGAAGAAGTGGGTGGGAAACGAAATCATGCTTCTTTTTCTTTCATCCATTGGGGGTGAAAACGCAGACGGTCCTGTGGTGAGCTGAGCCCAAAAACATCCTTCCAAAATGCATTTCATTTTCTAAGATTATTGTAAGAACTATTCATATCATATTTTAAAATTATTTTTCCTGATTTCCTCATGGGGCTCATTATCACCCACTGAAAACTCATTTCTGGGCTTCTGTGCAGGAGGAGACAAGCACTCCAGGCAGGGGATGCAGCAGCCCAGTTTACAGAACTGTGTGGCCCCACCCATCTCTTTACTTCTCCGTTCCCATCCCTTCTGCTGCTGAAAGACAGGGGCCTCTTTGGGGTGGCCTCCCACCACCCCAAACAGGGTATGCATGACACTTACTTCCTTCATGACCCAAAGTCAGACTCCTTCCGGGATTCTTTACAATGACCTTGCCTGTGAAGAGCTAGGCTGACTTTCATGAAAGCTAAATAAAGGTCATCTTTCACTTGATCTCTTATTCAAAAGTGTCTATGATTTTTTAAAATACTTTATTTATTATTTTTATTTTATGTGTATGAGTGTATTGTCCGCATGTGTGTATGTGCATTCGTGTCATGCAGTGCCCATGGAGGTCAGAAGAGGGCACTGGATCCCCTAGAACTGGAGTTATGGACTGGACAGTTATTAGCCGCCATGTGGGTGCTGGGACTCTAACCCAGATCCTCTGGAAGAGCAGCCAGTGCTCTGAACCGCTGAGCCATCTCTCCAGCCCCAGAAGTGTCTATGATTTTTATTACCATTCTTATGTACTTACCATTATTCCAGGTTTAATTGAATAGTGCACTTGGGTGCTACTCTACATGGCACTGGGTCAGCACAGAGAGAAAGCACAAACACGTGCACCTTAGCCGTCTAGGAAATGGCTCAGAGGTGGCCACAGCACAGGCCCTCCCAAAACAAGGCCAAGGAAGGTACCAACTGAGTAGACGTTCTGTTGCATCCACCAGTGAGATGAGACACAATTCTAGATGGCTTTGGGTTATTTCCACCCCTCCCTCCAGTCATCTACACTTGTGTCTTGTGCAAAGATGTCACATCCATTTTTCTGTAGAACATGTTGGTAAGTTCTGTTTTACAGGTGTTCTCTGATTTTTTTTTAATGTGTTTTCTCTTCTTATTAAGAGGTACACAGTATGATGAAAATTTGGCACTGCTGATAGATCTACTCCCCAAGAATATGACAAGGCTGTGTATCGATAACAAAGGTGAAGCACACATGGAAGTGTCATAATCCAGTGCTTGCCACACATGCTGAGCCCCTCCAGAAAGCATGGCAAACCAATATGCAGTGTCTGTGCATGTCTAGACAAGAGGATGTACATCAAGGTTTATTTTTACTGGGTTATTTCCTAAATACAGGAAGTAAAATGACCTAGAGACACATAAAATATGTTCCTTGACATAGTTATTAATTCTCAGATTAAAATTCCAAGGGCTCCTAAAAGTATACTTGCTCTAAGTATCTTAAAGATAAATATTCAACTGATATTTGTCATTACAATAAGCCCCAAGTTCGCTGTAATTACAAAGAAACTTACCTGGCTGAAGCCAGTATTACCCTACAAAATATCACAGTCGCTTCTAAAAAACAAAAGTAAAAATCTATCCAAACTTCTGTGTTTTTCCTTATATAGTATGCTTCTCAGTCAACAACAGAGAGCCTATTTCTAGAAATAAGTAGTACTTTTGTAAATGTGACTGTCTGCAGAACACAGACCTCTCAACCCAGTGTGAGTCTGGGCGCAGGGTGGCTTGCAGGCACCTAGCAGCAGAGCTCTGGGAGGCAGTGAGCCGGTACTTCTGCACACCTTCACAGCTAAACTGGAGCAGTCGGCTGCTTAGACACGGAAAAGTGCAGAACAACGTTATCTCAAGTAGACACATGCCTGTCGAAATCTGAGCACCCCATTTCCTTTCACCACTTCACCCCCAGCCCTGCCCTCTGAAGAGAGACGCTACCTGACCACCTGATCACTGGCAAGCCACGTCCCCTCTTCTCTCTCCCTCTTCCCTAATACACACAGCAGAATCAGCTCCTGACAAAGCCCACATAATGTGCTAATCCAGCTCTCTCCTTAGCATTTACATTTCTGTAGCTCTCCACAATCACTTAAAATGTTCGAGGCTTCGTGTTTAATTATGTTTCATATATTTCCTTTCTATTGGTCCTATCTCCTTGATTCAGTTCCTTGGCCTCAGCCCCCTCAAGGGTGAGTAAAGAAGTTGGGCTAGAAATGGCTAAAATTCTTTGACTTCGGGCCTCAGAAAATGCTAGTTTTCAAAATCTACTTGGACCTCACCTCAATTTAGTAAAGGTCTATTGTGTGTACAGTACACCCAGAGGGGGAGCTGGGTGAGTCAGGCTTCCTCTCCAGGCTGTGGAGTTCTGTCTCCATACAGAGGTGCTCTGTGGGTCTGTGAATGAGCAGTGGAGGCTTCAGATGCCAAGATACTCAGCACAAAAGAGAAAGGGATAAAATGTGAAATTATATAAGTTAAATAAAACCATTGTTAGAGAAATTAGTAATATAATAATTCATGTTTACAGAAGCCTGCAGGAGACAATTAAGCCTAAGGACAAAATAAGGAAATGTTTATTTCTAAAAGGAATCAGGATTCCTTAACAAAAGACTCAATCCCAAGGCTTAGGACAGCAAAGATCCATGAATCTGAGGCCCACATTATGTCAGAATGCAAAGAGGCTGTGGGTGATGAAGTCACACACTTGGAGGAGCTCCCTCTAGGCAAAGATGGGTTTACACTCTCAAAATTAATGCATCAGATTCAAGAAACAGACTTGTAAAACATGAGTTCCCAAAGTTCCAAACTTTAACCAACAGTATTGCTGATGTCTAGGCTATTATTCTGAAATTTGAAAATGAAAGTCTTGATTGGCCTTCCTTGGATGCTCTGCATTTTAGGATGGATGACTGAAAGCTCTTTACAAAAGAGTGGCAAGTAGTAATCACAGAAAACAATGACAGAATTCAAAATCAGAAATTTACAGTCCTTGAGAAATAACAATGATAGCTAGAATTCTTTTGGTGGAAAGCTCAAAACTTTAAAATGGATGGACCAAACTCATAAAAACTGAATTCAGATTGGTCATGATAGCACACAAGTCTTTCATTCCAGCACTTGGGAAGCAGAGGCAGACAAATCTCTGTGAGATCAGGCCCAGCCTAGTCTACATAGCAAATTCCAGACCAGCTGGGCCTACAGGAAGACTTTAACATCACTGGATGTGAGGCAGCCAGGTGTCTCCTGATGTGAAGTAATTTGGATATACATACAATACCTATGATATAGTTCCACCCAAACTTGAACTCATCTATAGAGCCTCTCTGTGTTAGTTTTCCTCTTTGCAAGAAGAATATGGACTAATGAAATACGTTGAACAGCAACTTGAGGGTGAAATAATCCAATAGGAAATACAGGAAATCCTAGAGAAAATTACTTCATTTCTTTACTACATAAATAGTAGAACAAAAGAAAGATTTTTCTAGCATTCTCTTAAATGTTAGCGAAAAACATCTTTGGAAGATATGCCCCCCAATGTCATTCAAATTCCTTATTTTGATGCTAGAAAAGGGTCCCTGTCAAATATAACTTGACTGAGAAACTCAAAAACTAAATATAGACTGAAAATGAGATGATAGTAAGAAATTGTTAAAAATATTAAGTATAACACTAATATTTTTAAGAGAAATATAAATAGGAATATTTGCAGGAGAAATAAAATGGTTTTGGATTTGTTTTAAAATACTTAGTAATTTAAGAAGAATAATGAAAACAATAAAATACTGGTTAGTGGTTGAAGCTGGATATTCACTGTTATATCCTATTTTTATATATGACTGAGCATTCACACCATGAAAATATCTAATATGTACGTAGGCATGGATCACATCACATCTGTCAGACAGATACACTGCTCTACAATCATTTCAATGGCTGTCAGCACTGCACCACTCCAAAATGATTTGGCATCACAGGCAAGACAGATGCACAGTGGAAGGAGTTTGGGATGGGAAACACTCACACTGGGCTGGTTCCTTGGCTATTCTCCCCCTAAACATCTATATGACCTTGAATAAATCGTTTTTCTTTGTGTGGACAACAAAGGAGCTTTAATAAAATTCTCTTCTCTCAGTGCTGGCCTCAGAGGGTCCTAAGGACACAGTAGATGACACATAACATAGCCCTTTGGGGTTAGTCTGCCCTGCCTGAATTGTAGCACTCCTGTTACAGGCTTTCCAGATATTTACAGGAGAGCCTTCTTGATGATACCTATGTGGTTTCTAAGTCATTGTGCATGCTGGTAAACCATTGATCAAAACTTCTAATTCCAGAAATTAATTAACGTTAATTCCTGTGAGAGCAGGAATGGCCTCGCACTGCCCAGATATCAGCACCAGGACAATGAGCTTGATTTCCTACATTTTGCTCACAGACATTTCAAGCTGCACATATAGAGAGATCCAAGACATTAAATTTTGGAATACAGACAGAAACTGAATAATACTAAGAGATGATTCCAAGGTCCCTGAATCACAGAGCCAAAAGGGTACCAAAGGATTTCTGAGGTGGAAATTGGGGGATTTTGCACAAGAAAGACACCTAAGAATAAGAACAAGCAGGAAGCAAGGCTCTGCTTTAGGTCTGAGCGGCCTCCGTGAGCAGGATCTGAGTTCCTACCCTCTGCTCCTCCTGCTTCTGGGCTGTAAATTCCGACTCTCTGCCCACCACTTCCCACTGGTCCTCCTGCTCCAGCCACCTAGGGAGTCCTGGCAGTTAACCTGCTTAATCTGTAGGTCTGAATCTTAGACATCTTGACGTTGATGCTGAGGTACTGCAAGCCTGCAGTGCCTAAAACACGACTCCAGGATCTCAAGGACACAGAGGACTTTAGTGATCAACACTTATATATAAACCTATCCCAAGCTCTGGTAGGAAACCTTCTAACGAAGTGACCTCTAGACATAATGGTCACTGAAGGCTGGAATCTGAACTGAGTTTTGTGGGAAAATCACAGCATTCTACAGATAATACACAATCAATATATGATAAGTGAATGGATGAGAGGATGGAAAAATAGACCTGTAGATCAACACTTTATCTTCTGTTGTCTCGACTTAGGAACTGGGATGGAGTCACTGGGCATGTGCACGGTACACAGTGATTTTTCTCTTGCCTTCGTCAAGAGTTGGGTTTTCCAAGTGAGGAATGGGAAATGGCAGTTCTTTCTAAGTCACAGTCACACATTTTCCACACTGCTTTCCAAAAGGACTGTAGAGAGCTACTCACCATGGGGTCAGCTTCCCATTGCTACACTGTGACCCCAGAGCAGACTGCTTGGGAATGTATTTGGTTTACTATAAATCTTTGTCAAGAGATTAGAACCATTACTTAGGGTCTAATACAAAATATACAGTAGCTATCAAACAATACAGGGAAAATATAATTCAGAGAACGCTGATGAGAAATAGGAAGGCTCTTGTCTTTAGGACCAGGTTCAGTCAGTCTGTTTGCTTGCTAATGAGAGCTACAAATACTTCCTATCCTTTTATTTATGATATTGGTATCAATTTCAGCATCCTTTTGTTTGATGACTTCATTAAATCCTGGTGATTTCAGAGAAACCCCTACAGAGACTCTATTACCTCAGGCAGGCAACAAACCCAGCCATTCCATCAGAGGCCTTAGTCTTCTCAGTCTCAGAAACTTCCAGAAGCTAGCATGGTCATCATTCCTTTACCTTTTTTCTCCTTTGTTTCTGGCTGGCAGTATAGGAAACACCAAGTTGTCTTAATGCTGAAGAACGCAGTAGGAACAGCCAGGGTGTGAGATGGCAACTGGATTAATTCCTACACTAATCTCTCCATTCTTTATGGGAGCAGTAAATTACAGTCTGTCGGACAAACCGTGGGGGTGGGCTTAGAAGAAGAGTAAAGGAAAAGGAGGAACACACCTTGGAAAACAGGTTGTGCTGTTGGATATCTCTGCTTAAGAGTTAGAAAGAAATTTCATGTGCACAGGCCTAGAGTCCGGCTGGTAAGATGCTGCTATGACAGGAGATAGGGCAGGCGGGTGGTCTAATTAGAAAAACATGAACAGTGAAATGTGCAGAGGAAGAAAGTGAGCAAAACAGCAGAATGAGAGTCCAAAAATATGAACAGGAAAATGATAAAAGAGAGTGAGGAGGCTGGAGGGATGGCTCAGCAGTTAAGAGCACTGGCTGCTCTTGCAGAGGACCCAGATTCAGTTTCAGCATTCACATGGCAGCTAACAACCATCTGTAACTACAGTTTCAGGGGATCCAACGCCCTCTTCTGGCCTCTACAGGCACTTATATGAAGGCAAAATACACCCATAAAATAAAAATAAATAAATAAATAATTTAAGAGTTTGAAGCCCTTGTGAGCAAGGAGGCTATAATGAAAGAGAGAGGAAGCCTGGACCGAACTATTACAGAAGTTTGTTTGTACCAAGAAAGGCTTGCCAGAATTCCACTAGCTCTTCATAGGTAATGTTAGTTTTCAATCTCCAGGCAAAATTACATTCTGTTACTTAATTAGGCCTCTGTCCTGCAGGCACACAGAATAAAACATAGCATTGTACTAGGCTTTCTTAAATCCAACAGGTGGCTTGTTCCTGGATCTCTGAATGCTGGTGACATCAACCTCTGGGATAGCCAAGCCTAGTACATGGTTCAAACAACAGGCTTCTTTTACTTGCTTCAGCTTCCTATAAACAACATTAAATCAGCATTTGGTTAGCAATTGGAAACACATATCAAAGGGAGTAAGCTTAACTCAGAACAGATTTTCCTAAGCATCTTCATTGTACATGTGTAGGAAGAATGCCTCTTTTATTTGTAGCAATGCAAATACTGGTGATTATAAACATGTGTATAACAGCTTGCCAGCAATTTGTTCTTATCCTTAAAGGATAAGACCCAGTGTCTAGGAGAGAAGATAGAATTTCCATCGGCTCCAGTGTGAAACAGAGATGTGATGGTGGCCTTGAAATGGAACACTGGAAAGTCCTTCAAGAATAACCCTTCAAGGGGCATGTGTGGGTCTTCTTCGGCCAATGTATAGAATGCTGAATGAATACCTTCTGTCACCAAGACGGGGATGGCTTCAAAATGTATATAGACAGCTGGCGGGGGAGGGTGGCTCCATTGGTAAAGTGCCTGCCACTCAAATAAGACCTGAGCTTGGTTTCTCAGTGCTCATGCAAAAGCCAAGCATGGGTTCCTTACCCCAGAGCAGCAGGGGAGAAGGCAGGCAGATCTCCAGAGTTTACCAATCAGCCCATGTAACCAACCTCTGAGTTCTGAGTTCAATGAGAGAAGACTTTGTTAGGAAACAAAGTGGAGAAAGCTAAAGGAAAATACCTACTGTAAACCCCTAGCCTTCACACAGGTGTACACAAGTGCACGTGCATCCCCCAACATACACCACACACATCACCAATAAAATTTTTAAATGATAATAAAGTTTGAGAGAAAAATTAAATTTCTAAGTGCAAGTACCAGAGAAATCACTTGAAGAAGAGGAATTCCGAGAAAGCAAGGCCTAGGAGAATGCTCCAAGTTCTGTCACGTATCCCCTTTTCCCTTGCAGTAGTCTAGAAGTATTTCACATTTTGTTTCCAAACAAAAATTATGATTTGTCCCAGAAGAGAAAAATATTTTTCCCTTTACAGAGGAAAAGTTTGCTTCATTCTGTCTAAAAGTATGTAAGGAAAATGAAAAAGTTATTAGAGATGTTTTAAATTCATATCAATAAACAGAATGACTGTCTTTTAGTTTTTGTTTTTCTAAACAAGATGTAGCTGTGAACTCACCCATGTGTTAAAGCACTCCTTGTGAATCCCCACAAGAGAAATGTAGAATTATTCTATATGTTTAAGTGGCCTCTGTGTATACTGTTTCCTTTCTGTGGCTGAAGTGGGGAAAATTTGGTCCCTCTTATGCCCTCGTGTTCCAAATATACTGTATTTTCATGATATTGTGTCTCTGTCAGAAGTTCCTTTTCATCATTTTAAATCTACCAGTGTCTACAGACTCCTAGAGAGCCTTCGCCAATTTCCTGTTTCCTCTATGACTGTGCCCCTTTCTGTGTACATCCAAGGTTGCCAAGTGCTGGGTTACACATTGTCTCATATCATCATATAACTCTTCCTTTTAAAAGTCTATGCTTCGCAATCAGGGAGGAAGACCCTTGTGTGCTACACTGCACTCCCTCACCACTCTACATGGTTCCACGTTAATGACTTGATGACAGAAGAAGGGAGAAATATACAACCATGGGGGAACTCCTGGGCTCATTTAATGACTCTAATATTCAGAGAGAGAAAATGTGGTGCTTGTGAGTAAAACTGAAGCACACAGTCGGCTTAACTGAAAATAGAAGTGGAAGGTTGAATAGAGGTCTAGATGTGGAATCAACTGTCTAGAAGGAGATTTTTGAAGGCCTTGTATAGTATACTTTTTAAAAGTTGTTCATCTTCCAGTCTTTGAAAAAAACAATTTAGTGGTTGAGTTAAAACCTTTGAAATAAAAATAAATAATAGATGAGTCCAGATACTAAATTCTAGGTTGCTTTTAATCAGAAGCCAGAATAATAAAGAAGAGGAGAGTTGTGGCCATGTGGTACATCAGCTATTGTAGAGAGCCGGTTCCTGTTTAAAGAAAAAAAAAAACACTGGATAAAATCAGTATTAAAAATTGATTTTCTAACGCTGGAGAAATGACTCAGCAGTGAAAAGCACTGGCTGTTCTTGCATAAGACCCAGGTTCAAATCCCAGCACCCACATAGTGGCTAACAATTGTTCATAACTCCAGTTCCAGGGGATCTAATGCCCTCTTCTGTCCTCCATGGCCATTACACAACATGAGTGCACTTACACACATGCAGGCAATATATTCATACACATAAAATAAAAAATAAATAAATAATTTTTAAAGTGATTTCCACAGGCTAAAGTACTGCTGCACAAACAAGAGGACTCGAGCAGATTCCCAGAACCCAGGTAAAGCCAGACATGGTGCTGTTTGCTTGTAACTGCTGTGCTGGTAGTGGGAGGCGGAGACAGGCAGATACTTGAAGCCAGTCAGCAAGCCAGCCTAGCCAAATTGATGATGTTCAGGTTCAGTGAGGGACTCTGTCTCAAAAAATAGAGGTAGAAAGCCACTGAAGAAGGAAACTTAATGATACCCTTTGCCCTAACATGCCCTACCATGTGCACAGACACACATACACACACTCATACTAAGAAGCACATATATCACATGCAGCACACACACACACACACAAAACATACAAAAAACACTTAATTTTCATACATACACACACACACACACACACACACACCCAAGCTTAAAATACTGGAAAATCCACACCTGTCACATTTTAAAAATGAAGGCAAAGCTTGAATAAGAGGAACCTGCTGCTGCTAAGAAAGTAGCCTTTTTATGAAATTAATTCCAGATAAAAGGGTCCTGACACTCACCCAAAAAATACAACTTTCTTGCAAGTCGGCACTGGCAGAAGATCTGTATACACACACACACACACACATACACACACACACACACACACACACCAGCCTCCAGAAGCAGCAGGATTATCATCCTTTGTTTAGGCCTCGGAGGTAAGATAAGAACAGCTTTAGATATGCATCCAGTACAATTGTGAAAATGTGCTGTCCTCCTGACATGGAAACTTCAAGTCAATAAATGAATATAAATCATTCTGGAACACTGACCCTCATTCCATAACCCAACAACCATCACAAAATTTCTCCATAAAGTCACTCAGAATGCACACGTGCATACATACACATGCTTTCCTCTGTAAATTATCAATTCACGATTAAAGACTACAGGTCCCACAAAGGAGAAGCATTTCACAAAGAACATGGATTACCACTGTGATGGCTAATCCTGAGTGTCAACTTGATTGGATCTGGGATTAACTGAAATGAGACAGATCTTCTTGATAGGATCTTTGAAGCTGGAAGACCCACCCTGAATGTGGGTGTTACCCTCTGACCGTCGCTCGTATAAAATGCTACTTCAGGAGGGAGCTAAGCCCTTTTTTGTCAGAACTTGCCTTCTCTCTCACTGGTGAATTCATCTCACTACTCTGACCAGTTTCTTTGGATTCTGACATAGACTAAATGAAGACTAGTGATTTCCCAGAATCCATCAGGCCAGATTGAGAGTACTGAGACATCCAGCCTTGTGAAGTGAGAAACTTCTAAATTCTCAGCCTCTCCAGTGTGGTGCAGCCGTGGTTGGAATACTCGAACTCTATCCTGTAAACTAATCTAATAAAATATATATTCATTCTACGGATTCTGCTTCTTTAGAGAACCCTGACTCATATAAGAGTGGAAATTGGCTATTTGAATGAGAATGTGCCCCCCTAGGCTCTAAGCATTTGGTCATTTGTCCCCAGTTAGTGGCACTGTTTTGGGAGGTCTTAGAAGGTGTGGCCGTGCTGGAGAAAGCTCGTCATTCGGGGCGGGCTTAGAGAATTCTTAAGCCTTGCTGATCCCCGGTCCCTGTGTGCTTTGCTTACTGGCAATGCTTGAGGATGTGAACCTTAGCTTCTGCATCTACTCTAGCAACCATTGCCACCATGCCTCCCCTCAATGATGAACACTTGCCCCTTTGGAACCGCAAGCTAAATAAACTCTTCCCTTTATAAATTCCCTTGGTCAGGGTATCTATCACAGCAGTGGAAGAGTAATGAGTACGTCCCTCCAAAGAGCTCAAATTCATTGGGAAAAGCTTCCAAAGAGATTAACCCCCTCAATTAGAGATAAGATAAATAACTTAACTTAGATTTTTTTTTTTTTTGAAAACCAAGCAGGAGAATTTGAAACTAGAATTCTGAAGGAATATTTTTTTAAAAACTAGAAATAGACATTCTCCTAATGAAAAACATTTTAAAGTATAAATTCTTCACGTCAAAAATCAACAGATACAATATAAAGGGTTTACAGCAAAAGTGGCAAGTCTGAAGATAATTTCTAGTTAGTGACTGAAGATTCCCTGAGAGACATGAAAGGACAGAAAAAAAGTTTAAAAAGAGCTTTCTATTACATAAGGAGAATTTATGTTTCTATGTCACTAAATACAAAGCAGATTTGTTAATCTAAAAAATTACTAATTATCAAAACAACTAAGTAGACAATGCTATATATATATATATATATATATATATACATATATATATAGTGATTTTTTTATTAGTAATAAAACCCACTGCTTGAAATTTAGGTATAATTTTTTAAGTAAAAGATATCTGACTCAAAAGTGGAAAAAAAGTGTGATCATATATTTAAATGTAGTTAATTCATGCTTCAAATACGCTTAGAAGAGGCAAAGAGTTCTTTAGAAATAAATGTCACTAAACATAAAAAGGACAAATTAGAGTCATTAAAATAAAAACCACACTCATGAAAGACACTAAAAATTTTAAAAGAAATTACATACTGCTGGAGAGATGTCTCAGTGGTTAAGAGCACAGGCTGCTCTTGCAGAGGACCAGGGTTCAGTTCCCAGCCCCCACTCGTAGGCTAACAACCAGCAGTAACTCAAGTTTCAGGGGATCCAGTGCTTTCTTCTGGCTTCCATGGGCACTGCAAACAAGTGGGGCATGTTAGAGGCTGGCATTTTGCTGACCTCATTCTGATGTCTGTTAATTCCCTATTTCTGTTTTTCCCTGCAGCTTTGTTTTTGATATAAGTTAAATCATTGGTCTTACTGTTCTTACTAAAGGTAAACATTTTTGGTTTTTTTTTTTCTGACATCTGTGTTCTTCATGTTAAATTAATAAAGGGTATTCTAGTCAGTAGACCATAGAGGCCAGTCAAAGCTGATCAATCACCATGTCATGGGACTCTTTATAAGATTTTATAAGTTTGTGCTAAAGATTAACCGCAAATTCTTGCTTTTGTACTCGGCTTTGCATGCTTGCAGAAAGTCATGGAAGACCAGATTTTGTAAGTTTGTGCTAAAGATTAACCGCAAATTCTTGCTTTTGTACTCGGCTTTGCATGCTTGCAGAAAGTCATGGAAGACCTATAAAAAGACCCTGTTGCTTCAGTTCAGGGCCGCTTTCCTCTCCTACTCCTGTGGAGAGTGAGTTCGCCCGATTGCAATTGTAATAAATTTCTCGCCTTGCTACACATCTGTCTCTGAGCCTAATTGGACCCTGACTCTGAGACCATAATATTTGGAGGTCCCACTGAGATCTGGAGTGGCCCTGGCAGACAGGAACTACTAGGAGACACGTGCTGAGAGAGCACCTCAGCCCTGGTCCTTCCCGTCTGCTCTAGGCACCCGATCTCATCGTGTGGCAAGGTAGGAGGCATGTCTCTGTTCTGTCCCGGGGCTCCCCTTTTGTTCCCGCCAAGTCTCAGGCAGGAAGCTGGATGCAGCAATATTCCCCCTGGGTGTGGTCATTGGTGAGGAGACGTTCCGAGGCCATCTGGTTGCTGGGTCCAAACGCTCAGTTACTTTTAGAAATGTGCGCTCAGTAAAAACCTGGTTTGTCTTGTCTGTTTGTGTCTGTCTTGTTTTGGGTGTGGCCTTCTCCCTAACCTCATCATGGGCCATTGTTCCTCTGTCTCTATCCCCTTGAGTGCATGTTGTCTAATTTCTTAAATTTCAGGAAGAGAGGTCGCGGTTTGGGCTTTCATCTAAGGCTACCTGGAACTTTCTGCAAATTTGAATGACCAAACTTTTCTAAAACCTAGTGGCCTCCTGCAGGGTCTTTCAACCTTAATCTTGCTTATGCCCCTTGTAGGGTCATCTTTGATCTCCACCTGGACCAGATCCCCTACATTACCACATGGTTGGACCTCCTGGAGAGTCCACCCCAGTGGCTTACAAAGTGTCAGATCTCCCCTTGTTTCATTAACCCCTTCCAGGTCTAAAACAGTGTTACCAGAGGCTACGCCTCCAAAGAAAGTTTATCCTGTCCTCTAATCCCCCTCTGTATGCAAACCCCGTACCCACACTTCCCCTGTGGGAAGTGGTGCATCCCTCAGATCAAGAATGTGGGCACCCTGTTCACTCGCCTACACGGGAGGACTACCCCCAGCTTTTGAAAGTTCTGTTGACCTCTGAAAATGAGCCAGAGTCTTTAGAGGAACAGCTTGGTCTGCCTTGGGATCTGGCAGATTGCCCACCCAGAAGACTGGCGAGATTGAGGATGTATTCTCTTCTACTGCACCTCACTGGGACCCCAACACCACTCATGGTAGGGGACGTTTACTTCCGTATCATCTCTGTTGCAGGGATTATGAGTAGCTGCTAGGATGCCCACTAACCCTACCAAGGAGAGCCACACCTTGTAGGGGCCTGAGAAGTCACCAGCTGCCTTCCTAGAGAAGCTTTACTAGACCCCCATAATAGTAGTTTAAATTTTAACAGTATTTTGGTCTGTTTCTAATTGAATCTTAATTTCTAGTATGATATACTTACTGGGTTTTAAAATGATTGTTTAAAATATTTTACATTGTCTTGTGTATTTACTGGTCTTTATAAGGAATTATTTTGCATTCTGACATTGTTTACATGACATATTTTGAAGGGGAATTATTTTGGATTTTAATAATTTTTAGATGGTATATTTGCTGATACTTAAAGTTTTTCTAGCCATGGGCCTCCAGGACTGGCTGGATACACAGTGAGCTGACACCTGTGGTAACTGGACCAGGGAGGCTCCTGTGAATTTGAAGGACTCCAGGGCCAAACCTTACAAGAGACTGCTCTCCAAGATTGCTTTTGTTTCTGCCCCTTCATTCACTGGGTGGACAATGCTGCTTTTCACTTTCTAGTTACAATGCCCTGGGCAGATTAAAAAAAAAAAATTTCCACATCAACTCTTTCCAGATTCTTTTAGGTATCATTGTTTTCTATGTTCCTTAGTTTTTAAATTATGGGTATTTAATTTAAAAGTATATGTAATAAATTATAATATTTTTTTATTTAGACAGACTGAGAGCTCTCTTTAGAAGAAACTACCCTGTGAGCTAATAGTCTTGCCTCTTGTTTAGTTAAAGAATATTTGAAGAGTACTTATTAAATCTTTCAGGTTGTCATTGACATGAGTAGACACACTGATTGATTATGGTGTAAGTTTTCAATGCCTCTGGTCCCAGAGAGGATCTCAGGTTTGACAGTAGTAAAGGCAGAAACTTCTGTCAACTTAGTCCTGCTTGATCTTGGGTGCTCACCAAGCACCCATGGCTTCATAAAGTTAAAAATATTACATAAAATATCTTGATATTAAATGTTCCATTTTAATTAATCAACCCCTGTTCTGAATAAAGGACCCAGTAAATGAAAAGACTCACCTATTTGGACAAATGCATGCAGGTTATAAAAACAGAACAGATGCCTTTTTATATAAATCATATTAGTAAATTGTCATGTGCGTGAGCTCACTGAGAAGCTGACTCTGGCCCTCACAATTCAGACCCAAGCCTGTTATCTCAGGATGTTTTTCAAGACTTTGACAAGGAAAAAAAATGCAGTTTCCTGGTAAAGATATTTTACTATTAAAAATAACTAAGGGATAAACTAATTTCAACAAAGGTTATTATTATCTCTGATATAAAATGTCTGTAGCAAAAGTATCTAATGGAATTTTCTGTTTTGTATTTAAAAATTATTTCAATGGTTTAAGGTTTACCTGAAAACTTGCAAACTGCAGTGTATATGTGTGTAATTTGCATTCCATGTCATTTTATTAAGATGATGCTGCACAGCACTCTTTTGAGTTGAGTAACTGCCATCCTCATGACTTCAGCTGTGCCTATTTGCAAAAATTTATCACAGTTGGGTTTGTTAACAGTTATGTTCTTTCAATGAAGGAGGAGTAAGCAGGGTCATTGGACCGTCACCTGAGTATCCAGCCACTCTTCCCAGTGAGCTGTATGTAATTTTGCTCTAATCACAAATGGTTTCCTGCATTTGGGGAAGAAATCTGGGAAATCTAGGAAAAGAGAACTTGACCCACAAGATAGAAAAGTCAACATCCATGCTGGATAAAGACTTTGCAGTGCAACTACTCTCCTACCTTTTAATGTTATTATGTCTCATAGTTAAAAAAGGTAAAAAGAAAAGGAAACATTTTATAAAAGAAAAATGAGAAGTCTATACAAGTAATTAAAGATCTGAGTTGATGTGGTATATAAAAATAAATTATGTATAGATAATCTTAAATTTTCTGAATAGTTCAGTTACATAGTCAAAAAAACCCACAAACATATGTCTAGTCAAGGTTTATTCAAAAATGTTTGGTTTTGCCCAAGCTTTAGCTGCATAACACAGGAATTAAAAATATCAGATTGGTGGAAATAACCTTCTTGAGTGTTTAACAACCATATTTAGAGGCCTATACTAATCTGTTCAGAGGAATTTAAAGGGACAATTTTTGTCTCTTGCCCTCTAAGGTCAACTAAGTTCCAGGGGACTATGGGACATCTCTCAAAACGTCCTGTAACTGTGATGAGTCACCTGTCCTCCTGTTCAGGGAGGTCATGGAGACCCCACTAGAAGGACTCAAAGCAGTGTCCAGTCTGCGAAGAGAAGGGTCAGTACAGGGAAACGTTTCCTTGATGCTTCCAAGTGAAGCCCCAGCCTAGCAAGACCCTCTGACTTATCTTCACACAGATAGGACTGGTAAAAGAAAGGCCAGGGGAGCCAGAGGCTCCTCCAAAGCCCATGTGTCCCCCTCCTGAGGAACAGATACTCAACTGACCTTAAGAGTAAAAAGAAATTGGTTTATTTAGGCCACCTGTATGCTCTTAAACACCCAAAAGGAAAGTATAACCAAAGATTAAAACGATTAGTATCCTTCTTTAAGAATACAAGGAATTGTACTTCCCAGATATTAGGTTTCACTAACGTTTTTGTGGTTAATAAGAAAATGCTACTCAGATGTAAGACTTTAAATCTTGGCCTACTTCAACACTGCAGTGCATACCTAAAGCCAAAAAAGGGAAGCCCACTATTGTTATAACTTAAAAATTAAATGATGGCTAATTTATTTTCTCTCCCTGTCTAGAAGCCTTTTGGGAGGGAACTTACAGATTGCAGCAACTACAGCAGACTATCAGGGTGCCTAAAACAAATCCTTACTTCAAGACTCTCAAGTCCAGCCTTGACAGCCAAAAGTAAAAAAGGAAGAACACCACAGATGGATGCTCTTAGGCGTCCTCAACAAGAAATTCTGTGGACTTTGACTTGGATATTTAAAGTTTTCCCTGTTCTGATTTTTCTGGTTCCCTGTTTAGAATGTATAACCCTAACCACTCTTGCCTTTAATTCACAACTCCCAGGCATCAGTCAAGGACTTTCTTTTCTCTTTACAGCTGACAGTTATGCAATTCAGAGGTCTTTTAGATAGACCCACTGGGGGGTACCCCAGTTGCTACAACCTACGTCCCTGTTCAGCATGAAGAAGTTAAAGTGGTCAGTGCCCCAATCCCCTATTGGCAATTGGGGTGACCTCTTCAGAGGGTGATGTGATAAAAATAGGAGGTAAAATTGAACTAGACAGTATAGGGTAAAAAAAAACAAAACTTATTTTGTAGGCATTGCAACCTTGACCACTATGGGAAATAACCACACTAAGTTTAGAAACCTAAATGTAAGAGCAGTCACTGGGCAACCTGACCCCTGTCCTTGAAGTTCCCAATCTACCCTCACCTTGGGAAGACTTGAGGGACAGGGACTGTGCCTCTATGCAGGGAGTTATAAAATTGACCAGTCCTGATACTCAGCGCATTGTAATCATTTTCATGATATAAAGACCCCAATGGCAGGAAACACCCCTATTACTTGGTCCCACCAAGGGCACTTGGCTTACTTGTGAGTCTGGTCTCACACCTTGTATCAATCCCCATATCTTGACTGAAACTTCTGATCTCTGCACACTTGTTCGTCTTTTACTCCAGGTTTATTATTCAGGTAAAAAGAAGAAGAAAATCAACTGGAATCAGACACCCTGCCGCATTGCTGGATCAGTGGGCATAGAACAGCCAGCGCCCTTGTGGTCCAGGACCAGAACTTTAAGAACTACTCTCCGGAGTGCTTTAGCAGGACCAATACTTTTTCTCCTGCTTATGGACCTTGCCCTTTAAACATGGTTGTCAAGTTTTTCAATCAAAGTATTAATTTTATGAAACTCATGGTTCTAAGGTGTCAGTATGAGCAATTTAGACCAGTCCCCCTCACTAAGTGCTGCTCTTCAAGGATTTGAAGATCCTTCAACAGGAGTGGGAATGTTAGAGGCTGGCATTTTGCTGACCTCATTCTGATGTCTGGTTTTTCTTGCAGCTTTGTTTTTGATATAAGTTAAATCATTAGTCTTACTGTTCTTACTGTCTTTACTGTTCTTACCAAAGGTAAAGGTATTTTTTTTTCTGACATCTGTGTTCTTCATGTTAAATTAACAAAGGGTATTCTAGTCAGTAGACCATAGAGGCCAGTCAGAGCTGATCGATCACCATGTCATGGGATTATAATAAGTTTGTGCTAAAGATTAACCGCAAATTCTTGCTTTTGTACTCGGCTTTGCTTGCTTGCAGAAAGTCATGGAAGACCTATAAAAAGACCCTGTTGCTTCAGTTCAGGGCTGCTTTTCCTCTCCTACTCCTGTGGAGAGTGAGTTCGTCTGATTGCAATTGTAATAAATTTCTTGCCTTGCTACACATCCGTCTCTGAACCTAATTGAACCCTGACTCTGAGACCATAACAGTACACTTACATACATTGAGGCAAAACACTCAAACACATAAAATAAAAATAAATAAAAAGAAGTTACAGACTAGAAGAAAATATTTGCAAAGACTATATCTAGTAAAGGACAGGTATGTGAATTATTTAATAATTCTTCTAATTCAGGTACAAATGCTCATTTAAACATGTGCAAAAAAATTCAAAAAAAGCTTTTAGATTTTTTTAAACTGACAATACAAAGTGCTATCAAAAATACACAATGACTAGAACTTCTACATGTTGCCATGATGAATCTCCACAATACAGCACTGCTTGACATGTAAAGACTGGACAGAAAAGACTGCTCAGAGGTCTCCCAGAGAACACGCCCCCAAAACAATATAGGATGTTGCCATTGCTCTTGGTTGCCCACCAGAATGTGATAAGCCTCCCTGCTGAAAACACCACATATATTGGTCACAGAATATAGAGAAGCCAAGTTGGTACTCACCAGGAACTTTCTTCCCTCCTGGCTAACCTTCGGAGTACTGAAAAGTACTACACAGACTCAAGGAGGGAGATATTATCAGTCCTACCCATCTGGGAACCCTATAAGTTACAATAACGGTCAACCTGGCAAGATATTCCCATGAGTCTAAGAAGGGCACAAATGTTATGGGAGTAATCAGCCTCATTCTGCTTGGATTTAAGACACGTTCTATATGAGAAAATACATGCCTGGTTCTGCAAATATGGCCAACAACCCATGCTTAGGGAGCTCACGAGCCCCAGAGGTGAACCTAATGCTCTTATTTTGTTAAATGGACATAATATCAAACTGCCTTGTAAATTTTATCTCTGCCTGTAAACTAGTGGAGCACTCAGACCTCATCAGAGAAGTTTCTTTGTGCAGTAGGATGGTGGTTAATATACAAACTCACAACTAATCAAAGTGCAGAGACTAAGTGTCTGTGGAGTTCTCAGGCACAAATAGGATATCTATGTCATACCCCCTAACTAAGGCTGAGGAGCCATACCAGAAGAGCAGTGCAAAGATTGTGTGAGCCAGAGGTTAGGGAGGAGCAGAGCAAAATAGTGTCTTCTGGATGTGACAGGACCACTGCAGCTGTGGTTGCCTGCACTTAGTTTACTCAAGATCACTCTGGCCAACATTCTAACATGGAATGAATAGAACTGAGGAGTTAGACTATTGATGACTTCTTGAGGAGGAAGAGTCATTTTTCTTTAAGCCTGTGGTTCCTGATAGGTCAACCACACGCCAGTGGATGACCTCACACCCAAAGGTATGTGAACAGCAAAAACTGGAGTTGACAGGTTAAATTAAAAAAAAAAAAAAATTAAAAGGAAAGATGATACAATGTTGGGGGGTGAGACAGTAAAGGTGAATGTGGATCTAGAAAGAATTAAGGAGAAGAGCTGAGGGAGAAAATAATCAAAATACATTCTATGAAATGCTCAAAACTCAAATAAAATATTCATTAAAAAAGAAGGGACTAAAGATGCATGCTACAGTCTAAATGAATATCAGAGCATTGAACCAAGACAGAAACCTAACAGAAAGGGTTTATCAGCCACACAACACTGTGTGGGATAAGCTATGGGATAAATGAAAGAGATAACTTCCATGGGGTGAGGAGGGTTAAATAGAGAGAGCAAGTGAATTTATAAGGATGACAAGAACATTTCCACATTTTAGGTCATTTGTATAAATGCACGCACTTATCAAAAGTGACTGAACCAGCACCTAAACCAGGAACTTCACCACACAAAAATTACTCCTCAGTTAGCTTCACATCTTTTATATTTTTAATTGTCACAAAAGAGTTGTATATATTTATGGGGTATAGCGTGATGTTTCAGAACATGTATTAGTTATGTAATAGTGGAATCAGGGTAATTATCTTACCAATCACCTCCAACGCTTATCATTTCTTTGTAATGAGAATATTCAAACACCTCTTTTCTAGATCATTTGAAATATTCAACACTGTATTGTTAACTACAATCACCCTGCTCTACAGACAGACATCAGCATGGTCCCCAAACTGGTTAATGCTTTCCTAGAAATTCAATGGACAAACAAATACTTCTGTAATTAAGGAAAATTATAAATACAGAGCTATGCTAAGGATGCTGAAGAAGAATTCGGTTATTAATAAATGAAATTTATTTTGTTCAAACTTTAAATATACTTTAATAATGATTTGGAAATTTTATGGCTGAGTGAAAACAGTTTTCTAACAAAAATAATAACAGTAATAAAAAGACCTATTTGTCTTTGTACATAGGTACTGTATTTCATATTCAATATTGAAAATATTTTATATGAGAAAAATTTATAAATCTCCTTAAATAGAAACCTATTCAGACATATGGAAAAAATAAGTCATTTTATTTTTTGTATATTTTTATTGAATTTTTGTGTTTTTCTTACAAAACATTTTAGTCATCTTTATAGCCCCTCCCTGTCCACACTGTACCATAACCCAACCACCACCCTGGTTTCATGCATTCTGTCATTTATGTTAAGACATATCCAGTCAACTTTGTGTTCCCAGATGTCCCTCAATGGAAGTTCATCCACTAGGGCCTAGTCAGCCTATCTAGAGTCACTGCCTTAAATGAGATCAACTTCCCCTAACCCAGCAATAATGAGCTGTCAATAGTTCTTTGGCTAAGGCTGGGGCCTCCTTCCCATTTCTCCAGTTCTATGCTGGGATTTTTGTCTGCTTGAGTTTGCCTGGGTCTTGTCCTTGCTGACACCATTTTGATAGGTTCAGTATGAGCAAGGTCCCAGGAGTCTGTAAGATTCTGTTCCATATGGTCATGCAATTCATGCCCTGGCTCTTACAATCTTTCTGCCCCCTCTTGCACAAGGGTCCCTGAGCCCTGGGGTGGATGAAGTTAATATAGGAGTCCTACCCAGGGACTCACGTTCTGCAGATTCTTATTCTCTACGCTTTGGCCATTTCTGGCCCTTTGTGTTCTGGCCCTCTGTTGCATGAGGGACTTTCATTGATGAGAGCTGGGAGATGCGTCTACTCCTTATTCCACTCAGTTCCCTGAGCCTTAGCTATAGAGGTTCCATTGGACTCCAAGGGAGATTTCTCCTGCCTGATATTGTTTGTTGTTATAAAGCCTTCAGCTATACACATGGACTCATGTACAGATATTATATGTGTAATGTTTCAGTAGGTTTTTGAACTAGTACATTTGCCTCTTGTTTTCACACACCATGTAGGAACTTTACCTCTTCTTCCCCTTGTATACCCCTTCTACCCCTTCTTCCCCCACAATTCCTTGTATATCCCTCCTTTTTCCCTCCCAGTTAACTATTCCCATTTCCCCCCATTTCTCCCTTGGAAACACTTGTTCCCTATTATCCCATTTCTCAGGTTCCTTCTTTCCCTTTACCACCCTGGTTGCTTTCTGTGTTCCTGGCTCCTGCCGTTTCATCAGGATACATACTCATATATAAGGATTTGGTGCCAAGATCCACAAATGAGGGAGAATACACATTGTTTTTCTGAATCTGTGTTACTTCACTTAGTACAACAGCTTCTAGTTGTATACATTTACCTGAAAATTTCATGATTTCATCCTTCTTTACTCCTGAGTAAATGTGAAATTTACTGAAAATTTCATGATTTCATCCTTCTTTACTCCTGAGTAGAGCTCCACTGTGTAAGTGTACCACATTATCATTATCCACTAGCCAATTGAGAGACACTAAGTTTGCTTGTATTTCTTAGCTATTATGGAAAGAGCAGCAACACACATGGATGTGCAAGTGTCTCTACAGCTGGATGAGTCATTTGGGTATATGCCAAGCAGTGATAAAACCAGATCATATGGTAGGTTCATTTTTAGCTTTTTAGGAGCTCTTCACACCGCTTTCCATAGTGATTGCACGAGTTTTCAATCCACCAGAATTGAATGAGAGTTACCCTTTGCCTACATCCTCTCCAGCATTTGGTCTCCTTTGTTCTCTTGATCTTACCAGTCTGACTGGGGTAAGATGAAATTCAACAGTGGTTTTAATTTTCATTTTCCTAATTGGATGTTGAACAGCTTTTAAGTTGTTTTTTTAGCTATCTTTATTTCTTCTTTTGAGAAATCTCTTTTCAGATTCATAGCCCACCCTTTCATTGGGTCATTTGTTTTCTTGATTCTTGTTTTTTGAATTCTTTATATATTCTGGATATGAATCTTCTGCCAAATATGTAGCTGTTGAATATTTCTTGTGGGATTTTTCTTCACTTCCTTGGTTGTTTCTTTTACTGTACAGAAGCTTTTTTAATGAAGTCCCACTTGTTGATTGTTGACCTTAATTCCTGAGCAACTGATGTCCAAATCCTTTCTTGCACCTATATCTTGTAGGGTACCACATATGCTTTCTGCTAACAGTTCCAAAGTTTCATGTTTCACATTGAAATCTTTGATCTAGTTGGAGATGACATTTGTGCAGAGGGAAAGATAAGGTCTAGTGTCATTCTTCTACATGTGGAGATCCAGTTTTGCCAGTACTATTTGTTGAAGATACTATCCTTCCTCCAGTGTATATTCACTTTAGTCAAATATCAGGTGGCTGAAATTGCATGCACTCATGTGTAGGTCTTCAGTTATGTTCCACTGATATACAAATCTGTTTCTGTAACAGTAACATGGTGATTTTATGAATATAGTTCTGTAATACAGTTTAAGATCTGGTATGGTAAATCCCCCCCTTTGTTTCTCCTTTCTGTTCAGGATTGCTTTGACTATCAGGGGTCTTCTGTGATTCCATAGGAAATTTAGAATATTTTTTTTCTAATTCTGTGAAGAATGTCCTGAGGATTTTGATTGGGATTGCTTAGAATCCATAGATTGCTTTGGATAGGAGGGTCATTTCACGATATTAATACTTCCAATCCATGAGCACGGAAGGTCTTTCCATCTGTCAGTGTCTTCCTCAATCTCTTTCTTCAAAGATTAAAATTTTTCACTGTAGAGATCTTTAATGTCTTTGTTCAAGTTTGTTCCTAGATATTTTATGTTTTTGAGGTTATTTGTGAATTAGAGGTTTTCCATGTATTCTTTCTCTGATTTTTGTAGACTGGTTTTGTAACCTGAAAATTTTGCTGAAAGTTTTAATCAGTTATAGGAGTTTTCTGTTAGCATTTTTAGAATTTCTTGTGTATAACATCATATCACCTGCAAAAAGGAATACATTGATATCTTCTCTTCCAATTAGTATTCATTTCACTTCCTTCTCTTGTCTTATTGATCTAGCAAGAGTTTCAAACACTATATTAAAAAATATTGGAGATAGTCAAGAATCTTGTCTGGTTCCTGATTTTAATGTGAACAGTTCCAGATTTTCTCCATTTAGAATGATGTTGGCTGTGGGGGTTTTTATATAGTTTTAATGATGTTCCTGTCTGTTCATTCTAGGCTTTTAACAAAAATGCATGTTGGATTTTGTCAAAGGCCTTTTCTGAATATATTGAGAGGACCATGTCATTTTTGTCTTTGAGTCCATTTATATAATGTATTTTACTTATTTACTTAGGTATATTGAACCATCCTTGCATCTCTGGAATAAAGCTTATTTGATCATGGTGGACGACCTTTTGGATATCTGTCTATAGGCAGTTTACAAGTATTTTGTTGAGAGTTTTGCATCTATGCTCATCAAGGATATAGGTCTATGATTTCTTTTGGTTATGTCTTTGCCTGGTTTGGGCTTTAGAGTAATGTTGGCTTCATAGTTTGGAGTTCTCACTCTGTTTCTATCTTTTTGAATATTTTAAGCAATATTGGTTGCACATCTTTAAAGATATCTTGTAGCATTCTGATGTGAATCCCCCTGGGCTTGGCCTTGCTCTAGTTGGGAGGTTTTGTGTTCTTGTTTTATTTCTTTCTGTGGTCTGGGTCTGTTTAGCTGTTGATCTCATCTTGGATTAGCTTCAGTGAGTCCCATGAATTTAGATATTCATCCATTTCTTTTAGATTTTCAAATTTAATAGACTATAGGTTTTTAAGTATTCCTTTATAATATTCTGGATCTTTTTGTTTTCTGTTGTGATGGTTCCCCTTTCTTCTGATTTTATTGATTAGGAGTTGCTCTTTCTTTCTTTTGGTTAACTGGCTTAATGGTCTGTCTATCTTGTTTATCTTTCCAAAGAACCAGCTCTTAGAGTCATTGATTCTTTGTATTGTTTTCAGTTTCTATTTCATTAATTCTGCTTTTAATTTCTTCTCATCTGCTAAGCTTGGGTCTCATTTTTTCTTGCTTTTCCAGAGTCTTTTCTTGCAATGTTAAATCATTTATTTGTGCTCTTTCTGATTTTTTAAGGTAGGCATTTAGAGCTATAAACTTCTCTCTTAAGACTGCTTTGAAAGTGTCCCAGAGGTTTTGTTCGGTTATATTATCCTTTTCATTTAATTCCAGGAATAATTTTATTTCTTTCTTAATTACTTCTTTGACCCATTCATCATTCAGAAGTGTGTTGTTTAATCTCCCTGAATTTGGTCAGTTACTAGACCTTTTGCTTGATTTTAAGCTTTCTTGCCTTGTGGTCTGATAGAATGCATGCAATTATTTCAGTTTTTTTGTATCTGTTGAGGTTTGCTTTGTGCCCTAGTATGTGGTCAATTTTAGAGACACTTCCATGTGCTGCTATGTAAAACATGTATTCTTTGGTGCTTGAGTGGAATATTTGGTAGATGCCTGCTCAGTCCATTTGCTGTATGGTATCATTTAATTCAGCGGTCTCTCTATTTTTTGTCCAGTTGACTGGTCTATATTGGATATAGTGGGGTGTGGAAGTCCTGCTAATAAGGGGAAAGAGACCAGCAAATGAACGAAGCTAGGTGAGGGGAGAGTGTGGGCAGAGGAAGTTCTGGCATGGCTCATGTGGTGAATCCAGAGGAAGTTCTGGCATGGCTCATGCGGTGAATCCAGAGGTACTTAACTAAGGTGAAGCCACCAAGGCAGATGATGTCTGTGAGAGAAATCCCAGGATGGCCATCCACTTGTAGATAGTATGGCATGGTATGCCTGCTTGACCTGTGCGCCCCACTGTGTGATTATGGAGATGCTTTGAGAACAGAGGAGGGTCTAGAGCAGACTCTGCAAGTCCTGTTAGTAGTTCATCAAGGGCAAAATTTTCAGCAGGCTACTGCAGAGGCAGCCTGGTCATTGTTATGGGTGATAAGAAATATGTTCCAAGCAGAGGCAGTAGCCCAGAAGGAGAATGAAGGTTTAAGAGAGAAATTAGAGAGAGAAAGGGATATAAGTCTGCCCACTTCAGTATTAGACTCTGACTTTGCAGATAAATTAAAGGGAAAAAGAGATGGAAGTTTAACCTGCCTTTTTTTTTCAAAGCTAAGAGAGCATAAAAGAGAGAATTCCAGAGTAGATCTATAATGGAAGGCCTATCCTGAGACCCCTCAACTGGAAACCCATGAGAGAAGGCAGATAGTGATGAGGAAGAGAGCAACCCAGGAAAAGTAAAGGGACCCTTGGGTTAGACCTGTAATACAGAGAAAGGAGAAATCCATGTTTCAGCATGCGGATGGAGGCTTTCACAAGTGTGAGACTTTGGCAATCAGACAACACTCAGCACTGGAGCTGTTGCAACTAAGGAAGACATTCAAACAAACAATAAAAGAGCCCTTCATCACCTGGCTCCTGAGGATGTGGGACATAGGAGTAGATGATATTAGTTTAAGTGCTGTAAAAGCAGAAAATCTGAGTAATTTAACACTCATCCCTCGAGACACAGGCTGCATAACCTGAGGCAGTACAGGGAGAATCAGCCTATGATGGACTTGTAGAAACCACCAGAGATACTGGATCATCAGCAGTGGTGGCTCCCATGAATATTAGGGGCTGGAGGACAATAAAAGAGGGACAGGCACTGCCGAAAACCAGGTATGAGAAAGCAATGCAATGCATGGTGCCCTGTCCACAGGACCAGACAGGACTGTGCTCACAAGAGAATTCATGAAGAACTTGACTGAGCAAGGACCCTGAAATTGGTATGCAGGTTTAGGGTCTGTGTTAAGTCCCTTAGTGGGACAGGATCTTTATAAGGCAGGAAAGGTTTTTGACAGATTTAAGAGACTTAAACCAGCATGTAAAGTATATCTATAGAAGAACAGAGCAACCTAAAAAATGTATAAAAGAGACAAAACAGAGAAAGAGGTCTGCTTGGGATACTCAAAGGCAAATGGAACAGGATTTGTGTCAAGGTCAAGTTCCTAAAGAAAAAAAATTGACAAAAAGCCAAATTCTATGCTAAAGAGCTTCTGGAAAGCTCTAAAACCTGAACATAAAAACTAAACCAGGTGTGGATAATAGCCAACCCCCCAGGGTAAACAGGGTGCGTTTCTCTCCTGCGAACTGTTGTTTGAGGGGTGGGGACAGTTTGTCCAGCCAGGGCCTCACCCAGCAGCCAGGTGTGGTCAATGGAGAGACAACAGGTGTAGCTAGAGCCAGGAGTCAGACCCAGAGTCTACCTGGCCCTGGGAAACAACAGGTGCAACAGGGGAAGAGCTCCTTGGCCCAGGGCAGGGCCAGGCAGCTTAGGCCAGCCCCAATAAATTTATCAAGGATGAAGGAATGCAGAGAGGCTCTATGTAAAAACACCAGGACACTAGATGGATTCCAGAAGGTAACTAAAGATAGTAAAGAACTAACTAAATTAGTGCCTCTTTTGCATGCCATTGTACCCAACATGGATCTATTGAGAAAATAGTTGATACAAATGGATAAAGGTTTTTCACGCTGTGTTAGACCTTGTCTATGCTTGATTTAGTGTATAATGTTAACTTCTGAGTGTTTTACAGATGTGAGTCCCATTTGAAAGACATGAAGTACACCTGAAGAAACAAGGATGGAATATAAATTCACACAGAGTACAAGGGCCAGGTAAAACTTTGGGAGCTTTATTGTCTAGTAAAGCAGAAGTGATATCCACCATAATGGTTGAGATAAGTCTACAACAACCTGAGCCTACTGATGCCAAAGAGTAAAAAGATATGTTACACAACTGTTAACAAAAAATTCCAGTACCAGGTGTGTGGGTTGCCACCTGTGAGATGTTGGCCAGGGAAGCCTTTGAAGCCCCCTCCACCATAAAGGCTATTGCCACTAATGTTGGTTGCACACTGGAAGCAGACAGTAAGACACAATTGCCGAAGACCTGGCATGATGTGAGCATGTGAAGGAGAGATCCAAACAGGACCCAACTGGAAATTCCCTGTAAATGGATGGCTTGCCTTCATAGTGCCAGAGGGTGCCATGCAGATCACTAGGGGAGAATGGTCCCCCAAAAGGTTCTGCTTAATCATGCATGCTCCACTATCAGATGCCAAGCAAGATGTTCCTGATGGTGCAATACTGGCTCCTCTAGTATATGTACAATCAGCAAATTTCTAATTGGATTTAAAGCCCACTCCTCAGGGAGGGAACACACATCTGGTACTGTAGGAAAGTTCAACACCAAGTGGTGCGGGTAGTTATAGGCCCCATTGGGGAAGCCACTGTAATTACTTTGTAAGATAAATGCTATGCACCTACTTAGGTACCATTCAAGCATTTGTGTTTATGCCTATAGCTTAAGATCTTATAGCAATCAGTACTTGTGTAGATGTTACTTTTTTGTTACTGTTGTTGTTGTGTTTTTATAGTAGAAGAAGTATCACTGAAACCAAATGATAATCCATGCCATAATGGAAAGAACATGATCCTACACCTGTCACCCCTCTTCTAAAGCTCAGGGACTCTTGCAGAAGAGAATGGCAGAAATTGTGTAAGCTGTGTAAGAGCCAGAGAAAAGGAATGGAGTGTTGTATGAATATGTTCCTCTGACTGGCAAAATGGACCGCATGCACTCGACTACAGCATAAACTTGACTGACAAAGGAAGAAGTCAACAGAGTCAGCTACTCCTCCCAACCAACCAGTGACCTGAGTTGTATTGGGACGGGGAGGACCTAAGGTGTCTGTGGAAGAAGCTGGGAGGGGACTAGCCCCTTTGGCATCTTGGGTGGCTGGCAGCAGATCACCAGGACCCCACAGAAATGTAGAATTCACTGCACGGCCTCAGTAGAGGGATTCCCCTTCCTTCCCACTAATTACTCTGTAGGAAAGCCTAAATAAACAAATACTTCATTCATGTTGTTGCTCTGGATCTAGAGAGGAGCGTGGGGATGGACACTGCTTGCACCTCACAGAAAGAAATTCTTAAGACACCCTTCCAGTATTATATAGAAATCACTTAAACATTTCATTAAGAATTTGACATAATAGGTTAGAGATGTCATTCAAGTAGTAAAACACTTGCCTCACAAGGCAAGGACCTGAGTTCAGATACCCAGACCCCATGTTGAATCCCTGAAAGCTTATCTAGCCTGGTCTATATGGTGAAGTTCCAGGTCAGTGAGAGACGCTGTCTCAACAAAAAGTGGAAGGTGTCTGAGGGATGACTCCTGAGGTTGTTCTCTGTCCTCCAGTATGTGCTCTCTGCTCACCTGCACCCACACATGTACACAAAGACTCCAACATGATAACTTTAAGGAAGGATCTAAATCATTAGGTTTTAATCATTTACAAAAAGTAGAAATTCCAATTACGTCAATTACTAGAGTATAAGGCTTCCAACCTCATCATGATTTATATAAAAAATGATACAACAACCACAACTATCAGAGACAGAGAGCATAACATGAAGTAGTTAACTAAAATAGTTCAAATAATAAAAATTTCCTTAAGCTACAGTCAACCTGTATAGAGACTGTGTTATAACTGATTTTTGTTAAATACATAGTATGACAGAAAAGACTACTGTGCTCGCTGAAGTTGGTCAGACTAATCCTTGAGACATTCTCCTGGTTATCCCTAACCCGGCTTTAAAAAAATGAATACAAAATATTTTCAAACAGTTTTCACAATACTTGGGATTGTTGTTCTGCTTGTTTTCCCTCCCCTGCCATCTAATATCCAACTGATGTCTCAGTGATGTCTGTGCAGTCAGAGAAACTAAGAATATAAAGCCATATTTCCTCCTTTGTGGATTGCTTTAATAAAAGAAGAGAACCAAAAATATTTTGATGATTAAAATGGTGCAGACTTGACTTTACTGATGTGAAAGGGGCCTGTCAAATGTAGTCAACCACTGCTCACAGGGTTTGAATATTGTTCTTTTTCTTCCAGACTCAAGCCTCAATGTTTAGTCACCCAAATGTAAAATTAAGACTCACTAGTTATTTCTTTGTGTGTCTTTGTCTCGGTCTCTCCCTCCTCTCTCTTGCTTCTCTCCTCTTTCTTTCTTTCTCTCTCTCTCTTCCTCTCTCTCTCTCTCATGCAACAGTTTCACAGAATAGTTTGCCAGTAATTCTGTTAAAATGTGCACCCTCTGATATGTGGAAATCTAAGGCATATCTCTCAAGCAACTGGAACACAAGAGCAAGGCTATTCAAGCAGCATTGTTCGTGGAAATACTGTAAATGCTCCTAATAAGAGAATGAATCAGAACTTGTGGGTTAATCATTCCAGAATGTAATTTAAATGGTTAAGATATTAATACTGATAAATCTTGAAAGCATAACCATTTTGAAAGAAAGATGCATAGTGTGTCATATTCTAAGGCCCATAACATGATCCTGTATATTTTATAATTCCAAAAACTAATGTATAAGAAGATAAGGATAGGAATACTCACACATCGGAAAGCAGCTCACAATGAAGACAGGGACGGAGAAGCAATGGAGGAGCAAGAGGTGGAAACCCGTTCCCTCTCAGCAACCTTCAACTTTTCGAACTGGAAATATGGCAATATTATTATGGATTGTGCCTCTGCCCTGGGTTTATTGTTGCCTGTTTTATTGCTGCCTGTGTTTTTATATAAATATTGTGTGTGTTTAAGGCAGTAGCTATGAGTCCCTAACAGTCATTTAAACTGTTCCATGTGCTGGTGACTGCCAATCAAACTCTGTCTTGTTTTCTATACACTCAGAATCATAAAAAGATGGTACGTAGGGTTTTGCTTGATTTGGTTTGGTTTGGTTTGGTTTTGTGGACACCAATGATAGACTAATTTTCTCACTTACTTTGGTTGCCAAACTTAATAGGAAGTGACTTCATCTAGACCTGCGTATAATGTTATGTATTTGCCGTAAGATGGTAGTTCTGATGGTATATGGAAGAAAATCTAAACTTGAGGACAACAGCCTCTCATACAGTGATATGCACACCAAATCTACATGCCAACCAGGCTACAGGCTTATCTATCTACTCTTTTACTTACAATCTCTTGTCTTTTGGGGTCAGAAGCAGATTTTGGTACCAAATACTATAACTGGCAACCTACACAGCAAACTGGAAGTGAAAAATACCATTGCTGTTCAAGTGGTGGCATCTGTTATGTTGCTGGGTCTGAGTCTTCCAAGGTATGAGTAAGTGTTCTGTACTACGCAGGTCCAGACAGGAAAGTAGAAAGACATTGGGGGAATGCAGAGTGGAGGAAGGCATTGACACACAGCCCATGCTAACTGCCAATGACTGAGAACTTGGAATGTCCACGTTCATTTTTAAAATGAGCAAACTGAGGCAAAGGTCCTTTTCAGAATCTGAAATCAGGATTTAATAAAACTTTTAGAGCCAGTAAGATAATTGAAGTCTCCAAGATTAAAAATGTGCACAGAAGGTCGGTAGGCCCCAGGCATTGCCTGCTGCCTGTCCCCCAGGATGGCGACAAAAAAAATCAGTCCACGCTTGCACACTGAAAACACTGAAGCACGTAAACAAGCCTGGACAGTAGCCAGATCTGATTTCCAAAGTAAGCTGGAAATCCGGATTTTTATGTAAAATTTCTTATTCTTAAAAGCTGGAAACAGATTCAAAATTTTAAAACATGCCATGTGAGCCAAACAAAACACATCTGTGGGCTGAGCTCCAAGCACTGGTCACTATTTTGCAATATCTACTATTAAAAAAGACCCTGAGCCTAAAGCCTCCTCCTGGCCTGCTTTTACAGCTCCTTCATATAGAGAAAGAAAACAAGCTACATTCAAAGCTGTTCCTCATTTGAAATTAAACATCCACTGCTTAGATCTATTTTGAAGAACAGCAGAAGTTGGAAAACTTTGGTTTGTGGGATGTGTGTGTGTGTGCGTGCAGGGAGAGAGAGAGAGAGAGAGGAGTCTCTATACCAGTACCCTCCTAGCATAGCCTCCCAATGCTAGTTCCACAGGTGTTTGTCCCCACGTCTGCTAGTTTAGACCTCTGAAGAACACAAAGGGTCAATGATGAAACTGGCCATCTAGTCTGAAGTGAACATGAGTGGCTAGAATCTATTGAGCACTGAGATGGGGAGGAAGGAACAGAGGACAAGCACATCACACGATGGGGACGTGCCCTGCACCACACCACGGCACGGGGACGCGCCCTGCACCACACCACGACACGGGGACGCCCTGCACCACACCACGACACGGGGACGCCCTGCACCACACCACGACGTGGGACGCGCCCTGCACCACACCACGGCACGGGGACGCCCTGCACCACACCACGACACGGGGACGCCCTGCACCACACCACAACGTGGGACGCGCCCTGCACCACACCACGACGTGGGACGCCCTGCACCACACCACGACGTGGGGACGCGCCCTGCACCACACCACGGCACGGGGACGCCCTGCACCACACCACGACACGGGGACGCCCTGCACCACACCACAACGTGGGACGCGCCCTGCATCATGGCACTGCTCCTCATTTTCCTCTATCGTCTTTGCCTCGTTCTGTCTCCAGTCTTGTCACTCCTCTCTGTCTCTTCTTTTGAACTTTGAGAATCCCTAAGAGCTGTAGTAGAGCGTGAGAGCAGTGCAGGAATCTGGAAGCACACAGAGTTCCATGGGGGGAGGATGAATCTGAGGGGACACGGGAGAAAAGCTTGAATATAATCAAAATCCACTGCATGAATATCGCAAAAAATGTAACAGCATTATGAGGGAGGGTATCTCTCTGAACATGATCAAAATCTACTTCACCCTGTAGTAAAGCCAACCATGAACAATAGCTGCATCTTAGGTGCAGAAATCACCTGAGTGTGTTGGCTGAATTGTAGTGTGAAAAGTTCTGACCAAGGATCATGAGGAAGGGAGGGCTGGGGAGATGGATCCGGGGTTAAGCACACCTGAAGCCCTTGTAGAGGACCTGGGTTTGGTTCCCAGCACCACATGGCTGCTCACAACTGTCTGTAACTCCAATTCCAGGAGATTGCTGCCTTCTTCTGACCTCAGAGGCCACAGGACACACACATAGTATATATGCATCCCTTCAGGATAAAAGTCCTGGAGACTCTAGGGACAGAGGGGACATATCTCAACAATAATAAAGGCAATACTGTATTCCCACAGCCAACATCATGTTAAATGGAAAAAAATCATTGTCTTCTTCCAGCCTCAGTCCAAATAAGCAGGGATAGAAAAATAGTTTTCAGGAAGGTACACCTGAGTTAGCTCATCTTCTACTGCCAGAATAAAATACCCAAGGGTGGACATTCTATAAAAAAAAATGTTTCTTTCAGTTAGTTTTGAAGCTGAAAGTGCAAGATGAAGTGGTTCTATTGGATGAAGGCCTTAGTTGTGTTAAAACATGGTAAACAGCATCATGGTGAGAGGACATACAGAAGAGAAATCAAATGAAGAGCCAGAAAACCCACGAGCTCTGCATGTTCAATTTATAACTATTCAGTCTGAAAAGAACTCACTCAAGACCAGCAGTGTCCCCAGTGACCTGATTGCTTCTCAGAAATGCCACCTCTTAAGTGCTCCACCTTCAACCTCAGCACACTGAAGACCACCGTGCCAGCACATGAATCCCTGGAGTGTATAATGAACTCATAAGCAAACCATAGCAATGTTCCTGGCCCATGCTGCTGTGTAAATATTGCTGTTACCTTCTGGATAGGAAGAGTCCTCCTTCCCTTCCCTCCCATCTGCCCTTGCTTCTCTCTTCTCATGGATATTGCCACAAATCAGAGTGTAACTTGAGGCAGTAATCCATCCCAGAATCAGTAAGAGCCTGAGCACAGCCAGAGAGGACAGGGACTGGAGGAGGAGGCAGATTCTAGAGACATTCGGGAGGTAAAGCCACCACGGTGAAAGACAGAAGGCTTCTGTTGACCTCACATGGATATGATGCAAGACTATGATTTGAATTCCCAAACATCAGAGCTTGCGAAGCTACATGACTCTCGGAACCAAGCTGGCAAAATATCCGAGTAAAAAGCATCAGGGCAAGGACAGTGCTAAGAAAATCCATAAGGGGCCCTTCAAGAAAGTAGCCATATCTCAGATCTGGACAACTGCTGCCTTTCAGATTCAAGAGTTCCCACAACTTCCTTTATACCACATAGCACAGATACATTGGCTCTCCTATTAAAATATTATTTAAAAAATCAAAGATAAATTAATCAGAATCAGAAAATGGTTTGGTTACTCCCATCGCATTCATGGCACTATTGTACAGTGGACACTTCTTGCTAGACCCATTGTTATTGTAGCTGGCAGAGTTCACGGGTGGTTAAGGTTGATAATTCATTTTTCTCTTCAGGTAATATGCATAACACCTTCAAGCACAATAAAAGCCATCCAGTAGAGATGATGCTTTCAAATCAGCACTGGCTTGATTTCTCCTTATTTGTTCTACACCTTGTGTATGTAATATCTTCAGTAATAGGACTGAATGTGAAGTTCTGGCAAGTAACCAAGAATAGGGCAATATCTATGAGACCTCTGGTCAGCAGCTTTGAAGAAGGAGTCCATTCCTGGCTCAAGATAGAGTCCATAGCTGACAATGATATCAGGCCTAGGAGACTGTGGCTAGACTGGACACAGGGCATAGGGGAGAGCCTAATATGACTATTCTGCCAAATAGACATAGTATTAACTGACTCCTAATGACTTATTGTTATACCCATAGATTAATGCATTGCTCAATGCTCACCAGAGAAGCTTCCTCATACAACAGATGGTGATTAACTCAGAGAGCCACAAACTGGACAACTATGCAAAGAATAAGAGACTGCAGAGTGCCTATCCCTGAATAGGACCCCTGTATCAAATTTCTGCCACCCAAGTGGTAGGGATCATTGCAGAAGAGGGGACAGAAAGGTTGTAAGAGACTGAGGTGGTGGATGACCACAAGGAAATACGTCCAAACAGCTGAGCAGTTACTCATATGAACTCAGAGCAATGACAATAGCATGCAAAAGTTCCAAGTAAGCTCAAGCCTACCAAAATTGCAACCGGTTTAGTTGATAGGAAAGGGAGAGCTGGTTTTCTTTAAGGATATGATATTGAATAGGTTAACAAGGCTCCAATTAATGGACCCACATTGAAGGATGTTTGGGGACACAAATTCCACTCAATAGTACTTAATATAGATAACAGACATGAAGTCAGGTGGGGAGTATTAAGAGAAGCACAGATAGGGGAGGGGTCTAAATATGGTCAAAATACATTGTATGGTTGTCAAAACTTCAATAAAAATGAAAAAGTCAAAGATAACTTATACTAAGTGAATTCTCACTCTTAAATGTGTATTTTAGAAATTTAAACACATAGACCAAGTATAGAACATGCAAATTGGGGAGGCTGTTCTCCAAGCAACTTGGAGATTATTAGTAGCCTGAAAAGCTAGCACTGCTCAGCACAGTGTGACCTGGTGTCTGAATCTTCTTCACACTTCATGTTGAAGTTTAATCACCAATACAACAGTACTAAGAGAGAGGACTTGATTAGGTCATGAAACCTCTCTCATCAATAGGTTACAGTGCTCATCAAAGCAGCCTCAGATAGGATTGGTTCCCTTTGCTCTTCCCATTTCCACTGCCAGGTGCCCATGCCTTTGAGGCTACAAGGGACCATCTTGGACGTGGGCCACATACCAAGCCTACTGGGGATTTGATCTTAGAATTTCAGCCTCCGGAACTCTGAGAAACAAGTTTCTATCTTATTAATCACTCAGCCTCTGGTGTGTTCATATCAGAACAAATGACAAGAAACTAAAGAATTCCTTCCCAATCTAGATACTCTAAGTGAGCCTAAGTCAACCAGCTCATGCAACTACGAAGGAAATGTGAAGTAAGATTACCTACTGTAATCTAATCTAAATGTCCTTCTGATTCTTGAATCTTTTGTTTTTCCAAGATTCCTCATGTCCTGAAACTCCTTTGCTCCTGATGCCACAGTGACCCTGAGCCACCTCAGCCCCAGTTTCACTGTCGCCCTTGGAATCAGCAGGCTCTCTCTCCTGCTTCTTCCCTTAGGGTTCCCTCCAAAGATAACACAAGCGACTGACGATGTGATTTGACATTTATCTTGTTAAGATTAATAATGGATAATTTGAATGCCAATCAAGTGTAGAAAAATATTCTACACTTTTCGAATCAAATAACTGTCAAATCACTTCATGCTACTGTGCGGAGACAGTGCAAGCTATGAGAAATCCCCAGAGTTTTCAACACTCGGTGCTTTTTAACAGTCTCTTTGAAACCTAAATCAAAATCAATTTGATCTTGAAAGTAATATCTTCATACAAACAAATTTATTGAGTGTTTATTATATAGCAATACCTGTGTCTGCACGTAGGGAATGAAACAGAGACTATGGTAAGTCACTTCTAGGCTAAGAGATAAGAAATTTACTACTAATTTTAATCTAAGGCAAAATAATATAAGTACTTATAATCCCTCCATTTTAATGACAAGGTAGAAAAGATAGAACCAGTAACAAACAACTGTAAAATAAGCGTTCAAATATTGTTTGAAAGGAAGAAAAACATAGCAAACACTTAAAGACATGTTTTTTAAAGTATACATAATATCTATATACTTAAAACCATAAAACATTGTTGAGAGAAATAAAAGGTCTAAATAGCAGAGAGATGTACCATGCTCATGAATGAAAGGACACCCTTATGAAAAAGATCAATTCTCCTAAGTTTTTTCTACAAATTTATGGTAGTCTAACTAAAAGCTCAGCTGAATTTCTGATAGAAACTGATAAGCAAGCTCTAGATGCATAGAAATGAAAGGAACTATTATAGACAAAATAGTTACATGTGAATCAAATTTCAAGGATTTTGATGATTTGGTTTTGAAAATTTAAAGTCATAGTAACCAACAAGGTATAATGTTGGCACACAGACTGAAATATTGGCTAGCAGATCAAAGAATTGTATGAAATTCAGAAATAGATCCATATGTAAGTTGTCAGTTGATATTTTACTATGCAGCACATGCACTCATTGAAAAAGTTGGAGGTTGGGAGGACACAAGACCTCTCCCAAATGTGAACTAGGTATAAAAAGACCAGATGGTCTAAGAGGATTAAGGGTGAAGCCAAACTTGAACTTTCACTTAGAGAACAGATTTTGAAATAAATTATGGGTGTGGGGTGTGGTCTGACTGTGGGGGAGAGAGCCGGGGGGCGGTAGAGGGGAAACACAGGGCAGGACAGGACGGGACAGGGTTCCAGAGTCAGTTCCATTAGCACAGACAGATCCATCTGCACAAGTTGATGGGATGAGAGAGGTCCACAGGCACAGTTCGGAGAGACAGATGGTTCTAATAGGTAACCAGGGGAACTAGCACCCTCCACGTTTGGGTGCGCTCTGAAAAACTTAATTTAAAAGCCAGTCTATTTGTCAGATGGTTATGATGTTGGTGTAATAATAAATGCCACACTTGGGAAGAATATCCTTTTCAGTAATGATGCTAGGACACTGGAGATTATATGCTTCTTGATCATTTGGATAAGATCAAACATAGAATACTGGCTATTCTATAGGAAAAGAGATTTTTTTGAGAAAATTAACCCTAATCTCATATCAGACAAAAATATTAACTACATTTATTTCAAAATATAAGAAACATTAAATATTAGTCTTTTCTTTCAAACCCTGTAAAAATTGGAACTTGGTTTATGACAAGGAAATCTAATGTTTTACTCCCACCACACCCTGTAAGACTTGTTTAAGGAAAGGCCCCCATCGCATTCCTGAACCCAATGGCCTGTGTCAGAGGCGCTCTTCTCTCTTTGCTCCTGTTCTTTTAAACTAACCACAGGGAAAGAACAGTCAATAGGGAAAACACAGTTCCTTTGTGTCAGAGATAAAAGCTGACCCAACTTCTGGGTCTGGTGAGTGATTGCTGGATCTAACTGACCACACAACACACTGTTTTGCAAAGGTAAACTCTGCCTTGCCAAGCTACTTTCCTTCTGTCTGTGTGTTCTTTGTGCAGTACTGACCGTATCCTTGGACCTCAGATTTTATTTCTAACAATTACCTTCAACATAATTCTTTTTTCTGTGCCTTTTTATTAAATTTTACAAATTTAAAAAATTTTTATTGAGTTTTTGTACATTTCATACAATAGTTTTTAATCAAATTTAAACCTTTATCCTCCATCCATGGCTCCCCACCTCCTATTAGACCTCGTGTGCTTCACCATCCACGTTAAGTCCTGCTCAGTCGAGCGTTTGTATTCAGATGTGCAGATTCACCCACTGGAGTCTAGTCAGCTACCTAGAGACGGTTTTATAAAATATAATTTGATGGAACTTAGATCCCTTCCCTATCTGTACCTCCCCTTATTGTTAAAAATATAAAAGTATTAGAACAAATTATGACAGTGTCCTCACAATTTTGAACTAAGCAAATATTTCAGAGTAAGAAAATAATCTGTGCAAAGAAAGCATGAGTTATAAAAAGAAAAATTGGTAAACTGTGGACTTCATCAAAACAAAAACATTCTGCTCTTCAAAAATATGGTTAAAGACAAGTCTGGGAAATGGATCAATGGGCAAAACACTTGCTGCTCAAGCATGAAGACCTGAGTTCAAATGCCCAGAACCCAAGTAAAAAGTCAGGTAAAGTTCTGCACACAACTATAGCCTAAATACTGGGCGGAGGTGAGAATAAACACAGGAGGCTCACTGGGGCTTGCTGATCTTCAGCCTAGCCCCAGGCTGGGTGAGAGACTCTGTCTCAAGGGAATAAGGTGGAGATTATAGTGTAGGATACATAACATTCTCTTCTGTCCATCTTCTGCTTTTGTGCAGGAGCACACACACACACACACATACATATACATATATGTATATGAAGTACATGTAATGTAAACATTTTCATATACATTAAAATAAATATTTTAAAAATAATATTAAAAGGAAAACCTAGCACAAAGAGAAAATATTCACAGTACATATTTACAACAAAGGAGCTGCAGTAAGAATCAATAAAGAACTTATAAGTCACTCATAAGACGATAAACAAATCAAATAAAAAGTGGGTGAAGATACTTTAAAGGCCCATCATAAGAGATATTAACTGCCAAAAATATGTGGGGAAAGTTCAATATCACTAATCACCAGGGGGACATGCCATTAAAATATTATAATATGGCCTATGATCATAGGAGTAGCTACAGTAAAAAAAAATAATAATTTCAATAAGCCTCTCAGTCACTGTGAGTAAATTTTAAAACAAGTGTAAATTTGAAGACAAAATTAAGTAGACTGCCGCATCATAAATTTGAGGTGCCTAGGCACATACACATTCAGATAAGTTTATGTATACAGAGAAAGGTCCTGAGCTGGAGGAGATTAAGAAATAAGCAATATAATATTTCCACCCCATCTTCCTCTCTTTCTTGTAAAAGCTAATGAGAGTGGGCATCTGCAGGGAGGCAGTGTTTTTCAGACATCACAGCGCATTGCACACATGAACTCACAGTGGCTATGACCGCACTCACAAGACCTGCACTAGATCAGGCCAACCAAAATCCAGCATGGATAGGGGAGGGTCTCAGGAAGTCCCGCCCTCATCTCAGGAGCTATTGGCAATTGATGGCTACTGGAAAAAGAGAGTCCATTTTCTTCAGGGATGTAGGTTCTAAGAGGCCATCTGTGCTCCAGTGTCCGTGTTCCTACCTCCACACACACACACATGCATTACTAAGTGGACTTGGTTGGGGTTTCTTAAAGCACATAAAATTGGGAGAGAAAAGTGGTGGTGGAGAATTAAATTTTTTAAGATTTTGATTTTATTTTTAATGATGTGGATATGTGTGTACAGGCATGAGCATGTGCATGCAGGTGCCCACAGGAGTCAGAACTCCTGGACTTGGAGTTGCAGATACTAATGAGATTCTCAATGTGGTTGCTGGGACTTGAACTTAGGTCTTCTGAAAGAGTAATAACAACCATTCTTAACCATTAAGCCATCTCTCTTGGCCAATAGATGATATTTTTATTATAACAGGAGGATATGCACTTGGGAGGGAGATGTGATGGAATGTCCCAGAAGGAGTCTGAGGGGGGAATGAGACAGGGCTATGATCAAGATATCTGTGTACATGTATGAAATTTTCAAAGAATGAATAATAATAATTTAATGGGTGTTGAAGGGTGGCTCACCAGTTAAGAGCACTGAATGCTTTTGCTGAGGATCCACGTTTGATTCCCACCACCCACATGGAGGCTAACAACCATCCATAACTTCAGTTCCAGGGCATCTGATGCTTTTTTTCTGACCTTCAGAGACATTGCATGACATCAATACACTTACACACAAGCAGGCAATACACGCATGCACATAAATATTTTTAATTAAAAAAATATGATAAAGAAGGAAATATGATTATAATACAGTATGTAAAGTTCTCAAGTGACTAATAGAAATATTAAAAAATAAATTAATTTAATTAACCATATAAAAAGTAAGAAATATATAAAGTCCTGGCATGAATACATTTTCCCAAGAAGAATGTAACTTTAGATGGTTTCTGAACAACATCAATTGAAGCATTTCCATTCAAGAGACAGACAGGACAAAGAAATTTAAGCAGGAGTAAGTAGGAACAACCAACAAGATACAGAAAATAGCATCAGGCAGAATATCTAATGTGACAGTAGATCTGGATGATCTTCTTGAGGGGATGAAGAAATGCCTAGGAGGGGATAGAGAGCTCAGCACTTGCTGCTATTGCAGAAGACCTGGGTTAGGTTCCCAGCATCCACACGGAGGCTGACAACCATGCATAATTCCAGTTCCAGGGGATCTGATAGACTCTTCTGGCCTATGTGGGCAGTGCATACTAGGGTGCTCTTGCATACATGTAGGCAAAACACTCATACACATACAAAAATAAATTTTTTAAATGTTTTTAAAAGAAATGCCAGGGCTGGAGAGATGGCTCAATGTCTAAGAGCAATGGCTGCTCTCAAAGAGGATCCAGGTTTGATTCTTAGCACCCCACACAGCGGCTGACAACCATCCTAACTCCAGTTCTAAGGCATCCAGTGCCCTCTTCTGACCTCTGTGGGCATTGCATGACAAGGGTGCACTTACACACATGCAGGGAACATGCTCAAACACATAAAATAATAAATATAAAATATGAATAAAGAAATTCCTAGGATAGAAAGAAGAAAGAAAGGAAGGATAGAAAAAAGAGAAGAAAGGAGGGAAGGAATGATAAAAGGAAGGAAGGAAAGGAAAGGAAGAATGGGCCGCCCACTTTTTGCTCTGTCCAGAGGACAAAACCCAAGGAGATACAGAAAGAAGTGCAGATTGTCAGAAGTACTGAATATCCATCCACTTTTTCCTACACTACCATTCCACTGAAGACAATATTTTCTTTAACCTTTTTGATTAAGACTATTTTCACATTTACTTACTGATTATACATATAGATGATTAGAGAGCTCTATATGGACTTTTTGGGATAAGATTTTGGCCTCCAACTCGGTGATACAAAGGGGGAAGGGAAATAATGAAGCGGCAAGGTTTAAATGGGACTGGGGATGGGGGAAGAACCGAGGAGGGAGTGCAGGGAGAGACAACGAACGCTAAAGACCTGTTGAAAGAGTCATATGGAAACCTACTACTGTAGACGCCTCCAAAAATACATACACATACATACATAAAAAGAGCTTAAATGGAATTATCCTATAAAGGAAGGACAGTGCCCATACCAGACACTCCAGGACAGTATATAAAAAGCCCTGTGCCTAGCATGAGCTCCCTCTTTTAAAGTTGTTGATTAGGTGTGTCTTATAAACTCTCAAAAATTAATGGCTGTTACTATTGCTCCTGGCTACCCCCCTAGAACTTGACAATAAGACCCTAATGCTAAACACACTAACTACACTCATGAGTTGTAGAACAAATATGGAGAAATGAATTTGTTAATGATCTCAAAGCTTCAACTCTACAGCCTAGCTTCACAGTGCTGGAAGGTGCCATGCACATGACCAGAAGAGAAAAGCCATCAATCCTTCACAGCTGGGAACTCTGCAACTGCAATAACAAATGGCCTAGCAGGATAGTACAAATATGGCGTGAATGTTATGGGAGTAACCAACCACTTTCTAACTGGACTTAAGGCCCACTTCACAAGATGGCACCATTATTCTGGCCAAGAATCTGGCTAGATAGATCATAGGCTATACTACTATTATTCAGTTAAATGAACAGTTTTGAACCAACTCCTAAATGATCTGTCTTTATACTCATAGATTAGTGTGTCTCTCATCTCTTATCAGAGAAGCATCTTTTCTTAGCAGATGGCAACTAACAGATACCCACAACTGGCCAAAGTATAGAGGGTAAGAGATGCTGTAGTACTCGGCCATAAATGGGAGATCTATATCATACCTCTCCACCAAAGGCTCAGAGAATATTGCAGAAGAGGGAGCAGAAAGATTGCTAGATCCAGAGGTGTTAGATGACTACAAAAAAACATTGCTTTTCAAACCCAACAGGATACATGCACATATGAACCACAAACAGTTTTGACAACATGTATAAGACCTGCACAAGCCCAACTGGGACAAAACCCCAGCATGAAGGAGGGAGGTAGGCTTGAAGCCCCACCCCTAGCTGAGGAACGCTTGCCAATTGAAAGTTTGTTTTCTTTAAGGGTATTACTTTGGATGGCTGAACTATGCCCCAAGAGTATCTGGAGAACATAAATTGAACTTGATTGGCTTTTAAAATAGAGGACAAAATGAGGGGGAAGGGAGGGGATCTGAGAGGAGATGGTTTGGGAAGTTAAATATGATCAAAACATATTGTACTAAATTCTCAAAGATCCACTTCCGAACGCTGAGTCCTGTATCAGGCCCTGAGAAAAACAACAGAAGACAAGCTGTGACGGGCCAGTCCGATTCCCTTTCAGACCCTACATTGTGACCAAGCCTGGAGAGGAGATCACAGGGGAATAATCTAAGCACTCCTCTGTCTGCAGCAGATCTGGTGATATACTATAAGTACTCCACTCTTGTGAGACCTACAGAGAGAGAAAGACACTCAGGTTTGAAATAGTCTGTACAAATTACACCAATCACCAGCAAAGAATAACAGATTTCACAAAAGCCTATTGGAAATATACTCAACACTTCACAAAACTCTGATCTCCCAGGACATATTATCAAGATGGCTTTTCCCTAAAAAGACACTCATACAAAGACGGAATAAATATACATCCCAACAGATGCATAATTCCCAATAAAGAATAAAAGTAATGCAAAAACCAAACAATAAAACTCCTCCAGACATTTCTAATTCCCTAGCAACTAACTCCAAAGATACTGAAGTAGATGAAATGCCAAATACAGAAATTTTAAAATGACTTTTGAAAGAGCAATGAATTCTAAATTATTGAGAAAATAATTGAAAACTTAAGGAAGGACAGTGCAGAATATGATTGAGATAGAAAATTTACAGAGTTAAAAGAAATCTTTAAAATGAAAGGATCAAAAAAATCAAATTAAAACCTCAGTAGAAAAACTTCACCAACAAACTAGACTAGACATAATAGAGTAGGTCTTAAAGACAAAGCTGATGAATTAGAGCATTCAGGCAGCAGTAAATAAAAAGGAAAGTTATTAACAAACCATGCCTGATCTCCAGGACATGATCAAAATATCAAATTTATGAGTTTTTGGTTTAGAAAAAGATGTGAAACCATAGACTAAAGAAAAAAAAGGCAAATAAAATATATTTATTGAAGTGATATCAGACAGTTCCCCAAATCTTGGGAAAGATGTGGACATCAGGTATGTGATAGATTATGTTAGCTGATTTTTGAATGTTAAACAGACTTGTTTATCTGGGGTAAATTTCGCTTAGCCATGGCATATCATTCTGTTCATACATTGTTGGATTTAATATGCCAGTCTTTTGATGATGATTTTGTACCTATGTTCACAAGAGATGCATGCCTTCCACATTGTTTTCTTATAATCTCAGAGCAACATTGGTATCAGAATGCTTTAAAAGTATCCCACCTGTTTCTCTCTTGTGAAAGATATTAGTGTTGGTATAATTTTTTCCTGAAATATTTGGTAGAATTCAGCAAGTTGATCTAGATCTGGTGTTTCTCTTCTGAAAAGTTATTAATCATTATTTTAATTTCTTTACAAGATGTAGACCATTCAGATTGCCCATTTTTTCTTGTGTGAGTATTCAAAGATTATGTCTTTCAAGGATCTAGTCTACTTCACTCAAATATGTGGGCATAGAGTTTCTCAGAGCATTCTGTTTTATTCATTCAGTGTCCTAGAGAGTTATGCTAACATCTCGTCATTCGTCGAGAGAGAGAGAGAGAGAGAGAGAGAGAGAGAGAGAGAGAGAGAGAGATGTATATAACTGTGATACATGGCACAGTTTTATTTTATTTTTGGAGAAGACTGCTAAGGAATACCACCATAAATTCAGACTAAAATGGGAAAGCTGGCAATTTTACATATATTTTCACATAATGGCACGGTAGTTTATCTTTCGAGCTGCTATGGTAAAGCTGACTTACTGGCATACTATGAAAATCTTAATGACCAATGACATAAGTGATTTTGCCCCTTCTCTTTTCTTTAGTTGACTTATCCATTTTATTGATTCTTTCTAACAATCAACGTTTCTTTTCATTTGTTTACTCTATTGATTTGCCATTTTCAATGTTATTGATTTGTTTTTTAATTTTTCTTATTAAATAGATTGAGTATTGATTAAACAAAATGTTCTGCTCTGTGTCAAAATAATTTGTAAGAAGTGAGGTTTCAAATATGACATATGAGGGCCCCTTGTTACTTATCATCTGTGTCACAAAGTAGACATCACATCCATCATTTCACACCAGAGTCCACTGTTCTGTCTACTGTTTGATGAGAAAATTCTGAGTTTCCACTGCTTCATCAGTGTCTATTACTGCCCTCCTCTCCTTTTAGAGTTCTCACTAGCCATGTGCCCCAGAGCTCTCAAATATTAGTGAATTTTTTTACTTTTTCTCTTTTTCAGTTGGGGAAGTTTATGACATATCCTTAGGCACAGAGATTACTGCCTCAGTGATATCTGTCCAATAAGTTCATCAAAATATTTCTATTATTGTTTGATCTTCAGTGCTTCATTTTGCATCTATCTTTAAAGTTCCTCCCTCATCTCACAGAGATCATCTCTTCTTATGTGGTGTTGTGTGTTTTATACATCATAGCCCTTAACAGTCACATTTAAGTCTCAGATGTTTTAAATGTCTGATCATTCCTACATCCTTGACATATCCAACTATGACTCTAATGGTCTCTCTGTGTCTTCAAACCGTTTTTCGCCCTTTAGTATGCCTTGATATTTTTATTTATAACTTGATAGTTAGACATGAAACACAGAGTCAAAAAAACTGATGTTAGTAAGCCAGTAATCATTTAGTGTAGGAGATAGAATGCTCAACAGTCCTGTAAGTGAGCCTCAGCCATTCTGTGAGTCTGTGCCCCTGGACTGTGAGCTTCACATGTGTTCTTAATTACAGCTCTCCTTTAGTGGAGCAGAACAGCTGGAGTGATCTGGACTTGGGTATTTCCTTTCTGGAGTTGGGTATTTCCTTTCCCAGACTCCAATAAAACCTAGCAAGTTGGTCTCTGGTTACCTGGTTTCTCTTGTAGTAGGCAGGCTTTAAGAAGAACAGAATGCTCTACAATTGGTCCCTCCCCTCTCCCCCCACATTCTTTGCCAGAAACATGAAGAAATTTTTTCTCCAATATTCACTGTGATAACCAGCTCATCCTCCTGAAAATTAAACTCAGCTGGGAGAAGACGCTGTATGACTGGATTCCCCTTGGTTTTCTGTTTGTTTGCTTGCTTGCCTGCTTGCTTTTGTCTCAGTCTTCTCCACACTGATGCTTCAGGAATTGTCAGTTGTAGTACAGGTTATCCTACCTTGGTACCAGTTCTTTCTGAAGTCTGTGTCACCGGCTTCTGTTCCAGCAAGCTGTGATTCTTGCATATTTGCTTATTGCTCTCTTCAGTTCGGAGGAGGGAGCAATGACTCGTCCTGTGACTCTACCACATTGACAGATCTAAAAAGACCTGCTGACTTTTCTGCTTGCTGAACTTATCTCTGTGGGTGCTTGGACTTTTCCCTACATAATTTCATGAAAATGTTTTTGAGACAAAGTCTCCCTATATAGCCCAGGCAGACATCAAACTCAGGATATTATTCTTGCCTTTACTTCCCAAGTCCTGGGATTAGTCCTGTACCAGTACACCCAGAACATTTTGACTTCCTGAGTTCATCTAGGTGCATGGAAGCTATAAAATATGTTTATGTTAACAAAACAATGATTTAAAATTAATTTGTTGCTTGACAATTTCATGTAGGTATATAATATACTCTGACTCCTCTCTCTCCACACCCTCTCCTACCTTCTTTCATCCCTATTAACACCCCTACACCCTTACCAGTCCTTATCCCAGGTTCATAACTTTTGGGATTGTTTTGTGACACATTTAATTTAACTAAGGCCATCTGAGACATTTTTTAAATGAGTATCTACTATGTGCAACTTCTGTGTTGTGAATCATATACAAATGAATTCCTTCAGCAACCTAGAAACTGAAGCCACTGCACTTACCCCAGTGATTAATGATCAAAATCTATTCATAATTTCTCCTCTGACACTGATTCAACTGTGGAAATTGCTTTCTTGGGGGAATCTTCATTTGTTCGTCCAATTAATATGTTCGTCTACCTTCTGTGTAGGCCTCTTATCTTAGGTGGAATCTAGAATTTAATTTTGAAAGCAACTGAGAACAAATCAAAGTCAAATTGCCAAATAAGGCTTGCGTCTATGAGGCAATATGAATTTTTAACATCACTATTTCTCTGGTGTGCTGTTAAAGTTCTCATGGCCATTCCAAAGGACACTATTGACAAGCTGCTCCAGAAACTCTATACTAGCTATATTCACAGCAATTTCTTCTGTTAATCTAATGAATCACAGTATGATTTATTTTATTCATTGTCTAGTTGTATGAACTTAATATTAAGATTCCTAGTTTCACTGCTTAAGACCTAAAAGTCAAATTTAGAAAATGTTGTTACAATTGTTATTATTTTCTTCAAGTTTATAGTATATAAACAGCAGGCTTGATATTTTAATATTCTCTCTCTCTCTCTCTCTCTCTCTCTCTCTCTCTCTCTCTCAAGTTCTGGCCACATGTACCAGGTTACTTTTCCTTTCAAGGATTTTATTCTGTTTGTGGAGTTTTGAAAATGAGAATATACCAGTACTTTCCCTAAGATGAGTTTCTGACAGCATAAAAACACTGTCTCAGGCTGACTCTGTGCAATAGCTGCTCTGCTGTGATTTTCTAAGTCCACCTGAAAAGATCCCTCAACGACAGTGAGTCTTCACGGAAACTCGCCCAGCTCACAGAACCCCATTTTTCAAATTGTGCAGTTCAGATTGGCACTGAAGACGAGCAACTTTCCCTTGTCTCTGGCAATATCTGAAATGTTAGAGAATGATGTGTCTGCTGAGGCGTTACACAACCGCAGCAAGTAGAACTGTCTCCTTTCCACTACTGCGGCTCTAGAGGGAAGCAGGTCTGTAATAAGATATGGTGCTTGAGTGGCAGGAAGGACAGGAGAGGAAGGAATGGGTACCTGAAAGACATCACTCGATTTAGTCATCCTCTGTCCTGGAAATGATGGAACAGGATTCTTGCAGGACTTTTTTTTTTTCAACCTCTCTTTCTAGAATACCTTGCAGAATTGCTAAAATCTGGGTTAAACACCAAGAATCACTGGTTTTTTAAAGTCATATGTTTTGACCTCTGAGATATTTATCACCCTAGAAGCAGAAAAAAATTAGGTTTTGGTTCTGACCCGAGAATCAGAAATCTCAGGATTAATTGCTCTGCTGTTCACCCCCTGCCCTGTTTGGGGGTCCAATTTCTGGAATGGCCTCTTCCCAGAATATAATGACAAAATGTACCAGTTCAAATGTTTTTGAAAGACCATGACAACAAAAACAAGATTCCTTATCAGTCATTGCTCTTGTTCAAATTTAAAGAAATGAAGATAAAAGCATATGACTTCAGCCTCCAAGCTGGACAGAAGTGATCAGAAGAGCCATTGGCTGCTTGGAAGTGTGCACACAAGCTCAGCCTCTCTCAGCACCTTACTCATACAGTCTGCCGTTCAGCACATAATCATTGACCATGAGCTGTGGTCAGAATATCTGAACCAGACAAATCCTGGGCACTAAGCACTTCTTCTGGGAGGGTGTGTGTATAGGGGGGTGTCTGCTTTTTCTCTCTTGTGACATTTGAAAAACCATTGAAAAAAATGCAGTCTCACAAAGAAATTCACAGAAGATATTAACCATTGCAGCAGAAACAAACTAGGCCTCCGAGAGCTGCCAGGGAAGAATTATGCCTAGAGAGGCAGCAGAACCTTATTTCCCACTGCCTGAGTTGATCACTTAGATCTTCTATGCCTCAGGTTTCCCTAAGATTAGGAGTCAGAAGTAGGTTATCATTAGGCCCCTGTTAAGACTTAAGCTTCTACTTTTCGAAAATCCTAAAGAACCTTACCCAGCCCAGCTCTGAACCCCAGCAAGGGGCCTGCAGTGCCGGTACTTCACACACAGTACCTTGTCTCCTGCCCCTAGAGATACGCTTCAAGTTTTGGTTGTGAGTGCTAAGATTTAGCAAGAAGTTCTTATTTTACAAAGGACCTTTTCTATGCACGCCCTTGCACGGTATTGCATTGCAGGCCGTTTCCTTTACAAAGCCTGGACAACAAGGGATAATCTCCTTTAAGTAAAGACAGAAACTTTCTTTTGTGTCTCGGGAAACTGTAAAGAGGAGAGAATAGACATCTTCAGGACCCTATGGGGAAGAGTCTAAAAAATAGGGAAACATACTGGTCTGAAAGGAGACAAAGAGGGCTTGAACCACACCAGTTCTCTGCTTTTCTGACCCAGGTACAACAAAGCTGCTCCATTCCCGGCCACTCTGGGTGCAATGTCCACAGCCTGCACACTACAGGGAATAGAGCTACCCTAGTCCACTGAGTGCACAATCTACGCAGGAGAGTGCTGCCCTCTAGCGACCAAAGTAGGAGATGTCTCATAGGCCGAGCCCGGCAGGTGCTGCGTAGCAGCAGGTGCCACTGCAGTCTGTAAAGGTAGCTGATCCTCTGCTGGAAGCTAACATTGCTGGGAAAACCCTGAAACTTTTTCTTTATGGTTTCTAGAACTGGTTGTGATAGCCCCACGCGCAGGACCAGAGAGATAAACACAGGCAAGGAGGGGTGGATAAAGTAAAAAGCAGATGTGACATAAACTGATAATGGACAGATGGAAACGAGATGGATGATTAAAAACAGCTTTTAGGGGCTTGCTGTAGGCCAGACAGAAGGTTAAGTGATTTTGTCCATTATTCCAGCTGACTCTGGGCTGAACACGGTGCCTCCTCTCCCATAAGCTATGACATAATAGTATGTTACCTCTGCTGCGGTCTCCAAACAGGAAAAAGTGAGACGTTAGAGGATGTAAGAGCTACGCAGCTTGGTGATTAAGGATCCTCACAGACCCAGGAAACGGGGGAGTGAGCTACGCCGCAGCTCCAGCCAGACCTTGTGCTTCCAGGCCCCTCCCAGTGGACGTGCTGACCTTCTGTCCCAAGCCCTGGCGTGGATTTCACGCTCTTTATTGTTCTTTCCACACCACACTCCTGGTTTGCTGACATCAAACTTCCTCGGCACCCCCTCTTACTCACCGGACACCCCCCAAAGACCCTGGGCAGTGCCCTGAAGAGCTCAAGTTTTGGATTTGTAAGCGTACCCAGGGAGCTTGAAATTGGCCCTTCCTTGTGGAGGGAAGGAGCCAGGTTCTGGGAGTAATTGCTTTCTAGAACCCGAGGGCGTTTTTAAGTACTTGAAGTACTTATTTCTGTGCCCAAAGAATCTCACTAATGAGAAAGTTCGAGATTTCTGAGAGTTTCCATCATCATTTCCGTAACTGTTAACTGAGTGCCTACTGTGTACCCGGGTTGTCACACAATGCAGTGAAGAAGGGGAGGGCAGATAGGTGAATGGATAACTTTCTGGATAGCTGCTCTTCACGCCCTGAAAGGAAGTGAGAAAGGGGCCGGACGACAGAACCCGAGGGTTTCCAGCCTAGCAAAGACAGCCAAGTCCACCTGCCCCTCCAAATGCCCCAGCCCCCGACCCCTCCACACCGCCAGCCCGGGTGCAACGGCAGTGATTTATGTAGGGAAGCCAGAGCCTCACTTCTCCCTCCCTAGGCTTCCCAGCTGCCTGACTGGGTCTCTGCTCGGTGGGGCGAGCCTGTGGGCGCCCACTCACGGCCGCCACCCCCCCGCGGCGCGCAGGCTGCGGGGACGTCCCCTCCCGCAAGGCATCGGCTCGGGCTGGCGTAGGGCCTGCGTCAGCTGCAGCCCGCCGGCGATTGGGGCGCTCGCGCCTCCTTCGGTTTGGGGCTAATTATAAAGTGGCTCTGGCGGCCGCCAGCCTCGGGACAGCGAGCAGGAGCTCCGAGCCCCGCAGCCTCCGCCCGCGGCGACACCTAGGACCGCGACGGTGAGGTCCCCATCCGCCGGTGCGCCCGGCTGCTGCTCCCGACGCGCGTCTCACCCTTGCCTTCTTTTCCTTTCAGAGTCGCGTCTGGGACCCGGCTTCTCCGAGCAGCCTGCTGCATCCGAACAGCGTGAGTGCGTTTGCCCGGTCTCGCCTGTGCTGAACTGGCGGAGGGAGCACCGCTAGCTCGCCCAACTTTCTCGCAGTTCCTCCCTGGGGTGGGGGTCCAGGTCCTGCCTCCCCAAGTGCGGGCTCCCGAGCCCTCCTGCATTAGCTCCAGAATGTTGCGCTGGGCAATCGACGCCCAGGAACTCAGTTCGAAACCCTGGGGCTGTGGAGGGCTGGAGGCGACAGCCCCAACGCCAGAGCAGTGCGGGGACCCGCGTTGTCCCTGAAAGGTGTCGGGGGACTGAGTTCTTGCTCGAGGACCTCCCTAGTGGGGATGTCACAGCAAGGCGTCCTTCCTAGGGATCCATACCCAGCCGGAACGAGTCCCCAAGCGCGTGGTCTTCTCTCCTGCAGCCCATGGCGCGCTTCCTGAGACTCTGCACATGGCTGCTGATGCTTGGTCCCGGCCTCCTGGCTATGGTGCAGGCGGAATGCAGCCAGGACTGCGCGACTTGCAGCTACCGTCTAGTGCGTCCAGGCGACATCAACTTCCTGGTGAGTGTTAAGCGGTATCAGAGACAGAGCGCGGACTGCGCGCCCAGCCTCGCAGCACATCTAGCAGTCACTCCCCCTCAAAGGTGCCAAGGGACCAGCCTTTGGTGCCCAGGTGTCCTGGAGCTTCTAAAACGTTGATCCAGGTCCAGTCTGGCTCCTAGTTTCTGGCCCCGCCCGACTCTCTGGGCCCCTTAAGGCAGAAGTATGTATCTCCGCGCAAACGGTTTTAGCCCTGCCTGTTCAGGATCCCCAAATGTCTGTCTTCAGTACCTCGGATAGAACTGGGTTCCCTCCTAGGCTGTAAGAAGATGCTCACCCCAACTTTTTAATGCCCCTGCTGAGGGCCCCCAGACAACCAATCTGCAAAGAATGTGATTTTTTTAAAGGGAGTTATTGGCCTTTTCCCTTCTCCCAAAGTTCTCTCACGCTCTATATAGGAAAAAGACGGAAAGAGAGGACAGGGAAATCCCAAGGGAAGAAAGGAGGCGCCTCCTGAGACCACAAGCAAGTGAAAGGAGAATTCCCCTTTGCCTGGTCATCCCTGCACTTTGTAATAACCGTTTAATCTTGCTGTGGGAAGGGCACGGGAGAGGTGGCCAGTGCCCAGAGAGGCGGTATCCGTACAAAGACAGCCTGCATTGCCCGGGGAGGAGAGGAGGGCGCCGAGGACAAAATGGCTGTTCTTTAATCATAATCATGGGCTTTCCAGTCACCTCCAGTCAAATCTGTGACTTTGAGACTCCAAAAGCTTGGCTTTAGCTAGATCTCTTACTGATTGCTTGCAACGCCTTTGAAATTCATTGACAGCTCAAGGAAGAGGGATATATTAAAACCAAGTTGGTTTAGGTTCCACTTAAGACTTTACTGACCTTATTGAGATTCTTGGAATGGAGGGAAAAACTAAGGAAGGGATTCCAAAAATCCAAGCTATGTATTTCCGGTGAAATGTCTGTCTGCTTCATTTGAATTTTTTGATTACCTAGTCTATTGCAATTAACATGTACTAACTTGGCCTTAGAAAGAAGACACATGGTGCTGAGTATTTAAATTGTGAGGAAAACACTCGATCTGAAAACCGACTAACAGTCCTGCTCAGCTTTCTCCCTCCCCTGTAGTCATGGGCTTTTAAGCTTTCACTAAAACTTGAGTGAACGCAGATAAGAATTTATTGCAAGCAATAAAGTTTTTACACAGGTGATTTTAATAACATACCATGATGAAGATTACTCTCTCGACAGAATCACATGTACCTTAAGCTCTACCTTCACTTGATATGCACAGTGCTCAACACTTAGCCTCTGCTGTCCACATATGGTTACATGAGGTCTATAATCAGATCTCAAAGAAGTAATATATTTACTTACATTATGTGATTCTGTAAATCAATATAACTCATATTTAATAATTTTTTTATTTAATCTCTTCATCAAGCTCCCAAATTACTGCTAATCTTCCTTCACCATTGTTGAGAAACCTGGGCAGAGTCCCTTGTGTGGCAGACAACCCCAGACAGCATCATAATTTCTGGCTTCTCCCCTTTTCCTCAACGGCCACTCATTGTCTAACAAGATTTGGGGAAGGATCACTCTTTCCACACTTTCCTTGCTGCATTTTATGTTCGTCTTATTGTATTTTCCTGTCCTTATTTTTGATGCAGCCGATAGTGTGACACTGTGATATGTACAGCTTGGAAAAAAATATGCCACTCTCTGATTTTAAAAGATCTCTTAGAAGACATCCGTAACGAGTAACTGATTCGCTTTGTGTTACATTTAAGGTTGTTATACTCTTGGTGACAGAAGGTTTAATTAATGCAGCAGTTCTGGAATTTTATCTAGCGTTCATGGACAAAGTAAGGTTGTCCGGTCAAAGGTAGAGTTAACATTTACACAAGCTCTTCCATGTCAGAAACTTGTGCTTCATGGTGTCATTGGGTACAGACAGGAGAAGACATGCTTTGGCTGATGTCCAAAATTTACCACTGGCACATGGATGACTACAGAAGCAGTATTTAACATTTTGGTTTTAGTGTGAATCTGTTCTTCTGATGGTTTGTCACTGTTTGTTTCTGAAGGATCCCCAAAGTACATACATTTAAAAGCCTTTTGGTATGGAAAGAAAAAATTTTAGAAACAAGACCACATAAATATCATTTTAGAATTGAAATATGATCACCACTTTAACATCTTAAGCTTTAAATTATATTTTGAGTCTTTAATCAGATATTATCAAGAATAAAACAGCCATTTCAATTAGATCCTCTTTAGATTTTTACTTACTCATATATATTTAATTTTCTAGATACTAAACTTAAATAATCATTAAGAGCTCATTGACTATGTTTCCTAAATATTCTGTTGCATGAATGAAATACTTTCATTGTGACAATAACTGGACATTTAGTATCAACATATAAATTTGCCTTTTTAATATCAAGAAAGAGATAGCTTTCCTGTCTAAGTCAAGGGACTGTGGTCTGGATTCCATAAGATTTCAGAAGGCTGAAAAAAAACCTTAAAAAGCTAAGGAATATCATAGAATTTAATATGTGTTGCATAATATTAGTGTTCTTTTATCTTAGGCAAAAAACTGAATAGAAGGAAAGTCTGAATAAGGTCATTTAGAATGTATAATCTGGATATAATCTTGGTTTGAATTCAATTATTATATAATGAGAAGGAAATAATTATACACTGATCATTCCTGCTTTGTTAAAGAATATAACTCTACTGGGAAAGACTTGTTCCTTATACCAATTACTAACTGTTAAGAAAATAATGTAATTTGTGCATTTGTATCCATGTAATTTCCAGTATTTGGTTCAAGATCAAGAAATCTGTTTTAATCAACCAAGAAAATAAAAGGAACGACAAAAACCATCTCTACTTTTAGGAAATCACTATATCAGAATCCAAACAATTCATAGCACTTAAATTTACTGTTTTGAATGTCTTTGTCAACTTACTTTGACTTGCTCCTTTATTCTTTAAAGGTGGAAAGTATCTGTAGGATTACAGAATACTGACTGCGGCAGGATGGCTCCACAAGAAAGCGGAGAGCTCTTACTAACATTGATTCATTCTTAAGACAAGGAAATTTTAAGCAAATGTCCCTAATTAGATAAACAGTAATTTCTCCCATTTGGTTAGAAAAAAAAAATCTCAAACAAGATGGTATCTTCAGGGGACAATTATTCAGTGAAACTGGATGGTGAAGGCAGCCAACTATATTGAAATTGAGGAGCTATCTCTTAAAATACTGAGGTGGTACAGCATATGCAACAAAACTTCGAATTTAACTCTGTTCCCCACCCACCCACTTCCTTTTGCCAGTTCTCCTTTGCTGCATTTGCTGTCCCCTTTGAGGGAAGGCTGTAATGAGATAGCGGAGATGCCCACGGATGTCCAAAAGCAGACAGCTGCAGTCCGCCGCAGCTTTTGTAGAATCCCTGAGCTGCCTCTTTTGGTCACTAATCTCCTTGTCTTCCCAGGCCTGCACGCTGGAATGCGAAGGGCAGCTGCCTTCTCTCAAAATCTGGGAGACCTGCAAGGATCTCCTGCAGGTGTCCAAGCCCGAGTTTCCTTGGGATAACGTCAACGCACTCAGAGACGGCAACAAACAGGACGAGGGCCACTTGCTAGCCAAGAAGTATGGCGGCTTCATGAAAAGGTATGGAGGCTTCATGAAGAAGATGGACGAGCTGTTTCCCACAGAGCCAGAAGAAGAGGCTAACGGAGGTGAGGTCCCTGCCAAGAGGTATGGGGGCTTCATGAAGAAGGATACCAATGAAGGGGACACCCTGGTCAACTCCTCCGACCTGCTGAAAGAGCTGCTGGCAACAGGCGACAACCTGGCCAGAGAGGGTCAGCACCAGGAAAGCAGTGACAACGACGACGACGTGAACAAGAGGTACGGAGGCTTCATGAGAAGCCTCAGGAGAACCCCCCAACTGGAGGATGATGCCAAAGAGCTGCAGAAGCGCTACGGGGGCTTCATGAGAAGGGTGGGCCGCCCAGAGTGGTGGATGGACTACCAGAAGCGATACGGAGGCTTCCTGAAGCGCTTTGCTGAGTCCCTGCCCTCCGATGAAGAAGGTGAAAGCTACTCCAAAGAAGTTCCCGAGATAGAAAAGAGATATGGGGGATTTATGCGATTTTAATTCCTTTCCCCTGCACTGTCTCCAGCCCCCGCACGCCTTCTCTACCCGCAGTGAGCAATTGCCCGGTCTATCATATTTTTGTCATGTGCGGCTTATGTTGTATAGTAACCCGCCGGGTCTGGAGAGCTACACTGCCTGAAAGCTGTGATTTGGAATCTGTGTTCTTTTGAGTCTTGAAGCTCAGTATTGGTCTACTGCAGCTTTCTGGTTATCATGCTGAAATCGACTCTGTTACCTCATCCCTTATTTTTGACAAAATGTCAATAAATGCTTACGTGTATATAAATATAATAAACCCATTTCCCCAACTGCACGATGTTCTTCTAAGAACTCGCTGTCATTCACCCTTGAGTTCTCACAGTAAATGCTAGACTCAAAGACAGTCCAACCACCTGCTATGACAGAATAACTACTGACTCGGTCTCTCCTGACGCAGGTTGCAAAAACATTCTTATTGAATTCCTTTTATGTGAAATGTTAGGTAAGCAAACACATTGGAACAAAATGAAATGCAAAGCCAATTTAACCCCGCTTTACACATTAAGAAGGAGAAGCCCAGAGGAGTCCTATACTTGGTCTGAAGTTGCTCAGGGGTGGAAAGAGAAGTGGGATTTAAAACTTCTTGTTCCCAATGTCCTTTCCTCACCCTTCCCTTGTCTTCCACCCAGGACACAAGTAAGAACTGGAAGAACTTGGAGCTCTATCTTGTTCATCATTGTACACCCTACACAATAGCCATAGTGGATTCTCTAACAGATGATGAATGTGTGAGTGAGTGAATGAATGAACTGGATGAATGAATGAATTTGGCAAGCAAGTAATCAGAAATGGTGCTGTGGCTGTTTTGCAAGACAGGCTCTCAAAACATAAGACGCTCATGAATACTTCATGTTAAGAAAAGTATTTGAGGCAGCATACAGATAGAAGAAATATAATACTTTCTCACGTTTTTAGAAACTACTACACACAGTTCCAATCATCCACTAATTCATTTTCCCAGGACCCCACCAACTCTTACCCTGTCCTTCAGAAAACAGGTTTAGCACTTCAAGACAGTGGATGCTGAGCTTCTGGTCTGCAGTTTTCCAGGGTTTCTGTCCAAGCCTCTCTAGGTAATCCCTCTGAATCTGGAAGCCCACCTGAAAGTCCAGCCCTATCAAGGCTCGAGGGACCTTCACATGAGCAGAACTTGATTCTCCTCGTCAGCTCAGGGTGACATAACCACAGTCTCATGGGCCACTGCTCCCACAGACCCTTCCAATCCTGATCCTAATCCTTTCTTCCAGGACAAATACACATATTATATTAGGAGTTTATATTAAGCACCTGGATAAACCCTCTTCCTTTTGATGAAGGGGTTAGTAGTGAGAAAGCAGGTGGGAAACCAGCTAGCCCTGGAAATCTGCATCAGAAGCAGAGATGTGGCTGGGGCACATCGCAGGTACCAGATGTCACAGCAGTGGCCAGTTGCCTCCTGTGGACATGTCAACTCAGTATTTACAGGTGTTTCTAAAGAAACATGAAACAGATTTTTTTTATATAGCCCATTTTTCTTACTATTGGCAATTTGTTTCATTTAAGACAGTGAGAGTACTGGGTATGCTGTCAAATACCTATAATCCTAGCTGTCAGGGGGCTAAGACAGGAACATCAGAAGTTTATGGGCAGCTTGGGACACAGGGCAAATTGCAGGCCAGTCTGAGATACAAAGCTGTACAGTGAAATCCATCTCAAAGGAAAAAACTACAGTGTGAGTCAAAACAACAAAGAAACATCAAATCAAACAAACACATCCTTAGATTCAAGGGATATTGGAGCTAATATTCTGTAGAAAAGAGAATCACTGAATTCCATCCTCTGGAGCAAAACATTTGACCCGTGGAAGCAGGAATCCAACCTACACTCTCTGGAGCTGAGGAGGGACCTTCCCTGCTCCCTCACAGTACCCCTGCCCTGTGAGAGCGCAGTACATGTGCGTGCAGAGTCTGCATGAGATGAGCACACGGTGAGATCTGACAGATGGCTTTGCAGAGCAAGCACAGCTCCTCACCTGGAAGCTCTTTGGGAGTATGTCATACAAGCAAGGCTAAAACACTGTGATAAACAGTCTGACACTCCGTTTCTGCACCTGTCACCTGTGTCAAAAGCCTTGTGTCATTCACCCTTGAGTTCTCGCAATTCTGTGAGAGTTCACACAATGTCTGAGGTGGAACCATGTCACACTGGCATATTTCCTCATCCCCCTCACAATAGATTGCAGAACCAGGAATCCAGAGAGTGCTACAAAGCTGCTCTGGGGAGGAATTAACCTCGGAGAGGAGCTGGGGAGTCAGAAAACCAGCAGTCAGGAGAAAAGTTAGAAAAAAGCAGTTAGAGGAAGTGGCTTCTTTTCACATCTATGTTATGGGGCTCTGATCCCTGGCTGGAGTATCCCTTGATGTAGCATCCCTGGCCCAGGACTGTTCCTGAGCATGTATGGGTGCTGACAAAGGTGACGCCCAGATGCCCAGTCTCCAGAAATCTCCTAGGATGCCCAGTCTTCAACCTGAAGTTCCATCAATAGAATTTTGCTTTGTTCACCTTAAAAGCATCAATGTTTTCAAGAATGCTCTCTTTAAATTCTGAGGAGCAGTTGCCCAAGTGTCACATTGGACACTACTTCCAGAGCAAATGCCAAGGATCCAGCTGTACCCTTCGGTGTGGTTGTGCTCTGCAATAAGCACAGGGGTTAAGGTCAGGACTAGCCTCCCACTACAATTTAAAATGAACCCAAAGTTCCTGCTGTCTTAACAAGGTCTGAGAGAAACTGATTCAAGTGCAACTAAGATCACATGACCTGCAGAGGGCGCTGATGCTCCATTCTGCTCCTCTTCCTACTTGTTTAGTGGCCTTTTCCCCTCAATCCCACTCACCTGGGCTTCTCCAGCCCCACCTGGGAGCCTGAGACCACTTTGGGTTCTGTCTGAGAGTTCATAGCATGAGGGTTCTGAGACCGGCCTGTCTGGCTGCACATCTCAGCCGGCTGCATGACAGGAGCTCTCTCTGGCTCACTTGTTCCCTTTGGGTTCATTAGGCTGTAATTAGCACACAGTCAAGGGTAACCAAATTCTTAAGGAGGGACTAGCACACCTTCAGACCAACAGAGCTAGCTTCTGCTATTGCTCAGCTTCCCAATTTCTTCAGGGTGGAGCTTGGACTCTCCACCGCCTACCCATCTCACCCTGGTTCTTTTAGGGATAGGACTGTGCCTGACTCTCACCTAGGGGCTCTTTCTGAAATTTGTGTCCAACAAGACAGAAGCCGCTTGCAGAGCTCTTTAACCCTTACCTTCATTTTCTCAATGTTTACTACAGACCTGTATCGTGCATGATATATCGTGACACTTACATGTCATTATGTTTGTCTGAAGCGAGGAAGGAACAGCACCAAGAGGGGACTTCTGTAAACTGCGGGCTCTGGGTGGTTAGGAGGGGGCATTGACAGAAGAGGAGGTGATGTGTGGGGCAGCAGATGTAAGGGAAACCTTTACATCTTCCACTCTACTTTACTATGAAACTAATACTGCTCTTTAAAAAGTCTTTTTATCCCAAAACAAATGACATGCAGAGTCTGAGCCTTGTGCTTACACAGGCTTCTTAGGAGAAGATAGGAGACTCTATGCCTTGACTATCTACTTTTGCCATTTTTCCCTGAAATGTACACAGCCAAATCAAGTTTCTCATTCATTCAGCAAATGAAGGAAGCCCTGTATACAATTATCTGGTGGCAGAAAGCTCTGGACAAGAAGAGGCAATGTAATGGCTAGAGCCTGGAATAAGGTGATAGTGATCGATGTCTAAGTACCTTTCAGCATACCATAGTGAATAATCTTTATTCTATACATATAGTGGTGTATGTAATTAAGTTGTAGCATTTCATAATTGATCTCTTAAATTATACACGTCTCAAATTACAAATTTCCTAAAAGTTGTTAGAATTCAACTTTCTTTAAGCTTCTGGAGTCATACAATAGTCTACGGGGAAGCTGTCACAAATAAGAATTAACCTAATGTCTTCTGGTGGCAAGTTGATCGCTTTAAAGTAAAATCTTCCTTTGTACAACAAAGCGCCATAAAGGTAGCACTAGCTATATAGACTACATCACATGAAAAACTCTTCTGCATACAAATAATCTCATAAAACAAGTAAGAAGGCTGGACAGCTGGCTCAATGGACAAAGTACTTACTACACAGGTGTGAGAATCTAAATTTGGATTCCTAGCACCTATTTTAAAAGCCAGGTATGGCTGCACACATCTGTAATCCCAGGCTTAGGGGGCAGACACAGGTGGATTCCTGACACTGGCTGGCCAGCCTGTCTAGATGAATTGGAGAACTCCAGGTTCAGCAAGAGACACAGTCTCAAAAAATTGGAAGAGTGAGGAAGACACCTATGATGGTTAGTGTTGTCAGTCTGACTAAAACCTAGATTCACCTGGGAGACAGGTCTCTGAGAGTGCCTGTAGGGGATTGTCTTGACTGCAGTCACTGAAGTGGCCACCACTGATGGCCACCACAGGATGGAGCTGATGGAACAACAGGAAATGGAGCTGAGCAATTACTGCCGCTTACTGCTCTCTGCTTGTTAAATTTCGTTTATTTATTTATGTTATGCATATGAGTGTCTTGCCTACATGTATGTAAATGTACCTGTGCATGCAGCACCCTCAGATGCCAGAAGGTGTCAGATCCCTTGGCACTGGAATCACGATCAATTGTTAGCCGCCCATGTGGAACAGAACCTGGGTCCTCCGAAAGAACAGTCAGTGCTCTTAACTGCTGAGCCATCTCTTCAGTTCTCTGCTTTCTGACTGTCAATGGGTTGTAACCAATTGCTTCAAGTTCCTGCCACCTCAGCTTTCCCACCATGCTGGACTGTACCCTAGAACTGTGGGTCAGAATGCCCTTTCTCCCTTAAGTTGTTTTTCTCAGAATATTTTATCACAGCAACAAGAAAAAAAGAAACTAAGACAACACCTCATGTCAACCCCTAACTAGCCTCCACATACGCGTACACAACATGAGTACATCTGCAAAAACCTATAGATATAGATAGGTGATATATACATAGATACATACATACATACATAGATGATAGATAGCACTTCAAAAAGGCTGAAAACCACTAACTAATAAATTATTGGCCTGATCCCCAAGTTGTGACCTAGCCTGGTAATGGCTACAGCAGCAAGCGTGAGGCATAGAACATTTGAACAGAAGAATCTGGGTTCCAGATTGATGGCCAGACAAAAGTGGCTTGGTTGACTAGGGAGTTCTCATTCTCCTAAGGACAACCCATGCATCTACTATACCTGAAAGAAAATGAAAACTGACTTTTCTATGGCTGGCTCCTTGCTGTTCATGGGGCCTAATGAAGGAAAAACTTCATGGAATTTGACCAGAATTTTAAAACCACAAATATAAAGCAATTCACTTCCTATCAGTGAAACACTGCAAATCTACTGTGCTAGTAAGCCATTTCTGACTTAGCCTATGTTTACTGACTTCACAGTGGCCATGTGCCCACCCTCCCAGCTGGCTTTCTCCAGGATACTTAGGTTCACTCATTACAGCATTCAGAGCAATTTCTTATTTGGCAGTTTGCTATTGTTGCTTTATCATCATAGGGCTGCCTCATTTTTCATATATTTTTCAACATATGGGATTAATTAGCTGATTTGTGCAAGTAGACAACCCTAACAAAGTTAAAACTCTATTTTTCTTGCTGTGAACATTCAATAAATATCATTATGAGTCCATGTTACTAATTAAATTCACAGCAAAGATAGGGAAATTGTTTTCATTTAAAGGACATAATTATGCACAGTAGTAAAGCTGTGTATCACAAGAAACAGAATACAAGCCCTACACTAAGGAGCAACTGCAAAGCCAGCTCCTGGTTCTGAGGGAGCATCTGGTGGAGCAGCTGCCTCCACTTCTTCATGACAATGGGGGCTGACCAGCAAAAGGTCTATTTATTGAAGGAGGATGAAAAATCTCAAAACTGCTTGTCACAGCTACTGGGGTGGTAGATGCAGAGGATGCACATGAGAAGCCAGGGTCTACCAGGTGCATTCAGTCTCCTGGACATGGCCACATGCATGCCAGAATGACTATGAAAAGGACCCAACACAAAATCATGAACCCACTTAAAGCCTTATGAGGTTATATTTTGCCATTTATTTGTAACTCACTTTGTAACCCACTTGAAGTTCTCAAGTGGGGCCCGTGTCGGTGACATCATGTTGCAATGTAGAAAGGCTGGCAATGCCTTCCTGCTTTGCCACTATGAACATCATTTCAGAACTCAGGCCTTAAGCCTTATGTGCAAAGCCTGTTTCTGAATCACAACTCCAAAATTATGAAACAAGTGAGTAGAGAAAGGAAGCAAATGCTCCCGTTTCATATGAATAACACTATAAAATTCTAAAATGCATGAGGAAAATAATAAGAGGGACAGCGAAAAATTGAAACAGCGGCTGGGCCTGGTGGCACACACCTTTAATTCCCATGCGTGGGAAGCAGAAGTGGGTGGATCTCCGTGAGATCGAAGTTAGCCTGGTCTCCACAGTGAGTTCCAGGCCAACTGTGGCTACAAGAAGATCCTGTCTCAAAAAGACCAAAAAAATAAAAAAGCAACAGTGACTTGACTACTAATGACAGGCAAATATAAAACAATTTGAAAAGAAGAATCGAATGCCTCAAAGACATAAAGAGAGGGATTCCATCTATTTTTGAAAGGAGTTAGAAATTCCAAAATTAAAGCATGTTAGCCTCTCAAAGCATGTCCAATGAGATATGTGTATATGGTCTGGCCTCAATTTCTTGTCCTATGCTCTGTCATCTAGATCCTGGTGTGTGCTTTATTCACTCAAGCGACCGACATAAATTTCTTTGGGACAGGAAGTGGTCAGACGGTATTCTCTTGTAATGCTTCCTGGCTTCTTGGCCAGCCTACAGCCCTCCCTCCAGCACCATCACGTAGATGCTGCTGAGGAGACTTTTTTGAATAAATGATTCCTCCTTTTTCAGAAGTTGTAGCAATATATACGGTATATAGATAGAAGAGGAAGCTGATTCAACAGGACAGTTTTACTTATTTGTTATTATTACATGGGGGAGCCATGCTACCAAGCACATGTTGAGGCCAGAGGATGACTTTGTGGGTTCAGTTCTCTCCTGCAACCTTCATGTAGGTTCTGGAACTCAAACTCAAATTTTTTACAGCAGGTGCTTTTACTCACTGACCATCTCACAAGCTCCCTAAACAGGACAAATTTCAGCTAGATATAAAGATGTTATTCACTAATAAAATGTTGGTAATAAACTAACTCAAAATAAAAAAAAGATTATATGAATTATAAATTATAAAATGACCTATCATCAGTAACAAAAGTCTAAAAACCATCACATGTAAGAGATAAGATATCTATGCAGAAATGAAAGTTAAGCCGATTGAAAGATTTGTATTAGATATACATGTATACTAGAAGACATTGGGGACTATCCTTTAAGAGCAGAGGAGCATTATATACAATCTGTTCTTATAATGGACTGAATGGTTTTAACACATGTCTTTTAGAAGTATCAAAAGACAAAACTACAAAGGCTGACACAGAAGGAATGACTAAAAAAGAAATTATTCCTTCAAGACTATAAGGATGGGCCAGCCATATGGTTTGGTGGGAAAGGATGCTTGCCCCCGAGCCTGACAACTTAAGGACCCACGTGGTGAAAGGAGAGAGCCAACTCCCACCAGTTGCCCACTGACCTCCTCTGCACATACACCATGGCACATGCACCCACATACCCACATACACAGAAAATAAAATAATAATAATGACTACAAGAATAGATGTGATAAAAAATGAAGAATAACATTTATTTGCACAGATGTGTAAAAGTTAGAACCCTCACATTTTACTGGGGAGCAGTTTGACAATTCTTTAAAAGTTAAAAAATAGCTTTACCTTATGGGCAAGAAATTCCACTCAGGTATATGCCTAGGAAAATTGGAAATATATGTCCACACAAAGCTTTTAATGAGACTCATGTAACATCATTCACAATAGACACAACATGCAGACACTCCAAATGCCCATCAACTGGTGAATGAGGAAATAAAATGCAGCACACTCAAAAAGTGTCACTTCACAATAAAAGAATGAAATGCTGACACATGAATGCATATGAAAATGTCACAGTACAGAGAAGAAATAAGGCAAGAAAGTCATATATTTTATGATTCCATTTATATCACATATCTATTTCATTCAATATTTTTCTCATAAGTCACCTATGTCATGGGATTAGATAAATTCATCAGCACAAAAAAGCAGATTAGTCAAATTAGTGTTTGCCAAAGTTGATAGACAAGGGAAATGGAAAATGAGTATTAATGGCCATGGTGCATCTTAGGGGAGTGATCAAAGCCTCTGCAATTAACACCAGTGATGATCAGGCTGGACAAGTTGATGAGCACACTCAAAATACTTAATTGCACATTTAAAAAAATGAATTTTATGGTATGTCAATTATATATCAATGTATCTGTCACTTAAAAATAAATAACAGTTTCAAATTTTATGGGATTGAAGGCAGAATTATTTTATTTTTGAGACAATATCTTACTATGTAGCCCTGACTGACCTGGAACTCACTATGTAAACCAGTCTAGCCTTCAACTCACAGTCTAGCCTTTGCCTCCTGAGTTGAAGACAGAATTCTTCACCTGAATTTATTCTATCATCAGTAAGAAAAAAAAATCTAGAAACAATCACATGTAAAATACAAGTTATATACACAGAAGTGAAAGTTGGGAAGCCTGAAAAGTTTGTGTCATGTGTGTATATATGTATCTTTACACACACAAACACATATATCCTGGAAGACACTGGAAACTCTTAGGAGCAGAAGAGAAATGACAAACTTGTAGACAGTCAAGCCAAAAATCCTGTTTACTTAAACTTGTCCTTAAAAGTCTAAAATGGAGACATTTAGAAAAATACAAAGATTAACAAAACATAACTCTTTTATGAAGACATACTAAAATGTATACTTCTGCAGGTAAATTTTGATTAGAGAAAAAAAGTATGAGGGAGAAAAAAAATGATAACTCCAGAAACAGGAAAACAACAAAAAAGAATAATTAACATAATCCTCCATTAAAATATAGCTTTTGTTTCAGAAACACTAGTATAAGTATGAACTGACTGTCTCAAAACATTGTATATAATACATAAAATATATTTTAGTTGAAGTTAAAAATCTTTATAAATAATAAGAGAAGCAGATAATCAACTGGCACTAGAGACAAAACTGATTTAAAGAAACAATAAGAAGGAGAAACGAGATTCCTTTCTTGAGGCTAGTGAAAATTACAGCTGCTTTCCTGCTGTATTGTGAATACATAATAAATTGTGTATATTTACCATGAATACCTCATGAGGTTCCAAAGCTATAATCACAGCCAAAACAGTAAATGTAATCATATGAAAAATGAGTTTCTCGGTGTCACATTGTAATTAAACCTTTCCTTCCAACCTTGACTCCCCCTACTCACTATTGGTTTTAGTCATCAGACGAAATTTTCTAGAATTTAATATAGGTGGAATCATTTAGAATACATTAATTTCTACTTGGCTCTTTTCACTCAACATAATTGTACTTAAATTAATCCATAATGATACAAGTATCAAGAATATATTCATTTTAATGGATGACCACAATCTGTCTCTCCATTCACTGTTTGGTGATTTTTAAATTGTTTCCACTTCAGATTTTGTATTAGTTACTGTTTGTTGTGGTGGCAAAATATCATGACCAAGAGCAATTTATGGAAGAAGCACTTTACTTTGGATTACAGCTCCATAATGGTGAGTGAGAAGCGCAGCAGCATGCTGGAGCAGGAAGCTGCCTGATCACATTTCCGTTCTCATGTAGGAAGCAGAGAGTGAGAGAGAACTGGAAGTTAGGAGAGGCCATAAACTCTCGAAGTCCACCCTAGTAATGTACTTCCTCCTAAAGGTTCAATAACCTCCCCCAAATAGTGCCACCATCAGGAGACCAAGTGTTCAAATATATAAGCCTATGGTACACATTTCTCATTTAAACCACCACAGAGCACTTATGAATAAATTCCCCACGGACATTTATGTACAAGTCTTTATAGACACATATACTTTATGTGTCTAGATCGATACCTAGCAGAAAGTAATAGGGTTGTGTGGAAGACGCATAACTTTTAAAGAAATTCTTAAACTCCCCCCAGCTCTTCGAGGTGATTATGCCATTTTCATGGTCTAGTTCTAATGCCTTACTTTGTGTATTTCTTTATGTCTTTTACATGAACAGTGTTGTCTGTGAGTAGGGATTTGGGGTTCTCACTTTTAAATTTAAGTGAACATCATTTCATTTTCAAGCTTTATTGCACTGGCTACAACCTCCAGAAGTGATGACAATAGCCAGCCTACTTTGTTTTATATTTCAGAGGGAAAGCACACAGACTGTCAACAAAAATTATGATTCTAGCAATGTATTTTGTAGTTACACTTTATCACATTAAGAAAGTTTCCTTCTAGTCTTAATTTGCCAGGAATATTATTATTACTATTATTAGTATTATTATTATTATCTTATGTGTATGAGTGTATTGCCTGCCTGTATGTATATGTATCTGTGTGTCAGAAGAGAGCATCAGATTCTCTGGAACTGGAGTTACAGACAGTTGTTAGCCACCATATCAGTGCTGGAAACTGAACCTGGGTCCTCTGCAAGCCAGTGCACTTAACTGCAGAGCCATCTCTCCAGCCCCGATTTGCCAGAAATTTTAAGAAGTCTAGGTGCTGAATATATCAGTGCATTTACTGTATGTATTGAAATTATAATATAGCCCTTCCCTTTAGATTGTTAATGTGGTCAGTTACATTGATTTTCTTTTAAAATGTTTTCATTCTGTGAGTGTGTGTGTGTAAAAGAGAGAGAGAGAGAGAGAGAGAGAGAGAGAGAGAGAGAGAGAGAGAGAGAGAGAGTAATATGTGTCACCATGCATGTGAAAGTCAGAGGACAACTTTTAGGAATCAAGCCACTCCTTCCATTTGAGTTCCCAGGATTGAACTCAGGTCGTTCATCTAATATAGCAAGCACTTTTTCCACCAGCTCTTCTTGAAGGCCTTTATACTAATCTTCGTGTTAAATTATTCTTTAATTATTGGAATAAAATCTATTAAACCATGATGCATGCTGAATTGTAAGAATGGGGTATTAAATCCATACCTATAATTATGATTTGTAGTGTAATTTGTATGATATGGAGTATAATTAGGCTTTATATTGCATGCTTTTCAAGCACTGCTATTAGATATGTAAGCATTGGGATTTATAGCTTCTTGATTAATTATCCCTTTTATTATTAAGAAATTATCCTCCTTATTGCTTGTTCAGACCCCAGCTTTGTCTGGTATTAATGCAGCCGTTGTAGATTTCTGAAATGACTGTTAGACTGTCACAGCTCTTCCTTTTGCCTCTTTGTGTCTTTTCAATTTAGTATGTGTCCAGGCTAATGAGTTTCTTTGAGATGTAACATGTAGCTGAGCTCTGCTGTTCTTGACTCCAGGTGACAGTCTCTGGCTTTTTACACTGAGATGTCTAGATCTCTGTGTTATAGGTGATTATTTATACAGAAGCATTCATATTTTTCATAGTCCTGGCTGTTATGTAGGTTTTTCATGTATTCTTTATTATGTCTTCTTTATTCCCTACCTTTGAGATCATTGAATTTTTTAATTATTCCTTTATTTCCTTTATTGGCTAATTAGCAAATCTTTGTTTCACTTTTCAGTATTTTCTTCCTGACTCCTAACTTTTTCTAAGCTTCACAGTCTAGCCTTGAGCATACTGAATCACTCTGTGTACAACAGCAGAACCTTTCAACAGCATACTCTCCTCGTCTTCATGCTCTTGCCATGCCTTTTATTTTATACGTAATATAAACTCCATAAAATACTGTTATATTTTTCTACCTTATGTAATCAATTTTCTTTTAAGAAAGGTTAAGAATAAAAAAGTAAAAATACTTATCCACCATTCCATCGTATTCTTTGTGTGGGTTCAGATCTCTGTGTAATATTGTTTTTGTTCCTTAAAGGACTTTCTTTCAGATTCCTTACAGCACAAATTAATCTGGTGGTAATAAATCCTTTCATCTTCTATATTTCTAAACGATATTTATCTTAAGTTTGTCTTTGGAAAACATTTTAACTGGACATACGAGTCTGACTTGACAGTGTGTGGTTATCTTTCTGTGCTTTAAAGATGCTACGCTGTCCTCAAGCACACGTTTTCCCAGTGGGTACCACCACCTTTGTCTCTGTTCTTATACATTTAAGGTATATTTACTTCTGACTGCTTCTAATAACTTTTGTTCATCTCATTTAAGCAATATGATCATGAGAGTCTTCAGTATACTTATCATACTTCTCAGAATTGAGGGTTTTGAGCTCCCTAAATCTAGAGTTTGAAGGTTTGTGCAAGATTTGGAGAATTTGGGGCCATGCTATCTTCAAATACTGTGTTCCTCTTTCCCTTCCTTTGGAGACTTCATGAGTATATCTGATTAAAGTTTTCCCACAGATCACCGAGGCACTGTTAATTTGATTGGTATGATTTTACGTCTCTATCAAACACTGCTGAGCACCTTACCAGCAATTACCTCACTTGCTCTCACAACAATCTTGTAAGTTAGGTAACAGCATTACCCCATCTAGGGCACCGGAGGTTATGGGACTTACTTAAGATCATGTAGTTTTGGAATAACAATATTGTAACCGAAGCAAATAAATTATTCTTATTGCAAAAGCCAAGGCAGATACCATCTGAGCAGAGCTCTGGAAACCAAATACTATTCTCCTTTTCTTACTCGCTTCAGAGACCTGCTACTCAACGCATCTCAGAATCAAAATATGCCAATAGTTCATACATACATTTTCCAAGTCTTTGACTCCTCAGCTCATAATATTCGAAGTTGCTAATACTGAGTAGTAGCAATGATGAACTCTAAAACTTCTCTAATTCTCAACCTAAGGTTTCAACCAGATCACAGAAAAAGCTGAAGCTAAGCGCAGTACAAAAACCACCAAAGAAATCATAGACTTTCATCTATTTTCAAATACATGAAACCCATACTTTAAAATTTATAGATCATCCTCTCATTTATTGAGATATATTTTGCACTTTTTCCAAAGCTGAAAAAAGAACTAGTAAGTCCTAAAAGAAGATTTGATAGGTGTGGAAAAGAGTTTAACATGAGCTGCAGCATCTGTCATGTGAACCATGCCCATAAGTTTCTTTCCACCCAATCAAGATGTAACAGAATGAAAACATCAACCAAGGAAGGCTAGGAAGGCTATCAACCAAGTGAACAACCAAGTGAACAACCAAGTGATAGAAATGAGAGTGCCAGGCAATCAGAACGACAGGTTAAGCAGAGGATTAGTCAAGGCAAAGCCAAGCTCCCTTCCTTAACAAGGAGTTACCAAACATTCTTCTAGGTCATCTAGTTGAAAAGATATCTACCCCGAAAATACTAAGCCGTAAAGCCAACATCAAGCTTACCTCTCTCAAGACCGCCAAGTTTTATTTTCTTTTTTGTAAATTTTTAACTGAATTTTTGTGTTTTTCATAGAGAACATCTTAATCATCTTTAAACCCTCTTCCCATTGGTACCCTCCCACAACCCACCCCTTGGATTCTATTATTTCTGCCTATCAAGTCAAGTTAGTGTCCCTGGACACCCATAAGTGCAAGTTCATCCACTGAGTTCTAGTCAGTCTATCTAGAGTTGCCCCTTTAAGAAGATCAACATCCCCTCACCCAGCAGTGATCAGCTGCCAAAGGTTCTTAGGCTCAGACTGGGACCTGCTGTCCATTTCCCCAGTTCTATGCTGGGATTTTTGTCTGCATAAGTTTGCATGGGTCTTGTGCATGCTGACACCATTGCTACAGATTCATATGAACAAGGTCCCAGGAACCTATTTCTATATGTCATGCTCTTCCTCCTGGGCTCTTACAATCTTTCCACCCCCTCTTTCACATGGTCCCGGTGCCCTTGGTGGGTGAAACTTAATATAGGAGTCCTGTCCAAGGACCCATACTGCAGACCCTTATTCTCTGTGCTTTAGCCATTTGTGTCCTTTTGTGTTCATGTTCCTCTGTTGCATGAGGGAGCTTCACTGATGGGCATTGAGAGATGCATTAGTATTCTCTCTACCCCTTGTTCCACTATGCTCCATGAGCCTTAGGTACAGAGGTCGCAGTATAGATGTGACACTCAGAGTTGGGTAATTCATAGACAATCTCTCTGTGTGAGCAGTTGTGGAACTCTGTAATAACCTCTGTCTGTTGCAAAAGGAACTTCTTTCATGAGTGGTGACTGAAATAGTTGTCTGTAAATATAAGGATCCATATTTTGTACATAGTAAGAGATTATGTTTCTCTAAGAATGTGATAGACTTGGGGTTTTCCCTAAGATCTATGACTTGTCCAACCATGTGTATTTGGCTATTTTTACAATACCACACATGAGTTTCCTCCTGCTGAGTGAGCTCTAAGTCCAATTAGGTAGCTGTTCATTGTCCCCAAGATAAAGTATCACTACTGTCCCAATATAGTTTGCTATGCCAGTCATTGTTGTGGTTATTAGGCCTTAAACCTGGGGTTGTACCATCGATTGATGTTCTCCCTTAACAGTTTTCATAGTGTCCTCCAAAACTATGAAAGCCGGGATTCAAGGATTCCAGGTCAGTTCCAGTTCTATTGGTCCAAATCTTGTGTCCAAAGTATGTCCTGTCTTCAGCAATAGGTCTGACCTTCAAGTTCTGTGAGTCAATCAAAGGCTATGGCAATAGCCTGTGTAACTTTGGGGATCTTTTGGACTACTCCACCCAACAATTCAAAGGTGGGGGGTTCTCCTGTCTGGCACTGTTTTTTGTTATATAGCCTTCAGCTACACACATGTATTCACATAGAGGTATTATATATGTGATGTGTAATTTTTCAGTAGGTTTTTGGACTAATATGATTCCCTCTGTTTTTTTACCCTTTTTATTACAGGGTATGTTTTATTACAGGCTTGTGAGTAACTTTCTGATACACAGCCTCTGTGCTGGACACTTCCCACGTGTAATGGTTGAGTAAAGTTTGTCTCCTCTAAAACTCATTTTGAATTTTTTAGACTGGATCACATTCTTCAACCCAGGTTGCCCTTGAATGCTTGATTCTCCTGCCTCAGTCTCCCAATTGCTGAAATAAAGATGTGCACCACTTGCCTTCAGAGTTTCTTTTGCTCTGGCTAGCTTTCACGGTGCTGGAAGGTGCTACGCAACCTTACCCAGCTGTGAATCCTGTGAACTACAGTAACAACTGGCCTGGCGAGGTATGCTCACCAGTGCAGTAGTGCATAAATATTATTAGAGCAACCAGCCACTCTTTAAATTGGCTTTAAGGTCCACTTCCTAGGATGAAGCCTGTAGCTGACACTGATATCAGTCCCAGGAACCTGAGGTTAGACAGGTCACAGGACATACGGGAGAACCTAATACTATTTTTCTACTAAATAGTTATCACGTTAAGCTGACTCTTCATGACATTGTTATGTTCACAGATTAATGCATCTCACAACTCTCACCAGAGAAGTTTCTTTATGCTGATGATGATTAACACAGAAACCTACAACTGCCCAACATACAGAGAATAAGAGGCTATAGAGTACTTATCCTTGAATAGGACACTTGTATCATACTTCTGCCTCCCAGGATTCAGGGATCATTTTGGAGGAGGGGGATGAAAGACTACAAAGGTCAGAGGTGGTAGAGGACCTCAAGGAAACAGAGTTTTCCAGACAACTGGTCAGTGACTTAGAGAAGTGATGACAGCATGTAACCTCAGACCAGAAAAAAAAAAATCCCAGCATACACATAATAAAGTGGGTAATAAGCTCCAAACCTACCTACGGAAATTGTGGCAACATATGCCTGCTGAGAAGGGCAGAGCCAGTGTCTTTCAAGCATGGGACTCTTAGTAGGTTAACCAGACTCCAGTGACACTCCAGTGGATGGATCTACCCTAAAAGATATTTAAAGACATAAATTAGACTCTATAGGCATATATATACATACATATATAAATACGCATACATATATATAATTGAACACATTAAATTGAGCAAGGGGCAGTAAGGGGAGCTACAGACAGGGCTGAGTGTCTACATACCATCAAATCATATTGTATGAAAATTGAAAAAATTCAATTAAAGATCAAATAAAATTAAAAAGTGTGTACCACTATACCTGGTTTTTCATATTGAAATTTAATTTCCATTTTGAGATACTGAAATGAAATCACATGAGAACTTTATGAAGAGATTAAGGCTCTGTCCTCACAAATGAATTAATTTACATATGCAATTAATGTTTTGGTCAGTTCCTGAGCTTATCTCAAGTCTACCAAATGGACTGCGTCACAGGGCTGCTTTGCTCCCTGGTACCCTCCGAGACTGCACTCCGCAGAAGGAGCCCACAAACAGCAAGTGGCAGAGTCTTCAAGCTCTAGCACCCTCCCTGAAGGGCCCAGTCCCACATGGCCCTGGATGACTCACATTCCAGTGGGTGTCCCTCTCCATGCTGCTCTGTCTTCGGTTTTAATAACATGCTCCCTGTCTGTGCTCCCTCAAACCCGGAAACGACAAATCTGTCACCAGCCTCTAGATAGCACATTCCTCCTGCCTAGCTCCCTCAAGCCCTACCCATATCTGTTCATTGTATCTTTATTCAACTACTTAATTACCCGATTCTCTGGGATTCCTGTTGGGATTCTAACACTATAACTGAGGAGACCTAATGTGCAATGATAATCAATGAAAAATCCCTGAGACTGAAAAGTAAAGCTCATGGAGAAACAGTGCCATAATGCAGCTGGCTCCTGTGGTCTACCCAGGCTGTTCAGTACGGTTGACATTTCCATAGCCACACTAATACATCCAGAAGACAGGCATTCAGAAGTCCTCAGACAACCAGAACTGTGGCCCTTTCAAAACTGAGATTAGAGAGAACAAAACACTACTCTTTGGGCATTCTTTTCATTCTCTGAGTGAATCAAAATATACCACACCAGCATTTAAATCTGCTTACTAGGAGGAATAACCACTACAGGAAAGATATTGGCTTTTGTGAATGAAAAGATTCATATGGTAATTTTAGTTGATTCTTTTCATTAATAATATCTGTCTAGTATTCCTAACCCCCTTGGAATTTTACAGATCTAGATTATTGCAGCATGTTACCTGCTATAACTTCTGCTTCTCTTAAATGGAATTGCGGGGGGGGGGGAGTTATCACATCTTACAATTGATAGCTTGCAGTCCATTAATAAGGAAGCCAGGGCAGGTGCTAAAAGCAGTAACCTGGAGGCAAAAACTGAAGCAGAGACCATGGGGGAATGCCATTTACTGACTTGCTCTGCCACCTTTCTTATACAGCCCAGGCCCACTTGCCCAGGGATGGCACCACCCACAATGAACTGGGCCCTCCCACATCAATCACCAATAGAGAAAATGCCCCACAGACATACGGGTAGGCCAGGAGGATAGAGATGATTCTTCAGCTAAGATTTCTTCTTTTCCGGTGTCTCTAGTTTGTTTTTGTGGGAGGGTTTGATGTTTTTGTTTTTTCAGCAATATATGCCATTTGCTTTTGAAAATATTGCGGATTCTTTAAATGTTTCATAAAGAGTATTTATCATATTCAGACCTCATCTCTACCTCCACCTTATCACACTTGGAACTTCATGCCTCTAGTATTTTTTAAAGGCCTGTCCAATCTAATTAATATTCCCCAAATGCTCTTGGGTGTGTGTCTATCCTCTGAAGCCTGATCAACCAACCCTGTAAAACTACCTTGAAGAAAACTATCGCCGTCTCCTAGTAACTATCAATTGCCAATAATTCCATAGCTAAGACAAGAGCTTTCTGCCCATGCCCTATGCTTGGTGGGGTTTTGTCTGGCTTGGGCTTACGCAGGTCTTGTGCATGCCGTCACACGTGCTACAGTTACATATGTGAAACTTCCCTGTTGTGTTCAGGAGACACTGACCTTTGTACTCTTCCACCACTTCTGGCTCTCACAGTCTTTTGGCACTCCTCTTCCACAATGAGCCTTGTGAGCAGAGGGTGTGATACAAACCTCCCATTTAAAGCCAAACGATCCACCGTCTATTATTCTTTGCATACTGACCAGTTGTGGCTCTCTGTGTTCATCTCTGTAAGCTGCAAAAAGATGTTTCTTGGGTGAGAGTTGAGAGGTGCACTAATCTACAAGTATAACAGTAAGTCATTAGGAATCAGTTTAATATTACATCCATTTAGCAGAATAGTAGTAGCAGTTTCTGCCCTACAGCCTGTGGGGTCTAGGCCTATTGCAGAAGGTATTAAGCAAGCAGCATGACCCCAGATACCCTGAAGGGATGGTAGGAGTCCGGCCTGCTCTGCCTGAAGCTATGGCCTTGTCCTAGGGAGCCGCTGCAGGTATGACATAACATTTTATTTCCTCATTCCTCAGCACTTGCTTAATCTTTTTTTTTCCCCACATAACATCTAAAATCACCTGACCCCTGTAGGCCACGAGTCAGCCCTAGAACCTTCCTGCCTTTACCTAAAAGACCCCACCGTGAACTCACCTGCCTTCAGTAACAGCCAGACAGACTGACCTATGTAAACCCCTGACTTGATTTCAATAAACAAGCTGTCCATTAACACAGACTCCTGGGTGTTCTGGCTGCTGCCCAAGAACTAGTTCCTGGCTGGCCTTCCCGCCACCTGGATCCCCAAGATCAGAGCTGGGTGAGCAAGACTTCCTAAGAGTCATATGGGACAGGAACAGGAAGAGACTGACAATGGCCTATGACCTGTCTAGCCACAGATTCTAGGGCCTGATAAAAGTGCCAGATATGGACTCCATCTTAGGATATGGGCCTTAAATCCAATCAGAAAGTGGTTAGTTGTCCCTTAACATTCATACTACTATTGCAACCATGAGCATATCTTGCCAGGCCAGTCATTACTATAGCTCATGGGTCCACAGCTGGGCAAAATTGATGCTTACTTTTGTCTTTTGGTAGCATACATTAACACCTTACAGCCAATAGAAGTGAAACTTCAAGATCTGTACCAGCTTGATCTCTCCATGTTTTTTTACAACTCATGGTAGTGCCTTTAGCCAAAGCATCAGAATCACCCGGTCAACAACTCCTAACGTGGGAGTACATTCCTAGCATTGGGCTTTTCGTTTGCTAACCTATTGTATCTGGTAGGGGCATTGTCAAACCACCTCTTACGTTGTAAGGCAACTTCCTTTAAACTCTTTTTATATGGATACACTTGAAAAGACTCTACAGTGCTAGGTTCAGGCATGACTTCTTCAGGAGGCCCTTACTGCTCGGAGGCCCTCCCTGGCGCCCCCTTCTGCCCTCCCTTTCACTACCCCCACCCACCCTTTTGTACTTCCCCATTCTCTCCCTTTTATATTATTGTGGTCTACCTATTCTACCTCCCCTCTCAGGAAGCCTCGCTTTATGGTCGTTTACTAGTTTTTTAACATCTCTGGATTTTCAAAGTGAAAAAATGCATATCTAAGCTAGCATCCAACTATGGGAAATAACATGACATTTCTGTCTTTCTGAGCCTGGGTCACCTCACTCAGGATGGTAGTTTCCAGTTCCATCCATTGCCTGCAAATTTCACAATTTCATTTTTCTTAACAGCTGAATAATAATCCATTGTGTTAATGGACCATATTTTCACTAATTGTTCATCAGCTAATAGACATCTAAGTTGCTTTCATTTGCTGGATACTGTGAATAGAGCAGCAATGAACATGAATGAGAGAGTATCTCTGTAGTAGGATACAGTGTCCTCTGGGTACATACCCAAATGAGGTCTGACTGGATCACAGGGCATATCTATTTCTAACTTTCTGAGGAACCTCCACACTGATTTCCACAGAGGCTTCACCAGTTTGCACTCCCTCCAACAGTGAATAAATGTTCTCCTTTCCCCACATCCTCACCAGCATTTATTATTGTTTGTATTTTGAATTTTAGCCATTCTGACTGGGGTAACATGAAAGCTCAAGGTAGTTTTTATTTGTATTTTCAAACGAATGCGTTTATTTGCATTTTATCTGATGACTAAAGATGTTGAACATTTTAAATATTTCATTTATCATATTTTTATTTTATGTGTATGCCTGCGTGTATGTAAGCACACCCATGTCATGCAATGCTTGCAGCAGTCAAAAAAAGGAGTGAGATCCCCTGGAACTGGAGTTACAGGTGGTTGTTAGCTGCCATGTGGGCGCTTGGGAATTGAACCTACGTCCTCTGCAAGAACAGCCAATGCTTTTAACCATTGAGCCATATTTTCAGATGTTGAACATTTTTAAGAATATTTCTCAGTCATTTACATTGCATCTTTTGGGAACTCTTTGTTTAAATTGAAAAACTAATCTCAAATTTCAAATGGAAACACAGAAAAGCTAGGGTAGACGAGATAATATTCAACAATAAAATAAATGCTGGAAGCAGCACTAGCCCTGATTTCAAATTATTCTATAGAGATATAGTAATTGTTTTTTTGTTTGGTTGTCTTTGTTTTGGGTTTTTTTTGGGTTGTGATCGGGTCTTTCCGTAGCCCCAGCTGTCCTGGAATTCCCTATGTAGACCAGGCTGGCTTCCATCTCACAGAGGTCTGCCTGCCTCTGCCTCTGCCTCCCACATGCTTGGATTAAAGATGTGTGCCAGCACACCTGACTTAAATTATTTTATTTTATTTACTATTTTTATTTTATGTGTACAAATGTATTGCCTGAATGTATGTAAGTGTGCCTGAATTGTGCTACACCCACGGAGGTCTGAAGAGGGTGTCGGATCCCCTGGATCTAGAGTTACAGGCTGTTGTTATCTGCCCTGTTGGGGCTGGGAACCAAACATGGATCCTCTACAAGAATAGTCAGTGCTCTCAACCACTGAGCCATCTCTCCAGCCCCCAGTGATTACTTAGGAAAAGCATTATATTGGCATAAAAACAGACACACTGATCAATGGAATAGAATTGAGGACCCAGATTTGAGTCCACACACTTAGAACCACCTGTTTTGGACAAAAACAGACAATGGAGAAAATACAATATGTTCAACAAATTATGCTGGTCAAACTGGAGCTACATGGAGAAGAATGAAACTAGATGCCTATTTCTCGCCCTGTACAAGACAACTACAAATGGATCACGGACCTCAACATAAACCTGATACCCTGAGTCTGACACAGGAGAAACTGGGAATATTCTGAAACTTATAAGCACAGGAAAGGACTTTCTGAATGGGATTCAAATCACTCGGGCATTAAGAGCAACAACTGATAAATGGGACATCATGAAACTAAAAGGCTTTTGTACAGCCAAGGACACCATTCAAAGGAAGAGGCAGCATACAGAATGGAAAAAATCTTTACCAGTTGTACCTCTGACAGAGAGTAAGTATCTTGGACATATAAAACACTGAAAAGCTAAAAACATCAGGGAAACAAAAGACCCAATTTAAAATTCGGGCAAGGAACTAAACAGTTTTCAAATGGATTTGTACTGTTTTCGTTTTTACATATATATGTGTGTGTTTAATTTCATGTAAGCAGAAGCACATCAAATGCAGTTTTCCTTCAAATGTTTCAGTTATCCATGGTCAACTGTGAACTGAAAAATTTAATATTTGTCTTGAAGTTTTCAAGAGAAAGACCATATTCACATAGTTTCTATTACAGTATATTGTTGTAATTATTCTAGTTTGTGATTTATATATATATATATATATATGTGTGTGTGTGTGTGTGTGTGTGTGTGTGTGTGTGTGTATGCTATTAATGTCTTCTGCTGAATTTATAAATTAAAGTCACCATGGCTGGAAAAATATAAGATGTATGTAGGGTTCACTGGGATCCATAGTGTGAAGCAGCCGTGGGCGTTCTTGGAACATCTGTGCAGATAATGGGGGAACTGCTCTGTTAGTTTCTTCCAGGTTTGGTGTGGTACAGAAAGGAGAGAGCAGAGAGGGTCCAGCTCTGCGTGAATGTTGTGTTCTATGTGTGACCTCCCTGAGCGCCAGGTTCCTTATTAGTAAGTTCTGTAGTAATCAATATCATTTGGAGTATGATTACAATTGCGAATGATGTCTTTATTTTACTTTGCAAGTTCTTGAGTCCCAAACTTGTCTGTTGCATGCTGTGCTCTGTGTAGAACAGGATAGTATGCAGAAAGAAAGACTAGTATTCTGATAAGGGAGAAGACAATAAGTTATATTAAAATGGATTAGATTTCCATTTCTAAAATACAAATATTTTTTTGAAAGTGAGTTTTACTTAGCTTAGCTCTTTGTTGTCACCATTAGTCTAGCTAGTTTACGTAAAATACAAGTAACCTTATGTGGTAAATACTATGTGGTAATACTATGTGGTAAAAATTTCAAAATGACTTGTCTAGTTTATCCTTAAGCCCACAGCTAAGTACAGCTCTTACACATCATCAGAGAAGCTTCATTTTAGTGATGGAGATGATTACAAAGATCCTCAATTGGTCGAAATTCATAGAATGGGTGACTAAGGGGCTCCAGTCCCAATTGATGTATGTAAAATGTAGTGCCTTACCTGAGGCTCAGGGAACATCACGGAAGTGGGACATAAAGATTGTAAGAGTCAGAGGACAAGGACATCTGCTACTAGATAGTATCTTCCAGACAGAACCAGGAATTACACCATCTCAACAACATAGTTTCTGAAACAAAATCTGCATATCATAATGGCAACGCCATTGACATGCAAGTATTGTTGTGAGAAATTTCACAAGGTTCCACCTCTAGATGAAAAATTATAGGCAATCAATGGATACTGTGAAAGAGAGAATCAAATTTCTCTAGGGATGAACTCCCCAGTAGGTTATCTAATCCCAAGTAGTCAGCCCAAAATACATATACATGCCACCACCACTAAATGGACTCGGTAGTTTATACATCACACACACACACACACACACACACATACACACACACACAGACACACACACATACACACACACACAGACACACACATACACACACAGAGACACAGACACACACACAGACACACACACACAGACACACACACAGACACACACATACACACACACATACACACACACATACACACACACACACAGACACAGAGACACAGACACACAGAGACACACACACACATACACACACACATAAACACAGACACAGACACACACACACATACACACACATACATACACACATACACACACACATACACACACACACACACACACACACACATCCACTACCAACAACGATAATAAGTAGAAGTCAGGAAATTGAGAACTGAGAGGAGTCGGGAGACATGGAAGACGTGGAAGAGGGTGAGGGAGGGGCAGAAATGACACAACACAGTATAGAATTCTAAAAACAGGTACAAACTTTAAATTAAAACAAACTCACAACAGTGTGCCATCAGGCTTTCCAAGCCATTTTATTAACAAATACAGTTTTTAGTGAACAGCATAATTTCAAACTCACAATACTCTTGCCTTAGCTGCCCGAGTTCTGGGATTATAGACGTGGACCACCAAGCCCAGTTAGATTTGCTAACTCTGTTTGGGAGTTCTTCATTTCAGCGGACACCATACGTGGAAGGTCACCTTCCTCTCTCTCCCTACATTGTCCACTGGGCTTGTCAAACCGGCCAGTTGTAGGAAAAGCGGCCATTCTAGCCTGAGAAAAGTTCCAGCAAGGGTGAGAATTGGGGTTGAAACAGCTTGTCCCATCAGCAATGGAGAAGCCCGGCTGACCGTGGCATGAAGCCTGAGTAAGAGAGAAACGCAGAAAATCAAATTCCATACGCGATCTTGAGAGCCAGACAGGGAGTTTACTGCTTTTCCACATTACAGTGGTCAGACACTTCACCTGTTTGTCCAGTAACTTACATCTGCCCTTTCTTCCTTTCTCACGGCCGCCTGTTCGCCCTACTTGTGCAAGTCCACAGCTTCAAGGTCTCCACTCCCTGTGAAGAAGGCTTAAGCAGGTGTATGTAGGCAAGAATGAGATTAGCAGAATGTGTCGCATCCACCTAGAGTCCTCTCCCTTGACCTGATATTCCTGCTCCCCTGTAGCACAGGCAGCCTCCCTTTAGGCTCTGGACTGAATCCATTCTGTATGCATTACATGAGCTGTGAAGCACCGTCCCATGACCTTTGCAGCTTAAGCAATAGCCATTCATTAGCTCAGAGCCTGAAGAGCTGAAGGGGAGCAGAGTGGCTGGATCCTCTGCATATGGTCTTGGAAAACTAAAGTAAGGTGTCATCAAGGCTGTGTTCATATGTGGAGGTCAAGATCGTCTTCCAGGCTCATATGGTGTGATGAGATTCCATTCCTATAGTCTAGGGGCTGATGTTCCTTTGTTGGCTTATTTGCCCAGGGCTGTCCTTGGCCCCCAGAAGCTATCACACTCATCCTTGTTGTGCGCTGTCTGTGCTTCCCAAACAGCTCCTCATGCTGAATCTCTCACCCTTCAAGTCTCTTGTCACAAAAACTCTGTTTCCTTTAGTGTACTCACCTACATACGCACCATCCACGGAGAACAATCTCAAATCAACCAGCACCGAATCTTAACGTCTGCAAAACTCCATTCATAGTTGAGTCAGTAACAGAGAAGATATTTATACAGCAGAGGCATGAGTCTTGGGGGACCCTTTAGTATTCTGCCCAATACACTTTCTTGGGTAAAACAAAGAACATAGGCTGTGTGGTTCAGGGGAAGCAGTAAGTAAATCTCCAAATCCTCCGTCCTAATTCTTCAGGAGTTGGGTAATAACTAGCTTTTTTGTTTTTGATTTCTAGACTCTAGACATCATAGCAAAGCAATTGCATCTCAAAATCAGAGCAGCTGAGATTACCTGCACCCTCAAGACTCTCACAAGATTAGCTCTGCAGGCATTCCCTCAAATGAGGAGGATTTGTGGAAGTTCATTAGACCTTCGTCTGAGAGTCCAGCCTCTCACTCTATATTACACCCTATTGCCATCTCATGAAGCAGGTACTACCGTACACAGGAGGTGGAAAGTTAATTGAAGGGAGTCTCCAGCTATGCAGTTTGTGGAGATTATTACACATGCTGGGATGTGTAATTTGCAGTGATGCAGCTGACGGTCACCCACTCCCCTGTCACCCTCACTCATGCTTTTCCGGATGTAAGCACAGTATACTAACTACTGCAACAAGCTGGACCTGGAATCATTTCTTTAGTCTCTCATTGGTGCCCCATCTTAGAGAAATAATAGTTTGTTCACATCTCCCCAGGAAAAGTATAGCAACAAAGCAGGATTCTATGATATAACCCTGGATCAAGTTCTTCCAACTGAGCCTCTGTGACTTCCAAGCTAACTTTAAGGGCTCAAGACAGGCATTGCTGTCCTTAGTCCTCTCCAGGCTAGACAGATGATTTCCCCTGTGCCCTGTCCATCCCCTCTGTATTCTTTGGACTGTGATCCCTGTGTATCTGAAACTTAAGTGAGGGTCAGAATCATTTGGAAGTTTTGACCCAATCCAGACTGATCATATATTCCAAGAATATAGATGAGGGTCTTAGAGGAAGGTCAATAATCTCTACTTTCAGAAAGTCACCAGGGGATATCCCTAGCAGTGGTATACTTGGAGAACAGCTGTATCAGACACTACCTGTTGCCTCCTGTCTTCATCTCGCGCACCTAGGGAGGAAACAGGGACCCACAGAAATTGTTACCAGAGAGGCCAGTTTACTCTCGGCCTGAGACGTCTCAGTCATCAAGGCTCTCTCTACGGAGAGACTCTTAATGTGAACATCTGATGATGATGCTGGCCAGAATCCACACACTCTAGCTGCTAAGGTTTTAAGCCAGCACTGATCTCATCATATGACAGATATGTAATATATTCAGCAAACATTTATTCAAGTCAAAATGTTTGCCAGAGAATGTAATAAAAAACAAGATTCTTATTTTACCTGGAACTACCATAGACTGTTGAGTAATCTCTTCCCTGTCTTGTGTGGATCAATAGGGATTTGGATAGGTAATGTGACTAGAAAAGTCAATGTGAAGCAGAGCTTTATCCAGGTAGGGGATGACACACAGACCTCACTTCCACTGCCAAGTGTGACAAATCTCTGGGAAGAGTTTACATAGATTCTGTTATGCAGGGTTCAGCGGATTTAAAACATATACAACTAAAAAATTTCTAGTTTATTTGGGCAAACAGTGGTTCATGAATGGGATAGTGACAAACTTCAAGTAGTTTCTGTCTCCACTGAGGAGGTACAAAGGGAAAATTTGTATAAGTTTTCAGAAGCTAAAACAATAAAAGTATATGATTGACTAAAAGTAGAGAGTTCCTAGCTAGAAATTAGAAAAATTCACAAACTATAAAGTGAAACATTGATAAATTCAGCCACTTCAAATAATCTTACACATGGTTAAAAAAAAAACCCTATGAACGACCAAAAACAAAAGCAAACTGGGAGAAATACTAAGTTTACTTGTCAGAGTCAAAATGTTCACCAGATGTATATAAAGTACTGAGAGAAATCAAGACTAAAACCATATCCTGATAGAGAAAAGAAAAATTGTACAAGTGATCATTCGCAAAAAATACGAATGTCCCTTTGAACAAATGAGTAAACTACCCTGCTTCTAATTAGAAAACGGAAAATAAAGGCATTCTGGGATCCTGATTTTCAACCTCAAGACTGATGAAAATCTCCTTGACTGACTATTTGTAGGAATGGAAATCAAGCACCTTCACACATGGGAATGTTACATACATTGCAAGACTCAAGATATGAATTGTCCCGAATTGAGTTTGTGAGGTCAAATGGGTTTTGTGTTTCCAATATACAATGAGGAGATGGGCACCACCTTGACATTCTCATTCTAAAATAGAGCAACAGGAAGATGAAGCAACAGTTCTCATGTAAGCACAAAACCCAACAAGGCAAACAATATCAAAGCCTGGAGCTCTTTGATTCTATAATCTGGGCACACAGGGGCAAAGGATGGAAGACTGTGCCACCCAAGTCGTCCACCCCGTGACTTCTTTGTCCATTACCTTATATGAAGCTGATTCCACAGTTTCTGTGGTATTTGTGATTAGCAATGACCACTTCTCAGAAATAAAATATATATTACATATGCTACTATGTATATTATCCAAATACTACTATCACCAAATACTTCTAAGAGTGTATAATTAATAAATAATAGAATTTTACTTCTCACTGTTACAGAGGCTGAGAAATCCAATCAAGGTACAGAAGTCTAAGTGTCTAGTGAAGGCCATTCTGTGTTGTGAACTTCAGAGGAGACAAAGACTTTGTCTTCACATGGTGAAAATGAGAGAAAAGGCCAAAAAAGTAAGAAAGTAGTATTCACATTCCCTCAGGTTTTTGTCTTCTCAAGAGAGTGGATCACCATGACCTAATTTACTCCCTAAGTAACATGGTATAATAAAATACCAGAGACTAGGCCAAATATTTTAATTTTCTGGAGTTATATGATGTAATCATTTGCTTAACCACTATTAACTTAGTAGTTAAGTTTTATCATTACAAATTTGGGGAATCAATTCAATTCAAAGTTATTCTTTATTTCTTTTAGGTCACAGCCTAGTTTCTTCACGTAGTTGGTTCAAAATTTTGCACCTTACCCCATTGGGCAGCACTTAGGTACATGGATCTTGTCTATTGTTGAGCTTCTCCACAGCTTTCAATGCTGATGTAACATTCTCTCTCTCTCTCTCTCTCTCTCTCTCTCTCTCTCTCTCTCTCTCTTTCTCTCTCTCTCTGTGTGTGTGTGTGTGTGTGTGTGTGTGCATGTGAGTGTGTGCATTGACATTGATGACTAAGTTAAAACACGAATTTTCAGTGGCCTTCCAACCTTAGCAGATGTCTTAATGATAAGATCTCAAATCCCTAGTCAAGGTTACTACATCAGACCAAAAATAAAAGTCCTTGGCATTAATTGTAATTAGGTCAGGGGTGACCCACACTCATGTCAAAGGCAGTTCTGCCTTTTCTGGGACGTGAAGCTCTGCTATGGGTATAACTCCACTTTGAACAAGAAGCAGCCTTATCTAGGTTAAGACTGTCCTCTTCCTGAGCTGTCCTGAATAATACTGCCTACATCCCTACCCAGAGCTGGGGCAGTGATTATTATAATGGGGCTATGATGATGTTGCTTCTGACTATTCTTCTGTGAAATTCATACTTTCAGGATATTAGTTCCAGAGTGTCACTTCCCAGTAAACAATTGTAAAGCTGTAGTACAATCTTAGAGGCATGGGCAAGTCAGCTGTCAGCCTCTGTACACACACTCCTCTGTACACACACTCCTCAGGTAACTGGCAATGACCTACTGACTTTCTTACAACTTCACAGAAAAGTTCTTTGAAACTTTGCTCAATTTAGGTTCCTAGTATAAAGTCTCTGCAGCTGAGGTGAATTTTCCAAGTAAAAGGAAAATTATATCATGAGAGCAAGAGCCAAAATCAAGGCTTTGAGTTGCAAAACATACCTTTGAAGGATCTAGTTGAAACACAAACTTCAGATCTTCCTGGAACTCCTGAACGTTGAAGGATTGACTGAACAGGAGAAGTGCACAGTGTAAGGGTATAAGTGCCCATGGAAAGGATCTCACATTCACAAAGTCAGGGAAAGACTAGGAAGCAAGTCAGAGAGGAGAGATCTGTCTACCAGAGGCAGATTGGTGGATCTGCCCTTGGCGTCTGTAGAGAACATAGTGGAGATCCTAGTAGAAGACTTTATGAGCTAGAAGCCCACCCTCCCTCACACACAAAGGATATTACATCAACATGGAAAGTCGTAGAGTAATTCAACTATGGACAAGATTCATGGGTCTCAGTGTTACCCAGTTGTGTTGGGTGCAAAATTTTGAATCACCAATGCAAAAGAAACTAGGCTTTGACCTAGAAAAAATAAAAGATCACTTTGAATTGGTGAGATTAATTATCTGACACTAGAAGAAATGGTGGCTTGAGATTTGAGACACCTCAATTCTACGGAAGAAATGTTCTGTTTATGCACATGGACCTTGTGGCCAACTATGGCTGTGATAAGACAGAACATCATGGTAGGAAGTACATGGTCCTGGAAAATTACTCACCTCACAACAACCAGGAATGAGTAGTATATCCTACTACAGATATACTTGCACATTCACACTCATTAACAATAGCAAGGAAATGTATTCACACTAAATGTTCATCAACAAATTGATAATGAAGATGTGATACATATACACAATGGAATTTTATTCATCTACAAAGAAAAATAAAATTATGAATTTTTCAGGAAATGGTAGATTCTGAGATTATTATATTAACTTAGGTAACTTAGACGCAGTCAACTACCACATGTTCTTTACTATATGCAGGTACTATATTTTTGTTTATTTGATTTTTTGTTTTGGTTTTGGTTTGAGTCAGGGTCTACCTGCAGCCCCAAGTGGCCTGGAACTCTATGTACACTAGGCTGGCTTCAGTCTTACACAGATCTGCCTGCCTCTGCCTCTCTGATACCAGGTTTAAGGCTTGTGCCATCATGCTCAGCTCATCTCCTAGATTTTAATTTGTATATATGTGGATGTGCTTCAAAGTATAGGTCATAAAACTAGAAAGAGAACCATGAGAAGGAAAGATGAGGTTGTTTGGGAGTCTTTTTGAGACAGAGTCTCCCTCTAGCCCTGGAACTCATAATGTAGACCAGGCTGGCCTTGAACTCACAGAGATCAGACTGCCTCTGCCTCCCAAGCGCTGGGATTAAAGGTGTGAGCGACTGTGCCCCGCAGGAAGGCGAGGTTTTAAAAAAAGGTGACAGGATGCATGTGGCACGAAAATACAAAGAATATTACTGGGGTGGAAGAGTGTAGATGGAGCACTAGAGAAATCAGGGATACGGGGAAGGTAGGAAGATCAGCAAAAGCAAATTATGTATAAAAATGCCTTAATGAAACCTATGACTTTGTATTCTAATTCAAAAACAAGAGAATACAAAGCATTATATTAACAAAACCACTACATTTTAAAACCATCATATTGCATGCTTCAGGATAAGCATTGATTTTTGGCAAGAGTGTTAAGTAGATGTCAAAGACACTTGTTACACTGCACCTTTAACAGAATGACTAAATGTCAAAGCACTGCGCACAACAAATCCTAGTGAAAGTGTAGCCCAACAAGGACTGTCATTGTTACTGATGTGAATGTAAAATGGAACAACCACCCTGAATGACAAGCTGATGATTTCTTATAAAACTAAACAGTACTCTCTTGTATTTACTGGCAATCATACTCCTTGATATTGGCCAAAGAAATTGAAAATTATGTCCACACATAAGCCTGCATGCAATGTTTATGCAGCATTAAGTATAGTTGCCCAAACCTGGAAGGCATCAATAAATATCCTCAAGTAGGGAACTAACCAGATAAATAAATATGGTAAACTAGACTACAAAATGGTCCTAATTACTTTCTATTACTGTGATAAAACACTGACCAGAACCAACTTGGGAAGGAAGGGGTTTATTTTACCTTACTCTTGCAAGTGATAATCCATCACCAAGAGAAGTCAGGTCAGGAACTTAGAGAAGGCACCTGAAGCACAAACTAAGGCAGAACAGAGGGCTGCTGCTTAGTGGCTTGCTCCTCTGACCTGTGCTTGGCCTGTTTTCTTATATAACCCAGGACCACCTGCCCAGGGATAGAACTATCCACAATGGACTGGGCCCTCTGACAGCATTCAACACTCAAGAAAATGCCTCACAAACATGTCCACAGGCCAGTATGATAGAGGAATTCTCCAGTTGAGGTTATCTCTTCCCATGTGTCAAGTTGAAGGCTGATGCTAATCATAGCATTCTCCTCCTTGTCTACATTGACACAAACACATCACTTTAAACCATAACCTTCCTTTCTTTCTTATCACAAGATCTTATGCTAATATCACAATATAAAATATAGTACAACCTTACAAATATAGTACAAGTCCCAAAGTTTTTAACAATTTTAAAGTCTAAGACCTCTTTACAAATTCAAAATCTTAATTATAGCCTCCTGCAAAACCAAAAACAGGTTAAATTCTTTCTCATTTCAAAAGGAAAAAAACAGGTAAACTTTAAAGTCCAGCATTATAGCTGAAGTTCAGACATCTAGGACTCAGACATGATCTTCTGGCTCCAAAGAGTTTAAACAGTTTTGCACATCTGGCTCTGCTGTTCACAGCACACACAACTCAGACCATTCCACTCCACACCTGTCACTGGCCTTGGTTGTCATCCTATACTTCTGGCATCTCCAGTATACTGAGGGTCTCCACTGCTACTGAGGCTGCACCTTAACTAATGGCTTCCTGGTCTCCAGCCCTGCCAAATAGTGCCAAGCCTCAGCTTTTCTCCATGACCCCTACATGGAAAAAAACCAGTATCATGTGAGGCACTCTTACACATTACCAAGTCTGGCTGCCAGCTTTAGATGCAACCTTGGTCATCATGGACCACTGCTTCTGTGTGCTGACTCGAAGGAAATATTTCCCAGAAGATTTCACTTCAATAATGCTGTTCTCAAACAAAGGTGATTCTTCAGGCCCCACTAACCAGCATTGATTGTCCCAGTAAAGCAAAGGTTTCACTTCCACAAATTCTTAATTCAAATATATCACATAAACAGCCCTGACAGAGTCTTTGTTTCTCCCTGAAACTTCACAAGCCAAACCTTCAGTATCTGTACCTCTTAAAGTGTTGCGGGCTCCCCAGGGCTCCCCAAGAGTCTCAGCTCCTGTCCAGCAGGTCAGCTCCTGGAGGACTTCCCACACAGGGGGCTGGGGAAAGGTGAGTGTGCTGTATGCCGGCTCCCAGACTCCAGTCCCAGAGACAAAAAGATGCAACAGGGAGTTTAGTCAAGCAAGAACTAGTTTATTAGGAATTACATAGTACCTTATAAAGGCAAAAACCACAAGGGGATTTCCAAAGCAGGAGCCAGGGAACCAATCATTCTAAATGTCATCTCAGCACACAGGCTGCAAGCATTCAAGGTTACATGAGCTTCTATAGATATAATGATCGTAGCACGAGCTGTTCATGAGGGAGGAAGTTCTAAGACCCAATCAAACTTTTGTCAAAACAAGTTAAGTCATACCCAAGCCGCTCCCTTTGTACTTCCTCTAAGTGCCATCTTTATTATCATGAGGCCCCACATTAAAACACTCTCTTCCACATTCCCATAGAATAGTTCACTAAGCTCCAGGCACTCAATGGTTTTTCCAGTCCAAAGTTCCAAACGCTTCCACAATCCTTCCCAAAACAACATGGTCAGGTCCTCACAGCAACACTCCATGATCCTGACCAATTTCTGCTCTAGTTTACTTTCTATTGCATGTAATAAAATACTCTAACCAAAAACAATTTGGGGAAGAAAGGGTCTAGTTGCTTTACATTGCTGTGATAAATCACTGAACAAACACAACTTGGGGAGAAAAGGGTACAGGTCCAGGGTCAAACACGTCACTGAGAGAAGTCAGGCAGGAATTCAAGGCAGGAACCTGGAGGCAGGAGTAAAGCACAAATTATGGAGGAGTTGGCCTTCTCTTCTTGCCTTGATCAGCCTGCTTTCCTATACAACCAAGGACCTAGTCAGGGGTAGCACCACCCACCCTGGTCTGGGTCTTCCACATCACTCAACAGTCAAAGAAATGCCTCAAAGGCATGCCCACAGGTCAATCCAATAGAAAAAATTCCCCATTTGAGGTTTCCTCTTCCCAAATGTGTCAAGTTGACAACAAAAGCCAACCATGACAGGAATATTATTCAGTTCTAAAAAGAAATGATCAAGCCATGAACAAACATAAAAGTGAGACTAGGGGCTAGAGAGTTGGCCCGGTCCTTAAGAGCACTGGCTGCTCTTGCAGAGGACCGAGGTTAGATTCTAAGCAGTCACATGGTGGCTAACAATCATCCATAACTCCAGTTCCAAGGGATCTGATGTCCTCTTCTGACCTCCGTAGGCATTACACATCACTGGTGCACTTACATTCATACACATAAAATAAAAATAATAAATTGTTTTAAAGTGTAACTGGGTACGACTGGGAAGACATAGATATCATATATGAGGTAACCAAAGAAATCTGTAACATTGTTTTTACTGTATCTTCTGATGGTCAGAGGAGTTTCCTTCAGACATCCTAGGAACTGCAGATCAATGCTTCCTGCTATATCAGAAACTAAGTTACGTGAAGCCTTTCCCAACTGTAATATATATATATATATATATATACATATACATATATATATATATATATATATATGCACTAATTAGGGTCCAAATCCTCAGAAGATCCCAGCTTCTTTATAATGGCATTTGCATTACAGTTTTAGCTGCCCACTTCCTAATTATGGATTTTTCAAGAGAATTATTATAGGAAGATATACCCTAAAAGATCCTGTCCACCATGAAAAGGTAAAAGGGTCACTCTACCACCATGAATAATGAATATACTATCCACCTCACAAATATCCTTAAAATGACTCCAAAACCCACAACACAGGACCCAATATACTGCTATATGGGCCATCCATTCTCATTCTGGGTAGCTTTGTTTTGCTAAATAAACTTCTAATTAGACTATTTATGATTCTTAGCAGAGTTCTTTCCTCTGAGAAGATAATAACCAAGTAGAAAAACCCCACTCACAGAAGAATCTTAAATGAAAGAAGGCAATCTGAAAGGCTGCATGCATCCTGTATGATTCTAATGCGATGACTTTCTGGGAATAAAGGGAAACTGTGGGAAAAGTAAGATCAGTGGTTGACACAGGTTATTGGGAAGATGTATTGAGCATATTTTTAGGCAGTGGGGGATTATTTGCATGATGAAGTAATAAGGAATGCATAATGTTATACCTTTGTCATTACTACGGAAAAAATACACCAAGGGAGAGCCTGAATGTAAGTTATGGACTTGAATGACAATAATGTACCCATGTTCATCAATTATAACAGATGTTTCACTAAGCTGCTAAGATGTTGATGGTGAGAGTGGTAGGCACAGGTGGGATTCTATGAAACATGTTTTCTTTTCTGAACATTTTCCCCATGACCTTAAAGCTGCTTCTTAAAGTACTCAGCTTAAAGAATAATTATGTGAAACACTGTAGGGGACAAAGTGATTATCTGATGCTAACAAAATACCACATAGAATTTTAATAATAAGAAAATGGAAAAGTGGAACCTTGACCTTATCCTAGGGACTGAATTTATCACCACTAACAGTGGAAGAGCTTACACTGCACATGATGGTATGTTTTAAAAAAGAGTCCAACGTACTCTAAGGTATTTTCTTGCCTAAAAGTATTTTATCTGAATATAATCAAATCTCTAAATCTAAATTGGAGTTTGCAAAAGACACAGAGAATGGAGGTACAGATAAACAACACATCACATGAGAAAAGAAAAACTAAAGAGACAATGAAAGATATTCTATAACAATTCTCAGAGAACTTTTTAAGAATCCTTTCAATACATTTTTATTCATCAGGTCAGAGCTTTTCTAGACAAAAGGAAATTAAAACATAACCAAATGTAATGCTCCTGGGACCTTGCACATATGAACCTGTAGTAATGGTATCAGCATGCACAAGACCCATGCAAACTCAAGCAAAAACCCAGCACAGAACTGTGGACTTTGGAAGCAGGCCCCAATCTCAGTCAAAGGATTACTGGCCGCTGGATCGCTGGGTGAGGAAGAGCTGATCTACTTAAAGCAAGGGACTCTAAATAGGTTGACTAGACCCCAGAGGATGAACTTATACTGAGGGACGTCTGGAGACACTAATAAGCCTTAACACAAATAAGAGAAGGTATGAATTCCAGAGGGGCTATGGGAGGATGACAATTGGGAAGGGGGTATAAAGATGATCAAGACTAATTAAGATATTCTGTATGAAATCCACAAAAATTCAACCAAAAAGTTACCAAAAAAATGAGTGTACTTACTGTATTCTGACCAGCAAATAGGTGAATTAGAAACTTTATTTCATATTTGCTTACTGAACTAAGGAAGTGTTTATGTTCCATGCAGGAACAGTTCAGCAAGCCATAAGAGGGCTGACGACAAAAGTAGCGCGGCATCATGGGAAAAGACAGTTAGAGAACAGGAGGCATTCGCTAACAATGCTCTTAGAACTCCAAATGTTTTAAATAAGTGTTTATGTATTGGGGCAGGAATCTTCCAGACAAAAGATATAGCTCTTACTTCAGGCCATTTTGGTAACTAAAAATATAAGGTGTATGCCAGGTATTGAACCACTGAAAGTATGGGGCATAGGCAAATTTCTCGTGGTTGGTATACCTCTGTCAGGCATCTAAACAGATGCCAAAAAATGTGGGAGCACCCATAAAACAAAATTCACTTAAAACACGGCTTCTACCTTCTGAAGCAAGCCTTGCTTGCTTCAGCCTCTGTGAGGACAGTTTTGCCATCGGAATGCAATATTTGTTTAGGCACTATTAGATCCTTTGGTCTCTCAGAAGACCATACTAGATTTCTGTTCCTAAAGGTTGTTTTTTTTTTTCTCAACACAATTTAGTATCTTTCCTAAATAAGGTTATAAATTAATTCAGTTATCCTCTCCAATGACTCTTCATCCTTCATTTCTAGTAGTAGTTGCTTGCTTTTCATGGCTTTTGTCAGACTGTGGGAATGTGTGATGAAGGACAGGGCAGTCCCAGAGGTGGGGGAAGCACTTGTGTTGAAGTACCAGTGGACACACACAAGCATCTATGTTTGGTCCCTCAACGGGACCTTATGCTTACCAGCATCTGATATATAAAATGTAACTTGGAAGAACTCCTGTGCAAACCCCTCTCCTTCATTCTCCCTGATAGTTTCATAGTAGAGGCATAACTCTAACCACAAAGAGAATCTTCTCATGCATTGGTACTGAGTATATTTATGGGTGAATGGCAGAAAATCTGCTGTCATCAAAGGTTGTTGTGACTGAATAACAGCTAGCCAAAACTAATGTTTGCAATGCATTTTGCAGTTTACAAAATGCCTTTTTACATTTATTATTTCACTATATGTAGCATTCCTGGGACGTCAACAGTATACTGATCTCTCAGATATGGAAACTAAGATTCATAGATGCAAAATGTATCCGAAATGCTCAGTGAGTAAGCAGCAAGGCCACCACCTGAATTCATACCTTCAAAATGAATCTCAAGACCCACAAGAAGGGGTCCTGATGCCTACCTCATTCTTATCATGAGCCCTTCAACTTCAAGCCCTTTGTTTGGGTCTGAAAATGAAAGAAGGTCCTCTTGAGTAAAAGGCCAGTTCATTTAAAGTTGTTTAGGGAAATTGTCTTTGTAGTAGTCAAAGAAAGCTATTTGAGATCATGGAGTCTCCAATCTCAGATCTACTTAGAAATTGTGCACCTGTTGACCTGTTAGATAACATATGAGTTATCTACACATTACCTCCACTGGGCTATGCAGTATTAAATAAAGACAGGGCAGTAAAACCAAGAAGTACCGTGTGGCACTTGACAAATGTTTATTCAAAATGCTTCATTTTTTTTTTCTTTTTCTGACTCCTTGAGAGCCCTATATATCCAAGCAACCTCATGGGAACAATAGCTGAATGCTTTCAGTAACCTGAAAATGTAACTCAATGATCATTTTATGTTTATTATTTTTATTTTATGTTTATGAGTATATTGCCTATATATATGTAAGTGTACTGCCTGAAGAGGTCAGAAGAGGGTTTTGGATCCCCTGGAACTGGAGTTATGGATGGTTGTTGGCCACCATGTAGGTGCTTAGAATCAAGCCCGGGTCCTCTGTAAGAGCAGTCAATGCTCTTAACCACTAAGCTCTCTCTTCAGTCCCTCAATGGCCATTTTAAACAACAAATGATTGATTTTTTAAAAATGCAAAGTTCTTGTCCTTCAAATAGTCCCCAAGGACAATGTGCTGTTGAAGTCTAACAATTTTCATAGCAAGATGACTTGAATTCCTTTCAGAAATATAAAATAAATTGACAATAAAATTCTGTATAGAGTAAAGGAAGAGGAAAGCCACAATCCTTGTTTATTCTTCCTGTAATCATTTGGCCCAGAACACCTTCTCTATTACACGGATAATTGTTCTTAGTAGATAATGTGATATGGCTTTCTTTCATCACTGGACTGTAACAATATTACTTGAGGACTATGTTTGACCTAGAAAGGTCTATATAAGCTTGGAGGAAAGAAGGAATCTTTTTTTTTTTAGTTTGATCTCCTTCCTAATTGGAAATTGAAAATCAGCATTAACTCTGAGCATTAAGGTAAGTGGAAGTCCCTAAAATTTCCAAAGGATGACTCCTCTTAGAATAGAGTTAATATTCTAAATGAATCCAAGTAGGTTATTGGAAGTGATCTGTCCTATCTTGAAGGGAGTCTTCTAGATAAACACAAAGCCAGTCCTCCCTACATCTTCCTTTCACTCCCCTATTGAGAACCAGACTCAGCCCTGGGACCAATCCATTTGTTAAGAGGGTATCTGCATCATTTATCACGTCATAGCCCTGGGCTTACTTTCCATTTCTTAGCACGCACTAGACAGTCTTCCTCAACAGCAGAGAATGTAACTTGGCATCTTTGAAGCCCAACACATGATTATTTGAGCCTAACTTGCTTCTGTTTCTTTCTTCCCTTCTGGAACTTGCATAAATATTTACAAGTGATGTTTTTGGGGAAAGAATGCTTCTCTATCTCCTCTCAGTAGGAATTTCAGGCAGGATAGGACTAACAACAGGATGATAACGTCCTGAATCTTTTGGACATCTCAACGTTAATTCTTGACTGATTTTAAATGGAAATGGAAAGATCTTTAAAAAAAAACAAAACTATTTTTACCAGATTCAACTCTGCCGTTCGAGTAGGAGGGGAAGGGGTGTTACATTATTAAGAGTTTAAGAACAGAAGTATTGAAGTCATGGTGCATATTCAACTTCTCTTTTCACTGTTATTAACTGTGAACACAGAGTGGTTTGCTTAGGCCTCTTAGAGGCTGCTCTCTAGACATAAGACAGGGTATCCCATGGGAGACTTAAATGACTGCATGCCTGCTGAGTACTTGGGGTTTGCCTGGTGTATGGAGTTCATTGTTCTAATAATAATGATGTGATAGTAGCATTTTTATTATCATCATCATGGTGGTGAGTTCAAGTTCTCTGGTTTATTTAAATGTAGATTTTGTATGTTCCTTTATCTAGTTTCTACATAAGATGATCATGAAGGATTATTAAAGTATAACAGAATGTAATTATCAAAAATCTAAGAAATATGACCAAGTACAAAATTCTCCATTAAAAAAAACTGACGGCTGTGGGTAATGAACACATTAGTTCCAACAACAGCCTACTCTAATTGTAAAGACCTAAATGACAAATTCGGGAGACTTCCGTCCTTGATTAGCTAGCTATGTGACCCTGAATGCAGCTACATGGTACTTGCTGTTTCAGTGTTCTCACTGTAAAGCAGCAATAGTTACACTTGGCTTCTTGCTCTCAAAGACATAAGAAGTGGGTGAGAATAAAGGCTTTATTTGTAGTACAATATTATTTCTATAGCATTGTTAAACAGCTGCTTAATGAAAAAATATTTTCCTGCTAGCTATAAGATCATTAAGTATATTTATATAATAGAAAAATGACTGGGCGAAGTGTCGAAAGTCTTGATTTACTTGTCATGTAAGGCTGAGACTTTATGTCCTTAACTATAAAGCTTGTCTGATGATCTGTGATCTACCTATCAATCACATTATATGAAAGAAAAGCACCCTATAAATCAGGTACTTATTAACATAAAATGTTCTCATAATCATTGTTTACATAATCTAAAGTTTTAAAAAGTCGTGTCTGTAGCTGCTAAGGCATATCATTTGAGAATCAGTGCCTGAAATGACTGAGATTAATGATTCACCTGTACAGCAATTGTTGTAACACAATGAACTTTCAGACGCTTTTCTCCTTATTAGGAAATCGTTTTCTTCAGTTTCTCAACATGAATGCACTGGTGGACACAGTGTTCTTTTTGGGAAAGTTTCTATATTACTTTTTAGAATCTTCAGTTTTCAAGATAATTCCTAAGAGGAAAAAGAATGTTGCTGGAGAGATTGTTCTCATAACAGGAGCCGGAAGTGGACTCGGAAGACTATTGGCCACACATTTTGCCAGTCACGGGGCCATTTTAGTTCTCTGGGATATTAACCAAGAAGACAATATGGAAACATGCAGACTGGCCAAAGAAAAGGGCGATGTGAAAGTCTTTGCCTATAAGTGTGACTGTAGCAACAGGCAAGAGGTCTACAGAGTCGCCGATCAGGTGAGCTGGTAGGTGCTCTTTGCTTCAGTGACCGAGAACATTGCTTCTAGTGTGCACTTTTACTAATAAAGCTGGGGGACATTTGTTATAAGTCCCCCCAGAGATCTCTGTGCACTTCCAGTTTAATTCTGTGTGTCAGAGATATGGCTTCCTGACCTCTAAACAGTGGCATAACATGAAACAACAGAAGTGGGAGCTTGACCAGCCTTCAGAGCCCAGTGCTGCCTCAGTGCTGTGCATGGTAGACTCACGGCCTCCGAAGCTGGTAGAGACTCCGCAGAGCCCGTCTTCAGATGCTCACTGGCTGTACAACTGCACCAGGTTACTTACTTTTCTGCATCCCCATTTCATCAAGTATGATCTACAAGACCATGTGCAACTTTAGCTTCCTATTGCTTCGTGATTCTAATGACACCAGAGTCCCATCCCCTTTTGCCAATTCCATTGCCAGTTCATGTTCTGAAAGTACAGAGTATGGTACCTGGGGAGAAGCACTCAGCTTACAAAGATTCTTCTTAGTCTTCGCCTCCTTAAATGTCTAACTTCTTGTGAGACGTCCCCTGGGAAGACACAGCACAGCCTGTAGGGGGTCACCAAGGGAAGTATCAGGTGGGTCCTGTGACAAAGGGAGAGTGGACACTGTAGTCACATGCCTTTGTTGCTGTTTCCACAGGAAAGAGCAGGTGAGCTAGTTAATAACTGAATAATCTGAATAATTTTGGCATGCTCTAGGGATGACTTGGTTTTCTGATAACTGACTCACATGACTAAGATAGGCATATTGGTAGTCTAGAATATGAGAAAACAATTAAGGGAAGTGGCTGGACATATAGGCTTAATTGCTTTCTCAAAAGAGCAAATGTACCAGCTTCTATCCAGATTCAAAAACTTCAAATCTATATCACAAGTTGTTACTATTCTAAATAATTCGTGCAGTTCCTAACTTGTTATTGAACACAGTTCAGCCTCCTACGTGCATATCCTTGTTATCTCTCCTGTTAACAAACTGAGGAACTATGACTCATCCAAGAAATGATTAGCAGAGACAGGTTGCAGTCCAGGCATCTGGGGCCACAGGGTGCTTATGGTTTAATCACAGAATCCCTAAGGGGATTTTGCAATCTAAATTTTATATATGGGATTCAGTTTTTGATCCATTATGAAATTAATTACTGATTTACTACTCTGATACTTTCTGAACCACTTTCTTCACACTTCTTCACTTTCTTCTAGTTCCATCTCTATTCTGGGACCCCACAGAACTTGTTTTTGTAACTCACAGTCAGCTAATAAGACTATATGTATTATAGAGCCCTGGGTGCATGTTAGTGTGGAATGGGGGAAATCAAAGTGAGTCCTCATTTTACAAAAGGGAAATAAATGGCAAACCAAGTTCCCAGGTGATTGGCCCTGGGTGACCTAACGTGGTATGTTTAGCTGCCTGCCGCAGAATCATGCACAATTCAGAATCCCAAAAAAGCCTTTTCTCCTGTCTGTTATCATATATAAGCTACAAAAAGAAATGGGAACTATCAACTTTGCCACTTTACCAATGATGAAACAGAGGCAGAGAACGTTGAAGGACCTCAGCCAGGCCCTTGATGGTGTAAGCGGCAGAGCGGCAGAGGCACCGGAGCCTTTCATTGCCACCGGAGCCGCAGTGAATTTCAGGCAGTGAGAACACCCTGAAAAGTATCATATCCTCCCAAAATCTCTGCTTCCTGAAAAGCATTTCTTCTTGGTTAAGATTTGTTGATTTCCAGTAGAAAGCCATCGGAAAGTTTTAAATATCAATTTTTGCCATTGGAAAATATCTGAAATTTTTCTTCCTTTCTGTAATCTTACAAATAGAATTTTTCTGTTTACTACTCTTTTTTCTTACTTAATTTTAGTTACTTATTAACTTTTTGAAACCCACATACTTTGCCTACAAGACTCTCAATAGATGATGAGCTTTACCTTTGTCCTTGAAATATGCAGGAATCTCACACAATAAAGCTTCCTAAAGCACACACGAGTACTTAGCTCTCCACAATTCGATGAAGATAGGATTTTTATTTCCAGCATACAAAGCCAACATACACAGTCAGGCATGGTGATACATAAGGGTGAGACAGGTGGACTGTGAGTTCGAGGCCAGTCTGGGCTATAATTTTGGCTATGAAGCATACTAAATTTAGGTGAAAACAGCTATTATATGTGACTCCAAATCGGGTGCTAATCAATGTTTCTCTCAAAAGCAACAAGTCTTGGAGTAATATTTCAATTTCTTTTAACTTATTCTTCATCCATAAACTAGGACAACAATGCCTTCCTAAACTACCTCGCGAAGTAGAGTGAAAATCAAATCCGATGGCCTGGATAGACTCCTGCCAGCTGTGGTGTCCCCAGAAGCAAGACTTTTTCTTTGATTGATGTAGTGACCACTCAGCCTTTCTAAAGGATTTAAGGAGCTCTTACACCAAAGCTCTATCACTTTCTCTCCTTTTTTGGCCTAGATACTCCCCTACTGATGTAGGATTGAGCCTGATGATTTCCCGCACCAAACTAATGAGATATCCTTCTCTATAACAGAATCTCATGCATGCTTTACTTGGATTTACTTTTCTATAAAGCAGAAAGATCTAATCCCTACATAATGCAGCAGTATTAACTATTCCTTCAATAACTCGTCCCACTTGTGTGTATCACAGTAATATTTATCTCAACATTCCAAATCATCTCTATCTGGCAGGCTCAGCACACAGCATGGACCAGGAATTAGGAAAGTCAGGGAAGGAAGTACTTCTTGTCTGTAAAAAAAAAAAAAAAAAAAGGGTAGTCATACCTTCAAAAGATTCAGTTCAAGACAAAAAAAAAAAAAAAATGAAGTCTTCAAGTCATGATTTAACCTGCCTCCTACTTTGTCCCTGAATCTGCTTTATCAGAGTCACCTACAAAGTTATAATATAAGGCAATGTGGTAAAAGAGAAAAACGGTTTGCTTGTTGTTACCTGGAGTACACTTTTATCCAAACAGGTCTCATAGTGTTCAGTGGATTGTGCAAGCAGATACCATGGTCTGTGTAGGAGAGAAGAGATAGAAACGTAAGGACACCACAGCAGAGCACACTGTGCAACTTGTAAAAATGCCAGTCAGAGAGGACATTTAGATATTAGACAGCCTTTTGTGCAGAGCACACAATATCACAGAAGTCTCTGGGAACTGGATTAAACATCAGTGTTTGGGATATCTTCATTCCAAACATCGGTCTGACCTTGAAGGGACAGGTACATTCTTGCCACCTGGTCAAACAGGACTCAGGGAAATGACACCTACAGAATTAGCCATCAGACATTCATCATACTGAAAAGAAACCTAACAGCCATGGGAAGGAAGATGCCCAGAGATAGTGCCCTCAAAATTCACCAACATTAAAGGCCATGAGGAAAGAGCACTAGAACAACAGAAGTAAAAATAAGGAAAATGCTCTTTACTGGTCTCTTTACATTCTGTTATCCCAACTACTGAATAAGGCAGAAGAATCACAAGGTCAAAGGAAACCTGAGCTATAGAGCGATATGAAGGCCAGTCTGAGCAACTCACTAAGGTCTCAAAGTTAAAGGGGTGCAGATCAGTGGTAGAGCACTTGTTTAGCATACATGAGTCCCTGGGTTCAACCCCCAGTATCAAATAAAGGAAAAGAGGGAGGGGAGGTAGAAAGGAAGAAGGAAAAGAAGGAGGAAATGAGTATGTCTGCCCTAAACAGGCCGCCTTCTTATGGAAACCATATTCTTAAAGTAAATTCTCCAAACTGAAATGTGCTTTTTATAAAATAGAACCGATCATAAAATTGCTCAAAATTTTCTCAATTTCTTTATGAAAGACAAAGTAAAATATATCTAGTTTTAAGGAAACTATAGTAATGTGTTGCTTAATGATGAAGAAGTATTCTGAAAGATGTATTGCTAAGGGATTTTCCCACAGTGGGAATACTGGAGTCCACTTACACAAGTCAGGATGGTTACAATGTCACTAGACAGTATAAACTTGGTACTACCATTGTCTGTGCTCTTCGTCATTGATTGACACATAATACAGTTCATGACTGCACCTGAGAAACTAACTGTCAAATATTCAACACTTCAATTTCATGATTCTCTCACTCCGGCCAGGTTAGAGAAGAAGTCGGTGACGTCACCATCCTCATTAACAATGCAGGCGTTGTAACAGGGAAGCTCTTCCTCGACACTCCAGATCACATGGTAGAAAGATCGTTTCTGGTCAATGCCATCTCTCATTTCTGGGTAAGTGTCTCCCTTCCATTTTATTTTGTCAGTAAATATAACACTTCCATGAATCTCTAGAAGCAACTGTTCAGCATCTGTCTGTAGACATGTTGTTTGGGAGTCTTCCAGTCACAGCTGCTAGAGGTCTGTCCTTAGCAGGGTCCACTCTATCTGAACTAGGTTGGTTTTTCTGATTTTTACCCTACTCTAAACTCTCATGGAAATGTCCCCCTCCACCCTCTACAGTTTGACTTGAAGACTTAGTAGGATATTCAGAAATATTACTACCCTAATTCAAACTAAAATGCCAACAGTTATACAGAGATATTTCATTTTCATGAGTGTTACAGGGGCTTATGTAGAGGGGTGCCCGTTCTCAGAGTGGTCTTATACATGTAAGGCTACACACGAGAACAAAGGAAATGAAGGAAGGCAGAAAAGCAGCCTTTATTTACCCCTTTCTCTATGCCAGATTCTCTCTGAGTTCCTTAACCGCACATCCAGTAGGGGCATCATTTCCATTCTCAGTGTCATTCTCACAAATAGGGAAACTGAGGCCCAACTGTTAAAATGAGTTTGACAATGGCATCCAACTGCTACGTGGTAGCCCATTCTCTAAAACAGACAAAAAGAAAATTATTAAGTATAATGCTTCAGGACTTTCCCTCACAGGACCAAGAGTGGCTAGACAGCACTGTCCTATAAAACTGGCTTTGACAGTGGGAATATTCTCCATCTGCTTCCCAGTATGGTAGCCACTGCTCATTTGTGTCTGTTGAGCAAGTGGAAATACGATTGATGGAACTGAAGAACTTTATGTTCTTTAGTAATAATAATAAATGTAATATATAATGTATAACAATGACTGCACATTTAACTAGCCACAGATGCCTAGAGACCAATGCTTTGCCCAGTGCCCCTTTGTATAGTGAATAAGAGGCTTAAGGAAGCTGGAATTGCCATAGTTCTTACCATTGGGTGAAATTATGTTTGTTGTTTTAGAAAAATAGGTAACAGCAGTTGATAGAGCATGCAGGATATTTAAACAACTGGAACTAAGACCTTCAGAGCCCTGGAGACTGGTGCAGGAAGGTAGTACCTCAGTCCTCTGTCTCTGGGAGACCTTGGAATGAGTTTGTTATATGTCTCCCAATGTTTCATTCTTTTCACCCAACACTTTCGTGGTCTTTACAGTCTTCAGAACTATTTCACTTGGCTTGTCTCTCAATCACCAGAAAGTGTCAGAAATACCCACTGGAGCCCACAAATGGATTTCAGCCAATACTAACTGAATAACTAATTCATTGATTATATGCATCAGGTGTTACATAAACATTTCTATAAACTGTTGTATCACTTGGCTATACATTTTTCCCTTTGATAAAGCTAAACACCATCTGGATTGATAGAACTAAGACCCACATGTTCCTAATCATATCACAAACCTGGAAATCATCTTTGATTCTTTCATATTCCTTAATATCAAAATCCCTGGCTCTCCATGCAAAACACACCCAAGTGCACATCCTCCATCCTCAGAGCCAAAAGTCTGAGCATCTTTATCCTTCACTGACAGCTTGCCATGGCCTTCCATCCTCAATACTCAATGTGCCAGCCAAATAATCTCACTCCCCAGTTCAGAAGTACTCAGAGGCCTGCAAACACAGGGAGAGTAGAGTTTGGTTACTTCTGCTCACTCTCAGCCCTTCACAGATCTTGACTCAGCCCTCCTCAGGGAGTCTCCCCTTGAGCTGTTGTCTCTAACCCACATAACCAGGGTTTCATATCCTCTGGGTTCCTTCAGTCACTGATTGTATATTTTGCTTTTTAATTTTTCTTTTTTCGTATTTTTATTATTTCTTTAAAATCTATGAATTTTTTTACAATATATTTCAATTACATTTCATTCCCCTCCTACGTCTACACCCACTTTCTAACACTCCCAAATATGTAGATATGTTGTTGAGTTTGATTCCCAAATGCCCTGCAGTGTGGGTTCATCCACTGGAGCCTGGTCAACCTAGTAAGAGTCTGACCCTTAAATGAGACTGAATCTCCTTTCCAGCAGTCACTGCTTGCCTCTGGGTCTGGGTTACCTCACTAAGGGTAATTGCTACAGTTCCACCCACACAATTGCAAATTTCGTAAATAAGTGCTGTAAGAGCTGGATAGTGTGTCATTGTGTATGCACCACATCTTCATCATTCATCACTTGCTGGAGATCTTGGTTGTTTCTAATTCCTACTTATTATTTAAAAACCAGCAATAAACATGGAGGAACAGGTATTTCTGTAGTAGGGTATAGAGTCTTTTTGGTATGTACTCAAGACTGGTATGGCTGGATCATATGGTAGATCAGTTTCTAACTCTTTGAAACAGCTCCAAACGAATTTCCATAATGGCTGCCCCAGTTTGCACTCCATCAGCGCTGGGGAAGAGCTCTCCTTTCTCCACATCCTCACTGTCATTGTTTGTTCATTTTATCTCGTTCATTCTGAGAGGGGTAAGACAAAATCTCGAAGTGGTTTTAATTTGCATTTCCCTAATGACTAAGATGTTGACATTTTTTCAAATATTTCTCAGCCATCAATTCACTGTTCATCTTCTTGTCCCAAATTTTAGTAGTTGGTTTTTTTCTTATGTTCAGGGTTTTTATGATTTTTTTATTTGGTTTTTGTGCATTTCATATATTACATCTTAATAGAATTTAGACCCCTCCTCCTTTCCTGCCACACACAGTCCCTCCACCAAATTTCAGGTATTCTGTCTTATAGTAAGTCCTACCCAGACCGGCATTTGTATGAGTTCTTTAAATATTCTAGATACTAACCTCTGTCAGAGGTATAGCTGGAAAGATTTTTTTTCCTCATTCTGTAGGCTGCCTCTTAACTCAAAAATGGTATTCTTTGCTATACAGAAACCTTTTAGTTTCATGAGGTCCCATTTGTCAACTGTTGGATTTAATTCTTATGCTATAGAAGTCCTATATAGAAAGTCTTTTCCTGTGCCTATAAGTTCCAATATATTCTCTACTTTCTCCTTTATCTGATTCAGTGTATCAGCTCTTATGTTGGGGTTCTTGATCTACTTGGAGCCAGGTTTTTGCATGGTGAGAGATAGGTATCTAATTACATTCTTTTACAAGCCATTATCCAGTTTGACCAGCACCCTGTAGAACATGCTGTCTTTTCTCCAGTGGATTCTTTGTTTAAAAATCAGGTGACTTTAAATTCCTGAATTTAAATCTAGGTCTTCAATTCTATTCCATTGATCTATGTGCCTGTTTTAATGCTAATACCATGCTGGTTTTATTACTATAGCTCTGCAGTATAATTTGAGATCAGGGCTGCTAGTGCTACCAGCAGTTCTTCTATTGTTCAGGGTTATTTTAGGTATCTTGGGATTTTTATGTTTCCATATGAAATTTGGGATTATTTTTTCAATTTATATAAAGAATTGTATTGGAACTTTAACGGTTATTTCATTGAATTTGTAGATTGCTTTCGGTAGGACAGCCACTTTTATTAATTCTACTGATCCATGAGCATGGGAGGTCTTTCCATCTCCTGGCATTTTCTTTAATTTCTCTCTTCAATGCCTTAAAAGTTTTTATTATACAAGTCTCTCACTTTCTTGGTTAGATTTATTCCAAGATATTTTATGGTTCTTAAGGCTATTGTGAATGAGATTGCTTCCCCGATTTCTTTCTTGGGTATGTTTGGTGTGAAATATACGAAGGTACTGATTTGAGGATGCTGACTTTATATTCTGTTAGTTTGTTAAACGTATTTATCAGCTCTAAGAGGTTTCTGGTGGAGAATTTAGGGTCTTTTATGTATGTAATCATGTCATCTTCAAATAAGATACTTTGACTTCTTCTTTTCCAGTTTGTGTCCCCTTTGTCCCCTTCATTTGTCTTACGTCTCTAGCTAAGACCTCAAGTACTATATTGAAAAATAATGGGGAGAGTAGAAGTTTTGTCTTGTTTTTTATTTTAATGGGAATTCTTTGAATTTTCCTCCATTTAGTATGATATTTGCTATGGGCTTGTTATATACTGTCTTTATTGTGTTGATATATAGCCCCTGTATGCCTGGATTCCCTATGCCTTTTATTATGAATGAATGCTGGATTTTGTCAAAGGCCTTTTCTGCATCTAATGAGATGATCATGTGTGTGGTTTCTGTTCTTGAGTCTGTATGGTGGATCAGATTGCATTTATAGATTTACTTCTGTTGAACAACCCCTTTATCTCTGGGATAAAGTCAAACTGATCATGGTAAATAGTTTGATGTGTTCTTGCATTCCCTTTGTGAGTATTTTATTGGGAACTTTTGCATCTATGTTCATCAGAGGATAGGAAATAAGCCAAGAAAATGTATTTAGCTTACATTATACAGTTGTATAAAATATCTTTATGTAACCCAATACCATCTACAAGAATAAAGGCAGAGTACTTCTTCACTTAGCTATCAATATACACATGAAAAAATAAAACATTAACTATATTAAATGTCCTTCCCTGATTTCATAATCCAACCATTTATAGTCGGTCCTTCATATCTACAGATTCAATCAACTGCAAATTGAAAATATTTGGAAAAGAAATTGCATCTGTAGTGAACATATATTTCTTGTCATTATTCCCTAAGCATAATAAACCCTGAGCTCCTTGAGAACAGTGAGTATATAGCACCTACTTTTGTAGTACCATTGACTTTAACACATCATGAATATTAAATATCCTCTGACCTAATTAGCAAATTCATCACATGCTTACAAAATAATGAAAATAACTAAGGAATCTATTAATGGCACAGTGTACATATGTCTTCTAGACTTGCAAGGCCTTCCTTCCTGCCATGATTAAAGAAAACCATGGTCATCTGGTCTGCATTTCAAGTGTGGCAGGAGTAATTGGTATTAATGGACTCGTAGGTAAGTATCTCCATTCACCATGCACCTTCCTGTTTCCCAGAAATTAGGATTCTTCCAGGAAGCAGAGGAGCTCTTCCTGCACCAAAGTGAATCTTAGAACATTCAGCCCCATTTATGTGAGGAGCATTCCTTCCCTTTCCCTACACACAATGGCAGCAGGGAAGAAAGGTGCTCTCCTTTAAAAAAAAAAAAAATATATATATATATATATATTTAGTAAATATATGTATTATATATATATATATACATGAATGTGCATGTACCAATTAGTTTATTGGTCTCCTTGGGTTAATAGAAATTGACATCATTTCCATATTTTGTTGGCCATAAAGTGTGGAGACACAGTAGAGTGTCTCTAAAGTGATGCTCTGTTATAAAGACAAGGCAGAGAATGAAAAAGGGAACAGAGCTGGTTTTTGCTGTCACAAAGATCCGCCCACCTCCACCTTCGGAGAGCGGGAATCACAGAAGTGCACCCCCACATCCTGAAGGAGTTCCATTTTTTACATCATTCTGAGGATTAACTTCTCAAGCTCAGTAACTATTACCTCCTCCCTTTGTTTCAGATTATTCTTCAAGTAAATTTGCAGCCTTTGGCCTTGCTGAGTCTCTCTTTCTTGAATTAACTCTGTTAAAGAAAACTCAAATTAAAACCACCATCGCTTGCCCATATTTCTTCAATACTGGAATGTTTGAAGGCTGTACAACCAAGTAAGTGAACTCTTTCAGCAATGCTTACTCTTAGAATAATCTTCTAATATATATCACTAATCACCTGATTAAAGTATTGAAATATGAACAATGAACAAAACAAAAATAATTTTAATTTCTAATGCAGTGGAATTAAAATTGCAGATGTATATTAAATTAATACATGTATTTAAAGCTAACATATTTATGAAGATTGTAGAATGCTTAAAAACTTATAACTAAAATGATAATCACAATACTAATAACCACAGAAGTTGGTAATAAGAATTTATTAAAATAGTATTATGGTGTTGAGAAATTAATTTCCTTTCTATACATAATATTAAAGCATAAAATCCCCAAAGACAAATTATTTTGTAAAATTGATTGATACAAGTAATTGCTGCAAAGTGATTTTATACCAAGATTAAATTTATCTAGGATAATTTGACACAGAATAGTAATGAAACATTAGGGCTTTTACACAAGGAAGCAGTAGAATATATTGAAAACTATAAACTTAATGCAAGGACCAGTGTAGTTATCATCATTGCTAGAAAATTAACTGATGTGAACTAAATGTCATGAATCTCTGAACTAAATGTCATGAATCTCTGTGTTTGGAGTAAAGACAGACAGCCAACGAAAAGAACATGAGGATATTTAAGAGTCAAGTAAAGCTATACAATTAAGTAAAAAGTTCCAAAACAGGTGGCAAAGGTTTGTTAGAATATATAAGGCAGAAGTTTCTACCAAAAGGGCATCGACTTAAGTTGTCAAAAGTTAGCAAGGACAATCACTTAAAACCTGATCAAAGGATATGCCATAGTTAGGAAGATTTATTCAACAAAATTTACAGAAATTCCATAAGAAGCTTGAGAGGCTGTGACATTTAGTGTTCCACCTGTGCCTATGTGGCAGCTACTTCAGTGGCCACCAAGTGGCAATTCCCACCTTCCCTCAGCTCGTGGGGGTGGAAGACCAGGGAGACCATGTCAGGCCCAGATTTCATCAGCTCCATGTAATAGAAGATTGATATCAAACAAATAGTCTTATCCAAACAGGGTTTATTCCTCTGCTGCCAGCTGCCACAAAAGCTGGGAAGACGTTGGAGAGCGATGTCCACAAGGAGGGTTCCTCCTATTTCTGGAATACCTCTTTGTTGTAAGAGAACTGGTCTAGTGTTCTTAGGAGTCAAATACCAAGTTCCATATCCTCAAGTTTCCTAAGACAAAAGATCAATTTTAGGTAGACTTACCAGAGAGGTAATATCAATAAATCTTGTCTGTCCAGGCTTTAGGTTGTGGAAAATCCATACAGGATGGTGGATGTTGGTTGTTACCTCTAGATCCTGCCATTCTACTCTAACTTTCACATCCTGAGTGACAAGGTGAATTAGTGGAGTAGCCATTGAAGAATGGCTGCTCCTTAGCATAGAGCTTTGACCAGATGAAAGCCAAGGACAATCTCAGAGAAAGGCATCTTTCTGCCATTGCCACAGGACTTGCTCCAATTAAAAACATTGATCAGAACATTTGTAAGAAGAATAACACAACCAATCAGCAAGTCATAGAGCTGGATTGAGAAGCAAGAGACCAGCCAGAAGCTTAACTAGAAGATCAACAAAGGAGTTAGCAAAAGGATGCTGGTGGCTAGGGGGCTAACGAGATGGCTTAGTGGGCAAAGTGCTTGCTGCACAAACATGAGGACCCGAGTTCAGATCCGTACCACCCGTGGAAAAATCTAGGTGTAGCAGCATGCACTAGTAACCCCAGAGCTAGGCAGTGGGAACACGTTCATGGGGCTTGCTTGCTAGCCAGCCAGCCTAGCCCAGACAACCAGCCCCAGGCTCAGTAAGAGATCTTGTCTCAAAAGAATAAATAAGTAATGTGGAAAAGCAATGGAGGAAGACATCCCAGTGTCAACCTCTGGCTTCCACATGCTCCCACACAAACAAGTGCATTCACACACGTGAATGCACACACATACATACAAAACACACACACACACACACACACACACACACACACAGACCACATGATTACTGGCTAAAACCACTGTCATCCCGGAGAGCTAGGACAACTTTGTACACGCCTAAGACTGCATTCTCTGAAGAATAGCACCAAAGTTATGCATTGTCAGTAGTCAATCAGAGGAGACAAGTTCTCTGAGCTTACTTAGCCAAGGCACTAAACAAAGAGTCAACATAATCACAGCAAACTCCACAGGAGAGCAGCAATTCACTGCTGCTGAAACATTTGCCTTTCTTCTCCCCCGGCCCCTGCCTCACCACCAAACTGGCCAGAGGCTTGCTGGGAAGTCCAGGCTGGCCCTGAATTTGTGAGCCTCCTGCCTCAGATTCCCAAATGCTGCGATTATAGGTTTGTGACACTATTTCCAGTGTGAAATGTGTATTTTTAAGATAAAATTATGAGTTATCCAAAGAAGTAGAGAAGTATGATTATACAGAAAAAAAAAAACACATAAAAAACAGAAAATACCTTTAAGGGGTCCAGATATTGGTTGAACTTAGCAAATTTTAGAGAACTATTATAAATACTTTCAAAGACTGAAAGAAACCCGTACTTTAATGGTGAAAAGACTATATGACAACAGTGTGTCATCAAATGTGAATAGATATTATAATGAAAAATAAGTGTAAACTGGGAGTAGAAAATCAAAAATAAATGAAAAACAATGTTCATTAGATCAACTTGTTAGATTTAAGCTGAAGAAATAATGAGTGAACTTGATGATATATTAGATTTTATAATCAGAATAGAGAAAAGAAAATGAAAAACAGACTCAGAGGAATTGGAAAACAAATAAATACATGTTGAGAGAGACAGAGAAAGGAATAGAAAAAATACACAAAGAAACACGTCTGTGAGCTCCCTAAATTTAATGAAAACATTAATGTTGTTTTTCATATAAATTCAATAAAAGCACCTTAACCCAAAAAGGGGCTAGACAGACACAGTGGGCACAATGACTGGAGGCTGGGAAGCTGCAGTGGGGACAAGAGCTAGTATCTCCCCATAACCCTCACTCTCACCCTAGGCAATGATAAATTGGGTGTTCAAGAGGGGCTGCTGGCATCTCATGGGGCTGGGGCAGAGGATGTGGAGACTGTGGGGTCCACTCGCCCACTTGTACGTGAACATGATGAGTTGCCCTGGCAGGGGACTGAGGCAGTGACCAGGGGCAGCAGGAAGGAGATCCATCAGTACTGTGGGGACAACAGATAAATTACTGATTAACTCCAGGACGTGTTTGTTGTCTTTACCAAGGAATGCTAATCTTAAGTAACAACACTGAGAAATCTGGATGGTTAGTTATACAATTGTGTTATTCTTTCATCAGCTATTTTTAGCCTACTTATATCTAGAACATCTAATAATTGGCTTCAGGAAAGGGTTCTCACCCATACCATTTCAGAAATTGCTTAAAATTAATCCAGATTGGAAAAATCACAGACTTCTTGATTTAGGTGCCGAATATGGAGAAATTACAAAAACCATGAGCTCTCACTTTGAAAAACAATTATGCCAATGAACCTTTTGAAACTATGATACGGAAGTTTCAGAAGAGGAAGGGCTCGTGTGTATGTGTATGTGTGTGCGTGTGTGTTAAATGATGGCAAGATTCACGATTCCGAGATACCCTTGTCAGGTGCTTGAATTTACTGCCACTGTGATCATCTCCTGGCTTTGTTAAAAGCTAACAGAAATGTGTTGGAAGCAGGATCATCCTCGCCAGGTTCTACTCTTTTATCCCTATGTGGAAAATATAAGTAGCAAGTGAGAGAAACCACCAGAAATTTTGGAAATCAGGCTGCCTGACAGGTTTAAGAAAGGTAGCTTTGACAGTCAGCTTTCAGCAGACTGTCAGGCCTATGTGAAAGTGGCACAACCAATGACGACCACATTCCCAATGGCACTGTCTTTGTCCTCTAGCAAGTACAGCATGTGAAAAGTTGAAGTCCTTTGAACCCTTCCCCAGAATTCCCCTTGCAGAAGAGGAACTGCATTCGGTCATGTGACAAGGGGTCTCTAGAGACTGACATTCTAAATATCATGTTAAGAATTTAAAAGACCAAATACTAATTATTATTTATAGTGGATACAATTAATGCTTTTCCAAAACAAACCTAACTCTGTAGATTTTTATCAACTGTGTACTCAGATTCATGCTCCAATGTAGAACACTCTTTAAATAGAGTGTTGATGATAGATTTTTTTAGATTTATTTGCTGAAAGGAATTTGTTCATAGAGAAAGCAATAGTCATAACATCATGGAACCAATAAATAGATAGCCTTTAATAAAAAGTGAAGACTGGCAACTAGCTGTTCATTCAATTCCAAATATTGGTTATGAGATAAAGCCACTGCTACTTTTCATGTTCAGAACTCTTTCTGTTATTATTCAAAAAATTTTAGACACTGGATGTGGTGATGCATATATTTAATCCCAGAATTTAAGAGGCAGAGGTGAGTGGATCTCTGTGAGTTCAAGGCCAGCCTGGTCTACATAGTGAGTTTCAGGCTAGCTGGGGTTACAGGGAGACCCTGTCTCAAAAAGACCAAAAAAATTTTTAATAATGCTAACAAACTTATCTGGAGGTTTTTAAAAACCTAAATTCAATGGGCTCCAAGACTGGATGTGCTACAAATGGTCAAAGTACTTAAAGACAAAACTAAATGATAATCTTATAAGTACCAAAAAGCAAAAATCCAATTGTAGTTAACAACTGACTTCTCAACAGAAGCAATGAAAGCCAAAAGATATGGGATGATATGATCAAGACACTAAAAGAATACTCAGTCAAAACATAGCAAAACTATGTTGCAAAAAATGAAGGTTAACTAAAAGTGGAAAATGTACTGCTAGTACATCTTATAAGAAATACTAAAAGAAGTTCTTAAGGATGTAGCGGGCAGCACCATAGAATAATCTGAATTCACATGAGAAAAACAAGGACTCAGTAATCACAGCCAAGTAGGTAATTGTTTAAAAGGCTACATAAATACCTATCTCTTCTTCTTTTAACTAATTATAAATAAAATAAAATAAACAATTTGTGCCTAATAGTATTATTAAAATTTCAAATGATATGAACTGGAACAAAGCTACAGTGGAATAGGAAATGACTCCAGATAGTGATTCAGATCCACAGGAACAAATGGAGATAGCCAGACATGGAGAGTTCTTTAATACATATTTGTTCTTTTTTATTATTTCAGCTTCTTTATAAACCTTATAAGATAACAGTTACAATGTTATATAATCATGCTTAGAATAGACAATTATATAATATTTATATATAATATTATAACAAAAGTGTAAAAATTAATATAGCTATGTAGGAGTAAAATTTCTATACCTTACCAAAATTAGGAGGGTGTATATCCAAGCTGGACTGGGTTAAATTAAAACATATAGTATACTACTAAGAAAGTAAGTTCAAAAACAAAATTTGAAAATATTAAAGGATGCCCCTGAAATTAAAAAAACACAATAAAGTAGACATAATAGACCTTGAGAGTCATTCTGCTCAATGGCAGAATGTATATTCCTCTCAAGCACTTCTAGAGCATTATCTAGAGACAATCATCTGTTCAACCATACCACAGCATGAACAAACTGGAAAGGAATGGATTCACATGAAATATCCAGCTAAAATGGAATTAAATTAGAAAGAGATTTTCAAACATTTTGAAGTGAAAAATGCAAAAATTTATGAGATGCCACCAATCAGGGAAATTTGTAATCATAAATGACTATATTTAAAAAGAAAACTGAGGCCAGGTGTGGCACATGCCTTTAATGCCAGCTCTCAGGAGGCACAGGCAGGTCAATCCATGTGACACTAAGGTCACCCTGTTCTCCATAATGAATTTCAAGCCATCTGGGGCTACAGGGAGACCCTGTCTCCAAACAAACAAAACCAAAAAGAAAAGAAAAGAAAAATAAGGAAAAAGAGGACTGGGAAGATGGTTCATGGGTTTTGAGCACTGGCTGCTTGTGCAGAGACTGGGATTCAATTCCCAACACCCACACAGAACCTCACAATGGTCTGTAGCTACAGTTCCAGGTAATACAGCATCCTCTCTGGCTTCTGTGGACACCAGACACCAGACATGCATGTGGTGCACATAGATACATGCAGGCATATGTATACATAAAATGAAAGAAAGAGAAAGAAACAAAGAAAGAAAATATGTCCATAACTCATCTTCCCCTTTCAGAAACTGCAAGAGGAGCACAGTGACTCCAAAACAAGCAGAAATAATAAATATTGCAGCAGAAATAAATGGGAAAGGAAATGAAAGAATATCATTTAATCCAAAACTATTCTTTGTAAAGAAAACAAAATTAGTGACGTTCTGGGTATAATGACAAAACAAGAAATGAAAAGAGAAGATTAAGACTACTAAAAGCAAGGATGGTGGCGTCCTGTCATGACAAGGGGAAAGTGAGAAACTCACATGCCAACGAGCTAGCTATCCACTGGTTCAGCCACAAAGTTCTGAGGTGGACATGATGAAACCGATTGAAGGAAGAAAGAACAAACTTGAAATGACAGTATTAAAGTAGTAGCCTAAAAATTCCCCAAATAATAACAGCTCAGGTCCAAGTGGCTTCCTGGGGGAATTCTATTAAGCATTATAGAATGAAGAATTAAAAACCAAAAGTTCAAAAACTCTTCCTGAGATTAGACAAAATGTGGACACTTTTCAATTCGCTCATTGAAGGTGATATTATACTGATGCCAAAACCAGGAAAAACATCAAAGACCATAAAACCAATGATCACCACCTCTTCTAAACAAAAACACAAGCATCCCTAGTAAAATACTAGCAAACTAAATCCAGTAACATCTAATGATGGCATTATATCATGACCAAAGGGGGTTTATACTGAGGATGCAGGAGTAAGGTGGAATTTTAAGTCTTTTCATTTATTTTTTTTAATGTGTACGACTGTATTACCTCCATGTATGTAAGTGAGCCCAGGCCATGCAGTGCCCTCAGAGGCCAGAAGAGGGCACTGGATCCCCTGGAACGGGAGTTATGAATGGTTGTCAGCCTCCATTCTGTAGGAGCCAAACCCTGTAGGAGCAGCCAGTGCTCTTAACTGCTCAGCCATCTCTCCAGTCCCATAAGGTGGCATTTTTTAAAAATTTAATACATTATATCAATCAATAAAGGACAAAAGCTGTGTGATCATATCAACACTCACAAGAAAAGCATTTAGCAACATCCGACCCATTTCAAGACAAAATCACATAAGAAACCAGAAATAGAAAGCAACTGCTACAACTTAATAAATGGTGTCTGTGGAAAAAAAATCACAGCTCACCTTATATTTAATGGTAAAAATGTTGCTTTGTTCCTAAGATCAAGAATACGGCAGGAGATTCGGGGCGTAACACAGGAGCTGAGTGCTGAGCTGCTATGCACAAGGTTGTATGTTCCATCCCTAGCACCACAAAGCACAAAAAGAGAACAGGCCAGTGTATGTACGACCTTATGAAATAAAAGATATGCAGATTGGAAAGGGACAAGAAAAACTGCATTCCAAGATGACATCATCTTGTGAACAGGACATTCAAAGAGCTGCGGCACAACCCTGTGATACTTTTGGAATCTCTTGGACTAACCCTGCCCAACAGCTCAAAAGGAGGTTTCCCTGGCTGGCACTGTGTGTTTTGCTATATAGCTATACACATGCACATGCACAGACACACATATATACATATATACATTGTGTGTGTTTCTGCAGGCTCTTGAACTGTTATATTTCTCTCCTACTTTTCACATCACCCAAGCATCACTTGTCTTCCCTCTCTCCCCCCTTCACCATCTCCCCATCTATCCCTTCATAACACCTGTCTTCTACTAGCCCCATCGCTTGAGCTCTTTCTCCCTTTGGTTTCTTTCCATTTTCCTGGTTCCTGAAGTTACAAAAGGATATATACTCACATCTAAGGCTAAGCTCCACAAATGAGAGAGAACGTATGTCACTTGTTTTTCTGAGTCTATGTTACTGCACTTAGTATAACCGTTTCTAGTTCTATTCATTTACCTGCAAACTTCATGATCTCAGGTTTGGTTTGTTGTTTGCTGCTGAGTAGACCATCCTGTAAATGCACCACACTTCCGTTATCCACTCAGCACTGAGGGCATTTAGGTTGTTTCCATTTCTTGGCTATTGTGAAAAGAGCAGCCACAAACACTGTGTATCCCTACAGCAGGATGAATCCTTTGGGTACATGTCTAGAGTATTATATCTAGATCATATGGTAGATTTGTTTTTATGTTTTTAAGAGTTCTCCACATTGCTTTCCATAGTGGTTGCACCTGTTTGCAAGTCCACCCGAAGTGAGGGAGGCCTCCCCTTTCCCTTAATTCTGGCTGGCATTTGGTGTCATTTGTTCCCTTGATCATACGCAGCCTGACTGGGGTAAAATGAAATCTTAGATTAGTTTTGATTTGCATGTCCCTAATTAGTAAGGATGTTGAACACTTTTAAAAGTTGCTTCTACTCATCCTTATTTCTTCTCTTGAGCACTTTCTGTTCAGATCCATATCTCTCTCTTTTTTTTAATTGGATCTGTTTTCTTGACTCTTGCTTTTTTGAGTTTATTGTTATATTCTGGATATTAATGCTCTGGTAGATATATTACTGGTGAAGATTTTCTCCCATTCTGGGAGATTTCTCTTCACTTGATTGGTTGTTTCTTTTATTGTATAGAAACTTTTAAGTTTAATGAGATCCCGTTTGTCAACTGCTGACTTTAATTCTTGAGTGAGTAATGTTTGTTCTAGAAAGTCCTCTCCTGCACCTGTATCTTGGAGGGTATTGCCTATGTTTGCTTTTAACAGTTTCAGCATTTCACATTTCACACTGAGGTCTTTGATCAATTTGGAGTTGACACACATGAACATGTGCAATTACCACACATACAGCTATTATGTCTAAAAAATGTCTTCAGTAAGATCAATATACAAAATTAACATAAAGATCTATTTTAGTTATATACATTTATGATAGAACAATTCTATTTTAATGACATAAAAATAATAAAATACTTAGGACTAGATTAAACAAAAATGAACCACTTATACAATTAAAATGATAAAACATTTTTGAAAGAGATTAAAGGAGACATAAACATCTGGAAATAAATCCTATGTTCATAGACTGAAAGATTTAATATGGTTAAGATTACACTTCTTACAGATTCAATGCAATTCCTAAAAGAATCCAAGCTATCTTCTTTTCAGGAATTTCCAAGCTGAATAGGAAATTTGGAGGAATGCCAAAGAAATTCCAAGATAGCAGTAACGAAGACTGTCCTGAATATATTAAAAATCAGTTACATTTCTAAAGATTTTTATGAATTTTATAGTATATATCAAACCTATTGTTTAAAAAGTGAAGTTATCAACTTCGTATCAACTGTTATGGCTATCACTGAAAAGGACAATAGCAAGTGCTAGTGAGGATGTGGAGAAAACGGAACGGTGTTGGCATACTGTGAACTGGTGTGGCTACTTGCAAAATTATTTGATAGTTATTCAAAATACTAAAGAGAGTTACCTCATGACCAGGCAGCACTGCTTCTAGGTATATATCCCAGAAAAAAGAAAATGTGGTCCCACAAAATTGTACACAATGAAGGCATAAAGCTTAAAACTAGAAACTCAGCAAATATCCATCAGTTGATAAGTGGGCAACATAAATATGCATGCCCACATGGTGGAATAGACATGGTGCAAGATTCAGTAATAAGCAGCAAAGCACTCTGCGAAAAGCATTATGGGAGACTGTCTTAGTTTGCTTCAATTGCTGTGACAAAACACTCTGATGATACCAGCCTGGGGAGGAAAAGTTTTATTTGGCTCACATCTCCCGGGTCACACAGTTCATCAGGGAGTCCAAGGTAGAAACTCAGGGCAGGAACCTGGAGGCAGGAGCTGGAGCACAGGCCATGGAGGAACGCTGCTTACTGGCTTGCTCCCCTGGCCCATGTTCAGTCTGCTTTCTTATACAATAGACAACAGCCTGCTCAGGGATGCCACCACCCACAGTGGTCTGGGCCCTCCCGAAGCACTCAACAATTATGAAAATACTCCACGGACATAGCCACAGGCCAGTCCAATGGAGGCAATTCCTCAATTAAGGCTCCTCAACCCAGTGTGTCAAGTTGACACCAAAGATATTCAACACAGATGTGTATGACAAAAACTAGTACATATTTTGTTATTTTAAATAATACATATATATACTATATATTGACAAATATTTACATCACTAATGTGCACAATAAGCATATACATATATGTATTTTTACATTTACAATGTATTTTATTTATTTCTAACACTAATAAAGGCAATATCCATAAGAACTGTTAATAATGTGAGTAAATGCTTTTACTGCTAGATTATCAAGGTCACGGAAAGAATAAAGTCAGCCAGGATGCTGTCCAATAGCCAGTGAGGGTCATGATGCTAAATGATGGTTTCATAGACGTAGACCTAGGCAAGTAAAAGCTGAAATTTCAATCTCCAGGAAAAAGGAAAAATTCGTGATTCCAAAATGATAAAGGATGAAAGAAAAACAATCTGTAGGTTTTATTTTTAATGTATTGAGAACTGTAAGTCACTTTTAAGAGAACAAACTAAAGGTTGTCAACAGTCAATTATGAAATATTGATTCATTTCCAAAAGCAAGCTGAAGTAAACAGAATTTTTGAAAGTTTTTGGTTCAAGCAATTGAAAGAATACAAAAAATATAAAAGAAATACCTTATGGAATCTTTTTTTCAATCTAATCCATCACCTCCTATTGATTTGCAAACATCTCTTTTCACTTAATGATTTGACAGTGGTCTGCCTAAAACGATACTTACTCATGTTCAGAAAACATTATTTGGTAAATAATTTTTGTAATTCTCTTTAATAACATATCATTACTTATGTTTGTGAAGAAGTAAATATGTGTGTGGTATGCATATGTACGTCTGTATCATTTTTGCATGTGTGTTATATGTGAGTGCATGTGCTCAGGGAGGCCTAAGGTTGATGTTGAGAAACATCCTTGATCATTCTTGCATCATTTTCATTAAGGCAGGATCTCTTAATCAAACCCAGAGCTCACTGATACGGCTAGTCTCACTTCTGAAGCTGGAATGGCAAGTGAGCCACTCTACCCAGCCAGCATTTACAATGGATTTCTGGAGATCCAGACTCCAGTTCTCACGCTTGCATAGCAAGCACTTTAACTAAGTCATCTCCCCAGGCCAATAATTACATCTTTACATTCAAAGCATAAAGCAGGAAGTAAACAAGGGTTGGGCATTTACACAGGAAGTTAAATATATTAGTACTGTTCCCTGTGTTGGACATGAGAGAAAACACAAGGCGACTCCTAATAGCCATTCCTTATTTGACTATGTGCAGGTATTTGATCTACCAGAATTCCATATCTCAAATTCAGTAATCAATGCTGGTAACCACAGAAAAGACCACTCTACTGAAGAAACATTTGTATTTTTATTCCAGGTATCCACTGTTGTTACCTCTGCTGGAGCAGGAGTACGTGGCTCAAAAAGTTTTCGACGCTATTTTAGAGGAACAAGTCTACCTCCTAATACCCAAATTTGCATATTTTGCATTGTTTCTTAAACAGTAAGTTAATAATGACCTAAGTGACCTTTTGATTAATTTGAACAAACAGATCATTGCTAGTTTTTTGACCTAGAAGGTAATTTCACTTTTATTTAAAATGATGACAAGAAGAATTCTAATACTACGAAGGCAATTTATTGGAATATGGACTACCTATGTCTTTGCTACAACAGACATGGACAAAATTTAGCAACTATTTAGGTCTTGCAAGAACACACAATATCTGTTCCAACACAAAACAAACAGCACACAAATTCTTGGGAAGACTTTGGGGATGTTTTGTGGTTGTCTATAGGTAGTTTTGTTTGTTCTTACGATTATTGTTGACAGGTTTCTTGAAACAGCATCTTACTACATATCCGAGGCTTTCAGTTCTTCAACCCTAGCCATCTGAAGGTTGGGATTACAGCCATGCAACACCAATCACATCCAACTCTTTTTGGTTTTAGGTCTTGTTTTATTTTTGGTAAATTATAAAGTTTGACAAATGCAGAGTTCTATTTTTGCAAAAAACGGCAAAAAAAAAAAATCCTGAAAAATGCTAAGATATTTGGCAATTTCTCCATTTCATTTGGTGAAGAGTTCCTCCAAGGCCAGCGCACTGCAGTTTTGGGTATTTGTGGATGGTTCAACACAATCCCATATTCAACCTGTTGTGCCCCAGTCACTGCACTGAAAGTTTTGCAGGAATCTTCTGCTTAGGGCATCAGAGTCTAGACAGCACAGGCAGTTTTTACAAGATTAAGTGTGTGGCAGCTTTCACCCCAGGTGTGCCTCTCCTCTCCTGTGTAAATGAACTGCATTTCCCCTAGCCAGAATGTATTTGGGGTTTCAGATTTTTTCAAATTTTGGATTAGCTACATGTTTACAATGAGCTATCTTAGAGTTAGAACCTAAATCCAATCAGGTAATTCATTTGTTTCACATATGCCTGCACATAGCCCAAAGGTAATCTGATGCAGCAGTTTTTTATTGCGACCTGTCAATGTCAGGAGTGAATTTTCCTCTTGTGGCATTACACGGGTACTTTAAAATTTCTAGACTCCGGAGCACTGAGGATTATATTACTGGTAAATATAGTACATTCTTTATTACCTCTGTCTATTCACGGTATTTTCTTTGTTCCTCAGCTGCCCTAATTGCTCAGGAAGGCCATAGTCCCTCCTTGCATGATCCATCAAACTTGTCCCTGCCTTTCTAGCACTTATCACACTGGATGCTTGCTAACTTGCATGTTCTCTAAGGACACGATTTCGGAATTACTTTCTGTTCTACCCAGGACAGAACCTGATATCTGATAAGCATGGAAATACCTGCTAAGTTAAATTGAGCAGGACTGGAATGATCCAGGCAGAAGTGATCTGGAAACAGCCTCTATCATCTAGCAACTGAAGCAATGGTTCTCAGTCTTGAATGCACATTACAATCATCTACGTCACTCTTTAATACTTTTGGATCCTAAGCCTCACATAGCTACATTAATTGGTGTGCTGCTGTCTAGTAAATAAGGTATACAGAGTAAATAAGTGGCTATTCACTCTTTCCAAACAGTGAGAGCAGAATAAATTGGGACTTGTCAAAGCTCCAAGAATGATTCTAGGTTATAGAAAGGACTGACAGACACTGGGGACCGGGATGTCGAAGACCCTCAACTGCAGCACAGCAACAATCTTCACTTGTCCCTCCCATAGAGGGACAGATGCACAACATGGAGCTCGATATTTCAGACTTTGTATAATTCGCACTTTATCTTTGCGTCGTCTCTTTGGTTACTTTAAGGATTTTAAAGGATCCTAACTTTTTCTCTGCTTTTCTCTAGAATAATATCTCCAAAAATGATGATTGCCCTTGGTGAGTACCTCGGAGTGGACACTTGCATGGCTTCTTTCAGAGGGAGGATAAAAGCAACAGAGCTGCAGACTGAGACTGGAAGGAAACACCAGTAGCTCAAGCCTCGGGTTAATCAGACGTGGTGTTAACTCGATAGACCGTGTGGGATCCCTCGGAAAGCTGAAGCACCCCGTCTGCCAAGGATCGCTGGGGCTTTCAGAAGTTCAGAGCTTCTTCCTGGGAGAAAGTTTACACACGACTCCTCTCTTTCCTTCTTTTTACTCTGCCTCTCTCTCTCTCTCTCTCTCTCTCTCTCTCTCTCTCTCTCTCTCCTCAAACTCATAACCCTGCAGGCTCAGCCTGGCAATGGCTGGGACTGCAGGCATAGATCACACTGATATTTTATCAGCCATACTTACATTTTTCAAAGCATTTAAATTTTCTACCTAGATAGGAATATAATTCTTATCTGATAAATAAAAGCACCACAGTCTTTTCAGTGAACTCTAATCATTTAGATCAAATATTTATAAAATATGCCAATGGAAATTGACCCTAATCTAATTAAAAACAGTATTTCCCACCTTCAGGAAAGAAGTGATTCTAAGTAATAACCTTAGTAATCAATGTAGGCTGATCATCTGTCAACATCATAAACACACATATTTTGAATCAAGAAAAATGTTTACTTCACAGTGTAAAGGCTGAGTTTTGCTGCCTGTTAACCCCTGTAGGTTTCGATGACCACATGAAGACCCTCACTGGAACTAAGCCTGCTTATCAAATTAAAAATTTTTGTAACTCATCAATTTTGTTTGCATCCCAATTTGCTGAACAATTCTTCACCCCTTTACTCCACAAGCAAAATAAACACTGTACACCACCAGCTTACAAATAAAACTCATTTTCCTAATAATGTTACTTCAATTGATATATTTCAATACACAGTGCTTTTCAAATCCTTGCAACATGGAAATGTGCACTTCACATCTGGCCATTTCACAAGCATTCCTAACAATGACACTCTGATGATACTACCCACGCTGTGGCTGCTTCTTGAGCTGTGATTACTGCACACCAAACCTACTTAGCCTCTGTTATATCCAAGAACTAGTTAAGTGATAGTAAGATCAAAAAATGACAATTCACCTACATTACATAGGCCTTTTTTAGTAAAAGAGCTCATTACCTAAGATCCATCCTATTATTGAAGACATAATACTTATATACTTGTGCAACTAAAGCACCCTTTAGCCTGAGGCCGAAAAAAAAAGAGAGAGAGACATCTTGACCAAAAAAGAATAGAACAGTCAAACAAGCAACATTTGTAAGGCAATGAAATGTTGAACAGTTCTGTGAGTCAAACTGTTTCTAAAGTGTTTTACATTCCTCTGCCTCTTCAAGACAAGTAAGTATTCAATGCATGGTCCAAATGTTCCTTAACACATCAAGAACAGGGGCACATTTTACTAACCTGACACCCAGCAGTGACTCCTGAGGTGTTATTTATCTCAAAATAAACCGGTCCAAGTCCTGCCAACTTTGGCCTTGCTTGGCCAAGAATGCATCCAGCTACTTCAAAGATGTTTTGCTGTCAACTGTGTAAGGACAGTTTTACCCACTCACCCTCTACAGATTTACCATGTTCCTTTTATCTACGGCACAACGAACAATGTGATCAGTAAGACACTACACGTAAGATAAGCTCTTTCTGTTTGCTGTTAGCCACATAGGCACTTTGGTTTAGTTTGGTTTTGCCCTTTTCCTGGTCAATATTGCTGGTTTATAGTATTTAAAAACTGCACAGTCTGTTTCTCTGTTACCTTTTATTTGTATGGACATACTGTGCGTAAAGGGTTAATATCCCTTTACCCTTCTGCATAAAAATAGCCTCAACTTCCTCATTTTGTTCCCTGGTAACCCAGTAAACAGCACGTGTCAAATATGTTTCTAAGCAATGTTGCTGGTTGGTAATTTGCAACTCCCAGGAGTGATGAATGAAGTATGTTCTTACAGGGAAGGGTGCCACACTGGGCTTCCCAGGCCTGGGGGATTGTGACCACTTAGAATTTGGAGGCTGTGTCCACGGAATTATTGACTCTGTGAGGTTTGGACAGGTACACTTGCCCGGTACCAAAGCCGAGGAGAAACTGTGTCTGACCTTTAGGCTAATTCTAGTTCCGAGAGAAGGACATGGACACACAGACGGGGGCCGCCACTGCCCACTGGTTCACTGGCCCCGCCTCCCACCCTCGGAGCCAACTTACGCTTACACTTGCTTTTGAATCTGAATGCTGTGTTGAACAGGAAAAGTCCCTCTGGGGGCACTGTGTTTGTTCTTCATAATAACTTTGAAACTTCAAAGTATAGTGTCCATTTTAATTCACCCAGGATTGGTTCCAGAATCTCCCCAGATGAAAAAAATCCAAGGATGCTTCAGTTCCATATTTATATAAATGTGTGGCATTTGCATAACTCATACACATCCTCCAGATGTGCTTTAAACCATCTCTAGACTAGGAATGACACCTAACATGAAACCCACACATCTCACTGATGTGGATTCAGAGGGTACTTGGCATGTGGTAAAGTGAAGTTTTGCTTCTTGTAACTTTCTGGAATTCATTTTTCAAATCTCTTGCACTTGAAGTTGCTTGAATATGAACTCTTGAAGAAAGAGGACCAACCATATATAGGAGACATCCATATAACACTGCCCCAGTCTTTTACATTCTGTCATGAACTGTGACAGATGCAGACAGATGAATTGGGTAGGCCTGAAATTTGGTCCCAAGTTCTCAAAAAGTAACTGCTTACAACAAAACTTTCCAAGGATAGCACCTACTTCACGAGCACTCCACGCTTAAAACTGTAAGAGCTGTCCATCTGGGGAGGCAGTTCACTTGGGCATGTCAGTCATTAAAACTGAAGGCTGGTTCTTGTAATAGAAGGGTATAATTGGCAATTGCCTTCATCTTCCAAAAGTCTTCCTAATCCAATCCAATAAAACCAGTTATGTACCTGCCCACAGCATCCAATGGACAGCTCTAAACCTATGGTTACAAAGATGGCCCTGGTTAAACCCCCTGGGTCACAAAATAAAGCAAAAAGACACGAATGTGAAAATGGATTTGTGGGGAAGGAGGGTTGATAGAGATGGGAGGGAGATAAAGAAAGTGGGGTTAGAGAAATCAAAATTCATTATATGTGTGTGTAAGAAATTATCAAAGAGCAAACATAATTCAAAATAGTCAAATATGTTAAAAAAATTTTAAATGTGAAAATGCTATCTAATAACTGCATGAGCCAGTGCAAATCAAGTGGTCAGGTGCTTGGAGGAAAATCTTAAAAGCTGATGAAATAGAAGTTCGTTGTCACTGACTGCTAGAATCTCCCAAAGGCATGAAAATTGAGCCCTTTCCTAATACTGAAGGAAGATTTTTTGGCTTCACATAAAAAAAGAACTTTCTAATAATAACAGCTGTCCAAGATTAAAATAACTTTTCTGAATGTTAAAGGAGTCCCTGCTCCAGGAATCAAGGGAAGTGGGTGACTCCAGCACCTGAAGTCCTCCCGATCCTGAAAATCTGTAAGTAGCAGGATTTAGTTAAACCTCTCTTTCAGTTCATCTTTACTGTGAACCTGAGTGTGTAAGCATTTGTGAAATAACCAAATGCACAATGACTCACAAACAGAGTTCCAGAAGCGAAAAAGGAAACCAAGAGACAGGATAATTTTGTAGGATTTATAAGAAAAGCAGGAAAAAAAATAGGAAAAGACAAAAAGAAAATGTGGACAGTCTTTTCTTAGAAGAATTATGCCTCTTACTAGAAGACTTCCAGAAAGTTCTTGAAGAGGGCCTTGCCTAAATGCAGAAGCAAATCTGGACCTGTGGGTGGGCTTTGGCTCCTCCTGGCCATGGGTTTTCTCAGCTGTACAAGGTCCTAGAGAGGGTAGAGGAAGAAAATTGTGCTCAACAGCTAGAGAGAGGCCTCTAATGGGAAGACAAAGCACAGGTTGCAGCCAATTGTGCTTCTGTAAAATATTTACAATATTTTATTTGTCTAGAGCAGTTATACTGGCTGGATGTGAAATTGCTGAAAGTGCAGTATTTTATATTCTTACAAGTGAATCTACTGAATGTGAGTCAGAAAAGTTTTATGATCAGTTATGCTTTCACATTCATAAATCATATCAGCACCTGCGTCAGCATCTTCAGGACCTGCGTATGCTCAAACCAGACAAAACCCCAGCACGAGTGGGGGTGGTGGGCAAGGAGCATCAGCCCTGGCTGGGGATCTACTGGCAACTGAAGATGCTGGGAGAGGAAGACTCAGTTTTCCTTACTGGTGTGGTGATTGGCAGGTGGCTCAGACTCCGAGGGGTGGACCACACCCAAGAGCACTTGGGGAACAAAGATTAGACTCTGTAGGCTTTTAAAAGCAAGAGACGAATAAGTGTGCATGTGGGTGATAAGATGAGATGAGGTGGGGGAGGAATCTGACTATGATCAAAATACATTGTATATAATTCTTGAATCAATAAAGTATTTTTTAAAGATTAAAAAACCAAGTATTTACATTTTTCAAACCTGTGTTTGTTACCCATGTATTAGAATGAACAAAAGCATGTTTTATAAATAATGATTTTTTTCCTTTGAGACAAGTTCTCACTATGTAGACCTGGAAGTCACTTTATAGACCAGGCTGGTTGCCTCCATCTCACAGAGATCTTGCTGCCTCTGCCCCTGGACTGCTGGGATTAAAGGCATCCGACATTATGCTTGGCTGTAATACACATTTTTTTCTTTTAAGAAAGAGATTTCTATTTTAGTGGCCTGTTAGTACTTTCCCTGGTTTTCAAACTGAGAGCTCTGTATCACACTGCCCCCTGCCACAGCTTTGTATGCTGTCCTCCCCGACTGCTCGGTCCCTTTCTACTCAGGTGCCTTGAGACTGACAGGGAACAGTGCTCCCAGAAAATGACCCCTGCTCTTGAATCTGTGGTACTTGCTGGAGGCACCAGTTCTTCATTTTGAGAAAATTGTAACTAGTTCATGCTTTTATTTCCTTGCCTTTTTTTTTTATCTGCCTCAAGTTTTCCTCCTTCTCTTCTCTCCCCCCTTCTTATCTCCTTCCCAACAGGGTCTCGTTGTGTGGGTGTGGGTCCTCAGCTCTCAAGATCTCCTGCTTCCGTCTCCCAGTGTTGAGATCCCAAGCCGGCATCACTATGCCCAGTGTCTGTTTTTGCTTCCCATCATCGATGCAGTTCCAGTGTAGGGTCTTCATGGAGCAAAGGCTTCTTTCTGGCTGCACATGGAGTTCATACTCTGTACTTATGTTTGAGGTGGCACTCAAAGCACTCATGTCCTTTGGTGGCACAGCTGTTAAGAGCATGTTACAAACTGTGCCAATAATTATCCTAATCGATTCTTTTTATTTACTTTTATGTGTATGAGTGTGTTTTGCTTGCATGCATGTAAAGCATACCATGTGCATGCAATGCCTGCAGAGGCCAGAAGAGGGTGTCGGATACCTTGGAACTGGAGATACAGACAGTTAGCTGCCATGTGGGTGCTAGAACCGAAGCCCAGTCTTCTGCAAAAGCAACCAGTGCTCCTAACTGCTGACCCATTTCCCTAGGCCCATAATCAATTCTTTTAAAAACATTTAATACAATGGAACAGGAACTGACCTCGAAGTCTTCTACCTAAAGTTTAGTTCTCATAGTTCTAGATGTATGCAAGCTACTCAGGGAGAAAATCAATGAATGGTCCAACCCAGTCCTAAAGCCTAATAATCATAACAACTGGCACAGCAAACTACCTCTATTGGTGCAGTAGTACACTGTTATCTGGGGTGTAACCAACAGTTATCTAATTGGACTTAAAACCCTCTCAATGGGAGTGAACTCATGGATGGCACTGTAAACACAGCCAAATGTATATGACAGAGCCTAGAGAAAACCTTATCTCTAGCATATCTCTAGAAAAATGAAAATGTCTTACCATATGCTAAATGTGGATCTTTATATTTACAGACAAGTACACCATACACCACTAATCAAAGAAGCTCTTTCTTGCAACAGATGGAGGTTACTGATCACACACAGAGAATATACTTCTGAGGGATGCCCAGCCCTAGGTGACACATCTACAGTTGAACCTCTGCACCTAAGGCTCATGGAACATAGTGAATAGTGGATAGAGAGAAAACTACTGCATCCCTCAACTCTCGGTAGTGAAGCTTCCTTATACAATGGTGTGATGTGCACAGATGGCCACAAGTGGCCAAGTTTTAAAGAATAAGACACTGGATAGGACTCCTATACTAATCCTCTGCCACCCACAGCTCAGGGACCATTGTGGAAGAGGGGACAGAAGGATTTTAAGAGCCACAGCTGGTTCATGAATATAGTGAAGCAGAGGCTTTCAGACCATTGGAAGGTTGCATATATGAACTTGTGGCAATGATGGCATTGAATACAGGACCCATGCCAACTCAATAGGATAAGAGTCCAGAGTGGAGCAAGAGAAAGGGGTGTCAGGTCAGCCCTAGTTTGGGAACTACTGCCAAGCAAGGGAGGGCAGGACTTACCTATGATAGGCTGAACAGACTCCTGTTGATGAGTTTACACCAAGAGACTTCTGGGTACAAATGCTTGACTGGGTAGGACTCAACATGTATGACAGAATACATGAGGTTTGGTGGGCATTGGAGGAACCATAGATGGAGGAAGGTATCTCAATTTGATTAAGAACTATTGTATGAAATGTTCAAAAACTCAATAATTTTTTAAATTTTAATATATACATAACTAATGCATATCATGCAACTTTTTAAAGCTCTTCATATGCATTAGCTAGCTGCAGGGATGGCTAATTCAAAATGCATGTTTATACAATGGCATTTCAGTGTTTCCTCTGTCTTTCCCTGTAACCTGTGAATGTTGTAAAAAGAACCACAAGTGACTGGATAATTTTTTAATGGCCATCCCCAGGGTGCATTTTGTCACAGTGTCTTCAACTGTAACAGAAGAACTGATTTACAAAGTGTCTTCCTTACACCACATTGGTTTTTGTGAAGCTTCAAATTAAAATAGTAGTATTTTTCCAGTCAATGCAAAAAAATATTTACATTAAATTTCTCTTTCTAAGCCTATGAACATTTGTCTTGCAATGAAGGGGCCAGTTATAACCCTTTGAAAAATTTGGTTTAGCTGTTAAATGTTCCCCCAAAGGCCCTATCTTAAAGGCTTGGTCACCAGCCTGTGGCACTACTGGGAGGCATAGAATAGGAGGTGGAGCCCCACAAGATGAAGCTAGGTCATTGGGCTCAGTGCCCCTGGCAGAGGAAATTGGTTCCCAGTCTTTCCTCTCTTCCTGGGAGTCACAAGTGAGCATCTCTGCTCCTCTGTGTACTCTCCACCCAGTAACAACAGCACCAACCACCTACAACACAGGGTTGGAGGATGTGCATCCCGCCATCTTGTTGGGAGAAAGTCAGTGTGCACTAGGGAGTTGTGATACCAGAGGTTTGAACAGATGGAAGGGGATGCTGGAGGAAGGCCCAGTGACACAGCAGACAAACTCTTCATGCTAGATTTACATGAAAAAGAAAAATGGATAAAGTAATCCTTGGGAAAAAATCTAACCAACAGTTTGTTAGCACATGCATTTGGAGCCAGAATCCATAGTGCTGACATTATGTCCATCCCCAATAAAGTTTAAAGTCACTATGTGGTTTAAAATGTCCTCAACAGAACTTACTGGTACAGGTCTCCGAACCAGACAGTGTTAATGCACAACTGCTGTCCATGTGCCTCCAGCTTGGAGCCTCCTGAAACTGTAAATATAAAATAACTTGGTCTGTATGCTTAAAATGTATGCACTTTTTAACGACAGTAAAACAAAACTAAGAGAAAAAGAGGAGAGACGGAGACCTTCCCGGCCCTCACCCTGATCACCTGTCCACCAGCGATGCTTTCCACAGCTCATATAAACAGTTAACACCCTCCCCTAGCCGCAGTATCTCCACTGATCAAGGACACAATCAAGAGAGAAAATAAATCAGAGAAAGGAAAAATGAAAAGATGAGAAAACTTTATCTGGGCCACGAGACACAGGCTCTGTCTGAAATATCTTCCAACGTGTTTTAAGCACAGCAATCTAGGTCAAATCCACATGAATTCATTACCATGCCAGTGACGCGACAATTACTCTGGGGGAAAAAAATTGTTAGCAGTGATAATGATCTTGAAATAAATAGAAGAGCAAGAACCAACATATAACAATACGCCCTTTTGTGTTGGTGTAAAGTGGAATGAGTTCTTGCTTTCCTGCCCAGTCATCCTGAGACACGCAGTTCATACCGACGTCCAGTCACGTGCCCTGTCCATCACTGCCTTCCTTCCGTCTCGGTTTTCTAAACTGTCTGTATTTCTTTGCCTTTCCCGCAGCAAGGTGGCGGGACGAATACCTCCACCCACTTCCACCCTCCGATTCTCACACATTCTGTTTGACCCACTTGTTCACAGGTCAGACGTGTCCACGTCTCACTCTTACAGGCACTGTTCCCTCCCTTGTCCTAGCACCAACAAATGTGTATTTTGTTCCAATCATGTCCTCTCTGAGCATTGTACATTATCCCCTTCGACTAGAAGAATGTGTTTTGATAAAGCTGATCTCTTTTCAGTGTCAGCTGGTGACTGTACTTTTTCCACTATTTTATAAGGTGCTCATGAAGGATACACTCTCATTTTAAAATGAAACTTTTTTAAATAGAAAATTTACATGTTTAATTTGATGCTGTTTCTAATATCATAGAATAGGGTATGACTTTTAAAAAAATAATATATACACTAAAATTATAACATGGGTAGCAACCCTCCGTTCTCCCCACTCAATCTGTCCCCTGCCTCCCACCTGCGCGTGCACACACGCACACACACACCACACACACACACACACACACACAGTGGGAACCACCATGTGGAGTGCGACGAATCCTTCAGTGTTCTATGCATCTCCATGTATGTTACACACATCAGCAAACACACAGAGACACACAGGCACAAAAAAAAAGGCCACTGTGGACACAACTTAATGGAATGATCCAATGTTTTTCTTAACTATAGTCTGGAGGGCTCCCTGCCAGTAAGCGCCGTGTTACCTACATAGAGTTCTATTCTATGACTGCTCTATGGATAATGAAATGGAAAAGTGTTTAGTTTCTAATTTGTTTGCTATTACAAATAAACTGCAATGAAAATTCTTTCTACCCAAGTATCAATCTTTCTATCCACTGAATCCTAGTTGTTACATAACAGTCGGCAGACTTAAGAACTGTTTGACTGTCATCCACAAAGGACAGCCTGGTTTACAGCCACAATTCTGTGTTCTCATGTAACTTTTTAGTATGTGGATATTGAGGGATGAAAGGAAAGACATTCTTTTCAACTGGTCTTTTCCTGAACATCGCTGAAATTTAACCCCTTTTCAGATTTTTCCATTATTCCCATTTGCGAATTTCCTGTCATCTCTCTACCAGTTTTGCATAGTCTTATTTTAACTATAAAAGCTTTACATAATATAGCTAGTTCAAACTAGTGTGCTATTATTTTACTTTATTTATTTTTATTTCTATTTTTTTGCTGTAGACAAAATTGGTATGATTTAGGTATTCACCTCTGGATTTTGGTCCTGCCTAGCCCCAAGTTATAAAACAACCTCCTATATTTCATTTCAATACTAGTTTTGTTTGTTACACAAACATTCCTTACTCCATCCACATGTCCCATGCCCCACTTCTAGTCTTTGTGCTGTTTACTGAATCAGTTTCTTTGAGTTTCTGCTGGGAAAGATGACTCACTTCCAAAGTGCCTTCTCGGCAGCTCATGGTATCTTTTGCTTGGTTTCTGGAACTGGGATTAATCTATTTGCAAGTCTCTAATCAGCCCTCACTGGAGCCACTTTCCTCTTTTTTTTTTTTTTTTTTTTTTTTGCACTACCATATTATAAGCACATTTTATGTATCTTTTCTTTCATCTCAATGGAATTTTGAGGAAAAAAACAGGATAATAAATGCATAATACATGAATTCCACCACCTGCAATGGGAATATCTGTATCTGCACAGAATCATTCTATCATGAAATGAGAATATAAGCAAAATGGAAACCTTGAAGAATGCACACAAAAACCTAAGGAAAAAGTAAAAATCAATCAAAATGCCATTGTTTCCACAGGAGAAGGTGCTAAGGTTTTGGGAAATCACTTTTGGTGATTTTAATGCTGGTAAGTAAGATGTTCATGAAACACTTGGGTCATGGCATATTCACTATCATGTATCATGTTTTCAAAATTCTCATTTTATGAAAAATATTTTCTTTTTTAAACACTCTTTTCAAAAAATATTTTATTACTTTTATTTTATGTGTATGAGTGTATTGTCCACATGTGTACAAGTGCACCTCTGTTATGCAGTACCAGAGGAGGTCAGAAGAGGGCATCAGATCCTAGAACTGGAGTTACAAATGGTTGTTAGCCACCATATGGGTGCTGGGATTTAAACCCCAGTCCTCTGCAAGAGCAGTCAGTGCTCTTAACCACTGGGCCATCCCTCCAGCTCCTAAGAGGTATTTTCAATTTGAAAAACATGGCTTCATAAAACCATTTAGAGAGCACTCCAATTGCACATAACTCTTAGAAATTAATAATCAAAGTTTTTATTAATATATTTATTTACTGAGAAGATAATACATTCCACTTTCAGTGCAAAAATCTTTTTTCCATCTCTGACACTCTGTGACCCACTTTCTCTTCTGAGAGACAATAACTAATACCCTGATCTTTTCTAAAGATAAAGTCTCCTAGGTGAATTGCATCAGAGACTGTTTGCCTTTCATTTTGGCTCCTGAGACTTTTACATATTTATGAGTGTATACACACATTTGAGAATGTAACTTGATACCCAAGATCCTAATATGAAAACATTCTTCTTTCTCAAAATGAGTGTTTGAAAGGAAATTATTCTTTGATTTTTTGGTTGTTGTTTAACTTTTTATGTGTGAGTGTTTTGCCTGAATGTATGTAAGTGTACCCATTTTGCACAACACCTGTGGATGTCAGAAGACTGTTCAGATTCCCCAGAACTGGAGTTCAGTCAGAATGGCTGTTAGCCAACATATGGGTGCTGGGAACCAAGCCAGGTGCTCAACAAGAGCAGTCAGTACTCTTAACAGTTGAACCATCTATCTCCGGGCCCTTGAAATTATTTTTTAATGTACATACATCTCTGCCATCCAAGAAACTAAAATTGTGCTGAGCTGTTTTCATATGTTAACTAGTCTGTGAAAATTTCCCATCATAAACTATCCATCTCTTTAAGCCCTTGCTTAAAGTGCTCTTTAAGAACCTTTCTGACCTTTCCGGGTGGTGATCAAGCCTCTAGGCTCCTCCACACCAAATCAAAGCGGGCCCATCCCCACACCTCAGACTTCCGGCTGCTTCGGCTGCAGCCACAGTGCAACCCACATTACAGACAGACACACGCGCGCGCACATATACACACAAACTTTGTACTTATGCTCTATTTCTTTCATGAAGGCTACCCCCAATGTCTGACCAGAAAGAACTCCAGCTCAGAATTCTGCTCAAAGAAGCCATGAAGGTGAAGAACGCTGGTATTTTCTAGCGCCCACACGCCTGAAGTCAAAGACCAGTCGTATGACCTGGGCCTGATAAGTCAGCTTCTCCCTCCAAGCATCTATCCACTGCCATTCCCAGGAGCTGCTCATCTGTGTGCCCTGGACCAGTCTCCCTCCCCAAGCCCTGCAGGCCCTTGCATTTTGGTAACCTCCTCCCCATGTTAGCTAGCTGTTCTCTCTTATGGTCCCTCAGGACAGCTGAGATGTACATCTATCATCCTCACTACACATCATTAAACGTGTCTCTCAGACTTCCCAGAGATGTGCTCTTGGGTGATGACAACTGACCTGAGACCAGTGCCCACACACCTTATCCCCATGGAACCCAACCCTTTCCAGGTTTGCCAGACTAACTCCTCAACACTGAAAACACAGCCAAGGCTTTCTCTGCTCCTCCTTTTCTAAACCAGTTCTTCTCACTCAGATAAAGAACAACCATCCTGAAGTCCCTCCCTCCCCAAGGCCTGTCCCAGATAAAGGTTGGTCAAGGGCCCTTTCCTCTGAGTCTTCTTTACTTGTCCTGTCCGTCCCCGCAAGCTGGTCCTCACTCCGTTTTCTCTGCTCCTCGTGCTATCCATCAAACCCCACCCTCAATCATAAGCATTCTGGTGGTGACCTGCTCACAACATACTTAACTTACTTCTTGTCTTTGATCGGCACTTCTCAGTCCGTTGTTATAGGGATCTCAGTACACAAGGAAGCTCAAGAAACAGGTCTTAGCGCGCTGACTCCTACTCCACTTTAATTTCTCAACTTCATCTTGTTAGAACAAACATCCCTCTCCCTTGGCCACTTACCAGTGCCACAGGCACCCCAGCCATCACCCACCCACCTCCTGGCGGCTCCCAGGCTCACGCCCACAGGCCTTACAGACACTTGAGACCCTGGATCCCGAATCCCGGCATCAGTCAGTGCTGAAGTCCGCAACTGTGCCCTCAGCTGCCGGTAGCCCGGCAGGTCCACGGGAACCCCGACTGTGTTCGAGCATGACTCTCCAGAGATGCGTTACAAACACGCCTGGTGTGAGGGAGATCTTAACGACATTCGGTGGGTTTCAACCGAGCATTCAGATTTACTAACCCTGGGTCCCGCTGGGAAATTAGAAGGGAGTGAGCAACGCTGGGGCGCGCTCCCAGGATCGGGTGTCCACCCCGGAGAAGGGCGCGGCCCACGTGGCGCGCGGACGCGGCGGCCCCACCCCGGCGGACGGCGGTCCCGCCCTCGGACCTGGGCTCCCGCCCGCGGGGAGATAAACCCTGAACCGCGCTGAGCTCCGGCCGGGGACCCGGGAGCGTGGGGCGCGCGACGCCGGCATCTCTGCGGCAGCGAGGCGACGGTGTCCGAGGTGAGTGGGGCGGTCGGCGACCCGCGCCCGGGGAGGAGGTGGCACGGGCCGGGTGGGCGCCCGGGCCCAGGCGCCAGGGTCGGACGCGGGCGCGCGCGAGGTGCGGGTCGCGACCGGCGTCTGGCTGGAGATCGGGGCGCGCCTCCCCGGGGCAGGGCTGTGCGTCCCCAGGAGCGGGCTCTCGCCGCAGGGCCAGCCGGTTGGCCGAGCTCCAGAGCAGAAAGTGGATGCCTCCCGGGCGGCCCGGTTCCTGCCTTCTGCCCAGGCCCCTGCGTGCACAACCCCCTAGCCCCGCCGCCCCGAGTTCACCGGTCACCCGCCGAAGCTGTGGTTGAAGATCTTATCTGCCACCACCAGGTCCATCTGCAGCAGGTGCCCCTGCCAGGGCAGAATTTCTGCCGCCTGCACCCTGGGCTTGGAGGCAGGTGGCTTCTGCTTATGATGAACTGAGCTAGCTCAGCTTTTGGACTGAGAAGGCTGTGGGATGAAGACACCAAGCCCTCAGCCTGATTAAATTAAATGCTCTCTGTCTTCCTAAGGGAGATTCTTTAAAATAAATGGAAGCATACATTTGTACTTGCATCTGAGCCTCTCAGTGGAACACCCCATTCAGGGAAGGCTCATCCCTTTACAGAAACCTGTCAGGTACCGTTTTGAGCAGCCCTATGAATTTGAAAAAACTAGTAACATCTGTAAATCAGGATTGAGATCAAGCAGAGTATTCTCGTCCCAAATGCCAGAACTGCCCTAAGTCCAGAACTGGTGAGGTCCAGAAAGACTGAGGAGCCTGCCCCAGGTTCACAGAGTCGGGGAGGGCATCCAAGTATGTCTTACCATATCCCGTAAATGAAAGGGAGCTGGTTGATTTGGGCCCTCGGAGACTGGGAAAGGAACCTGGAGTGCTGGTGGCGAATCACTTGGAAAACATTACAACATCCGATTAATTGTCTCCAAACACTGTATTATAAGTAGAATTTTACAACGTCCTCTTTTATCTGCAGTCTGTATTACTTTTGTACTGAGAATCAGCTAGAACCCAGGGCTTCACACCTGCTAAGCAAGCATTCTCACACTGAACTACATCCACAGTCCTCAAATCTTAAATGACTTCACAAAATGAAAGAACCGTAGCAAATAAGAAAACAGAAACCTAAAAGGAGACAAATAACAGTAGAGTAGTAGTAGTTACATCATAAACCATGATTTGGCCAAATCTCTGAACATCAGATCAGCTGGCAGGAAAATTCTAATTTTCCTGATGAGTATGTAGAAAAGCTAACTAGGAAAAAATAAAAGCACTCTCCCTGGCTTAAATTTGGGTGAGGTGGTTGCAATTCCCAGTCAACAAACATTTTCAGTATGTTCATTATGTGTGACACAGAGTGGCCTGCAGATCTGATGGAGCTTGAGGGTAAGTACGTGTGAAAGTTGAACAAGATAATCCATCCCTATAGTTCCTGCCATTTCCTGAGTTCTGTGTCAGCTACCGAAAGGGATAAATTTAGATCACATTCTCAGTTCTTTACTTCAGAAAGTGGAACAGAGCAAACTCTCTCTTGCTTTGTAGGTATTGGCCAGAACATGTCTTCCAACCTGGAATCCGCAAAGGAATTGCTTGTTTTCTTAGGAAAATCAATTCTCAGTATTTTGGAAGCCCTTTTTTTCCATGTGATCCCAAAGCCAAGGAAGAATGTTGCTGGTGAGATAGTTCTCATAACAGGTGCTGGGAGTGGACTGGGAAGGCTCTTAGCCTTGCAGTTTGCCCGCCTGGGATCAGTGCTTGTTCTATGGGATGTCAATAAGAAGGCAAATGAGGAAACGCTCCAGATGGCTCAGGAGGCCGGAGCCACCAGGGTGTATGCATATACCTGTGACTGCAGCCAAAAGGAAGAAGTGTACAGAGTGGCAGACCAGGTATGTTTTGGGGACTTGATGCTTTTTATAGGTAACAAGGATCCTGTGCAGTTGACTTTGGCATGCATCAGTTCTGTTCACTGGCCTTTCTTTCTAATTGGCCTTGCCTTTTCTTGTCTCTTCAGCATCCTTCCACTTTAAAAAATAATATAGAGGAATGGGAATTGAGAATTTGGAGTTCCTAATTGTATGTAAAATGCTATATTAAGTACTCGATATATGATATGTCATAGCACTCTAAAGAAAACTCTATTCCCCTTCACACATAAGAACATTGAGACTTCGTGCTGGTCTGTAGCTTACCTAAGAAATACAACTGACAATTAACCAGGCTACTGCCAGTATCTGAATTTGTGGAGTCCTGAGTGGTACTGGTCCCCAGTCATGGCCACCCCTGCTGACTGTACTACTGTAGTAAAGGACGAGGCAGGGTTGGAAGCGTCCTCTGAGGGGTGAGAAACAGATACTGAATACTTTGCACAGGACCAAAGAGCTAGTATATGACTGAGCCATATGTACCCTTGTATAGTCTGAGTGAAACCCAGGCTCTGTCCACCCCACCACAATTTCCATTTGAGTGTGTATTTTTCATAGGTGGTCATAAAACAAAAGAATACTCATCCTGAAGGCATTGTTTGTTTCCGGTGGTAGTGGGACTTGAACTCGGGGCCTTCGTTCTTACTGAGCATGTGCTCTGTCAGTGAGCTACACTCAAAGCCTCTAAATACTCTTAAACATATTTGCTTCTTTGGCACATAAGAAAGTTTCAGGAAACTGAAGCTCCAATATACTGACAGAAATGAGGCTTTTGGCTCACCAAGAGATGTCCTTTTCCCTCATAAAGGACTCCAGTGTCCTCGTTTCCACAGTGGGACTCACATCACACACCTCTCCCTGGTCTAACCTGTGGCCCCAGTATTGCCTAATTTAATAAAAAGGGAGGAACCAGACAAACTTGCTCCAAGAAGCCTTTCTACTCTTCATCTTTCTTACCACCAGCTCCAATCCCCAGCTTTCCAGGAGTCTGGATCCCGAAACCTGACAAACCCACCTAGGCTTACACTGGGACCATGTTCCAGGTACATCCCATCGTCCATCTTTACCTGTTTGTATATGAAGCACCTGGCACCTGACTTACACTAACTACAAACATCTCTAGCCAGGCTTCAGTGGTCACCAGTTCATATACAAACATCTTCATCTATGAGGCAAACTAACAATGTGTTCTATTGATAATCACCTCCCTCCGTCCTGGATCTGGAACGTCTGTCTGCCCCCAGCTGCTTGACCTGTAGAGTAGTTCCCCCACGCCACATTCCTAGCTTAGTAGTCACCTTTATCTCTTTGAGGTCTTGGAGAAGGTTAACACTGTGCTCTTCTGGATTCAGAGGAAGCAATTTCCAACCTTCACTTTGAAAGCCACCATTTCCTCTTCCTATTCTGGATAATAGGAAATTAGAAGAATTTTAAAGGCATATTCCCTAGGAGAATGATCAAGGAGAAAAATTTTAGAGCAGTATGTTAAAGTTTTGTCTCTCCCGAGTGTTAAATAACTTTGAGAACTTATATTCCAGAATCATAGGTTAGCCATGAGCTCAGAAAGCTCAGTGTTGCATGGCACCTCTGGGTGAGAGGTTCTTATGAGCAAAAACATGGGCAGGCCAAGGCTAGGAACTTTTCCTTTATCCTTAATGTGAAGGGGCCCTAGCTCTGTATTTAATGCCTACCACCCTCAGGCGAGTCAACTCAAAATCAGTTTGGTTTGTACTACCTCTTACAGCATTGATACATTTCATGACCCCCTTCTTTAAAAACTAATTAAACTTTTGAATTTCTTTTGTAGCACCTACAGATTTCTTTTTTATATATTTTATTATTTTTATTTTATGTGTATGAGTATATTGCCTGCATGTGTGTAAGTGCTCCCATGTCCTGTGGAGATCAGAAGAAGGCGTCAGGTTCCCCTGGAACTAGACTTACAGACGATTGTTAGCTACCATCTGGGTGCTGGGAATCAAACCCAGGTCCTCTACAAAAAAAGCCAATATTCTTAACTGCTGAGCCATCTCTCCAGCCCCAAATCTGAATATCGCTTAAACTTCCTCATGTCCCAGTCCATGGACTACATAGTCACTGGTAAAAGCAAGTCTTTCCTCCTGTCCCAAACTACTAATAAGCCATGGGTGGGAAGCCTGTGTGGCTGAGGAGTTCCTGTCAGCCCATCCTGGCAGTTTTGGAGCACATACCAGCATGCGCATACACGACAGCCCTGGGTCTTCCAGCAGGTTCTTGTTTCCATACTGTGGGTGTTCAGTTAATAGGTGGGCACAGCTCCTATGTGAGTCTCGTCATACAAAGATGGATGGATGGCTACCTCGATCTTGCACTGAGAATAAAGAATGCTCCAAAAATGAAAAGTTAAAGCTAGAATTTCCTTCATTTTCTCTTAAATAAGGGGCTTCTGTGCCCTTATGAAATGTAGGGCACACTGGTTTATTCCCTCTATGCGGGTGAGCATGTTAGTGTGCAGTGTGCCTCCGAGGTAGTTCAGTTAGAGAACATGAGCGCACTTACTTCTCTTTGATGCAGTCTCTGCTATTTTCATCTCTGAGTCCCTAATGCTTCCAGCCCAGTCTTTCTGAAGTTTTTGATTTTGCCTCTGCTAGGGCTGATCTAGCTGTTTCTACCTTTGACCACTGTTCACTTTCAATTCGATGGAATATTGTTGCCACTCTCCAAAACAGACATGTCATTAAGCTGTTTCCAATACTTTATGCAAAAACTTGCATAATGTCTGGGTTCCCTTTGTCTTTGTTCCCACCTAACTGCGGGTGATGTAAATTGCACTGTTGAAATTCAGAACACAGAAAAGAATGTGGGTCCGATACCTCTATCACCCGCTTCCCACAGGAGCCAAGATTACATACTAAAGGTTTGTTTGAGGGAAAGGGTCCAGTGTTACACCTGGAACTCTTAGTTCCTAAAATAAAAGATTGAATGCCTGTTCAGGCTGGCATTACAGCAACAAACATGACTCATAGGCTGTGTGCCTCAAAGTTTGAGGTGGGAAGAAGGAAAACCAGCCTGTTGAGAAAAACAAGACAGGCAGATTCTGATCTGCTGTGTATATAAAATTCATATTATCACTCTTTCTCTGTTCTCCCTTCCTTCCCCTATCTCTGTGTGTGCCAGGTTGGGATCTTTAGGCTATTTGGTTATAATAAAGCTGTTATCATGCCCATCACTTGACTAAAATTATATGCTACCATGCAGAACACAGAGTCACTAATCACAGGCAATAAGACCAGTTCTGAGTGGAGAAGGAAAGTGGCATTGCAGTGCTAAAACTACACTGGGAAATGAAAGGCAGGGCATCGGATTCACTGTCTATATGCCGGGGACTCTGCAGAGGCCTCACAAATTCCGCCTACGTAAGGGTTAAATTGATATGAAAGTTGGAAAATAGAACATGGTAGGAATTACTAATTTAATAGCTTCAATCTTCTTATTCAATTCAGGTTAAAAAAGAAGTTGGAGATGTTTCCATCCTCATCAACAATGCCGGAATTGTAACAGGCAAAAAGTTCCTCGACTGCCCAGATGAGCTCATGGAGAAGTCATTTGATGTGAATTTCAAAGCACATTTATGGGTGATTATTTTTTCTTCTCAAACTTACTCTAGCATTCCAAAGGTTTTTTTTTCCCCATGATCTTTAACAACATTTTTCAGTCTCTAAATAAAGCCCACACATCTTACTCATGTGTATGTGTATGTGGCGAGTTTACCTGCATTCCGTCTATGCAGTTCAGTCCTCTTTAGAGTCTCCAGTTCTGTGACTTTCATGTCTTTGTCCTACTCTCATTTTTTCCTGGTCTCTTTCTCCCTCTGCTAGTTATTCCTTCAGTCTGGATGTTTCCCTGGTCCCTCCCATCCCTTCCTGCGTGCTCTCATCACTCTTTCTGCATAGTTCATATCCATCCTTTAACGCCTACATCTAAACAAGAACAGAGCATGTGACTTAAATGCCCGACACTCAAAAAACTGCCTCCACCAGACTCCAGCTCTCACAGACAGAATCCCAGCTGAGAAGCAGGGAGCTCACTGAGTGCTTGGACTTTGTAAGAGACCCCTTTGTTGGGGGGTGAGAATTGTGCTGGTTCATATGTCTGTGTGCATGTGTGTAGAGGCCAGAGATCAGTTGATGTAGGATGTCTTCCTCAGTTGCTTCTCCAGCTTACTTTTTGAGATGGGGTCTCTTCGTTGAATGTGGAGTTCCTCATTTAGGTTAGACTGGCCAGCAAGCTCCAGGGATACACCTGTCTCCACCCCCAAAGATGGAGGTTACAAAGGCATATAGCCATGTACAGCCTTTTTTATGTGGGTGCTGGGGAGCTGAGCTCAGGTTTGTGCAGCAAACACTCTACTCACTGAGCCACTTCTCTAAGCCAGGATTCATTTTCTTAACCTCCTTGTCTGCTAAAGTTCTTCTTGCTGAAGATGTCTTCCTCAGAACCTCATTGCTCTTCCTGGACCATCTTTCTCCAAGTTCCCAGTCAAAAATGAAGATGTTCTACATGACTGAGATACAGCCTAAGCTCCTTCTATGTAAAAAAAAAGGCTTTATTTTATGAATTGGAATTAAAATAAGAGAGCACTAGTCAAAGAAGTAGAGATGAATTTAAAACAAAGCATTCTTTCCCAGTGGAAACAGGATGTGTTACAAACAGTATTCAGACACAACTTAAACGTCAAAATTAAGCCAAGGAGAAAAAGGCAATATACACTAAACAATTCTGTCCATCAGTACTCATGGGTTTTTGGATAATGGCGATCACAACTAGGATTTTCCTCCACTGCTTGACTAAGATCTTAATATTGTTTTGTTAAAAAGACAAAATATGAGCAAAAGCAGCAGCCTGAATAAATTATGTCTAATACTATTGACATTTTTATGGAGAGATAATGATTTAACAGGTTTAAAGGTTAAACACAGAAAGTGTGCTTAAGTTTTTATAGCCAATGACTTCAGGTATTTTTATTAACTAAAAAGAGGTCTTAATCACCAGTAATTGCATAAACATCTCAGAAAAGTCTACATGTGCTATTGGGTGTTAAAGGGTTTTCTTTGCTTTTCATAGACATACAAAGCCTTTCTTCCTGCCATGATTGCTAATAACCATGGCCATTTGGTTTGCATTTCAAGTTCAGCAGGATTAGTTGGAATAAATGGACTAGCAGGTAAGAGAAATTCCTTACAACCTTAACTTGCATAATAGCTCTGAGTCATTAGCCTTTACTTTATGTCCTAATTATACAGAAGTCAATAAACCAAATGCCAGGTGCCATGGCACACACTTTATTCCCAGCCCTGGGCAGGCAGAGGCAGGTGGATCTCTGTGAGATCGAAGTCACCCTGGTCCACATCATGGGCCGGGACTAGGGAGACCCTGTCAAAACACAAACAAGAACAGTAAGTCAAATCAAAAGGTTTGCTCATTGAGGAACGTGGTAGAGAGTTTCTCTGTGTGGGAGAACTGTCGTCCAACAAACTGACATGATTGTGGTCTGTGTGCCTTGAGTCTCATGCAGTCCCCTAGATGTAAGAGGGCAGTGGGGAGCGGGGACAGTTTTGTGCACCGTGATCAGATCCACCTGGCACTGTTACCGGAATGCTAAGCGTGCCAACCTGGCCTTCTCCTGAGTATTCACTGAGTGGCCTCCCTGTTGTGAATTACCTTCGCCAGGAGTCCCCTTCACCATCAGCTGTAGCTCATTCAGGTCATGGAGACTCAACCAGCAGAGCTGTGGCAGCACCATGTGGACCACAGAGGAAAAGCTGGGACAGTTTGAGGGAAGTTTTTGGTATTTGGATATGGCCTGCTAGATAGCCAAGGCTGGCCTAGAACTCATAATCTTCCTGCCTCTGCTTCTTGAATGCTGGAACTGTAGGATGTTTACCTCTGTGCCCAGAAGAGAGGATGATCAGGCACTTCTAGAGCTTGATTCAAGAGCCACAAAACTAGCCTTAGTTTCCTATGTCTCCATTACGTAAGGAAGGTTCTCAGAACTATCAGTTACCCAAAATATTACTGCTTTATTCTCCTTCGCACGCAGTGTTACCAGCTTTAGATGTAAGATTCTCCTACTCACAGCTCACCTGAAAAACAAGTCAAATATTTTGCATTTGCTTACAGTGTGGTCTTGGCTCCCCTGCTCCTGGCCACTTATAAGTGCTCCTAGTTGAGAACGCAGATTCTCTGAATCCTGGACTCTCTCTGCTCATTAGGATCTCAGGGATTCATTTATGCCAGATGACTTAGATGATCCTAGAAGCATCTCTGAACCCTCCTTGTCTCACTTATCCCCAGACGTAGTAAGGCAAAGCAAAGACAAAAGAACTCTTACATATTCTCTGTTTCTGTTAATATTACAAGTGAACTTTAATAGGATGCCAGTTGAAATTTTTACAGTACAGCCATACCTCAGAGATATGTGCTTATTTCTAGGCCACTACAACAAAGCAAGTCATATAGTGTTGTTTTTATTTCCCAGGTCATATAAAAGTATATACTATTCTATAATCTTCTAAAGATGTCATACCATTATGTCACAAAAACAATGTTGTATATATCTTGTTTTAAAATACATGCTAACAACCGCCTGAGCTGTTGGAAAGATGGAGCCAGTAGACTTGTTCAGTGCAAAGTTACCATTAATGATTGATTTGTGAAGAACTCAGTCTCTGAGAAGTACAGTGATATAAAACACAGAGACCAGGAAGACTTGTACATTAACATGGTCATAATGATTTCTCTCTTCAAGATTATTGTGCAAGTAAATTTGCAGCCTTTGGATTTGCTGAATCTATGTTTGTGGAAACATTTGCCCAAAAACAGAAGGGGATAAAAACTACAATTGTGTGCCCATTCTTTATAAAAACTGGAATGTTTGAAGGTTGTACTACTAAGTAAGTATGCTTTTTTTATTTTAAAGAAATTTAAATTCATTGTCTTCCTATCCAATTTTGCTGCTAAGAAGATTTTTTTTCTTAAGTTCAGCCTAATTTATAAGTGATTTCACAATTGTCACATGTGTTTGTGTTCAAGATGCTGAAATGAATACATATGGCTTATCCTCACAGCATCTTAGTTCGTATCCAGCCTGTGGCTGTGGGTCTGCTTATCTATTTCCTGCCCTGATGACAGTCCATCTCTTCCAGCCAGTGTCATTCAGACCTCTTCCCTGACTCTAGGAAAGCTGGGAGTTATTAAAGGAAAACAGAATCCCTTAAAAGTACACCATAATCCACCAGATGCAGACTAACCACAGAAATGTCTCCCACAGCACTACAGGCCGGAAGTTTGAAATCCAGTATGTGGTGAGGAAGATTTTCCTGTGCTGCTTATGACCACCTTGTTATTGTTAGACTCTTGCTTGCCAGGGAGAGAATAGGGAGGAAAAGACAGGGAAAGGGATCATCTCTCCTGTGGCCCTTCTCACAAGCACACTAATCCCATTCACAAGGGCTGATAATTACTCATGACCTAGTTACTTTCCAAGACCCCACCTCTCACATTGGAGATTGGTCATAAGTGTAAATTTTAGGAAACACATTCAGGTAGTAACAGACTTCTACTTCTTTTGAACACAACACACAGTTTGTTTCCAGTGATTCGATTCACATTAAGACCATTTGTTTGAAAAGGTTTTACATAGGTGATTATTTGTAACATGAGTATATTAATTAGAATCATTTTTCTCTTTAATATTCTAGTTGTGTTATTTACTACATTGTTGATAAGGGGTAAATATAAAAATAGAAGAAAACTGAAAGACACAGGATTGTCCTTAGGAATTATTTTTATTAATCTGAGCTTTTTTTTCATGCCTTAGGTGTCCTACTCTGTTACCAATTCTGGACCCAGAATATGCAGTCCGAAAAATAGTAGATGCTATTCTTCAGGAAAAGGTGTACCTCTATATGCCAAAGTTTTTATACTTCATAATATTCTTAAAAAGGTAACAACATCAGCTTCTATACATGCCCCATGTGTCAATCAAGGTTTTACTCCAGGTCCCACGAGGAAGAGCCACTCAACAAATATCTGTTAGATTAATGAATTCTTTATATATTTTCTTTATTATTTTTGTTTTGCCTGCATGAATATAAGTGCACCAGTGTCATGCAGTGCCCACGGAGGTCAGGAGGGGTACTGAATCCCCTAGAACTGGAGTTATGAATGGTTGTTAGCCACCATGTGGGTGCTGGGAATTGAACCCAGGTTCTCTACAAGAGCAGCAAATGTTTTTAACCGCTGAACCATCTCTCCAGCCCCAGACTAATGAATTGTAAAGAGGAAACTCTTCTACATCTGCTTGACCACCTGCATGACCTTTTTAATTGACACAGTTCCACATTTTCATATTTGTAGTGTCCTGCGTGAACCCAGGGACCGCCCCCCATGTGCCATTTTAGTGTTGTATTACTATTTACAAAATGAGCTATGAACAGATTAGAAAGAATTTTTTTAGGAAAGATTCCTTAACAATCATCTTGAAAACATGATCATGCCAGCACAGATATTGGAGCTGTGCTTCCTCACGAACAAGACCCCAAACTCAAGGTCAGACAGTCATATACCTTAAGAATCTGCAGAATAGGTAAAATTGGTAATAGCTATGAAATTTACTCTAGAAGGTAGTTAAATAACTTTGAAGGGAAAATCTTTTCTTCATAGTTTTTTTAATTTTTTTTTTATTTTATGAGTGTGAGTGTATTACCTGCATGTATGTGGAGGTACTCGTGTCATGGAGTGCCCACAGAGGTCAGAAGAGGCCATCAAATCCCCTGGAACTGAAGTTACAGATGACTGTTAGCTGCCATGTGGGTGCTGGGAATCAAATCTAGGTCTTCTGCAAGAGCAACCAGTGCTCTTAACCACTAAGCCATCTCTCCAGCCCCAGAAGGAAAAACCTTAAAAGAAAACCTTGCAAAAAAAGGGCTGAGAATGTAGCTTAGTGGTAGAGTACTTGACTGGCATTCACAAGACACTGGGTTTAATCCCCTACACCAAGAGCATAAGAAGCCAGCATTGCCCATCTCTGGGCTCCACTGGGCTTCAGTGCTGAAATTCCTCAACAGTGGCTGGGGAACCTCGGGCTCAGGTACAGGCTGCTGGTGATGAACTGCTAGCTCATTCCCACTCTCTCAGTTCAGTTTCTGTGATGGATCATCTGTTTATACTGCCCCTCACAGGGCCTGTACCTTTACAAAGAGCATACTCCACTTCCCACCACTGCTCCCCGTTGAGTTGACAGTGTTCTCTACTCTTGGCCTCAGTTCTTCACCTAATTCTACTTTCTGTGACACTGACATTCCTTCAGCTGTTTGAGCATAGACATTGTTCTTCTTGTTAGTCACATGACCCACAGCCAGTTACCTTTTGTTCTCATTAGAGAATTATATCCACTTTGTGTAATGAACCAAAAGTCATTCTTGCCTCCTTTCTTTTTTGCAGACTTCCTCTACCACAGGAGGGATCTGTGTGGTTGACAGAGGCTTTGGGAGGCAGAACGAGGGTCTCTGACTAGCTGTTTGAAACCAAGGCTTATGATCTTGCTACTTACCAAGCCTGTAACTCTTATTGCACTGTGTTCTCCAGGTCTTAGTACCCTCATTCACAATGATGGTTTTGTTGAAGCATATGACTTAGCCTAATGCTCTGATTATTGGACAGTGTGTGTTTCCTGCTAGTATACTGTAGCATAGCAAAACAACACTAAGAACATGAGGTTTCATATTTTGACTCTAAACAATTGTGGAGGTTGTATTTACTTCAATGGCACATTCATTCTGGACCATGCCTTGAGAGAGGGCTAGAAAGCTAAAGGAAAAACAAAGAGGCTCAGTGGAAGAAATTCCAACAAACACTCTTTCAAACAACAGACACTGGAGAGAGTCATATGTGAACCACGTACTGCTCAACATCCTAGGATCTGGGGTTACATCAAAGAACAAGACACAGAGCAATCCCAATCGTCATAGAAAAATGTCTTCTTCTTCATGGGTGAATGTCAGAGGAGAGAACAAAAGGAAAAGGAAAAATACACTAGCCAGACATGGGGGCTCACATCTTTAATTTCCTTACTGGAAGGCTGGAGCAGGCAGACTGCTGTAAGTCTCGGGCCATTCACTGCTGCATAGTGAGATCCTATCTCAAGATCCTCATCCCCACAAAGAAACGCTACACTGAGGGACCTAAGTACTTTGCATAAATATTAAGCCAGAAAAGGGCAGGGACAGAATGGGAAAGGACAGAAGATAGAACGCTGAGAGTTGAATACAAGTGTGAAACTCCAATATGCTAACAGTTGTCAGGTCCTGAAGTCAGGGAGGTCATGCACCCCCTGGAGGTCTTGGTACGTCCACACACAGGTGCTGAACATAGGTACTTCCCCTCACCTTACCTCAGAATAGGTCTTGGGTTTACTGTACCTATTTGTCACTTTACTCTGCAATGTCAGATGTCGAGGTCAGTGGCAGCAGAGTTCTGGATGGGGGTCAGGTGTATCTGTGGGTCTCCCAAGTCATAGATAGGGATGGAGGAGATGAAACTTCTTAGTTTGATTTTCCAAAAGCATGGGGAGCCATTGCATCTCATCCTCACAATGACCCTAGAAAGAAAAATGTCCTCACTGTATATCTGAGCACAACAAGGCCAACAAGTTGCCTGAGCTGACATTGCAAGTGCCAGAGCCAAGTCTCCATCCAAATCTCTCTCCCTACAAGCACAGCACTCTGAAGTTGTGATACTTTGGAAAGTGAAATGGAAATGAACAAAATATCATAAATGAAGTGGGAGAGCTGTCAGCCAGCAACCCTGAGGCTCACAGTACCAAGGCTGAGTGACGTGTACATGCATGAATGAGTGACTTTATCTGCAACAGTGATAGTTTTCATGAATGATAACTGAAAAAGTTTACTCTTGTGTTCTCTTTAGCTTCTTGCCCATCAAGACAGGAATACTTATAGGTGACTATCTGGGGGTCTTCCATGTAATGGATGGCTTTACTGGCCAAAAGAAGAAACCATAAAGACCTGATCTATACCTGATTTTATCTGATACCCAATGCTACATCAAGCTTCTTTCAAAGGAGAAAAGTCTTTCTGCCTGACAGAATCCAAAGACAAGTACTATCTAAAATGTTCTGCTCTCTGGACCAGAATTTCCTTCCCACATCTTTGAAAGTAATTTCAATGTTTCATTTTTGTTGGAATTTTTACTTGTTTGAAAAATAAAAAATAGCCCTTTTGTCATTTCCATTTCAACAGATAAGAGAATGATAAGCTCACATCAGCTGTCCTAAGTGTGGTGGTCAGGAGGTGGCTCTTATGGAGCAGGTGGCTGTGGGTGAGCCCAGGTAGGGGATCTTGCTGGGGTGCCCTTTCTCCAGAGAACACAGAAGTGTGCATTTCCTCTTATGTGGTTCTCAGTTTGCTGATTTGAACCTGGGACACAGGTGTAGAAAGGGCTTACTGCCTCCTGAGGAAAGCAACTTAAGGAAGGGTTTGACTGGGGATCACAGTTTGGAGTCAGGAATACAATGCAACTGGTTATACTGAACCCAGTCTGCTGGCAGAGATGGATGCCGGTGCTTAGCCAGCTTCCTCCTTGTTATACCATCTGAGAACCCAGCCCGTGGAGTTGTCTGTCCGGGACCCCAGCCCGTGGAGTTGTCTGTCCGGGACCCCAGCCTGTGGAGTTGTCTGTCCGGGACCCCAGCCTGTGGAGTTGTGCACCCACATTTAGAATGAGTCTTCCCATGTCAGTTAACTTGATCTAGGTAATCCCTCACAGATACGTACAGAGGTTTGTTTCTCAGTTGACGCCAAACTGTGTCAGGTTGGCAGCATTGATCCTCTCTCTGCTCAGTGCCCTGGATACTCCAACCAAGTGCCATTTGTCAACAGGTCTGGTGCAATGGCATTTGCACCTCACCAGGCCTTTCCTGTCAGCAAGATTAGTCCAAACTCTCAGATGGAATCACATATTTTCTAGAAATAGATCAAAACGTAGCCATTTCTTACTGTGAAAATGAAATTTTACTAGTTATATTTGTTCTTACTGATTGATCCAAAAGCCACATTCATGTTAATTTTCAGTATTTAACTTAGTAATTCATGTTGGGGTTCACACTGCAGTATTTTCCACAGAGTGAACAACTTCATGCGTCTGTATTCATTAGAGGCACTTTCAGCTCCAAGCTATTGTGTTCTTACAGTTTAATCAACTGGCAAACTGCTTTCATGCTTTGTAGATTAACTATAAAAGCAAGATCAAGAAAAATAATTACCATATCCTTGGAACTCATGCCCAGGCCACTCCAGCACTTGCACTATAGGAGTGTCAGCCAGCTTTCTGTCCCTTGCCCTATGGTGGGGCTGGAAGGATGAGCTACCTTGGCAGACTGGCTCTATAAGAGCCCAAAGAATCTAGAATTCAAGTACCTTCAGAGTAAGATGCTCTTCTAGGGTATGAGCCAGGGTCTGAATACACTGCAGACAGATTGTTCTTCAGTGGCCTGCACTATCCTAGAGCTATAGAGTAGTCTGTGTCTTTTTACTGAGCCTTAAATACTACTTTATGATAGCCATGATAAAGAATATTTATTTTGTCCAGTGCTAAGCTAAGTGCTTCTCACACATTATTTCAATAAACAGGAATACCACATCATTCCCCAAAGAATGCAAAAGGGATTTGATGTATGCCAAAGAATACAGGGCGCTTCATTTCACTCAGGCGTCCTCCACGACTGTGGATGTGTGCTGAGATCAAAGACCCCATCAGACCAACCAACTGATGTTCCAAATCCTTGGCTAACAAGGTTAATTAGGAGAGAAGCACAATACTGCTCCTATGCTACAATTCTGAGAGTGTGTATTCTGGGGCCTGTCTATTTAGTTGAAGAATAAAGAGGAGACTCTCAAGGGATTCAGTAGAACAAAGGTCCGGGACCGAGTGGGCATCTACCACATCACAACAGCATTAACAGCAATTATTTCTAATTGGAGTGCATCTCAGCTGGGCTACTACAAAGGCCTGAAATTCAATTGTGGTTTTATAATACCCATAAAATTGTCTAAACAAATTCAGATTTACTTGAGGCACTTCTATGAGAAGAGACCACATGTAAATTAGAGGATTCTAGAGGGTAATAAAGAACAAGGTAGTTTAGTGGCCCTGGGGAGCAAGTGTTCCCAGCATATGTTTCATACCCATTTCCAGCTGAAATTTAGCCCTAATGAAGCCACGATCAAGAGCCCAGCACCTAAAAAAAGCCTGAAAGAACAGAGGCTGCAGTCTACACAGTCCCCAAGACAGGTCACTCCACCCTCCGAGGCATGTCATCCAGCATCCAAGACACTTGCTGCTCAAACACCAAGAAGAATCCCGCTCATAAGTAGTTCAGCTGACAAAAGGAGTGTGACCCTTTTTATTTAAGTGTAGTTTTATGTTGTGATGCGGTCTTAGTTTGACTTGCATAACCATAACGAAATACTGCAGACTAGATGACTTATACAGCAAACATTTACTTCTCAGTTTGGAAGGTAGAAGTCTAAGGTCAGGGTGCCAACTGAGTTATTTCTTGATGAGGATTGGCTTGCAGGCAGCCAGCTTCTTGTGCCACCACATGGAAGCGGGAGGCTTCATCTCCTGGGTATTGTAAACCTGGTCAAAAGTCTATGGCTGGGAGGTTAGCGACCCTAGGGAGAAATTTACTACTGATGTTCTACTAAATGGGCAAGCTGTCAAACTGCCTTCTAAATATTTATGATTAAACCTATAGACAAATGCTTGGGTCTTGGTCAAAGAAGCTTTTCTTTCCGTTGCCAATAGTTCATGCAGAGACACATAACTGTTCAAAATGCTGAGATCAAGACTGTTGAGTGCTCAACCCTAAATAAGTCATCTGTATCACCCCCCTTGAAGGCCTACAGAATGTCATAAAAGAGGAGTTGTGAAAATTGGGGAAGATGGAAAGAAAAGGAGAGCTATGAAATACTGTCTGTTGGATATTGTGACAGTACTATCCAATGCCACATTTCATCTATATCTAAATAAAAACAGCCCAATTCAGCATCCACTCTAGCCCAAACTGCTCTGAGAACATATTCTTTCAGAATTCTCTCAGAACAGTGCTCTCAAACAGAGGCCTTGCTCTCTCTGCTATTAAAATTGTACATCTAGCATGAAATGGTGAAGGAATAGTAACCCTTATCAGAAGGATCTGCCCATACGGTCCCTCCCGTCTTAGAGAAACGCACACACACAAATACAAACAGATGTTATCAATTTAATCCCTGTGGTTTGCAACATAAATGGCATATTCTTTGTTGTTTCTAATGAATATCCTGCTTTTTTCAGTTTTACTTGATGTGCAAAATACACACACACACACACACACGTTGTTCTGGGTTGAGGACAAGGAATGGTCATGGAGGGATTAAAGCTACATGCTAAGCCGAGATCACAAGAGTAGCTCAAGGCCTCGTAACCTTCTTTTACATTATAAACAAGCTGAGATAGTGGTAAAAAACATAAGATGAGCTTTCAAGTTGCAAGGTTAGGTAAAAGTCATTTTACCATATTGTAAGAGGCATTCCTACAGGATAGGACGGAGCCATATGCAGCAGCTGTGAGTACTTGTACAAAAAGACATTAAGACAAGAGGGTGACTAGTTAAGAAGCAAAAAGGAGTCATCAGGAGTCAAGGGGGTAAGAACAGTAATAGGGGTGAATATGATCACAAGATACTGTATATACATTGTCATAATTTTTTTTTAATTGAGGCTGGAGAGATGGCTCAGGAGATAAAAGCACTGGCTTCTCTTGCAGAGACCCAGATTGGGTTCCCCGCACGCACATGGCAGTTTACTAGAATCTCTTAACTCCAGTTCCAGGGGATCTGATACCCTCTTCTGGCCTCCACAGGCATTGCACATATAGGTGGGCTTACATGCAGGCAAAACACTCAAACACATAAAATTAAAATGAATAAATTTAATTTTCTTTTAATTTAACAAGATGTGCTAATCAGGGTTTTCTAAAGTAACAGAACTGATAAAATAAATATTGGAATATGAAGAAGTTAGTCATAGCAGCAAGACAAACTCACCAGTGAGAGAGAAGGCAAGGAGCAAAATATACCCTTTTGCCTTGGCCTTTTACACGGGCTGCCAGCAGAAGGTGCTACCCACATTTAGGTGAGTCTTCTAGCTTCAAATGATCCAACCAAGAAGGTCTGTCTCGTTTCAGTTAATCCCGGATCCAGTCAAGTTGACAACCAGGATTAGCCATCACACAAAGGAGGTAGGAAAGAGGGGGAAAGAAAACAAGAAAAATTCAAGAAGTAGAAAATGGCTATTCACTTTAACTATAAATGACCATACATACTGTAGGCATTGTAAAAACAGATTCAAAGACAAGTCTACTCTATGTTATGATAAATCTACTTTAGATATAAAAATTCAGCTTAAAGCTGAAAGGATGGAAAAAAGATATATTTCAGTAATGCTAAGCAAATGAAAACTGGAACAGCTATCTTAATCAGAGAAAAAGCAAACTTCAGAACAAAGGATGTTTGAAGGGGCCAAAGACGGTCATTACATAATGATTCAGTAGTTATTTCTTTTTGAAAATATAACAGTGTTGGACATATGTGCACTTGACAACAAAGCATCAACTCATATATTTGCCAGGAGAAATTAACAATTCTTTTGTAGTTAGAGGCTTCCACATCTTAGACATCACAGGTAAAGCAAGGCAGAAAGACAGAAGTGCTATAATCTCAGTATTCGGGAGACTTGGCGAGAGGATAATGAGCTTAATGCCAGCCTAGGCCACAAACCCAGACACTGTCTCAAAAGAAGAAAAAAATGAAAGTGGGCAGAAAAATCAACAATACTATCACCGACTAGACAGTACTATCAAGAGGTACTTAGCATTTGTGGACTGTGCTGTCAGCAACACCAGGAGCTGTGCTCTTCTCAAGTTCATTAAGAACACAATCTGAAGGACTGGAGAGGTGGCTTAGAAGCTTAGAGTGTTCGCTGCTCTTCCAGAAGACCTTTGTTCAGTTCCCAGAACACCATCTGACATAGTCATCCTCAGGGTTATAACAAATTTAATAAGAGAATGGGAATCATGCAAAGCATCTACTCTACCTGCAGTAGAATTATGATAGAAGTCAGTAACAGAAAAACAGCAGGGGGGAGCTCAAGTGCCTGGAAATTCAACAGCATACTTCAAAATAGCACATAGATGAAAAAGATATCAAGATAAAATTATTTTGAACTAAACAAAAATGATAATACTACTTACAAAAAACACAGCAAAAGCAATGTATAGGGAGAAATTTGTATAAATAAATATATTAAATAGAAAATATGGAAACTCTCAAACCAATAACCTAATCATCTACTTTAAAATAAATAAATAAATAAATAAATAAAAGTAATTTAAAGGTCTGAGGCTCTACCTCAGTAGTAGACAACTTGCCTAGCATGTACAAGACTCTGAGTTTGATCTCCAGCACTGTGTGTGTATGTACGTGTGTGTGAGAGCATTCCTGTGTGTGTTTAAAACAATGTAAATCTGAAACAAGCAGAAAAAAGATAAGAATCATTAGAGAAGAATCCAATAACACTGAATGGAAAGACAAAGGAAATGCTAATAGAGAAGATAAAATGGAATCAAATAAGAGGCACAAGTCAAATAATTATACTGGCAGCATGAGAGGTAGTCAGCAAGGCAGGAGGGCGTGTCCTCAGGAGTACTGATTTTATTTCCATGTCCTGTCACCAAAGTGTCTGGTGTCTTCAGTAATGGGATCTTAACATCAAGTTCTAGTGGACAGCCAAGAACAATGGCAAGAGCCTGCAGTGTTTGGGGGGCGAGGCATGTCTGGGATCCCCTGACCAACAATTCAAGGAGAGACATCCTACATCTGGCACTGGGCTTTTTATCTGGCAAACTATAGCTTCTGGGAGGAGTCTTATTCCCATGTAAGGTGAGGCTAATCAAACTCTTTTCAATGAAGATTTATATGAAACAATAGGTTTCCATGATGCCTGTTCAAGCATCTTTAGAGTTGCTTACCCCTCCCCACCCTTATTCTGCCCCAACCACTTGTCCTTCTCCCCAACGTAACCCACACTCCCTGTTACCTCCCTCTCCTCCTCCATATCCCTTGTCTTCTTCCGCTCCGCATCCCTTATCCCACCAATGTCCCCATTCTAGTTTCCTGGTTTCTGCCAGACTCCATGTTAAAAACACAAATCTAAAGATGAGGTGCCAGGGTCCACATAAGGGTGACACGCAGTCTTTGTCTTTCTGGGTCTGGGTTACCTCACTTAGTATAATGTTTTCCAGTTCCATCCATTTGCCTTCATTTATCTTTACAGCTGAATACAATTTTATAGTGTATAGGTACCACATTTTCATTATCCATTCATCAGCTGACAGACATCTCGACTGATTCCATGTCCTGGCTATTGTGACTAGAACAGCAATGAACATGGATGAACACGTGTCTGTGTATATACCTTTGGGTATATGCCCAGGAATGGGAAAGCTGGATCACGTGGTAGATTTATATCTAGTTTTTTAACAGCCTCCACACTGGTTTTCATAGTGGCTATACCGGTTCGCACTCCCATCAGCATGAGAGGTCCCTTTTCCCACATTGTCACCAGAAACTGCTGTCACTTGTTTTCTTAATCTTAACCATTCTGATTGGAATAAGATAAAATCTCAAAATACTTTCAATTTGCATTTTCGTGATGGTCTGAAACTCATGGCTTTGCACATGCTAGACAAGAGTTCTACCCATGATACATCTCCAGTTCCTGGATAGTTTTTAGCCAAGGTCTCACTGCATAGCCCAGGGTGGCCTAGAACTCAGTTCTCCCACCTCAACCTCCCGTGTGCTGGGACTTCAGGGGTTCACCAGAGTGCCCAGCTCCCAGTACAGATCTCAAAGCCTGATTTGGAAACTGGCAAAATTCTTAATTGACCACATATCCCTGAATTATACACTGGAGTCTCCTCACTGTGCTGTCCAAAGGACACAAGGGATTCCGTGGAGATGCAGAAAAACAACCACAGTCTGTCTACAGCGTCACAGTGCCACTGAATAAATAGGTCGGCATTCACTGCTTAAAGAACAAGAGAGAGAATTGGATACCCCTTGTGACCAGTTCTCGTTATTTACGGCAGTTGTGTTCTATAAAGTTGTATGAACACTGAATTCGTGAGGACTGAACCATTGCTCTTGGGAAAAATTCAAAATCCAGTTCCTGTGAACCTCTGGTCACATTTCCACTAACCTATTAGCACACAGCTGTGTGTTTCTCTTTAAACAACTAAGATCAGTACAGGTCAGGCCTCAGAAAGCTAAACCAATATAGTCTCCACGAGGCACACCGCAGCCTTCCTTCCCTGAGCTGCACTAAATAGCACTTCAGTGCTGACTTAGAGGCCATTTTAAACCTCAAAATCACCAAAAACAAAAGGCACGCAAGAACTGTGGGTACTAACTAGACCATGAAAGGACTGTTTACAGTCTGGGGGTTCAAATAAGAAAGGAAACTGTCACTCTATTCAACCTCAGTATATGAGGTCACTTAAGTATTTTATTTTTCTTTCAGATAACCATGAATGCACCATGAGATTTGGGGGCTACAAATAGAAGGATTCACAAATAAAGACTCCATAAACCATAAGAATCAGCTATACCTGGTTCTGGGCCTCCCTGAGGCTGGGGCTGGGATACAGTCAACGACTGAAATCCTTGCTTGGCATTGTCCTGATTCCTAATACAGGTCAGTCTACTTGTTCAAGTCAAATCATCCTTTAAAGGATCAGTATCTCCCTGGTGTTTTGGTATCTCTAGCACACATCTTAGCTTGTGGTAATTCCTCTTCTACAAATTACCAGTTCCTAGCCTTTGCCACAATCTGCTGGGAATGCTTGAGTCTCTTGTCTATGCCAGTTACTAACCTTTTAATACTAGATACAGCAAATAGTTCACGCCATCCTATCATCTCACTAGCTACCATTTTAATGGACTACAGTCGCCAGCTTCCAGATTTGTGTATGAAACTCATTTCCCTGCCTCTGGTGACTGTAATGTTTTTTTCTGAAACTCTTTTTGTGTTTCACATTTGGGTGTGTTCATCCATACATGACCCACTTCCTACAGGGTACTCAGTATAAGCCAGTTCTGTTAGTGCATCTATGATAGGCCTACCTCTATGCGCCTCATCACCCATGCACCCCGTCTGTCTCTGAGATCCTGCTTTGTTTCTTATGCAGGGCTTTTGTGGTTTTCCTCATCACTGGTAGAAAAGACTTCAGTACATTATTTTTAAGATTGACTTTAGGGTCTGGGGAGATGGCTCAGTGGTTAAGAGCACTGACTGCTCTTGTAGAGGACCTGGGTTCAATTCCTAGCACCCACATGGTGGCTAACAACCATCTCTAACTCCAGTTCCAGGGCATCTGACACCTTTTTCTGGCCTCCGTGGGCACTGCAGGGCATGGGTACATACATGCAGGCCATACACTCATACACACAAAATAAAAATAATAAACAAAACATTTAGAAAAGTTTGACTCTTTGTGCACCTTAGACTTTAAGCCGTCCACATAATTTTAGATATATTGAATTTTAAATCTAACTATATTTTTGTATTTAATACATTTATGTATTTTTCAAGATTTTATACCTTTATAATATTAAATCACTCTGTTCTGGCCCCGTTCAAAAGTACAGAATGCCTCCTAATTCATTTAAATAATTTTACATGTCTTTTCAATTTGTTTGTTTGTTTTCGTTTTGAGACAAGATTGCACTCTGGATTCCAGGTTAGCCTCAAACTCGGGATCTTTCCATCACATCTGGCCTTCCCTGATGCTTTCTCCTCCCTGCTGCCCTCAGCTCTGGAGGACTGCAACAGCGGAGATTCACAGAAGATTAGCAGAGCAAGATATAAGAAGAAAGTCTTTTCTGGGTACAGATTTTGTTTTTACAGTTCTGGAGATCAAACTCAGGGTCTTATGTATGTCAGACAAGTGCTCTGTAACTAGGCCACATTCTCAGTCTGAAGACTTTTGAGACAGGGCCTCACAATGCAACCCAAGCTGTCTTTGAACTCACAATCCACCTGCTTCAGTCTCTCTAGTGCTAGGATTACAGACATGCACCACCATGATTGGTCTTTTAATATCTTTTCTAAGATTTAAAATAATTATTGAGTTTTTGTACATTTCACACAACAGTTCTTAATCAAATTTAGACCCCAGCCCCCTGCCAAGCCCCACCCACCCATCCCCACCAGACCTTATGTATTCTGTTATTCTGTTAAGTTCTATCCAGTCAAGCATTTGTATCCAGATCTAGTCAGCCTATCTAGAGATTATAAGCCAGGCCTAGTCTTCCTCACCCAGGAATAATCAGTCTCCAGTAGTTCCTAGACTAGGGCTAGCCTGCCACCCGTTTCTCTTGCTCCACTCTGGGCCCTTGTCTGATTGAGTCGGCAGGGGTCCTGTGCCGAAAGTTCACAGGTGCAAGCTTCCAATGACCTGAAAACCTCTGCTTCCCTGTGTTCATGAATCACTGACTCTTACAACCTTTCTGCCCGCTCTTCTTCAATGGTCCCTGAGCAGAGAGTGGGTGAGGTTCAGTATAGGAGTCCTATCCAGGAACACACGCTCTGCAGCTTTTATTCTTTAAACCTTGGCCAGTTGCAGCCTTCTGTGTGCATCACACCCTGACATATAAGGAAACTTAACTGGTGAGAGTTGAGAGATGCACAGGTTTTCTCTCTACCACTGTTCTGCTATGGTCCATGAGCCTTAGGTGTAGAGGTTCAACTGTAGATGCATCACCTAGAACTGGGCATCTCTCAGACATTTATTCTCTGTGTCTGACCAGTTATGGGATTCCACAGTAGCCTCCATCTGTTGCAAAAAGAAGTTTCTGTGATGAGTGGTGCACGGTATACTTGTCTATAAATATAAGGATTCATATTTAACATATAGTCAGAAATTTCAGTTGTCTATAGAGATATGACAGAGGTAGGTCTTTTCTGGATCTGTGACCTCTCCAATCATGTGTGTTTGGTGGGGTTTACAGTGCCGCCCATGAGTTCACTCCCAGTGAGAGGGCTTTAAGTTTAGCTAGGTAACTATGATTATCCCCTAGGTGGCAGTACCGTGCCACGACCACACCGAAAGAAGTAGTTTGCTGTGCCAGTCATTATGGTTATTAAGCTTTAGGACTGGGATTGGACCATTGATTGATTTTCTCCATTAGCAGCTTGCATAGTGTCCTCTAGAACTATGAGAGCTAAACTCCAGGTTAAATATTTCCTGGTCAGCTCCTCCTCCATTGCTCCAAGTCCTGTGTCCAAAGCATGTCCTGTCTTCGGCAGTCTTACCCTCCAGTTCTGGGAGATAACCAAGAGCCCTGGCAATAGCCTGTGTTATTTGGGGAGTCTCTTGGACCACTCTGACCAATCACTCTAAAGGAGGTCTCTCCTGTCTGGCACTGTGTTCCTTGTCATACAGCCCCCAGGTATACATATGTACTAATGTTCTGATACCAAATGCGCATTTCTCAGGAGGTTCCCGAGGCTTAATGAGGTCCCACTTGCTGATTGTTGACTTTAATGCCTGAGCATCTGATGTCCAATTTAGAAAGTCCTTTCCTAGGCCTCTATCTTGGAGGGTGCTGCCTATGTTTTCTTCTGGCAGTTTCAGAGTTTCAGGTTTAATGTTGAGGTCTTTGAACCATTTGGAGTTGATGTTTGGGCAGGGTGAAAGATGAAGGTCCAATTTCATTCTTCTACAGGTAGAGAACCAGTTTTGCCAGCACCATTTGTTAAAGATGCTGTCTTTCCCCTATTGTGGGTTCTTGGTACCTTTGTCAAATATCAGTCAAGTGGCTTAAATTGCATGTACTCATGTTTAGATCTTGTATTATGTTCCACTGATCTACATATCTATTTCTGTGCCAGTACCATGCTGGTTTGATGACTATAGCTCTATAATATAGTCTGAGATCTAGTATACTGATCCCCCTAATGTTCTTTTTGCCAAAGATTGCTTTGGATATCTGGGTTCTTTTGTGATTCCATATCAATTTTAGGATGATATTTTTGGCTCTGTGAAGGATGCTATGGGTATTTTAATTGGCATTGCATTGAATCTGTAGATTGCTTTGGGCAGGATGGGTTATTTTCACAATATTAACTCTACCGATTCATGAGCATGGTGGGTCTTTCCATCTCCTGGTGTCTTTCTCTGTCCCTTTCTTTAAAGATTTAATTTTTCATTGTAGAAATCTTTAATGTCTTTGGTTAGGTTTATTCCTAAATATTTTTTTACGTTATTGTGGATGGGAGAGTTTCCTTGAATGCTTTTGCTGATTGCTTGTTATTGGTATATAGAAAGGCTACTGATTTTTGTAAGTTGATTTTGTAACCTGCCACTTTACTGAAAGTTTTAATCATTTCTAAAAGTTTTCTGGTGGAATTTTTGGGATCTCTTATGTATAACATCATTTCATCTGCAAAAAGGGATAACTTGACCTCTTCTTTTCCAGTTAGTTCTCCTTTAATTTCCTTCTCTTTTCTTACTGCTCTCACAAGAGTTTCAAGCACTGTATTGAAAAGGACTGAGATAGTGGGCAGCCCTGCCTGGTTCCTGATTTTAATGGGAACACTTCCAGTTTTTCTCTATTTAGAATGATGTTGGCTATGAGTCTGTTGTATATAGCTTTAATTATGTTGAGGTATATTCCCTCCAAACCAATTCCTTCTAACTTTTAACTATTAACATGATTGGATTTTGTCCAAGATCTTTTCTGTATCTAGTGAGATGATCGTGTGATTTTTTTAAAGTCCATTTATATGTTTTTTTACATTTATTGACTTACATATTGAACCATCCCTGCTTCTCTGGAACAAAGCTGACTTGATCATGGTGGATGATCTTTTTGATGTGTGTCTGTATGCTGTTTGTGAGTATTTTATTAAGTATCTTTGCATCCATGTTCATTAAGGATATGGACCTAAAGTTTTCTTTTTTAATTGCAGCTTTACCTGATTTGGGTATTACAGGAATTTAAGCAGTATTGGTGGTTGCACATATTCTTTGAATGTCCAGTAGAATTCTGCTGTGAAGCCATCTGAGCCTGGACTTTTTTCACCCAGAAGGCTTTGTATTACTGTTTCAATTTCTTTATTTGTTATGGATCTGTTTAAGCTATTGATCTCTTCTTGGTTTGAATTTGGTAGTGTCCATGACTTTAGAAATTCATCCATTTCTTTTAGATTTTCAAATTTAATGGAGTATAGATTTTTAAGGTATTTCTTTACACTTTTCTTGATTTTTTTTCAGTGTTTGTTGTGATGTTATCCCATTTGTCTCTGATTTTACCGATTTGGATTTTCTCTTTCTTTCTTTTGGTTAACTGGGCTATGGGTCTATCTCTCTTGTTTAACTTTTCAAAGAACCAGCTCTTAGATTCATTGATTCTTTTCTTTGTTGCTCTTTAACTAATTTCTTCTTGATTTTTATTCTCAATTTCTAGGTTTGGGATTGGTTTGTCTTTACCTTCCCAGAGTCTTGAGTTGTATTGTTAATTCATTTATATGTGGTCTTTCTGACTTGTTAAATGTACGCACTAAGGGTTCTAAACTTCTGTCTCCAGACTGCTTGCCTGTAACCTTAGGCAAATCCTAAGAGATTTTGTAACCCAGAGATTTTGTGTTATATTCTCATTTTCATTTAGTTCCAGGAATACTTTTAATTCTTTCTTTCTTTGACCCATTCATCATTTGTGAGTTCATGTAATTACTAGAGCTTCTTTTGCTATTGATTATATACCTTATTGCACTGTGGTCTGATAGAATGCATGGAATTATTTCAATTTTTTGTATTTGTTGAGATTTGTTTTGTGTTCCATAATGTGGTCAATTTTAGAAAAATGTGCTTGGGCTTCTGAGTAGAAAGTGTGTTCTCTGGTGCTTGGGTGGAATATTCTGTAGATGTCTGTTAGGTCCATTTCATGTAAGATGACATCTAATTCAGATGTCTCTCTGTTCATTCTTTGTCCAGTTGGCCTGTATATTAAAGGTAACAGAGTACTGAAGTCACCTACTATTACTGAGTCCCAGAATACTGTTTTTATGAAATTGGGTACACCAGAGTTTGCTGCATATATTTGCAATACCTTCTTGACAGATTGTTCCTTTGATTAGAATGAAGTGACCTTCTTTATCTCTTCTGAGTAGTTTTAGTTTGAATTCTATTTTGTCAGATATTATAATTGTAATACCTGCTTGCTTCTTAGAGCCATTTGCTTGGAATATTTTTTCCATCCTTTCATCTTCAGGTAGTATCTGTCCTTGAAGGTAAGATGAGTTTCTTGAAGGCAGCAAAAAAAAAAAATCAGTTTTTTCTTTATCCATTCCCCTAGCTTGTATCTTTTGACAGGGGAGTTGATGCTATTGATATTTAGTTTTATTACTGAAAGCTATATATTGGGTTCTGTCATTTTAAGTTCTTTGTGTTTGTGGCCCTATTTTGTGTTTCCAATATTATACCTTTATTTGTTTTCTTTCTGTAACCTCTTGGGTGTATTCATTCCCATCTTCGGTCCTTTGTGTTGCTTCAAGTATTCTCTGTAAAGCTGCTTTGGTGGACATGAATTCTTTTAGTACTCATGTCACAGAAATGTTTCCATTCCCCTTCAATTGTGATAGAGAGTTTGGCTCGATAAAGTATTCAGGGTTGGCATCCATGACCATTTAGAACCTGAAATATGTTGATCCAGGATTTTCTTGATTTCATAGTTTGCATTGAAAAGTCAGCTATAATTCTGATGGGTTTTCCTTTATATGTAACTTGTTGCTTTTCTCTAGCAGCTCTCAGTACCCTCTCTTTATTCTGTACATTTAATGTTTTTACTATGATATGCCATGGGGAGCTTCTGTTCTGGTCCTGTCTAATTGGTGTTCTATGTGCTTTTTGAATCTGTATAGGCAAATCTTTCCTAATTTAGGGAAGTTTTCTTATATAATTCTGTTGAAGACCTGATCAATACCATTGGTATGAGATTCTTCTCCTTCCTGTATGTGTATGATATGTAGATTTGGTCTTTTTCATGTTGTCCCACATTTCCTGCATATTTCGTTTCTGTGTTTTTAATTTTACATAGCCTTTGTTTAATGAGTCCAGATTCAACTTTGTCATCCAGTCTTGATATATTGTTTTCCATTCATTCTACTTATGAGGCTTTCTCCTCTGGTTTCCAATCGGCTTATTGAAACTCTCAGTTTCACATTCATTTCAGTTTTGGTTTTCTTCAATATTTCTATCTCTTTTGTGAATTCACTTTTCAAGTCCTGAATTGTTTTTGATATCATATTAACTTGTGAACTCCCATCATAAGTTTATGCCTATCCTCTTTGAGTTGTCTGTATTTTCTTTAAGTTCTTTGGTCATGTTTATGATTGTTCTTTTAAATTCTACATCCTGGGGTTCCTTAGAATGGTTCTAATTGTACTGTACTTCTGTATGACTACATGTTGGAGACATGTTCTCTTTGTTTTGCATATTATTTGTGTTTTGGCTCTGCCATTTGGACATATGGATGTTTTTTGTTGGTTCTGTGTCTGGTAGGAACTTCTATTCTGCCTTTGTTTAATTGAATTTTGGTTCTTTTTATATTGGTTTTTATATATAAAGTTTTGTTGCTTTTTACTCAGGTATGAAACGTAAGCTGGTGTGTCTTTCGGGCTCTCATTGGGTAGTAGGTTGGTCTGGGTAGTAGGTAGGACGGCGGGAGGTGGACTGGTCAGGGTGATAGGAGGGGCTGATCTGTGTGAGGCAGATCAGAAGCCAGGGGAAGATGTGGTGGGGACCACCGAGGAGGGGCTTAGCAAACTGTGCTAAGGGGTTTAGATAGTCTGGTTAGGTAGCTAGTCCCGATATCTGAGCAGAGGAATTGGAGAAGGTTTGGGACCAAGACTAGCAGGGAACAGGATGGGAGTGAGGTGAATTGGAAGTGTTGAGGCTGAAGAGGAATGGAATAGAGACTTGGTGGGCCGGATCTGACTTACCAGAATCCTAGGTGAGCTGGTCTGTGTCAGGAAGGTCAGGAGCCAGGGGAAGATAGGGGCAGAGATCACGTGAGGAGGGACTTGCAGTCTATCCTAGGGGTTGTAGATAGTCTGGGCTAGAAAGCTAGTTCAGAGATCTGAGGCAGGGGAATTTATTTTTTATTTTTATTTATGTGTATCAGTGTGTCTGCGTGTGAGTCTTTGCCCACTGAGTGCAGGTGCTCATGGAGGCCAGTAGAAGGCATTAGATCCCCTGGAGCTGGAGTTATAGGCAACTGTGAACTACCTGATGTGGGTACTGAGTACATGTGTCCTCTGGAAAAGCAACAAGTGTTCTTAACCACTGAGCCATCTCTCCAGCTCCCCTTCTAAAGGTTTTAAATTTTTCCCTATGGAATTATTTTACGTTTTGGTTAATTCTTAGGTAACACGATAGATGACCTTTGTTGCTGAGTACACTCTTGTTTGTTTTCAGTGAGTTTTTTTCAGGGAACTGTTAAAGTTTTTGAATTTTGTAGGCTTCTCAGATTTTCATATCTGGGAAATTTGCTGGTATCTCACAAATCCTGATAATTTGCTTGTTGGATCTGTTGCTTTTTTCAAGATAGTGCATTATCACTTGCATTGTGCCCTGTAGTGACTTTTTTCATTTCTCTTTCCTTTTAGTATTGGTAGACTCTTTAATAGTAGCAGTAAACATCATTCCCATTTTGACCTTGATTAGAAAAGAAGTGTGCATAAAGCTTCTTCAGTATTTATAGTTTTTTTATATTTCTTTTGATATATCAACTTTATTGATGATGTTTTTCTTGTCTTCCTATTGTGAAGAGAATACCATAGCTTCTATCGGGCCCCCACCCAAATCTCCTTTACCCAATGATGTCACCCACAGCTACTGAAAGTCATTGCTAAAGCTTACGCCCATGATTGTCTCCCAAGTTGCCTCCTTGCCAAACTCACCCACCACAGTGGCCAAGGTCTGTTTGGCTCAGAGTGTAAGGGAGACAACTCTGCAGTGCAACTTAAAGTTCTAGAATGTTGTGACAAGACTACACGTGCTTATACTCTCGCTTAGCTTTTCTTCTTCTCTATAAAGCTTTCCTCGTTTGCCTGCAGTCTTTTACAATATATGTACTGAATGATGTCTTCATTACTGATAAGTTCAAGACTGAGTGGTATAAGATCAGGAAGGTCTCTACTACATAGTCGAGCTGTTGTACAGGTGCCCCTGCTATTTGAATGTGTGGTCCAGGAAATCCCATGATTCTAGAGTTCATCACAGAGATACAGGCATAGCCTTAGGTTTCTGGATCAATATCTTGCTGTCCATAGTTGAAAATCAGCTGTTGGTATCCATTTGGATGCTGGTGGAACATCGGACTGAGAGTCATCAAATACATGGCCAGGTCTTCTCTTCTGGAATGAGGACTCTCAGATTCTCCAAATAGCTCATAAGATCAAGCAAATCTAACATTCATAGATCCCATTCACTCAGATAGATCTCATCTGAGGCTCTGCTGTTAGGGAATCTGATCTAAGGCAGCTGGTATCAAGAGTGAGCCTAGTATGAAGGTGCTAAAGAAGGAAATCTGGAGTTGGATTACCTACTAGCAAAGAAGACTCTGCTGGAAAAAATAATTCCTGGTGTGTTGTGTTAGAATAGTAGCTCAAATTTTACCCTGTGATGAACTAGGGTGGGCGCCCTAATGAGCACAATCACTCCCTGTTTGATACATAAGAGGAAAATAGTAAGTACAAGAGCTGTGTAGGTGAGTGGCACTACAGGAAGAGAATGGCTAAACTATTCTCTTCATCTTCCTGTGAAACAATCTGTGAAAGCCAGAAATCCCATTGGCAATATTTTAAAAGACGCTCTTCATCCGTTGGTGAAGAGTAAGCACAGTTCAGGAGAGGATCAGAACTTTAATTGAAAGAATTGCAAAATGTCAGAGAAGACAGGATTCTGGCAATAGAGTGTGTTGGCCCTGTTAGGGAAACAATGGGATTTTGAAATTTGGCATGGAGTATCCAGGTAGATGCACTTCAGAAACTTGATCCCCCAGATTCACTTGGCCATTCTCCTTGAAGAGATATAGACATCACCTGCCCTAAATAAGTGACTTCTCCTCACACTTGAAGACTATGCAAAGCCTCAGCTTAGATCCTCACACCAGAACTAAGGTCAAATGTCAGAGTAACACTATCAAGGAATTTATGGGAACTCCCAAGAGAAAGCACAAATTATATACAAAAAAGCTATAGTACTTACTTAAAGACTGGCCAAAATCAGGAAAGTATGCCTGGTAGTGAATTCTGAAGATTCTAAATAAAAAGCCTGAAGCAAGGGGCCAAGAAAGAGAATTTGGCAATTTCTAATAAATTCCCTATAATGCACACAATTTAACACCCTTTCAAAGACCCAAAAGGATAGTTCTAAGCTCTCATCAAGTTAGGCTGTCCACATTATTCAAAGAAGAAATGCTAAAATTTCTCATGATTCTAGAGGAAGGAATCAAAAGGTTCAGAGAAGTGGATCTAGTGGAAGGATTAAGAACCGAGGCTGATTGTGCCCCTGGGAGACCCGAGAGAGACTTAGTTTAGTAACAAATGTACTGGGAAGAAGCATCAGTAAACTATCCGCAGTGGTTTCCCCTCTATGGTTTTGAGCTGAAGGAAAGCGCTGTTACTAACCACCAGACTCAATCTCAAAATGTCCAAAATCAAATTGTCTTTCTCTTCCTGTATCAGAGAATCCACCCTCCCATCTCCTACTTTTATGGTTAAACACCTGCAAAAATGGTACTGAGAGAGTAAATTGCTACTAGTAGATTTCTAAACTGTCAGACAAAGAGTTGGTCATTGGGCATCCAGGTCTACATACTAATGCTCTATTTTTAAAGACAGACACCAGTAGGGAGATCTAAAGTACTAAAATATATTAAAAGCTTAATATATTAAAATATATTAAAAATGTATTTAAAAGTTAAAAGGTGAGAATTATTAGAATGATACAGAGGCGATCTTTCTCTATCAGAAGACAAATGACAAAAATCAACCCTCAGGCTAGCAAAGAGAAAATCATTTGATCTTATTCTGTTAGGAAGCGTTTAGAAACAAAGCGTTTCTATGCATAGTTAGCCAAGTATAACAATCCAGGAACACTGAGGGCAATTTGGCAATAACAAATATGATACTTGTTTTGATCTTTTTGAGACAGGATCTCCCTGTAGCCACAGATGGCCTGGAACTCACTATGTAGACCAGGCTGGCCTCAATCTCACAGAGATCTGCCTGCCTCTGCCTCCTGAGTGCTGGGATTAAAGGCCTGGCAATGTGATAATAATCTTTTTAAGACAGGATATCATGTATCCCAGGTTGGTTTCAAGCTCACTGTAGCCAAGGATGCTTCTAAGCTTCTGATCCTCTTGCCTCCACCTACTGGGATTTCAGGCAGATACCATTTACACATGTGCTCACCCAGTGCTGTGGGTCCAGACAAGGGCTTGGTACGAGCTAAGTAAGCACACTCCACCAACTGAACTACATTCCCAGTTCTATAATAACCTTTAACAGTCACTTAAGCCAGCAATTTTGTCAAAGGAGAAATGTAGCTGCCAATAGCAACTACTTTACCTGATCATCCATTACAGAATTAAATGTAGTAATCCTTGATAAATCAAATTCAATAAATTACAGAACATGCATGTGATAGAATATGTAACTTGTTTAACAAAAAGAGAGAGAGAGAGAGTAACTTGTGTCTTGGCACTGATATAAGAAATTTTCAAGTTGTGTTCCAAAGGAAAAATCCCAGAGTGCACATGATATGATGCTTCTGAGAAATGACATGAGTGGGTAGGCATGGGCTGCTGGCTGGCTTGTTTGTTTATTATTTTGAAGTGCTGACTGAGAGACCCCCTGCTGAGAATTAGGCTTTTATGCATACAGAGCATCTCAAAATGTCCATATATAATAAGCTGGTGACAGAGGAATTTGACAGAAGTGGAAAAGCAAACCGTTTTACAGTTGCATCACTTGGTACATAATAATCCTTCAAGACAGACTTTGAGTTTTTATTTTTGGTTTTGTGTGTGAGTTTTAGAGTTTTGCTGTGTTTCTGTGAATGAACTGTCCTGGAAGCTTTGAAGTTTCTCTCTTTCAGTTTTTGTGGCACTTTAGTTTGAGTTGTAATCATCATGCTTGTTCTCAGGAAATAAGTTCTGATGAGCCCAAGCTGTGGAATCTGCTGTAGCAGAAGCTGCAGGCAAGCAGAGCCATGTGTAGTGCAGGCTGCAACCTGGCTTGAAAGGTGACTTTTACACTTGCCTTCCAGAAAGTAATCGAGGTCTGGGAACGATATTGTCTGATAAGAATGTGGATGCTCAGAAGCCTGGCATCACAGGAAATGGTCTCACAATAAGATTGAGAGTTGGGTCTGGCCACACCAGAAAAAACAACAATGTGAGGAAGGGGTAGGCTTTTAGCCCTGTGGCATCATTGACCTGGATATCAGTCACACTCTTACCTGCTGTGAAGAGTTACAGTCTGGGCCAGGCAATTGGTGTCTTGTCCAAAACACTGAAATAAACACACATAGATTTGAAAAGCAGCAAGGAAACTTTATTCAAAAGCAAAGTCATAGTACATTTCAGAAATATACTGTGAAGAGAGACAGCAGTCCACATATGCGTAGTACTCACAGCCCCAATTATTATTTGGGCTTCCTTTTTTGGAGTTGGAGAGAAGGAATTTGTTTGCTAAGGGATATAGTTTGGGTGGTTCCCTATTTTGATTGATAAATTAAGTTATATAACTATGTATCTACTGTTCATGTCCCTTTCCGTAATGCACCTTGCTTTAGCCATATGAACACTCAATTATGCATAGGCATAAGATGGTAAAGAGAAGATTCTCCTTAAATGTTCACTCGGAGGGCTGTTTGTCATATTGTGCATGAATCCTAACCCAGTTCAGACCAGATCAGCAATCATACTTTTATTCTGGGATGTATTGGGAATGGATTTGATTAGATTCTATCCATGTTTGATGTCATTAAAAGGAAAAGAAACTTATTCTACTGTTCAGAGAAGGTTGAAGGTTGTGAATGCAACACATTACAGGTAGGGGCCCCAGGTTGCTAACAAATTGCTAATTGCATTGTTCAGAGAGGGATATGTATGCATGGTGATAGTAAGGGTCTCCCATACAAGTGCGTTATTAGAAGAGAGCTCTGTGCAGAGCCCAAGCCAAGTAGAATCCCTGGTGGCTAAACTATTCCCTGTGCCTACTGGTCATGCCTACATCATGGGGCAGCAGCAAGAACTCCAGACTCTGCATATCCTGATACAACAATTTTCTCCATTGCTGGGAAAGCAATGTAACCTGACTTTGAGAAGATTAGCCAATGAGAACATTATATTTTTATTTACCCAGAACCCACCCCTGAAGCCTCTCCTCTTAGCTGATTTTAGTCTTCAAACTTCCTTCTGAATGCTGTGTTCATGTAACTCCTTTCTATGAGTTCTATGAGTCCTTCAAGCATGAGCATGAGTCTAACTTGGGGAGGCTTCCAAACGTGTAGTTAGTGGGAAAAGTGAGGAAAGTGTGTGAACATGAGATTTCTCACATTTGTAGCTGGCCACAGACATCAGCATGAAAACTGAGTATGAGCATTACACATATACTTACGATGTGTAATGAACTAAAATTAGACCGAAGCTAAACAGGGAAAACTCTGGCATACAATATCCATTTGTCCATTTTAGATATTGTTCAGCTATAAAAACGGAGGGAATGTGAAGAGGGAGTATACAAAGAATGCACACTCTTCTCAGCAAGCATATTGAACAGCATTATCAGGCCCTGGGCTCAGAAGCCCAAGTCTTAGTTTCCCTACAGTCCAAAACAAATTAGACACTAATGTGACACAGTAGACCTTAACACAGATGAAAGAATGCATGGGTTCCCGTTGGCGGCTACGGAGCGCACCGGTCCGGGAGGGGTGTAAAGATGATTGAGGCTGACTGAGACGTCCTGTGTGAAACACACAAGGATTCAATTTAAAATTTTTTAAATAAATTAGTAAAAAGAAGATGGCAAAAGAAAATATTTTTATTTACAATTTGGCTCAAACCTTGAAGAAAAAGACTCCTAGTTTCTCTCTGTCTTTCCTGTAAGCAGTGTCCTAATAGTTCGGTTCCCAGAAACCTCTATGTTCAACATTCTGCAGGACCGATTGATCCTGGAAAGATGAAACGCTACAGGTTGAGAGACAAAATTATCTTGAGCTATCTCTAGTCCCTTTAATAGCCATGCACTGCCCACCTCTGTATATGACCTAACATGCTTGTGACTAGTAAGTAACACTTAGAATGAAGCAGGCTCACCTCTAGCTTCCACCAACCCAAAAGCTAAAAATGTCAATAAATAACGTCTGAGGCCTCCAGCAGAGATTGCCAGGCTTTGCTGTTAGTCACCTACCTGGTGTTTCTACAAATGTATTTGGAAGAAGTCTTGTTTTAAGATTTTCTTTCTTCTGTTGCTATAAAAACCTCATGAAATTGTTACCACATTGGAATGTTGTATTTAGGGTAACCTGAACCTATGTTCCAGGGCGAAGGTCACTCATACTTGGCTCCAGAATAAACTATCTCTTATTCCTTTTGATGTAAGAACTGTGCATTCCATTAACATAATTTTGTAGAAAAGGTGGAACAAGAGTCAGGAAATATTCGTATGTTAATTTACCTATTGGATAAGTTGTCAAAATTGTGTAAAATCTGTGTAAACAAAAAAGCTTTTCCTCCAGCACCAGGGCCCTGACATGTTATTCTTGGGGAAATTTTAATTCCTTGTTATCCGTTGTTTTAAAGTTCCTGTTTCAATGTGGGTAGTGGAAGTATTACTATTCTAAAAGGTGTTGTGGTACCAAGTAACAAAAAATTAGTGATCATTGGACAATCTAATTCTCTGATCTCATACATCTCTTAGAATCAAGATCATATGCATAAAGAATAGAAGATAGGCACAAGAAATCTGAAAGTTATTGTCTAGTGAATTGCATGTATATATGTGTGTGTGTTCTAGTCCCCCCGTACTATATAGTAACCACACTGTATAAAAGGCATAGCAAAACTAACTCAGTAGAAGTAAGTATTTCAAATGCCCACAATGTGGATTGTGGGTTTCAAACAGATCCCTAGCTCATGGCCACACACACATGCCAACCTACCTCCCTCTTGATAGCTTGAATGATGCCAGTACTGCACCCCACAATTGCCTCAACACTCCAGCGCATAATTCCTTGGTGTGGAGTGCCCCCTCTGGGGACTCCCTGAAGCTTGCCCACCTGTGACCTCAACCAAAGCCCTGTTGGTTTAAGTTTCAATATCCCATTCTGGATATGGTCACCTTCCCTCTGGTTGTCACATTCACTTCCCTTTCCCATACTTCAGTGGGTCCCATCTATTCTGTCAGTATCACCTCATACATTTTTTTATCTGTATTGGAAATTGAACCCAGGATATCACACGTGTTAGACTGAGCTACAGTCCTAGATCCATACTCCTTTTTAATACTTCCTGTTTAGTTACTTTTCTCTGCTGTGATGAAACACTATGACCAAGGCAATTTGTAGAGGAGAGTCTGTTTGGGCCCTCCTGCCCTTAGCACCCCAGATCCTAGACTAGTCTCTCAGTCCAGACCCACCCACTGTGTCCTGAATCCTGTATTCAGACCATCTCAATTTTTCAGTCTAGTTTGTTAGAGCCTATATTAAAAGGCACAAATAAATGATTTAACATTGCAACTCAAGAATCTTGAAAGGTAACAACAAATGAAACCCAAACCCAGCAGAAAAGAAGAAATAACAAAAATCAGAGCAGAAATTAATGAAATAATGAAAACTACAATGAATCCAAGATCTTGTTCTTTGAAAAGATAAACAGGATAGATAAACCCTTGTCCCAGTTAATTAAAAGAAAGAAAGAGCAACTCCAAATCAGCAAATTCAGAGACGAAAGGGGAAACATCACAACAGATAACAAAAAGATTCAGAATATTATAAAGGAATACTTTAAAAACCTATATGCTATTAAATTTGAAAACTTTAAAGAAATGGATGCATATCTAAAATCATGGGAATCATCAAAGCTAAACCAAGAAGAGAGCAACAGCTTAAGCAGACCAATAACATATAAGGAAATTGAAACAGAAATACAAAACCTCCTGAACAAAAAAAAAATCCCAGGCCCAGATGGATTCACAGCACAGTTCTACCAGACTTTCAAAGAAAATCTATATCCAATATCCAATACTGCTTACATTATTCAAAAATATAGAAACAAGGGGAGAACTCCCAAATTCTGTCTATGAAGCCAGCATCACTCTAATACCAAAGCCAGCTAAAGATACAACCAAAAAAGAAAACTATAGACCCAACCCATATCCTTAGTGAACATAACTGCAAAAATTCTTAACAAAATACTTGCAAACCTCATACAGACATTCATCAAAAAGATCATCCACCATGATCAAGTAAGTCAGCTTTAGTCTAGGGATGCAGGGGTGGCACAATATACATAAATCAATAAATGTCATAAAGCATATAAATGGACTCAAAGACAAAAATCATATGGTCATCTCAATAGATGCAGGAAAGACCTTTGACAAAATTCAACATCTATTTTTTAAAGTTCTAGAGGGAATTGAACTGGAGGGAACATACCTCAGCATAATTAAAGCTATATACAAAAACCCACAGCCAACATCATTCCAAATGGAGAAAAACTGGAAGCATTCCCATTAAAATCAGGAACCAGAGAGAGTTGTTCATTATCTCCACTCCTTTTCAATATTGAAACTCTTGCTAGACCAATAAAACAAGAGAAGGAACTTAAAGGAGTATTCATTGGAAGAGAAGTGAAATTATCCTTTTCCACAGATGATAGTATGTATGCCTAAGTAAGTATGCCTAAGAGATGACAAAAAATCCATCAGAAAACTCCTACAAGTGATTAACACTTTTTTTGTAAAGTGGCAGGTTACAAAATTAACCTACCAAAATTAGTAGACTTTCTACATACCAATAATGAGCAATTGGAGAAAAACACAAGGAAACCTTCCCATTCACAATAGCCTCAAAAAAAGTCTCAGAATAAACTTGACCAAAGAAATTTAAGATCTCTACATTGAAAATTTTAGACCTTTAAAGAAAGAGATTGATGAGGACGCCAGAAATTGGAAGGACCTCCTCCCATGTTCATGGATTAGAAGAATTAATATTGCGAAAATGACCATCCTACCAAAAGCAATATATAGATTTAATGCAATCCCAATCAAATCCCCACAATGACATTTTTTGCAGAATTAGACAAAAACATCCTCAAATTCATATGGGAAGCTCAAAAGACTGTGGATAGCCAAAGGAACCCTGAGCACAAAATGCCATACAGGGGGGATTACCATGCCAGATGTCAAACAATATTACAGAGGTATAGTCATGGAAACAGCATGAGACAAGCACAAAAACAGACCCGTAGACCAGTGACATAATATTGAAGACTCCGTCATGAGTACATGCAATTTAAACCATTTGTCATTTGAGAAAGGGACCAAGAACACTCACTGGAGGAAAGACGGCATCTCCAACAAATGATGCTGGCAAAACTGGATCTTCACCTGTAGAAGAATGAAATTAGACTTTAACCTTTCACCTAGTACAAAAGTCACCTCTAAATGAATCAAAGACCTCAATGTGAAACCTTAAACTCTGAAACTATTGGAAGAACATGCTGGCAGTAACCTACAAGATATGGGTGTAGGAAAGGACTCTCTAAATCAGACATCAGTTGCTCAGGAATTAAGGTCAATAATCAACATGTGGGACCTCATTAAACTGAAAATCTTCTGTATAGCAAAAGAAACAACGAAGGAAGTGAAGAGAAAGCCCACAGAGTGGGAGGAAATCTTCACCAGTAACAGATCTGACAGACGTTTAGCATCCATAACTTATAAAGAACTCAAAAAAAATCCAGAAAACAAGTGACCCAATTAAAAAATGAGCTAAGGATCTGAGCAGAGAGTTCTCAAAAGAAGAAATGAAGATGGCTGAGAGACATCTTAAAAAGTACTCTACATCGTTAATAATTAGGGACATGCAAATTAAAACCACTTTAAGATTTCCTCTTACCCCAGTCAGACTGACTAAGATCAAGAGAGCAAATTATTCCAAATGCTGGAGAGGGTGTGGGGAAAGAGGGAAGCTCATTCCCTGCTGGAGGGATTGTCAACTCATGTAACCCCCATGCAAAGCAGTGTGAAGAACTCTTAAAAAACTAAAACTGAACCTACCATTTGACCCAGTTAATCTCTCCTTAGCATATACTCAAAGGACTCATGCTACTGCAGAGATACTTATACACCAGGTTTGTTACTGCTCTTTTCATGATAGCCAGGGATGGAAGCAACCTAAGTGTCTCCCAAGTGACCAGTGAATAATGAAAATATGGTACATTTACAATGGAGTTCTACTCAGTGATAAAGATGAAACCATGACATTTCCAGGCAAATGGATGGAACTAGAAACTGTTATGCTAAATGAAGTAACACAGAATCAGAAAACAAATGACATATATATATATATATATATATATATATATATATATATATATATACATATATCCTCTCTCATTCGTAGATTCTAGCACCAAACCCTTCTATTGAGCATGTATCCTGACGTAACTGCAGGAACCAGGAAAATGGAAAAGAACCAGGGAGGTAAAGGGAAAGAAGGAACTTAAGAGAGAAGAATAAGAGGAGACAGGTGTTACTAAGGGAGAAAAAAATGAAAGGGGGTGTTTAAATGGAAGGGAGAAGGAGGTGATACAAGGAGCCATGGGGATAAAGGGGAAAAAGGAGCTCGAGAGAGGTGGGGCCATAGGAGACTGGTGTTATCAAGGAAGAAATGAGGAAAATGGGTATGCTTTAAATGGGGAAGGCATGGAGGCAAGATTAGACAGCAAAAGAGAGAGGAAGAGAGAGATGACAGAGATAATACCTAACTAGTATAAAACACTAGAGGGAATCATATTAGTCTAAATGATAAATTTCACATACAATATCTCTACATGAGCCCACATGCATAGCTGACATCTATAACAAGAAACAGTGCTAGACAGGAGAAACCTTCCTTTGAGTTGTTGGCCAGGTGGTTTAAGAGACTCCCAAAATGACATCGGTTATTGCCACAGCCCTTGATGGTCTCCTAGAACTTGAAGATAAGACCCTATTGCTGAAGATAGGACATACTTCAGAGACCAAATTCGAAGCAATGGAGCTGGAACTGACCTGGAAGCCACTTCCCCTGAAGGCTATCACTCATAGTTCTGGAGAGCATTATGCAAATAGCCAAGGGACAACATCAATCAATGGTCAAACACCAGCTTCATGACCAAATAACCACATCAATGACCAGCATAGCATTCCACACTGGTGCAGTAGTGGCACTTTTATCTTGGGGCCAATCAATGGCTACCTCATTGGTCTTAGAGCCCATTCAATGGGAGGAAACTTATCTGTGGTACTTTAATCACAACCAAATACTCGTGGCTGAAGAGGTTATTAATCTTAGAGAAATCCCCAAGGCTGCCACATCCCTAGCCTAATGTAACTTCTTACTAAATGCAAAATATCAGTCCTTATGTTTACAGTCAAGTTTCACAGCTACTACTCATTAAAGAAGCTTCTTTTGCACCAGACAGAAACTACTACATAATACCACAGCTGGTCACACACAGACATTGTCTGTATTTCACATGCCTAAGCGGCACACCTACCATGCAGCCTCTACACCTGAGGCTCACATAATATAGAACAAGGGATAAAGAAGTCACTAATGAATCTCTCAACTCTCATTAGTAAAGCTCCCTCATACAACAAAGAGCCAGTAACCCGAAAGGTCACAAATGGCTAAATCATGGAGATTAGTAATCTGCAGAGAGAGGGTCTTAGACAGGACTCTTATGTTAAGTTTCACTCACCCAGGGCTCAGGGACCATTGCAGAAGAGGAGGTAGAAAGAGCCAGTGAGGAAGTGCTTGACTATGTGGGACCTTGGGACCCTGCTCATATGAACCTGCAGCAATGTGTCAGACTCAAGCAGAGAAAAACAGAACATGGGACTGGAGAAATGGGTAGCAGCCCCCTACCTGTGGTTAAGAAATATTAACAACTGATTACTGTTGGGTGAAGATAAGCTAGTCTTCCTAAACTGGGAGACTCTGGGTAGGCTGACTAGATCTTAGTGGATGAACCAGCACTGAGGTCATTTGGGGACACTAACTTGACACAATAGGCCTCAACACAGATAAAAGAATGCATGGATTCCAGTTGGGGGGCTGTGGGGAGTGCCAGTGGAGAAGGGGTGTAGAGATGATTAAGATTGATTGAGATGTTCTGTATGAAACACAATGATTCAATAAAAAAATTAATTTTTTAATTAAAAAAATGAAAGAGTTTGTTTGGGCTTATAGTTCCAAAAGGATAGGAGTCCATCTTGGTGGGAGATCATGGCAGCAAAGGTGGCCAGAGCAGAAAGCTAAGGGCTCACACCTTCTACATTCATCGGAAACAGAAAAAGAAAGAGATGGAAACGGGGCAAGGCTATACACTCTCAAAGCCTACCTCGAGCGATGTGCCTCCTCCACTAGACCACGCCTCCTCCACTAGACCACGCCTCCTAAGGTTTCCTTGACCCTCCTCAAACGGCGTCATCATGTGTGAGCCTATGGGAACACTTCCCATTCAAACCACAATACCACCATTCCAGAACATTTCTTCACTATTTTACCTAATGTCCTCCTTATCACCTGACCCAACGGTAAGGGAAACTCCCTTATTCTTCTCTTTGTCCTCCTTCCATGTGCTGTTATCCGTGTCCCCAAGTTCAACTGAACTGAGGATTTTTCACTCCTGTCATCGCCGAGGCCCAGCTCTTGCCTGTAAACTTGGACACTAGAGCATCTGATGGCTAGCTGCACCAATCCACACCCCTCAAAACTAAAACAAGACTCCTTGCATTGTACTTGTGTCTATGTTTCCACTTAGGAACCCAGAAAGGACAAACGCTCCTCAATTTATGATCGGTTTGTGTCCCCATAAACAGACATAGGATCAGCTGAAAATATGGTAAGTGGAAATGCACTGAGAAATGCCTCACCTACCAAGTAGCACAGCTCAGCAGCATGGTAGGCTATGAATATCATTCCTCTCCTGATGAGCAAATGGCTGGCCAGTTGCTGCAGGTGGATTCTGCTGTCTGTGTCCCCTGAGAGGCTCATACTACATATCAGTAACCCAAAATAAGAACCAAAGAGCCAAAATCACTGCTCCTACTGGCTTCACATGACTTTCTCACTGGTAGTAAAGTGGGAAAACTGTACAAGCCATTGTGGGTCTGGGACTATTTGCTTGATACTTTTATTCATTCTTTGAGAATTTCATACAATGTATTTTGATCATATTGACCCTCTCCCCATCTCCACCTCTCTACACCCCGACACACACAACTTCATGTCACCATATTTTCAAGCCCACTGAGTCCAATCTGTGTTTCTCAAAGGCTCATGGGTGTGGGTCCATCCCCCGGAGTGTGGTCAGCCTACCAGGGTACATCCCTTAAAGAAAGTTGATTGTCTCTTTCACAGCACCCACCAGTTGCCAATACCTTCTCAGCTAAGGGCGGGATTTCTTGCCCAAGCTCCTTACCTCAGTGTTGGAATTTGTCTGGCTTGAGCTTGCACAGGTCTTGTGCATGCTTTCACAACCGCTGTGAATTCATGAATACATCTTCACTGTTGTATCTGAACAGCACTGTTTCCTGTAGTCAGCCACCACCTCTGTCTCTTACAATGTTTCCACCCCATCTTCCAGGTTGACCTCTGAGATTTGGAGGAAGGAATGTGGTACAGATTCCCATTTAGGGCTGAGCACTCCATAGTCTTTTATTTTCTGCATGTTGGCCAGTTGTGGGTCTCTGCATTAATCACCATCTACTGCAAAAGGAAGTTTCTCTGATGAGGCCTGAGAGACACACTAAACTGTGGATATAATGGTGTTGTATGAAATTTTTCCTTGACTGGTAGAATGGCACAACACAAACAAGATTGACTGACAAAGGAAGAAGCCAACAGAGTCAGCTACCCCTCCCAACCAACCAGTGACTTGAGTTGTATGTCGGGGAGGGACTAAGGTGTGAGTGAAGGAAACTGGGAAGGAGATGGACCCCCACCCCCTTCGCCATCTTGGGCAGCTGGCAGCAGATCCCCACTAATGCTATGTAAGTAAGCCCAAATAAACTCTGTTTTCACAAACTGTAATTTGTTGAAATCCTACTTGGTTCACTTTGTCTTCCAGACCTAGAGAGGAGGGTGGGGCAGGGCACTGCTCACACTCACAGAAAGCAATGCTAAGTCATTAGAAGTCAGTCTAATACTAGGTCCAGTTAGCATAATAAAAGTAGTAGGATCTCCTATCCAGTCTATGCCATATCTAACCACAGGTTCTTGGTCCAATAATAGTTCCAGGTACGGGTTCCATTCGTGGAACAAGCCTTAAATGTAATCAAAAAGTGTTTGGTTGCACCTACAACATGTGTGTCACTATTACACCATGGGCATGTCTTGCCAAGCCAGTCATTAATGTAGCTTGTAGGGTTCGCAGGTGGATAAGACTGATGATTACTCTTCTCTAGGGATGAAACTTCAAGATCAATACCAGCTTGATTTCTCCATGTTCTATGACTCAAATCCGTAACCAAAAGCAATGGCAATAAACAATCATATTTAGATATTTAGGGGTCTAGCCCAGCCAACAACTCCAAAAGAGGTAACTCATTCCTGGCACCGGGACTTTATTTGCTAGTCTGTGGTATCTAGCTAGTGAGGGCACTCTCACCCCATTAGAGGGGAGCTCCATTTAAACTCCTTTATAGATGTATACATAGATATTTTAAGATGCTTCTAAAGGCATAGGTTTCCATATGACTTTTTCAAAAGGCCTTCAGTGTTGGTCACCCTCCCCACACTCGCTCCTGTCTGCCCTCCCACCCCACTCGATTTAACCTTTTCTATTCCCACATTCCCTTCCCCCTTTTATATCATTGCATTCTAGCTCCTCTCCCTTTAAAGCCATCTCCTCCCCTGACTAGTTTCCTGACCTCCATGGGCTTTCCAAATGAAGCACACGTATCTGAAGATTCAAAGCTAGCACCCATATTTTAAAGGAAATATGTGACATTTGTTTTCCTGGGTCTGAGTTTCCTTACTCAGAATAATCCATTTAGCTCCAAACTTCATGATTTCATTTTCCCTAACAGTTGACTAATACTCCATTGTAAATACGTATATTCTGAATCTGATAGAGTAGAAAGGAGGGAACACATCTGAACTTAAGGACACAGGAAAGGACTTTCTGAACAGGATCCAAATAATACAGGCATTAACCAACAGTTGCTAAATCAGACCAAAGGAAACTAAGAGGCTTCTGTACAGCAAGTACTGCAGCAGCCTTCCGAATGGGAAAAAAAGTTTACCAACTATATCTTGAATAGAGTGTATATCCTTTCTAGAACTCAAAAACTAAACATCAAGAAAACAATCAAATTTTAAAATAGGGTAAATGACTCAAAAGATGAAATGCCAATGACTGAGAAATATTTTTTAAATATTCAATATCCTTAGCCATCAGGGAAATGCCAATCGAAACTGCTTTGAGATTTCATCTTACTCCAGTAAGAATTCTAAGACTAAATAAATACATAAATAAACAGATGAAAACAAATGCTGGCAGTGATTTCGGGAAAAGAGAATACTTATTAACTGCTGGTGATACTGTGAACTGGTGCAGCCACTGTGGTGTTCACTGCCAAGATTCCTCGAAAAGCTAGATACAGATTTGGCACGTGATCCAGCTCTGCCACTCTTTGGTATGTTCTCAGAGGACTCTGTATTCTACTACAGAGATACAAGCTCATCCACAGTCATTGCTTCTCCAGTCATAGTAGACAGGAAATGGAAACAACCTAGATGTCCATCAACTGACGAAGGGATAGCAAAAATGGGGGACATATATCTGTAATCCTTTATTTCTTCTTTGTGGTATTGAGTTTCCAAAAATCAGATCTAGGATGTGTTTAGCATACCAGCAGATGAAGGTTATTTGGGGGAAAAAAAACAGTATTTGGAAAAGATTAAATATGTGAAACTGAAAAAAGTGACTGTTACAAGAAAATGCTTTAAAAAGAACTTCGTTGAATTCTCTTCTTCTTCCTGCGGTGTCCGTTATAGCCTCCTCTGCTTTGTAATATGGACAATAAGGTGAACTGTTTGTTTTTAACTATTAGAATCCAGATCTGTTGCTCTAAATGTCTCTGGAATCTCAAGAGTCCCACAGTCCTTGGAGTCCTCACTGCCACCGCCACACACAGCCCAGTGATCAGGATCCCATCCTCTTACCTGAAAAGGTACAGGGATCTTAGCTGTCCCCGTCTCTACCACAGGCATCTGTAATGACCGCTCTCTACTGGGATTCCAGCACCGTCTCAGCTTTGCAAGAAAAAACAACATTGATGGAGGACAAAGCCTTTCCGTGCTCCTCAAGGCTGTGCTGCTGCTGTTGGGCATTTCTCAAATAGAGTTTTCTTAATACCGCTGATTCACCTAGAAGCTGTGAGAAATTCATGTCAACCTCAAGCTACAAGGTTAGAATCACTGTGAAACGGAAGCCCAAAAAAAAGTTTCCTAGAAGATATTACAGCAAACCTGAGGATCCTGGTGGACCATCCCAGGCTCATTTGCTCACTCAACAAAACAATGTCTCCTAATTCTGGATGCTTCTTTTATTAATGTGCCCCAAACATCTTCAAGGTAATTGAATTTAAAGATCTTCCAGTTTCCAATAAGCCCCTACTGGATTTCATGCATTCTGTCGTTTGTGTTAAGGCCTATTGAGTCAAGGTAGTGTCCCTGGACATCCCTCCAGACGTCCCTCCCTGCAAGTTCATCCACTGAGTTCTAGTCAGTCTATCTAGAGTCCCTCCCTTTAAGAAGAGCAGCTCTTCCTGACCCATCTGGTATTTTTTTCAGGTGATCCTGAAGTGAATCCAGGACCAGCCAGGATGGAAAACCGCAAGCAGTGTTTACAGTTCAGCTACTTTGCGCAGGCACCTGAGCATGTATGTGCATCTCTACACCCTCCATGCCTTTCACAGGATCTTCACCTGGGATGTACCTCCAGCCGGTCCTTTGCTGGACTACGGCCTCTTATTTCTAGAGACTTGACTTGAGTACAGTTAATACCAGGAAAATTCCCACACTCCCTCCCATGGGTTGGACTTTTCTGGGCTTCCTGTATATACAGTGTGTACTTGAATATTGTAATAAGCATAATTGTGTACAGAATATAATTATTTTCCTCTCTACATCCTCCAGATAGGTTTGAGCTCTTATTTTAAATGCTATAGCAAAGATTGTAACTCACACATCTTAACAGGATTTGGCACAGGGTTAAGTACTGCATGAGTGATTACTGACTAAAGGAATGAGTGGCTTGGCAGGCAGGCCACTTGCCCAGAGTGAAGGTCCAGAGTGAGGCTGGCATTTTTAAAAGAGGAGAATATTTGAGATGAACAAAGGAATTAAATTTTGCAAACACAGAAATAAATTAAATTTATTTGCCATAGTGAAAATATAGGTTTAACTATATAATATATTCTATGTGCAAAGTACTGTGGTGCTGTAGAGCTCTGAGTAACTCGCTAAGACAGAAAGAAAATTCAGTAACAATGAACTTTAGTAACAATGAATTATCAGCCTTTGACACCTTAGTGTGAACAAAGGCATTAAAGGTAGGGGAAGGCTGCCATCTGCTGAGCAACCAGAGTATAGCAGAACAGTGAAAAGCAGAGATTTATCATTTAAAAATTGTTCTGGGTTCGTCTTAATTGCTTGTTCCATCCACTGTACATCTTATTAAGGATTTTTCTAATTTTAAAAGATTTATGAATTCTCAATAAATATTTCCTACCCATTAGTAAATACCTCATATTTTGTTCATACTTTCCTTGAAACATGTAACACTTTTTTAATGTCTTTAAAGTAGTTAAAATAAAAATTAGTGGAGGTGCTGGAGAAATGCTTCAGCACTCAAGAGCTGAGCTTCAAGAGGACCCAGGTTCAGTTCCTAGCATCCATATGGCGGCTCACAATCTGTAACCCTGTTCTAAAGGACCTGTCACCGTCCTGTCCACAGGCACCTACTTGAACGTAGTGTACATACATGCACTCAGGCACACATACACAGAAAAACAACATAAAGTAAATATATAAATAAAATATTTTGTACATTTTTATTGAATTTTTGTGTATTTCATACAGGACATCTTGATTATCTTTATACCACTTCCCCGCTGGCCCCCTCCTATAAGCCCCCATCGGATTTCATGCAGTCTGTCATTTGTGTTAAGGCCTATTGAGTCAAGTTAGTGTCCCCAGATGTCCCTGAGATCTAGTCAGTCTATCTAGAGTCCTTCCTTTTAAGATCACCTCTTCTGACCCAGCTTTAATCAGCTGCCAACAGATGGCCTCTAAGATTGGGGCCTGCTCCTTGTTTCTACGGGTCTAGGCTGGAAGCAGCCAGTGCCCTCAGCTGACGAGTGGGTAATGAAAATGTGGTACATGTACACAGTGGAGTTCCACTCGGCAGTAAAGGAAGAAGAAATCGTGCATTTGCAGGTAAATGGATGGAATCCGAAACAGTTTTGCTAAGTGAAGTAACACAGACTCAGAAAAACACACGGCATATATTCTCTCTCATTTGTGGATCTAGCACCAAATCCTTATATGTGAGTCTGTATCCTGTTGTGAGGATATATCCAGGAACTAGGAAAATGGAAAGGAATCAAGGACATACAAGAAAAGAAGGAGCCTGAGAAAGATGAACAGTAAGAAACCAGTGTTACCAAGGTAGAAAAAGGTTAAATGGAGGCATTTAAACTGGAGACGGGGAGGGCGGGTCACACAGGGACCTGTAGGTTAAAGGGAGGAAGGAGCTTAATAAAATCCCCCCCCTTTTTTGATTATTGGATAACTAGTTTCAAAGTCTAAACTGTCACGCATTTAAAAACAAAACTGGCACTTGTTTTGTTAGTAAGTTTGAGTAAAGATATTTTGTCACAAGGCAAAGTCCAGAGATGCTGATGATTTTTAAGGAAAAATATGAACAATGTTTGATCAGATGCAAAGGCTTTCACAACAGAGCATCTCCAATTATGATTTGATAGCAATAAAGCATATGAAATCACCAGATCTCTCCACTGGAGTCTGAATCTAGACAGAAAAAGCAAGCTAAGACACAAGACCATATGAATTACAGGATGTATTTCCTCTAGACCCTCCCTTGTAATCAGGAGACTTGGTATCCAGAAAGGATTTGGAGCCCCAGAGCACTGACTTTGTGGAACCCTGGTCAAGATCCCCAGGAAGTCCAAACACAAGTAAAAACATAACATCCACTGGTATGGTGTATCATCAATTAAATGATCACATTAAGCGGGTGTGTTGGAAGGCTTTCTTTTTAATTATCATGATTTTAACTGAAATATCATAACCGTGTTGCATTAGTGGCATACAATGTGATGTTCTGATGCTTGTATTAAATGTACAGTAACTGAACCAAGATCAACTTGCTTAATATTTTTGTGTAATGGACTTGGGTTTTACTCTCGGTTGTTCTGAAACGCGTGTTATTGTGACCACAGCCAGTGTTGTGCCATAGATATCAAAACTTATTTTTTTCCTAGCTGACAGTTTGTGCAATTTGACTGGTAATTCTTCCATTCCTTTGTTTCAGGCTCTAGTAAAAATTATTATATCCTCTACTTTACCAATTCCTTTGATGCTTTTGTTTTGTTTTTAGATTCTGTATGCAAGTGAGATCGTGCTGTTAGATCAACTTTAATGAGGAAGGAAAAGAGACTCAAAACTACTGAGGTTCATCAAAATCATGCATCTAATAAATAGTTGAAATTCCAAAGCCAGTCTCTTTTATTCTAATTTTTCTCCACTTGTCCAGGCTTCTCTTTAAGGAGAAAAATAGAAAATCTAGACAAGGAAAAAAACCTGTGGTCAACCTCAAAGGAAGAGCTCTAATTCTTAGGTTGAGGACACGCAGTTGAGTGAACTATGACTAACTAGAACTTGGCATTATGTGTGAGGAAGAGTTTCACAAAAAATGTGTACACCAATGTTGAACCATCACAGTGTCTGTGGAAAAGGATGCTGCTTGAATAGGCGGGTTCAGGAGATGCTGTATCTGATCTATCTACTCTTAGAGAGGCCACTGTGCATCCACATAAGAGGAGTCAGGAGAGGAGAAGAACCCTGTTTAAATTGCTTTATCCAAGGTCACACACTGAATTTCCTTGTGATATATCTAACACCCTGGTAAATGCCAGTTAGAAAATGCTGGCCTGACAGGGAAGACACTTGAGGGATTTTAGGCAGGGGGAGGATGCATGATTAGATTTACATTTTCAACAGAATTCTTGCAGATGAAGTTTGGGTGTGGGAATGAGCAAATTTGAAGCCAGGACATAACACAGGGATATCTTGGAAAATAGGGAGGAGAAATGGGAACAAAATGGAAAAACATAGGAGCTGGAGATGGGTAGATGTTGGAAAGACATAGATGATGACCACAAATTTCTACTTTGTGCGGCTGGACAGATGAAGAAGAGAAATAGGATTAGCCTTTTAAATCCAGTGCTTTTCAAATTCATTACACACACACACACAGAGAGAGAGAGAGAGAGAGAGAGAGAGAGAGAGAGAGAGAGAGAGAGAACCAAAAAATATATCATGGAGCTAGAGTTTGGCACAGCATACTTTTAAAGATCTTGCTATGGGAGTATCAGGCATCAGAAAGGCAGCTGGCCCAGAATCCACATGATATCATCTAACTTCTATGGGGAAGATCCTAAGGAAAAAAAATATCTGTGGAGACAAATAAGTTTTTCTATATAAATCAACAGTGTCTATACTATTTGAAAAGACATGGATATTTCACTTAAAAACAAATCTTAACTTTTGCCACTTTGCAATCTAGAGCAAGGATTGGCAAACTATAGATCACAGTCCAAGCCTAGCCCACCACCTGCTTCATCGATATAGTTTGGCAGGAACAGCCATCCTGGCTGATTCGCCCACTGCCTATTGCTACTTTCAGGCAACAATGCGACGCGGAGTCTTTGGGCCAGAGACTGAATAGCATGCAGGACTTAAATGTTTACTATCGCCCTTTCACAGGAAAAGTTTGTCAGACCCAAACTCATCTTAATATTTAGAGGCAGGGAGGGAGAGAGACACAGAAAAGAGAGACAGAGACAGAGAAAAGAGAGAGACAGAGAAGAGAGACAAAGGAGACAGAGACAGACAGAGAAAAGGGAGAGAGGAGAGAGAGAAGAGAGGGGAGAGAGAGAGCAAATTCACAGCCCATTTCCTCAGGCTGTATCAGTTGATAACTGTGAAGGAATCACATGTATAAACCTCTGCTTCTGCCTCTCATTCCATCTGCAGAAATTCAGGACTGTCTCTAACATACACCTCTGTTGGGCGTAATGTAAGGTGGGCCTAACCAGGCCACTTGCTAGGAGGAATAGAGGAATGGCTCCTGTGGGCTTGGCGTTCTGCTCTGGCTAGTTGTGAGACCAGCATCTGGAAAGAACCTGCCTACCTGGGGACAAACTTACTATTGGCTGTATTTGGGACCCCACCTCATAAGGTCATTGGCTATCCAGACCTATAAGAGCTTGTGCAAATAAACAGTTGGCAGCACCACGCCCTTGGCCTGCTTCCCATCCAACTCCCAGAGTCTGTGGCTTGACTCTGTGTCTACTCACCCCCAACCCTCGGCCTAGCCCCTCAAAGTCCACTTCGGCTGGCCCCTCAAAGTCCACTGGGCTGGCTCCGGTGGTGAGACGCTCCGGTAACGGACCGACTACACACCTCCTACAGTTCGTGGTCACAGCCCTCTTAATACTGCCTTCTGTACCTCCTTTCCACATTCCAGAGTGAGCTGGTCCAGCTAGCCTCGATTCTGCCTTTCGTGGAAGCTTTTAATTAGGAGGACATAGCTTCCTTCCCTACAACACTGGGCGTGGAGAGCAGCACACTGGGCCACAATCTGAGCAACAGCAAGTCACCTTGATTTTACCACAGGCTTCCCCTCTTCTAACTCTAGAACTTGCCCCTGGAGAAACTCGTCACTTAAAGGAAACTATTTCTCACAGTTTCCCTCACATCTCCGCGTAGCCGATGTCTATGAGGTTTGCTGTGAATTGCTAGACACGATTGAACCTATAAGTTGTGGACACCTTGAAATTCCATTCTGGAATCCTCACAAATCAGAAAGAGGCAAAGTACCAGGGTTTCTGCACCAGCCGCTCTAGGCTTGCAGGTAATACTACACAAGGTCATATTTATGCATCACCTCGCACTTGCCACTAGTTTAACATCTAGATTTTAGTTGTGAATAGTTTGTCGACTTATAAAACAGAGTATATAGGTCATCACGCTCCAGTGGATGATCCCACGTTCATGAGTGTATGAGCAGCACTCACTGGACTTGATGGACGCCAATTTTGGAGTGACTGGGGGGGAGGGGCCAGGCATTTCTGGGAGGAGTTAGGGAGAGTGAGGTATTGGATATGAACAAAAGACATATGAAGTATGAAATTCAGTTTTTAAAACTAAATAAATTTTCAAACAGACCATAAATAAGTTCTTGGCGATATGATGACAGCCTCATAGTTACAGATTTTTTAAAAAGCAGTACTTGTTAAACTGTACATGTAACTCAGTGGTAAAGCTGGGACTTAGTAAACATGAGGTCCTGGGTCCCTTCCACAGTATCAAAAAAAATAAAGTGAAAAAGAACCAGTATTTGGCAGTAGGGTGCATAATTGGTTGGTTGATTATTACTTTTTGTTAAAGACTACACAAAGAAGCACTACAAAATATATAATATTTAATGAATAGTCCTGTAAAACTACTTTGCTTTAAAGCCAATCAGACAACTTCCAAATTCTCCAAATTAAGCAAATTGCATTCAACACAAATGCACCACAGATTAATTGAATATTACCACTTTACTGAACACACTGCACTGGTCATATATGAACATTAACTAGAAATCAGGAAAACAGTATAGTATAACAATAATTACTATTGGCCTAGAATATCCAAGTCCAATTCAAAACCACCATCTCATGTAACTTTCACAATTATTAATTTACTTCATTTTCTCTAGGCTCACCATCTACCTTAAAAACATTATGACCAGGCTAGAGAGATGGTTCAGTCTGTAAAGTACCTGACATGCAAGCATGAGGACCTGAGTTCTGATCCCCAGAACCCACATAAGAGCCAAGCAAGGTGGCAAATGTTTGTAGTCTTAGCGCTGGGGAGGCAGAGACAGGCAGATCCCTAACACTGTCTGACCAGCTTAACTTAATGAAAGGGCTCCTAGTTTCAGTGAGAGTACATGTCTCAAGAAATAAGGTGAAGAGCAATAGAGGATGATACCAATGATGACTTCTGTCTTACACACACACACACACACACACACACACACACTCACACGCAAATTTAATAAACATGATTGCCTTAGTTATAGGCAGCTCAGGACTCAAATGAGGAAGGATAAAAGGCACTGAGTTATCTGAAAGGGAAAGAAGGCATATTTCTTTTTTAATTTATTCATTGTTATTTTGTGATTATGAGTGTTAGCTTGCCTAAATGTATATTCACCATGTGCATGCAGTACCCATGGAGGCCAGAAGAGGGTATCTGGCCCCTTGGAACTGGAGTTACAAAGGGTTGTTAGCTGTGATGTGGGTGCAAAGAACAGAACCCTGGTCCACTCTAAAAGCAGCAAGTGCTCTTAACCATTGAGCATTGTCCAGTGGTTCTCCAGCCCAAGAAGGCATATTTCCCAGAAGACAAAAGAAGAGAGAAATCCTGTGGCATAAACTGGGAAAACATTCTAAACTTCCCAACTTAAAAAAAAATGTGATTATGTACAGACACAGATGTAAGAGGACAGCTTGAGCCCATGGAATTTGCAGTCAGCTCTCTCCTTCCACCACATACATCCCGCCGATCACTGAGCTCCGCCATCCACTGAGCCATCTCACCGGCGATAAATTTCCCAATGTATGCTGGACTTCCTAGGCCCTCTTAGGGCTAGTGGGCTGGAGTTTGACTTGCTAGGGGAGGCAGTACAGCAGTATACCACCAGATGGCAGCATGGAGCCACCACCGTCTGTACCCTTGAACAACACTGAACTTTACCAGACTGAAACAGCTCTAGAAGGCGCCCAGCTCCCTTCTACAGCACTGACTCAACCATAGTGCTGGTGATCATGAACCCTTTTCTCTTTTTGTCATTTCTCCTTACTGTTCTTGGGATTTTAGAATGGCTAGTATATCTGACTTTCTTTTAAGCAAGAAAAGGAAAGAATTGTATGATCGGCTTAGCAGCAAGCATCAAAGCTATTCTTTGGAAACTCACAGAAGCTCAGCTACAGTTAAGAACGTTAATAAAACAGAAACATCTTTACATGGTTATAGGCAAACCACGTTTTAACAAGATTAGTTTAAAAGTAAAGGTGCCTTAGAAATCTAATGACATTTGCAGGCAGGTCAACACTTTTAAGACCAGTTTTCAGATACAAAATAGGCTACAAAGTCCCCCCATGAAATTAAGAAATTTCATCATTGATTTTCCTTTCTAGCTGTAAATAGAGATAACATCAAAGTGATCCATGACAGAGTAAGATGCTATAGTATTATTCTGAATATTTTCATTGTTAATTGTCCAAGAAGGACAGAAATACATATACTATTCCCCAAACACTACAACTTACCTTTGACTTGTAGATTTGAGTCAACAGACGTGAGAAGCTCATGCCTTCAAACTGCTGCCCAGAAAACGTGCATATGCAGCGGCTGAAGACAAGCTACTCCGGCTGGGTCGGTATCATTTATATTTTCATTTCTCTAGGTCTGTGTTCATTGTGATATAACCTCGCCTAGTATTGCCTGAAAGCGCACAACCCACAGCTCTAAAAGCACACCTAATTCTTATGGAACATAAGCATTTAAAAAAAATATTTTAAAGTGATACTAGTTTGAACTGAAGGAGACCAAAGTACTTATCACCTAAAATATGCGGTCTTGTTTTCAGATGAATAGCACCAATAATGAAGTTTATCAACAACGTTAGCAAACTTCATGTGTCTCCAGACATGACACAGGTAGGACACAGCAGCCTCAGCCATCATCCTTCCCAACACAGCAGAACCCTCACACAGTGGTAAGAAAGTCACAGAAGAGACAGATTAGAGGGAAAGTCTATAGCTAAATGGCCTGTACTCTTAAAAAATACCAGTCACAAAAGTTGAAAGAAGAATTTGAAACTAGCCTGGATGAAGGAAAATTAAAGAGACAAGAAAATTACACACAATGTGTGACTCAGGACTGACTTTTTGACCAGAAAAAATAATTTTTAAAAAAGTGCCACTTAGGACATTACTGAGACAATTGACAAAATTTCATATATACTATATGAATGAATTTTTTTAAATTGTCAATAAAGAAGTTCATTTCTTGGTACTGTAGATAGTTATAGAAGTAGATGTTCTTGTTCTTAGGAAACATATATTTAAAACATTTAGAAGTAAAAGGCAAGGCACTCTCAAGTGGCTCTGAAAAGATATAATTATATGTGTAGGAGAAGAGAGAGAGACTATAGTGCAACTGGTGGGTCAGAGGGATATAAAAGCCCTTCACACTATTATGTCTTTTATCCATTTAACATAACTTCAATATGAAATAGCGATTCATTTTAAAAATATTTTAGCAATGTTGTGTACATTTACCTTTGAAAAAATTAAGGTGGAGTTTTTGGCAAAATACATCGTGAAGTGTCTGTGTGGGAAACACTCAACACTTTTAATCCAGCCCTGATCCTTATATCATCCCTACCGTCAAATTCACCTTCTGTCAATCATGAAGGAAACTCAGTGACCCCTCAGCTCTGCCTTTGTTCTTCCTACCTGTGTTTAATAGGCTGCTCAAGTTGTTTTACACTGTGATGCCCACAGGTGACTGTACCCAAATCTCTCAGATCAGATCAGGTCTGGTTAATCCAGAGCCGCCTGACCTCAGTGCAATCAAGAGGTCACAGAAATCTGCAAGTCAAGGTTGCTCACTTGATATAATAGCATGGCTCTGCTCCTAGTTGCTACAACCTTTGTAGATTGCATAGCACTCCTCTTATCAATTTTAAGTTAAAACAGAGGTAGCATCAGATAATTACTAAAAGCACCCTTAGTTCTGAAAAGCTGATTATATCATCGATAAGTAAGAATAATTAGATAACAAAAAATCATGGGCAGAAAAATTTTGAAATGCAATGGAATGTAAGTCTGATCACTGGGAAAGGCACAGTGCATTTTAGGCTTTATTCAGAGGGCAGAAGACTTCCCCCGCACAGACTGGTGGGATAGAACTAGGTAATTACAGACTGGAAGGTTTGGAAGATGACAAATGACTTAATAAAACAGCTGACCACAACTTGAACTAGCTCTGGCTGAGTGACACATCTCCAAATGCTGTAATTAAATGTCTCTGGAATATTTCTCTCAGTGAGTAAGCTGTTCTTCCTTTATACTTTCAATAGCTTGGGAGGTAAAACATAGTCAGGTTTTTAGGTTACTAGATCAATGGTTCTGAAAACATAGTCTGCAAGTCTAGACCAGAGATCAAAGCACCTCAGAGTAGGCAGGGAGGGGTTAATGAACAAGTCCAGCCTGAGGAGAATGAAGGCCTGGTTGGTTGAGTGACTTGCCAAAGGTCACAGAAATACACGGTGGGCTTCTTACCTGAACCCCTGGCTGAGTGTCTCAACACTCATCTATAAGACATTTCTAAACCAGATGTTAATCAAGCTGGTTTCTGGTGCTCTTTATGAAGCATGGCCATAGTTCACTTCTGGCATTGATTCACATACATCATCCCTGTCCATGTTTCCGGGACTGCCTATCAAATAAGGAAGCTCATGTGCAATGGGACTGTTTACAGATCTGAAATCCTTTCTCAATTCTGAGGGAGTTAGTACGGATACCCTCACCTGCTTGATGGAAGTGAAGTCCCTTTCTAAGTAAACCCAGTCAGTACAATCACGAGAAACTCTTCAGACATGACCATTCGTGTTTTTTGTTCATTTGGAATGAAAGCAGGAGGCCCGTGCTACATCCTTCCCCAGGGGCTCATGTCTCCATCAACATATAATTTGGAAGAGTGGAATGGCATTACTTTTACATCTGAGTTCAAACAACATGCCAAAGAAAAGTGTCAATCCTCCTGGATTATCCCCTAGCACGTCTCTGCTCTGATTTTTTCCAACTAGAGAAGATAGTCTAGGAGTTCCCTCGTGATCAAATATAGCTTATCATAGTTATTGACAATAATAGAGACAGCCTTTATTCCTTGTAATGGTGATGGTGGTTTCTGTTTTAGCATTGTATTAACCCACTTTTGGCACCTGTGATTGGTAACACCCCAGTTCTCAACAAAGCTACATGAAGGTTAAGCTTTCACTATTTGCCTGCTCTGTGCAGAGACCACTATCTCCAAAGCTTCTAAACCCAGAGAAAAAGCAACAGATCCTGATGCCACAAAGCCCCTGATGATATTTGATGAAAAGAATACAAGAATCTAATTTCCTGTTGCTTGTCGGTTGTAATCACCATGGGCAAAAGGCTGTCAGGTCTCTCAAGTTCTTGGTTTTCTATACAGGTCTCATGCAAGTCTCTCCTTATCAACCCAAAAGTTTAACTTCTGACCTGGTGATCTGTATCTTATAGGACTTAAGACCGTATTGAAGAGAATCATTTAAAACCTATGACTTCTGAATTCATCTACAAGAAAGAGAAGTGGAACAGTTTTCTGAAATCAGCCCATCTGACTCTGGATCCATGTCCTTTAACTTGCTAGTCACGTGACCTAACTTGCTCACCACTTCACCCCTTCCACGCTTCTTTACTTCTGGGAAAACAAATGATAATAAAAGCCAATAAATTCCAGATTTCTTTTTATTTTAAGTTCTGCTGTGCAGGTGTCATGGTTTTCATGTGTCTCTCAATGTTCATGTGTTGGAGTCTTTTTTCCTTTCTGTAATTTCTTTATTTTAAAGAGTAAGTACAATAAGAGACTTTTAAAAGGTTAGATACAAATGTAGTTAAGCCGTTCACAAACATTTAAAACTTTCCAAAATTTATCTTCAATAGTCATGAGAAATGGTTTAGTTCAATCCACCCTACATAGAAGAACTAGGTGCTGTGATTTGCTGTCCCAGTGCTTGGGCAGCAGAGTCAGGCAGCCTAGCCTAGTTGGTGAGCTCAGGGCCAGTGACAGACTTGTCTCATGAAGAGAACCTGAGGAGTGACAGCTGTCACTGTCATCTGACTTCTACAGTTACACAGATATGTGCATGCACTGCCACACACACACATATGTTTTCGTACCCATCCACACACATATGTACATACACATACCCATACACAAACATGCACACACATACCAGAATATCTAACTAATTAATAGTTTATTTAAAATGATAAATCCCACTGTAAATTATGCTATTCTTCTGTCATCTTTGTCTGAGGTTAAACCAAAAGTTATTGACTATCAAATTATTAATGCTAAATGTTGTTAGTATTTCTTGGGCTTTTAAGCTACAGACTAGGCCAGGAAGGTTTGTACTTTACCTCTTTAAGGTACCATCAGGGTGGTTTGAGAGCATAAACTTCCATAACCCTTCATAAACAAGTAGAAAAAGTTCAGAGAATTAACTAGCAATCTCACACACTAATATGCACTTTTTATACTCTACTTAAAACCAAAATTATTTTTGTCTGCTTGTTTTTGTGAAACATACTGGCCTCAGATTCTCTATGATGCCAAGGATGATCTTGAACTTCTGAGTCTTCTACTTCTACCTGCTCTACGGGGATGACAGTCAGTCACCACCATGCCTGGTTTTAGGCAGTCCTAGGAGTCAGACCCACAGCATCACCCATGCTAAGCAAACACTCTGCAAACTGTGCTGCATCCTCAGTGCCCAAACCTGAAATCCTTTCTCTTAATGGTGAGGAGCAATTTCTGTTTGAGAATCTGTTTTCAGCGATAGAGTGGGACTAAAGTGGTGAAATGCAAGTATTTACAACAGAAAGAACCTGGTTGTCTGGTAGTTTCATTATGATCAAAGACAGGCTGAAATCCTTCACTGGCTGGTGATGATGGACTTGATGCTCACAGGGGACAAACTCTCGTCATTCATTCTGTCATCCTCATCTTGTCCACTACAGAACGAAACCAACCCCTGAACTTTAGAAGCTTCTCGGTATAGTCTCCTGATTCATCATTGAAAGAAGTGAGACTAACCAGCATTTGCATATTAATTCTGCTGCTCAAAGCCTAAAGACTTCTGTCATTAATTCTTCCAAAGAAACTGGTTTTAGAAACACATCTGGTGACTTCCTCATTTCACATAATGGCTGTTCCACAACGGCCAGAACCTCTATGTGTTTCCTCACATGCTCATACACATTTCTGGGGAGCGACAGACATATTTAGATCATTAGGAATGAGTTCAACCTGTCCCTTCCCTCATCTCTGCACAGGTCAATTACAAATACTAAATACATTGCTGAGAAAACAGCATCCAAGTCTGATCTCGGAGAAGGGAGGGGTAGTTTCTACAAGCTCTCAATAAACAAACAACAACAACAACAACAAAACAGTTATGCTGGTTGACTTTTCTACCAAGCAATATTTTAACTCCACTCCAAGTCTCTTCGATCTGATTGGACATGGTTCTTTGCAATAGAAATAGTCAAGAATCCCGCCAATGTTTATCAATCAACTTAACCTTGTGCCTATGTTTTTGCCAGGTCTTGGAGCACAAGATCTTTCTTCCAAGTAATTAAAACAAAAGGGCATTGTCAGTACCACCATACTTGTCATCTATACCCAGACCTTCTACCCTTTGCATGATGCTGTGGGGTTTCCAGCACCTCTTCTGAGGGTTATAGTAATCCGAGATCTTAGCTCCATTTTCTTGCTCACACGCCGTGTGAGCTCCACAGCTTCACCACTCTTGTTTGCAGAAAACTTCGGTTGCTAGAAGGACAAGCAGCTGGGCTGGGGAGGACTCCAACAGCACGCTAGTGACTCTACTTGCAAATGCTGCTTGCACTGCTTGTGCGGGGGATGCAGCCTCTGCCAGTGCCGGTCGATGTGCTGGCAAAGGATCTGGGTGCCACTGGGATTCCCCACTGAGGACGTCCGAAGAGCTGTCTTCTAAATCCCCTACCCAAATTTCTTCAAGAAGCTTCTTGCAAACCCCTCCTCATTTTTTTGTCCTCTCCTCCTCTCCGTCTGTCTCTCCATCCTTCTATCTCTTCTTCTCTTCTCTCTCTGTGTGCCTCTGTTCCTTAATATCTGTGTTAAACTTCAAAGATGAAATATAGTTTACTTAGTTAAATGCAAAAGTGACGACCGTCAAATTTTAGTGAGTTCAAAGCAGGGAGTCAAGTACAAGATGGCAGCTCCAGAGCACCTTCCTTAGTGTCTGAGTTGCTGAAGTGGTAGTAAGTTCGAATCTTAATCCCCAGTGTAACAAAGTTAAGAAATGGGAGCACTAAGAAATGATTAGATCATGATGGCTCTGTTCTTATGAATGGATTAATGTTATGAACAGATTTGTGTTGTTGTCAACAAAGTGGGTTACTTAATGAGGCCCTGGTTAAAAAAAAAAACCTCTCTCGCTCGCGTGCTCTCTCTCTCCCTCCCTTCTTCCCTCCTTCCCTCTCATCCTTCTCTGCCTCTGTCTTTCTCTGTCTTTGTCTCTCTCTCATCTCTCCTCTCTCTGTAACATTCTGTCAGAGCAGCAGCAAATGAACTATGACAGTTGGCAATGCCAAGTAACATTTTGGCTTCTGAATGCTGACATTACATTTCTAGATTAAAATCATGGCTAGGACTGGGGAGATGGTTCTATAGGCAAAGAGCTTGCTGTGCAAACATGAGGACCTGAGTTCAGACCCCACAGCTCACAAGTAAAAAGTTGGATGTGGTGGCATGGCACATGCTTATAACCCTAATCATGTGGGGAGAAACCAGAGGGTCTCCGGGGATTGCCAGCTAGCCAGTCTAGCCAAAACAGTGAGCTCCAGATTCAATGAGAGACCTTGTCTCAAAAATTAAGGTGGAAGGTGATTGAAAAAGACACCTGATTTTGACATCTGGCCTCCACATGAACACACAGGCAGGTGAAGTGAGGAGGGTTGTCAAACAGTGTATCCATCAAATGTGTGGCACAGAGCTTGTGCACACTAAGCTTTTAAACATAGCAGTCAATGTCGCCAATAGTCACACAGTGATGACAGAGGCAGAAGGAGCCCTAACATTGCTTTATTTGAGATATAATCCATAATTATTAAAAGTGTTTTGGGCAGAAATGATGTTCCTATTCCTGACTGAAGCACGTTACAAAAATGTATCTTCTCTGAACCTTTGAAAGAAAGTTCTGAATGAACTGAATGTGAAGCTTACAGTTCTAGATGGGGACACACGTCTTCTCCCCTCCAGAGCTGTTCCATTTGCTCTTTTAAAAGTCTTTCCTATGCTATTTTAATAATTGAGAAAATAAAAGCAATAATTCCTACCCATGTTTCTAATACAAGAATGTTCAGTGGCATAGTATCGGAGACTTTATTTTTGAAGTTGATTCATTCTCAAGAGCCCTGTGATGTAACAGATGTGCACTGAATTTGGAAATTAAAACAAAATGTATGTTAAAAGCTCCCATGTCCGCCATCTTGTGACCTAGGCCATTACAGAATGTATTTTCGAGTTTTCCTCATCTATGAAAGTAGGAATATTGATAGATCCTGTCCCATGCCACCCAGAGTTGTTATTGAAGTTCCATGAAATGATCCTGGCTTGACTTTTCATTTAAGTTACTGTAGAAATTTAATTTACTCTATGTGTGAGTTCACTCACCCACACAAACCCGGGTTCTTGTGTGTGTACTCACTGAAACACAACTAATTTGGCTGGTTGGCCCATTTACCCCATTAGGCTTGGCATTGATCCCTCTGCGAGAGGGACAGTACCAGGTTCAGCACGTACCTTGGTGTTCTCTGAGCACAGGGGGCTGGGCTGCTCTAGCCCCCCACCCCCAGACCACTTGAAGGAATTTCAACAGGCCTCCTTGGCACTCTGCACTCACCAAATCATATATTGACATGATAAACCACAATGAATTTAAGTGTTTAAAGTCAAAAATACACTTTCAAAAATAAGTGCTTAAGTTGGCTGATTGAGCAGGACTGCCTGGGTGCTGAATTGAGCTTGTTTAGAATGAACCACGGAGTAAACTTTTTTCTTTTTAACATTTTTCACTGATCAAGTAAAACACAATTCCATGAAACATTTCTTTTTTCTGCTTTGTGGAACAATTGCAGTCTGTAGCAGGGCTGTAAAGCTAAGCCAACAAACTCTGACAAATTCTGTAAAAATGTTTAGACTCAAATTAAAGGTAAATGTGCTTCCTATGCTCCTGGACTTGTCCAGTTCTTCCTGTTTTACACTTCTTTGGTCTTTTGTTTTTTGTTTTTTTACATCTCTTGTATCCCTTGTCTGATGCTCAGAAAATCTACTGCCAAAGAATTCCCCAAACTGAAAATAAAATCACACAAAAAAAATCACATCCAAATTGGGCACTATCTATAATCCCAGCAAAATGACAGAGTTCTAGGCCAGTCTAAGCCGGTCCAAAGAAGTACACAGGTAGCCTTCCATTTGCATGGGTCCCACACCTTTGACTCCACCAACCATGATCAGAAAATTTTTTTAAACTGGACTCTTTTTTTCTTGCCATTGTTCACTAAAAAAAAAAAATAGAATCTAATAGTGATTTACTTTGCATTTACAAGGTCTTTGTTTCTGAAAGTATCAAGAGATGATTCTAAGTCTATAGGAGGATACACACATGTCAAATGCTAATACATGGGACTTAAGCATCCATTAATTTGTTTTTTGATATCTGCATAGAGTTCTAGATCCAACCCTCCCCTGTGAATACAGAGGGATAATATTGTATTGATATTTCCTAAACTTTCGAACATTATCTTGGAGCATGTGAGGCGCAAAATTTTGTTTAACTAGATGGGACAATTCAGAGAGCTCCTGCTCCATCCCATGACTCCTAACCTACAGTGCCAATGAAATTCAGATCACTCTCAGGGAGGTCCCCAAATTTGCCACAAGGATTCATCCACTTCTAGATTGGTTGTCTGGTCCAAGGCAGTAGTTAGAAAAAAGTGCCCTTTGAAGGTGTCAAATTCATAGAAGACCAGAAGTTGGTAAATTTTACCTATGCTTTGGATGGGCCCCCCACATTTGAAACATGGGTTCATTTGGTATGGATGCCTCTGTCAGAGATAAGGGTTCCACGAACAATGTGGCTAACATAACATGACCTCCCTCTGGCAGAAAAATGGGCAATATGATTCCTAAAATAGGGGAAAGTATTCTTCCTTTCTATCCAACCTCAAAGTAGTATCTAGATTATTTTGTACAAGCTCTCTGATGGCAGTTCCAATCTTGATTGTGAGGCTAAGTTTGTAAAGTCCAGGAGAGAAGTGGCAACCAGAAGCAATCCTAGAGGAAACTGGTGTTATACCAGCAGATCAGTAAGGCTCTTAGAATCCCCTATGGGTAAGATTTGTCTCTTCAAAGATGATTAGCATTCCTCAGATTCAAATTCAGCTTCACCTACAGTATGTGAACATATGACAGTATACCTACTAACTCTGTGTTGTGTGAATATAGCTTCAAAGTCCATGGCCCTTACTTAATGTCCTGGCATCTCTGGTCCCCTCTGCTGCCTGAACCTGGGAAAGTTTTGATACACTGGTGTGTTTTCATTCCTTCCACAAATACGATCTCTAGGTTCTTTGAAGCCTCTGCTCTCATGGAGATACTCAAACGACTTCTTCCACTTCCACCCTCTGAAACCCAGCAGGAATTCATCAGAAAGGCAAAGTTAGACAGTAACTGGAAGCAAATTCTCCCCACGCAGTGGTGGTCCCAACTCTTGGTCTCAAGGAGGAATGAGCTTTGCTACCCTGATCCTCACCGTACTCAGCACTGCCTTCCCTCACTCCCACAAGCCTGCACCACTGTCCATAACCCTTTAGGCAGCACACCAAGCTCCTCTTTTCTTGCCTCATGGATCCTTTCATTCACAACACATGCAAAGTTTTAACATGAAGCTCAGTTCACTCATTGCGCTGATTGTGAGTTGCCTGTCTCTCTCCACTATGATATAAATTCCATGTTGGCAGAGATTTCTGTCTATTTTGCTTAGTAACAAATTTTAAGTTCAAAAGACTATGAAGGAAAAACAGAAGAATGATAGGTATCCAATCCTGCTGGCTGAGAAAGTTTTTCCTGAATGTTCCCTTCACTTCTGCCCAACCATGACAAAGCCATAAATCAAACATCGCTCGTTCTTCCCTCATTCTTTTCCTTTTTTTATTTGAGTCTTTTAGAATTTGACACGATGCATTTTGATCGTATTCAGTGCCCTTCTCCCATCTCCTCTCAAATCCACTCCCACTTTCCTACCATCCTCCCAATTTCATGCTCTCTATTCTTTTACCTTAAGGGCTATTCCACCCAATTTGTGTTCCTCAAATGGTCTTGGCTGTAGGTCCATCCCCTGGAGGGTTGTCAACCTAACCAGCATCACACCCTTGATGACAGTCACCTCCCTGCCTCAGCAGCTACCTCTTGCCAATGGATCCTCAGCTGGGGATGGGGCTTCTTGCTCTCTCCCTCCTCCATGCTGGAGTTTTGTCTGGCTTGTTGTTGCACAGGTCTTGTGCATGCTGTCACAAGCATTGTGAGTTCGTATGTGCAACTGCCCCATTGTATCCAGAAAACACGGTTTCATTACATTTTTTCTCTTTCTTCACCTCCTGTTTTCCTGCCAAATTTCCCATTATTCAGAGTTTTTAACTTAAACACACTCATTTCTTTGGCCCATCCCAAACCATATTCTTCAAGCACTCTATGTTTCAATACATAATCATTCTGCTTTTTGTTACTCTTGTCTAAGTAAACCCATTCCGGTGATAATTTTATTATTTAAAGGTGTATTAAGAACCTCCAAGCTGTAAATTTTTCTGGAGAGAAGTCACTGACTATTCAAACTAATTGCCATGAGGCTCTGATTATCTTTATAAATAAACTACTCTGTCTTCTTAAAGATTACTGAGTCGCCAGACCATACGTGTTCAGCCAGCCCTTTCCCTTAGACATATCCAGACAGTAAAGTAAGTATAATGAGTCATATAATCACTTAGCACCTTACTCAAGATTAGGGTGCTATTTCAGAGGCCAACAGCACAAAGGAGTTAAAATTCATCTATTATTCCAACAAATAAGACCCAAATGTAAGATCCCTATTTTCTAGATTTAAGCCCTATTACTTGAATGAGATTTCACAAACTTCTTTTTATTCTTCCTTCTGTTTAAAGACAGGAGTAGGGAACAACTGGTGCTGTCTACAGCCCAGTCATTATGCTAAGCTTTTCACAGACATTGTCTTATTCTATGCACAAGCACTCTCTGAGGCTGAAAGTTTACAGCTGCACAGCATGAGACTTTTAAGTTTAAGAAATTATCCAGGGGAGTCAGCAGTTAAGAGTACTGGCTGCTCTTACAGAGGACCGAGGTTTGGTCCCCAGCACCCTCATGGCAGATAACAACTGTCCATAATGCTGGTTCCAGGAGGTAAATGCCTTCTTCTGGCCTCTATGGATATCGGACATATGTGGTGCATATACATACATAAAGAAATAAAAAATAATACAAGATTTTTTAAAAACTAGAAACTTATCCAGGGTTGCGGAGATAGCTCAGTTGGAAAATTTCTTGCCTTCAAGCATAAAGCCCTGAGTTCAGTTCTCAGAGCTCACTTCAAAGTGCTGAGCGTGCTGGTGTGTGCTTGTAGTCTTAGTGCTGAGGAGGCAGATAAAGTAGGGTTCCTAAAGCCAGCCAGTCTAGCTAACTGGGGAGCTTCAGGATGGGGGACCTTATTTCAAAGCAGGTGGACAGTGTTCCTGTGGATGGCCTGAGGCTGTCCTCTAGCCTCCACATGCATGCACATGTGTACATGCGCACGCACACACATGCACACACGCAGACATATATATATGTCTGTTCATATATATATATGAACATATGCATGTGCACATACTTGCATTAAAAAAAGGAAATGTTTCCAAAGCCAGAAAGGAGTAAAACAAGATTATAAACTTAGCCACACCTTCAACTGTCAGCAGCAGCGTGCCTCCCTCCAGAGGGATACTTTGTCTCCTCGCCTTTATACATCTACTTTCTCATTCCCCAATGCAAAATTTAAAATGAGCAAGAACTGAGATTAAACAAAGACACAGAGACGAAGACCGAAGCACTCATCATACACTTTGTCCTATGGAATGCTGGAAAGCCACACAAAATGAGGGATAAACAGAGGGTGGTTAGCGAGACTGCAGAAGAGAACCAGACTGAGTTTTGGTGGGAGGCGGTAGCGATGATATAGTTTGTTTTTCCCAAGACACAGAGAAATGCGGTCTATCAGAGTTGTGAAAGACATTCTTCAAAAGTGGGACTGCACTACAGAAGTCATCAGAGGATTGGAATGTTGCTCCACAAGGTGACATATACATTTGAAGTAAATGAAGCCAATGCATGGGATGACCCGGTTGCCTGGTGCAGTACTATAAGCTGAAAACACCTCCTCCTGGATCTGCAACTTCCCAAGTCTTTAAAGTGTCTTTATGTGTGTCAGAAAACTCGTTAGTACAAGAAAATGACAAAGCAATGCAATTACCCAGGAAGAACAGAGTCCACTTGGCGTGACCCAGGCCTTCTGCCTCACTCCCTCCTGCTACTTTCTGACACAGAGCATTTTGTCGCTCTCACTTATGTCACCTCTTATAGTTTCTTCAGTAGCAAAGGATGAGACAGGGTGATAGAGCCACAGAGCCAATCATTTGGAAAGACTTCCTAGAGTAGATGAAAGGGTTTGGTGAAAAATCAGCTCTCAAGTCAGCAGCCTTAATCTGTAACTTCCTGCAGGCGTACACTATTCTTGTTCTCTTCTGCATCCCACTGAAACCTTGTATTTGTTTACAAATTTAGCAAGTACTAATGGGTGACATAAATGGACATGTGAATGATATTCACAAACCAGAACCTACTAAGGAAATGAAAGACACTAATAAATAGGGTCAATCTGGAGCATAAAGAAGGAGAGACTTGGCAACCATGTGGCGGGGGGCGGGTAAGGCCCTTGATCCGCAGCAGCCCCAGGGTCTCACACCTGCAAACCCAAAAGGCTGACTTCACAGGGCTGTATTGAATTTTAAGTATGATTATGTTCCTGAGAATAGTTTATTTACAAATTGTAAAGTACTAATATGAAGTATTTTAACGGTCTCTGCTTTTGCGACTTAGGGAAGGACACAGCTGGAACTCCTATATGCAATGCAAAGAGAAAATGAAAAGTACCACCACATGATCATGCACAGAGTCAAGGACACCTGTGCTCCATGCTGCATCAAGAGGTGGGCAGCTGTGTGTGGAGTTCAAGAGTCACTTCGGGAGCAAGACTAGGTGAGCTAGAATAGACAGAGACAGCAGAAGTGAGAAGAAGCTACAGCTGGTTTCAGAAGGGAAGGGAAGGAAGATTGAAGATGGTTATAGAAGGTAAGAGACGAGAAAAGTAGAGACCACTCTAGTTCACGGGGAGTGGGACAATCTAATCATGCCTGGGCGAACAATGCTGTTTCTTCTCCTTGACAGGGCAAACATGTCCAATTCCTTTCACAGCCTCTCTGGTGCTGCCTGGTAAATGTTTTTTGTATTTGTTCTAGCTTACTTAAGACTTCAGGTGGAGTCTCCTTAATGAAGGAGCTAGGATAGTGGTAGTCTATGAGTAAAAATTACAAGGAGAGAACAGTCTGTACTGAATGATAGAATGAACTGCAGAAGAAAAGGGCTGAGATAACAGAACATTTAGTTTGGTTTTAGAATCCTTCTCCTGGCAGAGGAGGAAGGCTTTTATCTTTAATCATTGGGATTTAGAGGCGGGCAGATTTGGGGGAGGGGGGGGCCAAGTGAGACAGGACTAGGTAACTGATGTCATAACTTTACCAGAATTGGGCAAGAGTTCACTGTGTCTTTTACTTATGAATAAGCAAGTTTCTATATACACACCTCTACAATATCAGTATCTATCCACCCAACACATGGGAAATTTTCTATTGGTTTCACAATAGCTTATTTTTTTAGGTATACATTTCATGGCAGGAAAGATGCTCAAGGATGAAGCTATTACTCAAGACTATCCAAGTAATAAGAGCAGGGCAGGAGCTCACATCCGCGTTCTACCATGTTTCATTTGTGTGTATTAAGCAGGACTTTTTAGTTTAGATCCTGGCCCCAGGATCTTTCCTTCCACTGTGAATGACTATAATTCAGGAGTTGCTGTACCCACCCAGCGTCATGCGCTCCTTTGAATCATTTGCTCCCTTTACAGTACCATGTGGCAGACTGTCCTCTTCTTTTTACTTGAACTGCCTTGTAGCTTGCCCCACTTTCCCTCAGCCCACTGTATCCAAGTGTAGCACTTTGGAATGACCCTTACGTTCTTTTCATTTCTTTAGCAGGACTCCCAAGACTTGGAGAAGGAATCCAAGTGCTTTTCAAACTTTTTGTGATAACTAGATACAGCAGTAGACATGAGAAACTGAGTGGGCAGACTCAGGCGACCTCTGTGGACTACACAAATAGTCTGGAGGCTAACTTGCTGTGCACTGTGGTTCCGCTTTGTTTTGCTCTGCTTGGCATTATCTTGTTGTATTTCAGTTGTACGGGATGAAAACTCCAGCCTAGTGTATACTAAACAAGCTCTCTACCACTGAAGCACCCTTCCATCTCCCCCCTGAAGATTTTTTTAGAGTAATTGGAGTTTCCTAGAGAAAGGTAAGTATTCCACAGCCTCTCCCTGTGCAACATCACTATCCAGTTCTTTTCAGAAAAGCTAGCTACCTGGAGAGAAAGCCTACATGCTTCTGGGGCTGAAGGTGGCCCACAACCTGGAGGATGACCCCACAAACAGCACTCTAAAGCTACAGGACTGTCATGTGCTGTCTGACACACTGGCAACAGTGGAGACCACTCCTGAGACTGACGTCTATTGATGGAGAATATTCTTGTGTGTAAAACCAAGAAGCAAATCAACCCCGGCACTGTTAGCCTCCCTTTTGGAGTAAAGAATTTCAGTCTCTTTTTCTTCTTCTGTTAAAAACACAAACAGTCTGCAAGGGTGGGTTTTCTGTGGAGGAATTACTACATTTTAGAAGGATTCACCTGCTGCAGTAGAAAAGGAAAGACTGAAAGGATGAGAGTTGATGAATGGACAGTTAGTTTAAAACACTGCAAGAATCCAGAATTACTGTAATAACTGCTCTGCTTCCAGAATTATTTTTGTATATAAATTGCATTGGAGTTTTTCCATCTCAGAACATATAAAGAAGGTGTGGAGTACCAAAAACAGCATTTAAGGCTCTTTGTAATCTGAACCCATTCTTCCTTTCCTTCCTGCCTCCGTCTACATACCGTGGCTTCCATCGGTCAGAGAGCCCCCCAAATGACAAGTGTGTGGCCCCTTTGTGTTTATTTACCCTCCAGCTCTCTGTTATTCCTATGTCAGTGCTCTGGGCACACAGTGGAGTCTTTTGTGGGCCACGTGACGGCTTGTTCATCTGCACTCCTCTACACTGTTAACCCCACACATTTGAACTCTAATAGCAGTATTTGTACTTTTTTTTGATATTTGATATTTTTTAACTTTAGAAACTACAAGTTAATTGATCCATTTAAGTATGCAACAAACAACATAAGACACTGTACAGAACAATTTTAAAGAGTCTAAAAGCAAGAAAATACCCCAAATAAACATGACCAAAGGAGTCATTTTCTTAAGATACCAAGATATTCTCAATTTATTTACAGCAAGAATCTTAACATAAGGGAACCACAGAAAGGAATATACCTATTTCAGTCTTCACTGCTCAGACTGGTTAAGCTGTCAGAGTTTTAAAGTACACAGTAAAACAGGAGATACCAGGGAAGAAACACTCTTACACTCTTAGCTTTTATCTATGGGAGTATAAACTGATGTACTTCTGTTTGGAGGATGATTGGTTTGTCAGTGTCTACAAAATTTAAGGCAGGGAAATCTTTAACATTGAAATTCCACTCTTAGAAATTTATCTTACAGGTAAAACAAGGCAAAGATCCAGGTATGAAATGATGGCTGCAACCTTGTTTCAGACTACCCCAAACTATACCTTTTAAGGGCAAAAACCAAAATGACAGTGCAGCTCAGACACTATGATGTTCCCTCAGTGCAATGAAAATGCACACAGATTTGCTGTGTGTGCAGGGGGCATCTTGTAAATTCTTGACACCGACTGCTTCTGAAGAAGAATTTCGGTACATTGTCTGCACTTTGATATAGTTTGAGCCTGTACATTTTAAATTTTTATTTTATGTGTATGAATGTATTGCCTGCACATCTATAAGTGCACCTGTGTCATGCAATGCCAGAAGAAGTCAGAAGAGAGCATTAGATTCATCTGAAACTGGAGTTACTGATGGTTGTTAGCTGCCATGTGGATGCTGGGCATGGAACCCAGGTCCTCTGCAAGAGCAGCCAGTGCTCTTAACCTTTGAGCCATCTCTCGAGTCCTGAACCTATGCATTTTTTAATTTAAAAAATCAACACCTACCCTAAACATAGACATCTATTGGTCATTTATTATACACTAGAAGGACATCAGATATTATTGGATGTAACCATAAATGATACCATTTATGGCTTTCAGAACTTACAAGTACAGTGGTTTCCTTGAAAGGATTGCTTTTGTATGTCATAGACACAGAACCCCATCCTTCCCAATCCACTGAGAATCTGTAATAAGATGCTTCCTACACCAAATGAACAGGAACATGGTAAATGGCACAGATAATTTGATGTTTGATAGTTGATAATGATTCCCCTGATAATGAAAATTCCTCACAGTATCCCACTGACATCCCGAAGCAATTAATATATCTTGTTAACTAGCTTCACTTCTCCCAAAGTAGAGTCCTGGAGACACTTACAGTGCCTAGTTTAACAGTGGTGAGGACATCCTCCTTCCCTCTCTAGTCAGTGGCATAGTATGAAGAATATTGGTATCAGCTTTTCCTGAAAGGTTTGGTAAAACTTGGCAGTGACTCTGCCAGTTCTGGCCTTTTTGTTGGGAGACTTTCTATTACTGATTCACTCTCAGTGCTTGCTATAGATCTCTTTAAGTTGTTTACATCGTCCTGACTTGATTTTGGGAAGCCCTATATGTCTAGGAAAATATTCGTTTCTTCTAGATTTCCCAGCTTATTGGAACAAGTTTTCAAAGAATTCCCTAATGACCCTTTAGACTTTGTTGGAATCTGTTGTACCATCCTTCTTTCTTCTCTAATTTTATTTGAGTTTTCTCTTTCTTTTTAATTTGGTGGGGTTCATAAATCTTGTCTTTTCAAAGAACAAACTATTTGCTTAATTGAGTCTATGTATTGTTCTTTTAGTCTTTATGTCCTTAATTTCTGCCCTGATCTTTGTCATTTCTTGCCACCAGCTGCTTTTGGGTTTGGATTGTTCTTGTTTTTCTAAGGCTTTAAAATGCACCATCAGGTTAATAACTTAAGATCTGATTTTCTCATGTAAAAACACGTCACTATAAACTTTCCTCTTAGTACTGGCTTAGCTGTGCCCCAGAGTTTCTGGCAAGTTGTGCTTTTATTTTCATTTATCTAGGGCTAGTTAAATTTCCTCCCTGATTTCTTCAATGAGCACTGGTCATTTAAGGGTGTAGTATTCAGTCTTCAGGCATTTGTGTAGCTTCTGTAGTTTCTCTTGCTATTGATTCCTTATTTTGACTATGATCTGATGATATGTCGTAAGTTATTTCAGTTATTTTGCATTTGTTAAGACTTGCTCTGGAATGTGGTCTATTTTAGAGAAGGTTCCATAGGCTGCTGAAAAGAATGTACTCCATATTGGTGAGATGAAATGTTTTGTAGGTATCAGTTAAGTCCATTTGATCTGTGGTGTCGTTTAACTCTGAAGTTCCTTTGAATTTCAGTTTGGACGATCTGTGAAAATGAGAATTGGGACACTAAAATCATCCATTGCTGGACCTTCTATGCCCATCAGTGCTTGTTTTATGAAAACTGGAGCTCCAATGCTTGACATGTATGTACACACCATTGATGAACTGCTCTCTTTGTTCATCTGTAGGAGCCCTTCACCTCTTCTAATTTTGATTTGAAATACACTTTGTCAGACATCAGAATAGCCATTCTAGCTTGTTTTCAGATTCTAGCCCCTTGAAAGACTGATTGACTTCCATCCTTTCATGTATTTGCCAACGGTGTATGCTTCTTGGGGACAAATAGATAGGTGAATCTTGTTTTTTGATCCAATCAGCATTCTCTGTGCCTCTTTATTAATGAGTTGAGGCATTTACATTTAAGTTTATTGAGAAATGTTGACTAACTCTGGTAATTTTGTTGATTGTTTTTCTGATAGGTTGGATTTTTTTTTTTTTTTTGGCTTTGTTTTCTTCCTGGTTAGTATCATGAGTCTGTTGATTTGCTGTCTTGAAGATGATGAATTCTTTTCTAGCCCTTCTTCTTTCATTGATTCTTCTCATGAAACTTGCCCCTTCCTGAGCTTTCATGATGAAAACCATCTCTCTTCTTCATTTGTACATTCTATCCCTTTAGGTGTCCCCTGTCATGCTGACTTGGTTATCATGAACCGCCTTAGTCTGTGTTCGTCTTGAAATACTTTATTTCTCCTTCAATTTTAAAATTTAGCTTTTTTGGATGTAACTATCTTAACTGGCAGTTATTTACTTTCAGGGTTTGAAAGATATTGTTCCATGATGGGCTAGAGAGATGGCTCAGCAGTTAAGAGCACTGGCTACTCCCACAGACGACTCGGGTTCAGTTCCTAGCACCTACATAGAGGCTGACAACCATCTATAACTCCAGTTCCATGGGATCTGACACCCTTTTCTGACCTTCATGGGCACTACATGACACGGGTGCACTTTCATGCAGGCAATATACTTGTACATATAAACTAAAAAAAGTATTTAAAGAAATTGTTCCATGAATTCCTGATTTTTGGCTGATGAGCCATTTGATATTATGCTGATGTGTTTGTCTTTGTGAGTTGTCATTTTCCCCTTACAGCTTTTTAATATCATTCTTTTATATTTTTGACATCTTGATTATATGTTATCAAGATGTACTTCTCTGGTCATGTCTATGTGGGGTCTAAACACCTCTTCTGCTTGAATGTCCTTTTTCCAGGTCTGGGGAGTTTTCTGCTATTATTTCATTGGATAGGTTCTCTAAGCCTTTAGCGCTTATCTTCGCTCTTTCTTGTAGTCTGTGGATTCTTAGGTTTGGTGTTTCGGTAGGATCTCAGAGTTCCTGGATGATGTCATCATGCTTCTTTTTTATTTTTAATGCTGCTTGAATGTAGGATTTCTTCAACCTTGTTCTCCATTCCTGACACTCCTCCTTCTGCTTGGTGCAGTCTATTGATGGTGCTTAATTACTTTATTCATTGAGTTACTCATTTCCAACATTTCTGTTTGGTTGCTTTTATTACCTCAATTTCCCTGCTGAATTTCTTCCGTGTTGTGGACTTTTTCATCCACATTGTTGACTTTCTCCTCCACTTTCTCTGTGTTGTTAGTTTTCTTCTCCAGCCCTGCATTGAATTTATCTGCATCTTAGTATCCTCTTTGAGACCGCTGAACATTTTTATAGCTAAATGCTTGAAATCTTCATCTGGTATTTTCCTATTTCAGTTTCTTTGAATTTCCTTGAGAAGTGACAATCTTTTGAGGAAGTCAGATTGCCCTGTTTTTTTCACATTTTTTGAGTTTCTTGTTGTAATTTGTACGTTAGTTTTTATATCTCTTCCAGTTTTATTTGTGGTTCTTATTATTGTAGACCAATCCCTGGAGAGATCAGTCCCTAGTACCATTCACAAAGGAGACAAAAGTAAATTTTAAAAAGCTACTATAACAGCTACACCTGCAAATTTGGAATACATAAAAATATCCTTCATCAGTTAAAGCTCACCAATCTATTACCAATGACCACAAAACTGAAAATGACTAAGCTGATGAAGAAGGTGATCTGGAGTTAAAAATTATTTAGGGTGACTGTGGAGATAGTAAATGAATGAGAAGAAGAAGAAGGTAGGTAGAGGAGAATGGAGAGAGGTGAGGTTAGACACGTGAGAGAATGAAGGGGTGAGGTTAGATACGTGAAGGGAACAGAAGAGGAGTGGAAGGAAGATTACGGAGATGAAGAGGAGAAATTCAGACATTTGAAAAAAGAAAAAAAAAAACATAGGCATAAAATCCCCAATAGGGGGTGGACACTGTAGCTAAGGGCCAGGATCTAAATTCAACCAAATATATAGTATGAAATTCAAAAAAAAAAAAAAAAGAAAAGAAATACAAGGAACATTTTTAAAAGCCCAATAATGAGAAAGTTCAAAAACATAATTAGATGAAAGTAAGAGGGATTTTTTTTAAAGAAAGCATAAGATTTTTAAAAAATAAGGTGAAGTTAAAATACTATTAACAATATAGTAGAGAGAAAAGAAAAGGAAAACCAAAAAGGGCCGATAATGAGAAATAAATGAACTAATTAAAAACAAGCAATATATTTTTTAAGTACAGTAAAATTAAAATACTGCTAACAGTGATGACAAAAATCCTTGATACTCGGTTACTCTTGAAAGATGGTGTGGGGAAAACTGGCACATGCCTCTACTCCCAGCTCTTAGGATGCTGCGCCAGGAGGGCCAGGAATTCAAGGCCAGCCTGAACTAAGACACGCTGTTTGGAGAAAAAAAAAGTGTAGTGTGAACTTGAACAGGTTATACTGAAGTTATCAGGGTAGGTATAGAGTAGCAAACTAGGCAGTGGGGAATTACTGAAGACAGACAGGAGTAAATGGCTTTGTCTGGGTGAAGTCACTACATACAGATATATTTAAGGATATGGTGCTCAAAATTTGCAAGGGGGAGTCTCGGAAGATGTTCCATTGATATAGTGCTTGCCATGTAAGAATGAAGACCTGAGTTTAAACCCAGTAACCCTGTACATGCTTGTAACATCATTTCAGAAGACAGAGACAGGAAGACCCTGGGGTCACTGGGGCAGCTAATTTAGCCTAATCCAGGAGCCACAGATGAGCGATTCTGTCTCAAAAAATAAAAAAAAAAATAAATAAATAAGTAAGTAAATAAGAGCAATGAAAGAAGACACTGACACAGACATTTACCTCTGGCCTCCACATGTACATGCACACATGCATGCATACATGCACACACACCTCCCCTGTACCTTTATCATCAAAGCACTTCATAGGCAACATCCTTAACAGAAACCAGTCACCAAAGAATGCTGCCATTGCTATGATGTTGGTTTCAGGAGAGACAAACAGGGATCACCGGAATAGAACCGGGAACACAGAGAATAAGCCGCTCACTCATGCATATAATCAGTTGGCTTTGCCGCCAAGATCCTAATTCAGTGAGTCAAATACTTGTTTTTCAATCATGATGAGAAAACTGTGTAGCCACAGATAAAATGTGGAAGTGGATGCCTACGTCAGACCATATACAAAAATTAGCCCAATGGAACAATGCATAAGAAAACGTTGTAGAAGAAAACAGATGTACACATATAAATCTTCATGACCTTAAATTAGGCAATACCTTCTTAGATGTGCCACAAAAGAAAAAAAATAAAGGCATTTCACAGGTTAATACTCTAACATAAAATGTTAATGCTGTTTAGCTTACATTCACCAAAACTAGAAAAAAAAAAAAACATGCTTCAAAAGACAACATAGTTGCTGGAGATATGGCTTAGCGGTTAAGAGTGCTTAGTGTTCATGTAGAGGGCCTGAGTTCAGTTCCCAGCACTCAGCTCAGGCAATTCACAACTGCTTGTAACTCCTGCTCCAGGGCTCTGACACTCTCTTCTGGCCTCAGAGGGCACCCGCACACACACAAACATACACACACACACACACACACACACACAACTCCTGCTCCAGGGCTCTGACACTCTCTTCTGGCCTCAGAGGGCACCCGCACACACACAAACACACACACACACACACACACACAGAGAGAGAGAAATCTTTTTAAAAAACCTAAAGACACCATAAAGTGAAAAATCAACTTACAGAATGGAAAACAAGTTTTCAAACCATATTGTCTGATATCTTACATGTAGTATATGAAAGAGCTCTTACAACGGAGTATCCAGTAATCTTGCAGATCTGTGTCTTGCTTTGACAGTGTTTGTATGGAACAGACCTCAGGACTCCCTATTCTAACTTTCCAATTGCTTTCCAATCTCTTCAGTCACAACCTCTTGGGCCCATCTCTTCACTGGCTCTGGCTTCCAGGACCATCTAATACTGGTTTGATTGTCTTACTTTGTTCTGTTTTGCAGTTAGTTCCATATTTCTAATGAACCATGACCTCCCAACTGTACCAAACTTGTTTACCACTGTGAAGGCTGCCAATTTGCACCTGCAGGCCTCCTACAACTACCTTTCTGAGTTACTATTTCAGCCATGACTAGACCATGTGGCTCTGAAGGAAGTGGACCATTTTTGAAAGTTGACTGAGAAGTGCCAGAGCACCAAGCTTTCAAGAAGTTGCAATATCAGTTGTCACTATTGTGGTGCAGACCTTAATGCCAACAATTGAGAGGTGGAGGCAGGAGTTCATCATCTTCAGCTACATCATTAGTTCAAGACCAACCTGAGCTACAGGAGACATTGTCTCAAAAAAGAAAAAAAAAAAAATGATGCAGGGGCTGGGAGAGAGGGCTCAGAGGTTAAGAATACTTGCTGCTTTTCCAGAGGACTTGGGTTTGATTCCTGGCACTCACATGGCAGCTAACAACTGTCCATAACTCTTTCCAAGGGATCTTACACTCTCTTCTGGACTCTATGGGGCATTGCACACACATGTGGTGCACTTACATACATGCAGCCAAACACTCAGACACATAATTTTTTTAAATGATGCAAAACCACAGCAGGAGATGCCTACATACATGCTCTCTCAGGATGTGCAGAAACATTCTCAAGATGACAAGGTAAAACCCTGGAGGCCATGAAAACTGTCAAGGCTCTAGAGAATCCTGAGAACCTGAACCATGGCCTTTTGTATCCTCACACACTGGGTTCTGCCCTTACAACCTTCCATCTCTGACTTCTGTCGAACCACTTTCTGGATGAAGTGAAGATCTTCAATATGGGTGACCACTTGGCCAATTCTGCAGGCTGGTGGACCTCCAGGATGTGTTGAATGAGTGTCTCTTCCAGCAACTCACTCTCAAGCACAACTACAGGCCTCAGAGCCCCTTGTATGAGCCTCCCAGGGGCTCCTCTGCACCAGGAACCTCCACCTGAGCCTCACACTCCAGACACCAGGCAGTTTGGAACCACAATGGAGTCCCTACCAAACCTTGAACCAAATGAAAATAAAAACTTTTTTGCAGGGAAGGATCTGGCTAGACATTGTTTTTTTCAAAGACAGAGAGCCAATGTATACAAGAAAAGAGAAAAACATGCTCCAGAAACATTAAACATCAGGGAAAAAGTACAGCAAAAGGATAGCATATAGAACAAGGATAGCAAATAGTTCACATCCATCAGAATGGCTGCCATTAAGGTCAAAGGCACTGAAGATGTGGAAAACTCTTACACACTGCTGCTGGACTGTGAAAAAGCAGTCATCTTTGAAAAGTCTGTTAGATATATAGATATATAGTCACAATATGATCAGCAGTTCAACTAGGTATGTATCCAGAGAGAAATGATCAGACAAGTAGGGCATTGGTAAAACACATGAATAAAGCTGACGGGGTAAAAATGCGTAAATGAAAAATTTCAATAGGTCAAGACAAGTATCTACAGAATGAATGTTTATACTAGTTATGTAAAGAGGTGACATTAAAATTCTAAACCAGTCAATATGTTTAAATGTACTGAAATTTGGACTAGAGAGATGGCTCAGTGCATGTACTGCTCTTTCAGATGACCTAAGTTTAGTTCCCTGCACCTACATGAGGCAGCTGTCACTCTGGCTCCAAGGGATATGTTTTCTAATGGACTCTACAGGTACCCAAACACACATGGCACATACTACTCACAGACACAGATGTAATTAAAAATAAATTTTTTAATGTACTGAAATGCTCACACAAATATGTAGTTCTTCTAAAGTCCAACTTTAATGTATAATTTTTACAGCATTAACACAATTTCTTTTTCAATCCATTTTTATTTCAAACAGAAAACATTTAACAATCAAGGTCAAGCCAGATATGGGGTGGCACATGAAATCCAGCATTCAGCAGGCTGAGGCAGAAGGACTACCAAGTTCATGCGCAGATGGACTACATAGCAAAAGCTTGTCTCAAATCAAGGTCCTATGTTTAAAAAATTTGAACTGGGTTTTAGACCTAGCTATCAATAGGCATTAAAACAATGTTCTTGATTCAGGAACAGGAGATGGAAAGGAACACATTAGTTTGCTTTTGATGTTTTGGAATACATTAACTGTTATTAAACAAATTCAATATTAAAAGGCCGTGGGTAAAAGGAGAGTTCATTTACTGCTAAGCCTTGATATCCTTCCTGGGCATCTCATCCTACAAATAGAAAGCTTACTTCTATGGGAATCCATTTCTTTTTGCCTATTACTATGGTTCAAGAACTCACACTGTGGGGGCTGGAAAGATGGCTCAGCAGTTAAGAGCACTGTCTGTTCTTGCAGAGGACCCAGGTTACAGTCCCAGCACCCACATGCAGCTAACAACCTTCTGTGACTCCAGTTTCAGGGGATCCACTGCCCTCTTCTGACTTCTGTGGCTTTGCTGAACAGGAGTGCACTTACCTTATGCAGGCAATACACTCACTCATACACATAAACTTTTTTCTTTTTTTGTAAAGAACTGGTACTGTCTTTAGTAATTCAAAATTTATGGATTTTAGTCACACAATCCTGTAACCAAACCTTTCATAAAGAAGGAAAATAAGCACTGTTTTGTATGCTATTTGTTTGGGACAGTCTTCCTCTGCCCATTTCTTCAAAGGTTAAGTGGGTGAAGCAGGGGCAGGGATTTCGCGGATGAGCCTTGGGTCTGAGGCCCACCACACATCACCTCGTCTCCACTCATTTTTACAACACTTCCAGTACTCAGTCACAGTTCTCATCTCTTCCCAGAGCATTATTGAATCCTTTCTTTTCCTGGGAAATGCTACCTTTCTCTTGGCCCCACTGAGTCTTTACTTGTTCATATGTTACGTTTCTTCTGAGACCCAGCAGATCTCAATTCTACAGTCCTTCCTAACAGCCCCTTACTTCTAGGAGGACAGCATGGCAGAGACGTATCCTTGTCACAGCCCTGACTTAAGGTTAACTGAATTGCCTTACCTTGTAGAACTCAAGATTGGTCTTAGATGAAACCAGTTAAGTCTTAAAGGATTACAGCAGTCATTTGTAAAAAATACCCATCAATTTCAAGTTACATAAACAATTTTAATGAAAATATTCAATAGGGCATCTTTCCCATTGCTCCCAAAATTTCATCTCTTTCTGCTGCTGTAGGCATAGATGGTTGAACTCCATTCTGTCTTCTTTGGATCATGATGGAATTCTATATATAGGCATAAAAGAGGAAACCAAACTCAGTCATATATTAAATAGCAATGAATTGCCAGTAATTTTCTATTACTTTCTCAAAAAGAAAATTCCTGAACCAGTTTAAAAAATCCAAACTATACTTCTGGAACTCCATATAAATGCTTCAAACTATTAACATTTACACTCAAATAATTATTGCCATAGAGATAATATTAAGAATTGGGATAGAGATGTTCCATGTAAGTATGCACCCAAGAGTATATACATAGTCTACCAACAAAAGCTATGCATAACTGTTAAATGAAACTAATAGTACATTAGAAATGGGAAGTAGCTGGATCCAGTACTCAAGAGAAACAGAAATCATCCATCACTGTATTGAGAAAAATGGGCCATTTTAACAACTCTGAATGGCTGTGGGAAAGGGGACAGAAATGAAAGCCTGATGAGATGCATGTTAGCTAAGTAAATTGTACTTTCTGTTCGTCTTCAGGAATAGCAAACTTTTAACAAGACTATGACTTTCCAGCTGCTGACACTTACCAAGGAAGACTTAGTACATTACATTTACTGTATTCTCATGCCTTAGAGCTGAGTGAACCAAGGGCTCGCAAGGATCCCTTAGAGCTGAAATACCAGGGAGAGGATAAGGTCTCAAGTCAAATTTACCTGAGGCCATGACTGGGAAAAAAAAAAAACTGTGGGTATTGACTAAATTCATCTTTCTCAAGCCCAAGAACTAGTTTTAACAAGCAGATCACCAATCTCGGCTTACCCAGAATCTCCTGCAGTTTTTGTACTTTAAGAAATGACTGGAACACCGCTCCCTGTCGTAGTTATTTTCATCCATACATCTGGAAGAAGCGTCGGATTCCTTAAACATGCAGGAGAGCCATCATTTAAAATGCAGAATGTGATCCAAAAGACTGAAGCATAAAGACTTCTGAAGTGCTTCCCCTCAAAGCAGATGTGAAATGGCTCATTTTTGTTCACTCTAATGGGGAGACTTATAAAAACTGAGTAATACAGCAACTATTCCAGAAATCATTCGCTTAAACAGACATCTTTTCTTCCAGTCTGGGACAGGTTTCTCAAAATCTGATCACAGAAGTGAGCCAAGCACTGACTGTGATCATTTGTTCCAGAAACAGAAGCAGGGTATATAACATGCTCAGAACTAGTGCTGTACAGCAGGAGGGAGAAACCAGTCTCAGCTCTCAGTACAGCTCTCCTGGCTTTCTAGAATTCTTTTTGACTTAACATTTGATCTTAAGATTTTGAGATTCCAAGTAAATTATGAATAAATGATCTACATCAAGGCGACCTAAATCAACACCATTCATCACAATGCATTTTTGGCTATCGTTCACTCTGTTATGCAAGCATACTATTTCATAAGCAATTTTAATAGTTATCATTAATATGACTTCAAAAAGAAAGTGAGCAACACAGGGCCGTGAGTTAAAAACAAAATAGGCAGCACTGGGAAAAAAATTTAAGCTGTCTGAACTGGAAGCAGACTGGTTAACAAGTGTCAAAGTGAAGTACATGACTGTGAGAAGTTCTTTTAAAGAAAAGTCCTGAACAGGCAGATTTGTTTCACGCATCTTAAGAAACAGGTTTTATCTAAACAAGATCTATTCAACAAAGATGCTAAGAACTGACTTACTATACAGAACAATGGATGTACATTCTATAATGAATATACATTTTTAAAAAAATTCATACAGGAGCATATATAGTATAATTCCTCACAGCAGCAATATAATGACTTTTGTACTGAATTATTCAAGGATAGCAAAGTCACAACAAAGTACTGCAAACTGCATCAAATTAATGCAAATAAAAGCTTATTGTTACAATACAATGTTATTTATGAGGCACCTTTGTGAAAACCATTAAGCTTAAAACAAGCTAATTCTACCATCAACCCATGACTTTCTGCCAGGCTGCCTCAAAGATACAATGAAATACTCACTGCAACTAAAAATCACCCATTTTTAAGTTGTTCTACCTTCCCATTTTGGACTAAAGATTTTCTTTAGTATTACATATGCCTACCATGTTTTACAGTGACAACCAAACACTGCTTATTTCGTAATTATGTAAAATTGATAAATGGAATCTTTGGTAGGTGCATATGATCATTTTTAAATGCTCTAGTGAAATAAAATACACTGGCCAGGAATATTTTTTCACAGAATACTTTATTCAAGACTGCAGAACACAGATGTCCATAAAATTAGAAGATGGCTTTTCCCAAGTTAACACTCATGAAAATGAAAAGCAAACCACCCTACCGACAAGCAAGGATTTATGTCAGGATCTCTCAGTCGCTGCGTTACCCTGGGCATTCTATCTTCTTACTGAAGGTAGATAGAAGAAAACAGGTTAGAAGGAAATGACCTCTCCAAAATTAAAAACAAATGCCATTACTCCACAAGTACTTACAAATTTAATTCTGGCACAAAGACATCTACTGTATCTTTTACTTTGAGAATAAAGATGTGGATGTCTGTTGTTTGTACAACCAGACAGCCTCAACACAAAAGCCATAATGAAATGCATCTACTGAAATTTAATTATAACATCCAGGTAGACAGTCCAACTATACCTCAAGTTTATTCTTTTTTTAGTTGTTTGTTTGAGAAAAGGTCCAATGTAACCCAGGCTGATTCAAACACCCAATTCTCCTGCCTCCATCTTCCAAGTGCTGGGATTACAAGTGTATACAATCACACCTGGCTGGTTTACTCTTATTTCTTAGTTTAAGTAACTAGATATGTTAATAATAAAATCTAATAATACTTTTTTATATATCATTCAAAAAAGTAATAATTTAAGACAGTAGACATTAGCAAAAATGTTGACCAAACTAAAGCACCAGAGTACCTTTTCTTTAGTCAACAACAGAATACCCAAGACATCAAAAAGCCAAGTTATCTGCTTAGTTCATTCTGAAAAATCATCATTTAAAAAAAAAAAAAAAAAAAATCAAACTTTTAATTCCAGTACCACCTTCTATTTAACTGATATTTTTCCTGGGTTGAAGGAAGTCAGGGAATGCTACTGTGGTTCAATAATTTTCCAATTCAAGTCTTAAAAATAGTTTTATTTGCAAAAATCTTTACTGATCAAAGATGATCATAGCTCCCTTAGGGTCAACTGGTCAGTCCAAGTCAAATCATTACTCATGAAGTGTCATGTCCCAGGACAACTGCTTTACAAAGTTCAAGTGAAACTAGCATGACTACTCTCTTCAAAGAAATGTCATAAAAAGACTAAAAGAGAAAAAAAAAAGTTAAAGCAATACTCACATGATTATGTCAAAGTGATTTTGATTTGTTTCAATATACTGTTACTTACCCACAATCTTAAAATTTCCTGCACTAACCTTAAGGAACTAATCTGGCTTACACTCCCAAATCCTATTCTAGTTTAATCATTTTTAAACCTAAAGATCAAAGTAGAAGCCAGAAAAATAACATAATTTATCCAACTCCACTGACTTTAAAAACAACAAAATCACATAGGCCATTATAACTAGAGGTCAGAATTTTTGTATGAGATGTTTTCAACTTTCCTTGCTCAAGATAATTTTACAAGAAATATGTTACAATGGGCTGGAGAGAGAATGTATATTCAGGAAAAATAAAGCCCATAAACTTCTGGTAAATCAAAGTGTTCTCAATCAGTTGTCACCTAGCCCATTTCTACTGTGGGAAAGAACAAGATGCCCAGACTAAAGGAGCCCAACTTTTGCAGAGGACAGAAACAAGTTTGGTGATTCTGCAGTCTTTTAACTTTTAGTAATCACCAACTAATCATTTTAGTTCATGACCTCCGTTGAACATACATGAAAATTCCCAGCCAATAGACGCCTTGACAGAAAGTTAACTCAAAACACTGTCCAACTGTAACTGCAAGCCTTCTCATCTGCGGAACACAATTCTTTTATAGACTTGCCTCTTCATAACCCAGACTTAAGAACATTTATAACCTTCCCCTTCATATCCACCCTGTATGTCTCCCGGGATTCTGCTTGGATGTTCATACACAGTGGACAGTGGACACAATAATCTCAACAACGAGACACAAACAGAATTCCAGTTATGAATTCTTCATAATCCCTACGAAGGCATTCTACTCCTTCATTATCCCAGTCAGATATTCTTTAAAAATAATGCCTAGGCAACACCGGAATTAAGTTCGCAGCTCCAGTTCATTCACATTTCATTTCTTTTTATTCTGGAGTCTAAACACATGTCACTCTATGAGTTTCCGAATGTCACTTTCTTTGCATGAATTCCTGTGTTAACTATACAGGAAGAGGAAATGTCAATTTACGTCGAGTAGCAGGGCTGAAGGGCAAGATCAAGTGCTTTGCTAAAGAGGCCTTATCTACTTACCTTTTGAAGCTGCCAGAGTGAACAACTGTTACATGGCTCCACTACTTGCAAAAGGATATCCAGAAAGAAAATAAGACTTGAGGGAGGGCTGCAAAAACACAGCACATCTGAAGAATAACTCTAAAATCTTCTACAGGGCTAAGTGCTTACCAAAGTAGTTCCTGATTTCCTTCCCATCCAGTTCACGTCCCCACTCTCCAAGTAGCTTTGATAGGGAGCGGGGAAGAGAACGTTAGAGAACACGTCCATGCCCCTGGCTGCTCAGAGCCTAGTCTGTGAGTGTTAAATAACCGAGAAGTAGATCCACACCACGCCGGGAACCCACTCCTGGGTGCAGAGGGCCAGGGACAAGAGATCCAAGGTACATACCAGAGGGAACAGGGGGGTCGAAGGAGAGACTGGAGGGATGCAAAGCCAGGGCTGGGTCGCCTTCCGGGATGCCGCTCAACAGTTTCCAACCGCCGGTGGCAGGCACAGGTGAACACACCTAGCTTTGCCCTGTGACACAAGGGCCAGGGGCTAAGAGAACTCAGAGGCCCGGGCAAGAGGGCAGAGGAGGGGAGAGGAAAGAGGGAGGGCAGGGCAGTCAACCGCGGCCCCCCCGGGCCGGAGAGAAGTTCCATGTCCACGCTAGGGAGTCCGGACCCCGTAAGGGGTCACCTTCCCCTTCTCCGGCCGCTAGGAACTAGTAGAAGAAGAGCACAGAAAGGGCCCGGCGCTGTGGCGAGGCCTGGAGCGGGCAACGCGGCGCCGCACACGCGGGTCCCGGTGGCTGCCAGGTGCGTCCCATTCCTCCCGCTCTCCAAAAGCCGCCGGCGAGGGAGGGAGGGGCCGGGGACCACTCACCTCGGCCACCACTCCGCCGGCGCCCAGGCCGTCTCCAGCTCCAAACACGTCAATGGCTCACGCAGCAGGACCTTAAGTAGCGCGCACCCCAACTTGCTGCCCCCGCTCCCCGGTGACCGCCCGCCCAATCGGCGTGCGCTGCTGCCAGATTGACAGGCACGCGGGACTCTGTACGAAGGGGGCGGGGCGATCTGAGCCCGCCCCCTACTGGCGGGAGGCGGGCCAAGGTGGGAGGAGTGGGCGGGGTGTCGCGCGCGGCCCCGCCCCCGCCCCGCCCGCCATGCCCCCCTTCCCGTGCTGAAGTCTCCCTCTTATCACCTCGGTTTGACGGGCGGTCGCGCCCACCAATCGACGTGCCTGTGGCCGGCGGCGGCCGCGCCGAGTGGCCGGGCCCGGGGCGGAGCGCGCTCCGGGGGCGGGCGCCGCGGCGGGCGGGGGCCGGGGGCGGGCCGGCGGGCGGGCGGGAGGCGGGGGCGGTGGCCCAGGGAGCGGGGGGGAGGCGGCGGTGGGCGCGACGTCGGCGGCGGTGGCGGCGGCGGCGGCAGCTGCAAGTTGGGCTGCAGGGGCAGCGCATACACTACAATGGCTGCTGGAAAGAGGCGTAAGGAAACAATTTCCAGGCCCGCCGCGTCCAGCCCGAAATATGAGAAAAAAATTATTAGAAATTCCGCGGGCGGTGTAAAGGCGGCGGACGGGCCGGAGGGAGGATGTTAAAGCCCCGCGGTGAGTTCTCCCGGGGTCCGGGGCAGCGGGGAGGCGTTTAGCGGGAGGAATATCAGGGTTATTTAAATTATGGGACTCGCCGAGGGGGCAGAGGAGCAGCGGCGGCGGCAGGAGGAGGAAAAGTTTGTGCTACTCCCAGCCCCTGCTCAGGACCCCAGAGAGAAAAATAATAATAAAAAATCAAATAAAATCGCCCGGCGGGGCTGCGAAGACTCCCGAGGTCGCTGCTGACAGGGCAGGGGGCGACGCGGCTGGGGACCCGAAGGTGAGGTCGGTGGGAAAAAAAAACCCTTTTATTCAGGGTCTGGAAAGTTTGAAAAGTTTTCCTCCTCCTCCTCCTCCTCCTCTCTGGTGCTGTGAATATTGTGACAGCGGCAGCGGCAGCAGCGAGAGCGGAAGACATTAGAGACCCGAAAAATAAGGGAAAAATTAATATAAATTCGGTTTTGAGAGGAAACTCTCCGCATTTTCCACCAAAACATCCCGGGGGAAGGTCGCTTCCCAAAGGGCCTGGCGGAGACCCGCGGTCGGCAATATTTGGGGGGCACTGGGAGTGACTTGGGGTAACTTTGCCCCCTTTTCCGAAGAGGTTTTTCTTTTCTGGAGAAATGCATTTGTTTTTGCCCTCTGCCCAGGTGGGCGAGCCGGGTCGGGGTGCGGGGTCTGCGGGGCGCCGGGAGCCCCGCCGGGTGGCGGCGGGGGCGTAGGGGGAGGGGGTGCTAAATGAAAGCAGGAGATCGGCACCGAGCAGGGACAGCTTGTTGTCAGTATCATAAACAACCAAAATGGAGGGAGAACTCAGGCATATAACCAAATAAAAATTGTTAAAAAATCGCAAAAAATCCCTAAAAATCCGGGATGCTCCCCCCTTTCTCGCTAAAGGTAAAAGTGTGAACCGCCTTTCCCCTGAAGTCCATTTTGACTTTGCAGGGACCAAGGAGTTAATATTTATTTATTTTTTAAAACTTTCGAAGGGCAAAAGCCTTTTATAACTCCACCGACAATGAGAAAACGTGAAAATCCGATGCAAGAGAAGCAGGGGGAGGGAGGGGGAGGTGGTAGTGCAGAAACTGCTAAACTTATTGGTACTGTGGGCTGATCTGAGATAAGATAAACACGATATTTGCTATTTTATAACTCCCTTTTAGTGATCTTTGCGGGGTTTGCTTTTTTTTTTTTTTTTTTTTTGGTGGAAAAAAAGTGATGCCATTTTCTTAATAGAGTTAATATGTGTGATTGGAAGAATAAACCTTTCCGGCTTCAGATTGCATTTTCGTCGCATTTCTGCCTCAGGTTTTGTTAGTGGCTGCCTCCTCTCCTTAAACTGGGCTCTCCAGAGGAGGGGTAGAAAGGTGATGTTGCTCAGAGAGGCTGGAGGGTAAGGCTAGAGTACCTTCTTGGGAGGGGTGGAGAGTTGTTTGCTTTCTCCTTCCTGACACGTTTCCTTCACCTGTTCGCCCTCTCTAAGGAATGTTGGACTGAGGTTTTCTGGTTTTATGTATAGAAAAGGATGGTGCCTCTTGCATCACATTGATGTTAGTGGGAAAGTGCTGCTGATGTTGGTTCCACGTGGGAGATGGGACAGAGCAGGGCATTTTAAAGGGACAGCTTCTCTTTTAGGGTTTTTATCACCTACACAGACTCACTGTCTGAGGACCAAAGGCAAAGGTGCTGGGGGTGTGTGGTGATGCAAGAGACTTCTCTTTCCATTACTCAAGTGCACCCACGTTTAGGAGTGATGGCGAGGAGAGGAGGGATAAACTAGCTCAGCAGAAGATGGATATGTGTATGGCTTAGTTTTCGTCTAGGCTGTTCTTTTATGTAACAAGCCCTCCCAGAAACTTTTCATATTACATTGCTTTGCTCTGGAAGCTGATTTTGGAAGGAATTGTGGGAAAATGGAAATAGTTTAAGGTGTGTGGTGTAATGGTATGGCATTATTGAACAGTTATGAATTCTGTGCAGTGAGATCAAAGAGCCATATATGCCCATAATGGGATTTTACAGCCATTTTGTGAAATACCTACTATTCAGATTGGCTTCAGGTACATTGAGGACTTCTGATTGAAAATTACAGGCAAAGTGATGAAGATTCCTTAATATTGTAAGCAGTAGACATTTCTGAGGAGGCAGGAGCACACACATGAAAACCATGGAAAAGTTTACATGTACATCCACTTCTAAAGTCCATCCTATACATATGTTGTAACTTTGCACTTTGGAAATGAAAATACTTTAAAATCATGAAACCTATCAGTTTGCATCTTTTAAGCTGAATTTATTTCTGTTTAACAGGAAATGTTTACCAATCATTAACTACTATCAGTGCTTATGTCTTAAATGTCCACAATATTTTCAAAGTGTAAAAATGTGTAAGTTGTTAACGTCCTCTATTTGAGATTAAGACTAATGTAGAATAGAAATGACTTATATTCAGTTTCCATCGATATATGGAGGTTTTGCAATCTCTGTTTTGCTTTGTTTTTATAATTTATAGAAGTAGATTAAAATTTAGAGCTGAAGTTTTAGATTTCTTATGCAGAGAGTTCTCTCTTGCCATACTGTATAAAAGTTACTATTTTAAAGTCCATTGTATTCCAGTTTGTGTTCATAACTGAGCTCTTCCCAACACCTTTTTGTAAATACCTCCATAGAAACATCGTATCAGTGTAGTGTGAGTATGGTGTCTTGTGGTTTCTCATTTTGGAACTAGTTACAGCTTTCTAAGAAGTCTTTTTAAAGGCAATGCCATGAATCACTGTTAAATCAAAATGGATTGAAAGAGATTAAGCTACCAATAAAGAAGTGAGCCCCTCCCCCATAACCTTCTGCCCAGAGGTTTCAGAATTCTGTCAATACTTAGAAAACCTCTGAGGTTTATGTTGTATTTTCATTGTTTTTTTGGCTCAAGATGATTACCTTGACTGTAAGTATTCAGAATTATGCTTTGTGCTTAAAATAAATGAATGAGTCTTTTAGATATTGAATACTTGCCACACTGACAAACCAGATATTGATACTAATAAATTCATTGTCAGTAAAAGTGAAGACAAGTATTGCTTTTAGTTCTATTAGGTCATTGAGTTACTCAAGTAGTTTGGACACTTACAGATATGATAACTTTATTTTCAACCCAAAGAGAAGTGCTGGTATTGGAAATTTTTTGTTTTTAACATAGATTGAGATAAACTTCATGTTTGGGTTTTACACAACCAGCTGCTTTTCTAAATTAGAATATACACTCAGAATACAAAATCCTTAGAGAGTCTTATTTAAATAGAGCATGCCATAGTAACTCATTTGAATTGGTTGTATTAAGGTTTTTTGATGCCTTGGGAATACTACCTGTTGAACATCTTTTGTCTGGAAATACTTTAAATTATACCAGTTTACAGGAAATAATCTAAGGTGTCATATGCTCCAAATACTTATTTCACTTAAAATTGGAGAAACCTCACAGATTAAGATTTTTATTTGAAACTTACATGCCTAATTTTGCTATTCAAGATTCTGTAATGACTTTTTTCAGCTATGGAAGATCATTTAATAAGTGTGATCTCATACTGATAAAATTCTATATCTGTATATTTATTGTAACCAAAATAATTCAATAAACAGACATTTTATAGCTAAATAAAGCATTGAATTTTTCTTTATCAATATAGTTTAAAACTTGAGGATATTGTTTATGTCTTAATATCAATCAAATATGGGAAATTTCTCTTCATTTTTGTCAGAATTTTGGTTGTTATTACATACATTTTGGTATGGTATTTTGGATATATACTTAAAGATTAAATTGTTGTTTTCTAAATTAAATGCAATGTTCTTAACTGGGATTTGAAAAGACAGACAACTAAAACCCATGGCTATCTTTGATGTTTGTTTCAGTAATGATTTTTCTAGAGCTGTATAATCAAAATGTTCACCCTTCTAGGAATACTTTAATATTATTTGTTTATAATTTTGATCTTTGGGAATTTAGCATATACAAAAAGGTAACCTGTTACACATAATGAGGGGAGAGCTTTAAAAGGAGAAAAGTGTATCTGTCAAGCAAAAATCTAAGAAAGTAAATGTGTTCAAGGTGAAAGGGGTATAAATTGTCCCTTAAGCCATTTTTTTAAATGTTCTAACAACCTGGTCAACATTTTTCTGAAACACTGACTACTTGAAAGCATGTCTGTCGTTGCTGACATACAAAGATGGACCTTTATTTCTTGAATTTTAACAGAAATTAATGTAGGCAGCATATTTAACCAATTAGTAAGTGTTTAGGTAGCCTTGGAAAAGTATTTACAAATAAGTTAAATATGAGGGACGAGTACATCGGATTGATGAACTGTAAAGTTGACTCTGATTTCAGAAGTCATGCATAGGGAATCTTTTCCACTTTAGCATAAAGGTACTCCAGAGGTAATTAATTGTTGCTTTTTTATATTCATTTCATTACTTAAATTTTTGAAACTCCCAAATCTGAAATCCTTTGTTTTACTGCTTGTCTTTTATATCAGGGCAACTTTTATATCTCATTTGCAAATTTAATATCCTCAGATTTAATTTGAGGAAGCAAAGAAAAAACTTTGGTTATAAAATTTTATGAAAGGTTTGTGCATAGTTATTAACATTTAAAATTATATCTGTATAAAACCCTAGTAGAAATGATTACAGAGGCATAGTTTGATTTTTACCTTTAAATTGACTGGCCTAGCTCTCTGAGGTTTGCCTTCCTCCTAGTTTGTCCACCTGTCTGCGTCTCATCTTTAGAGGATGGTGTTGGTACGGTAGTGTGGACCTACCAAAGGCACTTCAATGTTTTGTTTCTGCATTTAGTGTGTGTTTTGGTGTTTGTTGTTCTGAAGGGTTTTACTTTTAAAAATGTATATCGAAATTCAAAAGATTCGTAAAACAAGTGATACTTCATTTTTAAAAATGAAGTAGTATGATAGTGCTTCAAAATTCTGAGTATTTAAAAGTCCCTGGGTGTCTTGTAAACAGTTACTACAAGATCCTGGTGTTACAGCTGACCACAGTGTGTGTTAGGAATTTGAGATGACTACCTATGAAATGTATGAACATGTGTAGAATGAATGGACTTGTGCAGTTATATACTAGCTTAATAGAAAAAGCAATCTGCTTAAAATATTTCCTTGTCTTATTTTTTAAGTGGCATCTTTTCCTAATTTAAAACCATAGAAAACCTAGAAATATGAAAATATTAGTGAACTAAAGTGTGCTTTTGGTGCTTTTTAACAATAAGACTTTTAAACAGTGACTTTTTAAACAGTACAACAACATCAGTGTGAATGTAAATGTTCACAAATAATGCCAAGGAACCAGAGAACTAAATCTCAGAATAAATTAGCAATTATGGTAAATTTTAAATTGAACTTACATAAATAAAGAACAACCAATTATAAAGTAGAAATTACAAGTTTTCTTTGAAAAGAAATGGAGAACTCTGTCAGAGAATGTTTTTAGTATAAATTGCTGGATGTGTAATCACCTTTTAAAATCTGCTCTCCAAAGTCTCTCTTCCTTATCTTTTTAGATTTAGATTAAACTAAATTATAAGAATGATTTGTAGTGATTATTTTGAATTTTTTAACAAAAGGAAAAAGAAGGTGATTTTCTGCTGTTTTTGAAAAAGATTTTACAATTTGTGTACTTATGTGAAGTATTCTCAGAACCTTAGGAACCATTGAAAATTTGTTGTTTATCAGAAAGCCTAAAACTTCCTTTTAAGTTAGTAACATAAATCTTAAAGCCTTATTCTAAGAATAGTTGCTCTGTGGACTTTTTTTAAGGGCAATTTGAATAATTTCTTACAGATTTAATAACACTTAAAAAGCTTTCATAAGATAAAGATAAGAACATTTCACCAGTAGAGTTCTTAATTTCCAGAATGTTTTTAGGTGTATGCTGCTGATTAAAGAAATTTTTCTTTCTCATTTACTAATTAGCAATTGATTTTCTGAAGGCGAATTTAAACCTGCTCTTGTTCTCCTGAAGGAGAACTTGCCTTCAGTGCTTGAAAATATTTTGAGAGTAGAGGGGACTTCTTTAAACTGTGAAGAACCCTCCACAGTTTGTGGATGATGGGTCATTGCAGAGTCTTGAAATCTACCTTTCTTTTTGAGGGTGAGAGCCTCATTTTAGACTTTTCAGTTGTTTAATATTTAAATTGTCTCATACTAATATTGGTGTAGCACGTGTTACATGTAAGTTATTTATGTTTTCCTATCTTTAGTTTCTAAATATGGGAGTATCAGTTCTCAGAATAAATGCTACAATTAAAGGGCTGACATCTAAATTTTTTTATCTAATGTCTGATCACTAGTTAGACATTTACAGCCTTTAGGATATTTTTTTTTGGAGATATTTAAAAATCTATTTGAAAACAAGGACTATAACTCTTTTGGCTAAAAAGCAAAATTAGAAACTGTTACAATCAGTTTTGTTTCCTTGAAGATGCACCAGCTGATTGTTCTTGATGAAGAGAGGGTTATAAAATTGAAGCTGTGTGTTTAAGGTAGTTTATACATTTTCAGAATATCACCACTTGGATTTTAGTCTGCTAGATTTTCTCAGTAAATTGATTTTATTTTCTTGAATTGTCTTAATGCTGTAATTTCATAGAGCCCAAATTAGTTTTCATCATACTCAGAAGAGTTACAGTAAGTAGTTCTGTCCTATCTCTTAAAGCAGTGAAGTAAAATAATGTTTTGTATGGGAGTGTATACTCTTTTTTTCTATTGCCTTTTGCATTTCCTAAGCATGATTTCTTTGAATATCCCAGTCTAAAGAAGAGAAATTTGCTCCATTACTTTGAAATGAAATTTGCCATAATTTTTTTTCAATTTATAGAAAAATTGTCACTTTACTTATTTGGGTAAGACCTATTGTAGCCTTAAAAATAAATACTAATATGACCAGTATATCTAATTATAAGCTAATTCTCAGACATGAATTTGCTTTCCTTGTGCCTTTGAAATTGTTTAAGTAAATCTAAGAAATTGTTTTTCCTATGTTTTGGTATTTTATTATTGTCTGAGGTCATTTCATTAAGTAAAATTTTAATTTCAGTTGTGTTTCTCTTCTAATCATATTTTATTTGAAAATTGTTGTTCAAATGCATCAGACTTCAGCATTAAGATGGAACTAGACACATAATAAAATAGGTTATTCTGAGAGTGGTGGGAGCAGCCCTCCTCCTGGTTCTTACTTGGAAGAGTTTAAAATGCCTCAAAGAATGAATGTTCCAGTGAGCGCAGGGCATGCCTGTAGGAGTTGGTAGCACTGTATGCTTTGTCTTTCAAATCAGTAAAGCTTGAGTATCCTCAGAGCTGACACCAGGCACAGACCCCATTCTACTCAGTGCTGCTGTGGGAAGTGTGTGTGTCAAAGTCCACCTATAATGTGATTTGCTTCAGTTTGCTACTAAGAAAAAGGTGTAAGGTATTCCTCAAAAAGAATTTGTCGTGACATCATATTTTTAAATATATTATATGTAAGATGTACTGCCATAAGTGCTTGTCCAAATTGAAAATGAAAATTATTCAATAAATGTAATTAGATAAAAATAAGGTTTAAAATACTTATCTGAATAAATTGATTTTGCTGTTGAAATTCATGGAATTTTAATCAGAAGGGTCGTTTTTGCTTCTTAGTCTGTTTTTAAGGCCAGAGGTTTGTAAACAAAAAAAGTGAAAAAGTCTGGTGGTCTGCAATAGGTCCTTAGCCTCTGTTCTTTGATAGTTAATAAAATATTTTTAAGTGGCTAGAATACATAAACATCTTAATATCTTCAACTTTAGTTATTTTGCACAGAAAAGTGGTAAAGGGTAGCTTAGTACTCTGTGGAATGTCAACTATATTTGAAATTTTTAATCATTATAAATTTACCATTACAATGATATTTTGATTTTTTTAAGCACTCTTGTAAACGCTTTCTTCAGAAGTCCTCCTTTGTGAATATTAGGTCTTAATTCAGTTTTATAAAAATTTGTTGCACCTATTTTTATTTTTTGAGAGTCCTCCTGATCTAAGCATTATGCTATTCTTAAAAGAAATTCCTGTCTTGAAGCACTTTTAACCATAGCTTGGGTTATCTTCTAAAAGATGCTCTGCAGATACAATTGCTCTACTTACACATTGGCCCTAGTGTCATTCTTGAATGAAATTATTCCAGGTTCATCCTTTATTGGTCACTGCAAGAATAGGAAGAGAAAGTAGCGTAGGAGACCATAGCTGATCCCATTCAGAGGCTGACTCATAATAGCCTTTCTACAGTACATGACACCTCTGCCAGAATTAAAAGGAACTTGCTAATTAAAACCAAAATGCCCGTGTGTCTAAGAACTTTGTTCCTAATCAGGCTTCAGGCACACTGGCTGCTTGCATTGGCCTCCAAGTGTGCTGGCTGCTTGGCTCAGTGCTGCCACCCTGCGCATGGCAGGGCCGCTGCGCACGCACGCATTTCTGTGCTTTATCAAATGATAACATTTCAGGACCACTCCTGGAAAAGGAGTGTGCGTGCTGAGAAGAGCGGAGGGTGGAAGGCACTGTGGTGTGCTCTGCCTCTGTGTGCAGAGCTGTGCTCCATGCAGGCTTTACAGAGTCACGCAGTTCAGAAGTACAGTATTCAACTGCCAAAAGTGAAATTTAAAAAAAAAAAAAAACAAAACTTTAAAGGTAAATGCTTTTGTCTGTTCGATCGGTCGTTTCACTAAAACAGTTGGATTGAACTAGCTCTTTAAACATATCTTGAAATTGGTCAAATAAGAAAGCTGAAGTTCTAATCTTTTAAAGATGAGAGATGTCCCGCGATCTTTTTTTTTATTATTTTAGCCAAGTTTTAATTAAAAGTTCTTCCTAGTAAAAGCAAAACCAAAAATGATCACGAGAAAAGAGGCTGTTTCTGCTTAAAAGAAAAGGAAACTTAACTTGATTGGGTAAGTTATTCTCTGAATCACTAACCAACATGACTTTTAAATTATATCACCAGCATATTTTGAGTACTGATGCTGTGCTTAGCCAGAAAATACGTTGTTAGGTCACGTATTTTGCTTTTACCTGTATCATCTCCTTTCACTGAGAGATAAGGAATGCAGACTTAGTGGATATTGGAGAAGCATTAGGTCTCAGAATGGACAGGCTGTAGAAGGTAACTATAAATTAATTTGTTTGTAAGCCTAAGTTATATCAGCACCAAGGTAGCATATTTATAAGATAATTTGTTGCAAAAATCAAGTTTTTAGGCACAAAGTTTGCACTGATTCATTCAAGTTAGAAAATTATGAATACTTACTAGGCTATCTATAAGGAATGGATGGAAAACATAAGCTTTCTAAATGAACAAGAGATTTTAAAAGATACAGACTTTCTTTTACAGTAAGGCTTTTAGAGATAGTTTTATTAAATTTTATTAAATTAAAACAAATTTATAGCCAAGCCACCTAATTTCTGAACGATCAGCATTTCTTTGAGAATTTGTGAGTGATTTTGGTTCAATAAACGATGTAATTCCATATGGTAGCAGTGGAAAGTATTGCTTAAGCTGGTTAATTTTAGATTTTGGGCTTTTAAGACCAAAATGCCTTCCCACCCAGGAAAATTGAAAGAATCCAGTACAGTGTACAGAACTGCCTCTTGATTATAAAAGACCAAGTTCAACATTTTCTTTTTGTTATTTGTGTGATTTCTCCCATAGGATTGGAGATTTCTCTCATCTCACATAAATGCCACTTTAATTTTTTTTAAATAATTGACATGAAAATGTGATTAAATTTTGAATCAGTATTGGAGTGTTATCACTTTGAAAGTTTTAAAAAATTTTTCTTCTTCATCTCATTCTCTATCTTTATAGAAAACTTAGTCTGAATCTGCTAATCTTATTTTAATAAAGCAACATAACAATTGTAAAGACTTGTCTCAAACCACAAACTTGTACAGTGACTTAAAAAAACAAATACATGGGGCTAGAGAGATGACTCGGTGGTTAAGAGCACTTACTGCTCTTGCAGAGGACCTGGGTTCAGTTCCTGGCATCCACATGGTGGCTAACAACCACTTGTAACTCCAGTTCCAGAGGTTCCAACGCCTTCTGACCTCTGCAGACATTGCACAACATGGCTGCACTAACATATATTCAGGCAATACACCCATGCACATAATATAAAAAGAATAAAGTATATAAAAACAAATACAGAATTAAACTTTGTCACCTTTACTCAGTTGCAGTCATCAGATATTGATGTGTTTTATATAGTGAGACAGAATGCTGTTTGTTTTTACTCAGCATCCTAATGGCAGTACCTTTATTCTTGTGCTAAGTGGGACCCAACAGTAGGGCAGATACCCCATTCCACTCTTCTATAGTACTTATATTTGCCTCTTTTTTCCTTACTTTTTAAAAATGCCCCCTGGATGGTAGGTGAAAATACAAAAGAGAATACAAAGCAGTATACTTTTAAATATCCAGCAAGTAAATATATGCATCAAGCACTGCAGGTAGTCAAAGGAAGGAGAAGGAAAACTTAGATCAGCTTTGGAAAAGGCTTGAGTTAGGCATTGGTGGAGAGAATGTTTGTAAGGGAGCAGTACAAGGCTGAAGCTGACAAGGGCAAGACCTGATAGACAGCCTCAGAGTTTGCTCCATGCACTGTAGAAGTCTTTAGTGGGTAAGGAACAGAAGGCTGTTTTTAATGCAGAATAACATCAACAGAAGGATGTGAGACCAGAGCAGCTGAAATGTGAACATACTCCCCCTTTGACAAGGTCCTCTGCTGTGTGGAGGGCTCAGGTCTTCACCCATCAGCTTCATGCTCACCAACAAGGTCTAGACATTTACTTTCAATAAATGGTTGACTCTCAGCCATCCTAAAACTTGCAGTTCACTACTGATGAGTACTGTTATTATGTAGTAGTCCTAGGACTCATGTCCCCAGTCACAAAACCACCCTGTCATTCTCTTGAAGCTTCAGTTGTAGTTTTGATCTTTCTGTTGTAGGAACACAGAGTTAACACAGAGGAAGAAGTGAGTTAGGATCACAGAGGAGCAGCCCTAGAGCAAGGGATGCACAACACCATGGAGTTCTGTCCCACAGCCAAGTGCTGGGACGGCAGAAAGCGGAAAGGTGGCAGAGAAGGCTAGCCAGGGAGACAAGGGCCAGAGTGTATCAGGTCTAAGTACCACAGTAGGGGTTCCTACCCTGTTGAGTTGGGAAAGGGGCTCACTGAGATGCAAGCTGGGTCTTTGGTAATATAATGGTACTCTTACCTCCCTCTCCATCCTCAGCCCATTTGCTCATCCCCATCACCCACTAGTGATTCTCAGCCCAGTCTTCTGCTGACGCCCTTTTGCCTCCCTCCTTCCAGACGTCCTCCTGCTTCCCAGAGCAGATGCACCTTCTGCATAGCCCCCCAACATGGTGCTTCTTTGTCTCTGGATTCCTCTGTGGTGATGCCTGTCCTTTGGAGACCTGTGGCGAGTGTATCTAACAGTGGTGATTGGAGATAACTCAGTCCAGCCTAGGCCATGCTTCCCTTGCTGGAATTTCCCATTCTTCCTCTCTGCCTATAAATTATACTCACATCTTCTCCCATGAAAACAAAACAAAACCCAAACTACCTTTATTACACCCCTCCCCCAAGTATCTTTTATTTAACAGTGCCAAACTACATGAGAGAACACTTAGTGTTTTGTGTGTGGTCTGTTTCCTTCATCTCCCCATCTCTAGCCATCCAGCCCCATCGCATTGATCCTACCCTGAAAGAAAACAGCCTCACCTCCCCGAGGAGCCAAATCCAGTGGCATCTTTTCCATTATTACCCTGGGTTGATTGGCAGTATCACAGCTCTGCAGATTCTAGCCTCTTGCTTTCCTGTCTCTGCCGTTCTCTTCACTTCTTTTGCACTCTCCTCTAATGGCAGCTGCTCCTCCGCCCTGCTTGCCCACCAGCACTTTGGCATTTCCCAGGATTTACAGGGCTTCTTCATCTACTACTCTTTGTGTATGGATCTCTAAGCACCACCCACACCCATAGAACCTTTTGCTTGCAGCTTCCAGCTAATGAAGCCGCCACCTCTACCTCCTCGTGGTCCCCGTGCCTTTTTTTCTTTTTTCCCTGTACAAGCCAGCATCTCTACCTCTTACTATCTCTCCTCCTGTCCTGTTGCATATCCTGCAGACTGCACAGTGCCTACCGTAAGTCAGGTACTAAGTCAGATCCTGCTGTCATTGAGCAGAGCACACAGAGTGTAAGCAGAGTTCCCTCAAACTGTGACGAGGAGGCACACAAGGATGAAGAGCCTTGGGGGTCTGGATGAACAGGGACCCTTATGGCAGAAGGGAAGCCAGAGAAATCTTTGTGTGGCCACCTGAACAATGAGGAACAAGCCAGGAAAGACCTGGAAGGATGCTTCTAGACATCAGACCCGCCCTTATATAGTGGGACTTCGTACTCTAGAGACACAGAGAACAAAGTAGGGGACCCACCAGAGAGCCTGCTTGCTGAATGCCTTGTGCTGTCTTTGGAGATTGTCAGTCCAGAGGGGGTAGAACTCCTGAGCCATAGGTAGGTTGCCTTTGCAAGCTAGCTGACTGTGACCTCTGTCCTCAAACTCATCTTGTGGTCTTCCACCTGTGACTGGAGGGCAAGGCACCTCGAAGGCAATGTTTCTGGGCATAACTCTTCAAATTGACAGCACCTGGAGTAAGGGAGCCCGTCCTCTGAGTTCTGGCTGCCCTCTGAGCTGCAGCCACACTGCCTCAGACAGAGCCACCTCCTGCTCACCGACCAGGAGCACTCCCATCCTGGGTGTCGCTCTCCAGTTTTCCCTCCGAGCTAACATTAGAGGCAAGGACCATGCACCGGACCTTGCTCCTTCCTTCTTTCTCACTTTGAGAAGTAGGCACATGAGAAATGTCTGGTGTGACCTGTAAAATGAATTGTGGTGAGGAGAGGCAGCATAAGCCTGGCGGGGCAGTTAGGAGCTATGTCATAAAAAGTCATCTGCCCAGGAAAGTGTCCCAGGAGAGCTTTGAGCCCTGAAGAAATCAAAAAGGAGAGGCCCAAGTTTGGCCCTTTGGGGGCAGCGAAACCTCTGTTACTTGTGAAGCACAAGACAGCAAGGTTGTAAGGCAAGGGAGCTTGTCTCATCTCTGCTGCGACCTGCTCACCCTCCACTCTCAGTGCTTGAGCCCTGCCCAACACATCTAGGACGCTAATCCTCAACCCAGTAAGCCTTGATGTGGGAGCTGCAGAGACAAGTACACATGTCCCAAAGAAAGATAAACACAGACATGAGGGGAGAGGGCTCACACACACCTAGAAGCTGGGAAAACAGAAATCTCAAGAGAAGCATTGCAAACAAGGTGTGGATGGGAGACACGCACACCTACAAAGACTGTCTATACAGATCTGTGAAGTATGTTTATATTTCTGTTGAGAGAAAGGAGAAAAGCATACAAAGAGAAGAGGGAGAAGGGAGACGCAGAAACAACTCTGTGCCCACTCTCCTTCCTAAAGGGTACCAAAAGGGGCTGGTGATGTGCTGGGGGAGACAGATGCAGACAGTCAAAGGGCAAGAGTAACACAGGTCAGAAGGGTTGGGGAGAAAAATGAGCAGACTCCAGGATAACCAGAACAAAATCATACCAACATGTGTGGCAAGACACTCCCACTTCTGGTAGGGAGGACACTGGGGTCACTAAGATAGGGGAAGAGACACGCTTACCCAGAGAAGCCTGGACACTGAGTATTCAGAGGTAGAAAAGACCTGCCCTTCTGAGTGGGAGGAAAGAGACAGAATCCCAGAGTGGGAAGACAGACCAAGGGTTTGGGGGCCTGCATACACACTCAGAGAACAGAGCAATGTGAGATGGAGAAGAAGGACTGCATGTACCCCAAAGTAGAAAAGCGAGACCACAGATGGAGCCATCCAGAAAGGACCCTGCATTTGTGTAGAGGAGAGATGTAGACATTAATAAAGGAAGATACCCATGGATGTGCAAATGCTAGAGGAAGAAGGAGGCACCTGCAGAAATGCAGATGGCTGGGAGGAATGTCTATCTCCCCTACAAAAGGGGAGAAATGGCGCCTGGCGGCCGAAAACAATAAACAGTACTGAGAAGAAACCCAATGGGTAGACGTGCACACCCACCAGAGGAGAAAGAGATGCACGCACAGCTGCCTGGGCCTTTGGTATTTTTGTACCACCACCATAGTGACTCAAGGCTGGGAGGTACCTGTTCTAGCCTTGGGGGTGCTGGGTTTGCCCAGAGGACAGCTCTAAGTGGAGGTCAGTGCTGGACCACTGAAGGCAACTTGAACTGCAGCCTTTCCTTAGCAAGTGACACTTCTCCGGACAGAAGGTCATACCACATCTAAGTATATGGTAAAAAAAAAGTATGCAGAAATCAAGCCCTCTTATCTGCAGGGCTCTCCCCCAGAGTCAGACTGGACTAGGTTCAAGCAGAGCATTCAGCACAGTGCCATCTTGAGTCTGTCTCCCACTTGCAGCCTTCACTGGGTCTTGGTGTCCTACTCCAGCCTCTCTGGCCACCTGTCCTCCCCATGTTCCTTCTTGCTGGCCCAAGGATGGCAGTTAGGTTCAGAGAAGGTCCCAAAGTGAGTACTGTAGTTGAGATTGACAGAGGAAAAAAGTAAAATATAAAAAATTTAATATTACATGAAATAATGTTTGAAATCATTCTCAGCATGGCACCTAGTCTGTTGATGTGTTTTTGTTTTCAGGGACTGGAAGCATGGCTCAGGGGTTAAAAGCACTGCTTGCTCTTGCAGAGGAATTAGAATCAGTTCCCAGCACCCACATGATGGTACAAGCCATCTGTAACTCCAGTTACAGGAAATCTGACGCCCTCTTCAGACATCCTCAGGCATTGCATGATATGAGTGCACTTACATACATGCAGACAATGCATACATACACATAAAATAAAAAGAAAATATATTTTAAAAAGCTTTTGTTTCTGAACAGTCTTATTTTTATGAAGTACTAGCTGAAAATGGTAATAGTTCTCTAGTAGAACTAGAAACACTACTAGTCATTAGGCAGCTTTACCAAGCTCACAGAAAACGGAGTCCATCAGGTCTGTACCTGCAACAGTCTGCTCTCTGGCCAACATGCACTCTCACCTCTGCCTTCCTTGACATCTGTCATCTCTCCCTGTCCTACTGAGTGTGAAGCTGTGTTCTGCCCCTGGCATCCTCTGCTCATCCAGTAGTAGTATTCCGAATTCTTGGGCCATGGCACCTTACAACTTTGACTTGGCTTTGCCATATCTATGCAGCCTCCTGCAGCCTTCCCTGAATTCCTTCCCCAACCACACCAGTTCAACTTCACCTCACCACACTGAAGTGACTGTGGCCATCGTTCCCTTTGGCAAAATCCTCTACATACAAGCATGTACCCTACTGCCGAGCCCAGCAGGTACTTTCTGGGTGCTCAGTATGCCTGCTGCATAGCTCAGGTTCCTCCCCACAGAGAGCTCCCAATGCCTGCTCAAGCCGCTTGCTCCACAGCCAGACTGTTCCTTAATCTTGCTACACCCATTTTAAAATCACCCAGTCATTGTGTGCTAAATTATTGTTTGCCAATCGTAAAAAGTCATCTCTGAGAATATTATTTCCAGAAAGGCTAAATTGTTCATTACTGTCTTGTTTATCAATCTGAAACTAAGAAAGCAAATGTTTGGCCTCAGTAGAACACAGTGTCAGGTGACTCGTCCGTGACCCTGACCACAGGGTTAACATTTCAGAACTGATCGTGTGCATTTCTTAGTTCCTGGAAGTTGTGAGCATCATACCCTGCTGTCGATTGTCTCTGTCACTCTCTGTTTGTTATTACACATACGGGGGGTGCAGCATGTAGACACCCAGCTGCACGGTGCAGGGTTTAGTGTAATGCTACCTTTAGAGGGAATTTTAACTCTTTATTATAGGGTATTTAAGAGATAATCGTAGAATGAATCCTTGTACTCATAACCGGTTTTGCCAGCACCGCAGAAGCCAGTCTTATTTGGCCTGAGCCCCACTCACGTGCATCCTTCTCCTGTGAAATATTGGATATGAACTTGTTTTATGTTATGTGTATATTGTTTGAGGTATTTCCAAAAAGCACAGACTCTTTAAAGACATGATCACAGTGCAGTTATCACCCCAGAGGACAAGAATTCCTCAACATTGCCAAACATCTAGTGTTCAGATCTTCGTGGCTAGCTCTTGGATTTTTTTTTTTAGCAGTTGCATGATTCAGATCTAAGAAGACCGATGTCCACAGTTAGCTGATGTTTCTCTTAAGTCATGTTTAACCCACACATTCTCCTTCCCCTCACTCCCTATAGCATTTATTGAAGTTACATTTTTATTTTGTTTCTGTCCCTGCTCTGTAGTTTCTAACCATTCTAGATTTTGCTCATTTTATTTATTGTGTTTTTGACTTGCTGCAATGGTACTCTGTGTAAAATCCAGGATCTGTTTTTTAAGAAGAGGTAAATGTTGAATTAAGTGCTGTAAGCAATCAAATCCCATCAATATTAATATAATATAGCATCTTATTCCTCATGCAGTATCAAGGCTCCCACTTAAAAGACTTGTAACATGTGAATAGATATTTTCCTGGGATTTTTTTCTTTAAAGTGATGTGATGGTTTTTTAAAACTAAATTGAGTTCTGTTTTATTTTCCACTTTAAAAAAGCAAAGACCAACATTGTATAAGGTGGCTTCTCATGAACTTACATATTACCTCTTTGACTTCTCACAAACTAGATTTTTGTCAATAAGCCTATGTAATCTAGGTCTCTCCTACTCATTAGCTGTGTGAATTTCCAATTTTTAAGTAATGCTGTGGTGACTGGCCTTGTGCATAAATCATTGTGTGCATCTCTAATTATTTTCTTCAACTGAATTCTCAGGTGGAAAATGAGTGGGCAGAAAGGTAAATGCCTGTGTTTTCTTTGGCACATCAGTTGCATAGCCATTTGTACCAGGAAACACTCCCTTGACCAGGCCATACATGAGAGTTGTCTTCTAAGCTTCTCCATCAAGATGCATTGATAGCATCTGCTTTGGCTGCGCAGAATCTGTGTTCCTCCTTTCTGTGCCCCACTCACCATGTTTAAAATCATCAGATCATCTCTGTTGTATAAATATACATTACGGTTTATGTTAAGGTAGAGGAAAAGAACTCACCTGTCAAAGTGAATTAATGAGAATTTGCAAAGCAGATAGATTGGATTGTTCATATTACCAAATATTCACTTTTAAAAGAGGGATTCACATTGGTACCTCAGCTATCTAAGAGATGTCAGTTGAGAAATCCGAAGTATTATGACTATTCAGAAGTCGTAATTCAGGATGCACTGAAGCTATAGTCCGTACTAAAAATACCACGCATTCACATAATGCTTTGCGGCGTATGGTCACTCTTGGAAGCATTCCATCCATGTGAATTTGAACCCTAAAATGGTCCATGTCAGTCAGAGCCTTGTGTCCTTACCGTCAGCTCACTCCTTTGCTCCTCCTCCTGCTGCTTCTCTCCCATCATGCTTTAAGCTCTCAATACCTACTCTCTGGCTCTTTGGGTTCCCGCTGAGTTCACTTGCTCCTTGCCACCAAGCTGGCTCAGGCTGGTGCTCAACACTATTCTCTCCATGAGCAGCCCTCCTTACTGCCTCCCACCCTGCAGCATCCCTCCCTCCTGCTTTTCTTTGCTTGGACCTCTGAAGACTAGGGACAGTGACTTTCCCAAGTACTGAACTGATGGTGTGAGTCCAGTATCTGGTGGGATTTGGCCCCCGTTTTCTCCTTAGCCCAGCCAGGAAGCATTCCCTCTGCTTCCTCCTAAGGACCTCCAGCTCATCAGTCTGTTTCTCTGACCTGCCTTTGCTCCTCGTACCTTCTGCCTCCTGTCGCCCACTGGATCAGTGCTCACTGGGTGTCAGGCTAAACTCATCTGTCACTCTTTGAGACAGACTGATTTCTGCAGGTGTCATCTTCCTTACTTCCTGTCACCCTTTAGTCTCCCCTCTTGTCCTCTGGATCTCATCTCCTAATCCGTTAGTCTCATCCTCCTTCCCTCCTCCCTCATTCTCTCCCTTCCTCCCCAGAACTGATCAGTGTTTATACACCTCAACACCTCAAACTTCTGCCATCTTTGAAAACAAAAGCTAAGAGTTCTCATCTTCTGGTGCCTTTGCCTTTAGTGGGTGTGATGCATTCCAAGAGCGAGGAAGACAGTCCTATGGACTTCACAGTGCTCCTTCCCCGACTCAGGACCCCTTCCCTGAGACAACCCTTTCCAAGGTTGCCAAAAGCCTATGGGTAGCTGCATCCACAGGAGCAGGCTCAGGCATTACTGTGGCCAGTGCTTCCTGGACACATCCCCTTTTTGTTGCCTCTGAGGCAGGGCAGCTTCTGGGGTTTTCCTCATGGTTAGTCATCCTTCCACCTTCGTGCCTTCCCCATTCTGTCCATTTCAGTCTCAGCTTTTGTCCCTCCTTTCTCCTCACTAAACTCCTGCCCAAGTGTATCAGGGCATTCTGTGGCACACTAATTTCTGAAGCACTAATTCCTGAGTATCACGCTGAATACAGTAATTTTGCATTTTGAGCCCTCAGAACTATCCTAAAAACTCCACGTGTCACTTGGTTTAGTTCACATGGTACTGAAAGGTAAGTATTCCCTCCCATCCTTAGAGGAAAATACTCAAGAGAAAATAACCTTTCCAGGGCATTGAGGTGGCTCAGTGGATAAAGGGGTCTGGGCAGTCCTGATGACCTGAGTCCAGTCCCCAGGACCCACCTGGTGGTAGGAGGAACCAACTTACACAAGTTATCCTCTAACCTCCACAAGTGTGCCCTTCCCTGCATACACGCGCGCGCACACACACACACACACACACACACACACACACACATGAGCGAACAAATAAATTTAATTTTTTTCAAGGGAGTGGGGAGCTTAGTAGGACTTAAGCCAAGATCCCAAAACTCAAAAAATCTAAGTCATCTTCCTAGAGCATAGTGACCCTATGGCCCCCTAAAGAGATTGCTTCCACAAGCACCACTAAGCCCAGCCTCTCTCTTCTGCTCTTACACTTTCTAAGTAGAGAGAGGCACTCTAACAGCCTCTAATGCTCCCACCCTGGCCTTTCCAGCCACTCCCTCCCTAAGTCACCTTGGCTCTTATGAGAGAGGCCTAGTTTCTTCCCAGGTCCGCACATTCCAGCTCCTGTCCCATGGCTGTCCTGCTGTACCTGTTCTCTGCTACAAACCGCCTCCCATGCATAGCTCCATGTCTGATCTCCCTAATTCCTTCGCAAATTCCCCTTTCCAATGCCTAGAAGAATCCATTCTTCCTGTGTAGTTTCTTTGTACCTAACCTGCATTTTGTGGAATTTTCTACCTTCTCTATTTTGTAGCAGTAATGATAAGTCATCAGTACTCTTTTGGAGCATTTCCCCTTGTAGACTACAAGGTCTTTAGTGGTAGATCTGATGACTGATTATCCTTTGTGTTCTCAGTGACTCTTTAAGACTTAGACGAGTTGGTAGATATTTGTTTGTCTCTAGCTTGTTCTTTTAAAGCATTCCTGGCACTTCTGTGGAAGTAAGGAGGCTTTCTGGTACATTGAGGAAGGTGAACTTTCTAGACATGGCCACAAGGTGGCACAGTGACTATAGCTTCCTGGTATCCATTGAGAGTGGGCCAAGTCAAGAAAGAAACCTTATCTCCCTAGTGCTAGATATGCAAGGGAAAGTCAAGAGAGGATTTCCAAATTTGAAGCATTCTGTCAACCTGAAATCATTCATAGAGGCAGCTGTTTCCTTCCATGATCTGGTTGGCCAACGTGATGGAAAGAGTCCTCCTCTTCCCCTTCCTATTCTTCTTTCTATTCACTCAACAAATATGTGAGTACCTCCTGCATTACTAGGGGTTAGACACAGAGTCTGAAGGAAGAGGCAGGGAAAGGCAAGAGCCCTGCTCTGATGGGAGCTGTGTGGCCATCCTTGAAGCCAGCGAAATCATTACATACAGAACCAAGAGTTTCTTTGCTGCTTCTTGATATTTCTAAAGCCATCCTTTCCACCTACCCCAACATGGATCAGACCATAGGTTTAGATCATCTAAACAGGGTTTAGCTCAGCATGCAAAAGGACCACAAATTAGTGCCTAACAGTTATTAATTTTGTTTTAGCCATGATTATCTTTGTTTTTCTACTTCCCATTTACACAGTTAAGCAAGAATTGACTGTGCTCCGTACTAAGATTAAGGTTTAGAAGGGTCAGAAGTTACATACAGTACTGCAGAGATATAAATACGTAGGAATGCATGTGCTCAGTCCTTCTATTGTTCCTTTATGATCAGTGCCAGTAAAATTATTTAAAACAAAAGTAAACAAGACCAGCAGCATGACTGGCACCTGTAAATACTTAGGATTTGACACACCATGTGTTAATAGTGAAATGACTTTTTAGACAAGCCGGACCTAATGTGAATTTATTTAGTAAAAATTACAGCTAGTTTAGAAGTGTCTTTTAAGTAAGAAGTAAGAGTATGAAAGTGATGGAAGCACAGCAATTTAGAAACTTCAGATGCCGCACATTGTCTGCTTTAAGTCAGAGGAAGTACTTCTCAGTAGAACAGCCTTCTTTGTGGTAGGAGACTTTGTTGAAAACTCATTCTTTTCCATTGTTGGACCCACAGCTCTCCCTGAGCCTTCCCTCTGTGCCTGATCCTTCTGCCATGCTGGCTTTCAAGATGGGATTCAGTTCCATGCAACTCTGGCCTACCCTTGCTTAGCTGCAAGATAAGGGCAGGTGATTAATCTGAGAAGCTGTGTGAAAGCGATGTCCTCATGCTGTGTAATTCAGAGTGTGTGTTTTAGTAGGTTTTTTTTTTCTAAAATGTATCTCTTTTCTCTGAATTTGGGTAATCCTGTTATTTCCATAAGTACATAATAGTCTTTTGCCAACCACAGTTAAGCCACATACAGGGTCAGTCCATCTTTAGAGAGGCAATAATCACACATTTCTCAAGTTACCATTCCAGTTCACTCAAAACACAGTGACTGACTCCATGTGTCTTGATTTGGTTTTAGCTGTGATTCTCGTTTATGAGTGACTGTGATTACTGTAAAATATAAGATACGCCCTACCTGTTTCATAGAGATGAGAAGACCGAAAGCATGCTACTTCACCAAGAATCACTCTAACGTATGAGTGCATGGGTCCCTTCATGAGGAGTCTCCTTTTGTCAGTGTTTCCGTTGACAGTGAATTCTGCATAAGAACCTGTCCTGGGATCAGGGAGAAGGGGCTAGTCCTTATTTTTCTATTTTCTTTGTTATTTCCTTTGTGTGTGGTAGGGGAGAGAGAGCATGCTGCGCACACATGGGAGTTCAGAGGACAGCTTTGTGGTTGGTGTTGGCTTTCTTTCCACCTTTTACGTGAGTTCTGAGGGTTGAACTCAGGTCATCAGGCTTTCTCAGCAAGCACCTTTACCCACTGAGCCATCTCACCAGCCGTAGCCCTTATGTTTCAAGTCCACACATATTGGGGCATTGTGTGACAGCACTGAGTTCTGAGTAGCATGCTGAATACAGTAGCTTTGCATTTTGAGCCCTCAGAACTATACTAAAAACTCTGTATGTCACTTTGTTTAGTTCGTACAGTACTGTGAGGTGAGTATCCACTCAGAAGAAAATGCTAAAGAGAAAATAAACTTTCCAGGGCTGATGGGATGGTTCAGTGGTAAAGGTATTTGGGCAATCGTGATGACCTTAGTCCAATCTCCAACACCCACCTGGTGAAAAGAGGGAACCAACTTGTACAAGTTGCGACCTTCACAAGCATCCTTCCCTACTTAGACACAGACACACACACACACACACACACACACACACACACAGTCACTCACACTCACACAAAATAACAAATATAATTTTTAGTGGGGAGCATTAACCTGTCCAAAGTTTCACTGATGGGGTCAGGTAGGATTTGGACCTGGTCCTTATTCTCAGAAGCAGTCTGCCCCCGCAGTTGTCCCCTGCGCTGCTTTAGATTCTGTGTCGGGGTGACGATTGTGCTTGGCCTTCAAGTAAAGTATAAAAGGATCAGTGAGTGCAAAGATGAATTCCAGAGCAGCACCTCCCGAGACTATGAAAAGGCCTTCTCCTTGTCACAGCAGGGAAAGGACCAGAGCTGGGGCAAACTATAGAGTATTTGGGTGGTGAAGGGGCCACCCTGGTGAGTTTAAATCTCTTCTTATTAATCACCGGTCAGCAAACTCTGCAAAGTGACTATAATATAAGAAAGTCAAGGTTTTGTTTTTTATCTAAGTTATGTACAAATTAGAAGAACACCGCTCAATTCTCTTTCAAAAAGCAATTGAGACATACAAAGATTAGTTTTTTTCTCAACACTCTGAAAATGGGGCCAGTAAACATGCGGAAGAATGGTAAATTGGACAGGCACCTACATTTAGAACCATTTGTAAACTACCAAAATAATTTTTAAACTTTCAGTCCCTGGTAATATGACCCCTTTACCTGTCTCCTCTCACAGCTCTAGTCTCCAGCTCTTACATGTTGTTTGAAATACAACAAATCTCCTGAGGTTACCTCACCCTCTTTCTGACTCCTACCTAGAATACCTGCCCACATGTGACTGGAACTTGTTCTTTGTCTTGGCTCCTGTGTGGCTTTGTTTTATTGAGTTCATCAGAATCAGGCCCACAGGATAACTGAGGACTTCTTTCTTTTGCTGGCGTTTGCCATCAGATGAACATACAAATGCTTCACAACTTATAGTGAATAAAGTTACAGTCCAAAACCCCACTGTAAGCTTAACATATATGCAGGTTAAAAGTGTATTTTTCCACAATTATTTTAGGTTAGCAAAGAAAGTAATGGATTTTGTTGTGGCAGAAAATGTATTTAGTATACCTGCCTCGCCCCAGCATCATGTTGCCTACCTTAATTGCGCTCAAAACATTTAATGCTGCAATTGGGCAGAATCACCAAACACAAAGCCAGTTTTGTAATAAAGTGTTGAATATCCAATATAATGTGAGGAATACTGAAAGTGGAGTCAGAAGGGTTGTATGGGTGCATTTTATACAATTGCAGTGTAAAAAAAATCAAATCGTTGTAAGTCAGCCTTTAAAATAGCAGTTTAGAGGCTGAATCCAGACACTGCGGCGGTCACTTCCCTTGGTATTTGCTAAATGGACATATCCTGGAGCTATTTATTATCCACAGGTTTCAGTTCCAGTCAGAATGTATTCCTGGAGCCTTTAAATCACGTAGTATGATATGCCATTCGTAAGCAACAGGTGAGCCACACTGGCTTCCTCCAAGTGCGACAGCTGAGAATGTGACTCTGGAACGGCACAGATACATGTCCTTCCTGATAAGGGTGGAAGGCTGCTCGCAGTTCAACAGCTTCTCCTCACATTTCAGCCCCCTATGAATGGGAACAGGAGGTTTTAGTAATTTTGTGGCACTGCCATTATAAAGGATTTTACCAGATCTGTTCTCAGAGCACTTTCCGTTCAGATTTCAGTAAATTTGTCTATAGATTTGTTTTTCTTCACTAATTTTTTTTCAGTATGGGAACTTTGCCATTCTTTTTTTTTTGTCTTACTATTAACTACTGGGTATAGTTGGCATTTATGAATGGACAGATGTAAAACATACACTGCACGCCAGTTCATATGCGTGTATTGTAAAACTATCTCCACGTTACAGCTTCCACCATTCTAGAAGCTTACGCAGCCTCATGATCAGTCCTTTCCTGTTCGCAGATCTTGTCACTAGTGTTATTGCACATTTTCTAGGCAGCTGTTAATATGAATTGAATCATAAATACTTTTCCTGGCCTGGCTCTTTCACAAAGCATAATTAACTACTTTTGCAATTTATCCACGTTCCTGCAAATGTCAGCTCATTCCTATTGCTGCTCACTAGTGGGTTGCATCCACATTGATGGGCTTTTGGAGATACCTAGTTTCCATTACAGTAAAGTGACTGTGAATATCCAGCCTTGGTGAAAAACATGTGCTTTCTTATCTCTTGAGTAAATAAATGGATGTAAAATGGCTTGTCCTATGACAGGACCATGTTTAACTTTCCAAAAAACCACCAGTTTCAAAGTGAATTGTATTGTTACCTTCCTGTCAATGACAGGTAGGAATTCTACTTGCTTTGTATTCTCACCAGAACTTGATATAGTCAGGTATTCAGTGTCTATGTGTCTTGTTTTTCATTGTTTTGGTTTTGAGGGTTTTTAATCCACAGAGTGATGTGCCCAGTGTGGTGAGGTTTCTGGGAGGCCTCTGCACAAAGGCACATGAGCCACAGAAGGTCCACTGTGCCATGATTGGCATCTCACTGGTAACCCATGATGCCCAACAACTTTTCATGTGCTTTGGACATGTATATATATTCATGGGTGGACCACTTGAATATCTCTCTCTCTCTTTCCTCTCTCTCTTTCCTCTCTCTCTCTCTCTCTCTCTCTCTCCTCTTTAGATGAGCTATGGTTTCTTAGTGTTGAGTTTTAGAAGTCCTCGTTCTGAAGTTCTTCGCAGATATACACTTTGTGAAGGTTTTGTTGACTTCCCTAGTACTATCTTTTCATTCTTTTACTGATGTCTTTTAAAGGTAGTTTTTAAGTTTTGCTGAAATCCAGTTTATCAATTTGCTACTTTATGGATTGTGCTTTTGTTGCTGTGAACAGTGAATTTTTTTACTCTTCATTGATCTTTCCTATATTTTCTTCCTAGAATGTTATAACTTAAGTTATACATTTAAGTCTCTTATCCATCCTAGAGTAAAGTTCTGTATATACAGGGAGGTATGGCTCTCCAAGTCCATTGTCTAGGTATATGGACATCAAACGTTTTCAGGAGTATTTGTTAAAAACATTCTTTTTGGTAAAATATTTTTTCTAATTATCAAATTAAGGAATCTGTATAATATAGAAAAGTATTCAGTCTTTATATTGCCCATCTTTTATTTATAAGTTGCCTAGGTACATTTTAAGGGTATAAGTGGGAGGACAGTGAGTTTTAAGCACATACTTTACAAAATTGCAGGCACAGTGAATACACTTATTCTATGCACTACTGTTAAAAAAATTTTAACATTGTTAGTTTCCTTCTTGGATTTTCCAGTTGAAGCATGCATATCTACGAATTCAAAATAGCTACCATCCAGCTATGAGAGAGAATATGCAATATTTGTTTTTCTGGGTTTGGGTTACCTCACTCCTGATGATTGTTTCCACTTCTAGCCATTTACCTGCAGATTTCATAATTTTGGGTTTTTCTTAAAGCTGAAATAGTATTCCATCGTGTAAATGTACCACACCTTCATTATTGATTCATCAGCTGGTGGACATCTGGGTTGTTTCCATTTCCTGGCTGTTGTGAATGATGTCAGTGAGTGTGGATGAACAGGTGTCTCTGTAGTAGGATATAGAGTCTTTGGGGTATATGTCCGAGGGGGTATGGCTGCATCATAGAGTAGCTCAATCTCCAGCTTTCTGAGGAAGCTCCACACTGATTTCCGTAGTGGCTGCACCAGTTTGCACTCCCACCAGCAGTGGATGAATGTCATTGTTTGTGTTTTGGATCTTAGCCATTCTAGAGGGGTAAGATGAAATCTCAAGTGTTTTAATTTGCATTTCTCTGATAACTAAGGGTGCTGAACATTTTTTAAAGTAATAATTTGCATTTCTTCTTCCCCTGTTCAGCTCCTTGCCCCTTGGGTTGTTTTGTTTTGCTTTGTTTCTTTTTTGGGTTCGTTGTATATTTTCAGTACTAACCCTCTGTTGGAGGTATAGCTAGTCAAGCTTTTCCCCCATTCTGTAGGATACCTTTGGGAGAGGGAGTCAGTTTTCTTTAACAGTGTGACCCCTGGTAAGCCGACCATGCTCCAGGACAGGGTCTAAACCCTGTAGTATTTGGGTAGCACAGAGTGGACTTGATGGGGGCGGGGGGGCGGGGGGCTGATCAACCAAATTGGGTGGGTAGGGAGATAGAGGTGGGTCTGGAAGAAGTTGGAGGGGATATAATCAAAATATACTGTATGAAATTCTCAAAGAAATAATAAAAATATTAAAAAATGTTTTTAAATTAACATGGTTCCCATGTGATTTAGTATTATGTTCTTTTAAAAATATTTATTTTTATTTAATTTTATATTTTATCTTTATATTTATTTTATTATTTTTTATTTATTTTATGTGTATGAGTGTATTGCCTGCATGTGTGTAAGTGCACCCATGTCGTGCAGTGTCTGAGGAGGTCAGAAGAGGGCATCAGATCCCCTGGAACAGTTGTTAGCCACCATTTGGGTGCTGAGAATCAAACTCAGGTCATCTGCAAGAGCAGCAAGTACTCTTTAACTGCTGAGCCATCCCTCCAGCCCTTCATATTCTATTCTTAACTGCTCTTTTCCATGTAATTTAGTGATCTTAAACTTGGTGAATTTTGATAGCTGCATACTTATTCTGTCATATAGATAGACTTTCATCCATATTCTTAGTCTCAATTTTATTCCTAAAATATACTTTGAACGTCTTTGTGCTTAAATCTTTCTTTTTTGCTTTAATTTTTAGAAATAAATTATAAGTCCAGTATTTGACTTTCTGTATTTTCACAAGCATTGAAGAGTTTCAACAATTTATATTCCCATCAGCAGTGACTAAGAGATTGAATCCTTTGTGTCACATTTCTGTTTGTTTTTATAAAGTCTCCAAAGATGCCGCCCTAGCCACCCCTGCTGTTTATCCCATCAAACGTCTTGATCCTTATTGTTATAAGGTACAAATAGGACCCTTCTACTCAGCCCTGGCCAAGGTGAACAAACCATGAGTTTCTTTCATCTGGGACTGGGAGAAGCTTACCCAGGTGAATGCTCATCTCTCCCAAGTCGCTTGTAAAGCCACCCCCAACGCTCCCCACAACCCTTCTCTGGGCTGCTCTGCTTTGGTTCCTCTAGAAGACTTTGCTTCCGTCGGACACCTCCTTGTCTACACTCTGGTTACCCTCTCTCCCTTCCGTCCGCATGCACACTCTCCTCCGCCCACCCAGCCCCAGTTCCCTCTTACGCTACCTTTCGTTTTTTCTTCCTCTTCCCCTTCCCTCGCTCCTCCCCTTCCTCTCCGCTCTCCCCTTCCTCCACTTCGCTCCTCCCCTTCCTCTCCTCTCTCCCCTTCCTCCACTTCGCTCCTCCCCTTCCTCTCCGCTCTCCCCTTCCCTGCTGTCTGCCTGCTTCTGGCTCCCTCTTCTAACCACTTCCCTGCAGCCCTCTCCTTATCTCTTCCCTTCCTGCCTTGCTGGAATGGTTACTGTGGGTTATTAACTGCAGAAGACCTGGAGTCACCTAGGAGACAAGCCTCCAGGCAGCCTGTGAGGAAATCATTGAGTAGGTTCATTGAGGCGGGAAGACCAGCTAAAAGCGGCAGCTCTTGGTTCTATAAAGAGAAAGAGAGCTGGTTGAGTACAGGCATTCTTGACTGGCTGCAGCGGACCGGCTGCCCGCGCTCCTGCGGCCGTGACTTCCCTGCCACAGTGAACTGGACCTTGAAACAGTGGGAGAATACACCTCCCTTCCTTAAGTTGTATCTGCCCGAGTATGCTACCCCGCAACAGAAAAGACTGCTCTCTTCCCCTCAATCGTCTTTCCTCCCCTCTTTCTTCCCCCTCCCCTCCCTTGTCCTCCTTCCCTCTTGCTTTTCCTCCCTTTCCCCTCCTCTCCCCCCTCTTCTGCTCTCCTGGCCTCCTCCTCCTCCTTCCCTTCTCTTGGGTTGTGAATGCTTTGAGGAAGGCAGCCTCTGATGGAAGTCCTTGGCCTGCCCCCATCCAGCCCGCTCTCCCTGCATGTTCCTTCTCTTTCTACTTCACTCCTTTTCCCCAGCCATAGTCTTCACTGCTAAACTCTGAGGTCTTCCTGTCTAAGTGAAGCATGCCGGGCAAGGACTGGGGGACGATTCTATGGCTCTTAGAGGCTTTATCTTTTGTGAGTTTTGCCACCTTTTTCTTTCTTATCCTGGAATTCTGTTGCTTTGTCTCGGGGTGGTAGTCATTGGGCTCCAGGTGAGTTAGTCTGGTTGTGTCCTGTTATCTCTTTGTTGATGCCAGATACATAAGCAGTCATTCTTTTTGGGAATATTATTTTTGCCATTTATCACCTTGTGGTTGGATTGCTATTCTGGCACACATCTTTCCTCGTTCTTTCCTCTTGTCTCTTTGAGTATTTGTTGTTCTCAGTGCTTTCAGTGTATTCAGTATTTCCTAGGTCTCCACTTCTTACTGGGAAATGTACACACCATTTGGAGTGTCCGGACACATGCTGTATAGTCAGAAGTCTGCTTAGAATCCAGTGATTAACTGTCAGTTCCCTTGCCACACTTTTTTTCTAAGGTGTTGGGTTGGGGGAAATTCTTAAGGTTACATTCTTCAAGGCAGAAATCACTAAAAATTCCATAGTACTCCTCTTTCTTGGACCTTTTGTGGTACTTGTTTATACTGTATAATATTGTTTCTGTTGATTCTTCTCACTGATCATCACCAGTACCATCTCATGTTTATTACCTTTACCAAAGATGTAAACGCTATAGCCATAACTAGTTTACACCTTTGTGGAGAACAGAGATCATGTCTACACCAGTGCCGGTAGTAATTCAGATCAGTTTACTGATAATAGACGCTGGTGATACTTCTTGTGTCCCTGTCAGGCACTCATCTTAATAAGAATGGTAACTGCATATAACTGGGCGTGGCTCTCAGCCACTGAGCTATGAAGCAGATGATTTCCACATAGAATCTCCTTTTCTGACTTGACCATGCTCCCAAAGGCCTGTCTTTGTAGTTTGTACTAATTAGAGGATACCAAAGCCAACTGCAAACATGGACTACTTCAGAATATGGTTTTATTTTTCATTGTATGCTGTTGAAAGTGTGTCTGGCCCTAGGAGTTTATCTGAAATATGTAATAGTTGTATGGACACACTCACTCTGCCTCTTCCCTCACACACTCAGCAGTCTGGACCTTCTCAGATTGGAGAAATCATGGAAAGCATCATGCAGGATCTTTCCTCAGCCTTTACTCAGAGCAAGATAGCTGTGACACAAGTTTTTTTAAAACATGGAGAACACTGAATATGTTTAGAATATAAAAAGAAAATAAGTGATCAACTTGACAAAATGACCGTAAACTTGGAATAATATTTGAATTGTAGATAATGATTTTTTTACTTCTCAATGTGTTGTAAATAGTTTGATTCACATTTATTTCTAATAGGATTTAAGATAGGTTTTTTTTTTTCAATAAAGTGTGGAAAGAATAAGTGGTAATGAATGAAAACCCCCTAGTTCACATGCCGTTAACCAGATTGGATTTGACATTTGGAATTTCAAACTAACTTTTCTTTTCTTTCTAGGTTGCCTCTTGGTGCTGCCTTGGCGGTATTGGGCACCCAGAATGCTTCATTCTGTGATGGTCTATTAATAAGGTTGTCTTGCTAGAGTTTGGAACAGGGCCTCAGGTAGGTGGCTTTTATCATTATATGGCATGACTTTCAAAGTGATCAGTTATTCCAGTTCCTAAATTAAGATATAATATTAAAAGCTTTGAAAAGCATGCCACATAATAAGCATGCCACTTATGATCTTAGGGCCCTCCAGGAAGCACTGTGATCTGCAGGGCTTTGGTACAGACTGTGCTCAGTAGAAGGCAAAGAGCCTCTTACTGTAGAATGCATAGCTACTGTAAAGCTTGTTTATCTCTTCCCAGAGAGCCCACAGATGAGTTCTTAATTCAGCTCTTCCTTCTCTGAATCTTACTCAGAGAGGTAAACTTCCCTGTGGAACCACTGCCTCTTCTGTCTGCTGAGAGGATCTGATTAACTGTGGGCAGGTGGAGAAGTGGATTGGACCTGCTCCAAGGGATGGGGCAGATGCTAGAGTAAGGAGTCCAGTGTGACAAGAGCAGCCTCTAGATTTCCCGGCTGTAGGTACAGCTCGGCACAGATCGAGGTGTAGTGATACTTGGAAACCCAAGCACACGTGGATTTGAACCAGGTAAGTCTGTCAGTTAAGTCTATCAGCCAGACCTCAAGCACAGGAATGGAGTTCAGAGGACAGGACCCAGTAGCTCCAGGGTGAGGAGACTGGAGAAGGCAAATATCAGAGAATGCTCTCAAACTCCTAATAGGACCCCACCTGGGGAACCCAGATGTTGGATTGAGCGCCAAATGAAGCCTCAAAGAATACATGAATATAATGTTTTTACATTAAAAAATTAGGTTTTGCTGGGTGTGGTGGCGCACGCCTTTGATCCCAGCATTTGGGAGGCAGAGGCAGGCATATGGCCTGTTGGTTCCAGGACAGCTGGGGCTACATGGAGACCCTGTCTCAAAAAACAACAACAACAAAAAATTAAACAAAAATTTTAAATATGTTTGAGTGTTCTGCCTACATGTATGTAAATGTACCACATGTGTATAATACCCATGGAGACCAGGAAAGGGCATTGGGTTTCCTGGAACTGGAGTTATGGATGATTGTTAGCTGTTATGTAGATTCTGGGAACTGAACGCAGGCCCTCTGCATGTACAGTGGGAGCTTCTCTCCAACCCCATGAATGTAGTCTTATTAAGCACAACATTCAATGGAGAGTAAACATTAAAATCAAGTTACCATAAAATTTCAGTCATTTCTATACTAATAATTTTACATAAAATATGTTAATAATTATTTTAATGTTGTAAGTTAGCTTTGAAATCAGTTAAAATTTTTCCCTGATATTTTCAGTGTCATCCTCATATCTTAATTTTACAATGAAGAGCATTCTCTTTAAGGATTTGGAATTTTGCTTTGTACGACTTTCCATAGAACTCTATTGTTTATTTCCAAACAATCATAAACGATATGGGGTATATGTGTTTATGGAATTACCAGGACAGAATGTCAGAAGGCAGTTTCTGAAATGTCAGCTAGGTTTGTCTCTTTACTTGTCTGGTCTGAGGAGCATGTGCCTGAGTCCCCAGCTTTCAAGGCCTGACTAGTTGCAGCTGCCTCTTGGGGAGGCAGTAGCAGTATGTATTCCCAGATGGTTATGTTGGGCTAAGTTCCTACCCCTCTACCAGAGCACACCAATCATTTAATTGTATTGGGTTTGTCTTCTGAGCTTGCTTTTATAACCAACTTGACATTTCTAGAGCCCAATAACTTAATCTTTCCCTGCTTGCTTTAATTCCTGAAATCCCATTAAAGGGAATAATTGCTTTCCAACAAATATTTATCAAATACCTGCTGCATGGTAGAACACTGAGTAGGTGGTGGAGATACAAGATAACTAGTAACCTCCAGGGTAAAAGAGTCAGTGAGAGAGGGAAGATTTTCAGGTTCACCCTTATACAGTGGATCAGTCCAGGAATACCAGTGTCAGATCTCTTGAAAATTTTGCCTGGAACTAATCCTGTTCACCTCAATGATGTGAGAATAAATAGAAGTGGTGTTTCTAGAAGTGACTTTATCCTGGACAGCCACATAGGCATAATGTTGAGTGAACAGGCTGGGGGCAGGTGCAGAGCCTTACCTGAAAACTGGATTCTGATTCCGTTGCATTTTAGTGTGCCTTGAGAAGCAGCTTGTGCCTTAGGCAGCTATACTGATGCGTGTAGCACAGGCCTATGCTTAAAGTGCACATTACTTTGAAATGGCTTAAAAGTATTTTTTCTCATGAACATTTGTGACTAAGTGAAACTTTCCATAGCATTTTTCTTAAATTCCATGTGATTTCTGCCTTTTCCTGTGCATTTATACATAGATTTAGTATGAGGGCTTGAGAATTCAGATATGAAAACTGGATTCTGTTTTTGTGATTTCAATTGTTTTAGGTAGTTACCCATACTAGAATGAAGATAATACTCCACATGTTTAAGGCTCTTCAGTATAATTTGGTAGTTGATATCAAATGCTTTGTAGTATTCCAAAAACTTAAGGGATTAATAATGACCAGATTCCAACTCATCACAATGTGGAACATAGGACCTGCGGGTTCCCTACGCCCCTGTGCAACTAGACTGCATCTCTGCACCTTCTCGCTCTCTTGGCAGTATGACCTTTCCTGCCACAGGCCCTCTCTCATTTCCTATTTGCAAGCAAGAATTTCCTATGTGAAGAAAATGAAATATCTAGTATACTCCCCATCATGTCATTGAGTTTTTTATTCTCATAAGATTGTACAATCTTAGAGAACCTCACTTACACACAAAACTTACAGTGGAGTGTCAGCTTTGGAGTTCCAGATCATTAAGAACTTTTAAAGAGAAAAATCTTCTAACTCACTGTGTACTTTTGCTCCATAAAATAATGATCACGGCAAGTATTTGTGAACCGGAAGATCACATTTGTCTGACTTTTGCCTCTTGGCTGAGTGGCGGGTACTCTTTACCGACCCTCAAGAGCAGGCATGCCCAGAAAGCAAACCCTGTTTCACTGGTGGGTGTCATGACTGATGGTGGGGTCTCTGCTGTCCTTAGGATGCTGACTGCAGAGTTCATGGACATTTTTGTGTCTGTTCTCAAAAAGATTGCCTATTTCCCTTCACGCCTTTAGTAGTTTTAATTCTGTATTAAATCTGTTTTTAGTTGTAATTAAGCCTGATTTTTGTGCCAGATCTTAAAAGATTATCCTAGAAGTACATTTTAAGAAGTTACTCAAAATAAGTTGAACAGATCAAATATAATAGTTAAAAGGCATCTTTAATTTTACTGGTTTAATTAATGATGGTATCCAATGTAGGAGAGTAAGTCATGTGGTTTTGCAGACATGTTAACTGAGTTCTCTGAGGACCTATAATGCAGGTGAGTTAAGTGCACATTTTTGCTGTGCTTCTGCTTTGCAGTGGGCCCTCTGTTCCTCTTTGCTCTCTAAAGACCCAGCTGTCTCACCATCTTTTCTGTTTCAGGCCAGGTACCAGGCATGTCTTCACTTTATTAAGAATGAGGCTGGGTTGATGCTGTCTGCGTGTGCCAGTTGATTTTATAGGTCTATCACCAGTCAGAGCATGTTTGCTTTCTGAAAAAACTTAAATATTTTAAACAACTTTTTAATTATTATTATAATTGCTATTATTTGAACCTAAGATTTTGAAAATAGCTGCCAAATTTCAGCAGAATACCTTCTTATTGGTGTTTCAGCTTGTTAGACAAATTATAGCCATACCATGTGATCTTTGATTTGAATACATATTTTGTTACGTCCACCATGATGATAGGTCGTCATGTTAGTGCTGACCCTTGCCTTAATCTTTTCCTTTCATTCAACATTCATTCCTTTACTGTCATTTATAGGAAACTGCAGTGACTAGAACTGACGTGCCCCACCCCATCAGCTGCCTGAAGTTGAATGCTCATTCTCTGAGTTTCAGATTTTTACATTTTTTTGGTTGGGAGGGGGCAGGTGTTTGTCATTGGATTTTTTTTTTTTTTTTTGCATTTTTTTCTCTCTTTAATTTTCAATTTTTAACATTTTAATCTAGGTATATAATATATTTTGATCATCCCCCCATTACTGCAGGATAGTTTTTTATTCTTCAGTAGTAAGGGACTTTATAGACTATGGGAGTTGAATACTGTAAGAATTTCCAAGTTATACAGGATCAGTGAAGTTGATTTTTAAAATAATGTTCCAAATATGCTGTTGTGCCTCCTCCAAAATCGCATTCCCATTATGTAACCTTGTTAGTCTCCTTCAAATTATTCAAAAACTCTATTACTGTTTCATATATATAAATTACTGTCAACTGGTAGATTTCCTCCCATGATGTACCCTATTTACTCTCCATGGAAAATGTTTTAAGCAAATGTTGACATTTTTCTGAATTGGGTTCTAATCGTTTGTTATGATTAATATAAAGGATAGTAATGTTTTGGTGGCTGATAGCATTTGCCCTTAGCAAAATGTGTTTGATTTTTTTTTTTTAATGAAAAAAAAAAGTAATGCAGGTAAGTGTTAACATATTCCATCTGTTAACAAACAAGGAGATTTAAAATACAGACACCATTGCCATAGAGTCCTGTTCTTTGACTGGCATGGCATAGAAATTGATTTCATTAGACCCTCTGATATGTGGCTCACTTGCTTGTTGTTTTTTAAGAATACAGTAAAACACATGCCGGTGAACCTTTGTGCAGGATCATATGCTGCTCCTTCTAACTACTGCTGCTGGTACATTCAAAGTTGCCTTGTGAACAGGGGATGGAGGAACTGTGCCTGTGTGGGTATCACCAGAACCAGAAGTATATTTTGAACTGTTGTTTTATCTTAGAGCAGCTTAGTATGGGTATTGTCTACCTTCTTTCACAATTCTTCAGACAAGGGCAAAGAATTTCCATCATTTGGAAAACATGGTAGCCAGTCATTGGTATGTTTTCAAAAAACAGTGGAAAAGAAAAACATAAATATAAGTTTGGTTACAGACTTTTAAAAACAGACTCAGAGTTTTTCATTCTTGGTCCTAATACACAGATCAGTTTAATTAACATTTTAGTTATGATTATATAAATACAGGCTGTATTTTTTTTATGTTTATTCTGTCAATCCAAATAATTCTAATCAGCTCCTGATTTCCTTTGTTTGGGTAAATAATGAACAGATTTTTGAATTATTTGGCAACTAATAAAATAGTAGGATAAATTTAGAGAAATCAACCATAATTTGGGTGTTATGCTTTAAGAAAAACTAACTTTAAATGATTGCTTTATTTATAATTCCATTTTTAGATTATAAGATATATAGCATGGGTAATTTTTAGCCTATCATAGATACATATTTATAAACTGTTTGAAATACTTAGATGCTAGAGCATTGTATTGTAAAATGGCACCAAAGTGTAAGCATAGATAAAATTTTATGAATGTATTTTAAAGGCAATAAAATTTATAACAAGAAAATACACAGATTTATTACTAGTCAACTTTGGTTTAGATTTAATTATCAAATTATATTATTTCAATGCTTGATTAAATTGCTTAAAACTTATCTTGAAAATTACCTTTTAAACTTCTTAAGTCTTTAATTTATTTCCTTTTGGAGATTTTATTTGGCAACTCTTTAGGAAAAAAAGTTGGCACTGAACCTCCTCTTAATCTTTTAGGTCTGGTAGGGTTTATCCACTTGCAAGTTGGTTTGCTAACTACTGCCCTTGTAGGATGAGCAGAATAGAAAGGAAGTAGGAGTGTGAGGACCTGCGGCCTTCCTGACCACATAGATGCTGTCGAGCAGCTCAGTGCAGTGTGATAAATGCATCTGCCTCATAGGATCACTGACAGCAGGGAGGTGATAGAGGTGGAAAGATCTGTGCTGTGAGCTATTTACATCATTCAAACCTAAGTGCATGTGATGGTCTTTCATATTCATACCCACCCCACCAAATATTCAGTGTCTGTCCTGGGCAAGTAAGTATTCACAAAGTTAATTTTTTTTTATTTTGCAGTTTTATTGCAGAATTCAGTTCTTTCCCTTATGCATGTCCTGTGCTTTATAAAAATGGGGCTTTTGCTTTAGCTTTTTATATATCTTTATTGATTTCAACTTATGAAAGTATGTGAATGAATTTTTTTTCCAAGGATAGTATTAGATTGGTCTTAGAACTTGCTGACCTCTGTGTTCCTTGTACTCTTTATAACAGTTCTTGATCTTTATACTTTCTACCATCATTCTTTGCACTTTATGATCAGTAATGAACACACTTTCTCTGTGTGCCCTGATCCTATTAAAGATACTGCTACCAACAGGCATTTTTTAACTATTTTAAGATTTTTCATGCTACAAACAATATTCTGTCCCTGATGCCCACCTCATGTATCAAACCTGTATTTAGTTTCCTTTGCATGCTTCTGAAATGTATTCAGCAGAGTTGTTTCTACATCCCTCCAGCATTCCTACGTACAAATCGGCAGTTACTGGAGGGAGCAGAAGTGGGGTTTTCAGAGGCCTCAGTTTCACAAGTGTGCAGTGTGTGGGAGCGCTGTCATGAGGTGTGGTGCTTGGATGAGCTTCCAGATGTGCTTTCCTGGAGGGAACTGGTTTCTCTGTTCCATCATATTAAGTTTAGTAAAATTGTGATCAATTTAGTTTTTAGTCAGTAACTTAGAAGGCAAGTTAGATTTTTTTAAGTTAAATTTAATTTGAGAAGCAGCAAGTGGGGAATCATTCAGCATCACAAATTTCCTCTTTTTTTCTAGGTACTGTTTTGCTTTTTATTTCTGCATTTTTTTGGTCATATAAAGTGTGCTTACAGCTAATAAAAACAAGCAGTGGTGGAAATTATTGCATGACTCATCCGCAGAGTAGAATGTGAGCATGTGCAAGGGAACTGCGGTGCTTTCGTACGTTCTGTCATTTGCTCCACTTCTGTTTAGAGTATAGAGTTCTTCCTCTTCTTCTTTATAGATTGGCCAAAATGGGAAGGATTGGATTCTGCTCTCTTCCACGAAGAGTTAATGGGACTGGCTAAGATCAAAGTTTGAGGCTTTTTTTCCATCTGTAATCAGGTAAGCGCCAAACAAGAATCCGTAATTCTATGCATGCACCTTTAAAGTATTTGGTTGATAAGTATGAGTATAATCTTTTATTAGATATTGAGTTTGCAACTTTATATTTATCCTAACGTTTTAAATGCACCTATGATAACTAACTTAAATTCTGTAATAAATAAACTATATATAAAATTGGTATATATGTATAAAATCATTATCAGCCATGAAAATTTTCAGCTGGTCTTAGAAACGTGTAATATTTGGTATCAGTGCAATTTCATTGCTCAGTATGTACATCACAAGTCAACAGTCCACGGTTACTTCATATTGAGTATTATCAATTTTAATATAACCAATGTTTGTGTTGTGTTTCATGGTGTACTTTTAATGTTTTTGGTGACAATAAAGTTAATTTTCCCACTGGAATTCTCAGCATTGCAGCTGCATTTTGTTACACAGTGGCAGTTATGACCAAGTTTCAAAATATTTAAGATACCTTGACTCTACAGTTGGAAAATGATTGACTCATGCATAATCTAAATAGGTACATGAACCCCTCAAGTGAGGAAATGACGCAAGTTCCGGTTTGTGCTAGTTTACAGTGTCTTTGCTGCTGCAGTAGATACCTGACTAGGTCTAACTTGTGAGGGACGCAAAGATGGTGTCTTCTGAATGAGCCCTTGAGAGGAAAAGAATAGTTCTTTGAGATCAGAAAATCCACAGCTAGGGGGACATATTGTCTTAGTATTGGTGATGTCAGTTGCATTATGTTAATATCATTTTTAAACTTCTAGGGGAACTCTTAAGACAATGTATACAGTACAAAGTTCTCATGTCTGTCTAATAAAGAAGATACTCTGTTGATTTAACTATAATCAAAATAGTGGCTCGCTGCCGTATTTTGTCTGTGCAAAGACAGCCTCTATACTGAACTACAAAAAGGCATATCATACGCTTAAATTGCACAAAAATACAGATATTTAGAATTCCTATAAAAGTGTAGCTAGAATCTGTGAAGGTGATTATGTGTACTAAATTGTAAGGGCATGTGCCAGTCTAACACCAAATCACAGGTGGGAAACTGGTTTTCTGTTTCTTTAAAATAGACAACAGAATGATAAATTCAGCCAGTTTGTAGTTGATAGGTCATTTAGCCATATTTAATAATCAGATTCTTTTGAAAGCACTTACAGGTGTGATCATCTCTGCAGTCTCTTGAAAGAACACCTCTAAACCACCTTAAGAAACCGTATGGAAACATGTGATTTATACAGCAACAAATTCTTTAAGGAATTGATTTTTCTTAGTCCGAGAAATAGAGTTTATTATATTTATCTCTTGTATGTATAGGTCTCTATCCAGTTTTAATTATTTTGTTTAGGTTTAAAGATACTCTCTTTGCTATACAATATATACATTTCATTCGTTCTCATAACATTGATAAGGAATTGAAACTCTGACACACCTTTGACCAAACTGAAACACCTCTGTGATGCTGTATTTTTGTACAGGCATTGTGCACTGTGAGAAATCCCAGAAGGTGTGCTGCACTCAGGTTACAGATGTGTCAAAGACTGATCCCTTCAGCTCTTGGGAGGCCAGTGACTCTGGCTTATGACTAATTTTAGGATTCCCAGTAAGGATAGCCCTTCTCTGTGGCATAAAAAAAGTTGAGGAAAGCTGAGCATACTTATCCCAAAAGAACAAGGATCCATGTTTTCCACCTCACATTGTTTTACCATTTCCAGAATATTCATTTCTTATAAAGAGAAATTATTTCTCTTCCTGACACAGAAATCCTGTAGAGTGTGATGGCAGTGGTAAAGAGTAAGTCTTCACTTCATGTGTGCTGCTAGGTCTTTCTGGCCCCTAGTATCTGGCTTTGTGTACTTCCATGGACCTCGTGGTTCACAAGGTGCCTACGAGTTTTCAGTGTTTTGTGTGTTCCAGTGTGACCAGAACTGATGTGCACACATTGAAGAGATTTTTGAACATTAAGATACGGCTGAACCGTGTTTATACATGTAGCCAGAGTTCAGTTCCCTTCTGAAAATTGAAGCTTATCAATGCTACTTTTAGAATCATGCTCTGATGCTTCCTGAAAGTTCTAGAATCACTGCTGTTATGCCTAAGTACAACGTTTGTCAGGTGGAATTTCAGGGTATGTATGAACTGTTCATTCTGAGCAATGCATTTATATCTGTTTTGGAAAATATAAAGAAACCTACAGATATTACATTGGACCAGCTGAATCCATTTTATGGTTTCTTTTTTAATTCAAAAGCATCACATAGCAATTAACATTTTTTTAATGAGTTTAGTTACAAACTAGTTGTTTCTTATTTTTTTTTCCAGTCCCTTTTTGCTTTCTTTTACGACCACATGAAACTTGAGAAGCCACCTAAAGCTATATCATTTAGTGGAGTTGGGCAGTTCCCAAGTGTCCAACAAGAAGGCCTGGTTTAGGCTGCGATGGCCACTGTCATTCCTGGTGATTTGTCAGAAGTAAGAGATACCCAGAAAGTCCCTTCAGGGAAACGTAAGCGTGGTGAAACCAAACCAAGAAAAAACTTTCCTTGCCAACTGTGTGACAAGGCCTTTAACAGTGTTGAGAAATTAAAGGTTCACTCCTACTCTCACACAGGAGAGAGGCCCTACAAGTGCACACAGCAAGACTGCACCAAGGCCTTTGTTTCTAAGTACAAATTACAAAGGTATTACACTCTATTTGTCTTTCAGATTATACTTTCTCTTGTGTTGGCCGCTTGAAGCCATTGTAAGCGTATGTATTTGTATACACATTTCTCATTTGCAGAGAGGAAATGTTAAGTAGATTAGACTTGGGTAGCCTTTAGTATTCTGTATCACCTGCTTTGGTGTTAGTGTCTTTGGATTTTTTTTTAAGTAAAATGTTTAATGAGAGTAGAATTTCCATTTGTAGAAAGTTCAACAAGAAAAAGGGTGTGGACATTTACGTGAGTATGTTCAGTCTTGCTTGTTTACTTCTGTAATGATAGCTAAAACGTAGTCAACACTACTTAAGTGGCAACTTAAATGGCTCAGGTTTTGCAGTATTTAGGTATGTGTTAGCTATCCTATGGTGTATATTAGTTAAGCAGATCCATTATTAAGGAAGTTGTATGTTAGCACAGTAGATTAGCTTCCCATGTGAAAAGTGAATACGTATCTTTTTGCCATGATCGTCACTTACAGAGTATCTCTGTGTTTAAAGGCACATGGCTACTCACTCTCCTGAGAAAACCCACAAGTGTAATTATTGTGAGAAAATGTTCCACCGGAAGGACCATCTGAAGAATCACCTCCACACACATGACCCCAACAAAGAGACATTCAAATGCGAAGAGTGTGGCAAGAGCTACAACACCAAGCTTGGGTTTAAACGGCACTTGGCCTTACATGCGGCAACCAGCGGCGACCTCACCTGCAAGGTCTGTTTGCAGACTTTCGAAAGCACTGGTGTGCTGCTGGAGCACCTTAAGTCTCACGCAGGCAAGTCATCCGGAGGGGTGAAGGAGAAAAGGCACCAGTGTGAGCACTGTGACCGCAGGTTCTACACCCGGAAGGATGTGCGGAGACACATGGTGGTGCACACGGGAAGAAAGGACTTCCTCTGTCAGTACTGTGCACAGAGATTTGGACGAAAGGACCACCTCACTCGACATATGAAGAAGAGTCACAATCAAGAGCTCCTGAAGGTCAAAACTGAACCGGTAGATTTCCTGGATCCATTTACCTGTAACGTGTCTGTGCCTATAAAAGACGAACTCCTTCCGGTGATGTCCTTACCTTCCAGTGAACTGTTGTCGAAGCCATTCACAAACACTTTGCAGTTAAACCTCTATAACACTCCATTTCAGTCCATGCAGAGCTCGGGGTCTGCTCACCAGATGATCACAACTTTACCTTTGGGAATGACCTGCCCCATAGATATGGATGCTGTTCATCCGTCTCACCACCTTTCTTTCAAATACCCATTCAGTTCTACCTCATATGCAATTTCTATTCCTGAAAAAGAACAGCCATTAAAGGGGGAAATTGAGAGTTACCTGATGGAATTACAAGGTGGTGCGCCCTCCTCATCCCAGGATTCTCAAGCATCATCATCTAAGTTAGGATTGGATCCTCAGAGCGGGTCCCTAGATGATGGTGCAGGGGACCTCTCCCTATCAAAGAGTTCCATTTCTATCAGTGACCCCCTCAACACACCAGCATTGGATTTTTCTCAGTTGTTTAACTTCATACCATTAAATGGTCCTCCTTATAATCCTCTATCCGTGGGGAGCCTTGGGATGAGCTATTCCCAAGACGAAGCACATTCTTCTGTTTCTCAGCTCCCCACACAAACACAGGATCTTCAGGATCCTGCAAACACCATAGGTCTTGGTTCTCTACACTCACTGTCAGCAGCCTTCACCAGCAGTTTAAGCACAAGCACCACCCTGCCTCGTTTCCATCAGGCATTTCAGTAGAGTCTATATGGGTCATGGATTTATTGCAGAGGTATATGTATAACCCTGCCTTTATTTTAGTGCCTACTTTAAGACAATATGAAAATTTCTGCTTTTGTATAATACCAGTTTCATTAAGCCCATTAATAATAGAAACTAGCTTCTTAAGTGAGCTTTGAAACCATTCATGTTCAGTCATGTTCACCTGGCTAATTCTTCCTGATTCGCCACCAGTTGTCATAATCTTTAGTTTTATTTCAGATAAGAAAGCCATCATTATTAATAAAATTTCACAAGTCCCATGTTCACATTACTTTTAGACCTTAAAATTTTCATTTTGTCCAATAACAATGGACATTTGGCTCATTTTTTGCAAGTATGCAATAGAATGTAAATCTGAAATGTCTGTGAATAACTCAAGAGTTAAATTTTATACTAGCCACTAAATGGATTCACAGTCGTTTTAAATGAACTAAGAATCCAGTTTGGGGAGATAGTAGTGGATTTTTAGATACACCATCATTTCAAATCAATATATTTTGAAGATGTGCTATTGTCAGGCTACAATATTTGCTAAAGTATCACGAATATATGACAGAATTGATCCTAACACAAAGTTCCAGTGTTACAGTAATGTTAACAGTATGTGGCTCAAAGTCTCCAGGGCCAACCTCTAGGTAACTTACTTTCTCCTCCCCACATTCCACCCTGAAGGTGGTTCAAGTACACCAGCACTCTTACTTTGCTTGTTGGTCCACAATCCAGAGCCTAGAGCCACTGTGAGGCTGTAGACAGTATATGAACCCCAGAGTGGGCTCCCCCAGCGTGTCAGGGAGATCGATCCTTGAACAGGAAAACAGCCCTAAAGCGTGCAGCCAAACCACAGCTTGTCTAGAGATAGTGTCCACTGTTGCCAGAGTTGAAAACTAGACTTAAGGGGCGAAGTGTCACTTCTGAAGCAGCAGTCTGACCCCCGTGCTCTCTTCATTCTGTGTACTCCCATCCTTCCCTGATGGTTTTGGATGGGGACTTTAAAATTAAACACATCAACAATGATTTGAGGAATTACCACAGAGTTTTACACAACTGAAAATATATACAGTAAAACCCCACATTTACACATCTCTAGGAAATGGGAGAAATGTTACAAAAAGTAAAGTAAAATAAGGCAAGCACCTAATTAATATGAAAATAATGAGAACGTGCTGCTTGCTGAGTAAAGTAGTGATGGGCTGTCCTCGTGTGAGACAACCACCGTAATCTGATCAAAGGCTCAATTTTTATATATTCCTAAGGGTTATTTGGGGCATCAGCCTAAGAGACATATCTATTAAGCACTTGTTAACACCTTATTTTGGGACCCCTTCTGTTGGGTCGGGGGAGGGGGTAATAGAAGAGTATATATCTCTTTAAAAAAGAAAAACTATGATGAATTTCTAAGCACTCCTTAGCCCTGGGTGGGAGCTGCTTCCCCTTTTGTAGGGCCAGTTGTCAGTGCAGATTACATTGTTTACCAATAATTTCTAAAAGTGAGTGCAGATTACTGAATAGAGTGCATTATTTAAAGTATCTGGGAGTGGTATAATTTGTGGAGAAATGTAAATTGTAAATGGGGTCTCACTCTATATATTATATATACACACGTATATCGCACTTCATAGATCGAACTTGCTCTCTGAAGGAGCTTTGACTCCTGATATTTTTATCATGCTCCTATGTTTTTTAATCCTGGGAGCAGTAGTTTTTATACTTATGTATTTAAATTTTATTATGGAAATCACATTTTATTAAAAAAGTGTTCCAAAGGCATTAAAATTATATATGTTAATAAGGAAATGCATTTTAAAATTTTCAAACTGCTCCTAACCTTTTGGTTAGGAGAATATTTGCTCTGAAAGTAGGCTTTTCGCTCTGCTTCATTATTGTCTCCTTTAGTTTCTATGAAACAGATTGCTTACCTAAAGCTTTAGTTGAATGATTAGTGTTCAATATTGCTTTAATCACCATTAAAAAAAAGGAAAAATAAATTTGGTGACAGAGCACAAGTAAATAGAAAACCTATTTTTACATAGAGGTCACAAATAGCAAGTGTGAAAGCACTACTTTATTCTGTCTAAAATTTGCATAAGAAGAAGTCAGATTAATGAATGAGACACTGGCCTTCCTAGGCCGTATTTCACTGCTAATTTAAAAAGGGAGTACCAGGATTTATGAAATAAAGCATTTTGGAAGTGAGAATGGCGCCATATATGTATATATATATATATATATATATATATATATATATATAAATATATATATTTTTATCCTGATTTTTGCCCTACATGGAATTCAAATACATACCTTCCAGGGCACCAGTGTTAAAACTATAGAGTCTTAATTTTCATCTGTCCACCTCTCTGCCTGTTGCTGCCCCACAGACTTGAATAACACTTCAGAGTAAGAGGGAATTCAGCTATGTGTGTTTTGTAATTGACTGCAGTGGTCACTAAACCCTTTTTGATAGGATTTTCTATAAAAGATCAGGCAGCTTGTTTAATTGCACAATATTTTAAAAAAAAGATGTAACAGAGAATTGGCTTTTCTTCCTAGGCAAAAATTGTCATTTGCTTTTATTTGAAGTAGGTGTGAGTAAAGATAGCTATTGCCAATGCTGTTTTCATCCTCCAGTGGCCAGACTCATCATCCTTCAGTGGCCAGACTCATCATCCTTGGAATTTCTGATCATGCCTTAGCTTGGTTAAAAAGAAAAGGGATTGACATTAAATAAAAATATTTTAGTGTAGAATTTGAACCTCAGACAAGATATTGAACCTCATTCAGTTTGACTTCCACATGTGTGTGCAACTAGGTCACCAGCCACTCGAGGTTAGTGTGGAAGGATCTCAGCACTGTAAGCAATGTCACCCATCAGTGTGTGCCAGTACTACCTTAGAGTTATTGGTCGCTGTTAAGCTCTCATTTTACAGTCCTTTTACCTGCTTCCGTTTTTAAACTTCACCTGTCTTGGCTGATCGTGTACCATTCTCTGTGCAGCTTTCTCATTTCAGTTAGTTTTCCTTTCAGGCTGTGTATTTCTGCCTGTTTGTTGCTTGTGCTTTATTTTTCTAGTCATTTGTGGAATATAGTGATATATTGTGTTAATTTGGACAGTAGCGGTTTTTTAAAACCATATACTGACTGAAACATGAGCCAGAGCTGATTGCTTTATTAAGCTAATAATGAATGTTATAGAGTACATATTTTCAGGATCATTCATCTAGTGAGCAATACACATATAGGCCAATTTTTTTTTTTTTTAAAGATAGAGCTTGGTCAACCTCTATACTACACATATTACAAGATATAGCACTTTCAAAATGAATCTAAACTTTTACAGAAACTTTCTTATAGGTTATGCCTTTTATTTTAAGACTTATAATTTTTTCAAGTGCCATTAGATGATATATATATAGGCCTTTGATATATAATGCTTTGTGTACAAAAATGGTAGATGGTATTTTAAACAGGTACATTTTTACAGTGTTTTCTTATCGATTTGCTATATTGCACAGAATCAGTGTGTGTCTTTTCATAAGGTTTTACAATGGTTTATTTTTTTACAAGGTTTACGTGTCTCAAAGCACACTGTCTTCCCAGTCCGTAAGTTAAAAGATACCAGTTCACCCAAGTTGCTTCTAGCCTACTGAGATCCACATGACATTGGAGGAGGTCTTTTAAGTGTTGAGTATTCATCCTTAGCAGCAGCAGACTGTTTTCTCTGACAAATGAGTTCCTCGGTTGATTTTTGTCTTGTTTTATTCAGGCTGTCAGCAGCCTGGTCTACAACACAGTACGTCTTGATTATGGAGGTCTACATAGATATGTAAGTTGTGTTGTGTACTTTCATGCAAAAACCCACAGAGAGTTCCTCTGGGATCATTTATAACAAGATAATGCTACCAGCCTTGGTAACAGCACATGTAGATCACCAGTAAGCCTTTCTGCGATGTCTTCAGACCTCTGAGGATGGAAGGCAGTGTCTATTGATAAGATATCTAGCTCTAGAAGTGACAGAACTATTGCTAATGTTTAAAACACTTCATTGTCTAAGCTCCGGTGGTACAGACAAGCCAGAATGAATGTCTATCTTCTCAGAAACACTCCTTCAATATTATATTGGATCATGCTGCTAATGTAACTTGGGACACAACTCTTCATGGTGCTACAAACTTCTCTGTCTCATTCAGTTGTATTTTTTTATCCATAGGAAAAGGACTACATAGGTATAAAGGTGTACAATATATTTTTATACTGTGACTTGATTTGTCATTAACAAACTTTTACATCACCACAGTGTATTCATGTGCATTTACAAAAGGAGATCTTGGATGTGCAAATGTTATCAGAACAAACCCAGCTTTTGTCCACAAGGTGACTATAACTCAGAAGGAAAGTGGGCGTAATGATGGGGTGTGGAGTGAAGAACATGCTGTAAGTTACTAACAGCCCTTTGAATTTAACAAAAACTGGGAATCCATTAGAAAAATGGATTGCATCATGCCTGAACATAAGCTGACTGCTGAAATTGTATTTTTAGCTAATGAAAAAGTGTTTGGACTAGTACTCTAAAAATGTTCTAATGGTAAAGTTTTGAGTCAAAATAGAAAAGAAAAAAATCTGCATTCCAGACTGAATTTTGTATATTTTTATTGCATTTTAAATTGCTATTCTGTGATATTGGAAATCAAATGGCTTATCGTGTATATCATGTACTTAAAGTGTATCCACAAACTACTGTTGTATTTGTATAAAATATAGATAAAGATCATCTTTGTGTGTGTGTGTATGTGTGTGTGTGTAAGATCTGTACAGTCACAGTCACATCTCACAGCTGCATTGGCACTACATTTTACCCCTATTAAAGAAGCAGATACCCAGATTTAAAGTCTTCCGTTGCTGCTGATTAAACGGAGAACTGCAGCTGGTTGCAATCTACAGTGTTGTTTGCTGTAAGGAAAAAGATATGCGAATTCCACAAAGCATATGAATAAAATTATAGAATGACTTTAGATAATGTAGGATAACGAGGACCTGACTTTCCTGTAATCCCAGCACTGGGGAGATGAGGACAGGAGGATCCCCGAATCTCACTGGCCAGCCAGTCTAACCAATCATGAGCTCCAGGTTCAAAGAGACACCCTGTCTCAGAAAATAGAGTGAAGAGTGACTAAGGAAGACACCTGACATCAATTTCTGGCATTGACCTTTGGCGACCTGTGCACATGAGCACATATACAAAAGGTAAACACATCAAAACCTTAATCTAGGTTAGTTTAGAATTCACAAAAGTTGTCTGAGTACTTCTTGTTCATAGAAGATGAAACTGATATTTGGCCTTCTTTCGGCACACACTGCCTGTCAGTCATAGGAAGTATCTTAGAAGTTCTCCTGGGATCAATCTCGGCAATTCAGGTAAACCAGAATGGTTATCACACATGTGTCATTTCAGCTAAAAATTTCCCATTTAAATAGCCAGGAAGGCAGCTCCCAACAGAAACAATAATACTGAAAATTTAGTAAACACCTGTCCAGGAACCAGTTGTGGAAATGATGGCTGTGTTTCCCAGCACCTCCTCCGGCGAGGCAGTTTTCCTTCTGCTTTCATTGGTAAAGAAAATACAGATTCCCATATTCAGAATCCCTCCCTATCCCCAACAGGTGTGGAAGTGTTCTCTTGTTAATCCTTAGAATTAGCACTAGCTACATTCTTATTTAAATTCATTCATGTGAAATACTTCAAAGGGGTGGGGGCTTACAGAAAGAAAATGCTGTGGCTTTTCACAATACCCAAGAGCAGAAGACTTTGAAAATGTATGCTTGAGATTAAGAGAATCTCCTTTTTGGGAAATTAATTTTTAATTAATTAAAATTAATTAATTAATTAATCTCTGTGGACTAAAGAGATGGCTCAGCAGTTAAGATCACTGACTACTGTTGCAGAGGATCAGAGTTCGATTCCCAGCACCCATATGGCAGATATCAACTGTCCAGCTAACTCCAGTTCCAGGGGACTCCAAAACCTTCTTCTGTCCTCCATGGGCATTGTACAATACGGGTGCACTTACATGCAGGTAATACACTCATGCACATAAAATACAAAATAATATTTTTTAGCAGAAGAAAAAGGAAGTGTGGTTTGTTTACATCATTGATCCAGTGGGGCCAGAAAACAAACTTTTTCTTTACTGTTACATGAAAAGTTTCATGGTGATGGTTTGCCCTTAAGAAGAGGGAAAAGTTCAGTCTATCTGTACAGCTTGAGCTTTTTTTTCTTAATTGGATGTTTACTCAAATGTTTCTTTTTTTAATTTATTTTACTTATGTGTATGAGTGATTTTGCCTCCATGAATGTAAGTGCACCACATGCATTCAAGGCCTTTGGAGACTGGAAGGATTTGGATCCCCTGGAACTGAATGGTTGTTAGCTGCCATGTGGATGCTGGATCCTCTGCAGGAGCAGCCTGTGTGCTTATCTACTGAGCTGTCTCTGCAACTTCTCAAGCATTTCTGGAGAAGAGCTCTGACTACTTTGCTAAATCCTAAGAATTCCAAAGAAGTCAGCTTCGTGGGAAGAAGTATGTTTCCTGAAGAAATGCTAATGGCAGCTCTTGACTGGAGACCAAAGCCCAAAGATTGTTCTGAGCCATTCTAAGTTTCATGTTCTCCTAGAGCAAAAATAGTTAAATATTTGCAATTTCAGCCTAAAACAAAATCGCCAAAATATCTTCTTTTCAACTGCAACCTATTCCCTAAAGAAATAGTCACTAATCAGCTCGACCAGGCTCTGTCCACAGTCTTTAGTCAGACAGTCTAGACGTTACTTTGAAGATATTTTTTAGATACAGATAATATTTAAATTAGTAGACTTGACTAAGGCAAATTACCCTTCATGATTTCCGTGGCCCTCTTCCAGTCTTTTGAAGGAAAAAGAAGAAATAAAGGACTGAGTCCTCACAAGTTAGAGAATTCTGCCCCAAGACAGCCTTCAACCTTAAGCTAGGACATCAGCTCTTCCCTGGTTATGAAGCCTACTACCCTGCCCTACAAACTAGTACTTGTCAGTCCCTTTAGTGAGCCAGTTCCTTAACATATACACACAACCCTCTTGGTCTGTTTTTCTGTAGGACCCTAATATAGTTGGCTTCAACTGTCATTCTTTAAAGGGTGGTTCCACTTGAAGGAGTGGAGACTTTACCCTCAGATCTCCTGTTAGGTCACAACATATCAGTTCCCAGGTACTGTCTGCTCTAGAAAATGGGGCACAGTGCTTGATGTGATTGTACTTGTAAAGGAGTCCTCAGAATTCCTTTTCTGAACTGATATCTTAGGCTGCTATTATTGCATGCGAAGATGATGATTTTCTCCTAATAAGCAAGTTTGATTTGATTTTTTGTTGTTTTATCTGAACATGTGAACAGCTCACCCTGCATTTCTTGATAGAAGCATGCTTGGTTAAACAGCAGTGTTTATTATAAGTACACAAGTGAAAATTTCTGTGAGTCAGATCTTTAGAAAGCAGGCAGATGGTTCATTTATACTACAGTCAAGGGAGCTGAAGATGGCACAGTGGTAAAGGGCTTGCTGTGAGTATGAGGACCTGCATCCAAGCCCCGCCACCCACATAAAAAGCCAGCATGGCTGCGTGCCTGTTGCTTCAGCATCAGAGGGTGGAGACAAGAGCTTGCTGGCCAGCCAACCTAGCTGCAACCTAGCTCCAGTTCAATAAGAGAGCCTACCGTAAGACAAGAGAGAGAGAACAATAGGGCAACACACCTGACATCTACCTCTGGCCTCTGCATGCGTGAGCATAGGCATGCAAAGCACTCAGCATGCACATACCATGCATCTACCATACATATATGAATAAATAATATATAGTATCACCATCAAGATCCTGGATATTTGAGGAAATGGAAGTACAAGTGCAAAATCGTCTTCAGTTTTATAATTTAAAATTTTTCAGCTGGGTGCACACCTTTAATCCCAGCATTCAGGAAGCAGAAGCAGGCCGATCTCTATGAGTCTGAGGCCATCCTGGTCTACATAGTGAGTTCCGGAAGGCCAGGGCTACATAGTGATAACCTGTCTCATAAAAGGAAAAGCTTTCAGAAAGGTCATACCTTCTGTTTACTCTCTTGATGGTTAGAGAACTCTGGTCTTTCCGGGGTCCCTCAAAGCTTGCCAGTGCAGTTGATGGTCTTACTGGGACACTTGTAAGCAAACTGCTGTTTCTAAACATAGATTCTCTCCTAGTGTTCACACACACCTCATAACATTTCTTAAGCATGTTTCTGTCCAGATTTTCATGCCCTAGGAGGATTCATTGTGTAAGCAGGTTAAAAACCCAGGCCATTGTGCCCTACTTAAAGATTTTCAGGCATGTCAGCTTTTCTTACCCCAGAGTGAATCAGTAGTTGTAACAAATACAAATTCTGTAAGCATTTTGAAGACTCATATTTGAAGAAGGCAAGTTTAGCAGTCTCAGTTACCTTGTACAAAAAAATGCTACTTAGTACTTAATACATTTTTCTGCCTTAAATTCTTCCATAGAATATGACTATACATCCTGCAAAATATTAGCTTTCTTTATAGAGAGAGTTTTAGGTTAGTGAATTGAAGGAGTCCAGAATCTTCTTTCATTCTTATCCTCTAGAGCTGAAAAGATGGCTCAGGAGTTAAGAGCACTGCCCTTGCAGAGGAGCTAGGTTCAGTTCCCAGCACCCACATGGTACCTAACAACTGTCTGTAACTCTGATTCTATGGGATCTGGTATCCTTGTCTGGCCTGTACAGGCATTGCATGAGGTACAGGTGCACTTACATACTTGCAGGCACAACACTCACACATAAAAATAAACAAGCCTAAAAACCAAAACAAAAATAATCTGCGCATTTTCTTGTTTTTTTTTTTTTTCTGTCATTTTTATTTCATTTCATGGAGTTCCTTTCTGGTCCCCCCAACAGTAGACCCTGTGCTTTTCTACCACTTTGCCATCAAATATCCTGTTCTCCATCCCTGGAATGTAGTTTTCCCCATCCCTGAATTCTGCATGTTGAAACCTTTGCCCCTCCGCCACCCTCTAAAGATCTCCTGCATAAAGCTGCCTCTGGTCCCATCCCCTGAACGGTAAATTACACTCTCAGTCCCTGAACGTGTAAGACAAAATGAACCTCTCGTGGTACCTCAAAATGTCTAGCTGTGGCATCTTAGCTCTGAATTATGAGAATAAAGAGAAAAGACCTCTTATATCTGCAGTTTTAAGGTATGGGATTTGTATCAGTCTTAGCTAAAACAGAAAAGTAGAAACGAATGGAGACTTTTCAAATTCCGTTGTTAAACATTTGCAAGCAGAAAGTGGGTTCAGATGCATAAGAGTTCTGAAAATAAATTATACTCCTTTTTAGTTAAGAAATACAAATAATCCACAGAAGTAAAAATTGAATCAGCACATACAGCTCCAGAAAGCAGAGATGTTCATTTCTTCTCCCAGTACTGTGACAAAGTACCTCACAGAAGCAAGGAGGAGAGGTTCATTTTGACTCAAAGGTTCAGGGATTTCAATCTAACCTTGCAGGGATGGCCTGAGGGCAGGGACAGTTCAGCACTTAGAAGTATGAAGTAGCTGGTTATATTGGCCAACTAGGAAGCAGAGCTGAGGTAGGAAGGAGCCAAGGAGCCAGGGATAATACACCCCCATGGACCTCCCCGTGCCTGCTTCCTCTGGGTAGACCCCTAACTCTAAGATTCTAGAACCTTCCAAACAGCACCACCAGCTGGGGACCAGGTGTCCAGGAGTTTGTAGGGACATTTTAGACTCGAGCAATAACATCGGTTCAGAAGTGGTAAACAGTGAGACATAATGCTTGATTTAAAGTACTGATAATTCGCTAGGAGATAATTATTTTTGAAAGAGATCCTAATGTAATTAATATAAATGTTCTCAAAGGTATCTGATAATCATAAAAGTGGCTAGGGATTATATATTAAGTTCTGATCACATAAAGAGAAGAAAAGAATCAAAGACTACAGTAACAAAAGACTCACATTAACCCATATAACAAGATGCTATAGAATTAAAAGTTGGAAATCCAATTAAGAGTGGGAAGCAGACAAAGCCTGTTAGATGAAGAGCAGCTAGATTTTGAACTCGTTTTTTAGACCGGTTTTCACTATGTCGTTCTGGCTGGCCTAGAACTCACTATGTAGACCAGACTGGCCTAGAACTCACAAAGATCTGCCTGCCTCAACCTTCAAACCACTGGGATTAAAGTATGCCCACCACGTCTAGCTAGGACACGTTTTATAAAGCATCTAGAAAGACTCAAATGCTGTTAAGAAGAACTAGAGAGAGGCAGTAATAGTTAATCTTCCTGTATCAAGAACAAAATGCAAATTTGTAACCAAAGGCAATCAGACTCAGGGAGCTAGATTTGAGGGAAAGTGTGACTTATCACCCCTCCTCAAGCATGAATCCCTGACAAGACCCAGTCACTCTTACAAATGTTTATTGGTTACCTGCTATGCACCAGGCATTCTAAATGCTGAGAATACAGTACTGAACGAGACAATACCCATTCTCATGTACATACATATGTACAGTGAGTTCACAAGACATAATAGTCTTTCCTCGTTCCTGGTCAGAATGTTCCTGAATACAGAAACTCCCAGCTTATGAGGGAGCTCCTTTCCATTAAACACATAGTAAGTTGAAAATAGACTAAGTTGAAAATCCACGCAATACATCTAGTTTGAGAACGTCCTAGCCTGCCATTTCAGAACACTGCAGAGTGTCAGCTGCTTCCCTCATGATTGCACTGCTCACTGGAATCTGCAGCTGGCAGCTGCTGCCCACTATCACAAGAGAAGACCGAAAGACATCGCTAACCGAGGAAAAGATCAAATTCAAAACTGCAGTATAGTTTCCATTACTAAATAAATATTCTTGCATACCATTACAAGGTCAGACTGACCCAAGTTGTACAAAGTACCTGAGAAAAACAGCCCAAGGAGGAATGATTTATTTGGGGTCGTGGTTCAGATATTTCAGCCTTGGTCACTTAGCTCTTCTGTTCTGCTGTGGTGAGACAAACATCGTGGTAGGAAGCTTGAGACCGGGCCGAGCTGCTCATGGACATACCCTTCTTGGACATGCCCCCAGTAACCTATTGCTCCAGTTAGACTCAACACCTCCCAGTAATGCCATCAAGTTCTGTATCAACCAATGGATTGATTCATTGATTTTTTTAAAAGCCCTAATAATCCATACACTTCCCCAAAGTCTCACTTCTGAACCCTGCTGCACCGGAATCAGGAGTCTTTCAAAGGACACTACATCTTTGTATCTAAACTGTGAGGGATCATCTGTATACTAATCTGATCCTGCTAAAAATAAAAATCCCTGTACATCCTTATTTGCTTCCCGAATGTGAGATTTGATCTCAGAAACAGATAGTTGGGGGCTGGAGAGATGGCTCAGTGGTTAAAAGCACTGACTGCTTTTGCACAGGTCCAGAGTTTGATTCCCAGTACCTGCATGGTGGTTCACAACCATCTGTAACTCCAGTTCCAGAGGTTCCAAGGATCCTGGGCACGAGGCACCTATCTGATGCACTTATGTACATACAGGCAAAACACTCATAAATGCAAATAAAATAAAAATAAATGCTTTATTTAAAGTAGACAGCTGGGCCAAGACCAGTTTGTAATGACCTCCTACCACCACCACCATCTGAGCATGAAGAAAATGAAGCTGTGGTTGTGAAGAGATTACAGTCACCCTGGAAACTGGGAAATGGTAGGGCAGGGAGCTATCCTGGGCCACATTCCACCTCATCCCCATTCCTGTCATCACTCTGTAGTCCCTCAACCCCAAGATAAAGATCTTAGGAAGCTCCAAACCTATTTTTTTTTACGTGTTTTGCCTACATGTAACTCTACCACTAGCATGCAGTGCCTGCAGAGGCCAGAAAAGGGTGCTGGATCTCAGGAACTGGAATTTCAGATGATTGTTGGCTGTCATGTAGATGCTGGGAACCAAACCCTGGTTCCCTGCAAGAGCAGCCAGTGCTCTTAATTGCTGAGCCATCTCTCCAGCTCCAAACTCCTGAACTTTTAATACAATTGAAAACTTGAGAAAACCAGGGACTGGACAAGGCATGGTCATGCCCAGAAGGTGTAATGTCAGGAACAACCATGAGACCACATGAGACACAAGACCCCAAAGAGTAGAAGCGGCCATGAATCAATCACATGTGTGTTGGGTTCAATAACTCAATATCTAACAATTCTGAAAACTCCATAAGGCATAAGAAAAGATCATGTATTGGGGTACCAAACAAAACATAACACCAAAACAAAACAATAATCCCCTAAAAATGGCAAGATAAGTCAAAGGATGTGGGAGAATTTTGAATTCCTTACATCCTTCCAAATAATAATCAGCACTGCCAGATTCACTCCAATACAGCATCACCAAATGTGACTTTGCCAACTTTTCTTAATTGAAAGTTGAGTGTTCTCTATATTTGTTCTTCTCTAAATTGCTATGTATGTGTGTTTATTTTCCCAGAGAAGCATGTCACTTTCTTCAGTATTAAGCTCTTGAAATATCCTGGTATTTGGGGAGATAATTTGAATGAATGTTATTATCAGTACAAGTCCTTTGCTAAGTAAATTTATAAGTGAGCTTAAAAGCCTTTGTGGACTGTTATATCAAAGTACCATAGATTGGATGGCTTATAGACAACAAATTTCTTATCATACTATAGACCGCAAGTATGGCAGAGTCAGATCTGGTCATCTTTCTTCTGCATTGTAGGCTACAATTTTTCTTCCCATTCTCCCATGGGAAAAGGGCTGACTGCCTCTGTAGCCTTTTGTATAAGGGCACTAATCCTATAGGTGCAGGTTCCACCCTCATGATCATCACATTAAGATTAGGGGTCAACCAAAGCACTGAAGAGCGGACACAAGTGTTCAGTCTGCTACAGTGCACTCAACAAAATTTTCTACACATTTCAATTCACCAAAGCTTAATTGTATAGAATGTACTAACATTAAGTATTGCTTACAAATAATTGAAATTGATTTACTTAAACATTTAATAAAGAATCATTAATAGGAAAAAATGAGCCATCTTTTTGTTTGCATTTCTTGACTGCTGGGAATGGTAACTCAGAATGCATCCTTGAGTGTTTTATTGATTGATCTATAGTATAAATTCTTAGAAGTGGAATTTGGAGATTGAATGATGGTTGGAGTTTTAATGTAAGAGATGTTGGCAGACTAATTTCTGACATTCTAAGAACAATATAGTTCAGTTCAATATAGCACCTGTTGATACCAATGCAAGAACACACTGTCTTCACCTCTAGAGGGAAGAGCCGCACTCCGTTTAGTTTTTGCCTAATGGAAGGCGATACTTCAATTGCTACTTTAATTTGCATTTCTCTGACTTACTATTAAATTGGAACATCAATTTTTATATTGGAACATCAACTTTTATATTTGATGGCCATTTGTATTCCTCTTCCGTGACCTGTTTGCCTTTGATCTACTTATACGATTCTCTGGTATCATTGAGAATCGTCTGTCATCTGCATTCTAGGATTTTTCAGCAATATTGTTTTTCGTACCTTTGGCATGAAAACATAGCACAGGTGCCATTTTAAATTAAATTTTCATTTAATTGTATGTGATTATATTTTTTCCTAGATTTCCAGGAAGTATGTAATATGATACAGTCCCAGGAAAGAATTATTTGGTTGGACAATGTATCTCCCTTGCCTGACATTCTTATAAGATTGTTTTTGTTAAATGTTTATGTTTAAACTCCATTTTGCTTTTATAACAGGTGTGAGATGCATATGAAATTTTAATTTCTTCCTGAAGAGTAGGTGGCAGTGAGGCATTGATGACTGGTTAGTGTGTGGGTCCTGCAGGGTCACAGACTTTGGTAGGCCACTGAACCTACCTTTTCACTGTTCTGTCCATTGGTGTATCGATACTGTATCCAAACCTTAACGTGTTCTTCCCGTGGGTTCTAAGAAGCTTGGCAAACCTGTTCTCTACTGTTCTTTTTTTTATAGTTTTCTTATCTGTCCTTGTGGGTATTTGCTCAACATAAAAACATAAAGCTTATTTTATTCAATGCAGAAGCAAACCCTCTGTTTTCCCCTAATTGTGTGAACACTGGCAATTATGTTTAGATAGTCATTGTAAGAGAAATACATAATATGGGTAAATCTTAGCATCCAAGAATATGAGAAGCCTCTCCATTCTTTGAGATTTTGTTTAATTATTTTAATATCACAGATTCTATGGATCAACTCATTTTTGCTAATTTTTTTCATGGGATTTAAAATTTGTCTTTCTATTTTTACATCTAGATTCTCATTTCTAGAACATAAAAAAGTCATCAACTGTTGAATGTTTAAGCAAATTTATGTAAATATTCGAATTGGGGTTTTATTCACTCTCTTTGACTTACTAACAATGTGTTCTTATGTCAGCAAACGGATGTTTTTATATCCTCTAAGTCCATTCCAGCCATTTCATATTGCTGTTTTAGTACGTTTGCTCAAATACAAGAAAATATTAAGCCATCATGACAACAGGCGTTGTTGTCTCATTCCTGACGTTAATTAAAATGGCTTTAGTATTTTGAGAATTAAAATACTTGCTGGGCTTTTCGGGGAAAATCTAGACGTTTCCACTATAACTTGATCCCTCTCGAGCCGAAGAACATTTTAAACACTATAAACACCGTGCACGAAAATAACGGGATGCTCTGTCAATGTGTACAGGGACAGGTAGGAGCAGAAGGCCCCCAGCTCAGGGGTTCAGAGCAGGCCTGCGGCACCGCGCAGACCCCGACCGCTGGAGGAGGGCGTGCCAGGGAGCCCCTGGGCGGTCCCCCGCTCCTCGTGGCCCTGGGAGGTGTGCAGCGGCCCAGGCCCTCCGCTGCGCGCTTCCGGGCCTTCGGGCTGCACGGCCTGCTGCTGCGTGCTGCGGACCGCAGGCCTGCAGGGGACCTCACCCAATAGGAAGACAGCGCCGCCTTCTCCGTGGAGGTGCTCGCCTGTCATACCAGCCCCGGGAGGCCGAGGGCCGAGGACCGCTGTTCAGGCCAGCCTTGAGCTACGTGCAAGACCCGGCCAGGGAGAAAGGGGAGGGGAGGGAGGGGGGGCGGGGGAGGAGAGAGGAGGGGAGGGGAGGGGAGGGCCAGGAGGGTGGAGGAGAGGAAAGGGGGAGGGACGAGAAAGAAGGAGAGGAGAAAATTTGTTTTCTATTTTTTTCTGGTGCTGGCTCACTATCTTTGGCATTTAATAAGTTAATTCGGCTAATTCACGCTTGGACTCTGAATTTTTCATCTTGCTTATTACTTTAAGGTTTGTTACTTTGCAAGCCTGGCTTAACGTTTAAGATTTTGCATAACTCTCAACGTTTAGTGTGAATTTTTATCTTATTTATTTACAGAGCAGAAGATGGAGGTCAGGGCCATGTACATGCTAAGCAAGCTCTACTGAACTACATCTCCATCCCTTGAAACGTTTTGTTCTAATCGTGTATGTTAAAGTTCTAGAAGCTTCAAATCTTTTAATCTTTTATTTTCTCTACTAAAATTTCCAGACATTTATTCAGGGAGCACCGTTTTAAATCCATTTATGTTCTTTTTCCCAGGTGTCTTCCCAGGGTTAGCTCCCACAGATCACCTTTTTGTAGCTCACATGTTCTTATTTCTTGATATTTCTAGTAATTTCACAATTTGGTTATTTCTTTGGAGTATCCGGGGTCTTGTGTTAAGTCTTGGCCCCCAGTGGTGGGCTGTGGCTCTAAGAGGTTCTTTTAGCCTACCTGTAACTGCCTGTCTCCCCAGCACAGTATTTCAAGAATCCACCAGAAACTTGGCACAGTACATGCAAAGAATTTGGCTCTCTCGTTTCTGAGATTTTCTCTGCATACTTAGCAGCGCCAAACTCTGCAATCTGTTTTTGTCACGTAGGTAAGGCTACAGTTATACCTGCGTTTTAGTTGCACCGAGGAGTGTCATAAACTTGGGAAGTTAATTTTATTTTCTTTGGTTTATAATATTTCCATCTGAAAAGACTATGGAGTCTGTTAAGTCCTGGGAAATTTGGAGGTGTTTCCTTAGTTTCATTTTGCCTGCAATATGGATGAAGAGCCTTATTTTTTTTGCCTGTGTCATTTGTCCAAGTAGCAAAGATTCTCTGTGATGATAAGATCATAGGATAAGTTTGTGATTGATTTTACCACACACTTTCCTACTGTCTTCCAAAGTGCTCTGCAGCTTTTGTTCCCATGAATTAGGAGCATTCTCCTTGCCTCACATCTTTATGATGTCTTGATGCTGCAGGGTTTGAGGGCTTTAGCTGGTGTTGTTCTCCTTTGCATTTCCCAGTCACAAGTGGTGTTGAGAACCTTCTCATACACTTATTTGCCAACTGTATAAACATTTAGTGAAATGTCCAGATCCTTTGCCAATTTAAAAAGTATTTTTATTGGATTGTTTCTGATATTGTTGAATTTTAAGGATTCTTTGTATTGTAGATATGATCCTTTATCAGATATGTGATCTACAAATATTGTCTGTCTGTGGATTTTGGTGGCGTTTTCTTGTGGCACACAAAGGGACAAAGTTTACAGTTTTGTGAAGCCCACCAATGTGATTTTTCTTTCATAATAATTTGTTCTTTTGCAATTATGCCTAAAGATTTATCACTAGTCTTAAAGTCATGCAGGCTTTTCCCTAAAGTTTTTTCTAGAAATGGTGCAGTATTATGTTTTAGATAAAGATTTATGATCCATTTTTACTCAGTTTTTATGACGTGTGGTATATGTTAAGTTCCTTTGGTTTTATATTTTGGACATTGCTTGTTTTGTTTTTGCACGTATCCCGGTAGTCCAGGAAACTCATCATTTCTCGCTTCTCTGATTCATTCTGTCGATCTGCACACCCGTCTATTTTCCAGTATCACTATCATGATTACTGTAATAGTCTTGAAATCAGGAAACACGAGTCTTTCCACTATATTCTCACTTTAGAATTGTCTTGGCTATTCAGCTTTTAGATATGTGTTTATTTACTTATTTATTATTTTTGTGGTGCTGGAGATCAAACCTAGAATCTTGCTTATTCCAGGCAAGACCACTATCACTAAGATATACCTTCATATTGTTTTTAGATACATTAAATTGATTGTATGCATTTTTAGAATCAGCTTGCAAATATCTATTAAAAGATTACTCGTGGGCCTGGGGAGATAGCTCAGAAGTTAAAAGCACTACCTGCTCACATTGCTGGCTTCGTATCACTTAAGAATATTGATATGTGAGCTGGGAGTGGTGGTGCGCACTTTTAATCCCAGCACTCGGGAGGCAGAGGCAGGCAGATCACTGTGAGTTCAAAGCCAGCCCAGTCTACATAGCGTGTTTCAGGTCCAGCTGGGGCTACAGGGAGACCATGTCTCATAAACAAAGAATATTGGTATGTGTTGGTATGCCAAGTTGTCACCCAGAAATGTTATGTTAATTTCTGTTTTGGGCAACAGTCTATGATAATGTGTTATTTAATCTGTTCTGGCGTGTTGCAGAGCAATGGCTTCCTCCTCCAAAAGGTCACATCCCAATTCCTGAAACTTATGAATATGCTACTTCACATCACTGGGTGATGGAGTCAGCAGTGAACTCTTAAATGAATCAGGGAGAGGAATGTTCTTCATATTACACTGCCAACTTCTGTGCAAAATTGAGACTAATTTGAAACAAAAACACGTGAAAGAGAAAAAAATTCTTAGCCAAAAACCAATCAATAAAGAGCATGTGAAGGGGGGAAATAAAAAGAACTAGCTGCTTTTACAGAAGTCCTGGGTTCGATTCCCAGCACCCACGTGGCAGCTAACAACCATCCATAAGTCTAATTCCAGAGAGTCCAGTGCCCTCTTTTGACCTGCATACACACGGCGTGGTGCCAGTGCCCTTACATGCAGACAACACACTCATACTGCTTGAAAAATAGAAGAGTAGTCGTATTTGGCTTGCCTCGCAAGGAGTGTGGCAGTCAAACTGGGAAGAAACGCCACATGCCTGGAAGGTGCTGAGCCCTCCGTTCTCGCGGGTAGCGTCTTCTCCAGTCATCTGGATCTTTCATTTGTTTGCTTCTTTTGCCATTTTCTGCACATTAAATTTTGCACATATTTTTATAAGACTTATGCCAAAGTATTTTTAATGTTACTATAAATGATATTTTTAATTTAATAATTTATAAATTTTAAAAATTTGTTGTTTGAGCATTTCATACATTCATATAATGTATTTTGACCAACTGCACGCCTCACTCCCACCCCTCCAAGTCCTCCCAGATTCTTCCCACAACTCTTCGCTCTCAACTTTATGACTCTTTTTTTTTTAGATTTATTTTTATTTTATGTGTCTGAATGTTTGCCTGCATACATATATGTATACCACATGCATGCCTGGTACCCCCAGAGGCCAGACAGAGTGCTGGATCTCCTGAAACTGGAGTTACAGACAGTTGAGAGCCACCATGTGAGTGCTGGGAATGGAATCCAGATCCTCTGCAAGAACAGCAAGTGGTTTTAACCACTGAGCTGTCTCTTCAGCATTTTGCTCTTTTAAAAGCCTACTGCGTTTACGTAGTGGTAGCAGTATGTGCTTGAGTTAGGGCCATCCACTAGAGCTTGGGCAGCCTATCAGAGGCCACATCCCTGAAGAAAATCGATACTCTCCTTCCCCCAGCATCTATCAATTGCCACTAGCTCCTCAGCTGGAAGTGAGACTTTGTGAGCCCTTCTCTCATTCATGCTGGCATTCTGGCTGGATGGACTCATGCACATCTGTGCCTGCGGTCACAGCCACTGTGAGTTTTTGAGTGCAGTCACCATGTCATGTCCAGAAAACACAGCTTCACGGCAGTTCTGCACCGCAGAAAACACAGCTTCACGGCAGTTCTGCACCGCAGGAAACACAGCTTCACGGCAGTTCTGCACTACAGAAAACACAGCTTCATGGCTGTTCTGCACTGCAGAAAACACAGCTTCACGGCTGTTCTGCACTGCAGAAAACACAGCTTCACGGCAGTTCTGCACTACCTCTGGCTCTTACAATCTCTCTTCCCTCTCTTCCATGATGATCCCTGAATTTGGGAAAAGGGGTGTGATACAGATGTCCCATTTAGGGCTGAGCACTCCAGAGTCTTATTCTCTGCACACTGGTCGCATGTGGGTCCCTATATTAATCTCCATCTACTGCAAAAAAGAAGCTTCTCTGATGAGGATTGAAAACTGCACTAATCTGTGGATATAAAGATAAATAGGAGTCGTTTCATATTCTGTCTCTTCGGCAGAATAGTAATAATAAGTTCTCCGCTAGGGCTTATGACCTACCCAGCCAGAAGTTCTTAACCCAGCTAAGAGTTAAGTACCAGGCATTAGTTCCATCTTGTGGCATAGGTCTTAAATCCAATCCAAAGTCACTCCCATAACATGTGTGCCACTGTTGCACCAACAGGCATATCTTGCCAGGTCAGTCATTACTGGTCTGTGGAGTTCACAGCTAAGTAAGAGTACTCATTACTTTTCTACCACAGTAGTGTACACAGTACCTTTCAGCACTGTGAAAGCTAATCAGGGGACATGAAGCTTCCAGGTCAGTGTCAGCTTGATTTCTCCACGTCCAGCAATCGATTCTTACTATCAAGTTCTGAAGGGTAACCAAAGCAATGGCAATAGCCTACAGTGTTTTGGGGATCTGTTGACTCCAACAATTTGAAAAGAGGTAATTAATCTAGGCCTGGTTGTGCTCTTCGTTTGACAGCCTGTGGCATCTGGGAGAGGCATTAGCCTCACATGTACTGTAGCTTCATCTAAACTTGTTTGCATGGTTTTATGTTTATTTTATGTATATGAGTGTTTTGCCTGCATGTATGATGTATACTACATACATGGAGTGCCCACAGAGGCCAGAAGAGGGCATCAGATCCCCTGGAACTGGAGTTATGAAGAGTTGTTAGCCACTATATGGGTGCTGGGAACCAAACCTGGGTCTTCTGCAAGAACAGCCAGTGCTCTTACCCCTGAGCCTGCTCTCTAAGCCTAAACTTTTAAAAAATATTTGTATATTTTAGCCTAAAATAGTAGATTTCAGTATGGCTTTTTTTCAAAAGTTTTTAGTGCTAGCTGTCCTGTACCCCATATTTTATCATTTTTAAGTACCAGTTGTTCATGGATGGTGTAGTCTGATGAATATTAATGTTATTTACCGGGACCTTCTTTCTTGCAGTGTTGGCAAATAGAATTGTGTCAATCCCGCTACTACTGAGATATATTCCTAGCCACCAAATTATACCTACCTGTTGCTGCGTGGGTGTGTGAGTGTGGGTGTGTGTGTAGGGTAGTGGGTCAGGACTAAACCCAGGACCTTGAATATTCTAGATGATACATTGCTGTGCTCAGGAGTTCGAGGAATTTTCTATGTATGTATTTGAGGTGAGAGAATTTCTCATAGACAATCATATTATTTATGAAGAAAGCCAGTTCTATTTCTTGCTTTCCAGTCTCTATGCCTTTAATGTCTTTTTCTTGCTTATTGCTCTGGTTAGCACTTAAGTATGTTAAATGGGTATAATTTAAAATTACCCTTTAAATGAGTTGTTTAAAATATCTTTGTCCTGCCTCCATTGGTGGTTCATGCCTTTAATCCCAGAACTCTGGAGGTAGAGGCAGGCGAATTTCTATGTGATTAAGGCCAGCCAGGTCTACACAATGAGTTCCAGGCCAGCAGGGGCTACAGAGAGACCCTGCCTAAAATTAAAAAAAAAAAAAAACTAAAAGGAAAATAAAACTTGTTCTAGAAGTTATCGCGAGAACATTCAGTCTCTCACCATGAGGAATGTTAGTTAGAAGTTTTTGTTGTTTTTTTTTTAAATAGCTTTCATTAGGTTAAGGAAACCATCTGTTCCTGGTTTATGTGATTCTTTTTATCATTAATAATGTTGAATAGTTGAATTCTGTTGAATGCCTTTTTGTGTGCTCTTTCTTATTTAGTCCAGTACTACTAAGGTGAGTTATAGTCATTAATTTTGAATATTAAACTAACCATGAATTCCTAGGATGAATCCTATTTTGTTGTGAAGTAGTATCTTTTAATATACTGCTGGATTTGATTTATTAGTAGGGTGTTAGGGATTTTTGTGTTCATGAGAGAGTATTCTTAATTTTTTTTTCAAAAACATATGTAATAGGGAGAGAGAGAGATTTCATAACTTCAGTTTGGGTTATGAATCTAAAAGTTTTAATCCAATAACAGCTAAGAGTTCAGTCTAACCTTCTTCCTCCTTGTCACATGTTAATTCCCTCCTCCATGAGTAAGGAAATTGGCTCTCATCTCTGTGTTTATTTACTTACTAATTATAGAACATAAATTCAAATGCATCATAACCACTAACCCATGCTTATAGAAAACAGCATAATATTTATTCTTCTGTTCTTCACCTGAAAAAAAATAACATCACAATCTGGTGCAAAGTTATTCTCCAACACTCAGCATAGCTGTGTTGTCTCCTTGACATAGGCTCATTTGTCTCTCTGTTCTGTTTTTGTAATTCCTTGTTCTTGTTGATATTTTCAAATACATGAAACAACCTTATTCCAAAATTTAGAGTCTGTACTTTAAAAGTTTGGCAGGTAGATGTCTCTCTTCCACCATTTCTTCCTCTCCTCACACCCTCATTCTTTCTACTCAGTTTTCTGACACAGTCTCAATGGTCTCCCTCTTTAATTTCTTTTTTCTTTCATAAATAAGCAGCACTTACGTATTTTCTAATCTCTTGTCATTTTTATCAGAAAAGTATAAGTATATATATTTTTTCTATGTTTAGCTTTTTCATTAGATAACATATCTTGAATGTCACTCGATAATCAGTTATTAAACTCTTCTTGATTTTTATCATGGGTCATGTGAGCTTCTACCATCATGTGTGTATCAATCTAATTGTGGATCCATAGATTAATGAGGTATTTCAAGCGTGGCTCCATTACAAAAGCCAATTTGGCCCTGTCTCTTGTAGGTTCCCCTCTTGCTGTACGATGTCCTGTATTATCTCGGAATTCTGCTGAGAGTTCCCACCAGCATGACCACCCTCATTAGATGTGTTCCTGCAGCCTTGGACCTCCAAACCTCCAAAACTGTTAGCTGAGTAAACTTATGTCTATAAATTATCCAGGCTATGGTATTTAATCATAGCAACAGAAAATGAACGAACACAGGAAACCTACTAGATTCTTACTTGATTTATACAACTCAACATTTCTAAGTCAAATGAATGAAACTCTAACCTGAATCGAAAGCAGAGAGCTGTGCCTACTTTGTCAGTTCCCAGACTTAAGCCAATCTATAGATGCAGGAGAGCTGGAAGAAAGGGAAGAATGTGTTCCCTTGAGGAAGGACCACAGGACACTGCCCAACATGTATATTGCTAATGTTTCTCTTAGTCACCCCTAAAGTACCAGCCTTCTGTGAGAACAGGTATACACTGGGGAAAGGCAACCATCAAACCTTTCAGAAAGTAAGGACACTGGCTCTGAACTGACACGGATTCCAAGGTGCACACTATTGACTATGATCCCCAGTCAGAGTTGGCCTTATAGAAGAAGGTGAACAATGGAATTTTAACTCATGTCAACTCACAGTGGGCCCCCATGTGTCCTTGAATCCATCCTCTGGCTAGTTTTCCAGTTTTGGAGTGAAGAACTGGAATAGATACTTGACAGCTAAAGAAATCCTCATCTTTTCCCTCAGCCTGTGAAGTGAAGATTGTTGTCAAGGCAAAGGTCAATTGTGAACAACTACATTTACTTTTCCCTAGGAAAATCATGAACCAAAGCAACGTTCCTGAAGGGATAAAGATTAGTGCCACCGTCAAGGACGTAAATGCTGCAGGAATAGGGATTCTACTGTACCTTTATCTAACTTGTCTATGGCTGGTCTAGAAGATAGGTGACTTTTGGGGAATGACTATGGGCTATAATAAACATAAGTGACAGTGACCATAATTGCAACTGTTGCACTAAATGTGGTTTAATTGCTTATGCAAATTAATACCTCCCTTGGTGTGCAATTTTTAATTTGGGAAATGTTTTTTGCACAATACTTGTGTTCTAGTTTTCTTTCAATTGCTTTGACAAAACACTGACCACATACCAACTTGGAGAGGAAAGGGTTTACTTGGCTTACATCTCCTGGGTCACAGTTCATCACTGAGGGAGCCCAAGGAAGAAGCTCAGGGCAGGAACCTGGAGGCAGGAGCTGAAGCACAGGCCATGGAGGAACGCTGCTTACTGGCTTCCTCCCCTGACCTGTGCTCAGCTGCTTTCTTATGCAATACAGGACAACCTACCCAGGGTGGCACTTCCACAATGGACTGGTCCTTCCCACATCACTCAACAGCCAAGAAAATGCCCCACAGACATGGTCACAGGCCAGTCCAAGGAAAGCAATTCCCCAACTGACATCTCTCAACCCAGGTGTGTCAAGATGACAACTAAAGCGATCCAGCACAACCTGCTTTGCTTTCAGCTGGCAAGGCGAGAAACATGCCCTCACTGTCCTGTCTCAGAGGTGCATCACCTTTCCAGTTCAATGTTATAAGTTAGTACTGAGGAATCTGGATTGCCTGGGACGTCTAAAATATTAGTGGATTTCAGAGAAATATCCAAAATTGAGTTCTATAATCCCAAATATTGAACTCACAAAAGATTAAAATTCCCCAAAATATAATTCTGGAAAAATAATTTAAAAATCTCGGAGAGGTGTTTATTTATATTCTAAAGTATAATTTGAGAAACATAAAAGGAGAATGGAATGTTTCATAGGTCACTTTCTACAATAAAATGGGCAATAGCATACAAGTATTTATAAATATAAACACTCATATAATCATAGCACAGATAGAGCAGCTTCTATATTCATAAAGAAATAGATCAAAGAGCAAAATGTGTAAATGCATTACTGTGACTGACAGTATCCACTATCCACTATCCACCAAGCTTTATAACCGATCATCTGAAATCCTGTGACAAACGACCTAAATTTTATGATGAAATCAATTTTAAAATCTGTGCCGGGTCATCAGTGCACATGCAGGTGCCTCAAAGGCCCGGATCTTGAGAAATTGTCTTTCACAAGAACAGGACTAGAGAAAGGACATCCCTTCAGTGGTCTTACGAGCACGTGTAATGCTGGCCACAAAGTCAACCTTGTGATAACATACACTCGCAGAGTCAAAACTGTACAATTTGCAGAAAACTAATGACAGCTCTCGGAGAGTCATTACCTAGTTTATGCTTTCCCGAATTAGACGTGATATGAGAAACACATAGCGTAGTGGACTGTTCACTTTTCTAATTACTATGATTTTAAAAATACCTGACGAGAAGCAGCTTAGGCAAGGAAGGATTTATTTCAGCTCTATCCATCTCGGTGAGGAAGTCCCGGAGGCGGGTGAGGCGGCTGGCCACTTTCGCCACAGTCAGGAAGCAGACAGCAGTGAGTGCTGCTGCTCAGCTCGCTTTCCCCTTCACATCTGGCCCGGGACCCCCTCCATGGCATTGTACCACCCACATTTACAGTGGCCTTCCCACCTCATCCAGAGGACCAGCTGCAGTGGTTGTTCCCATGGTGATTCTGTATCTTATCAGTGTGACAACAGGGATCACACAGCCAATTGTAAAATAATAGCAATAATAGTAATAATGTTACAAGTTTGAAATAACAGGCAAAAACTAAAGCAGGGAAATGAAAATGAAAAAAAATTGGTAGGTTATGAAATATATTATGATGATACATCAGTGTAGGCTGGGGAAGAGGAGGTAGTGGGGCAGGAATGGGGTCCCTGAGCACTGGGGCCTCTTCATGTAGCTTACTTAAAGGCCTTCAGGGCATGCTCAGGACTGCTGACGCCACATTCCTGGGTGTGCCCTAATTTATGTGTTGGTGAATCAGGTAACACCCAGTTCAGATCTCACAGTAATTTGGAAGCCCATGATAAAGCATGTAGTCTCTTTAATGGCCAAAGAGCAGGCAAAGAGATATTTCTCAAATGGACGGTAGTTATCTACAGAGTTTACTGGGGCCTTGATCCAAATTCCTAAGGTCCTTCCTTATGAGTCATCTATAGGGGTCTGACAAGACATCCCTACATAGAGGTCTGTAGGGTCTTGTAGCAGAGCAGCTGATGCAACAGCCTAGACCTTTTGCACAGCCTTGTTGTTCTGGCCCAACTCAGAACTAAGAGACCCCTTTAAATCACTTGATATATGGGCCATAATAGCACACTGAAGTGAAGAACATGTTGCCTTCAAGATCCTGAGACCCAATGGGCATGTGTCTCTTTCTTGGTTGTAGGAGAAGTGAAATACAACTTACAAGGGATGCTTCTCATTACTGAACCCTGGGAAGTTTGGCCAAAGTGGAGAGCTCGTGGATTTTTGTCAAAGTTATTGCTTACCCTTACATAAACTGAAGTTTTCATCATAAGTCAACCTCTTTCTTTGGCATGCAAACATATTATAAGTCTAGAATACTTGCTCCTTCTTGCTCACTAGATCCAATCAGCATAATGATAAATTAATGTACCAGCATGCAATCCTGGTCATAATCCCAAAGAACCTAATCCAGAAGCCTGTAATGAAGAAACCCTGGAGTTTTAAATCCCTAGAGTCTTAACTCCCCAAATCACAGTCCTGAAATATTAAAATTCTTAATATTGACATTCCAAAAGCTGAAATTACAGGACTACAGTTCTCCTTAAGAAAAGGCCAGAGGTAAAAAGATGAATTGGGAGAAAGAGATTGACTTATGATGAAAACTTCAGTTTATGTCATTTCCATTGGCATTCATTCCCGATGATGAAATTCCAGGGGCTTTTAATAAATTAAAACTGCCTTTGAGAGGCTGGAGAGATGGCTCAGCAGTTAAGAGCACTGGCTGCTCTTGAAGAGGACCCAGGTTCAGTTCCCAGCACTCACAAGGCTGCCAACACCTGCCTGTAACTCAAGTTCCAGGTGACCCAATACTCTCTTCTGGCCTCCATGGGCATTGCATGCATGCAGTGCACTTACATACATGCAGGCAGATCACTCATACACATATAATAAAAATAAATAATTTTTAAAAATCTGCATTCGCTTGAAGAAGGCAGTAAAGTCACTGTGCAATACACCTGACGTCCTACCTAAAAGTGAACAGCTACAGCACCACAGCCCTTTCTGAGACAGCCCTGCAGAATGGGACAGTGAAGGGGATTCCCCTCAGTTGGGCAGAACTTGGGGAGCATACCTAGATTGTAATTTGTTCAAAGGAGAGAAATGGCCAAATTTACAAGTGTACACACCAAGTTATCAGCTGTGGACAATGGTTTGGGCAGATGGTCAGGGACTTGGAAAGAACATGCTTAAAGAGTTGGTGACTGAGAAAACTGGGGAGGACTTAAGCAGATTGATATCTTTGAATGGACAAAGACTCTGGAGATCCTTGTATCATTCCATATGATTGCTCACCAAAGTGTTACCTCAGTCAAGAAGTATTTTAATAACATGTGGATGGAATGACTGTTTGTACATACCAAGCAGCCTTTTCCCACACACTCTAGTCATTGCCAATGGGCTCATGAACAAAATGACCGTAGGACAGGAATGGAAGTTACGCATGGACTCTGTCATACCTACTTCATTCACCAAGGCAGGCCTGGTTATGCCGCTGCTGAGTGCCTGTTCCACAGCAGAGCCCAACACTGAATCCCTTGTGTGGCCCCATCTGCAGTCAGGAAGGAACTTCATGGCAGGTTGCTCATACTCGCTTGCTACTGCCACGGAAGGAACAGTGTTCTGTTCTTACTAGTGTTGATATTTATTCTGAGTACAGATTTCCTTCCTTGTACATCATGCTTCTGCCAAGATTACCATATGTAGACTTGAAAAATGCTTTATCCACTGCCATAGTGTTGCTTCTGATCAAAGAACTCACCTCACAACAGAAGCAGCTTGACAGGGGCTCATTCTCATGGGATCTGCTGGTCTCCTCAATTTCCCTCCATCCTGGGATTGATGGAATGGTGGGATGGCCTATTGAAGGCTCCATTACAGTACCAGTGAATTAGAAACACTTTGCAGGCCAGGAAAGGTTCTTAAGATGGTTTCATATTGATTTTGGACTGGAACTTTCAGAAAGATGGCTAAATACAATTATTTTTCTTTCTAAGTTAATTGACTCAGTTATTTCCTTGTAGCAATGAAAAGCTGACTAATATAGCCCTGAATTAGTGTCCAGTACATGGCACAGTTTCTTCCATAACAAGGATGCACAGATCCATAAATCAAGGGATGGAAACAGAAATGGTTCCACTCACTGTTACCTCTATAACCCACCAAAACCAATTTTTGCTCTTATGCCCTTCTGGAACAAAGATACAATAATTCTATTGAGCTGAAAGTTAATACTACTGCCCAGCCATTGGGACTCTCCATGCCTCTAAATTAACAGGCAGAAAAGGGAGTTACTATCCTGACAAGGGTGGCTGATCCTAATTACCAACAGGAAATAAGACTCTTGCACAATGGAGAGAATATCTGCATACAGGAAACTTCTCAGGATTTCCTTTAGTGTTCTCATTTATGATCAATGGAAAGTGACAACCCATTACAAGGGAGACTGCTAATGGCCCAGACCATTCGGGACTGAAGGCATGGGTCGGCTCTCTGGGAAAAAAGCAAACCAGCTGAAGTTCTTGCAGGCTGTGGAGGGAATACAGAACGAATACCAGAAGTTAATAGTTATAAATGCCAACTGTGACCATGTGACTAATTATAGACACGAGCCTTGTAATTATCATAAGAACTTCTTATTTTCTATGAATATGTGTTTATACATGTTTATATACAAATACGTCTGTTTTATTCCTTTGTATTCCACCATCATGTAACATGATACATATGAAGTTTATATCATAACATTAAGCATTTTTATATTTCTTTTTTCTTTACAATTTCATACATGTTTATAATGAATTTGGGTCACTTTCACCCCAAATTACCTTCTTTTGTCCCCCACTCCTTCTTCTTCCCTACTAGTCCTCTTCTCTTTTTTACCCATTGGGAAAAAAAAAAAAGCTGGGGCTGGAAAGATGGCTGAGTGGTTATCAGCACTTGCTGCTCTTGAAAAGGACCAGAGTTCAGTTCTCAACACCCTAATCAAACAGCTCACAGCTGCCTGTAAGTCCAGCTCCAAGGAATCAGGTGCCCTCTTCTGACCTCTGCAGGCATCTGCACACACATGGCATATATACTCAGACATGTACACATAAATAAAAAATTTAAAACTAAAAAGCATTGTTAAGCATTTAACCATGCTGTGTGAATTATGGGTTATCATGGGGGAGAATAAGCAACACTCTGCATCTTGACTCTTCTGTTGGGAGGACTTATAACATTTCTAGTTGTAGACAGGGTAGATATATCAGGCTAGAGAGAATTATGATCTTGTTCTTGTCTATATTTGAAGATTTATATTAGTTTAAGGAATATGGGTGCCATGTTGACAAGAGATGGACTAGTGATTGGTAAGTTTGTTGACCTGACTGGATGGTGTAATTCCCAGAGAGCTGATTAAACATTATTTCTGGATGTGTCTATCAGGCTAAGACTTGAATTAGTAAACTAAACAGAATAGATAACCTTCCTTAACACGGGTGGGCATCATCCTGTTCATTGAAGGTCTGAATAGAAGAAAAAAAGTGATTATGAACTATTCCTTTCTCGGTGTCAATTATCCTGGAGCCGGAACGCCAGCTTCCAGCCACTGGACTTCCTGGAGCCAGAACGCCAGCTTCATGCCACTGGACTTCCTGGAGCCAGAACACCAGCTTCCTGCCACTGGACTTCACCTCTGACTGGACCTCTCACCATTGCTCTCCTGGCCCCAGTCTGCCACCAGAAGATCTTGGTTTTTCAGCCTCTATAATGAGTCAGTTTCTTAAACTAAATGTGTGTATGGTGCATTTGTTTCTGTTTCTATATCTCTGGAACACTCATTTATAAGTGTGAAGTTGGATTGTAAATGTAGTAAACGTGTTATAAATAAATCTCTTGTAAAAGATAATCACATTCGTTGCTTTTTGTACCACTTTGACAAAACAGAAATACCTGACATTGTTTAATGGGGGAAAGATTTAACCTGGATCACATTTTCAGAGGGTTTGAGTTCAGCATGGAAGAGAAGGCACTGAGCTCAGTTCATAGCAACAGGAGTAAGAGCTAGGCTCTTAACATGCCAGCAGGGCAAGAAGCAGAGTGAGGCAAGTGCCAAGGACTGCACTGTAACCTCTAAAGGCTTGTCCCTCCCACCAGCTGTGTACCTGCTCCGGCAGGGCCACAGCCGGTCCGAACAGCATTGCCAGCTGCGTCCCAGTCATTCAAAACATGATTGGAACCACGACAATTGATCTGGAATTTTTTAAAGCTTCTGTGTGTTGTGGAAGATTAAAATAAAGTGATTTCTGGCACATGACTTTAATCCCAGCACTGTGCAGAGGCGGAGGCAGGCGGATCTCTCAAGGCCAGCCTGGTCTTCATAACAAGTTCCAGGCCAGCTAAGCTACAGGAAGACCCTATATCAAAAAGGATCTTTATAGATAATAATAAACCGATTTCCTTTTTTAATATCTATGAGGGCATAAAGAAACAAGGTGTTAGATTGATGATATTCTAGGAAGTGATTCTGACAAGGTAGAAATGTGACAAGAAAGAAGACAAGCTATTTGAATCTGTAGTTTTACGGTTTGGTGTTCATTTGGTTTCTGCCACAGCTACTCAGCTTTGCCATTGTAGGTCAAAAGAAGCTGACTTTTCCTGCTGAGATGTGAAAAATGTCTATTCACTCTAGATAAGGAGCCAATGACAAACAAAAGAAATAATTCCACCCATGTCTACTTTGCTGAATAAATGATGTCTCGGGAGTTAGCCACAAGGGCATAGGTGAGGGGTTACTTCCAGAAGCCTTGGACGCTCAAACACAGCTACATCACCCTGAACTGTCACTTGCCCGTGGGTCACAACTCACAAAAGGGCATCCCTGGACTTCCTGCCCAACATGCAGGCAGCTCTTCCATGGAATCTCCTCTCTCCCAGATGTTGCTTACTGCTTATAAAGCCCGGGGGGAGGAATCTTAAAAGTTTTGTACTGTTTATGAGCTTCCTGATCCTTACAAGTTTGTTCAGCTTCCTGAGTCTTAAGAGACTGCCCCCTCCCTCCCAGAGGACGTATTTCCATTTGGTGAAACCTAATGACTAACGTTACCAGCACTTAGCAATCTAATTTAAAAATAATAAAATAAGAGCAGTGAGATGACCTAGTGGATAAAGATACTTCCACCGAGCCTGATGACCTGAGTTTGATCATTGGGACCTAAGTGGTGGAAGGTGAGAACTGACTCCTGCTGACCTCCACATATGTGCCGTAGCATGCAGTCCCCACCCCACACAAGTAAGTAAATACATATGAGAAAATTTAAAGAATAATAAGACAAATAAGAATAAAATAAGAAGTCAGTTAAGCTGAATTTGGTGAGGTAAAAATATAATAGCAATGAAGGAAAAATAACACAAAATTAGTGTTTTGAAACAAAACAGCCTAATAAAGTCAATTTCCATTTTATTTTTTATTACTTAAAGAAGACTAATAGCTGTAACAACCATTTGTTAAGCACATTTTTGCTTCCTCTTTGAAATTGCTAATTGGGTCTTTGTCAAAAATCACTTGAGGTGCTGGAGAAATGTCTCAGCGGTCAAGAGCACTTGCAGAAGACCCAGATTCAGTTCCCAACATCCACATAGCAACTAACAATCCTCCATAACTCCAGTTCCAAGGGATCTAACACCTCTCCTGACCTCCTCTGGCATGGCACAACACAGGTGCACCCCACTTACATGCAGGCAATATACTCATACACATAAAATAAAAATAATGAATAAAATGTTTTTTAAAATAAATTGAAAGTACTATTTTGGAATACATACAGGCTCTCTGTTCTTCTTCATTGATTTGTCTTTCCACTTTGGTCAATGCTACACAGTCTTAACTGTAATCATGATGCCATCAGTTTTGAAATGTAGTTAACTAATTATTTCCCATTTAATTTCTCTTTTCAAAAAGTATTTTATGGCCAGATGTAGTGTTTTATGCCTTTAATTCCAGGACTTGGGAGGCAGAGGCAGGTGGATAGCTGTGAGACCAAGATCAGTCTGATCTATGTAGTGAGTTCCAGGCCAATTGCAGCTACAGGGAGACCCTGTCTTTAAAAAAAATAACTATTTAATCCCTTCTGTTTTTGTTTTTTTGAATTTTGTTTTTTGACCTTTTTTCAGTTCTGTATAAAATTTAGAATGCTACATCTGTATCTATAAAAAGTTTTGCTGAGAATTTGATAGAAAATTGACTTCGTTATAATTCCGAGTCTTCCCACCAGTGTGTGTATGTAGCATGCCTTCCCATTTATTGAAGGTTCTTAAATTTGGTGGCATCATTATTTTATACTTTTTCAACCTATCAGTTCCATAAACGTTGTTAGATTTACACTTCAATTTTATTATGAGTTACTATAAAAGAGATTGTAGTTTTAATTTGGGTTTATACATGTTCATTGCTATTGCAAAGAAACACAATTTAGTTTTGTATGTTTATCATTTCTCATGTGATCTTGCTGAACTCATTTATCGATACTAGAGCACATTTTCCTTTTTGGCTTATTGTTGGGGAAATTTTATACAGGGATAAGCATGTTGCTAACAAATTGACACAACTTTTTCTTTTCTGATCTCCTTGAAGTCTTTCCATTTTCTTGTCTTGTTGCACTGGCTGTATTCCAGCACTATCCTGAATACAAGGAATAAGAACAGGTAGATAACATTGCCTTGTTTCCAGTCAAAGAGGGAACACATTCACTCTTTCACATGCTGGGAAGTGAAAGATTTTACAAGTGTTGTACATGAATTTGAGGAGATCTTCCTCTATTCCAAACTTTTAAAGAGTTTTATCATGAGTAAAGTACATTTATTCATGTACTAGATTATCTTAATATTTAGCTTGTTTCTATAGCAAATTATGTTGGTTTTTAAACATCAAGAAAGTCTGGCATCCCTTCAAAAAATAATACTGGGTCACAGTGTGCAACTTTGGACATGTTGCTGAATATCACTTCTTAATATTTTGTTAAGGATATTTAGCATCAGTGTTCATCAATGACACTGATCTGTAGTTTTTCTTGTACTGTTTTTCAAATTTGAGTTAAGAAATATTGTCTATATCAATGGAGCATTCTCTGTTCTCTTCTGTTTTCAAGAATACATTATGTAGAATCAATGTAAATTTTTCTTTAAAATTTTGAAATTATTCTCTAGTGGTTTCAATATTTCTTTGGGGTAGTTTTTAAATGAAAAATTCAAGTTCCTTAAATATTTACAGAGCAATTAAAAGTATGTGTTTTATATTGAGTAAATTATGGTGGTTTGTGCTTTTTTTTTTTTTTGCTTTTTAATGAATTGGTATATTTCATCTAATTTTGCAAATCTATCCAGACAGAGTTATTTGTAGTATACACTTATGTTTTTGTTGTCTGTAGAATCTGTAGAGAAATCCTCCGTTTTATCTTCATTATTGGTAATGGGTGTCTTCTTTTACACAGGTCAGTCTTGTGAGAGGTCTGTCAGATTACGGGACTTTTCAACGAGCTCTCTTTGTTTTACTGATTTTCTTTATTGACTTTCTACTATAATTTCATAGGCTATTTATTTCCATTATTTTCTTCCTTAAGATTTGTCTGGGTTCTTCTTTGCATTTCCTTTCATGGTTGTTAAAATCTGGTACAGCATATAGCCTGATGTAACTGCAGGAGCTCGGAAAGAGACCATGGAGGGAAAGGGAGAGGAGGCGCCCGGGAGAGAGGGATAGTGAGAGGCGGGGCCACCAAGGGAGAAATGGCTGGAAGAGGGGAGTTTAGATGCAAGGGGAAGAGGGGGCATTGCACCAAGGCACCATGGGAAAGGGAGAAAAGGGGGTCACAGAAGACAGGTGTCATCAAGGGGGACGTGTGGAAGATGGGCTACTTCAGTTGGGGAGGGAGATGAGAAGGATGGGGGGAGAGAGAGAGAGAATGAATGAACGAATGAATGAATGAATAATGCTTAGGTGGCATGAAAAGCCAGAGGGAAAAGTGTTAGTTCAAAAGCCTACTGAAAAGTCATACATATAATATCACTACATGTGTACATGTGTATAGCTGAAGGCTGTGTAACAAGAACACAGTGCCAAACAGGAAAAACCACTCTTCAAGCTGTTGGTCAGGGTAGTTCACGCGACTCCCAAAATTACACAGGCTATTGCCACAGCCCTTGATTGCCTCCCAATATCTGAAGTAAGTCTCTATTGCTGAAGACAGGCTTATTTGTGTCCTCTTTGAAGCTTGATCAAGTTCTTGTATGGTTTGATGCTCTACCCATGTAATCAGTTGTTTTCTCCTCACTGAGTAGACATAGAGATTGGACTTTAGAAAGTAAGTTGCTCAATAAGAACATCACCTGTTGGAGAAATAACCAAACAAATGTAAAACTTTCATAAAGGAACATACGAAATATGAAAAATCAAGGTAGCACAACTTTTCTAAAAGGTCGTAGCTCTTCAATTACTGAATCAAAGATACAAAATAAGTTAAATGCCAGAAAAAGGTTTCCAAAGATTATCTGTGACTTCAAAGAGGACACAAATAAGCCAGTGAATTCCGTCCAAAGCCTGGAGGGGGACATTGGCACGCAGAGGAAAAAGTCAGAGAAACAAATGACAAAATAGACAATCTGGAAGGAGAAGTCATCAACATGGGAGAAAAGGTCAACATGAACTTGAAATTCGGAAAACAAAATCCCACCAAACAATAATGTTAGAGATTACAAACTCAGTCAGCTGTGGTGGCCCATGCCTTTAATCTCAGCACTCGGGATGCAGAGGTAGGCAGATTTCTGTGAGATCAAGGCTAGCTTGGTCTATATAGTGATTTTCAGGCCAGCTGTGGCTACAGAGAGACCCTATCTCAAAAAAAAGCAAAACAAAAGAAAGATCAAAAACCCAATGCACCAAATCAAAACCACAGTGTAAACACAGACTTAACTAGGCAGAAGAAAGAATATCAGAGACGAAGGATAAAGTCAAAGCTGTAGAGGATAAAAAGTGATCAAGGACCGTGTGCTCAGAGAAGCTTACTTCACTCGCTTTCCTCCTCAGTAATCCCAGGGCACCTTGTTGAGGTCCTGTTTTGTCTCCCACCTGCTGTGTGATTAATCAATGGGAAGCCTGACTCCACTAGTTTAAGTTAAAGTTTGTGAAGTCAGAGTCTATCTTTAACTCACCCTCACCCCTCTCTGCTGGATCTAGAACAGCAGCACTGTGGAGTGGTGCTCCAGCTGGTGCGGAGCCAGGTTGGAAACAGGATGCCTTCCTAATCAGCTTCCCTCTTCCAGTCGTGCTTGCATTCATTTTCCAAGCACTACCCAAAGATTCCTTCCAAAGTGCAAATCTGCCCATACTTTCAGACCCTGAAGAGGCTTCACACTTTCTGCAAGGTGATCCTGGGGGCACTGGCTCAGCCCCTGCCCACCGACACCTGAGCAGCCCTGACGACGCCTCTTGCTCCCTTGAATCTATCCCTTGACAGCAGGGTGCCACGCTCCTAAAGCCAACGTTCTAAATGCCCAGGCGAGGCCTCCTCCGAGTCCTATGCTAGCGCCAGCGTAAACCAACACTGCCCACCAGTTATCCCTGGTCTAATGTCTGCTGTCTTGCTCTGTCTTGTGATGGCTCAAAAACATCCGCCTCTATTTCCCTCCCCAGCCTCACCCAGGAGCTTCTTGAGACCTGTGATGGACAGGTTTTCCTGTGTGTCGGTTTAATTTGTTCATTCTGGACTTTCATCTTTCATTTCTGATAGTTTCTATTTTTTTAATCTAATAATTACAAATATCTCAAAAGGCCCTCCATAATCCTGTCTCCCTGTTTCTTCTGATCTAAATTCTAACATCGCTTCCAGCTCTTAGGATGTTCTACTGGAGTCAGTTCTTTCCGTTTTTGGAACCACGTGTTCCTTTTGTCTTCAAAGTTGCTCTCTGCTCAGCCAGAACACTCTTACAGTTCTTCCCTGTTTCCTCTTTATTTTCTTCTCTAGTTTTTCCAGTTCAACGTCATTTCTTCAGGAATGTTCTCCCAGACCCTGAACCAACCTCATCTTCCCGGTGGAATGCTCCCAAAGCATTGTACATTTTTATTTGACATTCAATACAGACCTGAAAGCAGCTACTGTGTGTCTGTGCTTGAGAAGGAACTCAAGGGAAGGCTTTCCCGGTTTCCCAACCACATACTTATTTCCAGTGCTTTTGTCTCCCTTTAATTTGGGAGTTGAAAAAAGCAACAATAGCAATTAATCAGATGACCTGTTCAGATGAACTATTTGAGTATCAGGTGAATACCATGGACTCCTTCTGGGAAACCTGGCTGTTTACAGCATCTAGCTTCCCCAGACACTGTCTCACAGAACAGTAAGTATTCCAACAGTTCTGACAACCCGACTCTGTATTTCCTATTATTTGAAGTAACTGATCTCCTCTATTGTTTAAGTAATGTATACAATATAAAGCATTCCACACATGACCTCACACATCTGGGAACAGGTAGAGATTGCTCCTTGAAGGGCTAGGGATTCTAATTAGGAACATTTCCTTTAACTATTGAGTTTCAAAGCCCTATGCTTGTCCAGAAACTCCACCAGATGCCCCAGCAGCTGCTGAACAGACACAAGTGCAGTCACCTGACCCAAGACCTACCAGATCAGCTCCAGTAGAAAACTTACTCTTGAGTATCTTGGTCGTTTGCTCATTTTTGGATCCTGCATTCTAACATGTCAGGCACATGCAAGTACTATGTTTAGGTATGTCCCCAAATGTTCATATGTTGGAAACAAAGTCCTAATCCATACATTGGTGGCATTTGGTGGGAGGAACACTGTTAAATGAAGTCACAAGGGTGAGAGCACTGTGATGAGGTTAGCAACCTTTGATGTTAGAATCCTCAGCCCCTAGAACTGTGAGAAATAAATATATTTTCTTTATAAATTATCTGGCCCCAGGACAGGTGTGTCGCACACTTGAAATCCCAGCATTCAAGAGACTGAGGGAAGAGGATCATAAATTTGAGGCCAGCATGGACTAAATAGTAAACACTGTTTCAAATAAATAATAGCCAAGCCTTTGGCATTCTGTTAAGATATCAGTAATCTTGGGATATGTTTGTGTTGGTTTTCTTTCCATCACAGTGAAAAGAGCCACCTGAGAAAACCAAACTAAAGGAGGAGAGAGATTTATTTTTGGCTCATGGAATCAGAAGTTTCTCTTCATAGTACTCTGGTTCCTGTTGCTTCTGGGAGTCTGGTAAAGAAGAACATTTTGGCAAGAACATCAGAGGGAAAGGCACCTAATGGCAGATAGGAGGGGAGGAGGGCAAAGATAAAGAATATATCCTTACAGGGCACCAGCTCCATGACTGACTTACTCCGACTAGACTCTGCCTTCTGCAGCTTCTACCAGCTCCCAATACTCAAACGCCTTACTGATCTACCAGTGGACCAGTCCCTTGATGATGTCAGAGTCCTCATAAATCAATCACTTCCCACAGGTCCACCTGGAGACCAAGCCTTCAATACTGGAGCTTCCAGGGACATTTCTAATCTAAACAATGGTATGTGTGCATGTACATATGTATGGATGGATATATGCCAGAAATGAGGCTCAAGGATTTTATTCACCCTTCACGAAAGCACCTGCTGCTCCCCCAGGTTGCAGATCAATACACCTTATCTTGCACTCACTACACTGCACGGAATCTCCATGCAGACAGAAGTCATTCTCCGAAACCTCCCAAACTGCCTGATAACTGGGGCATGCTAACATTATTAAATCAAGTTACAGACATTTGCTCCTCATATTTGTACTGTAAACACAGCGTTAAAATCCAAACTTAAAGACCGTTAGAGTACTTGAGAGTGGAGGGACAGGCATGTGTATACCTCTGCACTTCTACTTTCCATGTATGGGTCAGAAGTACTATTTCACATTGCTTAAGGACACGGACATGATCTGAGAAGTGTCTCAACAGGTGATTCCATCCAGAGAGTGTACCTACACAAGCCTGGATGGTGTAAGACAATGATCAACATGGCCTCTTGATGAAATAAGGCATAGTAAATGAGCTCCTGGGTAACTTACTACTCAGTTTTACTAAATTTTTTTTTTTTGGTCTTTTTTTCTTTTTGAGACAGGGTCTCCCTGTAGCCCCAGCTGACCTGGACCTTGCTGTGTAGGCCAGGCTAGCCTTGAACTCACAGAGATCCGCCTGTCTCTGCTTCCTGAGTGCTGGGATTAAAGGCATGACCCCACCACCCCTGGCTTGTAAATTTTAAAATAAATATAAGGGGGATCCTAAAATAATAAAAAGAATAGTAACATAAGCACATAAAAGCAGCAACTTCTTGTCAAGTACTGTGTGCCGCATCTAATCATACTGCGATCCTTTTATGAGCCTGGCAATGCAGCAGGCTGCTCTCCATGAATGAGAGAACAGGTGAGTAATGCACTATGCTAAGATGTCACTAAATGGCAGGGATTTTTCAGCACATAATCTTCTGGGACCACCATCACATATGCCACCTTTCATTGGCCAAAACATCATTATACAGTGCATAATTGTACATGACTGAGTCTCAACATCTGAAGGCCATGAGACACAAGAATTTGGAGAAGGAAGAAGAGAAGTTCAGGCAGGGAGGCTGCAGAATGAGCTCATTTGGTCCACCTCATGTTCTCCTTTGAGCTTCCCTTCCTCCCTTGCCCTTTGCTCTCTGGTGTTGCAATGTTTAGATTTATCTCCATTTAATGTAGAAGCATCTGCATCAAGTAGAGACCATAAATTACACTTTGGTTTCATATCCTCTCATCACTCCTAAAATGCTTAACAAGATACACGCTAACTGCATATGAGTGGGGAGCTTACAGCCTTCTTCAATTTGTGTGGGCCCTAATAGTGAGCAGCTCCCCAGTCTACAGATAACACTGCGAATGGCCCCAAATTTTAACTTCTCCTTTTTGAATTCTGTAACAACAATCTCCTGAAACAGCAGGAGGAAAAATCATGGAAACCACTACGCCAACCAGTTGATTCATGATATACATATGGAAACACGAGGTTCTGAATCAAATTGCCCAGGGAGTGACCAAAATATGTTTAAATGTATTGAAAGAAATGTTGGAAAAAGTATTCCAGAAGGCTCCCATTCCATTTCCTGCCCAGTGATACTCCAGGCTCCCCATCTTAACAAAAGCCAAGACCTTCTTGTTAAAAAAATTACATCTATTTACTTATAATGAGGGATGGACACACATCATGGCACATGTGTGGAAGTCAGAGAAGAAGTTGTGGGAGTTAGCTTTCTCCTTCGACTATGTGGGAAGGGGGACTGGGGACTGAATTCAGGTCATAAGAGTTGGTGCCAAGCACCTTTAACCACTGAGCTATCTCACTGTTCCAATAGCCAAGACCAAATAAGTGGGTTCTTCTCCTCCTTCACCACCCCTAAAGTCACCTAACATATTTTGTATGAAGTTAAAACAAATTTCCAAATGTTCTATTTGTAATGATGCCGGGAAGGAGGGTTGGGAATTTCACATACCACAGAGCCCCAAAGTATTGGCACAAAAATCCTCAGGCCATTAAGAAGGCATACTCTGCAAATAATTTCAATATTTTCTATCTAATAAAGGTAGAATATTGGGGCAGTTTGGAATAGATGAAAGTAAAATCCGTCTTTCTCATGTAAGTCTAGATTGCAGATGTTCAGATAAGAATTATTTGTATCTTTAAAAAAAATAAACAACCAGGGGCTGGAGAGATGGCTCAGGGGTTCAATTCCCAGTACCTACATGACAGATAACTACCATCAGTAACTTCAGTTCCAGAGGATCTGACACCCTCTTCTGACCTCCAAGGTCACAAGACATGGGTGCATTTACATACATGAAGGCAACACACTCATACACATAATTATAAAGAATAAACAGCCAAATAAAAAGCATTTTATATATTTACATGAAATAGTGGGGAGAGAGGGACAGAGGAAAGGAAGGTGTGTGTGTGTATAAGAATGAAAGAAAGAGAGTGTGAGAGAGGAAGAGAGAGCTGCCCCTGGATTACAGTAAAATCATTTGGAGAATCATTCCAGTTTATACATTGTAAAATTCAGTGTTTTGCAATTATATTAAATTGAGAGGGAAAATCCGTACACTATAAAGGAAACTCAAAAAAGTAACAAATTTTAAATATTTACCAAATTAAATTTTAATGGACAGAGCACTTTGTACATTCTAATGATACGAGAAACTGAACAGAAAAGACAAACTTGTGCATGTGAAGCTATATCCACAATACTGCACTTGGTCAGTGCACATCACAATAGTGCAACATCAGCCAGATCATGGATTAAATGAACTTTTTATACAGAAGTTGGAAAATTCATTTTCTTGGTTTTCCCTTCACCTCCATCTCATACAGCACACTCTAAACAGTTTTTACCATCCTCCAGGATTTGAGTATCACACAGCTTTAACATCTCTGATTTTGGTTTGGTCTTTGTTTGTTTATTGTAATTATTTATTTTGAGACAGAATTTGAATATTATCTCAGGCAGGCCTTAAACTCACTTATGTAACCAGATTCGCCTGAAATTTGCAGCAATCCTCCTGCCCTAATCTGAATGCCGGGATTACAGACATGTACCAACATATCCTACTAAAATCCTTTGAAAAACACTACCTTCTAAGAAATCTGCTAGCCACTTATCTGATAATTTCCCTGGAGTAGAACAGAAACTAATCATACATGATATATGCAGTCTTAATCCTTACAGAATAAGTTGTTGGGCTGGAGAGAACCAGAGTTCAGTTCCCAGCACCCATATAGCAGCTAATAATCTCTGCAACTCCAGTTCCAGGAGATCCAATGCCTCTTCTGACCTCTGAGGGCATTGAATGACATGGGTGCACTTAAACACATCAGGCAACACATTCATACACATGAAATAAAAATAATAAATTATTTTTTCATAAAAAGATGAGTTGTTATGTTAGAAAATAATTTGACTACCCTTATTGGCTTATAGTATAAGGACAAAAAATAACTGTAAAAATCATGAACTTGAGTTATAATTTTGCTGATTAAAAAATCAGAAATTATTTTAATTTTGTTTAGAATCAAGATTTTATGTTTAAGAAAAAAAGGAAGAAAATAATAAAAATCAAGAAACTTTAACTGGGAACCATAATGTTAAAACTGAATTAGAAAAATCAATAAATTCCTTGATTTTTAAAAGAAAAAAGTATGTTTTCCAGCTTTTGTCTCCTAAAATCATATAGGAACAGAGGGCTTAAGAAAATGAACCTAATGTGTGGCCTTATGTCTGTCATTCTGATTTCCAACCCCATTTAATGAGCCAGACCGGAGAAACAGTCATTTCCACAAGGCATTAACTTGCTGTACCAGGAGATAAGAAATAATTCAGATCAATGTGACATGTCAAAAGAACACAATAGTGTCCACTCACTGGCTAAAATGGGTCAGTCTGGGCAATACAAGATGATAGCTATTGTACCTGAACATACTGAATGTATGAAAAGTTATGAGTCCACACTGACACAGAAAAAATGTATAAAATTAAATAAAGGTAGTGAGTTGAACAGACTGTATTACCTTTGAATCGTTTAATCAAACCTGCTATTGTTTTGGCTTATTTATCATCAGTGAGAAATACAGGTTAAGTACTCAGTGCATTGTACTTTGGTTTAAGGAAGTGTGCCAACATTCGAATGGTCCTGTATGATATGACAAAGTCATTTGTAACTGTCAAATTTCAATCAGATCTATTTTCAATACCTATGAACATTTTATGGTTAAGAAGATAAGAAAATTGCAAGGTATCAGTAAATCAAAAGTCTAAAAGAAGCTTGAAAGACATTTTTATGTACTGAAATCTTAATGAACCTAATGGGTGACCTTATGTCTGTAGTTCTGATTTCCAACCCCATTTAATGAGCCAAACTGGAGAAATAGTCGTTTCCACAAGGCACTAACTTGCTATACCAGGAGATAAGAAATAATTCAGATCAATGTGACATGTCAAACGAACACAATAGGCATTTTAAGAGAAGTGAAAATACATTCATGTATCTTTAGGGTCAAAATCCAAAATCCAAAATCAGCCCAGATGGTAGCAGGCATCTTCCGTGAAGGACAGAATCAGGTCGTGTGCACAGGTTACATCCAAGACTTGATTCATATAATTCTTGGTCCCACAGAATGTATATATCACCACCTGTCACTTGTTGTCCGCAGACAAATAGAAGGAACTCAATATGCATTTCACTGATATAGAAACAGTCAATGTTATGTTGCTAAGTACAAATTGCACATTTCAGAAAAATTATCAGTAGCATAATGCCTCTGAAGTAGATCTAAGTCAGTGATGTGTTTTAAATTTGACTCAGTACTCTGTACTGGCATTTGAATAAGACGTGTATTTGTCTACGTTTTAACCTTTCAGTTTGAAAAAGACACAGATGGATTTTCGACCTTAATTCGTGTTTGCTAAGGGCTCTAATACGCAAACTCCTTCCAATTTCACCAATCTGAAATTGGGCTGCTGTAACCTGAGCTCACTGAAGCAGCCCCGCCCCCAGCTCCCTGGATCTGGCCGCGTTCACGCCCTGCGCTTGCGCAAACGTGGCGGTCGTCGTTCCTATCTGTGGGGTTGTGAGACTTGTTGTGACGTCTGTTGAGTTTCAAAGCCTTTTAAAACTATCTTCCGAAAAGTTATGTGACCGGAGCTGGAGTGAGAAGCTCTGGCGTAAACTGGAGAGGGCGGAGAGTTCCCCGTGGCTTTGCGGACCCGGAGGCCCCAAGCACACGCTTCCCGCGCCCGGGCCGACGCGGGTCCGCGGGGAGATGCGCAACTTCCGAGCGACGGGACCGCGGCCACCCTGGCTGGTCCTGCTGCCTGCAGCAGCAGCTCAACTTCCGGGGACTTGGGAATCCAGGAAGGAAAAGCCACCCCCGCGACAGGGCGGGAGTCCCGGGCCCTGGGCGCGCGCCCCGAGGGCAGCAGCACCTCGCCCTGTACGCCCGGGGCACCGGGCTTTGCCCACAGAGGCCCCTCCAAGTCTGGGCGATTGGGGCTCTTTGCTTAACTCCACTTAAATGAGCTGTGAATTCTGCTATCTCTTGTCACATCGCCTGGTAAATACGCTGATGTTTGCTTGACACTGAGCCTATAAATTAAAGAACAGAAACTGCTCGGGACGTGCACTCAGTCCTTTCCTGGCTCTTCTTTACAGTTCTAGGCCGTACCTGTCCTGATGCCTTCATTGCTTTTGTGGATCACAAAGCTGTATTGCATTTAGTCAGATTAATGTTAACCCTCCATGCGCCGGGGAATAAAATACTTTAACTTACAAATAAAATGAATTCCTTTAGACCTGGTAGGATTCTCGTAAACAACTGCTATTAAACAAGTCTGTGTTTCCTGTTTGCTATAAACAAATACACATCAGGACTAAGATTTTCACAATCTAAGACTTTCACAAATAATAATTAGCACTTAGGTGTCATCTACCATAAGTTCTGAGATAAACAGAATTTGGAAATCTGTCAGTCTTCCCCACAAGCTGAGGTTGGACTTGTCTTTCTTTTCCAGATGAGGAAACCGAGGCTGTCAGACAGTAAGAATGCCCCGCCATCTGGTCCCAGGGTCTTCGCACTTTACCACCTTGAAGCTTTATTCACTTCTAAGATCCAAAATATTAAATACAAGTAGACACAAACTCAGCCTTAAAAACTATTGAGTTAATTAAACAAAATTAAGTTAAAGCGTAGTAAGAACCTATGGGAAGAAAATCAGTAAGGGAGGTAGATCTTGTTTTCGGGTAACTGCACCTTTGCTTAGTAACAGAAATATAGCTAGTCTCCCAGCGTGTCACAGTTCGACTTACAAATTTCCACTACAATTTTTTGACTTTACAATGTTGTGACTGCTATATGCACCCAACAGATCCTTCCTGAACTACGGATGTGTTGTTCCACAGTCTTGAGGGTTAGTAATTGTTCATGAGGTTTGGTAGGTAAAGCATAGTAAAGACATTTTCAACATCTATCAGGATGTAACCCCATTCTAAGTTGAGAAGCATGTATATTTTAAGATGCCTATTAAAAAAAGGAAACAAATAGTGACTAACAGACATTCAGTTAAGTAACTCGTGAGTAGACTGGTTGTAATGAACTTGAGATTTGGGTATCTACAGTGAATCATTGACTGGTGCCTTGCATTTGTATAAACACTAAATTCAACTTTACAAATGAATTGTTATGAGGTTGTTTTAAAAATAAAGATTACAAAATAATAAGTCATGCCATCATGCATTTGGTACAATAGCTAGAGGTCTAAGTCATCCTATTCTTAGTCTGCTAAAATTCAGAGTTTTAGAGCCCTGAATTGTAATTCCAACTATGTGATGGCTACTGAATGATTTTTGCAATATAATTTCAGCCCCTTTTAATTTTTCCATGTTCACTGTTTTCTTTTTATATTTGGGGTTTGGCACAATTGCACAGAATGGAATTTCTTTTAAAATATTCCATAGTGCTGGTGTGGTGGTACATGCCTTTAATCCCAGCACTCAGGGAGCTGGATCTCTATGAGATCGAGGCACTGTAGAGGCAGCTGGATCTCTATGAGATCGAGGCCAGCCTTGTCTAGTGAGACCCTGTCTAAAAAAAAAAAAAAAAAAAAAAAAAAACTTCCATAGTTTACATTTTTAAGATTTTTGTTGTTAATCTATTCAGAACTCCCCAACTTTTATTTCCTCAAAACGTTTATTTTAATAATCATTATGCTAATTTCATACATAAAAGCACCGAAGTCCAAACAAGTTAAATATTACATACAAGATGACAGACTAAACTGCATCACTAATGTTAAGCTGAAATCTAGAGTTGTATGGACTTCAAAGTTTTGATATTAATGGCTGCTATTTATTAACTTACTTTCTCAGAACCTGTATGCTGCAGAGGTATTACAGCTGCCACCATTAAAAAAAAAGAGAGAGATTATCCATCACCTATGTGCAAAACAAAACCACCGTTTGGCTAAAAACGACTTTGAGAAAATGTTTTTAATAAATACAGTAAGACTGTTAGTCTTTTTCTCCAAAGATATGGCATGAAAATTAATGTTTTGTCAAAAAAATCAAATGATGAATTTGTGGTTTAGTTTCAGCACCTGATTTTCTAAATTGCCGACAGGTTCCAGTGATTCTGGGTCGTTTCTATTTTTGGGAGTTTTTCGTCTCTTACAATTTTCCTATGCTTGTTCTGGTCATCTCAATCACTTTTCTTTTTTTTTCCCCTCCCTCCCTCCAGCTCTGCTTTAAAACTTCTGTAACTCATTTGCTGTGAAGTCTTGCAAGCTAGCTTACCGGGTGGCCTGAGCTGCTTTGGACAGGAAGGGCTGGTTAGGAAGTCAATGTGCTGCTAAGAAGTCCTGTTAATTTGCTGTATAAACTGAATAGAGTATCAGAGAATTCCCCCTTCTGATGAACCTGGGAGGTGTGTGTTTTGACCTGTATCAGTGACTCTATTTGAATTGATCACCTTAAAGTTACATTTTTTAATCCATATGAAGGTTGCACCTAATTATCCTGGTAAGTGGTTCAACAAATGTCTGCTGTTTGTATTTCAACTCTTGCAGCCAATAACTGCTGGAAGTGATTTGATGCAGCTGGAGACTCCACTAACAATCATCATAGCTTGAAAGTGTGCAACAATCTCATTGTAATCGTGTCGTCCCTTCAGCCTAAGGATTGATAATGCTCATCAGATGGTGCTTGAAAAGGAAAAAAAAAAAAAAAACAAAAAAAAACAAAACCTCTTCATTTTGATTAAAGCAATGGGGTGCAAGAAGGAGGGTTCTGGGGCAAGCTAGTATTCAATGTGTGAGAGGTTGTTTTGATAAGAATTCGCTTCAGGTGTGGAAAGGCAATGTTTTCATTCTGAAAGGGTCTGCTATGCCTCATTCAGGATTGCCCCCCATCTGATAAAAACCCCTGCTAACTAGCAGCACAGATGTGGCTCATTTGGAGAAAACAAGGAAGGAGAGAAAAGGGCTGAGGAGAAAACAGGGCTTGTCAGCCATGCTTCCAAGCTCGACCACTGTTCCTGGTCTTTTCATTCTCCCCGGCGTCGCCGGCCTGTCCGCCCGCAGTGCGTGATGCCATCGCCTCTGGCCCTGTGCCGCTACCTCCCCGGTGAGCTGTCCCCTTCGGTGGACTCGCGGCCCTGCAGCAGCCCGTCGGTGGTCCCAGGGAAGGCCGGGAAGCTCTTCCTGGGGGTCACGCCTCCTCGGGCCCCGCGGCTGCCACGCCGGCTGGCCTGGTGCTCCATTGACTGGGAACAGGTGTGCCTGCTACACCGCCTGGGAGCCGGAGGGTTTGGCTCTGTGTACAAAGCCACCTACCATGGTGTTCCCGTAGCCATCAAGCAAGTTAACAAATGCACCAAGAACCTCCGAGCATCCCAGCGGAGTTTCTGGGCCGAGCTCAACATTGCAAGGCTGCGCCACGACAACATAGTGCGGGTGGTGGCTGCCAGCACGCGCACGCCCGAGGGCTCCAACAGCCTAGGTACCATAATCATGGAGTTCGGGGGCAATGTGACTCTGCACCAAGTCATCTACGGCGCCAGCCGCTGCCCCGAGGAGGCGGCGGCGGGGGAGTCTCCCAGCTGCAGTGGAGAGCAGTTAAGTTTGGGGAAGTGTCTCAAGTATTCCCTCGACATCGTGAGCGGCCTGCTTTTCCTTCACTCACAGAGCATTGTGCACTTGGACCTGAAGCCCGCGAACATTCTCATCAGCGAGCTTGATGTCTGTAAAATCGGTGACTTCGGGTGCTCGGAGAAGCTGGAGGACGCGCGGCGCTTCCAGGCTCCCCCTCGTCACGTAGGAGGCACGTACACCCACCGAGCCCCGGAGCTCCTGAGAGGCGAGACCGCCACGCCCAAAGCCGACATCTACTCCTTCGCCATCACTCTCTGGCAAATGACCACCAGGGAGGTGCCGTACTCCGGCGAGCCGCAGTACGTGCTGTACGCGGTGGTGGCCTACAATCTGCGCCCGTCCCTGGCGGGGCCCGTGTTCGGCGGCTCCCTGGCGGGACGGACGCTGCGGAGCATCATCCGGCACTGCTGGGAGGCCAGCGCGCTGCAGAGGCCGAGCGCAGACCAGCTCCGGCCGGACCTGCAAGCTTTAAAAGTCGTCCTGGGCTGACTTCAGACTGTGCTGAGATAAGCCTTTGTCTTTGTTTTTGTTTAGTTTTAAAGAAGTGACGACCGTGTGGAAGAAAACATATTCGTAGGGCAGATTTTTAGAAAATAAAGTTTCTGAAAACTTCAGTCTGAAATGCTTCCTAAGTCAAGTAGCAGAGAACAAGCCTCTTGGGTGTCCCGTTGGCAACTAACCTTAATCCTTTCATAGCTGTGAGCTTTGTTTTGTTGGGCTCCTGAGCTTATTGTAACATCTCCGCAGTATTGTCCTTACTCAGATACGCTATTGCTGTTGCAGACATGCCAGATTTATCTATAAGCTGTCACGTGATCCGTTCCTACCACATAAATTGGAACTACAGTTTGTGTCCAAATCAGCAAAAACAAACCAACAGAAAAACTTAAAAGATTGCTCTTTTCTACTCTAAGAAAAGTATTGATTAGTAAGCATCTTTCACACAAAATTTACGAATTGTAGTAAATTTATTTTTAAAGCAATAATGTTCTAAATGATTTGTCTAAATTTGAAGATGGTCAGGGCTGGAGAGATGGTTAAGAGTCAGTGGTTAAGAGCACTGGCTGCTCTTGCACAGGACCCAGGTTCTGTTCCCAGCACCCACATGCTAACAACCATCCATAGCTCCAATTCCAGGGGATTCGATGCCCTTTTCAGGCACTAACATCACGTAAGCAATACACTCATATACATAAGATAAAAAGTGATCTTTAAAGAGTTGTTGAAATGCGTCTACAGTGGGTGTCTTCTACAATGTAATTGAGCTCAAAAGTAGAATGCAAAATAAAGATGTGGAAGAGGGAATGAGAGCCCGAATGAACCGGAGAATCTAACATCTGACAGGGAGAAGAGCAGGGGTATTAGACTGTTCATTGTAGAAGTCAAGGCGTGGTGCTGTAGAAGGGGCTCAGAGAAGGAAGTACCTGGCTCCTCTTTGAGACACCTTGGTTTTCTCTTAGTGACAGCAATGGCAATGCATGGCTGGAATCCAGGCAAGCACAGTGGTTGGAAGAGTTTGCAACAAGAGCTTGAGGTGGAGACTGTGTGGACTGTGCAGGAAAGGAGGGACAGAACATTGGAAGGAGGCAAGAGACACAAATGTGTTTGGTTGTGTGGTTCAGTTTTAGGATGAGGGAGGGTTGTATGTAGAAGAAAGCAGAGGAGACGAAGATAATTGATGAACTTTTAAAACTCGGACTAGATGAAAGGCAGGAGCTATGGAAAAACCGTCGTCTTGAAGAGGCAGGCTCTCCGGGTGGGGGATGGGGCAGCTGCCAGTAGAGGAGGAGGAAAGGAAAGGGAACTGCGGAGCACACAGCTCAGTCTTTTTTCTGAATAGAGTGGTTGAGGTATGGGGTTTACAGAATGAAATTCTGGTTTAGAACTGCTCTTGAGGGAAGCAAAGGGGAGCTGTGTAAGCCAGGGAACACTGAAAGAGCACTGCTGACTCTCTCCAGACAGCCACAGGCCAATAAACACATCCCTGGCTTAGGTTTATTTTCTGAGTTGCAGCTTTGCAGTAGTCCAACATAATAGGTAATCAGTAGAAACTATTCTTTGGGTTTGGGTAGTTCTTTGGATTTGGGATGTGCATCTTTTTTGGAGCTAGCAGTAAGTGGCTGAACCCCAACCTCAGTGCTGGGCAGCAACAGCAAATCGAAGCTCCCAGCCACAGCCTAGCAGTCACTAGGAAACAAGCTCAACAGTGCACTGTGCTCAAGTGTTCTCTGATTACAGATGCAGCTGGCTTTCTGCACTTACGGAGTTTCACCTCTGAGAATTTAACTGACCACAGGTCAACAAATACTCAGGGAGAAAAATGTGCTAAACTCTTCCAAACTGTTTTCCTTATCATTCTCAAAAACAATGTAGTATGACCAATATCTACAGAGCACTTCCATTTATTAGGTATTATTAAATTATCTACAGATAATCAAGGTGAACAGAAGCATATGCATAGGTTATATGCAAATGTTGAACAATTTTATGTAAGGGAGTAGTGTGAATCCTGAACCCAGTACCTAGACCACACAGAAACAACTGTATTCAATAAATGTGTGAGATAGTTGATATTATAAAATAGATTTTTGTTAGGTTAAATGATTTTGCCCAACCATAGGTCAATATAAGTATTCTGACCCTGTTTACTAAGTAAATTTTCAGCATGATATTTTCAATTTATAATGGTCATCCATTATATGACCTTATTGAAGCTAATGCCACTGTCAGTTGCAGAGCATCTGTAATTCCTTCCTCTCTGTAGTTCTGGTACAGTGCTTTCCTAGCATGTGCAAAACCCTGGTTCAACCTCCAGAAATACAAAATTAGTTAATTACTTTAAAACATAATTTCTTCTATTTGTTTTAACAACAAAAAAACCCCTAATGTTAGCAGGTTTAAAATGCAGTAAGTTTTTAAAAGTTGCAGTGAATCTGTTTCGTTTCACTAAGTGTGTTAAAATATGATTCTCACTATGTTGAATGCGTCATGGTCAGACTGTCAGTGAGCTACCTAAGGGTATCATTTTAAAGGCATGAAAACCCAGAATTGACTTCCAGAATGGATGTGGCCACAGCTGAGGCTCAAATGTCTCCTGAAAACCACACTGAGTGACATTGCAAATGCAGGAGAGTCAACTCTATACATTCTATAATGCATTAGCCTAAGAACCGCAGAGAAAAGAAACTACAGAATGGAGTAATGTCCAAAAACCTGATTGAGCTTGTGGGGAAGGTGCAGGGAATGAACAGGAATGTCGGGGTGGAAGGGCACACCACTGCTAGGTCCTAAACACACCTGCAGAATAGACACTCCGGAACTGCAGTCATCTGGGAGACACAAGACTGTATACTGGAGTGTTGGAGAGGGTTGACTTTTGAAAACAAGGCTGGAAGCAGAGCAGTGCTTCCAAAGGTTGGTAGAGGAAGGAGGAGGAGAAGCTCTTATGGAGCCCAGCCACCATAGTGCTCAGATTGTGCCAGCAAAATAGCCTGGACATAAGAGGCCTGATCACCCTGGGGGCAGGATAGAAGCTCACAGAGAGGCTCACAGGCCTCCAGAGCCTGGTTTACTTTGAGAGAGGAAAAGCTGTGGCTGTGAAGAGAAACCCACAGAAATGCCCTGTTTGAAGGGAGAGAGCAGATGAAGGAAGTCTTTGAGTTGTAGGAAGACCACCCTGACTGGAGCTGGAGTGTGCGTCTGGGTCACTCCATCTGTCATAACTCAGTCAAATGACATGACTCAAGGCTGACAAATCAGCTCAGCGTATTTAGCATCACAAGATTAAGAAAAATGAGACTGAGTTAAGTTGTAGTAGGGAAGAGAAACAACCTATCGATGATATGCTCATAGAAGTAGCAAACAGAGAATGCCTAGGGGTAAGAAGATTATAAACAGACAGATAATGTAAGAAAATTACAACCAGCACCGCAAATCTAAAGAGAAATAGAAAAATAAAATTCAAATTGTATAAAAATTACAAAAGGCCCATTTATCTGGAAAGCTCTGAACTATTTTTTGATTACATTTATTTATGGGGCGGTGGTGAATGTGTGCTCTGTGGAGATCAGAGGATAACTTGTGGGAGTTGGTTCTCTCCTTCTACCATATGTCCTTGGAGATCAAACTCAGGTCCTCAGGCTTGTTGGTAAGCACCTTTACACACTGAACTTTATTAACTATTTATGTGCCATGAATATATCGGTTCTCTCCTACCTTTATGTGGGCTCCAAGGATGAAGCTCAGGTTGTCCGGGCTGGTGGCAAGTGCCCTCACTAGCTAAGCCATCTTGTTGGCACTTGGAACTCTTAAGCAGCTATGTGCTAAAAGAAGACACTGTAGGAATTCTTTTTTCTATAACTCTTTTACTTTTTGAAGAATTTCATACATGAGAACTGCAGTGACATCATTTCCACCCTCTCTCTCCTCTTCCAATATCTCTTACACATTCTTATACATCCTCATTCACTCTCAATTTCATGACCTCTTCTTTATTGTTCACGTGTGTGTGCGCATGTGTGTGTGTGTATAAATGGATACTGAGTCCATTTAGTGTTGATTGTATGTCCATGTGTTTAGGGCTGACCAATTTGGACTGGACAACCTATCAGGGAGCTTGTCCCTGGAGAAAACCAGTTCTCCCCGTCTCAGGAACCATTGATTGACTGTAGCTCTTCATTTAGAGTTTGGACCTTATGAAATTTCCCCCAGCCACACTGGCATGTCAACTGGTGTTGTGACTATGCAAATCCTGCTTAGGCAACCATATTGTTGAGATGTCATGGGTGTGGCCTTCCTGTTGTGCCTGGAAGACACTATCTAGCGGCACACATCCTGATTCTCTGACTCTTGCACTCCTCCTGCCCCTCTCCCATGCTGTTCCCTGAGCTTAGGTGTAGGAGTTGCATTTTAGATGGATCAGTTGGGTCTGTGCACCTCCATGGTCACCTAGTCTCTACATATTGACCAGTTGTGGATTCCTGTAATAGTCTCCATCTGTTGCAAAAAGAAGCTTCTTTGATGAGAGCTGAGAACTACCTTATCTGTAAATATAAGGATAAATATTTAGAATACAATTAGAAATTATATTGGAAAGTAGTAGGTTCTCCTTTAGGATCTAGGACCTTTTCGCTTGTGAGTAGTTGGCTAGGTTTACAGTATCAGGCATGAATTTCCTCCTATTGATTGAGCCTTATGTCCAATTAGACTTGTTGGTTACCCCCCAAGATAAAAGTGCCACTATTACACCATTTGGGATAGCTTACTGGACTGGTCATTACTGTGATTCATAGGCTTTATTGCTGGGTAGGATTACTGATTGCTTTTCTCCCTTGGCAACTTACACAGCACCCTCTAATACTATGAGAGCTAGTCCTCAGGGAGGGAGCTTCCAGGTCAGTTCAAGCTTGATTCTTTAAAGCTCTGTGTCCACAGTGTGGGTGTCGTTAGCAATAGAATCTTACTTTCAAATTCTAGGAGGCAACCAAGGGCAATGGCTATAGCCTATGTGATCTGGAGAGTTTCTTAGACTGCCATGACCAACAACTCAAAAGGAAGTTTCCCATGCCTGGTACTGGAATTTTTGTTAGATAATCTACAGTTCGTGTGTGTGTGTGTGTGTGTGTGTGTGTGTGTGTGTGTGTGTGTATTATCACCCTGTGCAGCATAACTCAATTTAAATTGTGTGTATGATTATTACGACAGCTTGTAATGTTCCCCTATGTTTTCTTCCCGACATTTTTAATGTTATCTCTTTCTCCCCCTCTCTCTGACTGCCCTCCTCCCCCCTCAATTCGAGTCTCCACCCTTATTTTCCCATTTCTCCCTTGATAGCCTCTGTGGCCTGCTATTCCACTCTCTGGAGCTCCTTGTTCCCTGGCCGTGGCCCTGTCTACTTTCCTGGATTCTGTAGTTACTTTAGGTTAATTACTCATTTCTGGAGAATCGGAGCTAATTCACAAGTAAAAGAGAACATGAGTCTTCCTGAGTCTGCTCTATGCCCCTCAGTGTAATGGTTTCCAGTTCCATCCATTTACCTTCAAATTTCATGATTTCATTTTTCTGTGCAGCTGAATAGATTTCCATTCTGTACATTTTCATAATCGACTCATCAGTTGAAGGGCTTTTAGATTGTTTCTAATTCTTGGGTGTTGTAAAGAGTAGCAATGACCATGGCCAACACATATCTCTGTAGGAGACTACTGAGTCCATTGTGATTATGCCAAAGAGTGCTATAGCTGGGTCGTAAGGTGGATCTGCTTTTAGCTTTTAGAAAAATTTCCACACTGATTTCGAGGGGGCTGCACCAGTTTGCAAATTGAACTATAGGAATCCTTGAGAGCAACAATGATGAAAGCAGGTTATTATTTATGGATAAATATAAAAGAGTCAAAAAGTAATCATCTCTAATGGTAACATGAAAAAAAGCATAACGAGACTGAAGAGATGATTCAGTGCTTAAGAGCACTGACTGCTCTCCAAGAGGACCCAGGTTCAATTTTCAGAACCCACATGGTGGTTAACAACCATCTATAACTCCAGTTCCATGTTCTCTTCAATGTTCTCTTCTGACCTCTGTGGTCACTGCATAACACGACATGGGTGCACCTACATACATACAGACAGTACAGTCAAACACATAAAATAAAAATAATAGATAAAATAATTTTAAAATTTAATTAAACATAAGTCATATCTAGGAAAAAGAAAATAAACTGGGAGAATTTTTAAAACCAGAAATTAAATCAAACAAAACAAGTTAAAAGAAGCCAAACAAATAAATGAATAAAGTTTGTTGAGTAAAAGTCAGTATACAGGCCACTAAAAGAAATAACTACAAAACTGGAGAATACTGAGCAAAAGAGAATTTACTTTTGTATTTTAGAAAAAAAAAAATCACTTTTTTTGCATAACTTTGAAAATAAAATTGAGCACCTAGAAGAAAGTAAAGCTTTCTAGGTAACTATAAGTTACCCAAAGTAGCCTCAATGAAGACATAATCCAAACTAACCAGTGTGTATGGAAGAAATAGAGTTATCCATCCTCTGCCACACTTACCCCATGAGACATGAGTCCCCAAGTCCTACTAGCTTCTGCCAAATCATAAAGACTTACACATCTTAACTCCTCAAATCAGTACAAACATTTCCAATTTAAAAAAATAGTATTTATACAGACACCTGATAGAGATGTTATACATGGACTGGAGAGGTGGCTCAGAGGTTAAGAGCACATACTGCTTTTGGAGAGGACCTGATTTTGATTCCCAGCACCTACATCAGGCAGCTTACAACCACCTCTAAACTCCATTGGCAGTGCACTCAACATGCACAAATCCACTCACACATATGTATATAAATGATTAAAAATAGCAAAAGAAGCTGTAAGTCAATCTTATTTAAAATAGTGAGGGATCTAAGAATTTCAAAGTTGATTTTTAAAATCACACGCAATAGTTTTAATTATGTGAGTTTCCTCCAAGAAGCAAGAATGGTTCATTATTAGGAAATATATTCAAGGTCAAAAGAGAAAAATATAAGAATATGTGCTTGACAAAATTAAGCGTTCAGGGGCAAAACACTGCCTTCTGAATATGTCAGACCACTCTACTCATGAACTCAGTAGCTGTGATTTCGTGCAGGAGACCTGCACAAGAGCAAGCCAATCAACACTCCACTGTGAAAGAAGGAGGTGCTCATGAGCCTCCACCCCTAGCTGAGGAGCTATTGCCTTCTGGGAGAGGGAGAATCAGTTCTCTTTAAGGTTGTGGTCCCTGGTAGGTCAAGCACACGCCAGTGGATGACCCCACATACATGGTCGTATGAAAAGCACAAACTTATGAGCAGCACAAACTTGACTTGCGAGTTTTGATTTTTGTTTTGTTTGTTTTTTTTATTTAAAATTTTTTTAATTTATTATTTTTGTTTTATATGTTTTTATGTGTATAGGTATATTGCCTGCATGAGCACCTGTGTCATGTAGTGCCCACTGATGTCAGAAGAGGGCATCAGATCCCTGGAACTGGAGTTATGGACTCTTGTTAGCCATCATGTGGGTGCTGGGAATTGAACCTGGGTCTTCTGCAAGAGCAACCAGTGCTCTTAACTGTGGAGCCATCTCCCTGGTCCTGTTTTGCTTTTTGAAACAGGGTTTCACTATGTTGGCCCTGAACTCTCAGTGATTTACCTACCTCTGTGTCCCAAGGCTGGGATTAAAGTGTGTGCCACCACACCCAGCAGACTTAGTGGGTTATTAAGAGAAAAACATAAAGAGGACATGAAGTTGGAAGTGGGAAGGGCAGGTGGGGGATAGGGTCTGGAAAGCGTTGGGGGGAGGAGTGGGAAGGGAATATTATGAAAATGCCTTATATGCATGTATGAAAGTCTCAAACAATTAACAAAACTATATTAAAAAAATAAATGTTTACTATCAAGCTGTTTTTAAAAGACTCAAAAAGAGGAAAAATGAGTACTCCTTTACCTGATCCAACATACATATGTACACACACACACACATACACACACAAAACCAATGTTCATTTCTTAGCTTTTATAAGTATATATCATGGTTAGATGTATGCTGGATAACATACATAATAGCCCACCAATAGTCTGTTTGGAGTCCAAATAAGAGAAATACAATAATTATCTGTGTCACCTTTGCAATTCTAAAATAGTTCTCTATGGTGTCTTTTAGATTTCTAAAACATTTTTGAAATTTCCCACCCATATATCAGCACCATGCCAATCCTGTGGGAAATCCTGGGAGGTATTCTCACCAAATTAGTAACACCAGAAGAATGCTCACTACTGCATTGTAATGATCAATGATACTCAGAGAGACAAAAATTTGAAGTCTAAAATTATAGAGAGGAAAAAATAATCTGTTTCCAGGATAGGTACCTGGGGTGGTGTGGGGAGGTAGGAGAGAAGACAAAAAGAAAAAAGAGCCATGAAAATACAGAAAACAGTGAGCAATCAGAAGGTAGTGCCTCTACCTGATAGTAGATGTCCTATTACACCTGAACTATGAAAACACTGCGTATGCAATATGACTATACTGGACCACTGTAATACAAGGCAATGTCCAAAAATAAATAGCCCAAGTACACAGGAGAGTTTCTTTACATGATAAAGATGGCGTTTGAAGACAGTGGAGAAAGGATGGACTTTTAAATAAAATTGCCTTTGATACTGTTATAGTCAAGCATTCAGACCTCATACCATATGACCCTTTTTCAAAGGGTCAAAAGTTAGAAAATGAAGTCATGAGAAACACCAGAAGAAAGGCATGAATTAATCCCTTTATGATATCAGACTGGGGACGTCTTCCAAAAGGTATGAAGGAAAAAGCTAATGTTTTCAGACAGAAGAAGGAACATCGGTACATGGTGAAAAACAACAGTATTTTTAAGAGTCAAAGAGAAATAACAATCAGGGCTTTCTCTCATATTGCTGGTAGAATTACATATTGGTATAAATTCTAGGATCTGGAAGCATCTATATAATATCACCCAATCAATAATTCTACTTCCGGAAATTTATCCTATTAATATACCCACAGACCCATGATCAAGCTTAGGCGTTGCAGTGCTTCTGTAACAGCAAAAGACTGGAAGCAAGTTAAGAAGAACTTTTCACAATAACTGGTTAGGCTATGATACATCCCATTATAAAGCACTGTTCATAGATCAAAATGAATGAGCCCTTGACTTTGCTGAAAAGTCTTCATATTTTTAAATGAAAGCAAAGTATAAGACAACGAATTCAAATGAAGATTCTTTTCTTTGTGAAAGAAAGAAGAGAAAAAAGCAAATGTTCTTGTCTGCATAGCAACTCTAGAGGAAAAACAACCGTCCAGAAAAGCTAAGAGCAAGGACAAAATGAGAGTTTTCTCTGCATACTTTTTATATTAATTTGAGATTTGATTCATATTGATGAATTTCCTAATGAAAAACAATAAAATGTAACAGTCTAAGACATTTATGTATAACCAAAGATCTATTTGCGAAAGCTTGCTTTGAACCCCTTGAACCCACCTTCCTGCTGCCATTGTCTTCATCCCGTTCCCTTTACCCCAACAGAATCATGGTAAACACACCTCAAGCCAGGCCAGGGGAGCCAGTTCTCTCTGACCAGTTCCTCAGGTTCGAAGAGGTCGACTCCTCAGCAGCTGACAAGCACGAGGTCTTTCAGGGAGAAAGGGTCTCAAACACTCCCATGTAAGTTAGGTCCCTCGGACAAACGTTGTTACACTGTGCCTTTCTACGACCTCTGAATCTTACCTTTGTCACTATTCCGAATAATCCTCATTTTTTTACCATCATCGTCATGTGTAAAATGCATTATTATATGCCAATAACTGCGTTCTACATGCATACATATTCACAACTAATCTATCATCTTTTTTCAGCTTTAAATACAGGATGTTGAGACCCAGTGCAGGTGAATAACTTGCCCAGGATCACACAGCCGAGGGATGGGCTTCTAGCCCGTGTCCTTAAACACTTCACCCTTCTATCTGGGATGATGTCGGTGGCAGAAGATACCCTACTTTTAGTTTCATTATTGCAGATGTTTAAAGAATTTACCTACCTCACAAATAGTAAGACACGACTTGGTACAAAATTAGGGTAGTATACCTAAGAAAGAGACAAGAGGAGATCATGCACTAAAAAGGGAGGGGTAGTCATAGTGGCCACTTTTTTCAGTCACATCATTCTGGTCATAGAACAATTTTTGGCCATGTCTTCATATATTCAAGCATGTGCTACCAAACAGATATCCTCAGTGCCATTCTGGGCACTGTCTGGGGCTGAGGCATACAGACAGAAGGTATGGTATTGCATTCTAGTGGAAGAGTTCACATGGTATACAGTAATCTAAATATGCAGATGGTCTTCAACTTAGGAGGATAGTGTTAAACTCACTTTAAAAGACAGCTATCATGTTTTGGACTGGAGGTGTGGCCAGTGGTAGAACACTTGCCTAGCAGGCTGTGGGTTCCATCTCCAGCACTGTAAAAGAAAGCTATATCATATATTGAAATTGCGTTAATACACCCACCATACAAGAACATCAGAGTTTAGTAGCATGGTGCTCTGCAAGGTGTCCATTTTGTTCCCCTTTGAAACTGCAGCCTCTGGGAGGCCTGACTGAAGGGCACTGTCCAGCATCACCAGAGAATGTGAGGCTGCACTGGAGAAAAGGAGGAGAGAGAAAATTCTGAAAACAGAAATTGGAAACTGCTGAGTCAGGCACGGTGGTGCAATCCTTTAATCCCAGCACTTGGGAAGCAGAGCAGGTGGAGCTCTGTGACATCGAGGTCAGCCTGGTCTACATGATGAGTTCTAGGCCTGCTGGGGCTACAGGGAGGCCCTGTCTCAAAAAGACAAAAAAAACAAAAATTGAAAACTGGCAAATGCAATATGCCCTAGAACATTTACTATTCAGCCAGAAGCAGGGGAGCTCACTTGTAGCCTGAGCTGTACAAAGAATGCCTCAGTCTTGTCATTGACAGTTTAAATCACAGGATTTAACAATCCTGTGATAATACCATCCAGGTAGAAAATTATAAATATTCCAATAAAATGGACTTAAAGATACAGACATCGAGCCTCCCTAATAAAGCAGCATAAGAATTTACAGTTGCATTTTCATTCTAAAGGTCCACCCACAAGTACAGTGTTACCTATCAGCTATTTAGGGCCATACTTTAAAAATAGGAACAAGCAGCCTATTTTATTCCTGAAGAAGTCTTAATTTTTGAAAGAAGATAAAAAAATTCTTAATTAAGCTTAAAAACATAAAAAGTTCAGCAACTGACTACATGAAATTTAACAGTTCCATTTTCTTTAGCTCTCTCTCTCTTTCTCTCTCTCTCACACAGAGTAAAGAGTTCTTGAGAGTCAATATAAAGCTCTTAAAGTACAGGAAAAGCAAAGAAGATTGAAGGCAGCAAGGGCAAGCCATTTCAAGGTCTGGTCTCAGAAGTCTGACATCCCAGTAATAAAACACCAGAATTTATAGGAAACAGAAAAAAAAATCAAAGAAATATTTTAGAAGCAAAAGTTTCATTTGGAAAGATGTTTGATTTCCCAGAGAATGGCTAAAAAGGCCATTAGAAAGCACATACATTGGTCAACTTTGCATCACTACGAAGCAATTCTTGAGGCAGACTTCTTTGGAAGGAAAGAGATTTCTTTAGCATGTGGTTCTGGAAGTTTTAAGGGCACAGTACAGGCATTGACTTTCTTGTTGCCTGACAGAGGCAATATATCATGACAGAGACAGGTTTGTGTGGAAGAGCTTACAGCATCAGAAAGGAGTCAGAGAGAGAGGGTGGGCTCCACAATCTCTCCTGGACATGCCCTCAAAACAAGGGGATCCCAACCACCCTCATGTCTCAGAATTTCCACAAGCTCCTGAGTGCCGCCCCATTAACCAAAACTCAGTCACAAGGGACATTTAGCAGACATAATTAAATCTCATCCAAACTATATCAATCTAGCATCATGAAATTTGAGAATTGTGGAAACAAAGGCAAAGTTCTACAAGCTTCCAAAGCTGAAAACCTAAAACAGTTCAACTGCAAAAAACAAAATTGCCTAAAAGCAACGGAGGACAGTTACAGCCTCCTGAGGAAAACATATCTCCAACTTAAGAGTTCTCTGCCCAGTGAAACTGTCAGTTACATCTGTAAACTGACTAACAACCTTTCCAGACGTACATCCTCTCAGAAACGTAGAACTATGCATCCTTATTCAGTATGAAAGCATAGGAACCAGAATAAATACAATGAAAAGACAATGGGAATCCCCAAAGAGGACAGTGAATGAAGGTTGATCAGGAGCTATCAATTATGGTTCCAGGGTAGAACAGAACAGGTCAAAGAGGATGAAGTGAAGGAATCCCTTATTGGAGGGAAGTTTACCATTTGAAAAACTCTGAGGGTGTCTTAATGATGAGTACAGCAAAGATTGGGTAACAATGGTACCATTCAACATAGCTTCATATAGATGCAACAATGCAACACTAAGTGTTGATCTAACCAAAGCTCATACATAAGCATGATGAAAGCATGTGCTGCCGGAAATTGTGATTAGATGAACTGCAAATAGAGCAGGAAACCTTTTTTTAACTTTTGAGACAGCTTTCTGCTATATAGGACAGGCTGATCTTGAACTCACAACACTCCTGTCTCAGCCTCCCAAGTGCTGTGATTACAAAGGTACATTACACCACCCAGTGGAGGACCGGGAAAAACTTAAATCCTTTTCTTCCAAAGAGAGAAGTCAATAGATTATACCTAAAAAACTCAGAAAGTATCTAATTAAATATGTTACTTAGAGATAAACTGAGAAATCGAGGCCATCAACATGGGAGCTGGAAGTGTTGAGACTACAGCATTCATGGGCACCCTCAAAACCTGATTGTTTTGTGCAATGATCCCACCATAATTCGGTGACTCTTGGGAGTTTATGTATAACTGAGAATTAAAATAAAGTTTAAAAAAAAAGGAAAATAGAAATACAGTTGCATCTTCAGAACAACTTTAAATGTGCTAATGCTAACCCTAATCCTATACTATGAAATGACACTGTTTTGTTTTTTAATATTTTTATTAATTTTTTGAGAATTTTTCTTTAAACTTAATTAATTTTTATCTCATGTGTATGAATGTTATGCCTGCATGTATGTAAGTACACTCATATCATGCAGTGCCCAAGGAAGCCAGACAAGGGTATTGGCTCCCGTGGAACTGGAGTTATAGACAGTTGTTAGCCACCATGTAGGTGCTGGGATTTGAACCCAGATCTTCTGCAAGAACAGCCAGTGTTCTTAACCACTGAGCTGTCTCTCCAGTCCCTTTTTTGAGAATTTTTACAATATATTAGGATTATACTCACTCCCTCCTTCCCCCAGCTCCTCTCAGACCCCCACATTCCCATCCCCCTAACTTTGTATCCTCTTTTTTTTTTTTTTAATAACTCATTGTCTCCAATTTGCATTATCCATACATTTCTGGATGTGAGGTCATCCACTGGAGTGTTGTCAACTTACCAGCAGTTATACCCTTAAAGAGAACTAACTCTCCCTCCCCAGAAGGCATCAACTGTTCTTAGTTCTGCTCTTAGGGGTGGGGTCTCATGAATCCCTTCTTACTCCCTGATAACATGTTGACTGCTTTGATCTGGTGCAGGTCTTGTACAGGCGACCACAACTCCTGTGAGTTCATAAGTGTGACCATCATGTCCAGAATACAGTTTTGTCCCAGTCCTTCCCAACCTCTGATTCTTAAAACCTTTCCAGCCCTTCTTCTGAGATTGTCTCTGAGCCTTAGGGAGGGGGTTTGATGTAGATGTCTCCTTGTAGCTGAGCACTCCACTGACACGTGTTCTCTGCACTTTGACTAGTTGTGAGTTCTATGTTAACCACTGTCTACTGCACAAAGAAGCATCTCTGATGAAGTCTGAAAACTGCACTAATCCATGGATTCTTCCACTATATTCTTCTAACAGAGTGATAGTGGTAGGTTCCCACTTGGGCTGTGGGATTCCCAGTCTTGGCCAGGTTTACAGTGGCGTGTATGTGTTTCCTCCCGTGGAGTGGGTCTAAATCCCGCAGAAAGCAGCTGGTTACCCCCATTACATTCGTATCAGCACCGCTTTCATGGTCTGGTCTTGCCAAGCTGGCCATTGTTGCAATCACACTGTTTACACCAGGGTTGATGATTTTTTTCTCCCACCAGCTTGTGTAGTCTCCAGTGTGAGAGCTAGTGTGCAGGGAAGAAGCTGGCTGGTCAGTATCGACATGTTTTCTCCATGTCCTCCGAGCAGTGTGTGGTATCTTCAGCGATGCGGTCTTCCCATCCAGTTCTGTTGGGCAACCAAGAGCAATGCATTGCTTGGGAGTCTCTGGGATATTTCTGACTCACAATTCAAGGTGAGATATCCCACGCTTGGCACTGGGCCTTTGATTTGGCAACCTATGGCTTCTTGGATGAGTCTGCGTAGGGTAACTCAATTAAATTTAAACACAGACACATATGTGTACATACAGAGAGACACACATTTAGGAAGTTTATTACATAGGTTTCCACGCGGCTTTTCAAAGACGCTTGCTGTTAGTCATCCCTCTCCCAAGTCCCTTCTTGGCCCCGCCCTGCCCTCCCATCTTTCTCCTGCTGAACCCTCCCTTCCCACTGCTTCCCATCATGTCACCTCTGCTCTAGTCCCCTCCCTTAAGATCTCCCCTAACCAAACCTTCATTTAGAAACAGGGCCTCATTATGTAGCAAAGGCTGCCTTTTAAAACATTCTTTTGCATTTATTTATTTACGCACCCACCATGGTAGGTGTGTGAATGTCAGAGGACAACTTGTAAGAGCCCTCTCCTTCTACCACGTGGGTTCTGGGGATCTAACTCAGGTCGGCAGACTTGGCAGCAAGTGCTCTTACCCACTGAGCCATTTTGCTAGCCTGCATGCTGGCTTCTAACGCATAACCTTCCTGGCTCAACCTTTCTGGTTCTGAGATTATAGGTGAGGTGTCACCCCATGCCAGGCCTAAATATAAGCTTTAAGAAACAGTATCACAGAGATCAAACTAAGCATTCTTCTTAATTACCTTAATAAGAGGACCAATTCATGTAAAAGCAACGCTTTCTCACCCAGGGTGGTATAGCTGTAGACAAGCCACATTTTCTGTACATAAAATATTAAAATAGTACAAGCTCCCTCCGGAGGGGAAAAAACCCTAAAAGATGAGGAAAAAAAAAAAAAAAAAAAAAAAACCCACATACTCCGCTAAGGAAAGCAGAGGCAGCTGAGGAGAAATAAAGCAAGTGAGAGAGCTTCCGGCACACTGCTGGGCAGGGCATCGGATTACAAAGAGGGAAACCTGGTCTACGGAATGGCTAGAGCCAGGAGGAATTTATGGAGGGGAGGACTTGAGGGAATACAGGCAGCCAAGGCCAGAAGCTTGTCCCCTTCAGAGGGATCGAGTTACAGGATTGCCCTGACTTAACTGGAAGTAGATTTCCCACTTTCAGGAACAGTGAATCATAGGAGAACACATTGTACAGTCGGTCTGACCCAGCATTTGTCAAACACCGAGTGAGCTCTAAGCCCTTAAGCAACGTCGATGCCTGCCCCCAAACAATCTGAAGAATAACTCGTGTTTTCTCTCATGTTTTTTCAGATGCTGTGGCAAGGGTCACCCTAGTAGATTCTATAGTGATCATTAATGTTCTACTGGATGTATCTTTGCACAGTTACTCATCGTTTGTAATTTGAGCCCCAATACCTCATCACCAAAACTATTCTGTCCATAAATTGGGGCTTCCGTGCAGAGCAGTCAGCGGGTTGTTTCAGAGCTTCCCTTGGCATCCTTGGTGTTCAGGGTTTGGCCATTCCAGTACTTGTTAGCACCTTTCCGGGGTGTTAGAGAAGGTTGCAGATACACTCAACAACTCATTTTCTATTTTCTAATAAGAACACCATTCAATATTGCCTGTAATTAGGCTTGAAGACTACGTCGAGGTTCTTTAATGTCCTCGCATCTTCCTCCTTAGACAATAAGATACAATTTTAGCACGTTTTGTGATCTTTTTATTTTTAAATCCCAGAGTAAGCCCTGCAACTGGAACTCACAGCTTCGAACATGAGCAAGTGCAGCAGGAAATCCTCACTAGAGTATCATATTCAGGAAGCTGCAAAGATTTCACGGAAGGGATCACTAAGGAGGCGGGTTAACAGAAAGCCCCCATTCACAATATCGTCTTTTCTCCATACCAAAAAATTAAAATGGCAAACAGAAAAGAATGGCTTCTTCTTGACTTGGGGAGGAGTTGTTCAAATGGAGAAGGAATTTGACCACAAAGTCAGCTCAAAGTATCCCAGGCAATACCCTAGGGCTCAGGGATCTTGGAGCGTTTCATAGATAATTAAAACGAAAGAGGCGCCAGGGGGCGCTGCTGACCAAAGGCGGGGCAGTCGCCATGGGCTGTAGCAGCAGTTTTTTTCTTGGATCTGCAGACAGAGACTTGGTGGAAGATGTCCACAAGGGACAAACGGGCCGATGTCCAGACACCAGCAGGGTGCCCCGGTGGATACTGTCTCCTTGCAGGGGAGTGAATGAGAGTAGGAAGCCATCGTTCCTGAATGCGGCTCTGGCTTCTGTAGCCTAAGGAAACAGGGTGTAGCCTTACTTCTGTCTGGGAAAGTCAGGAACCCCAAGAGTGAATAAAACATGCTTCCTGTTTTTAAAGAGCGTCTAGCCTACTACCATCAGTTTTACTAAAACTATTTTTTTCAATAAATACTTTACATACCACATACCAAAATCATTTCCAGATGGATTAGAGACCATATGTAAAACTGGAAGAAAACAGAATTGAAAGGTTATTATAAATTTGAGGAGAGAAAGGATTCTGAAGTATAAAAGCACTGGAAAAACTGTAAAGGAGATTGCCAGGTTTAATTACAAACTAGAGATGACTTCTGGACATTAAAATACGAATCAAAGACAGACAATGGATTGAGAAAGTATTTGGTTAAAGTATGACAACACGTCATATTTTTATTAAAGAGCACGTATACATAAAGAAAACTCATTCCATGAAAGAGAAATTAACAAAAATCTTGAAAAGGCAATTCATAATAAAGAAAATGTGTTTAGGAGACAAAAATAAAATATAGGAAAATGTCTTCTCACAAGTGCTTTGAGGAACTGCACATTAAAAATAAGACAGTTTAAAGATATACACATAATTCCCAGTGCCAATGAAGTTATGGTATAACAGGATCTCCCTCACATGGGCTAGACAACTTTTGAGAAAGCAACTACAGTCTGGCAGTGTGTCAAGATCCCAGGTTTTGCTGGGGATAGTGTTGCAGGCCTATAATCTCAGTACTCAGGAGGCTGCAGTTGGAGAACTGTGAGTTCAAGGCCAACCTGACTACATAGCAAGACTCTACCTCCATAAGACAAAACAAATTAAAAATATCTTAATATTTATGTTCAGTAATTCAGTACTTCTACTTCTGGAAATAACCTATGAAACACTACACAATAAGAATTTTAAGTAGGTACAAATTCACTAAAAGCCTTTTATTTTGTCAAAAATTCAAAACAACATAAATATCCAGGACCGTTGATTCAAAATGCAATGATAATTGTAGTAACATAGAAGTGGCTAATCTACAAAGTGAAATGAATGGGAAGGAATACAAAATTATCTATTTAATGTGCTTTTAATTGTGTATTTACTTATTTGTTTTTTGGTTTTGTTTTGTATAGCAAGGGTTTCATTCTATATTCCAGACTGACCTGGAATTCACTCTGTACACCAGGCTAGCCTCAGACAGCGGTCCTCCTGTCTCAGCCATCTTATTGCTGGGATTACTGGTGTCAGCCACCATAGCTGGCTATAAAGGAACATCGTTTTTAATCATTTTAATACTGGGAATCAAACACAATATCTTGTGTGCATTAAGCCTTCTACCAGCTGAGGTACATACCCTTTGCTCTTTTAAAATTCACAGTTTTCACAGAAATTATACCAAGAACACCTATTTAAAAATAAGCAAACAAAAAATTACTTGTACAGCTATAAAATAATGAATAATCTGAAAAGGGAAATTTAAAAATTAGCTTTGTTTACAATAGTATGAAAAATAATAAAATACTTAGGAATCAACCTGAACAAGAAAGAGAAAAACTTGTTCATCACAGTAAAACATCACTGAACAAAGTGAAAGCCAACACACACAAATGGAGAGACTCCTGACTCTGGGAGACTGTCCTAATGTTGGATAAATCTACAATTTCTCTTTCTGCCTCGAGGGATATGCCTCCAAATGTGATTGACATCCAACTAATCAATGACTTAAGAGGGGAGGGCTAATGGAAAAGCAGGGAGAGCTGGGAAGGAGACGCAGGTGCATCACCAGGGTCTCCATCTTTGGTGTGTGTGCCAGAGGTTCAGGGGACTTCTGATCAAAATGATGGCTCTGCCATATGAAATCTCTGTCTCTCTCCCAGGGATGAATCCTTTGTAAGTGACCCAGAATAATTTTTCTAAGAGAGCATCCTCTGTCCACTCAATCAGTTCAAACCTAGGGGTGGGAGTGGGGCTGAACACCAGGCCTCACCAAGAGAGAATTCATAGGACGAATGTCGTAGTTGAGCAGGACCAACTGACAAAAAGAGAATGCTTCTGGTTAAAGGATTCATATGGCTGCCACTAATGTGGGAACCAGCTAAGGGAAGAGTATGGGCGGAAGAAATTTTGATATGGTGGATTATCCCCATAGGACTGGTCGGGGGGCATTGCAGGGGTGGGGTGGTTTACAGTGAAATATGTAACTAAGGTGAACTCACCTAAGCAGATGAGATCAATGGGACAAATACCAAGGTGGCAGTCTCAGACTGAGGTTGTAGACCAGAGAGAGATTCAAAGTGTGAGAGATGAATTAGATTGAGTGAAAGATATGAGGCTTGCTTCTTCAATACTAGCCTCTGACCTTGCTAGGAAATTGGGTAAAAGAGAAAAGGACATAGAGGTTTTAGCTGCCATTTTTTACAGCTAGGAGTCGAAAAGGGATGAAAACCCAGGTCAGGGTTGATGACACAAGACCCATCCTGGGACCCTAGGACCTGAAACACCTGGGAAGAATCAGGCAGCCATGAGGGAGGAAGCAACCAAGAAGAAACTAGAGTGCCCCTCGGGTTCGACCTGTAATACAAAGAAAGGAAAAAATCCAGATGTCAGCATGCTGATAGAGGGCTTAATAAGCATGAGAACTCAGTGAATAAAGGGTTCTCAGCTGTAGAGCTGCTGGAACTAGGAAAGACATTCAAACAAACCATGAAGGAGCCCTTAGCTACCTGGCTGTAAGGCTGTGGGACATGGGAGCAGATGGGATTATTTTAAGAGCTGCAGAGGCAGGACAGTTGATTAATATAACCCCTCATCCATCCTTGAGATTTAGGCTGTGTAACCTGAGGCAGTACAAGGGGAAGCAGTCTCTGATGGACTGGCTTGTGAGAGCTGTTAGAGAAACCTGGTTATCACCAGTGGAGGTTCCCATGGATGTCAGGAGCTGGAGAACAATAAAAGGGGGACAAACACTGCTGAGAGAACTGGGTGTGAGGAAAGCAATACATGGTGCCTCGTTCATAGGAGCAGATGGGACTGTGATCACCAGAGATTTAGTGAAGGACTTCACTGAACAAGGACCTCGATATTGGTATGGATGTCTAGTGTCCCTGCTAGATCCCCTAGTGGGACAAGAGCTTTACAAGGCAGGAGAGGCTTTGACATATTTAAGCAACCTAGACCATCATGTAAAGTATGTCTGTAGAAGACTAGAACAACCTAAAAGATGTATAAAAGAGACAAAACAGAAAAGGAGGTCTGCTTGTGTTACTCACAGGAAAATGTGATGAGACTTGCATCTAGCCCAAGTTCCTAAAGAAAAGATTGATAAAAAGCCAAATTCTGTGCTAAAGTGCCCCTGGGAGGTTTTAAGCCCTGAGAAGCAGTTCACAAAAGGTACACAGAGGATAAAAAATTATCCCAGGAGTGGATACTAACCCCCCAGAGTAAATAGGGTACATTTCTCCTTGGTAAATGGCTATTTGAGGGGTGGAGACAATTTGCCCAGCCATGGCCTCTCCCAACAGCCAGATATGGTCAATGGAGAGACAACAAGTGTGACTAGAACCAGGAGTCAGACCCAGAGTCTACCTGGCCCTGGGAAATAACAGGTGCAACAGGGAAAAGAAGCCTTATTTCTCCTTAGTCCTATGTAGAATCAAGCAGTTTTAGCCAGCCCCAATGAGGTTAGCAATGGTAAAGGGATGTATGGAGGCTCAATGGGAGAACTCCAGGACACTAAATGGATTCCAGTCAATAACTAAAGACAGTAAAGGACTGACTAATATACATGCTATCATACCCAACATGAATCTGTTGAAAAAAACAGCTGATGCAAATGAAATGGGATTTTCCTTGCTATGTTAGACCTTGTATGTGTATATAATATTAACTTCTGAGTGTTTTACAGATATGAACCCCAGTTGAGAGACATCAATTACACTTGAAGAAACAAGAATGGAATGTAACTCATACAGGGTACAAGGGTGAAGTATAGTGTGAAATTCTGGGAGCTCTATGGGCCTAGGCCTATAGATGCCAAAGAGTAAAGGGATACTTTATATAACTGTTAACTAGCAATTCTAGTACCAGGTGTGGGTTGACCCTCCCTGTGAGCTGTTGACCAAGGAAGTCTTGGAGTCCCTCTTCTACCAAACCAAACCAATAAATGCCACATTATAATGCTGGTTGCACACTGGAAGTGGACGATAAGGTCCTATTACAGAAGATGTGATGTGGTTCGAGCATGGAAAAGAGAGATCTAACTGAGATGGAGCTGGAAACTCCCTGCAAATGGATGGATGACCTTCATAGTGCTAGAGAGCACTATGCAGACTGCTATAGGAGAATGGTCATGAAAAGCTCTGCTTATCGATCCTGCATGCTTCACTGTCAGATGCCAAACAAGATGTCTCTCCAGGTGTAACAGAGGTTCATCTGGTATGTGCACCCCCAGCATATTTATAATTGGATTCAGGGCCCGCTCTCCAGGGAGGGAACACACATCTGATATTAGGAAAAAAATGTCAACCCCCAGTGGTGATGGAGGGAGCTATAAGCCCCTGTGAAAAAGCTACTGTAATTGTTTGCAAGATGAATATGATGTGCCTACTTGGGTACTGCCTAAGCACTTGTGTTTACACCCATAGGTTAGGTCATTCAGTATTTGTGTGGATGTTACTTTTGCTGTTCTTGTTGTTTTACAATTGTTGTGTTTTTACAGTAGAAGGAGTATCACTGAAGCAAGATGATAACCCATGCCACAGTGGAAAGAACATCATCCTACACCTGTTATTCCCTCCCAAACCCCTTGCTCTTGCAGCTCAGAGACTATTGCAGAAGAAGATAGCAGAGAGTTTTGTAAGAGCCAGAGAGAAAAGGGGGTCGGTTGTTGGATAAATCTACAGAGTTTCTCTCTCCGCCTCGAGGGACATGCCTCCAAATGTGATTGACAGCCAGCTAACCAATGACTTAAGAGGGAGGTCTAGTGGAAAAGCAGGGAGAGCTGGGAAGGAGACATGGGTGCGTCACCAGGGGCTCCATCTTGGGTGTGTGTGCCAGAGGTTCAGGGACTTCTGATCAAAATGCTGGCTCCGCCATACGAAATTTCTGTTTCTGTCCCCGGTCATAAATCCTTTGTAAGTAACCCTGAATAAATTAATTTCTCTAAGAGAACATTCTCTGTCTGCTCAATCGGTTCAAACGTAGGGGTGGAGGTGGGGCTGAATGCCAGGCCTCACTGAAAGAGAATTCATAAGACAGTGCACCAGCTGATGGGCATCTGAACTGTTTCCACTTTGGGATGTTATGAATAATCCTGCTGGGGGCATCCAGATACAAATTTTATATTTGCATTTCTTTGGAATACATATGTGTGTGTGTAGATATATCTAGGGATTAAATTAGTGGTGACATGACAAGTCTATTTTAACCATTTTAGAAACTGGAAAAAAAAAATGCCTCCCAAAGGATCTGAATTGATGTACATGAACATGACCCATTGAGAAAACAAAATCTACAGATAAGAGGCACCAAAGAGGAGAATCTAATTCAAAAGGCATTGAGAACATTTTAACAGTGTTTATTTATTTATTCATTTATTCATTGTGTGTACTGCACATGTGCCACAATGTGCGTGTGGCGGTCAGAGGACAACTTGCAGGACTTGGTTCTCTCTACTGTGAGGGTCCTAAGGATCAAACTCAGGTCACCTGGCTTGACAGCAGGCACCTTTATCCACTGAGCCACGTTGCTACCACTAAAGCCATAGAAAATATTTTTTTACAGAATCCAAATAGAATATTTCCCACAATTAGAAAAAGAGTCCAGACACAGGAGGCATTAAGGACTCCAAACTGACAGGGCTACAAAGACCCTCCCTTCTTCATATTATAAGTAAAACACTAAATATACAGGAAAAGGTATGCTGAGAGCAGCAAGTGAGAAGCACCAAGTCACATATAAAGGCAGGCCCATCAGAATAGCAGCAGATTATTCAAGGGAAAATTTAAAAGCCAAGGGAGCCTGGAAGGATATATTACAAGTTCTGAAAGGCAGTTGCCAATCCAGACTACCATACTCAGCAAAGAACCTGTCATAACTGAAGGAAAAATGTAAACTTTTACCATAAAAATAAATTAAAGGAATTTATGACTACTAAACCAGCTCTACAGAAAATACTCAAAGGAATCCTCTGGACTGAAGAGAAATGCAAATCCATTCTCAAGGTCATAGGAAAAAAATAAATCATCCTGGAAAGATGATTAAGCAAGATAGGAAGAAAAAAACACACACTACAAAATCAACAGGATGACAGAAATCAATGCACAACTTGCAATAATAACTGAATAGTAATGATCTTTATTCCCCAATCAAAAGACACAGACTAGTAGACTGATCAAAAAGCAAGAACTATGCATTTGCGGCTTTCAAAAAATGCACCTCAGCTCAAAAGACAAATACTGCAGAAGGGTGGGAGGGTGGAAAACACATTTTGGTTTCAGGACACAATCTAGAACTGACCCGAAAACTTGTTGGTTAGCCAGGAGTTTCGCAGGCCGCTGGAGAGAAAAGTCACCAGTGACATTACCTGGTTGTGAACTCTGAATGCTACAGTCCCAAGCTGCAAGGCAAGATGTGCCCACTGGTACAACAGCAGCATGAAGGTTGTGAGGTAGCCAGCTGCTTTCTGGAAGGATTGGAAGCCTGCTCCACAGGAGGGAATTTATGCTCAGTATCATAAACTTGGTCAAAACGCCATGGCTTGGCAGGTCATAGGCCCTAGGGTGGGGGACCTACTACTCTTGTTTTGCTAAATGGACATGTTGTCAAGCTGCCTTCTAAATCTTCATGTTTGTTTATTCCCATAGATTAGCGCTGCTCTCAGTCTTGATCAGAGAAGCTTCATTCTCAAGTGGGCAGCAATTAATGCAGAAACTCATGACTCATCAAAGTACTGAGGAAAAAAAAAAATGACTGTTCTGTGCCCTAAATGGGATGTCTATTCCAACAACACTACCCCCTGCCAATGTTCAGGGAACATCTTTGAAGAGGGGCAGAAAGAATGTAAAGTCAGAGGACAGGGAGGAATGCTGTGAACAGCTGTCTCTTGAACATGACTTGACTGTCTATCTCATGAACCCACAGCAGCTGTGGTTACCTGCACAAGATCTGCTCAAGATCAATACAAGACCAGTTAGCGTTCTAGCAGGCAGCATAACTGAACTCAGTGGGTTACAAGAAGACAAATGGGAGAGGACATGAAGGGGGCAGCGGGACACGTCGAGGGAAGTCGGGTGCGGTGGATATGATCAAGTTCTAGTGAATGCATGCATTCTTCATAACACCGTCATTAATTCTGTGCTGGGCTGTTGTAGCTTTCTAGCAAGATTTTAAGCTAGGAACTGCAAGTAAGTTAACTGTTTGTTTTTTTTCAAAAATTGTTTAACAATTTCCATGTAAGATTTATGGAATCACTTGATAATTTTTATAAAGACATCAGTTGGGAGATTGCTAGGGATTGCATTGACTAGGTCAGTTTGGTAACATTACCATTTAAACAGTATTGAATCTTCCAATTCATGAATATAGGATGCATTTTTCTTTCTCTAAGTCTTCCTTAATCAGTACTTTGTAGTTTTCAGAGTACAGCAATTGGGCTTTTTATTTGGAATGCATTTTATTTTATTTTTAAGGATATTATTGTAAATGTAATTGTTTTCCTGTACGTCATTGCTTGGATATGGAAATATTGCTGATTTAAAACATAGTTCTTAGCTCATCTATTTCACAGGTGTTGTCAGTGTGTTCTCTGGTGCAAATTGGGATGGCATTATTTCTTCATTCCCAGTCTTGAGCGCTTTCACTTTGTTTTCCTGTCTAATTGTCCTTCCCAGTAGTTTGTAAAATGACAAAAGTAGCGTTCTCGTCCTGTCTTTGCACTCAGAGGAAAAGCTTTCATTCTTTGGCTCTTAAGTAGAATGTTCACTATTGGTTTTTCACAGAATTCCAGAACGCTCTGTCTGGTCCCAGTTTTCACAGTTTGCTTGTGTTTTTATCAGGGAAGAGCGTTGAGGTTTTCAAATGTTGTGTTCATTGTCTATCAAAACCAGCATGTTGGGTGTTTTGTGTGTGTGTGTGTGTGTGTGTGTGTTGTTTTGTTTTGTTTGAGACAGGGTTTCTTGTAACCCAGGCTAGCCTCAGACTTGTTAAGTACCCAAGGATGACCTTGAACTCCTGATCCTCTTGCCTCCACCTCCTATGAGCGCTGGGATCATAAGCACATGCCACCATGCTAGCTAGTCATGTGGTGTTTGTATCTATAGAATGACTCATTAACTTTTTGGCTATCTTCATTCTTACTCAGCCTCTCAGCAACATTAATGTATTTTGACAAGTCCCTCCTTTAAAAAACAATCTACTCTCTTCGACTGGATAGGTGACTCAGCGGTTAAGAGCCCTGCTTCTCTTGTGGAAGACCCAAGTTCAATTCCCAGCACCCACATGGTGGCTAACAACCATCTATAACTCCAGTTCCTAGGGATCTGACACCCTCTTCTGACCTCCTCAGCATTGCATGACATGGGTACATTTATACGCATGCAGGCGATACACTCATACACCTAAATAAAAATGATAAATAAAAAATATTAAAAAGAATCAACTCTCTTCTTCTGGCTTTTCTTTCACCATCTTTCTCCACCTCCTGGCTTTTCCTCTTGTCTTCTGAGCACAAACCCATCAGTTTGTTAAGTACTCTCCTTAAGTGGTCTCATCCTGTCCTGGGATGGCACCCACCATAATGGGCCTGGAAGTCACATTTCCAGCCTTGATCTCTTCTTTGAACTCAGAGTATGTTACTGCCCCTTCTGTATCTACATTTATCGCTAACAGCTCAAATGTAACTAGTTCAAAACAAGATGCTGTACACCTTGTTTTCTCAATTAATGCCCTCCCAAATGTATCACTTTTCTTAAACCAGAAACCAAATGCCATATTAATTCTTTTTCCTTCCTTATTTCAACTAAATCTTGTCCTTTACATTAAAAAGTTCATCTCAAATCCAATGCCTTCTCATGATCTGCATTGTTAAAGCCCAGTCCAACACTCTAAGAGGCCATCTTTGGATGACTATGACAACTTTCTCTCTTCAAGTATTGCTTTAACTGGGTATCCAGCTACCAGGCAAGTGCTCTACCACCAAGTTCCACTTCTCGCCTGTGAGATGTAACAGTCTGTTTCCCTACTATGGATTCTAGAGATGAGTTTTAAAAACAGACTTAGAAAGCTAAGCCACTACTTACAAGTTTCCACCATCAGAATATTATTTATCTTCAGAAAAGGAGATCTGTCATTTGTTAGAAGAGGACTGAAGCTAGAGATCATTTTATGCTAAGTGAAATGTAAGACACAGAAAGAAAAATGCTTCATTCTCTCACTTCTACATGGGATCCAAAGAAGAAAGAATACAAAGACCTTAAGAACCAAAAGCAGAAAGGAGAAAAATAGTTAACAAGAAGAGTCAGGGCAGAGGAAATAAGAATATAGAAATAAAACATTAAATTTTGTTTTCTTTCCCATTATGTTACAACAAACCTCAAATATTTTACTGTGGGCTAAAAACCTATCATGAAGTGCACTGCATTTCAAATTTGCCTCATTCACCTGAAAACACTACCTTTCTTTCCTGTACTTTGCCAAGCTTCTTCCTGCCTCAACAAATGGCTAATTGGGCTGAAGAGATGACTCAGTGGTTAAGGGAACTGGCTGTTCTTACAGAGGACCTGGATTTGATTTCCAGCACCTACATGGTGGCTAACAACCATCTATAACTCCAGTTCTAGGGAAATTTGATGCCCTCTTCTGATCTCTGTAGGCACTGTATTACATTTACATACATGTAGGCAAGCCACTCATACACATAAAAATAAGAGAAGTGGCTAACTCAGCTGAGCATGGTGACACACACCTTTAATCTCAGCACTCAGAGGCAGAGTTTGAGGCCAACGTGGTCTACACGTCGAGCTGGAGGCCAGCCAGGGATACACAGTGAGATAGTGTCTCAAAAAGAAAAGGAATGGCTAACTCTCATCATTCAGATTCAGTTCACATGTTTTCTTCCTTGAGTATTTTTATTTTAAGGAGTAGTGCTCATATCTTACCTCCAATCATTCTTTTATGGGTCATTAGTTGCATTGTTTTATTTTCCTTATTATATTCATAATGATATTAACCTGTTGAGATGGGTATCATATAGCCCAGGTTGGCCAGCAACTAGTTGAGGCTAAAGATGACCTCGAACTTCTGATCTCCCTGCTTCTAAGTTTGGAATGCTGAGACTACAGGCTTGTATGCTAACACCCTGGTTTATGCAGTGCTGGGCATCGAACCCAGGGACTCTTGCACGGTAGGCCCACCCTGTACCAACAAAATTACATCCCAAGTTAAACCTATCTTATTTATTTCCTTATCTTTCTAAAAAAAAAAAAATCCATGTCCTTCCCTTAGGTGATGTCATGAAAGTAACATCTGTTAGAGATGCTACAGCCTCAGTATTATCTGACTTTAAGTGATATCGAATATATAAAGTAGATTCTCAATAAACAATTATTAGAGGGATGAACGGGTAGGATTTGTTTTAACGTTTATTTTATTTAACGTGTATGAGTACATTGTCTGCATGCATGTTAAGTGCACCCATGTAGTGCAGTGCCCAAGGAGGACAGAAGAAGGTGTCAGGTTGGCTTTCTTTCTTATATAACCCAGGATCATCTGCCCAGGGATGGCACTGCACACAGTGGGTTGGGCTCTCCCGAGTCACTCAGCGATCAAGAAAATGCCCCATAGACATTCTCACAGGCCAATTTGATAGAGAAAATTCCTCAGGTTCTCTCTTCACAGGTTGACAATAATAACATCATTATTTCAATGACTCCTTGTTAATAGAAAATAATTTACCAAAAATCTAATTTCTCCATCTCAAAAATATGTGCTATGATTGTTTTGTTAATATCAGGTTTCAAATAAGGTATGCATCCTGTTTCCAATGTTGCTTTAGTAGCAATTAACACCCCCATCTCAAAGTTTGCAGAAATCAGGCTCCTTTTTAGGGACTGCCAGAATAATGGATTCATCTGCTGGCTTTCTTGTGGTGAGTTTTAACTTCCTAGTATTGTCCAAACGATTTGTAAGTAGAAGTTAGTTTCAGAGTTTGTCAAAGTTCAGATTAAACATTTTAGAGGAAGACTACTTCAAATGTGGTGCAGTGAACTTTACCCCAAGAGGAACTGGTTTTTCTACCATTAGGGGTGACAGAGAGCTGAGGAGTTCAGCAAATCTCTCCTTTGCAAGGTCCCATTGGCCTTTCTCCTGGAAAATGGTTCTGTCCGTTATACGGCTCTTGTATTTAACTAGAAACTGCAAAACCAAGCTGTTCTAATTTTATCATTTTCACCCAGTGTATTATTGCAACCATTGTTTAAAAAGAACTCTTCTAAAATCTAGCTAAGTACATAAAAATTCAATAAATATAGAAAAATTCCTTCTAAATAACATAAAGGTATTCGGTGAAGTATAGTTTTATAAGAAAGTCAAAAGGAATGTTCAGTTTTTCCCATCAATTGTCAATTTCCTGAGTAAAGAATTCCTAGTTGCTTGTCACCTGGTGAATCATTCTCTTTCTTCTCCTCCCCCAACCCCCACCCCCGAATTCCCACATCAGCATCTTGCTGATGCTCAAGAGGTCTCATAATTGACTCCTGGGCATTAGTTCACATGGAATCTTGTTCTTATGAAATAATCTATTCCTCCTTCTTGCTTTCTGACATGAGATATTCCAAATCTGAGATCCATAACAATGCATTCCTCCAGTGAGCCTTAAATTTATCCAAATGGAGTGGCGGAGGTAGGAATCAGGAAGCTATTTAGAGACCACAAACCAGGCACGAGTTGTACCATTGCTACTGAATTTTCTTTATCAGTGGACAAAGCCTGGAGATGTATCTTTTTAAATTTTTAAAATAAAATAATTTAGTGAGTATGTGCAGTGTGTATCAATACACCTCAATGAGCTGTTAAAATATTTAGGAGCACAAAATATATATCTCTGAATTCTACTTCAATCACTATGTATGAAGAGAACTAGGTCTGTGTGAAAACCTTTGGAGTATTTGGCACACAGCTCATCTGATAATTGTTAGCAAATTCCTTTTCATACATCCTAGGATATAAGAGAGATCAAGAAGTCCTAAGATTATTTTTTAAAGAGTGAAGCAACTCAGTAAATACCTGGAAAAAAAGTCATTTGAATCTCTCAGTATATCAGAATAGTCTCAGAATAATCATAGAAACCAGTGAGAATAATCAAACCTTGGAAATGGCAAAAACCAAACCAGAAGGCTGTTGAATGAAGTTGTGAGACATGCAGGATTCCAAACTCAAAACAAGATAAAAAGATAACAAATATACAAAAATTTATACACTGTAAAAACCATCATGAGCAAAATCAGAAGGAAACTGATAAGCTGAGATAACAGAACTGGAGCTTGGACCACAGATTAAGTGCTAATTTGTGGGCTGGAGAGATAACTCAGTGGTTAAGAGCACTGACTGCTCTTGCAGAGAACCCAGGTTTGATTCCCAGGACCCACACGATGGCTAACAACCATGTGTAACTCCAGTTCCAGGGGATGTGATTCCCTCTTCTGACCTCTGTGGGCACTACATGACACAGGTGCACTTACACACAAGCGGGAAATACACTCATACACACAAAATGAAAATAATAAAATATTTCTTTTAAAAAAGAACTAAGTTGTAGAACAGAAATCAATAAGGAAAATCAAAAACCAAATCAAATTTCCTTACCAAATCAATAAGTAAAATATCAATAATCTAATAGAAAAAGAGGGTACAGGATGTGACAGACACCTCACAGAAAATGACATGAAAATGACTCTTAAATATACTACATGGCACTTAATTCACCTGCACTGATAGAAACACAGCTTCGGGAAGTTTCTAAATTTAGTGACAAGTAGTAAGCTGATTCATTTTGTCAAGCTTTGATCTTTGTTCTTTTGTTATTGGATGTGATTATGTGGCACACACACACACACACACACACACACACACACAGTGGTTTGGGAGGAAAAGCGCTTGGATATGCGTTGCAAGCTTGCAGTCTCTCTCTCCACAGTGCGCCCTTTCTACTTGAAACAAACAAAGAACAATGGCTATTCGAACACCAGTATGTGTTTGACAAACATGTCCTCAAAAATGCACAGCACAGGACTTGGGGGTGAGCTAGATCGGTCAGTAAAGGGCTTGCTGTGTAAGCATAAGGAACTAAGTTCAATCCCCAGCACTCATATAAATCCCCAGTGTGCTGGTGCACACTTGTCATCTCAGTGCTGGGCAGGTGGAGACAGAAGGACCATGGGACTCACTGCCCAGCCAGCCCAGCCCAACCCAACCGGTGAGCCACAGCCCAGCGACAAATCCTATCTCAGAAAAAACAAGATGCATCCGAACAACACCCAAGGTTGACATCTGCGTCCCCCCACATGCTCTTGCACAGACAGACATACACACCCATACACACACACACACACACACACACAATCTCACACAATGCTTGTGAGTTTGTCAAACTTGAATTAGAACTTTACAAAACGTATATGCTGCTGTGAGTATCAAAGATTTCCCAACATGCTTTATGGTGATGAAAACAAGTGTGGGGTCTGGATGAGTTATCATGAAATATGTGGTATTTAGATCTGCATAACTCAGTGAAATAATATTGTCCTAATGATTAGTATGCCTCTAAAGTGCGAGATTTCACAGACGAGAACATCCAGATTCTCACTGTCACCGTGTGTAAGTTTGGTGTAATTTAAAAGAAGAATACTGGGACTGGAGAGATGACTCAGTGGTTAAAAACACCAGCTGTTCTTCCAGAGGACTTGTGTTCAATTCCCAGCACCCACATGGTGGCTCACAGCCTGTTTGTAACTCCAGATCCAGGGGATCCGATGCCCTCTTCTGACTTCCAGGGGCATTTCAAGACACGAGTGCCCTTCATACACTCATACAAATAAATAAATAAATAGATAAATAGGTAAATACAATATTTAAAATAAAAATACTTATAGATATCTATATAGGTTATTAAATCTTCCACCCTTTTCCAACTACATATCTATGCTCACACAGGATGATATTTTTACATAAGGCATATTTTAACCAAACAAAATAATATATCATACTGAATGCAGTTGCAAGTATTAAAAATTGGACTGTTTTCTGTTAAATCAGACATTGAAGAGATTTGTAAAAAGTATAAAGACAATACCACTCTTCCCACTGAATATTTTTGACATGGAAGAAATTTTTGTTATAAATATGTTAAGAGTGAGTTTGTTATTTTAAAATAAGTTACATAATTTTTTAAATGTTCTTATTTTAATTTTTAACATGGCAAGCATACTAGCTATGGCCCACATAACAAAAGTTCTTTATGGTTCCTAACAACTTTTAAATATGTAAAGTGGTCCTAAGGCAAAAAAGTTGGGAATTGCTGTTCTAGAAAATTTTTGGTTGCCTAAATTGGGCACAAAAAGAGATATCAAAAGACATCAATTCTTACAGAATAGATCAAGAAAACATATAGTTACTCCTCAATAAAAAATGGTTTCTTCAAGGAACCCATAAGTACACCACTATATAAACTTCCAGAGCATGAGGAAAATTTCCTGATTTGTTTCTGTGATAGCAGCAAGACATCAGTAAATACATATCTTTTTAAAAAAAATCACATTTATAATATTCCTTGTGAAAATATATCCCTTCTAGGAATGCAAGAATAGTTTACTACTAAGAAATCTATTCATGGATTAATGACCAAGAAAGAAAAATCATATAAACACGTTTAGTTTTTCAGGGTCACTTAAATAAAAAATGTAATTCATCCCAAATAGAAATAATAAAATAATGATAAAAATAACACAGGTGATTATTGAGAATGGGGAAGTTTTTCTTAGCAATTAGTTTCTTGGTAAGTACTGGTTCAGTAGAATGGAGACATGGAAAAGTCTAATTTTTTCCAACTATTGGTTTCAACTATAATTTATCAGATCATCTTTTCTCATCTTTTAATAGGAAACTAGAGGTCCACTCTGCCTAGCTAGTGAGACTCAGGCTGTCCCCATCCCTGTGTTAGGCTTAGGCCCCCTCCTGCTCATCTTGCCTGAGACTTCCAGACTAGCCTGACAAGTGTAGCTGTTACCACTCTTCAAAGAAGCTTCTTTATGCAACAGCTGGAGACTATTGCTGAGTTCCACAACTGGTCAAATGCAGAGAATAAGCAGCTGTGAGATGCCCAGCCCTAAATGATGCTTCTACAATGCAACCTCTACATCTAAGACTACATAGTGGAACCAGGCACAGAGAGACTGTTAATGCATCTCTCAACTCTTGCCAGCAAAGCTTCCTCATGCTGCAGGTGGTGATTAACACAGAAAGCCACAACTGGCCAAAATGTGGAGAATAAGAGATTGCAGCGTTCACATCCATGGATAAGACTCCTATGTTAAACCTCTGCCACCCAGAGCTCAGGACCTTCAAGGAAGAGGGGGTGGAAAGACTGTAAGAGCCTGGGGTAGTGGATGACCACAAGGAAACAGAGTTTTCCAGGAGGTTGGGAACTGGCTCATATGAACCTACAACAATGGTGTCATCATGTACAAGACACATGTACACTCAGACAAGACAAGAACTCAGCAGAGAGGCGAGGAAATGGGTAAGAAGCCCAGCCTTAGCTGAGGAACTATTGGTAACTGGTCACTGCTGGGTGAGGGAGAGTTGGTCTTCTTAAAGGGACTGATGCTAAAGAGGCTGAGCAGGCTCCAGCAGACAGACTCACACCAAGGGACATCTGGAACACAAGCTTGACTTGATAGGTCTTAACATGTACGACAATGTATGAAATCTGGTGGGGTTATGAGGTGCGGATGGCATAGGAGTCTAAATACAATAAAGATGTATTGAATGAAATGTACAAAAATTCAATTTTTTAATCTAGAAAAGGCTGTTACTTTTGTTAATTTTAGTTTATCAAAACTCGTCCAGTTCAGTTTAAAACTCTGCAATGATATGTCATATGGGTTAGTGCTAAAAGACACTTGCTGCCAAACCTGAATACCTGAGTTAAATCCCCAAACCCACACAGTGGAAGGGGAAAGACAATCCCTGTGGGCTGTCCTCTGACCTCCACACATGTGCCACCATGGCATACATGCATGCACATATACACTGTGAATAAATGTAAAAAGAAAAATTTTTTTTAACAATATTCAATTTAAGAACTGACTCAGCGGTTAAGAGCACTGACTACTCTTTCAGAGGACCTGGATTTAATTCCCAGCACCCACATGGCCTCTAGCAACTGTCTGTAACTCCAGTTCTGGGAATCTGAAGCCTTCTTCTGACCTCCTCCGGCATTGCACAGCATGGGTGCACCTACACATATGCAGGCAATACGGTCATACACATAAAATTAAAATAAAATTAAATTAAACGAAAAAGCAATATTCCATTCAAAACCTTCTCTGCTGGTACCCCTGGTTACACTTGTCTTAGAATTAAAATTGAAACACACATTCCTAAATAAGGCACTAACCACGGAAAGAGCTCTGCCGTGGGCTGAGGCTAGCTATCCTGTCCAAACAGGAGGAAGAGTCGCCCTACACCGAAGGACGCAATCCTCTGCTACTTCAAGCTCCCTGTCTGAGGATCACAGAACTTGCTCCTCGCTCCTCTGGGGTTCGGCAGCGGAAAGGAGGGATGGAGAAGGCAGGGTCCCCTTTCATTCATAGCGGTACACTGGTGATAACATTGCTGACAGAGGCATCCCGAGTCTCCTGGCTCTGTGCAGAAGTTGGGAACTTGTCCAATTGCACATCTTTCAGAAAGGACAAAACAGAAACCCATGCTTAAGATGGCTACCACTTGTGAGGCAGCAAACACGGTGAATGACAGAGCCCATACTGTAGCATGTCTTCCACCCCCGGCCAGTGTCCCTGCTGCCACACATGTGTAGCCATCAGAGGCGCCAGGCTGGGGAGCAGCTCACCTTACATGTGACCCTGAAAGGTCTGCCAAAACCCAGAAATCAATGAAATAGTATTGAAATGGAGTTTAAAATATTAAAAGCAGGAGCTGGAGAGAAGGCTCAGTGATTAAGAGTACTGGCCGCTCTTGCAGAGGACATAGGTTTGAATCCCAGCACCCACATGGCAGCCAGAAGTATCCAATCCTGCCAACACCGTGACTTGCTATGTCTGACTTCGACAGCCATAAGGGAACTTGCTTTATATCAGGCAGCCAAGTTTGTGTAGGTTTTTGCAGTAGCCCTAGGAAACGAATATAAGCAGCTTCCCATTATGCTTTGAAGAAAACCCAAGCTCCTCCAAACCTCTTCACCAGGTACGACATCACCCAGCTCCTGCCTTTTCTCTGACTCCATCTCTTGCACCCTTCCATCCTCGCAGCAGTGGCTGCGTTGGTCTCCTCTCTCTAACAGAGCAAGCTTTCTTCTTCCTAGGGATATTTATCTGCTGTTTCTTTTAATTGAAAAACTCTTCCCAGATGACTCCATGGCTGGTTCTTCTTGTTTCATGTTTTTGGTTTGGGGGGACTGGTTTTGTTTTTTCACCTTGTTATTCTCTTGATGACACAGCTAAAAAGGCCAGATACTCATGTTCCCAGCCTCCTTTTGTAGCTTGGTATTGACCTTGTGAGCTAGGCTTTTCCTGTCAAATGTTTGCATAAAGAAACAGGAACACACATAAATCCCTTGTGGAGATAGTGATGATCACAGTAGTAGAAAAGTCAAGTTTCCAGAGACCGCAGAAGAAGTAGAGTCAGTACAGTGCCTGGTGGCTACTGCCCAGAACCACTGTGCTAAGGAGAGTCCACTGCATCATCCATCATCCTAGATAGGTAGATGACCCCCTTATCTGGAAAACCTTGGGATCAGAAGTATTTCAAATTTTGAATATTTTCAGATTTAGGAGTGTTTGATATATATGTAATGAAATATCCCGAAGATGGTACTCAAATCTAAACAAAGTCCATCAGTTTATTTTCATGTCTATGGGGGGGTTGGGTGGGATGTGGTATGCATGTGTATGCATGTGTGTGTAGGTGTATGCAGGTATATGTGGAAATCCCTGGCAGGTCATCAACTATGTAGAGGCATATAGAAACCCCCGGGGTTCGGCACTAGAATCAGGTAACGGCGTCATGTGTAGAGGCAGAGCACTGACTGTCGGGGTCTTGCGGCCTGGGAGAAAGAGGGAGGGGGCACAGGCACTGGTGAGCCTGGTGTGCAGCGTGGTTCCTATTCAGCACAGGGAAGTCTGTGACCTTCGTAAGGGAACTACTGTGCAGGGGACTGTAGAAAGCCCTTCTGCTCCATGTTCTCAAACAACAGATTTTACACCTCTTATTCACCACTTCTACGATGCCAAGTTCTGGCTTGGACGGACTGTACAGCACAGTAGCTAAGAACTCGGATTCTAGAGCTGGCCCACATGAGTTCATCACTTGCTTCTCTCTGGCCTTGGGTTGGTATCTAACTTTAGCTTCTTCATAAGTAGAACACAAATAGCAGTACCTGCCCCCTAGGTCAAGGTGAGGACCAAATGAATTGACGTCAGCACAGGCAGAGTGCTTCTGGTAGTGCTGCTGCTAGTCCTGGCTGAGTGCTATTCTAAGTCCTCACCTGCAATCTTGGGTAACCACCAGGGGCTGTATCTCCAGTCCACTCCCTGACCAATGTAAACTGGGTAGTCAGAGGCCTTAAACTTTTTATTTTTGAATTTTCAGACTAAAGAAGTTTAGCACACAAAAAAATGTTTATTTAGATCCAAAATTTCAGAAAGAAAACACTGTTTAAGTAGATGTACTCATACTAATTTGATTATTTAGTTCAATTATTTTATTCACAAATATACACGTATTCCATAAAAAGTAGTTTTCAAGTGCTGTGAATTTCCTTTTGGAAGAAATAGGATGATACTGTCATTCCTAGAAAAGGCCAGTAGGTGGCGGTCCACAGACCCACACAAACACGCAGTAAGTGTCCATTAAGACTAAAGACCAAAAATGACTGTTTAAAAAAAGGCTATGGGAGGATATTGAAAACATTTCTTTAAGACTGTTTTATAAGTGGAAATGAAATGGGTATTTAATTCAACTTTTTCATTCTTAAAATCCTCTTTACGCTTTTGGAGGAAGTATGTATTTGAATACAGCTTTCCCAGTGGCAAGTTAATAATAATTTTAAAAACTCATTTTAGTCTTCATTTAAACCAATAAAGAGTACATATGTGAGAACCAGGGAGATAGTGGAAGAAGTGAACTCAGTTCCCAGAGTTGTTCCCTGACCGCCACACACTCACTGTGGTACACACACACACACACACACACACACACACACAATGAATAGCTGTAATTTTACAAACAGTATACATCTGTGAGGCATTGATCTAAGGCATTAAGGATGATTTAAATGGCTTCTCTGCACCGGGGGTCTTGATGGGGGTGAGGAGGACGGTGCTGACAGTGCCCCACCGAGGACACTGGATGGCCTCTGGGTCTGTGTGGACTGTCTCGGTTGGAGGAGAGGGGTTACTGCTGCATCTGGTAGGTAAAGACCAGAGGTCTCAATAAACATCCTATGATGCACAGACAACTCTTCACCCAGCCTCCATGCAACTACTGAGATCGAGAAGCCCTGACCTCTGACTCCTACACCTGATAGGACTGTTTCTCAGAGTATAAAAAAAAGGGAAAACAACCCAAAATGCCTAAAAACTCAAGACCAGTTGAACAAACTATGGAAGAATTGTCTATACAATATGTAGTATTGATGAAAAGCACGGCACTTGCTCCAAAAGAAATAAGAGATAGCTTATCCCAAGCCAAGCATCAGTGACCATGGTACAGGAGCACAGACTCATGCTCCTCTGAATGACAGGTTCCCCTTTGGGAAAGGTTATATAACCATAGGACAAAAGCAAATCATAAATCAAAGCATTTGCCAGACACACTGCTGAGGACACCGGCTGGCCGAGGTACAGCAGAACAGGGACAATGTCTTCTACAGGTCTTAGGTGCTGTCCTATAGCATTCTTAGCGTTCGGGTTGGTGGAAATTAGTGGTCTGATAAACGGTACATTCCAAAAGTCTTACCTAAAAGTCACAACAAGGCTAAAGCATAGACTGGCAACAGATTAAGGGGACGAAGCTAACCTGACATAATTCTGGCTCTCCATTTGAACGTTTCATTTCCCCACAGGAGAGGAGGATGCCACGCAATCAGTTTTCTGGTTCTTCAATATAGATGTGTTCTTAGGGAACCGCAGTCCCAGTAGTCATTAAGAGAGAAGAAACAGGGCTGGCAAGATGACTCAGCCGGGAAGGGGCTGCCAGATGACACAGCCTGAAGACCTGAGTTGGATCTCCGGAACCCATTTAATGGCGGAAGGAGAGGATCAACTCCACCAAGTTGTACTTTGACCTCCAAACATACACCAATAATAGTAATAGTAATAATAATAATAATAATAATAATGATAAAAGAGATGAGGGGCTGGAGAAATGGCTCAGCAGTTAAGAGTGCTTGCTGTTTTTGTGAAGGACCCAGGTCTGATTCCCACATGGCAGCTCACAACCATCAGTAACTCCAGTGTCAGGGGATCCATACCCTCTTCTGGCCTCCACAGGCACCAGCCATGCATGAGGTGCACATACATACATGCAGGTACTAACATATACACATAAAAAATAAAAAAGATTTAAAAATATGAAGCAGAAATAAACAATATGGCAAAAATTCTGTGAATCACATTGTTCATAGGATATAAGCCAAATTGTTAAAGGGATAAATGTCAGCTGAATGGCAAACGGTTACCTCGGAAAAGCGACGGTGTGGATTCCCTTTTGCGTTTCACTTAGTAATTTCTACTCTTCCTTCAGTGGCTATCTTACACACATTACCCCTGAGATGGAAATTTAATGGCCCCCATAACTGCTAATTTTCATGGAAAAACAGCAAGAAGTTTGAAATGAAAACAAATAAAATTTAAAACACTACTCTTCCTGAATCTCTCTTCAGACTCCACGGCTGCTCCCTCTTCTCCCCCTCCCAGTTCCTGGTCAGCGACAGTTCCCTCCCGGCCTCTATGAGTGAGACCTTGTAGATGGCATGTGCCACTGAGATCATACAGGATTTGTCTTCCTGTGTCTAGCTTATTTCACTTACCACAATGCTGCAGCTTCATCTATATAAATGAAGAGTCCCTTCTTTTTAAAGGCCAAGTAATATTCCACTGTATATATGCTTCCTTTTCTTTATTCATTCATCTGTTGATAGACACTAAGGTTGTTTCTGTATCATGACTATTGTAATAGCACTGCAGTGAATGTGAGAGTGAAGGCCTCTCTTTGAGATACTTATTTTTTAAAAGATTTATTTTTATTTCTTGTGTATAAATGTTTTGCCTGAATGTATATGAGCCACCTGAATTCCTGGTGCCAGAAGAGGGTGTCAGATCCCCCTAAGACTGTGTTATAGTTGGCTGTTAGCCTTCAAATGGGTGCTGGGAACAGAACCTGGCTCCTCTGGAAGATCAGCCAGTGCTCTTATCTGCTGAGCCATATGTCCAGCCCAGAGATACCGATTTTAATAGACATTCAGATTCAGAGGCATATGATAGTTTTATTTATTTATATTTTACAATGGTGTTGATCGAACCAGTGACTCATGGGTACTATGCAACTGCTCTACGATCAAGCCACACCCTCTGCCAGCCCTACTTTAAAATTTTTGTTGTTGCTTCTTGAGCTGGAATCTCCCCATAGCCCCAGATGGCCTGGAACTCTTTATGTAGACCAGGCTGGCCTCCATTTCATACGGATCTATGTGCCTTTGCCTACTGAGTGCTAAGATTAAAGGCATGCATCACCACAACTGCCCCCTATTTGAATTTTTAAAATAATCTCAGTTTTGCTTTCCAATTTTTAAAAAAAGGCTGTTTTCAGGGATGGAGAGATGGTTTGGTGGTTAAGAGCACTGCCTGCTCTTGCAGAGAAGCCAGGTTCGATCCCCAGCACCCACATGGTGGTTAACTGGAGCTCATAACTTCCAGGGGCTCCAGTGCCCTCATGGGTACTCTTACACACACGCATGTGCAATACACTCAAATACATAAAACTAAAAAATACAATATTTAAAAAAAACAATAAAACACTGTCTTCTTAGTTCCAATCACATAAGTAATTCCTCCCAATGTCTGGACTGTATTTTGCCTGTTTCTCATTGAATGTCTTCACTCCCACCTTTCTTTGTGGGATGCTGAGGGTCAAACCCAATCAAGCCCTTGAGCATGCTAGACAGAGACTCTATTGCTGGTCCATATGCCTAGCTCTTGGTTTTCATGATACAGGTTTTTACTATGTAACCTCAGCAGGTCTGAGCATGAGTTTCCTGCCTCTGGTTCCCTAATTGGGATTACAGACATGTGCCACCAAGGCCAGCCTAGAATTCCTTTTCTTATTGTCCCAAAGTTAGCATATTCAACATTTTCTCAGGTAATAAAAGGAGCAGATAACCAGATTTGTTTAGAAAAGATTACAGCTGGGGGTGGTGGCACTCACCGGTAATCCTAGCATGAGGAAGCTGAGATGGGAGGATTTTAAGCTTGAATCCAGCATGGGCTACCAAAAAAAATTCAGTTGTACTTCTGAAACACTTCATTGAGTTTCTGGATGTCTTTGAAGCATTGCTGTAGCATCTCTGAAGATCTGTTCACCGTTGGAACTAATACAGCTATTACATGGTATTTATTACGGATAATATACCAGTATATTAGAGAATGGAAGTCTCACTAAAGTCGCAGCTACTAAAATAAGAATGTAGGCTTAGAGACTTTCTGCTGTGATTCTAATGGGAGTATTCCTAGCCAGGGGGTTATATTTAAAAATTACTGAGTGGAGGGAAACACCAAATTTTTAATACTTATACTAATTATTGACAGCAAAACTCCATGCATATATGTTGTGAGTCAAAAAAAGCAAGTTTAGTATTAGCTAGACTGAATCATCAGCAAGTGAGTCAATGCTTATACTTTAAGTTTCAAGTATAATTCTCAAGGATCACATTTCAAAAGCTTTGATTGGAGGAGTCAACTCTGTCCCTTACCACCTCTGTAGGTCTGAGTTAGTAACTTCCACCTGTACCATAGCATAGGCTACAGTCTCTGGCCCTATCCCAAATCCACCCCATTGTGCAAGTTCTATTTGACCATGTCCTTGTCCGTGTGTGTGTGTGTGTGTGTGTGTGTGCGCGCGTGTGTGTAAGGAGGGTTATGTGTGGGAGGTCACCTCCACCCTCTCCAGCTGTGTCCACTCTTAGGTTTCTCTCTGCTGTGCTTCCACACATATTTTATGAACAGATGTTTTTTATGAAGGAGATCTTGGAGGTCTTATTCAATACACATCACCTTATCTGAACACAGAGGCGATAACGTTTTCTAATTGGGTAGAAGGATCCCAGGCCGGTACAACACACTCTAACCCTAGAGAGAGTACTAGACCTGGCCTTTTCTGTCCTCACTTTACCTTAAGTAGCAGCTTAATTCAGGACATTTCCAGCAGTTACAGATGTTTCTGTGAACCTCGAAAGCCAAAGTCGAAACAGCACAAAAGGGCATTTCAGCTCTAAATATTGCAGACAGGTCTGTGAGACAAAGGCCAGCCTGATCTACCCAGGCCAGCCGGAGTTACAGGGAGACCAGCTCAAAAAGACAACAACAACAACAAAAAAGCGCCGGGCGTGGTGGCTCATGCCTTTAACCCCAGCACTTCAGAGACACATTTTAGCTATTATTAGTGGGTGTGCATGGTTGGGAAGCGTGCTGCACCGCTGGCCAGTACAGATCAGAGACAGTTCGAGAGCCTGTTCTCCATCCAGGGTGGATTGCAGGAATCAAACTCAGGCATCGTTTAATCTGTTGAGACGTCTCCCTGGACCCCTAATAATTTTTAAAGTAACAGACTTCATGGGCTGGGGATGTAGCTCACTGTTAAAAGTCTTGCCTGGTGTGTGCACCCAGGGGTTAGATCCCCCTCACCAAGTAAATAAAAACATCTGGCTGTCAGAGTCATTCTTCCCCAAGGCCGGTGCCAGTTAAATTCAGAAAAGGTGCTGGCTTGTCAGACGAAAGCGAGTTGATCTGGTTTGTATGGGAGGCAAATTCTGCACTGTAAAACCGTAGGGGTCGTTCGCATTTACGAGAGGGTCCAGTGCAGGGTGTTCACAGGGTTTTCTCAGGCTCCATCCTCCGCAGACATCCGGGTCAGGTAGCCTGAGCCAGTAGCTAAGCCCGCGGGAAGCTGACTAAGATGAGGGACTCCGCCGAGCCGACAGGGGGCGCGCGAACCGCACCTCTCCTGCCAACACAGCGGAGCCGCAGCGCGTCGTGCGGCCTCCTCTTAGCGAGTGAGGCACTTCCTGTTCCGGGCCGTGCGGGCCCCGGATGTGACCATGCTATATAAGCGTCGCCCAGGCCGCGCGCCCTCCTTTCAGAGTCGCGGCTGTGCGGCTGCGGAGCGTCGCGTCGCGTCCTCCGCTCCGGTCCTGACTCACCGCTGTTCGCTCCCGCCGAGGAACAAGTCGGTCAGGAAGCCACGCCGCAGCCATGGTGAGGTGGGGGACGGCGGCCCGGGGCGCCCCGCGGGGCTCGGCGGGGCTGCGGACCCGGGGCGGCGGCGCGAGCGCGCCGTCCACACAGGGCCCCCGCCGCGGCGGACGGGCCCCGGAGAGGGTCCCGCTGGCGCCTGTGTCTGTCTCACCGGCCCGGGCTCACGCTCCGCTGTTCTTTTTCTTGGCCTGCGTAAAAACAGGCTTTTAAAGATACCGGGAAGACGCCCGTGGAACCGGAGGTGGCGATCCACCGAATTCGAATCACTCTGACCAGCCGCAACGTGAAGTCTCTGGAGAAGGGTCAGTACCGCGGTTGCTGGCGTGCTCGCTGCGGACGCTCGGGGCCTCGACCTGTCGGCGATGAGGAGATGCACTGTGCTGACCGGCCGTGATCGCGCTATACGCTATTCTGAGTCGACAGAGGTTGACGGTCGTGAGCCGGCCACAGTGGTCTCGGTTTAACTGGAGGCGCTGTCTTCTGTTTCCTTGCAGTATGTGCGGACCTGATCAGAGGCGCGAAGGAGAAGAATCTGAAGGTGAAAGGCCCTGTTCGCATGCCCACCAAGGTAAGAAGCGGGGGCGCCGCTGCTCGCGTGGGACTGGGGTCGGGCTGGGTGCTAAGAGATTCCAACGGTAAAAGCACAAAGAAATGCCGGCACGGTTTAGTCGGTATTCAGTGGGACGTATTGGGTGCCGAGAGTGTGGTGCGCAATTAAAGCCACAACCTGTGTGAGGTTGATAGGCATTTAAAGTTGTTGGTGTATGGGAATACTGTCAAGAGACGGGATCAGCGTGAAATCCTAAGCAGTGGTTTTGTTTTGTTCCAGACACTGAGAATCACTACCAGAAAAACACCTTGTGGTGAAGGTTCCAAGACGTGGGATCGGTTCCAGATGAGAATCCACAAGCGACTCATTGACCTGCACAGTCCTTCTGAGATCGTTAAGCAGATTACTTCCATCAGTATTGAACCAGGGGTAGAGGTGGAGGTCACTATTGCAGATGCCTAAGTCAACTGTTTAATAAACTGACTTAACCGGTTAAGTTTTGTTGCCTTTTATTCCGAGTACTTGAACCACTAATTCCGTTTCCGTGTAAGTTTAAATCTTAATTATTTAAAATCAGGTCTGTAGCCCCAGGCCATCCTTTGCCTTCCCAATAGGCATGAGCCACAGTGCCCAGCTTTAAATGTTTAAAAGGTTATTGGGTGGTTACAACCAAGACAAGGACTAGAGAATAGGCTTCTTAAGTTACCATTTGACTAAACATTTACTAGTCGGGTTATTTGTGCATGAAAAACAGGGTGGCCTGCTCTCCCTTTGCCACTAGGTCTTGGATTTTAAAAAGCAACCCATTTAATGTTAAAAGTACAACAGGTTTTAAAACACAAAGCTACTTCTATGCATTTTTTAACATCCGATTAAGGTTTGGAGGGCTGTTTTTTGAGACAGGGTCTCCATCCCTGGCTGTTTCTGAACTTTTTTTTTTTTTTTAAACCTCCCAAGTTCTGGGGTTAGAAGTTCCTTTGGGATAGATTGAACCTCTAGGTCAGAAATAAACTGGCTAATGTGATGTAAGTTATATTTTTGAAGCCAGCAGTGACCCATTCCTACATGCCATTGCATGTCTATTGTTTAGCATACTGGAGTACAACTGCTGGCAAGGTAACTCATAGATGTACTTAGATGATTGGCTTTTCTTTAGGAGTTGAGGATAGAACCCAAGGCTTGATACCACTGAACTATTTTTCGAGTCCCTTTAATGCTTATTTATGGCCAAGCATGTTGCTGAGCATTCTCATAGCTGAGAAAAACATTGAATTATCTGAAAACATGAACACGACTTGGGACCAAAGAACAGGTTTTTGTGGTCTTTAGTACTGTGGGTTGAACCCAGTGACTGGCACATTAGGAAAGCACTCCCGTGAGCTACATCTTCAGCCTAGCAATTAGGCTTTTCCATTACATGGGTGATATGCTTGAATTAAAACTTTATGGTGGCAAATGCCAGATCTGGAGAGGCAGAGGCAGGTACCAGGCATTAAAAAAAGTGCTGACTGCTCTTGCAGAGGACCTGGGTTCAGTTCTCAGCACCCACATGGCAGCTAGCAGCTATCAGCACTTAAGTTACTGATGCCCTCTTTGGGCATTGCACACAGGTTCACTTACACAATACACTCACACGTTAAAGATATTAAAAATACAAAGATCCATGTTTAGCATACAGTAAGTACAATTAGATAGCTGTTGATTACCCCCAAGATAAAAGTGCCCCTACTGTACCACTATAGTTGTGCAGATCATTTTGTGATTATTAGTCTGTAAAGCCAGGGGTTAGACCTTGTTGGTCTCCCTTAGCAGCTTATATAGTATTCTCCAGAACTATGCAAGCTAGTCTTCAGGGAGGAGGCTTCCAGGTCAGTTCCAGCTCCGTTGCTCCAAGTCCTGAAGTCCTGTGTCCAACGTATGTCTTGTCTTCAGCAATTGGGTCTTTTCAAATTCTGGGGAGGTAATCAAGAGCAGTGGCTGTGTTATGTGGGGAGTCTCTTGGACTACCCTGACCAACAACAGGTTTCTCCTGTTTGTTGTTATATCGCCTTCAGGTATACACATACACATGTTCAGGTGTGTATGTATTTTCTGGGGGTTGGGTTGAATTAATACATTCCCCTCTGGTTTTTTATGCCACCCGTTTTATATCTTCTCACCCTGTCTAATCTCCTCTCTCCCCGGTTAAAGTACCTCCATTTTCCCACCTTCCTCTTGATACACCTGTCTCCAACTCAGCTCCTCCTTCACTCCATGGGTCCTTGTATGACCTTACCTCCTCCCTTCCCAGCTGAATCCCCCAATTTCCCATTTCCCTTTTGGTAAGATCTGTTTCCTACTGTCCCCCTCCTTCGGGTTCTTTACCTCCATGGTTCCTTCCCATTTTCCTGGCTTTTGCGGTTACATCACTTCAGAACAGACGCACATCTAAGGATGTGGTGCTAGAATCCACAAGTGAGAGAGAGAACATAACATTGCTTGTTTTCTGAGTCTGTTACTTCACTTAGTATAACAGTTTCTAGTTTCATCCATTTACCTCTAAATGTCATGATTTCTTCTTTACCACATTTTCATTATTCATTTGTGTTGGCTTAAATTTTTGTGTATGAAAGGTCCTCAACTGTCATTTCATACACAGAGTTTGACGTGGTCCTGTTTGTTTTTGTTTTGCTGGTCTCTGCTTTGGGTGTCTAAGAAATCATTCCATGTCTTATGTATCTTTTTTACTATGTTTTCTCCTAGTTAGATCTTTAACCCATGAAAGAGAATGTCTTAAGTTTAAAATTCATGGAGAAAATTGTGATTGTTCCATGACCTATGAAACACTGAAAACACTAAAGTATCTCTTAATGTTAATTATAAATGTAAAGGGACAATGGAAAATAGTTTTTTAAAAAGCAAACCTAATATTTAGTGTAGTATCATTCTCAACAGAACGTTGAAGAAGTCTGTTCTTTGTGAGGAAAGCTTGAGACCAGCTTGGGGTGGGGTGGCTCGGTCAGTAGTATGTTTGCTGCCAAGCATGAGGACCTGAATTCAGACCTGCAGCACCTACGTGAAATGCAGATTCTGACGTCGTGCCTATGGCCCCAGCACTGGGCTGAGGACAGGAGGAGGTCAATGGGACTTGCTGGCAGGAGAGGCCACATTTAGGGTGAGTCTTCCCACTTCACTTAACCTAATCAAGAAAATCCCTCACAGACAAGGCCAGAGGCTAACCTGATCTTCATCATCCCTCACAGGTGTGCCAGGAGGCTTAACTTGTGGATGGTTCTAGAGCCTGTCAAGTGGACAATATTAAAGTCGTAGCAATGTTTGCTTTCTTTTTTAAATCAGAATTTATAAGCAGTTTTTCTGTTGTCATTTTATCACACTTCTAACTTTGAGTCAGCTTCTGGTATTTTATCCTTTTTGCTCTCTGTACTGTAAAACCTCTGTATTTTTTATTAAGATGAAGTACTGTTGATGGCATCATTTCTGTGATATCTTTGTCCTTTCTGTTCCCTGAAACCCATGGGAATTTTTTCTAGAACTTAGCAGATACCAACATTGCAGATGCTCAAGTTCTGCATAGAAAATGTTTGTTTCCAGGTAATATATGTCTTCTCAATTTCAAATCATTGCTAGATAATTTCTGATACCTAATATGGTAGATATGCTGTTAACATGGCTGTCATACTGTGTTCTTGAGGGAGTAAGGACCAGAAAAAGTCTGCACATACTCAGCACATACAAAGTATTTATGTTCAGTCTACAGTTGATTGAATCCATGAATGTAGAATTTGTGGACACATGGAGCCTCATTCATGTTATTGAGCTTGTCTACCTTAGTCACGCTGCACATGTGGAGTCTTTTGAATGTTCATAGTGTCAACATGCCCATGGAATAAATCCATTTACCAGTGATTTAAACTTTGCTTTCAGAATCATCACTTGTTTCTTTGGTGTATTTCCATCTTCCTTGACTGACTTGCTGTTCTGACTATCCTTTTAAAAATATTTATTTATTTATTTATTTTTATGTGTATGAGAGTATTGCCTGCATTTAAGTGCACCAGGTCATGCAGTGCCCAAGGAGGCCAGAAGAGGGTGTTAGATTCCCTGGAACTTGAGTTATAGACAGTTGTTAGCTTCCATATGGGTGCTGGGATTCCAACCCCAGTCTTCTGCAAGAACAGCCAGTGGTCATAAGGGCTGAGCCAGCTCTTTAGCCCTGATTATCCATTTTTTAAGTCGTATACATTTGTGATTGGGAAACAGGAGCAGCAGCGCTGTGCACTCTACTGTGTGTAGTCTGCTTATCTCTGTCAGAACTGAAGACAGATGTGCAGTTCCGGGAAAGAAGCGTCATGGTCTTTATGTGCTTATAATTTCCCATAGTGATTGATGGATTAAACAACTAGCTGTGGGGTTGTCCTTCATGCAGTTATATACAACTAGCATAGTATGGTGCCTTAGATATTTGAACTCCTTTGCCAAAAGCCTGGTATAATTTCCTTAAATGATCATAACTGAAATTCACACTAACCACTTGAAAAACAATTGCCTGTTTTAGAATTATCTCTTACTAATCACAAGCAATTGATTATTTTAGTTAGTTTTCCATATAGACCTTGAAATCTTTGATTAATTTTATTCATAGTTAACAAATTTTATGGATACTGGTTCAGATTTTTCTTGTTCCTTTTTTAATGTTTAAAAATATATATTTCAATTTTATGTGCATGAGTTTTACCTGCATGCATGTAAGTGTACCCATGTTGTGCATGCCCTCAGAGGTCAGAAGAGGGTGTTGAATCCCCTACAACTGAAGTTACAGACCATTGTTACCCACCCTGTGGGTGCTGGGAATCAAATCTAGGTCCTCTGTAAGAGCAGCCAGTGCCCTCAACTGCTGGGTCATCTCTCCAGCCCTGGACTTTCTGTGTTAAATAGACCTGCTTCTCCCATCTGCCCATGTTCCACATTAAAAGGACTCTGCATGGACTCCCCTTCCCTAGCACTCACTCTGCTGTTTTTTTCCATGAAGTCACTGGCTTTAGCTTTCTAATTCCTGCATTCTGTATCTCACTTCTCCCTCACCCTGAGCTGATGTTTCTATCATATCCTCTCAGGGGCTCATTGGGGCTTCTTTCACCCTTTTTCTTTTGCTGGGCCTGCATCCGCTTCCTGAAATCTGTAATGTCCTGAAGCTTGTTGTTACGTTCAGGTTTGTTCACAGTCCCACCTCCATTTAGTCCTTAGTTTCTGTGATGTTTCAATAAGGTGTAGACACACAGGCAGGTATCTTTATAATCATATGCTGAAACTTAGTGGATTCTTCGTTTCTCAAGCATTTATATCTGTATGTTATATCGATGACCACGTAGGACACATCTCACTCAAGGACAGAGAATCTTGGTGTTTGAGGATAGGAGCTCAGGAGCCAGATGATGAGATAGACCGTCTGTCCCAAATACAGTCTCTCTTTCCCAACTACATCTTCAAGTGTGTTACACTTTTGTATCTCAGTATTCTTATCTGTAGAATAAGAAAAATGAGCTGTGAAATTGCCTGAAAAGTAGGTGAATTAATCTTTTAAATGCACTTGAGACAGTGCTTGGCACAGAATACCAGCTACATAAATATTTGAAAATGAATGAACTTAAATTTCAGGAAATGAAACACATCTGGAAATGCAACCCCTTGAATTTCTTGTTTCATTCACTCCCGGTGTAGAGTTCCTCAAATGCAAGGAGGTTAATTTTTTTCTGATTAGAAGTCAGCCAGACTTACGGATGACTGCTTTTCCAGTTAAGTAGGTTAGTTAATAAAAAAATAAATTTGATATGTTTGAATAGCTGTGTATCCCTGACAAGACACTTGCTTATGGCGAAGCAACTGAAAAGGCTTCAGACATCCAGCTGACAGAATCAAGAGACACCCCAGACAAGGAAAAGAAGACACCCATGGAACAATGTCCAAACTTCCGTTTCCTTTTATGTTTATTGATCACAGTATTTGAGCCACTGCTTGAGGAAAATTAAGAACTGCACCTATTTAAAGGCCCTCCCCAAAAGAATTTAATAGTAAGACATTTAGTACAAGTATGCTTCTCACAAAACAGTCATTTCTCCTTTTGGCACAGCCCCACTAAGTTAGGCTGGCCTGGAACTTACTATTCTGCCTTAGACGCCTGAGTGCTGGGATTACTGCCACGAACTACCATGCCTGGCTCAAAACTGCATTTTCTTGAAAAAAGAATTACTGATGTTATATTTCTACAGCTATTTGTCAGATTTTAAAAAAACATATCTTTTGTTATATGTGCTCCTAAGATTTAGCACATTGTATATGATCAAATTTCAAGTGTTTTCATTTCCAAAAATTTTGTCAACACTGAAAGCCTGAATCTTGATAAATATCATTAATTTTCACTTTAAGTAGAACAAGGGAATGGCCACAGGAGCAAGAATAATATTTTCTCTTACAAATGAGGTAAGGAGATAAGCTAGTGCTGTGAAAACTATGACTGGGATTTGTCATAATTCATTTATTACTACAATGCCACAATGTGTGTTGAAAAGCATGTTTCCCAAAGATTTCTTTTAATGATTTTATTTTGAAACTTCTTAAACTTACATAAAAGTCATAGGAATAATCCAAAGATCTTTTCACCTTTCACCTTTCAGATGTAAGTTGTAGCATGATGCTCTGTCAGACTCAAACATTTACAGTCATATGTTTCTTAACCATGGGGACGCATTCTGAGAGATGCATCGTGAATTGATTTTGTTGCTGGGCAAACATCACAGAGTACATCACACAAGTCTGAGTGGGCTAGGCCATGTTCTAGTTTGCTTCTCTGCTGCTGTGATAACACATCAGCCAAAAGCAAGTTAGGGAAGGAAAGGATTTAGTCGGCTTACAAGTTATATAGCCCATCATCGAGGGAAGCCAGGACAAGAGCTCCAGGCAGGAAGCGAAGCAAAGGTAGGGAGAAATGCTGCTTCCCGACTTGCCCCCAGGTCCACGATCAGTTACTTTTTCTTGTAGCCCAGTCCCACCTGCCCAGGGATGGCACCAGCCACAGTGAGCTTGGCCTCCCCACATCAATTAAGAGTCAAGAAAATACCCACAGACATGCCACAAAAGAAATCTGCTGGTGGCAGTTTGTCAGATGAGGTGCACCCCCTTCCAGGTGTGTAAAGTGGATACCCAGAATTAACCATTGCGCTCTGCCATTTTATATGACTTCTTGATGCAAAAGATATGCTAAGGGACCGGAGAGATGGCTCAGCGGTTGAGAGCATATACTGCTCTTCCAGAGCGTCAGAGTTCAATTACCCACACTGGACAGCTCCTGTTGCTCCTGTTCTGGGGGGATTTGACACCTCTTGCCCCTGTGGGCTTGTGCACTCACATACACAGACATGTAATCTAAAATAAAACTAAATCCTCTACAAAGACATGGCAAACTTGAGATAGATAAGGCTGCTGCCAACCTAACAGTAAACAATTTCTCTAAGTAAAAGGAATATACTGTAAAATAGTGACAAAAAATGATACTATAAGCCAGAGACACACATGACAAAGCCTAGCATGGTGGACCAGGTCTGGCATACCAGCTACTGAAGAGGTTGAGGTGAGAGGATGGTGAGTTCAAGGCCAGCCTGAGCAACGCAGTGAGACCATCTTAAATAAATAAAAATGTACAGCAAATACATAAACCAGTAGCATGGTTATTATTATTATGTATTGTCCATAACTACACGTGCTTTGCTTATGTATGACAGACTCCATCACCACAAAGAGAGAACTAATGCACTGCACTTTGACATAATGAGGCAATAGCAGATTTTCAGTTCTATTATAAACTTATGGAGCCATCCCAAAGATGTGATTTATTATTTGCTAAAAGCAGTGATATGATACCATGACTGTTTATATTAAAAACATTCTCCAACCCAACCATAATGTAAGCACCAAAATTAGCAAGTAGCAATATCAGCAATCACACTCTGCTACCAGCTAATCCTCAGAGCTCACTCAGTTTCCACCAACTGTCTTGATTTTATGCTTCAGAACACGAGGACCCAGGTCTGAATGCAGCACCACCCTGAGTTACAGGCCTCTGTCCCTCATTTAGCATTGAACAGTTTCTGGGTTTTTCTTTGACGTTCATGACTTCACCCTTCTGGAGACAAGTGCTGCCCTACTTGATGCCTTCCTGACCTAGCTCAGGTTCCAGTCCCTCACTCAGGGAGGCTGAAGCCCCTTCTCCCACTTGCACGTTCCCATTTGCACTAGACACCCTATACTGTAACCGATGTTGCTACAGCCACCGCAGTGACACCTTCTGCACCTGTCCAGGCTGCAGTCCTCTCCCGTGCAGTCACCTTTCTCTACACAGTGACAAAGCCAGTACAAAGGTCCCAGGAGACGCTCCACAGATACCCACTGCAATGGGGCCAACAGCTGACCTGCTCAGGGAAGGAAGAGAAGAGGGCCTAAGAAATGCAGTATGGGATGTGTGTCAGCGTGAACTGTAGCAGACGAGACTTGGAGCCAGCTGATGAGTTTACATCATTACACAGAAAACCATAAAACAAAATGCATTTTCACCATGAATCCCAGAGGGATATGTTTAATGTTAAAATGGCTGTTCATAGTGGACTTCATTTACTAAAAACATGGAGACATGTTTAGCATGTTTAGACTGTGTTAAGAATTTTATGTGTGCGTGTAAGGAAGAATTCCAATCTACCCTGCTCACACTAAAATAATAAATGAATAAATTATGTAAAAGAGTTAAAATAGTCAAAGAGATTATGAAACTTTGTGTTATATTCTCTAATGGCAAACCGTTGGCTCAGAGTCTTCTTGTGATGATTCGAGCTAGGTCTTCCTTCGTCATTCCTGGCTGCCACCTAACTGGTTTCTGTCTTTACTCCTGAGCCCACCCTCAGGCTCATTCTGTCTTTTGTATGAATGCTAAAAATTGGACTTCAAATGTTTAAATCAGATCTCATCACATTTTCTGTCTAAATACACACTTCTAGTTTCTGCTTGTGTTATACAGAACAGAAATAGAGTCACAACAACAGAAAATGTGTAAACTGCAGGAGAAATGAACAAAACAAAAATGTGCAAAGTGTAAGGTAGACCCTGAGAGCCCCACTGCCGATGATGACTTGATTCTGAACATGAGCAAATTATCCGTCCCTGGTTTCCTTCTGAGTTTATTTTAAAGAGAACTTAAGGGCAGTTAGAAAAACACTGTGATGGTTATTTGACAAGAGTAATGAGGCATGTATGTACTGAGCATTAGCACCCACAGTGTGATCCCAGAACCTGCTAGAAGTAGTGCAGATCGGGATGTGAAAGGTTTGAAACATGATGCCAACCTGAGCTGAGCATGTAGGTACCCAGGGAATGATAATATGTACTATATTTCTGGGGTGTTTTATCATAAGAACACTTCGTTCTCTAGCTGTAACTTTCATCTATAAAAACATAATTCTGTGACCTGTAGTATAAACTGACAAACCTTTCAAAGGGCTGTACTTTTACTTATTTTATGTGTATGAATGTTTTGCATGCATGTATTTAAGTGCACTATGTATCTGCATTGTCCTACAGAGACCAGAAAAAAGGGTGCTGGATTCCCTGGAACTGTATTTACAGATGTATGTTGTGTCCGTTACTGTCGTGTCTCACCACTTGGCCACAGACTCCGCGTGGCATTGCAAACTCGTTTATTGAACAGGTGCACAAGCCCTTATAGGCCTGGATAGCCAATGACCTTACAAGGTAGGGTCCCAAATACAGCCAATAGTAAGTTTGTCCCCAGGTAGGCAGGTTCTTGCCAGATGCTGGTCTCACAACTAGCCAGAGCAGAACGCCACACCCACAGGAGCCATTCCTCTATTCCTCCTAGCAAGTGGCCTGGCTAGGCCCACCTTGCATTATGCCCAACACAGATGGTTGTTAGCTACCATGTGGGTGCTGGGAATCAAAACTGGGTCACCTGGAAGAACAGAACATGTTCTTACCTGCTGAGCCATCTCTTCAGTCCCCAGGTTGTAATTTTTAAAATTAACTTTAAAGATTTATTCATTTAGTCAACTCCCCAAGAGTGGTATATCTTTTTTCATATTTCACTTTAAATCTTTGAAAGATTATAAAAATTATGTTCACATAAGAAAGAAGGCTGAGCTTTATATTAAAACAAGACTTGGTAAAGACACATTTTGGGGGGGTATATTTCATTGCAATTCTGATAAAAATCATGATTTCACATTTAGTGTTTATTCTTTTGTTACCTGTGTAGCTCAAAGAGAGATGATTCACATAGGTCAGACTGTGGAGTTTCCCAAGGGATCATTAAAATACAAGATATAAGAATAAATAAATTTGATTTGGGGGTTTACCAACTGGAAGGAGGAGGACCAGTGAAAACCAGCTCATATGTGAGAAGGACAAGGGTCGCCAAAGGGACCAACACAGTCAGCCGTTCATTGACTATCTCGCTAGAGTTCATATGGGGAAACTAGAGTTGGAGATGTGCAGAGATTTGTCTCCAGACAAAGCGGGGACTATTAGGAGCTCTTCCCTGAAGAAGAAGGTGTTTCTATAGACTATTAACAATGGCCTGAAGGAGGAGAAGCTAGGAGCGAAGGCCATTCAGGATTCCACACGTGTCATAAATGTAACTGTACCAGAATCGTGGGTTTTGGAATGGAGACAACTCTATAATGATGAGAAATTTTCAGAGGTAAAAATCTACCATGTTTCAAAACAGCTTGAATCAGAAGGATGTGAAGAGTGAGGCAATGATGAATATTAAGAAATGAAGGGGGCTGGAAAGATGGCTCAGTGGTTAAGGTCACTGGCTGCTCCTTAGAAGACCTGAGTTCGCTTCCCAGAACCTACACGGTCTCTAACAACTGTCTGTAACTCCAGTTCCAGGAGATCTGACACCCTCTTTAGACTGACCTCCACAGGCGTTGCCTGACATGAGTGCGCTTAAATACGTGCAGACAATACACTCATACACAGAAAATTAAAAAAAAAAAATAATGTTTAAAAAAGAAGATAGAACACTTACAGTGACTACTGAAGAAGTGGAGGTGGATTTGACACATCTGAAATGTGCATGAGACATCCATGTGGAGATATGTGGCAGATCCCTGAAGAAAGTGGATTTAAAGATGGGGAGAGGATCTGTGATGGAAATGCACCTATGCAGTAGTACATCAACGATAATGGCAGACCTGGGCGTAATGGGAGTTCCCGGGAGACTGTGTGGAAGAAGACGAGGTGACTGGAGGGAGGACTGCTGTCCTGACAAGAAGAGTGCCCGTAAGATGATCAAGTAAAATGACAGGACAGAGGAACAGGGCAAGTGTTTCAAAAATGTAAACCAGGTAAGAGCTACTTTGGGACTTCTGGGTAGATGGCTAACTAGAAATTGCTTCCATGTGACTCGATGAAGGAAAAGTATGAGGATTTTTAAAAACACAGACTGTTTCCAGGAGAGAAAGCGAAGTGCTTTGGACATTCACAAAAGGAGGGACTGGACAGCTGAAAAGTGCAGTGAAGTGGAGGATGAGGCAACCAAAGGAAGAGCACCCGTCACACGGCTCCGGATGGGCGCAGCGGGAGCAGAAACCTCATCTGAAAGACAAGCCAGGTGGCCTTGGTGGAGAATCCTGGAAGCCTCCCACAGAACAAGCCCACAGCACCTGAAGCCTCCTTTGTTAATCACCTGACAATCCCATTGTCAATCTCACTTAGTGACTTCTCCAGTGGAATGGATCAGTTTCAAGAGGACTTTCCCTGGCTCACAGGCTGCGGCTGGGTACCCTTGCAGAGAAAACCAGTGTTTAAAATGAGCTACCCTGGAGCTGTTTCTAAGATTTATTTGCTTTTTATATTGTAGATATGTATGAACGCTTGCATGTATGAATGTGTACCATATGCTTGTCTGGTGCTCACAGAGGCCAGAAGAGGGCAATATATTCCTTGGAACTGTAGTTAATTGTGAGCTGTCACGTAGGTGATGGGAACCAAAGTCAGATTCTCTACAAGAGTAGCAAGGACCCTTAAGCCCTGTGTCCCTACTCTGGAGTTTGGAGCTATATAACAATCATAAGTCAACGAGCCTGAATTTACCGTGTCACAGTTTCATGATGAGACAGCACTCAGAGACAGCTGTGAAGAGCAACAGAGCCAGACACTGAGAAACAAGTGTAGGTGGCAAGAGGCTTGACACAGGCCTGGGAACAGACATCATCAACTGAGACCAAGTCTGGTGTTTCATAGCCTCGAGCCTCAGGTCAGCTGGTAGATCAACTTCTTGGGCCACCTGTCTGTCTGGGGTGCACTGCTGTGGAGTCCGAGATTCTGAAGCCCCAGTGGACTACTTAGTGTCCATACTCATGTCCCTTCAGCAGGGTGATCAATGTTCAGTGGGTTGGGGAACTACAGAGGCATATTTGCCTATACAGATCTCAGTGTCTGTTTGCTTCCCTTACTCCCAATGCTCTGTGGAGACAAGTCCTACAAGGGATTTCCCACCCAGTGGATGTGAACTAAGGAGTCACAGACAGGTGAGAACCTGCCCAGCCCACAGACCGCAATTCTAAATGTGGCCAGGAGAGGCACCTTGTATGCAAAGAAGAGCAGCTACTAAAGCAAAGATAGCTTGGGTGGACACTGGATGCTTGTCAGTGGAGGCTCAGCACTTGCAAGCTCACAGGAAAGAAAGAGTTCACGGGTTCAACTCAGTCCTCTCCTCTACCCTTCATACACTGACTGGTCTCCAATCTCAGCACTCGGAAAGAGCTGTTCTAAACTTTTGTTGTTGTTTGTTTGTTTTGCCCTTTTCGCTTCCCCATTTGTGGTTTAAACATATTTATTTTTATTTGTATTTGTGTGTGTGTCTGTGTAGTGAGAAGAGAGTATTGGCTCCCTTGGAGTTGGGGTTACAGGCAGTTGTGGACTACCTGACATGGGTGCTGGGACCCAATTCCGGTCCTCTGGAGGAAGAGCAGCAAGGGCTCTTAACTGCTGAGCCCTCTCTCAAGGCCCCAATTTCCTTTTTACTGTATTTTTAGTTTTTTTATAGTAACATTTAAAAAATTATATTCTTGTATTTTGTTACCCTTCAAATATTTAATTTTGTTTTATGCTGATTTCATTATTATACACTCTCTTCCATTTTTTCCTCCCTAATGTATTTTTATTAATATTTTACTTCATCTTATTGACTTAAAATGCTTCAGTTTTTATTTCTTATTCCCCTTCTTGCATTTATCTAATATCTAATATTAATTTTCTCATTATTAGAATTTTCCCATAATTTTTTGTGGTCTTTTTGAGACAACGTCTCCCTGTAGCCCCAGTTAGCCTGGAACTCACTATGCAGACAAAGCTGACCTTGATCTCACAGAGAGCCACTCGCCTCTGAGTGCTGGGATCAAAGAAGGCATGAGCCATGCCTCCGCACCATGATGGACTCTTGCCCCCTTGGAACTGTAAGCTAACTTAACTCTTCTTTTTATAAGTTCCCTTGGTCAGTATTTCTATCACAGCAACAGAAAAGTGACTAAGAAGCATCCAAACTGAAAATCAACAAAGAACTTCAGAGTTAGATTATACCACAGATCAAATGAACTTAACAAATACATACAGAATATTCCACCCAACAGATACAGAACATGTATTCTTCATGGCAACCCATAAAACTGTCTCTAAAATAGAGTCTAGGTCCCAAACCAAATCTTAACAAATACAGAAGAATCAAAGAATTTGTTATAGATTATTAGATCATAGTTTAATAGAACTAAAAATCAGTAGCAAGAGAAACCACAGAAGCTATATAAATATTTTAAGACTGAACAAATACCCTCTTGAATGACCAGAGAGTCATTGAAGAAATCAGGGAGGAATTTAAAAATTCTGAGAATCAAATGAAAATAGAAGCCCAACTTACCATAAACTCTGGGATACAAATCAAGCAGCTCTAAGAGGTGCGTATAGATAGGGCGACTACACTACGAATCAGAGAGATTTTAAGTAGAAAATACAATGATGCACTTCAAGGTCCTAGAAAAGTAAGAACAAGGGGCTGGGAATGTAGCTCAGTGGTAGAATGCTTGCTTAGCATGTGTGAGACCCTTACAATTCCCAACACCATAAAAACAAAATAAACAAGCAAAAACCAAGACAAATTCAAAACCCAGAGCAGTAGATGCAAGAAATAATATAGAGATAAAGGCAGGGGCAAAGATTAAGAGCACAGACGTCCTGGAAAGATGGCCCGGCAGTTAGGAGCACTAGCTACTCTTACAGAGGACCAGGGTTCAGTTCCTGTCACTCACATGGCTGGGAACCATCCCCTTAACTCTAGTTCCAGGAGAATTTGGTGTCCTCTCTGACCTCCAAGGGCATTGCACGATGTGTGCACTTATATACATGCAGGCAACACATTAATATACATAAAATAAAAATAATAAAATATTTTTAAAAATTAATAGCACAGAGTAAAAGAACAGTACATACACTCAAAGAGCTGAGTCTTTGAATAAATCAACAAAATTAATAAACCCCAAACCAATCTAACAGAAGAGAGAGGAGACCCAAATTAATAAGACCAGAAATGAAAAGGGATGTTAGAAGAGATTCTGGTGAAATCCAGAGGGTCATTAGGGAATACTTTGGAAACTTACACTCCAAACATAAGCTAGAAATGAGTGAATGCCTAGACATGTACGACTTACCAAAATTAAAGCAAGCAGATATAAACGACTAAACACATCTGCAATACGCAATGAGACTGAAGCCGCAATAGTCTCCCACAATGAAAAGCCCGGGACTGGAAAGAGTCATTGCTGGGTTTGACCAAACCTTTAACAAACAGCCAACACCACACTCCTCAAACTGTTCATAAAACAGAAAGGGAAAGAACACTACCAAACTCTATCTATAAAACCAGCTCTACCTTGATACCATAACCAGGTAAAGAAAGCTCTAAGCCAACGTTCCTGATGGATATAGACACAAAAATTTCAGTACAATTCTTGCAAACTGAATTTAAGAACTCATTAAAAATATCATAAAAGTTGCTTTCATTCCAATGCTACAATAATGATTCAACCTATGCAAATCAATAAATAACATAAACATAGACGTAAGGTCTAAAATCCTATGATCATTTCAATTAATGGAGAAAGGGACTTTGAAAAATTTTAACATCCCTCATGATAAAAATCCTTGAAGAATAGAAAGAATATACCTCAACATAATAAAACCTATATGCAATGAACCTATAACCAGCATTATGCTAACTGGGAAAAATTTAAAGCCTCTCCTATAAAATCAAAATCTGGACAGGACGGGCTGTTCACTTTCTCTGCTCTTATTCAATATAGTGCCTGAAGCCTTAGCTAGAATATTAAGATAAGAAAAGCAAACAAAGGGATAAAAATAGGCAAGGAAGTCAAACTGTTCTCCTAGTCCTTAAGGGACCCTGAATACTCTACTAGAATGCTCCCAGATCTGACACAGACTTTCAGCAAAGTAGCAGGACACAAATCAACATATAAACATCAGCATTGTTTCTCTACAACAATAATGAACTTGCTGAGAAAGAAATTAGGGGAAAAATCCATGAGGAATAGTTTAAGAAATAACAGGAATAAGAGGCAAAAGACTTCTATGATGAAAATGTTAAAGACATTGAAAAAAAGAAATAAAAGAACGCTAGAAGATGAAAAGACCTCTATGCATGTGGATTGGCAGAATTAATATTGTGAAAATGACTATGTTGCCGGAAGTGTCCTTCATGTTCAGTGCAAGTACCAGAAAAATTCCAAAGACATTCTTCATAGAAGTAGAAAAAAATGTCCTAAAATTCATGTGGAAATGCACACACATCTCCCCAAACCAAAGCAATCCTGCGCAGAAAGAGCAGTGCTGAAGGCAACACAACTCCATCTCAAAATGTGCTACAAAGTCACATAAAAACAACATGGTACCCCACAAAAACAGACACTTGGACGAAATAGAATAGAACACCTGGGCTGATAAAACGGCTCAGCATGTCAAAGCACTGGCTGTGCAAGCCTTGTGACCTGAATTTGATCCCCAGAACCCATGGTGGAAGGAGAAAAATGACTCCTGAAAGTTGACCTCTGACCTCCACATATATGCGATAATACACGCATGCCTGCACACACACACACACACACACACACACACACACACACACACACACATACTATAGAGATAACAGATGATCCAGAAATAAACCCACACAACCACAATGGTGTCAGAAACAAACCTAGGCAAAAGGACAGCCTCCTCACCAAATGGTACAAGGAAAGACTAGACATCCATGCTTAGAAGAATGAAAGTAGAAACTTACTCCATACCCAATTTTTTTGTTTCCAAAATGAATCAAAGACCTTAATGTAAGAGTTGAAATTCTGAAACTACTAGAAGAAAACATAGAAAACAACAATAATCCTCTATAATCCCATTATAGAACTTTCTTATAGTCATAGGTTGTAATTATAAAAATCTATTATTTATTTATTTATTTCTCCTAGTAGAATTTATTTTCTCTAAGGATTAATTTCAATATTCCTATCATAGTATAGCAGCTAACACAGATTGTACACTGCATAGATATTGATCATAAACTTTAATTAATTAATATGCATACATAACCCATTTAACTAGAATTATTACAGAGATTTTTTAAAATCAGAAATCATCTATTACTCTAGTCACTTGGAAAAGTGTAAACCACCCAAAATAGTTACTGCACAGTTGCAGTTCATTCATGTGCCTCTCAGTCTAACTAATAGTTCTAGTGTGGGCTTTGGGGTCTTCTTTAGTCTGAATTCCAGCAGCATTGTATTCTATCTGGGGACCAGCATCTGTATATCAATATCCACCTGGATAGTGGATTCATAAGTTGGTTAGATGTCACTGCATTTGCAAAACACTCAGTTGAGTGTCAAATCTGATTGGTAGTCCATGAATATTAGATGATTTTGTTTTTTCTATTTACCCAGTCCTATGAATAAGCCTTTTAGGTTTTGCTTTTGGTTTTGTTTCTTTTTCTGTTGGCAGCTCTCCCCAGTAATATTTTCTTCTGATGAGGACATATTTAAGAAAAATAAAAATTTGGGGGCTCCATGATATTGCTGGCTCCATTTCTCAAGATAAATATAAATTACTATGAACTTCATTTTATATTCATATATTGCATTCTGTATTTGGTTGATGTATAGAATTTTATGATTGGCTATTAGCAGATTTTAACATAATGAGCTTACTATATTTAAAACACTTTACACTGAGTTTCAGTTTCTTGAACCTTTATAAATAAGAAGGATAATTATATTTAAATTGCACATTTGTTAATGTATATCATTAAATGCATTTATACATTTTCTATTTAAGTTAAATTGTTAAATTACATACTAACCATAGTAGTTTGGAAAAAAACTCACCTGCTTAAAATATTCTTCTTTCCAAGAAGGTCTATAGTCCAAAATACACAATGATATCCTGTTATCTTCAAGTAATTGCACAGGTTGTATACAGAGAAAATGTCAGCTTTCTAGAAATGTGTGAAGATAGCATTTGTTTTTCACAACCAATGTACAAAAATGTGTCATTAGATTTGACTTCAAAGTGAATCGTTCTCTCCTGTAGCTTTAAGATTCTAATTTTTTAACAGCTTCAATGTCTACTCTTACATAAAGCCAGAATTTTATAATGAGAAATGCATGCCAATAATCTAGCATAACTCATTATATCAGTCTGAATATGTATTATATATGGCCAGTAAAAGATCTTTTTTAAAAATCTGATTTGAAACATACATACTAATACAGAAGAATAAAAGAATAGTCATTACCAGGAACAGAAGTCACTAATTTTCTGGCTAGAAAAAAAAGAAGATGAAGATATAGGTGATGATGGAATGTGGGGTGATGGTGAGCTCATCTTCCTAAATAAAGCAACCGATTCTGGAGAGACTGACTAGACCTCAGTGGATGAACCTGCACTGAGGAACATTTGAGGATACTAACTTGACACAATAGACTTTTTGGCATTAGTGCCTTAAAAATGCTAATGGAAAATAAACAGCATCCCTGGTTCATTGAACATGTACAACTCACACACTGATCTGCCTGGCTTCATTACTGATGGAATGCACAGGTAGATAAATTGATTGCAGTCACTTCTTTGCCTCTCCTAGAACAAGCTAGACACACCAAAGATTTCATCTCTCCCCCTCTAACCTACAGGTCCTCTACACTGAGCTTTCTCTTAGCCAATGTAAGCACCTAATCCATACATGTAAAGCCTGTGCCTCTTTGGCCCCCTTGGGCCCACTGCAGCTGCAGGGAATTAACCCTAGAGGCCTTACACCAAATGCCATCTGGCAAATGGATGTCACCCATATACCCTCGTTTGGCAGCCTTAAGTATGTCCATATCACTGTGGACACCTACTCCAAATTTGTTTTTGCTATTGCCCTTTCAGGTGAGAAGGGATCCCATGCTATTAAGGCAACAAAAACTGCTATGTTGGTCATGGGTGTACCCTGGGCAATTAAGACAGACAATGGTCAGGCATATACATCTGCCCAATTCAAGTCTTTTGTAGAATCTGGGGGAATTAAACACTCCACGGACATCCCCTATAATCCCCGGGGTCAAGCCATAGTGGAGAGGACTAATAGAACCCTCAAGGAATTCATTATGAAGCAGAAAACTGCAATGACACCTAGGGATCCTCATTTAACCATGGTGGAAGCTCTTTTCACTCTTAATTTTCTTTCCTTTGATAAAGCAGGACTCTCTCCAGCCTATAAACATTAGAGATCTCAACTAGCCACTACCCCCTTGCCCCTTGTCCATTGGAGAGACCCTCTCACAAATGAATGGAAGGGACCTCACCCACTTTTAGCACAGGGTCCAGGATACTCTTGTATTCTTCCAGAAACCTCTTCTCCCCCATCTGGATACCTGCCGGAAATGTCAAGCCTGCTATGGATGTATCTATTGGCACAGAGGATCCCCCCACCACCACAGAATTGGTGGATCCATAAACACACCCCCCTCCTTCGACTCTGATAATTTATGGGCAGCAATGCCCTACCCAGTCACCCTAGGTGACTGAAGATCTGGGTCAATATGTTATGTTGTGTGAGGGATGAGAAAAAAACTGTGTATGTGTAATCTTAAGGTTTTGGGATGGGTGGTTGGGTGCTTTGGGGAACAAAATGTGTGTCTGATTAGGGTTTGTTCAGGAATGTTTGAGTTTTGCCCACTAACAATTGCAGAATCTCAGTGGGTTCTAACAATGCACATGGATTGCTCAATAACTCCATCTCAGGGGAGGGAGTGAATGATTTAGCTGTATAGCGTATGGTGATTGGAGGTGCTAGATTGGTGGAACTAACCTTCTTGGGTGTTTAACAATCATATTTAGAGGCCCATATTAATCTTGTCAGAGGGACTTAAAAGGACAAATTTTTATCTCTTGTCCTCTAAGGTCAACTAAGTTCCAGGGGATTATGGGGTCATGGAGACCCCGCTAAAAGGACTCAAACAGTGTCCAGTCTGTAAAGAAGAGAGTCAGCACAGGAAAATGTTTCCTTAAATGCTTCTAATTGAAGCTATGGTCTAGCAAGACTTTCTAACTTATCTTCACACAGGTGGAACTGGTGAAAGAAAGGCCAGGGGCTCCTTCCAAGTCCATGTGATGCCCCTGAAGAACAAGTACTCAACTGACCTTAAAAGTAAAAATAAGTTGGTTTATTTGGGCCAATTGTATGATCTTAAACACCCAACAGAAAAGTATAACCAAATATGCCTACTTTAACACTGTAATGCATACAGTCTCCTGTCAAGAAAGTCAAGCCCACTGTTTTTCTGGCCTAACCATTTAATGTTGGATAATTTCTTTTCTTTCCCTGTCTAGAGGCCATTTAGGAAGGAAGTTGCATTGGTTCTTACCATTCCAACAAGCTATTGAAGTGCCTGAGGGCAAGCCCTGACTTCAGGAACCTCAAGTCCATCTTTGGCAACCAGGAGATCAACAAGGAGGAACCTAATAGATGGATGATCTTGGAAGTCCTAAGAAAAAATTCTAATGGACTTTAATATGGACATTTAAATTTTTTCCTTGTTCTGACTTTCTGGTTTCCTATCTAGAATGTATAATGCTGACTACACTTGCCTTTATTTTTTCACATCTCCCAGGCACCAGTTAAGGACTTTCTTTTCGCCCTACAGTTAATAGTTTTGCAATTCAGGGGTCTTTTAGATAGACTCACTGACGGGTACTCCAATTGCCACAATCTATGTCCCTTTTCAGCTTTCAAAGAAGCTAGAGTGGTCATTGCCCCAAGTCCCTATTGGCAATGGGGGTGACCTCTACAGAGGGTGATGTGGTAAGAATAAGAGGTAGAATTTGTTTAGGCAGATTAGGGTAAAAAGACCCCAAGGAAAAGTAGCCAAAACAATTAATAAAAACAAAAAGTGGGATATGTTGGGCATAACGCAGGGTGGGCCTAGCTAGGCCACCTGCCAGGCGGAATGGAGGAATGGCTCTCGTGGGCACAGTACTCCACACCAGTTACCTGTGAAGCCAGTTTCTGCCCGGCACCTGGAAAGAACCTGATCCACCTGGGAACAAACTGTGATGCTATAGTCAGGACCCCACCCCATAAGGCTATTGGCTAGCAAGACCTCTAAGACTCCGTTCTTTCTTGAATAACTGAGTTTGCAGCAGACCACCACTGCTGGCTTTCCGTTCAACTCCCGGTGTCGGTGTCTTGATTCCGCGCCTGCTCACTCCCACCACGATGGAGACACTTTGGTCCTCCTCGGGCTGGCCCTGAGTGCTGAGACCCCAACAGGAGCCTTCACAGGCTGCCCTTTGCCTTTGCATTCCTGTGACCTCCCACCTACCTTGACTCTCCCCTTCTAGAACTTCCTTGGATTTCTGTGAGCAACCTTCTTCATTCTGGCCCAGAGCTTTGCAGACTGCATGAGAAAACCTGAATTCAGCCACTGCCTAGCAATTTTCCCAAACTGTGCTGTCTCTACTGGTTACAGGGATGCAGAGCTCAAGAGAGAGCCTGAGAGCATCTGATATCACCTAACCTTGCCTCTGAGGGAACCCTGAAGCAGCTTCACTAGAGCTATCTGAACCCTCCAATATAAAATCAAAAGAGAGATTATGAAGCCTTGACCAACCAAATTTTCATAGCCAATAAGAAAAGAACCAAATCACATCAAGTATACAAATGGAATCACACTTCAGTCAAACAAAGGAAAGTTTGAGTATCACTTCAAATAAAAATATTACAAAGAAATCCACATGCCAAGATCACAATGAATAAAATAATAGGAAAAACCCAAATATGTCCCCATAAAACATCCAAAACATCACATGTCCTACAGAAGAGTTCTACAACAAGAACCTCATAGAGATAACCCAGGACACAGAGTTTAAAAGAACAGTCATAAACATGATCAAAGAACTCAGTGAATCGAAAGAACACACAAACAAACAAATCCAAGAACTAAAAATGATATGGATAAATTCTGAAAGAATTCACAGAAGAGATAGAAATATAAAAGAAAACTTAGACTGAAATGAAGGAAGTGAAAAACTCAGAAAGGCAATTTTAAACGATGGAAGAAAACCTAACAAATAGAATGAATGAAATGGGAAAAAAATATGAAGACTGACTGAACTTTTATAAACTTGAAAAATTGGAGCACTCAAACAAAGATTATGAACAAATTTAAAATACACAGGAATGGAATATTTAGGAAATGTGGAACACTATGAAAAGGCCAAATTTGAGCATTGTAGGTATAAAGGAAGGAGAAGAATCCCAGGATAATGATATTGACCAGATCTTCAACTAGACTGTTGAAGAAAATTTCCCCAAATTAAGGAAAGCCATGCCCGACAAATACAAGAAGCACACAGGACCAGAAAAGAAACTCCCCACAGCACATCATAGTAAATGCTCTGAACATACAGAATAAAGAGAGAATACTGAAAGCTGTCAAAGAGAAACAACAAGTCACATATAAAGGAAAACCCATCAGAATTACAGTTGACTTTTCAGTGCAAATAATGAAAGCCAGAAGAGCCTGGACCAAAGTATACCCAGTTCTAAATATCCATAGATGCCAACCTAGAATACTTTACCCAGCAAAATTATCTATTATAACTGAAGGAGAAAGAAAAATCTTCCAAGACATGAATAGGTTGAAAGAATTCATGTCCAGAAAACCAGCCCTTCAGAGACTAACTGAAGCAACACAAAGAGCTGAAGAAAGGAGTTACTGTAACCAAGGGGCAACAGAAAGACCGTAAATAAAGATATAACTGGAGAACCCAAAGTTATACCAAATATGCAAAAAGAATTTAAAATGAGGGGAATCAATACATATCTTTCAAAAATAACTGTAAATATCAATGGACTGAACTTCCCCATGACAATACACAGGCTATTTGAATGGATTAAGCAACAAAATCCATCCTTTTGTTGTCTGCAAGAAATCCATCTTATCTTCAGTGACAGGCACTACTTTAAGTAAAGGATGGAAAAAATACTCAAAGAAAATGGCACTAAGAAAAAAGCAGGAGTTGCCATTATTATATCTGACAAAATAGATTTCAAACAAACTAAACAGAAGAGATAAAGAGGATCATTGTTCTGATTAAAGAACCAAGAACCAAGAAGACATTATAATCATGAACATATATGCACCAAATTATGCTGCATCCAACTTCATAAAAACAGCACTACAGGACACTAAGACACAGATTAATGCTAACTCACTAATAGAAGGGGCTTCACTGTCCCCTCTGTCTACATTAGACAGGTCAAACATACAGAGAATACACAGAAAGACATGTAAATTAAACAATACCATACATCAAATGAACATAACAGATATATACTGAATATTCCAACCCAGTACCAAAGAATACACATTCTATTCAGCACCCCATGGAACTTTCTCCAAAATCAATGACATAGTAGGTCACAAAACAAAACTCAAGAAATAAAAAAATATTTAAATAATTACATGCATTCTATCAGGCCACAATGCAATAAAGCTTAAAATCAAAACAGGAAGAAGCCCTAGTAACTTCAAAAACTCATAGAGACTAAACAATCACTCCTGAATGCTAAATGGGTCAAAGGAGAAATTAAGAAAAAAATAAAAGTATTCTTGGAAATAAATGAAAGGACAATCCAACCCAATAAAACTTCTGGGACACGTTGAAAGCAATCTTAAGAGGGAAGTTTATAGCTCTAAGTGACTATATTAAAAAATCAGAAAGAACACAAATAAATGATTTAACATTGAAACTCAAGAATCTTGAAAGCCAACAACAAATGAAACCCAAACTCAGAAGATAAGAAGAGATAGCAAAAATCAGAGCATAAATTAATAAAATGGAAACAAAGAAAACATACAAAAAATCAATGAATCCAAAAGCTGCTTCTTTATAAAGAAAATGAAAACAGACAGACCATTGGCCCATTTAACCAAGAGAAAGAAAAAAAATGGATGCATATCTAAAATTGTGGGAATTACCAAAGCTAAACCAAGATAAGATAAACAGCTTAAACAGATACATAACATATAAGGTAACTGGACTTAGGTTTGACTTAGGTGTGCTCAATTCTTCCCTTTGAAATAAGACAGTACTTTTTTGGATTTTACAAGTACGCACAGTCAAGAGACTTTTAAAAGAGACTGTGAAGTTTTAAGTATTTGGATTTTTAAGAACTGTGAGGCTTTTAAGATTGTACTGTCTTATACTGTAATTTTATATTAACATCATACCTTGGGGGCAAGAAATGGAAAGTTTACGGTTTAATAGTGAAGTGTTTGTGTGTCAAGTTGGCCAAGGGTCAATTGTGCTGGGTAGCTTTAGTTGTCAACTTGACATACCTAGGTTGAGGGAGCCTCACTTGGGGTATTCCTCCATTGAACTGGACTGTGGCCATGTCTGTGGAGCATTTTCTTGGTTGTTGAGTGATGTGGGAGGGCCCAGTCCATTGTATGGAAACAGTTCCCATCTTCAACTCCATTTAGGTCTCAGATGAAAGATTCTTTTTTGTTTTCTCCGTTGCATTCTGGAAAACTTTCCAAAACATGAAGCCAGGGCATGATAAGGTGGCTGGTGCAGACTGACTGAGGGCACTAACTCATCAGTGAAAACAGAGATGCACATTCAGTCACCATGCATTGACTGAGTGCCTGCTGTGTTCCTAGGCTTAAAGATGAACTAGACTAGTCCCTGAACCTCAGAGAATCTGACAGTACTGTACAGACTACTGAGTAATCTGATTATAGGGCCTTGTCTTCATAGGGGTTCCTGACATGGAGGGAAGAGCCCAGTCATCCCTCTCTACCTATTAGAGGCAGAGATGTGGACATCAGGAGTGCAATACCAGGCAAGTTATTTCTTGTCTTGAGTCTCACTCTCCACATCTGTAAAGCTGAGGCAATACTAACTTCCTGGGCCATGGTGGGGATTGTTTGAGAGCAGAGGTGTATTTACTATGAAGCCAGTGAAGCTTAATCATGAAGACCCCTCACTTTCTAAACCAGAGGACCTAGGATTTACTCGTGAGGTGTTCTGTAGTTTGCAAACACTGTGAAAATCAGATTGTTTTGTCATAAAGAAGGGTCCTGTGATGTATCTTCACTGTTGACATAACAGGATTTAGAATTACCTAGGACATACATTTCTGAGTGTGTCATTGGGAATGTTTCCAGAGAAGTTTAAGAAGGTAAAGCTCACAGTTCCATGGGCTGGGATCCCAGGCTACAGAAAAAGGAAAAAAGACGAATGTGAGCTAAACACTGGTATTTATATCTCACTTCCTGACTAGCACTGACCACCGCAACCAGGAGGCACACCCACAGCCATGCCTTTACCATCATGAAGGACTATATCTTCAAACTGTGAGCCAAAAAAAAACCGCATTCTTGATGTCTAATCTTGGTTGCCAACTTGACATGCCTAGAAAGCAGGAGCTCAACTGAAGAATTTTCCCCATCAAATTGGTGGAGCATGTCCGTGGGACACTTTCTTGATTGCTAATCAATGTATGATGGCTCATCCCACAGCAGGTGGTGCCATCCCTAGGTAGAAAGGCTTGAGCTGTTTAGGAAGGTAGCTGAATGTGAGGCAGAAAACAAGCCAGTAAACAGGATTCCTCCATTGTCTCTGCTCCAGGTTCCTGCTTGAATTCCTGCCCTGACTCCCTTGATCCTGGACTGTAAGCTGCAATAAACCCTTTCCTCCCCAAGTCACTTTTGGTCATGGTGTTTATCACAGTGGCAGAAAAGCAAACTAGAACTCTGGGGAAACAAAATTCTACTTTGGGAATTAAGGAACATTGTTAGTCCATTTGCTAACCCACTATTAATTCTTTTAGCATTTTTTTTCACTTATAGGTACAAAGAATAGAAGTGGATACAGTGGAGAGAAATTATGTCATTGTGCCTACTTTCAAGAAGCTCATGTTTCTAGTTTTTAATTTTTCTGTATTTTATTTCTCTTTCAGACACTGTTCACTTGTTCACTTTTAATGTATATCTTTCATTGAATTTTTGTGCACTTCATACAAAACATCTTTATCATCTTTACACCCACTTCCTACCCAGCTATCTGTGCACATGGCCCAGTTAAACAGGTGATTGTCCTGGAGCCAGTACAGTGACATCACTCTTTGTTTGTTTGTTTCTTTATTGAAATTTTGTATGAGCAATGATGTCACTTGCAACATAAAAACTGCTTGAGAAGTTGAAAGAATAAAGTGCAAAATGATCCATCAAATGTCCTTGAATTGCCATCTTTCCTTATAAATACTTTCTCAAATTGTTAATCAGCAAAGTTTCTACAAACACAAATAATTGTTACAAAACAATGTGTATGCTGTGGTGGGATTCCACCCATATTGTTATATTGCATTGTCAGTAGACTATTTGTTTTCATTTCTTCCATGTCTCATATTCAATATCTTTGTTGCAAATAACATGAAATAACTTTTCCCTTATGAAGACTGTGGAGAACAGATGCCTTTAGGTTTTATGCTGTGGTGTCAACTGTTACACAGAACTTCTGTTTTTTACACACATGGGGCTAGTTTAGCAAGGATTTCTATTCACATGGCAGCAAGATTAGGGTCTATAAAAGACAAAATTAATATTATTAATACTGCTACTTCTCTATTCAGCATCTAACAACAATGTCCAATTAGTATTTGTAAAAAAAAAAAAAAAAAAAGCAAAGTTGATAGGTGTAGACAGTGACACAACCAGCACAGGGACCCTGCTCTGCCTCATCATCAAAGAAAGGAGAATTTGAAAATGACTAGAGAAATGGTATGCCAAAAAAACAGGGACTTTGAGATTCAGAAAGGTTTGTACAACATATTTATCATAAAGCAATGAATAGTCATCCCAACACTGTCCCTGAAACTGGGGCAAAGTGAATGATCCAATCATAATAGTAGAAACTACATGTGGATCTCCAAGGAAGACCTCACACACCCAACCACAGCTCTGTTTGAGGACCATAGCAAATTGATCATCAGGTGCCAAGTATTAAGAACCTCTTAAAGTTTTCCCACATCCTTTTATAAGAAAGCCAAAGTATTAGTCTTTCATCAAGAACAATTCTAATTGATCCATTTCTTCCTAAATGGTCTATTCATCTATATTTTATCTTTCCTTAATTTCTTCTTCAAAATGAAAGACAATTTGTTTGAATTATTATACTTCTTAGGCTGTATGCTCTTCTTTCTTCCTAAGGAAATGAATGGTTCTGTAGGTAATATACTTTCTGTTATTCTGTACACAATGTCACCTTTCTTTTTCTCTTTCTGTGGTTAGGAATTAATCCCAGAAGAGTGGCGCCATTTATTTTCCCTCTGATGTTTCAGTCTTTCTGCAATATCCCTAGTCTGACAGAAGATGTCAGGCTTACAACTAGAATGGATTCTTTATCCTGTTCATGAAGTATTACCAAAAATCAAGTCTTAAGTATACAAAGTCAAAGGTCTTCGACACTCATTAAAAATGGAAACAGCAGGTGCAGGATTCTATGCACCACTATATTCCTATTAAAGTTAAACAGTTAAACACATTTTGTCTATTTGGGTTTTACAAAGAGGTGATCAGTGAACACTTATTGCTTATTGGCTACTTCTATGTCTTATTTCTTCTTGTAAGCCTTGGACTGTAAATGTAATAGAGATTGGGTGGTATATGAAGGGAAGAAACAAATGGAAAAAAAGAAAAGAGAAGGAGAGAGGGAGGGCCTCATGCAAAATTGGTGCTCATGGGAAATAAATGAGTTTGCATATGCAGATGTGATTTGATGTCTATGGTTTGCAGGGGACAACCTCTTCAAACAGTAGAATAGACAATGCTGCAAAACGTGTAGAGTGCTAACATCCATGCTCTGGCATTAATTAACTTGGTGCTTATTAAACTGAACAGGCCATACTATTGTCCTACATTCTCAGGTGTCTTTTTCCCGTGATCCATCTTTATCCAGAACAATGCAAGTACTGGAGCATCATTCTGAGAATTTAATTAGCTTCATCAGTAGCAAAAGAGATGTTTGGAAGATAATTTTTGCTTCTTATGATAATAAACTGTAGATTTTTTCTTATTATTTATATCAGATTAAAAAGATGGTGCTTGATGGAAACCCATAAATTCTCATTTTAGAAGTTAGGAATTGAAGGTTTATTAAAATTAAAGTACATGAGGAAATTTCTTCTCTTTCTTTCTCTCTCTCTCTCTCTCTCTTCTCCCTATTTCCTTTTATCCCTACCAACCCTTCTCCCGTTTATATGCTTACTTCTGTGTCATAAGTAAAATTATATTCCCTGTCCACCTTCCTAAGAAATTAAGAACACAAAAATCCTTTCCAAATATCCTGCATGTAATGATGTGTGCATTTGTGGATCACTAAGTGGCTTCTCACAAAGTTAGTCTGGTGGAAGTTTAAAACTGCTGATTTGTTAAAAGCAGTACTTCTTGGATTTTGTCTGTGATGATGATTCAATTCAATTTTAGTAGTTAAGACACTTTCTTGAGGTTATTCTCCCTACACATTGAATATCTAAAGATTGTGGGATTTTCTAGTCTTAGAATTCATATGAAAAGTCAATCATTCACTCATTTATTCATCAGATTAACTAATTTTTATTAAACAAAAACTGTTCTGCACATAAATTAGATATGTAAATATTTATGGAATTACCATTATACCACTCTTTCTAAAGGCTCTCAATTATCAATTCATTTGTATCATTTTATTTTGATGAATATTTTTAATTGAATTTCTGTGCATTTCATACAAAACATTCAACCATCTTTATATCCATTCTCCCATCTGGACCCCCTCATAGCCCACCCAACCAGATTCCATGTATTCTGTTGTATATGTTAAAGCCTATGAAGTCAAGTTAATGTACCCAGAAGTACCTCAGTGCTAGTTCATCCTCTGGGGTGATCTGGTCGGCATATTCAGAGTCTCTCCATTAAACTCTCCATCCCCCATCAGTAATTAGCTGCCAATAGTTCACCAGCTAAGATTGGAACCTGATACGCATTGCCATAGTTCTATGCTGGGTTTTGTCCGCTTGAGTTTGCATGGGTCTTGTGTATGCTGACTACTGTTGTAGGTTCCTTCATATGTGCATGGTCCCAGGAACCTGTAGGACTGTTTCCATACGGTCATGCATATTCTCCCCTGGTTCTTACAATCTTTTTGCCCTCTTTTCTGCAACAGTCCCTGAATCATGGTCGGGCAAAGTTTAATATGGGAGTCCTGTTCTGCAGTCCTTACTCTCAGTCCTTTGGCCATTTGTATCCTTTTGTGTTCATGGCCCTCTGTTGCATGAGGGAGTTTCGTTGATGAGAGTTGAGAGATGCATTAGTATTCTTTCTGTACCTTGTTTCACTATGTTCTGTGAGCTTTAGATACAGAAGTTTCATTGTAGATGTGTCACTTAGGGTGGTCATCTCATAGACACTTATTCTCTGTATATGCCAGGTGTGGAACTCTGTAATATGTCTTTCGCCCTGCACAAAAGTCAACTCCAAATGGATCAAAGACCTCACGTGCACATGGATTGTCTTTCCTCTACCTTCTCTCCATCATTTATGGTTATTTGTTTTCTTTATGATAATTATTCTGATTCAGACAAAATGGAATCTTGATGTACTTTTAATTTGCATTCTCCAGTTGGCTAAGGATGTTGTAAATTTTTCATATGTCTATTGGACATTTGTACTTCATCTTCTGAGAAATTTCCGCTCATATCGTAAGCTCATTTGTTAATTGAGTTGTTTAGTTTTTGCTAGGTAGTGTTTGTATATTTTTTATATTCTAGATAGAAATTATATCATTTGTAGAGCTAAGCAAATATTTTTCTCCCAGTCCCTCTCTCAGTTTATTGTTTCCTTCGCTGTACAGAAGTTTTTTCTTTTATTTTCATTTGATTGCAGCCCCATCTGTTAATTCTTAGTTTTATTACCTGATCTACTAAAGTCTTTTTCAGAAAGTCCTTCCCTATGTCTATATTGTGAAGTGTTTTCCCAGTATTTTCCTATAACAGGCTCATAATTTCCAGTTTTACATTAAGGGTTTTGAGTGATTTTTGTATAAGGTAGTAGATATAAATCGAGCATCTTTCTTCTACATGTGCTGATCTCTTGACTTTATCTTCTTCTCCTCCTCCTCCTCCTTTTCCACTTCCTCCTTTTCCCTTTCCCCTTCTCCTCTTCCTCCGGTTTTTGTAACTCACTAAGTCCATTTAGTATTGCTCATATGTGTGGGGTTGTAGAACCATCCAGTAGAGTATGGACAACCTACCAGTGTCCTCATCAGCAAAGAATGATTCTCCCTTCTCAGCAGCCACCACCTGTCAATAGCTTTTAATTAGGGGTGGGACTTCCTGAGTTTCTCCCCCATCTATGCAAGAATTGTGATTGGCTAAATACTGTGCAGGTAACCACAACTGCTTTGAGTTCATAAATGAAACAGCCATATTATATCCAGAAGACAGGATTCACAGACTCCTCCCCATCCTCTGGCTCTTATGTTCCTTCTGTCATCTCTTATTCTGTGCCCCCAAGTCTTTGCAAGGAGGTAGAGAGTTGATAACGATCTCCATTTCGGTCTGAGCACTCCTGGTCACTTATTCTCACACTTTGTGCATTTATGAGTCTCTGCACTTACTGCCTTCCATGACAAATAAAAACTTTCCTGACAAAGGCTGAAAACAACTCAGGTCTTTGAGTATACACATAAATATTTAGACGGCAATTTGACACTTCACTATTTAAATAAACGAAAACAGTAGGCTCTACCTTAGGGCCTATGACCTCCCCAGCCATAGACTTTTGATAAGGATTACAGTACCAGGCATGAAGTCCCTCTTGCAGAGCAGTCTTGTATTCAGTCAAATACACATATGATTGGTTACTCCATAAATAATTATGCTACTATTGTGCAAGTGGGTACATCTTCCATGGCAAGTTAGTACTTGTAGCATACAGGGTCCAGCAGTGACTAAGACTATTTTTGTTTTTTTTTTCTCCCCCGGTGTCCTATATAGCATTTTCTGGCTCTATGAAAGCTAGTCAGTGAGGGGAGAGCATTCTGGTTAGCTCCAAATTGATTTCAATCTCACAGAACTAAGCAGTTCTGATTCAAAGATTATTTCCTCTACTTAGGGGTATTCTGCAAACCCAATTTCAGAATAGACCCCTGGTGGCCTTTGCTGTGGGTTCCTAAAATGAGCCAGTGAGCTGTGCAGGGAGAGACCTCTGCCTCTTAATCTTCCTCACTGCTAAATTCGTAGCAGGATCTGTTAAAGATGACTTCTTTCCACTGCTTCTGGCAGGAGGAGGTTTATCCCAGAACTAAGTCCCAGCTGCCTCTAGTGCCTTTTGTTCTCTTCTTCCCTGCTCCCCTTCCCTCCCTCCCTTCCTCTCCCACTCCCTCCCTCCCTCCCCTCTCTCACCTTCTCTCTCTTCCTCTCTTGTTCCCTCTGTTGTGCTATGGGAAGTACAGTGTGAATTCTCTGAGGCCCTCTCTTTAATTTCCAGTAAAGGTGAAAATATATATCTACTAGAGCTAATTATTTGTGTACCCCTTGACTAAGGAAAAAAAAACACACTTGAGTATATGTACAGTTAAGATGAATGCTTACTTCAGCCTAAATTCATAGGCAAAAATTTGCATAGCTGGTTTACTTATAGTAGCTAAAGGCTGTCAGGTCCTCTGCCAGAGCAACCAGAGCAACCAGTGCTCTTAACCACTGAGCTTGCTCTCCAGCCCCTTAAATGTATAATTTCTATAGAATTAACTCATTTAATAGTTAAATCTCCTTTTTTTCCCCATTGGAAAATTAAGAAACACTTTTCTATGGAATAAAATCAAGAAAAATTGCACTCGCTAAAGTTCATAAAATTCACAACAAAATAGAAACTAAAGTCTTAACACCCCAGTGGCCGGCCAGGTCTCTTGCCAATGAATCACTTTGTCCCCTTTACATTTTTTAACTTTACAAATGAGATGTGGGAAAGTAGACAAAATTCCTATTAGCATACTTCATGATTGGCTGCAGGAATTATGGCACTGTGTTCTTTATTGAGCTTTTTTTTTCCCCAGAGCCTTGACATTCCAAATTTGTTCAATCACAAATCATCACCAGAGTTTAAAAGTGCAGATAATTTGGGTCTGTTACTTCTTTTCGTTTTCTTTCTTGCAGCTCGTTTTCTTTTTCTGATTACTGTATGACAAAAAATAGAAGTGTAAAAGCAAAATTGGTGAACTAGATGATTAATGAAAAAGCTTGGACTGACAAGGGAAAAGTCTGTGTAAAAATGAAAACGTCAATGACATGCGTCAAAACTCTAGGTTATCACTAAGGTTTATGTGGTTTCCCGTAGAGTCTCTGAGAGTGTATGGGACAATGTGAAATCTATTCATTTCCATTTTCATTTTAAATAAAAAAAGAAAATTGTCTTTGCCAGGCTGCCTGAACTTGTTAATTCAGATACAGAAAGATCTCCAGGGATGCCATCTAAGCCTAGTGTTGAGATACAACTATTTGGTTAGACTTTGCATCTTACCTGATTATAAACATTTCCTCACTCTTGGATAAGAAGAAATTAGGCATCCCTTCTACTGAAATTGACTATAAATCATCAACAAATAGAATGTCGTGATAATAAACATTCTCTCCTTTTTCTAGTTCACCCTTTAAACTATTATTCCATGAAAGAGCTTTATTTTGTGATTATCTTCGACAGAAATTTCCGACTCACAGATCATCTGTTTTTGTAACAGTGATAGTTTCCATCTCACAGCATGACTCAGGACACTAAAGACACTGCAGATAAAATTACAGTGTGTGCAGACCATTATGACTAAATGCAGACCTCTGTGGAGGATGTACACAGTCATAGGCACCTACTGCAGGAAGATGCACAGAATGCAGCAATGAGATCAAATCCAATATATTCTAAGCAAATACCATAAATGAGAATGAAATTTCCATTGTAATTTTGAGACTACATTCCCTAATCTCCAAGGCAAGCAAAGCTAAATTGGGAAAGTGTTTTTCCTAGTCAAGTGGGGTCTTGAGGAGGGATCTCACTGTCATTGTGTCTAGGTTTTGGGTCTCGGCTCTACAGACTTGCTCAAGGCCTCCTTCCCCGAGTACTCCAAGACTCTCGATCTGAGTTTATCTAAGAAGATATTTCAGGTATGTATACATTCTAGTATACTGCTATTTGAAATATAATTTTTAGAAAATCAAGGAAAGCAGTGTGATTTAACCAGATAGGTACTGAGTTAGCAATATAACATTATTGCTTCTCTAATAAGGAAGAAATGATTCAAGTGTCATAGAAATACACCTAGACTTGAGCTGCCAAAGTGTGGATTTTGGCTCAGGCAATTCCAGGCTTTTATGAGTGTTTAGGCATATGTGTGCAGTAACATGCACAGAGAAAATCTTGTAGAGTGCTTGTAGGAGTTGAGTTTTATTTGTTTTCACCACATGGACCCCCCTCAGCATCCCTGGCATCTGAATGTTGTCTGGCTGTTGACCTAGAGTCAAGGGTCACTAGTGTGGCTGGGTCATTTCCAAATGGTCTATGTCTCCAAAGTACAAATAAGAGAACAAAAATTTCAAGGCAAGATGTTATGTTTCATAAATAAACAAATGTCATGCATCCCCTCTCTGTGTCTTACATGTTTTGACCAATAACGTGATATTTGTTTGATGGGATATAACCCCAAATTATTCACATTCTTGTTTTTCATTCATGTTTTCTGCTCCTTTATTTCATCTTATAATGTCATTTAAAAGGACTCTCCAGAAGCAAATAGAGCAAAGAAACATCTACTTTTACCATGTTGCATGTGCTGAGAAATTTTATCATTTTTATTTGTCCTTAACTTCTTTTTAATGTAATGTTTTTATTCATTTTTTGAGAATTGCATAAATACATTTTCATCGGTGTCATGCTGCCCCCCCACTCCTCCCAGATCCACCCCCAGCTCCCCACCCCTTCCCAACTTCCTGTCTTTTTTAATTCACATTTTTAACTCTGTAGGAAAATTTCATTTAATGGATTTCCCAAAGGGTGTTATACTTCTGAATACTTCCTTATTATTTCACTTGTGAGGTCCTTGGCTTTCTTATATGCTCATGTCTTTACCCTCCTTTGAACTGGGAATTGTTCCAAGCCACCAACAAGATTTATCTTTGTAGCTGTTTGTTAAAAAATAGTTCCCCTAACAGACTTTCCTTGGCCATTGGCCATTCATACTTCACCTAATTCCTTTCAACAGGTTGAGGTATAAATTGTTTTCAAAAGTCTGGAGAGAAAACTGAGTGTGGTATTGCTTTTATGTAACTTCAGTACTTGGGAGGTAGAGCCAGGAGGATTAGGAGTTCAAGGACTGTCTGGGAAGTTTGATACTCCATCCAAAAATACACAAATGAAACCTAAGCACAAACGCCTTTAGATTGTAAAGAAATGAAATTAGATCCACATCACTCACCAGTCACAAAAATCTACTTAAAGTGGATAAAAGGCTTTAATTTAAAACCTTAAACACTGAAACTGCTAGGGAAAACACTGCAAGATGCTACTATAAGCAAGAACTTTTTGAGTAGGACAGCAATAACAAAATAAATAACTCTAAGAACTGACACATGGGTTATGTGAGATTAAATAGCTTGTCCCTCTTTTGATGAGAGAATAGCTTGCTTCCTGTTTCTCACTAGTCTTTCTCATTTCTTTGTGCCTGTGTGATATATTTCCCAAGGTGAAATTCTCAGCAGAGATTGTCAGAGATTCCTCTCTACCTTCCTGACTTCTAACTTCAACAATGCTAGTTCATTTTCCTCACAGTCACCCTGCAACAAGAAAACAACTGTGGCACCTACAGTCTGCAAGCTACACTCTATGCCTCTTTGCAGGCATGCTGACCTGTTTCTGTTTGTTTGGTTGGTTTGGGGAGTTTTTGCTGTTTATTTCTAGCAGGACCTTATTGTGTAGCCTGGTCTGGCTTTAAACTCAGAATCCTCCTGATTCAGCGTTGTCAAGGCTGGGATAACCATGCTCAGTTCACACTGGGCTTTGATAAGAGAGGAACCAGTAACACATTTTCTGTTTTCAGGGATTTCAAAGTAAAATGGAAGAGGTAGAAAGATGATTATTAAAGTATAATCCAGTAACATATAAAAGAAATGAGCACACAGTATTATATCAAAGAATACTTTTTAAAATCTCCTCTTTGAAGAGCAACGAGGAAGAGGACAAGACTGTTCTGAGATAGGGAACTCGTAGAGACGTCTCTCAGGATGGAATTGCTTTGGGGTAGACATGCTGGAGGTTTCAAGTAGGAGAAGCATCTGTGCCTTATTTATTGGATGCCAATGTTTTCTAGGCACTGCTCTAGGACTGGAAATACAAATGTGAACACAGAAAATGTTGAAAGCCCTACTTCCTTCCCATGCAGGAAGGCATGAGCACAAACATGAACAAGAAAGCGTGGGATACAAGCTCAGATCATTAGTATTCAAGAAAGCAAGTCAACCAATGAGACTGACAGCTGAGGAGACAAAACTCCAAAGATAAAAAGACAGTAAAGGTTTACCTAGCCTTGATACTAGAGTGTTAAAAAGCAGCCAGCCACATGTGGAAAGTGGGACTGTGTAGAAGCGCCAACAAGTGCCAAGGCTCTGAAGCAAAATGACCAGATGTGCTACAAGAACAGGAAAAGAGCCAGAGTTGAAAAGGTTAGTGGAAAGGCTGGTTAATATGTCTGAGTCCGTCCAAAATTCATATTTACTCTAATTCTCTTGTAATGGTATTTGATATATGGCATTTGGGAGATAAATGGCTTGTGACAGGGGAGGTTTAAAAAAGGATCTGTGCATTAGAGAACCGAAGGAAATTCTCTCTCTCTCTCTCTCTGTCTCTCTCTCTCTCTCTCCCTCCCTCCCTTCTTCCTCCATTCCTCCCCTTCTCGCTTTCCTTCAGTCTCTCTCTTCCTCCCAATCCTTACCTGGCGCAAAGCAGACATGATCTATAAACCAAGAGAAAGCCCTCACTAAGAATCTGACCCTGCTGGGACTTTGACTTCAGATTTTCAGCCAGCAAATTGTGAGAAACAAATGTTAATTGCTTAAACTACACAGTGGATGTTGTGCTGTAGAAGTTCAGACTGACTAAGCCGTGCTGTATCTGGGGAAACTATAAAGTATTTATAGGTGATCAAAACTATAGTCATCAGGACCTTTTAAGATCTGGTCCCCAGCTGGCATCCTGCCTCCACTCCTGCCACGCTCCCTGTGATTTGTAAGGTAGAACCACACAGTGTGTTTTTAGTTACCTGAAACCCAATATTCCACTTGTCTTGCTTGTGATGCTTTTGCTTCCTTGGATGTACCCTTTCCCCTAGAAAAATACTCAGGTATCAGGAATCTTCCAAAGCCCCTTCCAGCTCTGTCAGGAAGGAATCCTCTCATTAACATGAGCCTGTTTATAAGTAATCCTCCCCCACTTCCCCCAGCCCCAGGTGGTGTTTTCCTTGAAGGCAGGGCTTACATAATTCCACCATGTCCAAGAGTTCAACAGGAGCCTAGCATCCAGAGGGTATGTCTACTGATTGGAGCTGACTCATGGTTTCGCTCTCTTCATCATCTGAGTTATGGATCCTCTTCTAGCATTCTTCCTGTAACAATTCTAGGTGCTTCTTCAGTGTTCTTTCCTCTGATCACACTGGAATTTTAGTAGGAATACTCTGATTCTCTGACATGACACTGAGATTTCTATGCTCACATGATGTAATTCTGGCTGAAGACGAAGCTTCTTTGTGAATGTGGAATCTCTACAGTCTATGTGTTTCTTTTCTGCTTCTTACATTTTCCATTCTCAGGAAAAGAGAATGAAAGCAGCTGTCTTTTTATAAGGTTAATTAACAATAATTACATTCATTGCGGAGTATAATGTAAAGTTGATTTATATGTACATTACAGAATAATTAAATCAATCAGCATTTTTAACTATAGTCATCAGGCCATGCATGAGATCCCCAAAATGTATTCTTCCTGTCTAACTTCAACTTATACCCTCTGACCAACATTTCTATTCTCTACTAGTCAACCACCCATTCTCAACTTTATCTTATCATATGTTACATGCCAGTCCACTTTCTAAGTCTTTGCCTGTTATCCATAGACTATGTAAAACACCACTGGTAAGTAGTTGTCATACAAATAGACATGTGAGGCTGCGATAAGTAAAACATCTGGACCGCCCTTTGCTCCAGAGTCAATCTAACTGCAGTGAAATAATTAACAAGCCTCTTTGTCCAGTGGTAGAAAATCCTTTCACAAAAAAAAAAACCCTCTAATTTAGTACTAGCAAAATGAAGGCATTAACACAGATAATTAAAATTTTGATTTAAGATCAAAACCACTGAAAAACTAAGGAGACTTGGAAAAGAACACAATTGATATGACATGAAGAAGAGCTGTTTTTCCTATCTGAGATGATTATCTGTAACTATAAACCAGGGCTAAATGCCGAACAGTGCAATAGCCATTACAAACCAAAAGAATATTTTTCTCTTTCCACGACCCACAACAAAAGCAAAATGACTATAAATATTACTCATAATGATCAGTGTTTAAGGATTCTTTATTACAAATGGGAGGAGCAGTTGTCTTGATAAATATCTAGAGTTAGATTGCATTAGAGAAATGCTTAATCTTTTTAGAAAAAAAGATGGTCTCGTCATTTTGGGGTCCTAAGTAACACTGTAAAGGGAGTATTTGGAGTTCTTTCTTTCAATTCCAGCATTACTTATAGAAGTCATGAATATTTTTCAGATGGAAAAATGCATTTTTATTCCACAAATTCCTTTGAAGTATCTATTATATTTAAGCAGCTATGCTATGTGGCTCATTGTCAATAAAATCATGGTCTTTGCTCCCAGGAAGCTTAGTGTTTGAAGAAAGTATCTTCAAGGGAAACTTAAGGAGATGAGTATTTTATATTAAATTGGACATGCTTTTTTTCATAAGAATAATTTAGGGTTAAAGTAATGCAGTGTTTTGCAGAATCTTCATCTCTTAAACACATGCCATCATATACAGAAAGGTGTGTGAGGAAATATGCAAAACGTTAACAGAATGATTATCTTCATATTGATACTACAGACTTTAAAAAATAGTTTATGTGTTTTCAACTTGTAATAAAAACATGATTTTAATAATAAGATTATGAATCTCATAACAGGAGGCACAGTATTGATGAGCTCAGTCTTGAGAGAAAAGACAAAAAAAGTATTGATTCTGTCCTTGTAAATCATCACTGTGTGATCAGTATTTCACTTTATCTTCTAAGACCATTTTAACTTCACTAGAGAATGTAGTATGTAGAGCGTTGTGAGCGTTAGATGAGATTGTATGTGTGACACGACAGAGTTACCAAATTGAAATTAGAAGAGTTATTTTACTTTTTGTCATGCAAAGAGCATAATTTCTAAAAAAGACCCTTTGATAATTTTGAGAATCAAAGAAGTCTAAAATTAATTTTTAAGTTTATATAATTTCCATGTTTGCATTCATTGTGAAATTGCTTTAATATTCTAAGTAGCCTGCAAAACAGTTTTTTTTTTCAGACGGATTTTCAATCATTAAATTCTTTCTAAAACAAATGCCGTTTGAAATAAACCAAAAGAAAAACCTTAGAATTTTAATCATTTATGTATTCACTCTAATAAGTTTCTCTGTTGCACCTCTTTTTAATATTGCTCCTTCTAAGTTTCGGACAATTTTATTTTCTCCCCTTGGATAGTTTATTTTAATTTCCTGAAATATTCTGCATATTTTCATTTGAGGGTGAAGAAGTTTGATTCTCCAGTGCCTTGAACTATTTTTTTCGCTGTAAAACTTATAATTTTGACTGGGGGCGGGCGGGCTACTCATGCTCAGAAAAAAAAAATTTTGAATGCATAAAATTCTCTGTTTTATTTTATAACGTGAGAACCTGGGCCTGATCTTCAGAATCCAATTTTAAAAAGTCAGGCACACTGGTGCCTACTTGTAATCTCAGTACTTCTGAGACTGAGACAGGTGGATCCTTAGGGATTGCTGATGACCCTGGCTTATTCTGTGACTTGAAGTCCAATGAGAAAGCCTTTCTCAAGAAAACAATATGAATGGCTCTCAAGATTGACCTCTGGCCTCAACATGCCAACATGCCATGCACACCAGCACAAACATGCTCCAACAGGCACTACACACACACACACACACACACACACACACACACACACACCACAAACACACAGTGTTATTTTGAATGCTAAAATTTTATCACTCCATTTCTGAATACATTGATGAAAATTTTTAAAAGCGTTTTGAAACAAAATTTACTCGAAGTTTAGAGGCCTCACCTCAAAATAAGTTCGATAGTATTGTCACTGAACATGTGAGCTCATTGTAAAGAAGTCATTCAGATCCTCAAACTCATGCATAATCTGACTGCTGTGGAGTTCAAACAGCAAATGCTAGCAGTGATGCCTCCATGTATTTTGTATTCAGCTTCTCTTTCTGTTTATCTGCTTTGTTTTTGCACTGCAAGGGATGGAACCCAGGACATGTGAATGTTAGATACATGCTCTCCAATTTAATTACATCCCAGCCTCAAGTTTCAGTTTTTAAATGCAGATTCAAAACTCTTACTGGGTTTGTGCAAACATACTTCTCAAATTTAAGCAGAAGTTCTATTTTGATTCATAAAAATTTTAAAGCTCATTTGGATGCTCATGACTTAGGGCAAGTATTGGCAAGCTATGGTTTTCTGGCTAAGTTTGGAATGCTGCCTGTTTTTGTAAATACAGTTTCACTGAAACACAGCCATGCTCTTTTGTTTATGAGTTGTCTACGTCTGCTTTGCACTACAGAGCACATTTTAGTGTTTATGGCAGAGACTGCATGGCCTACAAAGGCTAAAATATTTACTGTCTGATCATTTATTGAAAAGACACAAATTTTTTAAGACATGTTATCCAAATTATTATACTGTGGACTTTCCAGCATCCAAAAGAATGTACATCACATATATTTACTGTTATTCTTCATTTCCAGGGACCCAGCCCTTTTCAGTCAATGACTTTTAGCATCACAAAGCTACAGAAGCTCTAGGAACTTGAGAAGAGATTATTCTTTAGTGATATAATTCCCTCAGACATTCTCCAATGCCCAGATGATAACCATCCACTTGGACTATATCATGATATGTAGCAGCAAAGCTAACCCTCAACAAGGTCAGAACCATAAATGTGTACTGTTTTCTGTTATAAGGGAACGCTAACTGCCTCTGAGCCTCAGACTATATTAATCTGCTCAAGCAAAATGTCAAGTCCTACACCACAGCTATAGGCAAGACCATCAATCAGTTAGGCGTTCAGGAGTCTCGAGTTACTCTACTTTCTATGGAGAATTAAGTAAAGAAGTAGCAAGTATCGGGGCAGAACTAACTTTTGCCTTTTTTTTTCCCTGTAGATGAGATACTCTCTCAGGTACAGGAGATCATTTCTGAAGCCTCCACTTTATCTTATTGCTTATAATATAACCCACAGATCACATACCTAATATAGGAACTAGTCCCAATGGTAAGATATTTCTACATCAGTTAATATTATAGAATTAGAAAAATGATCACAAAGTTTATCTGTGATCCTGATGGGCTGACTGTGAGTCCAAACTTCAGAATCTTACTTTTTATGTGCTTGTTGCAGGCTTCCGCTGAACCCAGAGGGGAAACAGGGAAGGGTGGTGATGCCTTGGATCTGCTGGCTTCAGATGCCTCACCCACAGCCTTCAAAATCCATGGCCGATTCCTTCACCTACACATTGCACTGGCTGTTTAGAGGGAAAACTGGAGGAAATATTATTGTGTGCATTTGTGATTCTTCATTTCTAGGGACCCAGTCTCTTTTAGTTATTTTTTTGCATTTATATATTTATTTATTGCTGGGTGCAGTGGTGCATGTCTTCAATCCTAGCACTTGGGAAGCAGAAACAAGAGGATGTTCCTGAGATTGAGGCCGCCTTGATCTACAGAGTGAATTCCAAGTCTGCTAGTGCTACAGGAGACCATGTCTCTAAAACAAAACAAACAAAGTATCTGTGTGTGTGTGTGTGTGTGTGTGTGTGTGTGTGTGTGTGTATGCATGCCAGTGTGTGAGTGTAGAAGTCAGATGACAAATTATACAAGTCAGAGCTCTCCTATCATGTAGACTCTGGGGCCTGAACTAAAGTTGTTAGACTTGACAGCAAATGCCTTTACGAACTAAGCCATTTCACGGGCAATCAGCTAATGGGGTTTAAAACCATGAGCTACTTGAACTCTAAAAACTGGGCAAAAAAATCATTATTCCTTATTGCTACAGTTACCTTAGATTCCTAGCTATTCAGCCTGATTTCTGATTTGGATTTCCACATCAGAAAGTTAAAAGGAAAACTCAAGACTGGTAGAAATATGCACAAAATTCTACCTGGCAAAACATTTAAGCATCCAATTTATATAAAGATTTTCTGCAAGTTAGTAAGGAAAACATTAAAAAATAAAGATACATGGAGAAGCACTTCAACAAAATGATTGACATATAAAAGATGTCCAACACTGACTTTTGCTTCTATGTTTATTGGAGTCACTGATATTATATTATCATCTTATCACAAGCAACACTAAAACTGGACAAGGGACAGCAGGATGGCTCAGTGGGTAACGGTACTTGCCATCAAGTCCAGAGGCCTGAGTTTGACTCCTGTGACTTACATGATGGAAGGAAAGAAACATTTCCCGCAAGTTGTCCCTTAACCTCCACATGGGTGCCATAGGCACATACGAAAGAAGAAAAAAAAAAGAAAGAAAGAAAGAAAGAGAGAGAGAGAAAGAAAGAAGAAAGGAAGGAAGGAAGGAAGAAAGGAAGGAAGGAAGGAAGGAAGGAAGGAAGGAAGGAAGGAAGGAAGGAAGGAAGGAAGGAAGGAAGGAAAACTGGACAAAATATACTAAAATTGCTTTTCGATAGTAAGAGAAAATGGGACTCTAGTCCCATAGAGAAGAAGTTCAAACACAGTGAACCCACAATTACCATTACTTTATGAATCAAAGTAATAGTTTTGACCTTGGTGGGAAGACCCATTAGAGGACATTGGCCTCTCTGAGCTCTGGAGATGCATTTATAATTTGGGGCTGCTGAGTAAGCTAGAACATGTCAGGCAGGTTACCAGAAATCAAGAATGGTATGAAGATAGAGATAATGGAAGTCTGCCAAAGAGTCCCTTTGAGTCTTCAGCTGAATGTCAAAATGTGTATGCACAGGTGTGTGCAACACTGGGAACAGGAAGCTCTGACAGTAAGAATTACTGAGGAAATGGAAGTCAAGTAAGTACTGGATCTCATAGGACTGGGAGAGATTAGAGTTACAGTTGGTGGTACAAAAAGACAGAAGAAGGTAGCTGTTAGGAGTGTTCACCTAGTACTTAAGCAAAGGTATAATAGACTCCAACTTAAAAATTCATTTCAAAAGAATCAATTTAATCACTAGAAAGTTAGGTTGACTACTTGAAAAAAATAACTTGATTAAAGGAAAATCAAAACAATATATCCACACACTAAGCAGCATAAAATCTAATCCTAAATATACAGAGAAGCAAAGAATGTAATTCTACTATGGAAACTATCAATGGCAGTCACCCAGGCCGATAAAGATGACAGAATTCGTCCTTTGCATGAAATTCTAGAGCAGTAAGTGCTTTTTAACTGCTCTCTCCACCACCAGCATCAACACCAGCACCGTCACCCACATAGAATCTTTGTCAAGTCCTTATAGTCAGGCCACATAGCAAAATCTGCCTGTTCATAGGAAAAAGTTTTCAATAAACAAGCCAGCTTTATCCAGGTATGGTTCTGTAATCACAGAACATGAGAGCCTGAGACAAAGAGGATTACTCCGGGACTGAGGCCACCTTCGGCTACCTAGCTAGTCTAGTGAGATCCTTTCCCCAAAAGACAAAGCAAACACACAAACAAAAACAAACGCTAAAAAAAGAAACCAATTTTTTTCTTTCAGGATGTTTGAAGGTCAAACATAAAGCATCATAAAGCCCACTTCTCTATCTTGGCCAAAACTTATTCAGACTTTGAGGTACTTTCAGAATAAGAACAGTTTTAATTCTTCATATGTAGATGATAAACAAATGATTGGTTTGTTAGGTAATTTGCTGAAAAATACAATTGGTCACATGTCTAATTGATTTATGTCTATATTAAGCTATGAAAACTTCTTCATAGAGCTCTTTAGAAATCCTTAAAACACTCAAGTTCTCTCTCATAGAAGATGATTGATTTCACAACTCAAATCCTGAATTATTTTCCTATTAGCACTCTTCTTAGAAAAGAGTAATTTTTAAATTTTTGTTACATATATTCCAGTTGATGAGACATGACTCCCTTTGTGTCTTTGATGCTTCATTTTAATTTAATAGTTCCTTTCAAATTCTTGGTTTATACAGACAGAATAAATGAACAGTCAATGGACCAGTGGCAAAGTATCTTCACTTAGAAACATGAAATTGATTGAAATTGCTCTGTGCCTGAAGATGGTGTTCCTAACAGGACATGCCACAGAGTATCTGTTTAACAAAGACTGTAAATCCAGACACCATATTGCTATGAATATATAAAACTGACAAATGTAAGACTGATAGTTCAGATAGTCAAACACATCCAATGTGATATCTGGGGTCTAATCATCAGTACCTCTACTTTGACTTAGAATAGCATGCCTCAGAGCCACGTGTAAGTCAAAAGATTGAATACCCATGAGGCACAAATCTTTGTCTCCTCCATGGTTACTCCAATTCGATAATTAGCCCAGAAATTGCATTCAGTAGAGATACAGTGGCGGAATGGGTAAATGAAATATTAAATAAAACAATCTTACTTGCAGTTGTCACCTCTGTTCTCATGCAGGTTGAAGCCAGAGATTCTAAATTTCATTTTGTTGTAGAGAATTCAACAAGACAAACAATCTTTTTTATGGGCCATTAGAACTGGTTCCACAGGTCCCCAGGAGATGCCATTCCACAGTTAAGAGACACTTCATACAATGACCGTTTTTCAATGGTAGTTATGCAAGTTTCCAAGTTAACTCAGTTCGTTGTAAAGGCATAGCAAATGTAGGAACTGGAGCGATGAAGGTTCTGGCAAAGAGAAAAATGAAATTTGTATCTTTTAAATATTTAAATCATTGCACATCTCTGCCTGTTCTGAACTCTGACTTTCATGTCTACAAGAGACGAGAGTTTATATCATGCAGTATGAATCTAGTTGTGACCTGGATTCTAGCATCATTCCAACCTCATTTTCCAAAATTCTTCCCCATGCTCAGCCTGATTGGCCTATTTGTTGATTTCCACACAAGCATTTTTATACGCAGAGCTTCTGACCTTTGTATTCTGTCTACATCAGGCTTCTTCCAGGCCTTGCCAACTCCTGACAAGTTCTTGCCCAAATGACACCTCCTCAGAGACTGCATCTCTGTATAGAAAATATTACTGATTCCTGAATATCTCTCTCTCTCTCTCTCTCTCTCTCTGTTAGGCTCTAGGAATAATCAGTCTATTTTCCCCCAACTCCTTCTTTAATACTAGGTTTACAGAAGCTGCACCTAGCTTTTAATTTGGTTCTGGGTTACATCATATATGTATGTTTGTCTATGTACATGTATATGTATGTTGAGGTCGGCCCTCATGATGATGACACATTTATTCCTCAATCATTCTTCACCTTGTTTTTTTGAAACAGGATCTCCTACTGAACCTGGGCCTATCAGCCTGTTCTTCAGACTGGCTGACCAGTGGACTCTAGAGATCAGCCTGTCCCTCTCCGCTCCTTCCCCCAGTGCTAGGGTTACAGAAGCACACAAATGTGCCTTCCTTTTAAGTGGTTCTGAGAATCTGAACTCGGGTACTCATGTTTGTGCAGCAGGTTCTTTACTAACTGAAACGTCTCCCCAGTCTCCTGGGCACTGTATTATGGTTAATACACTTGCTTATTCTCTCAATTTCCCACCATGGTGTACAAGAGCAGGAGCTTTTCTGTCTTTTCCTGTCTTCCTTATAGCATTTCCTTAGTTCTTAGAGAACACCATGGTTGTTTAATGGATACTTACTAGATAGATAGATGGATTCGTAAATAAATGATAGAAGATAAACGCACAATATGGCTCAATGTGTAAGTTCTAAGTCAGATGCAATGAAACTCCCTTTATGTCACATAAATAATATTGTGTTGAAGTACAAGAGCGAATGTCAAGTGATGAGAGAAGTTAGATGGTTTTCTGTGATTTCTCTTCATCAGATACTCTTGCTCTTCCCTTGTGCTAAGGAGTGTATCCCCGGGGAGAATGTAATGCACTTTCCGTATACTCTGAATAATTCAGACAACTGAAACTAATTAACACTCCTTTTGGTGATGCTGGCAGAAAGCTGTTGATTTATGAGAGAAACTATAAGGCAAGACCCACATGCCTTTTCTTGACTGCTAGTATTGAAATTTTAGGAAGACAAATAGCTATTTTTTCAAAATGAAAAACATACCATTAGTTGATTTACTGTTGTTGAACATTTTTTTCCCTGAAGGAATCATTAAAATTTCACCAAGGAACAGAAATACATTTCATTAGACATTATCAGAATCATTAAAAAGCAGTGGTAAGCAAATTCAAATTTTTTATACCAAGTAAATTAGCACAACTATGCCACATGTATAAATTCCTTTGGGGTATATCAAATACTTTATATCTATATATTCTTTTAATTCTTTTTCCTTAACATAAGCTTATTGGCTCTGAAACAGACATAAATACTGACAATTCAATTTCTGCAATCTTTTCCTACTTCCATTTGAGTAAAGAGTTAACACTAATAATTTTGTTCTAGGTCTTATGTGTATTATTTTATGAACTAATAACTTTAATCTTAATAATCTTGTGAGATAAGACTTACTACTCTCATTTTAAGGTTGAGGAAATTGAAGTACAAGGAAGTAAAGTAATTAGTCCAAAAGCATAAAGCCAGGAACAGGTGGAATTTAGAATTGAGCCCAGGTGATCTCAACCAAATCTCCATGAGTCCATGAACAAATGCACCACCAAATGAATATCAAGAGATTCACTCTGTAAGGCATTGTGCCTACAAATTAGAGATAAGCAAAGTTAGGCACAAGGGAAAATATGTGAAGTCTCTGAAACAAAAAGGAGATAACTATCATACTCATAATTTAGGATAAAGGCATGACAGAAAATGACACAAGAGTCCCAGAGTCTAATTAAACACTGCAGTAGTTTTCAACTTGGTTCGGTCTATGTATACTAAGTACACATTACATTTATAAATACTTAAAATTTAGGAGTGATACCATTTTTGTTAAGGGAAAATATAAACTGTATCACAAAAAATACTGCTTGAAAATTAAAATTAAACCATAATGTAATTTCTGTTTGATTACTCAGATTTTAATTTTTAGTATTTATTGGGGGAAAGAAAAATAGCATTAAACTTTATATTGAAGAAAAATTGCAGAAAGGTAGTCAAAAAGAAATGAAAAACATAATTTAACTTGGGTCCTACTTCATAAAATAGTACAAGGCTACTGCAATATATTCACTATTGTATTAGCACTGTTATAAAATACAGTTTTTAGACCAACATGATACCAAATTATAGACGTTTTTTGAAGGCATTCAAAAGATAGTTTTATATAAAGCCTGGAGGTGATCCTTGCTTCTGTAGATACAGTAACAGGAAGTCAGTGATTTTAGTAACATGAAACTCTTTATGCATTCTGGGATCCCTTCAAGATTTTCCACTGTTGTGGAACTGTGGTGGGGAAGGAGGTTTGATTGCAGAAGGTTCAAGAAAAAAATTAGAAAGCTTGACTAATAAGAGATACCCCAAATCCTCTCTCATTAGAGCGATTTTCTTTAAACTTGGGAAAGAACAAAGTGTTATATCAGCAGCAGCAGCTGGAAGGAAATATTTAGTGTGGGGATTTCTTTTTAGTTTTAAGATGGCAGACACTTCAGAACAGATGCTCAGATGTAGGCCAGTGAACAAAGTCTGATAAAGAAAAATGATGGAGAAAAATGGAGACAAATCTAGATAGATGCTTTAAGGTAAGTAAATAGAAATGAATTTTAGAAGACAGATAAAAGGAATGAACTTAAAAGGCACATTAGCAAATTGTAGCGCCTATGCCATGATCTGCTTTCCATCACTCTGACAAAACCTAAAAACAAACAACCTCACTTTACGGAGGAGGATTTTGGCTTCTGGACCTGGCCAGTCATGCACCACTGCGTAAGTCTGTCATCTTTTCTAAATTCAGAAAAACGGAACCTCTCCTTTTCTTCTTCATGTCCCTTTTCTAAACATGCTTTCTCTAATACATTGGGCTGCCCTAACATCTTGTATTTCCTTACTTTTTCTCCAAAGTTTCCTTCTCCTAGCCCTGTTACCACCACTTAGCCATGTATCTGGTCTCCATTCAGGCTCTAAACCTGCATGGTTTCAGGGCTTTTTTTCCTTCTCCCCTCCATTTTCCTCCTCAAGGCAGCTAACAAGAGTACCAGCCCACCTACCCTGAGGATTTTCCTTAAAATTCTAATAAAATTATCCTAAAGTTTCTTAAATACTTTTATGAATGAGACTAAGAATCTCTAGCAGATGCTTTCTCCTCATATTGTATGCCTAAAGGGATCCCCAAAATTCCAATAACTTATTTGTTTGGTGGTCATGTGTAGATTTTCTTCAGGCACCCTGAATTTGGCTACTTGGCAGGTGTATCTATCTTATAGTCTTGCCTCAGGGTATTTGAGACTGTAAACCACTTGCCCCTCAGAAAAAAAAGGAAAAAGAAAAAACAAAAGAAACAAACAAAAAACAGTTTTAAAAGTCATTTCTTTCCTGAACTTTTTTTTAGACTTTTGGGGATTTTTCTTCCAGAGCCCAGGGGTAAGTTGGATATCATGGGCTTAGACCATGTGATCCCAAGGCAGTTGCTTTTATAAGAAGATGTAAGCATTTTAAATTTCTCTGAACATACACCATGCTCAAGCAAGACTTGTTGTCTCAGAGCAACAGCCTATAGATGTGTGTGTCAGACATAACTCCTCCTTTTTTTTTTCTGCTGCCTTCATAGGTTTCCTTCGGAGCAACAGATTATATATTGGAAGAACAAGCTTTCTATTCACAGTTGCAATAGGGGTGAGTGACATGGACTGCCTTGCAGGCTAGAGCCCATGCATTTCTTTGCTTTGCTTTCCTATTTGGAGCCTACATATCTGAAGGTACTTTCTCCTGCTAAATTAGTATGATTGAACTAGGTGCTTTCTAAAAGTGAAAAGGAGTTCCTGTCCACATTTAATCTGTGATACATATAAATCCCATGGAGCTTGTATCCTGGTAGGGGATGGACTTATTTTATCATGGGGCTGACCTCCCTAACGTAGCCATGTGACTTATTTGCCATCATGGCTGGTGACCTCAGCAAGAGGGAGGCAACCATGTAATCTGGTCTCCATCTTGGTGATTACATGATTAATATGGGAACACCCACATGGCTTGGTTGCCATCTTGGACAGTAACTTTCTCAAAATGGTGGTGACCGATATGACCTCGTCACCATCTTAAATAATACAACTACACGGCAAATTCAAAATGGTGACACCTAGGAACTTACCAGTACTAGTGAATTCTAGGGGATCATGATAACCTCGGAATTCCCTCAACTGCAGGCATTTAACCATATGTCCTAATGGTCTTACAATGTATTTTATGTTTTGCTTTTCATCTTAAATTCTTGATAGAATCATAGAAAAAAAGAGATTCTAACAGTCTTTTGTAACAAGGTCGATGTGTTTTTATGTCAGACTAGGGAAGCAATACCAGAGCTCCATGATGGTAATTTAAATTTTAACACTGTTTTCATCTGTTTCTAAACGGGATTTAATACTAACTTCTCATATGGTATATTTACTAGTTTTTAACGATGACTATTTTAAAATTTCACATTGTCTTACATATTTACTGGGTGTTGCATAAATTTATTCTCCACGCCTTAGTGGGTGGGATCTGATTCATTCAGCTGGATAAAACGAAACTGGTCTTCCATTTAGAAGGGTTTATTTATATACAAGGTTACAAGGTCTCTGTGACTGCTGGCGGCCCAGCCCCAAAGTTTGCCGTGCGCAGGTCTCTCAGTTCATTTCACTCAAGTGGTCCTGAAGACGGTGGGGACTTGGCACGCTGGCTCCTGGGTTCTGGCCTTCTGCATGGGCCTGGGGGCTGGGGCATTTTTCCTTCCCGTGTGGGTACAATCTCCCTCCGTCCCCCAGGAATAGCCGCCATGTTTCTCCGCCCACTCCCAGCCTCCCCTGTGTTTCCCTTAAGCTATTGGCTACTCAGTTGTCAGTCAGGCTGAGGTCCATCCCTCATGTCAGAGAGAAGACTTCTTTGCTTTTACGCCACTCTGGGTTTTACGGGCACTGTATTTAGGTTTTGACATTGTTTGCCTGACATTTTTACCTGTTTTTTAAGAAAATTATCTTGGATTTTAACATCTTTTATGACATATTTGCTGATATGATTATTTTAAATTCTTATATTGTTTTGAATAATATATTTGTCAGTGTTTAAAGGGAACTTGAAGTTTTTCTAGCCATATGCCTCCAAGACTAGCCAAGTAGAAAGGGAGCTGATACTTTGTGATGGCTAGATCTGGGAAGTTCATGTGAATTGTCAGTACTGCAGGACCAAACTTTACAAGAGACAAGCTGCTACCAGCACACAGAAACACAAGGGAGGTTAAAAGGGATACCCTACTTAGGTGGGAGGCTTCAGATGGGGGCTCCACTGGTCTTAAATACTCCCCTTTCTGCATTATGGTCCCAAGCATCTTTTCTCTGGAACAGAGTATTTCCCTCTCTGATACCCAGTTGCTCTTTGCTTTCTTTTGTTCCTGCCCCATCATGACCTGTGCACCTCTGTTCTTTATTTTCTAGTTCCAATGTCATGGACAGACTAAAAGGAAAGAACATTCTGATATTATCTCTTTCCAAGTACTTTTAGGTACCATTGTTTTCTGTGTTCCTTATTCTCCAGATTATGGGTACTTAATTCAACATTATATATGGTAAATTGTAGTTTGGTTTTTCTGACCCAGACATACTGAGGGCCCTCTTTAAATGAAATCACCTGAGTGCCGCTTATTTTCTTTTAAAAGTAAAACTATGAATGAAAAAATTATAAATTTTAGAAAAAGGGAACATTTAAGGAGGGGATATTAAAGTCTGCCCACCAGAGACCTAGAGTAAGAAATCTTCCCTAACTTATAATCATTAGAAGTTGGCTAATCAGGGACAATTTTGCTCCAGATGTTTGTTATATGTATGGTGAGTCCTGCATAAGCAGGTTAACCAGGCAGAATGCAGAAAGAATCTATTAATGTCTCAGGGTATTAAAGGGTCACATCAATAACAGTGAATATTCCAAGCAGACTTCCCCTTCTTTAGAGTCACTAATGAAGAAGGAGAGGCTACAGATACATATGCCCACACTGATGAATAGGGTAGTGACTAAGTTGATAGGTGCTGCCCCTTCTCATGGTTATTTAGGAGCAAGGGATGAAAATCTCTGTAGGACTCTCTGGAGAAGGAGAAAAATGTTTGGACAACATTCTAAATAGCTTCTTTTGTCTTATAGATGGGTAGCTAGTTCAACTAAGGCTCCAATGTCTTCAGCAAAGTTTCCCCTAGAATGCATGTATCTTTACTGATTGGGATCTAAAGATCATTGGTATCTTTCTGCACTCAGACCTGGTCTAGATACATAACGGAGGCCATGAATAGGCACAAACTCTCTGATTGTGGGTATAAGATTTCTTTCATCTGTTCATATCAAATATAGCCAGAGAGAATCTCAGGTTTGACATTGGTAAAGGCACATACTTCTGTCAAAGTAACTCTACTTGATCATTGGTGCTCGGTGCTTACTGCCAAGTACCCATGGTTTCATAAAGTTTAGAAATATCAAACAAAGTGACCTCTTAAAATCAAATGTTCTTTCTGTTGTCAGTCCTTCTTCCCAATAATGGACCCAGCAGATAAGACTTGCCTAGACAAATGTATACAGATTATAAGAAGAAAAGATGTTTTCAGTCCTGATAGTAGTCACTGGACTCAACAGATCTTCTGTCCAATGTAAACCGCTGAATTAAATTCTAAAGGTAAACAAATGCTATTTTGTATAAATTATATTGGTGAACTGCCATATGCTGTTTGAGCTCACTAAGAAGCTTGCACTGGAGATGGTATTGGCCCTCCCACTTTATACTCAAGCCTGTTATCTCAAGATGTTCTCTAAGACTCTTGTCCATGTTGAGGCTGTCCCCTGACCCAGTGACAAGGAAAAAGGAGAGTAGCAAAAAAGCCTGAGAGTAGAGAGTAAAGGCACTGTGTTGTTGAAAACAGCTAAGGTGTGAAGTAATTTCAACAGAGGGTATTATTATCTAAAGAAAAGGTATATTATGGGATGCTCTGTTTTGTCACAACAATAAAGAATGTCACTAACACAGGCTAATGAAAATGCATAGTAAATAAAAGATTTATTTAACTACTTAACGAAAGAACCAGAGGATAGATTTTTAAAAAGACAATTCACATCCCACAAAGAAGATATAGAGCACCCTCTGCCTAAATTCTTCAGCCAGTAACCAAATTGTCACAATTTTCCTTAAGTGATTATACCAGAAGTTGTGAACTGCCATCTTCAGTTGTGCCTACTTGCAAAAGATCGTCATAATTGGCCTTGTTGACTGTTGTGTTCCTTTAATAAAGGATAAACAGGGACATTGGACCCTCACCTGTGTATCCAGTCACTCTTCCCAGCAAGCTGTATGTATTTCTGCCCTAATCACAAATGGTCTCCTGGATTTGTGAAGGAAATCTGGGGAAGGCTAGGAAGTGAGGGATTGATCCATGAGATTGTATAGAAAAGTCAGTATTCATGCTGGTTAAAGACTTTTCAGTGCAACTACTCTTAGGTCACTCAGTAGCACCTCACCCATCTCTCTGAATAAAGTCACTAGTTCCCCAGGCTAAACTTTAATCAAATATTAGCTTGAAAGGGACAAATATTGCTTAGTACCCCCAGGAAGAGAATTCTCACAACAGATGAAAAATATATTTGTTAATGTTATTATGTCTCATATTAAGAGACATAATTATTAATAATGGTATTAAGAATGAAAAGGTGAAAGATGATATTAGAAGTATATGGAAAAAGAAATATTTTATTAAGAAGGATTCACATATGAAGATTAAGATGACTGGAAAGTTCCAGAATAGAAAAATGTCTATGCAAGTTATAAAGGTCTGCATAAGGCTGTTATGACATATAAAGGATGAGACAAAAGCAAAATATATAATCTTAAATTTTCTAAGGTCATAATTCAGTCAATTAAATATATATGTCTAGTCAAGGTTTATTTAAGAATGTTTAGTTTTTGATCAAGCTTTATCTACATAGCACATGGTACCAGACTAGTGTAACTTTCTTGGGTGTTTAATTACCATACTTTGAGACCTATACTTCTCTGATCAGAGGGACATAAAGGGACAATTTTTGCTCCTTGCCATACAAGGTCAATTAAGTTCCAGGGAACTATGAGGTATCTCTCAAAATGTCCTGTAATTGATGAGCCACCTGTTCTGTTGTTCAGGGAGGCCATGGAGACCCCACCAAAAGGATTTGAACTAGTATCCTATCTACAAAGTGTAGGGTCAACACCAAGGAAATGTTTGCTCAATACTAATAAGCAAAGCCACAGTCAATCAGGACCTCTGACTTATCCTCACTGGAACTGGTAAAACAAAAGCCAGAGGAGTCAGGGATTCCTTCCAAACCCATGTGACCCCATGAAGACCAGATTCTCCACCTACCTTAAGAGCAAAAATAAATTAGTTTATTTGGGTCAAATGCATGATCTTAAACACCCAACAGGAAAGTATACCAAAGTATAAGATAACTGGTGTCTTAAGAGTCCAGAGGATTGCACTTCCCAGACTTTAGACTTAAGTTCATATAAGAAGCTATTTAGACAATTATTTTTCATTGATGAATTTGTTCTTAATGAGAAAATGTTGCTCAGATGTAAGACTTCAAATCTTGGCCTCATTAAATACTCCAGTGCCTACCTGCAGCCCAAAATGACAAGCCCACTATTGTTCTAACCTAAAATTAAATGATGGTTAAGTTTCTTTACTGTCCCAGTCTAGAAGCCATTTGAGAGGGAATTTACACTGATTTTAGCCACTCCAACAGGTACTAAAGTGCCTGAAAACAAATCCTGAGTTCATCACTATCAAGTCTAGTCTTGGAGGCCAAAAGAAAAGCAAGGAGGTACTCAATAGATTCATACTCTTGGAAGCTGTCATCAAGAAATTCTGATGGACTTTGATTTAGACATATGATTTGTTAACCTTTTCTGACTTTTTCTCGTTCCCTGTTTAGAACTTGTAAAACAAAATATGCCTGCCTTTACTTCTCCTTCACATCACCCAGGCACCAGTCAAGGACTTTCTTTTCTCCCTACAGCTGAGAGCTATATAATTTGGGGGTCTTTTTAGATAGACTCACTGAAGGGGTACCCCAATTGCCACAGCCTATGCCCCTATTCAGCATGGAAGATGCCAGAGCAGTTGGTGCCCCAATTCCATATTGGTAATTAGTGTAACCTCTTCAGGTGGTGGTATGATAAGAAGGGGAAGTAAGAAGAATTGGCTAGGGTAAAAAGACTCCAACAAGAATTTGCCAGTTTCATTCTTGGCTAAAAACAAAAATGCCATTGCACCTCTTAGTAGCCTGCTCTGTTCCAAAGGGAAGAAATGCTAAAAGCATTTTGAAGCTCCTATCTAATTTCTAAAGGATTTTTAGGGTTACCTCTTCAGAGGGGGAGAATGTTAGATGAGCAAATAGCCCCAGAGATTAACTGGTCAAGACTGTGAAATTGCTAGTCTATCTATTGCAAGATCTACATTTCCAGTTTCACAGGTCATTCATCTGGTCATATGACCACCCCTAGGAAAGTGGGTTCACCTTAAGTCATGTTAAATAGATGGGTGGAATACCTAGTGTGTTAATGAGATAATGACCTTTTCTGCCTGAAATCCCATTTTCCAGTGCAGTGTTTCTGGACCTGGTTATAGACATGTAGGTCTCTGTAAGTCTGCCCACTTTTCTGAATTCTTCAGAAAAGAGTACTCTCTCCTTTTCTTCTTCATATCCCTTTTCTAAACATGCTTTCTTTAATGCTTTGGGCTGCCCTAGCATCTTGTATTTCCTTACTTTTTCTCTAAAGTTTCCTTCTCCCAGTTATGTGACTGCCAGTCAGCCATGTATCTGACCTCCATGCAGGCTTTAAACCTCCATGGCTTCATGACTTTCTTTCTTTCTCCCCTGCATTCTCCTCCTTAAGGTGGCTAGCGAGATTAACAGCTCATCTGCCCTGAGGACTTTCCTTAAAACACAATAAAATTGTCCTAAAGTTTCAAAAAAAGGAGGAGGAGGAGGAGAGGATTTCGAAGGATTTATTTTGGTTTATAGTCTTAGAAAATTTAGCTCATGATCTCTTGCCTCCATAGCTTTGGGGAAGGGGATAAGGAAAAGAGTTACCCTTTTAGGGTTATCCTTTTAGGGCATGCTTCTAGTGACCTCTTTCCTACCTCTCCAAGTTTCCAACACACCTACCAAACAGTACCACACTCTGGAGACCAATCCTTCAGCATACGACCTTTGGAGGAACATTTCACATTCAAATCATGAGGGACTTGACAGATGGCACAAACACTGGGTCTTGCGTTGGTGGTGAATGTGTGCTGTCAAGTCTCTTACATTTTCATGGTAGAACACTGAAGCAATGCCATCAGCTGATGGTGAAAATGTAGGGAAATATCAGAGTTTTGAAGAGAAAAGAAAAATGAAGTGATTATTTATGACAGTAATAAATAACTACAGGAATACAGTGAAATTTTTAGTAACTCTAATGATCTTCATGACATTTAACATGTAAAGAAAGTACAATCAATCAATCAAGGCTTTTCTATCTGCATAGTCCTTTGCCTGAAAATACAGGTGGAGCTAGAGCAAGATGCATATAAACAGGGTGGGGTGGCACAAAGACTGATGTGGTAGGAGGACACACAAATATGAATCAAGAGATTATAGGTCTCAGATAGATCAAGATTGTCTTTGGGGGCCTGGGGATAGTGAACACGAAAAGTGGGAAGCAATGAGGTTAATGGACAAAGGAACAAGATGATTGGAAAGATTTCACACCTGGAAGTTGAAATCATGATAAATTAAAACAGCAGTGATGTGGGGAGGAATGAGAACAAGCTATCTGATAAAATCTCCCAAAGGGAGCTGGACAAATGGCTCAGTGATTAAGAACTCTTGCTGCTCTTCCAAAGGTCCTGAGTTTGATTTCCAGAACCCAGGTCAGGTGGTTCATAGCTGCCTGTAACTGGAGCTCCAGGAGATCTGATGGCTTGTTGTGGTCTCAGTGAACCCTGAACTCTTGTACAGAAACTCCCACACATAGACAGATAATTAAAAATAAAAATAAAAGATTTAAAAAATCTTCCAGAGCAGCCTAGTTGTCCACAGAGGTGAGCTACGTGGAGTGTGGATGGGAAAGGATGCCAGCATGAGTTTTACAGTTATCTTTTCTAAGAAGAGACTGAATGACAGTGTTGCTGAAGTGTGATGAAGAATAAAGAGGAACTTCTGAGTTGGGGAAGATAACACACCAAAACCAGCCATCACTAGAGGGCATTAAAAGAAGCATATTTCTCAGGGAAGAGTCAGATTTGATATAGAGCAAGCAGATATTTGTAGCCTAAGTGACAGTTTCCCCACACCAAAGTACTAGTACCAGATCCCCTGAGCCTCTGAATCTTGGCTTATTTGAAAAAAGCATCTGTGAAATTGTGATTGAAATCTTGAAATGGGGTGTTTGTCCTGGATCACCTTGGTATGCATGAAATGCAATACAGGCATTCACACTGGAGAGAGAAACAGAGGTTTTACACAGATGCTTGATATGAAGTTAGATATGAAAGAGATTTATGATACCTCCTTAAAATTTTGACAAGATGTTCCATACACAAGCCAAAGAATGCCAGTAACCATCAGGAAACATAAGAAACAAAGTATGGATTCATCCTCGGAGTCTGGGGGAAAACCAGCCCCATTAATGCCTTGATTTCAATCTAATAAAAATGGTTTAGGTGCACAGACAGTTAAATTGACAAAGATACATTTATGTTGTTTTAGGTAGTTTGAACTAGTTTGTTAGAGCATCAAGAAACGGGCAAAGAAACAGTAAAGGAGAGAGTCAGGGATTTTGTTAGTAATAGATGCTAAATTCCAGAGATCACAGGGAAGTAGTATTAGACAGAAATGTAGAATGTCTGAAGTCCTACAGGGCAAGGGCTGAAAGATAAGTTTGGAACCTTTGAGCTACTTGTGATCACTAGTTAAATGGAGATAAGAAGCTTCTGTTAGGATTGACAGAATCAGTTCTGATACCCTATGCAGCAGACTTTGAATGTGAGAGTGAAAGGAGGACAGCATACTGCAATGGCCTGAATGTGCCCTCCATTCACATGGTGAAATCATCCAGGATGTTATATTAAGGGGGTCTCTAGTAGTGGATCAGATCATGGGGCTAAAGCCCTCACAAATAAGATTTGTGCTCTTAGCAAAGACATCCTAGAAATCTCCTCATCTTTTCTGCCATGCGAGGCCACAACAGAAACCACTGTGATTGAACCAGCAAATGTGCCATATGAAACACTGCATGATCTGGTGTTCTCTTCTTCTACTTCTGGCTTCTAAAATTGTAGAAAAAAATAAATGTCTATCACTGATAAGCCTCCCAGTTTATGGTATTCTGTTACAGCTGCCTGAGCTGATTCAGATAGGCATCATGCTAGCATAGAAGTTTTGGAGTCCCCTTTTCAGATGAAGGCACAGACAACACACAAGAAAAAATTTAACTGAGAATACAAGATAAGTGCACTCGTGTGTTTACAGTTGTTGTGAACATATGTGTACATTTGACTATATATACCTTACGTATGAGATTAGATATATGTCTTTATATCCACATAAAACTATATATATGAGTATATCTGCATATTTGCATATTCCTTTTGAAGCATGGAACAAAAGGGAAAGACAAAGTTTGAGTAGGATGGAGACATAATGAGGAAAAGAAAGAAAATGTTAATGCTAATAAAATAAAAGAAAATGGGAAAATGATAATGTATGAAATGATCACATCCAAGCTGGAGTAAGACTGCATATGCATAGATATTTTAAATATACATTTTAAATTATTAAACATAATTTGCATAGCTCTAGAAGTGCAACACACCTTGTTAAATTCAGATGCAAGCACAATGTGGTACTAACAATCTCATCTTAGTTTCCTCTCCCTTTGTTCTTTCTTACTTGACTTTCACTGGATTTATGTTTGTGATTGATCTAGCACTGCAGATAATTTAGCCTACCACAGCTGCAGTGCACCCTCGATCACCTTTTGAATCTTCCCTTGCATCTCTGGAAGAAGGATGATGCCAGCACCCACTGGCATCTGTGCTCTGAAGAGGGACCTGTGATGGTCTTAAAGCAGGTTTACTTTGAGAAACATGGTCTATTATTTAATCATGATTAAACAGTGGTTTAATTTTTTTTAACTTTTCATTTAGATAATGTCTACTTAAAAGCGACTGGACTATCCACATTTTCCTCAAATTAATTTTGCTTGTGAACAAGCAATCTTATAATTTCAAATCCAGACTATTAAATGGGCTGTTCTACTCTTAAACTGGAAATTCAGAGGCTTTTTAAGTTTTAGCCTCTCTGAGCACCAAAATCTTTCTCATGCTATAATTGAGAACAAATCTTGTGGCTGTTCCATTCTTTTTCTGGACTTCCTTCACTCAAAGAACTAATAAGAGAAAATCAAACTGTGGAGGTTTGCTAGAAGTTTCTATGAGACTATCAGATTTCTATTAATTCTATTGAATAATTCAAGACAAATGTACCAATGTAGTTTGTAGATAAACCTCCTCATTTCATGACCTGAATCTGCCACTTGCTGGATCTATGCCTTGGCAACTTGCTTTAACTTTCTGTCTCAGAGTATTCATCTTTAAAAAGTGGATGGAAACAACCAATACCCATAACCTCCCTGATTATTATAAACAGGAAATGTCTGTTACATAATGCACTGTGTTTGGTTCTGGTCACATGGTGATTTCTAGCCAAAGTCACAGTGAATTCAGTGTTACTGAGACAACAGGTAGATGTACGAATGAATGAATAATGCCCCCAAGTGGATGAACAGAGGAGGGGGACAGGGTAAGAGAAAAGGCCCAAGACAACAGGGGAAGAAAATAACATTAATTTGGTTACAATTTGAGAGGCACATTAGATAAAATAAGGAACCCCAGGAAAACAGAACAAGAAAAGAATCAGAGCCAAATGTCTTGAGTCACATGGATATACAGAGTCTGTGTAGAACATACCCAAGTCAAGAAATATAGTTTCTTACTATGTATAGACAAAGTTGTAGATTTCAGGATAAAAAAGGTGATGTGTCAGCTCCTTTTCTGTTACTGTAATAAAATACATGAGATAACTTAAAGGGACCAAAGGTTTACCTAGAATTACATGTTATATGTTCAGTTTATGTTTTGATGGCTCGTTCCTTTGAGGTCAGTGGTGGGGCAGGACATCATGTCAAGAGGAAGTGGCAGGGGAAGCTGTTTACTTCAAGGTGACTGGTAAGTGACAGAAAGGGGAAGAGGGGCTAGGGTCCTAAACGCTCTTTTAGAGCACATTTGTAGTGACCTCACTCTCCAGCTAGGCCTCTTAAAAATTCCACCACCTCCCAATACTGGCACAGACTGGGAATTAAGTCTTTAACACATGGACCTCTGGAGGCCTTTAACATCTGAACTACAAATCTAGAAAACTGCTTTTCGTTAAGACTAAAAATATTCTCTACAGGAAAGATAAAGAGCCAAGGAACAGAATCCAAACTTAAATTATGTATAAGGAGTATGAAACCAAGTAGAAAAGCAGTTGGATCTTTCCATATATTTTTCAAAAATATGTCTGAAGCAACAAAATACCCATGCATGAGTCAAGCCTATATTTCTTTGCTTCTTCCTGGACAGAATATTTTAGCAGCAACTTCTGGCTTCTAACTTCGGCTCCTTCAAGGACAGTTTTTTTCATTCTGAAAGGTGTTTTAGTCCTAATTCATAAAGGCCTCTGTTTGTTTTCATAATTTGATTTCCAAGAGCACAAATGAATTCTTAGCAGGCAGTGGGTTATTAATGAGATAAATTGACTCATAGTCTTATAAGTCTTTTAAATTAGGAATCAAATGAATTATTCAAAGAACATACCAAACCTTACACAAGAATATATTTTATAATAATGGAATTTCCCAATTCTGACTTTGAAATTTATGCATTTTGCTGATGTACACTGTAATCTGATTTGAAGCAATACGTGGGTTCTTTTATAGATACCTTATAGGAACTTTAGCCACAGTAGGCAATCTTTTAGTTCATTTGTGTGTGTGGTAGCTGCCATATTCATAGCAGAGTGCCAAAATTAAGTAGTCAAAATTGTCACCTATATTGTCATTTATGTAATATAGACTTGCAGAAAGCAAACACAATTGCAGAATTTTTGAAAAAGAATATATTGATTTGCACTTCAAAGTGAGGTATAATGATAATGGGATAGAAATTAAACCTTTATAACAAGTGTCTTCATCCCTGATGAGTAGTTCCACTTCCCACTCACCCTAAGCCCTCTCGATGTGTTTAATATATTGACACTGCAAGCTTGTAATATCCACTAATCTACCACTCTTTTGAAGCTTATTATAGGAAATGAATAGGTCATATATTGTTATCCCTGAAGAAAGCAGTTTTCAGAAAATACTTGGATTAGGTGCTGTTGGTAAGTAAAGTTTCCTCTAAGAAGCAAGTGGTAGAGACAGGAACACAGACACAGAGAATATAGTGAGCTGAATTACATCTGCTAGGGATTTGTGCCTTGAAAGTCTGACTCTTAGTACCTTAGACTATGAAGTATAATCTAATTTGAAGTAGTACTGAGGATTTCATATAGACATATAATAGGAACTTTAACCACATACTGGAGAGAGAACCTTTAAACAGGTGATTAAGGTAAAAAGAAGTCATTAGGCTGGCAGCAAACCAATATGCCCAGTATCTTTATGAGAAGATGAAATTCAGTCACAGAGTAAGACACCAAGTAAATCAACAGAGAGAGAGACAGAGAGAGATAGAGAGAGAGAGAGAGCACGTCAGAATGTAGCAAGGAAGTAGCCATCTGCAGGTCATGGAGAGAGACCTTAAGAGAATTCGAACCTGCCAACACCTTGCTCTTGACATCCAGGCTTCACTTGGTAAGTTCTGCTGTTTAAGCTGCCCAGTCTGTGGAGCTTTGTTTAGGCAGCCCCGGTAAAGTAATTACTGATTTTTGTTAAATGACCTCATGATCCTTACCATCATGAATTACATTAGAATCTAGGAGGGTAATTGCAAAAAGGCAAGGAAAATTATATTTAACACTTTACAATAGATAAAAGAGACTGAATTCTACTTTTAGCAGTGACAGGAATAATTCTTTGGGCTCAGTCAGGGGACAAGACAATGAGGTACTGCTAGAGGCCATTAAGGGACAAGTTAATCAGTGGTATGTGTCTAGCCTGATTGGCTGTTCCTGCACTTAGAAATGTTTTTCTCTGTAATTAGGCTATCTGTGTTTGCTAATTGTCAGTCATAAAAGGTGGGCCCTTACTCTCCCACAGATGAGGAGATACGGCTGCTATCTCCATCAGTGTTCACATTCTATGAGATAGGTTTGTGACAAGAGAATTCTGGTTAGTGAAAGTTGCAAAAGACTGGGAGGTGTTTACATAACATATTCAATCTTTACTGTCCTTGGGAGATGGATTCCAGGATTCCAGGATCCTCTACATACGCCAATATTATGAATGTGCACATCCTTACATAACAGCATAATACTTACTTATAACCAGTCTGCATCTTCCGTATCCTTTAATCACTATTAAATCATCTATAATATTTAATGTAATTAAAATTAATGAAAATTTGGCCAAAGTAGCTGATTTACTGTATTTTTGGAAATGATGACCATAAAATGTCTATACTTGTTCAGTATAAACACATTTTCTGAATGTATTTAATCAGCAGTTGATTTGAGTCTGCTGATGTGAAATATGAAGATCAAAGGTGCAGAGGAAGAATTTACGTATGTAAGTTTTCTGAAGTAAATTTTCTAAGAAAGTGGGGAACTCAGGGACCTGTAGTCAGGAAAGAAACTATATAAAGTTGAGTTGAGCTGAGAAGAATGTTAACGCCAGTTTAGGCCATCCTTTTCTTATAGAAGTTGGTCCTTACTTAGTCTTGGAAGAGCATCAGATTTTTATGAAGTCAATTGTCTGTGTGTTATTCACAAGCTGGCATACTGAAAGTCATTTTGTTGTATTTTTTGGTAAATACTTATTGAATTTTTGTGTATTTAATACAGAACATCTTAATCATCTTTATACCCCTTCCCGTTGGCACTGTCCTATAGCATCCCCTCCCCCAGGAATTCATTCATTCATTCTGTCATTTGGAGTCAAGTTAGTATTCTCAGACGTCCCTCAGTGCAAATTCATCCATTGAGTTCTAGTCAGCCTACCTAGAATCTCTCCTTTTCTGGAGATCAGTTCTTCCTTACCTAGCATTGATGAGTAACTGCCCAAGAGTTCATCAGCTAAGATTGGGGCCTGCTGCCCATTTCCACAGTTCTATGTTGGGATTTTGTCAGCTTGAGTTTGCATGGATCTTGTGTATACTGACACTGTTGCTGCAGGTTCACATGAGCAAGGTCCCAGGAGGTTGTAGAACTCAATTCTACATGGTCATTCACTTCCTCCATGACTCTTACAATCCACACCCTCTTAAGAAATGATCTCTGAGCCTTAATAAAGGAGTGTCCTGAATTTTTCGCGTCCCTAGGTGGGCGGGGTTTCGTCCCGCCCTCTGGTCCCAGTTCCGCTGAACAGAAGGGAAAAAAAGCCCCCCAATTAGAAGATTTAGAGTTTATTTTGGGTTTACTTACAAAGGCCTATTTGCATGGGGAGGGAAAGGAGAAGAGGCACTAGCATTTTGGGAAAAAGTCAGTACATACCCCCCCTTCCGCACTCTCGTGGCAAGATGGCCGCCCCCTCCAGCAAGTCCACACCAAGTTCATCCCCTCATGCTTTACGCTGCTTCCACCCACCTAGAGGCTGCCTCTTTGCCTCTCTGCGGTGTGGCCATGGCACTTTCCTTCCTCTGGGGTCTCCCACACGGCTTTTTCCAGGATTGGTCACCTTAACACACTTTCCTGCCTTTTCCCTGTGGGATCCCTTTCTGCAAGCCACTGACTATGGCTTTTCAATCATTTCCTACTTTTCCCCCTCTTCTGCCGGCCTCCTCCTGCCCCTTATTGGCCGGAGGGCGGGTCTTCCCACTGAATGGGAATAACAAAATACAGAGAGAAATTCTAGTTAAATTCACTCCACAGGAATCCTGGCCAAGGATCCACATTCTACAGGCTCTTATTCTCCACCCTTTGAATATTTATGTCCTTTTGTGTTTATTGCCCTCTTTTGTAAGAGGGAGCTTAATTGATGAGAGTTGAGAGAAGCATTAATATTCTCTCTTCCCACTAGTTCCACTATGTTCCATGAGCCTTAGGTGTAGAGGTTCCACTGCAGATATGTCACTTAGGGATGGGCAATGAAAGTCACTTCCATGTAGAACATCCCAAAGCACTTGACTAAGAAAGAATTTTGGCCATTCTACAGATGCCAAGCAGAAGGTGATTTCCTCAACTTCCACAAGTCCTGAGAGTCCACAAACAGGACCTTGTGCTGGATCTCATTAACTGAACCCCATTCTCTACTTCAGATCACTCAAAGCCTGGCAATTCCTCTTTAAGTGCTTGCCAAACAGCAAAATAATTCACTTTGTTTAAATCCTCATCTATTTATTTTTAAATAGATGTTCTTTAAAATCTAATTTAAACAGCTAATGTCTGTTTTTCTTCCATTGCCTGTGCCAGGAGATGTTTAGTAAGCAATTAGAGAAAATATCTCTCTCTGCCTTGTACCTCCAGGAAAGTGAATGCTTGTCTGAAAACATCCATGAGTAGAAGAGAAATTATCATGTAACCACCCTGTACAAAACACAGTGAGAAACTAGGTGTGGTGGTGCTAGCCTTTAATCCCAGCACTCTGGAGGCAGAGGCCAGTGGACCTCTGTGAGAGCATGGGCAGTCTGATCTACTTAGCAATTTCCAGGCCAGCTGGAGATATAGGGAGACCATGATCTCAAAAAACAAAAAAACAGTGGGATACAAATGCCAGTGATGAGCATAATTATGATTCGAGTTATAGAGTTGAGTCATAGCCACAATGCAAATTAGTTGTTCTGTGGCGACTAGAAAATGTTCTAAATAAAGATAAGTCTTGGGTTTAGGTACAGGCTCAATGCTTTCTATTAATCCTCAGGGGAGCATCAGCTCTTTATAACACAAACAGGTTATACTGACAACTTCTTCTCTTCTAAGGATAACAAAATAAGAGACTTAATAGAACTTCCCCAGGTGTGTCATTATGGAAGTATAAAGGCAAAAGATTTAATACTATAATTTTTTGCTTTTCTGTTTGGTGGAGAGAAGAATACAGAGTTAAAGACAGATATATTAAATATGCAAACCTAAGAATTGTCTCCTTTATTTTATAAAAGTTTTTGAGGTAATTGCTGGCTTCCTCTTAGGAAAACATGTTCATATTTTGCTCTGAGTGGCATCAGTTGGCTTTCTATCTTTGGTATAGATGTTACTTTGCTTCCTCCAAATATGTCTTAAGCAAAGAGAAAAGAGACATAGAGGAAAAGGGGATTTCCTATTATACTGTTCTGCTAAGAATGCTTTCTCTAGAAGAAGAAACTGGAATGTTTTAAGCATTTGGGAATTATAGCTTGAAATCAGCCCAAGAAGCAGAAGTGGGAGGCCAGTCTATGTTCTCTGGTACAGAGCTGGCCTCTCCATGTGTGTGCCTTGCTGGAAACTGGCTTGCCTGAACCTGAGGCCCTTGCTATCCTTTGCCATTCCTTGTACTAATTGGAAAACAGTGTTAGTTGAGATCAGGTTATGCCCTTCTCTAAATTTCTCCATATTGTATACAACAATGGTTTTTCAAGCTCGGCGCATGGAAACTCCATTTTACAAGCAGCTTTTAACTCCATTTTGAGGGAGAAGAATTACTGCAGCCCCTGGGAGGATGCAGAAACTGTATTATCTGTCAGGAACCACCTATCCAACACCACTGATAAATGACTTATTCCTGGGAATAGAAAGGAAGGGAGTTTATTGGAGTGAACTGAAACTTGGGGGCACATAGGTGAATTCAAATCATGGCAGAGAAACAGGACCAAGAACTTCTCAGACATGCCGGACAGACCAAGGAAAGGTATAACTCCCTTACCTGAACCACATAAAGTGATGGACACCTAGCAGTGAAATGACATAGCCCCACACCAACCCATCCTCTGCTACCTGGTGTGTGCATCAAGAACTCAGGACTCACTAAACTCCGCTTGGCCCTCTACTGTTGACATGGTCTACTCATCTGCTTGCTCTTTCACCTGTTTGCCTGCCCATCTCGACCTGAACCTGGCACATCACTTCCTGCTCCTGACCCATTTCATGTTCTAGGACTCCCAGTTCAGACTTGCACATCACCAATGAACTCTGAGGCTTGCTCTCAAACTTGTCTCCAGCAGCTCCAGCAGCGACTCCCCTGAGCACCAGTCTGGTTCATTATCTTAATATACATTCTTCCTCGGCTCACTTCTGAAACCTCTTGAACTCTAGTTCAGCCTCTTTAACAGTGCCCATTCTGTAATCCATATGTGTGCATAGAGCTATATAGATATAGTTATCTATGTTCTGTGTGATATGAAAGTTAATGCTAGTAATTAAGATTGGAATAACAGAACCTATATTCATCATGGTCAGTCTCCCAAAGTAAGAGGATTATATGACAAATAGATGTCACTGAAACTCTTAAATCTTGTGAATTTATTGAATTAATTCTGACATTAAGGAAAGGCACAAACCTGCCCATCTATGTTTCTGGCATAGTAAACAGTGTTTATCCCTGCAGCTGAAGCTGCTTGGTTCTTGTGGGCAAAACTGGTCAAACAGCAAACTGGACTTTATCACCCTTCCACCTCCAGCAGTCCCTCAACCTTCAGCCTCAGTGACCATTTAGTAGCAGCCTTGTACCACTAAGCACACAGCTTGTCTTGTTTTGACTTCCTCTGTGACATGTTATATAGGAATTTCCGTGAATTAAAATATTCGTTCTTGGATAGAGAAAGGAAAGCTCATCCAACTTACAAGACTTGGGAAGCTCAAAAAGTTATAAGATTAAGGGCTGGTGAGATGGCTCAGCAGCAAAAAGCACTGGCTACTCTTGCAGAGGATCCAGGTTTTATTCCTAGCACCCACATGGTGGCTGGCAACCTTCTGTAACTTCAGTCCCAGAAGAATCTGGTGCTCTCTTCTGACCTCTCCAGGCATTGCATGACATGGGCACACTTACATACATGCAAGCAACACACTCACACACATAAAATAAAAATAATAAATAAAATATTTTAAAGAATTTCCAGGAGTCACGAAGCTCCTTCTCGGGGTTCTAAAAGCAGTAGCATTTTCTGGGGAGAGGAGACTTTCTAGCTTGCCAAGTAGTCTGCAAGTATTCAAGTTATCATGAGTTATCCCCAAGGCTGGGGTAAGCTTTATGATGCTAAAGCTGCCTTTGTGTCACCTGTGTTTTTGTAATTCCTCACTTATGCTCCTGTAAGTAACCCAAAGTAACTTACTGATTCACTAAGGTAGACGTCAGTGAAATCATTTCTTTAGTCTGTCATCTGTGCCCTGTCTGGGGTGAACAGACATTTGCTAATGTCTCCCCAGGGAATGACACCAGACACATGTCCTAAATCAATCATCTTGAAGTTAACACAGGACAGTAATCAGACTTTTTAAAAGTAATATTTGCTGAAAATAATCACATACAACTTCCTTAACTATAAATGAATTCAATCCCCTTGAATCTCTTTGCTTCACATGAGACACCGAAGGAGCATTTGAATTAAATAAGAAGAAGCAAAGGTAAATAATTTTCTAGAGGAAGAAATCAAGACGGGAAGGAAGTTTAGGGTTATATGAAGTGTTTTATCAAAAGGCAGTATGTCAAACTTAGGACAAGAAATATTAAAGATAACTGAGAAGTGCTGAGTAGAAAGTATGAAAGGGGCCAAATATAGACTTCGGATATTTAAGAATATTCTGCCAGTAGCTCCAACCCAAGGGTCACAGGGCTTCCCCTCCAGAGTATAGACCTAACTATGGTATGCTTTATCCTGTAGGTCAGAGACACTGGGAGTCATATTGATTTTGTTTTATCTTTCTGACTGACCTGGAGATCTAATAAACACTACTGATATTGTTTCTAGGGGCCGATGTGCTTGAAATTCCAGACCAGCTTGCAAGTGTGCACCGACTTAGAGCTGGCTTAAACGGAAACCCACCTGACATGTGTGACCTTTCTGTATCGGTAGATTAAACAAAACCAGATAAGAGAGGCATGAGAGATAGCTGAGAGCTGAGAGCTGAGAGATGAAAGGGAGGAAGGAAGGAAGAAAGGAGAAGAGAAAAAAAATGGAAAAGTTGTTTAGGATTACAGCTGAGTAAAGCAGGTGGCATGGCAACCAGATAAGCTCAGTTTTGCAGATTTAAGTAGTTGCTGATTAATGTCAAAAGGCCATGAGCACAGGCACAAAGCTGATTGCTTCCTACAGAATCTCTCCTTAAGACAGGAGGGCCTTTTCTCTCAGCACTCCAGATCTCTGAACTGCCCTCTTTGTTCAGATCCACCCACTGTGTCCCAATCCTCTGTACTCAACCAGCTCAGGTTTTCAGTCTAGTTTGTTAGAACCCTCCCAGGCTGCTATCACCCCTATCATGACTCTGCCTGCCCTAGACCAGCCATAGAGCCTGGCTGTTTCCTCCCCCAGCCTGCTGTGGATTCCTGTGACCAGCCTTGTCCTCTGGTAAGTCTGATCCCAGCCATGGCTTTTCCACTCCCAACCACCTGAGAACTCCATTCCTCCCTGCCACACATCCTATTCTTCCTCTAGCCTTGGGCACAGGCCCACTTTTGCTCTTAGCACCCCTAGGTCTCTGGACTACCCTTTTAACCCAAACCTGTCCATTGCATCCTGATTCCCTGCACTCTGGTCAGCTCGGTTTTTTAATCTTCTAGGTTAGAGCCTTCACAGGCTGCACCCACCCTCAACTTGCCTTTGCATTTCTAAGACCAGCCTTCAACTTTGACAGTGCCCACTCACAACCTGCCTTGGATTCCAGAGACCGGCCTTCCTCCCTGATAAATCTGATCCTGCCCACTGCATCTCCACTCCCCTATTTCCTCAGCAACTCCAAGCTCCCTCACCCCACATCCTGTTCTAGCCATTGACATGGGCACACTTTTACTCTTAGTCCCCCAGATATCAGGACTACCCTTTTATCTCTGCTTGGCTGTCAGCTCTCTAAATCACAGCATGCCTTTCCCTCTACATTGGGTACCCTTTGCAGTCTAGCTCACTGCTATAAGGACTAAGCTTCTATGCCTTTTAGTAAGAGCCCAGACCTTTGCAGACTGCCTGAAGAAAACAGAATTCAGCCTCTGACTAGTAATTTTTTCAAATTGTCCTGTGCCTACTAACTAGAGACCTTAAGAGAGAGACTGAGAGCATCTGCTCTCCCATGACCTGAGCAACCAGCTTTTTATATCCAATAAGAAAACAACCAAGTCACATCAAGTATACAAACAGAATCAGACTTCAGCTCTACAAAGGAAGTCTTGAACAACAAAAGAAATCTACATGCCAAGATCACAATGAAAAAATAAGAATAGAAAAATCCCCAATAATATGTTCCCATCAAACATCACAAGTCCTATAGAAGAGTTCTACAAAAAAAAAAAAACACAAATAGATAAGGCAGAACACAGAGTTTAGAAGAACAATCACAAACATGATCAAAAAATGCAATGAATTTAAAGAACACACAAGCAAATTCAGGAACTAAAACAAGATAAGCATAAACTTCTGATTGAATTCACAAAAGAGAAAGAAATGTCACAGAAAACTCAGACTGAAATGAAGAAGGAAGTGAAAACCTCAGTGAGCCAATTCGAAACAAGAGAAAGCCTCGCCAATACAATTAATGAAATGGAAAACATAATATTAAGACGAGACAATAAAGTAGAAGAATTGGAGCACTCAAGCAAACAATATGAATTTTTTTTAAACACAGGAATGAAATATGCAGGAAGTATGGGACACCATGAAAAGAAAAAATTTACATATCATATGCATAGAGGAAGGAGAAGAACCTTAGGATAATGATATTGATCAGATCTTCAACAAGATTGTAGAAAAAATTTTCCCCAAATTAAGGACTGACATGCCCATGAAAATACATAGAACACCAAATAGACAGGATCAGAAAAGATACTCCACACAGCATACCATAGTAAAAAACACTATGTGCTCAGAACAAAGAGAGAATACTAAAATCTGCAAGAGAAAAATAACAAGTCACATATAAAGTAAAACCCATCAGAATTACACCTAACTTTTTAATGCAAATTAGGAAAGCCAGAGAGCCTGGACCAAAGTAGTCTCAATTTTAAATGCCCATAGATGCCAAACCAGAATACTTTATCCAGCAAAAATGTCTATTCTATTTGAAGGGGGGAGAAAAATATTCCACAACATAAATAGGCTGTAAGAATTCATGTCCAGAAAACCAGCCCTTCAAGGAACACTTGAAGCAATATAAAGAGTTGAAGAAAGGAATGAATATACCCAAGGGACAACAGAAAGACCCTAAATGAAGATATAACAAAGTTAGACTAAGAATGCAAACAGAAATTGAAATGATGAGAGCCAAAACACATCTTTCTATAATAATCTTAAGTATCAACGGACTGAACTCTCCAGTCAAAAGACACAAGTTAGTTGAATGGATGAAGAAACAAAATTCATCTTTTTGTTTTCTGCAAGAAATCCATCTCACCTTCAAGGTCAGATTTGAAAGGATGGACAAGATATTCAAAATAAATAGCACTAAGAAAAAAGGACATAGATACAAAAACTCTCAACAAAATACTTGCAAGCTGTATGCAAAAAGCCATCCACCAGGACCAAGTTGTCTTTAATCCACAGATTCAGGGGTGGTTTTATACACGTAAGTCAATAAATGTCATAAAGCATATAAATGGACTCAAAGAGAAAAATCACATAGTCATCTCAATAGATGCAGAAAAGGCCTTGACAAAATTCAAAATGCATTTTGTTAAAAGTCAGGGAGGGAATTATACTCAAGGGAATATACCTCAAAATAATTTATATACAAAGACCCTATAGTCAACATAATTCTAAATGGAGAAAAACTGGAAGCATTCCCACTAAAATCAGGAACCAGACAAGACTGTCCACTATCTCCACTCCTTTTAAATATAGTCCTTGAAACTCTTGCTAGAGCAATAAGACAAGAGAAGGAAGTTAAAGAAGTTTTCAGTGGAAATGAAGAGATCAAATTACCCTTTTTTTGCAGATGATATGATATTATACATAAGAGATGCCAAAAATTCCACTAGAAAACTTCTAGAAATGATTAATCCTTCCAGTAAAGTGGCAGATTACAAAATTAATCTACAGAAATCGCTAGCCTCTCTATTTACCAAGAGCAAGCAATTGGAGAAAGACTTCAAGGAAACCCTGCTATTCTCAATAGCCTTTAAAAACAATCTTAGAATAAACCTGACAAAAGACATTAAAGATCTCTACACTGGAAATTTTAGATCTCTAAAGAAAGGAATTGATGAGGACACCAGAAGATGGAAAGACCTCCCATGCTCATGGATTGGAACAATTAATATTTTGAAAAAAACTGTCCTACCAAAAAAAAAAAATACATCCAATGCAATCCCAATCGAAATCCCCATGACCTTCTTCACAGAATTAGAAAAACAAATCCTAAAATTCATATGGAAGCAAAAAAGACCCTGGATAGCAAAAGCAACCTTGAGTATGAAAAGCAATGCACCCTGCATTGCTATGCCAAAGTACATTAGAGAGCTATAATCATAAAAGCAGCACTTCCCCTGAAGGCTAGATCTCGAGAATAGTTCTGAAGTGCACTATGCAAGCAGCTAAAACGCTTCCTATTGACGCTCTGGAAAATCTTACACATAGGTGATAAAGATTGAGAAATGCTACTCAGCAGGGTGTCCTCAGGAGGAGGGTAAATACGAGGGTATCCACTCCTATTTGATATATTTTAAACTTTACAATAAAGACTATGTATAGAAGACAGTGATTTCTTTATGTGTTTAAAACAATAAAATCACCACCAATAACAAACCAAAAAATACTAAAGATTTTTCAATGGCACAGCAATCCTTACTTAATTTCTTAGACTGCTTTTCTAATAAAGATAATAATATTCTTCCAACTGACTTAAGAAAACATCGGTACAACTTACCACATCAAAAAGGCAAATTAAGCTACCTGCCACAAGCATTCTTTCACACCTGCATAATGTAACTGCCTAAGGAGAAATGGCCAGCAGATAAATATAAATATATTTCTAACTTCGGGTATAATTTTAATTTAACCAAAGGTCTAAATTCTTTAAAAATTCCTGCATTTTTATTTTTCCTTTTCTATTTTTAAAATAATTTTATTTATTACTTAAGATTTAATATATGTATACAACGTATTTTTATCACATAAATGCCCCTACATCCCCCTTCCAACTCCCTCCCACCCCCAACACATCTGCCTCCCTCACTCAGAAGGGGTTATGGAGCTCCCATCTACTTCCAAGATGTGCTCTGATGACAAATTATCACCATATCTCCCATGTGCTCTTTACAAATGAAACTGAATAAAATACTCATGAAACTAACACTTTGTTTTCTTTTGGAAAATGCTTTGCTGTGATATTAAAAAAAAATAAAGTCAAATATATCCCTAAATTTAACTTAATTGTAAAAGTATAAGAAAGTCCCAACTTCTAAACATATGAATAAAGTCAGACAATCTTAAATATTAAAATTTGACATTTAATTTGCAGTTTTACATGGTAAAGCATTTCACAATATCCTTTTATTTGCTTGCTTAACTTTTTATTAATGGGGCTTTAGAAACAAATTATAAGTCTCATAAAGAAATGTATTTATTGGTTTAGGATAATAGCTTTGCACAGTGATGCACAACGTATTCTCATTCCAGACCCAGGAAAAAGTGAATGACTGTTGAGACAAATTACACTCTGTTAGCAAAACAGATCAGGGATCCAGGACACATGCACGTACACACACACACACACACACATACACATACACACACACACAGAGCTTATCTTTAAATGCAGTCATTGTATTTCCTTTTTGCCCTAATTCCAATGCTAGCTACTGAAAGCTGAGATTTTTAAAGGTATGCACATATATGCATAAATGCCTTGTAAAAAAGCTTGCACCTCACTAGATCTGAACACTGTTTGGTATATTTCACTCACCTGTTTTCTAAACATAAATAATCTTATCATGGTTTCGACATTAACCATTCTTAGTCCTGCCCTCCAACTGCATTTTTACAAAGTCTTGATTGAAGGTACAGTGTTAGTTCAATGCTAGAATATCTGCCTAGCAAGCACAAAGTTGTGGCTTCAAAAACACACCACAAAAAATATTTTAGTAAATTAAAATTAAAGGAACATAAAACATAAATTTTAATGTTTGACTTTTCTCCGAGTTTCATTTTTGTTTTTCTTTGCTGTATTTGCAAAATCAATTTATAGACCTAGTGCTGAGTTTTAATCTTTAAATAAGATAATAAATCAGTGCACTTAAACAAAATAATCGTTGATCTAAGTGGGATCTTTGCTGCAGAACAAGTTGAGACTCAGTGAGCAGCTGATAGTGTTATGTCTTAAATGCAATTTCTAAAAAAGAGAAAGATGAAAGATATCTGTAATTTTCATCATTGTCTAAGATCGTATAAACAAAGCTTCTTTGAAATGAATTGATTTACTGAAATGCAAAGATACATTTAAAGTCCACCCACAATCTTCCCTGAAGACCTTCTAAAATAAAATAATTATATGTAGCCATAATGAATATTTGTATTTTTTACTTATGTAGAATGGAACAAAAACAGATAACTATTAACTCTTCCCTTTCATAAAGCTTATCATTTGCAATATATTTTGTTGTGTTTCAGCAAAGATTGGGGTTGGAAAAATGAACTCTATCTATGCTTCAGCACCAGCTTTGTAAATCAAGATCAAAATGGCTTTATCATTGATATTAGACATCTCAAACTCTACAGACACTAAGGCAAAGAAAAAGAAACTCTAAAATAACGTGACCACCTAAAGCATACCCATAAATATAATTGGAGTCTAGATAATATCGTGAATATTTTCAATAACAATTGATTTTACAAAGACCAGAGTTAAAGTCAACAATAATAAACATACTTAAACACAACCATTATGATCTGCAATCAAAATTATCTCATATTTTTAACTGTAAAACAAATCATAGTTAGGCTGTTGCTTGTAAATCAGTCCTGGAACATTTGTAACAAAAAAGAAATATATTCATTTATTTATTCCTAGGAGAAACCTAGTTTACCAAATAATAAACAAACAACCATCTCACACCACTCCTCTCCCGCTGCCTCTTTCTCTTTGTTAAAACTCCTTTCATGGAATCCCTGTTGGTATTGTAATGACAATCTACAAATCAATGTGGCAACACAGATAGATAAAACTATAGTCCAGACTGCACGGAGCACTGGATTTGATGCCTACAGGGATGTAACAGGTGATGGGCAACGGCCAGGAGAACTGAGTCTTCAACAGCTTGTATGCAGCAGTAAATCAGGTAACTATGATCTGACAAATGAGGAAACTCACATGTCATGACATCAACGAGGACTGCATCACACTCAGGATTTTAGGAATGTCTTACTATAGAAATAAGGGTGGGAAGAGGAGAAGGAGGAGAAGGGGAAAGGAGAGGAAGGTGAGGAAGAGGAGGAGGAGATTAAGACTAATAGTAAGCAACCACTAGAGTACACTGCACAAGTTACTACCTCCTGTTTTATAACGTGTGCTCCACAGATCAGAAGCAAGCATTACTTTCTCCCAAACCACTCTGTGCCACTGACTGCCACACACATGTCATATCTTTCACTCTAAAAATGGTGACAGTGAAAAAGTAAAATAATTAAGTAAAAACATCTCAGTATCACTTTAAGAACATTCACATATTGTTCTCTCACATAAGTGGGTGCTAACCTTGAATCTTTAGATATGCATGCTTCCATTGAAATATCCATAGACATCAGGAAACTGGCAAGGGCTATTCGGGGAGGCTTCATGGGAGGGGAGACAGGATGCCGTGGCACAGAAGAGGAGAGGGAAGTGGTGAGCAGGAAGGGTTGAATGCAGTGGGAAATAGGAGGGCAGAGGACTGAGTGTGAGGAGGATAACTAACACTAAAGCCCTCCTGAAAAAGTCATGTGGAAACCTACCACTTTAAAAGCTTCTTTAAACATGCACAAACACAATATAAAAGTAATTTAAATGGATTTACCCTATGATAGGAGAGCAGTACCTCTACCAGACACCATAGGCTTGTAAATAAAAATTAAGAACAGATTCCCTCCTTTGAAACTGTTGACCAGGGTTACCATACACTCTCAAAAAAAAAAAAAATGAGCATTGCCTCTGCTCTTGGTTATTCACCAGAACCTGAGGATAACACTCTATTATTGAAGGCACTTACTGTGTGAATCATAGAGCAAACAAAGAGAAATCAAAATACTGACTTCACAATATCATCTCTATTGTCTAGTTTTCATAACCAAGTAAGGTGCTATGCACGCAATCAGAGGAGAGACAGCCTCATCTTTGCTCAACTGTGAACCCTGTGAGCCACAATGACAGCTTGCCTGACAAGGTATGCCCAGTGGTAGATACCTTGCATATTACATTACTGGCCCATCAGTGGCACAAATATTATGGGAATACCACTTTCTAATTGGATTTCAGGCCTGCTTCACAAGAGAGAGCCCATACATGACACTGATATTAGGAAATTTTGTCTAGACAGGTCACAGGCCATAGTGGAGAACCTACTACAATTACACTGCTAAGTGGACATAGTATTAAGTTGATCCCTAATGATTTATTGCTATACCCATAGGCTAATACATCTCTCAATTCTCACTAGAAATTTTTTTTCTTGATGAAGATGGTGTTTAACACAGTGATCCACAACTGGTCAACATGCAGAGAGAGGCTGCAGAGTGCTTCATACTGAATGGGACGGCTCCAAAGGCTCAGAGATTATTGTAAAAGAGGCAGTAGAGTGTAAAAGCTAGAGGTGATGGATGACTTCAAAGAAACAGTGTTTTCCAGACAGCTGGGAATTTACTCATATGAACTCAGAATAATTGTGACAGCCTGGTCAACACATATATAAACTCAATCTAGACAAAATCCAAGTATAAATGTGGGGGGAGTGATAAAGCCTCAATCCTTGCTGAGGAACTATTGGCAACTGATAATTGTTGGGAAAGAGATGTCAGTTTTCTTTAAGAATTTGATACCTGGTAGATTGACCAGGATCCAGAGGATGAACTTGATCAAAGAGCACTTGGGGACACAAATTAGACTTGATAGGCCTTAAAAAAAAATAAAATGCATGAAATCGGGTGCAGCTAGGGGAAGGTTCTGAGTATAACCAAACATGTTCTATGAAATTCTCAAAAATTCAATAAAAATATTTTAAAGAGCACGTGTATATCAAACATCTTAGTTCAAAGCAGGTCACTTTGCTTCTTCCTGAATCTATACATATCCCAAACTTCTAGATTTGATTAAATACTGGGGTTTTGGAAGTCAGGAAGTCAGAATACCAAGGCCACAATACAAAGAGGTCTCAGAAGATTCTGTTCAAAATTTACCAAATAATTGAGTGTAGAGTAAGGCCCCAATTTAGATTTCCTTCCTAACATGATTGATGATCTTCAAATCATCTCATTTGTGGTTTCATATTAGTCACATTTCCGTTGCTGTGATAGAAACACTGGCTAAGGGAACTTATAAAAGGAAGTGTTTATTTAGCTTATGGTTCCAAAGGGGCAAGAGTCCATCATCGCGGGAGGCAAGGCAGCAGGGTGGCTGGAGTAGATGCAGAAGTTAAGCACTCACATCTTCAAGCAGGCACAGGAAGCAGAGAGTGACTGGAGATCTGGCAAGGCTTAAGGATTCTCTAAGCAACCAGTGACCGGCTTCCTCCAGAATGGCCACACCTTCTAAGACCTCCCAAAACAGCGCCACCTACTGGGGACAAAATGTCTGGCTACTTGGCACCTATGGGGGACATTCTCATGCAAATCACCACAGGTTTTTTGATCTTTTTCTTTTTGGTCTCCTTTGGGCTTCATTTGTGCATTGACTATGGTAAAGCCCATGTTCGCCTTCCCAGTATAACAGTCTTGAAAATAAAAAAATGCTTACAGTTTAAAACAAAAACTAGTGTATAGCATATACACACACACATATATGTGTATAGCATATATGAGCTAAATGATTCTGATTGACAGCAGGTAGCAGGAAATATATACACAGTACACTTTAAGGGAAATAAAATTTCCAACTTACTTGCCTCCTCCCCCACAAATAAAAGGATTTATAAGCAACAAAGTGACTACTGAAAATAAAAGCAGAAATAACATCTTACAAATAAATTCCTTTAATAGCTGGAGATAGCCACAGAATACCAGGCCTTCATGCTCTAACCCTTATCTTTGTAGTCGCTTTCATTAAACGTTGGGAAACTATTAGCAACTAATCTGTCTTTAAAATATTTTATTAATAACTAGATTTTTCCTGATTTTAAAATCAGTCAGCCTTTACAAGGGGCCTTCTCACAAATAAAATTGCAGAATCACAGACCTTGAGCAGTAGCTCCACGTTCAACATCCTTGAAAGCTCATGGCTTCCAAGTCTATATCACTGCTGTTGCTCTGTTCTTCAAAGAAATACTTTTTACAAGGAATGGTGACTAAATTATGTTTTATCCTAAGATGTTTCATTGCAGATCTGGGGGAAAAGCTTGAACACTAAGAAGAGACTCAACGATCCAGCCACCCGAATTCTAACTGCCTTTTTTCACCTTGTAATAGAAGTTGCAAGCCATGGCTTCAAAGTTAAATTACTTTTTCTATTTTCACCTGTGACCCAAACTGTTCTTCGGCGTGAGAAGAAAGTTGTGGCACCATATCCTAGCTGTTCCCCTACACAGCAGGTGTATTTTTACATTTTCATTCTCACTCTCTTTTTCCTGCCTGTTGTCCACTAAACAGATATACCACAGCACTGCTTGAACTATACATGCAACACATTCCATAGAGGAAATCAGAGAAACTCTTCCCTAAATTCATGAGTGATATCTGGCTACCTGGTTTCTCAAGGATTTCTCTATCCTATAATAGACACACTGCACACCATTTTCACATACTCTAATAAAGATATCCCTGTGTATGTAATCTCCTACTTATCTTCTCTCTCTCTCTTCTCTCTCTCTCTCTCTCTCTCTCTCACACACACACACACACACACACACACATACACACACACACTTTGGTACATATCCCCAAATTATAGTAGACAAAATCACTTCAATCCTAATACTAAAACAGAAAAAGCAACAGAAAAATCTCAAATTCGAGCAGCATTCACAATGAGTCAAGACTTCAAAATAATGGAGAATCTTCTACTTGACCACAGGACTGAAGCACTTACTTTTCCCCAAATATTTGCTAGTAGCACTTAAAAAGATCATTCCTGCCAGGCATGGTGGTATACGCCTTAATTCCAGCACTCAAAGGCAGAGGAAGGGCAATCTCTGTGAGTTCAAGGCCAGTCTGGTCTACAGAAGGAGTTGTTGCAGGCTAGCAAGGGTTACAAACTGAGATGTTGCCTCAAAAAGTTATTTTTTTTAAAAAAAGACAAAGTAACAAACAAAAGAAAAATAGTCTCAGCTATTTAATGATTTTATTCAGTGTTTCATGTCATACTATGACTTAAAGTTTCAATCCCCTAACCTAAAGAGAAGAGACTATTCACAAGGTTAAGTCTTAATATTCATTCATATGATTTAAGCATGTAAATCTCAAAGAATCAGTAAATCTAAGATATGGAGATAGTCCTAATTTGCACATGGCCTGACCATTTGTCTTATCTGGATTTATTCTATAATACCATCTCATATAATCATAATCATGATCATCAGCATAACAAAAAGTAACTATGATTATACATCACCATCAACACCATTTACTTCTAACGTTACATGTAACACACACTATGTACCAAGATTTTATACTACCACATTTTTGTACTGATAATTCCATTGTCTTAAAATTCCCTAATAGGAAACAATATATCTAGAAACTTAACAGTCCTCATTTTCTATAGTCTTTCTATTGAAGACTTTTGATTCAAAGTTAAATTAAGCTATGAAAAATTTAAGGTCAGTTTTTCAAAGGGTGCTCTGAAAATATGGGGAAAACATAATTGTGACAAATTTTGTACTTTGTCCTGATCCAAAGCTCATTCACTTGGGCTTACCATCTTCATGGTTTTGAAGTCATTTGAAGACCAACTCTCCATGGTGATATCTAATTAAGGCCACAGGTTCTGTGAGCACATTTTCTAAGACAACAGCAATACTGAAAACACATAAACTTTCACAAAGTTTAAATGTATCTTAACACTTAAGAAATCACTATTGCAACAAATTCTTTAAGATTAAAAGCTCTTATCTTTTTTTATGGTTGTCAAGGCAACCTTTCCTTGAATTGTCATGGAATACACTGCATGGAAGATAAACGGAATAAACACTATGAAATGAAGTCCTGTAAAATGCTGTTTCAAAAAACTTATTCATGACCAATGTAAGGAATTCAATTTCTTCATTTTAAAATGCCCCTTTTCAAAAATTGCAACAGTCAGAATAACAACTGGAATTGGAATCATGAATCTTATAACCTGTTCCTCTAAGCACATGCATAAATCTAATGGGATTCTTAAACCTAAACAATTAAATATGCAAACACAATTACTTAAGTCATTTTGAACACAAAAAGAATACAAAATGAAATTTGACATAAGTATGCATTTTTTCTAGCTTCTTTGTCAAAGTGTACTTTTAACAGCATTTTAATCCACGTATAAGCTTATAGAGCCGTACAAGTAGAAGAACTGATGTTAGAGAAACATTGCATGCATTTTTAAAAACACGTTTTGTGATCAAATGGAGAAATGTTGGCAAAGTGTAAGTACAATCACACAGATTCAAACTGACAAAAGCATCGCTCTCAAAACAATTTAAATTTAAAAGTGGATAAAATACTATAAAATGTAGTTCTGTAAAGACTTAGAAAGAGCTGGAAATATAATTCAGTGATACAACACTTGCCTAGGACACAAAAGGCCCTGGTTTTGATTCCCAGCATCTTTTTTAAGTAAATGAATAATCTTCAGAATGAGAAAAGTAAACATATGTAATTGCATAGTAGATATTTTGGACTGAAGTTGGATAACTCGGGCTTTAACCTCAGAAGATTCACAGGAACAAAATCTCTTTTGTTCCATCCTAAGCTTCAGTTGCCAAACACAGGGCCTATAAAGTCATATATGTGCAAAACTAAAAGTCCATCTGACTCAATCATTAAATAATAGTTTGGGATGTTATTTGGCATTGTAGCTTCCAATTTTCACTTATGAATTATTAATATTGAACTAAATGACCTGTTCCAGGATGACCCATCTGAAATATCAGTCTCCAAATAACACCATTATGCATCCATATACTTAAACCTGAAAATCATCTCTCAGCCTTCATTTCCTCTGAGATATGTGCTTGGCATACCCTTAATAAACTACATCATGGACCTATCTGCTTATCTAATTGATTAGATAATTATCAAATTATTTGAGAAGGAACTCTTTTAGCAAACTTGGTTTTAAAAGATCATATTATTGATATGTTTGCTAGAAAGTTCTAACTTTTCCTTATACTTTATTTCAGGGAAAGGAGAAGGATTAGATAGTAGGTAGACATGGAGAGCTAAAATCAATAAGCTAGGATGCAGCTGTCTACAGTGCAATGTTCTAGTCAGTAAAAAAGGAAAAATAAAATTCTGACTCAAGAGAGAATTATATTTCTGACCAAAGCTGATGAGATCATATTTAGAACTGCCAGTCGTTTTAGTTTATAAGAATCATGTTATGTTATGATTAAAGCACAACATATAGCTGCTGAAAGACGTTATTTCAGATCCTCCAAGTGCCTGGATTCCATTCTTCTGTGACACAGTTATCCAATTTTTGTTTGTTTCCTTCTGTATTAATCATCTAGGGTTTTTATTATGAATCACAACAATCTAGGTGTCTCTCATATCTGTATACTAGAAAAATGAGCTTAATATTGGCATGATAGGCTCCCTCTGAGGCCTCTTTCTCCAGCTCATATGTTCAGTCATTTACTTGTGCTCTTCCTGATTTTTAATGTAGGCACTTAGAGCTATAAGCTTCCTTCTTAGGATTACATTTAAACTGTTACAGAGGTTTAGTTGGTTTGTATTATACTTTTTGTTTAATTCCAAGAATATTTTTATTTCTCTCTTAATTTTCCTTTGACCCACTCAAGATAATGCAACTTTTACAATGATTATAACTAGACTAATTTGTCAATAATTATCATGATAGAAATTTCCACTAAACAATTCACACATTACACCACAATTAATAAAAATGGACTATTAATAGGGGAATGAGTCCAGGCATCTATCTCTGTGTATTCCTAGAGACTTCTGGAATCTTTACTCAAAAAGTGAAGGAGGCCACTTTCTGAGATGACGAGGGAATAAGAAAAGTTTCACTATTTTGTTCTATTAATCCAGCCACATGTGTTCCAGGACCCCGATTTACATATAGACAATGTGTCTAGGTTTAAACAAGAATAGAAAGTGATAATTAGCATTTACCTATATATCATCAGCCGTGGAACCAGACTTTGAACAGTCATGACAATATGAAAAAGGAATCATAGTTTTACATTTCCTTTATAGATTATGACAAGAATTCACTGCCAACTGCATCAAATTACGTAGTCTAAAGATTAATGCCCACAATAAATTCAAGGAGAACCAATTCAGTTAATAGATCTGCATGAAATAAAGAAAAGAACAAAGAACTTTTGGCTGAAACCTAACAAATATATCTACCAACCCACTAAATTTTCAGAAAAGAATTCTTATGATCAAGTGTATATGGACAAGGTAGACACTAATCTACTTACTTTGTATGCTGGCAAACCCAAGGCTGGGATACACCTTTCTTACTCAAAGATTAAGAAAAATGAGGAAAACCTTGCATGGATGTGCTAGATAGATTTAGTGGTCAACTTGCCCTACCTGGTTAGAGAGAATCTCAGTTGAGTAACTGTCTCCATCCTATCGGCCTATGGCCATGTCTGTGGGGCATTTTCTTGATGAATGAGTGATATAGGAGGACACAGACCACTATAGGCGATGCCAGTCCTGAGAAGGTAATCTTGTATTGTACAAGAGAGTAGGCTGAGTACAGGCCAGGTAAGTAAGCCAGTAAGGAACTACCCTCCAAGTCCTGTACTTCAGGTTCCCGCCCTGAGTTCCTGCCTTGGACTCCCTTAGTGACAAACTGTGACCTAAGAGACATAAGATAAAATAAATTCTTTCCTCCTCAAGTTGGTTTTGGTCAGTGTTTTGATCACAGCAATAGAAAGTGAATAAGACAATGGGACCTATAGAAAAACTTTGGAACTTAAATATATATATACTTTTAAAATATATAATTCTCTACGCGGGGTAAATGTAGGGTCTGATGTGGGAGAATGCAGCTCATTTGGGTGCAGGGGATCAGGACAAGGTGGACTTTCTATATCTGATCAATGATGATCTTTACATGAGTGATTTGGCTTTCAAAATGTGTCATTACTTTTGAGAAGTATCTAAGCACTTTGCTTTATATGTATTATAAATAATATATTAATAGATGTTTGTATTATAATTTTAAAATAAATTAAAAGAGATGTGATTCTCATTGGGTCTTATGAGTCAAAGGTGTCATTCATATATGACTAAGAACATCTGAAAGAAGCAATTATGATGACAAGATAATTTCATGTGATAATTGAGATGTCATAGTTTTAAATCAATAATTTGAGTTTGAATAGAATATATATATAATTTATAAACAACAAAGGCATACATACTAAAGGTAAATGTCTTTACTTTCATTCACAATTTCATCTTCCTGCTGTCAAGACTTTCATGTTTATTAAAATCTTAGATATAGTCCCATTAGACACTGGCGTGACATGTAACACATATACGATAGACAGGGAAATAGACAGTAATGCATAAATCTACAGAGTAGATTTATATTGCATCAATATTTTGTCATGTATTACACACTTTCTTCTGTATTTTGCTTTTTGCAATTTAACTTGGGAATAGATAAATATATGTTGAGTTACCTCTTCTTTAATCAAATACATAATAGTCCATTTAGTCACCCCCTGTTGATGGACATTTATTTAGTTTCTAATATTTAGCACAGATGAAGTACTTGAGCAACAAAATTCTTATTACTTCTTGCCAGAATGCATCCAGTGAAATCCATTAATTTATCCTGTTAGTGAGAGCCCATTAAGTGACTGCAAGCAGTCTCTCAGAAATTGAATATATTATCACTTCTCAGCATTTTGGCTAAGATGAAGTGTAGAAATTGAATATATTATCAACCATTTTATACTTCTCTATTTGATTAAAAAAAAGTATCTGGTTGAAAAAATAATGGGCGTATCTTTTTATCATTAAGCATGTTGTGTTTTTTGTTTTTGATTTTTTACATTTTGCAGTTAATTTACATTTCCTGTTCTGGAAATGGATTAGTCATTACCTTTGCCTACCAATTAAGATCTTGCTTCTTTTAACTGACTTTTAGATGATGCTTATATATTTCATAAACTGACTTTTTGTCTTGTACTTTGTGCACATTTCTCTCAGTTTGAGATTTGTCACTGGAATTTCTTTTATCCAATGGACAGCTATAGATACAGAAAGAATCCTCCCTTGGAAACCATTACTCTTGGAATTTCTTTCTTATTTTTCCTTAAAAAAAACTATGTTTACTTTCCTTTGTAAAAAAAAAAATCCTTTTATTTTAAAGCTCTTATGTTGTCAGACTTTGGGATATTTTCCACACTCAAATATTTTAAAATTTGCAAACCTTTATTCCATTAATTTTATGAATTGCTTTATACCAAATAGAGCTTGTTTGTTACTAGGTTACTAGTGCTTGAAGAGTTACTAGGAATTGAAACATTCTTTTGCATAAAAACACATTTGTCCTAGTGTCATTTGCTTGTAAAAGAATCTATAGGTCTAAAGCATGGGTCAGCAGTCAAAGTACTTACTGATTTGAAGAAGACCCAGCAACCACATGGCGGTTCACAACAGCCCATAACAGTAACTCCAGGGAATCTGACACTTTCTTCTGCCATCAACGAGCTCCTAAATGCTCATAAACTCATGCAGGCAAATAACAATTAAATAAATCGTTTTAAAAAGCTATCTATCTGAAATGTTCATAATTTTTTTTTGAGACAGGGTCTCCCTACAGTCTCAGCTGACATGTAATTCTCACTATGAAGATCAGGCTGGCCTTAACCTCACAGAATTCCCAAATTCTGAAATTAAAGGGATTTTTCCATCATGTTTTTACTTCTTAATATACAAAAAATCTTTATCCTTCCTATTCAGTACAGGAAAAAATTACTATATACAATGAGAAGTGTACAACAAAAATAATTCATAATTGAAACAATACATAATATAAAGTCAAAATTGATCAGAAGTCATTATATTTCAGAAAATTATAAAAACTAGAATGAAGAGAGATACTATTAACTGAGAAATATCAGTAATTCCATGCCCTTCTCTCCGAAAATATGAATTATTTAATTCTTTGTGTGTAATTAAGCTTTTAATATAATTACAAAATCAGTATAGTATGTTTGCTTTATTTGTTTTTCATTTGAAAGTAACCAGTCTACAGATTCAGTAAATTTTTAAAGTCATAATTTTATGAGACACATAATTTTAAAACACACATTCTATTAAAATGTATTTCAAATTAAGATAATTAGGATATGTAGCATTAGATCATAACGTATTTTAAAAACAATTAACTCTAAAAGAAAACATGCATTTCCTGGTACATAGAATTATGTATGTAATACAAAATAGGTATAAATCCATTAAATTTATAAGAACAGAATATAGATGTTAGAGTAGATAGCGATATAATAAAATTACTACATTAAATATGAGGAAATAAGATTTAAAAATGGAATGCTGAACTAATGGAGGAAGCAAGACTATGGACACAGTAAAGATAAATATGAAATAATTAGTGCAGATGAATAATAAAATTATTGAATATATTCTGAAACTACTATGCAAAAAATGCAAGAAATATGTGTGTATAATGAACTATAATTCTGAAAGAAACACACAAGAAGGCAGAAAATGCACACATGGCTAATTTAGATTGCAACAGTGCTTAACATCACAGAAGGCATTTCACTGAGATTCATATGTGCTGAGTGAGATCTATAGGCAACCCATGCTTATGTATTTGAATACCTGAGTTAGTATGAACATTGTGAAAGCAAAAATTATTTTCCAAATTTGACTCACAGTGAAACTGAAAGAAAAAAGAAAACAACAACTTGAATTTTCAAAACATTTTCTAAATCATTTCTTACTAATTCTCAGTGAAAATACTTGAATCAGTTGCTTGTTTCAACGATCTAAAGATTAAAAAGTTTTTGATGATAAAAGTCATATGATGAGGGGTCCTTGGAAAAGAATAGAACTCCTTTCCACTGTGATTTAATACACAACCAAACCTGACAGATAATTTCTAAGTCACAGCTGTCTCTCCTATCTGGTTTAAAACTGCCTTCTTTCTGCCTTCTGGTAACACTGATTCTCCATAATGTGATGGGCTCAGTGTAGATTCTTTACTGAGATAGTAGACTTTCTAAAGCAGGAGTCATTCAGAGAAATACGGCAGAGAGAAGGGAACCAAGACTTGATTCTGAGGTATAGAAGACCCAGTAGCAGAAATTCCTAATGCTCACAGGCCTGAAGGGACAAATGAGAAAGAGATGTTTATCTCTTAAGAGGTGGACTATGGAAAGAGGACTGCATGACAGAAATTGTGATTCTGAGAACCGTGACCCAGCAGAGGAGCACTGGAGGAGGAGATACAAGATCCAAATGCTCTCCCTACCCTGTCTTCCAAATTTCAGTTAGTGATGTTCTTTGGCCAGCCCAGTACAAATACCAAGAATAAGGAAACAAGGTGACAAGAGTTTGTAGAAGTCATTCTCAGGGCACACAACAGAGCAGATAAAAGCTGAGACATGGGGTCAGCACCCCGCTGCAACAAGAAACAACTGTCTTGGGTCACAGCATGGCAGGTAAGGATAATAAAGCAGCCCACTTTCCTCCCTCTAAAATGCCCCAGGTGGTTCTCACTGTTGCCACATCACTTCAGCCACTCATTCTCATAATCTGGTATCTCCACCTAACAGTACATTCAAACTCTTCTTCCATCTAAAGAATATTGGGAAAAATTCATCCTGCACCCGTCTTATATTTGAGAAACAGTATCCTGACTGACTGAATCTAAGTATCTACATTGTCTGCTCTAGTGTCACAATCCTCCTACATTTCTATTATTGTATACTTGGTACAGCCCATATTTAATAGTTCTTTTGAAATCTTCCTTCTTTTTCTTAGCATTGGAAGCATGAATTTGGAAGTGAGGCCTCAGATCTAATTCTGAACCGCTCATCTTTTTTGACGCATTTAAACAGTTGAGACAAAGTGAATTCGGTTTCTTTTATTCCCCTTGCTGGTGCAGAAATACAATGCACAAAAATCAGCATTGTGTCTACCACAGGGTAAGATCTATTTATTTTTTCAAATGAATGAATTTATTTGACACTGAATAGCCTCTGAGTCTGGATAAACTTCAAAATTTGCATAGAACATATTATAACTTGGGTTTGCTGATAGCTAAATACTCTTGATGTTCTTGGCATATAATTTCATGAATATTAACATTAGAAAGCACCGTCTTTTAAACTTTCACTGTATCCTTTCTAAGAGACCTGTGAATTGATGAAAAAAGTTCTGCTTTGGGGGTTGGAGAGCTGGCTCAGCAGTTGAAGAATACTGGCTGCTCTTGCAGAGGACCCAGGATCAGATCCCAGTACCCACAATGTGGCCAAAAAACATCCATAATTACAGTTCCAGGGAATCCAGTGCCCTTTTCTGACCTCCTTCAGCATTGTACAGCATGGGTCCACTTACATACATACAGACAATGCACTCACGCACATAAAATAAAAATAAAATATTAAAATCTTCTCATGTTTTAAAATTTTTTATATATTTGTATATGATATGTATTTGTAAAAATATATTGTGTCACTGAATTTGACAATACTAAATAAAATATTCTTAAAGTTCTGTTGCATTTTTATATTTTATTTATTTGTATATATTATGTCACTTTCGTTTAACAAAAGCTATATTGAGTGCATACTAATACTATCATTTAATATTGGATGGAATTAAATTTCAGAAATAAGATCTCATACAGACACTAGATATGAAGAGACTTCAAATCAAAACAAATCTTTTGGGTTTTTTGTTGTTTTTCCCCTAGGAACAATTGTGTACTTCTTATTTCTCTGATTAATTAGGATATTGTATACAAGCTCTTTGGCAAGAGTTATGTAACATATGTAGCATCTTGCCTATTGAGAGAGATTTGAAAATGAAGGAAAGGACAGACCTATCCATCCATTCACTCAGCTTATAAGGGAATACTTTAAAAACCTATACTCTATTAAATCTAAAGGAAATGGACAGATTTATAAATTCAGTGAATCTAAAATGCTAAACCAAGAAGACATCAACAGTTTAAACAGACCCATAACAAATAAGAAAATAGAAATAGTAATATAAATAAGCCCAGGTCTGGATGAATTCACAGCATAATTTGCCAGACCTTCAAAAAAGATCTGCAACCAACACTTCTTAAATTATTCAAAAAGGTAGAACTCCCAAACTTCTTCCATGATTCCAGTATTAGTAATACTGGAATCAGGTAAAGACACAACAAAAAATATGTAACTATACACTCATGTCCCTAATAGATACAGATGTAAAAATTCTCAACAAAATACAAACTGCGTACAGACACGTATCACAAAATCATCTATCATGAGCAAGTCAGCTTTATGCCAGAGATGCAGAGATGATTCAATACACTTAATAAACGTTCTGTGACATTCCCATCCCTAAGTGACACATCTACAATGCCTAAGACTCAGGGAACATAGCTTAAGATGGGATAGAGAGAATATTAATGCATGTCTCAACTCTCACTAAAAAACACTTCCCCATGTAGTAGAGGGTGATTATCGTAGAAAGCTGCAACTGGCCAAAATATACAGAATAAGGGTCTTCAGAGTATGTGTCCTAGATAGGACTCCTACATTAAACCCTGCCACCCAGGACTCAGAGATCATTGCAGAAGAGGCAGAAGAAGGGCTGTATGAGCCAGAGGTGGCAGACGACCATAAAGAAACAAAGTTTTCTAGGCAGATGGGAACTTCATCAAAATTAACTTACAGTAATAGTGACATCCACAAGATCTATACAAACTCAAGCCAGACCAGAAGTCATCATAGAAGTGTGGCAATGAGGAAGAAGCCCCAACTCTAGCTGAGGAACTATTGGCAACTGATTGGTGCTGAGTGAATCAAAGTGGATCTTCTTTATTGATAGGTTGGCCATGCTCCAGTGTATGGACTCACCCTGTGGGACATTTGGGGACATGATGTATATGTATATGTGCCTTAATGTATATGTGAAGAAAGATGAAATTCTGAGAGGGGCATATGGGGGTGCAGATAGGGTAGGGAGTCTAAATATGATCACGATGTATTGTATGAAATGCATGAAAATTCCATTAAAAATTAAATTAAAAATGAATATTGGTGTTGCAAATTAAGAGGAACGTTGGTTTATTAGTAAATTATGCTTATTCAAAAGCATGAATTTAGATTAATTTTCCCTTGCTAATGTTCTCTTAACAATTATAATCAGAGACCTTAAATTAAGGTCATTTGCTGGAGCTTTCAAACTCAAAGAATTGATGTACATCTATCAACTTACTTCTAGCCTTTCCAGTGTATATTTTTCCCAAACCAAGTTTCAAGTGGGTGTCTAAATACTTGATTTGGTTGAAATGAATGTCTCTTAGAAATTCTTAGGTGTCACTGATTTCTATATATTTACATTTCCAACCCAAACCAGAGAGAATAAAAATGTTGACTGGCAGAAATTGCATTCTTAAAAGAAAAAATTTGGAAATCCACATTTGATTATATTAGCTACAATGGCTGATATATCAGAAGATATAGAGAAGGCTAGCTGGGGTTAGAGCCTTACTGAAAGAGAGAACACCCAACCAGATTCATACTGCTAAAATTGGGAATAGTATTGGTAACTGGAGGTTACAAGGGGGAGGAAGAGCAAATTATTTTCAGGTTTGTGTTAGGCTACACTGGATAGGCTAACTATGCTCTAGTAGATGGCCCTATGCCTATACATATACTGACTGTCAAGAGCCATTTTGTTGTTTACACCCCAAATCTAAAAGGAGATATGCTTTTAGCACAAGAATGAGGTCTGAACGTTCCATGACCTTTGGGAGAGGATGTTGGCTCTACAAGATAGCACTTGTTTTGTGCAAATGTCAGCAACTGTCTCTAATTTGACTTCCTGCCTGAATTCCTATGCTCTGGATAGTGGTATAAATGCACTGAGCAAAATAAAGTTGGGACCTCAGTATTGACTGACAGCCGTCCTGAGTCTATCCTTTCTCTCTCTCTTCATTTCTTAATCCTCACTCCCCGCTTCAGGTACAGTTCGATTTTGCCAGCAGGCTCTGGCAACTGACAAAACTAAGTGGTTTCAGAGGGTTTTTTTAAAGACCACAAGAAACTGGGAGGGAAATGTGAAGGTAATAGGGAAGGAATTGAGGGGAAGGGAACAGGGATGGATTTGATCAAAATTCATTATATACATGCATAAAATTATCAAACAATGAAAACTTAGGACGATAGTATTTGGACTTTCCAAAATGTTTAAGACAATCCCATGGAATGTTCTTAGAGATGAAATAGAGACTGGGTGTAAAAATGGGGTTCACAACAGGAAGAACAGTCACACTCAAAATGTCCCCAAGTTCTTCACTCAGTTGTACTTCATCAGAATTAAAAACCTGAGAACTCCCTATATGTTGTAGTGATCTTGGTGAAGGGAGACAGCTCTGCTAATGAGGAGACACTTCTGTCAATGGCTCTTCTGGGAAAATCCCTGGAGTGGGAGAATGCCTCCAATTACCCTAAAACACCAAGAATAACTATGTATCTGACATCATGGGAAACATAAACGATAGCTGAACATCATGGTCACCAAATTTTCCCTCCCACATTTTATACTCTTTCTGTTGCTCATCCTTTTCCCCAGAATTCAATGTAGAATTAGAGGAGGAAGAGGAGGAGGAGGAGGAGGAGGAGGAGGAGGAGGAGGACGAGGACGAGGACGAGGAGGACGAGGAGGAGAAGGAGGAGGAAAAACAACCAGGTTTTAGAGTAAATAAGGAAAAGCAGAGATAACTTTGCCATCTCTTTCTCCTGCAGGGTCCCAGTGTACATCAAAACCAACAAATGGGACTGGGCAGGGTCAGGGAGTTGTAGATGCTTTAGCCTGAAATGTTTCAGCTTCTTACAGTAAAACTGACTAGACGGTTATCTGAAAAACAGGTTGTTCATGAGTTACCTTAGAGTAAGTAAAGGTGCCATAGAATTCACTTAACCTTCCATTCAGAAGAAAGAAAGCACTACAATGAGTTTGCCTTGAGATTTCTCCTACAAGATAACGTAGTCTAGAAACTGGCTAACGTTGGATTGAATCTTCAGTCAGTAGTACTAAGACTCTAGTTCATCTCTTTGCTATCTGGCCAACCCGCAAACACACTAGGGTTGGTTTCGGACTCTGCCTTCATCCTTTTCTTATCTTTTACATGCCTGAATATGTTTTTAGATTTCAAGATTTGTTTTTTGCTTCATTCTTTGTCTTTGAAAAATCTCGCTGCTAATTCTGACACCTGGTTCCAATTTTTTCAGGCATTAAGATGAAATCGCAAACCGATTTCCTTGTTGCTATTATTGACCCACATTGTTGTGGATCAATATGAGTATACAGCGAATCTAGCTCCTGAGCTCAGCTCCTTCCCTTCTACTCTGCCCCAATGAATTCATGAATTAGACCATTCCCAACCATGACCATGAGTGATAACTATGAAGTTGCCAAACCTGCACCCTTTTAGGTCAACCATCTATCTATGAAGAATTTGAATAATTGTGAATGAATAAAATATGTTTGAGTTTTTATTGCATTTTATTGCATTTACCCCATTAGAGAACATCCTCATATACCTTCAGATAAGCAAAGGATCATCATTTTTTTTATTCCCTGAAGTAGACTTAGTACTGTATTAATACTTTGGTACACCTATCTCTAATCTTAATAATAACATCCTGTTGAAAGAAACTTATTTTACTAACTGTATACGTAAAGAAATTAGTTCAGAAAGGTTTAATGAACAGACAAAAAATGAGAAAAGTAGATTTTTCTGATCCAGAAAGAGGAAGAATTTGGCAAGATCTTTATTACATAAATAATTTCTAACAGATGTTAGGAGGAACATGGTTGTCATAAATCAAACTCCAAATGGCATATTTAGGGGTTTATAAGAAGCATACTTCAAAATATTAGCAGAAACAAAATGGATAAAGACAAACAGAAGGAGAGAGCTTGTCTTTGGCTAAGATCCCAGAAGTAGAAATTGCCAGATACTATAAATTGAAGCCAATACATGGACTTGTCCCCACTTGTAAACAAATATCTATTGTGAAGCATCACCAGGACTGGACAACACGTAACTTAATGATGTGCTGCTCTAATCATTTGGAACTTCCAGACCTGTTCTCAGATTGAGGATGTCAGGGTACACCATCAAAGGCTTTCATTGCAAGCACAGACTGAGTGCTTGTAACTGTTAGATGAAGGAACTTTGAAGGCTGATAAGGGACAAGATCTTGTTTTCTTTGTACGGGCATGTGATTGCATTTACTTCAGAGCCTGCCTAGGGAGAGCTCTATTGCTGATTTTGTGTTAGCAAAGGCTTATATCGAATACATGAGCTTTCTCGGTGTTACATGTGTTGTATTTTTGTCCCTCTGTAGTCCCTACTTCACAGAAAAAGAGCATTTTCTTCTCTAGATGTGATTATTCTAAGACATGAAAGACTATGGTGTGGATTTGAGAGTACACTGAGTCCAAAGATAATTTTTTGAGTTATTTATATGGATAACAAACATACATATTACTGTATGTAAGCTTTACAACAGTTTCTTTACCTAGGATCTTTATAATCAATGATACTTATAACTCAGTATTTCCAATATGAACTCCGAAAGTATTTGGGGGCTTATAGCATGAGTTTCAAGTGGGCACTGGTAGGAAAAACAGATGTAAAATCTGAACCTCAAAAATCACCATTCTGGCAAACAAAAAAATTCAGGAAACATCAATCACTATGGATTCTGCTATATGGTAAAAATTACATTACTTACATACTTAGCATGTAATATAGTAATAATATGTGCAACAAAATAAAATCGTATTAGATCCTATACAAAGACATTAAAATCATAGTCTATGTTATGATTGATTGTATAAATAAGTAGAGAATAACTAGACAAATATTTCATGAATATAAATTCCAATAAAAGTATATAAATGGTATATATTGGTTTATTAATTGTGGCAAATTTATCATGCTCATGTTAGATATTGGTACTAGTAAAAATGATGAATCTCCATGGGAATTCTCTGTACTATTATCATATTACTAGATTTTTTGTTTGTTTTTTTATTTCAAAGTCGGTTTGAGTACCTTGGGATGTGCCCCATGGCAACAAAAAGCATTCAAAAGCATCCCAGGAATGGCCCAGTAGTAGACAGGCTACCTGAAGGGACTGAAGCACAAAGGAACCCTGTACAGACTCAGGGAAAAGGGAGAGCCCTGGGTGCTGGGGCCTGTGAGCTTTGGGAGTACCTGGTGGAACCGGCCCCAGACACACAGGTGAAAGGCAAGAATAGGAGCCACAGAGTCACATGACTTCACCTTTTCTTTTGGCATTTTCTGCTTCTGCTGCTTGATCTCCAAATCCTTCTGAGTGTGGGCAGCAGCAGAAAAGCCATCATCCTGACACTTTCCCTTCATTAAATGACTTTGCTTTTTTGTATTCTTCTGGCAAGCGGGCAAGCTCACCCTGGTTACCACTGTCATTGTGATGATAGGGGCTTTGACTTCCTCCACTGGGCGCCCTCATTTGGTCTTCTGGTGCAGGGCCTTCGATTCTTCTTAACCTAAACTGTTCTTAAAAAAATATTTTAAAATCATTATCTTCATTTCCTTTTAAATTCCGAAGAAATGATCATAGTCATGTTTTCATATTCATTAACATGTTATCATTTCATTAAAATGGGTCCCTTTGCTGTACTGAGAATTCTTCCGTGGACACAGTAACACAATGCCTAACCCCAAATACCCTAAAATCTAGCACTGGACATGGAATCAGCCTTGTATTGTAATGCCCATTTTACAGATGGCTGAGAGCTGCTTATAGAGATGAACTCTCCCAAAACTACAGCTTTTCTGAGAAAGAGTAATAGCTCAATAACAGGTATTATGATTCCAAACACTGTTTTTTCCTTGTTGAGTTTAAAACTAGGAGTATGGTACTTTGCCTGTGAGAAACCTTTGTAACATGGATTTCCAAGGCCATATTAACCTGGGTGCTGCCATGGAAAGAAAAAAGTATATTATAAGCCACTGCTGTGTTAGGAGTTGGGCACTCTATCAGGTTCATATTTCCTGAGGTTCTCATTTCTATAACTGATTAGCTGCTGTAAAAGAAAAAGACTTTAATCTGGTTCAATGAAATAATCCTAAGGATTGGTATTCTAGTCGTTACCCCATGGCATATTATCAAGTTGAATTCAAATGGCATCTGATGCACTCTGAATTAATCACTTCCAGAAATCTATGTTCTTTTTTATTTTTACAAGATTTATTTAATTTTATTGATGCATATGATTGTTTTGCCTTCCTTTATGTATGTGCACTTTGGGAGTGCCTGGCACCCAGTGAGACCAAAAAAAAATGTGTTGGATCTTTAGGAACTGGAGTTATAGACAGTTATGTACTACTACATGGGTAGTGGGAAGTAAACCCAGGTCCTCTGCAAGAGCATTAATGCCTGAGTCATCTATCCAGACCCAAATCAATATTCTTAAACTGGTTGCAATGGTACAGATCCTCTGTAATCCCAGCATTCAGGAGGCCAAGACAGGAATATCATAAGCCTCAAAACAAAACAAAATAAAACAATTGTTAATATATCAGAGCCACATAGCACAGAAAACTCATTGGTTCAAAATTAGAAGACAGCTTCAAATTCCAGCTGACACTGGCTAGTTTAATTGTAAGTTATATATCTTACTGAGTAACAGTTTCTTCATTTGTAAAATGGGAATGCTAACCCCTTAAGAGGTGTTTGACTGATTAAACGAATATGAATATATGTATGTGAGTTACCAAACACCAAGGATGACACAAAGTGAGGATTCAAAAAACATCAGGCTCAGAAACTTTCTAGGGGATAAGATTAATGATGCTGGCTGAGGGAAAGTTGCTAAAGAAAAAAAGGTAAAAATAAGAGTGTTTATATACTTCAAACCCATCCAGAATAATTGATCATCAGATGGGTGACATTCAAACAAATTTACCCTCTCCCTTTTTCTGGGGAGACCTGAGACCTCTACATATCATAATAAGCTGGAATGACAGGATAATGTGACTAATACAAGTGTCTTGACTGATGAGATTCTCTTAAAACTTGAGCCCCAGAAGCTAACACAAATTGCTAGAGCATATTTCTGTCACAACAAGAAAAAATAATTTCTCATTTATACCTGATATTCTGGAAAATTGTATAGTCAAGTGCACTAATAATCTAAAAGATGGGCCATTTTTAACTAATAGCTCTCATTTTCAAGCCGGTTCAATGCTTTTGTCACCTCAGTACTGCCACAAGGTTGAACACATTCCTTAAATTAAATTAATCTCAGAACTTTTGTATTAAAAATGGCATCTTTAAAATTCCCTCAAACTAAAATATTCACTGAGAATTAAGTTCCGTGTATCTGGTCTTGTAGTGAAGATACTCTGAGTACTGGCTCCACTACCCTACCTGATACCCCATATATGAGGAAGATACTCAGTAATGGAAGGCTGCTTATGAGCACCCATCTTTTGCAAAGAGATGGAAGAGGCCTCCAAGGGCTTCTTTGTGGCCTCTTAATCTGTTTTCCAGCATTTTCCCTTTGATTCTCCTTATCTTCAGCATCTACAGCTCTGGACTCCACACCCTGCTTTTTCTGTTTGAAAGTCCCTTTTAGTTTAAATGTTGATTTTATTTCTGTATGTGAGTGCTAGAGCTCTAAGTCATGAACAATTTCGAAATCAATCAGCTCAGTAATAAACATGCGTAATTCCCATTACAAGTAATGAGCTATATGGCTCAGGGCTGCCATGCTGAGCCTCTAATCAACCTCTGGAACTGTTCGGGAAGTCTAATATCTAGTGGCATTGCTTCTGCTGATCCCAGTCATCTGTGGTCAGGGTTTCAGTTTCCCTGACAGCAGCTTCCTTGGTGGGACAAAGTATACAAAGACTGCCAAAGTGAACATATCAGGTAGCTGGGCCTCCAAACAGACGTGTCCTCATTTCTTGTTATTCACCATTTTTCATTCATTGACACTTCCTATTTGTGACCAAGCCAAACGATAATGCTTATTTGGATGTTCTCGAAGTCCATGGTGGTCCTCAGCCATGTACGGTTAAACATGATAAATAAATCTGACATGTGGTTTGAAGTGGTTAGAAACACTTAAGGCTCCTTGTTTTACAACTGAATAATAAATTTAACTTTTTCCTATTCTTATCAGAAAACCTGAAAGTTGAACAAAAAAGACATCAGTGTTGTGAAAATAATCATTACCACTGACATTTTAATGTCTTTTAATTACTCTGATTTTCACTCAGTCTTAGATTCTTGATACTCAAGGTTTTCATTCATATACTAAGTGGCTGCATGCGAATTACCTGTGATGAGTCCCAAAAATACTGGTTCTCTGATCTACAGAACCATATCTTACTAGTATGATGCTAGTAGTATGATTCACCAAACAATCAACCATGTTTGGGTTTTGCTAGAGTTTCTCTTTGGCCCCAACTTTTCTTAAGGTGCCATGGTCTACTTAAGATTATCACTGATCTATATTCTCCTTAGAACTCAGTTTTGATCCACAGCAAGCTAACCACAGTATCCATGCAGAAATCGATAGCTAAATGTTTTCCCCAGGACAAATGTCACATCTTGAAGGTGATACAGGGATATATGAGCCATGAAAGAAGAGAACATCACTGAGCACCTTTTAAATACCTGTCTCCAAGTGGAGATTTCCCCATGTGTAGCATGGAAACTGAGAAATAAAACATTATTTGTAACTTAAAAGTTTCTTCTATTTTCTGAAGAATACGTACGTACCCAAATGACTGAAGGTCTCATAGATAAAATAATAATGCATGCGCAAGAAATAATAGGAGAGAACAGAAAACAATTACACTGATACACAAGAGAGGGAGCAAGATGACAGCATTAGACCCTGAAAGGAAGAGATAATAGGTTAGAAAGCTGGGCATTAGAGGACAAGGAGAGCAAGGATACCTGAGATCAAGAAAATCCAGTCTGTGCATACAGTACAGACTAGGCAGTTTTAGCACCAAGAATCCCAACTGTGGTGACTTAGTTCATTTTGCAAGCATGAAATGGTTTGAGGATGATTGTTTCAGAAGTTATGGTACCTAATTCCTGGAGTCATAGGGAATGAGAAAGAAAATCCACAGCAGGCAACTTTAACTCTGAAAAGACTAGACCATTGCAGGCATTGTTTATGCTTCCTGGGCCTGAATTGCTTATAGGCCTTACTTGGATGCAAGAAAGGTCAAGAATATGTCACCTCTACTACACAGACATATTCTCATTTAAAACTTGTGGCTTCTGTTACTACAAAGAAGAAAATATGAATGGTTTTAGTATTACAGTTTCTGGTCTTGGACTATGACAACTGGGAATTTTGGAGTGACTGCTATATTCTTTTCCAAGTGAATGCCCATTTCTAATTTTCATCCAAAATATTTACTACTATATTATTTGTGTGTATATACATAGATATATATCCATTAATATTTTGTAGTTTCTTTTCAGTAAATATAAGCAGCCAAACTCTCCTTCAAAGTTGGTACATTAGAAAAAGCAAATGTTTCCCCCCACACACAGAGAGACAAATGAATTGCACATATATTATCTTGTTTATCTTTACAATAGCCCCACAAAGGATCTACCACCCTCTCCTTACTGGAAAAAAGAAAATGGTGCTCAATGGGACTGGAAAAAATGGTTCAGCACTTAAGAGCACTGACTGCTCTTACAAAGGACCCAGGTTTGATTCCAAGCACCCACACAGCAGCTAACAACTCTCTGTAGGTCCAGTTCCAGGGAATATGATGCCTTCTTCTGACCTCTGTGGGCATTGTATGATACAGATGCACTTACACACATAAAAAAATAAAATAAAATATGAATTCTGGAAAATGGTGCTCAGAACGTAACACCAACCAGTGACCATACAGTCCATGAACTCAGAAATTTGGGATTTCTACTAAAAAATTCCCCACTCAAGTTCTTGAACCCTATCATGAGCTCTTTGCCCCAATCTGCAATTTACTGCCCCACGAAAAGGCAAAAAACTTCACTGGATCCAAGGGTGCAGCTTACTTCACTCTGCCCTCTTCCAGCTATTCTTCCTTTCAGTTTTCTAAGTAGTCAAACCTCCAACATAGCAAATTCAAGCCACCTTAAGAAAAATTTTAAAATGAGATATGAACATATTACTTAGTTCGGAAACTTAGCCTTTAAAGAGCTCCCCCTCCAAGATTTGACAATTAACCTTTAAAGCAATTTAATTTAGTAAACTTATAGGAGGAAATTGGTAGAAAATTAGTTGGTATCTGTTCGAGAACATTCAAGTGTCCTGAATAATGGTACAGTTACAAGTTAAATTTGCTTCCATGGGTAATTAGGAAACACGTCATGTCATGAGTTTGGGAATAAAAATCAAAGTTTTCTATGACTATACTGCATCCATTAGCTAAAGAGTTACCTGTAAAATAATGACTGTGCTTCTCTAGTATGAATAACTTTCCCCCCAGGGTGACATTCTACTCAAAAGGTTATAACATTTCTATTGACAAATCCAAAGTTCTTCTGCCTATTAAACCCTTCCCAGATGGATCTGCTCTGGTAAATGAAGAAATGTAGATATTAAATCAAAGTCTGAGCACTGTAGGGATATAACATCAAAACTGCAAAGATTTAGAATCATCTCCAGTTCCTAATTTTCAGCACATAGTTCTGAAAAATATCTACTCTCACAAAGCCTTCCTAGTAAGAGGAAATGATCTTACCAGGGTCACAAATGAAGGTCACAGAAGGAATTATGAGAGACTCTGACAGAAACTTCATTCTCCACTATGTTTGAAAGTGCCTCTGTTTCTCAGAAAAGTAATGATTTATTGAGATGGCATCTACATTATCATTGCCCTCAGAGTGGATCATGGACCACTATTCTCTTCAGAGGCTCCCAGAAGGGATTCTATACTGAAAACTGTGAATGTTGTACATTATGTCACACTACTCGAGATATACACAAAGTAGCAACATATTGACTTGGAAAATTCCCTGAAATATTTACCTTTATAAATTTTTTAAAAAATGGCATTTATCATTATCATAAATGTGTGTGTGTGCAAATACAGGCCTGAGTATGTGCACACATGTGATGCAGCATGCATGTGGACATCACAGGACAGCTTTGAAAATTGATTCTCTCCTTTTACAGTAGGCTCCTAGGATTGAATTCAGGTCATTTGGCTTATGAGACAAGCAGCCTCTTATCTTTGTTTGATATAATATTTCCAAAACTTTCTTTTTATATTATACTTTATTATTTTTATTTTTTATGTGTATGAGTGTATTACCTGCATGCACGTAAGTGCATTCATGTTTTGCATTGCCCACAGAGATCAGAAGAAGACACTGAGTCCCCTGGAACTGGAATTACAGATGGTTGTTAGCTACCATGTGGGTGCTGGGAACGGAACCCAGGTCCTCTGCAAGAACAGCCAGTGCTCTTAACTGTTGATCCATTTCTCCAGCTTCTCCAAATCTTTCTGAACCACATAAAGCTTAATGAAACAAAACTAATATCTGATCTTATGTCCAATCTACAAAAACTTTCTGCTTAGTGACTCCAACTTTCTCTTTTTTATAACCTGAATCAGAGAAGGTCACCCATCTGGGTTCAAAAGCAGTTCCACCGACTTCCCATCAACTCAGCGTGAACATCAGTCCCAAGAAGATCCCCTAAGTCTCTTATCACCTACTCTCTGACTTCTACCAGTATCTGCCCCACTTGTCTTTCTGGACCACTCTCTGTTGTATGACTTCTGGAAGACACCAAGGCTCTTCCTATGGCTATCCATTTGCTTGGAGCTCTGATCTCTTCCTGGTCTGCCTCATCATATGCTGTTCACTAATTCAATGTCATTTCCAGACCATATGACCTTCATTAAACAAAAAAAATTCATCTAAAGCTGTTCTTTCTCCACTATTCAGCCTCTTACTCTTAATTTTCTTGATGGAAGTATTCACTACACCATATTTTACAGAATTATTGGTGGATTAGTTTATTCTTACTTTTTTATCAGAATGCAAATTCTATGACCAGTGGTCTCTTGGGTCTTTTTGTTTCTTTTCCCTGATTTGTATCCTGACACAGCATGTGCCCAATAAGTAAGCACCGAATAAGTAAGTAAATGAATGAATGATCATTTCAAGAGGGCCAGCTAGCTCCCCATGGGATATATTCCAGGTTTTTTTGGTTTGGGTTCTCATACTGACAAAACAACTGAGTTAATTCCAACAGTGAAATCCAAGTAGGTAAGACAAAGAGAAACCTTACAAAGCCATTATTTAGTAGACAATTGAGGAAAACAAATAAGTTGTTCACTACATAAAGTTCTGTAACTATTGCATAAAACAGCCATAAACTTTTCTTGCTGAAATATAAGATATGCTAACCCCTTATGGAGAGTTTTTCTATATTTTTTAATAGCAGAGAACTTTTATGTTCAAAAAATCAACCTATCTTAGCTTGATCTCCACTGGAAAATATTCAAAAATTCTGTGACCTTCAGTGAAGAAAAATGTAATGTATTTTTCTGGCAACTGAATTCTACTAAGTAGGTAAAATGACAAATTTCGTTGCTTTACAGTTCTTGAGAACTCACATCAAGAAATTGGTTATTCAATTTCACATCATTTGCATTGTCATCCCAATGACATTATTGTGAACCCAGAGTTCACCCATTATAACCTTTGAGAAACCAGAGAAAAGCAATTAAGCACAGATATAATTTCTTGAATGTGTCAAAAATTGAGAATACAGTATTATTCACAGCCATCAAGCACTTCATAAGAAATTATTGCCTTTGCTTCAAAGGAGTCACTCACTATCACTGAAGAAGTATCAGCTTAAAAGACAAAATAAAGAAATAAGCATTGAAAGTTACTGCTAAATTTCTTCACCAGAAAACTAATTTTTAGCTGCCAATAAAAATGAAAAATTATTATCCTACTTTCTCTCTCTGGCTTCATACCCATTTAGAAGTTGCATTTTCAAAGACAAGCTTAGAAAAATTGATTAAGATGGTCATTTTTCATCATTATGTGAACTGCATAAAATGATCAGGAGAGAGGAAAAGCTTTTTTTTTTTTTTTTGTGGTGGAGCCCAGAGAATCAGAAGCCTAAGGAATTGTGTCTGTGTGGACTTGAATCAAAATGAATGTAAAGACAGGAGAATAAAACAAGCTAGAGAGACAAAATATAAAGGAACACGATGCTGGTTTGGAAACTATAAACAAGGCAACGAGAAATGGTATGAAATTCCTGTGACTTAAAATGGGGCAAACCCCGTTCCAAAGAGTTTGCAGACTTTAATTCTCACAACAAAAGGTAAAGCCAGGAATTCCTACAAATCCCGTTCTATATACAAGGCAACTGAGGCACACTCTGGCTAAGAAACTTATCCAGTGTCTCAAAGCTATTATGAACTTCAGATTTCAAGCAACAACAGAGGCACTCTGGTTTAATGTGTTGGCCAAACACACTGAGTAAGATATTTCAGTAATTTGGGAACCACAAGATTGCAAAAATTAATAGGAATAAGATAGCCAAAAATTGACACTCCATCATTGAAAGCAAAAATTATTCCACAAAAAAATGATAACCAAATAACAACTGGGACAAAATATGTCCACTGGTGCAACAGTAGCACAAATGTTATGGGGATAACCAACTACCTTCTAACTGCTCTTAAGGCCTACTTCACAAGATAGAGTCTGTTCTTGATGCTATTATCAGAGCCAAGAACCTGTGGCTAGACAAGACACAGGGGAAAACCTACTCCTGTTATTCTGCTACATAGACATAGTATTAAACTGACTTGTAATGACTTATTGCCATACACACACATAGAGCATGGATTAGTGCATCTCTCAACTTTCACCTTTGAGAAGGTTCTTCTTGCAGAAGATGACAATTAACAGAGATCCACAATTTGTTGACATTCCAAGAATAAGAGACTGTCGAGTGCTCAGCCTTAAATGGGACACCTGTATCACAGGTCTGTTCTTCCAAGGCTCAAAGATCATTGCAGAAGAGAGGACAGAATGAAAAAAAAAAAAATATATATATATATCTCACAGGGTAGTTGTACATATGAGCCCACAGCACCTGTGACAACATGTACAAGACCTGTAGAAATCCAAAATAGATAAGGGCCCAGCATAAATTGGGGGTGATGAGCAGAAAGCCCAGTCCCTAGCTTAAGATCAATTGGCAATTGATAGATTCTGGGAGAAGGAAAGTCTGTTTTCCTTCGGGGATAGACCACACCCAAAAGCATTTATGAAACACACAGATTAAACTAGATAGGCCTTAAAAAGAAGACAAATAATAACTGGGGACATGAAGGTAGTGGAGGAGGAGTGTGGGAGGAGTGGAGAGTGAAGTTTTAATATGATCAAAATGCACCACATGAAATGCCCGAATCAATAAAAATTACAAATATATATTAAAAAAGATGACAGCAAAGGAGTGAATGATAAAGGATGATGGTGAGGGAGGTTCCTTAATGGCATTTGATTCATCCTCACATGCTGTGAGAGTGATAGCTGGATCCAGCCCAAGAAGGGTTCAACAAGAACACTATGATATCAGTGACACAGAGGACTAAACTTCTGCCTTTGGGGCTCTGAACAGCAATAGAGAAATGCTGAGAGGCTATTTGGACAATGGGGCTAGTGTTAAGTTTCTGTCATCTGCTATAAGGGAACACAACTCTTCCAAGGTAAGTCAAAGAATCTGTAGTCTTTTCCCTATGGAAAAAAATATAGGAACAGCACTGATATGGAAAATATGGAAATTATTTTTCATTTAACCAATCAGCTTCCCAGTACCTGGAACAGTGTTTGTCCTGGTATGTAAATGTTTTATAAACAGTGAATGAATGAACCAATGACTGAGCGCAGCACTGAGAAAAGAATGTCTAGTCAAAGTGGTTCCACTGCTGTGCACAGGAGATCCAGCCAGACACTTCCTAAAAGCATTCTAAAATTCACCCTGAATTCCCTGTGAGGGAAGACAGTATTTGAAGATACTTCACACTGAACATTCTTTATAGATGAAGATGAATATCATGAACCTCTTGTATGAGTTCCTGAACTCGCCTTCTTGATTTAAGTCAAGTGCTCTAAAGAGCAAAGGAAAATGGGTGGTCTCTCTCTCTAATGCATGGAATGAGCTTGGTGGAAATACAGGAAAACAAACTCTCTCTCTCTCTCTCTCTCTCTCCATTCTTGTGCATATATATATGTGTACATAAATGCAGAGTCCATAGGTAAACATCAGATGCCATTTCTCAGATTGCTTTTTGTTTTTGTTTTGTTTTTTTTTGAGACAGGGTCTCTCACTGGGTTTAGGCTGTGCTGGCAGGACTGGAGCCCCAGGATTTCTTCTGTCTCTGCCTCCCCAGTCTGATATTATAGGTGCATACTGCATAGATGAGGAATCAAACTCAGTTTCCCAAACTTCTGAAGCAAGGATTTATCTAGCTGAGCCATCACCTGAGACCAGGAAGAGAAAACTTATCACTAAGTCAACTTTCTGGTTTTGTATGATTTTTGGATCCTTCTGACTACAGTTTCTAAATCAAGATTCACTGCACTTAATATTACTTGAGGACCAATCAGAAATTGTGGATCTTGCTAGTTGTATGCAGGAGACTCCCGAGAAGCAATTAGGTATATTTTTCCCAACTCCATCAGTGTATAGTGATGTCACACTGAGTGAAGTCAGCTACAATGGGAGAATTTACACCTTGGGAATCATGAGACTGCAAATTAGCCTCTTAAATCCTGCCTTGACCAGAACCACATGCTGAACATTAAGCAGCATAGTTTGATTCACAAAGTTTACCCATGAGGAAAGATGATATTAACAGGACTATTTATGGGAGACAAGACTAAAGTGGCATTTTGATTCTGATTTCTTCTGTAAGGTATTTAAACACCAAATACATGAAAATTTTTATGTTTTTATATAAAATTCTAACTCTTTTGTCCTGTTTAAAACAATGTAGCCCAGGAAATACCAGTTCTTAAGCATTTGTTGATATTAGTTCAAGTTTTGTAAATATTCTATAAGCACTTCATAAATCATGGATATTTTCTAATCATTTCCAAAAATCTATGTGTTATCTAAGTCAAATTTGTTAATTTTATTGTTTAATCTTTAGTGTTTTACAAATATTTTAAATCATTTTGACTTAGTAATTGCTATAAATATTTCATATCCCATTATGTAATTTGCATATGTCTACCTCTAACTCCTTGACTTTCTTATTGTTATAGGAACATATGTTTCAGTAAAATATCCAGCCCCATAGTGTGAGAACCAGCTTCCATAGGAGCTGTGAGACCAAAGAAAGATGCAGAGGGGCCTAGAGAGATGACTCAGTGGTTAAATTGTTTCTCTTCCTGAGAATGGTTCTCAATATCCACATCAGACAGCCCATAACTGCTTGTAACTCCAGCTCCAGGGTATCTCATGCTCGAACCCTCTTCTGGCCTTCACAAGCACCTCCATTCATGTGTACATACAGACAGACACAATATCTCAAAGGAAGGAAAAAAGAGGGGACTGAAAACAACTATCTAAGCATTGTACACATTGTTAGTAAAGGAAAATAGATGCACCCCCAAATTTTAAATAACAAGAGCATTAAATAAGAACAGAGTCAATGAAATAGAAAATAATGAAAAGGCAAGTCAAACTTTGTATCTTTTGAAAAGGTTAACAATATAGACAAACTCCTAGCAAAATGCGTAAGGGGGTAAAGGAGCAAAGAAGAAAAATAGGAGGGGACGTGAATTTTAAAAGGCACAAAAGAATCGATCAATGGATCTCCGTCAAGGATGATTACAGCCTCCAGAGTATGGCTGACAATTTCTGGAGATTTTTTTTTATCATTGTTACAAAGGTGTGCTGGCAGGGTCTAGGGGAGAAACTAGGAGCACATCTAAATGCCCCCCCCACAGAAATATATGCTCAAATCAGTCCCTGATAACAAGCAATGACCCAGCCTACATGCCAGTCTTCTCAGTTTTGAACAATGCTGCTTGAAATTAAAAACAGACCTAGCATATAAAATGATCTCATCATCACTATATACCTATTTTGTACACTTAAACAGATTTGTTGTCAAGAAGAAATGAGTCCTAAATAATTCAAAATAGTTAAAATATTCACAGAGTAATTAGTAGTCTCACACATTTTTAAGACAAGTATAGTTAAAGGCACCAATAAGCCCAATCTTCAACAAAAAGAAAAACGAGAACAGTTAATAAAAACAAAAATCTGAGGGTCCAGGATTCAAATCCCTGTTCAGGTGCCAGTATGGTGGGGGTCCCAGGACTCAGGGCCAGCCCAAGGGGGACTGAAGGGTCTCTACCTTGGGGAGGGGGCAAGTAGGCAAAGAGTCAAAACACGGACTCCGGGAGTTGAGTAGAAAGTCAGCAATGGTGGTCTACTGCAAACTCATTTATTGAAGAAAGAGCAGAAAGTCTTATAGGTCTTGTTAGCCAATAGCCTTATGGGGTGGGGTCCTGACCACAGTCAATTGCAGTTTGTTCCCAGGTGGATCAGATTCCCTCCAGGTGCCGGGCAGAAACTGGCTTCACAACCAACTGGTGTGGAGCACCACACCCACGAGAGCCATTCTCTCATTCCTCCCTGCAGGTGGCCTAGCTAGGCCCACCCTGCATTATGCCGTAAACTTACTCTGCAAACACAATGACTCAGAGCAAAGGCAGACAAAGAAAAACAAGTTCATTTCTCTCATGCTCATATGTGATAAATATCATAAAGAAAACGTTATTTCAATGCAAAAAGATGAAGATACGTGATGAAAATCTACATACGTTCTAAGAATATATAATAATTCACTCTCATATAACCTGTAAATTTAATTTATTGCACTAATATATTAGACAGAAGAACTATAATATGATTTTCATAAACCCAGAAAAGTTTTGTAAAACTGAACATTAATTCAGGATAAAACTAATGGAAAATTACAATAGTAAAAGGTATAGCAACAACAACACACTCTATGGCAAGCATCACCATCAACTATGGGAAATAAAAATGAATAAAGATGCTCATCAGCATCATTTCTACTAAGAATTTGCTGGAGAACTTTAAAATGAAAAAAAAATATAAATTAAGATCAGAGTGATTGAAAATAAAAGGTGTATTATTTGCAGACAACATGCTTCTTTAAAGAAGAAGTTGAGAAGGATCTTCAAACAATTTAAAATAACATTATTACTATGAAAGTTCATTCCCATCCACCAAGAACAATCTAGAAATTTAAAGGAATATTTTCTAAAACAGAAGGAATAACAAAAAATTAAGATTTAGAATTAAGCCTTAAAAATGATTTGAAACCATGTTAGGGAATTTATGGTCTTCACTGAAAGACATTGAAGAGAAGTTAAATGGCTATAAATATTCATGAAAGAAGGTATTGCTCTAAATGTAACACGGGAAAGTGAAAGATCTAAAATATCTTAGGCACTACCAAATATCTAGACTCATTTTGTAGTCACACCAATTGAGTCTTGGTATAGGGATAGAACTGACCATTGATATATAAATCCAAACAAATAAATAAATTCAAATGTGCAATTTTAATAAAGGACAAAGTTTACATGCCAAATCACTTGGACGGAAAAACTATTCAACAAATGGAATTAGAATAAGGTTATCTGCAAGGAAACAGATGATAAAGTCCCTCCTTATACCCACAAGTCAAATCCAATTGTTTCAACATCTGAGTCAACAGTTTGAATTTATAAGAACATACACAGAGTCTATGATTCACAAATTCTTCTAGGCATAGGCCTAAGAAAAACTCCTGCACATATGCACCAGGATATCTACACAAACATGCTCATAGCAACCGTGTTGCACAGTGGCAAAATCCTAAATGAAACTGAAAGGATAATTTGTAGTACTATAGTGTAAATATATAAATATATAATATTTATATGATATCAGTCATAAGAAAGAAAATGAGCCTATACATCTAGGTATGGATGTCTCTATAACATAATTTTAAGTGAAAACATAAATCACAAAAGAGTACATGTATCATGAATGATACCATCTTTTCATAGTTAAATAACAATTCAAAACTGTGTTGACTAGATTTGATAGATATGTACTATGAAAAAAGTGGGAGAAGGATAACACCTGTATGGGATTGGGATGTTTAATATGGCAAAGAGAGAGACAGTGAAGATAGCAACTATCATCAGTGTTCCAGGTCTTATTCCTGGTGGTGATTGTATAGATGTTCATCCTACCAAAATGATTAAAAGTGGACTGGTATGAATCAATAATGTGATTAGTGTCATGAACCAAGGATCATAAGAATCCAGATCTACAACCCACTTAGAAATAAGAATCCTATATGGGAGGTGCTGTCATTAAATCTTTGGTGTAGGAGGAACCCACTGAGGCACAGAAAGGTCTAGTAACTTGAAAATCAGTCATAGAGCCAAGACTTCTAATCCAAGTAATTGTGATTTGCTTAAGTGTCTCAGAGTGGAAAGGTTAGTTTCTGTATGTAGCATTATCTATACCATGTAGAATATGCCAATAAAGCAGAAAGTTGAAGAAAGGAGATAGAGTATGGACAATGGCAGCAATTGCAGTCACAAGCACTCTTTCAAGTAAACAAGAAAGGACTTGTGCCAAAATGTCTAGGCTACAGGCTAACACGGAGGGCAAGAAAGAACTTAAACTACTTCAGGAAGGAAGACAGTGAAGCTTTGGGGATTTAGCGGGAGAAGCTGGTCCCCCCTGTAGACTTCTGAAATCAGGAACAGGATCGAGACTGCTTCAGCCACTCTGCAGAACAGAAATATAACTATCCTTAGAAAGAAAGTGCAACTAGCTAATAAATACATTATAACTACATGTCACAAACTATTCATTCCTGATCTTGTCAGTCACAGTAACTTGGATATCAATACTAATTAATTTTCATAAAACACTAGATTCTACTCCCCATTATATCAAAACTACTCACATCTTACTATCATGCTGATTCCCTTTGCTCCTGTTTCTACCAATCCAGATATGCATCTCCTTTTACATAACTGTCCCGTATAGCTTCAATCGTCAACTTCACGCACCTGGATGAAGGGAACCTCTACTGAGGAATTTTTTCCATTGAATTTACCTCTGGCCATGTCTTTGTGACATTTTCATGATTGTTGAGTGATGTGAGAGGGCCTACCTAGCCCATTATGGATGATGCTACCTCTGGGCATGTGGCCCTATGTTGTATAAGAAAACAGGCTGAGTAGAGACCAGAGGAGCGAGCCAGTACACAGTGTACCTCCCTCCAGACTCCTTCCCTGAGCTCCTGCCTCAGCTTCCCTTGAGGATGGACAGTGAGCTATAAGTCAAATAACCCCTTTCCTCCCCAAGTTGGTTTTGGTCAGTGTTTTTGTCACAACAATACAAAGTAACTAGAACAATAATTAATCATAAAAATAGTTCTTTAATGCAGTCTCTACACTAATTTAAAATTTTGTGTTAATTTGATATTTCTATTTGAAAGTTCTTTAGGCCACAGGTGTTCCTCTCCCACCTTAGTCCACAGGTTATAGTTAGCAACCATGTGAATCCTCATTCTTTTTATTTCCTCATCTTCCCCTTTTGTCTTCTGTATAAATTCAGTAGCACATCAGCTTGGGCTAGCTCTTCTTCTATACTTAATAATAGCATTCAAACACTGACAAAACATGGTAGTTTTAGCATCATTATGACCTGATAGAAAATTTTTTAAAGGAAGGATTATTTTACTTCAAGTCTTCAGAAGTTTCCATCCATTCTGGCTGGATCTGTTGTTTCTTGGACTCATATCTACACAGAACACCATGGTGACAAAAGCATGTGGGGGATAGGCTGTTCATCTCACAGCAGGCAGGAAGTAGAATGAACTAGTCAAGGAGAAGGGCCATGTCCTCAGTTCTCAGTCAGAATCTTCTAGTTCTAACACTTTCCATTTGTTGTTTGTTTATTTGTCTGTTTGTTTGTCAAGACAGGGTCTTTCTGCAGATACCAACTGGCCTGGGATGCACTATGTAGACCAGACTGGCCTTGATCTCACAGAGATCCACAAGCTTCTGCCTCTCAAGGACTTGGAGTAAAGATGTGCACTAAGCCCAGCTACTACTTAATTTTTTTTCCTTTTTTATTGCATTTTTTCTAATTTTAAACAAAACATTTTGATCATATTTAGAGCTCCTCCTCTATCTGCGGCCCTGTTATAGTCCCCTGCTCCATTTTATGTACTGTTATAAATTAAGGTCTATCATCAAGACTGTATCCACAAATGTCCTTGAGTGTATGGATGCACTGGAGCCTAGTTAACCTATCTAGCACCACACCCTTAAAGAAAACAGATCTATTCAAGTTTTTAATCAATCCTTTATTGAACTATTAATTATGTCAGGATCCTCATAGACTAACAATCTTGGAAAACTCTATCACAGACACATTCATATATTTACTTTATTAATCTCTTTGGTGTTTATCAATCCAATCAAGTTGGCAAACAAGATTAACCACCACAATATCCATAAAAAAGGCAATTTCTTTCTTAAAATTTATCCTTATGGCACCTATTACTTCTACTATAAATATACCTATTTATAAAGCAGCAAATAGGTGTTATCTTATAGCTCCACAGTCATGGGGACTACAGAACTATTACTGCAGTCCAGAAACTAATCGGATATCATAAAATGCAACAAAGAACCTGATCTAGTCTTAACAGCATATAAGGTATTTAATATCATTATTATGTATGTAGTACAAAAGTAATGATAAATACATGATAGACAACATGAATAAGCAGAGGATAGATGGACGGATGGATGGATGGATAAAAAGATGGATAGGTAAATTCAAATGGCTTACTTGGTCTATTTTGACGTCCTAAGATTCCTTACTTCTTTCCATGGGTAATAATATAAATCTTCTTTTATAAACATTTTTTAAATTTGAAGTGCTGGAATTGAACCCAGAACCTCATGCATACTAGGCAAGTGCTCTATTATTGGGCCTCATCCCAACCCAAACATACACACCCAATCTTCTTTTAGAGATCGATCTTACTCCATTATAGTTTTGCTAGATGATTCGCCAGGGGCACTACAGGTAACAAACGATGCAGATCAGAATCTGACTACTAGTAATTAGCTTTGCTAAAATAAAATTTTGTATAGGACACACTATCACTAAAACTTTTCAGTTGTTTATATGAAATTCAAATTTAACTGTGTTGCCTATATGGTCATTTGTTCAGTCTGCCAACCCCATTAATAATGCAGCCATAGCTACTTGCCACAAACAGGAGCTGCTAGGATCCAGATGCTGCTTTGTAAAGACCATCCATTAGTTTTTGTGTTCAAGATTCCCTAGAACTGACAGGTTAACATTGTTCTGCCTTGAATTGTATTTTAGCTATTCCTCATCCCAATATCCTTCCAAACTCACGATCTCTATCTCTATGTCTGTCTTATGTTTTCCTCTCTCCTTCTCCTCTTTCTCTCCCTCCCTCCCTCTTTCTCCTTCCCTTTCATCAGATTTTATTTTCTGTAGTTTGGTTAATAACCCTGGTAGAATTTTTTTTCCAGAGATACAGCTAGTAGCCTTGATATTGGAATCAATCAAGTTCTGTTTGGCCCAAAGAGAATCCTTAATATAATTAATTGCCATTAATATCTAAGATGAGTCTATTTACACACCACACACACACACACACACACACACACACACACACATTCTTCATTAAAACTACTTCAAAATATCAAATATTGCAGAATAGAGCTGTAATCCCACATAAAAAACAATTGTCTGGACAGGATTTTTTAACTGATTCCAGTATACATTCATTTATATTATCTTCCAGATAATATAACACTCTGTAGGTATTTGAGTGTGTGATCAACAGTAAATATAGCACCTTCACTCTTTCTAGAGTGTGTTGCTTGCTCAATTCAACTCAGTAATAACTCGTTAATACCACTTAAAGTAAGTACTACTAAGGAGAAAGAAATAAGATATGGACCAGTCTGTCAAAGAACGCCATAATGCAATAAGGGAAGGAGCTATGTCAAAAGAGAACACAATAGTTTATATGTTGAAAGGAACTGTGGTGTTAATTAAGGGTAGTAGCAGAATTAATACAGAACATTTCGTTCAGCCTTGGATCTCAGACCATACTTCTGGAGAGGATAATACCTGACTGTGCTTTGAAGGATGATAGGGAAAATATTCACCATAGACAAACACACTGGACAGATGGGAAAAGACAGGAAATAGCAGGTAGAACATAAATAAGAACATGTTCTGTTTTTACTATCAGGTATACCATTTTGAAAGCACTATTTTATTCTTACCTTTGATATCATCTCTAAGAGGTCTACCTTAACCACCCCTTATGGCACCTTCCTGACCCTTTACCTCTTCTGGGTGTGCTTACTAATGCACACTTGTCTTAACTTCACAGATGTCTTTATAGTCACCACTCACAGAAGGGTAAGCTTTCCACTTAAAGGAAACCATCATGATGCTATGACTATGCCAATAGCTTTCAGGGGATCAGTGCCAACAGTAGACCAAATGCCATTAACACTTAACTCTAACCCTTTCTTGAAATCAGATGAGAGGTCTATGATTTACCTCTAATCGATAGCACATTCTTTAAGAATGCCACACATTTGCATCAAACTTCATATGTCATTATAAAAAAAGATGTTACTATAAGTTTGTTCTACTTCTTCTTAATTCTAGAACCATGTACTATGATAAATGTCTTCTCAAAAATACCACAAAGATAAACTTCTTCATTGCTGCATCCCAAGAAGAGTCACTGCTAAACAAATCCTTAGCTTGATGAATGAGGTCTTTCATATGCAAAAATGTGTTTTTATTTACGTACTTGGATAGCTTTCAAAGTAATGTTTGCTTATTTGTGTATTCATTTATTTATTTATTTTGAGGTACTGGGGTTGGTCTTAGAGCTTTGCACATGCTAAGCTAGTACTCAATCACTGAGGAACATCATCCCAGGCTTGCATCAAATTGAGATCCTTCTGCCTCAGCCTCACAAGTGCATAGGAACTAATTGCAACCACCTTAATCTGGCAAATGATTGAATAGCAAATACAGACCATAAATATTGCTTTTTTATATTTAAAAGAAAATTGAAAATTTGAGGCTTACTTTAATAGCAATGGATTAGATGCAACAAAAATTATTTCATTCACTTTGTCTGACGTAGAGATTAAGCAACTGATATAGTTGCTTAATCTTTCTTTAAAATGCTGTGATTTATATGTTGGTCAGCTAGGATTATTTTATTATTATTTATCAGTTATTTCAGAAGAGAACAAAATAGGCTTAATAGAATATTGCTGGAAATTACATACCCATTTATTTACCTACTTCCTATTTATTTCTATAAAATCTTGTTCCAGAAAGGAATGAATGTGGTCTGCAACATTACACAAAACATTTAGATAGCATAAACAAAAGCAGAACAAAAGGGCAAAAATGATATAAAAATCAAAATAAGAATGATGATAGAATGCAGATCAGAAGCCTTATATGGTTGCTGTAACCAAGTCTCTGTTTGGCTAGGGCATTCTACCAGTTCACTAGGAAATCTAACCTAACAGTAATTCAAATTAGAGCATCCATTACATAGAAAGAACAATTTATCATGACAAGTACAGTCATTACTGCACTAAGATCAGGTAGGGCATATTCAATAATGTTCTGATAGCTTACTTCAATATAGGCTGATGATTACAGCACAGTATACTATCATAAAAGCAATTCTACAAGGAGGAAATGCCTTCTGGTGACTTGTCTTTGTATTTATTTGCCACAATCCACATCAGTAGCTGAGAATCACAGGATACACTGGCTGGAACAATCCCAACACAATATTCTTACTTTCATTTCCAACTTATTTTTTCATTTTTTATACACAAAGTATTTCAAAGTGTTTAGTCCAGAGAAAGCTTTAAAGCTTTTTAAAGCATCAGTTAAGAAACAGCCATCAATAAACTTGACTTGAATTCAGACACGGGTTTTTGTCTGCTGTATATAGAAAATTATGATTGTTACCATTTAAAAACTCAGAAATATTCCACCACCTCATTTTCTAACTGTATAGTCTGTGGAGGTCACACTGCATTCGCCGTAGCAGATATAAAACTATTATCGTTATTTACTTATTCATGAGAAAGATACATAAAGTCACATTGCTTTACAAAATCATGATGATGAAGCAAATAACAGTGGTTTATAAAGGAAGAATATAAAGTCTGTATTTTAAAATATAGTTGTTTTATCTTATACAGATCAATTTAAAAAGAAAATATCTTAATTTTTAAACTAATCATTGGGAAGGGGAGGGACTTTGAATAAAATTTAACAAGCCTTTGTGCAAAGACCATATGCTGAGCACTGGCGTAAAGATTCCTGAACGTAATAAGCATCTTAAAACAATGCTGTGAAGTATGTATTATGATTCCTATTTTTGTAGATAAATAGTTTGATGTTCTAGTGCTGTACTCAGCAAACTTTTTCCTATAACAGGCCAGAAAGTAAATATTTTAGACTTTGTGGACCATTCAAAATCTGTCACAACTGCTCAACCAGGCTGTTGTAAATGTGAAGGCTGCCATGGGCAATACTTAAACTAATGAGTGTGGTTATGTTCCAATAGATCTATATTCACAAAACAGATGGCAGGTCCTCAGGCCATAGTTTGCTTACCTTTAAAAGTCATTCATAACTTGCTCATGATCATTCAGGCAGAAAATAAGAGGATCAGGATTTAAATTCAGATTTTCTGCTTTAGAAACTAATGTTCTTTTCTCCCATACCTTCTTTTGTATCTTAATATTCCACTTTAAAACAACTAGTTGTTTCTAAATAACTTTTCATTAGATGTGTTCACATCCAGCCAAAATTATACACAGCAAACTTAATGAAGTTTTAACTCATTCAATAAATAATTTGCTAATATTTTATTTACACATTTAAAAATAATAGTTTTAATTCAAAGGTAACTTATTTTCCTTTAACTGAACAAATAAAGTCAATTAGTGTGTTTACTCAGCCAACAGAGGTTTATGAGAAGTTGAATAAATGTAGGCACTGCACTCAAGGTTGGAAAAACAAAACTGACTAAGGCATTAACTTAAAAAGGACAAACACCAAGCCCCACCATAGTACACACAGAATCTCCCTGAAGAACAAGCATTAAAATTAAAGACCGGTCCCTAACAAATCTTGAAACAGTGACCCAAAATGGAAGACTGAAAGCAAACAAACACTTGAGTCAAGTCAGCCAAGTCGAACACTATTTAAATAACAGAAACAAAGTGTAATTGAGACGAAAACTTTTAAAAGCCTGGTGTTCAATAAAAATTACCAGAATATTGCGTTCCAAATCAACAGAAGATAACAGTAAGTAGAAATAGGTGGAGCAGTAGCCAGATGATAGACTTCCCAGACAAAGGCACTGAAACGACTCCTATAATAGCGCCCTACATACTGAGAGATCTCTGTTCAGGTCCATAGCCAATTTTTTCATTGGGTCATTTATTTCCTTGTTTCTTTTTTTTTTTTTTTTGAGTTCCTAGTATATTCTAAATATTGATCCTCTGTTGGATGTATAGCAGGTGAAGACTTTCCTCCCATTCCGTAGGTCTCCTCTTCACTTCCTTAGTTGTTCCTTTTGCTGTACAGAAGCCTTTTAGTTTAATTATGTCCTATGTCCTACCGGTTGATTTTTTACTTTAATGCCTGAACGAATAATGCCCAATTTAGAAAGTCCTTTCCTACACCTATACCTTGTAGGGTATTGCCTAAGTTTTCTTCTACCATTTTTAGAGTTTCAGGTTTCATATTGAGGGTCTTTGATACATTTGAAGTTGACTTTTGTGCAAGGTGAAAGGTAAGGGTTTAATTTCATTCTTCTACAGGTGGAAATTCAGTTTTGCCAGCACCCTTTATTGAAGATGCTTTCTTTCCTTCAGTGAGTTCTTCAGATCTTTGTCAAATATCAGGTGGCTGAAACTGTCTGCACTTGTATTTGGGTCTTATATTGTGTTCCCTTGATCTATGTGTCTGCTTTTGTTCCAGTACCATGCTGTTTTTACGTCTATAGCTCTGTGATAGTCTGAAATCTTGTTTGGTGACCCCTCTAGCATGGCTCTTTTTGCTCTAGATTGCTTTGGCTTTCTAGGGTCCTTTGTTATTACATATGAATTTTAAGTTATTTTTTTCTAGTTCTGTGAAGAATGTCATAGGATTTTAATTCACATTTCATTGAATCTACTGACTGCTTTTGGTAGACTTGCCATTTTCACAGTATTAGTTCTACCAATTCATGAGCACAGGAAGTTCTTTCATCTCCTAGTTTCTTCCTCTATCTCTTTCTTCAAAGATTTAAATTTTTCATTGTAGAGATCTTTAATGTCTTTGGTTAGATTTTTTTTTCTTAGATTTATTTTTAGGTTACTGTGAATGGGAAAGATTCAATGAATGCTTTCTCTGATGGCTTGTTATCAGAATATAGAAAGGCTACTGATTTTTGTAAATTAATATGTAACCTGTCATTTTGCTGAAAGTATTGATCATTTCTAACAGTTTTCTGGTGGGATTTTGGGGATCTTTTATGTATAAAATTATGTCATCTGCAAATAGTGATAATTTGACCTCTTCTCCTGCAATTAGTACTCCTTTAATTTCCTTCTATCTTACTAGAAAGAGACAACAATGGTATTGACAAAATCTTTTCCATACATAGCAACCAATACTTTCACAGACTTAAGAAAAATTACAAACATGTATTGCCAATAAACTAAACAATTTCAAGGGAAATTTGAAGGCAGCTAATTAAAAGTTATTCTGAAATTGAGTAGCTGTTTTAATGTGAGATATCAAGGGTATAAAGAACACTGGAAATGATAAGCAGTTAGGTAGCTGTGAAAGATACCTCTTCCAACTTGAATAATCATTTTTAAAGAAAATTGAATTTTAAAAAATACTTCTAGTGAATTATAGGTTCCATAACTTAAGTAGAAGTATACAAAGGAACAGTGATATCAAAATAGGAGAAAAAAGATAAGTTACTGTTTTAAGTTTCCTATAATATCTATGAAGCACAATTATATTTAAAGATAAAGAGTGCTCTAGAAGACCTGGTGAAGCCATGTAACTACTGAAAGTATTTACAGTTAATAAAACAATAGTAAACATAAGGTTAAATGGTGTGGGGAATGGGAGGGCAGGGCAGCGGAGCGAGTACGAGGAGGGATAATTAACACAGGCCTTAAAAAAACCTATCACTCCAGATGCTTCCTAAAGTATATATGCATATATTATAAAAAGAGATGAACAGGGAGACACTGCCCATTCTAGACATCATAGGCTAATAACAACAACAAAACCTCAGTGCCAGGCTCCCTTTTTGGTTACCCTTCAGAACTGGATGATAAGATCCTATTGCCAAGACACTACTACATGCTTGCACTGTAAAAAGTAAATAAAAATTAAAAAACAAAAACAAAGAGAAACTAAGCTGGTGCTGATTTCAGAGCCTCATCTCTACTAACTAGCTTTCATAGTTCTGGAAGGTGCTATGCATGCTACCAGAAGGAAAAAAATTGTCGTCAACCTTACTCAGCTGTGAATCCTGTTAATTACAACAACTGGTATGACAAGATATACCCACTGGTGCAATAGTGCATGAATATTATGGAAGTAACCAATCACTCTCTAATTTGATTTAAGGTCCACTTCCTAGGATGGAGCCATACCTGATACTGATATCACACTTAGGAACCCAGGGCTACACAGGATACAGAACATAGGGGAGAACATGACACTAGTTTTCTAAAGAGTTATCATGTTAAACTGACTCATAAACTGACACACTTCTTGGCTCCCACCAGAGCAGTTTTCTTATGCAGCAGATGGTGATTGACACAGAAACCTACAATTGGCCTATGTGCAGAGAACAAGAGACCATAGAGTTCTTATCCCTAAATAGGATACCTATATCAAACTTCTGTGTCCCAAGATTCAGGGATCATTGATGAAGAGAGTTCAGAAAAATCGTGAGAGCCAGAGGTGGTGGATGACCATAAGAAAAGAGTCTTCTAGACAGCTGGTCAGTTACTCACATGAACTCGTAGCAATGATGACAGCATGCACAAGTCCCATGCAAGCTCAAACCAGACAAAAATCCCATCTCATAAATGGGGAAGTAAAAAATCCCACCCCAATGTAAGGAAATTTTGGCAACCAACCAATGGCTGCCTGGAGGGAGAGAGACAGTCTCTTTCAAGGATGGGACTCTTGGTAGGTTAACCAGGTTCCAGAGGATGGACCCATACTGAAGAACATTTAGGGACACATTAGACTCTATAGGCATTATTATATATATATATAATACAGTACATTAAATTAGGGTGGGAGTCAAAAAGGGGAGGTGCCGATAGGGGAGAGAATTTTAATTCCAAATGATATTGTATGAAAATTGTAAAAATTCAATTACAAAATAAAAATACACAAATTAAATACATATTTAATGACATCAATAGAGCTTCAAAACATAAAAATGATAAAACTGAAATAGACATATATACCAAGTTCAAATTTTCAGCAGTTGTGCCTCAGTAACCGATAAACCAAGTAAGAAGAAGATCTTTAAGGTTACAGCCAAATTGTTCTACTTGCCTTTTACAAAGCATTCCAGTGAAGAGATAGAGCTCACACCCCATTTACAGGTGCAGAGGAAACACCCAAACAGTACATACAGTGGCTCACAAAGTAAGTCGCTGTTCCTGCTCAAATAAAAATGAAATTCTGCAAAGTATATTTTTCCAGCACAACAGAATTTGATCAAATATCAGTAACTGAAACATACCTGTTGTGCTGCTTATTTGTAAGCTAAGCAACACAAATCTAAATAATACACATATCAAAGAAGAAAACAAACATGAAATTAGAATATAGTTTGAATTTGAAGAAAATTAATTCACAATGTAAAATTTAAAGATTTTCCTCTGAAGTCATATTTAACAGACTATTTAAAACACAGAATGCTTATTTCACCAGAAGCACTGTGCTCAAAGAAAGAAGCTAAAGATATGAAAGCGAACATAGCATGATTCTGTGTATGCGAAATGCCAGAAAGGAGAACCTGTAGTGATGGAAGACAGGTCATATTGCCAGAGTCTGAGAGTACGTGTGAAAAACTGACAGCATACAGGCAGAAAACCATTTATCATTTCCATTTATCATAATGGAAAAATTCCCTATTATAACTCTTGTGGTGGTCACAGATGCACATAAAGTCAATACAACTCAAGTTGTATACTGAAAATGGATGACTTTTATTATATGTAAATTTTACCTCAAAAATATTGATTGTAACTTTTTAATTATTGTTTTATGTGTATGAGGATTTTGCCTGCATGTATGTAAGTGCACCCATGTCAGGTAATGCCCATAGGGACTAGAAGAGGACATCAGATTCCCTAGAACTGGCATTATGATAGTTGCTAGCTATGATGTGGTTCTGGGAATGGAACTCCAGCCCTCTACAAGAGCAGCTAGTTTACTTAGCCACTGAGCCATCTCTCCAGGCCCCCCAAAAGCTGTTTTTTGTAATGTGTGCACATACATATTAACATACACACACACACACACACACACACACACACACACACACACACACACACACACAAAACCAAACCATCTTCAACATCTTTGCTAGGGTATTCATTGTAAAACTACAACTCATTACTAGCAAAGATGCTTCTAACTCTGTTTTCTTTATAATTGGGTAGAAGCCTTTTTCCATATGATTCATATATGGTCCTTCATGATCAATTTTCTGCTTTCCTAATGGATATGTTGCCATATTACTTCAATTTTTCCTGTGCAAAGTATTGGTAGTTCTCCAAACATTCCAGAATGTTTTACAGCTGCATGTTTTGGAGTACTGTTCCCTTTTCTCATAATGTCCTTCAGCATTTTGCTTAAATGTCAACTCCTTTAGGAGTTTAGACTAGAACAGTTAAATCTCTTGTCTATAGATTTTGTACATTAAAATCTATTTCACCTATTATAATTTTTCTTATATGTGTCCAAATTATTTTCATTTTACTCACTTTTGTTTTCATAAGACAAATTCTGATATCACTATCAATAGGAGAAAGAAAATCTAAACGCTGCTAAAAAGAGAGAACAAAGATAATGCAGCACACTTGAATCCTTAAAGGTAATAGGGATTGTGTGCTACACATACGGAGAGTAGATGTTTTTAGTTTCATCCTTATGCAGAAACTGAAACTCAAGAGGAAAATGAATGCTGGTGGGGTTACTTTGCCATTAGATAACAGGGTTTTAGCTCAAACCCAAGTGCATCTTATTCTGTTCATTTTTAGTGTATAAAAAAGAAGTAAGTAAATGGTCTGTGTATAATAAGCTGGTTTGAACAGAGAAGTTTCCTTTCCTGTTTTCCTTCACACTCAAGTATGTGACCAAACTCTAAAAAGAAAGATGGAATATTTTTGGTGTCTTAAATTAGTCAAGCTAGCATGAATTACCATTATTCAAATGCTAATGAGATTGGTTCATTTCCAGAGTCATGGGATATGGGCGCACAATGCAGAAACCCATTCAACAGTATTCACAAGACAATCAGTATGACTGGCACTTTTGGAGTTGTGGAGCACGTTACATACACAATGATGTCCAGTGGCTGCTCTGCTTAGTTCATTAGTTAAACAAGTATTTTTACTGAGTGTATGTTTTGTGCTAAGGTCTAATTCGAGTACTGAGGAGACAAGGATTAATCAGAACTTAGTGTTTTCTAGGGAACATGAACAAAAGGACAAGAAAGCAACAGTACATTCCAGTGGGACCAGGGTGACTTGGTCTTTTTAAAGGAGGACTTTGCTTGAGAGACCAGTTGAGCATCTGGATCTCAGTTAATGCTCCTCTTTCCCACATCAAATTTTTGCTCCTCTGCCACCAAGCTCAAGGATCTTGTTCCTTGGAAGCAGTGGCAGTCAAGACCAGCTCAGCCTCGTTTCTGCTCTGTTGAAGGAAAATGATGAGGGCTCTTAAAGTTAGTGACTCATGGTGCTGGAGAGATGACCAGCGGTTAATAGCACTGGCTGCTCTTGCATAGGTCGGGGGTTTGAGTCCCAGCATCCACATGGAAGTTAACAACCACCCATTACTCCATTTTCAGGGTACTCAACGTCCTCTTCAGACAGCTGTTGGTATTGCACAACACGGGTGCACTTACATACATGCAAGGCAATACACACATACACAGAGAATAAAATAAAAAATAGTTTTTAAAAGTTAGTGACTCATTATAAATCTATAAGGTAAACTTCAGACTATGACCATTTAATACTTTTTATGTTTGATATCATTTATCCATCTAACAGGCTTTCCTTCTTAGAGGCAAGAACACAAGAAGGGAAAGGGATAACATGCTTTCTGCTCAAGTTGCAAATCCCAAGAATTCAAATGAGTGTCCTGTCTGTGATTTTAGGGCCTTCCATCCAACCCTGCACATACTAGGGCTAGGTTGCCCTACAGTATCAAAAGAATGAATATATAATTGAGTGATTAAATTCAAGAACGTTTCAGACAGAATATGGAAACATTTCCATGATTGGAAAGGAATGTGCCAAGTAGAGACGGCATATGAAAATGCTTGCTCCAAAACAAAAGTCAAACAAACTAAAAACCACTGGCTGAGCATGAGGAGTCAGTACATGGAGGCTAGAAGTGTCATTCTAAGTCAAATCTGATGAACTCAATCATTTCATACCATGAACCTGATAATAAATCACCTCCCTTTTCATAGACTCGGCTGGAGCTGGAGTTCTCTAGCATGTTATAATGTCTAGATAATAAAACACTCTGCCATCCTCTGTAAATCATTATGGATTTATGAGGTATCACAATAAACATGCCTATCTTTTCGAGTACAAGCAAACATGGTAATTTTAAAGACATAACTTATTTTAAGTATTCCCCTAATCTAATAATTTTCTCCTAGTTGTAATGGATCGGAAGTTCATAGAATCTATACTTGAGAAATACTGTTAATCAGTCTGGAAATTAACATTTTCTTTTGAGTGCCACAGCACTCAAAGCTTCATTTTAATTAGAAATGTCCAATCATAATAAGTGACTTTAATGAAGATATAAACAGACGGACATAAAAGCAGAAGGAATTAGAACATAGAAAAGTAAAGTTCTAGGGAGAAATCATTATTTAGTTCTTGACAACCCCCTCAGTATTCATTATCTACTTTAAAAGAAGGAAGTCAGAACTATATATGACTAGTAACAATTGCACTTTGTAATGCTTTATAGGAGGTCAGGCATCTCCACCTGAACATTTAAGAGAGTAACTGTTGATTATAAAATACTGTAACAAGAAACAGGTAATGTTTTTGCATTGCTGTTAGATTCCAGTGGTCTTGTTTAGATGTATTTGCAAAAGCTGAAAAAGACAGGAATCTTCAAGTGCTAGCACTCTTCTTAACTTATGATCTAATATCATATCTTAACTGTTAGGATTCTTCAATTTCTCAGGATCTATTTTTTTTTATTAATTTTTGAGACAGAGTCTTCGTATAGCTCCATCTGGCCTAGAACTTGCTATAGAAAAGGCTGGCCTCCATCTCACAGGTCTCACAGAACTCTGCCTGTCTTTGCCTCCTGAGTGCTGGGATTAAAGTGTGTGCCACCAGCAATGGCCATATAACCTTTATTGAATGTATGAGTATCTACTCAAGGACAGAACAGCACTTTCAACTTGATGGTTAGATAAGTAGAGAGAGGGAAAGCAGTTTGTGACAATTTTTTCCTTATTACAATATATTTATAATATATAATATTTTTTTCAATATTTTGTCAGTAAAGAAGTCAGGAATTTTAAAGAAATATCACATAAAGTCCATGGATAACTACATGCCTAGTATTTGTCTATTTTATGTAAAGTTCTTAAGTCTATAAACTTAATTTGCATATTTCTACACCTTTGATAGATTGGTTTTGCTTACTCTTTTCATGATAAGAAAAATGTGAGCCAGACACATCATTCAACACCTGTAGTTTCTACACTATATCCACAAGAACATGCGCATTGAAAGCATGACTTAGAACATTTAGTGCCTCCTAGTACCTCACAACAGATACCTCTTTGCAATGAGACTCTGAATTGTCATTAAAAGGTCTTAAAATACTGTATTCTTTTAAAAAGTCCATGTGAAGTACTTTAGACAACAGAGTCCTGTAATGAATACAATTCTTTTGAAGTTTGTGACTCCAAAATCTCATCACATTCTTCACAGGGTGCACATTCTAATACCACTCTACAGAGAACTATAGCTCTTAATACAAAGGCAGGGAGCACCCTTTCCGCTCCATCTTGAATATCAAACATCTAATGAATCTGCAGAAATACTGCTATAATAAATCAATCACTAGGAACTCCCATATTCCAATTATAGAAAAAATTTATTTTGAAAAAATTCTATTATTTTAGAAAATTTTTCAGAGAAAAAACCCAAAAATGTCTTTGGGAAAACAATGGGTAGTTGGGGCCTGGAGAGATGGCTCAGTGGTTGTGTAAAGATACATGTGCACTTACATACATGCAGGCAATACATTCATACACAAAATAAATAAAACTAATAAAAACAATATTTTTAAACAATGTTTGATGGAAATTGCTTCATATTTCAGTGAGGCATTTTACAATGTAAGAGGTGCTGCCGGAGGGAATCCTGTGTTTGATAAGAACACAGGAGAAAGGGAGTACAATGCCTCTGAGATTCCCATTAGGAATACATCAGCCCATATTTCCTCCAAACTATACCCAACCCTCCCAAATATCTTCTTCCTTATAGTCTTATCTTACTTTGGGAAGTTCTTTTCTTTTTTTATTGTTTGGATGTTTTTGTGAAGCATCACATGTAGCCAGACTTGCCTCGAACTTGCTATGTAGCTAAGGATGACCTTGAACTCTTGATAACCCTGTCTTTACTTACCAAGTACTGGACTATAGGTATGGACCACCACACCAGCCAACAATCAGAAATTAAAGTGAGACCTGTAAATCAAAAGATATACCACACTTCCTTGAAAATTAAGCGTATGAATGCACAATCATTTAACTTGTATTTGCATCCGTGGCTCAGTGGTTCAGAGCACTGGCTGTTCTTGCAGAGAACCCAGGTGAGATTCCCAGCACCTACATGGCAGCTAACAACCATCTGTAACTCCAGTTCCAGGGGATCTGACACTTCCTTCTGACCTCCACAGGCACTGCACGACACATATATGCAGGCAATACACTCATATACACAAAGTAAAAATTAAATATAAAAAATTAAAATAGAATGGCAGTAAGTGCTGTTCCTTGACTATGAAATTTCCCCTAAAAATCTCATGCACTGAACACTTGGCCTCCAGACAGTAGATCCAATCATTGAAAGGCAATGGAAACACAAGAGCTCTGACCTAATCAATGATTGATCCACTCACAGATTCATAATCCGATGGCATTATTGGGCAGTGATGGAAATTTTCAGCAGTGGGATGAGGTTAGAGGAAGGAGTTCTCGCCCAGCTCCCTCTGCCTTCCTCTTTTTCCCCTCCCCTTATGTGTCCACTCTGAGGTGAGCTGCCTCTGCCACAAGCTCCCATCACCACATTCCGCACAGCCCCAGGCCCAAATCAATGAATCCAGCCAACCTTGAACTGAAGCCTCTGAAACCATCAGCACAAATCCTCCTTCCTTTAAATTGTTTCTCTCTGGTATTGGTCCCAGAGATGCAGAACTAACATAAGCAGTATCTCCTCACATAGTTGTACTGGGAATTAAATGTGAAACATCTACAACAATATCGGGATCAGGGTAGGTTTATGATTAAGGTTAGCTCTTTGAAGAAACTGCAAATTTGACTCTTCGAACTATAGAAATTGGACTGTACTTGCTACTTGACTTTGGAAAACGTTTTTGTTACAAGTTTCATCAGTAACACCTTAAACACTCATAGGAAAATATCCCACCTGTCTCTGAACACTATTCCAAACCCTACCAGTCTCTAACGTGCCTCTCCTTGAGGCTTGTTCATGCTCCTTGGGTTTATGATTACGTGTTTTAATGAGTGAAGTGGTAGAGTTTACACATTGCTGAAATTCCTCCTTTTACTGGGAATAATAAATCTTCTCATCTGTTTATTGATTCAGTCTCAATAGCAACCTCCCTAACAGCACACTAATCTTTTCATGTGTTTTGATACCTACATGGCCATTAAAGGCAACAACTGCTTTGTTTTAAAGTCATAAAAACAACCTGGTTCATAGAAAGTGACATACCATCCCATATTCTTGGGGATTTTTTAATTTAGCAAATAAAAGGAAGACTTGGGTCCTAGAAAAACTAGAGTTACTTATCCTTTTACATTATTAATATTGGACACATATGTTCTAATTTTGTCTTTAAAATATCCCATATCATTAGAAAATGGAGCTCAGTGGAACCAACCCTTGACTTGCAATTCAATCTCTGGTTTCAAACAATGTGCTTATTTTTCCACATTCCCTTTTGTATTATATCAGCATGTCACTCAGATATTCAGACTCTCATTTATAAACTGAAATGAGAAACACTAGTCTTTTATCACAACAGGTCTCAGCATTGAGATTATCAAAAGTAATAATGATCTGGCAGAGTGTCAATGAAGTTTTCACTTACTCTCTGTTCTGATCTTAAAATTTAGTACAAAGACAATAAATGAAATTTTTTTTTAAGATGGGGCTGGAGAGATGACTCAGCATTTAAGAGCACTGGCTGCTTTTGCAGAGGACCCGGGTTTAAGTCCCAGCACTCACATGGCAGCTAATATCTGTCCTAATTCCAGTTCCACAGGATCTGATGCCCTCTTCTGGCCTCCAGGAGCATTACATGACATGGGTGCACTTACATACATGCAGGCTTTATAGCCATACACATAAAATGAAAATAATAAAATATAAAACAAATGAATACAAAGTTGCAAAGCTGTTTATATCAGCTTCAACTGAGTTTAGTTTTTAATAATATCTCTTCCAAAATTGGACGTTAAGATTTCTGATATTTTAAGTATATACTAAGGTCAAAAACAAATAGTTCCTGTCTATATCCCACCGCCTTCTAGTCTTAATAATGGTGTTGATACGGTTTCATAATCCCAAATTTAAAAAAAATCCAGTTTCCACACAATTTGCTAAAATGTGAATATAACTGAAGATAACTCCCTCAGTCAGGAAGCTGAAGGCATCCTGTGTAGTCATGGTAACTGTTTGTTCTGGCAGACAACCTCAGCTCTACCCACAGTGCCTCACTAATTCTGCAGTGTGGGTCAGCTCTCTGCACACAAAGGGAAATGATCATTGACTTGCTGCTTTGCGCAAGTACTGAAGGTGCTAAAGGTGTTATTAACTTAAATCACTGCTTAAGTAAAGTCCTATCATATCTCATTTGGCTTGAATAATTGCTGAACTTTATTCTTAGCATCCTCAGCAGTTTGGCGAATAGTATTTCGTTTTTTCATTAGACTAATAAAACTGTCTTGAACATGGCAGCCAGATCTTTTTACTTTTTTTTCTACTTTGTATTGTGTGCTTAATTACTTCGGGCAAACGAGGACAACAATAATAATGCAATGGCTTCAGGACAGTAAGCACAGCAGACACAAAGCCTGTGGTCCATCTTCTGTCCTCACACAGATGGGCCATTAGCCAACACTGACTATGATTCAGCTGAGTCTTACCAATTCAGGACACCTTTCTTGATTTCTTCCCAGTCTGGGATCCAACAGAAGCATCACAGAAAAATCAAAAGACCGCTGAGTTTTCTGGCCTTGGAGATGGGTCCCTCGACATGCAAGTGACTCTCTCGGTCAACTTTTCCCTGGTTTAAAAATCTCATCAGAGCTCTTCAGAGCTGCCAGTTCACCAAGATGCCTAGGGTTGTGGCTGAAGGCTGCTCTCCTGTTTCTCCTTATGGTCATTTACAACTTTTCCAACACATTTAAGACTGTCTTAATTTCTTTAGTTCTGTTCTGAATGAAATTTGTCATTGGGCATGGTGGTGTAGATTTTTAATCCCAGCACAAGGGAGGCAGAGGCAGGAGGATCTCTGTGAGTCTACATAGTGAGTTCAGACCAGATGCAGCTACAGGGAGATCCTGACTCAAAAATGAAAAAGAGAAAGAGAAAAAAAAAAGCTAATGAAATCTTTCTTTTTGCTATATTTTCAATTTTGAGAACTATTTCTTCTGTTTGTCTAATTAATCATAAATTAGAGGGCAGAATTCAAATCCCAGTACTCTATCCTCCCTTCAATAATAAGAACAATCACTTACTAAATTATAACCCCTTTTATATGGGTTTGTATCACATTTGCCACAATCTTTTTATTCTCTCACGCCACAGTTCTCATAAAAACAACACAATCTTAACCTTTTGAAACACTTTGGATGTATATTGTCCATGAATTCTTGCCATGCTTTGTAAGGGTTATTATTCCTGCTTGGCTTTTCTTTCTTTCACTTAATTATGACCATATATATATGTGTGTGTATAATATATATATAGAGAGAGATGTATATAACATACATGTACATCGCATATAGTATTCAATCTTTTACATATATACTGATTGTATGTATGTTTTCGTATTGCCTCAATCCATGTAAGTGTAAACTCCCTAAAGACAAGAGTATTGATTTGCACGTTGCTGTGTCTTTAGTAGCTAGAATAATGAATATTTGGTTAGTTTCTGGGGATATAGATCAAAGGTGAGTGTTTGCCTAGTATGTGCAAGGCTCTAAATTCAATCTCCAGTACAACAAAATTAAGTAGATAAATATCCTGAAAAAGGGTTTTGGCAATCTATTGTCATTTCAGATTGTTCGTTAACAGCAGAAGCCTCTTTAAGCTCAGCCCATTTGTCAAGTAATGATGGTGGTTTAAGCCAATTCATTCTGGTTCACCACATACCTAACTGGTACACCTTACACTTATTTATGTATCTTCAATTTCAAGCTATTTTTGAAGGATACATTGATTCAGTCAGTGAAGCAGACCCACAAGGGAAACCCAAGTTGACCTAGTGATATGCAGTAGAGAAGTGACAAATAACTAATGCTTCACTTCTGCTTTCTAGACACCCTACAAAGATCCCTCTGTAGCCCACCCCATTGAAAATATAGAGCAAAGGGAATTCTGGGAAGTTAATTCAGTCTAGCCACACTGATACATTGCACAGGTGTCCTACCTATCTTCCAGTTAATTGGTCATAATTTTAATTGCATTTCTTTTGTCAATTATTAGAAATTTACCATATTTTAGAATAGGGATTTCCTTTCAGAAAAATCTTTTTGATATTATAAATGAATTCCTATCAACACTTGCTACCATGCCTCTGAACATTGGACTCAATATTTGCCCAAAATTAACCTCTACTGTTTAGATTTAGGTTTCACTATAAAAAAGCAAACCAGAATGGAACTAAAAAAAGAAATATTTTACTATTCTTTAAATAGAAATACATTTATCTTTATATAAAATTGTGAAGGTAGGAACTTGCGAATGACTGTGCTCAAGAATATCAGAGACCCAGGCCTTCACAACCAGTAAGTTCAGCCTTCATCTACATGCTGTTTTATTCTCTATGATGACTGCAAGATCTCCAGCTGTCTCATCTGCTTCCTAGGAAAATAAAAAGTCTTCAAGAACACCTTCTAGCTTTCAGACATCTTTAGCCTTCCTAGAAGTCCTGAAGAGCAATTTCCACTTACATCTCAGAATTCCGAGAAAAGAGGGGTGTTAGAGAGCAGAGGAGTTCTTAATGCTCAGGGGGTGCATACCAGGACGCAAATAACAACCCCGGCCAACACGCCTAGGAAGAGCTTCTCTCTACATAAATCATTCCTATCAAGATGAAACACTGCTTTCACCCCTGGAGAGGATAACCGCGACTTTTCCACCCTTTGAGTTAATGTCAGCAAATGCTTTTGCAGCTCTCCACTTAACGATGTGTTTTGAAGCCCTTGAATTCTTAAACTAAAGCAGTGTCCAGATAACACAAAATCTCTAATTCTGTGGTCAAAAGCATGAAAGGACGACAGCTGTAAACGTTGTGTAGAACGTTTATGAGAGCTCGGTGGGACCCAGGATATCCATTAGCCAAGGGTTGCAACTGCAACACTCAAGAAGGATTCTGGGAGGAATGGAAATGAGGCACAGACTGGCATGTTGCCATCACACCCACCAGACACAGTCATGACTTGAATGCGTTGAAAGTACACAGGTCAGTCAGACATTCATTAGAGGACATTGGTCCACTTGGGAGAGGAAAAGAGACATGGGAAGAAAAACCTGAGAATCCTGTGAGCCAATCCTAGTAGAAGTAAGGAAGAATTCATCACGGCCACAGAGGCTGCTTTATATCAGCCTGTGAACCTGACCTGTATTTTGAGTATCACCCGCTCTGAAAGCAGTGACCCTTTATGAGCATCACTTTCGAAGTAGTCATTCACCGACCTTATTATACATCCAAAACAACTTTTCCCCATCTTCATTTGTGAGAACGGTATGCCTGGCACAAAAGAACCTTAACAAACCAATGAAATGCCCCACATTTATGTTATCATCTTCTCCCTCTGGCATTAAAGAAAATTAGCCTATCAAAATTTGTCATTTAGCCACTTGGATTATCATGTGTGATGTTTGGCCACAGTGCAGCATTCTGCACACGTAGTATTTGTTCGTCTTAATAACTGCCCGTACTGTGGGCATTAGAATAGCCCAAAGTACAGGAAGAACCCAAGCTCAAACCTGTTTTACTGCATTGCTGGTTGGGCAACTCTGCTTGTATTTCTTAACCCACTTGTCTTCGTTTGCCCACCTACAGAGCTGGGGTGCTTAGCTTAGTTTTACATAATAGGGTTTTAGGTAGAGCTTCCACTATAGATAGGGTAGACACTGTAAGGTCTTTGGAAATAAATAGAAGATTATGTACTGGCAAACAAGCCTGAACATTAAGGTTATAATTTTTCCTTCCAAAATATTCTTAACAATAAAGTTAAATCCAAATACCCAAGTACTTACATTAAAATAATGAAGCATCTTTATAATTCATGGCTTAAATCTTTTAAAAATATGAATTCTCAATAATGAAAAGAAAGAGCTGAACAGGTGTCCCTAAATTAGCACTTCTGTTTTGAAGACAAAAGTATCTGAGAAATCAAAGGGCAATCTCTAGGTCTTCTTTGAGATTTTCTTTAGGACTGTGTGATCTGAAATCTATCCTCCAGATGGTTGCAATTGCTGCTGTTCTATAATCCAATATATATGGAACAGTGTCAGCCTGACTGGTCAAGTTCTGTGTGAGGGAATAAAGCAGAAAAGGTAGAATTATTATTGGGTACTTTAAAAAAAATTTAAATCATGCAATTACAGGCTAAACTGAACTTTTTAAATCAGTCTTTACTCCTTATTAGGGACTCACTGGTTATCTCTAAACCACTATGTGAAGCAGGATTGCCATCTGCATTAGCTATAACCCTAGCATAGAGGGGTCCCTTAGCTAAATGACTCCAGCAGGGCCTTTAATGGAGATCAACCATGCACACTGAAATTCTTCACAGAGAAATGTTGCCGTTTTTTTATTGGGGATTTGGCATGGCAATGTGAATCCTGTGGGTAGGCACTTCTTTACTCCCAGGTATGTAGAGACGTGAACATTTCTGCTCAGATTTTGACAGTCTGTTTAGGTACTTTATAACTCATGCCTATGGGTAGTTTCTGACACATAATCTTAGTCGTTGCTATGTACTTTACTCATCTTCAAACAATAGAATTGCTTTCAAGCAACATATCTTTGCCTATGCCACATGGATAGCCCTCTTTTGGGTTGTGAGCATCATATAAACAGTACCTGAAAGTAATTTATATTACAGGCTTGAATTATATAGAGGGACGACCTTTATTAATACACAAACCAGAATTCTCTTGACTCTGAGCCGAAAAACTATTAGAGTACATATTTGCAAAGGATTCTCACTATCACTTTCTCCCTTCCTCCCCATTATTCTTTTTCCTGTTTCAAAATGTTAATCTAATTCTTTGAGAAAGTCTTCTTTAAAAAAGTTTAAGATGCTCATTATGAACCCACTGGAGGCAGTTCAAAGGAAAAGTCTCTTGGAGTCCTTTAAGTTTCAGGAGATGGAAAAACAGTTGTACATGGTATGACATTATCTTTTGACCTTCAGAACACCCAGCAGGATGTGAGAGACAGTACAGCAGCCTTTCATGAGAGTTATATGAAGGCATCATTATCCAAAATAACTTCTGAAATAGAACATAGAGAACGCAGGCACTTAAAGTTTGATGCTTAAATAAATTAGAGATATGTGGCATACTCTATCCCTTCATAGAGATACCCAGTACTTTTTATTATCTTTTAAGGAGTATGAAATGTCCTTAATTTACTACAGAGTACTTCCAAGTTATTGAACCACAAAATTCTTATCAAATAATATTAGAAAAACATGTGTTTCCACTAAAACATTGTGGAAAATTTCTCTCAATGATATTCAGGAAATATCTGAATGAACAAATAAACACATTAATTATACACTTTTCTTTCTTAATTTTAATTATTTTTTATTTTACGTGAATAGTGTAAACACATAAGTGTTTCACCTGCATATATGTCTGTTCAGGCCTTTAATTTTAACTCTGAGGTTTGTTTTGTGATTGATGAATATTATATTTTTGATATATTTTGTGTAATGATCATTTATCAAATAAGTCTTTTACAAACATTTTCTCCTTTTCTTTGACTTTCTTTTCACTCTCAATTTTAATGATTTGCTTATTTTTATTGTGTTGTGTGTATGTGTGTCTGTCTGTCTGTCTGTGTATGGGTCTGTACGTGTGAGTATAAGTGCCTGAGGAAGACAGATTTGGTCATCAGATCCCCACAGTTGTGAGTCATCTGAAGTACACATGTTGGAGAGGTCATAGACCCTAGAGAAGATCCTATTGTGTCACTTCCCGGGACCAATGTAGTTTCTTGTTCTATTCTAAACACAAATCCTTATATTACAGAGTTCCACAACTGGCCAAATACAGAGTAAAAAAGTGACTATGAGATGCCCAGTCCTAAGTGATGCATAATTGTAGAAAAGGAAGTACAAAGAATGTTACAACCAGAGGGACAAGCAAGAAACCTGCTTCTAATTAATGTGCTCTAGACAAGATAGGGAAGCCACACCAATGAAATCTCCACAGCATGCAGAGAATGAGGTCTGCATAATGGCAAAATGAGTTGACATGCTAAAATGGCTCGGGAAAATTTTACGGAGTCCCATCTCAAGACGAACGACATGGACTGAGCACTACTAGGTTCTCAAACTCTCATGTAGGAGATAGCAGTTGTTAGACTATTTTTCCATATTGCATAAGCTGATTTATTTAATTCCCCTTTTAAAAACTAATTAATCTAATAATTCCCATATCTATGGGCCTACATACAGACTAAAAGCATGTTGAGGGTACTGGGTTCAAAAGAGAAACTGATTAGGGATATTTTACCTTCAACTAAGCTGTGTATATCTCTGTGATCTCATCAGTTTGTGAGTGAACATTGTCCCAAAATACCCAGAACTTACCTCTGAAAAACTACAACTCTGATGATAACAATAATGAAAAAAAATACTTATTGATCAGCTTGACTTGATTTAATTACAGTGAGTGTATTGTCACATTTTCTCCTTGCACCAATACCACTAGGTAGGCAGTATGATTACCCAAGATTTACAGATGAGAATTCAGAATTCAGGAAGGACAAGCAGCTTACCCAAGATCATGCAGGTTATGAATGAGAGATTCCAAGGTCTGAGGATTTTAAGGACACATGAACAAAAACAATTAATTAAAAAGGAAACAGAATTCCTACACAATGCTAGACACCATTCTCAGACTATCATAACTGCTAATATTTTCATTCTTACCAAACCTATGTTGTGAATGGAATTATTATGCCTTATTCCTTACCTCAGAGGAAACTAGGTAAGAAGTAGGAAGCAAAGAGACCTTCAGTATCTCACCCAAGGCCACAGTGCCAGTAAGTGTTGGAACAGGAATTAGGACTGTGCTGGATAGCTTCATTTGTCAACCTGACAAACCTGGGAAGAAGAAACCTTACTTGAGGCATTTCCTCCATTGGACTGGCCTGTGGCCATGACTTTGAGGCATTTTCTTTTATTTTTTCTTCTTTTTTGTTCCTTTTTTATTTCTCCTTGTAGCCCAAGTTGGCCTGGAACTTGCTATGTAGACCAAGCAGGCGTTGATCTCACAGAGATCCCCAGCCTCTGCCTTCTGAGTGCTGGCAATTAAGACCTGCAACACCATGCTGGGCATTTTCTAATTGCTAATCGATGTGGGGAGCAGTCTATTGTGGATGGTGCCACCCTTGGGCAGGTAGTCCCTGACTGTGTAAGAAAACAGGCTGAAAGCAGGCCAGGGTGAGCAAGCCAGAAAGTAGCATCCATCCCTTCTGCAGTCTCTGCTTCAGTTCCTGCCTTCACGTTCCAGCCTTGGGTTCCTGCACTGACTTCCCTAAGTGATAGACTGTGGCATGGCAGTTGTAAGCTGAAACAAACCCTTTCCCCCTAAACTGCTTTTAACCTCGGTGTTTATCACAGCAATACAGAAACAAAGTAAAACTAGAATTGACTTATGAACCCAAAGCTTTCGTGCTTTAACTGAACTATTTCATAAATGAGGACATAATCCTAAAACACACATACATAAAATATTTCTCATAGGCATAAACTGTGATAATTACCAATCTCAGAAAATGTTTGCCATGCTTATTAACAAGTGATTAAAAATATGGCCAGTGATCTCGACATTGGAATTCCACTTTGAAATTCCACACTGATGTCTGGGTCCCTAAATTAGAGAAAATATTTTGGTGCAACATTCCTTTTTGTAGTTTTTTAACTTTTTATAAAGAAAATTAATTCAAGGTTTTGTTTTCCCAGAAAAGCTGACTTGGAATATTTTAAATCATACTATATTAAAAAACAAAGCAAATCATCAGTGGGACAAGTTTCAAGTATTTGCAAACTTCCTTCCAAATAGGACACTCCCACCCTCTTCAACATAACCCTCCAAAAAAATCTTCTTCAGCTTTCAACTCTCCTAAAGGAACAGGAATCAGAAATATCTGAGAAAACTTAAACAACAACAAAGAAAATATATAAAAAATAAGTAATATTAATAAAAATCCTTTGTGTTTTTATAGACAACTCTGAGAAGGCGGTTATCTTCTGGCCAACAGCTGCATAACGTTCAGCCAAAATTTGCCTCTTCGGATTTATGATGTATAAAAAATGGCTGTCATATGATGTGAAAATGATGAGACCAGTCCTAAAATCACCGTGTCAATCATTAAAAACTGCAGTGCAAAGCGAATAAAAATGATTAAATTTTGTGTGACAGAAGGTGCTGGAATACAGATTCCACACAGCTGTCTCCTTGAGGGATCATTCATCATAAGCGGTCCACAGAGGGTGGACAGGGGCAGGTGGGCAAAAAGTGCCCTGTGCTGCTTTGGTGACCACAGAAGAGAGGAAGGGTGAGGATAGCCTCACCCTAAGCTGCCTCTGCTCTTCCTGTGGATGTCATATCTTCTTCCTATTGCAGTGAGTCATGGTTGTCATACATTTACACAGTGTTCGGAGCTTCTTTGACTCATAATTGGTCCTATGAGTTAGTACACCTTGTTAAGAACGATTCTAATCAGTTGTCAATTTTTTTTTTTTGCTTATGCATTATTACCAACTTCTTTGTACACTTAGGAAACTATGAAATGGAGAAACTAGTTACCCAAACTGAAACAGGAAGGGATAATCCAGGATTCAAAGAGAGATAACCTGACCCCAAATCCCACTTTCCTAACATTTTACTCAAGACCTACAAACAGCTTGCTATCCACAGCAATCTCAATATTTTAATAGCTCTTAAATTAAGACTAAGGAGGTGGCTAAAAATAAGAGAAATATTTTGTAATACATGAAAACCATAACATTCTAGTTTCATTCTCAATGCACAAAGTTCTATTGACATACAGCTGAGTTTATCCATGTGTGCTTTGTCTATGACTCTCTGTGCTACAATGGCCAAGTGGCTGTGTCTGTGCTCTTGAGAGAATGTAGAAGAACACAATATATCTCTGACACATCACCAGCAGGTTAGTTTGTCTTGGTGTGTATGGGTAAAAAATACAAGCATTGAACAGCAGCAAAGATGAAGGAAGACATTGTATACAAAACTGAATTAGAAACAAAGCTGTCTTCTGTGTGTATAGTAATCGTGACTTTAAAAATATTTGGGGAAGGGCAGGGTGTGGTGGTACATACCTTTAATCACAGAACTCAGAAGGCAAAGGCAAGTTGATCTCTGTGAGATCAAGGCCAGCATGGTCTGCATAGCAAGTTGTAGGCCAGCTGGGACTACAGTGGGACCTTATCTCAAAAAGATATACATATCTTTTATCAAATATATATACACACACACACACACACACACACACTTGAGTTTGGACCTTAGTGCCCACTTAAAAAGGCAAGAATTACCAAGTTTGTATTTGCAACCCCAGTACTGAAGGCAGGAGAACAGAGACAGGAGGATTTCTGGGGCTTGGTGGCTACCAGACCAGCTCCAGGTTTAATGATAGACGCTATCCCAAAGTAATAAATCAGTGAGTGATTGGGAAAGTAACCCAACATTCTTCTCTGATCTCAGTACACCAATACAGACAATCATGCCTGCACACACAGGTGCATACAACCACATATCATACATACACTCACATGCACACACACACACACACACACACACACACACACAAATATTTTGGCCAGTGTTCAAGAATGAAAGGGGGAAATAAGCTGTTATTAAATCTCCTTTTGAATGGATTGCTCCTATCAAAGAATCACAGTTGAAACAGCTGCACAGGAAAGGCAGAGAGCCTTTAGCTGTGGCTCAGCGCTCTTCCACCAGGAATAAGGATTCAGGAGCGTTGCTTTTGCTGAAGACACTGGGGTGTGTAAAGCAGCAGTCAAAAAGAAGGCAAGGCAAGTGAGGAAGCGGGGCTTCGGCTTCACAGATGACCAGGTTTCAAATGTTTTAATAAATAAATTAAAAGCCACGTTTAATTTAAACATTAGTTTGATAAAATTTTCATCTGAGTACTTCATGCCTGGTTTTTAATCTCTCAGGAATCTCTACAGCAACAACACCCATGCAGGATTCAACACTTCCTTAACCACATTAAGTAACTGATGAAAGATGTGAACTTACAAGCAAAGGACGGTAAAATATACATCATTACACTATACAGATCTGTTTATTTTCTCTTGAATTAATATGCATTCGATAAGAACAGAAAACATGATTGCCTCCAAAGACAAGATAGCACTAGTTACAGTAGGAGATTGGGCTGTGTATATACAGAGCTTTAAAGATCCCAGGCTTGGTTCTTTGACATCAAGTGTGATTTCTGAATATTTCTTTACATGTCTTAGCCTTCATAGATGCCAGCTAGTAGCATTGTGCCTTGAATATGCAAGCAGCTGGACAGTTTTCCACAGTAGAAGCAAAACAGTGTACCAGTGACTTTTACAACATGGACTTAATCTGTACTGATGACTTTTGCCTAACCTTACAACCAAAAAGTTATAATATACCAGCTCACTGAGCCATCAGCTCCTCTTGTGACCTGGGTACCTGATCTTAATTCCACAGGACCTTGTCTTGCCCTGCACCCAAGATAATGAATGTGGGTATGCTTGATTAGCATATCAAAGCACTGATCCTCTCTGAAAACTGTGAGAAGAATTGAGAAGTCTGTCTAAAATTGTGTCAGTGATATTCTAGGCCTAGGGATCAAGGGCAAGAGTGTATCTGGTAAGAGTGACTCCTACCTTCCACTCCCCAGTTCATGCTGGAGGTACCATTTCAATCAAAGAATGAGTGAAGCCTGGCTGAAGAGTACAGTTCTATGGGACATCTGAAGGAACAGGTGCTGAGTTTGAGTCCACTCTTGGTCTTTAAGTGAATGCTAAAAGTCAGGCTGGTTTCCGCCCCCCCCAGGCATAACTGTGATATGGCTTAGAAAGCCTGAATAAATATCACAATAAAGATAACAAAAAAGAGGTCACACAGAGTAGCCTTGCAGGCATCCAGTAAACACAGGCAATGGAGTTTTACAAAGGTGATGAAAAGCAGGTGCATAGCCCCAGGTTCACCTTCGCAGTCTAAGAGCAGTATCAAGCTTTCTCTACCAAGGGAAGAATCTAACATCTACTTTGATTTCCTCAAAATAATAAGCTGGAAAGGATGCTGTAGCATGACTCTGAGTCACCTGAACCTGATGCAACTCTCCAGCAGAGCCTGAAACGATCTTAAAATCTAGCATTTAGACCAGAGCATATCATTAATTCTGACTTTCCTTTTGTAAATTAAAATTGACACATAGAATATTGAAAGACCTATCCCAGGGTTATCTATTTGATTTATGGAGTACTAAAATTTTATTTGCTTATGTATTTATTATTTAACTGTTGGACTGGATAGCTTTAGTGTCATCTTGACACACCTGGGTTGAGGGAACCTCAATTGGGGAATTTCCTCCATTGGACTGACCTGTGGCCATGTCTGTGGGAGATTTTCTTGATTGTTGAATGTTGTGGGGGGAGAGCTCTGAGAACTCCCAATGAATTGTGATTGGGAGATGTAAGTGAAATAAACCGTTTCCTACCCGAGTTGGTATTGGTGAGAGTAGTTCATCACAACAATGGAGAAACAAACTAGAACACTCACATACAATGGTTTGATGCTAGGATCCACAAATAAGAGAGAACATATATTCTTTGTTTTCCTGATTCTATGTTCCTACCTTGAGGTCTCTGATGAGCTGTGTGTCCCAGAAAATGAGAGCAAAATAAACCCTTTCCTCCCCAAGTTGGTATTGGTCAGAGTGTGTTTTGGGTTACCTAAATTACAATAGTTCTGGGCCTGGAGAGATGGTTCCATGATTAAGAGTACTGGCTGCTGTTGCAGAGGACCTAGTTTCAATTCCCAGCACCAACATGGTAGCTAACAACCATCAATAACTCCAGTTCCAGGGGAATCCAACACCCCCTTGTGGCCTCTGCAGGCATTAGATGACATAGGTGCACTTACCTACATGCAGGCGATACACTCATACACATAAAATAAAAATAGTAAATAATACATACCAGTATTTCTGACCATGTTGAATTTTGCCTACCTCCTTAAAATAAAATGTTAACTTCTCTCATGAACACTACAAACAAGCCTTCACATTATTCGCTTTCTCCAAAAGTTGAGCCATTTACAGGGCTGTCAGAAAACATTCCCTGTAGAAATAGAAAGCTAGAAGCTGCACATCAGGGCTGGCACAGCCTTATAGTAACACCAAATGCCGAGTTTTGCTCACAATATACAGTGTAAGTAATTGGGTTTAGTCACAGCTACTTTCTGCCTTGCATTAGAAAAAAGGATCTGGCTTTAATATTCTGGGCTGTACTTCCTGTTTGTCAATGCAGCACAGAGGGAAGGCAATGTGTCAGAGTGCAAAGTTGTGCAAATAAATGACCTGATTCCTCAAGTGATTAGCTTAAGGAATCAAAAGTTTATACTGACTACTCTATAAATACAGATTGTGGAAAATATAAGTGATATTACTGGACTTGCTAAAATACCACATTTAAAGTAATATCTAAGTTATAAAAATATCTCCTCTGTATCCAATGAGTTTTTGGTGGTTTGGCTCAGGCACATTTCTATAGAGACACTAGTGCCACATCACCAAGGAGACAAAATAACAGAGCTTCAAAATGCATGATTCACAGCATGACAGCAATAAAGAAATGGGAAAATCCACAGTTATCTTCATGCACTTCTACAGTATCTCAGAAATAGAACAGTCAACAGAAAAATCAATAGGGATGTAGAATACTCAGCACTGTCAACCATCTTGAACTAATCAATATTTATAGAACACTCCATCAAGTCCAAGAAGAACACATGGAATCTTCACCAAGATAAGCAAGGTGATGGGCCATAAACAAGTCTCAATACATTAAAAAGAATTGAAATTTTATATAGCATAGAACCAAAGTGGAAATCAGTAAATAACAAAAACATAACTGGAAAACACACATTATAAATATATGTAAACTAAATAGCCCACACTTGTAGTCTGAATGATGATGTAAAAAAGAAATCTAGAAAATATAATGAACTGGCATCTGAAGATGACTGTGAATAAGTATTTTCCATGTAAGCATGGGACCCCGAGTTCAAATCCACCACTCACATAGAAAAAACTGAGCCTGATTATAGGCATCTATAACCCTACTATTGTGTTGAGGGGGTGTGAAGACAGGAAAATTCCTGGGGTTTGCTGGTCACTAGCCTAGCTCCAGGGTCAGCAAGAGACTTTGTTTCAAGGAAATAAGGTAGAGAGTCAAATAGCAGAGCAGTCACCATCCTCCTTTGCCCCCTGAATGTGAATGCATTGGTTTATATATACAGGGAGAGAAAGACAGAGACAGAAAGAGAGAGAGAGAGAGACAGACAGAGAGACAGAGACAGAGACAGAGACAGAGAGAAAGAGAGAGAATATAGTGAACTGAATGGGGATAAAAACATAGCATATCAAAATTACTAATTAAACCAAGATTAAGAAAGGAAAGTTGTAGTTCTAATACTTACACTGATCACAAAGTTCAGATTGGTGAACTAATAGGTAAATGGACAAACAAAATGTGATACAACCAAATAGTCATAGAGTGAACTATTATGAAGCAACCGATTCTACTGATTCTTACAACAATTTTTGATTAAATATATGAAAATTATGCTAATGGAAAGAAGCCAGATATATTTATGTGAAAACTCTTTAAGACAAATATATTCTAGAAACAGAAAGCTGAACTGTGATTAACTGATAACAGAACTGTTCAGGGACAGAGTAGAACCATTTCAGAATGACAGAAATTTTCTGTTCTAAAAGAAGCTTATATTAATATTAAAACCCCCCAAATATGTAAAAATCATCCTTTTGTTCTACAGAACTTGCATTTCAGTAAAGTTTTTTAAATTATGTATATACATGTTTGATTCTTGGAATTTTCCAAAAGTTCTGAGAAGCAGTGTATAGAGGTGCTCGCTTATATGTGCACACATCTATCTATGACATAATAAAGATTTAAGACCAGAGGACTGGCTAAAGGTCAAATACTATTTTAATGGACTAAGTGAGGAGAGAATACCATTTTACTGTTAAAGATTTACACAACTCTTGAAATAAAGAGATAAATTTGATTTGAAGCTCCTAGTAGCCAGTATGAAGACTAATATGATCCACTACAATTTTATACTCATTTCATTCTAGTAACTACTTCAAATTACATGACTTTTTAGACTATTTCTTTTTATTGTTGTTTTTTCCAAAAATTCTTTTTTTTCATTTTCACGAAATATGCTATCATAAGAAATGTAAATATTTTTCTTGGGTCAGTATGGAAAAAGAAATGATTACCCACTATATGAACAAGGAGTATAAAGTGAGATGTGTGACACCAGCAAATAAGTATTTACTACCTCTGTTTATGATCCCCTTTTTAAATTAAATTTTTGTGCATCTTATATAATACATTTTGATAATATTTAGACCCCCTCCCCACCTGCCCCCCATGACCTCCTCATTGGATTCTGTGCATTCTGTCATGTATGTTAAGGCCGATCCAGTCAAGTTTGTGTATTGTGACATTCTTACCATGAAGTTTTATACATCCGTTCTTTCCTACTTCAGGGTCGGTAGGGAAGTCCACACCTGAGCAGAGGACCTTCGGGATCCCTCCTGCACTGTGGAAGTGACTCACATCAGATTGTGCTGACTTGGTTTCCTACCTCCAGAACCTTTCATCTCAATTCCAGCAATCAAATCCTTGGCACAGTGTCTGAGTGATAATTTGATAGATCACACCACATTTAGCAATTCTTAAGCCCAGAAACCTGCATTTTAGACTATTTCAACATAGTTTCTGACCCTGTCACCTCTCTGAATCTTGACTAGACTTTTAAAAAATTAAATTGTTATGATTTTCATACAGTATAGTTTGATGGTATCTGCGCCTTCCTTCACTGTCCCCTGCACAATTTTATACATATATATGTATATATATATATATATGATATTGCCTATAAAATCCAATTTGTATCCCTAAATGTCCTTCGATGTGTCTGTGAGATGCTTAACCCTAAGTGACACATCTTCAATGCAACCTCTACACATAGGATGAATGTGTCTCTCACCTCTCACCAGAGACTTTCCTAATGCATCAGATGGTGATTAACATCGAAACCCACAATTAGCCAATGTGCAGAAAACAAAAGGCCACAGAGTGCTTATCCCTGAACAGGACACCTATTCCAAACCTCTGCTTCCTAAGGCTCAGAGATCACTATGAAAGAAGAGGCAGAAAGATTGTAAGAGTCAGAGGGAGCAGATGACCACAATGAAGCAAAGTCTTCCAGACAACTGGTGGTTACCTAACATTTTAATGTCACCTCCCTGGTCCTCCTGTAGCCTAAACTACCACAACCATCAGTTCTCACTCAAAACTCAGTTGTCCACATACCAATGTCTGGGCTTCACTTTCTGACTAACCAAATAAGAATATCAGTGAGAGAGCCTGAGGATTTTCAAATTAAAAAGCTTCACAAGATACTTAAACTCTGCCAGAGGTGAGAAAGCTAGAAACAAAGTAATAGCAACACAAAACTTAAGGGAGCTTAGAAAAGTTCAGTGATAAATGTGTGGTTTACATTAAATGTCTTTAAAAATCAAAATTAATGCAAAATAATCCATAATAAACAAAATAACACAAGCTTAAGAAAAGGATCAGTAAGTAATTGGAACTTGCAGACAAGAGGAAAATTCACAATGCTGATCCTATAAAGACTTAAATTTCAAAATTTCATTCATTATAGACTTTTTGCACTCAAATCAATTTTTTAAATGTTACATTAAAATATTATCCTTCCTGAAATAATAGGACATGCCTGTGATTCCCAAAATTGGGAGACTGAGGCAAGAGGATCCTAAGCTCAAGCAAACCTGGGTTACTTAGCAAAGCCTTGTTCAGAAAGAAAGAGAGGAGGGAGAAAGGAAAAGCACAGGATACAGAAAATATTTACATCTGTTTGATTAGCATGCATTAGGACATCCTCTTAAATTCTCCCTCTTTTCAATCTGGTCTGGGCCTGCAAACTACTTTCCTGGCTGAAGGCTTTACAGTTTCAGCTACTCTCTCCAACCTTAGGGCCACTGAACTGTAATGGGATATAGTCTCTTTTCTGATAGTCCTGCCCCTGCCAAGTTAAGCTCCACTTTTGATAGCACAAGATAGTGATATATACTGGAGACATCAATAACCTTAGTACATTGTCCCCACATCTCTCTCATCCCCATCCCATGAAACACACCTACACACAAAATATATAGAAGGTCAAGCCTGGTTCATACAATCTCAATACAGTACATGACTCTGATTCATCCTTGTTCCCCATCTAAACCACTAAGTGAGATCACACTGTACTCTGTTACTCACTCTGACATCACTTGAAGTTTACAAAATTTGTTAACTATGAACCCTTCCTAAATCTTATACAAGTATCGTATCAGGGGTAGAAGTGAAGAACTGAGATATGATGAGCTCTCCCGATGATTCAGATAAGATCAGATGCGTTCAAAATGGCATGGCCATAGAGACTCTCCAGGTGACTCAGAGATTTATGCTAACTATGGGAAATGTGGATAGTGTAAACAATTATATAGTAGTGGATTTGTGATGATCGTTGAAGAACCACATACCCCCTAGACAACCAAACCTACTTCCAGACTTAGGAATAAACCTCTTCTAAATTGCCTCTGCAGAGAGCAATTTAGCCCAACAATTTTGATTATACATCATCATTCATGTCATATGGAAGAAGTTCTGATGATATGAATGGAAGGTTTCTTGTGGTAACTAGAAAAAGAAAAACCCGATACATGAACAAGTCATCTAACTGGGATGGGTGGGGTGTGGGGTATGCTAAACCTTTTCTCAAGCTCAAAGGGGAAGGCTGAGGCCAGGTCATAAAAGACAAGTCCCAGCCAGAAACTAGAACAATCCTGCAAGGTACCTTGTGAATTATGACACTTATTTTTCTTGTCAGAAAAAAAAAACAAAAAACGTGGTTCAAGAGTGAGGAAGGCCTGCGAGCGACAGGCAGAGCAGGGACTTGAGATGTCCATGTGTCATCTATATATACTGTCCTGTGACTCACCTACTGCTTTTGAAGTAAATGTCTTTAATTATCTCTAGTCAGAAGAACTCAAAAGATATAAAAGCCACAGTTGGTTAGAATATAAGATACTATTATGAAAAAAAAGTGAATGCAAATGCAATTATTGTTGTTTTACCCTATTTTAAGGTTATTTGTTACAAATAGGGAACATGAATTCAAAATTAGTTGATTGTGGTTTATAGACATATTCTACCTTACAAACCCACAAGTAAAGTAAAAACTGTAATTATTTAAGCTGATGGAAAGCACATAGAACTGTAATGAGCTGACAGTGTGGGCCTTTTCCAGTACGTGAAGGACAAATTAAAGGGGAGGAGGAAGACTCAGGAACAGTGCAAGACATAGCACAAGGGAGAACCCTTGAAACACCTTGCCTAGAAGTCATCCGATGGCTGTCTCACCATAGCTCAACTCCTCCTGGCTAAGGGGGTGGTAAGCTTTTCCCAACCCCATGAAAGCCATGCCGAAATAGCTAAATCCTGTACATGCCACTGCCTGTGGTCACAGTGCCATCCCTTGTCCCCTCTTTTAAAAGAGAGTTGTACTTTTCAATGGTGTCCTCTGGTGTTTGCTTGTCTGGGAGAGTCCAACCTGTTCTCTCTACCCACTGCACCATCATTCACAAGTGCCTTCACTTCATAAATAAACCCACAGAATGGCTATTTGCAATGCACAGCTCACTGTAATTTTTATGTCATCTTCTCCCAATAGCCATGACTTACTTGAAGATAAAAAGTGGTATTCTAACACCAGGCATGGTGACACATGCCTTTAATCCCAGCAGTTGGAAGGCAGAGGCAAGTCAATCTCTGTGAGATTCAGGTCAGCCTGGTCTACATAGTGAGTTCCTGACAGGCCAGTCTAGGGAGACCCTGTCAAAAAGAATAAATAAATAAACAAAAAGTGGTCTTCTATTCACTAGCTGGCCAGCACACAAAAGGAACTTGACAGTTATCCATTAAAAGAATGAACAGGGTTGCAGAGTATTGACTCAGAATAGAAATGCCAAAGAATGTCAATAGAAAAGGCTTGACATGGAGCTGGAACTGTAACCACGGAATGCAGATTGCACATGGTCACTCTGTAGTAAAGATATTCAGCACAGTAGTCACTTCATACTAACTAGGAAGACAGATGGTTGATTAAAGTCCTTGGGAGAATGAGAAGAGAACCTGAGCTTTGTGAAGTCATGAATCTGAGGTAGTGACTCACAGTGCTTTCCTCTTAGGCAGCATTTTCATCCTGAATAAGAAGCGAGAAAATAGTTATTCAGAGTAACTTGTGCTCCGTAGGCCAGGGAGAGAGCCATAGGGTACCCATAATTCAGTCTGTTAAACTAGTTAAAAACATAAACTAAAATTCAGGCAAACTATTTACTCAGGACAGAAGAACTTGGCTGGTTCTCTACATTGTGTCTCTCAGAACTTGGGTTTAATTCAGAGGCCAAAACTCAAACACTGACAAAGATTACATACATATGATGACAGAAAAAAAAGCTGGCATGTGTAACAGGTGAGGTTAGTGTGGCATGAAGAAACAAGAAGTTGCATCCTACATCAAGGAGTCTGATCTTTACCTCAACCACTGCTTGTCCTCAGATAACCTCTGTGCAGAACTGTGGGTCAATGAGGGTCAGAACTTTTGAATTTTTATGAGAAAAAGTCCCAACTTAATATTCAAGTTCTCAATTTTGAACAATAAAAATAATCTGATTATTTTAAACCACACTTGGACCTGCCCCATGCAGTCTAAACAATGCACACCTGAAGCCTGAGTGTGACTCCAGTGTCATTAATTTGCGAGGAGACGTGGGTATTCAAGGGTTCCAGTGTAGGTCAGAGGGGAGAAGTCATTCACTACAAACCTGAACTTCGCCTGGATCTCATTGTTACCCTACTTTGGACATATTTTTAAGCCCCTTAAAATAGTGCATCCTTCTAGACGAGAGTATCTGGTTTTTTAAACAGAGGATGGGGCACCAAGCTGGGAACTTAACTAATGGCATTTTTTCACTGTCAGTTGATAAGATAAAAGTGTACAAACATTAACATTTGGTGCCTTCAGTTGGTGTCCATAGAAAAGAATCAGGTTTCCTGAGCTTCCTAAAGAAGTTTAGATTTGCCATAGGTAGTTTTAAAGAAATACAAATCAAGGTAGAATGTACTTTTCTGAAAAGGGCGATGAGTCCAAGACAAATTTCATTTCAGGTACCTTGTTCTAAAGCAGCATAGGTTAGAATTCCACTAGATGATTCCTCCTAGAAACTTCTGCAGAAAGACCTGTGATGGGTGCTTCTGTGACTATGTTCAGGGAATGGTGTGGGGGGCATTCACAGCAAGCAGAGAGCCACAGGCATCTGTACGTTTTCACCAATGATCTTAATTTAAATGATTTTGTTTATTCTCTTTTATTTTTTAATTTTTGAAAACAGGTCTTGATATGTTATCCAAGCTAGCTTCAAGCTCACAATCCTGCAGCCTCCTGAGTGCTGAGGTTACAAGTGTGAACTGCCGCAGTCAATCCTGAAATCATTTTCTTAAATAGTAATTTTAGAAGTCTCAGAAGATCACTGCTGAAATGGTTTATAATTTATTTTAACTCACTTTTTATCCATATAATATGAAAGGAAAGAGTTGGTTTTACTGGTTCACTGAAGAAACAGTCTAAGGGTTTTTTACAGTAGAAACAGAAGTTGATTTCAGAGCAGACAGATATATCATGCTTTAAGGACTGTGTCTAGACTGGGAGGGTTTTGCTACCCCCTAAAATACTGCTAAGCAAGAAGTAAAAATATATTTCAAAGCATCTCAGGTATGGCAGTCACTGCAGGACTTAGACCATCATTAAATGAACACCATTTGCTTCCAGATCCCTTATCTATGATTTCAGCACTCCACACTGAGCACTGTATCAGCTACACATTTAAAAGTAAATCCTTCAACAGGAAAAGATTGTGAATCAGTCAGGACTGACTGGCGCTTGTAAATGTGAGTGTGTATAGCGAGGGAGTGAGAGAGAGAGAAGGAGAGAGAGAGAGAGAGAGAGAGAGAGAGAGAGAGAGAGAGAGAGAGAGAGAGAGAGAGAGAGAGAGAGAGAGAGAGAGAGAGAGAGAGAAAGCGCTCTCATTAGGGGACGATCTATGATTTGACGTCTCGCTGCTGCCCCTGCTGCGGCAGCGGCTGTTTGGTCTGTCATGAGTTAAAAAGGGCTGCGAGGGTTGAGAACTGCTGCTCTGAAGCCTGGCAGCTGCTAGGTGGCCTCTCTGTCAGACTGTTAGAGATTTTCCGCAGGACTGGAAACTTGGACCTATTACTACTTCATCCACCCAGAAAAGCAGGCAGTGTGACAGAAGAAAAGGTAAGAGAAGAAACTGCTCTCTCTGGGAGCTAGGAGGCAAGGGGAAGACTAGGTGCAGAAGCTTACTACTACACACCACAGTGAGTCCACCCTGGGAAAGAGGCAGCAGTTAAATTCCTACCAGTCTTGGCCACGGAGCCTCTCAGGTTCTTCAGGGACCTTTTTCTTTATTATACTTTTCCTGAGCATCTGAGAGGTTTCTTTGTATCCATTTTACAGCTAACTGGTATTGTTCAGTTTGGGATTGTTTTGTTTTCTGATTTTGTCTTTTCATTTGGACACTGTTTCAAAACAGGAGCCTTTTCAGCTTCTCTTTTCTGAAGCATTTTTCCCTGCGAAGAAAGAACTAGTAGGGTCCCTTTTAATGTGGAGGTCAAAACAGTGACTCCGTTCTACACCTGAGTTGCAATAAAAGTTTTCAGAAGTACATAGGAGCCCCGTCAGTGTAGAAACTTGAGGTAGGGAGGAAATGGGAGTTACCTGTGTGAACTGAATATATACATAACTTTTCACAGGGGAAAGAACCACTGCAAATAAAGCAAGTGCTGGAAAGAAGATGTTTTAAAGAGTCAGTGTGTCAGAGAAACTTCAAGCCACTAAAGATGGAGAATGAAACAGTCAGTCAGCTGAACCAAACTCAGCTGCAGCCACGAGCAGTTGTGGCCCTAGAGTACCAGGTAGTCACCATCTTACTTGTGCTCATTATTTGTGGACTGGGCATTGTGGGCAACATCATGGTCGTCCTAGTGGTCATGAGAACCAAGCACATGAGGACCCCCACTAACTGCTACCTGGTGAGCCTGGCAGTGGCAGACCTCATGGTCCTGGTGGCTGCAGGCCTCCCCAATATAACTGACAGTGTCTATGGCTCCTGGGTCTATGGCTATGTTGGATGCCTCTGCATTACTTACCTCCAGTACTTAGGAATTAATGCATCCTCTTGTTCAATAACAGCCTTTACCATTGAGAGGTACATAGCAATTTGTCACCCCATCAAAGCCCAGTTTCTCTGCACATTTTCCAGAGCCAAAAAGATCATCATCTTTGTCTGGGCTTTCACATCCATTTACTGTATGCTCTGGTTCTTCCTGCTGGATCTCAATATTAGCACCTACAAAGATGCTACTGTGGTGTCCTGTGGCTACAAGATCTCTAGGAATTACTACTCACCTATTTACCTACTGGACTTCGGTGTTTTTTATGTTGTGCCAATGATCCTAGCCACCGTGCTCTATGGATTCATAGCTAGAATCCTCTTCTTAAATCCCATTCCTTCAGACCCTAAAGAAAACTCTAAGACGTGGAAAAATGACTCAACCCATCAGAACAAGAATTTGACTTTAAATGCCTCCAATAGATGTTTCAACAGCACAGTATCTTCAAGGAAACAGGTAAGCAAAGCTGAACTGCCAAGGCAAGAAAGGAAATGTAGAATAGAGTTTGTCGTCAGATGGAATCAACTTTGCCCTACTTAGCTGATGGCAAACCAGAATACAATCATGCAAATGTCTCACAGGGTAAGCTTCTGATTTGCATATTAAACCCATCTCTGGAGCAACTGGGGAGCTAAAAATAAATGGGAATATTTGATAGCACCTTAGCAGGTACCAGTTCAGGTGCTATTAAGATATAAAGAACCGTAAACAGAGCCCCCAGACTGTTGATATAAAACATTTGTGCTTCTCTGGAAATGTTACCAGAACATTTAGACCATTTCTGTATTCTAAAGGGAAAAATTCAGTTGCATGACAAAGAATTACCTTTCAAGAATTTTACTGCAGTTTTCAAGGGAATTTGAGAAAAGATGGGTCCAAATAATGAAACTTTGCTTGCTCTCCTATAGTTACAACTGAGGTCATAGGACAGAGGGAATTGGGCTTATTTGGTTGGTTTTAGTGGAGAAAAAGTCTCTTGTCATTCTCTCTATCTCCCTACCAGCTGTTCTAGCATGCAAAAGCTGAAATGAATTTTCCTCTGAAGAATTTTTTTAAAAAGGGTCAACACCAGACAATGTTAGTTTTAAGCTATTTTAATGTGTGTTTTTCTAGTTAATCATAACTGCAAACTCTTTTATGCATCCAGATAACCTAAATGCCCACATGGTTATAGTGAATGGTGCTTTGATTAGTGAATAAAGCGCCTCCTTGTAAAACAATGCAAAAATAAGATAGTTTTATCACATGCACTCATTTATTTGTATCTATACAACTTTTTTAAGCTACATATGACCCTACTTTTCAGTCCTTTTTCCTTCTTTTTTGAATATAATAAATACATGGTAAACATTTATTCTTATAATGAAAAGAATAAGCCTGAAATCAAAAATAGTGTTTCTTTCAAATGACATGAATTTTTTTTAATTTCTACAAGAAAAATAGTTAATTCTGTGTACATAGAGAGACAACTGAGTGCACTCTTCAAAGTATATGTGTATATATACATATATATATATATATATGACTCATCTACACTATTACTCTTTAAAGTATAATTTGCCTATTATGGATAAATATGACTAAATAAATATACACACGAGTACTTGCACATGGTGAAATAAGCTATTAAAGTGGAGATGTTTTTAATATGTTTGCAGCGAAAAGTGAACTGTAGCTAAAAGAAGCAGAAGCAGCATTTTGAATGGCATCATGTGCATTACGATGATGATATAAAAGAGGACCTGAGGAGCTGCTACCAGCTCTTAGACGTGTGTGATTTTGGAAAGGCAGCAGTGCCATCTAATACAATTATACTTGGCCATTTCTCAAGGCTTGATGAATGGAAATGGAGAGAGATACTTCGGCCATCTGCCAGAATAAACATTTACACATACAGTGAGATAATAAAGAATACGTACATCTCAATTAGAAACAAACTATGGGTTAATATCTACAGCAAGGGTCAGGGAATAAATTCCTTCATTAGACACCCTTTTATATTCTTGTTATAAATTCTAAGAAAATCTGAAGCCTAAAAATATTAAGCCTGTTTGTCTGGTCAAATGTTCTTTCATTCAATTACAGTCATCAGCATTAATAATGTGCTTTAAGTTGATAATTATGGTACATGTTCATACTCTTTTTAAAGCTGTTACAGATAAGCTGTCTTTATACAGGCTATGAGATGGAAGAAAACAGCAAAGACTTGGCTCTAGACAACACTGGTACCAGGGTTCCAATCAGTTGTTTGTCCTTGGAATGTTAGAACATCATAAGCCTTAAGGTGATGAATAGCAGCACTCGGAAGCAGTCAGTGCAAGTCCAGGGAAAGTCCTGTGGAAGACATCTGAAGCAGAGCAGGGACTTCTCACCTCAGTGCAGTTCAGTTCCTTTGTAGTTTTATTTTTTATTGGCAACTGTAAAGAAATACAGATTTATTCTTAAATACATGTATTTACCAACTTGTCAAAGGCTATTTGTTGAATAGGTATGTATGGTATAGTAACTTCTCTAAGGAACTTTGGTGGGACATTTGGGAATGTATTCAGAACCTCTGGGATTGCTACATTAACATTACTGTAAGCATCCAGTACTAAAGGAAGCTATCCTATAATGTGTAAGCCAGTTCTACACAATAAAGAACCACCTATTATCAATAGCAGTAACTCCCTCTTTGAGAAACATGGGGTGATCAATGGGAATGAACTTAAATAATGTATGATTAACCAATCCAGATCAGAGATAAGATGAGAGCTTGGAGGAAAAGAAGGGAAATTATGGGACTAGAGGGATCGTCAAAGGCTTTGTGGACTGCATTGTGCCTGATAAGATGGAAGGATAAGGTAATTTGAAAAGAGGAGCATTGACTTATTCATAAAGCACAAGGCATTGTGGCTGGGATGATGATGGTACAGGTTTGAAAAGGGGACAAGAAGTGAATAAGGAAATGTCTATAGAAAGGAGTGACTTTGGTTGACTTAAATAAATGATGTATTTAAGGGAGAAGTAAAAAGAAAGATTGGATTGATAGAAATGTGTATAAAAATATACAAACATTGTATGTCAGAAAAGAGGAGGAGGAAAGGAAGAGATGGCTGTAGAGGATCCCAACTATCAGGCAGAGAATCAGGAGTTTGAACTTCACGGGAAAGGAAGAAAGAATGTGAGTGGTGAACATGTAACAGCAATGTTGGGTGTTTGGGGATGAGAAACTGAGCCATGGATAAGGAAGATTTGAAGGTTGAGGAATGGGTGGCAGAAAGTCACCAATGAGAGCCATTGGTGATGCAGCATCAAGGACTAAGATTCTCTGTCAGGAGAATGTAAAGGAAGGTGTGTCCAGTCAGACATTTCAGGTCAGGATGAGTGTTCAGTATGGATCTATGGACAAAGGATTAGCAGAGGCCCATTCAGTATGGCACTAGTGCCCTACATGTGGATGGACAGGTGCAGCCTGGTTAAATGGGATGACAGCTGTGAAGGGAAACCAGTTTGGTCCAGAATTAGTGACCTATGATCTGACTTTTTCCCTTTTTGAAATATTTCTTTCTTTAATTCTTCATAAGTTTCAAATCTTCATCATCTATAACCCAAAGACTTTTATTTTAATATTCCTCTCAGAAAATTTTTCTTTTAGGCAAGTTTAATTTACATTTTAATAAATACTTATCTAGGCCAGGTTTTTCTAGCCAAGTTATTCAGATCAAATGTGCATAGCTGAAAGGACTATTAAGAAAATAAAAAAGATCATCTATTTGTAAAAGACAAATGTGATGCTTTTATTTGCTTGTTTTTTATTCATATCCCCAATGAAGAAAATCTAGACCAGAATTTTTTTCTATTACTTAAAGATGTGATTATGTTTTAGTAAACCACCTTAAATTTGGTGGTTTTTAATTTAAATACCTTACTCCACTCTGTGGTTAGAAATTGTGTAAAGGGTAAGAGTTTATCTGATTCTTTTGCTGTACTGTTAGTTTTTTTTACTTTGAAGAGGCACAAGTTAAATGGTGGCATTCCTGCCAGGAACTTAGCCAATGATTAGCCTTAAAAGGTTATGTAAAAGTACCAAACTTCTCAGCATTTGCCCTGCATTAAAGTTTTCCCAAGTATATTGGGGCTGTTTACACAGGCATACCTTTTATTTTTCTTGGTTTTGGGGTTCAACTATATCCTTGAGTATAAATATCTTTAAGTTGCAGAAAATAGTACAATGTTGTCACTGAGTACACCTTCAACTAAATATGCCACCATTACTGAAGAATTCCATTTTCTGTTCACATATTATTTAAAGGAAAGAGTCCATAAATTTACTGAAGATAGTCCCCTGCAGCTATATGCCTTGTGTCCTTTGTCTTAGATGAGTACACCTTGTTTGTTTGCAATTTTAGATTTGCAACTTTCAGCCAAAATTTCACCAGTCAGGGAAAATAAATTTTCTTATATGCCTACAGAGAAGGAAAGTCTTCATTCCAACAGAATTTTCAATTTGGCCCACAACAACAAAATATCTTAAAATTAGTTATTCTTCAGCATAACAAACTACTTAATTATAATGCATCTTTTGAATGCTTTAAAAAATAAAGCATAGCCTAAGTTGTGGAGGTAAAGGTTTACCTGTCAATCGGGTTCTGAGCCTTGCTTGTTTTTTTTATGAAAGGGGAAAGAAGAAAAGTACAAAGTTATACCTGAACTGAGTCAGCAAAATTCCATATTAGGTCACTTCTCTTCAATACCCTGCAATTTCATTAAGCCATCACTGATAACCCAGAAATCACCTAGTACCACCTTAAGGTATAGAGGCCACAGAGGCATAGGAACATTTTTACCTTCAAGGAGTTTCTCACTGGTTATGTACACAAACAATCCTGAGCGGACTACTGAGTTCTACAAAAGAAGACACAGCAGTGATAGAGCAAAAATAAAGTGGGGGAGAGTTTATAATGTGCTCAGCTTTGGTTTCTTTGACATTATGTGTTTTTACTTTAAAAATATGTTTTCATTTTATTTTGTTTAGTCTTCAAGAATTTCATAGATGTATACAATGTAGTTTGATCATATCTTTCCCCTGTTACCTCCTCTACCTTCTCCCAGAGGCCCCCAGACCCTTCCCAATTTCATATCCTCTTCTTTTAAGTTTTTCTTTATAATCCATTGGGTCCAGTTAGTGCTGCTGATATGCACATAAGTATCGGGGTGTCCATTGGAGCATGAGGACACAACCCTGAAGAAAATTGACTCTTCCTCCCTGAGAAGCCACCAATTTTCCAATGCTTTTTAGCCTTGGGGTGGGGGCCTCTTGAGCCCTTCCATCATCCGTGCTAGGATGTTGACTGGCTGGCTTTTCTCTAGTTCTTATACAGGCAGCAAGAGCTGCTGCGAGTTCTGAGTACGATGGTCTGTCATGTCCAGAAGACACTATTTTGTAGCAGTCTTCTCCACCCCAACCTCTGGCTCTTAAAATCTCTCTGCCCCTTCTGCTGCAATGTTTCCTGAGCCTTAGAGGGATGCTATCGATGTCCCTTTGCAACCTGAGTACCTGGCAGTCACCTAGTCTCTGTACTCAGACCAGACTAGTTGTGAGTCTCTGTATTAACTACGGTCCACTGCAATAAGAAGCTTCTCTGAGGAGGAATGAGAGCTGCACTAATCTATAGATATAAGGATAAGTATTTCAAAGGCAGATTGAGTCGTTAAACAAAATAACAGTAGAGTACCTGGCATTTTGTGTCACACCTATAGAGACTGACAGAATATTAGAAGGTAGCAACAAGGAGAAACAGAAGGAAGAGAGTTCAGCAGAAATGAAGAGTACCTGGGTGGAGACTGGGCACATTCAGAGAGAATTGTCCAGTATCTTTAAAGTAGTTTATGGAAAGAGACTATCTGGTAAAGAAGGTCTGACACACATTGTGCTCCTCACTGCATCGATCCCACTCTCTTCCCAAACCTACCCCTGATCTCTGTATTTCTTCTGTTCCTGTGTTTACACTCACCACCTACGAGCCTCCAGTATATAGCTCTAGAAAAGATAACTCCTGATTGATATCCCTAATTGCTTTTTGGATATAATATAATTACATTAGATCCAATCGGTCTAAAACTAAGCTCCTTTTCCCTTCAGAAACCCTTACCTCTTCCTTTCCTGTTTCATGTTCCTAACAGCTTTTTCTCCCATTCTCCCTTTACCCAAATAGGAGCAATAGCCGAATCCACGCGGTTCTAGCTGTAACTGTCACAGATGACCCACCTCTGCACCCACACTACCACTGTCCAGTTCACCCCCCGTCACTACTGTACTTCAGCAGACGCCTCACCAACCTCTCCAACTCCTTTCCACTCTCCCCCAAACCACTCTGCACATTGCTGGCTAAGCAATCTCTTTAAGATAGAACCACATTATGAAAAATGGTGTTTAGGGATCCCTGAAGTTCAGCACTTAAACCCCTAAGCATAGCAAATAAGACCCCAGCACCTTCCTATATTTTCAGTTTCATCTCTCAAGGCCTTTTCAATGTACACTTTATGCTCCAGCAGCACTGAATTGCTTGCAGTTCTCTGAACATGCTCTGCTTCAGTCAGAACATCTTCAGCAGATTTCCAAATGTCTTTCAAATCTCAAATCAAATAATGTCTCATGCACCCCATAAGGCCTTCCCTGAAATTCTAAGGCAGGCTCATAGAGCTGAATGCCCCACTTCCCAGTTACCAGTACACAGGTAAGGCGTCCCCTATGTTTTTACAGTACTTCACATCTATTTCTGGCTTAGAACTTTTCCTGTTCATAAGTGTTAACCTGTCTGTCTTCCAACACCTGCTCAGATCGTTACCGTCCACTCAGCACTGAACTCAGTGTAGAATTGGCCCCCCAAAGTATGTGGATATCCAGGTGTATTGCAGCCTAGGAACACTGGCTTTGCAAGAGCAGCTTGTCAGTCCCTCCTATTTCTGCATCTAGTGCCATCACCAGGTAGCTTAAGACTGGCCATATTCAATGTGAATTCCCTGTAGAAATCAGCAAATGGGATGTTGCAGTCTCTGTGAAGAGATGAATGTCTGATGTTTATAATATATTTCTGGATGTGTGACTACATCTCAAATCTGTAGCTTTTCATATTCAACATAAGTAAAAATGTAAAAGAGTACAGGTTTGCACACTTAAGGACTCAGTAAGTCCAACACTGTTTTGCAAAACATTGCTTATATATTCTATCCTTCTTTGATTATAAGTAAAATTTTTTTCTCTTTTATTAAATCCTTCTTTGAATTCCAAAATAACCCAAGTGGAACTAATCAACATGATAGTGATTGAGTAGATAAGATCTTTCAGGGAGATTTCTCCCTCCAAACAGCACAAGCTAACTTAGAAACATATCAAAGATAGTAATTCACTTTGTAACATAAAATCCAGTTGATTTTCCCACAGGTCTACAAAATCTTCCCCTAAATGAAGGAATTGCTTTAAACAGAAGGGCAAAGAAGCCAAGCAGTGGCAACCCAGGGAAAGAAAACAATATGAGCACCAGTGTGCAGGCACCAATAAATCCAGCTGAGTGTCCCCATGGGGCTAATCTTCCTAAAATACTTCACACGCAATATCTCCCATAAAAAATATTTCCAGTCTCCTCTGGCTGGCTTTCAAAACCCCATCATTTTTTCTGGCTTTGCTCACCTCTTGTCTCTTTAATTTAATAAACATTTATTGAGTACCAATTTCATGCCAGGCACTATTCTAGAGAAGCAATAGCAGTCACTGCAATATAGAACTTACTGTAAAATACAAAAGATTGACATTAATAACAAGGAAGAAACAGGACATTAAGGTATACAGTGTGCAGAAGAGGCAACGATAAAGGGTGATTACTGTACTTAAGGCTGGAGAGCAAGCCTCAAATGGGATAAAACTCCTGCTTTTGAAGAGTAAATAGGCATTTGCTAAGCCAACACAAAAGCAAAGACTTTGAAACCAGCAGAAATCATCCATGTAACCAAGCTGCCCTTAGTTAGGCCACAGCAGGCCCTTTATGTCATCTGAAGGCATCTGAATTTGATTTTAAAGCAATGGAAAATCACTGAAAATTTTTACTGGGAACAATGGCACATGGGACTTGATGCTTGGGACTGGGACTTTGTTCTAAAAATTGTGTGGTCTTCGGCCCAGAATCAAGGAGAGAGGACTGAAGCTAGTGCAATCCAGTGAGAAGAAAATACAGCTCAAGGTAGGAAGTAGTAGTAAAGGTGACCAGAAAGGAGTGCAGAGGAGAAATACTTAAGCATCAAAATCAGTAGGATGTAATACAAACATAGCAGATAAGCAAGAGAGCAGGTGTTAAAAGGAATCCCAGATTCTTGGCTGTGGTGGACAGGGGCATTGCTAAGCACAGCATAGCAGACGAGAGGAAGAACAGTCTTATCTGTGTTTATCCTTTCCCCATAGATCACAATATGTCAATTAAGAATCACACACGGAAAAGCTCGCATAATGCCTTGTGACTTCTGTTTATGTAATTCTTTATCCATCCCTATAAGGCCATCTCCAATTTTATACACTTCCACACTTTTCCAGAATGTTCCACTGTTCTCAGCTCAGGTTGCAGGTAGATCCAAAGATCCTATATTAAAGCCAGGTGAGCGCTTTCTCTAATCTGGAAAGTACAAATTCCAGATGATTGTCACTCTAACTTTTAGTGAGTTAATTTATACTTTCTTTTCAATTTTATTTTTATTATATTTAGGGGTGTGTGTGCATGTGTGTGTGTGTGTGTGTGTGTGTGTCCATGCATGTGCATGCTACAGTGCACATGCAGAGGTCAGAGGACAACTTGCAGAAATTGGTTTTCTCCTGCTACCATGTGGGTTGAAGGATTGAACTCAAAATGTTAAGCTTGACAGCCAAGACCTCTACCTGCTGAGCTGTCTCACCAGCCCAATTCATTATACTTCCTGATTCTTCAGTTTTCTCATGCATAGAATAGGATGTTAATAAGATTCATTCACTAGGTTTCCCTGAATAAATGCTATGTATATAAGTATCAACTATATCTAAATTATATCTTACTTTTAAAGTTTTTATTTATATATTTATTTATTTTTATTTTATGTGTATGAGTGTTATGCTTGCATGTATGTAAGTGCACCTGTGCTGTGCAGTGCCCACAGAGGACAGAATAAGGTGTCGGATCCCCTGGAACTGAAGTTATAGATGGTTGTTAGCTGCCATGTGGATGTGGTCTGCTGGAAGAAGAGCCAGTAGTCTTAACCATTGAGCTATCTCTCCAGCCCTAAATTATGTATTACTTTTAAATAACATTTATTCACTCCTTATTCATGAAATATAAAAACTATCTACTGATATTTCTTCCCTAAAGGAGAAGACAAAATTTTACAGTTACAGGGCTAAAGAGATAGCGCAGCGGTTAAGAGCACTGGAACCTCTTTTAGAGGACCCTAGTTGGTTTCCCAACACCCATATTGTAGCTAACAACCATCTGTAACCTCCAGTTCCAGGGGATCTGCTGCCTTTTTCTGACCTCCATGGGCATTGCACGATGCTGATGCACTTACACACATGCAGGCAATACACTTGGATGCTTAAAATTAAAATAATAAATAAAACGTTTTTTAAGATCTAGAAGTTTCAATACAGGGAGAGGGCTGACATATCTAACAGAGTATTAATAACACTAAATCAATAAATGTTTCTTGAGTTCCTATTATATGTTCATACATGTTCAGAGGGAAACACACTAAGTACACCTCCAAACTACACGAACAACAGAAGATAGACATTATTAATGGACTTCTTATTCTTTGTTTCCTACTATGCAAGTGCTTAGCATGAACGAAGGAATGCAGCAAATCCCCACAACAATCTTGAGAAGTAGGGAATGTTAATCAGCTTGCCCCAGATTACACATCTAGAAACAAAGCCAAGATTTGGAAATGGGGCTTCTGCTCCAGAATGTCTACCAGAAGGGCTAGAGAAAAATTAAATAACCATGAATTTGGTGGAAGCTAGATTTCTTGGAGCTGGTAGGATGAAAGAGGAGTGGAGATTTGAAGAAGGTGGTTAGAGAATGAAAGAGAAGTCATTTCAGGTAGAGAAGGAAAGGGTGTGAAATTTTGTTCTCAGTAGGGGAATGGAAGAAAGCCCAGGGTGAAAATCAATATGTTCTGTCTGGGTAATGATGAAACATATGGGCCCAATGCTCATTTTGTGATATATGGAAAACAAATGTCAGGGACACACCGACTGAGGTTGGATCGGTGTGACTAGAAAAACCAAACACAAAAACACCTTCTGCCTTCACATAATACATTGAGCAAAGCTAGAGAAAGTACCATTCTACAAATCTTAGCCACTTTGCCCTTGAAGTTCTATCCAGATAGGCTCTCAGTGATCTCTAGATGCATCTGCAATATCATAATCAGTTCCTGCTTTTCATTTCTTAACTGCCGTTTTTAAAACTTCCTTCTCTTATCAAGCCGCTCTTTATTCTGAAATGCATCCCATGTCCAACTTCCTTTTCCATTGCAAATACTACAGTTTCACTTTGTGATCTCCTCTCTGCACCATAGTGAGGTGACCAGTCATCAGATTTGCTGAGGCTCCATAAACAATATCCCTGCCTCTTAGTTCTCACTTCTAATTCTTCTCCCAGTGCTGCTAGAATCATTTAAAATTCAAAAGGTGTCATCACTATTCTGCCTGAAAACCTTGAATATTCTCATTTCTTGTAAATTGAAATCCCAAGTCATTACCATATCTCCCGGGATGTTTATGCTCTGATCCTTCATTACTTCCCCGCCTCTGCGCTCGCTCACCTTGAAGACAGTGCAGCCATTCCCCCATCTAAGCAGTCTATAGCCTCTTACTGGTTTGTTATTTCCAATCCACTCTCTAGTGGGTCTCCACCGAGGACAGGCTCCTACTCTCCCCTGGTAAACCTCGGTGTTTCTCTGTTCTCTTTGTAGCCCTGCTGGCTTCATCGGTATAGTCCAGGTTGCTGCTGATAATCTAATCAGATATCTACCTCTCTCATCATGCTACAGTAACAGAGACATTATCCATTCATTCTGGTGTCCATGATGCCTATCTTGATGTGATCTTAAGTGACAAGTAAACCCTTCTCATACAGGATGAAGTAAACAGAAGAGTCAAATCTGGCTCTAAGGATCTTCCTCCAGTTATTGAAAATGCTAAAATATTAAAAGAAATGTTAGAGGAAAGATACTTTAAAACTATAAGAAATGTTCCATGTAGGACTAGAAGTTATATGTAGACAGTGAGGATACTCAGTAGTGAGTGGTCAGCACTAAATAGATAGATTTGACAGTCATTGGAATACCGGAAAGAAGGAATGACAAAGATTGAATTTTTAAAAAGGGAAGGACAAACTGACACCTAATGTTACATCTAGGAGGCTAAAAGAGGATCAGAGACTTTGATAAGGATTAAAGATTCATTGTTCCTTCCTCAGTGCATGGCCAGAAGGCTAAGGAATGTTCTAGTGGATGTTCCCAGTTGGGAGGGAAAGGAGAGAAAGAAGAATGAATAGGGAGCAAGAAAAGACAGGTTAAAAAAAAAAAGTAGACACATCTAAAATTGAAGTGCAATCAAGCAGAACACATTAGAGTTGTATGGTAGTATTTGAGAAGAAAATGGCAAAGATATTCATGTGTGAAATAGAATGAATAATTCTAACACCTTACAGCCATAGTTGAAATGAAAATAGGTAATATTTTGGAAAATAAAGTACTGCACCATCTAATAAACAATACAGGTAACTTCTGGCAAAATCCCTTGGACAGATTGCCTTGAGCATAATTATATAGTAGCTGTGAACAGGCAAAGCATCCTATGCCTCTCCATTTGGAGCCATTGTTGTTTGAGTTTTATGGGGATTTATGTCCCTGGGAGAGCTCAGCGTATTTTCTTCAGGCAGCAGCAGTGCTTAGCTTAGAAAATAAGAAGTGACTCAGTGAGAGAGGTGGCACTCCTGTAAGAGTGAAAGGACAGAGGCAAGGTGAATGTCAAGCACTCCATGAAGTTTTGAAAATCATTTGGAAAGTGACACGAGGTGTTTACCAATGTGCAGGATTGACACCCACCTCATTTCCTCTAATAGGAGTTCAGCTACGATTGATATGACTTTGCCAACATTTGAATAATTGTACAGATATGAGAAAAGGTGAAAGGAAAGAATGCCCTGATAAATTTTCTATTTTACTAAGAAACATGAAATAGGCTCAGAGTCACAATAAAATTATAGGAGAACGACTTGGCTAGAGATTATAAAGAGCTGGGATGGATCTCTGGGGAATTTCAGGAATCAATTAAACATCTTTGAATGTTCAGAACCAGCAAATCAATTCTTCCGTATGAGTCAATTGCAATGCACAGTGGAGATCCTATTCTAGATTAAGCATGGTTTAGTTAAACTCTTCCAATCCATTCCAGAATGTTATTACATGAGGAAGTAACCAAGCAAAGAGAGCAGATATACAAATTCAGAACAGATTTGTACTTTCTTGCCAGTGACTTATCAGAAAATCTATTATGTTAGGCACTGAGAGGCAAAAATGAATAAGGCAAAGTTTCTGTTCACAAGAAGTTTGCAATCTAGTAGAAAAAACAGACAATAAAGTGATAACTAGAGCCATAAAAGAAGTGTTATCATAGTAAAAGTCATAAATTACAACCTTGGGTAGAGCTCTCTGGAAGCTAGGACTCTTAAGGTGACATTTGTAGGTGAAGAAAAAAAAAGAGGATGGTTTCTACTGAGGAAACTATACAAGTAAAGACCAGAAGTCCAGAAAGAAGAATCCAGCCAGGGACCTGCCAGTACCTCCTTAAGACTAAGCATCCATAAATAGACTGATGAGAGATGAAGGGACTGAGAAAGATCTTTATCTAGTTACTGAGGAGATTGGACAAGATTCTCAAAGCAATGAAGAGTCATCAGTAGATTGAAAGGCAAAAATAAATGTAGTCAGATCTGTGAAGATCATTCTAACTTCAGTGAAGGCAAAAAGTTGGTCCAAAGTCAAATGCATTGTGTAGGAAAGATCTGATGCAATATGATCCACCATAAAAAGGAATAGCCTAAAGATAAACAGCAGTGAAGATGAAAGACATCCATCCATCTGAAATAGAATCAACAGACTTAGTGGGAATAGATGGAGAGAAAACAGAAGAGAAAGAAGTCAAAGCTGACACTTGGACTACTGAAAGAGAGAGTAGTGTGAGTTGAGAACCTGAATTCTAGAACCTCATAGCCCCCTACAACGTGATGTGAGCCACATAATTTACAATCTTGAGCCTCGATGTATACATCTGTCAGAAAACTGATAATAATAATAGTATCTTTGTTCAGAGATAACTAAGACTTAGTACAAAAAAGTATTTAAGTATTTATGGTGTTTGGAACATGGAAACAATAACCATTAACTTGTGTTATTTTTAATTACGCAGTGTATTTTACCTTAATGAGGACAGTACATGGAGAACAACAGATTTCAGTGGGATGAACCTGTCTTATGGTGTATTTGAAGTTGAAAAAAAATAGCTTAGAATACAGATTTAGAACTCAAAAGAGACAGTTAACATATAAATACAGATTTCTGAACAATTAACATATCGATAAGGTATTGATGGCACAAGAACAGTGGACATGATCACTGGAGGGAATCTTGTGATATAGAAAAGAAACTTAAAGTAGCCAGAGTTCTAGGGAGAATGGAATAAAGAATCTGGGAATTAAATAGAGAAGAAATATCAAGAGAGTACACAGAAAAAAATAATGAGAGATTGTTTCAATACTGATCAATAGAAAAAGGTAAATATAAGGACTGACAAATACCCAAAGGGGATTAACAACTTTTGTGAGTATAGTTTCCATACGGCTTTGGTGAAAATGAATGGTACTGAAAGAGTTGATAGATGGGAGAAGAGGAAGAGCTAGAAGAGAGTAACTGTGTACCAGCCTGGAAACAAGAGAACAGCAGTGATTCGAGGCACAAGGCAAGGAGTTTCTGTTGACTTTACTTCTTAAGATAGAGGAAACCTGAGCCTTTTAAATCTTAATGAGACAGATCTAACAGAATAGAAGGAATTATTTGTAGATATTTGATCAAGACTCAGTACTGATGCCCAAGGAAGTAAGAAGGGCCCCCCAAAAAAGAAATCTTCCCTACCCTATCAGCAGAAATTCTGTCTAATTTACTGAACCTTTGGTAGCACCTCATACAGCATGTCTTATGTGGAAATATCCAATGTGTTTCAATAAGAAAATGGAGATATGTGTGAACAAAAGAGGGAATTTTTTTTTAAAAAAGGAATAAATGTGAAACAGGGATAGACTGATAAATTCTAGGTTGAAGGGCAGAAATTGATAAGTCCTGCAATCTAGACTTTACTTTCTTGATAGAATAGAAAACCAAAGACTAGAATGATGCAGTTAATGGGAGGTAGATCAGGCACCAACAAAAGCTCAGCTAGCTGCCCAGTGCAGGAAATGGGAGCAGAGGGGCCATAGGTAACAAATCGGATGATAGCAGGATCCCGTCGCATTCATGTTTGGGAAACTGAGCCAGTAAGATCACAAATCACAGGAGATCAGAATTTAGTGATATGCAAACACTTTCCAGATGCTCCAGTTCCTTCAGCACAAGCTGAGCTGGTACTGTCCTCAAGGCAGTTTGTTTGCTGCTCCAGCGGGAACACATCGCAGCTGGCGCAGTTTCAGCATGCAGCACTCCACTGCCCCTTCACTGAAGCAGGGATCTTAAGGCAGAGTGTCCAGCTCTGCTCGATGTATTACCACAAGGCAGGGCTTCCTTCATTTGCTCATGTTCCATCTGAAGCCTGATCCAAATCAGTAGAAGCCAGACACCTCACTCAGCTCATAAGCAGTAATTCCTTCCCCACATCTTAAGCTGGACTTCCTTTTTCAGCATCCCCGGGTAGCATATCTGGTGCTCAGCCGGTTTCTTCCTCAACTCAGATGTCCTGGCTCTTTTCACTTGGTCTCTGAAGAATTCTGGAAACCCAGAAACCCATTTAGAAGAAACTAGCTTTGGATAAAAGCCCACGGTTCCTGATTTTACTTTGCTACCGATTTCACCTCAAAGGAATGTGGTACCATCAGATGCAAATGCTCTCAATAAACAGAGTTAGACACATCAAGAGTGCTTGACTCCTCGTTCACAGACAAGCGTATTTTGTGTTTACCTCATAAAGACCTTTGAGAGTATATTAAAGGAAAAAGCCAGAAGTCTTTCTCTATCAATGCACTGCTCTTACACAGCACCACACACAGGATGTTTGTTTATTCCTTAAGGGACTGCTCCATATTTTGTGTCAGCCACTCAAAATACATTGCAGGCTTAAATTCCGAAGGAGGGGAACCTGCTGCTATTGACCATGGCTTTTAAGTTAATGAATAACAGGCTCTGTTGACGGCTCCTCCTCTACTCCTCCCATTTCCTTAGGGTAATTACTCACATATTACTGAATTACACCTGGCTTATTTTCCCTGTTACAACCATGTTTTAAAACGGACAGATATCAGTGTATATGTTTACCGTAAGTCAAGAAAGCAATCTTGACAATTTTAGTCTTTTAAATTATGACTACCAAAGTACTAGAAGGAGACACATTTTCTTTTTATGCCCTGATAGTCAAATACATTTCTGAGATATGAAAGTACTAATTATCTCAAATAAATCTTAGTCATCATTAAGAATGCCTTCATAGCGTTTAAGAAAGGAATACTAATTTTGAAATGTAAGGCCATTGTCAGATAATTCTGCTTTCCAAAAAACTAAAGCTTTTATTAATAGAGTTCTATTTAGTGAGTAAGGTCACATTTTATTGACCTAAACTGACCCAACATGTTCCAAAAATTAATAGAACATAATCAGGATATTTTGTAACCATGAGAAAAATATGTTTTCAGAAACACCCATAATTTGTCACAAAACACCTTGATAAATGATGTTTAGCAAGCATAAAATTCACAAAAGCAATTTTCCTAAAAAGAAGTAAAAGTGTTGGCATTCAGAAATAAAATACTCTGGTAAAATGTTACCTATTAGTGTCAAAGGCAATACCATGAACAACAGCCTTGGAAGGAGTGGTGATTTTCTTAACTACTAATTAACCAATATTTTATACATTTGCTAATCTCATATTCATCATAAAGATTTGAACGTGCTGCTTCTTAGTGGTATACTTGCTCTGGATATTTATTTCACTCTAAAACCACCACCGAAACAGAGTTTTCCCTTCCATTACAGAATGACTCACAACAAATTCAAAAGGTGGGGTAACATTACAGGTTCTAGAACATGAAGACTTTCAGAGAGGCTTCCAAATAATTGTAAAAACTCTCCTCAGACTTCCTCATCAAAGTTTAAGAATTGCTGTTCAAGCGTTCTAGTATAGATTCTTCCTTTAATGTCACCTACCACACCACTTGTCTGGTCTTTCCAACGATGGCAACTGGAAAACAGTCTGTCTTGTTTATATTGATATCAGGCAAGTGATATGGTAGGTGAAATTACTGGGCCCTTATGGTGTGCCAGGCATAGTGCCAAGGGACTTTTAAGTGTCATGTTATTTGCCCCTATTGCTTTAAAAGATGAGATATCTGAGACTTAATAGGCTCAAAGTCCTCCAAAACTAGAAGAGTAGGAAATCTAATTCTAGCATGTAATCGTAGTCTTTAATTCATGTCTTCATATACTTCTCCCTGTTAGTAGTGTCTCAGACATGAGGTGCAGACAGAGAGGCCTTGATCTGTCCAAGTAAAAGGAAACTTTTTCTTACAGATATAACAATTATTCATTCAGTCATTTCACAAAAAAAAATTTATAAACAGTCTGCTTAAATCTTCTAGGCACTATTACTGACCTTGAGAACACAGCAGTGAGCAAATAAGACAAAAATTTCTCTCCTGTGACTCTTTCGTTCCAAAGGAAAGAGTTAATAGGGAAATAAATATGTAAACACACACATTATGTGTAAACACACACATTATGTGGAATGCATCATATAAGATTTTGTAGAAAAAATTGAATAGAAGAGTGAATAGAAGATAATGAAATGATGAAACAGATGTGTCATTTTAAATAGGACAGTTTTCAAATAGCTTGTTTTCAAATCTTGATTCTTTTTGGACACGTGAACAAATGTCAAATCAATGCTTGGAACTCAACCAAATCTTTCCTATTGATGAAATGTTAAAACAGCAGGTTGACCTGCATATGTCATTGGCTTTTAAGCAGGAGTATGCCATCAACAATACCATTCAATTACATTTCAAAAAACTTTGATAATATTCATTCTAAAAAGAAAACACATTCTATGTTCTAACTAGGAACTGAAGCATTCACCAATAAGGACCCTTATGTAGAATGTGAGTAAGAGATGTGATAAATGATCCTTTATGCAAATATCGTGTTAATAATCTTCATTTTTGTGGAAGAAAGGATGACAATCTCTCCCCTGGGGAATAAGAAACTTACCTGTATGAGAAGAGATAAAAGTTACCTTTATGATAAGAGACTATTCTAACTGATTTAGATTTTCATTTTATCCTTTGTAAGTGGTACCTGAGTTCCCTTATTTGTCAAATAGAGATATTAAAGTACATTCCATCTACACTATTATAGAAATTAAATGAATCAACATATAAGTGAAATATTTTAAACAGGGCATGAAGCAAAGTAAGCAATGAGCGGTTTCTAAAATCCCTTTATTTGTCTAACAATTGCTTGGTTACAAGACCTGATAGGAGTATTTACATCACTGCCTTTACCCACACAACACTCCTGTGAGACAGATGCCATTTCTACCACCATCTTACTAAAGAGGAACATAAAACCTAGAAATAATAAAGGCCTGGTCTAGTAACTGGTAAATTCTCTGGTCAGGATGCTACCCCGGAGTGACTTCTGTGAGTTGCACAGGTTTTTCCTTAAGGTCTTTCCTTAATGGAGAAGCTAAGGACCTGACTCACTTAGAGCCAGGAGGTCACCTTCCATCTCTGGAAATATGTCTTCTCCAAGGGCTTCAAATTGGTTTCTACACAACTGCTGTTCTAATTATTCTTGGAGGTTGCTCTTCTTCTAGAAAAGAAGATTCTATGATTATTAAAATCATAGTATTATTATAACTTTTAGTGATTGGTAGAGAAGTAATGCTAAAAGTTAAAGTCAAATCTTTCATCTCAGAGCTAAAAGCCATAGTTATTTGGTTTATATCATAGACCCACTAATTATTAGATAAAATACTTGAAAATATTAGGTATAAGATATAGTACTAGTTTGAATATGATTTGATGCTATTTATTTGATTTGTTTAAAATGTTTAACTGTTCTATTGGTTGGTAAACTATGATCACGGGCTAATGCAGGTCTATTGCTTGTTTTCATAAAATATTAAAAGAACTTAAAAAAAAAACAAAACCAGGAAAGTTCAAGCTTGCAACAATCATCTTATTAGTAACCTGTACTTTTTTTTCCATCTCAACTCTGCATCCCCTAAAGAAGATGCTTTGTCCATTATAGTAGAGAATCCTTGATTTCAATAAACTCTGAGACAAATTTATAATTTATACATGCAAATTCTGAGTGGCAGAGAAGACACAAATGACTGAATGTGACAGGAGACAGATAAAACAAAATAAAAACTGTTGTCAGAGTGAGAATTGTGTCTTTCGATGGCAAATCCCAGTTCACTTCAGTTTATATTAACATAGCATCAATCAACATTTAGTACTGGAAAAATTAAGCATAAATCACATTGGATTAGAATCTCCTTGATTCTTTAATTTTCCTAAGTTCTTTATAACAATGTAACCAATGATTCTTCATTTTTAGAGAATAACAGACTGTTTCTCAGAAAACCTTTGTCACCATGCATCATCTCTTTTTTAGAAGGGATCTTTTTTTTTTCTTTTTCTAATTTTAACTTGAAGCATTTTTATGTCAAAACTTGTTTTAGGGTAGAGTTAAAAATATGCAAAAAACTGTTATTCCTTCCACCAAGATTTTACATGCCAGAAAAGAAAGAAAATACAACATAATGATGAGCTGTGTGATTGAGACTGAGAGTAAAATCAGTCCTGGAACTCCATGGGGACACTAGGGCTTAGAATAGCATCAATGACCTCTTTCTTCATGATTGTACCTGTGATGTGCCAGATCTTCATACTGCCCCTTCCAAGGAGACTAGTTGTTCTAAGGAGGAAAAGGAGGCAGTAAGCAGGTAGACAGATAGAAGAACAAGATTATTCAGGTTGTAGCTGTTAACATAGAATAAACAGGGGCCAAAAGAGAATACAACTTGGAGAAAGATTAGTACTCATCATTTTCTCTAAAAATATTAACTTCTCTAGATCACTTATTTATGAAGAAAATGTCTACCTCCTGAATGCTATAAAGATTAACTAATTCAACAAATTCCCTTGTGCTAAGGTTAAGGTGTATTAAGCATTCTACAAAGGATTACTACTGTCTAGAATGTGTTATTTTATTTGGTTAACTCTCCCATATTCTCCTAATAGTGAAAACCTTCCTATTCTGCATTATGTAAATTTAGTTATTTGTTGATCACCATACTGATGATGGTTCTTTGAAAATTAGCTCATTTATCCTTGTCTGTCTGTTGGCTTTTGAGACAGACAGATCTATTAAAGGCTGGCTTGGAACTTGTGATTCTCCTGCATCTAACTCCTTCAGTGCTGGGAATCCAAGTGTGTGCCACCACACCTCATTCCCCCATTGATTCTTCATGCCTGCTTTCATTTCTCAGATTAATATACTGCGGCTTAGAAGACTGAAATGGCTAGGCCCCCTCATACAGAGAGTAACAGAATTGGAAATAGAATCCAGGTATATTTGTTTTAAATATCTGTCCCCTTAACCACTACATAACACTGCAAAGGTACACAAGATATAAAAGTCAACTTCTCCCACATGCTTAGCAATCTACCAGTAATTTACCTGGAAGAGAAGACACACAGCAAAGACTCAGTAGCCAACAAAAAGCATAGTAGATAAACGCATAGCCCTTTTTGAAACATGGTTCATAAAAGAAAAATCAGAATGACATTTTATTTTCTAAATTCAGATGTTATTGTAATTTGAATCTCAATGCTGCCAGCTGAGATTTTCCTTTCGCAGCATGTTTCCAAATATCCACCTCCTGTGAACAAGCAAACATCCAGGCAACAGGAGAGATGCCAGTCTTTCATCATGCAGTGTTATCAGGACCAAATAATCAATCCTGAAGCTGCCACGTGACAGTAGTTGCTAGAATACAGAAAGTTTTGCAATAAGCCTGACTGAAAATGTTCCAAGCACACAGCTGCTTCCCCACTTGTAGGAAAAGAACCCTGAAGTCAGAAGCATTGAAAATAATCAGGTTTTCACCAGGATGTATCACAGTGGGAACAGGAGTATCTTTGTCAGGTACCACAGGCTTGCACTCTTGTGTGGAAATAAGAGTTAACTTTTTCTCTCCTTGCTTCCTTCCTACATACAATCTCTACCAACTTCACCTTTAAGCCCAAATTATTTTATTTATTTGGATTGAGTATTAGAAAAATTTTCTTCTTAAAATTCAAGGTGTTCAGTAAAGAGAAAAAGAAGATTTGAGCATCAAATATGCATGTCTTTTCACAGTTTTCTGACATCAGTCTCATCTTCTACCATTGTCCTAGTTTGCTTCTCTGTTGTAATAAGCCACTCTGACCAAAATCAACCTAGATAGGAAATAATTCACCTTGCAGCTTAGAGTCCATCAACAAGAGAAGCTCAAGGTAGGAACTTGGAGGCAAAAGTTGAAGCGGAAACCATAGAAGAATGCAGTTTACAGGCTTGCTCCCCCTGGCTTGCTCAACTGTTTTTCTTATATAGTTCCAGGTCTACCTGCTCAGGGATGGTAACCTGCCTACGGGAGACTGGGCACTCCTACATCAATAAAGAAAGAAAGTGCTTCACAGACATAGCCACAGGCCAGTCTGATGCAGGAAATTTCTCAATCAAGGTTCTTTCTACCCAGAGAACTGTAGTTCACATTAAATTGAGGAAAAACACTAACCAGCATCCCAAGGAGATGAATTGGAGTACTTAGGAAAACAACGTTGTTTACGGCACATTGCAGATACATGACTTAATTATCTTCTTCTCCTTTCTTCCTCCTCCTTCCCCATCCTTCTTCTTCTTCTGTATCTTCAGATTTCTATTACTGGAGTAGAATAGCTTTCCATTCTGTCTTCCCATTCTGTACTGAAACATATTAAGTATGTTACCATCTTCAAGTAAGAGATACTTTTATTCAGAAGTTCTTAGAAAGCAAGGCTTTCTCACACACTTTAGTCTGGGTATAAGCTAGCATGGGACCCCAGTTTCACACAGCCCAAAGCTCCATCACTCTTCCCCTGTTCATGAGTTTTCACCCCTCCTTCCCCCTCCTTCATCCTGTATCAGACTTGTATGCAAGTCCTGTCTACTTCCCATAGAGGAGCCTTCAACCTTTATTGGGTAACAGTTACTTTCTTGAAGAACTTCACATCTCACAGAAGAAGGATCACACTGTCTACTGTAGAGAAATACACCATCATTTCACTCCCACACTGTCATCTTCCCAGTGCAGGTCTCGTGACTCTACTGCTACATGTAGCCTTCCTGAGACAAGTCCCATTCATCCCCTCATACATCTCTCTTTCTTAGGAAAAAATTCTACCTATATTCCTTAGTCCCTTCTAGATCCATTGAGAAAAAAATGCTGCGGTATGCATCATGGTTATCATCCTGTATTTTTAAAGTCTTCTGTCACTATGCCTCCTCCCTCCAAGACTTATTTCTTTCTCAAGTATTACCAAATATAAACAAAGTTTCTTTATTGTGAAGCATAGGAAGTTCTTTCGTGGGCATTAATCAGAGCAGAACTGAGAAAACACTCTACTTCTTGTTAGAATGGTGATTCCAAATGGAAATATTTAGATACAGCATAGACAGGAAGTCAGGACACCCATGTATTCACATTCCTGCATGGTTTCTTGTCAAGAAATCCAGAAACCTTGAAGGGCACAGAGCCTGACAGCCATGATCTTGCCACCACAAATCACCACTCAGCTTTTATCCACTTTTACTATACTTTCACTGACCTTGAGTTGATTCCAAGCCCCTTTCATTGTTGGTCAACTTTCAAACCCCACTAATGATCTCAGTCCATGTTATACAGTGTCCCACACTGATTATAACCACCATCTAAATCATTTAAAAACTGAATGAACACACATATGTCAAAACAAAACAGAACACTCTGCAAGAGAAAATGTCCCAATCAGGGCAGAAGCTTGAATATATTCAGATTTATTTAATTACCAAATCTAGCTTATCCTTCAACTGATTCAACTAATATAACAAAATGGAAAAGGTCATTGATCATTTGACTGAGGGCTGAGAGCAAAATATCTCAAGTTTCAGAACACTTTGTTAATATGCAGAAAGCAGGAGAACATGGATAGAGTCCAGACACAGAATATATTGTTACCCTTTAAAGGATGGCATTAGAATATTAAAGGCTAACAGTTTTAATTCATTAAACAATAAGTATTTCCAGAAGGAGGCATTCTTCTAAATATGAGAATCTTCCACTCAGAAAAAGTGAAAGAACTACAGTGCTTTGCTAATATAGAAAATCCTTAACCCACATATATTTGGTAAAAGTAAACATTTACTCAATAATAGTGCAGCCATATCCTGAGCACTTGTTATATGGCAGGTTTTTGTGCTGAGGACTTCGCCTAAACTTTTGTGGTGCAGATACTGAGAAAGTATCCTTTCAGTCTATGTTTCTTATAAAACCAAAAGCAGAATTTGGGTGCTATGCCATGTGGAATCTAAAATTATTACAGAGCTTACTCACAAATTAAGATAATCTATGACACATTCAAAATCACTCATTAATGGAAGAGGTTAATAGTTCTCAGTACAAGTTTCATGGGGTGTCTATCACCTCTGTTGTATGAGTTTGCCTTTTAGAACTAACAATGCCTTTTTTACTCCTTTAAAGTGTGTAGAACTTAGGAAAGGCCCAGACAAAGGTCATGTGTTGTGCCTCATGTCCTTGGGAGGCAGACTCAGACTGTAAAACCTCGATGCTGCATGCCAATCCAGCCTCTTTTTTCTGTTCCACTTTTGTCATTTATCAATGCCCCGAACAGTTCTTTGCTCTTTGTCTCCAGAGAGCAGCAAGTGCCATTACCACGCACAGAATTTTTTTCTTACTCAATCACAGAACCAAATTTCAGATATTTTTCTGAATCAGTGCAAGAATTCCAACTAAATATCCTAGGGAACAGAGGTATGAATCAAATCCTCATGACTTCCTAGGCAGACTAATAAGCTGATCTCTGACAATTAATTAAAATGTCCCCAGATCCCATGGAAACAGAACCTAATAAATGACTTGTGATTAATTCAGCCGTGTCCTAAGAAATGCAAGTTTCCATTATTTTACGTAATTATTTTTGCATTCTCAATTTTGTTGTTTGCTTCTTTCATTGAGAAATAGATTGGTGTGAAGGACTCCTGTCTACTTTGTGACAACTCAGTAAGTACAGGATTCAAACCCGGGGACAAGATACAAGGGATTCCAGGGTGATCAGTGATTCCTGGCAACAATGTTATCCTTTCCGAATAGTTCACAAACAACATTTGTACTGAGTAAAGTCTTAACTCATTAAATATATTTATTTTTATGATTATCTGGAAAGAAAATAAGGACGAGAGTGAAATCAACAGCTCCCTTTGTTCACTGCATTGCATGCCCTCTCTCTCAGCCTCTGTGAGCTCATCAACACAATGCAAACAATAACACTTCTCCCACAGATCTCAGTGGGATATGAGCACAAATGCTCTAGCAACATGGAAGAATTTGGCTAATTTCAGAGACCTCAATAATTAACTCCTGTCAGAACTCTACTAAGGGTTCTAGAGATTGATAAGAAAGGTGAATGTTTCTAGTGCATAGTCTCCAGCTCTTTAATGTGGCTGAACAAAAAAGGCATACTGAAAACGTGAAGGAGATTCTAACCCACCAACCGTGTTCTTTCTGGATGCCATCCTCCATTCTAGAACACGGCTCCTCAAACATCCTGTTCTTCATTCTCTCTGGGATCATAAATGTTTTCCTTTATGGAAATGGCTCCTGAACAAACACAGATGCTGCGCTGTATTCTTTTCTTGTGAAAAAATAAGTAAAATTGATTGACACTCTCATTCCTCTCTGGCAAGCCCTTGATTTCTCTGCTCCTCTTTCCAGCAAAACCTCAACACACAGATCCGTGAGTGCTTCCACTTCTCCCTTTTTCTTTTGAACCCACTCCAACCAGGCTTGTCTGAAAAATGAAAGTTCTTATAGTGTAGAAAAGTAATACTTTACTTCAAAAATCTTCTCTTATTCATGGTTCTCATCTCATAGTTATTCTCCTATTTTAAGATTTAGTTTTATTTTTAATTGTGTTTTTTAATTATGTGTATGTGTCTGAACATGAGTCTGTGAATGTAACTGCCATGCCTACAGAAGCGAGAGAGAGCATCTGAGCCCCAGGTGCTGAGCTGCCTGCTGTGCGTGCTGGGAAACAAACTAGGGTCCTCTGGAGGAGCAGCAGGCTAGTTCTTCAGTTCCTACTCTCCTGTTTTCTAGAACAGTATAAAAGTGTGTGCCAATCATTTTAGTTTTGTCTTTACTCTGGATCTTCAGTCCTTGTATCCCTATAAAGTCAATTAGTACTTTCTCTGGGAACCGTATTAAGTATTATTTTCCAGAATTTCTTCAAAGGGTAAAGAAGTAATTCATATTTTTATGGATTAAAAAAATGTGATGTATACATATTATGGAATATTATCCAGCAATAAAAAGAAATGTGGTATCAGTGCATACTACAGTATGGCTCACTCTGTAAATATTATATTAAATGATGCAAGTAATACACAGATTACCACATGATTCCGGCCACATGAAATCTTCAAAATGGGCAAATCCATACCAACACGTGGATTCGCAGCTGTGAATGCCTGAGGGAGGTAGAGGAAAAGTGGTATGAATCCCTTTTGGGGATAATGAAATGGTTTAAGATTAGATTATGGTGATGCTACACAGCTCTATGGAAATACTAGAAACTCCTAATTTAGACATCATAAGTGTGTGAATTTCACTACATGCAAATTCATTTCAATAAACCAAGAGAGAAGATGCAGCCCTTGGAGGCTGAGCTCAAAGTCTCTTCTACTTGCCATTCACACAGTGGGGAGGTGACTCCGTCAGTGAAGTATCTGCAAACATGAAGACCTCAATTTGGATTTCCAGCACCCACATAAAAAAATCTGGGTGCAAGAACCAGGCATTATGGCACAGGCCTTTAATCCCAGCACTTGGAAGGCAGAAGCAGGCAGAACTCTGTGAAATTAAGGCCAGCCTGGTCTACATAGTGAGTTCCAGGCCAGCTGGGTACAGCGGTGGAGGCAGAGGCAGGAAAATCCCTGGAGCTTGCTGGTCAGAAAACTGGGAAGTTCAGGGCTCAGTGTGAGATACTGTCTCAAAAAGAAAAGGTGGCAAGAAATTGAGGCACCTGATACTGATTTCTGGCTACCACACATACACATGTGAACGCATATGAACACAAACACACACACAAAAGATAAAATGTTATAACATGGTTTGATAAAAATTTTCCAGCTGATCCTCACAAATGACAGTGGTTAACCAAGGCCAGAGACCCATCCAGCCTCCTTCCTCCTGTCTTCCTGCTGCTTATTCCCACCATCTCTGCTGGGATCCTATCTCTTTCTCTTTATAAATACTATATTTTAACCATGGCATTTACAGTTTCCTTTGCTCATCTTCTATAGACTGAAAAAGTCTGCCTGCTTCCACATTACCAAAATGCCCCACGGAGCTGGCATGTTCAGAGCTCTACTCTACCCACAGCTGTACTTCCATTGGCAGCTGCGTCTCTCCTTCTGTCCTAGAAATGGAAGCCAAACACGCTATGGAGTGTGACATATCCTAGTCATAAAATAATGGCTTTTATAATGGAGTCCATGGCTTGCTAGGGAACGGGTTAGATCCACAGTACATAGTCTACGACTGGAACTTACTTACTCTGCTCTATTTATATGGTTCCACATTGTCTCACACTAATCTTCTCGGGGTCACTCTTTCCACCAGTAATCATCTAAGTATCTTAGAACAGCTGTTACTTGGGCCAGCAAGCTAACCATCCACAACCCAAATCCAGACCATATACCCTTCATGGCCCTGGGACTTCCTTCTGTTTTCGCTTTATCACACTGCATCAGACTGAAGATGGTGGAGGCATCAGAAATATTTCCCTGGATGACTGTGAAGTCTTCAAAAGCCACCACATTGGTATACAGTGTAGACGTAAGTAACTTAGAATGAACTGGAAGAATCTTTCTCAGTTAAAAATGCACTGAAAGATCATTTTCTCCCAACAGTGTCATGTTTCAGAAGACACGGAAGTCTTGGGCAGAGACCATGGTAAATAAGTGGTTCTTTGTGTTACTGTATGCTCACACACTACCCTGACAGAAGCAGAGAGATAAATTCATGCTCAACAGTGGCCCAATTCCAAACCTCCATTGTTTTCACTTTATTTAGCATAAAGAACAGCAGTAGAAATAAAACGTCAGTGACCACAGGGAAATTAATTCATCATGAAAGGCAGAGTTTCCAGAATCTTTCTTTGTAGACATTTGCTCCTATATTGAAAAAGAGTTGTGAATCTTCCAACAATGGTTCTACTAAAACTTGTGAACATTTTGTAGATGATTAAACATGATCGAGGGTATTTGAAATTAATTAAAACAATTACAAGATTAAATGTATTCTGTATTATCTTCTGGGAGACACAAGGTCCTCTTAGTCTTAGAAGCATAGTATTTGTTTCATTTTCAACATCCTTAAAATTATTTTAAATATGTTTCAATCAAAAACCTTAAATGTGCTAAGGTCTTGCCTTACTAGTTAATCTGACCTCTACTTAAGAGGAATTAAATTTGAATGCTAAAGTATAAGATCTTTGCAAAAATCCTCCAACAATACTTTGAAGTACTGAACCTCATAAACGAATCGTGGTTACAAAGTCTAAAGTAATTCATTCTGTGTCTGAGTTTATTCAACTTTTTCTAAGGAGTACTTTATGCTCCATACTACTAAATTCCCAGGAGCAAAGAAATGAGAGCATTTATTCTTGCCTTGAAGATATCCACTGTGTACTGGACAATGGATATAGTTCATTGCAATGGAATGTTTGGCAGTAATGTTAAAGTCACCTTAGGGTGCTGCCAAAGTGTAAGGGAGATACTGGCCTTGAGCCTGGTTGCTGTTCTTTTAACACAATGTGATTTGTTTCCCTTGATGACATTAAGTAAACAGAGATAGGTAGATGTCAAATGTGTATTCTATAGTCATCTTGAAATAGTATAAACATTAAATGTGACCTTCCACTGAAATTTGGCAGCAATAAGGTATTGGGCTTATACTTAGAAGTGTTTTAGTGACCCTGGTGGCAATAACAGTAGAACTATCTTTGTGGGAAATGAAAAAGAGTTACTGTTCTATCGCCGTCTACTTATACTAGTCACTGATTGAATTGTCTCACCTTCAATTTATTCATATGTGAAACACAGCTAATGTTAATTTTCTCACAGAATTATTAAATAAGATATTTATATAGCATTTTCCGGATTTCTCCAGACCACCAATAAAAGATTAAAATGTGACAGCAGCAATCTAGTTGCAGATCAAGGCAGGGGTTCCAAAGCAAGACGCTTGGTGCTTGGTGGGGAATGATGCAGTGGTCTGATATTAGTTAACCTCAAGTACCAGGCTGGGGCTAAAGGCAGAGATGCAATGAATAAAATGATGATTATGGTGGTGGTGACAATGAGAGATGATAATTGCTGTAGTTCCCTCCAAAGCTCAACTGAGTCTTTGATTTCTCCGAAGCATAAAATAGTTACTATAATCTTGAAAGTCAACTTAGGAAATAATATAGTTTCAATTGACCTGAAATTTGAATGGACTCTCCGTTTCTCTAAAAGAAGTCAGATTCTTGAATGTCTTACTAGATCAGTGTGAATCAACGTGAAAATTACATCTTCCCAGGGCGCAACTTCTCTACCCATATAGTAAAATATGTGCTAAGTATCCTACAACTATTAAGTCAGAAGTAAAGATCAGTTAGCAGTGAGGGGTCTGGAACAGGAGGCATCGAGGGAAAGCAGGGGGACATGGGACACATTTCCTGGAAGCAGAAAGAGTTTGAAGATGATGAGAAAGTGGACTTGGTCGTGGTAATCCTGGACACAGTGACTTTACAGTACTTAGATAACTCACCAGTGTCATTGCAGGAACATAGGAAGGGTTCAAAAGAGATAAAGGCTGTATATGCCCACAGATGCGAAGTCTTGAAACAAAGCATACATGGGAAACTGAGGAAGGTGACAAGTAATTACTACAAATCAAGGAAGAAGAAGAGCAGAAGGGGAGCATTCTCCCACAATGCCAAACAAGTGTCATCGTTCTAGCTCAGGTGGAAGAGGTACAGACAAAGGCAAGGGTAGAACCTAAGATCAGAGGACTTGGGTAGCTTGGGGAACAAAGGCAATGTTCTAGCACAGAGAACTCTGAGGGCTTCAGTCACCAGATAAAGTATGCTGCGACAGCTGAGTGCATAGCAGTGCTGATGACAGAGTAGTTGTCTAGATCTAGAGTCTCTGTTTCTACACTGAGGTTTTCAAGCCCCTCTCTATGACCATAACAATCCCCAGTGTTTTTGACAGGGCTGCTCATTGTGACAGATAGAAAGGATGATGGAGGAAGAATAAGTTCCTTGTGTTTGGATAGTTTTTAGTTTCAGAGCATTCACAAAGTGTAGGCTAAGAAAGCTGAACTCTCAAATGCTGTGAGAGACTGAGAATAACTGAAAACTAAATAAATTCGTTGTTGCAGAGATCATCTCTGCTATGATTCTGACATGTGTCATGCAGTTGAAATACGATCTAGCTTTATATTGCCATTAATAACAGGGTGGTATTTCCACGGTGTTTTAGAGTTTCAAAACCCTGTCTCATTCGTTACTTTATCTTATTCCTCAATAACTTTGTAAAGAAAGGAAAACAATATAACCAAGCATATCTTCAGACATACAAGTGAACTAATGTTACTCAATGAAGGTCTTGAAACCACTTGTAGCATCAAAACCAAATGACCTTACTGTAAATCCAAACCAGTTCTAGTATCTCACTGAGCACTACAATAAGAAAAATCTGCTAATGTACACCCTCGATAGTCTCACTCCTGGGTGATCTTGGATATTAACCTTGTCGTGTCTTTTTTTTCTACCTCTTGTGCCTTGTTTATACTTCACAATGATTTGTCTCTGGGCAAAATTACAGAGTTTTTCTCTGCATTCTACCTCCCTGTAAGTTGAAAGAAAGCTAAACTGTGAGAAGAGCAAAAGCTTTGGGTTCAGACTCATATCGATTCCAGTCTCAGCTCTAAGACTCTCCAACTTCCACCAACATACTGATCAGCAACAGTACTTCACTTTTCTAATTCGAAAAGTGGCAGATACAATAGTTATTTGAAGGGTGGAGGGGTTTTTTTATGTTGTGGTAACAAATATATAACATCTAGTATGATATCTGGTACATAGTAGGCCTTCAATAGTCTGCATTTTTTATTTGTCTTTTTCACACTATTATACCATAAACGTATTTGTTTCTGGAAGGTGCTATTGCCTCCATTTTGCAGATGAACTATAAGAAAGGTTAGGATAATTTCATACAGCTAAGGAAAGATGGAATAAGACCTATTTCTCCCAATGCTTATCAAAGACTTTGATTGAGCTGTGCTAAAACCATGAGCCAGACTCTGATTTCATCCACTGCTGTAGGGGATGGGTCCACTCCAGGCACCTAGGGTTCCCAATAGGTCATCCTCTTTTCTCTCTCAACTCCCTCTCTTTAAAGGCCTCAGGGGTTTCCCAAGACAGAAAATTCTACGAGTACAAAGGTGTTAAAATCCTTAAGGGTACCCTTCAACAAATAACAGGTAACTGGTACATAACAGGCTCTTCTTTCAGTCCGACAGTTCTGAAATGCAAGACTTGAGCCTTCTCAGTCTCACCCCCGCTTTATTCTTTCCTTCTCTGCGTTCTGGTTTCACCTCCCGAATAAACAACTTGCACTGAAACGCAGTTTCAGACTAAAGCTTGGGAAATAAAGACTTGACTGGGCATTAGGGAGCGCACTGCGTGGGGATCTTGCTTTGTTTCCTTTTGTGTTTATGTTGTGATTCTCTCTGTTTCCCCACAGGTCACCAAGATGCTTGCCGTGGTTGTAATTCTGTTTGCGCTTTTATGGATGCCCTACAGGACTCTGGTGGTTGTCAACTCATTTCTCTCCAGCCCTTTCCAAGAAAATTGGTTCATACTCTTTTGCAGGATTTGCATTTATCTCAACAGTGCCATCAACCCGGTGATTTACAATCTCATGTCCCAGAAATTCCGTGCAGCCTTCAGAAAGCTCTGCAAATGCAAGCAGAAGCCAATGGAGAGGCCTGCTAGCTACAGCGTGGCTCTCAGCTACAGTGTCATCAAGGAGTCAGACCATTTTAGCACAGAGCTGGATGACATCACCATCACTGACACTTACATGTCTGCCACAAAAGTGTCATTTGATGACACCTGCTTGACTTCTGAGGTAACCTTTAGCCAGAGTTGATTCATGAATTACAGAGAAATTGACTGCAGTGCACAAGAATCTGTGGAGTTATCCATAAGCCAACACCTTCCATTTGAAGACACAGCAGAGAGACTTAAATCTTGGCCCTAGATACTTTCACCCAGGATGTTGGTTTAAATTTCCTTCTTACCAAGCTAGTATCACAAAATTGAGGCCTATCTCTGGAAAAGCTTACTAAAACTAAACTAAAAATAGTGTTTTTCATTCTGTGTGGTTTCCCACTACTTTTTCTGGGATAATGACATTTCAGTAAAATCCAGATATTGATTTAAATCATTCATAATAATCTTATCAAATGTGATTTCATGCACACTACAGGTATCTTTGCATTTGGTAATTTGGAAATATGTAGATTTTTAACTGCTTTAATTTAATATTTTTGTAGCAAACTGTAGTGTTATTTTATGAATATCTGAGCTATATAAAAAACTAGAAGAAACAACTTTTATTTGTTGAGTAAAAATGAGATTTCAAACAAACATGTTTCACTATAATAAAAAGGCTTTTGTAATGCTTATAAAATTCAGAGATAATTTTTCCAAAGTAGATAATATTCAACTATAATGTAAAATAAAACTCAAACTATTCAAAAATTATAAATTGAGGATATATGCTGATTTGATTTTGAAGTAAATGCAGGTTTTACCTACTCTTCAAGCTTCCTAAGTGATGGATGTAGGACAAAGTCATAAGCAGCTTAAATCTCTATGAAAATACCAGGTAACATGAAATGAATATTGCAATCTGTAGACGACACAAGACTTAATATTCAAAACGTGGTTTTACCTTTTCTCTGAAACTTTTAAGAAAGAAAATCCCTTTGAACATTCTTACTCATAAGCTACTGAGCCATGTCAAGTGAATCCTTCCAGCATAAAAGTCTGATACCATCTTTGAAGCTTAGCTCTTATTCTAAATCAACCAAATTCTGGGTATGAACTTTAAGATGAAGACCTCCCACTGCACCTTGTCATCTGTGGATTTTGACACACCCAGGATTATTTTTCCTTTTTCCCTACTTACTTGTTATATATACAGGTTCATTATTTTCAAATGCTCATATTTTGTTTATAGAGTCTAAATCAAAGCATTGCAGGTATTAAAACTAATTTCATCCTGTTACCTAGTATCTCTTCTTTATCATTTTTACTTTGACCTGCTAGTCATTATTAGGCACGTGTGAGTACGTGCCCAGGACATTTGTCAGGTCCTACTTGAATCTCCTCCAAATGACTCAACCACCAAGCTTTAGTCAGTCAGATCTCCAAAGGTATAAACTGCTGTTAGTGAAAGCTTGGTGATTGTTGATTATTAATCACTAGATCAAAAAGGATTTGCATTTGTCTGTATTTGTAAGTGCCCCATAAAGCTGATACTTTGCCTTCTCCAGCTTAAATCTTTATTTCACGGATTTTCTTTGAAATATAATTGTCAATGGTAATTATCCCTCTATGCCTTCTTAGTGAGGAATACATTGACTTCATCAAGAGTCTGCTATCCAGGACCCATTCCAGATGTACTTATATGAAATTGAGCCTTATCTATCACAGAAAGATATTTTTTGCCACCTTATGAGAAAATGGAGATAATCAAATGTTTCAAAAAGTACCGTAAGTTTGTCCGCATGACAGGAAGCAATCTGTTTAAACTGAATTTCATCCTGGATTAAATATTATTCTAGGATTTATATGGATAGAGCACTAGAGTGATCCAACTTCAAATTGCATAAGCATATGTTCAGGTGCAATCAAACATGTACCCACATGTACATAAATTGATATACAAAGAGAATTTGCAGTAGGGAATGCAAATATCAATAAGTATCTACAACATCTCAGGCATGCTGGTGGGTACCTAACCACCACAGTGTCTGACTTTTCTGGGTTTTTTGTTGTTGTTTTTGGTGATGAGACTAGGAAACAAGTGTCCATGCTGTTTTCCTAGGCAATGCAGACACCAAGGGAAGAATTTTTTTTTTTCCTTTTGCAAAGCTAACATTCTAACAAAATTCTTATGATTCAATGGACACACAGACATAATTTCAGGTATTGAAAAAAACATATTTTACATAATACATACAGGACTTATGGCTTTTGCAAATTTAATATACAGGCTCATTTTCCCATTTTAAGTTTTGAAATGTTGTTTGCTAGTAATCTGTTAGTTTTAGACCACATGGGAAATTCAAAAGAATTCAGCTCATAGTATTTCAACTCTAAGCAAATGCCATTGTAAAATTAAATGTTCCTATGCAATGTCAACAAATAGTTGAATTTATATAAAGGAAAGATAACTTTAAAAAGTATTCAATGTCATGGTTCATGAACTCAAAATTATGTCCTTAAAAGATCAAAACAATATAACATAAAATGAGAACTAAAGCTAGATTAAAATTTGCTAGTGAAGCGAAATGATCTTATTAAGAGACTCCCTTAATAAAATTCCTTGAGTTATTTTATTGCTTCCAGTTTCATTAATTGCTGAGGGCCTTTGGTTCAGTTATATACCTAAGGTGAGTGGGCAAAGGCAAGTGCTTGAAACAAGCAGACAAATTCCACCATAACATATCTTCTTCAATGCAGTGAATATATTTCTAACATTTAGCACAGAACTAATATTGTATATGTAGGGGACAAGTAGGAAAAATTCATGTTCTCTGAACATTTTTCAGTAAATGAAATGCAAAAAGTCAAGTATCTTAATAATATACCAAAAGAAATGGGTGAGACCTGGTAAAGTCAAAGAAGAAACTAGAGTTAAAATTTAATTTGCTATAATTAAGTCTTAAATGGATATTACAGTTGCTTTATTTTCAGAGTATGCTGAATCATAAGGACAGTATGCTTTAGTAAAGCAAGGACTACACTGTTCTGACTTCTTTTTGAAAAATATTAATGATTTTGTTCTAAACTAATTTAAATCTGTAAAATTGACAAAATAATTTTTAAATTAGGAATCAAATATTTTAAATCATTAAAACATGAGTCTATGAATTTTACAAATATCATATTCAATGTTATTTTTCCCCTTGATTCAACTCATACAGGTGTCAGAATATTGTATGTGAAGTCAGGAAACCAGATGTGAGTCAGAGAGCACTCAGGAACAACTAGTTAGTCCCCAGTTCAAGAAACCATTTCAAATGCTTGGAATCACTAACTGGCTCAGAAGAAACAAACATGAAAATCTCTAGCAATTTATTTGCAATTTCTTTATCTGGTAGCAAATAAATATTCACCACCAGAACAAAAATTAAACTGAGCAAATATAGATTTTACACTAAAACACACAGAGAAATCTTATAGAACCTTCTATTGATAATTTTTTAAATCTTTTCCTCCTTTCAAACTCTCATCCCTCCTCAGAGCAGGGAGACCACTAACTTCATGAAAAGAGTAAACTTGAACCAGAAGTACCTTGAGTAAAAGTACAAATGTTATGTCAAGTAGACCTATGTATAATAAAATGCCATAAAAATGATTATTTATAAAAATCTCTTTTAAATAATAGAAAAACTGTTTTGATGCTTCTAGAATCCCAATTTGATTTTATCATGATTCATAGGACAAGAATAGTATACAGAGCCAAGCAGAAACAGACCTGCATAATATGACTTCAAGATGCAACTCTTAGGGAACATTTAAAATGCAAATTACACACATCAGAAATATGTCTTAAGTTACTTGAAAATGTCTTAAGATGGCTTGATATGAGGATTATTTGTATATTCTGATTCTATTTTATGAACTCTGATTAGAAATAACAACTATTTTCATTCTTAAATTCTACTTATAACACAAAACTAAACAAGGCCAAAAAAGGCCCTGTAATTTTTTTACTATCAGCAGAAAATGGACTATCCAGACAAGTTTAATCCATATGGTTATTAGTGACTACTCAATCTCCTTTGACAAGATTGTTCATGAGTGTTTGCACTCAGTGTTGTCAGAGCAAACAGGATATAAATAGCATCCTCTTATACCAAGCAAATTCATGGCAACCCAACAGAGGGTGATTCCTTCATGTTTTAAGAATTATATCTAGAAAAAAGTTTGAATATACAATACCAGTTTAGATGATACATTGTCCAAAATTAGTACGCCAATAAAAGAGTTTTAGTAACCAGTAAATCACATGTCTATATAATGGCTGTAAGTCCTGTTGGAAGTCCATTCTAAAGACTCTCAACTGGAATAGTGGAAATGTGAAGTACTTTGAAAGTTCTAAGTTAAAAAAAAAAATAGGGTTATCAGTGGAGATAGCTAGGATTCCTGAAAGTCAATAAGCGATTATTTCCTTCTTTACAGAGGAATGGACTCCATTCTTGTGAATGAGGCTATTCCATGACTGCCAAACAAGAGCAAGTGTGAGCTTCTTCAAGAATGTCTTGGACTGGTGGGAATGGAGTCTTGCCAGAAATGAAAACAAACACAATATGACCTAGAGCAAGGTTCCATCTAACCAAAGATCTACATTCAGAAGCCAACAAGGACATTGTGTTGCTAAAGTGACAGAGGATACCCCAGTAAGAAAGTAAATATTTAATCACTGGTCATGAATAACAAGCCACCTGTACTTTGATATACATAAAAATTATTGAGCAGTTTATCTTAATATATGTTTTGTCTGTCTTTGTCTCAAAAAATTTCCAGTTTTGGATGATTTTGATGCTTATGGTTTTCTGAGCACTCTCTGAAAACCATCTTGTTCTGAACCTCTACATAGAGCCATCAAGATCCTTCATTACCAAACAACAGTTAACAAGCAAATAATCAGAAAATTCCTGGAAGGAAAGTCCATTTCATCTCTGTATTTCACAAATTAAATTTAGATGATGACCTTAGCTTTCTGTTAAATGAATGAATAAGTAAATCAATAAATCTCCTACTAAGAAATATTAATCTAAAATCCTCATGATGCCTGAGTTGCCCACATTTATCATCACAATTATATAACTTGTTTATTTTTGTTTTTATTGTTTTAAACTGCTCTCCTGGCTCCCTAAAATATAATACACTGTGTCAGAGGATAGCCAGAACTAACTCTTGTGGATAAATCATGAGAAAGACTTTCAACAGCACTCTCCCATCTGCCACCTAATTTAATGACGAGAATAGAGATGAAAACACTTCCTCTGTGTTCAAGGACGTTCCTTGAACATGCAAAGAAGCAGTATATGGTAGAGAGCCAAACTGTGTAATTTCAGACAGAAAAATCAGAATTCTTTAGGGAACAAAGAATATCAGGGGGGTTGGGAATCATCAGGAAGAATCTCTAGAGAGGCTATGACTTAAGGACAGATCTGGTTTTTAAAGGTAAGGAGAGACAGTCTATATAAGGGAAATAAGATGAATAAGTGCAGAGGGACACAAAGAGCTCTAGAGGTTGGGGGTATGTGTCCAGTACAGGTCCAGATCATCAGGGATTAGTTAAGGAAGACATCTGTTGGAAAATAAACTAAAGGACACAAAGTACATACTGATGCTTATGTTTGATGAGAAAATCCTCACCAACCCAAGAGTAAAAGTGTAGATGTGCATATAAGAAAAATGTGTTTTATAACCCTTTTGAATTTTATTTATTATGTAGAAAACATACACTATTTGTGTTATAGGTTGCAACAGTTCTAAAAGTATTCTTATAGTCCTAATTTTCCAAGTGAAAATACAATGTATATATAAATATCTTTTATCTATATTATGTTGTCATTATAAATGGGAACATGCATATATATATATATTATATGCAGAGGTTCTCAACAACTGTGCAGTTGTTAAGCTATTCTAAATATAGAGAACAGAGCTAGCTCAGGGACTAAGTCCTTCATGAACCTGTGCTTCAATATTAAGCATGAAACCGAAAAGCATGTAGTGACTAACTTCCCATTCCCTTGACACTGTTGACATGCATGCTGCTCATGATTGCCTCGGAATGCTTTGGTTTCCTTTTACCAGTTGTAGAGAAATAAATGCTGACTCGTCTCATCACTGAAAATTAACCACTGTGTCTTTGAGAGGCAAAGATTCTTCTTTAAGAAAGTGCAGTATTACATACTCTACAGTGGGAAACTGTGTCTGTTCTTGTATGTGTATGGTGAACAATAAAACATCAAACTGAAAGAGCTGGCTCTTTTTCGTTGTTTTCTTTGAATAACTGCAGTTTGGGTAAAGCTTGACTCTAAACCATTTGCTCCCAACAGTTCATTTAGTTTCATTACTACCCAGCATGTACCACTGATGTTTTATTCAGATAATTATAAGTAATGCACAAATAGATACATTTCCATTTTAATAAGAAATTTAATGTGTATTGACACAAAACTAAGTCATTGTGCTATCTATTATTATATGACATTAATGAGTTCATTTAATGTTAATATTAGATAAGGCAAAATCACAATTAGGAACTAGTAGTTGTAATTTGGGAAAGTGTTTGCTGCAACTGTTTCAAATATTTCTTACTGTCAGTTTCCTACAATAGCAAAGTATGCCCAAATATTTTTGTGTGGTACTGGAGAGATGGCTCAGTTGTTAAGATCACTGGCTGCTCTTGAAGTGGACCCGGATTTGGTCCCCAGGGCCCACATGGTGGCTAACTGTCTGTAACTCGAGTTCCAGCGGATCCAACACATTGCTCTGACCTCTGCAGGCATTGCATGACATGGGTGCACTTATATACATGCAGGCAGTATACTCATACGAATAGATAAAAGTATTAAATAAAATATTTTTGTGTAAAATAAATAGCTATCACCCTGTAATTTCAAATAAACTCCAATCTATCTTGAACTTATTAAATAGTTTTGATTAGTTCCCAAGCCATTGCTCTAGTAAACAGATAAAACTTATTTTCATATGTAAAAGAAAATTCTTGCTTAGTAAATCTCAATCTTTGTTTGAATGACCTCATTCTTTCATACTTGAACTTAGGATATATATATATATATATATATATATATATATATATATATATATATATATTTCCCCTGAAGCGTAATATTTTAGGAGATAAGAGATGATTCTTCCCATTGCCTCAAAATATCACTAACACAATCCACCATTCAAAGAATATTTTTCTTATATTATGATGTGTAATGCTTCAAGCAGGCTTCATAAATTTTCAACTCTTTAAGATAATCAGCTTCATGATGTGTTGTGGCATATCATCCTTTTCTATACTTCCTGAAAATGCAATAAAAATTGATCAAGGCACATTTTTGCTTACCATAGTCAGCAAAGTGCAATAATTTGCACAGGACCTGGGACACAGTGTGAATCATTTGATAATCATTGTTAGTAAATGAAAATAAATGCATGCATTTGTTAAAAAATTAGCTTTAATGAAGAGGAATCATTATGTACCACACATCCTAAGTATAGTGCAGATTATCCACAGATACTAAGAGAGCCTAGGACATGAAAGTCTTTTAATATGCCCTCCCCATCCCTTCCAAAAATACCCATTCTGCTGACATATCTGTTGTAAAGGGCAAAATAATGAAGATGGGTCTGTACATGCCCGTGGTAGCAGCATCCCACAGTGCCCTGTGCCCCAACTGCATTATGGGAGCATGATTTCATCACATGAGCAAGTCCACACACATTGCCATTTTACCCAGTCCAGAAAACCAAAGTGATTACTTTCGGTCCAGCACATTCTTCAAAGCTATGGGAAGCCATTAGTATGAGCACAGAGAGCCAATAATTTCAAGAAAGTTAAGGCCCCAGGAACTACACTCAAACAGTGGAAGATCACTTGAAAAATGTCCCAGCCCCTCATTTTCTGGTGGAAGATTACTGAAGTATCATCCAAATGCTTCTTCAGAGAGTCTTGCAGTGACTGGATCCACTCTCCAAAATGGAAACACAGTCCCAAAACACTCTCTTGCCTTTCTTGTCTAATCTGACTGTCCAAATTCTTTCACTTCTGCCTCTTAAGGAGACCTCTAAAATGAATCATCTGTCTCCAAATCCTTGTTTCACATTCTGGTTTGTGATATCATCAATACTGGAATATTTTAAGATATTTAAATTCAATTTTCTCTTCTTTGTTATCTCTTACGTGACGTAAGTATTTGGCTCTGTGGTAAGATAATCATTACATATCAAATGGAAATAGAGAAACACAATTTGTGGGTGAACTAGAAGGATTAAGTTATATTCAAAACTGATCATGAGATAACTAGCCATAGTACGTACTTTTTTACCATGAAATGTCAAGAAAGATGAATTCTCTGAAGTCAGATTACTTTCTAAGAAAATTTTCCTAAAAATACAAAGCATGAAAACAATAAGAGCACTCTTTTACTTAAGTGTTTTCAAGTTTGGAATAATGATAATTGTTTTCAACTTTTCTGTATATCTAAAATTATTCAAAAGAATATGTTAGCTAAAAAATAAGCAAAAATGTTACTAATAAAAGTCCAGAAGTAATGCAATTTAATTCAGAAAATTTCCCTATAAGCTCCAAAATTATTTTAGCAAGATAGGTTTTTAATATATATATCATTTTAATATTTTTATTGAGCTTTTTTACATTTCATATAAGAGTTTTTAATCAAATTTAGATTCCCTCCCTCCTCCATGTCCCACCCTATCCCCATCTGGCTTCAAGCGCTCTGCCACATGCTAAACCCAATCAGTCAAGCACTTTACCCAGATGTCCTTTAGTGCAAGTTCACTCACTTGAATCAATTCAGCCTATCTAGATATCTTAAAGAAGGTCTACTCTCCCTCACCCAGCCAGAATCAGTTTCCAAAAGTTCTCAGGCTAAGGCCTGCCCACTACACATTTTCCGTGCACCACTCTGGGCCCTTGTCTGATTGGCATGGGTATTGTGCCCAATGTCACCATTGCTTAAGATCAAGCTTCCAGTGACCCGAAAGCCTCTGTCTCCCTAAGTTCATGGACCAGCTCTGGCTCTTACAGTCTTTCTATCCCCTCCTCCACAATGGTCCCTGAGCCCTGTGTGAGGTTTAATATAGAAGTCTTATCCAAGGACACACATTCTGCAGTCTCTTACTCTCTCAAACTTAGCCAGTTGTGGCCTTCTGTGTGCATCGACCTGTTCTGTATAAAGAAGCTTCTCTGGTGAGAGTTGCATGATGCACTAGTATTCTCTCCACCACCTGTTCTGCTTTGGTCCGTGTGCCTTAGGTGTAGAGGTTCCACTGTAGATATGTCACCTGGGTGAGCATCTCCCAGATGTATGTTCTCTATGTGTGACCAGTTGTGGAACTCTTCAGTAGCCTCCATCTGTTGCAACAAAAAAAAAAAAAGCTTCATTGATGAGTAGTGTACAGTATATTTGTCTGTAATCATAAGGATCTACATTTAGGATATGGTATCTAGAGAAATTCCATTTGATATGAAATAAGGTTTTCTCTAGGATCTGTGACCTCTCCAGTCATGTACGTTTAGCTCTGGTTACTGTGCCACCCATGAGTTCACTCCCATTGAGAGGGCTTTAAGTCGGATTAGACAGCTACTGATAACCCCCGAGATAACAGGGCCACAGCTGCGCCAAGAAAGGTAGCTTGCTGTGCCGGTCATCATAGTTATTCGACTTTAGAACTGTGTTGGACTATTGATTGATTTTCTTCCTTAGCAGCTTGCATCGTATCTTCTAGAACTATGAAAACTAGTCTTCAGGGAAGGGCTAAGGAGGAGAGAGGTTGGACATGCGGAGAGAGGAGAGATGATGGAAACGGCTGGCTGGTGTGCGAAGACGGAGGGAAACGTGCTGACTTGGGAACGCCTTGAGAAACACACGTGGTATCTGTCCTGGTTTGCCTTCAGTTGCTGTGACAAAACACTCTGCCCAATACCAGCTTGGAGAGGAAAGGGTTTATTTCACTTACATCTCCCAGGCCACAAGTTTATCAGGGAGTTCAAGGTAGGAACTCAGGACAGAAACCTGGAAGCAGGAGCTGGAGCACAGGCCATGGAGAAATGCTTGTTCCCTTGGCCCAAGCCCAGCCTGCTTTCTTATACAATGACAACAACCTGCCCAGGGATGGCACTGCCCACAGTGGACTGGGCCCTCCCGAAGCACTCAACAATCAAGAAAAATGCCCCACAGACATGGCCACAGGTCAGTCTAATGGAGAAAATTCTCCAACTGAGGCTCCCTCAACCCAAGTGTGTCAAGTTGACTCACGCCATCCAGCACAGTGTCTGAACATCAGTGCATGTGTACACTGGGGGGTGTTTGGCAAGAACAGTGACAGACAGGAGAGACCTACCTTCAAATAGTTGGTCAGAGTAGTCCAAGAAACTCCCAAAATAATACAGGTTTATAGCTGGAGACCTTGGTTATCTCCTAGTATGCAGAGATAAGATCCTACTGCTGAAGACAGGACATGACTCGAACTCAGGAGCTGGAGCAATGGAGCAGGAACTGACCTGGAAGTTTTTCCTTCGAGATAGTTTTTTTTAAACATTAGTTAAATGGCAGACTTATGCAAACCTTCTTTTCAGAATGATTTACAATGTTTAAAACAGTCAAATATAATTTAAGCACAGCAGGGCATTTTATACCATAATCTTTTTGAATGGCTTTTGTTTCAGTCAGTTAGCTCTGTATTTTGTTATGTAGTAACATAAGCCAGAAAATAGGCCCACAATATTCACTCATTCATATTCCCTGTCTCCCCTCTCTCATCTCTCTCTTAGATTATAGAATTCTCAGAAGCATAATGAAATATGAAGTAACGAGTAAATGGACATTTTCCCTTCACTCCTTACACGCCTTTATTCATCAGCTAGAATACACAACATGTCTGTATAAACTTAAGCATTCCTGTGTGTTGTCAGAAGCTGGAAATTACCCCAAATGAGTTTATGCCAATTCTATCTTTGCCATGTTATCCTTAGAAAAACTCCCATCACTGATGATTATAAGGAGGTGTTTCCATTTCTATCTCCTGCTCCAGATCTGAAATTATCTTATGCACTGGTATGCTGATATGTGCATTTCCAAGTTTATAACCACTACCTCTGATTCATAGGAGGGACAAAGGAGAAGCAATTGACAATAGCAATAATTCGAGTAATTAGAGTATCTAAGTCCTATTGTTATCATTGAATAGAGTTGTACAGAAATGTCTAGAAAAGTTACCCCAATCAAGTAGATGAAGAGAAGAAAAATAAGAATCGCTTAAAAAAAAGGATCAGTGAAAAATCAAATACATATTTTGTCCTGCATTTATGGGATAAAGGTTCTTTTAGAATTTTTAAAAAATATTTTATGATTTTTATTCTATGTGTATGAGTATATTGCCTGAATGTTTGTCAGTGCATCCATGTTGTATAGTGCCCAAGGAGGTCAGAAGAGGGTGTCAGAGCCCCTGGAACTGGAGTTATGGAAGGTCGCTAGCTGCCATGTGGGTACTGCAAATTGAACCCAGGTCCCCTGCAAGAGCAGCCAGGGCTCTTAACTGCAGAGCCATTTCTCTAGTCCCATAGAATTTATTATTAAACTAGTTCATCTGGATTAACATGTTACTTACAGTCATTTTCTCTGAGCTGAATGCCACTGGCCACCAAAACACTTGAAAGGGTTGAAAGAATCAGTGTTTTTGCTTAGAATATCAAGCACATTCTTCTTAATGCCAAGATATGAAGAACATAGAAACAAGATTTCTTGGAATGGCTCAGTGATGAAGAGTGTTTCCTGCCCTTCAGAGAACCAGAGTTTGGTTCCAAACGCTTATGTCAGGCCACTCACGACCACTTGAAACTCCAATTGTCATGTGCTGTTTAAGTTTGCTAAGACTCTAAGTGAGGAAGGCTCTCCTGCTCCAGACTCTAGCATGTCCATTTCAAGTGTCCTCCACAAATCCTTTTCTGGGGAGCCTATTTGCAATTTATCTTGGACCATGTTTAGCTCCCTAAATAGTAAGTCATTCCTTGCCCACCGTTGTTTCTGACTTAAAATCTTGTGACTAACAGAATGTACTTTTAAATTAGCCAAGAAACAGTTCCACCAACCAAAAGAATGAATGCCGTATCAGACAGCATCTGAGCCTAGAGCTGAGATTTCTCTTTTGCTGTTCCCACCTACTTAATGTTTCCACCAATGTATTTGAAAACGTGTCTTGATTTATGACTATTCCTTGTTCTGTTACTCTAAAAGCGTCGTGAAATTGCTTCCACATGGGAACATGGAATTTGGAGTAGCCTGTATCTGTGTTCCTGGCCACTGTCACTCATATTTGACTCCAGAATATACTATCTTTATCCTTTTTGAGGTGACAGTTATGGTTCCATGTCAACAGGACTGATTAAGCCACACTAACGCCAATGGACCATTTCAAGAGTAAGTCGATAACCGGTATAACCAGGGAGCTTTGGCTTCTCCTTCAGCTCTTCCTTCCATACCCCGGGAATGTAACATTGGTACAAAACTAACAAATGATAACAGCTGCCTAGCTTCTGTTTCCCAGCATAATTAAGTGCAGCTTTGCTTAAAGAATCACCTTGTCTGACCTCAAGAAAGCAAAGATTTTTCTATTGCCAAAAAGAACTGCCCTTATTTCGCTGTCACATACAATTTGACCTTCCCCTCCCTACTTCCTATGATCTGCAGTATTATCTTGGTACTACATACTGGAGCAGGGAACTGGCGTATGGAGAAAAATCTAATGACAAAGAGGAAAACTAGATACCCACCCATCAGCTGGGCCTCAGTGCAGACACAGTGGCACTCCAGAGTGTCAGAATGTGACCTGTGATATTATAAACTATGTGTAACAGGAAGCTTGTGTAATAAGATAACACTATGCAAGTGACCCCCAAATGCTCATAAGTACCTCCGCCCTTTTTACTTCATGGCTGTTGAGCTTCTAACCCTTTTCTTTGCTCCTGTCTGCTTCCCAGAAGTGTATTTCTCAGTAAACCATGTCTGTTTCTGCTACAACTGTGTGTCCCTGTTCAATTCTTTGTTCTGGGACACAAGAACCTGGAAATCCTAGCAGGTGCCCACAGAACATTACCCACAGATATGAATATTGTAACTTACATAGGGTAGAGCAATAATCTCTATAAAAATAGGCTGTCAGCTTCCACAAGCAAATGCTCTCTTGCTAGAAGATTGAACCCAGGCTGCAATCAGCCTCTTCCATCTCTATTTTTTGATTCTTATTCACAAGATTCCCACCTCTGTTCTTTTTCTCTTGACACAAGCCAACTTGTGAACATAAATAACAGAAGGTACTGGTCCATCTGAAGAGCAGAGTGATCTATTGGAATAGTATAATGAAAATTACAAGCTAGGCTTGGAGGTATAGAACTGTAATCCCAGGATGCTGGAGGTTGAAATAAGAAGATTACAAATTTAAGGCCTGCTTGGGAAAACTAATAAGACCTTAAAAAGTCAAAGGAGGACTGTGAATATAGCTTCATGCTAGAGTTCCTGTCTAGCTTGCCGAAGATCCTGAATTCAGTCCCCACAACTGAAAAGAAAACAAACAGACAAAAAAACCCCAGATAGATTTCTCAACTCTAAATGTAGATGTGTGTGTGTACACATAATTCATATAATTATAAAAAAGAGATCATGAATTTGTGAAGGGTAGTGATGCAGACATGAGAGGACGCGGAGTGGGAAGGGAGGGATAGAAATTATGTAAATACAGTATAGTTATGTATGAAATTCTCCAACTTAAAACTGAAATGTACAAATGATTACAAGCAAAATTTTAGAATTTTCATAGATTTCATCAGCTTTTAAATCAATGTCATGTTACAGAATTTTGAGCTTCATTACAATATTTGGTTGGAGATGGCTCTGTAAACTTCAAAATAAAATATCTTTGTTAAAACCCAAGAAAGTTGTAAAGTAAAGAAAGAAAAACATTGCAGTTGTATTGTTACATTGAAACTAGATGTTTAAGGACCAAAGTGGATGTATCACTTCTTTGAGTCAAGAAATGCTGAGAGAACGAAAACCTAAGGGGATTCCCAGTTTAACTTCAATATGGGCAGGCTCAACCCTACACAAAGGAGAAGTAATAATATAAAACTTACACATCATCACTAGGGCTTTAGAATGTTTCTCCATTAACAATGGCATCAGCTGGGCTGGAGGGAGAATGTTATATATTTAAATATCATTATGCTAGAAAAGACTAGAAAGAAAAAGGGAGATCCATTTATTGCAAGCAATTAGCATGTGATAATGCTAAAATGGGATCTGGGGAGATTTGGCTGCAGAAATCTTTAAAAGCAACATATTCAGTGGACTGCATTCTGCTCCTCAGCTGTTCTCTTGAAATTCTATAGGCTGAACTGCAATGATAAAGCATTCAGCTCAACTGCCCTAAAACTGCTGTCAGTGCGCTTTGATGGGGGTTCAGGGTCCACACTCTGCTACTGCAGTCATTAGTAGATGAATTCATAAAATTCAATTCTAGAAGGAAAGGCAACAGTATTTCTGTCTCCATGTTTTGGAGACCATCAAATCACTCATTCTGGTATTTCTCTGGGATATCTGGAAAGATCTCTTTACCTGTAAGAATAACAAACAACACTTTCATTAGCAAATGAGCAGTGCAAAGGAGACAGACACTTAATCTTGGTTTGTATATGCAAATCACAGAGCAGCCATTCAGTCAGATTCCCCAAACCCAGTAAGACTAGAGACAAAAAAAAAAAAAAAAAAAAGCCTTCTTTAAATGGCCTCCTGGAAGCTGATTTCCCTTTTTGCTTATTATCTTTCCTAGAGAAAGTTTCCTCATCAATTAAAGGTGTAGAATTCACGTGGAGCACCTGTTACACCCTGTGCAAAAGGGCATGTGAAACTGGGAGACGTGCAGCAGCATTAAGCGCTGTAATTTAAAAAATTGTTTTTATGCTTTTCTGTGAATACTAATGACTGAATAAATGACTGAGCAATGCAGCCTCTTCATTACCTAGACAGGCAAATGGAAGTAAGGCACCAGGGGTTTCAGGAAATGCAAGGAGTCTTCTCAGGAGGAATAGGGCAGAAGCCAATTGGTCTCAGCAAAACAGAGGGGCCTGACCACTTGCACAGAGAAGAGAGAGTGAACAGTACATGCAGCCAGCTCTAGTGTGGCTGCTGAAAGTTTAGCTGGATCTAAAGAGGAAATATAGACTATCACAGCCAGAGGCACTTGGGACAGTATGGGATCTGTGCAGTGAAAGTACATTTGCTCAATTGTCACCTGCCTGAGGGCAACAGGGCTCTTACTCTGCCTGAGACCTAGCCTCTGGGCTCTATAAAATGCTTTTGTGCCTTGTGCTTCACCAAAGAGCATGGCCTTTGCAGGATGTGGATTCTAAAGGGATGCTGAACAAGGCAGAGCTGCCCTAAGTGTGGCTTTCCTAAGTGTTCCACAGCCTACTTGTCAGAAATGGAGCAAGGCACTGACCAAGGCCATTGTTTTGAGAAATCCGTGATGAAGTGCTAAAGACTGGGGAGTAAATCTGGGAGGCAAAGGAATCCAACATGCCAGGAGCAAATGGATGCTAAAGCAGGAGAAATTATAGCCCGCAGCTTGGGCACTGCCCTGAAAAGGAAGAGCCAACAGGTTCTGGTTTATAACCTCTCCAGGAGACTTACTGCCACATTTCAAACCATTCCCCAAAAGTCTTTCAACTCACAAAGGTCTTTTAAGATGTTCTTAGGAACATTTAAACTTATTTATCTGATGTTCATTATAAGTAAATAGAGAGAAATTACAATCTAAAAATTCAACATTAGGAAAATGAGTAAGAACAGATAGAATGCAACAGCATGGCTACAAAACTATGAAATAGTGATGTGGGCTCTTAGTCTCAATAAAAATTTCAGAATAGAATCAAATAGAAGCTATAGGACAACTATTAGAATTTAAAAGAAAAATCCTCTGGGCATACAAACTATAAACCCCACCAGCTGCCTAGAGGAGGAGAATGGAAGAGAGAAAACAAACTCAACCAACCAACCATGCTACTTAAAACCAGCAAGGTCAGACAAGTGTTGACCTAGAACTAGAAGCCACAGGGAAGAGAGCTTCAGAGAACAAGTAAAGAAATTCAGCGCTGGGGCAGCCCAAAGTGTTAGGGAAAGCACGGTTAGAAAAAAAGATAGAAAAGCAGAGTTTACACTTTTCTGAAGAACTCAGAAAAACAGGAGAACAAAAGATCCCAGGGAAACTGCATCTTAAAACTGAGGGCTCGGGCTGGAGAGATGGTTCAGCAGTTAAGAGCACTGACTCAGAATGCACATGGTTGGCTAATACCTGTCTATAACTCCAGTTCCAGTGGAACTGACGCCCTCTTCTGACCTCTGCATGAATTGCACTTACAAACATGCAGGCAATACACTCATATACATAAAATAAAATATTTAAAAATATTTTTTTAAAACCCGAACATACTACAAAGGCTGATCAACAGATTAAAATTTCAGTGATTGTGGAGGAGATGGAATGCTGCAGTCCCAGAGCCTAATTACTATTCATCTTGGGCCATCTTTAGCACCCTAAATTTGTCTGTGGCATTTACATGAAGCAGAGTAAGAAAGAGAAGCATCCCATTTCCCCCTCTAGCACATGAAAGCAGGAAGACAGTTCTGGAGGACTCCACATGTACTGTAGTAATGCCTGCTCGAGTTCACGTACAGAAAGTACCCAGGAGGGTGCCAAACTTCAGATAAGTACTCCATAAACTTTAGCCCCTTTCCAACTGGGAACTGAACAAAAAGCACAAATTTATTTGTAACTCCTTCTTTTAAAAATAAGCAGGGCAGAGGCTCTCTGTCCGTAGTTTTGAACAATGTTTGCTATTCTTTACTTCATCTGCTCCCTCCAGCTCCCTAGGAAATTATTCAGTTATATGTGCTCTGTATAATTTATATCTAATTATTTTGTGGTATGATAACAATGACGTAAATCACTGAATTAACTTTAACTTTTCTTTTGCACACAACCCAGAACCTTGCACTCTCAGTCATTGCAATTAGCTCTTCCTGTAATGCATCATTTGGTGTGATTTCACTTGCACTAGCAGAAGCTGTGAATCATTCAGATATAAAACAGGAGTTTCATTGTGTTGCATCACAAGAAGGACAGCTGTAAAATCCAAAGGGAATTGATCCAGTGGCTCTAGCCTTAGCATGAAGAGCCCAGAATTTCTGAATGTCTGCTCTACTCTTTACAAAGGCTGGCTAAGTGTCCTCAGGTCCTGGTCATCATAGTCACCAGATGACTGCCAGCAGCAACTGGAACAACATGGTTTCTTGTGCACATCAAAAATATGACAGAAACCACTACCAAAGGTGAAATAAAAGCCATTCATTTTAGTCTAACTGAGGAAAATAAAATCAGAAGCACATTCTTGTATCAGTAATCATTAGGGGGAGGAGGCAAGAGCTGATTGTAAGTCATTGTTATCTACCAAAGGTGCTTGGGATTACATTAGTTTCTCCTTAATCATGGAGACTATGGTCTGGGGATGAACACTTAGGCAAAATCAAGATGGAGGTCAGGAAAGGAAAAAATTGTGATGAAATCCCTATCCTAATGTGGGAAGATTATTTTTCTGAACAGTGATGTTATGGTTTGAATATGAAACGCCCCTTACAGACTCATATCATTTGAGTCCCTGGGATGTGGCTCTATTTTGAAAGCTACAGAGACCTGAGGATTTGAGGGCTGACGGGCAGAAGCAGATCATGAGAGAAGGTCTTTGAAGGTTACCCCTAGCCCTAATTCTGGCCATCACTCTGCTTCTGTCTGGCAATATGAGCTAGTCGTCCTCATGGTCCTCATGTGTTTCCGCAGTCATGAATGGAGCCATTCCTGCTACCATTTCTTCCCTGTCATGATGGACTGAGTCTCTAAAACCAAGAGCCAAAAACCCTTTTCATCCTTTAAGAAGTATTTGCTCACAGCCACAAAAAAGTTACTAATAGCAAACAGAGGATAATGGATCAAGAATCACTTATGTCAACTATGGAAGTGCTACTTCTATATGCTGAGCAACTAAGAAGAGAGACTTTCTAAAAGGTTGAAAATATTTTTGTCATCAGTATTCAAATAGTGTACAACTGAAAATGGTGATATAAATTACTAAATTGATTCCAATAGTACCTTGCCAAAAGGAACATTTTTGCTAAATTCAAAATACTCCCTGTATTCGTCCCATGATTTCATTCTTGGAGCTTTCCTTCATTGTATGTGAGCTTTTGGGTCCCTCATGAAAATCAATTGCTTGTGACTATTCTATTACCCCTTCAGACACATTTGGACATGTCTGAACCAGAAGCCCCTCTAGGTTCAGTTTACAGCATAGGCTTCAATCAGGAACCTCACAATGTTAGAAGCCTCTAGTTTTAAAAGCAAACTAAATCTGAAAGATTGAACAGCCTGAATATAAGTAAGCCTAAGCTATATTCTCTGGAGAACTGAGCAAATGATTGCTCAAGTTAAAATTCATTTCACCAAATGGAAGAATTGATGTCATCTGATTAAAGCCTGTTGGACTCCAAGGCCAAATTTTTATCAGACTTCATGATCTAAGGCAACAATGTGAGCTTATAAATCCTTTAGATGTCAGCTTCCTGTGTGCTTTAACTTTGGAGAGTTAGCTTAGATTATGCATTCTTCAATTCATAAATCCTTTCCAATTGGAGCCAGTAAATGAATGAATATAAAAGCTCATTGGTTAAGTAACAATTTTAGCTACAATGTTCCAGCCAGTGTGCTAGGTCAAAGCCACCCTGTTCTTACTTGAGAAATGACATATATATAATTACAATGAAATACTTTCTTGACATAGAAATCTGCAAAATGCAGTATACAGGATAAAGAGCAATTTTTTTTTTTTCCTGAGGATGCCAGGACAGCCTTTCCAGAGGAATCAGCATTTCAAAAAGGACTTTAAAATGGGTAAGATCTCAAGAGCAAAATGAGACAGAAAATTTATTTTCAAGAAAAGAGAATTTTATGGTCAAGAACATAAAGCACAAAAAAGTGTGACAATATCAAATTATGTTAATGGGCAGAAAATTGTTAATATGGTTTTAGGAAAAGAAAAGAAGAAAAGTAATAGATATCTGATATAGAAATCAGGAATGAAATGTGAGAGACAAGCATTTGAATCCTTATTCTGCATTTACTATAGAGAGCTTTCTTCACCTACAAAATATATAAGTTAATTTACCACAATTATAACCCAAGATGACCCCTGACTATGTTGTGATATGATTCACCAACACAGACACTTTGGTCCCTGATTCTGGTTCCTAAGAAGGACCCTAGTGAGACCAAACCCAATCTTCCTTTCATTCTTATGCAGGAAATTTGAGTGCCAGTTTGTATCAACAGTTAATATTAAGTGGAAAATTCTAAAAATAAATGATCTGTAAGCTTTAAGAATTTTAATATAATTTGGTTTTATAATATCTGATATATTATCAACTGTTGTTAATTTCTTACTGAAGCTAATTCATATGTTAAATTTTATCATAGGTATGTGCATACAGAAAAATATAGTGTATATAAAATTTGAGACTATTCATGTTTTCGGGTTCCCATTGTTGGTTTTCCTAGTTACCTTCAACTATCAGTTCTGCACAGTCTATAGTAATTTAACTGAGGGATTTCCCATATTAGGTGGGTCTGTCAGTATCTCTGTAAAATATTAAATTGATTGTCAGTTGATATAGGAGGACCTAGGTTACTGTGGGAAGCACCATCCCTAAGTAGATAATGTTGAGCTATATGTGTGTCCCTAGATAGGACTCCTATCCTATTAAACCTCTGCCACCCAGGGCTCAGGGCCCATTGTGGAAGAAGGGATGGAAAGGCTTTAAGAGCCAGGGGTAGTAGATGACCACAAGGAAACAAAATTTTCCAGATGGCTGGGGATTTATTCATGAACTTAGAGCAATGGTGACAATATATACAAGATCCATACAAACTCATCCCTGACAAAACCCAGCATAGAACTAGGAAAATGGGTAAGAAGCCCCAACCTCAACTGAGGAACTATTGGCAGCTGAGCACTGCTGGGGGAGGGAGAGTTGATCTTATGTGCTTCCCTCCTCTCTCCAGGAGAGAATGTTCAATTAAAAGGAAATAACTAGGGAGAGTTCATGTCGAGGTCAGAGTGAATGCAGTGTGAGTGTGTCCAGCAGAAAGAAAGATGGTCGTCAAAGGATGTGAGTCCACCTGGAAGTTCGGCCTGGCCTTAGTCGAAGCAGGGGAACACTGCCTCGTATAATGTGGATGCTGGGCAGGTTGTTATCTGACCGATTCTGTGGCGTACAAGACAATGTGGAAGGGGAAAGGACTCACTTTCTCATTCCTTGGGTACAAATATCAATTGTCTTTGACTGCCATTCTCAACCACGGAATGTACCAGTTGTCACTAGTAGCAAATATTTGCAGAACGTCAACATCACACTACACATCCTCTTCCGACCAGTTGCCAGCCAGCTCCTTCGGATCTACACCAGCATTAGAGAGGTGGTGGTTCTCTTTCATACTGGAGAACTGATCATCCAAATAGCTGGTGTCCAGACTGGTGAGCGATGACCTCACAGAGCGAGCAGTAACCTTTGGGCTTATCCTGAATGACGTGTCCCTGACCCAACTGACCTTTGGAAAGGAGTTCACAGAAGTGGTGGAAGTCAAACAGAGGAAGGAAGCAGAGAGGGCCAGATTTGTGGTAGAAAAGGCCAAGCAGTAGAAGAAGGCAGCCATCATCTCTGCTGAGGACGATTCCAAGGCAACCTAGCTGATTGCCTGGCAGGTGATGTCCCGATTGAGCTGCGCCACCTGGAAGCTGCCCAGGACATTGCCTAACAGCCCTCATGCTCTCGAAACGAAACATCACCTACCTGCCAGCAGGGCAGTCCACATTCCTCCAGCTGCCCCAGTGAGGCCTGCCTGCCCGTACCTTCTCAGGTCAGCCAGGAGAAAGCGTGGATCGTTCCGAACACGGCTTTCTTTCTGCCCCCACCCCAGAAACCATTATGCAACTTCATAACTGGCTTAAAGTGAAGGAATTAAAAGTAAAATCACTTCAGAGCTCTATTTATCAAATGAAGCATTTTCATTGTTCTACTTTTTTACGCAATTCCCCACCTAAGATTGCCAAGTGCCTATGCAGACTAGCTTTGAGTCCTTTGGAGCATGCCGGTGTTCCGCCGTAGACACTGGCAATTGGCAAAAGAAAGGCAGGCAGTGTGTGTGGTGGGTGGGGAACACAGCAGGTAGAATACGTAGATCTGGAGCCTACATCTGTCAGTACTGAAGATTTGAGGGCAGTGGCATGCACAACTAGCCCAAGAAAGCAGCCAAGCAGTGGTCTGTCTTCTAACTGTGAAACGCAGCATGGAGCAAAGAATCTCCCTGTCAAGGTGGGTGGGCCTAACTTCATCGCTCAACTCCCCTCCCCCCAAGATCCTAAAATTGGGATGGGCTTAAGATAGTACCAGGGGCCTGAACTTGGATGTGAGTCCCGTTGAAGACTTCCTCTCCACCTCTGACCTTACTCCTTCTAAAATACCCAATAGGATTCCAACTTTCTGAAGGATTGCTTTCTGCCAAGGATGTGTGCATCCTACCTTCCCGATCCCTCAGAGACTACCCTTCCAAAAGCTATGTGCGGTGCACTGAAGGATGCAATCTTGAGAAGAAAGCAAATGTCTAAGCTGCTGTCAGCAAAGGACACCCAGGCCTTAAAAAAGATAAAAAAAAAAAGAAATAATTACACATTATCAAATGAAATGAAGGACTGAAATACTCTCAAAGAGGGCTGCTGGCACTGGTCTGGAGAAAAGTCAGGGCAAATAAGTTAATAATTCACATACTAGGCATTAGGTTACAGGAAGAATTTGGTCAGTTTTCACGGGCAGGCTGGTTTGCCACAGTGGTGATGGAATGTGTTCTAGGAGGGCCCAACAATACTCCTAGACAAACAGGATGCAAGAATAGCAGCAGTTCAACAAATGTTTGTGAAATTAACACTCCAGAGTCTATCTCCATTTTAGCAAGTGGGGTTTACTCCCACACCACAGTCACTCCCTCTAGTGATGATTCATTTCCAAAAAGTGCTCTAGGATTCAGCAAACATATGAAGACAGAGGGGAGAAACTTTAATGTAGGCAATCCAAATGTGAGCACAATTAAAGAATCTCTCCAGTGTCCTATAAATAGCACAATGCAGGCAACCACCTGCTTTTCCTTCTAATAAACCAAGTGCAGAACTCAACCATTAATATTTTATTCATGCCTTTCAAACCTGCCATTGATTTAAAGGTGTCCTTCTCTGGAATGATATTCTTTAACACAAGCATGCACATTTGATGTTCTTTAAGCATACATATGTGTCTTACACATATATGTTTGCACATTTACATATAATATTTAATAGACAAAAATGGTCAAAAGAGAAAGGTGGATTAAGGAGAACTAGGAAGAAAGAGGAGGAGGGAAAGAAAAGGAGCAAAAATAGAGAATGCAACTTCAAAGTATAAATGTGAAAGCCGAGTGTGTTGGCACACACCTGCAATGCCAGCACTTGGGAGGCAGAGGCAGGAGGATCAGGAGTTCAAGGTCAGCCTTTATTAAATAGAAAGTCTGAAGTCAGCCTGAGATAAAAGAGACCTTGTCTCAAAAACATAGGAACAAAAGTCTGAGTCTGGTTACATACACATCAACATGGAATAGATTTTTTAAATATTTATTTATTTAATTTATTTGAAAGATACCTTTTTGAGGTATGTTTGCCAGATAAAATTTGCAGATATTTAATGGCTACTTTTAGGGAACAAATGACAATACGCAGGTGTTAAAAATGAGCATCGAAAGAAGTGAACGAAAAGATCAGGCACAGTGCCACACCGGTAACTCCAGCACTTTCCGTGCTGAGTTAGGACTATCTCAAGTTCCAGACCAGCTTGGACTACACAGTAAGGACCTGTCTCAAAAGAATAAAAAAAGGAGCAACAACAATATACTGATCAGAAAGTGCTAAGTAATGCTGAAAGTGTCAGTGCTTAGACACTAACACAGGTGAAAGGGCAGGACTTCCAAATGACAGGCCAGGGTTAAGCCTAATTCTGTCATTTACTATCACTAAATTCAACTGCATTGCAGGGTTCCCACCTGTAAATGAAGGGTTGTTTGAATACCAAGTTTAGCACTGTAAGTGAAATGTAATATGCAGGAAATGGCTCAGTAAGTAATGTGCTTGCCATACAAGCATGAAGACCTGAGTTTAGATTCCCAGCACCCAGTTAAATAGTTGAGCACGGCTGTGCACACCTACATCCCAGCATGGAGGAGCTGGAGACAAGGTAATCTGTGGGCTTGCTGGTCAGCCACTCCAGCAAAATCGGCGCACTCTTGTCTCTCAAAAAATAAAAAAAGAAGGAGAAGAAAAGAAAAGAAAAACAAGGTAGTGAGAAATTGAGGACGATATCTGACATAGCCTCTGGTTCCGAACACACGCACACACACGTACAAAATGCCTAGATAACAGAAGTCAGTCAATAATTAACTGGCATGTTATTGTTTAAATATTGGGTTGTTTAAGAGCAATTGAATTACAAGTAAAATGCAAACAAACAAACAAAACCTTTCTTCATTTTTAGACTGATCATCAAGCATAGTAGATCCACTTATCAGAAAACAGAATTTGATGCTGTCCATTTGGCAGATCAAAGGACTGGGGCAAAATGCATTTCCACCAATGATTTTTTTTGCCTCTTTTTGCCTTCCAGGCATTTAACAGGAGATTTCATTATAGTTGGCATGGACTTTGGTAAAGCTAGAAGGTAGGATACTTAGATTATTCTGTAATGAGCACATCAAATACTCGTTTGTTCTTCTCAGCAATTGTGTGAGGTAGATGTGATGGCCCCCAAGTGATATAAGAGACAAGTCCATGCCACTGAATAAAAGTTACTCACCTAAATTATCTGAGTTCTCACAGCTCATCTGTGACAGACATAGGATTCAAATTAGGCCTGATGCAAGCCTACTGCCTTTATGACACAAAATTATCCCCCCAAGAGACAACATATAGGTCTTCTAGTTTTCAGTGTAACTACAGTTCAGAAAAAGAATTGTATGTACACCCTGAGTTTAGAGAACAGAGTTTTATGAGTCATGTAATCAAATGAGAAAAATATCCAAAATTCTATTCTGATTGATTCTCTGGGGAGAATTTTAAAGATCAGATCTCATTACTGAATAAAGAGAGGTTGACATGATGCCATAGAATGTTATTGGTCATCATGAGAGATGACTCTGTTTTTTATTTTAATCTTGGAAACTGTGAAACTGTCTGTGACACAGGTTTAGAGTCTCTATTTTCCAAGGAATGTTTTCTTTTCCCAATAGCTCATTTCTAAATGCAACAAATGTTCCTTCTAAATGATTCATTACTTGAAAACTTAGAGGAAACCTTTGGGATGGCATCTCCCTTGCTCTTGCTGAAGTTCAGAAAATCTAATAATATTTCTTTCAATCTGATAAGAATTCTTTTTAAACAGTCGTATTGAGATACGAAATTACAAAACCATACATACTTAATGTATGCATTTGAATGTTTGAATATATGCACACTCTGTGTGTGATGTGTGTGTGCATATGTGTATGTTTACATTCACGAGTGTGTGGTGCACATGCAATGAGGTACATGTGTAAGTCAAAGGAAAGCCTCTGCTGTTGGTTCTGGCCATGATCTCTCTGTTGTTTGCCACTAACTGCTGTGAAATTCTGAAAAGACTCCTGTCTTCACCTCTCATTTCACCACAGAAGCAATGGGATTATAGACATGTGTTACAGCATCTGGCTTTATGTGGGTTCTGAGGATTCAAACTCAGGTCCTCACACTTGCAGGGCAAGCGCCTTCTCTATCGAGCCATCTCCTCAATCCTACATACATACTTTATGTGAAAAGTTTTGGTACTTCTTTTCTGGAATGGTCTGTCACCATTATGTACAGTGTATCTATGGGTTAATTCTAAATATTTATCATAAAATAAAGTTCACAAAATTTCTACTTTATAATCTCAAAACAAGTCTTAGAATATAGATCAGATTAAAACAGGAAAGCTAACACCATAAAGTTCCAAATATTGAAAACTTAAATCCACAGTGTTCCTTTAGTTCTTTTTCAAAAGTTCATAGTCTTTGTTGTTTTGATATTAGAAGATCTATTGGCTAGGGATATTGCAAACCATTTCTTCATATTTGCTACCTTAAAATGTTAGATGTGTTGCAGTGTGGCTGGAATAAAGACACATCAGTATCAATGAATGGATGCCTAGATAGTGGCAGGGAAGTGTTGGAACCAAGGATTAACTATCCCTCAAAAGCAATTCATTTACATGAACTGCAATCGGAATATCTTTAAATATTTGTGATAACAGCAGGCATTATAGCTACAATACTGTACACTTGGTATGTTAAGTACCATGTACAGAATTTGACTCACTTTGTACATACTATTTTAAAATTTAGGTATAATTACTCTTCTGCTACAAAAAAATAATAAATGAAGACTTCAGAAGTTATAATTTAACTATAGACTGAGCAGAAACAACCTCCAATTCTACTTTGGTCTAAATCCAGAGTTTCGGGCTCCTACCCTATTCCTATACTATCTTCCTTAGATAGTGTAGGATTATTAATATGCATATGTGTGTTGCCCTGTGACTATTAAACTCATATTTATACTATTAATATGTGTCCTCTAAAAACAATTGAAACATATTAAAAGGGAAAATTTGATAAAACTGAAAGACATTTCTTAATTTCTATCACAATCAAAAGCTATCCATATTAACACAAATAGGATGATTTTATTTTTTCTTTGTCTAAGTTCTCATTTTTTTATTTGTTTTTATTTTATGTGTATGAGTGTTTTGCCTGCATGTATGTAAGTGTACCCATGTTGTGTAATGCTCAAAGAGGACAGAAGAGGGTATCAGGCTCCCTGAAATTGGAGTTAAGAATAGTTGTTAACCACCTTGTGGGTGTTGAAAACCAAACTTGAGTTCTCTGAAAGAACAGCAGGTGTTCTTAACTGCTGAGTAATCCCTCCAGCCCCCAAGCTCTTGTTCATAGCTTTTTGACAGAAACGAGCGAGCAAGAGTGTATTTGCAAATACTGCTGTGATGATATGTGTGGCATGCATTTCACATTTTCTAAGTATTTACAATATGTCAAGCATGGTTTTAGCACATATTGAGAATGTGTGTGTCCATGAGAATTAAAACCTCACAGTTGTAAAAATGTGAGTCAGGATTGGTACATTATCATAAGGAAGCAGTCTCCTAGGCCTCTGGAAACTTGTTCATATGAACCTACAGCAATGGTGTCAGCATCACAAGACCCATGCAAACTCAGTCAGACAAGAACCCAGCATAGAACTGGGGAAATGGGCATCAGGTCCCAACCTTATCCAAGGAGCTATTGGCAGCTGATTATTGCTGGGTTAGAGACAATTGATCTTCCTTAAGGGAGTAATTCTACATAGACTGACTAGGTCCCAGTGGATGGACTTGCACTGAGGGACATCTGGGTATACAAACCTAACTCAATGAGCTTTAACATATGTGACAGAATGCATGAAATCCAGTGCAGGGAGCTATGGGGTTGAAAATGGAGAGGGAATGTATAATATTTGTTCTACATGATAGATGTTAAGAGTTAAGCAACACGGCATGTTCTTCATGGCACTACAGACTCTAATTATTTCTGAACAAGATTTAATACAACAAGAAACAGGTGCCCAGTTCCTACTGTGGTACCACAGATTGTATTTGGAACCAGTGATTTTGCTGGGAATATTTAGACACTGTCTTTACCTCCGAAAGCTAAAAATTGATTTGTGTGTTTGGGAAAGATATTTCAACAAGATATATAGTTCAGTCTCAAAGTGGGATAAGGGGGAATGATAGAATGCAGCCACATGTTTGGGGAAGACAGACCAAGGCTATTCTTCTGGCAACAGGAACACCCTTCCTCCATATACCTTCTGCAAAGTCCCAGCGCTAAGGCAGAGTGAGTTAGTAAGCCTGGAGAATAGATTCTACCATGAAAGATTAAAACAGGGTCCAATCATTCAATACATGTCTGCCTTGTTGAGAATTTTAGATGATACCCAGACCACAACTGCAAGTCTTTAACAAGCTTTTAAAAAGGATATGATCAAATATGCTTTAAAAATAATCTATATTCCTGCAGTAGACTGAAAGAATGAATTAGAACCAAACTAAATTCATGTAGGTAGATCAGAGAGGTGACTGTTATAATAATCAAGAGAGTAATGTTCAACACCTAGAGTAGATGTCCCCAAACTAGACAGATCCCATGACTACATAAAGGGCAGAATTCACATGAATTAATACATAATTTAAAGGCACAAAAAGCAAAGCCAAGGCTGACCCTTAGGTTAATGGTTGGGATGAGAATCATAGAAAATCTTAATTTTGCATATTGATTCAATAAATATTTAGCAGGAGATAGCCCTGTGCTGTTTTGGGTGCTTGGAAAGAAATTTGTAGTGAAAACAAACCTCTGCCTAGCTGTGGCTTCCCTGCTAACACACACAGACATTCAAGTACAAATGCTGGACAGCTGTGCCTGTGCCAAGGGGTTGCTTCAGTGATGTTTCAACATATGGCCTATGCCTTTACTCAACAGTGATTTAGATTTGATAATTCCCCAGCCTGGACACTGAAAATGCAGTCATGAACCAAACAAGATCTTTTCTAATTGAGCTTTCATTCTTGTTGGAGAATAGAAATGACTGACTAAGAACTGACGTGACAAGTGAACACAGATGCCATGAAATATAGAGGGAAGGGAGGTGCAGAGAAAGAAGTGATTGCAGTGGCATTTTAAATATAGAATGTCAACTGGGAGAATTGGAAGCACACATCTGGCCTTTGGGCACCCATCACTGCATTTTTTTTACTGTAAATGAAATATTTAAAATTGCAATAAAAAGATGGATAGCTTATCTCTCCAAGAAGAAAGGGACTACTATGTTGAATTCTTGGAGGTGAACCTTGCAGAGAGTCATGGAATGGCAAGCACACAGACCTGGAGGTACCTGGTGCATCCCAGGGATACTGAAGCAGTCAATTAGATTGGAGCTCATGAGTGGTAAGAGACGGAGCAGTGATAAGAGAATTAGAGGGTAGGAACCTCATAGTCTTGTGGGTCATAATAGGGAACTTGAATTTCTGAGTGTGTTGGGAGACCATTGGAGATTTCTGAGAGGAAAATGGCACAATCTGATTCACATAACTAAGAACCAATTGCTCCTGGGTGGAGCAGAGATTCCACCTAGGGCTGGCTCTTACAGGTTGTTTATAGGAGTAAACCACTGAGTGATAAATGAAATGACTTAGTACTTTCCCTCTCTCTTCATTTGTAGTGTCATTTCCTAAATAGAAGCACTCCAGAAGAGTTGCCTTAGTTTAGGGGACTGCTGGATTACAGAGGTTTACAGAAACCAGGAAGGGTGCTTCCAAGGAAGCAGACAGGTTTGGGATTTCAAGAATTATGGTAAAAAAAAATCCTTTACAATTTCTTTATGACACATGTGCAGTTCATCTACAGGTAGGGATTCCAGACAGAAGCCCATTACAGACAGAGATGAGAGACAAACATTTCTGTGGGAGATAGTTGTGTATTTCCAAACAGTTGAACTAAGAGTAACAAACCACTAAGAAAAGAGGCTCACTGGGCTTGCCAGGATTTTATCTGATCATGGCATCTAAGGATCAGGAAGTATAAAGGCATTTCCAGAATGGGAAGTTCTGTCAGCAAAGGCTGATGTACTCCTGCTGACAGGTTGAAGTGGGTTTAGATGTAGCTTCTTCTGTTAAACTAAACATAACCATTATTTTTGCCTGTAGACACATTTTGACTAGAATATCAAATGGGTTTATTTTATTTATTTATTTTTTGGTTTGCTTAGCTTTTTTTTTTCTTTGTTTTTACTGCATTTGTCTTTTCTTAAACCCTTACAGCATGTAGCCCTGGAGGATTCTATATGGATTCATCTTGTTTCTATTAGGGTCTCCGTATTTTCAACTCTGATAGACATTAGAATCAACTAGGGAGTTAGCCTTCAAATGCCAACGCCTGAGACTCATCTTCAGAGATGCAAGTTTAATTGGTCATGAATGGGGCTAGAGCCTCAGGATGATTTTATTTAAATTCTCCAAGTCTTCCCAAAATGCAGCCAGGTTGAGAATCACCCTGCCAAGTAAACATGTCAACCAGGTGTGTTAGGCAGATAATTTCTAGCTTTGGTTTCTCGCTGAATTCTAATTAAATCAGTGTTTACACACTTCTTTATAATTCTCCACTAAAAGTCATTCCTTTTTCCCCCTGTGGTATTAGCAAAATGCCAGTAATTTCTCCAGTGGAGAAAAATAGGAAATTAAAATTTGAAACTGCTTTTTAAGCAAAAAGAATCTATAAATTTACCGCATCAAGCCAATATTTATATTTTCGTTGTCCTTCTGCTCCTCTGGGGTTTAAAAACTATCGTCTGCAACATAGCAGTGTTTGAAGTTCTGAACAAAGTGAACTGTGAATTCACTCTGATTTTATCAGTAAAAAATGAAGGACTTAAAACTAAACAGGAAAATAATGATGGAGAAGCAACTGTAAGAACTCTAATTGATGGTGCAGATTTTCTGTTGGCTGGGGTGGTGACTGAGTGTAGTGACAGATGGCATGTTTTGATGTATTTAGAGTGTGAGGCCTGAGGGTATTTTTCTCTCCCAATTAACTGTGACTTCCTTTAAGCACGAGGGTCTGACAAACCAGGTCAGATGCTGGTTTCACCAAGAAATACTTCAATAATTTGACAGCTTGGCAGGAAGTGTAAATTATTCACAACTTGCCTTCATGCTATGGTGTGCTCCTCTACTTTTCTTTTATTTGACTAAATGCCTTTTACACGTCTATACTTGGAAAAATAGTTAAGCATGACCTTTGGAATAAATACCTTGTTGTTTCTGGGCTAGGAATCCTTTCAGTCATCAAAAGATCATCTTACTAATCAAGAAAATCATAAAACCTTATAGGAATCAAGTAGTTCTCAATAGTTCTCATTTATTGAACACTCATATATCAGGCTTTTGTTAATCATTTAATGTGCATCATCTCATTTAATTCTCCCAAGGCTCATCTAATGTGGGTGTAATTTTTATGTCTCATCTTATTGAATGAGGAAATATCATTTCCTGAGGTCTGATCCTAAAGCCAGTCATCATGTGGTCATGTTAGTGGACATTGCACTATGTGTAGTGGCGTGCTGGATGAATTTCAGACTTGGAAAATATATATTAATTCTTTTGTAATTATAACCTCATAACAACAACAAAAAATGTTTCCCCTACTAAAGTTGTAGATGCCCCCACTCCTGAAGTTTGGCGGCTCTTCATCATCCTCACATACATTAAGCTACTTACAAGCATCATCTAAATCTAATAATAACTTGGTGAAGAAAAGTTTGCAACTTCCTCCCTGCTTTTCAGATAAGAAAAACAAGGAGTTATTAAGTTCAGTACTGTGCCTCCTCTTCCTGGGGATTCAGTGGCCCTGTCTGGATTGATCTTGGGATGCACAGTTCCAAGATTCTGCATTCCTGATCATTGTGCTATATGGCAGCATCTTAAGTCAGCTGTCATTTCTGTAGAACGCTCCATAATGACTCCCTGTCTCACAGACAAAAGTAAAATACTGTAACTGGGAACAGATTAGTGCCCACAATTTATATCATTTAATTTGTTCTCTTTGTTTTTCTTTTTTTTGTAATTTTTTTATTGAATTTTTGTGTATTTCACAAAGAACATCCTAATCATCTCTATATCCGTTGCCCCACTGGCACTCTCCCACAGTCTACCCCCTCTAATAGGATTCATACATCCTGGCATCTGTGTCAAGGCCCATTGTGTCAAGCTACTGTCCCCAGATATCCCTCAGCAAGTTTATCCACTGGGGTCTAGTGGGTGCATCCAGAGTCACTCCCTTAGGAAGATCAGTTCACCAGCAGTAATCAGTCGTCAATAATTCTTCGACTGAGATTGAGGCCTGCTGCCCATTTCCACAGTTCTGCACAGGGTTTTTGTCTGCTTGAGTTTTCATGGGTCTTGTTATGCTGACTGCTCCCTCTTCTGCAATGGTCCCTGAGGCCTGGGTGGGTGGAGTTAAAAATAGGAGTCCTGTCTAAGAACACACACTCTGCAGACTCTTACTCTCTATGCTTTGCCTACTTGTGACCTTTTGTGTTCCTGCCTTCCATTGAATGAGGGAGGTTCACTGATGAGAACTGAGAGATTAATTAGTGCTTTCTTTATCCCTTGTTCTGTGTTCCATGAGCCTTAGGTGTAGAGGTTGCATTGTAGATGTGCGACTTAGGCTTAGGCAATTCACAGACAATACTTGTGTATGACCAGTTGTTCAATTCTGTAATAATCTCCGTCTGTTGCAAAAGAAACTTCTTTGATGAGTGGTGACTGGGATACTTATCTGTAAATATAAGGAGCCATATTTTGCACATAGTAAGAAGTTATGTTTATCTAGAGATGTTGACACCCTTGGAGTTTTCTGTAAGATTTATGACCTCTCCAACCATGTTTACAGTATGACACATGAGTTTCCTCCCATTGAGTGGACTTTAAGTCCAATTAGGTAGCTGTTGATTATCCCAAGATAAAAGTGCCACTACTCCACCAATGTCATTTGATGTGCTGGCCACTAATGTGGTTATTAAGCCTTAAAGCTGGGTTTGAACCATTGACTGATGGTCCTTAACAGTTTCACATTAACAGCTTTCACATAGTGCTTTCCAAGGCTATGAGAGAAAGCCTTCAGGGGAGGTGGCTTCCAGTCAGTTCCAATTCCATTGCTCCAAATCCTGCACCCAAAATATGTCTTGTCTTCAACAATAGGGACCTACCTTCAAACTCTGGGAGGTAATCAAGGGATATGGCAATAGCCTGTGTAATTTTGGGAGTCTCTTGGATTATCCTGCTCTACAGCTCAAAGGAAAATACCAAATGGGGCATTTAAATGGGAGAGGGAAGGGTGATACAAGGAACTATGGGGATAAAGAGGAAGAAAGAGCCAAGGGAGGTAGGATTATAGGAGACAGATATTATAAAGGGAGAAACGGGGATACTTTGAATGGGAAGGGAGTAGAGAGATGGTTAAACAGAGAGAGAGAGAGGAGAAATAAATAATACCTAGCTAGTATACAAAACCAGAGGGAATCATATTAGCCCCAAAACCTACTGAAAAATTACACATATAATATCTCTGCATGAGTCCATGTGCATAGCTGAAGGCTATATAACAAGAAAATTGTTTTCTAACATTTTTATTTTTCTGAAATATTGCATATATACTAGGAAAAATACATAAATATGTATACATACCCAGGAATATATTTTGAATGAAACTTTAGTTATATACTTAGAAAGGGATTTGTCAGCCCCCAAACTTAAATCTTCTCCAATTTCCCCCCTTTCAAAATGCTCTCAGCATTAATAGTGGACCTAGACTGCAGAGTTGGTTGAACTCAGAATCTTATTTTAATATATTTTTTTTATTTTATGTGTATGAGTGTATTCTCTGCATGTATGTAAGTGCACCTGTCTCATGCAATGCCCCACAGAAGTCAGAAGAGGGCATCTGATCCCCTGGACCTGAAGTTATTAGCTTTCATGTGGGTGCTGATAACCAAACCAAGATCCCCTGCAAGAGCAACTAGTGTTCTAATCACTGAGCCATCACTCCAGCTCCCTCAAATCAGAATCTTGAATATCTTCATTTAGCATCGTGGAGGATATCACACTAAACACAAAGGGAAAATTCTGGGAATGAACTCGTGCTTGACTTAGGCATCAATACACCAGTACATTCATTTTGGTCCCCAGGAAGACTTTTTAATGTAGCTCTACTTCACCCTTCTATTTATATGCTTAAATGAACTTGTTGAGAATTATGTTCTTAGAGCTTCTTGCACACACATACAGAGAGGGAGAAAGAGACAAGAGACAGAGAGACAGAGAGAGATACAAAAAGGCAGAGAGACAGAGAGATAGACAGAAACAGAGACAGAATACAATTTCTTCCCCATTTTCTGCCCCAGGCTGGGTTGTCTCATCACTGCATCTTGTTATAGCTCTTATCTCACAATCTTAGAGTCACTGATTACTTGAAGGCTTTACCCTAGACCATAAATTTCAGACGTGCTGGCACTGAGTCCTATCATTGCTGTACCTGTAGCTTTTGACATAGTTTCTGACACATTCAGCTTTTGGTGTTTACTGAGGGATTGAATGCAAGCACAAATGAATAAATACCTTTCCGCCAGAGTTAATTATGAAATTCATGTATTCTTCTGAAATATGACTGAAAAGACTCTCAAAGGCCTTATTCCTTCCCCCCTTTAATGGCTGACTTCTGCAGCTACTTTCTGGATAGCTTTTGGCAATGTTTCACTTCTGTTCACTTATGTGCCTTTGTCAGCTCTAAACAACTCCTTATTTTTGTAGTCATTGTTATTTCATGGAAATTTTTCAAAAGCTTTGCTTGAACAGATTCAGAGGGCTGTTGTGGGAATTACTATTTATCTCTGCTTTTAGAAGGTTGTGAATTCCCAGCAAAAGCCTGAGGCATCAGAAAATATGAACTTGTTATTCTCTAAATTCTTGACAATGACTAGGGACATAATTACTAGGTTAGCTGTAGTTAACTTTTCTAATTTTCACCCTCACTTAGTTTTTCTTCTCTCTTATTTTCTGTATCTTACATTTTCCATTATAATTCCAAAAGAATTGATTACTCCATAAGAAAAAATTGAATACACCTTTATAATGAAGCACCTGCTGCTGTATTTTAGATCTGAGTGTCCCCCATAATTCCGTATGTTGAAGACTTTAGCTCTTGTCCAAAGTGTTTTTGGCTGATGGAGAGAGAGGAAGGGTCTAATTGGAGGAAGTTTGGATCTGAATTGAGGATGTACCTTTGACAAGGATGTTGGGACCCTGACCCTTTCTTCCTTCCTCTCTTTGTTTCTTGGTCATCATGAAATGAGCAGGTCTCTTCTACAACACATTCCTACCATGGTGTATTATGTTGCCACAGATTCAACACAGCAAGCTATGTGCCCATGGACTAAGACCTCTGAAACTGTGAGCCCAGTAACCCCTTCTTCTTTTGATTGTCTGAAGTATTTTGTTGCAATAACTTAAATCTGACTGACAAACACAGCAACAGAAAACTGACTATCACACATGGCATTTTCTTTGTAGACAGGTTATCCACCTACCTCAGCAGCTCTACTCTTTCAAAAAGAGATGTACACATAAAGAAAATCAATGCTATCAGTTATCTGCCTTCCTCAACATTTTTTAGTCACGGAATATTGTCTATCACTGAGTCCAATGTTCAATCTTTTTCCCCTGTGGTCATTAATATATAACATTATGAGTCACAAAGAACCACAGCACGAGATGCCCTGCCTGTGTTAACTTACTTAAGTAATTTCAGCATTCTCTTTTTATTTTATAGTACATCAAGATTTTTCCATATTTTCTTGGCAACTTAACATGTCATTCTGGAAATATTTTGTTCTGACAAAGACAGCGTTAATAAAGATGGGAATCATTACAGGAAAGTTTAAAGTCATGTGGCATTCTTATACTTTGCAACAAAATGAATTGCTCCTTCCATAACTGACTAGTTAAATTTCTGTTATGTAGATAATAGAAAGATCTTCACTGTGGCTATTGTCCAAGTGAAGATAGACCTGCTTCTCATATGCCTGACTGACTCCATTACAGTACTTAGCATACATAGCTAAGACCAGAATGATTAATAGAGTCAAAAAATGGTGCTTAATCTTATGTTTTACACACACACACCCATACCACAATATAGCATATTTTTAAGTGGATCTTCCAGGACACTTATGTACTGCTTATGATGAGGCAGAACTTCCTTTTCTTTTCAGATTATAGTGCTATAAAGATGGAAACAGGAAGGGAACTCCTGCCGCTGTAATGTCTGGTGAATGGAGATGGCTTCAGCCTGTGTTAGATGTAGAGAAGAAAGTGAGACCTGATGTGTTTACTGGAGACAAGAGCACTGGAGGCCCCATGGAGACAGAGGAAGATGATCCATGAACTCAGAGTCTGGATCATGCCTCAGAGTGTTTGGGAGCAAGACGCTGAAGGGTATGCTTCTAGGGAAGAAGGAGGATAGGAAGGAGAAGGAAAAGAGATTTAGGAAAGAGAGTTAGTGTTAGTGTCCTTAGTAAAAATGTGCTAGAAGAGAGTGACCCCCCCTTACAAGAAAACAGGACTAACAGAAAGAAAGAAAGAGAGAGAGAGAGAGAGAGAGAGAGAGAGAGAGAGAGAGAGAGAGAAAGAAAGAAAGGGGAAAAAGAGAGAAAAGAGGGCTACTTTCCTCTTAGCTTTTGTACATCTACCCCTACTAGGACTGAATTAAGGAACACTACAAGGCTTGAAGCAGCTTCTAGATTCCCAATATGCATGCAAGAGCACGAATCAGACAGTGATCTGAGCCTTCACACAAAATGAATTTCTAGAGCTTTGTGTGTCTTTAACAATTCCTAAGAAATGTTTACAGGCAAACGAACATTTTAGTTTTTTACCTTTGTGTGTGTGTGTATAAATCTGCTCAGGTTAACTCCTCGAGGACAGAATTGTTGATCTGTATAGGCCTATCAGATTTGCCTTAGGAAATTCATTCACCAAATACTCCCTGAAGATTTTCTGTGACTCAGATAAAACACTTACTTTCTCAAGAAGCATGAATATTGTGGTAGATGTGGTCCTAGTTCTGACACTATTATATTTAGAAGGGTCTGCTTACAAAGTTGACCTTGACTGGCATTCAGGAAATTGGCTGACTGAGAGCTCTTAGTAAACATTAGACTGGTAAACTAGACTGGCTAGTCTGTGACTCCACAGTTTCTACTATGAGCCTGTTTTACTTCCAGGAGTCTGGCATTTTGTCATGGGCTATGTAGAAAATACTACTTGATCAACTCCCATTAATAGCTTTTTGTCATCCTCTCTAATGGACTTGTCTAGGCAGAAATATTACACAGTGCATGCTGCATTTGTATTGCTCGGAAAGGACATGTTTTGTGTTTCTTTGTGGGCTGTAAAGAACATAAAGAAGACTGCACATGAGTCTTTGAGACTTTACCTATCTTCTTCCAATATGATGTGGGTATGCAATTTTTTACACAGTTGTAGTAAGTCTTAGCCATCTCTATGAAGTATCCCATGGGCCTTTCTAGGAAATCTTCAAAGATGAGGAATTTTGGACTTTCCCACCACAGTGCTTCATGAATTTATGATATACTGGAGAAGACAAGGCCCTTATATTGCAGGAAATGAAAGATTAATGACAGGAGAAGTTTGGATACTCTCTATTCATAGGTCAGGAAAATCGCCCCTGAGAAGTTAAACTTATGCTGATACCTGAATGATTAGGTTCTACAGTCTTCAGATTCTAATACATTCTTCAATACAATGTCAGAAAATGGCCCTCAACATTTTCTCTAAACCATAATTATCAGGATACTGAAATCTTAAGATAGCAGTATGCTCTTTCACATCACAGGTCTAATCTAGTCCAAATAAGTCTCCATGGTAACAGAAAGTCAGCTACTTATTCTTTCCAACTGGGTCAGGGCTCAGCCTTGCTTTGTTCATGAATTACTGATCATTAACCCCTGATCCTCAGATTTCACATGATTACTCTAACACTCTCCACTCTCTGATCCCTACCATCTCCTAGCTCAGTTTGTTCTTCATAGGTAAGTTTTAGTGCTACCCACTAAGTAAGTTCATGATGCTATCTTCCAGTCTTAGAGTAACCTTATTCTGATGCTTTAAAGCATGGTTTATAAGAACGTTCCTTTATTGTATGGTTGAGATTAAAACTAATATTGTAATGATTTATGCTATAAGCACAAATCACATTCATATCCTAGAATATATACAACTAAATTTCTCTACTTTGTTTTTCTATCCAAGAGAAAGCAGCATCCCCCATAAGATGCTGTTCTCAAATGTAACAGGATCAGATGGAAAAACAAACCAGGGATAGCTACGTGTAAAGTTCTTGGGTCATCAGATCTAGAATATGGCTGAAGAATTGTCTTAAAAAATTCTTGAGTTGGAACCCAAGACTTCACTCATGTTACATAAGTACTCTACCACTGAGCTACAACCACAGTTTAAGAACTGCATTTCTAAATTCTCTGGTGATATAGATACTATCAGTCAGGGTTCAAACTTTAAGACCCACTTTAGAGGAAGTTTAGAAGCCTTCGTTTTTATGTCACCATCCAAAAGCAGTGTCAAGGACCAGAGAGTTCTCCATAAAATGATCTAATTTGCTAATATCTATCTGATAATTATCTAAATATTAATATGAGCTTATTCTAAAGCATCCACATGACTACTTTATTTTTCCATGTAATTTCAATATCTATGTTTGCATTTATAATTAAAATTAGAATGACACTAAATAGTATCCTTTTAGTTGCTGCTAATAAAACTAGATAATATAAGAATAGAGGTGAACTAATTATATAAATGATGTGTTCATATTCATTGCAAACTAAATGAGATTATAAACATTATCTGAGCAGAGAATTAGCAGTAATTAGAATACCAAGCCTGTAACAGAGAAGGATTGGCACTACTAAGCCATAGCTCCAGAAAGCTCAGGCAAAACCAAATCAGAACAAGCCATATGACAATAGAAAGTACCACATTCTCTTGGTGTATGGTGATTTTGTTTTGGAAAAGTATCGTTTATTATCTAAACCCATTAATCTTGCTACTAAGAATTGTGTTACAGTGGGGTATGGTTTCAATCATCAGTGTTCTCAGTCTTTAATTATCATTTTATCAGCCAACCTCCTAGATAACTGGAGTTCAGTCACATAGGACAGGTTAGCTCCAAACTTATAATTACTACAGTAACAATAATTTTAGTAATTTAATCTGGAACTCAAGCACAAGAGAAATGTAATTTTTAAAAATCTTTCTATGAAATAACATAAAATAAGGAACAAAAGTAGATTTTGATATGAAAAGACATTGTAAAACCGGAAATAGATATGAATGAAAACTAAGATATGAAAAGAAGAGTGAGTTGCTGACAGGAGAGGAATAACGGAACAGAGAAAGCAAACCATCAGAAATGTGCCTGGGAAGGAATTAAGCCTCTCTAGAAAGGGCAAAGACATATATTATGCCTTATGTTCGATGAGAACATCAAATCTAATTATTATGACAAGATGTGTACAAATAACCCATGAATCTTATTTCACTATGCTAAAATCATCAATCAAAGGTAACTGCATATAAACCTTATTCAATATACTCTAAACACAACCCGTCAATTTACAGACTGATAAGGATATTAGTTTAAGGAAACAGATACATTTGAACAGTTCAACAATTTACAAATGTTGACTGATATCACAGACTAGGTGCAAGGCATCAGGTGTACATTCATAAATAAAAAGCATGCAAACATAATTTTAATAGAGTTCACAGTGTTAAGGGGACTACAGTCAACAAGAGGAAGAGAAGCCATAGTACAGCAGAAAAAGTATGAAAACATGGTGGTACACCTGTTCAGATGACCAGTCAGCACCATTGATGGAAGGAAGCCGAGGAAGAAAGGATTTATGAGAAGGTCTACAATATGCCCCACTCCTAGGGGAGGAAGATATTCCCACAGATGTCTCTAGAACACTAGCATAGTCAGTCTCTTTGCAAACACCCTAATGAATTGCTCATTGGATTTACTATGAGAAGATTCTTTTTTGTAATATAAATATGATCTATGAAACTTGTTTATTGTAAGTAATGCTGAAATTTATTTGTGGCAAGTTGGGAAGCAGAGACAGGAGACTCTCCTGGAATTTCATGGACCAGTAAGCCTGGAGTACATGGAACAACAGAAACAATAAAGTAGACCCTGACTCAACAGAGTACACGGAGAGAACTAACTCCTGAAAGTTGTCCTGTGACTGCCACATATGTGCCATGGCAAACATGAGCTCATCCTTAAAACACATAGACATACACACACATCCCACTATCATCCAGAAATAACTGCTTTGCATATTTTGAAACCTATCTCCACATGTCATCTATCTATCTATCTATCTATCTATCTATCTATCTATCTATCATCTATTCATCCATTCATCTGTCACCTATCATATCTATGTGTGTTAATAAATCTCTTTCATCATAGAAATCATACAATGTAAACTGTTTTGAACCTTAAGCTGCAACTCTCTAGCACATTATAGCGTCTTTTCATTTTAGTAAATGTACCACCACCACAACAAAACTTTAATGACCCCAGAATGTTCCATTGTGTGATTGAGTCACAGTTGAATCAATCCAATATATATAGTTGGGCATTTGTTTGCATTTTTTTCACTCTAAAATCTATAGGATTAACATCGCTGTAGATAAATCATCTAATATTCTTAGTTATTTCCTTAGGAATTATACTTGGAAGAAATAACTCTGCTTTTGTATTCAACTCTTTCATATGTAAATCTCAGAAAGGTTATACTGGCATACATACCCATAAGCATCATAGGAGAATCTCTTGGGAACACTAGGTACTTTCCTTGTGAAAATCAATATTCCCAGCTTTCTTAAAGAGTGTGTATCAGAAGTAAGAAAGTGGAAACCATAGCATGCTGCATCAATCGTGTACATCTTTTTGTAGAAGGAAAATTAAAGAGGTTGTTGGTTTTTCTGCTTTATCCAGTGGTCTATGCATGACTGCTGTATTTACAGGCTTTATAAACAGAAGTTTAAATTTATTGAGCTGAGATGAATAAGTCAGTATAATTATTTGGACACATATGAAAACGTATCTCAGCATTTAGAAGGTCTGTAGATTAGCTGCCCAAATGGTATGGCCCTAGAGCTGGGCCTGTTTCTTTGTTTGAAGAGTTTGCTAGCTTGAATACCAGAGAGTAGCAGAATAGGAGAAGCAAGCTATCCACAATAAGAAAATTTAGTTTTGTATTTTTATGTACATTTATTAGGAGGTGAAAGCACATGGTCTCGCTGAACTTAATATCTGAAAAAAATCCACCGTGAAGGCAATAACAAAAATAGGTATAAAGAGAGGATAATATAGCCCCTCCTCTAAAAAGGCATTGAATAAAGACTCAAATTGTCATTAAGAGAGAAGAGAAGTTATTTTCATGACAGGAACAACAAATAAACGTTGATGATGAAAGGACTATGAAAATAGGAAGAACAAATGTGAGACAGAAAACACTACTGGACTCATATTTGAACTTTATTCATTGGTCCACTCAATTTAACAAATATTTATTAAGTACCTTTTATGGGCCAGGCCATGAACTAGATGTTTGAATATGAAGATGTGAGCAAAACTGGCATGATCTTTTCTTCATAGATCTTAGCGTTTAGAGAGAAAGCTAACTAACCATTTAGAAATAAATGTTTTATTTCCGGTTTATCAAGAACTTAGAAATCTTTATTCTTGCCTTTGTAATAGTGTAAGTGTACTACACTGAATGTTTATGGCTTTCCTTGGCTCCATTGGAGACCTTGGGCCACAGAGTAAAGAGCCATGCTCAAATCTAGAAAGGAAAATGAATGTGGACAGACATATGAGATCTGCTTAGAGTCTGCTCTAGAGAAAATTGTAAAGAACATTTAGCTGTCACCATAAACCACACTGCATTCTGCTTTTTAAAAAAATCACTTGAGAGGTACAAGAATCTCAGGAGAGAATGTGTAATCTAACTGCACTGAGGATGTATGAAGCAGCCTCACTGAAGGAATTAGGGGAAAATGGTGAGCTAAGTGACATTGAAAATGGGTGAAATCCACTGAGCTAAAGGAAAATAGAATCACGCATAAGCACAGTACTCTAGTTGTTGAAGTTCGTTTTCACAGATATAGGAGGCAATAATTTGATGCCATTATGTAAGATTATTGGAATTGAACAGTTCAGTAACTAGAGGGCATATAGTAGAAGCCAGTTTTTCTACTGTTGGAGTAAGAAGTGATAGACCATCAAGGGGAAGTGGTTAGAATAATCTATTCGCCAATGGATCAAAGTACAAATGGTTTAAAGATTTTAGTAAAATCCCACGTTTTTTAGATAATTGACTGTTGTGGATGTATATGCATAGAATTGCTAGTGTACGTGCTAGTATATTCACTTAAGTTTCCTTTCTTTTGGCATAGAGGACAATGGTACCACCTACCAGTAAGAGTACCTAGCACCCAGGCTTTTATTTCTAATATCATTTTTCAATGAAAGAGCAGTTCTCCTTGGAGAAATAGTTGTTTCTAAGACTCCCAAAATAACACTCTCAGCTGGGAAACAAGCATTCCAATATCTGAACTTATGGGGGAGCATTTAACATTGAAACCATAAAAGCCATAAAGGAGTTTTATATGATCATCTGTAATATGGAGAGAAGATTCCCTGAGGACAGAGTACTTGAGGATTCAGGAAAAAGAAGTCAACTATTTATAGAAGAGGAAGAGGAAGGAAAGAGCACACACATCAAGCAGAGGAAACTGCATGTGTAAACTCTCACTAGAAGTAGCTAGCCTGGTAGAACTGAGGGTGAGGGAGAAGCAAGTATATTTTGAAAGGAAAAACTGTGTATCTCCATCTATGATGGAGCAAACTGAAGGAGTACGCTTAAAGGAGATCAGGTAGGAGTTTGTCTACATGACAAAGAAAGCTTTCACTTATACCCAAAGCATTGAAAGTCATTTTTAAGTTTTAACTAAGGTACCAGTGTCATCTTTTGGAAATGACATTGGCTGAAATACAAAGTGTGGATTAAAGAAGGCAAGATGTGCATATGTGAGCTGTAACAGTGATGAGGCCATTGACCTGGTCCATGTTGGAGATGGTGGTGGCTTATCCCAAAAGCAGGGAGCAGGTGAGAGAGTGGATGGAGACAGTGTCTAACTCCAGTGAGCTAATACTTGAACATGAGTAAGTCCTGACCTTTCTTGTGCCATTAAATCCTCTCTTGTAGATTTAATACCTTCCTTTGGATGTGACATTCAGGGATGAATCCACTTTAGAGTTGCCTCTTAAAAACATTAACTGTCTTATAAATTAGCAATGTTTTGAGTGTAGTTTCAAAAAATAACATTATCGTTTATGTCATAAAATTGAGAAGTAATTTTCCTATTCAGTATAGCATTATGTTCTCTTTTGATCTGCACATTTTTAAAGGTTTTAGCACTGAAACTCAAAAATCTTAAGGCAGGACAATGAAAGAAGGTTAAATAAGTTAAAATTATTGACCTTAAATGAAAAGAAAATTCAGTGATTATTTGATGACTGTTTTGGGGAAAACTAAAGTTATAGAAGATGATGTAGCCTTGATTTCCTGAAGGCTTAAATTGCTAGAAAGGAGTTGGCAAAATATTTATAACTATATACATGATAAACATTAGTATCAAATGCAGAATTTCCATGCCTGAAATCTCTAAAAGCATATAAGACAAAGATTTCCTTTAGGCATTCTGAGTTTTCCTTCATTAAAGCAGGTGGTTAACTCAGAAGGCTCCTGGAAGTCTCTTTTATCATTTTATATTTTGAGAGAAGAGATTAGTATCTATAGAGTCCCACTTGGCAACTGTCGCTTTTATTGTGTTCCCTAATCCTTACCACAATGCTATGACTTCTTTATAGATATCAAACACTTCTTTTCCCATTTCATCCTTCACACCTTAGAAGGCCCATCTTTCTGAAAATAAAGAGAATAACAACCGGGTCCTCAAAACTGTTTGTAAATCTTTTTATGTGTTGCAGTTAAACTGTAAATTCAGGAGGAAAAATAAAACTCTTCTGCATTTCTCCTTGGTGATGAAAAATATCATTTGCCAAGCAAGAAATTCAGTTTACCAGTTTAGAGCTGAGACTCCTTAGCAGTTTCTACCATCCCATTCTTCTCCCTCACCTTCTTGTGTAGCATTTGAGATTGGGTGGAATTCTGGTCTATGTGACCCTATGAAATGGGCTGACGTGGGAATTCTGTGATTGCCTTCTGACCTTACTTGCTTGCCCTTTTAAATCCTTTGTGTTAGCAGGTCCTGAGGGCCAGCACTAGGGACCACTGCATCTGTTAGCATGTTGTGTCTCTCTCGGCCCAAGGCTATTTGGGCATCGTGACTGTATCAGACTCATTTTCACTACGAACTTTGCTTGGCCAACTCTTAGTTTCTATGTCTTTCTTGGATACATGCATGTAATTCTTATTCTTTTCCACATGACTGAAAAGCTGAAGACTTGGAACAGGCATGTTAAGGCCCACTTTCTCTCTACCCTTTATTTTTCTACTCTCTGCAGTTATATGGATATGGGGTTATTCCAGGGGTATGTATATAGTCCCTTCAGACCAACCCCTGAGAGGAAGGCTGTATCCAGTCTGCACTAGTGTCTCTCTGATTGTCCTGCTGCCCGGGAATAGAATTGAGCATAGTAGGGCCAGTGAGATGGCAATGTAAGTAAAAATGTTTGCCACCAAACTGATGACCTGAGTTTGATCTCTTAGTCTCACAGGATGGGAGGAAAGAATCAATTCCAGCAAGTTGTCCACTTGCCTCTACACTTGTGGTATGGCACCCATAACACTCCAAACAAACAAACAAACAAACAAACAAATAAATAAATAAATGTAATTTTAAAATTAAAAAAAATAATTGAGCATAGGACTGTGGCAGAGGTTGGCATACTCCACATCTACCTTGAGTTCTTTTGTTCATCTATTTGAACTGTTGCCAAACTCCTTCGTCTCTGTACACACACAGTTTTAAACGATTAAAGATGTAAGCCACTGACTCTGCATTGTATGAGTTCAAATGACCAAATCAGGTCTTTAGGCTTGCATGGCAGGCTGGCATAGGAAGCATTTTCACCTGCTAAGCCTTCTCGCTGGTCCTTATTTTCTTTGTTACTACATTTTGATATTTTGCTATTATATACATGTGTTTTCTAGCTTTGTGTAATGAAAATATACTCAAATATAGACATTATTATAGCCTGCTGATTTGATCGTATTACTATCTTCAGTTGTCTTTGGAAGGCAAAGATATTGTTGCAGAATTAGAGAGAATAACAATTCTATCAGAAGCTCTGACTATAGGCATCATCTGTGGAGGACAGACAGAACTAGAAGTAGAACTTTTATTGTCTCTCTTTCAAAGATGAACCTAAAATAGACAAGGCAGGAAATAAACGAGAGTTTGAATATTGTAAAAATAAAGAAATGTCAAGATAACATGATTTTGAGTCAAAAACAAAGCAAGAACAGGAACTCCTCAGGTATGAAACATGGTCTTCATACTGGTGAAAATTTTAAGGGAATCAATTTCTCAACTTTGATATGTAGTCTTTCCTATCACCAGATATATTACCTGTCCCACTTTGTCTTTTAAATACCTCTTCCCACATTTTAAAGAATAAAGACATTCCCATCACTTATCTTAAATCTTTGTCGTTGTTCTAGGCTATAAATGTATCTAGGCAATAGCGTCCAACAACTAAAATAGTATATGTAGGAAAGTCTTAGTCAGACCCAAACACATGTATATATGAACAACACTAAATAGACTCAATAGACTTGAGATATATATGTGTGTGTAAGAAAGAGCGTGTGTGTGTGTGTGTGTGTGTGTGTGTGTGTGTGTGTAAAACAATAATAATTAAAGAAAATGTCATACAATTGAAAGGGAGTGAATGTGTAGGGCATGGGAGGAGTCAGAGTGGGAGGCGGTGGGATGAAATGATATATACCGTACTCCTACATGAAATTCTCAAAATTAAAACATTTTAAAAAGGAATAAAGACAAAAATAAAAATGATTGAAATAAAATCCTGCAAATTGATCTCCTAAAATCCAAGTCAGACTGTAGCCTTTCCCTACCAAAATCTTGCAATATGTTCTCATAGTACCTATAATAAAGGACAAGTTATTGTCACGGCACACCGCAGCTCTTCTATCCAATGCCCACCTCACCTCGCACTCTACCCTCGACTCATGTCTCTCCAGCCACACTGACTTCTTGCTACTCTGGTAATGTTAGGCTGATCTCTATGTTAGGATCTTAATGTTCCGTTCACTGCACTCAAGTGTCCCCTTTTCAGGGATTAGTTGCCTAATCGTGCGTCCTGTCAAAACTAGTTCTTTCCTTACTTCTAGCAACAGCTCTTCAGTCTTTTAGGTTTTGTTTTATATTTTTCACAGGACTTGTCTTAACTCAGAAATGTTTACTTGCACAGCTGTCTTCTCATTTTCCATATCTATCCTGAGAAGATTACAAACTGTCTGCTTTGTTAATCACTGTACCTCTGGTAACTAGAAAAAATGCCTTCCACATATCAAGTAGTCAAGGATTTCTGTTTAATGGGGGAAAGAAATGAATTTTCTTATTCAATAGAGCCAACCAATGAAAAATTATAATTTATCTAGTCTTGGAATATTTTGCTTTTTCTTTCACCTAATTGGCCTCTAGGGTTCTTTTAATGTAAAAATATTATTTAAATGAATTCATGCCAGATACAAAGGATGTTACAATGAGAGTCTTGTGTCAAACTGAAAATCCATATAGAAACTTCAGTTTTTGGAGTGGTGCTGTAAGTCACAAGATTCCAAACAATTACACACAAGTAGAAGTTGAAATATTCCCAAGATCATACTGAAGGTGAAAGCTGCCCTACTTTACCTGTTTTGACACTGAGTCTATATTATATTTAGCTCCTTTCTTAACTGAAGCAGTGGGGAGGTGAATGCTCTAATGGAAGGCAAAATTTTGTAAAACTAAAGCCTTAGACTTGTCAATACCCTCTGACTAACGACCATAGATTCCTTTGTACTTGGACAAAGTTGGGCTTATTGATTTGTTCTAAAGAGGGAGTTTATACACCGTGGAGACCCATGGGGCTTTTCTGTGAAGACTTGTAGAATTTGATCTTTCATTAACGTTGTCCAAGCAAGTATTGGGAACTTGTGTTGTAGATGTTGAAGCCACCGTGACTTTACTCTCAACCATATGCTGTCTGGAAGCAAAATTAGTTCTATGAGGATATATTAACAAATCTTACCTGTAAGTTGGAATGAATGAAACTAGGCTTAATATGTGATGGATAGCACTGCAGTTACCACTCACTGGTTAGGAGAAGAGAATGAGAATTTTGCTTGGATGATGCTCATGCTTTGTTTTCAGACATGATTACAGCATGACCTTTGAAATACCAAGTGAGAAATGCCATGTAGTTTTGGGTCATATCAAGAGTCCTGTATTAGTCAGCAGTCAGAAAGGGGGCTAATGCCCAAAAGAACTCTCAACCTAAAAGAGAGGCAGAATAGAGTTTCTAAAGTTTAAAACAACAGTTACATGTACCCGGAGCAAAGCTAGTAACCACAGTTACATCAGATCACCATAGTTACACTAGACTAGGAGCATGTCAGTTAACAAAGAGGATTTCCATTATCAAAAAGGTTTAGTTAAGAAAACCGAGTTTCTCAGAATTGCAGAAACAATGGACTCCATGGAGATGCAGTTATGGCTGGGTAGGAGGACATGCTACCTAACTACTTGTAAGTTTCACAGTGTTGTAGAACCAATGAACCCCCTGAAACTACAGGTGCAGCCTTCTTGGCTGGCAGGCTGCGGTGGAAATGGCTGGGCAAAAACAAAGGGCAGAGCAAATGTCAGCTAGAACAAAATGGAGTTAGTTTTGCCATTCAGTCTTGCGCACATGGTCACTGATTGGTGTTATTTGTTATATCAGCTCTAATCTCATAGTTCCAGGCATTCAAGCCCCACTTACTCCTCATCCACTGAACACTTCAGCTCAGTGATGGCAAACTGAATATAGGTTTTGATCGAGATTCCCAGTAGTTTTCCAAGATTAAATCAGTTGCCAATGCTTAAAACTGGGAAAATTTATGCAAGATAAATCAACATGTCTGGCTTGTCTGAAAAAATACATACACTTTGCAGTGATGAATCCACATGCTTCAGCTGGGTTGAAGAGGAACCCATCATGTTGCCTGCTCCCTCAGGCATACAGGCTTGGCACATATCTAAGTTGTTGTGTCTGGCTTCCTTCCTTCCCTGCAGTGCCTGCCATACTGCCATTCACAGTTGTTCTGATAACCTCTGGAAGCCCATACAACAGTTTTATAGTTCTAGACAGGAGCTTCAACTAGAAAAAGTACCAATCTCAGTCTTCTCTGAGTACAGCCTACAACCCTCCAGCCACCCTTTTTGACTCTTACTGGAACTTTTCATTTACCCCATCTCGAAGTTCCATTTTTAAAAATCTAATCCCTTTTCTCCTTTCTAACGCTTTCTTCTCATCAGCACTGTTATCAATCAGGTTAAAATGTATGAACCATTTTTAAAATTGCTCATTTGCAAGTCATCTCAAAAGCTGAGTTGTCTTTGATCTCAGCTATCCACTTTCTGTTTCCAGAAGGTTAACAGAAAAGATGAATGCTGCTGGAGAGCTCATATAACCAAATGAAGTTATATAGAATTTAAATCACTTAAAACTCAAATTACAAACTCAGAATAGCATGGAAATTATATGACATTTCTTTAGATGGCTAATTTCTCAGAGTTCACTGTATGTCTTCCACATCTCCTCCACCACACACCAACCTCAGTTGTCTCACCTTAAACCTTCTAGAAGGAATCTCCGTGATGGCAAGGGATTTTGTGTTGTTCAGCACCATTGTTTAGGCTAGGGGTATCTAGTATAATGCCTAATAAATAATGAAGACCTAATAAATATTTGTTGGATGATATTTTTTTCAAGGTGAATATTCCCATGCCACAAACTCCACCTGTCTGTACATGTACCCATTCTTATCTACCTTCTCTTCTATTATGTAAAAGCATCCCTGTTCACATCTGTATATTCTGCAATTTGGGCCTTCTACATTATTTTTAAGCATTTGGTAAGAGGTTAGCCGAATTTTAAAAGCAATCTGGGTTATGCACTACATTTGTCAAAGAGTACTCACAGGCAACCCTTACATAGAATATCTTATTATGATGATTATAATCATAGCTAAAATTATTGTGTGTCCTCATTTGCTAAGTGCTATTCCAAAGATCTATCATGTATCAACCCATTCAATCCTCACAATAGTATGAGACAGGCACAGGCTTTTCATCTCTGTTTAATTGAAGTGTAGAGAGGTCAAGTCACCTGCCCACATTCTAACAGCCCAAAAACAGTGGAACAACACTTAATCCTCACAATAGTATGAGACAGGCACAGGCTTTTCATCTCTGTTTAATTGAAGTGTAGAGAGGTCAAGTCACCTGCCCACATTCTCACAGCCTAAAAACAGTGGAACAACACTATTCCACTGTCGTCTTCTGCTTCCTTTAAAAAGTAAAAATTAAAGAGGGAGAACATTAGTATAACCTGCCATAGTGATATGGAGAATATTGCTGAGAAGGAAATTGAAAACAAGAAAAAGAAATGATAAAACATTGATGCTTCTATCTCTAAAATATGAATATGCCTTCCTCTTTCCTTTTCTGCCCTGGTCCAAGGTAACACTCCTGGGCTCTACTAGCTTTCTAACCACTCTCTTTGACCTCTTCCTTGAGATAACCATAGTAATCTGTTTAAAACATAAACTAGTTAATCAACATTTAACATAAAGCTCAATCCTTTCCCTATGGTCTTCAAGAATTCTGATGTCTCCCTAACTTTCCAACTACCATCCAAATAGCCCAACTATTCTCCTGAGGAAGAGAAGCAATCCTTCTTCAGATCTTGGGACACATCACACTCTGGCCTGACTGAGGTCTTTTGTCTAGAATGGCTCTTCCTCATGGCTTTCTAACAGCTGGTTCTTCTGTACCCTTTAACTATCAGCCCAGATGTTACCCACACCAAGAGACATTCCCCAAGCAGCCTACACAAAATAACTCTCTAACTCCTCCCAAGTTACTCCTGCTCATATGATATTTCCCTAATTATACTTAATATTATCTGAAAATATTTTGCTTATTCATTTACCTTTTATTGCATGTCTTCCCACTTCTGATATAAGTTTGTTATTTTTTTCTATCTCTGTATCCCAGGTATTTAAATAGTGTCTTGAGTGGTACTCTCTGAGTTATTGTCTTTATTGATACATAATAAATACATGCTGAATACAGAAATGAAATGAGTCCTGTAGATAACACTTAGCAGTTCTGGTACTTTCATATCCCTCCATGTACCACAGAGAGTAACAACTGACTAATGACTGCTTTCTAAAATAAGATAGAGAGTTCTCAATAGACATTTTAAAAAATTTTAAATGTTTTATGTGCATGAGTGTCATGCAATGCCCATGAAGATCAGAAGACAGCACTGACTGACGATTATTAGCTGCCATGTGGTGGTAGGACTTGAACCTGGGTCCTCTGCTTTTAACCACTGAACCATCTCTCTAGCCCCCTCAATGTACATTTTTACATCTCAAGTGTTCTTTAAAAATATGTAAACACCAAACATATAAGGCCAAATTTTCCTGTTCCCAAAAGTTTGGAAAAAGAAGTTACCCAGTTTTCTTGATTATGTACTTCCTCTCCCCTAGTCACACATTGGTGTACATGTTTTTGATTCATTTATATTTAATTTTTGTGTATGAGAGTTTTACTTACAAGGGTGTGATATACCACATGTGTGCAATGTTCACAGAGGTCATTTGATACCCTAGAACTGAAGTTATGGATGGTTGTTAGATGCCATATGAGTGATGGGAACAGAACTCAGGTCTTCTGCAACAGCAGCCAGTGCTCTTAACCACTGAGCCATCTCACCAGCTTTCACACATTGCTTTTTATATGGTGATGTTTTTAAATTACTAAAGCCCACCAAGGAAATGGCCTTTGCCTATGCTAATCTCTGCAAATTATTATGTCTATGAAATAAAAATAAAAATAATGATTTGCAATCTGAATAATTATGGCTGCTCTAGGTATTTAATATCTACATAAAATGGGCAATATCTTCCTTGTAGTCCCCTTGTCAGTTGACACCTTAAAAAAAAGAAATTTAGAGTAACGATTCCCAATCACTTTTCCATTTTTATCTTTCAAAAGACTCCTGACTCAAGACCATTTTTCAGGTAGTTCAGGAGTTTTTTTCCTTAAACATTTCTAAAAGACTTAACATGTAGAGAATACTTATTGTTTTTATGAGACCCCAGCTTCTATTTTAAATACAAATTTAACTTTCTCATATCAGAGCAGGGATTTGACAGTCCTTGACAGTTTCCAGTTCTCCACCATGGCCAGTTGGTTCAAACCAGAGCCAGACCTAATCTCAACTAGATTTAGCTTTTCAGCAGTGCATATATGAACACACCTGTTGTCCCAGAACTTTGGAGGCTGAGGCAGGAGGATTGCTATGAGTCTAGCCTGGGCTATTTAGTGAGTTCAAGTTCAGCCAGGAAAAAAAAAAATTTCAAAACACAAAAAATGGAAGGAAGGAAGGTCAAGACTTGTAAACACTTCCTACTTCTCTACTTCTCTATAAAGAGAAGAGATATAGTGTATCTGTGTCTCAGTCCATTACGTTATATGTGATAAACTCATGACTTTTTTCTGTCAATTAATAAACAAGTCAAAATTGAAAAAAATTATACTAAAAAAAACCTTACAGGTATTTCTCCTGCCAATAAACTGAACTCCCCTACTTTTCTCTACCGCTTTCTTTAAACAGAGCATTCGCCACTTGCGTAAGAATTTACAGCACCCGCCATTCTTTCCTGTTAAATACCATCTAACTGGCTGAACACTGACACTTCCTGTCTTTCCATTCTTCATTCTTATCATCAGTGATAGGAACAGGTTGTGCCTTCTAAAGTCTTTACTTCTTTCTGACTTAGGTTTGGAAGCAAAATCTTTGCTGCTGTATTAAATTCATGCCTTTCACCTGATGGACTGGGCACTACACCTGACTGTCTCCCTGAGATGGCAGGGGCACTACAAACTACGGTACTAAACACCAGAGTGATAGATGGGCAGGCATGAACTTTAAATAGACCAGAACCATGGTGGCATCTGCCAGTATAGAGAAGTTTCCAGTGTGAGTGACGCCCTCATAATGGGTCATTTGTTGGAAATAACCAATAGTTTGAGCAACTATTAAATGTATCATCTTGTAACAGTACGACTTCAGACTGCCCACGAGAGCTGGACATCATTACCATGCCATGTCATTCTGTGATGACTAATCTTAGTTGTTAACTTAGATGGATCTGGAATCAATTACAATGCAAGCCACTGGACATTCTGATGAGGGACTTTCTTGTTCAGATTATTTAAAGTAGGAAGATCCCCCCTAAGGGTGGATGGCACCTTTGGTGGCAGCTCAGATAAAAGGACTTGGAAGGCAGAGACTTTGCTTTTTTGTCTGCTTGCCTTCACTCTTGTTGACAGGTCGATCTATACCTTGGCTACAGCATTCTTTCACAGATATTAGAACCACTTCATCAAGATTCCAACAGTCTGAAGACCAGTAGCTCTCTAGGACTTCTCCAGGCCTTTAGCATCATGTTGGGACTGCTAAGACATCCATCCAGCCTTGTGGACTGAGCAACTCCAACATTCTCAGCTTCTCCAATGTGGGGCAGCCATTCTTTGTCTACCCAGACCATATTATGTAAGCCAGTCTAATAAGTCCCCTTTTAATAAAAATATTATATTCATTCCCTCAATTTTGTTCCTTTAGAGAACCCTGATACACCTTCCTACTCAGTTTTAATGTTTCTGAGGTTTCATGAGTAAAACTGACCATCAAGGCTCAGTTCTCTCTTGGTTCCTTCAGAAACGACTGCTAAATTGAGGGGCTATCATGCCTAGTGGGACCACTTTCACTGACCACTGTTTGCTTGTTTGTTTTCATTATTTGTTTTAGACAGGGTCTCCTGAAGCCCCAGATGTCCTGGAACTTGCTAAGTAGACAAGATTGGCCTCAGTCTCACAGAGAACCAACTGTCTATGCTTCCAGAATGCAGGGATTAAAGGCGTATACCACCACGCCCAGCACTTTTTGGGTCAAGAACCTCTGTTGGCTAGAACAACAAGAGAAAGACATAGATTGAAAATAGAAATTTCTTTTTTGACTTTCCTAGTTTAAACCCATCACTCTGAAAAGCAAGTTTGTTTTGGTGATAATTTCTAAAACCAGAAAAACAATGGCACGAAAACGTCTGTAGTTGGGAAATGTCTCGTACAGATCAGGAGCTTTATCACTGCAGATCTATTTGATGTGATCAGAGTATCCTTAGCAATATATTTTCTAAAATGGCCCAGGGAACTAATGGACCTATTAAAGACACTGAGAACACAGGCAAAAGAAAGCAAACATGTAAACACATACTTGCTATATTAACAGGAGGCAGTGTGTGATGACTACCAGAGACATGACAGAAGGTGAGGGCAGCACCCCATCTGTTCTGTGAGCTCAAACAACAAAGGGCTTGTGCTCACATCCCACGATGTGTAGAAGAAAAGATTCAAGAAGCAACATTTAATGTACAAAACCTTAGTTACCATTGGCTTCTGCATGGCAACAGCCAGTCAAAATTAACAGAGAAGTTTTGTTTTCAAGAAGTAGCTCAGGGCATTTGGGCTTCTCAAAGGTCTATTTGTTGCTTTATAATGCTTGAACTTTACTTGTTAAAATATTTGCTGTCATTCCTTATTTTGCAAGATAAGCTTTGGTTCTGTGAGATGAAGCAAATATAAATCATTATTAACAAAAGTATGTGGCAAGGTCTAGAAGACAACTGAAACTGCTAATATAAGCTCATTTGAGTTTTCAACTTATTTGGTTGAAATTTTATTCTTTGATATTTTCTACTCCCTCGATTTCTGTTTTACATTCTGAATTTCTTCCTACACTGTTAATCTTCTTAGTCCTCCATTCTAACTTTCTTTAAAATACTTTTAGTTTCATTCTAGGTCTTTGAGCAGCCATTCAAAACAATTTTTTTTTAAGTTTTGATGATCAGTTATATCACAGTATGTAATACTTACAAGCTAAAATTCTAGATCTGCCCACAGCTGAATACAACTGCTTGTTGGACACATGTATGGGGTTGTCCCATGTCACATCCACATATGAAGAAGTAAATTCTGGCACATTGGAGACTGATATAAGAATGCAAAAGTTCCAGTCTAATTTGGACTACCTAGCTAAATGTTTTCTCTAAATCTTTTTTTAAAAACATTTTATTTATTATTTTTATTTTGTGCGTATGAGTGTATGTAAGTGCACCCATGTAGTGCATTTCCTACAGAAGTCAGAAAAGGATGTTGGATTGACTTGAACTGGAGTTGGGGATGGTTGTTAGCTGCCATGTAAGTGCTGGGAATCAAACCTGGGTCCTCTAGAAAATCAGCCAGTGCTCTTAACTGCTGAACAATCTCTCCAGCCCTGTCTCTAAATCTTAAAATGGTTCTGATTTGCATTTCTCTAATTTCTAAGGATGTTGAGCACTTTTTAAGATGTTTCTTAGCTATTTTATTTCTTCATTTGGACTCTCTCCTCAGGTCCTTAACCCATCTTTTCTTGGGCCATTTATTTTCTTGTTTCTTTTTCTTTTTATTGAGTCATGCATCTCATACAATAGTTCTTAGTCAAATTTGGATGCCCTTCCCTATCCATCTCCCCAACCTCCACCAGACTTCATGTATTCTGACATAAGTGTTAAGTCCTAACCAGTTAACCATTAGTGCCCAAATGTCCTTTAGTACAGATTCACCCACTAGAGTTTGGTTAGGCTATCTAGAGATGGTAAGGCATATTCTCACTCTCCCCATAGTAATCAGTCTCCAAGAGTTCTCAGTCTAAGTCTGGTCTGCCACCAATTTTTATCACTTCACTCTGGGAGATTTGGTGGAGGTCCTGTGCTAGATGCGACCATTGTCGCAAGTTCACATGTGCAAACTTCCAAGGGCCTGAGAGACTCTGCTCCCCTAAGTTCATGAACCCTTGGTTCTTAGAATCTTGCTGTCCCCTCTTCCACAATGATTCCCAGATATTTGAGGAGAGGAAAGGGACCAGTAACAAGGAGGCACAGAGGACGGGAGAGGCTAGTTAGGAAGGGGGGTGAATAAGAGGAAGGAGGATGAATAAGAAAGATGTATATTGAGGGGCTGGAGAGATGGCTTAGTGGATAAAAGTACTTGCTGTTCAGGCTTGAGGAACCGAGTTCAGACTCCCAACACCAAGAGAAAAGCTGGGCATGGCTCCTATATATAACCCCAGTGCTAGAAGAGGTAGAAACAAGACCACTGGGGCTTGCTGGCCAGCCAGCCTAACCAGAAAAGCACAGGCTCCAGGTCCTTTGAGAGATTCTGTCTCAAAGGATAAAGAAGAGAGTGATAGAACAAGACATATGATGTCTTCCTCTGGTCTTTGTGAGTGCATGTACCCACCTCCCAAACACACACATGTACACAGAAAAGAAAAATGCATGCTGACATATATGTGTGAACAAGTCATACTGAAGCTCCTTACTTTGTATGCTCACTTAGTAAAAATAATTTCAAAAGGAAAAAATCCGAAGCGTTCATCCTTTACCAGTTTCACCTTCTCTTCTACTTCCTATTTCAGTAAATGCCACCAGAATCCGCTCATGTAAGGCAGAGGATAAGGAAAGCTGTGGTGCCCCCGACACTTCTGTGCTCACTACCTCTGCCTCTACTCCTTCCAAACTTCTAACCAAATGTAAACAAGGTCAAGACCTCCTGGGTCTACCTACAGATCGTTCTGTCTACTGCTTCGGCTAGGAATACTAGGATCACTGATGCCAAGCAGACGACAACATAGATGTTGGACTTGCCTTTCAAAACTTTAGCAATCACTATGAACTGTGCAAGAAGCAAGCAGCCTTCACTGCTTCTGAGCAGTTTCTGAGACAGGTTAAACTTTGCTTCTATGATTATGGTTTTGCAAACACTTTGATTAATTCCAGGTGGATAAAAACTTAATATAAGGACCTGTAAAATTCCAGGACAGTTCTTCAGTCTCTTATTGTTCATCACAACCTTGACTAAGTTCAAACATATTGATTATTGTGTACAATATTCCTTAAATGCAGATTTCTCTTTTTCTCTTCTGTTTATGTTGAGCTATACATTTTTGGCACAGATACCACAGACCTGATGTTTTATTCTGTCTAGATTATTTTGAAAATACTTTATTTATTATTTTTATTTTATGTGTATGAGTGTTTGTCTGTATGCATGTAAGTGCACCCAGATTCTGCAATGCCTGCAGAAGTTGGAAGAGATTGCCAGATCCCCTGAAACTGGAGTTATGGATAGTTAACTGCCATGTGGGTTCTGGGAGCCAAATCCAGATCCTCTGTAATAGTAGTCAGTTCTCTTAACTGCTGAGCCATATATGTAGCCCTTTAACTGGAATTCTTATATTAGAAAGCAATATTCTTTCTTCCTTATTCATTTATTAAAATATATTTATATAATCATGGACTCATGCATTTTTGTTTTATTTTCTGGATAATAATAGTAAAAACTGTTAATTTTGTTGCTCAAATTGATTTTTTTTCTTTTTTTTGGCCATTGGGAGCCTTCTCAGGTTGGGTTCAGTGCTTTAACAATGTAACACTTTCCTTTATATAATTCTAAATTTTCATTAACCAATTAATTTACTTATTTATTGTAGGGTACTGAGCCCAGCGCCTCACAAATGCTAAGGTAGTATTCTGCTGTCCAGTGTATATTTCCAGTGTATTCCAGTGTATATTTCCACTCTTGCCCATCATTTAGAATTTTTTTTCACTTTCTGGCATCATAAAATACTCTTGGATCATCTCATATTTTTCATGTTCTAATACCAGAAACAAGTACTTCTTCAGGTACCTAGTTTCCTTTGACCTTAGTGCATTAATTTTATCTGCTCTAAGGGTTACAATGTGCTTCAATAACTTATTACAATTATTTCAAGCAAGACATGGGAAATTTACAACAGCATATCATGTATCTCTAACTTTACTCCCTGGGATTGTTATATACTGGCACATATAGACATACAACATAGATGATACAGCTGTAGATATAGACAAATGTGTGTCTCATGAGTACTATACTAACAGTACAGTATTGTAATTTTTGTTTCAAATATCTTATGTATTTAAAGAAATTAAGATAATAAAAATACAAAAAGATTTACAAATAAATTTATATATCACTTTATCATTTCCAGGGTTTTTCATTTATTCTTGTGCATTTGAATTGTTATCAGAAAGAAGCTTCCTTTCACCTGAAGAACTTTCTGCAATATAGTATGGTGGAGTGTGGTATAGGCATAGTGGTAACTCTCAGTTTTTATCTAAATGACTCTATATTTTACCTTCACCACTGAAGGTTAGTTACACAAGATATTATTTGTTCTTAGAAATTAATCATCAGGATTTTCCGCTTGTAAAAATATAACTTTTTCTGGTTACTTTGAAGACTCGTTTTAGTATTATACTCTTACTATTTTAATTCTGATTTAGGTGATGTTCTTTATACTTATTCTGCTAGGCTTTCCTTGTGTCTCTTGGATCTGTGATTAATCTTTTCTACCAAACTTGGAAAGCTCTTGGCTGAGATTTCCACAAATAGTTTTTTTTTTCTCATGTCTTTCTCCTTCTTCTGGAACCTTATTATACATATATTGAACTACCTAGTTGTTGTCCCAATAGTTTTTCTGAGTCTCTCTTAAATTGCTTATAAATTATGAAGTACTCATATATGCTATACCATTGGTAAGCTTTTAAAGATCTGTTAAATGAAAATCAGACAAAGAAAGTTTTATCATCTGAATTCACCTGAAGTGCTTCGTATACATAAATTGCAGAAAGATTTGGGGTTTATAGGGGAGTTCAGTGGGAGGATGGGGTAAGACTGATAGTGAACACAAGCTTTCCCTGGAGGAGGATGAAATGGATTAGGATAAGATGGTGATGACTGCACAATGTTATGATTTGAATATTTGTTCCTCAAAGCTGATGTATGTGAATCTTATATTCAAAAGCATGTGTTAATGCTGTCAGAGGTGGATCCTCTGAGAAACGGCTGAATCACCCCACAGTTCATTCCCAGGGGTTCTCAGGCTGTAGTTGTGTCATGGAAGGGAGCTCTCTCTGACCCTCTACAATTTGATGCCCTTCTCTGTAACATCACCTGACAAGGAGGCCCTCAGCAGATGCTAGCACTCCTGACTTCCCAGTCTCCAGGAAGATAAACTTCTATTCTTTTAAGTAATTAGTCTGTGATATTCAGATTTAATAACAGAAAGTAGACTAAGACACACAACCTCTTGAGCACTTAAAAGCCACTAATCTTTACAGTGGCAAAATCCATGCTATGTGAATTTTATCTCTGTTTTAGAAAAGGTAAGGGAGTGACTCTATATAGACTGACTAGACCACAGTGGATGGACTTGCACTGAGGGATGTGAGGGATGTCTCGATGCACTAACTTGGCTCGAGAGGTCTTAACATAAATGACAGAATGCATGAAATCCTGTCGGGGGGAAGAAATGATGGGAGGGTGCAGATGGGGGAGGATTCAGAAAGATGATTAAGATATTTTGTATGAAATGCACAAAAATTCTATCGATAAGAGTACCTTGAAGAAAAGATAAGAGGTTATAGTAGCAGATTCTTTAAATATCTGTGATGATAAATATAATATTTTAAACATGAAATATGATATTCTAAAGTAGAATACTGAACAAATATTTGTTTCTTATCTATTCATTCAGTGATTAGCTAAAATACAACTTTTGCAGATGTACAAAATCTTACCTGGCTAATGATTTATCTTCAGAATGTTTGTTCTACTAAAGAAAAATATAAAATACATTCTAAGTAGACAAAATAAAGATATAAAATATTTAAAATATATGGCTTTGTTGGAAAACAGTCCTTTGGAACCCTTTAGAACTTGAGAGTATTGTACAGTGAATCTTAATTATATTGCTGGTTGAGTAATGGATGCATTAAGAGCTTTTTTCTTATTTGTATTTGTGGGATGCAGAAAAGAATAAAATTTATGAAATAAAAAATTGTAAAAGGATTAAGAATCCATAAAGTTGTTTTCCAATTCATCATATCAAATGGTAATCCACTGATCAGTGTCAAAATGTGTTTTGTAATATATTTATCTCTACTAGTTTTAATTGCTTTGGGCATGCATCCTATTTTATTTTTAGTTTAGCTTTTAAATTGAAGACACATATATTGGGACTCACTTTTATTCTTATTAAAAACATAAATTACTCAATGACTTATCAATGCCAAATTATTAACCGAAGTAGAAAATATGATTTCTTCATTTGAATATCTTTGTTACAACTTGAGCACAGTAAAACACTTCTGCTTGAATCTGTCCAGGGAGACAAGGAAAGGCCTGTTCAGTCACTATCTATGTACTGTTTTTGTCTGTTTTGAGACAGTGAAATAATGGCCTCTTTTTTGTTTCCTTCTGTGATCCCTAGTGGATCTGCTAATACCTTAGCCTGGCAGTGTCAATCTAGCAAAAAGATAATGGTAAATTTTTATGTGGCTATTGGAGGATCCCACCAACATGAAGAATACAGTAGTAGAGGAATCATGGCTCCAGCATCTTAAATGTCATTAGGACTCTAGATATTCTCTCTACTTCTGTGTATCTATGATGCCACTAACTGATAGTAAGTAAAGCAGGTTTTGTAGGAATAATAGTGAAGCTATTTGACAGAAAGTACTACAACTTGCTATGGTGCTCCTATCAGCAAAATAAGGATGGTCAATCATTTGGTTATTTATCATATATTGCTTAACAATATGGTAAACAGGAATCCTGACATGAAATACTCTTAGTTGCCCCATTCAGGGAAATGATATATAACACTGTTAACCTCCATCACAACAGACTTCTCCAACAAATAATGTATGCTTGGAATAAAATAGCATTTCAATGGGAACGTTAATGCCAGAATAAATTATGAGTATATTTAAGGAGCCATGGGAAGGTTTTAAATATAAACATGAAGATTATATAAAATATTTTGAAATATGCTCCTTGGACACAAAGATTAATAGCAAGAGTCGCATCAGTCTGAGACTGAACAGGCAGCTGCTGGACAGATGTCCTTGCGGAAGCATTTGAGTGTGTGTGTGTGTGTGTGTGTGTGTGTGTGTGTGTACGCGTGTGTGGTTGAGATGGCTTTTGTACAAGGTTGTGATTCTGGGAAAGCATTTTTGTGACAATTACTGTCAGACAACTGTGAGTAAAAAACTTCCTTGGAACCCCCTGGATTTATTTATATTTTTGTTAGTAATGACACAAAGATTCCATTTGATTCTGAAAATTTTAACAATACTGCATTAAATATTAGCAAATAAGAATGTCTAAGGTGTTTTCACACATCTTCTAGTTATTATTTCTTGGTTCTCATTTTACATGAAAATATACCAAAAAGGCATTAGAGATGATTTTATCAGCATGAGATCATATCCTTTATAATTGTATATATTACTCCTTTCTATTGATTAGTGAACTATTCTTAGATATTGGCAAATACTGTCTCCAGGACTAAGCTTTAGTTAGACCCCTTTGAGCCCTGTAAGCTTTGACACTGGCATCTGTCCTTGTCAGGCCTGAATTACATAGCTAAAACAAGAATTTTCTTAACTCATTTTAGAGAAACCTATCAGCTTTAATATTTGGTAGGTTGCTCACCCTTGGTCGCTGATCATCCCACCTTCACCCTGGTGTCCTTTCTTTATAATTTCTCATCAGTGGACTTACTCTCCCCAACTCTAATCTCCTTGGCTGTGAATCCCCACTTGCCTGTGCTGTATCCAGAATTGATCCCAGTTCTATTCTGAGGTTTCTTTTCCTCCTCTGCAATAGTTCTGAATATCACCTTTTATTATTAATTTTTTTACCACTCACTGCCATGCATAACATATCAAATGTTTTAAGCAGTCTGGTCAACAAATCTGAATACTTATTAGGTACCATTACTCTACTAAATGGTTATATCAGCCAGAGACTAACCAGGAAACAGAACTAGTTGAACATTTAACGCAGATTCAAAATCTCAAAGTCTGACTCAGGTCCACCTGATCCTTTCCTTAGCAAAGCTTTCAGCATCATAGGTGTGCTTTCCGGCTCTAAATCTCTAAGAACAATTTTAAGGAAGACTAACATCCTTCTGAGAAATAATCAGGCAAATGGCCTAAATCACAAAGATGGTGGTGTAATGCACAGTTACACTACGCACCTGGCTGCAGACCATGAACCTTTCTGTTAAATAAAACAAAGATTCTGGTCTAAGTTCTTACATAAATCATTATTGTTCTGCTTAATGGGGCTGCCATAAACTCAGTAACCTGAAGGATTTGCAAACATTTGGATGAAAAGTACACTGGCATTTTAGAGAAAAGTAACTTGGCTTAGAGAGAGCAAGACAGAAAGAGGACGAGTTTGGGTACAAGGGAGATTTATCCTTGGTAACCAGCTATGAGCTCTGTTACCTGGGTGATATAACACATTAGTAAAGATGAGTTCATGTGATAAGTTCCTGCAAGCAAAAGCAGGACGTGAAGGTAAGTAGAAGGGCTCAGGAAAGCTTATGCCATGTAGGATGCAAATGCAGAGGAGGGAGGCTGAGCTGTCTGGAGGGAAGTGAAGGCTACTTTGAGAACAGTGGATTGCTAGGGAAGTTACTTAGGTTTGTTAGGGATCAGCTAATATATAACTAACTTGTATGAGTGAATATTTGGTCGAGTAATGCAGAAAATTCCTCTTCTTGGGACTGAAGCCCTTACTTAACATGGGCATGACAGTGAGTCAGATCCCCGCACCCCTGACTAAAGCCTTTTCCCCTGCTCTCAAAGACAGCGGCTAATACCTGGGAAGTTGATGCTACTCTTGCCACTCCAGTGAGTGATTCAGCACCTTGTATGTAAATTACCTGCACCATACTACCAGCTGATCACACAATTGCCCCTATGTGAACCTTCTCATAAAGTTCACTTACCCACGCATTATTCAGTGGCATTCTATGGAAACAGGCCTTTCATTTTTGACACTTGTGTGAGTGTGTGCACACCTGTGTGTGTGTGCACACCTGTGTACATGTCCACAGATAATATAAGGCACATATGTGAAGGTCAGAGGAGGATTTTCACAAGGCAGTTCTCTCCCTCCACCATTCAGATTCCAGGGATCGAACTTCCAGGGATCAGGTTCCTAATCGACTTCGGGTTTGGTGGCAAGCTCCTTTACCTATTGAGCCATCTTGCTAGCCTTCTTTGGCTATTTTAATATAGGGCCTCATTTTCTCCTACCACACCTTCCTTCTTGCCTCATATTTATGGTTATGTATGTATTACTTGGTTCTTAGGATTGCATTTCCACCTCTTTGAGTACAATAGCATGACCGAAGGCGCACAAAGGGGAAAGTGGTTAAAATGCTGAACTTCAAAGCTGAATATTACTGAGCACAGTATTTGAGTCATGACTTTTTTTTTCAATTCAATATTTTGTTCAGATTCGATTTGCATTTTTATCTCTTCTATTTATATTTAGCATAGTCTTAGGATATTTAGCAAATCGAGTAGAACAAATATTGATTATATTCTAAAAATCCTCTATATTCTGAAGACTTCTGTCCTGAAGCTCTTGCTCTCAAATCCTTCTACTTCATCCCTAACTGGATTGGTTGTTCTTTGATTTTCTTTCTTACACAGCCATAATGGGACCTTCCTTCCGCTTTATTTCTTGTGCTGAGCAGTTCAAGTACCTTCTCTTGGTTCATTCTCCCATTTACTAAGAAGATATCCGCCATTCTGAAAGCTTACGTACAGGGAACTGTGTGTGTTCTGCCTTACACCAAATTCATGATTTGTTGGATAAGAATTTCTAGATTGGAAATAGGTTTATGATAGAATTTTGAATTTATTATGCTATTATTTTCTATTTGCTAGTACAAATAGAAATAGGTTTAGTTTCCTTTGTTGTATATAGCATTATCAATTCACCACACTATAGTGAAGGTTCATGACACTATCCAAATGTGTCTCTCTATATTTACTTTGCTTGGTCCTTTTTTTTGTTGTTGTTTGTTTGTTTGTTTTGGTCTTTTTGAGACAGGGTCTCCTTACTGCCCCCACTGGCTTGGAACTGTATGTAGACTAGCCTGGATCTGGCTTCCTTTGCCACCCCACTGGGAGTACAGCCTGTGCCACCACGCCCACCTAAAAGATTGGTACTTTTAACCTAAAGACTCTTCTTTGTTTCACCACAATCTTCATTACTACTAGTCATCCAATTTTGGTAAAAGAAATATCACATTACCACTGATAACTCTCTGATATTGTGAATCTCGGTTTCTTTCTGACCAGGTCATTTTCCAGAAAAAAAAATCATCTTTGTGCTTGTTCCTAGCTCTAGTGAGGAATTCGGTGTATGTTCATCAGTATAATGCACTTCACTGTGAGTCATCAGAGAATGGTCTGTGAGGCTCTAGATCTGCCAATTCTCCATTTCTCTGAAATGCTCAAATGTTTGAATGTTTACTAAGAATCCTTAGTTGCTTTCAGACAATCAGTTCTGGATTTTTACTTAAACAGAAAAGGTTACTGTGGGGATCTGGTTACTGAGCAAGGCAAGCGACTCCTGATACCCTAAAGGGATGGCAGGTGTCTGACCTGCTCTGCCCGTGTGATAACCTGGCCCCAGGAAGCTACTGTAGATATGAATCTTCCTTTCCCCCATCCCAGATCAGAACCAGGTTTTTGGGTTTCATTTCCTCCTTCCTGAACTTCCACAACCTTCCGGCCTTTACCCCAACACCCCACCTTTCCCGCCTTCTGTAACGGTCAGAGAGGCTTCCCTATATAAGGCCCTGCATTGGCTCTAGTAACCAAACTATGCACCAATGTAGTCTCCCGGGAGGGGACTCCTCCCGCCGCACTCTGAGCCACCTGAGGTCCCGTTCCATTGTCCTCCATTCTGTGGCATGGCTGGAGCACAACAGCCGTGCTGGAGATGGAGACGTACCCACAGTTACATATTTTATGCATTGGAGAATGCACAGACCTCGTGATCTGTGAGCAGGGAAGAGTTATGATAAAAAGGGAAGCCACAGGTAAGGTTGGTCTTATAAAAACGTATAAAGTTGTTTAAATACTACAAATGTAATTTATTGCTATGTGCAAAATATGGATCCTTATATTTACAGACAAGTATCCCAGTCACCACTCATCAAAGAAATTTCTTTTGCAACAGATGGAGATTGTTACAGAGTTCCACAACTGGTCATACACAGATACCATCTGTGAAATGCCCAAGTCCAAGTAGCACATCTACAATGCAGCCTCTACTCCTAAGGCTCACAGAACATCGTGGAACAAGGGTGCAGAGAACACTAAGGCATCTCGCAACTCTAATCCAGCCTCACTTGTGTTCCCACAGGGTTGAATCTGAGTCTAGGTCACCACAGAGCTCCATTTTATGTGCTTGTTCCTGGCTCGTCAGTGGCCAGCATTTATTCCTTTGCTTTATCATCAGCCAACTTTCAATTTCTGCTTTCCAAAAATTATTTTGCAAGGTGTCTAATCTGATATCTTCCTGTCTGCTTGAAGGGCATCTTTAGGTTTTTATTATCCATTTATATGAACATTTAGTTTATGAATTTTGTCACAGAAAATATTTCTACTTATATTTCCTCATGCAATACCTTATTCCAAACAGGATTTGAAGTAGAGATTTCTTTCAGTGTACATATATATATATATATATATATATATATACAGAAGCAAATATCTTTTTAGTGTAACTTTATTGAATTTTTGTGTATTTCATACAGAACATCTTAATCATCTTTATATCCTCTTCCTCATTGGCACTTCCCCATAACTTCTCCCACCCTGACACACTGGAATTCATGCATTCTGCCATTTAGTTAAGACCTATCCTATGGAATAAAGTTAGTGTCCCCAGATGTCCCTCAGTGCAAGTTCATCCATGGAGGTCATCAGCCTATGTAATGTTTTCCCTTTAAGTAGATCAGCTCTTCCTCACCCAGCAATAATTAGCTGCCAGTAGTTCTTCAGCTAAGATTTTAGCCTGTACTCCATTTCCACAATTCTGTGCTGGGTTTTTGTCTGTTTGATGGGTCTTGTATAGTGCATGGGTTGGCACCACTGCTCAGACTGACCAAAGTCTCAGGAACCTGAAGGACTCTCTTTCCATATGGTCATGCACCTCCACCCTGGCTCTTATAATCTTTTCTCCCCCTCTTCTGAAATAGTCCCTGAGCCCTAGGTGGATGGCGTTTAACATAGGAATCCTATCCAAGGACCCACACTCTGCAGAATCTTTCTCTACAGCTTTGGCCTTTTGTGTCCTTTTGTGCTCATGACCCTGTTGCGTGAGGGAGCTTCATTGATGAGGGTTGAGAGATGCCACAGTGTTCTCCTTACCCGCTGCTCCACTATGTCCCATAAGCCTTAGGTGTAGAGATTACATTGTATAGTGCTCTCCAAACCTGTGAGAGCTAGCCTACAGGGGAGGTGGTTTCCTGGTCAGTTCCAGCTCCATTGCTCCAAACACTGTGTTTGAAGTCCTGTCTTCAGCAATAGGGTCTTACTTTCCAGTTCTGGGAGGCAATCAAGAGCTGTGGCAATAGCCTATTTAATTCTGGCAACTCAAAGGGAGGTTTCTCCTGTCTGGCACTGCTTCTTGTTATGTAGCCCTCAGCCATACAAATGGACTCATGTAGAGATATTGTATGTGTAGTTTTTCAGTAATTTTTGGACTAATATGATTGCCTCTGTTTTTTTTATATTAGCTAGGCAATATTTGTCTCCTCTCTATCCCTCCATCCCTCTCTCCCTGTCTAACCCTCCCTCCCACCTTCCCAGTTAAAGTGTCCGTTTCTCCCTAGGTAATACCTGTCCCCGATGGTCCCCCCTTGTCACGCTCCTCCTTCCCCTTCACCCCCACAGTTCTTTGTATAATCATTTCTCTCCCCTTCCCATTTAAATGCTCTCTTTTTACCCATTTCCTCCTCAATAATACCTGCCTCCTGCTGTTCTGTTTCTGCCTTTCCCTTTACCTCCCTGGTTCCTTTCCATTTTCCTGGCTATATATTCATAAATAAGGATTTGGTGCACAGATTCACAAATAAGGGAGAAAACACATCTTTGTTTTTCTGAGTCTGTGTTACTTTACTTACTATAACAGTTTCTAGTTCCATCTATTTACCCCCAAATTTCATGAATTCGTCTTGCTTTGCCTCTGAGTAGAACTCCATTGTGTAAATGCACCACATTTTCACTAGCCACTTGTCAGTTGAGGGACACTTAGGTCACTTCCAGTCCTTTTCCCTGTTGTGAAAAGTGTAGCAACAAACTGTGATGTACAAGTCTTTCAGCAGTAAGATGAGTCCTTTGGGTACAAGTCAAGGGGTGGTGTAACCAGGACATATGTTAGATTCATTTTTAGTTTTCTAAGAGTTCTCTACACTGATTTCCATACAGGTTGCACGAGTTTCCACTTCCAACAGCAGTTACTGAGCATTCCTCTTTCCCCACAGCCTCTGAAGCATTTAGTATCATTTATTCTTTTGATCTTAGCTTGTCTGAGTGGGCTAAGATGAAATCTTAAAGTGGTTTTAATTTGCATTTCCATAATTACCAGAGATCCTGCCTCAAAATTAAAAAAGTAAAATAAAATGTAGCTGAAGTGGCTGAAATTATATGTACTCATGTTTGGGTACAATTAATATATGTACATAATAATATATTAATAATTATGCTCCACTGATAATATGTGTCTATTTTCTGTACCAGTGCCAAGCTGTTTTATGATTATAGCTCTGGAATATAGTTTAAATCTGATATAGTAATCTTCCCAGCATGGCTCTGTGTGCTCAAGATTGCTTTGGCTATCTTTTGTGCTTCTATATGAATTTTAGAATTTTTTTTTTCTGCAGTGTCAGCCACCTGATATTTGACAAATATGCCAAGAACACACAATGGAGGAAAGACATCAATCTTCAACAAATGATGCTGGCAAAACTGGATCTCTGCCTGCAGAGGAATGAAACTAGACCCTTATCTTTCACCTTGTACAAAAGTTAACTCCAAATGGATCAAAGACCTCAATGTGAAACTTGAAACTTGGAAGAAAACACTGGCAGTAACCTACAAGATATGGGTGTAGGAAAGGACTTTCTAAATCAGATAGCAGCTGCTCTCCTAACCACAGTAAAAATCTTAAGACATTCATTAAATGTAGTTTGTCTTATTAATTTTCTAATATAAGTTACTAAAGTAGCAAATTATTACAAACTTCATGACATCTATGTTGTGCTTTGAATATAAAATGTCCTACTTGGGCTCATGTACACATATACATATATGCGTATATACACATATATATCAAGATATATAGTTATATGACTACACATACATTTTTTTTATGTTGGGATATGAAACCTTCCTATGAAACCTGTAACACTGATTTGAGTAAACGTTCTCTAGGTGGCAACTTAGATACAGTACAAATAGGCAGAATATTGCTTCCCCAAAGATAACCACATCCTAATCTCTACCAAAAGAAAAACTAAGGTTGGAGAAGGAATTCAGGTTATTAATATGCTAACTTTAAGGAGAAAGATTGTCTGGAAAGCCCAGTGCAATTAGAAGAGGAGGTACAGTATAACATGGAGAAAAGTCAATCAGCCATTATTGGCTTTGAGATAGAAAAAGTCTGTGAGCCAAAGATCTTTGTAAAACAAGTTCTTTAGGCAAGTAAATAAGTACTTTTAGGTTAGGAGTCAACAAAGATTTAAATAATATCTTAAGTAAAATATATCAAGGGAGTTTAACTTTATATAAATAAAAAGGATGGTGGGCTCATAAAGTTCGACCCCTAACTGAAGGAGTGATTAGCAATGGCTGCTGGGAGGGAGAGTCAGTTTCCTTCAGTGATTTGGCCCCACGGCAATACCCATGCTCTAAGAGATGATCCCACACCAATCCACATACAAACACTAGTAATTGGATTAAGTGTTGTTGTTGTTGTTGTTATTTTTTTTTAAGGCACATAAAGTTGGGAGGAAAAAGTGGTAGCAGATAGGAGAGGAACTGGAAGGGATGGAAAAGAGGTGGGTAGATTTGATCAATACACATTATCTACATTATGAACTTATCACACAATAAAAAAAAAAAAGTGAAGCCAAGACTTGGAGCACAGTCAAAAAAATACAATTGAGGGCAGAGAGATGACTCACTGGAAATACACAGGGAGCCAAGACTGAAGACCTGAGTTTGGCCCTGGAACTCATATGGTGGAAGGAGAGAACTGACTCCTACAAGTTGTCCTCTGACCTCCACAAGTGTGCTGTGGTGCACCTGCTCCCAGAAAATAAGTGTTTAAAAAATTTAAAAACCAACCAAACAAAAAACTACAAATGACGTGATGCCTGAAAAAAAGTTGCCCAGGAGCATCTAAAGGCAACTTTCTTTTTCATGGCTCCATGCTGAAATCACCTTTTGAGGCCTAATTAGGAATTTTCCCACAGCTAGAGTCAGTGACTCTCAGATCACAGGGGAAGTCATAAAGAGACATTCTTTTGGAAAGAATGCAAAAACAGTGCCATGGAAGTCACAGTGGAGCTTAACGTCAACATCCTACCATGTATGAGAGAAAATCATCAGCTTCTAAAATTGCTACCCAAATTTTCCCATTGATTTGAATACTTTTACCTTTATCAAAGAAATATGGTAAATACGGAGTTCTCTCTGAAGTTTTTTTTTCTATTGGTTCATTCCGTGGCAGGTCCCACCCTCTGACCAATAAGGGGGCAGGGAGGTGGGGAGAAAGAAGAGACAACACGGCAGCGCAGCGAGTCCTGGGGAGGGGCACGGATTGAATTCACTGGGGAAGAAAAATGCCCGGGCCCCAGGCCCACGCAGAAGGCCAAAACCCAGGAGGCAGTGTTCCAAGTCTCTGCAGTCCGAAGGATCATGTGAATGGAAGCAAAATGCTGGCTGGGAATGGACAAAGGGCTCTGCGCCATGGACTAAGAGCCAGACCTTACCGGTGGACCACCAGTAACCAGTAACTTTATAAATTGCCCTAAATAAATCAATCCCTTCGATCCCTTTAAGCAACATTCTCTATTCGTTCAGTGGGTTCAGAACTGGAGGGTGGGGTGAGGCTGAATGCCAAGTCCCACTGTGAGAAAATTCATGCAACAAAAGCCTTTGTCCCTGAAGATACTGACAACTGCAAGAAAGGTCACAAGCAGCAACAACATAAAAGCATTTGTTGAGACGTATATATGTGCCCTATACTCTGCCTATTATAGAGGTTTGGGACAGAGAGGATGCAGGTCTCCCCACCCAAATCATGAAAACATGAACATCAACTATAGACCCAGCTCAATGTTAGGATTGCTGCCTTAGCATACACAAGACCCCAGGTTTAGTCCTCAGCATTTTTTTAAAAAGTTGATTTTTAAGTTGTTACTATTTGTTCAAAGCAGATCTAAAAAGTGGCTAAATCCATCAGAACCCAGATTATCTTGATCCGAATCCAGTCTTCCCCATTTACTGCATAACTCAGACAAATTAATTCCTATGCGTCCTTATTTCCTATTCTATAAAATAACAAGGTTGGCATAAAAACAGAATTCAAGTATAGAGTTCCAACAATGGCTAGTTCTAAGTAGGTAATATAAATGTATCAGTTTCAGTAGGCTCTTAAAGCAAATATTTCAACCTGCCATTTAATGTGTTAATGTGTAAGTTTAAGGTATAATCATCCACCTTCTTTTTCAAGATCTCAAGAGGTTTCATTTTCATTCTGAATTATATCTGCAATGTGAAAGAAATTTAAGACTGAAGTTTTCAATACAGAATGATTTAAGGATATTTCTTTTGCAATTTTTCCCTAATCCTAAAAGCATGATTAAAGAAACTCATACTGCATTTTCTTTTCTTCTTGTCTTTATCACCGTTGTTTGAGACTGTTTACCAGTCCTCTTCTTTGGATTGCCTCTGCCATTACTATGCTGTTTCTCAGGAGCTCTTGCAAGGACTGTTACCCTGGTCCTTATGCTGCGCTCGTGTCTCCAGTTTCTCTGTCGCCTACACTCTTACACTGAATAACTTTTAAAATTTTTGTAATGAATGAGAACAAGCCCAGGCTCAAGATCTTGAGCAAGAACTATATGGATCAATTACATTCCTATTGCAGATGAACCCTTTTGAGCATCATTCTATTCCCAGGACTTTCCGGTCCCAAACTTCTTCAGTTTCCTGTCTTCAGAATAACTGAGATCTTTAACCTAATATTTAAGCCCCTCTCCAATTTGGCTATAACCTAATGTTCCAAACTTACTTTTCCTTACTTGCTTCTCATAAACCCAACACTCTATCACAGTAGATCTACCTTGAACAAATTTCCTCCCAACAGGCATCCAGCAATGCTTGCAGATTGTGATCGTTAATCTCCATCATCAGCTTGATTAGATTTAAATTCTCAAAGGAGACACACCTCTGGGTATGTGTGTTTTCCAAAGAAGATTAACTGAAGACAGGAAATCCATTTCCAAATATGTGCCACTGCCATGGGTGTACTGAATAAGGAGGGTGGGGGGAGGAGGCAGGTGAGATGAGTACTCCTCTTTGCTTCCTGGGCCACAAAGATGTGAGCAAGTTTCTACCATCAGTTATGAGCTTTTATTGTTGTTCTTTTTAAAGGTTTTATTAATTTATTTGCTTTTTGAGACAGGGTTTCTTTGTAGCCCCAGCTGGCCTTCAACTCCCTATGTATGGCTTTGACTTAGAGCTCCACCTGCTTCTGCCTCCTGAGTGCTGGGACAAAAAAGCTGTGTCACCATACCTGGCCCTTTGAGATTAATTTTTATTCATGAGTATGTATGTGTTTGAGTGTATGCTGTGTGTGAGTGTCCTTGGAGCTGGAGATACAGGAGTTTGTGAGCTGCTTGAATGGATGCTAGAACAGAACGTGGGTTCCCTGGAAGAGTTAAATTGCTCCTTGTCAAGTATTTAGTCAACAGTGTTGAGAAAAGTAACTGACAGGAAACAGAGCGACCAGTGGAGCTATTGTGATGTACCTGACCATGTGGTTCATACCTTCTGAATGTTGAAGTGTTTGGAGCTATTGCCTAGATAATTTCTAGAAGTTGTTAAGGCTAATGAAGTGGAGCTTATGGGCCATTCTGGTGTGAATTCAGAACAATGCAATACCAACAGAATTGCAGACAGTAATGACAGTGCTCATCAGGTTTCAGAGGTGAACAAAGATTTTGACAGAGGATAGTCACGTTATATTTCTGGGGAAGAAACTGGCTGTGTTTCAGCTGTATTCTGAAAAGCTGAATGTGGCTAAACTCAAAAGGAATGGACTAAGTAATTTGGAAGAGTTAATTTCAAGACAACAAAATCTCTGATCAGTGGTATGGTTGCTGCTTACTGCATTTACTCAGAGCATGAAAGTGGATCAGATGTGAAAAATGAGCTACTTGGCAAGGAATTTAAAACTGGTTAAAGTTAAGGATAAAGTACGATCAGAAGTTACCTACAAATGGCTAGTCTTCCACCACTGATTCACAAGTGACAATTGTGCCTTTGAAATGAAGCCTTGACAAAGCCCCATATGGACAGTTTGGAGAGCTATCTGACAGGTGAACAAGTGTGGGTTTCTATGAAAGAACAAAATGCACCTACAGAATTAGAAATTGTATGGCAGGAAGTAGAGCATTGGACCAAATGTGTATTTCATTATATCTTATTTTGAATGAACATGTTGATCAATTAAAAGAATATCATAAAAGTAAACAACAAAACACAAACATTTTATTTGGGGAAGAGAAAGGAGGTGTTAGGAACTGCAATTCAGAAGATAGATTCAGATGACTGTCAATCAGTGTTCCAAGGAAGGGGAAAAAAGAGAGCTTACAAGGGATACTGAATGTTGAGAAAGAACAGGAGACATGTGACAGAGAAGGTAAAGGAATGTATACACAGGATGGAAATGTCCATAAAGCAAGTCTGATGACCTCTTGATACACATCCTGAGCTCGTGGGCACAGTGTAATTTTCTGAAGGTTCATATGCGACATGACCACATTTCAGGTGGCACCTGGTCCTGTAAGTGTTGTTTGATAGCTTCCCATACTGCACTTCAAAAACTTTTCTGCTTCTTTATTACAATATTCTTTTTATTTTCAATCCTTCAATAGAGCTGTTAAACATTTTAAATTAGGTATTGAAATTTATGAAAATTATCAGTATAATCAACCATATGATTTTCACTACATTTCTATTCCTATTGTTTTCTTATGCAGCAATGGCATATCAATAAACAATTTCTTGTATTCTGAATGTCAGTAACTACAAGTCTTTATTTAGGGAGCTATATCATCATTTTAAATTCCATATATGTATGTTACTGGCTCCATTTGGCACCAGTGTGGAGAATATTACTTAAGGATAGGCCAGTGGGTACCTTGCAAATGCAAAGTCTCTTATCACAGTGACTGGCTAAGAGGGCACTTGACCCATTTAAAACCAATAATTCATAATAAGGACTTACTATGACTTCTGAAACAAGCACTAATCACTGAATATAAAAGGGGTCCATAGACTGTACTGTCACTTCAGTAGGGTGAAAACTCAAACCATGTAGCCAACTAAGAGATGAAGCTTAGTGATTGTGAAAGAAAATAGGCCTTAATATTATCTCATCCTACCTAGCAGTGCTCAAACTTGGGTCTGTGTTTGGACTTCCTGGTAATGTAAGCTATTATGGATTCCTTTTGCCCAAGTCAGCTTAGGTCAGATTTTCTGTTATTTGCCCTCAGAAGAGGCCTGACTTCATGGTGACTCTTGTTTCATTGTATAACTGTATTCTCCATAGTTTATTCTAGATTTTTATATCTGAGCTTAGTGAAAAAAATTTTCACTAAGTTACAGATTTATGGGAAAAAACACAGTAATTTTTTTTTATTGTTGTTATCAGGAAGGGAAGGAAGATAAAAGTATAGTTGCAGGAACTTTCAGTCTTGAAAATGTTCATAATTTCCATATACTCAAGCTATAACTCTTACTCTACTTGAAGAGGGCATGTCCTGCCTTTATATTTTTAGGTCATTTAAATTTCCTCTTGGAAATCTGCAGTCTGGTAAAGGGCTCAACTACTTATCACTTACTGTACTGGGAATCACGGGGCTTTGAACATACTAGTGTTACCAGAATCTCACTCTGGTCTCCCTGGCATTTGGGAGTCCCCAGTGAAAGAAATTCAGATAAGACACACAGAATATAATGTAGAAGACAGACAGGGTTTATTAAAGGTAAAAGGAGCACTCTTAGGGGTAAGATGCACATGCCAAAGGGGCCACTGGGGACGGAAATACTTTCATGGGGTGAGAGTGAGCATTGGCCAGAGGTCAGGACCCTCTGCCAACCTACATTTTGGGGTCGGGATTACCCTATTTCTTAGTCTCTAAAACAGATGGCTTTCTGGAGGGGCATTTTCTTGTCTAGGTGACTGACATGCCTTCTGGATCAACTCTGAGAAACCATGGCTTCTTTGTTCCTTATCAGAAACCCTCACCAGACAGTAGCTTTGGGATCTTTTGACATTTCAGAATGTCATGTTTCTACCCACTGATGGAGATGTGACTTGGATTCCATTCTTTTGACTACTAATTAAAGCCCTAAAGTTTGAGTTCCTGATTTTACAAGCTGCTGATTATGAAAGAAGGTCCTATCCCCAATGATCTTTAACTGTCACTAGGTAACAGCTCTACCCCTAAGCTAAAGACTGGCTTTGACACAGGATTTATAAGTACAAGCTCTCTTTTCCTTTTTGTTTTGTCCTTCAAGCCTGCCTCCTTCCTCCCATTCCCTTCTCACTTTCTCTGTGTGTTGGGAAGAGTGCAGAACTCACACATACTAAAATTTAAATTCAGTCAAAAGTAATCTGAGCACTTAGAAAGCAAAGGTAGGAAGCAGATCATCAAGAGTTCCAGACCAGTCTGGGTTATGTAGTAAGTTCCAGACCAGCCTCAGCTACACAGCGAGAACTGTCTCAAAAAACAAAGCATAAACAAACAAATAAAAACAAAACCAAGAAACAAAACCAGCCAATAGCTCCTCAGCTAAGGTTGGAGCTTCTTACCCATTTCCCCAGTTCTGTGTTGGGTTTCTGTCTGCTTTGAGTTTGCATGGATCCTGATTATGCTGTCACCACTGCTTTAAGTTCATATGAACAAGTTTCTAGCTGCCTGGAAAAGTGGTTCCTTGTTGTCATCCACCACCCCTGACTCTTACAGTTTTTCTGCCCCCTCTTCCACTATGACCCTTGACTCAATAGGTCTTAACATATATGACAGAATGCATGTTCTTAGGGGTGCAGATAGGAAGGGGGGGTCTAAATATAATTAAGATGTCTGAAGTGCACAAAACTCAATAAAAATACATATTATAAAAAGATGAAAAAAATATTAAAAAAAAATAAGAACCCAACACACACAAACACACACACACACACACACACACACACACACACACAGACACACAAACCATAAAACCCTAGCCAAAACAACAGTTAAATTTAGCCAGATCTAATTGAAATTAATTAGTCAAATACTGGTTAAGAAAAACATTTTTGTGTATGTGCTATGTGTGTGTGTGTGTATATGTGTGCACATGCTTGTGGAAGCCAGAGGTTGAGATAAGGTGTTTTGCTCATTCACTTTGCAGCTTACTTTATGAGGCAGGGTTTCTCACAGAAACTGGAACTCACTGATTGTGCTAGATTGTCTGGTCAGCAAGTACTAAGTCCTCTCATCCCCATCTCTCTAGAGCTGGGATTACAGGTGCACCTCTATGCTTTTTTTTTTTTTTTTTTTTTTTTTTAATGTGGGTGATAGGGAATCTAAACTCAGTTCCTCAGACTTATATAGAAAGCACTTCATCAACTTAGTCATTTCCCCAGACCAAATACTTATTAAAACTTCATTCAGTCAAATATTTGCTGAGATAGGGAAAACATGTTAATACGTATATTTTTTATCTTATAAGTTTTAATGTTTATTTTCTGCCTCTTTAAATAAGGTCTTAACCACTTTAATGAAATATACATCTAAAAATAATCAAAAATATAAAAATAAATCCAGGTTAAATATAAACTAGGAAGCCTGAGGAATAAAAGTCTGAAAAATAAAAATTTGTGGAGAAAAAAAAATTAATGTGTAAACAGGATTACTTTGTTTAAATTGTCAGAAAAGTAAGGAGAACTTAATTAAGGCAAATTTACTGTCATTTTTGCTGTGTGGTAGACTGTTACATAAATGGCCCTACATGAACCAGTAGCTTATGCTGTCTCTCTAGACTTGGCCATGTGACTTGCTTTGCCCCGTAGAACATTAGCAAATATGATCAAGCCCAGGTTTGGTAAACTCTTGCACATTGAAGCTTGCATCTTAGACTGTACCTCTACCATGGCAAGAAACTCAGTTCAGCCTACTAGGGGAGAGGCCATGAAGGGACAACTGATAGAACCCTGAAGAACCGAAAACCTCATTTTATTTGTTTTAAAACAAGGTCTTGCTTTGTAGTACAGGCTGGCTTTGAACTGGTGATATTCCAGCCCTACCCTCCCAAGCACTAGCATAAACTTTGTTTTAAACGCCTGAGTTTAGTGGTATGTTGTTATGCAACAATGAAAAATACAAAACTTTCTCAACTATGTGGCAGAGCAAATAGAGAAATCTATGCTTACAATGAAAAGCAGGTTTATCAGCAAACATTAAAACCATCAGAACTCCTGCACTCTTGCAACTCTTGGCATAGACCCATAACATCTTTTTATTTAGACTTCAGTCCATGTACGTATTTGAAAAATAATCAGTATTTTACTGCTACCCTAAAAACATTCTATATAGGATATATAGAATGGAAAAGTACATGATAAATATTTTTATTTTTAAACACTGAATTGTACATGTTTCATATAAAAAATGAGATTCTATCCTCAGGTTTTAAAAATAACTATATTTGCCAATATTTAATTTTTTTTTTTAAAAAGAAGCCTATGGTCTCTAAATCTGCAGTTTCATCCACCCTATAGCTTTTACAGATTCATAATCTCTTGAACACATTTAAACATATAATATCCAATATTTTCTAAACATAAAAATTCATAAACGATATTTTTATTTAACATATTAAAACTTAACAGGTTACAGTAAATTGCTTGGCCAACCAGGTACTGCTGGATATTTTTCTAGTACTCAGAAACCAAATGTTGGAGGAATTAATTCTCTGTATTTACTTTTATTAAAAAGAGGTTTTTGGTAGTGAGAACAAATAATCTCTCGTTTGTTGCCTGAAAACCTAAAATAGGATCATTGGTTTCTAGGCTTGCTACCTGCTGCTTAGCAACCTGCCCTACATGCCTGCCCTCCTTTCTGTTATAAAGCACGGTGGACGTGGGAGTCGGCTGACGATAGATGAACACCCGGCGGAGGCACTCACAAAGTGCTGCATAGGAGTAATTTGGAGCACATGCAAAGAATTTTTTGTCTCTCTTTGATGCTTGGACATAACCTGCCAAGAATAAAAGACAAAAACAAAAACAAAAAGAAAAGAACTATATATTAAGTGGAAGAGAGAAAATCATAATTTAACACTTGTTTCATAATATCTATTACAAATTAAAATACCTAAGTAAGATATATATACCATAAATATTCAACAATATATGAGCTCAGAACCATCAACAATGAGCCACAGTTTCTTACTAGAGGTGAAAAGAAACAATTTAATTCAGAAGAAACTAAACAGGGTTTTCATAGCTATAACAAAAGCACAATGTTCATAAAAATCTCAAATCTGAAGCATTAACTACATGCTAAAAAGTCTTTAAAATACTTAGCTTAGAACAAAAATTTATTAAAAATTAATAAAGAAAGCAATCAAAAGCCAAGCATGGTGGCACATACCTCTGATTTCAGCACTTAGAAAGTCCTACATAGCAAGTTCCAGGTCAGTCAGAGCTACATAGTAATATCCTGTCTCAAAAACCAAAAGCAACCAACCCCCCCCAGCAACAATAACAAAACCATAATAATAATAATAACAATTATCATCATCATAATAAATAAATAAAAAACAAAAGACAGCAATTAAAGATGACACTAGATGATGGAAAGACCTCCCATGTCCACTGATCAACAGAATTATTACTGTGAAAATGGCTGTATTACTGAAAGTGGTTTAAAGATTTCACAAGATCCTCATCAAAATTCCAATGACATCCTTTACAGAAACAGATGGAATCTGGAAATTTATACTAAAGCATAAAAGACTCTAAATAGCCAAAGCAATCCTAAGCAAAGAGTAAATGCTAGAGGTATTATAATACTATAAGAGTAAAGTAGTATTATAATACTACAAGGTATTACTTGCTTTCAAATTATTCTACAGAATCATAGAAATAAAAACAGACACACATGCAAATAGAATGGAATAAAAGACCCAGAAGTAAACCTATGCCAGTACAGCAATGCAGCTGTCAACAAAGGCATCAAACACACACACACACACACACACACACACACACACACAAACACACACACACACACACACTGGATATCCTACAGCATTTGCAAAAAGTAACACTGAAAACTGAACGTGCACATGGAGAATAATGAGACTGGACCCCTAGCTCTCACCCCAAACAAAAATCAATTCAAAGCAGATCAAGGACTTTGATATAAGACCTGAAATTCTGAAACTAGTTGAGGAAAACATGGGTAAAACATTTTAAGAAAAAAAACATAGACAAGGACTTTCTGAAAGACTCCAATAGTTCAGGAAATAAAACCAAGAATTGAAAAAAAGGATCCCGTGAAATTAAAAAGGTTCATGAAAATAAAAAGGTCTGTACAGCAAAGGAAAAACTTGGCAGAAGACAGTCTACAGAATGGGAGAGTATTCTTGCCAGGTGAACATCTGACAGACAATTCAAATCCAGAGTATATAAAGAACTCAAAAAACTAAATACCCCAAACCAAAACAATGTATAAATGGGTGATATAAGGACAGTTCTCAAAAGGTGAAGCACAAATGTCCAGTTAAGATTTTAAAAATGCTCAACAACCTTAAAGAAAATGAAATCTGCAAGTAAATGGATGAAACTAGAAGCTGTTAAGCTGAGATATCGAAGACTCAGAAAAAAAAGGATATACCATATGTTCTCTCTCCTTTGTCGATTCTAGCTCCAAATCTTTAGATACAAGTGTACTTCTCACTACTCATCAAAGAAAGGAGCTTTGTTTTGCAGCAAAAGGAGACTATTACAAAACTCAAAGAATAAGTGACTATGAGATGCCCAGTCCTAAATGATACATCTACAATGGAACCTCTACACCTAAGGCTCAAGTAATACAGTGAAGAGGGGGTGGAAAGAACGGAAGAGCCAAAAGAAGAAACCCGCCGCCGTTGGTGGATGCATTCTAGAATGACAGGGAAGCTGCACCAATGAAATCTCCACAGTGTGGCAGTCTAACAAGATCTGCACAATGACAAACCAGCTGACATGTCAAGCTGGATGGGGAAATTTCATGGGTTCCAGTCTGGATGAAGAGCTGCAGGAATCAGTGGATGCTGAGGGAGGGAGAATCAGTTTTCTCCAGGGACGAGCTCCCTGAGACAGGATCCAATTCCAAATGGGCATCCCTAAACACGTACACATAAGTACCACAAAATGAACTCAATGAATTTTATATGTGTGTGTATTTATAGATGTATGTATGTGTATGTAACAGTAATAATCAAAGTAGAGGACAAGACATGAGAAGGAGTGGGGAGGAACACTGGAAGACACTGGGAGGGATAGAAAGAATGCAAGCACAATACTCATGTATGAAATTCAGAAGTACAGTTTTAAAAACATGCTCAACATCTTTAGTCAACAAGGAAAGACAAATTAATACCACACTGAGATACCCTCACACTGTAGTCAGAAGGGCCGTTATCAAGAAAACAAAGGACAAAAAATGATAGCATAAGTTGGTCAAAGAGGAGCCCTTATTACACTGTTAGAGGCAGTGTGAACTGGTATAGTCACTATGGAAACCAGCATGGTGGATACTCAAAACTTTTAAAAATTGCTGGGCTTGGTAGAGTATGCCTTCAACCTCAGCATCCACACTCAGGAGGCAGAGGTAGGTGAATCTCTGTGAATCTGAGGCCAGGCCAGCTTGATGTACGCAGTGGATTTCAGGCCAGCCAGGGCTACAAAGTGAGACCCTTCCTCAGAAAAACCAAACCAAACCAAACAAAAAACCTTAAAAATAGTTCTATCATTGGAGCCAGTTATACCTGGGCATATAGCAGAAGGATTCAATGTCAGTTCACCAGATAGTTGTACACCTATGTTTACTAAGTACTATTTATAGGAGCCGAAGTATGGAATCAGTTTAGAAAGCCACCAACAGATGAACAAAGAAATAATATTATGTCATTTGCAGGGAAATGAATGGAAATGGACATTATCATGTTGAGTGGAGTCAGACTCAGAAGGACAAGTATCACATGCTTCCTTTCACATAGAGAATCTAGATTTAAGTACATACACTCCCCCCGCCACAGAATCTAGATTTAACCACACCCCCAACACACACACATGGCAGTGGCAGACAAGTGACTGTCTGATGTAGAGAGGGGGGTCTAAAAGCAACAGGAAGTGAACAAGAGAGGATAAGAGGGAGACAGAATATCACATTTCTCTCATATGTGAAGTTTAGGTTCAAATATATAAGAGAGATGAAAGCAGTAGGCCAATTTGGGGAGAGGAAGAGGACTAGCAGGTGGTGGGATGGGGGAGGGGGAACGAAAGAGGGTAGTGAGGGTGAGCATCAGCAAAGCACTGTGACACACACACACACACACATACACGAAAACGTTATAATGAAACCCATTATTTTGTACATTAACTAAAACTGTTTCTTTAGAATAAAACCTCATTATGTTCAAAATATAAATTTGGATTTCCAAATTCAGACATGGTTGCTACACATGTGAGATTAAAATGTGAGATTTAAAAAAATGCAACACCACCAGGGGCTGGAGAGATGGCTCATGGTTAAGTGCACTGGGTGCTCTTCGAGAGGACCTGGTTTTGGTTCCCAGCACCCAAATGGCAGCTAACAAGTATCTCGAATTCTAGGTCCAGGGGATCATGTGCCCTCTTCTGGTCTCCTCAGGCATTTCATATTCCAGGTGAACGTATATGCACTCAAGCAAAGTACTCACACACACACAAATAAATAAAAACGTTAAGAAAAGTAACACCAAAGAAAACTGGGATTTCATTAAGCAACGAATAAGCAAAGTCATGGGGCACAGGCAGGTCAACACTGCTTTGTGATACTAATGGGGTTTGAAGAGGGAAAAGTTAAAAAGATGAAGGGATCTCTTTGAATAGTTGAGCATTAGCTCTTCAGGTCAATTTCAACAGTAATGTAAAGTAATAACTCCAGAGAACTAATATAAAACTGATGTAGGCTTGAGCACAGCAAAATTTGTTTACAAGAGGGTTTTGACATGCAGTTAAAGGGTGTGAGCATCTAGGACTTTGATTTGAGGAAGAGAATTACAAAGTAATGATTATAGCAGAGGCTAGAAATTATGTGGTTAATATTAGTTCATTAAATCCATCAAACTTCTTTGTACTTCAGGTCAAAGAAATCCATTTGGAGTCTGAATTAAGCAACCTACATTGTTAATTGTAAGTGATAATTGACAAATTTCCTCATCTATTAGAGTTGTTCACATACAGACTTAAAAACATGTAATTTTACATTTCTGCTGTTGGTTTAAAGTAAGCTTTCAATAAAATAGGTGTGGCTAACTCACAAAACAAAACTTCTCCCACACAATACAGACATGTTTTGACATAAAATCAATAATTGCATAAGTTGATAATTATGCAGTTTAATTTTTTTCATATCTTAGTTGTGAAACCAGTATTTTCCCTTTTATTCTACCACATGTAATTTCTAGTCATCACTTCTCACAGCCCTATTGCTTTTGTTTCATTTGGGGTTTCTGAGTTTTGGGTTTTGCTATATAACTCAATATAACTTATATTTACCTAAATATAAGTGTGGGTGGGTCTCCATCTCCAAACGCCTACCGTGCTCCAGCCGTCCCAGAGAACGGAGGACAATGGTGGCTCTGAGTGTGGCGGGAGAGATTACAGGAGACTGCCGGCGGTGGGCACTTCAGTTATTGAAACCAAGGCAGGGGTTTATATAGGGCAGCCTTTCTGGCCATTACAGAAGGCGGGAAAACTAAAGGTGGGGTCTTTAGGTAAAGGCGGGAAGGTTGTAGGGCTGACATGGAAATTAGGAACTAGGACACCAAACCCAAAAACCTGGTTCTGGTCTGGGATGATCTTTGTCGGGGGAAAAAGATGAAGCAACTGCTGAGGCCTGCAGTGGCTTCCTGGGACCTAGGTTATGGAATCAGGCAGAGCAGGCCAGGCTCCTACCGTCCCTTCAGGGTATCTGGGGTTGTTGCTTGGCTTGCTCAATACCTTTTATGATAGACCCAGACCCCACATATAAGTTCTATGAATGGTAATGTCGAAGGCCCTAGTCATACTGGATTAAAACAAATGACTGATTAGAAAGATCCAAATGGTTAGATTACTACTTTCAGGTCTACTCTTTGTTGATCTGTGCAATCATAAGAACAGGTTCACCTTTCTATTAGAAGTCTTAACCCATTAGATAGAACATACACAACAAAATTGTAGCACAAATCAATCTGAATATAACCAGGAGGGCTCCACTGAAAGGAAAACATAAATTTTAAGATGACAACCCATTTTTGGAAACTGGAAATGCTGCCAAAGAGCCACTTTCTACCTAGAGCATTGAAGGTCGCCATGTGCTCCCACATGTCCTCCTGCCTGCTGCAGTGCGGCTGCCAGAGCAGTGCGTCAACATCATGGCGCAGACAGAAGCAGGGCATTTCTTTAGGATCCACAACGACAGAGAAAAGGTACTGGTTGCTGCCAAGATTCACCTAAAGTAATGAAAAATAAACTTAGTAAGTTCTTAGTAATGACAAAATCTGACTATGATATTGTCTGCCACCATTTTAACCTAACTTTCCCTTCCTCCCTCCTTCCTTCTGTCCCTCCGTCCATCTCTGCCGCCTTCCTGAGACACAGATCAGTTTGGTCTTGAACTTGCAATTCTCCTGGGCCAACCAGATTTGTGGCATGTGCCCAGAAACAGCTTTCAGGAAGGGCCAGAACTTTTCTCCAAAGAACCTTAACAGGTTGGCATTGTACACAGTACTGATTACTACTTTCCCTTTGCTCCTGACTGTAGATGGCTGTTTCTAACATCATCACCAGCTAACAGGCTGTAAAGAAAGCCTCTGCAGACTCACCACTGCTTCCGCTCCCTCCCCTGCCCTCCGTTCTCTCATTCTCCCTGCACACCCAGGGTGTTTCCATGAAAGAAAGAAAGGAAAAAAAAAAAAAAACTAAGCTGATGTGTCAATTGAAAGAGTGTTTTTCTAAAAATGTTTACTTTCATGAGCCAAGTGAGTATTAACAGTCTTAAAGACAGAACTGACTAATCTCTGGTCCTCCTATGTGTGACTAGACAGCAGCAAGAAAGGAACAAAGGACCAGGAAGCATCAACTCAAAGGTTAACCAAGAGAGATCCACTATGCAAAAAGGATGAAGGCAATGGTCTCTCAGTATGCGCTTCTTTTTCCCATTTAGATGCTTTCTCTTCTGCTTCACTTACTTGTCCATACATACTACATGATTATGTCAAAGTGCTATTATTGATCACAAGCTCAGCCATTCATTCTTTTGTCCTCATATGAGGGAGATTCTATTTATCATTCAAAATTCAGTTTAATCGTCAGCTGCTCCCAGAATCCTTACTTTCAAGGTTATATGTGATATTTAAACTCTGAAAACTTAATACATGCCTAGTATTTCTAACAAAATATCCTAGTATATTAGATCACTGCTATGTATGTGTACCATCTATGGTAGGCCAAAAATTACACCCAGATACATCCAGTTCTTAATTTCCTGGAACTTCTGGGAAGTTCATCTCTGTAGATGTTATTAAGTTTAGGTTCTTCCTGAGGTTACACTGAATTTATTATGGGTGAACCCAATGCATGTCAGTAAGATTCCTTGTAAGAGGGAGGGAGGGAGGTCACAAACATAAAGGACAGTAAGGCAACAAAAGCAGAGAAATGGAGGGAAAATGTAAGATCTACATTGTTAGCATTATGGCTGATTGATGGGGCTATGAGTCAAGTAATGTAGGAGTCACTAGAAGAAAAAAAGGCAAGGAAATGGATTTTCCCCAAGAGCTTCCAAAAGGAATATAGACCTGGCAACCCATTTGGGGCCTTCTGACATCCAGAATTGCAAAACAATGAACCAGGCATGGTGGTGTACTCAGGAGGAAGAGGTAGGTGGATCTCTATGAGATCAAGGCCAGTTTGGTCTACATGACTAGGTCCAGGCCAGCTGGAATTATAGGAAGAACTTGTCTCAAAAATAAAAAAGGGAAAAAAAAATCTATTTTTTAGCCACCAAGTTTATTCAAATTGTAACAACTGCAACAGCAACCTAATATCAACACTCATCTTAGAAGAATAATTACCTTGAGAACCAGAAGCTTGTCTTCTTGATTCCATATGTTGCAAATGTTTTTTGAATGATACTATAAAGAAAATGATTCTTTAAAAAAACATTTTCATCTAAGCTTTATCTATTCTTAGGATGAGAAAGCTACAGTAAACGATGTAAGGGAGGAAAAATTTATTTCAGCTCACGGTTGCATTCTACCATCCTGGAGAGGGTGTATCAGAGCTGAGCAGCTCATATCATGGAGGCCAGAAAGCAGAGAAAGAGAGAAGGCCTGTGCTAACTGGCTTTCTCCTTTCTCTCATTTATCCAGCCTATGAGATACTGCTTTCTCACTCAGGACAGGGCTTCCTCCCTCAGTTACTCCTCTCTGTCTGCCCTACAAACATTTACTTTACTGACCCATATGGTTCCCAGTTCAGTCCAGCTTACAGTCAAGATTACCCACAAAACCAAGCGACTACAATAACTACTTTGCCAAGTGGATGAAAATGAAGCACATCAAATAAAAAGCACAATTAAGCTGCATTTTAATCTGTATGATCATAAAGAGATGGAAAACACCACTATTAGGGGAAACAAAGAAAATGCTTTAAAATAAAGACACCAAGTTGATGAAAACAGAAGAAGTGAGACACTATCCATCAATAGTATGGACAACTGCCTGAAAGAAACAAGAACAAGATGGTCCCCAGGTGAAGAATGGACATCAAAAGAGCTGTGAATGTAGCTTAGAGGCACAGCCCTTGCCTACCAGGTGCAAAGGTCTGGGTTCACTCCTCAGCACTCAGAGGGGGAAAATGTTTTCTTCTGACATTCACACATGTGCTGTGGTGCACATGCCCACACATGCATGTACTAAATAAATCGCTGTAATTTTAAAACGTTTTTAAAAATAAAGAAATGGCCAGGCATGGTGGTACACACCTTTAATCTCAGCACTTGGGAGGCGGAGGCAAGAAGATCTCTATGAAATGGAGACAAGCTGTGCATGCAAAGTGAGTTCCAGGCCCACTAGGGCTACAGAGAAGCCCTTTCTTAAAAAAAGCTCTCCCTGCTCCCAAAAAGAAGTTTGATGCTATAAGAAACAAGAAACATTAGATATTCTTTTCTGTAAAATTTTGAACTTGGTTTATGATGAGGAATTATAATCTTTTAATCACACCATACCCAGTAGGACATTTGTTTAAGGAAAGGGGCAGATACATTTCTGAGTCTGACGGCCTCAAGTAGTGGAGTTCTTCTCCCTTCCGGTTGGTTCTTTTAAACTAGCCAACAGGGAAAGATTGTGAGGTGAAACTCCAGCCAATGGGGAAAAGACATAGGCTTTTGCATTAGGGATACAAATCCCCCAAGCTTCTGGGTCCTGTGTACTTGCTGGATCTGACTGACCACGCAAGTCACCCTTTTGCAAAAGTAAAATCTGCCTTGCTGAGTTACTTTCACTTTGTCCATTGTGTTCTTTGTGTGGTATTGATATTTCATTTTATTTGAATTGAAGCATATGAAGAAACTGAAACCTTATGTAGATGCTTCAATTCAAATAAAATGAAATAGGTTGAATGTAGACACAGAAAGGGAAACCCAAAGAGATCTGTGAGCATGTAAAAACCATGGCATTCTTAAGTTTTTGTTTTAGTGCTAGGAGATGTCCTTATAGTCATTAGCAAATATTATGTTATAACAGGTAACAGATTCCTTTCAGTAATTATTTAAAAAATGTAATGACTAATATAGTAAATTTTGCTACATATATTCCAAATATCAGAATTAAGTATCCCAGAAGACTTAAATATAATGTGAGTTCTAGGACCAAAATGTTTGGGAATCATTACTTTAGATATTTTTTTTCTCTATGATTTCTGATCTTATCTTGATCTTCTTGAAAGAATTATTACTAACCAGGCCTGAACCTGCCTGGGTTTCAAGTTCAGAGCAGAGTAGAAACCAGCCTGTCAGAGGCTTAGTCTATGACTAATTTGACTTCTTCATTAAAGATTCTTAAATACAAAAAGGCTTGTGTACCAAAAGAATTTTTTAAAGTAGAATCATTAATAATAGTTAAAAGGTTATTAAAAGATTCTGGAGAGACATCTCAGCATTTAGTGGTCCTCGCTGGTAATCAGGAAGACTGGAAGTTGGATTCCAACACTCATATAACAAGCTGGACATCCCTCAGATGTCTGTAACTTCTACTCTGAAGAATCTGACACCCTCTTCTAGCCTCTGTTTATTCACCTCCATACACAAATAAGTAAAATAAATCATTTTAAAAGTTATTAAAGAAGTACACTGTAAGTTGCAGGATAAGTACTAAATGAATACCTCACCAGAGAATATCATATAAACAGTCCAATATTTTAACCAGGGATTAAAATAACATGAATAAATGCTATCTGAATGCTCAATGTCAAAAGCATATATGAGCTTACTATACACAAGAGGGTCACAACTATATACAAAAAACAGGCAAAGAAAAAGTCAACTGAAAAATATCAAAATATCACTACAACTACGCGGTAGTGCCCAACAGCAAAGATACCAAACTTCTATTTATTGATAACTTTTAAGAAATGCTATTATCAAGAACTTACCACATGTGTAGTTTTTAACGTATTGCCATCAAATCTGCATAAACTGGAGCTTTCTTCAAAGAAAATATCACATTCTTCTAATTCTTGAGCATTACAAGGAGGTTTTTCTTTATCTGGATTTGGATTCTTAGGCCAAAAAATAAAAGACATAAGTAACAGAAATAACAGGAAAATAGATTTATTCATTCTTAAAAATGTTGACAGAATGATAGTAAAAAAAGATATTAAAATAGCTGGACATGTCTCAAGCCTGTAAAGTCAGCACTCAAGAGGTGGACAAGAGAGCTATCATGACTTCAAATCCACCCTCGGATACATAGTGAGACTAAGTCCAGCCCAGGTTAGAGTGAGATCCTGTCTCAAGAAGCCAAAATCATCTACTCACCCACCAAACTAGTCATAATGTCAAAAGAACCTCAGCTATCATAAGCATAGTCTATTTACTTTAATATGAAAAGAAAATAAACATGTTAGAGATGGAAAACATGAAAAGGAACCAAACTAAACTTCTAGATATTAACGTGCAATGTGTGAACAGAAGGCAAAACATGTGAGATTGACAGCTGATTAGGCATTGCAAAGGTAAAGACCAGTGATCTTGAAACAGCAAAGGATACTACACAAAATGAAGCATAAAGACAAAACACAACACTAAGAACACCAGCGATCTGACAATGTATAAAGAAAATCACGGCGCATAGGAAGTCACAACAATGAGATTGTTGAAAGCAGTAGTAATAAAATGAAAATACTAAAGCAGTCAGGAGAAAATATTATGCGTGACTGAACAAAGATACAAATGAAACTGACTTCTCATTGCAAACTACACAATCCAAAACAAAATATAGCATTTCTGAAATGGAGAACAGCTGCTAGCACTGAACTACATTTCTAACAAAAATAACTTTGAAAAGAGGAACACAAGGTAAATACTTTTACCATCAAAAGCTAAGAGGATCAGTCACCAGTCTACCTGCACTGCTAGGGATGCTAAAGGAAGTTCAGCCTGCAGGAAAAAATGTCAGGTGAAAATCTGAATCAGTATAGAGGAATGTACAGGAAATAACGTGTGTAGGTAAATAAAAGACTTTTTCTCTCTTACTTTTAATCTTCTTAAAAGAACCAGCTGACTAAGGCTAGAAAGTAATGTATTACAGGGTTTATAATGTAGAAAAAAACAAATGGCAACAGTAATACAGAAGTTCAAGGAACAGACCTACATTGTATAGTTCTTAGTTATAAGTAAAATGGTAATGCTTTTTAAAAGAGAACTGATAATAATGATGCAACTGCGAACCCATACACACAGATATTCACCCAAACTGAAGCAGAGGTACAGCTGCTAAAGATAAAAAATACCTCTAAGCTATAACCTTCAAACACAGAAGAAGAAAATAAATCCAAAGTCCACAAAGCGGAAAACTAAATGCAGTAATGAAGCGAGAACTGAAAGAAAAAAAGAAAGTCAACAGAAACTGATACTCCAAGACAATACTCCATGTGTTAAAGAATTAAATTCATAGTTTAAAACTGCCAAAAAAGAAAGCTCCAAGCTCAGATGGCTTAAAATGACAATACTATAAATTTCTTCCAGAATGGAAGAACATTTCCCTAATCACTTTATGAAGTAAGCATTGTCTAGATATCAAAAATGGATGAAGACATTTTCCCAACGTAGACAAAGTCTTTGACCTTTCACCACTCTACAAGTTCACTACCTTCAGCTGCAGATGACCAGATTCTAACAAACACATTGGGGGCATAATCAGCTTTCTCATCAATACCAACATTTTTTTTAAAACCACAAAGTTTAAAAGACATTCAGCAGAGTTATCTACAATCTCCACCAGTGTCACAATCATCACCTTCTCCAAGCAGATCCTAACAAATATTTGCTGAAATAATGAATCTAAGGAAATGTGCCTCCAGTGCTGGTTTTAAAGAGCTATGAAATCAAGCTTTGTGGTCTTCCATATGAATTCCAATGGTTCTTAAATTCTTTCATTACTACTAGTAAAGATGAAACATGTTTTCTCTATCTGAGCCAATTCATATGCTCTACAATAACCTTTCTTTTCTAGCCTAAGATGCATCTAGTCTTACAATGTAAATACTTCTCCATAGTTTTCCTCATTGCTATAATTCAACATTGCAATAACTCAGGCATTTTATACATGCTGTCATCATTTTTGGAAATGATCAAATACCAATCTTCTGGTATATTGTCTTTTTTTTTTTTCTTTAAAATCTCAGTAGGATATTGCAAGTCAGTAACAAATGAATAGTTTTCACCTCATGATTAAATGAGTATTGTAGAATTATTGTAATCGTTATAAGAAATTTATTTCTTCAATTAAAAAAAACCCACTGTACCAAAAAATGGCATAGGGGCAAATTTATTCCTCACAAATCTGAAACATCTGATCTATGATTTCAAGGGATCAAGGGCAGCCTGTTTTTTTTAACAGTTCAAAGAAAACAGAAACAAAAAAAGGGTAGGGGCTGGAGAGATGGCTCAGCGGTTAAGAGCACTGGCTGCTCTTGCAGAGGACCCAGGTTTGGTTCCCAGCATCCACATAGTAGCTAACAATCATCCTAACTTCAGTTCCAGAGGGATCTGGCGCCCTCTTCTGGCCTTAATAGGCACTGCATGACAGGAGTGCATTTACATATATGCAGGCAATACAGTAATACACATTTAAAAAAAAAAAAAGGCAAAGCATGGAAAAACAAGGGAGGATTGATTGTAATAAATACCAGACTGTGAGAAACCAGGTAAGACATGGAAATATTGAACACTGGATTTGTAAAGAACAAGCTAACCTAGCATGCTGAACAATGAAGCAGGGAAGAAGGAGCAGCCCCTGCCCACAGGCATGGGTCACAAGTGAAAGAGAAAGGACAATCTTCACATGGGCAGACAGCAAAACCTAAATAATGGATCAAGCTGCACAAAGCAGACTCTGTCTAGGGCATCACCCTGTGCAGGGCCCCACAATCATGCTGGGGTAAAAAAACAGATCCTCACAGACGATGATCAAACTGGACAGGAGAGTAAAAACAGAAAACTGCACAACCACAAATGACGATTCAAGTCTTTCTTTCACTCACTTACAACTGATGCTGTGGGCAGAGAGGCAGTCTGAGCCCTGGTGGCAAGACTATCTAGCCAGAAAGGCAAATAAATGTAAGCATTGTGGAGGCCACATTCTGGTACTAGACACAGTCCTGCACACAGGGACTGAGGGACCACCCAATAAACACAGAAAGAAGGAACTCCACCGAAACCCTGCATATCCACTAATCTGGTCAAACAGGTTTGAGCCAGAGTAAGAGGTGGGCAGGTTTCCCAACAGAAAAGTTTTAAATCTGTGCAACAACAAAGAGAACTCGGGGACACTGAGTGACACTATAAACAAGGAAAACATACTAACTAATGCTGTATTTTTAAATTTTATTTCACCTTGTCTTTTCGAAGACTATTTACTCTTGTTTATTTAAGTACTTGTAGCATTTCTGACTGGCTTTGTGGTTTCTGGCTAAGATGTGCCACTATTCTATGTGCTTGCTTTACTATCCATCTTCCCTACAATAGGGATCTCTCTTATTCCCATTAAGGATCTGATCTCTCTCCACAGATTCCTGTATATAGTTTGTAATTCTATTTTTTCTATAGCTTTAATAATCTTTAAACTCTGTTTACCTTGACAAATCACAACTCCCCCATTCTGTTTTCTTCTATTTTTATTTCATTGCTTTTATACCAATCCTAATATTTTCTACTTACATTCTTTCCATTCCCAGTCTTAGTAACTACCATTCTAGGCTACACCAGTTTGTTCTTATTCCTTTATTTTCCAAAAGCTACTGGAGCTAAAGGATTGATTGCTTTTAACTATCACCATAGTTTCACAAGAGGTCTATCTTATCAGCTGTAGACTCTGGGAGTGGTACTGGACAAGGTGTCTGACGCCCTGAGCACATGGACTTACTATTGAGCTACATATGACCCTCCAGAGTGGAGGAGACTTCAACCCTATTAAAAAGCAGGTCTATTTGAGCCTTTAAACAAACAAACAAACAAACAAAAAACCCACTTTTATCTCTTATTTTTTAATTTTATGCGTATGAGTGTTAGGTCTGGATCTGTGTAAGTGCACCCATGTCTTGCAATGCCTGTGAAGGTCAGAAGTGGGTGCCTAATCCCCTGGAACTGGAGGTATGGATGGTTGTTAGCCACCAGGTGGGTGCTGGGATTTGAACCTGGGTCCTCTGCAAGAGTGGCCAGTGTTTTTAGCCCCTGAGACAACTCTGCAGCACCAACTTGAGCATTTTGAATAATTACACTGAAAGAATATGTGATTAAAACAAATGTATATCTAACATGACCTAATCCCAGGTGTACAAGTTTCGGCACAGAAAGACAACATGAGAAATCAAGGCAACACATCTGTGAAAATTCCCGTGATGGATCCCAATGAGAGAACATTACTTTTTCATGCTTATTGGCCACTTGTACTTCATCTTTTAAGAACTGTCCATTTCATTGTCCACTTATGGATTAGATTGTTTGGGTCTTTTTGGCAGTAGTTTTTTTGAGTTCTTTACATACTGCAGGTTAGAATTTTCTGTCAGATGTGTAGCTAGCACATTTTTTTTTTTTTGTCATTTTGTAGACTGTGTCTGCATTTGATTGTTCCGTTTTCTATGTTGGGACAGGAGAAATGACTCAGTGGTTAAAAGTACTGGCTATTCTTGCACTCATATGGCAGCTAACAACCATCCATGACTCCAGTTCCAGGAGAATCCAACATCTCTTCTGGCCTCCATGAGCATTGCACACATGGGTGTACTTACCTACCTACATGCATAAGCACTTATACACATAAAAATAAAAATACATTTAAAAACTATAGAAATTCCATTTGTCAGTTCTTGGTCTTGTCCTTGCCTATGCCTTTATCCTGAGGTATTTTCTGTTTTTTACCCACATTTTGTATCTTCCACTAGTCTCTTTGATTCGGGCTGGAAAGATGGCTCAGTGGTAAAAAGCACTGGTTGCTCTTGCAAAGGATCCAAGTTCAGTTCCTATCACCCACATGGCGGCTAGCAGCCATCTTTAACTCCAGTTCCAGGGAATCTGAAGCCCTCTTCTGACCTCTGTAGGCATTTGCAGGCAAAACACTCATACACATAAAATAAAAAATATATATATTTTAAAAATAAAAGCTCTTTGATCCATTGCAATTGACTTTTATACAGGGTGAGAGATAGATTCCTATCTCTATCTTCTTTTTTTCTGCTAGATAGAAAGAAAGATAGACAGGCAGGCAGAATGACAGAAAAAAGGCAGAAGCAAAACTGGAGGACTGGGACTGAAGGGGAATGGTAGGAATGGGAGAAGGCAGAGGGTGGATAATAAATATGGCAAAGTACATGATATGCTTATAAGAAACTGTCTTTATGAAACCTATCACTGTGTACAGTGAATATGTCAATAAAATCTAATCTAAAAGATTACTATACTATATATAATATGCCTATATATAATTAGAGTAATCTAAGGTCATCTAGTACATTTTAATGATAAGCATGTTATTAGCATATAAATGGTACAATTTCTGTTCCTATCAGCACTGATTGATTCTTCCAAAGAATATATGTAGACAGATACATAAATACTTATACACACCCTATACAATATGCCTTCACATTTATATAGGTATTCACATAGAGTAGAGACACAAATATTAGAACTTCAAGCTATATTCAAACAAATAGGTTAATAGTAACTGATGTGCCTTTTATACTAGAAAAGGCAAAGTAATGTTTGACATAGCACAGTCTTCACATCATGTACTTCTGCATTCTTGGAAAGTGACATTACTATCATGACAGCTTACCAGTTCTTCAGAAGTCAAGTGCATCAAACGTTCGGCTATCATAGCACATTGGGCAGGGTCTCTTAAAAGTTCTCCTTGTTTATCACCAGTCACCAGCTCTGGCCAAGTCAGTCCTTCATTTTTCTTAATTAAGGAAATCTCCAAGCTAACAGATTAAACCAGAAATGTTTACATTAAATGACTATACTGATTATATAATCAACAACAAGCAAAAGGAGCTCTTATAGAAATGACCCGTTTCAGTATTCCATGCTGCAATCTCAGCTCTCAGTAAGCTCACACAGGGAAAGAATCTAGAGTTCAAGTCCAGTCTGCACTACACAGTGAGAGTATATCTCAAAAAGGAGCCAGGAAAGACAGTGAAAAGAGGAAGACAGATATTATTTATATGTCACCTAGAAAATATTTTACATAAATCTTGCTCATTTTGGCTTTACATGTCATGGAGAACCTGTAATACAATGGAAAAATAACCTAAACTTAATAAGTAACATAAAAATATAACTAGAATGACCTGTCAAATGTCTTGAAGTGGGAATGGTAGAGTGAATGGAGAGAGAAACTAGACAGGGCAGTGGCGGGGGCAGTTGTGGTGGGGGGGCAGTTGTGGTGGTGGGCCAGTTGTGGTGGTGGGGCAGTTGTGATGAGGGGGCAGTTGTGGTGGGGGTACAGTGTGTTGTGGAAGCTAACTGACCGAAGTACAAGCAACATGGTCTATGAGACCCTGGGGAGGGGAGAAAGAGCGTATAAAGCAAGAAGATGGCCTACAACTAGAGTACCTCTTGGCATGTTGGCCCAACAATACATAAACATCCTTAACACATAATTATTAATCAGAAGAGGAGACAGGTTAATCAGTGCCAATGTCTACTTTTGAAACAGATTCTAAAGAACTGAAAACAAAACTTTGTAATATAGGGAAAGAATGCTAATGTAGGCTGTATAACTTTTAAAAATCTAATTCTGTATTTTCAAACCATTACACAGAAATTACAAATGAACTAAACAGGGCCTGCTCAAGACCTCTGAGATCAAGGACTTGTGTTTTGAGAAAAGAGAACACTGAGTCAGGATTGATCATGTCAGAGAGGCAGTTGGTCCATGCTCTCGTGGAATATGAAGAAAATTCAAGAAATACACTTAATGGGCAATTCTGTTACTGTAACAGAAAAATGGGGTGATGGTAACTGTTCCACAGCAAAGAATCTGTTCCATGTGCTACCTCTAAGGAATCAAGCAATTTCAAGAGTACAATAATAATTATTGTAATTATCAAATAGAACATACAAATTTATCAGTTATTATTTTTCAAAACTATTATCATTATCAATTCATGAATTAATTACAGAGCTTAAAATTTTCTGAAACTATTTTAAGGGACAATACAAAATAATTTCTTACTTATATGATGAGTTCTTATCATTAATAGTGAAAATTACAAACATAATCAATGGTGCCCAGACTTGGCTATATTTTCTAAAGAATGGACTAATCTTATGATGATGATGATAAAATGGTAGTAGCTCATACTAACCCAGCGCTTTCCCATCTGACAGGTGCTGTCTTAACCAGGCCACATGTTTTACCTCATTTGTTGCTTAGCCCAACCAAATAAAGTGCATACTGTCTTCACGTCACTTTCCAAGAACAAATAGAAAAAACCAAATGGCCGAATCCCTTGCCAAAGTTATAAGCTAGCAGTTAGCTGTTATCTATGTGTATCTCTAGCACAATAGTCTATCGTGCTAAAAAAAATTGCAAATAACTTTCAAAGAACTTTGACCTAGGGATCTGAATGTTTAGCTGCTTCCTAAACAGACTGAAAAAGGACTTCTAAAGCACTCTTAATTTTCACACTTAGATAATGTAGCCCTTTTAGCATGATTTGAGAACTGTACCATTCTACTCACCAAGCAAAAGGACACGCACAACATACATAATGAATTACAAATTAGTTAACCAACCCTTCTAAAGTGATAAGGACACAGTTATTTGAAAATAAGACATGGACAATCAAGTGCAGAAAACTGTTTTTTGAGACATGTACACCTCATAGCTACCCTTTTGTAACACATAATCTAGCACCTCAAATTTGCTGGGAGACTAATACCAGTTTATGTTCTTTTACTGAACACTGAAACTGAAAACATGAAGTCTAGTTACTGCCCTAGACCTTTGCTGGGTTACTGCTTGGTGCCATGTATTTAACACTATGTTCTAGCTGTCTGCCAATTTCAAATGCTACCCTCAAATCTTTGACATGAACAGAAAAATGACCAAGTAGATTACACGGAAAGACAAAACTATATTAAGAGAAGCTTGCAGATTACTGCTGTTCATGGATTAGAAAGTGTAACTAACTCACCAAATGTCAACCACAGAATAAAATTTTTCTTGGATACCTACTTTTAAAAGCTTAAGATCTTCTTCAAAAATTTTCATGATTTAGACTCATAATAAACTTACATAATGAAATTACATGGGTCATATCCTCTAATTAAGAACTTTAACTTACTTAAAAACATCTACTGTCCTTTATACAAAATTAACCCAAATCAAAAGATTTGGGATGTACTTTAAATCTACCAAAACTCTATGGACCAAATATGAACAATTGAAACATTAAGTGACTAATCCTATGCACAAATATATTATGAACTCAGTTGCCATTAAGACTTGATCTGTTATGAATGCAAGTAATTTTATTAACCTAAATGATTGGAGAGTGAAGAATTTAGGACAACAGTTTTGCAAGGAGGCAAATGATAAAAGTTTAAACTGTTTAAAAACAAGTTTTGTGTTAAACTTGTTTAATTTTCTTTTTTAAAAAAGCCCTAAATTTCTGTTCCTTCTACTGAAGTATTGTTCATAAACAAACTTCTGAGATTCTGTGTAGAATTCACTGCGTTTAATAAGCATTTCCACCATTCAGAAGTTTCTTTGTAATGTGATCTAGTTAATTCTGCTATACCAGAGAGGTAAATACTATTCTGACTTATACATTAGTCTTGCCAGTTTTAGAACTCTCCATATGTGAAATCACAACAATGTTTAGGCTTCATCTTGGACTTCTTCCATGTTTCTGATCATTCATACTGTTGTATTCATCAGTTTCTTTTACAGAGCAGCACAACTCCATTGTATGAATATGCCACATGTGTTCATCCATTGACCTTTTCATAATCCACAGAATGGTGCCTGTTTCTGGCTTTATAAGTACAACTGCCATGTGTATGGTTTTAAGTAATTTCCTTCGGTTTATTATGATTTTTAACAGGCCGTTTCATTGTTATTGGTAAACACTGAAGATGTGGATTACTGGCTCACAACATAGGGACATGCTTAACTTGGGAAGAAACTGTTAAATAATTCTCTGCCACCACACTGCAGTCAGAGCAGCAAGGCAGGAGTTGCTCGTGCCCCATCTATGTCCTTACCAACACTCAGTACTGTCAGTCTTTTCAGATTTAGTCATACAACCATGTCAAATTCTGGCTTTAATTTTCCCAGTGAAAAGTGACGATTACTTTTTCATGTGCTTACAAGGCAATCATTTTTTTGTTTGTTTTTTGAGACAAGGTGGCTCCAGGTTTGCCTCAAACTCATCATGACCCCTGTAAGTTTGGCCTTGAATTGAGGTTGGCTTTGAACTGATCTTCTTCCCTTTACTTCCTGAGTACTGGGATTATAGTATGTTACCACACCTAGTTCATGAGGTGCTAGGGATGGGACCCAGTGCTTTATGCATACTAAGCAAGCACTCTACCAACTGATCTATACCCTAAGCCCCTTGGTTATCTTATGAATTTGTAGGGTTTTCTTATACACCGAAAATGTAAGTTTTCTGTTTGATAGGAATAATGTGAATATTTTTAACTGTTCATGTCCTGCCTTTCAATTTCTTCAAAGGTTTCCTTAGATGACAAATTTTCAGTTTTTTAAAACTGTTTTTGGTTGTTTGAAAAACGGTCTCAGATCACCCAGATTGGTCTCAAGGTATAGCTGAAGCTGACCTTCAACTCCTAATAATGTTTAACCTTCCCAGGTACTGACATTACAAGCATACACCACCACATCCAGCAAAACTTTTCAATTTTGAAGAGTAAAAACTTTTCAGATGAAGTCTAATTTATGACATGTTTTTTTCATGGTTTAATTTTTTTTGTGTCCCATATACAGAATACATAAAAAATTCTAAACAACTGATTTATATTCAAGTAAAAATTGTTTCTCACAATTCTGAAAGAATATGAATTCTTCTACATATAGGAATTTAACCTTCCTATACTAGTCTACATTTGCAAAATGTAATTATTCACTATAGCAAAAGACTGGAACAGTTTAAATGTTCAAGAAGAAAGGACCAAATAATTTGTTTTACTTATTATTTTTATTTTATCTGTATGAGTATACTGCCTGCATGTAGTAGGTGCACCTCGTGCAGTGACCATGGGGATGAGAACAGGGTGTTGGATCCCTGGAACTGGCACTGGAATTATAGGTGGTTGTTAGCAGCCATGTGGGTGCTGAAAATCGAACCCAGGTTCTCTGCAAGAGCAGCCAGTGCTCGTAACCACTGAGTCATCTCCTCAGTCCCAAGAGGGGACCAGTTTTTTTTAAATGATGGTATAGCTAACAGTTAAAATTTACAAATTCCTAAAATGTTGAAGATTGCTATATATTCTTCATGGAAAGATTTACTAACCTACGATTTACTATCGACACTGAAAAAGTTGTATAATCATGTATAGTATTGTGGTGGTTTGAATGAGAATGAAATCCATAGGCTCTAAGTATTTGGACATTTTGTTCCCAGTTGGTGGCATTATTTTGGGAAGTCTTAGAGGTATGACCATGCACATCACTGGAAGTGGATTTGGAGAGTTCTTAAACCTTGCCGGATCTCCAGTTGTTCTCTGCTTCCTGTGCCTGCTTGAAGATGTAGCTTCTGTGTCTACTCTAGCCACCTCTGCCGTCATGCCTCCCTGACATGATAGACTCTTGCCCCCCTTTGTAACTGTAAGCTAAATAAACTCTTCCTTTTATAACGTCCCTTGGTCAGTGTTTCTATCACAGCAACAGAAAAGAGACTAATACAGTAATTGGTATCAGAAAGTGGGCTGTTGGCTGTGAAGAACCTGACCATGTGGATTTTTGGAGGAATGTGGAAGACATTAGAAGTTTGGGTTAGAAAAGCAGTTGATTGCTGTAAGCAGAGTTTATCAGGGCATTCAAGTAGAGCCTGGAAGAAAGCAGTGCTGAAAATAATTAGTGCCAGAAGGAAAAGGGCTTAGGCAGTAATTGGGATATTTTAGCAAAGAGTCTGGCTGGAGTCTGCCCACAGCCAAAAGGCTAAATTGAAATGCAATGGACTAATTTCTTTGTCAAAGGACATTTCAATGGTGGCATGACTATTAATGGTGAATATTATGCATATCTATAGTGAAAAAGAGCAAAGGGGGCAGAAAGGAATGCAGAATGTACAGTTTGGATTGAAAAAGAGCACTAGGAAGATAAACATTGGAGCCAAGTCTTGTGCTAAAGGAGAGGATTCTTTGATAAAGAGATTAAAATGATTAAGGAGAGGCCTAGAGATTTTCACTTAAACAATGGAGAGAGTGCCTCCAGAGCAAACCATACCCAGTTAAGCCTCCAAGTTGTGAAAGGAAAATGCTGTAAGGATTTTCTACTAAAAAACTACTGAAGAGAAAAGCTTTTAAAGTGGATGGGATCTATCATAAACCTGCAGCCAGATTTTGCAATGTTCCTCACCTGGTACTGACTTTAGAGGCATAAAAAATACAAGAATGAAAGGGCCATCGGTTCTCTCTCTGAGGTTTCAGAGAGTCTCTGCGGTCAGGCAGGCTGCAGCAGGAGCATCCCTGCATAAACAAGGCCCTGATATGTCAAGAAGCCCTCATAGGCCATTTCATGTAGCCGTGAAGGTGAAGCATAATTGGCAGTGGAGACCTCAAGATGTTCATGATACCAGGGCTGTGTGACATCTTCCAAGGAGAACTGTATCTACGGAGTGGTACTAGCCCAAGAAAGAGATATATGCTGCATACAGCAAAGCTGAAGGAGTTGAGCCATGTAAGCCCTTTGGAAGTAATTTGGACATGGAGCTACTGGATTTGCTGTTTGCCCTGATGGGTTTTGGTCTTGTTTTGGTCCAGTATTTCTTCACTATGCCTCTATTCCTCCATTTTGGAATGGGACTGTGTATTTGGTTCCAATTTATGTTGGGAGTGTGTAATTTATCTTTTGATTTTTACAGGGACTGAGAATTAAGAAATTGCCCTGAAATCCAGAAGAGATTTTGGACTGTAGACTTTTGAATAGTATTGAGACTGGTAAAGACTATGGAGACTTTTAAGGTTGGACTAATGAATTTTGCATTTTACATGGTCATGAGCCTATGGGGGCCAGGGAGTGGAATGTGACGGTCTGAATGAGAATGTCTTCCATAAGCTCTAAATATTTGATTATCTCGCCCCAGTTGGTGGCACTGGTTTTGGAGGTCTTAGAAGGTGTGGCCGTGCTGGAGAAAGAACGTCACAGGGGGTATAGGCTTAGCAAGTTCTTAAGCCTTGCTGGATTTCCAGTCACACTCTGCTTGCTGTGCCTTCTTGAGGATGTGAATGCTTAGCTGCAGTGTCTACTACAGCCACCTCTGCCACCATGCTTCCGCCATGATGGACTCTTGCTCCTTTGAAACAGTAAGTTATATAAATTCTTTTAATAAGTTCCCTTGGTCAGTGTTTCTATCACAGCAACAGACAAGTGACTAATACAAGTATATAACAAAAAGGTTTTAAAAGAAAAAGCAAGTTAGTAGCATAAATACAAAATACCTCTGGAAGGTAATTAGCAACAGTAGCTGAGGAGTAGGACGATGGATGACTGGCAGACTGAGCTGGAGGGAGACTTCTCATACTGTATTCTTTTATGGAGCTTAAATGTTAAAGAATGAGAGTGTTTTATTTTATACATAAATCTAACTTATAGAGAAATTCCTATTAAAACCTTTTTAAGAACACAAAATAACTACTTTCACCCTTTTTATTAGTTATCTAGAGTTGATGATGAAAAGCAAATAAATATCTAATCTTAACTATAATTATGTTCTTGATGTAGCTATAACATTTTTAATTACTGGAGCCCAGCAGTACAGATACAACTATTATATTTTTGGTATAATTGCTATGGAAAAAAAAGGAATAGGAAAAGAAAAAACTAAAATAATATAAAGTTGCAAATATAAAACTATAGAAATACCTCTGATTATCTTTAATTATCCATGTACTGCTTTCATGATCAATAGATGAATACAGCTTTCCTTCCAAAATCTGGATATCCTTCAGCATAATATTGATGTTATCAGGCAAAAACTGTATCTGAATGTCTTCCTTAGTAGTATTTTCCGGAAGTCGTACTGTTACTGTCAAATCATCTTCAGTTTGCTGCCAGTAATACAGAGGTTCTAGTGGGAACGGGAAAATACATGTGTAATTTAATAAAAATTAAGCCACAACACACAAGCCCAGAATATATATAAGAGAACATCTACCTAAATGAATTAATGTATTGTCTAGTGATTTTCACACACACACACACATACCCAGACACACAACTGTATGTACACAAACTTCAAGAATTTTGACACAAAGAATTATGACAAATGCACTTGAAATTTTCCTATTCCAGGATTACCTGATACATTAGAAGATCAATACTCATAAAATACTAGACAGCAAGCCTTCATTTTAGTGGCTTCCCTTTCTATCCCTTTTTAGTTACATAGCTGCACACACACAAACATACATGTGTGCGTACACACACACAAACATACACATATGAAATAGATTCTAGTTGAAAACAGTATCAAAGTACATTTCCCTGAAGTGTAAGCACATTGGTTTCTTCAATATAATACCCAATGGATAACTCCTGCTGTGCTTTTAGTGTGAAAAAGAGATGGAAGCAGTCTAAAGAAGAGCCAGAATTTCTTAATACCCACCTCATAGTGAGTATATTAACATCTAATTTTTTTTCTTGTTTTCTTATGGTGATAAAAATCAAAACCAGAGCTTGTACATGGTAGGTAAACCCTCCACCACTGTGTTACAACCCCTCCCTTCTTGACTGTTGTAGGAATGACTTTTACAATATGGACATAGTCTGGACTTTTACTTAACCTGGCAACAAAAAAATGTTAACCTTACCATACCTGTCTGTAATGTGAACAAGCTCATTGAGCCTTGTGCTCCTCTTAGGACCTGGGAGCTTAGTCCCTCATACCCTTTTATCCTCCACTTAATACATGAACAGGTGTTTATGCATATATCAAGCACTGCAAAGAGCCCTTTCTCATTGCAAACAATGAGATATATGATAATATATGTTCATAATTTTGTGTGTTTGTCTAGGTTTAGGGATCAGAAAGAGCAAAATTCTCTGATAAGGGTCCAAATTTTATTCCTTATTTCATGATGGGTATATTTTTTCAAGAAAATAAAGAGCTAGCTGTGGTTTGAGAGCACAGGTTCTCAGCAGTCCAGGTCCACCCTTGGCCTTAAAATCTATGCTAAGAGTCAGGTTGTTTTGTAGGCATAGCAGTAATGTGGCTTTTAAAAGCCAAAGACTGGGTGCTTCTGGGGTGTCTTTCCATGCTTTTTACAGCTTATGTTTATGTTTTTTAAAGATTTGTATTACTGTGATAGTACCAAACAGGCCGGGCACGGTGCACACCTTTAATCCCAGGACTTGGGAGGCAGAGATTGAGGGTAGCCTGGTCCACACTGTGAGTTCCAGGCCATCGGGGGCTACAAGGAGACCCTGTCTCAAAATACCAAACTAACCCAAACCAAACAATACTTAAGAGCTCATAGAAAATACCATTCCTCTCTATGTTTACAGAAAATGAAACTAGTATCTATTCTCGGAAGTGTTAAGAATGGTAATCAGTGGAGTATACATAATATTTTTAAATGATGCCACTTTTCCTTTATGAATATTAAGAGCCTACAGTCAAATAATTACTAAATTTCAGAAGAACTGAAGATATAAAAAGATGTCAATGTCAACAAGTAAACTGGTAGCTGGATAACATGCTGAGTTCTACTCGGGCTGCCACCTGTTCTAGAACTCCACGGTCCCAGTCACCACAGCAGAGAATCTACGACTAAGATTCACATCCATTTCTTTCTTCACAGTTCCTCAGTAAATGAGTTCTAAAGGGTGTGTAAGCTAGAAATATGCACACTTTTCTAGAAAGACTTTAGGAAAGCCCAACATTGAAATACGACAGATTAATAGAATCTATTTGGAAGGGGTCTTCAAGTCTAACAAAAAACATACATGTAAGGAAACAAAACTGCTAACAGAGAAAAGGGTCAAGCAGCACAACTTCTTGTAACTGGAGGTACATATATCTATAAACTCTGGGAAATGTTTCAAAATATTAATTATATTAGTATTTTAAATACTTTTCAAAGAATTCATTTTTAAATGTGTACAAAAATCATGAGTCCAATTTTATTTTAAATAATTAAGTCATGTCAGAATAAAAGGTAGAGGCAAAGAATAATATAATTGTTAAACATTATAAAAATATGTTAAACATACCATTCTCTAATATGAACAAAAAACTATTTGTTTACAAATACATTTCCTCTAAAAAACCTGGTTGACCCTTTCACTCTAAAGCATAACATCTCATTTATCTTACACTGAGAAAATGCAGCGACTGTGCTCTCAGGAACTTCCAGTTCAATATGAAGGGCACAGAAATGTTCATCAGTCTGTATCATTTTAGAAGATGATTATCTGCAATAGCATCAGGCTGCCTTCTCCAGTGGTAACAGTAAATTAACATTCTTTACTTCCTTAATATTAAATATCTGATCAGGTTAAGTCAATTACAAAATTTTAAAATATCCTTGGTAATTACAAAATTGTTAAGTTAAATCAGTTCACATCATTCAGGTCGTATCTTTCAGAAAAGATTTCTTAGGGGCAAGAAATATTAAAGAAAATAAAGAGAAAGCATCTATTCTTCCCTTGTGGGATCCATACCAAACTCGGAAGATAAGGAGATCTCCGTGATGAAAGTAAAATTACCTTGGATTTTTTCTGACATGTTTTCATTCTTACTTTCTTCAAGATCTTGATCAACTTGAATAAATCTGAAGGACTTGTAGGAAACAATCATTAGACCATTTCCATCAGGCTCAATAGCAGCATAATGAGGCACTGACTTTCCACGGAGAACATGATGTTTAGTAATTTCATACTTCTTATCTGTAAGAGAATAAATATTTTTAAAAGGTACATCATTAGAAATATTTTGATAAGAAACTGACAACTTAGGGCCAGCAAAGTAGCTTGGCAGGTTAAGGGTGCTTGCTGCCAAGCCTGATGATCTGAGTTTGATCCCAGGGCTCCTCTGGTAGAAGGAAAAAACTGATTCCCATAGACTTTCCTACTACCCACAAGGAGGTTGAACTATCCTTAACTCCTGTTCCAGGGGATCCAATGCCCTTTTGTGGCCTCTGCAGCTACCATACAACATGGGTACACTTATGTATGTACAGGCAAAACACTCATTCACATAAAATAAAAATCAATCAAAAAATAAATTAAAAATAAATAAAACAACAGAACAATTGTTACGGGAACTTGGTATCTAAAGAAAATGGCTGGGTCCCACATATCACAACTATGGGGGAAAAAAAGGAAGGAAAATCTAAATATGGCTGTCCAGTTGAGGTGAGGCAATGAAGGTAACGTGGATGGAATGTCAGAGCTGGTGGAGTGCTGCTGCAGAAGTCTGGAGGCCATCTGGTAAGTTACTGTGGAATGCACAGTATGACACAGTATGTACAGAATGACCTATGGGTGCCACAGAACCAAGTTTCTTGAAAACCAGAAGAAAGAAAGAGTTAAGCATGACTTTGTATTTTCAATACGTAAGAAACAATCAAAAGTATAAGAAACAATCAAAAGTATATTTAAACACCTGTAAAAATGCATATACAGCATTTGCTCTTTGATGTCCCTAAGCGTTAGAACATAGCTTACGCATCCACCTATGAACTATCACCTGCTGTTTTCCATCCCTAAAGGCACAGCTGAAGAGCTACGACAGGCTACATGGTTAATATTTGGCCCCTTAAAGTTTTTTTATCCTTTAATATTTTTTTAGCTATTGTGTTCTTTTAGAGATGAGAATAAAGGCTAGGGTTGGGTGTGGTGGCACACACCTTTAATCCTAGCACTTGGGAGGCAGAGGCAGGCAGATCTCTGTGAATTAGAGGCCATAGCAAGTTCCAGGCCAGCTGTGGCTATAGGGCGACCCTGTCTCAAAAAGACCAAAAAAAAAAAAGAAAGAAAGGAAGAAAAAGAAAATAACGGCTATTACAAACAAGAAAAGAGATTTATTCAGCTTACTTATAATTTCTACATCTACACAGACATTTCTTGTGGGTTGCTCATTTTGGAGACAAGTACTAGTATCTCCTACTAGACTGCAAATTGGCAGTATGGGCAAGAATGTCACCTGTAGAAATGAATAATTTAAGCTAAATTAGCTTACTCAGAAGTGAGCAAGAAAGAACAGTGGAACAATGTCATGGAAAAAAATAAAATGGAGAGAGGCAGAGAAGAAAGATTGCTTGATACAAGAGTCAAAACTGCGCAAAGACCAGGAGCAGACTGATGCCGCTATGGAATCCCGTGAAGACGTGAGGAACTAAGTCTCAATGTCAAGCTAGAAGCTGAGAGGTTCAAACAAAGCAAAGACTATTTTTAAATATGTGAATTAAAAAGTAAGTTTTAAGTAAGTTAAAGGTATGTGGTGGCACTCTGGAGGCAGAGGAAACAGAGCTCTGTGAGTTTGGGGCCAGCCAGGTCCCCGAGTCTTAAAAGCTGGAAGCAAAAGGCAAAGTTGAATGGAATAAAGGCATTCACTCTGTTTTCATTTATATTTAAACTACATTAAAACTGTAAACTGAAACATCTCCTCTTAGAGAGAAAGGGGAGACTCATAAGCTCAGGAGCTGAATGAAACAAGATTCAGGAAGTTTTTGAAACTTACAAAGATTCACAAGGCCCCTCCCCAGGTTATATAAGCAGCAACACCTACTCAGGAGAGGAGACTTCCAGGAGGCATGGTAAAAGCTGGGCAGAGAGCTCTAAGGATGCAGTTTCTGTGAGTCTCTTCCTGATGCAAGGGTGGATTTTTCTGTGGTGCAGCTGCCCCTGAAGCATCCATGCTCCTGCTGGTAACCCATTACTCATGCCTCTGTAAGTAATCCCAATAAACTCTGGTTTACTACACAACACTTGGATGGAATGGTTTCTCTGGTCCCTTGTCAGTGTGGCAGACATTCGTTCATGCCTGCCAGGAAAAGTCACAGAATAGCTATGTACATCTAGAGGTTTTTTTTGTTGTTTATTTGTTTCTTTGTTTGTTTTGTTTTGTTTGAGACAGTGTCTCACTATATAGCCCTGCTGACCTAGAACTTGTCTAGATGAGGCTGGCTGCAAAATCATAGATTCTCCTGCCTCTGCCCCCTATGTGTGCTGGGATTAAAGGCATGTGCCACAATAGGTCTAATTTTATATGTATTGATTCTTACATAAAAATTGTCTGTATTAAAAATAGCCATGTTAATGTCTTCAAATTCATGTAATGTCTCCCTCCAAACAGAAGGCATAGCTGGCTATGGAAGCACACTAGCTCTGTCTATAACACAGCCTAGAACAATGCCTAAGAAAAAGTAAGCAGCAAATATTTACAGGGACAACTGTACATCTTAAGATCTACTAAATGACAGCAGTCACTAGAGGCTCAGACATTTGCTTCACTATACCTTCATTCTTCTTACTGACAGTGACCCACTCCAAAGAAACATAGAAACCACTTCCTTTCATATCCAATTCCTCCTTTTCCATTCGAAGAAGCAAGGTCGCTATCGAATGTTCTTCAGCTGTTAGCAATGAGATACTGTGAATTATAATAAAAGGATTCCCAAGCTCTTCATTAAACATAATCTATAAAAAAGAATCACACATATAAAATGTACATATAATATAAATGCAGATTGCCTAGGGTAATACCAAAAATTATGGCAAGTCAACGAATATTTCAGATGCTATTTATTAGAAGAAAATTAAAAATTAAAAAGCTTTTAAATGCAGGCTTCAAGTTTAAATAATATCCCTTAAAGAAAGAATTTAAAGAAACACGTTTGTTTACAAAGGAGAGAATGTGATCGGCACTCTTAACTAAAAAACAAAGAAAATAACAGTGTAGCTAAACAGGGTCTACAGGAGAAACAATTAAAAGCAATGCCTTAGAATTACAAAGAAGAAAAAGGGCTCTCACAAAAAGCACAGACAAGTATATGTTGCCTCCTCTGTCTAATTTATATATAACTCCTGGTCTTTGCAAGAGTCTTAAAAACACATACAACTCACCTCCCATTTTTCAGAAGCACTAGTTCCACGGTCACCTGTTCCAATAAGATACAATCTTCCAGTTCCATCTGACAGTGTAACCCAGGTAGGGGATGTGAAATGGACTGATGCACAAAGGCGATTATCATATGCAGTCAAATGAGTAGGAAGCCGAAATACCTCCCGTGGTTTTCCTAAGGCAGTGTCCTACAAAGAAACCAAGCATTATAAATGAACTGCTTCCTAATCCCTTATCTATTCACACACAAAATAAGTATCTGATTGATAAGTAATTGATTCTCTCATTCTGAAGAGTTAGCTCTACTCCCTTTCCTTTAAGTATGAACTATACTACAGATTCACTTCAAACAAATAAAATACAGGAGCTAGGACAAGGGGCATGCAACCAGTCAGAATAGATCACAAAACACTACTTCATCCTTGCTTTTTCTTGGATTACATGCTATAACCTACCATGCTGTGGCGATGCTTAGTAAGGCCGTAGAAAGCCCCACACAGAAAATAGCCTAGGGCTCCTGACAGGATGCTATGAAGTGAGTTAGGTTGAGATTGCAATTTTTGACTATAACTAAGCTTTCTAATGACTGCACTGTGGGCTGATATCCAACATCAGGGAGACTGGCACTTAAACCACTGTCATTTCTGACTAGAAGAACTGTGTGAGAAGACAACTGTTTATTGTTTCAAGTCACTAAGTTCTACAACTACTGTAACAGCAATAGAAAACTAATATAAATCAGTAATCTAGTCTTTCTCTTAATTTCAGAGATAATGATCAGTACTTTTAATTCACCAAGTAGAAATACCACATATCATGTTGCAAATGCCTATCCAAATAGCATTCTACCACATGAAAACATTACATTTAGATTACTATCAGCTTAGAGATTTGTCAATATATTTTCAGCTGTGTCTCTGTCCTTATAATTTAAAGTTTTGGAGACAAGATGAATCATCAAAATATTTCATTAGGAAATGCATTCAAATATTATTTAGGAAACAAATTCTCAAAACACCAAAGTGTGTTCAACTCCACATTCTTAAAAATATTTAACTGCCAGATTTTCCGAGAAGACAAAAGTCATCCTGAATTCCTTCACTTCATTCCTTGATCCACAACTGTTCTGATCTATGGACACTCAATGCATAGAATTCTCACTAGCGACAAGGTTTTGGTAACAAAAATACAAAAACAACAGACACAAAAACCACTCACTTTTAGTTTTCTATGAAATCCTATCTTTCATTTTTGAACTCATAGTTTACAGATGTGCATAAGGTTGAATTAAATAAGAAATATAAAATAACAAGCATACCTAGCAACGAGTTTTAGAAATACCAAATCTGAATATTAGTAATGTGAAACTCAACGATTAAAGAGAATTGTATCAGGACAGTGCTGAACAGTCTACCAGCAGCAAACATTTGGCTTTCTGTTTTCTCCAGGGCCTGTACTTTACTGGAGAGAGTATCAATTAATTTAGTCACTCAGTTAGATAGAGACAGTTAACAGAAGTTTTGCCATAGGCTGATGTCTATGTCTACATTTAGAACATGATGTAGTATTTCCACTTTATGAGAAACTGAGGCCCACAGACACAGGCCAGATGAACTGAGGCCCCTAGATTCAGGCCAGAGGAGCCAATGCAGTTTCTCTACTTATCAGAGCTTAAGCCTCAGCCCAGTGTTCTTTCTAGAGACTTAAGATAACCATCAGCCCATTTCTTTAACTCCCTTCCAAATCACCTAACACAAGCCAGATCCTTTAATATCAACAACTCTAAATCTTCCTAGACACCCCACGGTTCTCCATCAAGTACATTCTCTTTGCTGCAAAAGTAATAAATCCAACTTGTTCGGAATGTGACTGGCATCGTTGTCTGGAAAGTGCTGGAAAAGAAATGGAACATGGATGGAATACCAATTACCTGTTAAATGTACTGAGATAGATTTATATTACAACAAAAAATCAGTAAGATACTGAAAAAAAAAAAAGAGGGTACTGTTCAACAGTCAACATGAATTCACCCATGCTGAAACTACCAGAGGCATCTGCACCACAGCAAGGTATAGAGAGAAATATGCTGATCCTTAAGTGTGTTTGCCATTAGGAAAGGAAATGAAACTGGAGTACGACGGGGCAGAGGGTAAGGCAGGCTTTCCTTTTCTGCTTCAAATACATTGCTACTTGGTTCCACACCAAATAATTTATGTGTAACATTCATAATTTAAAAAGATTAATGAGACAAAGTACATAAAGCTCTGCAAATTTTCAAAACAAACATTTTCTTATGGTTTACGGCATGCCCCTCCATTCTTAATCTAGTGAAGCATTATTAGGGAGAAGGAAGGCTAACTTTGTCAAATCACTGATTTCCAATCATGTACAATGTATAATGTATAAATATATGGCTACACATGATCAAAGTTAATAGAGGTCTAATTATCAGATACTCAAGTATATAAGTGTAAAATCAAAATTAACTTAAACATACACACAAAAAGAGAGTACCTGCCTTATCAGAGTTAAATAATAAAATGAACACAAACTAAATGTTCCTGATATTTAGAATTTAATTCAGTTTTAGGAAGTTCCCGCCTAACAGTACCTCGTGTAACTGAATCTCGGGTATCCAGGCCTCATCCATTGTCCTTTCCTCACCAAAACCAAAGCACACTACCACAACTATGTTCCAGGATATTTAAAGATCCTTTGGAGGCAATATATCACAGTTGCTCTATAGGATTGAAACTGTATTGGCACATATAATACTCAATGAATGACCACAGCATAAAGCTCATTCAGGAAGTGCTTTGCTTGTAGCCATTCAAACATCACCAAATGAAATCAGTAACCCGAAGTTTAAGAGTTCAAAAGGATGAATCTGCTTCAAACTCCACTACTCAACCACAGCAGGGCAGAGACTCCAGTCTTAGTCAATACCCTCACAGCTGGTATTCCTTCCCTACTTCACATTTTCTGCATTGTTCTAAACAAATGATACTTCAAATCTCAAAGCAATTTTCAAATACCACCCCCTAAAATACTCACTTTGATTCAATTAGCATATTTGGTTTTTCTTTAGACTATTAAATAGTATTTCTAATTGGGACTACTGAACAAATAAGATGTAATAGAAGTCATACTGCTCATATATTATAGATGACATTGTAAAGTAATAGTCAATAATATCAATACCTAAACAGCATCTATTTACATAAACTAGATGTGAGGGTCCTCTTAGTTGCAGATGCAAGCAGAGAAGCTTTGTACTAAGGAAGTTGTTGTTTTTAATACATACACATTTATAAGAAGGGGCTACTCAAGTTTAAAAACATGGTCAAGCAAAATACTGATGCTATTTATCAGTATCATTATACAGTGGCATTTAAATGTTCACTCCTTTAAAAGGAAGTAATAAAATCATTCATCCCTTCAATCAGTTACTTCATTTATTTGTCTTTTTCCATTTCTATTCTTATAAAGCCTTAGAAATAGATGTTTCTAATCAATTCTAGTTTGACCAACATCTAAGTATAATGAAGTTTTTAATAATATACTAAACAGTGATATTTCTGGAATTAACTCTTCCTTATTTCCTTCTCTGACCATAAATAACGAGGTTTCTAACTGAAATTTCTCAAAACTGAAATACTGCAAGCTCACAGATAAATTTACTTAGAAGTGTAACACTCTGTAAAGCTTCACTGAACTGCTGCCATCTGCTGTTTCCTAACAACAGCAGAAGGAACGACGTGTGGACTTCATGTCCTGACCCTGTCATCTTCCACTGTACATGGTGTTGTTTTGCATATTTAACAAGGGTGGTCATGTGTTTCACAGCCACAGGATACTGGGATTTGTATAAGTGTGCCTTTGATTTCCCTTTACCCCCTAAAATCAGATGGCATGTTGAGGCAAACCTAGTACTTATAATTTCAGCACTCCAAAAGCAGGGGGAGAGGAACTGAGTCCCAGACCAATTAAAAAAAAAAAGAAAAGAAAAGAAAAGCAGATGAAGAACAAGAAGACAGGAGAATGGAAGGGAGGGAGGGAGACTGACTGCCTGGGGAGGGCTGGTGGATGGAACCCCCAAGTGATGGGAATTATAGGTGTTTGTCACCACACCCAGCTCTTGCATGGCAAATTCTAATCCATCTCAGGAACCCCTGAGCTCTACATGTTCCCCAACACTTGTCATTGTACCTCTGGGCTACTTCTGCATCTTCCTGCTGCATTTGATGTCAATTTGTTTGCGACCACTAACAGTAGCCTGTGTTTGAAGAAAATGAGTATTTCATTATTCAGAAGATTAATTTCATCTCAACAAAATGAAGATTTCCAAGAATATGTCTTCAGATGGATTTTCATATTAAAGATGAAAAATGAATAAAACAGAATAAAAAGGGTCATAAATGAACCTTTTAGAAATATCTAATAAAACTGTACTCCTGAGGGAGAAGAAACAATACTTCATTTAAAGTACTACCACTAGGTTTTATTGAAAATGTTCCCCTAAGAGCAGAAGTACATCTACTTTACTAAAAAGAGTATTAGGAAAAAAGGAATAAAGAAATAGGATTTTACTGATGAATCAACAGTACAAAGTTTTAAACAGTATACAGATGTCAAAAGTAAGCCAATTGGAAATATATGATATAAGTAGCTTAGAAAGATGATTCAGAAGCTAAAGAACAAAAGAGGCGTTCAAGTATCTGAATCATCCTTTTATAAAGACGAGAGGGTTCTAGGAAGACAGGGGACACAATGCCTGCATGACCTTGCTCACCTTTCTTCCTTCACACTGTTAACAGGCTCACTAACATTAAATTTAAGGAAACAATTGTATACTCTAAAGACCACGACATAAAAACTACAACAGTTTGACAAGAGTTGTAAAATTTACATAGAGTCTAAATGATTATTTCAGAATTATTATAATCGAATTTGTAGATTAAGCAAATCCGTGGCTTTTAGCTGGTGAGTCTGGCTGCCAGCAAATTCAAAGGCTGGAATTAAGGGAATGCCATACCCTTATGATCATAAAATGATCATTATACCTGGAAAGTCAAACAACACATTCCCTAGAGTACTTTAAGATTTATGTAAAAATAAAACGAAGGTCTAGACTGAGTTTTAGATATAATCCTAGCTGAATGTTAAACTTGATTTTGACAGGGGACCTCTAAAACATCATATGAAGAAGATAAGCACACACGTTGCACCTAGAACCACCATGAAGAAAACAAATGACGACAGGGCTAACGAGATAGGGGAAGGAAATGCAGATCCACTGCTGGTGCAAGTGTGAACTAGTGAATCTCCGGTGGAAGTTCGCGTGCAGGTCTCTCAAAGACTAAAATGGGATTACCATATGACCCAGCTATTTCACTCCGGGGCATATACCCAAGGACTCTATATCCTAGCACAGAGCCACTCGCACATCCGTGTTTACTGCTGCTCTATTCACATTAGCAAGGATATGGAATCAGCCTGGACATTCAACAGATGAATGGATAATGAACATGTGGAATATAAACAATGGAATTTATGAAATTAGGAAATTTCCAGGAAAAATGGAGAGAACTGAAATATACTTTATCACTGGAGATAACGAAGGCTCAGAAAAACAAATAGTGTATGTTTTCTCTCGAACGCAGATCCTAGCCTCTCACTGTTAAATATGCAGGTCCAGATGGGGGTAAATGTGAGTAAAGGCAGGAAGCTAGAAAGAAGCTCCATGTGACTGGAAGAAAAAAAAAGGTTTTCAGGGAGTAGAGTCGGGAAGATATAGATCCAAATGTAATGGGGAATACTGGGGACAGCAGTAGAGCAGGAAGAAGGGTACAGATAGGTAAAGAGAGAGGAGTCGGGAAGGAGAACCGATCAAAACAGAATGTATGAAAATCCTACATGGAAACCTATTAATAAGCTTATTTTAAAACTAAATATATTACAAAATTGTTTACAGTAAATACAGTAATGTGAAGAGGACAATGTCTCATAGGAAGGTATAAAAGCCCCATGGTCTAGTCCACAGGCTGGCAAAGTACAGTTCACCAGCTATTTCTGGCCCACTGTCTGTTTTAAAGAAAAGTTTTATTGGAAGGCAGCCTATAAAGACTAAATCTCTAGCCCGGTGCAGAAAATCTGCTAGGCTCTGGCACAGAAGGAGTTCACAGCCTATGCACATCTGACAGTCAGCACTATGACTATTTCTGGGCAGCAAAGAAAGATGCTAGGGCAAGCTTTTAAAGAAACAGGTTACTAGGACTTAAGTGAAGACTGGCCAGCAGCCTCCCAGGACTACTAGTATGCTTCCAGTAGACATGATCCATGAGAAGAGCCTCAGTGACAGCAGGGGATGGTTCCTTTTTCAGGAACTTCAAGAATTTAGTATTGTGAGAATATGTACAAGGTGTGGAAGACAAGGCTGAGGAGAAAGCAATTCTCCAAATGCCAGGTCCCAAACTTTGCATTTCTAAGAACATATATGAATATGCACACATGACTTTATATGAGCAAAGGAGAAATGAATGACAAAGAGGACAGAATGATGTGGTCAAGGGACTTCTACAACTTTCATTTTTTAAAATCACATAACCCCCCTGCCTCTTCTAAAGTTACATATCAAAAACTGTTATGTGCCCTGACATGAAGTATTGAATGGATTTAAATGAGACAGCAAATTAGATAGACAAGCCTACGGGGCCAATGCACAGGAGGACAGCAGGGGCGGAGGGCAGCTGGAGGCTCTTAACACAATACTGGCTGTTCAGTCAATATAGAAATAAAACACATGACACAAATAGTTCAAAAACTCAGAAAGTAAAAGGAGTTGAGCTATTATGTGGTTTTTATATCAAAAGGAGAATCATTCATTTAAGGCATTAATTAAGAGTAAGTGTGAGAAACTCTACCGTGACCAACATACATAATAACACTACCATCTTTGGATATGAGCCAAGGGAATGTCAAGCAGAGCTTTAAGAAAAAGAGGTAAGGGATGGAGAGATGACTCAATGGGTAAAGTACTTACTGTGTAAGCATAGAGACCTTCAGCACCCATGTAAAATCCAGGCACAGAGGTGCTCGAATCCTAGTATAAGGAGGCAGAGAGGCAGATGCTATGGGCTAGCCGGCCAGTCAGTCTAGCCGAAACAGTAAGCCCCAAGGTCACCAAGAGACATTGTCTCAAAAATACAGTAGAAAGCAATGGAGGAAAGCCACCATAGCATCAAAGTATAGCGTGAACGTGCACCCTCACACGTGCATGCCCCCTCTTCTGAACACATGCAGAAAAAAGCAAATGAAAATGAAGACTAAGCTTCTTCTTCTGACTTTTCTACCAAAGGTAAGAACATTGACACACTAAGGAACAAGGATGAGACAGGACAAACTGAGGGAAAAACATAACACAAAACTCAAGGATATCGGTAACTAAATAGGCTATAGTAAATTAAATAAGCTACCTGACTAAAAGACTGTCATACTGAGTAAAGAAACTTAACTATAAGCTCTTTATATGAGTCTTTAACATTTTAAAAATAAGAATACTGATGTATTCAAAGAAAAGAGAAAAAGATGAATACTTTGTTGTGTGCATATGAGCAAGTACATGTGTAGGCACACATATATAGGTACACACATGTGTTTGCATGCACATGTAGGTTATTGGTCAACTCAGATGTTGTTCCTCAAATGCTGTCCACTCTTGTAAGCTCCAGGGATTTGCTTATCTTTGTCTTTTCAGTGCTGGGATTACAAGTGAAAGCCACTATGTCACGATGTTTTATGTGGGTTATGGAGATTGATCTCAGGTCTTCAAGAGCCAAACTCCTTACTGAGCCATCTCTCTGAACTCTAATTTTTAAAAGCCAGTGATAACAATAGTAGTATCAAAGATTTCAAGGCAAAAATTATTTCCAGTACAAAGAGACGGCTATTTCATAATCCTAAAAGAATCAGTTCAAACAATGAAAGCTAAATAGTAATACAGTTTAAATTATACAATGTAAATATTAACTAAAAGGGAAATGGAGACAAATCACTTTATAGTGAGGCTAACATCACCACACACAGGAAAATTAGACTGAAACAGTTATATCACTGTTACTGCATACATTAGGGAGTTATCTAAAGTGTGAATAGAAGGGTAAAAGTAATTATAAAAAACAATAACAAGCGCAAAAGTTAAAGTTTAATTAAGCAGAAAAGGAGCCACAGCTGGCTGATAAGATTCCACATTCTGAAGGTATGTGTACCTCAACTGTCTGGATATCAGATTCGGAGGGAAAATTAAGGAAGGACCAAACAGAACATGATGAGCCCTATTTTCATACTGTACATGTTTTTCTTACCAGCATCACTGTTAAATTCATAATTCTTCCAAGGTTATCAATGTAGTAGACACTGTCTTGATACCAGGCATCACAGTGTAGGTAATTATACATCCCAAAAGCATGCATGTGCTCCAGTGTATACTGATCATCTCGAAGTTTTACTTCTGCTACAGCTGAAAGATAAAAAAAATAAGTAAACAGTCAACAACTGCCCCTGGGATCACTCCTTTGTGCAGAATGCCTACAGAGGAAAGAGTCCTGCAATGTCAGTAACAAAAGCCTTCAGGACAATTCACTGTAAGATTCACTCAAAAATAAGTTATTTGTACATAGGGCCTCACAGGTACTAAGGACAGAGAGTAAACAAGGCCACAGACTTCCAGAGCTTAGAGAACAAAGTCTACAACAGGTAGGGCTTTGATAGTGACTCTCTTCTATTAGGTATCTCCTGTAACTTTGAATTGTAAGAGCAAAAATTATAAAAACAAAGGACTTCCTATCTTATGGGCAAATAAACCCAGTTTATGGTATTTATTTACTTTTTTAAATTTGATGTATATGAGTGTTCTTCCTGCATGAATGTAAATACACTTGTGCCTGTAGAGGCCAGAAGAGGGCATCATATCCTCTAGAACTGGAGTTACCAACAGCTGTTAACCACCATGTGGATGCCAGCAATTGAACCTGGGTCTTCTGCAAGAACAGAGTGCTCTCCAGTCCCTCAGTTTCTATTTTTATGCTTTTTAAAATGTTGCCCTTATTGTATTATTAATCTTTATCATTAATCAAGAAATCATTAATAAAAGAACGTCTTTATTATAAGATCATACAGCTAGAAAAAGAAATGTAAACATAAAGTGATTTCAACATTATATTCCATCTTTCCCAATGAAAAAGAACAAAACAGCATCATAGCGAGGACACAGGTTTTCTATGTACAGAACAGGGCTTTCTCCTCTGAAACATTAACTGTTCCCTAATTCTGAACCAGCCAAATGTGGTCTCTCCCTTGCACACCTGCCGTTCTATGCAGTTAAGAACTCTCACTGTTCAGGACTCTTCATGACCTAGAATTAATTTCCATTCCAACAAGAAACAGTAAGTAAACTGTACTGGACTACATGTTACTTTAATATAAAACTAACTTTAACTGTATTCTAATTGCAATTGTTTTTTTTTTAACCCATTGTTGTAGTGCTTTCTATTGTTAAGATGAAGCACTCTGACCAAAAAGAAATGATGAAGCTCATCCTACACTTTCAAGTCACAATTTGTCACTGAAGGAAGTGAGGGCTGGACCTTGAAGCAGAAACCACAGGAAAGCTGCTTCTGGACTTGTGTCCTCTGCCTTCTGGTCTGTGCTCAGCCAGCTTTCTTATACAAGCCAGGACCACTTGCCCAGGGATAGGACCATCCACAGTGGGCTGGGTCCTCCCACATCAACCAACAAATAAGACAATGGGCAATAGGCATGGGATCCGGGAAGTTTCTCAATGGAGACTCACTCTTCTCACTCTTGTGTATATCAGGTTGACAAAAAGAAAAACTAACCACTACACCCAGAATCCTCACTTTTCTGATTTTCAATACCTGCCTTGAGTCCCAGCTAACATATTTATTCACTCATTTACTCAGCAGGCAGCTTAAGCACCAAGGACACAGTGATTTCCAAAGAGCACACGATCTACCTTTTAAGAGCTTAGGATTCATTAAGAAAATGGACCTTAGTCAAATAATCACATAAACTTTATATAATGGATTATGAAATTAAACTGTTCTATCAAAAACTTGCCAATACCACAGGAATACGAAAGAACTGACCTACTTCAGCTTAACACACTTTTCAAGACTGAGCCAAGATATAGAAGGAAGAATTAATTTAAGGAGTACACCTTTACATAATACTCCTCCATTTATTCTAAACAAAAGCAGAAAAATGCTGCAAGAAAAATAAACTTGCATTCAAAGAACCGAAAGGTCACACTGGCTGTCCTGGTTTCCTTTCCTGCTGCCGTGATAAAATACCCTGATGACAGCAACTTAGGGGAGAAGCAGTTTATCTGGCTCACAATGCCAGGTCACAGTTCATCCTTTTGGTCACGGTGGCAGAAATCTTAGGCGGCTAGTCACATCCATAGTCAAGAGCAGAGAGAATGAGTCCATGTTTGCTTGCTAGTGCTCAGCTCACTCTCTTCTTTTCACTTAGTCCAGGTCCCAGCCCATGAAATGATGCCACCCACATTGAGGGTGGGTCAGCCCACCTCCATTACCCCAACTAAGGAAATCTCTCACAGGCATACCCATGGGCCAATCAAATCGAGACAATTCCTCATTGAGTCTTCCTTCCTAGGTGGTTCTAGACTGTGCCAAGTTGTCAATTAAAACTAAACATGACACTGGCTTTGTATAGCACAGGAAGAACTGCATGCACAAAGAAGAGCTGCAAATAAATGAATTTGGAGAACAGGGGAAGAGAACAGAAAAGGCTTTCTATCTACTTCCTCCTTTGTAAATTCACTGTAATTCATCCATTGGCTTCTAAGCAGTAGAGTAAGATTCAGAGTTGAGTTCTGAAGTCAAAGTACAATGAGGAAAACAGATTGCAGCAGAGTGGGGCAAATCCATCAGGAAGCTATGACAAGCATTCAAGTGAGGGTAGACTGAAGTCTGGAAACACTTCAGAGGCAAAATACCAATTTTATAAGGAAGTTGAGAGAGGTTGAAGAAACTTACCCTTCAGCTTAAGGAAGAGTTTATTTTATAAGGTAAGGTTAGAAATATATATTCTACTGAATAGGAAAGCAACTGTGATCAACTGTTGATTTTCTAGCACCACTGTGTGGCTGAAACTTGATAATGCAGGATATATGAAATATTAATAGCCCAAAGCAATGTCAGACAATAAACATTGTCACAAAATGTGTATAAAAAATCCCGAGTAATCCTAAACACCCTAGAAATTTCTTAACCTTCTGACTCACCGAAACAATCGTAAACAGAGAAAAAACACTGCTAGTTAACATAAGAAAGCAGGGTTTGTTGGAATTCCACAGATTAGTTTACACAATTAAAACACAGAACCCAGAACTGGGCAAGTAAGATAATTACTACTTTATAAAACTGTCAGTTCTTTCTAATCCAAAGTTGAAGCTGTATTCACTAGGCCGACCATCTTGAGTATAAAGGTGGAACATAGAGAACCTCAAGAGAAAAGCAGTGTTAGGGCTTAAGCACCAGAATTCTTCATAAAATCTATGTTCCCAAGAAACAGAGGGAAACCAGGGTGGTCTGATCTCTAATTAGATCTTTGAAACATTGGAAGACTATTTTTACAGAGAAGCCAATAGTTAATATTTTATTATTTAAAGTTGCCATGCATTAGAAATTAGTACTTAAAAATTATATCTTAGTATTTTAGTAAAAAAACTGAGGACCCAACAAGAAGGGGATCTACCCTAATCTTGGTCAGATATCTTCACAAAACTCCCCCAAACTACTGTTTTCCTATGGAAAACCATCAAGATCTCAGAACTTTAAAAACCTCTAATTTTTTATTCATGGGTTTTGTGCAGACTACTACATGCGAAGCACTGACTGCACTTGATTTTGGGCACACATCAGGGAGAAAAGCAGATTTACTCCTGTGCAAGACTCACTATTGCTTCTGGTCTTCTTGAAACACACCACGATGCCAAGCCACAGGAAACTGTCCACATTTAACTCTTGACCAGCAAAATAAAAAGCAAAGAGCAAGGCAAAGAACATTCTTTGCAAAGTTCACTTCATCAACCCAAACAGTTGTCCTCTTTTATGTGCAGCTTGTCATGTGTATATGATGAATAAAAACCAGAGTAGGAGTCTGTACAAGGAGTCCTGAAGCAAGACTCACGGAACAGGGCAAAGCAGTCAGGAGGAGTGTGGCTCCCATGAAAGTGCTGTATACCGTGCTTCTATGACCACAACAGGTAACAGCCTCTCTCTACTGTGCTTCAGAAGAGCATGTGTGAGTTTAATCAAATGCTACATAAATTGACTACATATTCTTCTCTCCTTTTTCTCCAACTACAGCTTAAGTCTTCACAGTTTTCCCTCCCTGTTCTGAGAGCAAGGGAAAATTAGCTGAGAGACCACACAGATTAGAAAAGGCATGAGTTTTGGGGTCAGCTTGCCATGCAGAGTAGATTGATTACGTTAGCCAACCTTTTTCTTCCTATTCTTTATTCCATTGCCTCATTTGCACTAAAAGTACACAATTATTTATCCTACAAAATTATTATTTTTTTAACGTGTGAGTGCATTGCCTGCCTATATGTATTTAAGTGCACTCATGCTGTGCATTACCCGCAGAAACCAGAAGGTGTCAGATTCCACTGGAACTGGAGTTAGGGATGATTGTTAGCTGCCATATGGGTGCTGGGATTTGAACCTGGGTCTTCTGCAAGAGCAGCCATTGTTCTTACCCACTGAGCCATTTCTCTAGCCCCTCTACAAAATTCTTGACAAGCTTAAATTAAAAACATGAGAATATTTGTTACATGATATGTAAGTATAGATTGTCCTGTTTGTCTTTTCCAAGACCAATTGCAACGCAGTCATGAATTATCCCATCTCCTTCTACACAGCCACCATCTCCTCTCCCTAGTCCCCTTATGAATGATCCCATCTCCTACACAGCCATCGTCTTCTCTCCACTAGTCCCCCTCTCCTTCATTTAAATATACTGAAAACGTCCCTGCCACAAAACAGAAAATGCTTCTCCTCTTCATTCTACACTCAGAGTTCCCTAAGGTGATGGTTAATCTTGATTGTCCACATGATTCCACAGAGAACTCCCTTGAAGATGAGTCATGTTCACCTCCTCTAGGTGTGTCTATTACTGCAATGCCAGAGACAGGCAGACTAAGAGTGCTCTGACTCAACGAACAGTTTAATCCACTGATGGACTCAAACTTTAAATAGACTACTGGGAGGTGGAAGAAGTGTCCAAAGTGAGGCCTGGGTGAAGAAAGTATGTCACTGGGGGCATGTCCCTGAACTATATTTTGTCACGGCCTCTTCTAAATACTGTTCCATTCTGCTTAATAACATCACAAATGAGTGGTTCCATTACGCCCACTCTACTTCAATGGACCAAAGCCCCTGAAACTATGAGCAAAACAACTCTTCTTTGCATAAGCAACTAACAGACTCGCCCTGCATGTCTCAAATCTCTGTAAAAACCAGTGTACTCTCTACTTTCTCATACCCTTATTAGCAATTTCCAATAATTTTCAGCCTAATGCTCTACTGAAATCATTTTTTTCACTTAAAATATATACCGAACAATTTTTATTTGTAATCAAAATGGAGTAATAAGGATCAGTCTTTCATCAAAACAGCCAATGAGATAAATCAGACAAAATTACATGAAATAATAGTTTCCAGGAACTAAACATTAAATAGCTAAGAGATCCTTAAGGCACCAGAAACACATGAGGTGAGCCTGCCACAGCCCTAGCTAAAGGCCTTGATATACTTCCAGACCTCAGCACAAGAGGGCCAACTGAGTTGAAGCTGACAAACCCCTTGAGTTCTTCAATACTGCCTTCAGAGTGTCTGGGGAAAGCACAGGGGCCACATTTCCTTGCAAGAATAGCAGAGAAGAAAATCCTGGAGACTGACACTTAGTCCCTCTCAAGCACTCAGTATAGCACCAACTGTATGAATTTGTAGGAAATAACCCAGGCCAAAGTAAGACCAGAGTAAAGACTAGACAGAATAGTACTAGGCAGTAGCATAAGGCTAGGAAAAGACAATGAACAACAGACAGAATGGAAAACATCATAATTTGTGGGATAGTGGGCAGAGGACATTAGAAAGCCTGGTCCCAGTACTAAGAATAGTTTGCCCCAGACTGAGCACTATACAAGACCATTTTAACAAATCAAAAAAGCAAGAACCAATGCTTTCCAAGCAACTGAACTACATCCTAGAAAAAATTCAAGAAGGCTATAAGATTATAAAAATATCCTATATCCACCGATACAATGAATAAATGTAATACATCCTATAAATAACCTTAGGACAGAAATCATCTATGAACATCCTGATAGATTCAAAAATGGCATTTAATAAAGTTCAATATCCTGCAGAAATTAGGAATTGATGGAACACACCTCAAAATAATGAATAATCTATAACCAACATTAGACACTAAATGGGAAAACAGAGAGCATTTCCTCTAATAATGAGACATGAGTATCCTCTCTCCACTAAGAGAAGACAAGAATATAAAAAGAATTCAAATAAGAAAGGAAAAACTCAATTTACACCTACTCTCAGATAAAAATGATTCTAAACTTAAAAGATCCTACAGACTCTACTAGAAAGCTCTTAGATCAAATAAACACTTTCAGTAAGGGTGCAGGACACAACATCAACATTCAAAAAATCAGAAGCATTCATACATACCAATACTGAACTTAATGAGAAATAATTAGGAATAATATCCCATTCCCAGCCTCCTAAAAAAAAAAAAAAATAAGAAAGAACTTCTGAGTGTGGTGGCTCATGCCTTTAATCCCAGTACTCAGGAGGCAGAGGCACATAGATCTCTGTGACATCAAAGTCAGCCTGGTATATACTGAATTCCAGTTTAGGGTGGGCTACAGAGATACTTTGTCTCAAAACAAAACAAAATTTTTAAATTAAAACAACAACAACAAAAAAAACCCAGAAATAAACCTAACCAAGAAAATGACAGACTTCTACAATGACAATGTTAAGACACTAAAATAAGAAACTGAAGATACTAAATGAAGAAAAGGCCTTCCAGGCTCATGGATTGGCAGACTTAATATTGTAAGAGTATTCTATAGATTCAGGGTAATCTCCTTCAAATTCCCCATGGCATTCTTCACAGAACTAGAAAAAAAGAATCATCTAAAATGTCATATGAAAATGCACATCATTACAAATAGCCAAAGCAATCATAAGTAGAAATAATATTGCTGGAAGAATCAAATGCCTGACCTGAAATTATTCTACAGACATATACTGACAAAGACAATATGACACCAGCACAAAAAAAACATATATGGAGACCACTGGAACACAGTAGAACACCTGGCAGTCAACATAAAGCTATGGCCACTAATTTGTAACAAAGGCATAAAAAGCAAACACTGGAATAAAAAGAACCTATTCAACAAATGACAAAACTGGCTATCTACTTGCAGAATGAAATAAAATCCACATCTCTCATCCTGCATAAAAATCATTTTGTGGTACTGTAAACATGGCTAAGTACACACTACACATGGCTAAAGAGGTCACAGACCCTAGAGAACAAACTACTCTCACTTCCCTGGAACAATGTAACTTCTTACTATATTCTAAGTACATACCCTCATATTTACACACAAGTGTATCTCTCACCACTCATCAAAGCAGTTTCATTTTTCCAACAGATAAAGGCTATGGCAAAGTTCCACAACAGATCAAACACAGAGAGTGAGTGACTGTGAGGTGTACAGCCCTAAGTGACACATCTACAATGCAACCCCTATACCTACAGCTCAGGGAACACTGCAGAAGAGAGGGCAGAAAGACTGTAAGAGAGAGAAGGACAAGACACCTGCCGCTAGCTAATGTATTCCAGCCAAGACAGGGAAGGTACAGCAATGAAAGCCTGGAAGTATGGAAGCCTAACAAGATCTGCACAATGACAAAACCACCTGGTATGCCAAGGTTGATGGGCAAGTATACGGAGTCCCACCTCAAATGAAGAGAGCTGCAGGCAACCAATGGATGCTGAGGGAGGGAGAATCAGTTTTCTCCAAGGACGAGCTCCCTGAGAAATTATCTAATCTCAAATGTGTAGCCATAAGCACTGGTACACTCAAACACCACTAAATAGATTCAGTGTATTACATATATTTATAAATGTATACATATATACATATATCAATAATAAAGACGAGATCAAATATTGAGAAGGAGTGGGGAGGACATAGGAGTTGGAGGGAATCTGAGAGGGATGGAAATTATGCAAACAAAATTTTCATGTATGAAATTCTAAAATAAAATCATTTCAAATAAAATAAAAACCTTAATTTAAAACTTGAAACAATCAAAACACTAGAGGCAAACACAGGAATACATTTCAAGACATAAGTATATAGGCAAGAACTATTTGAACAGAATTTCATAAGCACATGGAATAGCCACAAGAATTAATTAATGGGATTACATACAATTAAAGTTTCTCCACAGCAAAGGAACCTATCAACAGAGTGAACAGACTGCCCTGCAGAATGGGAAAAAATCTGTACCAGCTATACTTCAGCAAAGGGTTAAAACCTAAATGTATAAACCACAAAATCAAACACCTACAACCCTCCTAAACTGCTAATCAATAAACGTGCTAATGAAATGAACCTGCAATCCTCAAAACACAGACACACACGCACACACACACACACACACAGTATTTTAGAAAGTGTTCCACATCCTTAGTGATCAGAAAAATACAAATTAAAAACTATTTTGAGACTCAATCTCACCCAGTCAGAAAGGCTATCATCAAGAAAACAGAGGACAACAAATAACAAATGCTGGCTGAAAGTAGGGACCTTACTCACTGTTGATGAGTTTCAACTAGTACACCATTATGGAACTTAAAAATAGAACTATTACATCACCCACCCGGGTATATATCTAAAGGATTCTACATCTTACCAGAGATACCTACACACCCATGCTTATTGTTGCATTATTCACAACAGCAAGAAAATGGAAGCAGCCTAAATGTCCAGCAACATGAATGGATTAAGAAAACATGAGACATATATACAATTAAATTTTATTCAGTTGTAAAGTAAAATTATTAATGTTCCAGGAAAATGGATAGATCTAGAAAAAGCTGGTTAATCTTTGTTGTCAACTTGACAGGATTCACAATCACCTAGGCAACAAGCCTCTGAGCAAGCCTGTGAGAGATTATCTAGATTAAGTTAGGCTGACGCAGGAAGACTTACTTTAACTTCGAGCAGCACCATGCTATGGGCTGGGGTCCTGGACTGAATAAAGAGGAGAAAGAGAACTGAGCATAAGTATTCATCTCACTCTACTTTCTGACTGTAATCGTATCAGCTCCTACTGGCTAACTTCTTTGCAACAATGGGCTATATTCCTGCACTTTCTAACATGCCCTCCCTTCCTTAAGCTGATTTGCCAAAGTACTTTATCACAGCAACAGAAAATTGGTACCAAGAAGTGAGCCTGTTTCTGTGACAAACCTGATATGGTCTGTAGGCCTTTGGAATTTGTTTGAGGAATATGGAAGGGTCTGGAACTTTGGGTTAGAAAAGCCCTAGAATGACATAAGCAGATTTAAGGCCATTCTACTGGGGACTTGAAAGATGAGATGCTGAGAGAACTGCAGGCAGTGGAGGGATGGCTCATGAGACTTACAGGGGAACATGGCCTCTATCCGGAGTGGGGTTAGACACCAGTCATTTTATAGTCTGGTAAAGAACCTGGTTGTGTTCTGTCCATGTCTAGAGAATGTGAGTGAGTTTGAAGGCATGATTAATGAACTAATTTCTTTGAAGGAGGAAATTTCATAGCATTCAGGCTGAGTGTGGCCACTTCCCAGGGCTCTTAATCAGATCTACAGCAAGAACAAGAAGGTAAGAAAAACGTGAAGTTTGGTGAGTAAAGTCGTGTGAACAAGCTTAAAATTGTGGAGGAGAGTGCTGATAACAAAGCACCTGCAACGGCTGAGATGCCAGGTGCTCTGAAGGCGAACACACCTCCCAGATGGCTCCAACTTGTGGAAGTTTATTTTAAAGGAGAAAGTCTAATTTAAGAATGCAGCTGAGAGGGTTCCCTCCTCAAAAACAACTATGTAGGACACAGAGCCCACTACAGCTATGGACCAGGCTCCAGCCCCAGCTAGCAGCAGAACTTGGCAGCATCATCCACATGGTACTGGTTTTATAGGCATGAAAGATGAAAGACTTAAGGGGTCAAAGAGTCTTACAAAAGTCACTAAGGCAGGCCACTCGTGTGCCTGCAGATTGGAGTCTCTGAGCGTGTCAATGGTAGTGCATGAAGATATGAAGCTATGAAGGTGAAGACTGACTGGCAGATGGAGACCCCAGGATGTTGGAAATGCCACGATCCTGAGATAGGATGACAGCTTAAAACTGGAAAAGAGAAAGAGATGACTAACAGCATGAAAATGGAAGCTATCCACAATAAAACACAGGAAAAAAATATAAGGAACAACAAATAAAAAAGATTCACCAGCATCTCTAAAACAATGAAAAATTGTGAACCACGAATTCTACATGAATGGCAAAAAATAGTTTTTGAAAAATCGAGGCGTGACAAAGATGTTCTCGGGTGACAAATATTTAAAGAAAGCATCACCAAAAGACTAAAAGAAATATTTAAAGTCATTTGGACAGAAGGAAAACTACACCAGATGAAAAGAAGGACCCACAAAAGGGAATAAGGGCGCCAGAAATAAAAACTACACGGCAGATGCACAAATTTTAATTTACATCTCTTTGAGAGATAATTATCTAAATAACGCTTATATGGTAAAATATTAAAAAAGCAAAATGTAAGACAACAGCATAAAAGGTCAGAGAGATATAAAAGGACCTGAAGATAAAACTTGCAGTCCATACTGAATACCACACTATCATTTAAATATGTCCTTCAATAAATAAGTTAAGGATTCACGTTTAATTCCTAAAGTGATGATTATAACAAACTACAGCTAGTAAGTCAACAAAGCAAATTTAAATTGATTTTAAGAAGTTTTCAATACAAAAGGAAAAGAAATGGGAAATTTCCATCCCTCCAAACACTAGATGGAATAAATACCACACCACTAAGAAATCAAAGACCCAGATATAACAAATCTGTCATATTAAATGTACAGTTTAAAAGCATAAACCTAAGGATTATCAATTTCATTTAAAAAGCAAGACCAAACTATTTCTGCCAATAGGAAATTTGTATTTAATGAAAAGATCAAACAGTAAAAGGATGGAAATCGGTAATATATAATTGTAAAATTAATCAAGAGAAAGCTGGCATGAGATTAATATCAAGACTTATTTCAAAGCAAATGTATACAGTATGTGAGTCTACGTATACAAAATTCAAGAAAATGCACATCAGTTTATTGGTGGCCACAAACAGACCAATAGTATAATAATATTATAGGTTGAGGATGGTAGTGATGTGGGAAGAGCAGAGAAAGAGTAACAGAACGGCACAAGGAAGCTTTGGGAACAACAAATTCAGTACCTTGATTTCCTGAATGAATAATTTAAACCCCCCTCAAACTGAACACATTAAATATGTACACTAGACTTTCAATGACTATCTCAATAAAGCTGTTAATGTGTGTCACACACACACACACACACACACACACAGAGAGAGAGAGAGAGAGAGAGAGAGAGAGAGAGAAGAGAGAGAGAGAATGAATCATCTATTACTCACCAGGCAATGTTCCAGCCCTGGAGACAAATCACTGAACAGGAGAGACCTGGAACCCATCAATACAAAACTAACAATCGAGGCAGAGAAATAAGATACTGAGTGCTACAAAGTCTATGAAATACTGGGTCCTGTGGGAAAGGAGAGGACACATTCTAACTTGTCCAGATTTTACAGTATACAGTCTAACTAGGCAGTTAAGAAAGGAATGCTTGAGGAAATAACACGCAACCCAAGATGAAAGAATAAAGTAATGGCCTTAGCTAGGTGAAACAATGGGGGGCGGGGGGAGGACAGAAAACACATGTTCATGAAGAGTCTAAGGAAAGTATAAATTTGGAGATAACTGGGTGTTCACAAATTGACAGGGGGTAACAAAGAAACAAAACAACATGAACAACTTCTTAGAAGTGCACTGTCTCCACCTCTGTGTCTCTCTGGATCTATACCCTCTAGCAGGGCCCTTGAACACTGACTCTAGGTTCGATTCTCTCATTTGCTTTGGCCAAGAGAAAGCACACTGAAACAGCACTGATGGACTGTTACTTACCTCCTGCAGAAAGCCTTTGCTAGGATGCTGAAGGATGACCAACCACATGGAGGACAGCCAAACGAAGAGCATCTGAAAAAATCTGAGACAAAGCACATAGCCAGAGAACCCCTTAGGAAGTCAAGCCAAATGAACAGGGCTGCCTTAGCAGACCCATAATGGAACAAAGACAGATGACTGAGCACTGGCAGGACTAAGTACCACTTTCTGACCTGTACGTTTCTGAGCAACAGTACCCTTTGTTTGCAGGAATTAGGCTTTGTGTCTTTGTTTTGTTTCCAATGAATCAGCCAACTTCACATGGCAGTATCATTTACTGAAATGGAGACAAAAGCAAACCAAAAAACAGGAGAGGAAAGGGAAAGAAATAAATAAAAGGGAGAGAAATGAAGTTCGACTTTTTTTAAGTTTTATTTGCATTTTATATGCTGAATTTATTTCTATGCCACAAGCTTTTGTTTTTTCAGTTTCTTCTGGGATACCTTTCTCTTTTATGCAGTCTTCTCTTCTGATTTAGGAATAATCTGCTACTTTTCAGTGAGGCAGAGGGAAGTTCACATATGGGCTAATCCTACCATGACCTGTTATTTCAGTAGTGCATCTTGGATGTTTTGTTCACCTGGATACGCTCAATGACTAGAGACACTATACCCCAGCCCTAAGTTCAGCATTACACTCTGAATTTTAAATACATGCAGCAAAAATTTAACACTCCTTTTGGGCCACCAACACTGTGACCAGTTCCAAGTTAGTGGTCTGACACCTACGTATTCCACCATTAAACTGATATGATACCCCTGCTTCTTTAAAGAGACATCTTTCAGATACTTGGTGGCTTTCTGGATATGCATACCCTTGATGGCCTGGACAGTTTCATGAGTGTTGGCCTGGGAAACCTTGAAATTAGGAGAAATCCTAAATTTCCAATAATAAATTCATAGTAAAATCTTCTAAATTCCATCACCTTGCAATCATAATTGTTTCCTACATTAGTCACGAGTTTTATTCAGGACTACAAATATGAAATAAAGGCACTCATACCCTAATGCCCAATTTACAAAAGGTGGCTGATTAGAATGTATTTTCATTGCTCATCCTTTCTTATAGCTCAACTTATGGCTCCCAGTTCATCCTTTATAGTTAGTTCTAACTTATTAATTCTTCTAAGTTTCCCCAGATCTTCAGACAAGCCAAATAAATGCTCTTGGTTACTACCACTGTATTTTGTACCCATCCCTACCACTGCTAGCTCACGTTATAACTATTTAGACTTTTCTTCCTAAGTAGATATTATTTATGCTATGCACTTACGAATTGTATCATACTGATTGCATAATCATCATAATGTAACACAAAACAGGCCCACAAAAGACATTTATTTTAAAAAACGAATTAAACAGCAAAGGCTTGATACTCAAACTTTTACTAATTAACTCTGGATCAGTTATTTCTCAAAGTGTGATCCACAGAAAACGCGCACAAAAAAATCAGAATGTGCAAAGCATGTATTTCAAAAAGCAGATCGCTGGCACTTTCATGAACAAAACTGAAGTTCTTAACGTTGGAAAACAAGGATGAGAATATCCTCTGGCCAGCCAACAACAGATTAAATAATAGTGTGTCCACTAAATCACCTTTCCCTCAATTTCTAGCCTTGTTGCCTAGGGCACAGTTGTTAGGGTGTCAGGGGCCTGAATACTCCTAAATGCCAACAGGAACGTGGAAGAATTCCTTTTCTAAGAAATGGCTCTTCGTCAGAGGAAAAAGGAGCTGGGGACTTTCCAAGGAGGTGTGGCTTCCCAAAGAACACGTTTACATGGAAGGATGTCCTGAACACAGCACAGCAGAGGCCAGGCCGAGGATGCACCTGAGGACGCGATCCGCTGGCCACCGGGCGGGCCCTGGAGCCGGCTGCGGACGCAAGGGCGGGCTCACGGTCCCCCGGCTGGGAAGTGGCCGCCCGGGGTTCCGGCAAGGGCCTCGTTCTCCAGGAGCGGCTGCGAGTGCAACCGTGCAGAACGCGCCGGCAGGAAGGCCTCAGTGCCCCGCTAGCCAGGGTCACGCGGAGGATCGCGCTGACAGCAGCCTAAAGGGGAAAGGAACCGCGGGCGAGCGGGCACCGCCGATCCCACCTGCATCAAGCTCCAGCTGGTAACAGGGCAGCGGCTCGAGAGACAGCTTGTAACCTTCGAAGCGGGGATCCAGCAGCGGTCTCTTCACCCGCAGGGAGCAATTGGCCGCCTCCATCGTCTAGCAGGATCCCAGCGGGAGAATCAATAAAGCTCTTGTTGAAAGGTCCGCGCTGCACTCCTGGAACTGAGGCAGGGAAGCGGCGTGGTTCCCATCCCAGAAGACACTGCGGCGCCAAATGCCTTCAGGGAAATGTAGTGTCCATAAGAAAACTGACCCTAGTGCATCTGGGATGTGTAGTTTTCCAGTAACTGAACGTCCGCCCGCTCGCTGACTCCGAACTTCCTTACCCAGAGGGCTGAGCGACTAGAAGGCGGCCCGCGCTAGTTGAATTCTCACATTATAGGCAGGGTGGCCAGATCCCGCCCCGGAAATGCGTGTTCTAGCTTTCTATGTGCTTAGGTGCCCGAGCTACTGAGGGTCTAAGTCCGGGCAGCCGAAGAGTGTGGTAGGTAACGGTCGTCAGCGCAAGGGTCATTTCGTCGCTGGGAAGGGACGGCCCTCGCCCGCGGTGATGGTGGTGAGCTATGCCCGTGGTCCTCAGGGCCGGGACCCGGGCCCAGCCCAGGCTCCTTTCGATGTGCTGTCTTTCGTTAGCTTCCCCGACCCGCGCTCGCGGGCCTGTAGGGCTCTCCGACAGGGCGTGCTGCTGGAGTTGGCTTGGAGCCAGTCCTCGCTTTGTTTTCTGGCTCCTCCCCTCCCGCCTCTCCAGCTGTCTCCGCCGTATTTTATTTTCCCAAAGAATGTCTGAACTGGGAGGGTTCCCCTAGCGCCCTGTTTTACCAGTGAGAAAACTGAGGCCTTTAGGAATTAAGTGACTTGTCCAAGGTCACTATCCGTGTCTGTAGGAGCCAAAGCAAGATGAAGTTTCAGTAGTCTTGCTTTGGTACTGATTAAGCTTCGCAGTTATTTGGAAAATGTTAAGTTCCAACTACAGAAGCAAAGCATCGCCTAGTTCTTAATCCCTCTGCTCTCCTGCCCCTTGTCCTGTTTAACTCTGAAATCTCATTGTCAGTCCGAGTTTTCATTATCGACGAGGTGGGAAATATGCAGGTAGTCAGTTTGTGCCCGATTTTATTCAAACTTGTAAGTGGCCAAAGTGTCCTCAAAACTTAACCTTACTCTTCTTTTCACACCATGTTTTCGTTTTGGCTTTGTCCGTTTTTAATGAAAATTGGGAATGACTTCAGGTAACTATTAGTTTGGAGTTTGTTTTCCCGTGTCATACCCGCTAGCAATAATAGAAACGCAAGGCTAGGGAGGCAGTTGTAATTCTGAGAAAACCTTAGTGAACTTAGAGGCGTGTTCTTGCATTTGCATAACGGTGTCTAGTCTCACTAATATGTAGGTTATATGGCTGCCCCAAATTTAAATTCACGTAAGATGTAGAAATAATCAGTCCTTATAGATAGATGTACAGTTAAATAAGGTGTTAGGGGTTTCTGGGGTCCAAAGATCTGGGTTCAAATTCTGCCTTCACCATTTTCTATCTCTGTGCCTCAGTTTTCTCATCTGTAAAATACAAATTATGTTAATACTATGTAGCAGAGTAAGTTTGGGGAGTTAAATATGAATTTTTAACCATAAAGCTTTAGCTCAGTCCAAGGTATAGAAGTGCTTAACAAATATTACGATGGTAGTTATTTTCGAGAAACTCTAACAAAGGGTATAAAAGGGAAAGATGTATAGTGAATATTTTTTGGAATACAGTAAATTATGATAAGAATAACTGTATCATTTAACATGCTTGAAATTTTCACCCTTTCCCTTACTAGACAGAATGCTGAATGTGCTAGGATGATTGTCTAGAGGATTTCAAAGAAAAATTCTCTTCTAAATATTCTGTATCTCAAAATACATGTTGATATCCAGGTTAGCAAGATGAACAAAGATGCGCAGATGAGAGCAGCAATTAACCAAAAGTTAATAGAAACTGGAGAAAGAGAGCGGTAAGTGATAAATTGTGTTGGTGAATTATTCTTTACTATCATTAATACATAACGTTATATTTCAATTCTTAAGTGTCAAGAAAGAAAACCTATCTGGAAAGAATTACGGAAAAATAAAGATTATCAGAAGCCTCTATTCCAACATTGTATTCCAAAGCCTTTATTAAACATAGTAGTCTAAATGAGCATTGCACGATTTGGAAGACTGACATACAGAGATAGTCAAGGAATGACACTGCCAAAGCATGTTCAGTATAACAGAGGAGAAGATGGACCAGATAATTAGGACTGTGGCCGTGTTACTGAGGTTGTGGTTCAGTTACCACATGCTTGTAATCCTGGAGCAGCATGTGCTCTTACTGTTTTCTGAAGTACTTTTCTTCCTCTTATTTTAATATTCAGCTATTTAATTTCAGATTGTAGCTCTTGTATGTACTACCCACTCCACTAGTTTGTGTCTAATGCCCTGTATACCCAGCATATAATGCTGTGCCTCGCACCTAATTTACTGAGCAAATATTTGAAGAATGAACTGATTTGGAAGAACAGAATGAGGACTGAGAAACCAAGAAAGGTTCCTTGAGGCAGGGTAAGAAAGCTGACAGGAAAAGTGGATGTGTAAGGAACAGAAGAATCTCTTTCACTCTCCCTGGGGTGATGGTAAGATCCTAACAGACCTTCGTCTACAGTAGAAGAATCAGCACTTCTCTAAGCCGGTGAGGGAGAGGATGATCCAGGCATGTGGAATAGAACATGCAGCCAGACGACAGCTTTGGTGCCTGGTAATGTTCCGAGACTGTAGAGTAACAGGAGAAAACGAGAAGGGCAAGTGTAAAAGCTGTGTTTGAACAGCATGTAGGTGTGTGGCTCTCATAGAATTCTTCCCATGAAGAGCAAACTGAATTTGGAAACTGGCTTAAATGTGTGGAAATACCTCATTCCATCTAATTAAAAACTTTAAGACTGAAAATTATATATCATTGAGTCGAGGCAGTTAGGATTTGTTGTAAGATTGATCTTTTCCTGTCTCAGCTCTGCTTTCCTCTTTGTTGTCTTTATTCTCAAACAGGCCCTACCCACAGGTGGCAGAGATTAGCAGTTCAAAATTTACATTCCACCAGCTCAGAGTACCTTTCTCAGCAAAGAGCCTCACTTGATTACCATCTTGCTTAGGTAATAGGCAAGTTATGATCAGCCTTGCCCAGGTCATACTTCATCCTGAGAACCTTGTCCAGAGAGTGGCACATTTTGCTTGCTTTTCTGTCAAAGGGTAGGAAAATGAGGGTTTCAGTCTGCAGAAGCATCTGTAGTTGTCCTTATCCTGGACTAAGGGAATCATTAACAGTGTCAAGAAAGGGAATGACTAGATTACATTTAGGTTGTAGGAATTTCATTCTAGCAGTATGGATGGTAGATTTGAAGGGGCCAAGGAAGATGGTTGCAAAAGAAGGTATTGGAAGGTTTTATTGGGGTGAAGATGAAAAACAGCAAAGCTGGAAGCAGGCCTGACTTTCAGAACTGAAAGGAGAAACAGGCCTCCACATGAAGAAGGCATCTAGAGCAAACTGGTTAGCATGAGAATGGTGTCGATAGTAAGGAGCTTAAAACTCAAACTGAGCTTTTGTTGCGTTCTGTTCTCTGTGAGATGCCAAGGATATAGTAGTAAAATGCAGTCTGCCCCTGGGAGCTGCCGAGTTAACGGGAGGAAGCATGCGATAAATGTGGTGGATGTTAGATGGTGATATGTACTAGGGGAAGAATAAAGCTGGGGATGAGCAGCAGGTCATGTTCCAGACAAAAGCAGTGGAGCTCCGAAAGCTACGGTCCCAAACTGAGCTCCCTGGAGTAATTTTGGAATAATTGGTGGAGGCTGAGGAGTAAAGTGGGTGACGGGCCCGCGGCAGTAACATAGCTGTGGAGAAAGCTCGTTTGGGCTGTAGTCGAGTCTTAGGATTTTATTCTAAGTAAATTGGGAAGGCGCTGGAAGATTTTGAGAAGGAGGAGAGTGATACGTTCAAGGGAAGAAGCAGGGAGCCGGTTTAGAGAGTTGGGTATGGATCCAGGCTAGAAAAGGTGATGGCTGGGGCCTGGGTACTAAGGGCAGAGACGGGAGAAACATTTGCATTCTAGGTAAACAGCTCAAACTGAAATGTGTAGGATTTGCTCATGGAGTGGAAGAGTAGAGGAATGAAGGGTGCTCCCGACTTCCATCCTGAGGAACCCCAAGAATGGAGTTGTCACTTTGAGGAGAATGGGATGAAGCGGGAGAGAATGCGAAGTTGGGTTTTGGCTGTGTTGAAACTGAAAGGTCTAGTTAGACATTAAGGTAGACAGAACACGGTGTATCTCTGGGAATAGTGAGTGAGTAGTGGTTTTTGGGGAAAGCAAATCTCTAGTTTAAGCTGAGAAATTATTTCGGTGAAAGATTTTGAATTTATAAAAATGAATGTTATCAAAAGGGATAGCAGAATACTTTGTGGGTGCCACTGCTTGCAGTGTACAGCATTTTTAGCATTAAAAAAAATCATTCTGATTTAATTATGATAGACATGACAGCTACTGAAATGAGGAGGAAACACTCCAGAAGTTGGAGCGAAGCAGGGCAGCTGAAGACTGCAGTCAAGGGGTGGATTTTGGAATGTGGCTGTTTCATAGGTGTGGTGGCTCCAAGTTCAAGCAGTAGTAGGTCTGGGAACCTCACTACTGGTGGTGGAGTGGAAAGTGTAAGAAGTCCAGAGTGGAGCTCTTAAGCATTTTACTCTTCTTAGGGAGATGGGGTGAAATTCATGTCCCAGAGTTTAAATGACTTTCATAACATCAGAAAACTAAGTACTAGAACCAGATTAAAATTTGGGGACTGGAAAGCAGGGGTTTTAGTTGAATAGTTTATACCTTTGTTTCAAGCCTTCCTGTCTAAGACATTGTGTGTTGATTAATTTGAAAACATTTTCCTTTTGAAACAGCCTCAAAGAGTTGCTGAGAGCTAAATTAATCGAGTGTGGCTGGAAGGATCAGCTGAAGGCACACTGTAAAGGTAATCAGTTTTACTAGAATAGCTACTTTCACTGCTCTCAACGGGGTTGGTTGATCTGGGGTTCACCAGAGAGAAGTATAGTTAATATTTTAAAGTATAAATACTCAATCATAGTTTTAAACAAATAGGAAATTGAGTTTTACAACAATGGTGGTTTCTTCTTCTCAGTGGTATTTCTAGACTCAATTCCTGAATTTGTGGGAACTCTCTGTGTATATCTCCAAAACCAAGTACGGCACAAATATTGAACATTTTCTAGGATCAAAATATGGAATGTTATTTAGTAACATTAATTATTTCTGATACACTGTCTCTTATTGGTTGGTGGAGTTGGAATTATATCTGTTGTTTGTAACAGCATGATTAAGAAAATTATATTTACTGTAGAAAATGCACAATAGAAGCTTTTTTTTTTGTTTGTTTGTTTTTTTGTTTGTTAGGTATCCTTGATACCACTTGATGATGACACATTTCTAAAATGAGCCTCCTTTCTGGCTCAGCTCTTGGAAGAGTGAAATTCTGGGTATTTGTAATAAGTCCTCATAGTATTATAATGGCTTCTCCAAGTAAGAATAATAGACTCTATTCATTAACTAGGAATAATAGGTTCTGTGTACATTAACTGTAAGAGGTAAGGTAGTCAAGGAGAGAGATTGAGATCATACAAACCTTCAGTGGTTAAAGAACTGGAGCTGGATTTCCACCCATGTTCCAATAGGCAGTTTAATCTTAATGCCTCAGGTGCCTTACCTTTGAAGTGGGAGGAATGTCTAGCACATTAGCTTACTGTGGATAGTAAATGTTATAAACTAGTTAATAGATTTCCAGTAAGTATTAATTTATTCCTCCTTACATTTCCTTTGTCCTGGGCTAGAGAAGAGAAAAGAGTAAAATAGCTCTGCATATTTTCAAAGGAATTTTTGTGAATGTCATAGGACATATTTTGATCATTTTTGGATCCATACCCCTCACCTTACCCAATTTCATATACTAATAATGTCTGTAGAGTCAAAAATATACTCACCGTTGGAATAGTTGCACAGATATTATGAGTGTAAGCATCTACTTTCTAATTGGATTTAGGGTTTTACCTTTTGACTAGAAAATTGTAAAATACACAAATAATAAATTTTATTCCCTCGATACATTTAAACCATATAGTTATAGTAAAATTAAGTCTGTTCAGTTCTGACTCTCCAGCTTGTTACAGAGGTTGACTCCTACAGTTCTAATTTATCCTAAGTATTGCATCTGTTTGTTATTAAAAGTTACTTAGCTGAAAGAACAGACTTTGTCTTTTAATTTGGGGATGTACTGTGTTTATGAGGCTGTAAATTTTCATTAAAAAAGAAAAAAGAAGTGTCCTCTTTTTATTTAAAGACCAATCTACACTCTAAAAACATGATTTTAACCCTTCCTCTATGAAAATCTTTCTTACAGATAATGATTTTAAATGATATGATTTGTTTTTTGCTTTTGCATAAGAGGTAATTAAAGAAAAAGGACTAGAGCACGTTACTGTTGATGACTTGGTGGCTGAAATCACTCCAAAAGGCAGAGGTAAGGAGCACAGACTGTCAGACGGAATGCAGCCTCAGACAGTTTTTTTGTCATTCAAACAGTCCTTCTAATGGTTTCTAGAATTACTGAATAGTTTTATCACTCCATGTGAGAAAAGTTAATGTGGTCTCCCTGGCTGTTTTAGTGGTCTTAGCAACAAGATAATAGATGTAAAGGATTTTCATTTTAAAACTGTCTACTGGTGTTTATTGATAGAATTAAGACAAATCATACATACAGGATTCTAACATACAGGATTTTACACTTGGAAATAAGATCTGAAGCTAGGATTTAGACTTTCTTAGATGTGGCCTGATGCCACTTCAGTACTTAATAATTTAAAGTTTTACTCAAGTCCCTGAGTCATTTCCCTGCTGTCTCTTTCCTTATCAAAAATAAATGAAAGTTTGTCTTCTTGAATGTCCAATTAAGAATTTGGTAATTCCATAACTTCATGTTCAGAGTGGTGACTGTCTAAGACTTAGAATGCAAACACTTTTTTTCTCTTTTAAGTGCCTTGTTCACAGAAGGCAAAGGAAGGTAGGAAATCCTGCTTTGATGATATATGCTAGACAGTAGTCAGGAAACATCAACCACTAATGTCTCTGTGTGGCTGCACTGTTTTCATCCATTTTGGCTTTTTGCATTTACAAGTGAAAGTGGCTAAATGAGATGAGCCATCAGATGCTGTCACAGCAGTAGGCAGATGATCTGAGTATCAAACATGTGGAGATGTTAAGAAGGTTACAGAACCCCATGGTTCCTTTTCTTAAAACAAGGTTAAAACTCAGATTTTTTTTTCTTTTTCAGATATGTTTTAGGAACAAACATTTGTTCATTTTATGATAAGCTGTTTTTCTCTCATTTTTCTATTCTGTGATTCTTAAACAGTAAACGTTGTTTAAAAATCGTGCATTCAAGTTACAGTTACCCTGTCTCCCCTTCAGTGTTTACATCTCTGCTACGTCCACATGTTGTAGTTTTCCTGCTAGAAAATGAGCAAATCAAGAGAAGTAAAATGAAATTCGCTTCTTTTGTAGTTTTATTCTGTTTTGTCAATAGATCTGTTTTATTAGTTTGCACTAAAATTGACAATTTAGGGTAGTTTTATTAGTATTATACAGATGTAAATTCATAAGCCACCACTATAATATAAACATCACCCTCATTTCCCAAAACTCTCAAACTGTTGATACCTTTATAGTCAGACTTTATCCCCAGACAACTTGATTGTCACAAAGAACATTTATTGATTACATAGCAGGGAGACTCAGCCAAAACAGTTTACTAAGTCTGCATAGAAATGATTGGACAGTATGTGAAGTTTCCCTTTGTCTTGGATACAAGTGAATGCATTTCATGTTTAATTAATTCCCTTTTCTTTCTTTTTTCTTAATATCTAATAGATAATACTGGCGCATAGTTCAAAATTCCAGAAGTAAAAGTATAATAAATACAGTGTTGCAATGTTTGCGTCTTTACTGGGTCAGATTCATTTTCTGAGTAAAGTACAGTCACATTACCTTCAAAAGCATGCTTTGTTACTATACCCCAACTAGCTAATATGAAAGTGACTGCTTTCCTGTGGATATGTTACTACCCTCAGGATTTTAGCCTACCTGATTGGTGCTCTCTGAATGCCGCTTTTGTATTCATTTTTTTTCTCCCTAAGAACTGTGTTTCTCTTTTTCCTTCTTTCCTTTGTTCATTTTTGTAAGCCCACAGTTCTTTTTCTTATTAGTTTGAAGCAGCTTTGTTGTAATCTCTGCTATTCTGTAAGAATGCTTAACCAAGTTTTGTCTTTAGATTTTGTTTATGTAATCTTGACCAAGTGTAAAATGTTATGTTTAAATCAGATTTATTAGTGTGTCTTTGCATTTTAAAATGGACTTGTGTACTCCTAGCTTAAAGAATTTCTTTGATTCTTCTCACCATTATGCAGTGTATTTAGATATTAGATGGTTTATTAAAATAAGAGATTACAGTTGTACACTTTCAATCGATTTTTTTGTGTGATATTTTTGTTTCATTTTGTTTTTTACTCAACCATAAGGATTTTGTGAAATTCCTATGTTGCTAAGTCTCAAATTAATATGTGATCATTGGAATCTTCTTACTCTGATGTTTGTTTTTATGTTTCAGCCCTGGTACCTGACAGTGTAAAGAAGGAACTCCTACAAAGAATAAGAACATTCCTTGCTCAGCATGCCAGTCTTTAAGGTTGAGTTAGAATGTGTTGTTCTGTGGATTTATTTCTGAAAGTAAAACTTGCCATAAATTAGAAATCAATTTCCCAAAATAAAGTCCTTTTTTGTATGATGGTATACAGTTTTCAGTAATGATGTATACATTGTATTGATTTTTTTTCCCTAAATGTGTTATTTTAATAAATATCTCATGAATGAGTTTCAAGTTTGCTTGGATTTTGGAATGAGATTGTTTATTACTGACTGACTTAGATTTGTTGAGGAAGAGTCAGCAGCTACTGGAATTCAATACTTTGTGCGCAGTTCTCTGTGCTGGCAGCTGAGCAGTGAGCAGCCGTTCCTGATTGTCTGCGCACTGTGTGTTCCTCTTTTGAATCCTGTATGTTAGAACTTGTACCGCTCCATCTTGTGCTGTAGTTACTCGTCTCGCTTCTTCCTTGTTAGAAGCTCTGAGGTCAGGACTGAGTCTTACTCATCTTTCTGTACCTTCTTTAAGCTTCAAAGAATGTACCATCTAGTGGACGAGAGAACATTTGCAAGCTGGCTGCACACCAAATGCTCTACTCATCTGAACCTTGAAAGCAGAATCTCTAAATTGCATCCCCATACACTGAGGTCAAGAAAGAACTTAATGGGAAATAATCTCCACCCATTAGCTTTACTCTGACATCAGGATTGCCAAATCTAAAGGACTCTAGTGTGTTATGTGACTTCTGCTGCAAAGAGAGTATTGGCCACCCTGCCTCTTGGAACTTTTCATCCCACTCCTCACTCGTTTCTTCCTCCCACTGGAAGTTCTTTCTGGGTTTCTTTTTGTGGAGTATTGCTTGCTTTATGTGACTTTAATGTTTTCTAGGACTCTCTCCTGAGCCCTCTGCCTGGCTAATGATATATTTTCTCTCTCTGAATCCCAGGAAATGGGTCTAACCAAGGTTTCAAATACCAACAGGTTGATAAGTTCTAACCTGTCTCTAAGCCAGACTTATTTCTAGCCTGAGACCCATATACCCATCTGTGTAGGGGTCATCTTCCTTGGATATGCCAAAAATACCTTAAAATGATCGGACTCAAAACAGTAACTGTCCTTGCTGCATTCCTTATTCCTGGAATCTCTCAGACGTACAGATGACCCAGGATGATTGCTAATGCTGTTTCTGAAGGTAAGAGATAAAAAGACAAGATGGCTTCTAGAAGGCCTGAGTGTGCGTACACGCTGCGACTGACTGAAGGCCACTTTGAGAATAGCAAGGCTGTAAACTTAGATTATCTGTCCTACATTGTTGTCCGCTCTCCTGGGTCCGAGTGAATGCAGTCGACTCCTCTGTGCCTCCACCGGCTCCTCACTGTTGCCTGTGTGGCCTTAATAAAATTCAAGTCTGATCATTTAATTCCTTTACTTGAAATGTCTCAATGCGGGATGAAATTGAAACCGAGCAACCACCTAGGCCCTTCTAAATCTAGCATGTACTTAATTTCTCCAGTCTGTAGAATCCCCTAATGTACTAAAAGTGTTCCATCCCTGAAAACCTTTCAAAATCCATCTGCCTAGAAAGCCTTCCTGGTTATCTCATTTCTGCTTTCCCTTTAAAGTTCAACCTGGATGGTGTGTTTTTTCTTAATATTTTTTATTGAGTTTTTGTACTTTTCATACAATAGTTCTTTATCAGGTTTGGACCTCTGTCTCCCATCTGTGCCTCCACCTCCTACCTCCACTGGACCTCATGTGTTCTGCCATATGTGTTCACTCCTATTCGGTCAAGCATTTGTACCAGATGTCCTTTGGTGCAAGTTCATCCACTGGAGTCTAGTCGGCCTATCTAGAGATCTGAAGGAAGGTCTGCTTTACTCTCCCTCACCCAGTGGTCTCCAACAGTTTCAGCCTGTTTTCTTTAATGTTCTGATGACCTCTGGTTTAGATTCTAAGGGATTCACTAATTTCTTTTTGGTTTTTGATACAGACCATTGTATGTAAACCCAGCTGGCCTCATACACATTATTTATAGCCCAGGCTGGCTTTTAATGTGAATTCTGCCTTTGCCTCCTGACTGCTGGGATTACAGGCATAGTGGCACATCTGGAGGGGAGGAAGCATGACTTCATTATGTGACTCATTTCTGAATGAATGGGTAAAGGAATGCATGAATGAATGAATGAATGAATGAGCAGCACAGAAGCCTGGAATAAAATAATAAATGGGCTATAATTGAGAAAAGCTTCTCATTCTTGATTCATGGCCCACACCTAATGCCATGAGTTTAAAAATTAAATGCCGCTGAATCCGTAACTGCTGTATTTAGATTTGAGATACATGCACATTCAAAATCATATCCAAAGGAAATTCTGTTTCATAAAACTTCTAAAGCACTAATAGAGGTGTCCATTTTGTAACCCATTATCAAAAAGAACAGTCTTCTGTGGTACACAGGAAATGTTAGAAATAACGTAATTCTTCATAATTCTGTTCATGGAAATATGTACAGAGAAAGATCTGTATCAACAATCCAAAAAATAAGAATATGACAAGTTTTGAAAATGTAACCAAAAAAAAAAAAAACTGCATTGAAAATATTTCTTAGAAATAAAAGTACTGTGAGCACAGATTTGGTTTTGAGGGTTCTGTTCCATGAGACAGGGTCACATGTAATCCAGGCTGTCCTTGGACTTGTTATGTAGCGTAGGTTAGCCTACAATTCGTGATGCTCTTACCTCTACCTTGCAAGTGCTACAATTCCAGGTGTGTGCCACCACACCCATCTAAGCCTAGATTTAAAATGATAATGCTAAGACTCTTCCCATCCCTGCTGCCCACACTCCACTCTTAGTTTCTTTGCCATCTTACAAAGGTCTTCTAGTTGGGGTCTAGAACTACTTAATGATTGTAAAGAAATCAATTTTGTGAAAATCTTGACTTATTTATGTAAAGTAGGAATACGTTTTTAAAACCTTTTTCACACTCAGTGTTGAAAATGTAGTGCAGCTGTTACATGCCTGCACCGGGCTAGTGTTCCATGCTGGATTTTTGTCTCCTTGAGTTTCCATGGGTCTTGAGCATGCTGAAACCATTGTTGTAGGTTCATATGAGCAAAGCCCCAGAGGCTTGTAGGGTTCTATTTCCACATGGTCACACACTTCTTCGCTGGCTCTTAAAGTCTTTTCCCACCCCCTTTTCCGCAATGGCCCTGAACTCTGGGTGAGTGAAGCTTAGTGTAGGAGACCTGTCCAGGGACCCACACTCTTCAGACACCTAATCACCGTGCTTTAGTCATTTGTGACCTTTCATGTTACTGGTCCTCTGTTGCACGAGGGAGCTTCATTAATGAAAGCTGAGAGATTCATTTGTGTCCTCTTTACCTCTTGTTCTATGTTGCTTGAGCCTTAGGTTTAGAGGTTGCATTGTAGATGTGCTGCTTTGGCATGGGCAATACTAGATGCTAGAGAGGATGTATGAAAGAGGAACTCATTCACTGCAGGTGGGACTGTAAACTTGCACAACCCCTATGTAAAGCAATGTGGAGAACTCTAAAAAAACTAAAACTGAATCTATCATTTGACCCAGTCACACCACTTCTTGGCATATACCCAAAAGATTCATCCTATGGCAGAAATGCTTATACATCCAGGTTTGCTGCTGCTCTTCTCACAATAGCTAAGGAATGGAAGCGACCTAAGTGTCCCTCAACTGACGAGTGGATAATGAAAATATGGTGCATTTACACAATGGAGTTCTCCAAGATAAAGACGAAATTACACAATGGAGTTCTCCACAATAAAGATGAAACCAAGAAATTTGCAAGTAAATGGATGGAACTAGAAACTGTAATGCTGAGTGAAGTAACACAGACTCAGAAAAACAAAAGGCATGTGTTCTTCCTCATTTGTGGATCCTAGCCCCAAATCCTTATATGTGAGTATGTATCCTGATGTAACTACAGGAACCAGGAAAATGGAAAGGAACCAGGAAGGCAAAGGGAAAGAAGTAACCTGAGAGAGAAGAATAGTAGGAGACAGGTGTTACTAAGAGAGATAGATAAAATGGAAGTATTTAAATGGCAGAGTGAGGGAGAGTTATACAAGGAACTTTGGGGATAAAGGGAAAGAAGGAGCTCAAGAGAGGCGGGTCCATAGGAGACTGGTGTTATCCAGGGAGAAATTGAGAAGATGGGGACATTAAATGGGGAAAACATGGAGAGTTAGAGAGTAAAAGAGAGGAGAGAGATAAATAATGGCTAGCTACTGTAAAACACCAGAGGGAATCAGATTAGTCTAACAACCTAATGACAAATTCACATACAATATCTCTACATGAGTCCGTGTGTATAACTGAATGCTTCATAACAAGAAATAGTGCTAGACAGGAGAAACCTTTTGAGTTGTAGGCCAGGGTAGTCCAAGAGACTCCCCAAATTATACAAGCTATTGCATCAGACCTTGATTGTCTTCCAGAACTTGAAGATAAAACCCCATCTCTGAAAACAGGGCATATTTAGGAGACTTTAAGATGTTCTTTTAAATCAATATATGGCAAGAAAAAAATGTATGGCAAATTCAACATGTACATATTTATTCCAGACTTTAAATTGTTTTGGGGTATTTTATGTATCAGCCACAAGGGGGCACCTGATCCCCACATTTGGTTTTTGTGACTTACAATTTAGAGGCCAACCAGATGAAAGCATTACTGAATTAAAACCTAATACGAGAACCTTAGAATATGCTTTTGACATAAAATAAACTGACACTGTTTTAAGGTATAGTTGCTAGGCTAAGATCATTTTCTGAAACATTTCAGTAATTCAGGAAGTTGATTTAAATAGCATGTACCAGTTCTGAAATAGTTTTATTTCACTCGCTTTGTGTCAGAAAAGGGGAATATACTTTAATTAATCAGATAACTTATGTATTGCAGGGATAGTGATGGAACATGGATCCTCATGGGTGCCGGGCAAATGCTGCATCCCAAGCCCAAGAGAGTCTTAGCAAATGAAAGAGAAATAATTTTCCTTTAGTTCTGTGCACTCTTACAAAAAGAGAATGTATAAGTATTGAATATATCTAAGCTCTGAACCTGTGAACGTTCAATAGATATGTTTTACAATACATGACAGTAAAGTTAAAGAGCAAAGCCACGTAGGATCCGTGGAGGTACAATGTCACCACTAGACTAGTTCTGGGGACAGGAGTTGATGCTGTGTTTATTACATCTATAAATACTTTGCCATTGGGCTTGGAGTAGACAGAATTAATTAAATGATAATAAATCATTTTTAATTGCTCTAATTTTGTTTTGTGGGTCCTAACCTTCAAAATTCATCCTTTCTAGACAGTTACTTATATAAAAGTTGGGCTTTGACAAGGTAGTTTTCCACAAACTAGGATAATTAATATGGAAATGTCTGTTGTGGTACAACTTGGATTCCGTGTAGGTGATATAAGTAATGATGTACATTGTGATTTGAAGTGTGTTCTGTTTGGTGAAGATATTGTGACCAAAATAGTGACAGCATGAGAGTGCTATTCCTTTTCTTAATTTTGTCATTAATGTGCATAAGGACTTCATTAGTTACTTAAGAATTCCACCAGACAGTTGCCTATGTCTCCTTTTTTGCTAGGGACATAGTATAAAGAAGTATGAGATTACAGATGTGCCTTTTAAGAAAGTTGACTCAAAGTCATGGTTAAGAATGTGTCTATTATAGGACTGGAGAGATGTCTTTGTAGTTAAGAGCACTGACCTCTTTTGTAAAGGACCCAGGTTCTGTTCCCAGAGCCCACATGGCGGATAATGTCTTTAACTCCAGTTCTAGGGCATCTGATGCCTTCTTCTGGCCTCTGCCGGTATTGTACCCTTACATACAAGCAGGCAAAACACTTATAAAATAAAAAAAATTAATAAAAATAGTGGCTGAAGAGATGGCTCAGTGATTAAGAGTACAGACTGTTCTTGCAGAGGAACTGAGTCCAGTTCCCAGCACCTACATGGAGGCTAACAACCATTTGTAACTCCATTTCCAGGCGATCTGATGCCTCTTCTTACCCCTGTGGGCAACGCACAACACAGTTGCCTTTGCATACACACAAGCAATATATTCATACACAAAAAGTATTTTAAAATACATAAATAAAAATAAAAAGAGTATACGTACTCTGACATTTAGCACTCATAAAGCAGTTCTGTGTGCCTTTCATCTTTTACCCCATCCATGAAAGATGGCTTTCCAGACAAATATTTAGTGAAAAGGAACAAACAAACAAACTCAATTAACTGAATTTCTTGTGTTCTTTGTCCAATTCTAGCACTTTGTAGTGACTATAGTGGCCTTCAGTGAAGTTACTTCCCATTTTATCGTTATGTTGACTTTACAGACCTGCAGTCACTTCACTTGCCAGGTAAGATAACATGGTTTGTCATTAAAACTCCCTTATCTGTCTTGCTTTTCTTCCAGCCATAATTAGTCCTGTTTAATAACTACCCCTGAACTTATTCTATGTCAGCATCTGGTCATTTGCATCTGGTCATTTGAACATTGTTGGAGAAAATGTCATGGGCCTCCTAAGTCTCCTTCTTAAAATAACAGCATTCTGAAAAATTATTACCATTGTTTATGATGTGACATTGGCATGATTTCAGAGAATTCTGTTCATGGCTTCTTGGCCTGTGCACTTGAGAAGGACATTGGGATAATGGCAGAAGCGTCTAGTGGAGGAGTCCCTTCAACTGATGTCAGACAGGAAGTAGAGAGAAGGAAAAGGATCAGTGACCTATTTTCTCCAGCAAAGCTCCACTATCAAAATTTTCTACAATCTCCCAAAATAAAGACAAAGTATTCAATGCATGAACCTGTGAACAGCATTTTGTATTCAATCCATAATAAATATTGAAAAGGATTGCACTGAATCTGTAGATTTGAGTGGTCTGAACAATTTAACAATATTAGTACAAGCCTTGAACATGATCTGGAAAAAAAAATAGTCACACTGTCAAATGAACATTTTTCCTTGCTCAAGTATCTACTGTCCAAGTATCTTCTTCCCTCGCCAAACTGCCACTTTCATACAACTTTCCTGCACTCAGGACACTGTCTCATGCTTTGCCAAGGAAACAGCAGCATTCAGACCAGAGCCCAACAGCATCCTATCACCAAGCTCAGGGGCCACCCTGAAACCTGAATCTGGAATGAAATGCGAGCTTTGCCTCCGCCTGTGCACCAGACCCCAGAACCTCTCCATTTCTTAACAATTCTCTTCTTGCTGTTGTCCCCCTCTGTCTTCCATCAGAAGTTTCTCCCTTTATTGCATTGGCTACTTTACATCTGCCATCTTTTAACACAAGCCATGTCTTGATCACCAGTCTCTCTCAAGATCAGCCTATTTCTCTCCTCCTGAAGGAGAAGCAAGAGTTCATAACTGGGTGGTTTATGATACTATATTTCTTCATCCTCCCCTCTCATCTCATTCAATTTGGCATTAAGGATATTACCACTCTGTGAGAGTCGTCTATGCCATGGTCCTGAGAAATCACTTTATTATCCAACTCCTAGGTAGCGTTGCTGACTGCTTGTTCCCTTCAGTCCCACTCTTCCATACATGTCACTATCCTACTTCTCCAGAATTCTTACCACTATCTTTCATTAAATTTGCTAACTTGTTCTCTGCTAGGCCTTGAACTGCTGGGGTTTTACAAGTCCTAACCATGTGATCTATTTTCACAGTTGTTTTTACCCTCTCCCTAAACCAGGAGTTCTTTGAAACGCAAGGGAAAGCTATAAACTATTTCTCTGAAAAAAAAAACATTTAAATATACAAGATAAAATTCACAGAGTTATGTGGAAAACATTAAAGTATAGTTATTTAAATAAATCAAAATAAATTCATGATACTTATATTCATTAACATAAAAAATGTGATATATCTCAAATGTAGTTATATTTAAAGTTGTATCTTACTTCAAAATTGTAGATGGTTACTTAAGTAATTCCATAACTTGGAGAAAGATCCTGTTATTTTTATTATTATTATTTTAGTCTTTTTGAGACAGTGTCTCCCCATAGCCCCAGCTGACACGAAACTCACTATGTAGACCAAGTTGGCCTTGAACTCACAGAGATCCACCTGCCTCTGCCTCCCAAGTACTAGGATTAAAGGAGTGCACCATGCACCTGGCAAGACCCCCATTACTGACACAACACTACTATAATTCTGGACTGTGTGGTCATCAGCCATAGGGTCTTATCATCTGGTGTGCAACCAAGATGGATAGCAATATCCTGTTTGGGGGCCTCTGGGACTTCCTTGACTCATAAGGAGGTATTCCATACCTAGCACTGCACTTTTGCTGATAAACAATGGCTCCTGCAAGGTGTCCTCTTCTAACTATTTTTAACACACACACACACACACACACACACACACACACACAGAGAGAGAGAGAGAGAGAGAGAGAGAGAGAGAGAGATTATGAAGATATACATTGAGATAGAGTCTCATAATGTACCCTTGGCTGGCCTCGAACTCACAGTGATCTACCTACATTTGCCTCCTAAGTGCTAACTTATATTGTGATTTCATATTTAGTTTTTAAAATTTTATGTGTATGAGTGTTTTGCATGTATGCATGTAAATGCATCCATGTTTACAATGCCCTTGGAAGTGAGAAAAGGACGTCAGGTTCCTTGTAACTGCAGTTACAGGTAAGTTGTTAGCTGCCGTGTGGGTGTGGGTAACCAAACCCAAGTCATCTGCAAGGGCAGCAGTGCTCTTAACTGCTGAGCCATCTCTCCAGTCCCTAAGTTATTTTTTAATTGGCTTACAACATCTTGGTTTACATATGGCTTTTTCATAGATCCTTCACTTTAGTTAAGCCTCCCTTACCAACTCCTCATTTCCTCCTGTCCGCACAGCCTCTGTAGTCATTGGAATTCCTGATAGTAGTCATCCTGATTAGATATGACATGGAATTTCAAAGCATCTTTAATATGCATTTCCCTGATGGCTAAAGATGTTGAATACTTTTTTGTTTGGCCTTTTTTTTTTTTTTTGGAGACAGGGTCTTCTTGTAGTCACACCTGACCTGGAAATTACTATGCAGACCAGGCTGGCCTCAATCTCACAGAGATCTGTCTGCCTCTACTTCTCAAGTGCTGGGATTAGACGTGTGCACCATCATGTCCAGCTTCACATGCTTTTCAAAGTAGTTCTTGATCTCAGAACTCTTTGTTCAGCTCCACAGCCCATTTTGAATGGGATTTTTGTCTTCTTGACACTTACTTTTTTTGAATTCTTAGCGTACTCTAGATATTAGTACTTTACAAGATGTTTAGATGACAAATATTTCTCCCATTTTGTAGGCTGCCTCTTCACTTGATTAACAGTTTCCCACAGAAAAAAATTTAACTTCATGAAGTCTTATTTGTTGGCCTTATTCCCTAAGCGTCTGGCATCCTATTTAGAAAGCCCATACCTATACCTGCTCCTTGTAGTGTATTCATTTTCTTTAGACATTTCAGAATTTTGAATTTTATGTTGAGGATTTATAATGATCTCTTTGGAATTGATTTTTGTGTACAGTGAGAGAGAAGGCTAATTTCATTCTTCTACATATGGACATCTAGTTTCTCAGCACCATTTGTTGAAAAGGGTGTCTTTTCTCTATTGTGTATTTTGGCCTCTTTGTCAAAAATCAAGTGGCTGTAGTTAGAAGAAAGTTTATCGATCAGAGAAATTACCTAACTCTGTAAAGCCTTTACTTCTGCTCAATTTTTTAGCAACAATGAATGACTTTACGCTAAAAATTGTCTTAACAGTCAAATGTAGCTGACACTGCATTGGCTACATAGCTACATGGAGAGTTATGAATTTTGCTTACACCATGCAGTGATGTAGTACTTTAATGCACAGTGTAAAGTATTTTACTCATTTTTCATATTTATTGTCTAACATAAGAATATAAACCTCCATGAGTTCAAAGAGTTTAGAACAATCACAGCTATATTGTTATTGCCCAAGATAATGAGTATTTGTTGAAAGCAAATTATTATTTCATAAGTACCTTATTTTGTTCATTGTCCCAGTTTAGTTTAGGTTTAGTTTCAAAAGCACACCCACATCTCATTTACAAAGTCACACATTTAAAATGTCACACACTTAAAATCAAATGCTTCATTCCCTCCAGCTCTGTAGAATTCTTACCAACACCCTTTCACTTTCAAGAATTGTCTTATAGTCAAGGGATCAGGGTGTTTTTTTTTTATTCTACACTGTAACTTTTATTTATGTCTTCTTTTCATTAAATACATATGAATATTGATTGGATTAAAGGAAAATAGAATCAGTAGCTGATAATTATTTTTGAGATTAGAGGTAATCACTAAGAAACATTCAAATATCTACCATCAAATGCAATATATATGTTTCTAATATGTACTACATAATGTACACATTCTATCTATGTGACTCAGGAATATCTCTGTCACTGTCTCTGTCTCTTCGTCTGTCTCACACAATTGCACTAGAGATGGACATGCTGTATAGAGAATGGACTGTGCCCGGAACATCTCTCTTGCCTCTCTGTTAGTATCCACTGTGTGGCTCAGAAAAATGCAGTTACGTGAAGATGGGGAACTGACCTATTTCAGTCTCTGTCTTATCCTTAGCCTAGCCACTCTTTTCCATCTCTTGTATATTTCTATACAACTACTATAGCATACTAAAAGAGAGCCTCCTCTGAGGTAGCAAGTAGCGCCCCCCCCCGGGAGGTGAGTTATCTCTTTTTCACCACACAGTTAAGAAGGACAGCAGTGTAATCTGTGATACAGCATGAAAAATGAAAATGAGGAGCCTCATTTTAAAAGCATGAAGGATTTCAAAAGGCAAGTGTAGAGCATTAAACCAAATGTAGGTTCCCAGGGGGCTGCATCATTCAGATGCCCATGACACAACCCTGTAGGCAGGGTTTTGTTAGAGCTAGATTATCCAAATCTTACGGTACATAATGTCCTGATCAGGAGTCTCCTATCATGTCTCTTCATGCTCACATCCTGTGATCGCTCCAAATGATAAAGGTTGAAGATTTAAAGTTAAACCCAATCGAGGTCATAAATTATATAGTCACTTTTTCTGATCCCAAGAAGACCTTTTGGTTACATGAATTTTCATATGTTTATAATTATTTATTGCCATATTACCCCCATCAAATTATTTTAATAATTCAAGATTAAAAATCTCACTAATGTGATATCCTTTTCAGGGCATTTATTTATCATGTAAATAAGGTCTCTTTAAAGGCGAAAATCAGTTAAAGATGCTCATTCATCCTGCAAAGGCTTATTAAAAATTTATAAATTGTAAGTACAAAGCTTGACTCTAAGAAATTAAGCAGTATATGAAAGAAAGCTAATTTGCTTAAAAAAAAATCAACTGTCTTCAAGTTAATTAACCAGATACTCCAACTGATCAATTTGCTGATTGACCATTTTGTTAAATTTATCAAATTGAAAGACTGTAGAAATATTTAACAGCTTTTAACAGGATTTTTAAAATATAGGTTACTAATAATTTAATATATACACAACAAATACATATAATGATATATACAATTGATATCACATGTATGTATACATTATGTACATATATAGCAGTGTAGATACATATATATACACATATACACCCACATTTGTGCATACATATTTAACTTGGTCAAAAGGCTGTGTCAATGCAAGTGAGACTCATTGGAGTGGATAGCTGTAATGGACCAGATAGTTAATCTTGGTTAAGTAGAAGCATAAAATAGATGCAACGGGGCTGGCAAGATGACTCAGAGGATGAAGGCACTTTACACAGTCTGCTGCTCTGTGTTTGATCCATAGACCACACAAGGTGGAGAGAAAGAACTGACCCCTGAAAGTTATCCTCTGACCTACACACACCACACACAAACACATGAACAAATAAATAAATACAATTTTTAAATGTTAACAAATAGGACACAAAGGTTGGAAAGATGGCTCAGCAGTTGAATACTGGCTGTTCTTTCAGAGGACCAGGGTTCAGTTCCTACCATCCCATGGCAGCTAACAACCATCTGTAACTCCAGTTCCAAGGTGTCCAACTTCTGATCTCTGTGGGACTGCATGATACAGGTGCACTTATATACGGGCAGGCAATATATTCATGCACATAAAATAAAATAGTTTTAAAAGAAAGAAGGACACAAAAGAAGTAATTAATATTATATCTTCAATATTGAATGTTGTATGCCATTTTCTGAATGATAGACTGTCTAATAATTTGTAGAAGAATATTAAAAGCTGGACTTGGTGACACAGGCCTGTAATCTCAACTCTTTGGGAGACTGAGGTAGGAAGAGCACAAGTTTTGAAGACTTGCCTGAGCTCTCGAGTGAGTTTAAAGCCAGCCTGCTCAATTTAGGAAGACTCTCAGAATTAAAAATAAAATGGTGATATGAACACAGGTTTGTGGTAAAACACATTTCGGCCATGTGAAAGACTCTAGACACAACCCTTAGTACACCTTCCTCTCCCATTCCCACTCATTAGGGGCTGGGGCAAAAATAGTCTTGAAAGCATTAAATATTTAGCATAAAGAAAATCAACAAAAATAAGTTTCTAATCAGTATTGATGTATCCAAAAGGGAGGACCATTTTCTTTTTTTGCTATTTAAGCATTCTTTCTACAGAAAAGCTTCCTCCTTAGAAGTTACAACTTCGGTATACAATAAGAACAAGGGTTTTCAACTGTTTTTTAAAATAATTTTTTTCAAGTGTCATTTTCAGCTTTTTAATACTGAAATAATGCTAATGTCCTTTCAGTATCACTTAGCCAGTTTTAGTGTAAAGTCTATTAAGTTTATAAATTCAAAAGCATCTAAAGAGTTAGGGATGCAGTTCAGCAATAAAGTCGTTGCTTAGCATGAGAGAGGTCCTGGGTTTGAACTCCAACACCACAGAAGATAATATGAAAATATCTGAAACACAATTAGAATTTTAACTTAAATTTCTTTTAAATCGCACATTTGTGAAACCATTCAAAGTTTAATTTTGGTTAATTTTGATTAAAAATTATCCCAGAGGAATCAAGATGAGTAAACAATTCCATATATATATATATATATATATATATATAAATTCTCATATTAAATTTTATTTTGGGGACCACTAGTGAAATAGATACTTACTTTCCATAGATAATATTCTAAATGGAATATTTCTGTTATTGGTGCTACCTTGCTGGTGAAATTGTTAAGTACTACCACTCAGCAATAAAGCTTTAAATTTAGTAAATCTGGCAAATCATTGGTGAACAAATTGCTGTTCAACTACCTGAGTTTCTGCTACCTGGCCTGCTTCTAAATAGAAGAGTGGGAAATGTGAGCAGAAACTTCAGGAATGCTAATTTTAGAATAATATGAAACCCAAGTGATGGAGGTAGTAAAAAATTTTACTGTCCGGAGGAAGGGAAGTTCAAGAACGATGCCAGCAGCGCCTCCTGTGAAAAGTTCTGGGACAAGGAAAGCCATTGGTATCTCCCTGGGCAAACTGCTTACAGAAGAGCAGTAATCTCAGGAGGCAGTGTGTAAGTAATTATGAGATGCATATAATTACCTAGATGATAAAGATGATAAAAATTATTTCCTTCATCCTGACTTGATGCATATAAGCTCCATAACAGCAAGGAACTGATTTTACTCATGTGGAGTTCTGCTTTTTTCTTTCTTCCTTACCAACTAGAATTGCCATTGATAAATAATAAGACACAAATGAGTTAACTTTTAATTTCAGGTAAGACTATGAAAAAGTTTTAGTGTAAATATGCCCTAAATATTGCATTTCCTATATATACACACACACACACAGAGGGGGCAGAAAGAGAGACGTGGGGAAGAGGCTTGTTATTTATCTTGAATTCAATTTTTGTTCATTAATTATTTGTTTGAAAATTAACTAGATAACCTATTTTACCTGTCAACCCTATCCCAAATTCTACCTCCACCACACACACTTAACTGGGACAGAGATTAGAGCACAGACATGAATAAAATGCCGTACATGAATAAAATGAGTGGTGGCCTTGAACAAGGAGTTTATTAAAGTAGGAAGTTGTTTTGTGAAGTTCAAAAACAAAACAAGCTCAATTTGTGCTGTAGGAATACTCTTGGGTGTGCAGCCCACCGGAGCATGCTTGACTTGTTTGACTTACCCGAGGCCACACTCTAAAGATAGCAAACTCTCCCCTTTCCCCACAGCTAAATGCCAGCAGCGCCTCAGTTTGGGCCAGGACTTCATGCCCACCTCGCCCCTTCTTGCAGAGTTTTGTCTGTCTTGCACTTTGCAGGTCTTGTGCATGCTGTCACAACCATTGTGAGTTAATATGTGCAAATGCCCTGTTGTGCCCAGAACTTTAGGTATCATGATGCTGGAACCTTAAATACTTCACACAGTTCCACGACATGAACATTCTCCTTCAAGGGTCCAAACAAACACTTTCACTATGTCTTTTAATACTTGATCCATATTCAATTCCCTAAGGATCTTGTAAGACCCCGGTACATTATAAAATGGAGAAACTGAAAGCTGGGATGCGTAGAGTAGAAGGAGGTAGACCATCAAAAGATCATGAAGTAAGAATAATAAGGATGGTGAAGATTTTGGAATTGCCTTGGGGAGCATTCAGTAGGGGATGATAGATCACACAGTCTAGAGTCAGGGATCCCAAGTTCACATTCCTCTGCTACCTGGTACCCTTTTGCAAAAGACAACAGTGCCAGCTATCATCTTGTGCCAAGCTCCTTGGATCCCAGCAAGCTCTCTCCAGAGGTCAGTAGATGGAATAAAAGCACTGACTTGAATTACACTGCAAAATCCCTCAGCCACACTAGGCATATGAACAGGTGCTCAAGGCCACAGTGTCTCAGGCTACAGCTAGAACAGTCAGGGTGGTGCTAGTAAGAGTTTCAAGACTGTTGTGAGTTATAGCTGCTTTGCAATAGGAACAGTGTTTGGGATGTGTGGAGATACTAATATTATTACTGTAGTCAACTGAAGGAACAGCACACTCTTCTGTGAAAGGAGGGAATGCGTGGGGTTTATGAATTAAGTGATCTTATAATTAAACTACCTAGAATGATTAACGACCAAGGCAGACAAGCAAATAAAAATACAGAATTCCAGAATTTAAAAGAAGTATAATTAAAAGAAAAGGACAAAAAGGAAAGAAAAAAAGCAGGCAGGATTCAACAGCAATTTCACCTTTGATTCCTGTTTCCAAAGTACAGTGGGGTCCGGACTCGAGGATATTTCTGCAAAGGTGTGATGATAACAAATACAGAATGGTCCAGGACTGACTTGGTTTTCCATGGAATCCCGCGCCCCCCTCGTGAAATCGCAGAGGCTCAGCCAGCGATCTGGGGGCGGGGCGGGCCTCTGGCGGCCAAGTTCTCCCTGGCTTCTGGGGCGAGTCCCACTCGGGAGTCTTGTCTCTAGCCAGCCGAGCTCCAGCGGAGGCGGAGGCTGAGCTGCAAGCACAGACTGCAGCACCGACTTTGAGATGGGACACTTGTGGCTCCTGGGGACCTGGTTTCTTTGGGAACTGCTTCTGTGTGCTGCGGATTCCCGCACAGGTAATGCCGTCTGGATGGTTTGCGTGGACACCCTGGGGCAGGGTCACAGGATACCACCTGGCACTTACCCTGGGCGGAGGCCATCCTGGGCACCTGGACTTGAGAAGGAAGGCTTGACAGACAGAAACAGTGCTGAGAGAGACTGGGACAGAAATCCGGAGCCAGAGAAAGATGTGAGGAGGACTTGAGAAGTTGCTTTTAGTTTATCAGTGTTGGTTTCAACCATGAAACTTCCTCCCCCCCGCTTCAAAGTGCACAGTTGGAGAGACATGGAATGTGGCTGGTGATGGGTGAGGGGCATCAGGCACCACCTGAGTTCTTCCTCTCCTTACTCTTCTTGCCACCCCAGCCCGGGAAAGGGACTGCAAGACTTCCAGGAGGACAGGTCTAGGTTGTTGTGGCGGGTGTCAGTCACTTCCAGCGTAAGCTGCCTTGTGTTTTCAAAGTAATACCCTGGAGAGGGCTGGGGAGAATGTGATAAGATAAGAAATTGGAGTTGTCTGTGGAGATAAGCGGAGGATGAACTTGAGATAGGTGAGGCAGCAATGTCTGGAGATAGGATCCAGCTCCCTCTGCGTGGATATTTTCTTGGCTCTCCGCTGCCTGGAGTTATGTGGGCACGAGAAATAGGAACATTTTGCAACTCTTGGCACACACAGCATGAGAGCTAACCTGCAGTGCAGAGGCATTGAGTCTGGGGCGGTAGTCCTCTTTATACTGAAGAACTTTGGCTGTTAATGGTCAAATCCACTCTACACATGTTCAGGTCTGAATGCAGTATTCAATCATAATTTCTTTAATATTTTCTCAAACATCATTTCAAACAATTGCTGTTGTCTTTCTTTGTTTCTACTTAAAATTTTTTACTACCTATGAGAAATTGTTTTTGCTTCTAGTTAAATCCCCAAATCTATACATTTTAAGCAGAAAAAAAAATTAGAAAATACTTTTAGTCACCGTGTGCTGTATTTCTGAGCTCTTTTAATGAATTACGTGCAGTTCTCTGGAGAAACAGATGGCTTGCCCTGTTTGTGCAGCAACTCCCTCTGGTAGAATCTTCCTGTTTCTTGATGGTAGGTGTCGGCTGACAGATTCATATTTGTCCTTTAAGGTGCAGCCCAGAAATCCACTTCTAGAAACCCGTGTGACCCCAGTAGCATTAGTGAAATGTTTTCTTCGAAGTCACCCAGGACCCTGTGCTCTTTCTGCTACGCTGTGCTATCGCAGCTAAACTTTGCCAAGTGAGTGCTGATGTGTACTTCTGTATCTTCAGGAGCTGATCCAGTTTGAAGAGGAGATTGACCTTTCCATTAAACTCTCTTAACCAACACTGAACAGATTCTAGAAATTATTCTTCCTAAAGTCTCAGAAAGCAGTTTCTTCTTAAAGCACAGAGTTCCTCTTTGTACCTTCCAGCACCTACTTGAGATTTTTCTAGCAATCCGTTTCTCCATGTAGGTGTTGTCTGTGCTGTGTAAGGTGCTGTGAGTAGTTACAGATCTGTAGTTATCAGTTCAGGACATAAAATGAAGAGTTTAATGAGTGTGCTATAATATAGTAGATAAGAATGCTGAAAATTGTTACTCTTGATCTTTGTAGACCCCAAGAAGTTCTTTATATAGGACCAGTGAGTTATTGTATGTACAATTAATAAGTTATTGTATGTACTTACAGCCCTATGAAGGCATTGGTTATAGCACACAACTCACAGTGTGAATGTGAACAAGTGGTGCTTGAATGAAGAACTCAGTTTACCACTGCCATACTTCTGTACCTTACAGATGACTCTAGAACAGTTCCCAAAGTCACAGAAGTTCTTCCTAAATATGGCAGCATCAACGGAGCAACAAGGCTGACTATCAAAGGAGAAGGTATGATTACTTTGTGTCTGTGTGCAAGCACCAGGACTGAGGCATTATTTTATTATTTTCATGGTACTAGGGATTAAACCCAGGGCTCTTACAACCAAGCTACAACTCCAACTACCTTTACAGTTTTATGGTTAAAATAACCCTCAAAATTAAATACACACCAATGTCATAGTCTTGTGGCTTGGCCAAGGTAGTTGAATTCTGCCTCTTTGATAACTAACAAAATTCTCCACAATCTTATAAACTTGTTCACTTGAATTCTACTTCCAATGACTTAACACTGAAATTTGGATTTAATGATTGAAATGAAAGGAACAACTTTAACTCAACTCTGCAGTTATGTGCCCTATTCCTCAGAGATATGCTCATTTCACTTACTCTTATTTGAATTAAGCATGTTGGGGTCAAGAGGTGGAATAGCAGGAAGAAATAATAATAGAGTAATAGAATGTAATGAGAGATGAAAGACAATAGAAAGCAAAACTTGGGCTCCCTCTGCTGCCACCTAACCCCCTATCACATGCTTTATCAAGATATGAGTTATATGATGCTTTCTCCTTGCCTGGTCTCAGGATGAAAATACAGAAGTCAACCAATAGATACATTTAATGAGTAACTCTTCCTAGGATTAAATAAAGGTATATGATTTTGTTAGCCATTTAGGCCTTTGTAATACATATGATAATAGTATTCAGATAGATATGAATCTTTGAAGCACCTGAAAGAAGCATTTTTAGAACCAACAAATCTTCTATTTGCTCTTTAACAAATGAGAAGCTTTTGGAGTTAGAAGTTGACAAATGAATATGAATATTCTATCATATATTAAAATGTAATTTAGTATTCCTAGTATGTCTGTAAGATTAGGATTCAGTCTCTCAGTGTTTTTGTTGTTGTCATCTTTGAGATGAGGTTTCCCTGCAGTCTAGCTTCCCTGGAACTCACTATGTAGACCAGTTTGGCCTCAATCTCACTGCCTGTGCCTCCCAAGTACTAGGATTAAGGGCCTGTGCTATCATACCTGGTTTCTCAATGGTGTTCTTAAAAGTTAATATGCTCTCGAATTGTGAGCAGTATCTTTAAGTGCCTTTTAAAAAAGAGATTTGGGAGTGCAAACAAGCTGTTAGTTAAAGATTATTCTAGAGACATAACATTATCTCTTTTATATTATAAAATGCTATGGAGATGATATGCTTAGAAGCTACTGGGTTTTAAACAGAAATCGAAAGGGTATAAGAGGAATGTACAGATAAAAAGAAAAATAAGCCAAAAGAACCAGAAATGTCCTTTTGTCCCCAAACTTGAACTTCTGATGCAGGAACTACAGCTACAGTTTAGGTACACAGACCCAAGCCATTGTCAGTTAGGAAAAACACAGATGCTGTTTCCAAGGCATCTTAGAATCCTTGATACTATAGCTGTAATCTTTGGTCTTTTGTGACCTTCTTAGGCAATAAGGCTCAGAATTCTCAACATAAAGTATAAAGTAGTGAATCTCTACTTTTCCTCCCATTTCCTAGTTTCTGAATACTTTTGGCAGCAGTTTATAGATAAATAAAAGCCTAATTGAATTGTGGACACCTATGTCCTTGCCTTGATTTATTTTCCTTCTCTCTGCTTTTAACCACGAATTTGCAGGTGACTAAAAATGTGTTACTATATGTCTTACTTTTCAGACTGAATCTAAATACTGCTTTTGCTTATTTAGAGAGGCAGAAATTAGCATGGTGGTTATCAGGGGGCTATTTGTTAAAGCCTGCAAGGATTAGTGATGAACAATGAGTAAGTCCTAGAAATCTATTGTGCATCATAGTGTTTTATTGTTGACAATATGAATTGTATACTTAATATTTTGTTAGGAAAGAAACTCATATGTTAAGTATTTTTGTTCCAGTATTTTAAAAGTAGTTGAAAGACAGAAGGGAACTGTTGGAGATAATGGATACGTTAGCAGAATTGCTGGTAATGATTATTTTATGGGCTTATTTTTATCTCTAAGCTGATTAAGTTGTATACAGTATGTTAATTGTATGTAGTGTTTTTATGTTAATAATAATTTTTCTAGTTTTAAATAAGTAGATAAATTTAATATACATACTTGATGCCCATGATGTATATGGGATATGTATGAATCAACAATAATGAACTTACAAAACATACCAAAGCTCTTCTTTTTTGATTGATTTCTATTTTATGTGTATGAGTGTTTTGCCTGTGTGTATGTATGTGCATCATGTGAATGCAAACCTATGGAGGCCAGATCCCCTGGTAATGGAGTTGCAAATGGTTGTTAACTGCCATGTGGGTGTTGGGAATTAAATCCAGGTCCTCTGGAGGAGCAGCTAGTACCCTTTATCACTGGTCTAGCTCTCCAGCCCCACACAGCAAAGTTCTTGTAGCTACATGAATCAGTGTTTTATTTTTATAAAAGCCATTATGAAACAGCAAAATATTATAGAAGGTATTGATTTGGAAGTTGGGTTTTCTGAGATCCATCTAAAAATCGACTATTAACATTTCATTGTATCTAAATGACTCTTGACTATTTAAAGGCAAAGGTTTGCTGTGGATTATTTTGTTCAAAAAGCTATGGTTGGGGTTGGAAGTTCCGTAGTTCTGTGGTGGAGTACTTGACCAGCATGTTTAAGACCCTGAGTTCTAGCCACATTACTGAAGGAGAAAAGAAAAAAAGGAAGGTTGTATTTGAGGAGTCAAAAATATATGATATAATCATGGTACCAACAGCAGAAAAAGTGTTCTGAGCAATAATTAGACATTCTTATTTTTAGATGATGAGTTTGATGAAGGGGATTGTCGTTTTGGTAGTTCACTCATGGCTACCTTAGTTTAATCGCTTTAAAATTGTATTTGTATTATTCAGTTATCTTCCTAGCAATGATCTTGCCTCTATTTTTAAAAGTTAGTCAGATGAAAGGAGAAATTCAGTTTTTAATCATCCTCTGTTCCTCTATGACAATACTTGGCACACACATTTGTGTTGAAGTATTTAGTTACATACATTTCATATCATGGAAAGGAAACGAGTTTTATCCTACCAGGCTTTAATCCTTCCTTTGCCACTGGACTTTATGGGTCTGGAGCAATTTGCTTCCCTTGTCTTTCTCTTCAGAAAAATGGGCTATTAATTTCCTTCTCTTGGGACTCTTCTGACCATTGAACAGGATAATATGTATCTAAGATGCCAGTTACATGATCTATACACTGAGTTATTTTATTTTTGTTATTCTTCTGTACTTAAAAGATTGGTTCCATTCTTCCAATCATCATTCTGTCTCTTTCCTTCCCATTGTTTTGAATGTTAAATTTAAGATTTTAGGTATTCTACACTCTCAACACAGTTTTTTTTAATAGAGAAACTAAAGCAGCTTGCCTTGTACATGACAACAGCCAGCTCAAGCAACACTGACATTTTCCATGATAGCAGCTTGGGCGTTACTGTTGGATTGCTACTATCAGGAGACCCAGGTCTGTGTGCCTGGCAATTGCTGTCTCCAGTTTTTCTTCAAAAGGAAAAAGCAAAAAAAGAATACATCAATAAATACATCTGAAGCCCTGTCCTTTTCTGTTTCCAAGGCACACCCAACCTTTCCTGTAATCTTTGTGCTTTGGAAAACTTCCAAAGGTATCAGCTTTGGAATGATTTGCTTAGAATTAGACTTATAAATTGAAATTCTTTCTAAAATGACTCATTCTCATTCTTTTTTTCTTCATTGAGATTAGCTAAACATTAGAACTATTTCCATATTTGTATTTGAAAGATGAAATATATAATTAAAATGCTTACAAACCTTACTGCTTTCCTTAATATTTTCTCATTGATTTTACATGAACATCTCCACATATTTCTGTTTGATATTATACCTACTTCTAAGCTACAACTGATATCATCTCTTTTTAGTATTATCTTTGCAGGTTTTACTTGTCTTCAGAATGCCAAAATGTAAACAATGTGTTAACCTGTCATTGACATGTCCCTCATATAAAAATAAATGAATGTGTCACATCCTGAAGCAGTCCACAAGTAAAAGTTTCCATTTTTTTAGTTTCCAGCATAACCTCCTGTGTATTACAAACTCAATGTGAACTCCAAAGATAAGCACAAGTTGGCAAAGAGTGGGTTTATAAGTGTTTGCTTCGAGGTTTCTATGCATTATTTTTTACAAATTCATTTTGTTAGTAACTTTTTCTAGTTACAATACTGCAAGTTAAATGTTAATATCTTTCATATGCAAATTTCAAAAGTATTTAATTTTAAAAAATTTTATGTGTATGTGTGTACTGCCTGCATGTATGTAAGTGTACTTGTATTGTGCAATGGCCATGGAGGTCAGAGGATGACACTGAATCCCCTGAAACTGATTTATGAATGGTTGTTAGCCACCATGTGGGTGCTGGAAATCAAATCTGGGTCCTCTGCAAGAGTAACCAAGTGCACTGAACCACACTTACATGTAAAAATTATAGTTGTAGTTACATTATCTATACTGAATAGGTTGTTTGATTAAGGTTTTAAGTTTTGAGGAACAAAGTCCCTAGTCTTTGTTGAGTTTCTGTTTAGTTTTTTTACATATAAAAGAAAGGATAGAAGAGGAACTAAAAGATAAGTGTTGATGGAAGTTAAATTTGGTCATAAGGAAAAGCATTGACACCTACAAAGTGGGCTCAGATCCTGGCTGGATTGTATGCTACTTTTATGAAGAGATGTTAATGATGAGCCTAAATCTCAGAACTTTTGTGACTAATGAGAACAGATAACCAATGAATTCCTAGATATCTTACTGAGTTGGTACCAAGTTAAACACTACATATACATAATCACTAAGCATTCCCAATGGTCCATCAGCAGAGATGATGATTTTTTCTAATGAGGAGGCAAAGAGAACTTTGAGCTTGCTCAAAGTCAACCTGACAGGAAGTCCTGGCAGCTGAGATTCCAGTCTAAGAGCTGAGAGTCTAAAGCCTGGACCTTTTCCATGAAAGGACACCATCACAGGCAATTTCATCAAATCGAGGTATTTGATGTGTAAGGACCATCTGTCATAATGAAGTCTCACTTCCAGTTCCTACGTTAAACTAGACAATATTGCATGCATAGAATGTGGTGGACCTTTGCAAAACAATGAAACTGACGAGTAATTTAAAAGTGATTCTCATCACAGATGTCTGGCAACACTGCTCTGCCATTTTAGAGGTTCAACCCTATTCAATATGGGCAGATGTTGTTGTAATGATTGTTTTGGTGAAACAGACATGAAAAATGCCAACATTCGAAGATAAAGACCTTAAGATATTTACCTTTTTCTGAAATCAGTTAGAATTATAAGTAGGAATTTATTTTACATAATCATTTACATTACTAGCAATAGCATCATACAGAAGAACTAAAGAATTTATTTATCTTTCTGGGTTTACGATTTTTTTCTTATTCACTGATGATAAGTATATTGTTCTGTGGATATGGTATGGAGATGATTAAGTTATGAAATTTAAACAGCTTATAAACTTACATTAATAACTTACTGCACATATTTTAAAATAGAAAAATTTTCATAATTTCAACATTAATATAAGTCATCAATTTGGTCATATTTTAATGTTTAAAAACTTTGCTATTTTTTAGAAAATCATTTTTAATTGTATATATTTTAAAATTCAGAATTTAGGAATTTTTAGGTTTTAAGCAATCTGACAAAAACAGTATTAATTTAAAATTATATCTTAGGTAATTCAAACCTCAAATAATATTTTATACCTTAGATAAAATTCATCCCTTAGATAATTGCATAGATATATGTATGCAGTTTACCTTTTATACTATAATAAGTGCCTCTTATACATTTTTATTTGTAGAACATTTAATGGCATGATTTAATTAACAGACTATTATCCAATTAATCTTATTCATCAGTTTTATTTCTTGGGTTTATTTCAAACTTTAATACTATATCAACATTATAAACTATTTTATATTACATAAAATACTTTGCCTGATTAATCACTTCCAAGTATAATTTCTAATTTTCATATATGGGTATTAAAAGTACACTAGTGTCTTGCTGTTTTGCATTCGCCATTTGTTGCCTTTTGTTGGGTTTTGTCTGTCAGCATGCCAATGTACTGTTGTTTTACATACCCGGAAAGAAAGTTAAAGAAAAATCACTAACTTCCTTCTTGTTCCAGCTGCTTGCCTTCTCCCTCCATGACCTAACTTCTCTGCTTCTTTTCATCAAAAACTTCTTGAAAAATATTACCAGTATTTGTTCTCTGTACCTTTATCACTTTAACCTTTTTTTCAACCCAGGTCATCTCTGCTCCTAACACTTTCCCCATCACTTGCTGAGAAGCTTCTTTTCGCAGTCTATTGTCACAGTATCAGTTCAGTTAGTGAATCTTGAAAGTCCACTCTTCTGTTTCAACGCCTCCAGCAGTTCTCAACATGTAGAAATTGTCCAAACCCATCCATTGCTCTTCTCTTTTCTCAGTAATTATCCTCAGACTTCTCTAACCATTATTTCCATTACTTGAATCCACAAACATGGTCCCATCACATCCTAGGCACATTCTGTCTCCTCTACTTAAAAAATGCACTTCCTTTAGATCAGCATGCCTACATTCACTTCCTTTAGATCAGCACGCCTACATTCACTTCCTTTAGATCAGCACGCCTACATTCACTTCCTTTAGATCAGCACGCCTACATTCACTTCCTTTAGATCAGCACGCCTACATTCACTTCCTTTAGATCAGCACGCCTACATTCACTTCCTTTAGATCAGCATGCCTACATTCACAGTGCTACCCTCCACATCTTGTTCCCTCTGAGCAGTCTCCTCGGTCGTCTTTGTCACTCGCCTTCTATGTCTTATGTCGCATCATGGCATCTCCTCTGATTTCAGTCACAAATCCTCCAGAGCCACTCTGACCTCATCTCCCTTTTTACTCTCCTACTCCCTGGTTGTCTGAACTGTGAGCAGCGTACTCAGTCAGTGACTTCATATGCAGAGAAAAGTGTTTCAAGATTAAGCTACAGAGCTATAGATGGGCTCCAAGGCAGTGACAGGTAATTATTCAGGATTTGAAAGGAATAGAATTGAAAGATTAAAACAAGAAATCTTTTGTGTGTGACCAGTTTTGGAACTCTGCAGTAGTCTCCATCTGTTGCAAAAAGAAGCTTCTTTGATGTGTGGTGTACGTATACTTGCCTGTGACTATTAGGATTCATATTTAGCATACAGTAAGAAATTACAATTGACTAGAGATATAACAGAGACAAGGTTTTCTCTCAGATATATGACCTCTCCATTCATGTGTATTTAACTATGTTTATAGTACCATCTATGAGTTCCCTCCCACTGAGAGGGCTTTAAGGTACAATTAGATATCTGTTGATTATCCCCAAGGTATAAGTGCCAATACTGCACCAAAAGAGATAGTTTTCTGTGCCAGTCATTGTGATCACACACAGAAAATATGTGTCTGAGGGATGCCCAGCCCTAAAGTGACACACTACAGTGGAGCCTCTACATCTAAAGATCATGGAACATGTTGAAACAGTGGGCAGACAGAATACTAATGCAACTCTCAACCAACACCAGCAAAGCTTCCTCATATAATAGAATGTAATGCACACCGAAGTCCACAGCTAGCCAAGGTATAGATAATAAGAGGTTGCAAAATACATGCCCCTGGATAGTACTTTTCTATTAAACCTTACCCATCCATGACTTGGGGACTATTTTGGAAGAGGGGGTGGAGAGATTGTAAGAGCCAGGGTTGGTACATGAACATAAGGAAGTAGAGGCTTTCAAGCCTCTGGGAACTTGCTCATATAAACTTGCAAGAATGGTAACAGCATTCACAAGACCCATGCTGACTCAAGCAGACAAAAACCCAGGATACAACGTAAGTGGGCAATAGTCCCCAACCTTAGCTGAAGAACCATTGGCAACTGATTACTATGGGGTGAGGGAGAGTTGACCTTTAATGGTGTGACTCTAGATAGGCTGATTAGACTCCAGGGAATGAACTTACATAGAGGGATATCTGGATACAAATGCTTGACCAGATAGGACTTAACACATATGATGGACTAGATAAAATCGGGCGGAGGAGTACGGGGAGTGCACATGGGGAGATTAAGATCCACCTTGATTAAGATCTAGTCTAAGAAACGCACAAAACTCAATAAAAATATTCATAAAGACAAACAAGAAACCCCTGGAACAAAGAGGGAAAGGGGCTCCTGGCAGTGAGAACAAACTGTGCAAATCTATGCCTCCAGCTCCCCGCTGCGTGGGAGCATCTCACAGAGGCGTGGGAGCCTGCAGGTTGATTTGATGACTCATGCAGGATCTCTCCTCCTTGGCCACCTCAGGTCTTGTGCAATAGGACTGTGAAGAACGGACCTGGGAGGGCGGCTGCACATGGGCAGCAACATGAGCTGCATTTCACCAGAGCTACTGCTGAACCCCAGCCTACCAGGAGTGGAGCCCAATGCTTAGCTCTCAGGAGGGCATGGCCCTTTGGAAAACCCACTCAGGTGTTTAGTGGCACATAGTTGCAGCATTTCTCTTCTCTCATGAAAAGAGCAGAGGTCCCTCATCAGTGGAACTGACACCTTCTCCAGACACAGGTTCTGCCTTCATCTTCCACAATACCTTTGCTAGCACTGTGTAACCGAGAACTTACGGAGCCTAACTTATTGCCAAAGGGTTTCACAAAATATTGTCTTAGAACAAGAAACTCATTTCAGAGTGCAAAAGTTGTGCTAACAGGCCTATGACCGTGGAATGTATGTCACTTTGTAACATCTGGCTTATAGCCATGGGACCTGCAGCTCACCATACTCTTGTATTAGATATTTAGTATTGTACTCAGCTAGTCACCATCTTAAAGACTTAGTTATGAGTTGTGCTTAAAATACACAGCATAAGGCAGGCGTGGTAAACACCAGCATTTAGACTGGGGCAGGAAGATCAGCAGTTCAAGGCCAGCCTTTATGGTGATTTCCAGGCCAGCCTCAAAAATATGTAGTGCATAATAGTTCTGTGTGGCCAAAGGAGCAGTCTGCATTAGGTGCTTTTCTTTTTATTTTTCTAAAAATGTTTTTTATGATTATTTTATGTGTATGAATGTATTGTCTGCATGTATGCAAGTACACCCATGTTGGGGGATGCCTACATAGTTCAGAAGAGGGTATTGAACCTCTGGAACTGCAGTCACAGACAGTTGTTAGCCACCATATGGGTGCTGGGGTTTGAACCTGGGTCCTCTGCAAAAGCAGCCAGTGTTCTTAACCACTGAGCCATTTCTCCACCCCAGGAGTGCTTTTCGTTTTAAACTCAGCTTTACCTCATGTTCTTCTAATTCTAAACAGCTTTAGAAAATAGTTCCCTTTGTACTTTTGGCTCAATCTGTGCTTCCACCTTTTTGCCTGAAATTCCTACGTGTCTTTGTTGCCTCAAAGGGATTCTCTGATTGAAGGACTCAGAACATTGGAACCCACATACATACTACATACCTCCAAGAAATCTCAATGTATAGAAATATAGGCTGTATAAGTGACAGTGTGGTTGATCTATATATCTATCTACCATCTTTCTGTTCCCACCTATATGTGTTCTGACATAAAACTTTCACAAATAAGGTAATTAAAGACCAAATATTTATTATCTCTAAGGTTATGATCATAGTGATAAATATGAAATTGGCTAACTTCTTACTTCAGTACTATTCCTCATTACTTTCTGAGTGGTTCCATACTGAGTTACAATCATTAGAGCTCTAGAAATAGAATGCAATTAACAATAGCATTTTCTTACTTTTGCAGGTTTTTCTCAAGCAAACCAGTTTAACTATGGAGTTGATAACGTGGAATTGGGAAACAGTGTGCAGTTAGTTTCTTCTTTCCAGTCAATTACCTGTGATGTGGAAAAAGATTCAAGTCATTCAACTCAAATTACATGCTATACTAGGTCTGTTTAAATGTGTCTTTAATAGCATCATTTTTATCATGCCAGAAATCAGTTATGGATATTGATTTTTTTTCAATACAGCATCTCCCTATACGCCAAGCTGGCCTGGAACTCACTATGTATACTGGGTTGGTCTCATTCTCACAGAGATTTGCCAGTCTTTACCTCCCAAGTGCTGAGATTAAAAGCATGCACCACCATGCCTGGCAGTATATTAATATTTTGACAGTTTAATCACTCTGCTTATTTGAAGTAATACTTCTGGTTACCAGACATCATATTGATTTTATGATGTTGATATCATTTTATACCTTCTTCAATCAATTATAATGCTCTTTATACATAGTGCCACCATAAACATATGCTCTACATCCATTCTGTTACTGGAGCAATTATCTTGTCATTGGATTCTAAGATATGAATGGCTACTTACCCATAATGATGAGCCTCAAAATAGCAAAATCATACTTTTCTATCCTGTTTGATTAATCTTATCCAAGTATTCACACAGTCATTAAGATTAATGATGATCATTTTATATGGTGACATTTCAAGTTCTTTGCTATCAACTCAAATTGATGTGTGTTATTAGTAACTTAGGAAAAACCGTAAACCATTTCAAAATGTAACTTTCAGTAGTAACTTTAGAAATAGGCCATGTTCCTGAAGATTTCAGCTGTATTAAGCTTGCTGCCCGTTTTAGGCCTGTAGAATCTTTAATTCAGGGGAAACTTGATTAATACTTTCCAAAAGCATAGCATAAAGTAACTGAGCATGGAGGAGGAGGGCACACTTTATGTAATTAGTATTGCTTATCGTGATAGCTTTCCTTTAGCTTTTTTGAAAATGAATTTTTGAAAATTCCATACAACATATTTTGATCTCTTATCTGCACCCCTGTTTACTACCCTCACCCAATTTCATTTACATATATATGTATGCCTATAGATTCAAATATGTGTCCCCAAATGCTCTTCTGTGTGGGTTCATCTACTGGAGCTAGTCAACCTACCAGAAGTTTCACCCTTAAACAAGACTGACTCTCCCCCTCCCAGCAGCCATTGGCTGCCAATAGTTCCTCAGATAAGGTTGGGTATCTTATCCACTTCCCCGTGTCTATGTTGGAATTTTGTCTCACTTGACTTATGTAGGACTTGTGCATGTTGTCACCATGACTGTGAGTTCATATGAGTAACTGACCAGCTGTCTAGAAAACAATGTTTCCCTTTGCTTTTTAATAAGAGCCAATATGTGCACTCAGAATAGGCATTTGTTATACAGAATTTGAATCTGCAGTATAGGGGGTTCAGGATGGAGTCTTTCTTTCTATAATATAAAAGTGGAACTTACAATACATCGATTAGGATTTGAGATTTTATTTCAAAATGATATTACCTGGAGAGGTATTTCTCATTCTTACTACATGCTAAATAACTGTCGCTCATGCCTCTTGTGTGCTTTGTGTACCTTCCAGAGCAATGCCGGAAGATTCCTACACTGTTAGAGTCAGCGTGGACGGGGTTCCTGTGACAGAAAACAACACTTGCAAAGGACACACAAATAGCCGAGCATGCAGCTTCAGTGTATGTGGGATCTTTCTTTCCCAATGATGGAGTTTGCTTCTTTGTTACAGAACTGAATTTTTAGTTTTTAATTACAGTGATTGTCATCTCTTTCTATTTTCCATTTTAATAGAGTCTCTTTTATTTCTGGTTTGTTTCCTCCTTCTTTACATTGGTTTTATTACTGAATTAAATGCTCATATTTTCATGTTTATTATTGATTTCTTCTCTTCTAAATTCTGCTTTTTGTTTGATTCTCCTGTTCTCTACTTTCAAGAGAATCACTCCTCTATTTTAAATGTGAATATAACTATTTTTCCTTTCTATAAAATTGCTAAAGTAATGAGCCTACATGTAGCAAATAAGCTGCTGAAATTTGGCTTCCATAAATAACGGTATTAATAAAATTTTATTTTTCATTTCATATAGTCTTTAAAATGGAGTTTAGACTTTAAATTGCTGGTAACCGAACACGTGTTACTGAGGATTATTGATATTTTTTCAATTAGCCTTGCTCTTTAACTACTCAAACTTATTTTTGGTTTTCTATATTACAGTATTTTTTTCTTTTTAAAAAACATTTTGTTTATTTATTTTATATGTATGAGTGTCACACCTGGATGTATGTAAGTACACCTGTGTCATGCAGTGTCCTCAGAGAACAGAAGAGTTTGTCTGGATTCTCTGGAACTGAACTTACAGATGGTTGTTAGCAGTTATGTGGGTGCTGAGATTTGAACCTCGGTCTTCTGCAAGAGCAGTGTTCTCAACTGAGTCATCTTTTCGGTTCACTGTGTTTTGTCTTTATGAAGAATTATTTCTCATTTTTCTTTTTAAAAAGGAATCAATGTGTTTATTTGAATAACGTCACCTAATGTGTTATTTACAACAACATGTCAGGCAGCTTTAATCATATTTTATGCTTATTAACTTTTAACTTGTATCACAACCTTACAATTGGATATTATCTCTAAGAGTGATATACAAAGAAATTACATTACTTACATAAAGTCACATGGCTAGGGGATGGTTGAGCTTCAATGTCAATTTTGACCACAGACTCTAAATCTAGGCTCTTAACTATAATACCAATACATCTCAAGCACATAAAATATACGTACTTGAGAACATCTAAAAGATGAGTATTCATTTCTAATTTGTTTCAGTAACAAATCCTAGCAAGCAGTGGCTTACGGCAGAAACCTGCTATCATAGCTCTGTGGATTAGAAGTCTGATATGGGTCTAACTGGTCTGTGAGGGATTGCATCTTTCTGGAGACTCTACGGAGAGAGCCCGTTTCCCTGTCTTTTCTGGTTGCTGAGCGCTGCCCACATTCCTCGGCTCCTGGTCCTCTGCCAGTGTCTTCAAAGCTAGCAGTGGCACTGCAGCCCTGACTGCATTGCAGAATCTTTGCTTCTGGTGCCTTCACCCTCTCATTCAGATTGCTCTTTGCTCCTCTCTTCCATTTACAAGTATCCTTGTGAAAACACTGGGTCTTCTGGACAACCCAGAATAATTTCCCAGTTTTAAGGCCAGCCACTTAGTAACCTATACACCATCTGCAGTTGTCTATGTGGATTCTGATATATTCACAAATTGAAACATGGGCACCCTTTTGAGGCCGTTATTCTACATATAAGAGGTATCAGAGCTTCCACCACACTGATGGCCTTCCTGGAATTCAAAACAATCAAGCCTGCCTTGCTCTAGAAAATTATCCTCAGCAAAACACAAAATGCTTGTTTTGCTGAGATGTCTCTATATTTTATTTCCGTGTCTTGACATATATTTAGTTACTTTTTCATCTTCAGGGGCTTAATCAAAAGCTGGCTTTTACAAACTTCATCTCATTAGTTCCTGAAAGTCTACTAGACAAGGAAGTGCTGTGGTTTGGCTTACACTAACAAACGGATGACTGACTTTCAAAATTCCAGACTAACAGCACTTTGAAATGAAAGATAATTTTTAGAAGATAGGAAAAGATTTTGACAAAACAAAAAATGTTCTGAAGTTCATGTCTTACATGAAATAAACCCTGGATATATTGACTGACTATGGATAATGTTGAAATATATATAATTTAAGGAATAGACTTAGTTTATAAAATTAGGATTGAAATAGAGGTAAGAATGCTGATTGACATGATTATTCATATTTTACAGGCAAAAAGCTTTAGAACCCCAACAATAAGGAGCATCACACCTTTGTCTGGAACTCCAGGTCTGCTTTATGAAATGCTTTGGGTGTTGTGATAATTATTTTTTAGCAGTAGAATACCAAAATATAACAAATATATTTTTCTGAAAATAAAATAGCAATTACTTAAAAATTATCTTCAAAACCTGAATCTTAATCTATTTTATTGTAGTTTTCCTTGTTAGAAACTCAGCTAGATTCTAGTGGTCCTTATGATCTTATCAGTTTACAATCTTACAGAAATATATGAGAATGCCCATTCCTACTGTGGTCCTAATTGTTTGCAAGAATTATGTGCCAGGCATAGTGGTGAATATCTGTCTCCCTGGAGCTCAGGAGGTGAAGGCAGGAGTTTCCTGGGATGCACAGTGACACTTTGTTTAAAAAGTTTGATATGAAAATATATTAGGTTTTAAATATTTTTATAGTTTTGGGATGTTTATCATCAATTTTAGCTCAAGTTTATCAAACATTTGCATTTCTTCTTTTATATAGTGTTGATTTCCTTGGCTGAATTTTTTAAAGGAAAGGTGTCAGCTGAAACTCACTTTGTAGACTAGAGTAGGCCTGAACTTAGAGCAGCCCTCCTGTCTCTGTTTCCTGAATGTTGGAATTACTGGTGTATATCACCACTCCAGCTTCGTGGCTTAATTTAAAGCTAATCATCTTTTTTAATATTAAAGTTTTGGAATTCTCTTTGTATTTTCACATTAAACATTCATGTCCTATCTGTGGGAAACATTTATTTTATTTTAGTTTTTATTGAGTTTTGCAACTTCATACAATAAAATTTCATGGTAATTAGATTCCCCTCCCCAATCCACACCTTACTCCCCTGTCCCTCTCCCAATTTATTGTACTCCACTATATATACAATATGGTCTATAGAGTCTGATTTGTGACCCCACACATCCCTCAGCATGGGTTTATCCACTGGAGACAATTTAACCTACTAAGAGACCCATCCCTGTAAGAGACTGTCTCTCCTTCTCCCAGCAGTCATCAGTTGCCAAAAGTTCCTTAGATTGGGTTTGGACTTCATACCACTTCCCCCTGTCTATGCTGGGATTAATATATTTTGAAATTATGTTTTGCTTTAACATTTTATTATTGATTTTCTGTAAGTAAACTTTTAATTAGCATGATCCAATATATAAATTTCAGTCTGTCTTTTTTGTGATTTTTATGATGTGGAAAAACTCACCATCATGATTATACAAATATGAAAGAAATTTCCACCTAGTTTGCAAGAGATTTTATTATTTCATTTTCATTTATTCATATATAGTTTGCATGCTTCTATGTATGTAAATGTACCCAGGTCATGCAATGCCCATGAAGGCCAGAAGAGGGCATCAGATCTCCTGGAACTGGAGTTGTGGACAGTTTGCCACCATGTGGGTACTGGGACTTGAACCCCTGTCCTCTGCAAGATCAAACTGTGGGCTTAACGGCTGAGCCTTATCTCCAGTCCTGAATTTATCTTTATATTAAATTTTTATTTCAATTAAGATTTGTTTAATTGTTAGTATAATGTGGGAATATTTTTCTTTTCAAATAAATTACCACTGACTCAAGCAATATTTATTAAATAATTCATTCAGTCTATAATTAGAGATGTTCATGTGTTATTATAATTCTAGAAGTTTCAAGTGAATACTAAAAAATAGAGTTAAATATTACATACAGTTGTCTGGATTCTGAAATCTTTTATTTGGAAAATCTATGGTATTTTGGAATGAAGTATATAGATAGATATTCTTATTCCAAATCATTTTGGGTGTTTCTTTTAATTTTCCTTTTAGGTACACTGATAACAATCCAAGGCAGGCTCTTCACTGATGTCTATGGAAGTAATACTGCATTAAGTTCAAATGGGAAAAATGTTAGAATTTTGAGGTAAATTTTCATTGTGGAAATATATATTTGTATCATTTATGCATGAGATACAATATTCTGAAAGTAATAAGCCTTAGGTTAAAACAACTGGGCTATATTCATGTAACTTTATTAATGGAGAACCTTATTACTTAATCAGCCTTGCTTTACATATATAAAAATACCTTACATCTGGGGTTCACATAACTTAGCCAAGGTCAGCAATAGTACCAAAGTTCCTAAACAAATTTGGTACCTTTTATGCTATATTTTGGTATAGGGGAGGGTGTAAAACTAGACACAGTCAACAATTCACAAGGCCAGGGCTTTAGTCTTGGTTTCTCTACTTACTGTGTGGCAGATGGGAACATTGGCTAGTTACCTAACATCCATAAACAACTGCCTACATTTTGAATGGGAAACTGTTACTGTCACTACAGCACTGTCCTGTAGCACATGTGGGTTACCTTAGCCCTGTTTCAAAAGACTAAAAGCTTTGCTCATTTCCTAACTTTAAGGAAGGGTGGACAGCATACTATGGCTTTCAGGGCACTTCACATTTATTGGGTACTTGTATTACACAGATAAATGGATAAATTAAATTAACAATTTGGACAGCAGTTAAAATATTTGTTAAATACAGAAAAGTTTATATACCACACATGTTTACATATGTGAAAACATGTAAAATTAATCTGAAAATTTTACTAAATGAAATTTTAATGATTTATCTAGTCTACTATGAGGTAGAATTTTATTAAATCACATGTAAAATATACTATAAGTAAAGACTTTTTCAGCATAATTATGTTATGAATTGTTTATATTCAAATTTTAAGTTGGATTTCCTCACCTGTCTTTTCCCATAATGATGACAGGAAATAGATTTCCTTTTATTGAGTTCTATATATTTCATACAACAGTTCTCAGTCAAATTTAGACTTCCTTCCCCATTCAGCCCCCCAACTCCCACCAGACTTCATGTGTTCTGTCATATATCTTAAGTCCTGTCCAGGCAAGCCCATTTATGCTTAGATGTCCTTTACTACAAATTCATCCACTGGAGCCTGGTCAGAGTCTCTAGAGATCGTAAGTAAAGCATACTCTCCCAGTAATACTCAGTCTCCAGTAGTTCTCAGTCTAGGTCTGGCCGGCCACCAATTTCTATCCCTCTGCTCTGCCCTTGTCTAATTTGAGTTGGTGTAGGTCCTGTGCTCAGTGCCATCATTGCCACAATTTCACATGTGCAAGCTTCCAGTACCCTGAAAGTCTCTGTTTCCCTAATTTCGTGATCCAGCCCTGGCTTTTACAATCTTTTCACCCTCTCTCCCACAATGATCCCTGAGCTGTAGGTTGGTGAGGTTCAATCTAAGAGTCCTATCCAGAGATACACATTATGCAGTCTTATTAACTTGTTCAGTTGTGGCCTTCGATGTGGAAAGCACTATGTTGTTTGAGGAAGCTTCCCTGGTGAAAGTTGAGGGAGGGATGCTTTTCCCCATGCCCATTGTTCTGCTAGGTTCCATGTGCCTTAGATGTAGAGGTTCAACTGTAGATACGTCACCTAGGACTGCCATCTCTCAGTCTCTCTGCATCTGACCAGTTGTGGCATTCTGCTGTAGCTGCCGTCTGTTTCAAAAAGAAGCTTCTTTGATGAATGTGTACTGTATGTTTGTCAGACTCCACCATAGACCCCTAAGTCAGCCATCAGGCGGTTCCCACACCCCCATCTTCCTGGGCTCCTGGTCATCCAGACAGACCTGCCCATCTAGGAAATAGAAATTTAAGTTTGAAAATGAGATTATGGGGCCTGGAGAGAAGGCCAAGTGGTTAGGAGCACTGGCTTCTCTTGAAGAGGACCCAGGTTTGGTTTCCAGCACTCACATGATGGCTAACAACTGTCTGTAACTCCAGTTCCACAGAATGCCTCTTCTGACCTCTTCAGGCATTGTATGATATGGGTACACTTACATACATGCAGGCAACACACAAAATAAAAATAATAAATAAAAAAAGAAAATGAGACTTTGGGTCAGTGAAATGGCTTGGCTGGTAAAATTGCTTGTGAGAAAGCCTGATGATCCTTAGAAACCCTGGTAGAAGTTGAGGACTGACTCAGGAAAGTTATACTCTGACCTTTGTGTGCAGTACTACATAGCTGGGCATGTGCACACTTTCACACATGCACATCATACATGCATACACATTAAAAATAAGTAAAAAAAAAAAAGAGAGAGATTCCTGCCATGTATGGTGATGCACACTTTAATCCCAGCATTTGGAAGGCACAGGCAGGTTGATCCCAGGGAGACTGAGGACAGTTTGGTCTAGGTAGTGAGTTCCAGGTCAGCAAGGTCTACAGGGAGACTGTCTCAAACAAACAAGCAAACAAAAACTGTTTTTAAAAGAGAAATTCCCTTTCCCCTCATTGGAATTTATTTCTGTGTCATATCAGGAGATCAACGAAATTTATTTTATGAAATCCTCAGAAGGGTTCCTAAAGATCAGCCTAGGTAACTTACACTCTGGAAATCCTGAGATAGTAGAGAAAACTGTCAGGAATTTTTTTATTCACTTGCTGAGAGGATAAGTTTTTTAAACAGTTATCTCATTTGCACTGTTAATTACGGCACTGGGGCTCCCAAGACCTGAGTTGCAAAGGGTTTATATACTAGGCCAGGAGACTGTCTGCTACTCAGACCTTGTCCATTCAGCTAAATTTCCAAAACCAGAGGAGGTATAAATTATTTTTTAAAAACATGCAAATTAGTGAGGAGCTAGTACTTATCGACAAGCTTTTGATCTAGAAGTTTCAATGAGGAAAATTCTAGAAGTGCTATATATGTCTAAGTCAAATAGGGCACTATTTTTGTAGACATGCAAACCTGTACTACCAGGGAAGTTAGCAGGTTGGGACTTGGGTTTGAGTTCTTACTGTGCCCCTCACTAGCCATGTTTGGGCAGATATTTAACCTCTCTGCCTCAGTTTCTTCATCTGCAAATGATAATAATGAATGGTTGTATGGATTAAATGTAGTTAATAAGAGCCTATGTTAGCTGCTAAATTTGTTAGTGAGTTTGAAAAGACAGGAAAATTTGAATTGGTATGGGTGACATTTAAAAATATTTACTAAATATGCCTTTATCTTTCCTAATAAAAATTTTATGCAGAGTTTATATTGGTGGAATGTCCTGTGAACTTCTCGTACCACAATCTGATGATCTGTACGTAAATAAAATCATTCATTTTATAAAAATTGATATAAATATAGTCGTTTTAAATAGTAATCATTAGCAATGCTGCATATTATGCCTTATAATAACTATATTGTATTAATAACTTAGTATTCATTAATGTAGTTAGCTTCTTCCTGTTTTATATATTTCTATCTGTTTTTAATATTGTATGATGTTATTTAGGTTGTTTTGCATTGAGATGCATGGAGAAATATCTTTATCAAATGATTGTTTCACTTGATAGCATTTTAAACTCCTTAAAAGTAATGTTAACAGACCTAAAAAATTAATTACAAGCTATTTCACTGGTAAATGAATTTTATTTAAATATCTTCAGTAAAGCCTGGGAAACATTTTCATTTTGATGAAATTTTAGTTGTAGCAATAGTTTTATCTGGGAACATTGTGAAATTAATGAGATGTTTTGAAGAAGAATCCTATTTAAACATGAACTTTGATAGGAGCATGTTTGCTTTGTTAGGTATGGACTGAAACTTGATCATACAAATGGAGACCTGGGGTCTATGACTTGTAAGACAACTGGAACTTATGTTGGTGAGTGCTGACCTTCCTCCCCGGTAGTTTTCATCAATGCCCGTCTCTTCCTGTTTTAAGCTCTCCTACACCTGCCCTGACTTGCTTTTTTCTTTTAATTTCCTCTCGGCTTACCTTTCCTTCACTTCATGAAAACATGTATGAATTTGTTTTTCTTTACCATTTACATTTAAAGTAAACTTAAAGTTTCTTTTTTTTTTTTCCCTCGGAGATCCCTTGACTAGTTTCGCTGTTGTCCTCATTTTTAATTATGCACCTTTTTTCTTCTCAGTCTATACTCCAAATATATAGATCTTTAAATTCTTTAAGTTTTTTATTAGTACTTATTAATTATGCATACCCAGTGGGCTTCATTACGACATTTCACACGTGTATATGATGCGTTTTGTAGTGTCCCCCTCTTACTCCTGCTGCAGATCTTTTAGTTCTTGAATAAGCTTCTTCTCTTCCCTTGTAAACATTGCAGCCTGAAATTTTCAGATAAAATTTCAGTCCTTAGGAAATCCTTCTCTGAGCCGAGTTTTACACTCTCAGAGCTCACTTTTTTGTTTGATAGTCTTATCACAATGCTTAGTTCTCTGTTCATGTCATTGCTCTTGACGGACTGTACTCTCCCCAAGATAATACACTGTTAGGAGAAGGATATGCTGTGTGCTTTCGTTGTATCGCCCCCATTGGCCAAGGCTCTAAATAATTCAATAGCTGTTGAATGAATGAAATTTCAGAGCAACACAGTTACAAATCTGTTCTTTTATCAATCTTCATTTGTAATCATATTTTGTCAAATTTTCTAGTTATAACCTCAAGATACTTTACTATGTGTATTTTTATATTATAGGCACATTTTAAATATAGTTCAGTTTTCACTTCTTTGAAATTTTATGTCAAGTACAGTTTTTATAATTCTCTCTGAATTTTAATCAGCCTTTTAAATGTAGAGTTGTTCTCCTGTGATTGGGAATTTAATTGATTGTGCATTTTAATTAATTCCAGGTCATCACAATGTCAGCTTCATCTTAGATAGTGATTATGGAAGGTAAGTCATTTTGTAAATAATATTTTCATAATGTATTCAAATGGGTAAATAAAGTCTATATTTATTTTGCACTATAGATGCAGATACTAAAAACTTTATTACTTTCTTTACCAAAATTAGTGTTTAAAGACTCTGTAACTACTGTCCATTCATAGTTTGTGCTTCACAAAAGACCTTTCAATTATTGGGAATGTAGCACCAACTGAACAACAGAAAGAGAATTTCAACTGTGATATGGTTTTAATTTTTAGTCTGTGGCTCTTCTGTTTTAATTGTAATTCTTTTGTTCACTAAAGTAAATTTTTATTTGAATTAATGTAAAAAAATGAAACCTCATGATTAATATTGCCTGATAAAGATTTTCCTTTATGATATCTAGACATATATATATATATATACATATATATACTTTTGAATTATGTATCTTAATACCACAGCTAATAACTCATAGTCATGTCTTTTAGAGAAAGAAGAATTTATTTCCAAATGTCTTATATCATTATTTCAGTAAAAAAGCCTTTCGTATATTTGTAGAAAAATGATAATTTGCATATTTCAACATGTGTTACAAAGCTCATATTACAGTTAGTGGCAAGCATGGTGTTCCGTACTCTACAAACATTATCTAGCTTAATCTTCCAAAGAACTTGTAGAATAACCTATCATCCACTCCATGTTTCCTGCTGGAAAAATGAAAAGCATATTAAATAAATATCTGGCCAGTACAACCAGCAGATCCAAGCAGTCTAACTCCAGGTCCTGAGCATCTCATTCTAAGGTTCAGCCATGACTGATGAAAGGTTTCAGCCTTCAATACTACTTAACATTCTGATCCCGGATTCTTACTGAGCAGGATTACCACACTCTTGGGACCATTTGCAAATGTGTGTTGGGGGAGCATTTCCACAGGGTCACAGTAACTGGATATGCTAATGACTCTTGTGGGCAGGACCATGATGTGCCAAACATAAAGGAATTGTCCTCCCCCAAATGTCATAGTGTCTCTTTCATTGAGGAAATGAGCTAGTTGACTGACATCCACCTAAATAATACTATTTATGAACATAGTTTCAGTAAAGCAATAACACATAGGTCTGCTGATCTCTTTTTCTGTCACTGAAGAAAGGTTCACTGATTGAAAGTACGAAAAGAACAACAGCACCGCAGTCGGAGTAGATGATGTAGTTTCTGTCAGTGCAACAGACAGAAGGCAAGGTCAGATCTGTTTCCCTTGCATGGAAATGCAATTCCAGTTGAAACAGTTTCACTATCATTGAATTTAAATAATATCCAAATCTGAATACCTAGAAGCAAGAATTTTATAACAAAACTGGATACTTTATTATAAATCAATTATAAATCAGATTTAGCGAAAACCACAAAGACTAGTATAATTCAAGAACAGATCAGGATGGAAGCTATACAAATATGTTAGAATACACCTTTGGGAATAATACAAGGCAAATGACTTAGAGTCTTGTGACTTAAAAGCTATTCTCTACAAAGACAAACCTACTTACAAATAACCTAAGGTCGGGCAGTAGAGTTTTACCAAAAAGATTAGAAAACTGTTATAACAACAGTTACTGAGTTTTGAATGATTTCATGAACCATGTAGAGTTCTATTGTGCTTTCAATCTTATTCCTTCTAATATGGAAAAAGAAAAATTCATTTTTACCTTCTGCATGTGTATGAAAAGGTATTAATTGCCAAATCCATTATATATCTCTCAGAGAAATAATTATCCTAAAATAAAAGGTTTGAGCAGTCAAGGCTGAATGATTGTGTGATATACATAAATCAATCTTCTCCATCAACCGACTCAGAAACTCCATTTTAAAATGCTAGCAAACCAAGCATAAAAGCTCACACTTGTTTCTTTATTATTTTAATTTTATGTATGAGTGTATTGCCTGCATGTACGTAAGTGCACTCATATTGTGCAATGCCCAAGGATGTCAGAAGAAGGCACTGGATCTCCTGGAACTGGAGTTATGGACAATTGTTAGCTGCCATGTGGGTGCTGGGAACTGAATCTGGGTCCTCTGTGAGAACAATCAGTGCTCTCAACCACTGATACATCTCTCCAGTCCAAAAGCTCACACTTGTAATCTCAGCACTCAGGAAGCTGAGACAGGAGCCTTGCCATAAGCTTGAGTCTAATCTGAGCTACATGAGTTCCAGGCAGGTTTTGGTTACAGAGTGAGACCCTGTTTCAAGAAAAAAAAATCCTGATGGTAAATTCACATATAATATTGAAAAGAACACTCCATTAGATTGTTGATTCTGTGGTCTTGATTTATAATTCTCTCCTTATTCTTCTTATAGCTGATGACTAGCTGGATTTGGAGATGCATACTTGTACTCTTAGCAGTTGGGAGACTGAGACAGGAGATTTGTCATGAGTTTGAGGCCAGCCTGGACTACACAGTGAATACCAGATCAAAAAGGGCTATTTAACAAGACCCTGTCTCAGAAGGACAGAATAAATAAATAAATCAGTGCCTGACTTTTTTGAATTATTGTCTTATAATTTAGGAAAACATCTTTCTATATTGAAAAGTGAAAAATTTAAGATTACTATTAAAATATGACATTTACCACACAAAATCCTGGTTTTAAAATTACATGGTATTTTAAAATGTCAAATCATTTTATAAATTATAAAATTCACATTTTATAAGTTTCAGGAGCATTGCTGAATATCAAATGAAACAACTAAAGACCATGTTGACTTCCATTCTGTATCTCTTAGAATACCCAACCTTTTATGCACTGTTTCCTCCATTTAAACGACAGCTGTTCCTAACTGATAAGGTTCAGATGAGGCTGTCTTAATTGAGAAATGCCTAGTCATTATCAATAAATTAGTAGAAATCACCTCAGTGTCATCCAAAATAAATTACATTAAAATTTTATTTCAGGAGGCAATTTTCCCACTAACTTCAGAAGCAGCATTAATTTTGAGATGCAGTATCTGGCTAGACACAATATTGCCATTAGAATGGTTTCACATCATTTGGGAATCAACTGACAAACTTTGGATATAAGATTGTACAAATTAGTATAAACATTTTAAATAACAAATTTAACATAAATTATTTTCCAAGACACTTTGGTGTTGAAAGTGTACATTGTAAAGCCTGGGTTAGATCTATAGGAGAGTTTGTTATTGGTCTCAAAAATAAAATTTGCACTATCCTTTAGGGTTTAGTTTATTATATTATGATTATGATTAGTAGGCCTTGACTCCTAAAAATTCTTATTTGAATTTCTTAATTTTTATAATCTTGAAGAATTTATTGAAGAATTATGACAACAGTATTAATTTTTAGGATTCTTTCCCTTTAACCTTGCAGGTTATGGAAGTATAAATGTCTCTATAAAAATACACAAATGTTAAATGTGTGTTTATGAAAGATTATTTAAACCTAGTGAATTGGGGTTCATTTGCTCTCACTCATTTTTACTGTCACACAAACTAATCCTGTGTATGCTAGGTTAGGAGCCAGGGCTCTGGATTCAAATGGCCTGGGCTCTGGTTCTGGGTCTGCCATTTATTGGTTTTGTAATTGTAAATAAGTTACTTCTTTTATATTTACCTACCTCATGTGATTTACATAAAGAGCAAATGATACAGTAGGTTAAAAGCTCTTTACTAAATTTACCTAGAACTGGGAAGATTTGAAGTGGGGAGAAAGTGGGGAGATTGGGAGAACTCACTCACGTAAATGGCAGTCTTCCTATCTGATTCTTTTCTCAAAACAAATTTCCCAAAGCCAACTTTATTAAAAATATTTGTATATGATAAAAGGTCAATGTTTGAAGCATGTACTCAGAAGCAAGTACTTCTGAGAAGTGTGTATGTGTGTGTGTGCGTATGTGTGTGTGTGTAACCAACTAGCAAATTAAGACATGGAACATTTTATTGCCTTCCTCCAAAGTTCTGACCTGCTACCTTTCAAACTGTCACAAGATTTCTACCACCATAGTAACAAAATAAAACAACAAAATCCTAAGATAAAGTTCATTTTTAAAAACAGGAAACTTTACTTTTTTCAACAGGAGTTTCCCAGAGAAAATGACATATTTTGTTTCCTCTCTCAATAAAATTTCAATGTTTCAAACATATGCAGGTATGTGATATTTCCTTCAGTTTTATGTGTGAGGAGGTTTATGTATATTCATTTCATCAAAACAAATGTAATAATGACAGTAAAATGTATATTAGTTTATATACTCTAGGAAAAGAAAAATACCTACTATGAGGCATGCGATTGGATTGCTGTCAAGGAACTAGGACCTCTCAAATCTTCACTCTTAGTTAAGGTTGAAAAATAAACTCATCACACTAACAGAGAAAGCATTGAAACTTGTTTGATTCACCTTTGGTTGTTGGTTGAGGGAGAAAAATCTCCTCTTAGTTCCAGTCACAACACAATATTCTCTGGTTTATGCTCTCAGTAAAATCTGGCGTCAAGTTTTAATTTGATTCAATTATCTTGAAGTAGTCTTTAATTGAACTACTCCTAAGAGAGTGTCAGAAGCAAATAGCAAGTTTTCAGGAAGGGAAACACCTTCAGACTCCAAGCATGTTAAAAATGTGAAGAGGTATGAGTCTTAAAACTAGAAAAATCTTGACTTTTCCTTCAAATTTATGTAATGCAATATTCAGATGTAATAATACATAGAACTTGGATACAATTCTTAGGAAAAAAAATAATATAGATTTACTTTATGTCTTAGGCTGGGCTGTTTTAATAATGTACCCAGACATTTTATATATAAACATAAAAATCTAACTATAGTGAAAGGTAATTAGCATTTGATAGAATCTGAGATGTTAGTCTGAAGCTAATCACAGTGACTCATGCCTGCCATCTGAACACTTGGGAGGCTGAAGGGGGACCTTGCAGTGAGTTCAAAGTCAGCTTAGGCTACATAGTAAGTACCAGGTCAGCCAGGACTATCTAGTAAAATCCTGTCCTACACAAACAAACAAACAAACATGCCAGTCCACAAATGTATGATGTGTTCTTAAAGATTCAGTGAGAGAAGAGGCGGTTTTACCTTAGACCTGCATTTTCTTTTGGAGATTAAATATTTGTGCTCAATTCAGTTTTTTTTCTTCTTCCTTGATCTTCTTATTACTATTATCTTTTTAGCACCAGGCACCATGAAGCCTTGTCCTCCAGCTGATTTAGGGCCCTGTGAATGCCATGTTACTGGCCTCTTCACAGGATTGCATTAGAGATTACAGCAAAACACCAAATGCATTCATTTGTTGTTCACTGTAGGTGCTCCAAGTTACCTTGTATTAGGTACTGTGATTAGGAAATATGGGAATCTTTGTAAAATGAAGCATTTGTTTTTGTGCAAGATGTTTACAATATTTTACATAATGCGCTTTCCTTTCTCAGAGATCACAATGATTTCACCTTCAAAAGGAAGCACCCAGGGTGGTACCACATTGACAATATGCGGGCGGTTCTTTGATCAGACAGATCTCCCAGCCAGAGTTCTTGTTGGAGGTATTTTTCATGTCTTCTTTTTTCCTTATTAGTTTGAGGATTTCATGCCATATATTTTGATCAACTTCATCCCGCCTCCTCCAGCTGTTTTGACTGCCCTCCACCAATCCCTTACCACAGCTGACAACACCTGCCCTCCACCATGCTCTCTTTTTCATAATTTAAATTTTTATTTCTTTATTATTTTCTCTGTGTGTTATGCCTGCATGTATGTAAGTACACCTGTACCATGCGATGCCTGCAGAGGACAGAAGAGGGCGTTAGATTCCCTGGAACTGGAGTTATGGAAGATTGCTAGCCACCATGTAGGTGTTGGGATTCGAACCTGGGTCTTCTGCAAGAACAGCCAATGCTCTTAATCACTGAGCCATCTCTCCAACCTGTCTCTTAAATACCTCCCAGAGCAGCTACTATCTCCCAATGAATTTGCTAATAACGGGAGACTCTAGCATTTGACAGTAGTCTTCTTATATCTTTCTTACACACTCTCACAGCATTAGTAAAAATTACTGATGCTTTGGGCTTGGAAGCAGTGTTAATGTGTTTCCCCTTTATAAATGCCCATAGAGTTTGCTTCTCTGCTTACACATCTTCATTTGTCCTGTCTAAATCTATCCTAGGAGGAGCTACAAAGCCCCAAAGTGAGCTTAGAATCAATATATAGATGGGACTCTTCCACTGAGTCACAGTGACATCAGTTCACTTGGTAGGCAGAGGACATGATATCTACCCATGCACTAGGCACATATATTGTCTGCTAAGCCCTCTTCCTCAGCTGCTTGCTGCTTCTTAGGGAACCTGCCTATGAGCTTGCCAAAATGTTGCATCCAAAGAAAAGGTGAATGGCTGCAAAGTACCTCCACTGATGTTGCTCCACGGACTGACGTGTGCTGCTCCACTGATGTGTTCTGCAGAAGTGTGGTCTGCCCAAATTCGTGTTCTCCAGTCCTTTGGAATCATTGCTAGTCAATTGCCCATATATGAAAACCCAGTCCATAGGAATTTTAAATTCATGTACTGTGTAATTACGATAATATTTTATGTTTGGCCAGCTGTGCTGGTACATCCCTTTAATCCCAGTACTCTGAAGGCAGAAGCAAGTGGGTCTCTGTGAAATGGAGACAGCCTGGTCTACATAATGAATTCTAGGCCATCTGGGGCTACAGGGAGACCCTGTCTCAAAAAGAAAAATAAAAGATTTTATGTTTGAAATAGTCAAATCAAAAACTTGTGATTTATATGTTTTATGATTATAATATAGCTTATATGCTGAGACTGTGATCGTTTTCTGGTATATTTTATTAACATGGCCACCTGATCTGAGGGCTGGAATTCTTAACAAAATAATAGTATCTTATGAGTTTCTTTTGTTTTCAATAAAATGGGTTATTGGTTTAAAATATTGTCCACTTTTTCTGTTTTGTAATCCATTTTTCTTGTAACTGGAAGACATTCAAAGTAGAGAACGGTAATGTCAGGTTTAAATATTCCAGACCACCAGACGAAACTTGGCAAAAGTATCTCTCTCCATTGTCCTCACTTTTTGTACACTATGATTGCTATTTCATTAAATACGCAAAGCTGACCTAGCATGAGCCCCCTGGGGGAGGGGTGTCTAAAATACAGACTCTTTTACTAAGTGTAATTGTGTTTATGTAAAAGTTCTAATTGTTCTTTTGGAGACCTTTGTGTGTTTTTATTTCAGACCACCTATGGAAATACCAGTTAGAAATTGCTGCCCCTTTTGATTTCATTTGAAAAACTTGGACAAAGACACCAGTTTTCTGCCAAACAGAGCTAGGGACCCTCTGCCTTCACCCTTTCTGAACATCCTGTGTATTTTATTCAGCAACTTTCACTTAGTGAAATACAGACTTGACTTTGGACCCAAAAGTGATGTGTTTTATAATTATAAGTAGTTTTATCAATTATTTCACATTTTTAAATCAAAAAATAAGAAGTTTTCTATCGCAAACTTGTAAAGTCTTGCCAGGAAGCAATTTTTCTTTGTGGAACTAAGAAAACAAGTACCTTTGATAAGCCTTATTGGAAGCTGTATGAAAGAAGTAAAAGCCCCAATTTTACCACTTGCTTATGCAATGTTGTTTTACTTTAAAAAGATATTTCAAGATAGGCTGATGCAACTTGCATTCTAATGCTTCTTTTGTAACAGTTATGTGTTTTGTCTCTGTATAGGTCAAGTCTGTGATATTTTGAATATCACAGAAAATAGTATATACTGCAAGACACCTCCCAAACCTCAGATTCTTAAAACTGTGTATCCAGGTAAGTTACCATGAATGAGAATGGTTATTTCTGTATTTGTAGGGGAAATTATTATTGACATATATTCTTAGTAAAATATATTATTTGAACATTTAGGATCTGTAGTAAGAATTTTAACAGGGTCTGGAGAGATGGCTGCATAGGTAAAATCACTGGCTGCTCTTGCAGACAACCCAGTTCCCAACAGTCAAATGGTCGCTAACAACCATATGTAACTCCAGTTCCAGGGGTTTCAATGCCCTTTTCTGGCCTCTGCAGGCATTGTATATACATTGTACATGTACATATATGCAGGAAAAACACTGACACATAAAATAAAAATAGATAATAAAGCAATGGTAAGAGAATTTTAAGAAATTTCCTCAAAGCTTTCAAGTTTTCTGGGTTAGGAGATATTTGTGCAGCAGACACTTTGCCAACTGAGAAATTTTGTATTAAAATAGTTGCATCAAAATTCCACAGGTGGAGACCAACTGAGGTTAAATTCTGATACCCTTTTGAAAAATAGCGTTTCTCTATTTAAAAAATATAATGATACACTTATTTAATTCAATTATGACTACTAAAACTTGGCACAATTAGTGTGAAAATTTTAAAAATACTTTCTCTACTTATAAAATATAAATGGGGGAGATTAAATTCTTACTGGTCTAGAAGGATATGAGAGTGAAAGTACACAAAAGAAATGTAACTCAAAGTTCGATTCCAATGAAGCTGCAGTGTGTGGCCCTTCTGCACACACTGCTTTCTTTGAAATGTTCGGGTGTACTGTGGATTTTGTATCTTCTGCACTGTGAAATCTATTTATAACTGTGTCATTGCTATTTGGAATATAATAAATTCTTGCTTTGAACCTCTTATTTCTTTGTTTTGAATATTAGTAAAAAGTTTCCAGTTTTACAAAATAGTTTTGATATTAACACCTGATAAATTTAGAAAAATATATGCATATATATATGTATATCAGAGAACACTGCTGTTATACAAGTTTGACTGGCTCAACTTTTTCTCCAAGAAAATTCAGATGAAGAGGATTAGAAATTACTTCCCAGATTCAGGCAAACTTAAGGCTACTGAAAGAAGGCATAAACCTAATGGTGTTACACTTTAGGAAAAAATATTTGACAGTTCCTTTCTGATTAGGAAAAAAAGGATCATTAATTTAAAAATTAATCACAAAGTATAGATCAAGTATAAGTAAGCCTAATTGAAGGCATTCTCTCTTTGATTCTATCCAAAGGCATGAAATCCCAGCACAGAATCAGTATTAAAAAGGGAAAAACAAAACAAAGAAAAACAAATATTGAAGAAAATATTAAAACAACCATGCCTATTCTCTTAATATTTGCTTTGTAAGCTAGTTAGTAAATAATGTTTGTTAGAGAAAATAGTCAAGTCAAGAATTTTATAAACAAATAATCTAAAATTTGAAGTTTTGAAACTTTGCTGTATAAAATATCCATCATATTATATGCAACATCATTGTCATCTTACCTAGAACAGTCATTAAATGCCAAATGTTGATTGCATTGCATATCATCCACATAGAAACTAAGCAAAAGTGTTATTACATTTAGCATGACTCAGAATTGCAACTCAGAGAAATCAATTAATAAATGAATTGTAGATGGCCCTAAGAATGCTCTGTCTTTAGGATACATCTTTAGGCATATGTAAGGTATGTGAAATTGTTTTGTTAATACACACAGCGAACTTCTTTACCACCACTGTATGTAGGGTATGCTAAATTGTTTTGTTAATACATGCAGAGAACTTCTTTACCACCACCAAATAGGATGCAGTGGAGGAACTGCATCATGATTCTAATGAACTGTTTCATTTACTGTATTGTGTTTAGGTGGGAGAGGCCTAAAGCTTGAGATGTGGAATAACAGCCGGCCAGCACATCTTGAAGAGATACTTGAATACAATGAACATACCCCCGGGTACATGGGGGCCAGCTGCGTAGATTCAGCTTCCTATATTTGGCCTACAGAACAAGACACATTTGTTGCACGCTTCAGTGGATTTTTGGTAGCTCCAGATTCTGATGTTTATAGATTCTATATCAGAGGTGATGACCGCTATGCTATTTATTTCAGCCAGACTGGGCACCCAGAGGATAAGGTAGGGAAGCTGAAAGATACTTTTGGATAACATGAAAACAATATGCTAATCTACATAATGTGCCTGCTTATTCTAATCCAAATCAGTGAATGCATTAAAGAATTTATTGGATGATTTCATGAGTTTGGGGTCTTGCGATGTGAACACAATGTGATATAAACTATAAAGTTCTTATAGAAAAGAAAAGAAAATTATTCCCCTTATCGAAATTTTCTCTGTCAAGGGAAACATATATAGATAGATAGATAGATAGATAGATATAGATATATGCACACACAAACACACACGCATACTTTAAAACTGAAGATTTTCTTCATTATGAAGGAATTATAATCAGAACATAGGAAATTTTTAAAGGAATAAAAATATCTCACTATTTTACATTTACTCAGTTACGAGATGATGTCTGACTTTACCATATAATCTGTATTTGGATTTTGCATAGATAGACTCTTTAATCTAATCTTATAGATTATAAATAGCATTTTATAAATCTATAATCTAAAATATATAGATAGAATCTGAATCTAATTTTGTAATCATCTTTTGTTACATATTAGTATTAATGATAAATAGAAGTGCCATTTATTGTCATTTTTAATTACTGACTGGTATGCTACTCCATGAGTTTACTAAACGTAATTTTCTCCCTACTAATAAGTTTTTAATTTACTTCTGACTTTTTATGACCACCAGTACATACTCTATTGAATTCCTTTGTTCATTGAAAAATAGGGACTACTTCTTATTTCTTCAAGACTGTTCCAGAAATGTGAAACTAATAAATCAAATTTTAGTCCCGAATTTATATGGTGAGATAGTTTCCTACACTGTTTAATATGCATAAATTGCTACTTGCAGTTCATGAATTCAGCGTTGCTTGTCAGCAGGCTTGTTCAAAAGGAGACCTAATGATTCATAATGAGAAATCCAACATTCTCTCACTCGTCTTTGCATTTAGAGAGTTTGAGCATCTTTCAAGAATGCACGCAATGAAGTAACTGGATAGAATGGCATTCTTTGAGAAGCAAAGGCCTGTTTATACAATAACAATAGCATTCCCTTCCCCAGTGTATATCTTTTTTTTAATTTTTCACTGCAATTTTATTATCAGAAGAGCTAAGATCTGTGTAGCAAATGTTGGGTAGTGATACTACTGGTAGTGTGGGCAGTGTGGGATGGAACAATGGAGATAGCTTTGAAAACCGAAAAAAGTTCATGTTTCTATGAATCACATATCTTAGAAGAAAACTATGAGTGCTCACAGTTTTCTATTCATTTAAGTTTTAAAATTGAAGTAGTGATAAATAATAATTAAATTATCATTGAATTGAGTTATTGAATTAAATTAAGTTATTGAAATGTTTATTTGAAATGTTTACTTTCTCTCTGGGATCAGGTGCGGATTGCATATCACTCTGCTAATGCCAACAGTTACTTTTCGAATCCAACACAAAGATCAGATGATATTCATCTGCAGAAAGGACAAGAGTAAGGTTGTTTTTATTCTTGTCATTGAGTTACTGTGTGGCATTTAAGAAATGTAATCTTATGTCTTAACAATATTTTAATTTCTCTGCATTGATATACACAATAGTCAATTGACTTAATTTATAATTGATCATTCTTTTTTATTTTAAGAAAACATTTTATTTATTATTTTTATTTTATGTATATGAGTGTATTGCCTGCATGTAGGTAGGTATACCTGTGTCATCTAATGACCACAGACATAAGAAGGAAGCATCAGATATCCCGGAACTGGAGTTATGGATGGTTGTTAACCTTCATGTGGGTCCTGGAAATCAAACCTGAGTTCTCTGCAAGAGCAACTGGTACTCTTAACTGCTGAGCCATCTCTCCAGCCCTACTGATCATCCTTTTTTATGACGCTTGATTTTATTTTTGAGAATGTCACACATGAGTATTGAATTTGCATTATTTCCTTCCCTCTTAGTCCTCCATCAACTTATCCTATGCCCCTCTACTCCCTCTCAATTTCCCCTTCTCCTCTCTGATTATTGTAGTTACATATTCATAATTTACAGGTATACCTATATATGATGCATTGAGTCCATTTTTGGTGCTTGAATGTACCTGTGTTTAGGGCTGGCCACTTGGGATTGATCATTTTTAAACACTGGGGCTCTAACTAAGTAATCATGAACTTGCCAAGCTGGCAAAAAACAGCCCTGGGTTCAATCTCTAGTACCAGAAAAGTACTTATAATTGGTCATTCTCTATAATTTTGTTGTTTGAGTCTATATTTTGAAGAATACTGACATTCATTTGGATAAGCAAGTAAATTTAAATTTTTAATTAATCCTATTTCAGAAATTATAATTTTGTGAAATTTATTTAATTCTTTTCTTTCTAATTATTTTTAGGATTGACTTTTCAGTCACTCCATTTATCTGATTTCTCTGTCCCAATAGCTGAGCACTTAACTATTGCTAGAGAGAAAAAAGTCACAAAACCATATGGATTGTATTGGTGTCACTGTTAGTATGTATTTATTATTCACTGATTTATGTGCTGAGTAAGATGGCTATTTTTTTAAGAAACAAATCCTTAAAATTCTCATGGTCTCTCATTCTTTTGAAAAGCAATAATATCAATTATATGTATTAGAAAGGACTTTTGTGAGTTATACAGAATAATCTCTACAAAATACTTTTGGCATCTGGTACAAAAAAATGCTTAGTTAATACTTATTAGGACATTTTTGAGACAGGGTCTCCTGTAACCTCAGTTTGCCTGGAACTCACTTTGTAGACCAGGCGACCTTGATCTCACAGAAATCTACTTGCCTCTGCTTCCTGAGTGTTGGGATTAAAGACATGAACCACCATGCCTGGACAGTTAATATTTTTAAGTTCCAAATAAGGATTCAAAATTTAGTATTTCTTATTGTCTTATACTTCATTTGTCTTGGCCACCTTGATTCCTCAGAGGTATAAACAGATTCATAAGGCAGCTCAGAACCTGTTGTAACTCTTCAATATCAGTTTAGCAGGGAAGCTACCCAAAGTCCCTTGTACCCATTCATGATAAATGTCCTTCATTCCAGATCTTCCATGAACTTATTGTTGACAATATGGTAATTTATAGGAGCGACCATGTGGCATCGGCAAACATGGACATGATAGTGACATTACCAGAGATCCAGATGGGGAAGAAGGTGTATCCCTCATGTATTAGAGCCAGTCAGTGAATGCCTTAGTCTAGGCAGAAAATTGAATGAATGGCAAAGATTCTAAAAAGTCAAGAATTCTAAGCATGAGGCATGAATTCCACCTATCTTATTAGAGGTCTATAGTCAACCTAATTAGTATAAATTCCTGAGGCAATATTTTATTCCACAAACTACAAACAGAGTCAACTTTAAGGCATGTGAGTGTTGGGTTGTGTTAACTTTCCATTAATGTGACAAATACTTGAGACGATCAATCTAGATGAAGAATAGATTTTTTTAATGAATTCAAATGCTTCAGTCTATGTTTCCTAGACACTGCTGGTGGTCCAGTACATTATGATCTCGAAGTTTAGCCCCTATGACTCCATGACTTCTTTCTACTTGGGTCTACTTCCTAAAGATTTTATTACCTCCTAATAGTGCCACAAGCATGTGATCAAGCTTTTAATATACAAGTTTAAGATCTAGACCATAGAAAGGACTTTCAGCCTCAACCCCTGAATCCATTCAGCTACAAAACGTGTGATCTATGTCAGGCTAGCTGCCATTTCTTGGACATTCTAAACTTCTTCATTAACTTAGTCCTATCTTTGGTCTTGTATTCCAGAGAGTTATTATTACAGTCTACAGTGTTATTTGGTTTAAGCTTCTTAAGTATAGGGGTTAATATTTTCTTTTGTAAATATGTATTAGCTAACCTGAAAAGGAAAAGATTTCTGATAATGAGGGTATATTATGTTCTTCATTTTATTTTTGTAGACTGCTACAAAACTTTGTATTAAACCTACTTTTATAAAATATATATAATTTAATAACATACAATGTTTTTCATTAATTTGAAAAGATTTCATGACATATTTTGGGGAAAAATAATTTTCTTAATTTTTCTGTTTTCCAGATATTACATCGAAATTTTGCTGCAGGAGTATAGATTGAGTGCTTTTGTTGATGTTGGAATGTACCAGTATAGAAATGTCTTTGCTGAACAACAAACAGGAGATGCAGTAAATGAAGAACAAGTTATCAAATCCCAGTCAACAGTCACACCAGAAGTACAGGTTTGCTGAGATAATAGATCTACTTTACTGACAATGAATGTCCAAGGCCAGGGAATGATCATGGGTAGAATGTTTGCCTAACATTTGTCAGGCCTTGAGTTCAACCTCTAGCCCTGAAAAACAGTAAATGCACAAGTACTGACTCCATTTGGTTATTAATTTCACTGGGTTACATATGTAATGAGAAGACAATCATATAGTGGTTGAGTTTCATCTTGACATATTTGTTTTAAAAACCTAACAGGCTTTTACTTTGTAAGTCACATCTAAAAATGTCATAAAACATTTTTATCATTGGTAGTTTAAACATAGAGCACTAGAGAAGCATTGAATAGCAAAATTAGATTCAAGTACATTTATATATTAATTTTTTTTAATTGGAAAATAGGTCATAACATTGGAAAACTGGGAAACAACTAATGCAACCAATGAAGTTCAGCAGATCACAGTAACCAGCTTGTGTGTGGGCACTAACTTATGTTCACTTTACCAATACAGATTAACCTACAACATGGAAAAAACTGGTAAGTTGTAAGTAGTAAGTTGGCATGCAAAATAATGGGTTTCACTATGACGTATTCATACATGCGTGTCATTGATACCATTGCACCTTCCTCATATTCACCCCCTACCTTCCTGATCATACTGTTTGTGAAGTTCAGAGTTCAACTAGATAAGTAGAAAATCACAGAGGAATTCCAGCACATTTTCCCTTATGTCTGATCATAAGTATAAAGTATTTGCTCTAGCTAATGACCTTTCCTGAAAAATATTGCAAAAGCATACTGGACAAAGAAAAAGAAACATGTATTGGGTAGGAAGGCTTATACTTGGATTATAAGATTGTATTAGAACAAATGACTTTCTGGCATATAACATAATATTCTTTTTAAAGAATATTAATAAATGTACATCTAAACGCATATAAATATTTTATATACCTATGACTCACAGCTGTAAGGAAAATAGGAATAAAATTTATCATTAGAGGGAATAAATATATATTTCAGTTAGTAATGAATCTAAAAATATTGATTCATGTGTTAATAATACATTTATATATTTGTTAATAAATCCTAAAAAGTTAAATTTTGTTTTTTTTTGTTGTCTTAAGTAATACAGATTAATGCTTATTGTTTGCAAAATACAATGCTTTTTATGCTGAGAATATTAAAATAATAAAATATTCTCTACTATCAAAGACATCACTAATCAATGAAATGGTCACCATTATTATACTATATCAATTTTCCACATTATAACATCTGTTATCAAGTGTGGCCACCAACTAAATAATTAAAGTACAAGGTATCAGCTTGGACTGCAGTAGTCTACAAATATTTAAATTTTCTACTTTTCTTTTTAATTTGTCCAAAGTCTGGCTGCCTGCTGATGCTTCTGACTTCAGGTTACAATCAGCTTTAAATGACCTTTGGTCTATAAAACCAGATACAGTTCAAGTAACAAGAACTAGGAATCTCCAGAGCTATATCTACACAGTAACCTTCGTATCAACTAGAGGTAAGCTTTCGTTTTACTTTGTATCCAGCGTACCACCACTGTAAAACATGTTTCCTAAAATGGCAGAGGGGAAAAAGTTCAACGTCAGGAGGAATACAAGTTAAGTGGTATTCATTTCTTATTGAAACTAAAACTTTCATTACATTTTAAGGAATTTATAACTCCCATGCATGAGAGCACGTATATGTACCACAAGTACTCTATTGATACAGGAATATTTTTATAAATACATAATATTAATTCTGAAAATTAATTTTAATAAATCAGGGTTGTTTCCAAGACAGGGATCTGGCTTAATCTTTCCTGAAGAAAGAAATATGGTCAAATTCACAAGGATAATATTTCCTACTGTGGGTCTTCCATGAAGATTGACAGAGGTCATTAGAATATCGAATCCCTGAGGAGTCCTGCAGTTAAATGAATCTTTACCTGTGTTTAATGTAGATTTACTTGATTTTTCTATCCTTTTCAAAGTACTTCAGGTGATATATTTTAACCTTATATTACTGCTTCACACAAAACATTTTTTGAAATATTGAGGTAGACATTCTATTGTTAAGTTTAGTGTCCAGTTTGGCCATATGGTAAGTCAAAGCCCATACAATAGGTGTGTGTGTGTGTGTGTGTGTGTGTGTGTGTGTGTGTGTGTGTGTGTGTTTTCTTTGGGAATTGTTACTTTTCAATTCAGGTAACTGAAATATTACACTAATGCTTATGGTCTGTTTTATAAAATTGTTAATTTGATAATTGAGTAGAAGATGAATTTTATCATGAACTGAAGTTTTAGAAACTTTGCTAAACTTATCAAAATATCATATAAGTGAAAATATGGTTAGTCTTATTGATCTATTTACAGATCATAGAGAAATATTGAGGCTTCAACACAGACCTTAACAAAAATGTAACAAAAACATAACTGGGTATATCCTAAGACTTTACCCAATAGAGAAAGTCAGTGGATTGAAAAGTTTTGAAAAGAAGAGAAATTTCTGATGATCAGGCTTTATTTCTCTCAAAATAACACTTTGTGCATGAGCGTTTATCTTTCCTAGTTTTTGTTTTGAGTTGATAGAACTCCAAATATAACCAATTTGATTAAACGTGAATGTCTTTTATAGATATATGGGTGTTTTATTGATTGTATTTAAGTACTCTATTTGGTATCTCATTGCAGGAGACTTTGATTTGCTTGGTTATGAAGTATTTGAAGGGAATAATGTCACACTGGATATCACAGAACAAACCAAAGGAAAACCTAGTTTGGAGACATTCACACTGAGTTGGGACGGGATTGCTTCTAAGCCTCTTGCTGCACAGTCATCAGAAGCTGAAGTATGCTCCACTTTACCATGCATTTCCCCTGGATCCTTTCACAGTACACACTGGCTATTTACTGAAAGATGAGAAAAGACATTGTTTCAAGATGGCAATGAAGATCACTTAGTTTAGTCAGAGAAAAAGATATGAAAGTTATGAGACTCATAAGTGCATACTGGTTCCCATTTAGCCCCAAATATTTAGTACTAGTTGGGCAAGGTGATGCATGCCCTTAGTTCTAACACTCTGAGATCTCTGTGAGTTGGAGGTCAGCCTGGTCTATAAAATGAGTTCCAGGACATCTGGGGCTACAGGGAGACCTGGTTTCCCCCCCCCAAAAAAAAAAAGAAATTCAAACAAAATATTCAATATTGTTAAGTATAAGCTTACAATATGTGCATCTCTTATTTTGAAAACAAAATATATTTGAGGATATAGTTTTTTCCTTGTTGACTTATAGTTTACTGGGGAAGCTTTTATATGGAAGTGGTTCATTTACTAAAATTTCTGTATCATAAATATTTCTGTCTCACAGGCACAGAGACACCCGAGTGTGCCCACCTATGCTGCTAACCCAGTCATCTCAAAGTAGCCACAGCCTTGCCCTTCTCTGCAGAGGCTCTGTGTCCCTCACCCACCCCTGCATTTCCCTTCACCCAACTCCAGTTTGTTATGGTAAAAGTAAAAAACAAAAACCAAAAGCAAACAAAACACCTTGAGAGATGGAATACAGTAAAGGCTTTGTTATAAAATTTGCATACTTTATTTTATTAAATAAAATTCATGCAAATAGCAAACTTAAAACTATTTCAAAGAGGAATAAATCATTCTGCTACTGTCTTAGCCAACTCACTGTACAGAAAGATGAGAGTAAATATTACAGAGAGAAAGAAGGAGTTCTTCAACCTATGTCAACAAGACCCATTGTGTTGGGTAGTGAGGGGAGGGGCAGATTTTGTGTTTAAAAAAGCATTTTTGTGCATTACCTCATCTTGGAATCTACCTGTACAGTGGGTTTCCGTGAGTTTTTGCTTGAGGATTAAATATCTTACACCATTTTAAACCTTTACTCTTAAGCAACAGGGACTGGAGAGATGGCTCAACGGTTAAGAGCACTGGCTGCTCTTGCAGAGGACCCGGGCTTGGTTCCCAGTACCCACGAGGTGACTAACACTTGCCATAATTCCAGGAGATCCAATGCCCTCTTCTGGCCTCTGTTAGTATTACATGCACGGGTGTACATATACATGCTGACAAAACACTCATACACACATCAAAAATAAATAAATAAATATCCCAAGCAACAATTATTTCTATGGTTTATCAGAGAAATAGATATTAAAGTAGCGAGATTCATCAATGTATACTAATTCTTGTTTCATCCAAAATGTTTAGTATTTTTAGAAAATCATTAAGTATAGGCTTACAGTACATATATCTCAATTATTTTGAAATAGAATACATCTGAGCATACAGTTTTTTCAATTTAATATTTAAGTTTTTGTAAAAATGCTTTATTTGATAACAATTCATTTAGATTTGTTTCATTGTTTTCTTTAAAACACTACTAAACAAAATGTTTGCATTATATAAAAAATAAGGTTATAATAATCAATTGAACATAAAACTCTTGAAAAGATCGATGGACACTAAAGAATCACATGTTAACTTCAAAAATTTTTAGGCAGTTATGGATAAAGTTATCATAGTTCCAGCTAACATGGGAATTATCATGTGAAACTATTCTGAAAAAGAACTAATTATCCAAATTAATAGTCAGATCTATTAATGTCTTAAGTTCCTGATGAGGAAGTTACTGAAGTGCATATTGTCCATTTAGTTTCAGATGGCTGTGGAAGAGATGGTCAGCACTAAGTGCCCACCACAAGTAGCACATCTTGAAGAAGGATTTCTAGTGAAATATTTCAGGGACTATGAGACTGATTTTGACCTGGTATGGAATATTTGATGAACTTTGAAATTGACTAACTAAAATTCACATAAGTGTTTGGAATGTTGTGATTTCTTTTTCTTGAACTATTTGTAGTTGTTTTACTGTTCTAAGTCAATTGCAAAAGTAGTTTGGTTGTCAGTTTACCGGTAAGGTCTATTCTCACATCCTCTCACAGTATAAAATGATTGTGAAAGCCATACTTCCACAATGCATGGATTTACTTGACTAAGTAGAAAGGAAGCAAAATGGACAAAGGTAAGAACTGTAGCATTTTCTTCATATGAATGAAGAATATGTTCTTTTACTACACTGGCTTAAAAGAATGCAATTTGTATGGGAATAAATTATACAGTAAATTATTCTTCTTGTTTCTTGAGATCATCCTCTGGTCAATTATTACAATGCCTAATTCTTATTACTTTCTAGATAAGACATAAAAATGTGGTTAAGATATAATAGAGGAAAATATTAAAATATACTTTATAATTCTTATTCTGAAGACTTGAGCTAGATATTCACCATATTCAAATGACACTGTAAAAATAAGAAACAGAGGAATGTGGAGATGGCTTACTAGGCAAAGGGCTTGCTGAACAAGTGTGAAGATTTGAGTTCAGACCCCAGGGCCTAAGTAAAGCCAGACATATAGCATCCTTCTATAATCCCAGCATTCCTATAGTGAGACGGGAGGTGGAGATATCAGAATCCCCAGAAGCTCAGAGACCAGCTAACCTGTTGTGCACAGCAGCAAACAAAAGATCATCTCAAACCAGGTGGAAGCGAAGCCTGACATGAGAGGTTGTTCTCTGACCTTTATACATGTACTGAGACGTGTATTCATCCTTACACACAAACATATATGCGTAAATCTTACAGGCATGGACACATAAATACACAAGAATACAAAAATAAAGAGTTTTGATATGCCATTTAGATCAATACTCTAGAAGGAACTTGTGAATCCTTAAAATATATAGCACCTGTATGTGACATGGGCATATTTATTAGACATAAAGATGGAATGTTTTCATCCTAATTGGCAACCTTCTTAACTTAAAACATATATGCTTACTTTTATGTAATATTATTGACCAGTGAGGGTTTTTTTACACTTCACTCCTTCCCTCTGTATCTCTGATCACCATCCCAGCATGTACTGTTTTTATTTTATATGTCTGAGTGTATTGCCTGCATGCATGCAAGTGCCCTTGTGTCCTCCAGTGCCCACGGAGGTCAGAAGAGGGTGTCAAATCCCCTGTAACTGGAGTTCAGGGCGCCATGTGGGTGATGGGAATGGAACTGGATCCTCTGCTAGAGCAGCCAGTGCTCTTAACTGTTGAGCCACCTCTCAAACCCCCAACACGCATTGCTATGTTCTACTTGACCTTGCCATTTGCATTTCCCGCTTTCCTTCCTTCGCTCTTTTAGAGAGGTTTCTTTACTCTCTGAACTCTGTTGGACCTTTTACTGACTTGAACAACTTTTGTTTATCTGTAAACGTAAACTCATTTGTCATTTGCATTGGGTCACTTTCTTGATACCGTTTCCTCAGGAACAATGTGATCCTGGGGGCTGGGGAAATGGCTCAGTGTTAAGAGCACTGGTTGCTCTTGCAAAGGACCCAGGTTCAGTTTCTAGAACCTACATGGCAGCTGACAACCATCTATAACAACAGTTCCAGGGGATCTTATAGCTCCTTCTGACCTCCGTGGACATTGCATGACATGGGTGCACTTGCACACATGGAGGCAAAACACTCAAATACATAAAATAAAATAATAAACAAAATATTTTTAGAGAGTAATATGATCCTTACATTGATTGTCCTAAAGTGGACATATACAGGAATAGTGTTTTCATCCTGTGATTCTGAAACATTAAACAAAAACATGGCACATAATAAATATTGAACAAACATTAATGTGAAGAAAAAGTAAATATCCTTAAGGAGCTTGCAATATAAGAAAAACAGTAGAACTTAAGAAATAATCACATATAGGCAAAAAGAATGATATGATTAAGGGGTCTGAATGAAAGTCTGAAGAATTTCAGAGAAGGGAGTGAACATTTCAAGTTAATGTACTTTAGGAAACAATGGGATCTGCATAGGAACTAGAATAACTCAGTGTTGGGAAAAAAGCAAGACAATAAATCATATTTTCATTTGAAATATGATTGCTTCCTTAGGAGCATGTTAATAGAGGGGAAAAGACAGCTGAGACGGATGCTTACTGCGGTCGCTATTCCCTGAAAAACCCAGCTGTTCTTTTTGATTCAGCAGATGTTAAACCAAACAAACTACCATATGGAGACATTTTATTATTTCCTTATAATCAGGTAAGCTCATGAAAATGATATGCTAATTGAATCTGGGAAATACCTTGGTAATAAAATTTCATAAAATTTTAAGACAAGGGAAAATGCTTGCCATTTTGAATTTTGTCATGTTTAGACAGGAAGAGGGATTCAGATTCTGACTGTTGTGATTTCTTTTGGTGATTCTCAAGGAAAAAAGAAGGAAGAGAAGAAGGAATGAAAGGAGAGAGGGAGGCCAAGAAGGAAGCATAGCCCCATGTATTCTAATTTATCCCATAAATGTAGAAGAAATTATTTGCATAATATTTAGTTAGAGTTAGTAGATAGCTTACCTCCTTAGAGGGTAGACTGTTTCCATCTGTAAAGGAAACCATATCCAGAGAAACAAAGAGCTCACTAACTGTAAGGTCACTCTAGCTTCACTACCTCTTCTGTGAGAGGCAGTCTTCCTCAATTCTCTGACATCTAACTGGCTGAAACCTACCATTTCTTTGTCTATGTCATGGTAAACTTGATATAAAAATGATCAATGACTATTTGTTGATTTGGATTGTATCCACTGAATACAAAACAAGATACTGTTACTGATTACTTTCGTATTGTTTATGCAGTTGTGTCTAGCATACAAAGGATCCCTGGCAAATTATATTGGTCTAAAGTTCAAGTATCAAGACAATGGCAAGATTACTAGAAGTGCTGATACACAATTTGAATACAACTTTGCTTATGGAAATGAGTAAGTTACAAATGAGTTTGGGAACTTGGGTTATGCTCCAAGACTATAAAGACAAGCTCACTTTTCTTTTGGTGTGTGTATGTGTGCATGTGTGTGTGTGTGTGTGTGTGTGTGTGTGTGCTGTTTAGAAGGAAATCCTATGTTTACTTGAATCATATCTTATGTTTCTCTATACATATGATTTCTAGCAGAAATAGGTGTTTCAGAAAGAAATCTACAGATTATAAACATAAAACTGATCTAGTAACAGCAGCATTTATATCCATTTCAAAAACAAAACCAGGCTACACTTTAGAATTAAAACTATATATTATTAAGTCCAATAATGTTCCTAGCTTCTCAGGGAAAGTAGAATGAGCTCAGTTTATCACAATATTGTTGCTAGACCTTAACCACGGAAAGACATAGTGTTTGCAATGCATTAGTTGAGAAAATGAAAGAGTTTGATGATAAAACACAGTGAAGGGTTTTGAAGTGATAATTTGCCCAAAGTTGGACCAGTGGAAATGAAAATAGGGAAATGTAAATGTGTGGCCGAGGATACAGCTCAGTGGCAGAAGGCTTGCCTAGCATGAGCAAGGCCTTGAGTTTGATCCCCAGCACCACAAAGAGAGAGAAAGAGACAGAGACAGAGACACACACAGAGGCAGACAGAACCAAATGAGTCTAGAGAGTGCTATTTAATAACCACAGATACAATACCTTCAAATATAATTTAGTTCTCTGTAATTTGGTTTTAATAATTAGTTTTCTGAAATTTATACAAATCTAACTTTTAATAAATCATTATTTTTATTGTTTGAGAATTTCACACATGCATATAGTGTTTTTACAAAATTCACACTTTTTCTCATTTTCCTCCAGTTCCTCTCTTATGCACCCCACCTCCTTTTCCTCCAAGCTTTATGTGCTCTTTATTTAAAAAGAAATCCACAGAGGAATTTAGTGCTACCTGTGTGTGCGTGGATGGAGGATCATCTGCTGGAGCATAGGTAGTCTCTTGGGGGATGCACCCCTGAAAAATCATGGCCCTCTTTCCCCAGGCAGCCATCAATTGCCAATGGCTTCTCAGCTAAGGTTGGAGCTCCTCCCCATCTACGTCAAGATTTTGGATGGCTTGATCTTGTGCAAGTCTTTCAAATATGTGTGTGTCCATGTGTGGGTATGTACACGTGTATGTAGGTGCCTGTGGGGGCCAGAAGAGCTGGAGTTACAAGCAATTATGAACCACCTGAAATGGATCTTGGGAATCAAACTCTGGTCCTCTCTGCAAGAGCTGTGTGGCTCTTAACCTTTAAGCCATCACTATAGCCCCAGCAAACTTTTAACTTTTAAATGAAAAAAAAATCACTTTATAGTAAAAAAACATAATGAACAAAGACATTTTCTATTTTATAGCATATTTGTCATAAAGTTTAGACTTTCTTTAAAGTATGCTTTGCACAGTTAAAGTCAGTCTTTTAAAGTACAAAGTTCTCTGAACTTTAACAGTCATGTAACTATCACACCAATACATGTATATTTCCTTACAACAATACAGATTTTTTTCCTTTATATGAAGTTTATGCCCAAAAAGTAACCATGATCTAAGTTCTCAGTCTCAGAAAAATTGGTTTCCTTTTTTTCCTCTGCCACAGCTGCATCAGAATCTCATTCAAATGGCCCATCTCATTTTTATCAAGCTCTAATGCATGTCATTTAAGCACTCACCATTTTATCACTTTATAGTACACAGAATAGTAGTAGTGTGTTCCTGTGATAGGGCTGGGTCTACAACTCAGAAACGCCCCATATCAAGTAACTGTGAACTAGAACCAGCACCTCCTCTTGACACTCAGATGAACAGAGTCAGAAAATGGCTCAAAGTTGGATTGGATACTAAAGCTGACTGGAATGATAGCTTCATTTGTCTTAATTCTAAAAAACTTTTTATTTGGATCCTGAATGGGTTGGGCCACAGAGTTCCAGTAGAGGTTATACTCCACCAGGTGGGCACAAGACATGCTCACTGGAACAATAACAGGAGATGGACCAGGTAAATAGGTACAGGCACACCTCAGAAGCACAGCCATGAAGATAAAACATAGCCATCCTTTGATGTAACCCTTCCTTGTGTCCTGGCGAAAATCTCATAATTTTTAAGAAGCTTTTGCCAGCATATAACCTTTCCTCCTGTGAATGTGGGATGACTTATGTTAAAGAAAGAATAATTTATGTTGTGATATCCTCAACACATAATCTGCAGCCCTTCAGACACTGTAATCAGTCGATAAAATGAGGGCGAAGGTGAACCAAGTTTAAAGATACAAAGTTTCTATCCATGAGGGAAGAAGCCACAGTAAAAACATAGGCATCAAATCCAACTTTGTCAGGAGGAAAAATCTTTAAAGTTCATTGGGACAGTAAAGTAATTCTTTGTGGACACACAAAATTTTCAGCAAGTATTTTTTAGAATCTTATATTAAACATTGAAACATAGTATGTCTTGTCCCAGGAAAAGCTCTCTGTATGCTTCCATAGGATGGAAAAAAAATGACACATCTTTTTTTCTGTGATACACATTTTGATCTGATGCTGAAGTTGAATATTGTTTAAAGTGCTAGGACTTTTCAAAGAACATGAGCTCTGTCTGCATGCGCTGTATGCAGTGATTGCACAGAGCTATAAGCAGCTGTTCTCTGAGAAAGATACAGGACACTCTTGGATTACATTTTCTCATGAACACTTTAAATAAGCTGTCACATCCATTTTTCTCCCTAGCAAAAAACCTTAGCAAATGTTTAATAGACGTCCTTTACCTGACAGCTCAGCTGTATCAAAGGCATTTGAACAAATAGCCTATGACCCTATGTGTGCATGTTTTCATTTTAATATGTTTGATGTCCTCTGAAGGTAAAAATAATAGAGAGGGAGGGAAAGGAAGAAAGAAGGAGAAGGAGGGCGAGAAGGAGGGAGGGGGGAGGGAAATTAAAAAATGGTGTTGATCCTGTATGTCTTTTAGTTCATTATATATTTCAAAAATAAATTTTGGACTTAATAAAGCTTGCTGTAAAAATGGAACGAGTAGGAAAAATTAATTATGGAGAATTTTGACTCAAGAAAAGTCACAACCACCCTGTATTGGTAGTCATATGAACAGAAGCTGTGCCAGGGATCAGGGCAGCACTGTCCACATCATATGACAGTCTGCTCACAGAATACCATACTTTCTGCCCAGTTTGCTCAGATCACTAGTGATCCCTTCCTCGGTAGATCATTAGGAAGCCAGAGTTTTTCTTAAAGGGGCATTTTCTGAAAGTGCATTTTATTACAGCAATTCTCTGCCTGTGCATACTGGACAGTAGAATCACCATTTCAGTCTTGTTGCCACCATCTGTAGACATTTCACGCCACCAGTGAAACAGCATCTCATTTTTCTGTGCTAGTCAAACTGATGATTGCTTCATCCAAAAAACAGTTCTCTCATTTTAGATGGCAATTTACCTTCTCTGTAGTCATTTGAAGGTGTACTATATTTGATGGAATTTATAGAGTCTCTTTACCCTTAATGATACAAACATTTAAACAAGAATATCATGGTTTTGAAGGAGTATAGATATTTCTAGATCTGCTCATATGAAGTCTAGACTTTTCTCCAGAAGTAAGTAAATGGACTAGTTTTGTTTTCTTTTCACCGCACAATATTAGTGCTTTAAACTCTGTTTCCCTTCCAAGAATTGATACCTAATTTTCTAAAAACAATGATGTTATAACAGCAATGTCAATTGTATAAGTTTTGAAATACCAAAAATGATTTCTTTTTAAAGACGAAATTCTTGAGTCACAAAGGTAAAGTGTATAATTCATTTATGTTTTATTAGCATTTGCCTCCTTTTATTAATATTTGTGTGTGTAATAATAATAATTTTATTAATACTATTATTCTTACAAAAGATGTATTTATTATTCTGGTTAAAATGCTGTATTTTTAAAATAGCACTTTTTGAATTTTATAATTATAAAATAACTAGTAGAATTCTACTTAAAGACCCTAATTTGTTTTTAATCACAGTAATTTAATATAATTATGCATGAAAATTTCCAAAACTGTTAAATTCAGTAAAAACCTAGATTCACTAGAGGTCGATTTCATGAGTTTATGAACCATGAAGAAAATGGGAGTAGAAAGCATGCAAACAAATGAGTCAGTTACTAACTCCAGTGGCAACTGAGCTTACTGTTGACCTGTATTAAGCTCTTTGAATGCAGTATTTATCTCTTTGTCAGAAACTCTGACAGCTGAATTGCTTAACTGTAATTTATGGGATTTTAGTGAAGTTAATATTTAATGGAAATTCTCCACCCAAATTACACGTTTAAAATATACTGTGCAGTCATACAGCTTTCTAAATAACGTGGCACCACTTTGTTGCTTAAAAGAATGGGCAGCTTTGGTCAGCTCTCCTGACATGCAATTAAGTTCCAGCTCTACTTCTCAGCATTGGGCAGCATTTACTCTTCTTTTTTAATTAAAAATTTCATTGTGTATGTTAATTGTACACAGTACTGTTTACATAAGGACATTTTCATATAAAATGTAATGCATATCCCTGATACTGTCGCCCCTTTCTCTCCCTCCTCCTTTTTAAAATTCCATTTTCTTCCCTTAGATACCTTTTGTCTCCTTTCATGTCACATAAACATGCATAATTTTATACATCTCTACGAAATACAAGAGTCACAAATAAGAAAAAAATATATTTGTCTAAGACTGATTTAATTTCTTAATGATTAATTCCACTCACTTCTATTTTCCTACAAACAACATAACTTCAAACTTCTTCATGGCTCAAAAACAGTTCATTGGGTCTATGCTGTACTTCCTTTATCCATTCCTCTATTGTTGATACCTGGATTAGTGCCATAACTTAGCAGTCATAATTAGTGCTGTAATAAACATTGATGAGAGTATCTCTGTGCTAGATTGACTTGAAGAACTTTGAGTAAATATCCAGGAATAAAATAGCTGGGTCATGTGGCAGATATATATTAAATTTTGAAGAACTACATTCCGGGCTCCATAGTGACCTGACTAGTTTATATTCCCAGCAGCAGTATATGACTGAATGGACTTGCCAGCATTTGCTGTTACTTGTTTATTTAATGCCTGCCCCACCATTGGAATCTCAATGGAGTTTTCATTTGGATTTCTCCAAAGGCCAGTGAGAGTAAACATTTTTTTTCATATGTTTATTGGTCATCTTCTAAGAACCATCTGTTCATTTTGTTAGCTTATTTATTGGATTTGGATTTTAACTCTTTTTAAAAATAATAGTTTATTGATTCTTTGTGCATTTCAGACAATGTATTTTGGTCAAATTCAGCCCCCTTCGCTCAGAGCCCCATTTGTCATTGTCATTTCCTCTCAGGCCTCTGCCCATCTCCCTACTTGCCTCATTCATGTCTTCTATTCTTTTTTAAAAAGCCTATCAACTCTAGTTTGTGCTCCCCAGATATTCTTGGATGTATGTCCATTTTCTTGAGCTTGGTTAAGCTTCAGCATCACATCATACCCTTAAAGAAAACTGACTCTCTCTCTTCCAAATAGACCCTCAGCTAGGAGTGGGGCTCCTTGTCCCTATCCCATCCATGTTGGGTTTTTGTCTGGCTTGGTTTTGCACAGGTCTTGTGCATGTTGTCATGTGCTATGTATTCATAAACGCCACTACCCTGCTGTGTCGAGAAAGCCTGGTTTCCTTGAGTCCCAAATTCCATTTTTTTTTTCATTTGAGTGCTTCATTTTCATGCTAGTACCATGTGATTTTTGTTACTATGACTCTAGTACGACTTGAAATCAGGTATTATGATAGTTCATTCATTGATCTTATTTGCTCAGGATTGTTTTGGCTCTCTGGGAACATTTGTGCTTCCACATGAGGTGTGTGTGTGTGTGTGTGTGTGTGTTTATGCACTCATATATTCATGTGTGTAGGTATGTTTCTGTGGGGATATATGTAAGTATAGGTGTGTGGAGGCCAAATGACAGCTTGGATGCTGTTCCTTAAGCACTATTCACACTTTTTAGAGACAGGGTCAATAAGTGGTCTAGAACTTTCCAGGTATGCTACATGTATTGGCATACAAATCCTACAAATCCTCCTGTCTCTGCCTCTCCAGCTCGGGTATTTCAAGCACATGCCACCACATCCTGCTTTTTATTTATGTGGTATCTAGGTATTGAACTCAAGTCTTCATGCTTTCAAAGCAAGCCTTTTATCACATAAATTATCCCTTAGTTTTAAGGGTTTTTTAAAAATTCTCTTTCTGAAAAGAATATCATTTGAATTTTGATGGGTATTGCATCTTCTAGTACAGTCATTTTCCCATCATTTGTTCTTCCAGCTATGAGCAGGGCAAGTCTTTCTTTAATGTCTTCAGTTTCTTTCCTTCAGCGTTCTAAATTCTCATCATATTGGTCTTCCCTTCCTTGACTAGATTCAGTCTAAGGTATTTTTTAGACAGTTATTAATGTAATTGTTTTCCTGATTTCTTTCTCAACATGTTTGCTATTATTACACGGTTGCTGATTTTTTTCATATTGTTTCCTGACAGGTTTCTTATTAGAGTTAAGAGTTTTCTAGTGGAGTCTTTAGGGTCTTTTATGCATAGAATTATATAATCAGAAAATAAGGATACTTTGACTTCTTCCTGTCTGATTTGTACTAATTTTATTTCCTTTCCTTTTCTGATTGCTTTAATTACTTTAAACACCGTGGTGAATAAGTATGGAGAAAATGAACACCCTTCTGTTGTTCTTAATTTGAAAGGGGAAATTCTGAATAAAATGCTTGCAAACTGAATTCAAGAGTATACCTTTAATCCCAGTACTCAGGAGGCAGAGACAGGCAGATCTCTATAAGACTGAGGCCAGTTTGGTCTACATGGTGAATTCCAGGCCAGCAGGGGTACAGGAAAAGCCTGTTTCAAAAATACCTCCCCTAAATCATTCACTTCATCATGATGAAGTTGGCTTCATTCCACAGGCATAGGAATGGTTCAATATATGTAAAGCAATAAATGTAATATAGCCCAAGAATGTATTTAAGGGGAAAACCCCACAAATTTGCTGCAATAGATACAGGAAAGACTTTTTGAAAAAGTCTAAAATCTTTTCATGACAAAAGCCTTGAAGATAGGTGGACTAGGAGGAGCGTACCTCACCATGTTAAAGCCGTATATGACAAACCTGTAGCCCACATTATACTAAATGGAAAATTACAAAGCGTAAAATCAGAAACAGAACTTATTGTTCTATTTGTCACGTATCTAACTAACATAGTTCATCCTATTCCTGATGTTTTTATTTATTTGTTGCACACCAAGGCATGGATTCCTTAATTTCCTCTGATGACCAAAAGTTATTTCACTTTCTTGTGGTTAATGACAAGGATAAAGATAAAACCTCTATATGTACACAATATTAAATCTTTTATAGATAGTGTTTATTTGTTCTATAATTTCTGTGTAGTGCATGTACATGTTCATATGTTTCTGTGCATGTGCTTCTGCACATATGCAAGTACGTGCATGTGTGTGACGACCAGAGGTTGGTGCTGAGTGTTTTCCTTAGTCACTCATTCTCCTCTGTTTTTTTTTTTTTTTGGAGACAGGGTCTTTCAGTGAACCTGAAACTCACCAAATGGCCTAGACTGGCCAATGGACTCCAGGATTCCTCTTGTCTCTGCTCCTCCAGTACTGGGCTGCACATACATTCTCTGGCACTCAACTTTTACTTGGGTGTTGGGAATTCAAACTCAGATCCTTATGCTTGTGAGACAAATAGCTTGCTGATGGAGCCAACTGCCTAGCCTATTATTCTTTAAATTTTAATGTCCTATATTTTATTTATTACTAATTTGTACACAAAACTAATCGATATATTTCAGATGGACCTACACATGCATAGATCTTCTGGATTTCTTAGAAACCAAATATGCTGGTACAAGCTTTTCTCTTCAAAGGATTAGTTTACAAAAATCAGTGGAACCAGTGTCCTTCTACGTGGATGTAGTGTACATTGGACAGACATCTACAGTCTCAGCATTGGGTGGTATGTTGAGTCATTTTATGTCTACTGCAATCTTCTCAATCTACCATGCAGTAAAATTTCACCATGTAAATCATTCTTCTGTTTTGTTTTTGTTTTGTTTTTTAAGACAGGGTCTCTTTGTAGCCACAGCTAATGTGGAACTCTACGTGGACCAAGTTGGCTTCAATCTCACAGAGATCCCCCTGCTTCTGCCTCCCAAGTGTTTGGATTAAAGATGTGAACCACCACACACAGATATTTATTTTTATTGTTTGAAATTATTCTTATGTTCTGCAGTAGAATTCAAAATACTAATCTCTAAATATTGGACCTTCACCTCAGTAACATCATGATGCAACCTTATTTTTAACTAATAGGACTGTGTAATTATTTTAAGGATAAATAAATTCTTTAAAAATTTATTTATTTATTATTTCATATGTATTAGTGTTTTGTCTTAATGTCAGTACACTTATGTTGTGCAATGCCATAAGAAGCCAGAAGAGGGCACCAGACCCCCTGGCACTGGAGTTACAGACAGTTATGATCCATCATATGGGTGCTAGGAACTGAACCTGAGTTCTGTGGGAGGACAGCAAGTGCTCTTAACTGCTGAGCCATCTCTCCAGCCTCCTAAGGATGAATGCATTCTTAATGCAGACTTTTCCCCAGTGCACCAAGAAATAATTTTATAATCCTAGGTTTTGCTTATCAACAAATACACAATGAGAAACATTTTTGTTTGCTTACCTTTGCGCAATCGTTTATCAAGAAGGAGTGCTGTTCCTCAGTACAACTATTAAACAGTCACTTTGTGAGTAATGCTACAAGTGGAAGTGTTATTGCCAATAGTCTTAGCACTGTTTACCAAGTCTGTTTAGAGACTCGTACATAAATGAGATGTCAATAACATAGTAAAAATTAACAGTATAATCTTATCTTTCATTTACTTTTTAAACTTATATTCTTCAGCAATGCCAAAGAGAAGACTTCCAGCATTAGCAGACAAAGGAATATATTTTAAGCACTTTCAGGTGAACCAGACCAAATTAAATGTATCAACTATGACAATCCAATATTCTGTTACCATGACTCCATATAATTGCAGTTATAATATACCCACAATGTCTGTGAGGTTTGGTCAGGTAAGCCTCAATATTTTAAATTATTACTTTCTCTTTTTTCTTTTTTTATTGAAATTTTGTGAATGTCATACAATGTGTTTAGATATTTTGACCCCTCCCCTCTCTTCACCTCCATTAATGCCTCCACCTTACTTCATGTATGTGCATTAAGGTCTGCTGAGTCAAATTTGTGTCCGTAGTTCCCTTCACTGTGGGTCCATTCACTGGAACACGGTTAACCTACCCAGTGTCTCAGCTTTAAGGAAAACTGATTTCTCCTCTCCCAGCAGCTATCATTTGCCAACAGTTCCTCAGCTAAGGTTGAAATTTCTTACCCTGGGATTTTTGTCTGACTTGAGCTTAGCTGGCTCTTGTGCATGCTGTCATTGCTGCTGTGAATTCATACAAGTAAATGCTCAGCTGTCTGGAAAACTTTGTTCCTTTGTGGTCACCCACCACCTTTGGCCCTCACAGTCTTTCTGCCCCTGTTTCTGCAATTATCTTTGAGCCTTGGGAGGCAGAGGTTTGATATAGCTGTCCTTATTCTGGACAAAGAAGTCTGAAGTCTTTTATTCTGTGATAATCACCATATTCTGCATGGGGAAGCTTCTTTATTGAGAGTCAAGAGATGCATTAATCTATAGGTATAACAATGTCATTAGAAGTCAGTTTAATGCTATGCTCATTTAGCAGAATAAAAGTAATAGGTTCACCTCTATGGCCTGTGTCCTGCCAAGCCACAGGTTACTAGGCTTGATATCAGTGTCAGGTATGGGCTTCATCTTCTGAAGAAGATCTTAAATCCAATCATAAAGTAGTGGTTACTCCATAACACTTGTGCCACTATGGCATCAAAATTCCAACACAACTCTTCAAAGAAATTGAAAAAGTATGCTATTACTTTTAGTTTTATGAGCATTATCTTTGATGTAAAATATTTTCCTTAATTCTAAAAAAATAGCTGGGGTGTACAAATTATATCTTTTATTATAGCAAACAATTATTCTAAAGAGAGAGACTTGTTAAGTTTAAGCTGGAAAATACATTGAGAATTCTTCAAAAATATATCTATGGGTGAAAAATACAAAAGAAATACCCATAAGAAACAAGGCTGCTGACCCAAAAAATGGCTCAGTGGATATCACCAATCCTTAGGACCTGCATTCAATCCCTGAAACCCACATGGTGAAAAGAGTCAAGCAAGTTGTTATATGACCCCTCTGCTCATCATGGCAGGCACACACATACACACACACTTACACCACAAATAAATTGTAATAAAAATAAAAAGACACACTTGGTCAGATTTAAATAGAACTTTCCATAGACAACAAAAGTTGTATAGTCTCCAATAGTGATTCTTAAAAAGAAATTATTGAAATAAAAATTGAGATTTTGCAACCTCTGTTTAAATAATTCCTACTGTGAACATTTAATTTATTTCTATCAAAATCTACAAAAGAGTGAGGATGTAGCTTTCCATGGTTCCAAAAGAATTTGAACAATTTTTGTATTGCTTATTTTAAAATTCAACCACAATTTAATACTACAAATATTATGACCATTTAAAAATTTAGTTTCCTATAAAATTACATACTGTGGTAGTATCGTTTTCCACAACAAATTAAAATAAACATAAGTAAGTTCAAGATTAAAGCTTAAATAATTAACTCTCGTAATTACAGACTTTGAAGAAACTTCTACTACATAAACAACTTTAAAGATAATGAAAAACTGTAAATAATCTCCAAAACATTGCCTTTACCTCATCCTGACTCAATGTTGAGTCTTACTGTCTTCATGAGGCACATTTCAGAAATGTTCCTTGTAAATGCTATGGGACAAAATGTGCTGACTCAGGGTTTTATGTCATCTAGAACAGTCTCCCACTTTTGAAGATTCTTAATCAAACCAATAATTACCAGCTGTAACATAACTTTACTAAGGTTAAGTTGGAGGATGTGGGAATTGATTTCTTTCATTTAAAAATATGTTCAATTTAAGATAAATGTAGTGATGAGTATTAATTTAGAAACTTTAAATCTGAGATAATTGTAGGATCACATTCAGTTGTGAGACATAATAATATAGAAGCCAGGCATGGTGACTCATGCCTTTAATCCCAGCACTCAGCAGGCCACAGGGAGACCCTGTCTCAAAAATCAAAGAAAATAATATGGAATTGTTGCCATATCTCTCACCTTAACCATAGCTTCTTGTACCAAATACATAGCATAACATGCCAATGAGGAAATTGCCATTGACATTCTCTTGAGGTAGGGTCTGTCCCTGAACCTGGAGCTGTGGTACCAAGCCAGTATGACACAGCAATCCTCTTGTCTCTGCCCACCATAACAGTGGGGTTACAGGCACTCGTCAATAGGCCTAGCTTTTTTATATGGGTGTTGAGACCCAAACTCATGCTTGCACAGCAGGCACTTTTACTTACTGGGCTATATCTCCAGCCTGCAGAACTTATTTTGATAGATTTATATATAATTATTTCATTTTTTAGAAAATTTTGCAATTTTTATGTTCAAAATCATGATGGTAAAAATTCATGGAAATGTATTCTTTTTCTTTTAAAATATTTTGAACATTTTAAAAAGGTTTTATTAGCATATAAGAATTATGTTTAATAATAGGTTTTGATATGATATTTTCATACATGTATATAAACATTTTAAGTTAAATTTGACTTACAAGTCTTGAATAAAGTGCAAAAACCTCCTGTTTTTTCTTAATCCAATTAAGAATATTTTTTCGTATCTCCTCCTTTCGCATTTTTATTAAATTTTTGTGATTTCCTACAGTGTAGTTTGATGATATTTAGATCCACTCTCCTATCCTTCCCTCTCCCCACTGCTCCTCAGCCAGTTTATCGAATTCTCTTATAAGTACATGACATGGCGTATACAGTGCAATTTGTGTCGCCAAATGTCCTTCCGTGTGTATTTCATTTTTTGAAGCAATTATAAGTGGTCTTTTATAAAACAATTGGGTCCTGTATGCTCATTATTTGTGATTAGCATCTCCTATATTTAAACTTCATATGGACAAGCTCTTAAGAGTTCACGCTATTTAAATCTAGCTTTCTTTACTGATATTGAGAGATTTGCATTGTTACACACAGCTATAGTTCATTCTTTTGAGTTGCTGCACATCACAGTACAAACATACTTCAGTCTGTTTTTTCTTTTCATGAGCTTTTTTACATTTTTACTTTGTAGCTATTATGAATAAAGGTAATATATACATTTTGCATGTATATATATATATATATATCTTCTAGCATTTATGTTACTTATTTCTTATGTCTTTCAGTCCTATAACATTAACAGAAATGAGAAAATATCATTATTACTTATTAGAGATACAATCTGTGAATATCTGCAGCAAATATTGCTTCTGTCAGTTGATTGATATTTAAGTATATGAAATTTTTAGTGATGCTTGGATAGCAACTCTACTGACCATATAGTGTTACTTTCTTTCTTATAATTTTGGTTATGTTACCATAGTCATTTCCCCCCAAATTAGTTTTTTATAGTGATTATTACATATCATACTTCTTTTCTTCCTCACAGTGATGCATTTTGTACTTTGAGCAGAGCTCCTGCTTGATAAATATTTGTTCTTTGTGTGATGGAGGGTGTGCTCTGAATTAACGAGTTATTACTGTGATTCCAGCTGATGGCTGCACAGATGACTGAGTTGACTTAGGCCTCATTACTGCAGCTGTATAGCCACGGCCTATGTTGATTTATGGGATTCTCTTTAACATCCTGAAGAATTCTGAATATATGAGGCTCATTTATGTCATGTCACAGAATTCTACCGTGGTGGAATGGAAATTGTGTTAGCCATTCTTAGCTTGAATCCTTATATCAATATTTATTTTGAAAATTAGATAATCACAAATGAGACCCAGAATGAGTCTGTTTACAGAGGAAGTAATTGGCCTGGGGAATCAAAGATTCGTGTTCAAAGAATTCAAGAAGCTTCTCCACCTATAAGTGGCAGCTTTGACATTCGAGCTTATGGACATATCCTCAAAGGTATATTTGAAATGTTCAGAATTATCAAAGGTAGATGAAAGTTGTTCAGAGTAGATATGTACATGTTTCTATGAAATGTTATCTATTATTTGCACTTGATAATTGCTATGTATTATCTTACATTCAACTATCTACATAAATATATAAATAACAATATTATTATGTTATAGCCATTTAAAAGTCAATCATAACATTTTTTGTTTCAAAAGTGTTCTTTTTCTAGTTTAAAAAAGAACTGACCCATCTAAACCCATTGTTATTAGTAGTGATTATTTTTATTTGAAAGTAATATGCAAAACGTCAGCAAAAAAATATAGTGAATTCTTAAGAGTCACTTTTCTGAAGGTGGTTGAAATTCTGACTTTTTCAATTTATACCTTTCTGTAATACATACATCTTTGAAAAATTCATTATTATGGTATCCGGAAACAATATTACTAAAATAATATAAAAATAGAATTGGAATATTATAAAATGCAATATTAATTGAGTCATCTAGACGTGTGCTGTCCATCATGGTAACCATAGCCACATGTGTCCATTGAACACTGAGGATATACCAGCCATCATATATTAAAACAAATACCAATTAAATATTGTATCAAGTATCTTTAGTTTAGAGGTTAGTTTCTTTTTTTGATCCCACCCTCTTCCCCCTTCAACTCCACCTATCTCTACCCCCACTTCCTTTCAAATTCAGAACCTTTCTTCTTTAATTATTAGTATTTAACACACACACACACACACATATGCACACAATCTACTGAACCCATCTAGTATTATATAGCTGTACATGTGTTTAGGGCTGACCATTTGGGATTGGATAACTATCCGGGAGCTTGTCCCCAAAGAACACTGATTCTCCCTCTCTCAGCAACCATTGATTATGTTTTGCTCTTCATCTCAGCATGGGGCTTATGAAATTTCTCCCATTTACTGGTGTCGTTATCTAGGTTTTGTTTAGGCAACCACATTATTAGATTTCATAAGTAGACCTTTCCTGTCATGTGTAGAAGACACTAAGTCTCTGCTTGTGCCCTGCTCATCTTGGTCTTAGAATCTTTCCACCCGCTCTTCCATGATTTTTCCCAAACTTAAGTTGTAGAGGTTGAATTGTACCCCACAGTCACTTATTCTCTGCATTATGACCTGTTGTGGATCTCTGTAATAGCCTCCATCTGCTGCAAAGAAGAAACTTCTTTAATGAGGGGCAAGAGCTACACTTGTCTGTGGGTTTAAGGATAAGTATTTAGCATTTAGTCAGAAATTATATTGGTGTAGGAAAATGACAGTAGTAGGTTTCCCTTTAGGGCCTATGATTTCTCTAAGCATGAGTACATGGCTGGGTTGATAGTATCAGGCATGAATTTCTTCCTACTGAGTAGCCTTTAAGTTCATTTAAAAAGCCATTGGTTACCCTCAAGATAAAAGTGCCATTATTACACCACTGGAGATACCTTGCCAGAGCAGTCATTGTTGTTTATAAGCTTTACAGATGAATGGAACTATTGACTGCTTTTCTCCCTTGGCAGCTTGCAGAGCATCTTCTAATGCTTTGAAAGCTAGTCCTCAGGAAGGACACTTGCAGGTCAGTTCCAGATTGATTCCTCCAAGTCCTGTATCTGAAGTCTGTGGTATCTTCTGTAATAGAGTCCTATTATCAAGTTTTTGGAGGCAACCAAGGGCAACGACAATAGACTATAATGTTTGAGGCATCTCATAGACTCCCCACCTCTAATTAATAACTCAAAAAGATGCTTTCCATGCTTGGCACTGGGGTTTTTGTTAGACAGTCTGTGACTCTTAGGGGAAACATTATCACCTGTGTGGCATTGCACACATGTACACTATACATAGATATATGTGTTTATGTATTTCAAACAATGTATTTTTAATTTTTACCAAAATATATTTTTTATCATATGTAAGAGTGGTTTTCCTGCATGTCTGTAAGTGGATCATATGTGTGCAGTGCCTACAAAGGCCAGAAGAGCAGATTGGATCCCATGGAACTGGAGTAACAGAAGGTTGTTAGCGGTCATGTGTGCTGGGAAACAAACCTGGGCCTTCTGGAAGAATAGCTGGGGTTCTTAACCCCTGGGGAGAGCTATCTCCCTTCCCCCTCATACACTGAATTCTGGTCGTATCATACCATCTCCCTCATCTCTTCCCAGATCCACCTCTAACTCCCTAACTTTTCTTACTTACTTCCTCTCATCTACTATTTTTAAGGCCTGTGGAGTCTAACTTGTATTCCACAAATGCTCTTGGATGTATGTCCATCCCTTTGAGCCTGGTCAACCTACTCAACATCACACTTTTAGAGAAAATTGACTCTCCTAGCAACTATCAATTATCAGTAGTTTCTCAGCCAGGGAGGGCTAATCCATGCTGGGTTTTTGTCTGCCTTGGGCTTGTGCAGGTCTTGTACATGCTCTCACAAGAGCTATGGGTCCATATGTGCAACTTCCTGTTGTGTCTGGAAACACCACTCTGACTCTTACAGTCTTTCCACCTTCTGTTCCATAATGCTATCTGAGCCTTGAGAGGAGGGGATGTGATATGGGCATCTTAATTAGGGCCATACATTCGAAATCTCTTGTTTTTGCATGTTGGCCAGTTGTGGTTCTCTGTGTTCATCACCATCTGCTACAAGAAGAAGCTTCTCTGGCGAGGTTTTGTTTTTGAAAGTTGAGGGATGCATTAATCTTTGAGGAGTTATAAATCATTAGAAGTTGGTTTAAAATTATGACCATTTATTAGGATAATAGTAGTTGGTTCTTTCCTATGGCCTGTAACCCAACTAGTCATAGGTTCTTTGCCCCAATAATGGTGCCAGACATGGGTTCCATTTTGTGGAATAGGCCTTAAATCCAATCAAACAATGATTGGGTAGTACCATAGGATTCATGCCACTGTTGTACCAGTGGGCATATATGACCAGGCCTGTACTTAATATAGTTCACAGCTGGGTAAAGATGACAATTACTTTTCTTTTCTAGTAGCATTCATAGCCCCTTCTAACATTATGAAAGTTAGCCAGTAGACATGAAGCTTTGAGGTCTCCAAACTTGATTTCTCTTTATTCATTCTACAACTCCTGTATGTATTGTCTTCAGTAATTGGGTCTTATTATCGACTTCTGATGGGTAACCAGCACAGGGATAATGGCCAGTATTGTTTGAGGGTCTACAAGATATCTGATCAGCAGCTTCAAAGGAGTCCGTTCCTGGCCTGGGCTTCTTATTTGCTAGCATGAGGTGCCTGCTATGGCCCATGTTCCCCTGTTATTGGATAACTCCTTTTAATTATTTTATATTGTATATGTATATGCATGCACATTATATATATATGTATATTCTCCTATGACCCCTTACTAGTTTCCTAATTTCTATGGTTTTCCAATTGGAACATCCTGCATTATGTCCCATCCTGCATTATGTCCAACAGTCATTGTTGGATTTTTAGATCTTAGTCATTCTGAGTAGGGTAAGATGAATTTTTAAAGTAGTTTAAATTTGCATTTCCCTGATGACTAAAGATGCTGAATATTAAAACAAAATTTCTCAGCCATTTGCATTTCATCTTTTGAGAACTGTTTTAGTCCCCATTTTTAAATTGGGTTGATATTTCTGTTTTGTTTTTTTAGTTCTTTATGTATTCTAGATGTTATTCCTGTGCCAGATATCTCATTGGTAAAGGTAATTTTTTCCATTCTGTAGATTTCTTCTTCACTTGAATGATAGTGTCCTTTGCTGTAAAAAAGCTTTACAGCTTTATGAGATTTCATTTGTCAATTTTTGATATTAATACTTGCACTATTGGGATCCTGTTCAGAAAGTCCTTTCCTGTGCCTATAAGTTTCAGCATATTCTTTATTTTTCTCCATTATCAGATTTAGGATATCAGGTCTTTTGCTGAGAGCCTTGAACCATTTGGAGTTGCGTATTGTGCATGGTGAGAGATAGGGATCTAATTCTAATCTTCTACATGTAGCTACCCAGATTCATTAGCACCGTTTGTTAAAAATGCTGTCTCTTCTTTAATGTGTGCATTTGACCCCTTAGTTAGAAATCAGGTGGTTGTAAGTATGTGGACTTAAATCTGGATCCTTAATTATTCATTAATCAAAGTGGCTGTTAAAAATTCATGTTTCCCCATGGCTTTTCCAAGCATGCTTAGTGTTATTATCTCTCCTTCCTCTCTCTCCCTCTGAATTACCCTCCTTCCCCCTTCCCCGGCGAAACGCCTCCTTGCCTCCCAGTTTTTCTATTCTCCCTTCATAGAACCTGTGTCTTATTATCCCCCTCTCTAGAGCTCCTTTTGTTTCTCTCTCCCCATGGTCCCTTTTTACTTTCCTGGCTTCTGTGGTTTCTTCAGTATATGTGCTCAAATCTAAAGATTTGGAGTTTTGATCCATAAATAAGAATGAACATGTAGTATTTATCTTTCTGAGTTTGGATTACTTTACTCAGTGTAATATTTCCCAGTTCCACCCTATTACTATAAAAAATTCATTTTCTTTATGTAAGTCGAATAGAATTACAGTATGTGCATGGCCACATGTTTATTAGCCATTCATAACTTCAAGGACATCTAAGTTGTTTCCATTTCTTAGCTATTATGAATAGAGTGACAATGAACATGGCTGAGCAAGTATCTCTGTGGTAGGATACTGAATCCTTGAGAATTCTCAAATAGCTAAAAAATCTACCACATGACCCAGCTAGAGCATTGACATATAGGTTTAGTTTTTAATGCTCTCTTAGTTTTACTTTCTAAAATATTACTAATACTATTCATAGGAAAATTTTAATTTATGTTTGTGATTCACAGTCTTTATCAAATGGAAACTGAGTGTTAATCTAGACAACCATATATCTTAGTGTATTTTTTTCTAGAGGCATTTCTCTATATAATTTATACAGCTAAATTTTTGTGAGTAGCATGAAACAATTTATTTTTAAAACATTTGATAAAAACATTTATTACCCAGAATAAATGGCAGTTACGTTGTTTTACTTACTGCCTTTCATATGCCTGTTTTAATTTAAATGTTTCTTATACAACCATGATTTCTAGATTTTCCATAATATAAAGGCATTCAAATAAAAATATTTAAGGAAAGACAACACTTTGAGGTGCATTACTCATATAATTTTTGATTCCTATTAATGCATAGACTCTTGGAATAAATAAGGTCCTAGCTTCTGTTTGAGTGGAGTACATATGTGGTTGACAAGTGATGTTTCACATACACAGTACCTAGAAGGTGAAGTTTGGTGTGTGAATTTTTGCTCCCTTTGTGATATAGACATTCCTGCTGCTGTGTCAGCTTTGGATTTACAGTTTTCCCTGCAAAGCCTGGAAGAAACAGGGCAAGTCTCAGTTAACAGAGAGGGAACCTGTGCTGGATACTCATGGAGCATCAAGTGGAGAAGTCCATGTGGAAAACAGAATCTTCTACAGGTTCCTTCATTTAGTATGACTTCTGTTTCCTTCTATGTGCTATTTAGTAATTTACACTCTTCTTTATTCTAAAATGAATTGAAGACTCGTGTAGTTTTAGAACAGCTATTGTAATTTTTTTTAATTTGAGTAGAAGAAAATTATCATATATTGGAATGACCAGGTGGACTTTTTTATTGATGAAGAGTAGCTGTTGACATTTCACTCCCTCTGCCATAGAGGAAAAGTCAAGTATGTGTTGAGGATAGGAAGAACATAGTCAGGACCAGTCTCAGAAATCAAAACTCAGGTGTATTTTAAAGAAGAAGCAAGATTAATCAGCTCTAATGCCTAGAGTTCTATCACTAGAGGTATATTCTGGGGCTGTGAACACGTCTGTCATTATAGAGATGAGCTGATCAAGTCATGCCCAAAGCTAGTTAACATTGCTAAGTTAGTGTAAAAAAAGTCATCCCCAGTGTGTATGAAAAAGAGTAATACAGAAGAAACTGGACACAGATAGGCTAAACTTAAAACAATGTTTTTGTGGATAGTGATAGATCAGACCACGTAGCAGCCTACTCTGGGCTCTGTGTGTACAGCAAGGGCACACATATATGCACCCTTGTGCTTACAAACATATATATGACACATACACACAAAGAAGAAATGAATTGTAGTGATGATGAAAGTGTGAGAAACACTGCCTGCCACACTCTGTTAGTTAGAATGTAAATTAGTGCAATTTTTGAGGATTACATGGTATTATCTGAATATAGCTGTTTGTGATTCAGCAGTCTTTTATACATAATTCTATCCTAGTGGAATAATAATACAAATGTGAAATTATATAAGCATGAAGACAGAAACAGCAACATTATTTCACATACACACACACACACACACACACACACACACAAAAACCTAGAAACCTAAATCTTATCAATAGGAGAACAATTATTTAAATGACTTAACCGTAGTATGAATACTATGTACTCACCCGTAGACCCACACATGTTCACCTGGAAAGACGCCACGATATAATGTAGAGAAAATGTGATGGAGAAAGTGCAGGAACTCCCCCCCTCCCATGAACGGTTTGAGTCGGGGAGCAAAGGAAGTATGAAACAAACAAAAACAGTGTGCAGACATAGAATGCAAGTCTGAATGGATGTACAAAACAGTAACAGTTATGGAGGTTATTTTATATAAGGTTATTTCACATAACTAGCACATGACCAGAACTACAATTCTGAAATTCCATGACTGAGCCAGTGCTAGTGACCCACCTCTTCTTGCTACGTGTGCTTGTGTCTGGTACCCACTCACTTCTCTCTTTCCCCACCAGTATCCACTGCTTATTCATCACTGAGTTTCTTCATTGCTAGCTTATCACAGTCCGTCAGGAAGGTGCCCAAGACCTCACAAACTCCTGCATATATCAAAGGGTGGCAGAAAGGTTTTTGAAATGACCACATTATGCATAAGGACATGATTTGACTTTATTTTGGGAATTGGAAGGAAATATCATTCCAGGATAAGGACTCAGAATAGTCAGAGGGAAAAATACTAAAGGGAGAAAACTGACTCCTAGGTAGAAATATAACTCAACTTTTTAGTTATTTAATAACCATTTATCAAAGTTGCTATATTGAGAAAGAGCATAGAATATTTTAAGATAAATTAAAATCAGTTGATTTGTTTTTTGAATTGATGTTATGAATTCTAAATATTAAAGTTAATTTTGTCATTTATTCATGTGTTAATTAATGAAATATATTGCAATGCAATGATTTTGTCATTTTTTTCCTTGTATAGATTATTGTCATTCTTGATGAGATTTCTTTCAAACAAATGTTCCTAATATTGTCTTGAGTTTTTTTAACATACATCAGCTTTTATTTCCTTTTGTGCATACTTAAATTTAAAGTGAAAAGTCCTTGTTTATATATCTCATTGCTATTATAATAAATTCATTTTGTGTAAAAATAGGTGAATGATTCCAACATTATTGGAGAAAAGGCTAATGTAACAGTTACAGAGATAAAGGAAGGTGGCTTATTTAGACAACGCTTACTTGGAGACTTATTTCGTACACCCAATAAGCAGCCACAGGTATTTTTCAAGCTTTTCTGATAATGTTTTTGTATTCTTACATCAAAGGCCTGGAATGTTGACTGCTCTAGTTTTCTGTGAATGTTTGTATTAACAGATAATCGGCTAATTATTATTCTGACTCTGGGGGGAATTATCTTCCTAATGATATAATAATCAATTTTTAAAATATATCACAGGCAGAATCAGTAAATATGTTCTTTTGTTCAATCCTTACAGTATTTCTGTGCAATAATCATTGATGCTGCCACTTTGGTGATGAGAAAATTGAGATATAAAAAGATAGATGACTCTCCTAAATGCAACCTCTATTTTTCTACATAACAAATTTTAACTCCTGGTATAATTTATATATCCTTCCATTTCACTTTACCATAATTTGAATGACAGCAAGCACTTCATCTGTTTCCTTTAATGTATTTCTTACATCCCTAACATTTACAATTATGTCAGAAACCTAGTGGGCACATTTCCTGTATGAATGAATGAGTGGCTGGGTGAATACACGGATGGATGAATGGATGGATGGATGGATGGATGGATGGATGGGTGGGTGGATGGATTAATGAGTGAGTGAATGGAATGCTTGATGGATAGACAATTTAATGAGATGTCAAAACAGAAAAAATTTGTAGAAAAAGAAATACAATTCAATTCATTCTAAGTCCTACTCATTTATAATGAGTTCTGCTTCCCCTTATCCCCCATTTACCTCTCTGTTTTTGTGTTTCTTCACTTGAAGGTTGAAGTCTATGTCAATGGAATTCCAGCTAAATGTTCAGGTGAATGTGGGTTTACATGGGATCCCATGACCACTCCCCTCATCTTGGCAACATCACCTTCTGAAGGTAACCTCCTGCTTTTAAACTTGGAATATTAAGAGGAGGATAACTAAAAAATATATAAATTATGATAATGATTTTTAATATATATTACTGTCACTAATTAAGGAAAGCACACAGTTCAACCCAGTGAAAACAATTTATCAACTAGAGCCATGCAAATAGCACTCATTACTTACCTGGAAAGAAATACTGACTGCAAAGCGTAACCATAACTCATTAATCTCTTTGGTCACTAGTTTCCTGGGTAAGAATCAGTCTCTAAAATTTCACTGTGACTTTGAAGCATATTTTGTTACCCTCAACCATTAAATATCCTAATTGGATTTTTTTCATCATATGAGAAGACTTCTAAGAGAGTTAGTATTAGAAGACTAGTAACAACAGATCTGTGGTTTCATAATGAATAAGACAGTCAAGTGCTCACTTTGAGAAAAGAACTCATTCTAGCCTAAGAGATGTGTTATTACTGAAGAGAATGCAATTGTGCTTTTTGTCTGAGCTCTTCAAAATTGAAATAAACATCAGGGATAAAGACTGTAAAGAGTGGGTATTTCCAATAATAAAGATAAATTCAGGTATTGAAATCATATATTTAGTCTCAGTGGCCATTAGTAAACCTGCTAATTTTATATCACCTACAAAGCACTAAAATTTTTAAAGTACTATATCCTTAGGTTGAAAGAATGCACTCTTATGATGTTTATGTAGTAATGATGCAAACCTTGGAATAATTGCTGTTATATAGGACCAAAATCTCATGATTAAGAATTAGACATTTTATCATTATCCTTTGGTATAGCTATTTTGTGTGTAATCTTGCGTTTGCTTCCGAATTTCCTTTTCTGTGTACATTCTTGAAAATTAGCTTTTTTACTCAAGATAATTAGCATCTTAATTTGCCTTTTGTTAGATTATGATCAACTTAAAAATAACAGAGAATATAAGGAAGCCATTTTTCTTCACTGCCAGTCTGCTAACGTTTTGTTCTACGTATTTTCAATCACCAGTTTAAGAAAAAAATATAGGAGAAGCTAAAGTCTTTAAGCATCCTCCATCCTAATCCCACACAGCTCCAGGGGGCAGCCAGTAATTAGTCTGTGTGTACCCTTCCATGCTGTTTTAATGCTTTTTGCATATAACACACATATGGTAATTCTGATGATTTTTAAAGTGAGTGTGTGTGTGTGTGTGTGTGTGTGTGCGCATATGGAGGCCAAAGGTCAACCTTGTCATTGCCTCATAAACTGTCTACCTTGTTTTTGGCTGATTTCAGACCTATTATTCATATCTTTTAAAAGAAAAGCATATTCTTATCTATGAAATATATGATTTTATACAGTGGATTCTGTTTATCATTTAAAATATTGTGACTTAAAATTATCACTTTCAGGATCCTATAAAGAAAACACAGTTCTAACCATAGCAGGCTCTGGATTTTCTTCTACCTCAGATGTATCTGTTTCTGTTGGACCTACGAGTTGCTCTCTTCTTTCTGTGGAGGGTAAGTCCTTTCAAATATCATGAGGTTTGATTGTTTTTCTCCAAGAGAAATTGGAATAAAGAGTTATCACAGATATGATTGCCCTATAGTATATACTATGGAGTCAAGGAATTTTGAATAATGTCTTATTCATTTATCTTTAATTATGACCACAAAGTAATTATTTCACTATTAGTGTCTTTATTCCATTACAAATTGATACCCTCACACACACTTTACAAACAAATTTCTTTGAGATTTTGATGCATTACTGTGTCTTGGAACACAAACATGTTCAAAGTGTTACTCTGATCTCTGGCCACTTTTTCTGTGATTGCTACATTTTTTTTCTTGTTTTGTGGTCTTGGGGTTTGACCCAGGGCTCAGGCATGGAGCCTAGTAATTTACTACTGTGTTACTCCTTATCCCTTAGTCTGTCTTTTGACAGTGTTGTATTAGTCATGAGGCAAGAGGATGAAGCTATAGTTTTTTGAGTTCTAGTCTAATGGGACCTCTAATGCAGAATTTAAATTATTCACATTTCTAACTTCTTGACATTGGAAGGGCCATAGCTACTTAATTTCACTGAAAGTTAGTTTTCATGACTCCTACTTCTTTAAGTTAAACAGATTGAAATTATATGCAAATCCATTTACCAAACCTTGTCTGTTTCTTTTTTTTTAATTTAAATCTATGTATTTCTTGAAGTTGAATAGTCATTATTATTTCAATATGCCTAAATTGTTGTAAAGTGAAGAAAATGTTTCCATTTATCACTTTGATTGATAGAACCCATTATGTTATTCAACTTTAGACATACAAATATGTTAGACCAAAATTTTAGTATAATCAATTCAAGTTTTACCTATGAATTCTAACTGTAGATTAGAATTATAAAAATTATGTCATAGGTCTCCTTTGGTCAGAGTTTCATCAGACTTTGTTTTTTTCATTGTTGGGTTGCTGTTTTCTAGGGTTAACGAATTCATAGCAGCAGGTAGTTTTCAAATTCAACCTTCTCCATTACAGTTTTCTCCTCCCCATCAGTATATGAGTAGTTTACTCTGGATATATTTCTTGTGGTCTAAAAATGAAAGCCAGTGTTAATATTTTCAAAGATAAACCTTAGTGAGTTTTAATCTAAAAGAAAAATCTTCTTTATCATTTTCTTCTTCCTTTTTATCACAAGAAAATGAGATCAAGTGCCAGATTCTGAGTGGAAGTGCTGGGCATGCACCAGTCGCTGTGTCCATCGCTGATGTGGGACTAGCACAGAATGTAGAGGGTGAGGGATTCCACTTCGTTTATCAGAGTCAGATCTCACACGTCTGGCCTGATTCTGGAAGCCTGGCAGGTAATAGTTAACAGTTCTCAACAGAGACAGTTGCATACATTTCCACAATTTGGTTTCCAGTGCTTTGTCACTAGTGCAGGGCAAAGGGAGAGGAACCCTAGGCTCCGCCATCTAGAACAAAAGAGAATGGCCTTGTGGGAAGCACAGGGATTACATGGCTGGCTAATTCTTTTCTTTCTCATGAAGTGCAAGTCAGGGTGACTTCTTATACTTCCATCTTAGGTTATTGAATTAATATCATCAATTACTGCATGTTTTTATAACAAGCTCATTAATTATGTCAAGATAAGATTTATTAGTTATTATTCTGCTTACCAGCTGCTCCTTTTGTAACCATGGTCTCAATGGAGCTACTCATCCCAGAAAAAAGTTCTGGGGACAAACCAGGCAAAGAAAGGCTGACAAAGACAATGCACAGAAAATAGCACAGCTTCTTCTGTCTCACTTGCCTTGTATTTTTTTTAAACAGGGTTACTTTTTGAAATTGTGCTTTGGTAATGATTTTTAAAAATTACTTTATACTGTATTTTGCATCTTAGATTTCCTCTTGTTTAGAGATATTAAAATTTAAGTCTTAATTCACCCTCATTTCCCACAAATGGGATAGTAGAGTACATAGAAACAGTATGCTTTCTTTCCAAGATGAAGAGGACAATGTGGAAGATAGCAGTTTCTGCCAATATACCTCAAAGTCAATAGTGGGGCGAGCCTATGGAATTGAGCTTAGGTTGGGCTTCCAGTGCTAATTGGATGTCTGATTTGCCATCCACTTGTATGTCCACGATTAAGAAATGATGAGTAAGATGGTAAGAAAAGTTCTTTCTATTGTATTTGACCCAGTTTTTGTTTTATTTTCTTTGTTTTTCTTATAAAGGTGGTACTCTACTAACTGTATCTGGATTTGGCTTTAGTGAAAATTCAACAGTTTTAGTTGGAAATGAAACCTGCCACATGACTGAAGGAGATTTGACTAAAATAACCTGCAGAACACCAAAAGTAAGGCCTCCGTCTTCAGTTATATTTCCCCCAAAGTCTTAACTTTAGGGATTAAGAACATTTAGGCAGATGATTAGACACATGACATATTTCTATAAATTTCAGAGTTTCCATTATGATCTGAAAAAATTATTTCTTCATCATTTTTCAACGAGAATACAAAGCCAAAATATTATTTTCACATTTGAGATATTAAAAAATCACAAAAGATGATAGTCACACAAATCGATATTAACAAAACCATGCATCCCACTAGAAACAATAAAAGTACATACAAAAATGAAAGGTACAAAGATTGATTACCCCCTGTATAAAAGTGCCATTACTGCACCAATAGAGATAGTACTCTGTGTCAGTCATTGTGGTTACTAGGTTTTATAGCTGGGTTGGACCACTGATTGATTTTCTCCCTTAGCAGCTTGCATAGTATCCTCTAGAACTGTGAGGGCTAGACTTCAGTGAGGAGGCTTCCAGGTCAGTTCAAACTCCATTGTTCCAAGTCCTGTGTCCTGGTATATATCCTGTCTTCAACAATAGGGTCTTACCTTCAAGTTCAGGGGGTAATCAAGTCTGCGCAATAGCATAGAACTGGGGAAACGGGCAGCAGGCCCCAACCCTAGTCAAGGAACTATTGGTAATCGATTACTGTAAGGTGAGGCAGAGTAGATCTTCTTTAAGGGAGTGACTCTAGATAGGCTGACTAGACTCCAGTGGAGGAACTTGCTCTGAGGTTACATCTGGAGACAAATGCTTGACCGGGTAAGCCTTAACGTATATGACAGAATGCATGAAATCCGGTGGGGAGACAGTATAGGAAGCACTGACGGGGGGTGTCTAATTTGATTAAGATCATTATATGAAATGCTAAAAAAATTCAATAAAAACATTTTTAAAACAGAATTTTAAAATATAGAGAACCAGCCAGAAGTGGTGGCACATACCCTTAATCCCAGCATTCAAAAGGCTGAAGCGGGTAGGTCTCTGTGAGATCAAGGACAACCAGGTCCTCACAGTAAGTTCCGGGGCCAGTTGAGGCTGCAGGGAGACCCTGTCTCCAAAGACAAAAGGCAAACTAATAAAACAATGCAGGACATGAAGTCAGGGGTAGTGAGATGGGGCGAAGACGTGGATGGAGAGCCGAGCATGATCACATCACATTGTACAAAGGTCCCAAAGAATCAATAGAAATATTTTAAAACGTAATTTGGAAGATTCAATATTTTAAGATGTCATAGATAATGAAACTTTAACCATAAACATACATGATATTTGGCATATTAATTCAATTATTTAGATCAATGCTTAAAATTATAAAAAAAATTCTTTGTATTTAAGCTTTTTTCACATTTATTTGATTATTCTTTTATTTATTTTGTGTCTGTCCATGTGTTTGCACTCACCTGTCACTGTCCATGTGTGGAGGTTGGAGGAAAATGCACAGGAGTCAGCTATTTTCTTTCACTATGTAGGTTCTGGGAACTGAACTTATATCATCAGACTCAGCTACAAGTGCTTTTATCCCTGAGCTGTGTAAAATTATTTGTAAATGTGCTAAAATTTCAATTTGTTACAAAAATGTGAAGTTCTCCATAAGATATTATACCCTAGGATCAATAACTGTTCCTTATTTTTAAAATATTATCCTTAAATTTAACCCAAGACAATATTTTGATAGCTATGTGGAAAAAGACTAATAAATTCAGTCGCTGACATATAATCCCCAAATATAACAAAATAAGTAGGGATTTAGTTATGATTTGTAGGAAAAGTCAGTACTGACTGTGTACTGGACTGAATGGTGGAAAGGAGGATATAGGGAATATTAAAAGTTGAAAACCCATTTTGTTAAAGTCATCACATTCAGGCACAAAGCATGCATTATAGGAACAGCAAATGATGGACAATGGCTTCTCCTAATTGAAAAATGTAATTATTGAAATTATTGAAAACCTCAAGTGATATTTTAGTGTTTAATCTTACATTCTAGAAATAGATCAATAAAATACCCAATAACCCAGTTTATAAATAAATCAGAATAAGAATTAAATTTGAATCTATTTCAAGAACAAAAAGGCAAACTTGTCTTTTATCAGCTAGAGAGCCATTTGTCCAGAGCATCTCAACTACATTATGGAACCCTTAAAATGTGAAATATAAATACATTAAAGTTGACCATAAACTCCACTAGCCCATTTGACCTTTATCTTGAGAATTTAGACATGTAACATGTATTTGATACCATAGCTTCCTAAACATCTGAGAACTAATTCTGATTCATGATTGAAACAAAACATCTTCAGAAGCTTAATTGCAACGATTCTGTTTGTCTTCAGTCACTGTGTGTGTGTGTGTGTGCGTGAGAGAGAGAGAGAGAGAGAGAGAGAGAGAGAGAGAGAGAGGATATGTATAGGCCAGAGGGTGACCTCAAATGTTATTAATTCCAAGTATCGCCCATCTTGGTTTTTAAGACAGGGTATCTTACCGGATGGAGCTGGAACAGCTGGCCAGTAAGCCCCAGAGCCCTGCCTGCCTCTGCTATCCCGGAGCTGGGCATATGCCACCAGATTTGGCTACATTTTTTTTCTTTTTGTTCCTTTTCTTAAAATGTGGGTTTTAGGGATCAAATTCAGGTCCACATGATTTCAAAGCAAACATTAACCAACTGCTGAGTTACCCCTCAGACAAGCCATGGGATTTCAGAACCTCAAGATTTAATCTTATTTTAATTATTTTATTTTTTCTACTTATTTCAGAGAATTGAAGGTACAGTTGATATTCTGGTTATAACCAATGGAATTCAAGCCACAGCAAAGGATGGTTTTACTTATAATTGCTTACAAACACCAGTTATTACTGATTTCAGTCCAAAAGTACGGATAATTCCAGGTAATTCTTCAGTAAAATCAACAATTTGTCTTTCTAGGTCTGAGTTTTCTCCCTCAGTACAGTTACTTCCAGTTCCATGAGTTTACCTGAAAGTTTCATTATCATTTTTCTTTAGAGCTGAACAAAATTCCACCGTGTAAATATGCCACATTCTCATTATCCATCAGTTACTAGACATGTAAGCTGTGTAAAACATCTAGGACGGTGAATGTTACGTAAACGGTGGTAGGTTTATGTATAATCTCATCGTAACCTGCAGTATATCGTTTTTCTTATAGTTCCTTGCAACTTTGGAGTTTACAAGTCACTTTCCCCAACTTGTTTCTTGAGATCAGACAAACAAAATCAATCAGTTGGTATATATATGATGTCCTAGTTTATTCTCTGTTACTGTGATAAACACCATGACCAAAAGAAACTTGGGGAGGAGAGAGTTTATTTGACTTTTAGGTTACAGTTCATCATCTAGGGAAGCCTGGGAACTCAAGGCAGAAGCCTGGAGGCAGGAACTGAAGCAGAGACCACGGAGGAACGCCGCTTACTGACTTGCTTCCCCTGGTTTGCTCAGCTACCTATCTTATACAGCCCAGGCCCAGCTGCCCAGGGATGACTGCCCACTTTGGGTAGGACCCCTGTACATCAATCGTCAGTCAGTATAGTTCCCCACAGACATGCTCATAGGCCAGTCTGATGGAAGTGATGCCTAGCTGAGAGTCCCTCAGTCCAGGTATGTCTAGTTTTGTGTCACTTCCAGAAAGTCTTTCAAAGTAGTGTTTCTCACTGAAATTTTGTTCATTCCACTGAGACCACTTGCAAGTTTGTTTTCCCTGAAGTACTGATGAGTCAGCTTGTAATTTTACTTTGAACATGTACAATGGTGAGAAAAGTATTATTTCTTTAAAAAGTTCCTTGATATCTTTTTCTTTGTGAAACAAATGTGCATTTATCTCTGCCCTGGCAGCAAGAACCTTGCTGTTTTGCCTTTTGTCTCTGAATGTGTCAGAATTTTCCAACTCCAATGAAAGATAAACATGTTGATTTGTTTAATATGCAAATTTCATGCTGAGTAACAAGTGAAGTTTCTCTACAAGAAGTTATGTTTTTCTTTTAAAATATCAGGAGACGTTAATTTAACAATTAAGGGTTATAACTTTGGAAATGAACTCACGCAAAACATGGTGTATGTTGGAGGAAAAGTCTGCCGGGTTCTTCACTCCAACTTCACAGATATTAGATGTCGTTTGCCCATGTTGTCTCCAGGAAAACATGACATCTATGTTGAAGTAAAAAACTGGGGGTTTGCATCAACAAGGTATGATAATTGTGGAATGCTTGGGGCTAATAACTTGATATAGGGGAAAAATCATTAACTGACAATATATTGATTGCATTCTTTACTTTCTTGTAACTCTTTTTGGAAAAGATTCTCAGAAACTCTCATAAGTAGGAGATAACACTTAAGTTTTAGGCCTGACAATTCAAATCAGGTTATAAAAGTCTCTGTGCAACTGGATTTCTATATAGGTCACATGATTTTTCATACATTCAAGAAACCGCTTGCCAAGTAGTTTTGGCAGTGGGAGACGAACACTTATTTATTCCGGAATTATAGCTGTTTCCTGCACTACTGGTACTCAGAGTTTTGTTGGAAAGGTTTGAAACAAAGAATTACATCAGAACCATGACAACTGTAAATGTAAAAAGTATTCTGAATGCTAGGTCCTAGCATGTTACCAGAGGAGGAAGAGAACATCCTTGGGAGGCTTTTCCCCTGAATTAATGGGAAGGGAAATCCTGACAAGTTTTCAACAAACAGGGAAGGGTAAATTTAAGTGCACAAACATTAATTACTTACACAATGTATGGAATTTCATTGCTGCCTTGTTACTACAGGTAAATCTGTATTTATATTTTACTCTAGTAAAAATATAAAATGCTTTAAAGAATTTCATTTATTTTCTTATGACCTCAATTCTTATTTTTTCATAATATTTTAAAATACTCCATCTCACATACTTCCGCTGTTAGATTTTTTCAAAAATCTAGTTTTCAAAATTAACATAGATATATGTATCTAATCAAAGTGAACTTATGATAATTACCAGATTAGCTAGCCTGGAAAATTAATGTGTAATTATATAGTTATTCATTATTTCCTCTTTCTCAAACACCGTGGACCTGTGAGAAAAAACTAATTGAAAAATCTATTCCTTTTTGTTTTTCAGGAACAAGTTAAATGCTTCCATACAGTATATTTTGGAAGTGATCCACATGTTTCCACAGATGGGCTCTTTGTATGGTGGGACTGAAATCACTATAATGGGTTTGGGGTTCAGCCCAGTACGAACTGATAATTCTGTACTCTTAGGTAAGAGGTACATTTGAGGGAGAGCTGTCAAGGATTTTCTTGACTAGAAGAATATGCTATAAATGCTGAATTATTGCACAGATATGTTTTTAATATACATTTTATTGAATTTTTGTGGATTTCATATAATACATCTTAATCGTATTTAGACCGCCTCCTCTGTCTACACCCTTCCACTGCCTCCTACCAGATTTCATGCATTCTGTCTTCTATGTCAAAGCCTATTGAGTCAAGTTTGTGTTCCCTGATGCCTCTCGGTGTATGTACATTCACTGGAGCCTGGTCAGTCTATCTAGTGTTACTCTATTAAAGAAGAACAACTCTCTTGCACCCAGCACTGATCAGTTGTCAATAGTTCCCCAGCTCAGGTTGAGACTACCTGCCCACTTTTCCTGCTGGGTGTTTTCTGATCAGATATGCATGTGTTTTGTGCATTCTTTCACTGCAACTGGAAGTTCATATGAGCAAGTTCCCAGAGGCCTGGAAAACTCTGTTTCCTTGTGGTCATCTACCACCACTGTCTCTTATAGTATTTTTGTCCCCTCTTTTACAATGGTCCCTGAGGCCTGGATGTCAGAGGTTTACTGTAGGAGCCCTACCCAGGGACATACACTCTTCAGTCTTATATTTTTCATTTTGGCCAGTTGTGGCTTTCTGAGTTAATTACTCTCTGTTGTATGAGAAATCTTCACTGGTGAGGGTTGAGAGATGTATTAATATTCTCTCTACTCCCTGTTCCACTATGTTTAATGAGCCTTAGGTGTAAAGATTTCATTGTAGATGTGTACTTAGGGTTGGGCATCTCACAGACACTTATTTTCTGTATTTGACCAGTTGTAGAACTCTGTAGTAGCCTCCATCTGCTGCAGAAGGAAGCTTCTTTGATGAGTGCTGCAAGGTATATTTGTCTGTAAAGATAAGAATACATATTTAGCATGTAGTAAGAAATCATATTTGTCTAGGCATGTGACAGATGTAGATCTTTCTCTAAGATCTGTAACTTCTTCAGCCATATGTATCTGGCTATGTTGACAGTACTAAACATGAGTTCTTTCCCACTAAGTAGGTTTTAAGTCCAATTAGATAATGCTTGTTACTGCCAAAAGTGCCATGACTGTACCAACAGAGATAGTTTCTGTGTGTGTCTGTGTGTGTGTCTCTGTGTCTGTGTCTGGGTATGTATGAGCAGAACATTGTTGTGGTTATTAGGTTTTACAGCTGAGGTTAGACCGTTAATTGTTTCCCTTAGCAGCTTGCATAGTATTCTCTGATACTATGAGAGCTAGTCTTCAGGGAGGAGGCTTCCAAGACAGTTCCAGATCCATTGCTCCAAGTCCTGTATCTGAAATGTGTTTAGTCTTCAACAATAGGGTCTTACCTCCAAGTTCTAAGAGACAATCAAGGGATGTGGCAATAGCCTGTGTTATTTTGGGAGTCTATTGGACTTCTCTGGCCAACAACTCTAAGGAAAGTTTCTCCTGTCTGGTGCTGTATTTCTTGTTATATAGTCTTCACCTATGCACATACACCCATGTTCAGATATTACATGTGTAGTTTTCATTAGACTTTTGAACTAATGAATTTTCCTGTTTTTTCATACCACCTAAGAATTAGTTATTTTCTCTTTCTCTGACTCTCCTCTGTCTCTCTTTCTCTCCTTTCCTCCCTCCATTTTTCATTTTCCCCCGTCTCCCTACCTAACCCTTCCTCCTCAATCTGCAGTTAAAGTATTCCTATTTTCCCCAAATACTTGTAATAGTTTTTAGTAGTGTAAGAAATATTTTACTAATACTCTTGTTTTTATATTTTTTATTTGTGTGTGCTTGTGTGTGTGTGTGTGTGTGTGTCCTCGTGTGCCCAAAAAGATCAAAAAAGAGTATCATAGCTCCTGGATCTGGAATTGCAGGCAGTTGTGAGATATTAGATCTAAGTGCTGCAAATCAAATTCAGGTCTTCTGCAAGATCAGCAAGTGTTATTAACAGTTGAACTATCTCTCCAATTCCGGTTTTTATATTAACATAAAAAAGTTAAGTGTATTTGGTTAAGTTAAGGGGATAATGAGAAATTGAACAACTGTGCTTTTGAATCTTTAATTTTTAATAAATTGTCATTGTGTTAATTTAATGTTCATAGAACACTTTTGTGAAAACAATTGGTATTCAAACATGATTACCATTAGAAACAAGATACCAAAATTTCTCCCTTATAATGTAAAGATTTTGCAGGCTACTATTTATGACTGATACTTCATCTCTACAGTTCACAAAATAATTGAAAGCATGTTTTTTTTTTCCTGCCTTTATCCTTTCTAGGTTCCTTCCCATGCAATGTTACATCATCATCAGAAAATGTCATCAAATGCACTCTTCAGTCAACAGGGAATAGATTCAGAATCACCAACAATGGGTCACACTTAGGTACCCACCAACATCTGCATATCCTAAAAAAGAGAAGCACTTTATTAATTTTGCATTTCAACTGTTCAGAGAATAAGTGTTATTATTTCTTTCATACTTTTCCAGTGGTCTCCTTATGAGATAAAGTGTTTGAGTTTAGAAGGCTAGACCTTGTAACTTTTATGATAAGAAATTACCAGCTGATTCTGTTGGAGTATAGACCTTCTGAAATACTGCAGTTTATTATTAGTCATGGGTTTTGGAATGACTATTCAAGTTGAAATTACTGGCATGCCTTTATGCTCCAGAAAATTCTTATGTCTAAAGAGTCAATCAGGGCTTTTAAAATTATTACATGTAATATTTTTGAACAACTTATTTATTGTGCATCCAACTTTTTTAGTGTCTCCTGTTCATCACTTTTGGAATGAATACTTACTTCCTCCTTAATTTCTCATTATCTTGTTTTCTACTAACCCTGCTTATTTTTGGTTAGGTACTAGTTATATGCTCACTAAAATTTATAATATTCATTTGAAAGTTGTTCTCACAAGAAACTGTAAAAATGGCCATCTTTTCATGGTTAATTATTAAGATATTTACTTCTTTCCCTTTTAAAACCTGCCTCAATTCTTGCTCCCAGAGCATGGATTAGGTTATGCCTGGTCACCACCACTCTTGGATGTGTCTGTAGGGGATACCGTGGTATGGCACTGGCAAGCACATCCCTTTCTTAAGGGGATAGGATACAGAGTTTTCTCAGTCTCCAGTCCGGGAAGTGTAATTTATGATGAGAAAGGATTTATGAGTGGAAGGCAAAAATCTCCATCAGGTATATTTCTATTTTTCATCATGCTTCTTTTTCCCAGATATAGCTTAAAAGGATATTTTGCTTAGACTTAAAATAGTTTAACATAAATTATTGATACAAATGTACAAAGTAGCTTACCTGTCATTTTATGCCTATAGTAGTTATGCTATAAATAAATACAAACAATTATTTTATATACAATATATTTAAATCTGATATTTGAATTATCTTTACTAATTCCATGAAATTGGCCAGTTAAAAATATATTGTTCGTTAAAGTGCAATGAAATTAAAACTCTATGTTGTAATCATACTAATCTGATAGCAAGTACGGAAGTTCTGTTGACTAGAATCAGCTTTAGGATCAGTCTTTGTTATAGGACATCTCAGTGTAGATGTTTGTTCCACACATTTAACTGTATATTTATATTTTCACTGTATATTTAGTTCTTATTTAAATGCTGGTAAGTTATGTCAGACCTCCCTTGGTTTTCTTAAAAAGTAAAGCCGGATCTTGCCTTCCTTATATAAGATAGACCTTTTAACAATTTTGAAATATATTTAATAAAATGTGTTTTGATAATATATTATATTAATTTTATAACAGTATTTTGTTGTTTTTAATAAATGTTATTGAATTTTTGTGTATTTCATACACAGCATCTTAATCCTCCTTATAGCCCCTTCATCACCCTTCCACTGGATCTCATGTATTCTGTCAATTATGTCACGGCCTATGAGTCAAGTTAGTGTTTCTTGACATCCTTCAGTGCAGGTTCATCCACTAAGGTCTAGTCAACCTATCGCTCCCTTAAAGATCAGCTCTTCCTCACTCAGTAGTACTCAGCTGCCCTGTAGGTCTTCCCTTTTACAGTCAGTGGTTCATTCCCTACCATTTCCTGTTGAAATGTTGAACACATAAAAATTTTTAAAAATTAACTGTCATATGCAAGCACATTTAAATGATCAAGCTTTCATCTTTTCACAGATGCATTAACTTCTAGTATGTCTCGTGTACCATCTTACTTTATGCAGGTTCATTTTCTTACCGGTTTACTTCCCCTGGAATCCATTACTATAGCAGTGGGTATGTGGATGAAGCTCACTCCATCTCCCTCCAAGGAGTTGTTAATGTTTTACCAGCTGAAACCAGACACATTCCCCTGCATCTGTATGTGGGAAACACTGAAGCCATATATATTCCAGGTAAGATGGTTAAAAATGGAAACTATAGCCCAGTGATCCCTATTTAAAGTGACCTTTCTGGAGTAGAGATCAGATGGGTCTAACCTGCTTCTCTCTCTTACTAAGTCTAGAATTTACCCTGTAAAATAAGTATAAAAATGTCTTCCCACCTGTCTCCCAGAACCCCGGTATGGCTCAAATGAAAGGTACTGTGAAGAGTACTTTAATGTGCCTTGAAATATACTATTATGTTAATTAATAATATTATTTCACTTTCCTTATGGGCTCTTTCCTTAGACAAATGGAAAAATCAACTAATTTTATATGAACTTGTGTCTTTTTAGGGTACCACTTTTGTCTAAGTCTTTAAAAAAATTTTGTCTTGCCTGGAATCTTCCTGTAAAAATATTACCGGATTACCAGAATTTAAAACCACCTTATTTCATCAAAAGAAATAATAATGGATTCTGAATGCAGCTTGTTTTAGAATACTGCCCATAGCTTACAGGCAATTCTTTTGTCTAAAGCAGGCCCTGAGAATTTGCAATTGGAAAGCAGTGTGGCAGGCTGCCTAGCAACAGAATCCCTGTGTGGCCTGAATGATACCAGGATTAAGAATTCAACTAAGTTTTTTTTTGAACTTTCAAGTTGTATTTCACCATCTATAAGCAACATTACTCCTTCAACTGGAACAGTGAATGAATTGATAACTATTACTGGACATGGCTTCAGTAATCTTACATGTGCCAATAAGGTAAGAATGTAAAGATCCCTTCTGAATATACATATATACAATAACAGGGATGTATTTTGACCATAATCTCACAATTTAATTTTGTCATCTTTATGATATTTAACTCACATAGCATTTAATTTACTAATTTAAGAGTATAGTTATATATGTGTGTATATATTTCATAGTATATTAATGGAATCATACATCCATAACTGCAATCAGTTTTAGAACTTTTCATAACCTCAAAAGAAACCCCCAGACTCTAATAAACACCTCCCCTGTCCATTCATACCAGCCCACAGGTAATACTGATTCTACTCTCCTTCCTTATAGATTTGCCTGTTCTGGACATTTCTCTTAAATATAATCATGTAATACATAGGATTTTTTGTGAAAACCTATTTTCACTAAGCAAAGTATATTCAAAGTTCATCCATGTACCAACACTTCATTTCTTTTCATGTATGAATAAATATTTCATTGTATGGCACATCATATTTTATCCATTCATCCAGTTGATGTATATTAAGGTTTTCACTTTTAGGCTACACGAATAGCACAGTAACAACCATGCATATACAATTATGATGTAGTCTTAAAGTAATTTAAGATATGAATGCCTTGCCTTAATTCTCCAAATTAACTCTATGAACCAAAAGTTTTCACAGAATTCACTTTATACATTATAATTGCTGCTAGTACAAATTTAAAGTTCTTATGAGAGTAATGCATTAATATTTATTTCATATTTGCTCTTCTTCCAGGTTACAATTGGTAGCTACCCTTGTGTTGTACAAGAAAGTAGCAATAGTTCTATTATATGTCATATTGACCCTCAAAACTCTATGGATGTTGGCATCAGAGAAATTGTCAGTTTGACTGTCTACAACCTGGGCACGGCTATCAACACACTGTCCAATGAATTTGACAGGCGATTTGTGCTTTTGCCAAACATAGATACAGTGTTGCCAGATGCAGGCTCAACCACAGGAATGACAAGGGTGACCATACAAGGGTCTGGGTTTGTGGTTTCTTCTGTAGGTGTAGAAGTTTTAATGGGAAATTTCCCATGTAAAGTTCTGACTGTGAACTATACGGCCATTGAATGTGAAACATCTCCTGCTCCCCAACAGCTTGTGCCTATAAAGCTTCTAATTCATGGAGTGCCTGCCCAATGTCAGGGCAACTGCAGCTTTTCATACTTAGAAAGCATCACTCCTTATGTAAGAGGAATCTACCCAAACTCTATCAAAGGCTCTGTAAAAGTTCTCATTGAAGGAGAAGGCTTTGGGACTGTGTTGGAGGATGTTTCTGTGTTCATAGGAAGTCAACAGTTCAGAGCAATAGATGTTAATGAAAATAATATCACTGTTCTTATGACTCCGCTACCAGCTGGACTTCACTCTCTCGGTGTTGTGGTGGGAACCAAGGGCCTAGCTCTGGGAAACCTGACTGTTGGCAGTCCTGCAGTAGCCTCTGTCTCACCAACATCTGGAAGCACTGCTGGTGGAACCACGCTAGTGATCACAGGCAATGGCTTCTCTCCTCACAACACCACCATCACTGTTGGGGATGACCCCTGTCAAATTTTGTCCATCAACTACAGTGAGGTGCACTGCAGTACCCCAGCTGGGAGAGCCGGCATGGCCAATCTGAAGATCTTTGTTAATGCAGTCACTTACCCACCTTTGTCATTTACATATGCCCAGAAGAACACTCCATTTCTCAAAAGAATCATCCCAAATAGAGGTACTCCACTATCCACAGGCCTTTTATTATATTGATGTCATATTATCAGCAGTAGTATTCATTAATGTGGAGTTATGATAATGAGATTGTTTTTACAGAGTCCTAATCAATATAATACATGAGATTCAAGTTATGTATAGTTTCTATTTTGCAATATATTTCATACATTCTTAGAATAAAATTTTTAGCTAAACTGTAACTTTTGTACAGGACAAAATGTCCATCAACTTGATCTAAAGTTGAAGAAAGAGATAACTATCTTGGGAACAAAATGGGTAATTTATGTCATTAATACTAATGTAGCATAAGAAACAACTGTTAAAATTCACAAGTGATTGATCTTATTAACATGGAGACTTGTTCAGAGTACTTTATTTCCACAAACTCAAATTGATTATCAATATACAACAGTATTCTTTCTAAGGAAGCAGCAGAAAACATCACATGATGATATCTATCGAATTATTGGGTATGACACATTTTTCTAAGTTTAGGATTAGACTAGGATGCCATCCTGGTCTTCATCATGTATGACTCTGCTTAATTGTCTTCCGGCTATTGCAAGAGGAATCCTAGAACGGCAGCTGCCGCACAGCAGTTGAAAGTAAGGCCTTGATGGCTGAGTTAACTTCGTATCGATGACATTCTGGACAATTTTATTCCCTTAATATCAATTTTCTTATCATATGTTCATACCTTCTAAAAATGAAAGAAACTCAATCAAAATGTAACTTAGAATGTTAGATATAATAAATAATTCAAAAATACCTTTTTAAAGTTTGTATTACTGGTAAGTGTATTTATTAGGTGTGGGTAAGATATATCACTACCTTTAAGAAGTTTGCTATTAAATTTGTCTTTAAAATACGGGAACCCTTATTGACTTAGAAGTACATGTTAATCATGAACTGACATGTATGTGAAGCCATTGAGAACAACATTTGTCTCCCATGGCCATTCTTCTGTCTCTGTATTTGTGTCTTCCAAAAGACTATGTGAAGTGTAAGAGCTTCGGACAAATGAGGCCTGAGCTGCTTTATTTAGTAAGGAGACAGGCTATAGTTTTCACTAAAAAAGGCTGTATTTGAAAGGTGAAATTTCAAAATTTTAAGATTTATAAAAATTTTTGCTTGTAACTAAAAGATATTTCAATATGAAATCTGTTATTAATAAGTATAATTTTATAATGACTCATAAATATGATTATTTTTATTTTTGTGATCCTTACTTCATTAGTCAGTCATATGGTAAATCCTATATGAATTAAATAGCTGCTACTTGAAGATTTTGCATTTGTAGAAATTTGTACAGATTAATATCTATTCATGCAAAATTTGAGAATATGGGTATTCATTTGAATGGCCCATGAAATTTCATAGAAAGGAATTAAAAGAAGAGATAGAATGAAAATTCTTGGTTCTGTGCATTTAGCTCAGGGCCTTAATGTCAATATTCACCTGTAAGTCATTAAATTTGTTACCTTTTCTACAACTAATCATTTGCATGTAATGATTATTTTTCTCAAAGGGTGGATATTGAAAATATTTGAATTATGAAAAATGAAAGCCATTCTCAAAAATAATTTCTAATATCAAAGAAGAAAATAAAATTCGAAGCCTCCTGCTTAAAATGTATTCTAATTCACTCCAGCTCTAGTACATAGAAAAAGTATATTCTTAAAATCCTGCTAAAACTGGTACTTCATTCAAGCAAATAAGCATACTAGAGAAATTAATCATCCTAAAACATTAGGTTTTATATTTCTCTTAATTCAATATAATTTATTTAGAATTTTATGATTTAAGTGGTCAATTTATAAGTAGAATTTTTTACAAATCATATTTAGACATCACTGCCACTCAATTATTTCTACAAAAATACTATATACTCTTCTCCGGTATTCATAGCTTCCACTCTAGATCATTCTTCCTTTCTATCTTTTAACAGCTTGAAGAAGTAACTTAGAAGTGAAAATGCATAGAAGGGCTGGAGATTGTGAACACTGAGCTAGTTGTTTGTAATTAATGTACAGCAGGCTAGTAGGTGTCATTGTGAAAATATATAAAACACAACATGTATCTATTATTTATAGTTTTAAAATTATTCTATTCACCAAAGTAAAGCAGTATTGGAATTTAGACATATATTTAGATTGTTCCCTTTTGTTTTAAGGTCCACAAGGAACTGAAGTGGAAATAACTGGGTCTAACCTTGGATTTGATATCTCAGAAGTTTCAGTAATGATAAATGATAGTGCATGTAATGTGACTACCATCAATGACAGTGTGCTTCAGTGCATTGTGGGAGATCATGCAGGGGGCATTTTTCCTGTAACAATGTTTCATAAGACAAAAGGCTCTGCGCTGTCCTCTGTGGTATTTGAGTACCCACTTTATATTCAGAATATCCATCCAAGGCAAGGTAATCATTAATATGCAGGAACAAATAAATATTTCATATTATTTCAGTAAACACTTATTTTAAAAGTATGTATTTAAAACATTGCTAAAACTTGTACTCCTGTACACAGAAAATGCTTCATTCATCAAAGAAGCATATAAGATAAATTGATCATTCCAAAAGATTAGGTTTTATATTTTGTTTAGTATCATATAATTTATTTATTTAAAACTCTCACTGTTATAAATGGTCAAAATACATCGAATTTTGGTGTCTTGTTTTGTTTTACTTAAATGGCTGAAAACCTTTGAAAAGTGTAATGGCTATGTTCAATTGAAGCAATAATCCTACATATATGTCTTGAGTACTCTGAAATTTTTCATGACATCTCTTTTAAATAAAATTTTAGTTCCTAGAAATAGTTTAATTAAGTTAGCAGATGTAATATTTATTTATTGAAAGTTGAAAACACTACAATCAAAAGACATTTCATTTTATTAATAATATAATAAATCTTATATCTAAAAAATTTCATTTACTGTAACATCCACATAAATTGATTATGTGAAGAGAGGAAATTTTCTGCTAATTTACTGAGTTTTCTTGTATTTTTCTTCCTTAGGGAGCTTTGGTGGTGGTCAAACCATGACAGTGACAGGTGCTGGCTTTAATCCACAGAGCTCAATTATATTGGTCTGTGGCTCTGAATGTGCAGTTGACAAGCTTGTATCTGACTCCACAACACTGTTCTGTGAGGTTCCACCTAATAATGGTAAGTTCTAAGAAAAAGATTGGCAACCTTTGAGAAATTTTATAAATTTTTAATTTTATAAGACCACAATCTATCTTTCTGCTCAAGTCATTGCATTCTTTGGAAGTAACTGAGTCACTTTTATGACTGACCTGATTTCTAAGGATTTATTCAAAACTTTGTTTCTACATTTGTAACTCTCAAGGTTCTCAGTTTATAACATTAATAGGTGTTTTTTAGTTTACTGAGCATTCCAAACAGAGAGTGTATCTTTAACTCTTGTTAATCTTTAAAAATGGCTTAGTCTAATGCTTTTGAGTATGAACCCTGGCTATGCATTGACAAGATTTGAAATTTGTATCTTTGGGAAAGTTTTTGAATGTCTCATTCCTCTGTTTCTTCATCAATAAAGTAGGATTGATCACAACAGCATTCCTTATAGGATTATTATAAGGTTAACATATATAAGAGATGAGTATCCAGAACATGATATGTAATTGTAAGTCTTGCTTATTTTCAGTTAGTGCTTAAAAGTGATCCCAAAGTAATCCCCAAATCTCAATTTTGCCATTTCTTACATGTCCCCAGTTAAGTTACTGAAGTATTCTTGTTGCTGTTGTTAAATGAAGATATTATTAACTTTAATTTAATTGGATATGAAATTTAAATACCTAGTATTATGTAATAGATTTTGTTATTTAACAAAATTTAAGAAAATATTTAAAGAACTTTTTTTTTTTTTTCAGACAGGGTCTCACTGTGTAGCTGTCTCATGAAATTTATCTCCATGCCTTAGTGGGCGGGGTCAGGTTAATCTGGCTGGATAAAACAGAAACCGATCTTCCATTTAGAGAGACTGATTTATTTAGGGCAATTTACAAAGTTACTGGTTACCTGTGGCCCACCCGCAAAGTCTGCGACAGCCGGGCGCAGGGCTCTTAGTCCATTCCTGGCCAGAATTTCGCTTCCACTCACATGATTCTTAGGACTGCAGGGACTTGGAACGCTGCCTTCTGAGTCTTGGCCTTCCACATGGATTTAGGGCCTGGGCATTTTTCTTCCCAAGTGGATTCAATCCGTGCCCCTCCAGAGGACTCACTGCCATGTTGTCTCTCCTTCTCCCCACCTTCCTTCTCCCTTATTGGTCAGAGGGCGGGACTTGCCGCGGAATGAACCAATAGAAAAAAAAACAACCTCAGAGAGAACCCTGTATTTACCATATAGTAGCCCTGACTGACCTGGAACTCGCAATGTAGACCATACTGGATTCAAATGACAGACCCATCTGCTTCTGTTTCTGGAGGGCTGAGATTAATTAAATGACTTTTTAGAAGAGAAAATAATATGTTTTATGTGCAAACATTTTTAACATAAAACGATGTAATAAAGTATTGTGACTATTTGGGATTTTAAACAAGGAGTTTTGAAGAAAACAATGTTTTATGTGTGATCTTTTATCCCTTCAACACTAGAGTTTGCTGTGGGTCTCAACACTGACTCCTTCTGGTCTTACGTTTTTGCATGGGGTCGGTGTGGTGCTTGCCGCCCCACTTTCCTCAGCCCTTGTCCTTGCTGCTGTCCAGGGGCCTGTGGTGCTGAGGTGGGCAGTCCCTTCTAACTGTGCTCTAATTTGCGACGTTGAAGCCTTTAGGACTGGGAAACTAAGCTGACGGGTTTGCAGAAATTGGTCACAAAGTCTGAGTCTCTTCTTTTTCTCTCCCTTGTTGATAATGTACAGAGGTTTTGTGATGTTTGGGCAGTTCTAGAGGTTTTGTTGGTTCATGTACAGTCTGTGTATATTAGAAAGTGATCACGAGAAAAGGAAGATATAATGAAAATATTTAGGGATTTTGGCAATGAATCTTGGCCTGATGGCAGACCTGTACTCAGTTTGACCTTTTTCATAGGCAGAGGACCTGACCACACCTGTGAAGTGAGTGTGATTAATGGAAGAGATTCATCACAGTCCACAGATCTGTTTACATACAGCATGTCCCTCACTCCGCTCGTCACTGAAATATCTCCCAAGAAAGGCAGCACAGCAGGAGGCACCAGACTCACAGTCAGGGGGTCTGGATTCAGGTACTGTCTTCAAACAAGTACACACTGTGTTTCTAGAAAAAAGCCATTATACCTACTTTATGCTGCATAATAATCAGCATAGTATTGTACTGTAGACCTTTTCTGTTCTTAAGCCACACTTGAAGTACAAAACAGTATTAACATCTAATATTTACTGAACATTTTCTCTGAGCTAGGCACTTTCCTATCCATAGAAAGTTCCTTCTTTACCACATAAAGCGTTTATATGCCACTGTGGGAATGATTTTGTCCATTTATAAAACACCAGCAAAATTATGTGCTCTTATATCTTGTGACCAGGGCATCTAATTTGTTTCCTTAGTACTCACTGAAAAAGATAATGAATGAATATGGGTTTGCCTGATAATTAACACAGCAAAGATAATGAATGAATATGGGTGTGCCTGATAATTAACACAGCAAACCACGGAAAGGGGATGCACCCACCTCCATTGCACACAGTGAAGAGTGAAGGACGGTGACATTGGATAAATGAGATTTCTAGAACTAGGATTAGTGGGTTGGGCTGGAGGACACAGTTCCATCAGCACAGTTCCAAGAGACAGATGATTCCAAGAGATATCTATGGGAACAGGTATCCTCTGAGTTCTGGCCCACTCTGAGGTTAAGCTTTTTATTTGTCCAGGTAATTATAATGTTCACATAGTAACACTCATCCCACTTTATGATCAGGAGGCTAAAGTTAAAGAGGTGAAGCGATTTGTCCCAAATGGAGAAAATAGTCTCACAAACACAAGCCACTTTCTTTTCCTGTTTTCCCCATTAACTCATCCCCAAACATGACCTACTTCATTGGGTCAAAAAACGTATTTTTTCCTAGATCAGATTCATGTCCCTATACTTGGCTAGGCTCCTCTTTCTGACCCCCATTACTCAGCTGCAACACCATCATTCTTCAGTGGATAAAACTGACTCAAAGCATCCTATCAGCCATAGAATGCTGTTTAATTCTTCAGGTACTTAGGATTACTGAGCTTGCATTTTAAATGGGGATTAATTTTTAAGGCTTATGAATTTGCTGAAAGTTTTGCAAAGACAAAAATCTTTCCTTTATCACTAGAATTCTTACTAGTTTGTATAATTCTATACTCGGCTTCTTTTTTGATTTTATTTTATGTGTATGAGTGTATTGCCTGTGTGTATGTAAGTGCATTTGTATCATGCAATGCCCATGGAGGTCAGAAGAAGGTGTCAAATCCCCTGGAACTGGAGTTATGGATGGTTATTAGCTGCCATGTGGGTGCTGAAATTCGAACCCCAGTTCTCTTCAAGAACAGTCAGTGCTCTTAATTGCCGAGCCCTATATCCCAACTTCTTAAAGTCGTTGTTTACTTTTTTTCTTAACCAGTATTTCCAAGTCTTAATACGTGTCAGTCACACTTCTATGGATCACAGAACATGACCCTTGTTTTGCAATAACATATATGAATTCAGGCATCTAAATCTATGAACTAGAAATTTGAGATAAACATAGGTTTTATTATCCCTTTCTTCCTTTACAGTGAAAATACACAGGATATTCATATCACCATAGCTACAGACAAATGTGATATTCAGTATTCCAACAAGACGCATATTATCTGCATGACAAGCGCTCACACTCCTTCAGGGTGGGCTCCAGTTCACATTAGCATCGGAAACATCGGCATGGCCAAGTCGGTAATAGTGCTGTTATGGTACTCACAGTATGGGTATGGTGATCACAGTGATGAATCTAGCATGCTGGACGGTGGGCTGATTGCTAGTAGATGTTTTACTTTAATGTCTCTAAAGAGTAATTGAATTGTGCCTATACTAAATTTAAAGTTGCATATGAGGTGGGATTGGTTATTATTAACAGTTTCGTTATTTTAAATTTTGATTATTATATGTTGTAGGGTAACTAGTGATGGAGTTTTCACTTTATTATTGTCATAAGATAGTAAAGAGGAAGCTAAATCATATTTAAGTTGTGTTATAAAATTTTATTCAGACAATAGTATATTGTTCTGGATTCCTTTCTTTGAGAAATTGAATTTTCTGATAAATCCTGTGAATACTACTGCCCTTCACATTCTGTTACAGGAGAATGCTGACTTCTTATATATTGATGCTTGGTCCTCCAACTTCTCATGGGGAGGAAAAGCTCCACCAGAGGAGGGGTCCCTTGCTGTTATTACAAAAGGACAGATAATTCTATTGGATCAAAGTACCCCTGTTCTAAAAATGCTGCTCATTCAGGGTAAATATCTGAAAATCTGTTTACTAGATTCTGTTGAATATTTCTGTGAAGTTAATCAAACCATGATTTTGAGCATTCATATTTGTATTACAGTTTTAAAATCTATTTGTGGTTATATTATTTAGTGTATTACCATCAGCTTTCATTAAATGTTCTTCCATAAAACTTTTGTTTCAGTAACTGATGGGAGAGAGGGAGGCGTGGTAAATATGTCAATGTACTCACATTTAATTGACTGCAATTGCAACATTTCCCATCCCAAAAAGACTAGTGGTAGATACCAGAGATCACAAAATTGCAGCAGTTGTTCAAACCTATCCAAAAGAGACCCTGACTGTGCTTGAAAGCTGACTGTGACTCTCACCTTTGCCTTGACTCCCTGAATCAGTTGTTACTTGAGGTTCTCTCTGTTCCTTGATCTGTTTTTACTATAAAGATGGAAATAACCACAGCAATTATAATTGTATGTAAAGGAAGCATTAAATAAGAATAAATTGTTTCAGGGTTTTGTATGTAAACTTTGCCATAATGGTTTTAGGTGCTTGAAATTTTATGTAATTTTATTATTATTATTATTATTTTACTTCTACAATTATAAAAAATGTTTCATTTATTTGAACTCATTAAGGATTGGGTCTTAGGTAAAACTGTACTCTTTCAGATTTACACCAATTTGAGAAAAACAGCTTAGTATATTTTTAGTGATGTTAATCAAGCTGGGTATGGTGGTGCACACCTTTAATTCCAGAGACAGAGGCAAGAATCTTTGTGAGTTCAAGGGCAGCCTGATCTGCATAGTGAATTACAGACAAGCCAGAGCTATACAATGAGACCCTGTCTCAAATAATAATAAATAATAATAATAGTCAAGCTATTGCTGTTGCTAGTATAAAATGGTAAAAAATTCAGAACTAAATTTTTTACAAATCCAAGTTAATGTTGACATTATAATGACTTCTGTAGATGACTTTGTTTTTTTCTTAATTTGAAACACTGTTTTAACACTGATTAACTTGTGTAGTTGTATTGTATATTATACTTAAAGAATAGTCAATAGAACTTAGAATTTCTTTTGCTATCAAATCTCAGGGGCTCATCCAAAGTTTTTGTGTTTTTATGTTACAAAGTATATGGGAATAGTAAGACAGAAATGTGTGTTAAGTTTTATTATATAGTTTATTCAGTAACTTTTAATAATATCTTTTCCTGTGATGTTAAAATTGTGTGGTTCATAGGTGGAACTTTAATATTTGATGAAGCTGATATTGAACTCCAGGCTGAAAATATTCTAATCACAGACGGAGGTATTCTTCAGGTATAGAAAACAACAGTTTAACTAATTTTATTTTTTAAATATTATTTGTAAAATAGATAATTCTGCCAAACTTTTCTGAGTTTATCTTTGGTTAGATCTGTTTTGTTAGTCTAACATCCTTGCAGGACATGCTTCTCAGAATATCCCTGCACTTTATTTGGTATTTTATTTTATTATTTTATTTTATTTTATGTGTATGAGTATTATGCCTGTATATTTTTAATGCAACTGTGAAGTGCAGTACCTGCAGAGAACAGAAGAGAGCACTGGATTCTCTGGAACTGGAGTTACAAATAGTTAGCACCCTGTGGGTGCTGAGATATGAACTTGCGTCCTCTGCAAGAAGGATGTTCTTAACTGCTGAACCATTCCTCTAGTCCCTTTTAATAGGAAAATAATAGTGTGTTGCAAAAGAATAGAATTTAAAACAGGAAAAGAAATTCAAAAAAACTCTAAACAGCTCTCTATCAATCAGTATGCTTTCTAAAATTCTGGTGCTGCATATTTGGCATATTAGAAAATTCAGGACTTTCAGGGCTGACGAGATGATTCATTAAGCAAAGTATGTAGCTTGAAAGCACAAGAACCTGAGTTCAATTCCCAACACCCTCAGACACAAAAAAGCCTACTGTGATGGTGTTTGCTTATAATCTAGAGTTGTAAGGTGGAGACAGGCAAATCCCAGGAACTCCTTGGCCAGCCAGCCTAGTGCACTTGGTGGTTCTCAAGCCAATAAGAGACTCTGCCACAAGAAAAGATAGAATCTGAGGATTGACAACAGTCTCCACAAATGCACACACACACACACACACACACACACACACACATAATGTATATATGTGGGTATAATGAACACACACACATATGTATATATGCTCAGATATGAGTAACTAAACAATGAATTCTCAAAGAGGGAAGACAAAGAAAAAGAATTGTGTTAGCATGATTAGACTTGTGTATTGCTGAGCTTTAGTTTTCTGAACGAGGCCTGGGAACTCTTGCAGATTGGGACAGAAGCATCCCCATTTCAACACAAGGCCATCATTACTCTGCATGGGCATCTTCGGTCTCCTGAACTCCCTGTATATGGTGCCAAGACACTGGCTGTGAGAGAGGGAACACTGGATCTGCACGGTAGGCTAAGGCATTGTGATGCAAACCCCTCAGCTTCTCCCAACGTTGGACAGCCTCTGCCTCTCCTTTCCCTCTGCCCTCCCCTTAGTCGGGGAAGTTCCCCAAGTCTCAGAGCCAAAGTCACTGTTACCTTCTGGGCTGGCTCTATACTTTCCTCATAGCCCTTTCTATAGATGGCCAAACACCATAGCTTCTACTTGCACTTAGCACAGTACATAATGACTATGTAATCACTAATCTATGTGACAAGCTCTGGAGTCAGAAGATCATAACTTCTTATATTATTACATATGAAAACAGGATATTTCTAAAATATAAAAATTAAGTTATAGTGGCACTTTTCTATATATGTGCTTTTTAATGATTTTGATCATGTTTGAGTTTATTTTAAAGATGCATGAATTGTGTCCTCCCTATATAGATGTCTTCTATATTGCAATAATTGACACCTTTGTGAATATAGAACATTATAAAGAGGAGTATTATGATCACAAAGGTCCGACATGATACTAAATTAAGATGACTTTGTTTTTGTTCTGAATTTATATCTTGAAACCCTGTTTTGTGAATTAATAACATTGAAAATGGGCTGGAGAGATGGTTCAGTGGTTAAGAGCACTGGCTGTTCTTGCAGAAGACCAGGGTTCAGAACCCAGCACCCACATGATAGCTAACAACCACCTATAACTTCAGTTCCAGAGGATCTGACACCCTCTTCTGTCCTCTGGAGGTACTGCATGACATGGGTACACTTACACATGTGCAGGCAATACACTCCTACACGGAAAATACAAATAAATTTAAAAAATGGTCAATGGGGATTTTGAATTTCTTTTGCTGTCAACTGTCAATCTTATCCAAAGTTTTTATGCTTTTATGTTAAGTACATGGGTTAAGCAAGTCCCACCAACAACGGCAAACATAATAATTCTCCACTTCCATTTTGTCAGTATGATCACAATACATTTATATTGTGTTTCTATAAAGAAGCTTGTCGTAAATGGAGTACACCATTCTGAAAGCATGATTTATTAATTTAAACAAACGTACATTGTTATAAACCCAATTGTTACATTTCTGAAGCAAGCACTTTTCATCTTTCTTGAGATAATTATAAAATCCTAAGGTAAAATAGGCCTTCCCCAAATGGATTTAATGCAGAAAAATTAAGATGGATAAAGAAATCAGTAGCCCAGAAAGTGTGTCTAAAGGAATGCTTGATTTGCATGTGGGCTCCAGGTCTGCCTGTTCCTGTGGTCTGGACCCGATTGGCCCACACTGCAAAGGCTGGGGAATGGACTTTGATTTTACAAGAAGCAGTGACATGGAAGGCGGGCGCTAGCATCGTGATCACGAGCACAGGGCACAGGTATGGAGACTACACACCTAAGGGTGTTGGTTTATTTAGGATACAGCCTTTTTTTTAAGTATGTAAAAGAGGAATGATAAAAAAGTAAATAATCATAAACATGTGTGAAATGTTAACATTTGGTTGAACATCAGTGTGCTGTTTGCTTTCAATGGTTGAATTTATTATAAGAAAATGAATAAACCTGAACCATAATAAAACAGTGTGCAGTAATAAAGTGTTTTGTTTTATATGATGGAGTACTAAGGTCAGATTTCATTGGAAAGAAGTATTCTGCTGTTAAAAATCATTGAAAACATCTGACTTGGAGTTTTAGCTAAATATATTCATAAATGCAAAAATGTAAATGAGCTTCTTTGTCTGAGGTCACCAGAGACTATGATTGAAAGCAGCTACTGAACTCTGTCTTACAGTCTTGGCAGTGTTTTCCATGGAACAAAACTGGTGGTAGTGATTGAGAAAAAAGGGAGAAATCATTATTAAAAAGGAATTGGCTAACATGACCTTTTAGATAGCCGACATAACTGAAACTATGATTCTTAATTTCTGTTTAGTTACATATTACAGTAATTAAGAAATTTAAAAATAATATAGCTATCCTAACTAGATCAGGGAGGGGGACAAGAGGAGATTTCGTTTAGCTCTAGTTTTGAGTTACAGATATTAAGATTGGCTGTAGTTGTGCTTAACGGGAAATGAAGAGTTATTTATGACAAGAAACAGATATGTCAAAACCATGACTGGATTTATAATTAAAAATGCAAGCTGGCATTTTGAGTTTGCCATTTTTCAGGTTAAAAATAGACGTGCAGATGTTAGGGAGAGTTAAATATACACTTACACGCTTAGCTTTGTAAGTGCTCATTTTTTCTCCTTGTGAAAGAGAATTTAATTACATAATGGCAAAATGGAAGAGGAGGAAAAGCACAGGCCTTCTTAACAGAATACAAAGATCCTTATTTATAACCTTTCTTTATAAAAGAACAAGTTTACAGTTTAGAATTGAACTGGTTTTAGGAAATGTGAATTAAAGGATTTCCTACCAAATCTAATTCATTATTTAATAGATGAACCTTTTTTGAAAGGGATGTAGCTAGGGTGGTAGAGTGCTTGCCTAGCAAGCATGAAGCCTTGGCTTTGATTTCCAGCACTGCATGGCTGTCCATGTAAATAATGCCAGCACTCAGGAGGTAGAGGCAAAAGGATCAGAAGTTCAAGGTCATTCACAGCTACATAATAAGTTCAAGGTGAGCCTGGAATATATGAGACCCTAAAAACAAAACAATCCCCCCCCAAACCACTTGATGTCATCTGTATCTAAGACAATTCAAGATAAAACAGCCTAAACTTCTACCACATACCCTCTGTGAGATCTTGAATGCTGATTCACTCTTAGATATCTTTACATCTCTATCTCTCCTTCCCTTTCCTCACAACTCCCAAGGGTCTTTTGGGATTCTAGGTTCCTATGACCACCTGCCACCTTGGAAAGCAACTTTGCTCTATATCCTTTAATTTCTTCCATCATTATCCTTTATTTAAAAAAATTATTAAGCTGTTTAAATAGTATGTGTCCATTTCATAGTATCCCCCTTTCCGTTGTAGCAGTCTGGAGTCTGATATTTTTCTTTACCACAGTCCCAGTCATCTTCCAGTCCCTACCGTCCTTCACTTCCTATCACCAAGTTTCTTCAGTTCTGTCTTTGAGCTGTCTCTTCCACAGACTTTTCCAACCTTCATATTAACTTAGATTCTCAGTTTCTCATACCTGGATGATTATGGAATCGTTCATTTTTGGCTAAGTGCTCAGCATACAAAGTAATCCAATGGGTCCCTTTCCTCGAGGAAGAGCCAGGCCAGTAGAAAGAACATAGATACTGCAAATGAACGTAGTGTGGTTGCTTTGAGCACTAACAGGAAATTAGGCAGATTGTACTAGAAATCTAGAAGGTTTGGGAAAGTTGAGATAGTTAATTTTTAATCTACTTTACATGTAATACTATCATTTGAACTGATACTTAAAAGATGAAAGGGATTTGCAGGAGATGGAGGAGCCGAAAGAAGACACAGGCAGTTTCCTTACGTTTACCTATAGACAGCACCAAGCTCACTTTGTAGAAACTACAACATAAGTTTTATTTTAATTATTTATTTTCTTTTAGATGGCTCTCAGTATGTAACTCACTGCCTGCTGGCGAGCCTGGCCTCATACTCACAGAAATCTACCTGCCTCTGCTTCCAGAGTGCTGAGATTAAAGACCTGTGCCACCATGCCAGGCCTCAGAGGGACTTTCTGCACTATCCCTAGGGCATAGCTCTATGCCCGAAAAGCAAGCTAGATTCTCAATAAATATTTGTTGATTAACTAAATATATTAATGTATACATCATAGAGTTTGCAAGATTCATTTATTATGGCTAGAATTTTGGGTACACTGAAGGAATAAACCTCAACTTAATAATTTCTTTTCTCATGAACTTCCAGTGATTTTCTTTGTTAAGAGTTTCTCTACTTAGGCATGATTGACACTTTGGACCAGATCTTTCACATGGGAAGCTATCCAGTAGTACATACACACTCTCACTATAGTGACAGTGCTGGGACTATAAAGTCATTCTTACTTAAGAAGTTCTGCAACATAATCTTTAAAGTTGTAAATCAATTGTCCTTCTGCATACTTTGAACAAATCCAACACTTACAAAAATATTTAATTTAATTGAAATGAGTCCATAAATCTTACTTTAAGTGTAAAATAATATTTTCAAGTTTCTCTTCTGAATATGGTGGCGTGGCAAAAATGTTCCCATTTTATGACTGAAGAATTCAGATTGGAATGAAGCAAATTTGGTAAATACATATGTTAACTCTGAATTTTTTACTAAAAATTTTACAGACACAGTCAACAAGAAAATGAGAAAAAGGTTATTGCATCTGTGTCTGCTGATGGCATAAGCATAACACTGACTAGTCCACTGAAGTACACTCACTTAGGAATCACTGTCCCACTCCCTGATGGAACCATGTTTGAAGCAAGGGCAGAAGTTGGAATTCTTACAAGAAATATCGTTATAAGAGGATCTGAGAACATGGAATGGAATGACGAAATTCCCGCATGTCCTGATGGATTTGACACAGGTAGTCTTCACAGTTTGTCCCATGGCTGACAGAGCTCAGCTATCATTTTTCAAAATTTATTTGAGTAATGCTGAAATGTTTCCTTTTATTTTAAACTGGCAAATATTACTTGTAAATATTAAACGTGGATATTAAGAAATACTACTATTATTTTCAAGTAATGTTATGAAAGTATTTGTAATATATTGAGAAAAAAATGATTAATGTTGACACTGCAATAGAAGAAATAAGTGTGCTTAGAATCTATTGATAAAGTATCTTTCCTATTCTTGTGACTTCTTTTAAAAGTTTATTGAATTTGTGTGAATTTTAGACAATGTATTTTTATCCTATTTGGACCTCTTCCCTAACTGCACCTCTATTACAGCCACCCCACACCTGATCTCATGAACTATGTCATATATGTTAAGGCTTATTGAGTGAAATCTGTGCCCCCCACATGTTTTTTGGTGTGCATCCATGCACTGGAGCCAGGTTAACCTATCCACTGCCACAGCCTTAAAGGAAACCAACTCTCCCTCTCCCAGTATTCATCAATTGCCAACAGTTCCTCATCTACTTTAAGGCTTCTTCCTCACTTAAATGTTGGGATTACTTGAGTTTGCCTGGGTCTTGTGAATGTTGTTACCATTGCTGCAAGTTCCTATGAGTAACTGCCCAGCAGCCTGGAAAACTGTTTCTTCACGGTCATTCACCACTTCTGGCTCTTACAGTCTTTTCTACTCCTTCTTCTTCAAAGGTCCCTGAGCCTTGGCTGGTAGAGGTCTGATATAGCTGTCCTATCCAGGGATAAGTTTGTCCTCTTCCAAAAAGGTCCCTGAGCGGGGTGGGTAAGGTTTAATGTAGGAGTTCTATCTTGGGACACGTACACTGAAGTCTCTTATTCTGCACTTTAGGCAGCTGTGGTTTTCTGAATTAATGACCATATGTTGCATAAGGAAGCTTCATTGGTGAGCACTGAGAGTTGCATTGATATTCTTTCTGCCCCCTGGACTCATGTGTGATGCTGTAAAGAGAGCTAAATACGTAGAGCTGGACAGGTCATAGATCCTAAGGAAAAATCTACTTTTGTCACATCCCTAGATCACATAATTTCTTACTGTATTCTAAATATGTATCCTTATGTTATCCAACTCCTACCACCATGTCAAAATATTTCCAGATGTTGCAGAAGAGTTCACTGGAAGTAAAATTATCCCTAGTTTCAAGTCACTGAACTATACCATGTTTGACCAGTCAATAAGCCTAAAATATCAGTGATTTTAAATGACAAAGGTATATTTATAATTCATGCTCCATTTGTCTAGTCCGTGTGGGTCAATACCTCTTCTGCTTATTATACTCATTCCAGGATTCAGGCTTATGGAAGCTATGTCTCAATATATGCTTTTATGATCTCTGAAGCAAAGATTAGATAACTGGAGAATCAGGCACCACCAACTCATTGTTTTGGTTCTGAAATGATGTACGTCATTTCTATTTATGTGTCATTGGTCAGAGATAAGTCCATGGTTATGACTAACATCAAGGGAATGAGTTAGTCAAAGGACCTTAATACACATTAAAGAATTGGATAGTGATACATCTTAAAGATGTGTTTATATATAGTGTTAAGTATAATGTCTTTTAAAAATATTTTATTATTGCTTTTGTTTGTGCATGTGAGTGTATTCCCTACATATAGGTAGGTGCACTCATGTCATACAGTGCCTGCGAGGGTCAGAAGTGAGAGCTGAATCTCCTGGAACTAGGAGTTATGGATGGCTGTTAGCTGCAATGTATGTGCTAGAAATCAACCTGTGTCCTCTGCAAGAGCATCCAGTGCTCTTAACTGCTCTTCATCTCCAGTATAATGTCTTTTTATAGGTCACCTATGAATATTTTTATAATCATTAGTATCATTATAAACCAATAATCAACTCAATAATTATAGACACAAGTTATATAATAGCCTTTACTTCAATGAGAAGTATATGCTCATTGGATGTGATATCAAATGATCTGTGTTCTGTTCCATTTCATCTGAATCAGGTTTCACAATGGCTATGAAAGCTACTCTCAAACTGCTTAATATAAGAATGCTTACCGTTCTGCCTAAGTAGCTTGATTGTAAGATTTAAGTGGCATAATGTATATTCTAGATCTATATAAGCAGAAGCTTACATAAAGTTAACTCACAGGTTTGAGAGGAGAGCTTCAGAAACAGAAAATAAAATATCAGTATTCACTCAAACTTTCAAGTATTTATTTAGTATCTTCTTGAAATAACATTTTAGAACATGCAAAGGTGAACAAGACAGAGCACTTACCTTTCTTCCCATCTAGAAAAGGGATGTAAGTAGATAATGATCATGTTCCAGGCTGGGATCGAAATTATATGTGAATGAAGAGATACAAATGACTATGAAGGAAGTTTTACTAAGATTGTGGCATGATTTTCTACTGTGTTTTAAAAATACTTTAAAGGTGAATTTGCTACACAGACATGCCTCCAAGGAAAGTTTGGAGAAGAAATAGGAAGTGATCAGTTTGGAGGCTGCATTATGTTTCATGCTCCTTTACCTGGGACTGACATGGTAACTGGAAGAATAGAGTATGTGGAGGTAAGGCACATTATTATTTAATCACAGAAGCTTGACTAAGGTATCATTCAATGAATACTGAGTATTGAGCTCCTGCAGTTTGGCATACTGTTTTCCAATTCCATGATAGAGACAGATAAGGAAACAGTTTTAATATAGCCAATTATACTCATTTGATTGTGTTGAATTTTTGCTTCTCTATCTTTTAAAAGCATAAATCAGATCGTATTACACCCCTAATTCAAAACCTAATAATGGCTTAATATTACACCTAAACCAGAAAGTTTAAGTCCCTTCCACAGGACCATAGGACCTGAACCCCAGCTGCCCCCTGACTTTGTCTCCGTTGACTCGACCCTGATTCCTGACAGGCTAGCCTCCAGGGGTCCTTATTCAAATATGTCAAGCAAATTCCTGAGCTGGGTTCTTTGCACTTGCTCTTTGTTCAATTTTAAAGGCTCCTCCCGGAAATCCTTGCATAGCTCATATTCTTGTTTTAATTAGGCCTCCTCTCAGAGGTGTTTGTAAAAGGGCGCCTTCCTAACCACACTTACTTGAACACACTCAAACACATATTTTATAAGGGTTTAGTTTCTGTATCTCTTTCATAATTGGTGTTTATAATCATATCTATCAGTTATTATCAAGTATTTAGTGAAGGAGGAAGGAACCAAGAGATTAAACAGAAGATCCCACAATCTGTAAACTGATTCTGGGCATATACCAGACATCACTGATATTGACAGAGTCAACACTTCCATTTTGTTCTGGTCTTAAAATAAATTATACATGTGACATCTGAGATATAAACTGAATGAGGCTGCCAGGATCGAGCTGCATATTAAATGTTAATAATGCTTAATTTTTTAGATGGGAAATGAAAGTAAATAGCTGTTCTAATATTTTCTTCCTTACCTGAATGAATGGGGTTCCAGTGAAGACTATCGACCAAGACAACTCCATGAGGGGGAAGCAGTTTACTGCGGGGATCAAACTGCTGATCTCCTTCCTGGAATCAGAGACATAGTGACCAGTAGCAGAAGTCAGACAACCTTTATAGGGAGTTACGGGGTTGGGTAACTTTCTGTGACATGGACTGGGGTGATTTAGTTTGGGATTGGTTGGTTGCCCATTAAGCAGAGAGACTTGCTGGGGCTAAGCCTGGACCTACCATTTTAGAATATTGGAAGCTGTACCACCTTTTTAGGAGTCTGTCAGGAACCTAACATTACCCAACTGCATTATATTAACTATATACACAGCCACACATATCAGCATAAGTATATGGGATTATTGGGTATAGACTTGAAAGAACACAAAGAGAGTGGCTAGTAACAGCTCCTAACCTAGAGTCAGACCTGAGTTTTGTGAGTGTGAACAAGAGACCCAGTCTGAGCTACAATTTCTTCATGTGCAAGACGGACATAGTGATCAGATACCCCTCTGTGATTAAGACTGTGATCTTGCACATATAAACAGCAAAGTGCCTGGCACATGACAAAACATTCAAGTGTCCCTTAGTATGCAAGAATCAAAGTAAAGGGAAAGAATATGACTTTTATGAAGTTTTATTTTGTGAAATCTTTGTAGTAGGGAGTTTTATTTTGTTAAATAGAAAAGTTTAGCAATAGATGTTATGGAGTTTGAGAACACCAGAGAAGGATCATCAGACTTATTCTGAGTTTAAATCAGCCGAATTTATTTAACTGTGCCAGTGATTGCACTGTCTGGGTTGAGGATCAGAGAACACAGCACCAAAAGGTGAGACTGCAGTCTGGAAAAACTCACTACCTTCTTAATACACTACGTAGTCCACCCATCTATTTAGCATAACTTAAGGTGAACCTGCCTCCCTAGGCATACTCCTATGACCAAATGATTGACTAGTGAAACTGGAAAGGTGGGTCTTCTCAAAAGAAACCCTGGAGACTGTTTAATCTATCCCAATTAATTTCTAGGACTATTTGCCACTTTAACTAGTAAAAAGCAGAAGAGTCAAAGACAGGTTTAGGCATCTGTGATATCATGGTGAACAGTTACCTTTCAACAATGTATTTGCTTATTTTTTTACTTACTTAGAGTTAGTAAATTATTCATTTACTCTGTGTATTCACTTATTCATTTCCTAATGAGAATGAGTACTGTCATTAAAGGCATGTATAAAGCATTGTACTGAGGTTAAAATACTATTTCCAAATTCTAAACCTGAATACCATGAGGATACCAGGGTAAACATAGTCATGTCTGAATATAAAACTGAAAATTAGGAATACGATCTAGGAGGCTCTGTGTAGATACGGATTATTGAAGAGTTCTAACTTCTGGCCTGACAGGTGTTTCATGCTGGCCAGGCTTTCCGGTTGGGACGATATCCAATACACTGGCATCTCCTTGGAGATTTACGGTTCAAATCGTATGTAAGAGGCTGTGCGATTCATCAGACCTACAACAGAGCTGTTACTATCCACAGTACACATCACCTTCTGGTTGAGAGGAATGTTATATACGATATCAAGGGAGGAGCCTTTTTCATAGAAGACGGCATTGAGCATGGCAACATTCTACAATATAACTTGGCGGTCTTTGTACAGCAAAGTAGTAGTCTGCTAAATGATGATGTGACCCCAGCTGCATTTTGGGTAACCAATCCCAACAACACCATAAGACACAATGCAGCTGCTGGTGGTACTCACTTTGGTTTTTGGTACAGAATGAATGACCACCCTGATGGACCATCCTATGATCGCAACATTTGCCAGAAAAGAATTCCTCTTGGAGAATTCTTTAATAATACTGTTCATTCTCAAGGATGGTTTGGATTGTGGATTTTTGAAGAATATTTCCCCATGCAAACAGGATCATGTATGTCTACAGTGCCGGTACCTGCAGTATTTGACTCACTTACTGTGTGGAATTGCCAAAAAGGAGCTGAATGGGTCAATGGAGGGGCCCTGCAGTTCCGTAACTTTGTGATGGTGAATAACTATGAGGCTGGAATTGAGACCAAGCGCATCCTGGCTCCTTTTATTGGAGGATGGGGCGAAATCAGTGGAGCAGTGATTAAACATGCCAAAATTGTTGGTCATCTTGATGAACTTGGAATGGGGTCTGCATTTTGCACCTCAAAAGGCCTGGTTCTCCCATTTAGTCAAGGATTGACTGTATCGTCAGTACATTTTATGAATTTTGACCGTGGTAACTGTGTAGCTTTGGGAGTAACATCCATCACCGGAGTTTGTAATGACAGATGTGGTGGCTGGAGTGCAAAATTTGTTGACATTCAGTATTTTCACACACCAAACAAGGCTGGCTTTCGATGGGAACATGAAGCAGTCCTGATTGATGTTGATGGTTCACTTACAGGTAATGTTATTCTTCAATCTGTAATAAAAATATATCAAAAATATATTTAGGTTCACGCAAAGTTGAATGGCTAAGGCCGATTCATCATAATCACAGATTGTTGCTTAACAACAAATTTGCTACTGACTTAAAATTAGAGGAAAGCACCAGACCTGGGTGAGACATTATTTTCTGACGAGCTCCCCACTGTCAGAGGCAACGCATCCAGATATGTCATTTTTCTTTTACATTTGCAATTTGAATTTTGACTTAACAGTAATTTTGGGGGGCAATATTAATGGAAGCACTGGTCACAAAAGGAAGCCATTTCAGTTTTAGAACTCTACCCTTTTGTGCTTGGCTAATCAATCAGATAAGAAAGAGTTTCTACTCCTAAGTTCTGGAGCCAGCCATACAAATGCATATTCCATCTGTATTTAAATCATATAGATAGTCTGGACATACCTTTGCTAGAATATGTTTAAAGAGAAGTAGATGACAAACTGGAGAGATGGCTTAGCTGTTAAGAGCACTAGCAGTTCTTGCAGAGGACCCAGGTTCAATTCCCAGCACCTACATCATGCTTAACAACCATCCATAGCTTCAGTTCCAGAGAATCAATACCCCTTCATGGATTTGTGGGCATTGCCTGACACATGTACACTTGCATACAAGCAGGCAATACACTCATATACATAAAATAAAAATAGTAAATAAAATAACTTTTAAAAAACAGAAGCAGATGACAAAATTGTTTTGAACTCTTTTCTAACTTAAATTCTAAATTTATATTTACTTTTAAAATGTTATCAGGAAAAATTCAATATACATCATATGGTTATTTTTATCTTTTTAAAACCAGGATCTGTCATGTTTTTGTGAATACATATGACTTCTAAAATTTAGTGTGTTTATAAATAGCTAATGAAAGACTTTTTTAAACAGAATGGAAAACATGTGGACATTTTACTTAATAACACTGTTTACAGAACCAAATGACAGATAAACCTGGAGATACTTGTGACTAAATTCTGAAATACCGAATGACAAAATATTATTCTTTTCAATATTCGTATGGTCTGACTGGTTTCTCTCTCCTATTCTAATTATGGCTTGCTTTTAGAAGGAAGAATATTTAAAAGCTTCTATTTATGTGAAGTTTTGTGTAAATTTCATTGTTTTTATTTTACTTCAGCATAGATTTTAAATGTTACTGTGCAGTTCATTGGCTAAAAGCACACACCCTATGATCAAACTTCTCAGATTTGAATCCTTTGCATCCTTAACTATGTTACTTGTCCTCCTTCCCATCTCTTACTGTGATTCTCATGGGAGTCTGAGATCCTGTGTTTCAAATATATTTGTGTTAAGTCCTCTGAGTGAAAAGTACATTGCAAAACCTTTGTATGAGATATCCTTGTCTCTTACAAACAGAACCAGCTACCAATGTTTCTAGACATTCGTAGAACTATGGTCACAGAACTTCTACAGAGTAGGATAATTTGATTGATTTTCTTATATAAAATAGAAATCACGCTGCTTATGCTTCTTTCCCAGGGCACAAAGGCTACACGGTCATTCCACACAGTTCATTACTAGACCCATCACACTGTACTCAGGAGGCTGAGTGGAGCATTGGTTTCCCTGGGTCTGTCTGTGATGCCTCAGTCAGTTTTCACCGTTTGGCATTCAACAAGCCGTCTCCTGTATCTCTACTTGAAAAAGATGTGGTTCTCTCAGACTCTTTTGGTAAGTGGGTTAGAATAGTTTAAACCATTAATTTAAACATTTGCCTAAGCTTTTGTCATCACCTTCTTGGGTTAATACTTGATGTTTTGAACATCGCAAACAGCATATTTATAACAGCCATATGCCAGGCAGAAGCAAGACACTCAAAGTGAGTTTTTGAGAGAAATTAAATAAATTCATGGACCATCATGATATTTTGTTGCTCAAGGAATTATAAGACATATTTTGGCACAGAGCAGGCAAATTGGTAAAGCCATTGGTGCAAGACAGTAAAATATGCCAATGTTTCTACCACTGAAGGCAATGTTTATTATGCTCCCTGAATGAGTTGGGTTGGAGGAGCATTTGCTTGGTCAATAGCTTCATACAAGGAGCCAGGGCTGTTGATTTGTAACAGAAATGATACAAAACTTGGAATACCATGAATGCTTGTCACCATTGCTTAACTAGGTTGTGTTAATTTACTGTCATTATTTAGGACTTAATATGGCACTTTCTTTCAATAAGAAGAAAGTTAAATGGGGTTCTGGTAGTAAAACTGATTCTCATTAATCTCTATATCCCTCCCCCAAAATTTGAGATTAATTTTAGTTGATTATTCTGTTAGTCAAGTTTCCATTACTATAACAAAAACCTTGAAGTAATCAATTTATACAGAGAATGGTTTATTTTGGCCTATCTCCAGGGGATCAAATCTATCTATCTTTTATTATTATACCTATCAACTTATCCACCTACTTAGACATTAGTGGTGCTCTTTGACTTACATCAGAATTGTATACGTGTTACAACTTGAAAAAGTAAGTCAAAAACCCATTTAAGACACCTAATATACTGAACAGGACAGCTTAGTCCAGCCTACTGTAATCATGTCTAGATATTTACATTAGTCTAGTACTAGGAAAAAAAATCATCTAACCCAAAGTCTATTTTATGTCATGAGCTCATGTCATTAATTTGTGACAAGTTTATCATTATTATAACATATCATTGTAATATTAATTTCAGCCATTGTATGTCATGTATTGTCTCTGTACAAGTTAAGCACCTATCTGTATTAAATCAACTTTTCCACACACTATTCTGATTTGCTAATTATTGTACAAAAAGGTTAAAAAAAACATAGATGAATCAAATATTTTCTCAAAAAAATTTGTAACATCTTCATATGCCAATTTTACATTTTCTGGGAAAAGCTAAATTATGCAGCTTCTTGATCACTAACTCTGTGTTTGTGGAAGTCTAATCTAAACACATGAAGAGGAATCACTAAAAGAGGCTTTTACACCAGAATCAGGCACATTCATTTTTCCTTTTATAGCATTTATATTTAATAATCTTCTTCAAAACATTACAAATACTATACAATACATTAAAAATGCTACTTTAATGTGCTATTAGTATTTTCAAACTGTCCTTAATTATATTCATGTTGTAGACTTGCAATTTGAAACAAATTCACATATTTCAATATAAGTCAATTTAATTTGAAAATTTACAACATGAATACACCAGCCACGTGCTTACTGCTAAAACTACTTGTGTCTAATCCACCAAGACATACTGGAATTTTGCTGTTCTGTTTGTTATCAGAACATCTTAAGATATTTCTTGTAAGGATTCCACACACTCGCGCAGAGGACTTGGGTTTGATTCCCAGAACCCACATAATGGCTAACAACCATCCATAACTCCAATTCCAGGGGAATTCAACACTCTCTTCTGACCTCTTTGGTTGTTGCATGGCACATATGTGCACTTACATATATGCAGACAATACAGTCATACACATACAAATAAAAATAATCAATAAAATTTTTTAAAAAGAAGTGGAGAGTACTATAATTTGCCTGCTTTACATTCCCCTATAGGCAATAGCATTGTTCCCTTTAAGAAGAAACGGTTGACTCATATGTCTGGATGGATGGCTCTGATTCCAAATGCAAATCACATTAACTGGTATTTTAAAGATGTGGATCACTTAACCAACATATCCTACACATCAACATTCTATGGATTTAAGGTAAAAAAAGAGATCTAAAGTATAAACATATGAAGTATAAAAGAACATTTGATATTCTCGTCTTTACAAATCTTTTTTTTTTCCCGAGTGTGTGTGGCGGGGGGGTATATGTGTGCATGTGTCTATGTGGATATGCACACCTGTGTCTTTATCTCTCTCCACCTTATTCCTTTGAGACAGGCTTTCTCACTGAATCTGTAGCTAACTAAAGGCCAGTAAACCCCACCCAGCAGTCCTCCTGTCTCTCCCTCGGTAACACTGGGGCTACAGGTATCATTGGTCATGATGGTCTTTTATTTGGGTGCAAGTGATTTGAACTCAGGTCTTCATGTTTCTGCACTCTTATCCACTAAGCCATTTCTCTAGTCCCTTACTCATTTTAAAAGCCAGAGTTCCCTTAGCTCACAAATTGACCAATTAAAGTCTTATGTACCCTTCGTGACCCACTTATTCTGAATCTAAGAGGTAAGGTTAAAGAACTTCATATGTAAGCAATCTTTCTGCTATATTCTCACAATGCTGTGCTTCTGCTTTGGTCATTATTATTATGGTAAAAAGTTATGTTTATTTAGTGCTTATAATGTCCCAGGTATCATCAGTTAAGGGCTTATTTGTATCATGAAGTAAATAAAGAAAATTATTTATAAAATACAATATTGTACAACTACCACCTAGCTCTACCTAATCATCTATGAATATTTACTATCTTTGAAAGAAATAGAAGTTTTATAGATAAAGATGAAGTCTTGTTTCATTTACCATGATCTCAGAGGTAATTGCAGCGAGCATCCTGATGTGGGTGGTTGGCTCCTATACATTTTCTTATTTGTCTGTAAACCCCTTTTAACATTGTTTAAAATATTTCAGGTATTAGAAGGAGAGATTCTTTTATTACCTTAATGGTCCAGATGTGTAAAATGTTAAAACATAAATGTAAAATGAATTGATAAGCTGGAACTGAACTTTTGTTGTAATGTATGCTATAGAGTAATTATATAACATTAAAATTAAGGTATAATATGCAGTAAATTCACATATAAATCAAGACAAATTTTTCCTCAAACATTTTAGGAAGAAGATTATGTAATTATATCCCATAACTTCACTCAAAATCCTGATATGTTTAATGTTATTGATATGAGGAATGGCTCCTCGAACCCCTTGAACTGGAACACTAGCAAGAATGGAGACTGGCATCTGGAGGCAAACACTAGCACTCTCTATTACTTGGGTATGTATTCACCAGGCAGGAGGAATTACTTTTCCTAATGATTTTCTAAGAATGAAAAAAATTTCCTATTAGACAAGTAAGATATACTGTGTGTCTAGTATTACCAGAATTTGATAAATATTTGTTAAATGAAAATATTGGACCTTAAATTTATGCTAGAAAAGGTTTGAACTTAATTAAGATTTTGTTTTATTTTTGGAGATGACATTAGTATAATCACATAGTCCTGAAAATTTTATTTCACAGAATTAGAGGAAATAGCTCTAATGTCAGATGGTATATATCTCATTCCTATTTTCATTATTTGATTATTTTTTATTTAATTATTTTTCAAATTTAGAAAGTAAAAATGTTTAAGAATAAATTTTAATTTCAAAGCATTCATTTTTGTCAAGGTATTTTGACTATCTGCTTCATAATAATCTATCTTGTTGGAGTTTCTCAATACGTAGTCTCTATTTCTGTCTAACTGATATTTGCAAAATGCTATGACTTTGTTTACATTTAAGTACTTGAATCATCATGTTAACTTAACCAACCACATTTACTTTACTTCCAGTGTCAGGAAGAAGTGACCTTCATGAGAGTCAGCCCATATCTGGGGCCCTAGATCCTGATGTAAAAGATGTCGTTATTAATTTCCAGGCTTACTGCTGTATTCTCCAGGATTGCTTTCCTGTGCACCCCACATCGAAAAAACCAATTCCCAGGAAGCGACCAGCTACTTACACGTATGTAAGCCTTCTTCAGATAATACCATTGACGCTTCTTACATCATCTTTTTCAGAAATTTCTTCTTAGTGAGATTGATAATGTTTTCTTCCTGCACAGAGCCTTTTGGTTCACCTAATTTATCTACACTTTGCTTTACAATACAGTCTCCATGAGAAAATGGAGAAAATTTCATAAAAATTGGGTGTGAAAGTTGATGGCAGTCAAACACTTATGGAATGCTAGTTTCAATGGTTAGACCTGCCCCAGCCCCCTTATATTCAGGTGAGAAAGCTGAAGTCACATGAGTTAGCTGGGCTCATACATATCAGATTGGCACACCCAGTTCAGCACCAGAAACCAAGTTTCCTCATCAATCCAAAGTTATCTTAGCAGGTGGTATCAATTTCTCTCACTATCATGTCAAACTCATAACAAAACTTTCCAACTATCTGATCTCAAATAAATTTTAATTCTTCTGGTTAAAATTTTTGTCTTTGTAACTTATATAGCTCTTTACCTTTTTTATGATTTGAAACATCTCTTTGTACCTTGTATTACTCTTTAATGTGCGCGATGATGCTATCACATTTTCCAAACACTCTTAAAAGCTTGATCTTGATATAAAGCGTATTTGAATTTTTGACTGACAAACAATAATAACAATATAAAAGGTGCTGTTCATGATTAAAAACTAACATTTAGTTAATGGACATTTAGTGAACACTTAACTTACCACTGTACATCAAACTCATCTCACTGTTATTAGTGAATTGTATTTCAAAATTTTTGATATTATAATGTTTACTCTACAAAATGATAGTAATCCAACTTATTTATACATCATTCATCTGTAAAACAAAAACAAAACCAAACAAAAAACATCTGTTCTGGGTCAGGCCCTGGGGATTCTAGCATGACCCCTGGCCTTGTTATGCTCACATTCTATTCAAAAAGACAAATGACAGAACAAGAAAATATATAAAGAAACAAGTGACTAGAAAAATGTGGGGTTGTTGAGATGGCTTAGTGTTTAAGAGCACTTTCTGCTCTTCTACAGGACTGGAGTTGGTTCTACAGGACTGGAGTTGGTTCCCAACTCTTATGTTGGCTAACTCCAGGAGACCGGATGCTTTATTGTAGCCTCCACAGGAACCCACACACAGATGGCAAACATACACCCACATACACATACACACACACACACACACGTACACACACACACAGAATAAAATCTTTTAAAAATGAATGAAACGTACATGTACTCTGTTATGAGTATTATAAAATGGCTAGGACAAATAACTGCATAGCAGAGACTGGGTAGGGTGGTACCTCTCAAAGAAATGGCATATAAGACACAGGCCAAAGAATGAGGAAGAACTTGCCATGTGTAGGGTGGGAGATGAGTGTTCAAGGACAAGGGAAAAACTTGTGCAGAGGCTGTGTTTTAAGAAAAAAATGCGTCATGTCCAAGACCCAAGAGAAACTCATCATGGCTAGACTTAGGAAAGGATAGTCTTTTGGAGACAGTACTGAGACTGGTACAAGCCAGATGGTACACATCATGGGCCAGTTGGTAGACAAAAGGGAACTTATGGATAACACTAAAAAGAGAAGTCACAAATGCCGAATTACATTTCAGAAAGATTGCCTTTGGTGTGCTCTATAAAGGAAAGTGGAGTAAAGGAAAATGCATAAACTTATTATTTGTATTGTTCAGAACATGATACAGCAAAGAGACAAGCTGCCTCGCTGCAGGCCCTAGTTTCCTTCAGCACACTGCAAGATTTCCTCACTGGGAGTATCTACATTGGGTTGATTAATTTGTTAAGTTATATAGCTATCAGCAGAAAAAAACAGGATTTTGACCTAGAACTGGTACCTAAGGCTTGGAATAGAAAGCTGTAGCTAGCAATGCCTGGTTTAAAAGAGACTGTGATGTACTGACCATAGCAGTGAGAAAATAGAAGGCTGCATGGCGATAGTGACAGTTCCGGTGAGACGAGGGGAAGACAGTTGGTAATCATGAAGAAAAATTAGATGAAATCCATTATGTCATGTGTGTAGTACGAATCAGTTTACTCACTTAAGTACAACTCTAAATTAGATGAATAAGTTTCAGATGAATAAGTTACAAATTTTAGTCTAAACAACTCATTACCATTTTAAAATTCAATAAGGTGATTTTTATAGTGGATTTTTTAATCAACAGATTCTTTAGTAATATACTTTATCAATATGATTATATAGTTAAAGAACACATTTTAAACAAACTGTATGCTAGACTTTTGTAAGACCCCAGAATTAATATCACAGAATCTTAAAATTTTTAACTGGATCAGAAAAATCTGATTGTCATTCACTTGCACTAAGAAAATATGAACTTCATAATCATATCCTCTACAATAATTTGTGTGAACAGATAATTCTAAGTAACCATAATGATAGGGAAAGACTGCTGCTTCCCCATGTACTTTCATGCTTATTTCAATTTAATAAGCCTTCCTTCTGGCTGCAGACCAATGACTGCATCTCCTCACCTTGCCACTGTCCAGAGCATAACCTCATTGACTGATTTATTCTTGGGAATCCAGAGATTCTTCTTCCTGTCCTCTCCTTCACAGAATCTATACAACTAAGTCCTCCCTAAGTCCAGTGCTTTCCCCATGAAACAGCGCCATATGCCAGAGGTCTCTAAATACATTAAGAATGCATTATTTTCAAGCTTTCTACTGTGTCAAAACTAATAAAGAAATGGAATAGTGTACATTATGGACAAAATTAACATGCATTACAATAAAGATTTAGTGGGAGGGAGCAATTCAAATTGTGAAAAGAAATTTTGTTCAATAGAAAAAAAGATACATGTAGTTTTGTGTGTTTGTTAACACTACTAATCATATATATTAATTTGTCGATTTTATGAAATTTTATACTATGTGATTCACATTCTACTATCTCCCAAACACCTAGTGTGTAATGCTAAACCTCATATAATGCTATGTTCTCATTAAACACATAGAGGTGATGATTAATGGAAGTATTTATCTTTCCTTTCAGTTTATGGTCAAATGATTCTTTTTGGCAATCATCTAGAGAAAACAATCATACTGTGCCTCATCCAGGATCAAATGTGGTTATCCCTGAAGGTAAATACACAATTATAAATAGGTAAAATGCTTGTGTTTAGATAACATTAATATATGACAGAATAGGCTTCTCAATAGTTATGTTTCTGCCTTTAAGCATTACACCTTGGAAAGAGCAACCATGAAGAGGTGGGTTCTAGTACTGTGTCCTAGATATGAAATATAATCTTCTTAATTTTATGTGGGACTAAAGCTGTTAATGATATCATTATCTCAGTGTGGTGGCATATACCACCACAGCACTCAAGATGTGGCATGGAGTGTCAGCTAAGGAGTTCAAAACCAACTTGAGCAAAATAGAAATACTATTTCAAAACAAAATAAACAGTAAGAAAACCACAATAACATACTTTCTAGAAGAGACAGGAATCATTGTATAGAAAGGAATCACAATTTCAAAAGCAAGACTCACTGAATACACATTATTGTTTAAAAGGAACATGGATTGTAGCTGACACAGATATGCCCCCAATGGAAAGGCTTATTATTTGGGGAGTTCTAGAGCTGGAAGATAAATCTGAGGTGGGAGCTGCAGGACCTTCTCGCAGAAGAGTTGTTTTGAATGCTACCTATATATCAGTGCAGGTATGAATAAGGTTTTATACTTTATTTTATTTAATATTTTTAATCAATTTCTGACAAGATTTATGGAAATAGTAACAAGAGAATATAATCTATCTATTATCTATCAATCTATCACCTATCAATCTATCTGTCATCTGCTCTAGCCCAGAAAATTTAAGTGTCAGTTACATCCAATGTATTTCTGGTCTTTAAATTGTGGGCTCAACTTTCCTGACTGAGAAAATAATCAAAATACTCTTGAATTTCAGATCTACTTAAAATATTCATATTATTAGCTAAACTGTGAGTTTGTACTAACAAATACCAAACCCTTAGAGTTTGAGGAGTTCTGAGGAGAAATGTTTTTAAAGTTCAAATATTTTAAGACATGAACACAGTATTTCTTAAAAACAGTTGACATAGAAGAAATATAAAGCAAGAGTAAATAATAAAATGCTCCAGTAGTTTGGAACAGTTACCCCCTGTGTCATAAACCTCAGGGGTCTTAAACATGTAATAGCAAAATCAGTTTAATTGTACTGTCACCCTTTATTATTATTTACAAAAGAATAACTAGACAAAAAGTTATTAAGGCCTTTTAAAATTATGTGTTGCACAAAGAAACCTGCCTGATGAGATCTGAGAACTGCCCTAATCTATGGGCATGGAGATAGGCGTCTAGAGGGCAGTTTGTTACTATGTCCATTCAGCAAAATAATGGTGGTGTGTTCATCTGGGCCTGGAAGCTCCCAAATTCTTGGCCAGATTTACATTCTCCAGTGTCTGAACCCATGACCATATGGGTAGCACAAACTGGACTCAGTGGATTATTGAAAAAAAATAAGGACATGAAAGTGTGAGGGGCGAAGAGGTGGGCGTGGATCTAGGAGGAGATGGTGGAGGAGTGGAGCGTGAATAGGATCAAAATACATTGTATCAAATTCTTGAAGAATTCATAAAAATATTATATTAAAAAGCACTTATAAATAGATAAAGTACGGAAACTGTATTTGGTGCTTTAAAGAATAGTATTTTGGTCCGATGTATGGGCTTTGAGGTAAATTAAAGCTACATTTAAATCCGACTTCACTGTTTATTAGTTGAGTGACCTCAGGTAGATTACTCAACCTCTTTTAGTGCAGCATCAGTTTTCTCACATTTGAAATTAGAACAGAACTATCAATTCATGAGTTTAGTAGAAAGGCTAAACTCTATCATATATATTATGTATATAGCATTACCTTGCCTTGAACTATAGTCAGCAAGCATTTAATGACAATCATCAGCATTAGCAACAATGACCCCTAAATGGATAGTGTAGATAGAACAGAGACTGTGGTCTATTCAAACACCATTAGCTTAGGTCTTTGGAGATCTAATTTTAGGTCCAACTCTGACAGTAGGGACATTTGACTTTGACATTTGACATTTGAAAAAAATATTTAGATTATCTATCCTAAGGCAAATGTGTTAGAGTCACTTCTGATTATAAGACTGATAATAACGAAACATCTTCAGTTTTACTAGGGGAAGGGTCTAGTCACTTCTTAATTCCCTTTTTATGGGTGAAGTTTCTCTCTGATCAATTTTTTAAAGTGTTAACAACTGTCTACTTCATTGCAGGGAGGTAGATTGATTGGTGGTTGGGAAGATAACCCTTTTAAAGGAGAATTACAGATCATACTTAGAGGAAATCATTCTACCCCAGAATGGACTCTTCCAGAAGGACCAAATCAAGGTGCAAAGGTCTTAGGTATGTGTCTTCAAATGCCAAAAGTGTCACATCTGTTTTGACAATTTATTTTAAGATATACAGCACAAATGTACTTAGCTCATAATAGTATGGAGTCCCAAGTTTTTATAGATATTTGTTTATATGAAAAGGTCATACAAGTAGCAGAGATTTTAAAAACTCAAATTATGTTACACTATATACTAGAAACTGATATGGATTTATGTATTTCAACCAAAACATTATTTATTATAAATCTTTATTTAATAAGTTTCTACATATGGATATTTTTCTCAAGTCTTGTATATTTGAAATTGTTCCTTGATATGAATGAGAAATAATCATTTTCATGTGTTAGTCCCTTTCCCCTTAAAGACCACTTTTCTACACACAATTCCATTTGCAGTATTAATAAGAAGTCTGTGACAGTGGACTCTGCTGTAAGCTATTCAGTCACAACTGTTGCATTTAAAAACAGCTCAATATGGGGCCTGGAGAGATGGCACAGCAGGTAAGAGCACTTGCTGCTCTTGTAGAGGACTGGGTTCAATTCCAGGCACCCACATCAGGTGGCTGACAACCATCCAGCTGTATGCTGTAGTTCCAGGGGATCCAAGTCCCTCTTCCTGTCTCTGTGGGTGCTTGTATACAGTAACACCTAACTCAGGACTGTGTGGTGAATAAGCAGTAATGCTCTTTCCTTCAGGAGTGTTTGGTGAGCTGGATCTTCATGGATGTCCACGTTCTATATATAAAACTAAGCTGTCAGAAACAGCAGAGGCAGGCTCCAAGGTCTTGTCACTGGTGGATGCTGTGGACTGGCAGGTAGAAAACTAGTTATATGTTATATATACATATATATAACATATATATGTTATATGTCTACTAAAAAAGCTTCTTCTCTGTTTTCCTGAGCATTTGTTTCCTCATGTCATTAACTATATGTGAAATGTATATTTTAGAATCAGCTTGCAGGGATGGCCCGATAGGGCATAATTCCAAAATGATCAAAAGTCCTTCAGCTTATATAAAGAACATCATATATATATATTAGTATTAAAACAAGAAAGTAAAAGTTCTTGGTTAGAAATTTTTAAATTATAAATTCTTAGAAAATACAATATAATTATTCTAAATACATTTTATTATTAAGTTGATTACCACCTCACTTCTAATTTGTGATTTTAAATGTTTGGAATTTGGATTGATTGATTTTTAAATATTTAAATTAGAAAAGAAAATAAACTTTGAAATTCAGTGACCTTCAAATAATGTCTATGATAAATGAGAGATTCTGAATAGAATATAAATATTATAGAATATAAACAGTAACATCATAGTTTAGAATTCCTTTTTTTACATTTTAATTATTAATTTGATGTATGTGTGTGCATGTATGTGTACACGTATGTCTGTGTGTACATGTTTGCATGCAAATATGTAAGCATGTATGTGCCATTGTGCATGGTGTTTGTGTGTGTGCATGTGTGTGTGTATGTGTAAGCATGTATGTGTCCAGGTGTGTATGTGGAGAGCAAATTCTAAGAAGTCTTAATACCAAACAAGTACAATTATTGTTATAAATTTAGATGTATACTTTATTATTTCTGATAAGAACATGGTTGCCAATCAGATATAAATGTAAAGGTATTTAGTAGTTGCTACTAAGAATATAAAGCAATTTCTAAAATTGAGCTCGCATTTGGCCCTTGGATTTTTTCTAAGGAGGGAGAAGAGATTGTGATAACGACCACAAGCTATGATTTACACCAGACAGAAACTAGAAGGATTGTTAAAATCCTGCATGGACACACGATTCTCATTCTCAATGATAGCCTTTCCTACACCCACCTTGGTAAGTGTCTGCCCTTTAAACAAATGAATATATGACTAAAATGTATGGAAATGTTCACATCTTAGCATTGGGCTCTGTAATTATAATTTTTGATTGAACATCAAAAATATTTGAGCAGAGCATTTGGCTTTGGTATAATTGTTATTACCATTTATACACTGGCTCTAAACAATTCCGGCTACATGTATTCACTCATTAATTCATTCACTCATTCAGCAAATTTTCAGCAAAGGCCTACTGTGTCATCCAAGTAATTATAATACACTATGGAAATTTAAAACCTTTGATCCAAAAACAAGAATTGTCTTAATTAGTGTCAAGGTCACATTCTTCAACTTTGTCTTTAAACAAGCTATAACAAATGCGGAAACTGTAATTTTTAGAGAGAAATAAGGGGACATCCTTTGGTGAAAATTATGTTCACTTCCAGGATCAGAGCCTCCTCAGAGTGGTAGCCCTCCCTCGTTTGACCTGACTTTTCTCATTCAAATCTCAAACAGTAAAAGCAGACAGGAAAGGAAAGTTAGAAAAGCCCCTCAGAAGTTTGATGCTCATGAGAACTCCAGATGTGAGGGAGAGTCAGGCCTGGGGCCTTGTAAACTGCATGCAAAAGACTCTTCAACATACTTTAGAAAACTCTGTTTCATGGAAGCACTTGCCTCAAGAGGGTTTGTTGAAAAACTCTTTATTGTAACTAAATAATAATTATAAAACCATTAGATAATTATAAAGCAATTGGTTTGGTTTGCCATTATGGAGTCTTTCATTTAAACTCTCAAGCATTTCTCTGTGCTTGAAATGTACCTGTTTGCCTTAAAAGTTTGAGTGAGGTCTCTAGAAATGGTTATGTTTTACAGATTATTTAGATGTAATTGTGTGAACTGGGTCTATTATGGTACTGCATATTTATGAAGAATTGTGATTCACACACAATGTGCCACAGGAAAAGCAGAGCAAACTCAGGTCTCCGTGCAGGAAACATCACGTCTATTCCTTGTTGATTCTACTCAGGACTCCTGGCCACATTTTTTTTAACTAGTTTATATTTCTTCATTGATTAAAATTAAAGCAAGCTGTTCAAATTGCTGTACAACAGTGTTTTCATGTATTACTAAAGTAATTGTAGGCTATTTTCAAGATTTGTTAAACAACAGCTCTTCTTAAAATAATTTGCGCATTGACTATACCTTTTATTTTTAATTTTCTTTAATACATACACTATACATGTACATATATTCATAGCATTCTATTCATAAGGAGATTTCCTTACAAATATAAAATGTTCTTTAAGTGTACTCCCCTGTGCTGCCTTCCCTTCTCCCTTTTTTCTAATTGTGTTAACTAAGTTATGGAACCTGCACAGGTGTCTCTCAGCAGAAAGTGGATAAAAATAATGTTATATATTCCATAGAATTTTTCAGTCATAAATTACAAGTTATGTTGTTTTCAGGAAAATGGATGTAATGGATAATAGACATATTGAGTGAATTAAGTCAGTGTCAGAAAAACAAATATCTTATAATTTTCTCATCTATGGTACTTATAGTTTATATAAATATGTAACCAATATGCATATATGACATGAAAGTAGAAGTGAGACTGTTTAGAGAAATAAGGAGGGAAGAGAGAAAACAGTAACTCTTTAATTGCTAATAATAATTTTTGGGTATAAAGAGGTGATATATTTTGGATGTATTTCAGTATATACATGCCATAACATCTTAATTTCAATCTGCTGTTTATCTATGTTTAAGTATTATATCTAATCAATTAATAAAACATTGTGTCACCTTTGTCATATTTAAAAACTGTTTAGCCTGTGAATTATAAAGAAACTGATATACAAATATTTCTTAGTATTGACACTGATTCAACCGTCCTATTGCAGTTGAAAGACACCAGATCCCTGGAACAGGTCAGAGCTACACATTAGCAGCTGATGTTGGGATATTAAGTAGGAACATTAAAATAGTTGGTGAAGATTATCCAGGTTGGTCCAAGGACTCTTTTGGTGTACGAGTCCTGGTTGGCTCATTTGCTGGAAAGATGATGACATTTAAAGGTTGGTATAAATTGTTTATTTTTTTCTAAATGAAATATAGCACAGTATCTTTCACTTATAATTCTCAGTTCTTCAGAAACTGTATGGAAAAATGAAGCTTTAAGAGTGATTACTCTCCAATAAAATTTTCTAATATTATTCATTGCTTACTTTCTTTATCTTCATATTATCAAACTGCTATTATCAGACCAGTAATGGCCTTAAGTGAGAGCTACATAGGCCTCTAAGCCAAATAAAATCATTTTATAATATTTCCTATTTTTAAGGAAATTCAAACATGTAACTATAGAGAAAAACCATGTAATAAATTCCAATATCATCATCACCTTCAACTATTATCAAATTTGGTTAATCTTGTTTTATCTCTACCTTCATCCATTTTCTTCAAACTTCTAAATTCTGTTGAAGCAAGCAGTATTTCATCTAGAAACATTTCAGTATGTAACTTAATAACTTCCTAAACCATCTAAATGTATCAGATAAAAAGAGTGAATAATCATTTCTTTTCAAATAATAGTTCAAATTTCTCCATTTGATAGTTCTCTCTCTTTCTCCCACCCCACCCTTTGGTTTGTACTGTGCTCAAATAATATCCATGTTGCAATTAGTTCTAAATCTTAAATCTCTGTTGTCCCTGCCTCCTTTGTAGCAATTTATTTATAAAGGAAGCTGGATGATTTGCCCTCTTGTTTCCAATAGTGTGGAATTTAGTGGTTGCCTCCCTGAAACTCAGCTTTCTCCTTCCTGTCTCCCCTGTATTCTATGCATGCAGGCTTTAGAACCAGAGACTTGGTCAAACTCAAGTTCAATTTTCAGGTCATGAATATCTCACAGTTACTGGTGTGTTTTCCCATTAGCAAGCATGTTTGACTGCTTTTCTTTTGACATATGAGGAGCCTTTAATGATCATTATCTTGATTAATTACAGTTACCTGGGGTTTAAGATCGTAGTATCTTAATTCTACCATTTTCTCCTAATTTGCAATCTGGAATACGTTCCCTAAGAGAAGCATCCTTAAACAACTATTCCATGAAATAGTTGAGGAAGAATGCCTATGGAAAACATAAAAGAAAGCTCTTATTCTCACCTCATGCCAATTAGTTCTCAAAATAGTGAGTTGATTCTCCAACATCTTCCAAAGATGACAAAGATCTTGTGTATGTATGTGTGTTTGTACATGTTCATGTGCGCAGGTACATGTGCATATGGAAACTGGAGTTCAACATTGGGTATCTTCCTCAATTGTTCTCAGTTTTATTTTTTGAGACAATGTCTCTGAACCTTCATCTTATAGACTGAAATAGACTAGTTGGCCAATGAGCACTGAGAACCCTCCTATCTCCACCTCCTTAGCGCTGGGATTTCCAGCACGCTGTTACCATGCATGGCTTAATTTGTGGGTTTTGAGGGATGGAAATCAGGTCTTCGTGCTAGTGTGCCAAGCACTTCACTAACTGAGCCATCTCCCAAACCTGATAAGTTTTTATTTGTTTTGTTATTAGTAGCTGTATGAATTCATGCATTTAAACATATTTGTTATGCTCTAACCCATTGTGATTATTTGTTGTATTAATACTGAAAGTCCCCACCCCTGATCTTAGGAACCTTTCCATGCTGACGCTTAAATCTTTTGCATGAGTTAGTATTTTTAAAACTTTACTTTCTGATATGGCAAGCAGCCATTGTAAATTCTTTCTGAAATTAAGAATCAATCATTCCTACAAGTACCCGTGGTTCTTTTTAATGTAAGATGGTATCTGCATCTCATAATGTGGGTGCCATGAGTACTTTACCCATTCTGAGCTTTTTCATCAGGTCATCTCTTGTTCATAATATTTTCTATTTCATTTTGCAACAGTGTGAATTTCCTTCTGGTGATAAAAAAGAAACAGCTATCCCAACAGAACTTTACTTTTTGGTCATAGTATATCAACTGAAATTTTCAGGATAATGATGATGCTTATGATACAAAGTTCCAGATACTATGCTGAGCAGTAAATTGACATTATTTCATTTAATCCTCTGAATGCTATTGCATTGTGTTGTGTGACACTATTCTTGGGGAGAGGTGAACAAACATCTCCTCATCCTAGATGAGGGAACTGATGACAAACTAAAAAATAACATCAAAGGCCAGTTTGAAGAATTTATTGGGGTTACTTCTAGGAGTATGAGTGAGGGGTTACTTACAGAGCAGAAATGACTCAAAGACAGGTAAAATATATCTATGCCTTAGGCATGCTTTCCCAGCAAGGCAATGTTATCCTCAAGGGAGGAAAATTGGTCCTTGAGACACTAAATAAATAAATAAATAAATACTTTATATATTACAATAGTTTTTGATCTTCCAAGGGTTATTGTATATTTATACATAGTATATCTGTGTGATTAAAGTTTTATAATATGTGGAAAGGGGTCTTTTAACTGAAAAAAAAATCCAAGAAAGAGAACAAGGGAAAAAGGGGGATGAGAAATGCTTTTTCTGGATTAAAGCCACAAAGAAAAAAAAAAACGAAATTCTGTACAGCTTCTCAAATCTTCTTTTATTTGTTTTCAAATTTTTTCTTTTTACCTTCCCCTCCCCTAGGAAATGCAAGAATAAGTAACGTGGAATTTTACCATGGTGGTCAAGAAGGCTTCAGGGACAGCGCAGATCCCAGATATGCTGTAACCTTTCTTAATCTAGGACAGGTTTGTGCTTTACTGTTTGTATGTGATCGTAATAAAACATCTTTATTTTTATTTAGCTTAACGGAATAGCTGCATCTTCAGATGGCCAAACTTGCATTCTAACGCAAGAAAACGGTCTTAGACATATTGCCCATCAATGTTTTTAGACTCACAGTAGCATTTGTTTTATTGTATGCATTTATTTAAGGACAAAAAAACCACGGGAAAAGTAATAGAATTGAAGGTCTATAATAAAGGATTACATACCCATTTTATTTTTCTCAAATGACAGGTAAATCTGAATATTGATGTCTCCACAAAAAAGGGAAAATAATTATCTAAGAAGGCTAGGGATTTAAGAAAAATGGAGAACAGCATATTTTTTTAGTAGAAATAAAAATAATGTTTTAGTTTTAAAGCTGAATCCTCTCGGGCCTGTGAGATGGCTCAGTAGGTAGAGGCATTTGCCACTAGTTCAATCCCCAGGACCCACATGGTAGAAAGTAAGATCAGTTCTTGCAAGTTTTCTTCTAATCTTCACACATGTACTATAGCAACCATAGGTGTGCACAAACATACTCATGCACATGTACACACACAACAAATGAATGTGGAAAACTTTTTCAAGCTGAAACCTCTGACCCAGAGGACTGACTCACTCCTATCAATCAAATTTGAATTGTGATCTTTGCTTAGAGCATAATTTTCAATTAAAAAAAAACTCTCTTCACAGTATAGTAAATTATTCTGAAAAGCAGTTTAGCGTATTAGCCCCTTAAAAGTGATAGTAGAAATATAAGGGCATAAAAAAGTCCTTGGGAATCTTTTAGACTCCATTTAAAGTAATCATATGTTTTCTACTTTACTTAATCATAAACATAATATGTGGAAATTTCTCAAGATTAAAGACAATTGGGAAATCATCTCTTTTAAGAAAGCATGTGTGTGTGTGTGTGTGTGTGTGTGTGTACACGCATGTGTATCCAAGGTTTGTTTACTGAAAGTGACCTAATTCATTTTTTTTCTTTAAACATATTTAAATTTTATTTAACAAATGCTGGCCCATGTCTAATGTTTCAGAGTCCAGAACACGGCTTGTCTTATATTCGTGGCTGTGCTTTTCACCATGGCTTCTCCCCAGCAATTGGTGTATTTGGGACAGATGGCTTGGACATAGATGACAACATCATTCACTTTACAGTAGGAGAAGGTAATCTAATAATATTTTGGGTCAAATAGCATATCCTTCCCAGGCAGTCTTACAGTAAACACTGTAGCTAGTCCACTGAGTTGATTTTTGAATGAGGATGTAAATAGCTTGTCTATGCTGACCCATATGATAACCAATAGACCACATGTGGCTAATTTGGTTCTGAATTGTGGCTAGTGTGAATATGGAGCTCAATTTTTATTTTAATTGCACTTTATCTGTATTTAATTTGTATCTAAATTTGCATGTGGCTAAGGCTATACTGTCAGATACAAACCATTACCTAATGTGAGTTATCTAATCACTTAAACTATTATGATTTTATAATAATTTTTGAATTTTATTTTCAAACTAGTTGTTATTATTGTGTTTGTGTATATGACAGATGGTGGGGAAAAGTACCCATGCCATAGTATGCATGAAGTCAGAAAACAACTTTGTAGAGTCAGCTCTTTCTCTTTACTATTATATGAGTTCCAGGGATGGAACTTAGATCTTTAGGCTTCATGGAAAGCACTTTGACCCACTGAGCCATCCCACCAGCTAAAGTAGTTACTTTTAAGGTACTACTCACATGCCAATTGTAAAGACTATTCACAAATAAATGTTATTTTTCATTTAAAAATATACATATTTTGAAGTAAGTTTCTTTTATATCAATTTAAAACATACTGAAAACTTAATGTATATAAAAGTTATGTGTATATTTACTAAAATCTGATGTGAAGTCCATGAACCAATTAATTTAACAAGTGCCTAGACTATTATAATTCAGTTAGTCCACTATGTTGGTGAAGTTCATTACTAAAGAGTTCGGGGTAATCACTGAATTTTATGTGGACCTTTTCCCAGTCTTTAACTAGAAAAAGAACTTCGCACAGAAACAATGAAGGACATTATCCATAGCATCAATTACAAAATTAATATGGATTTTGCTTTCTTTTTTAAAATGCAGGTATCAGGATATGGGGTAATGCCAACAGAGTGCGAGGAAATCTGGTTACGCTTTCAGTTTGGCCAGGAACCTATCAGAACAGAAAGGACTTCAGTTCAACACTTTGGCATGCAGCAATTGAGGTGGGGAGAATATACTTGTGACTATAAATATGATACAAAATTGTAATTTAGAAGCATCATTTTAATAAGCTGTAACTCTCAACATGTTGTTTAAAAGGATTTCTTCCTCAGGGATCTGTGAGCTAACAAAATGAATTTGCCGAAGGAGTAAATAGTTTTTAATCAATAAAGTAAAATTATGATTAAAGGTTTTCCTACTACTGTGTCATATACTTGTACTGTTTGTGTAGTTGGGTACTAGACTAACCAAAGCATTTTTTTTTGTCATTGTGCTAGATAAACAGAGGAACCAATACAGTCTTACAAAATAACATTGTTGCTGGATTTGGAAGAGTAGGGTACCGCATTGATGGTGAGCCTTGCTCAAGTAAGTCTTTTAACATAGAATTTCTCAAATAGGAAGTAACTTGTCCAAATTCATGAAAAATGATTATTTTTGTCAGTTATATATGTAGTATTTCTTCATTTGGACACTAAAACAACAAGGTAGATGATTACAAAATCAGTCTGGAAAAAATGAGATCCACGTTTTGTGAGGTGTTGGGGATTGGATGCTGGGGCTTATGAATATTAGACAAGGGCTCTGTCATCAAGCTATATTCCCAACCCCTGGCTCCATTTTTAAGGAAAACTTTTTCTTTCCCCTGTTATAATCTCAAAACTCCAGTAACAACTTCAGTTCTTGTGTTGGTGGGATTAGAACAGCGAGACCCTTGTCCCACTACCGCTTTAGAAAAACTAGCACCTCTAAGAATGTAGATACATGCCTCTGGAAATATTGTAGCGTTTCACCTCTGCTTTAGTAGAACAAATACCCAATAATCATATATTAAAACCTTCATATGTGGAGAATTTGAAAGGCATGAATAGTCACCCTGCCGCATTAGTGAAAATCAGGAACTAAACAAACACCTACTCTTTTTAACACAGGAAATTTCTGAAAAATAATTGTATTGAGTTTTTGTGCATTTCACACAATACTTCTTAATCAGATTTAGAACCCTGTCCCATCCATGCCCTGGCATACTCCCCCACACCACCAACCTCATGCATTCTGCATATATGTTAAGTCCTATCTGGTCAAGCATTTGTACCCAGATGTCCTTCAGTGCAAGTTTAGCCAGTGGAGTCTAGTGAGCCTATCCAGAGATCTTAAGGATGATCTGTTCTCCCTAACCCAGCAATAATCAATTACCAACAGTTCCCAGATTAGGGCCAGCCCGCCGTTTCCTGCTGGACCCTTATCCGACTGAGTGGGCGTGGTCTTGTGCATGACACCACCATTGACTCAAGTTCACACGAGCAAGCTTCCAGTGCCCTGAAAGCCCCTGACTCCCTATGTTCATGAACCAATCCTGGCTCTTACAGTCTTTCTGCCCCCTCTTGCACAATGATCTCTGAACCATGGGTGGGTGGATGGAGTTCACTATAGGAATCCTACCTAGGGACACGTGTCCCTCTGTGTGCATCCCACTCTGGTGTATAAGGAAGCTTTGCTGTTAAGAGTTGAGGGATGTATTCTCTTTATCCCCATTCCGTTATGTTCCGTGAACCTCAGGTGTAGAGTTTACACTGTAGCTGTGCTATTTGGGGCTGGGCATTTCTCAGACATATTTTCTCTGTGTGTGACCAGTTGTGAAACTCTGTAATAGCTTCCATGTGTTGCAAAGAAAAGCTTCTTTGATGTGTGGTATATGGTACACTTGTCTGTAAATATAAGGATTAGTATTTAGCATATAGTAAGAAGTTTCATTTTTTCTAGAGATATGACAGAGATAAGGCTCTCTCTATGATCTATGACTTCTCCAGTCATGTATATTTGGCTATAATTATAGTGCCACCCATGAGTTCCTCCCGTCGAGTGAAATTTAAGTTCTATTGGGTATCTGTAGATTTCCCTCCAGTACCACTACTTCACCAGTAGAGGGAGTTTGCTGTGCCATTTGTTGTGGTTATTAGGCTTCAGAGCTGGGTTGGACTGTTGATTGATTTTTCTCCCTTAGCAGCTTGCATAGTATCCTCTAGAACTTTGAGAGCTAGTCTTCAGGGAGAAGGCTTCCAGGTCAGTTCCAGCTCCATTGTTCCACGTCCTAGGATATAGGAAATTTTACACATAGTTGAATGAAGCAGAAGATGAAATCGCGTTTTTGTAAGGGATCTACTAACATCACTGTACATTTACCTTTACTCAGAGTCTCCATTTCTAGAGAGGTAGCTAACAATTGCCTGTCCACATGTAAAGATGGTTTTCAAATAAGGTGATTTATCATCATATCATCCATAATAGCAGACATCTGAATGCTAACGTGACTTCCTTAATGATTGGACCAACAGTATAAAGCCAAATATTAGAACACTAGACCTTTTTATAAAGAAAGAAGCATGAAGAAATCTCCAGGATATTTCTAAGTGTGACTAACGGGTATGGAAAAGTATATATAATATTTTTCTGTGTATAATTTAGGTATGTTTTAGGGAAGGGAAGAAAATAAGAACATTCATGATATTTGTATTTACACAGGGAATCTTTGTACTGAATGTACAATGACAAAAATTCATGGGAGGCAAGGCTAGTAAGGCCTCATTATTTTATAACTTTATAAGCTTTGTAATTTTTTTTAACCATGCGAATGAACTATTACCAGAGCTAAAGGTAAAATAAGAGCCAAGGAGGTGAAAGCATGAAGATCAAAATTCAAATTCCTAGCATGTACATAAATACCAGGCGAGTGTGGTGACCCATCTAGCAGTGGGGAGATAGAAAAGGGATATCCTGGAGCAGGCTCATTGGCTATATTAGCTGAATCAGCAAGGCTGTGTTTAAGTAAGAGATACTGACTGCCTCAACCCATACAGTGGAAAGTGTCAGGGATTCCTCCCCCAGACCCGGAGGACTCTACCCTGAAATGAGACACGGACAGCTGTGTTGTGGACAACTGACAACTTTATTACAAGCAGACACTTTTTAAAATATGTTTTTAACAAGAATCTGAGGCGAAGGCAAGGACTTGTGTGCAGCCTCAGCATTATTAGACAAAATATGCTATTGAGTGCAAGAATATCTAACCAAGAGCAACAAGGATGGCATCAACCAGGAGTTAGCTGCAGACAGACCAAGGGCGCCGGGTACGGCTTGGGACTTCTGGCCCTTTGCCACTTCCCTGGAGAACTTTCTTCTCCTTAAGCCACGCGGGCTCCTCTGGCCTCCACAGAAAGCAATTGAGAAAGGCACCCATTGTCAACCTCTAGCCTCCACACACATGCACACACATGCCCAGGCACCCACACACAGGTGCACCCATGTACATGAGAGCATGCACACACACAAACAGGCACATACATATACACATCACATATGTAGACACCCAAAGAAAATAAATTAAAAGATTTGTGCTTTATCCTTGAGAAACTGCAAAGACGTTAAATGAGTTTTTCTGTGAACATTTTGCTCCATTTAGAGTTTTTATTTCACTTTATTTTATTTATTTATAACAGCTTAAGTAGGAAATTCCTTACAATAAAATTCACCTGTTTTGTTAGTATTCCCATTAGTCAGTTATTTTGAAGATAATTTAAATCATTATCTTCTTGTCAATTTAAAACTATCTGATGCAAGCCAGTTTTATTCTTGTGGAAAATACATTTTGAAGGAATAAAGGAACTTTATCAATAGGTTTAACTGATTCCTTGATGTATGGTCTTATTAAATATTTCAGCCTCCAACAACTTAAACTTGACACAAAAATTTTAAATCTACAACTTTTCTAAAACTGAAAAAAGTTGTTTTATGACTTTTAAAGAAATCAAAATATTATCCTTGAATATAAATATTTACTAACGTAAAATGTTATATAAATAAATACATCTTCACTGATTGTTATTACTTAAACAATTGAGAAAGTCTATAATAAGGTTTTGTACTTAAAGCAGATGAAATATGAGACATCAGAGAGGAAAGGGGGCTTAAGTTCCTGTGATGGTTGCCAGTTTATCCAGTCCATCCCACAGAAGGGCTGGGGGACAGGGAAAGGAAGGGTGGTCTCTACTGCATCCAAAGGAGGGCCTGTGTCTGTCTAGGGGTTCACTGGGTATGTATAAAGAATATCAACACCTCCTTTTCAGAGAACAAACTCAATCCCAGAAAGACCACAAATAAAATATCAAACTCAAAGGATTAGGAAGAAGGAAAAGTCAAGGGAAGATCAGAGGAATCAGGACCTGAAGATCTGAGCCAGACAGCAGGTCCTAAGTGCCATTTAGGGGAAGGATGCTCCTCGTAGCTGCTTTCCCAGTGCATTTGTGCTTATTTAGATTATTCATTTGATTCAGGCCTAAATAAGAGTTTATTAAAATTTTACTTGAATTATGCTATATAGCAATAATAAGTATAGCTTCTATTCATGGGAAGATATTTGTTAGTTACCTTTTTGGTCTATTTCCTTCATTTTGAGACAATTCTGAATTAGAGATTAAAATGTCTTTGGTAAGAGATTAAACAACTTTCTCAATATATATTCGTGAATCCAAAATACATTTAAGGAACACTAATCAGTGATGAATGAGTCTGACAAGGTGTCTTCTCTTGTGAGGCTAACATTCTAGTAGGTGAGAGGAAGGAATCACTCATTTCATTTAAACAGATACAATAATTCGGGGTGTCAATGGTACAAGTGAGTATCCAGAGCCAGGTGGCACAGGTCTGTAACCCCAGCACTGGGGAGGCAGAGGCAGGTGGATTTCTGTGAGATTGATATCAGCCTAGTCTATACAGTAAGATCCAGGTCAGCTGGGGCTACCGGGAGATCCTGTCTAAAAATGGAAAGCAAAACCCCAAAACAAGGGAGTATACAATTTTATGAATTATAAGATAAAAATTACTAAGTAGAATAAACCACAATGGCAGATCCATAAAAAGATGGATATTTAATCAACAGTGATTCTTAAAACTAAGCATTCCTTACAGTGTTAAGTCTCAGGTTCTATATTCTCTTCCAAGGTCAGTCTAATGCCATGGAAAACTGGTTTGACAATGAAGCCCACGGAGGTTTATACGGCATCTACATGAACCAGGATGGCCTTCCTGGATGCTCTCTTATACAGGGTTTTACCATTTGGACATGCTGGGATTATGGAATTTATTTTCAGGTAAATAATTGTGATTGAAAATGATGACACTTTATGTTCTCTTGTGATTGTTCTTAGCACTATGTAAACTGCACTTGTCTTGCAGACCTCAGAGAGTGTGCACATCTATAACGTGACCCTGGTGAATAATGGAATGGCTATTTTTTCAATGATCTACACGCCAGCCGCTGTGTCTCATAAAATTTCCAGTAAAATAGTGCAGATTAAGGTAAGAAATTAATAAAGAAAAAGAACAACTCTGAGAAAAGTAAAACTGTTCAAGGGCTAGGAAGAATAGCCCAGGCCTCTCTCACTGGCTGGCCCACATCATTCCGAACTCTCCTCCTCCTCCTCCTTCTGCTCCCTCCTCTTCTTGTCACTTCCAGTCTGGAAACATTTCACTTGCATTTTTGCCCTGCTAAGAAGGTTGTGTTGAAACTGCAGAAACGGTAATAACACTTCCTCCATTTTTAATTCCTGCTGTTTCTTGAAATGTCCATATTTTTATCTTAGAAACAGAACCTTTCATTTAATACAATCATTTGCGTGTCAGCCTCCCATTCTCACTTAAAATTCATTCCAGTTTGGGGTTCTGGTTACACTGTGATCTTTAGTTAATGAGTAATCCACTTCTAAAATTTTAATTTGCGTTTCATTATAATTCAGTATTATGATCATGTTTTCTTTTAGAAAAACTATTAACACTATTTTGTTTGGTGACTTTTTAATAGAACTCATTGATTGTCGGAAGTAGTCCTGAATTCAATTGCTCTGATGTCCTAACTAATGATAATCCTGATATTGAACTTACTGCTACACATCGAAGTCCTAGACCTCCTTCAGGTAAAAATATGGATTTTTAAGGTTTTTTTTACATAAATGTATACACAATTGCTGTTAACTCTTTCTTTTTTCAAAAAGGTGGGAGAAGTGGGATTTGTTGGCCAACTTTTGCTTCAGCTCATAATATGGCACCTCAGAAACCTCACGCAGGAATCATGAGTTACAACGCTATTAGTGGCCTTTTGGATGTCTCAGGCAAGTTCAGAGTCTTTCACAAATCTACTCAATTTCTGTAGTATTATATCAAGCACCATATTACCTGATAATGGTTCAGAAAAAAAGTATTTAAGTATATTTCTATAGTAATCTACTTACTGTGATTTAGTATGGCAATAAAGGAAATCAGACCCCAAAGTTAATTTCAAGAAATGTCCACTGGCAAACTCTTTATACACACGTGCGTGCACGCACACATACACACATACTTGTTGTAAGTGTATTGGTGAATGCATTTGATTTTGTGGGCACCCATCAGGGCAGATGGGGAGATTAGAACAGGGTACTGGGTGTCTTCATGGACTAAGTGCAACTTAATTTGGCCTCCTATCTTTCCATCAAATCTCTAATAATATAGAAAACATGCTAGCACTGAGAACTCAAACCTCTCTTAGGTTATGAAGTTCTGTTGATCTTGTGTTCCTGAGCTTTGTTTTGAATTTGTCATTGGTTTTTGCAAATCTAATTTCTTTAGCAGTCTGTAACAGGCACCCATGTACAGATATTTAACTCTGTAACTACAGGTAATACAGCTGCCAAAGTTACTGTATAATCCAGAGGACGTACTTCCACTCTATATTCCTCCTTTAGTTTGCTATAATAAAATTCTAAGGATAATTAGTACTCCAAATATCACAAGTCTTGTTGTCCAACAAGTCATCTGAATTCCTTACTTACCATGGTATACCTCAGGACCACTTTCTGTATTGACAATTTAGATCAGGTTCTTTAAAAGTAGAGCTAGAAGTGGATTTCTTATGCAAGTGATTTGTTGAAAGCATATTTGCAGTAGAAAGGCTACAAAGGAATTAGGAGAAGACAGAGAAAGGAGCCAGGAATAGAAAGACATGGGCCCAAGTGGACTTTCACTTTCACTGGATACTTTAGAGAGCTGGTGAGACTAAATTTCACTCCATATTTTCCTACGGTCTTTTCATATCTCTGCATGGTCTGTCATGGCTCTCCCTGTATTAGGGATATTGAAGAGTGCCTAATTTCTAAGCCCATAAGTGGCCAAGAGAAATTATTTAGAGACAAAACAGCTAGTGGTGGTTTGCAGCCAACACCTAGTGATAGTGAGCACTAGAGATTGAGCTTACTGACCTAATTCATAACTGAGAAAAATAAAAACAGCATTTGGTACTGCATCTTATCACACTCATCATTTATGTATAGAATCTCTTAGGTCAAAATGTAGTTAAGAAAGAGAGAAAAAACATATTTAAGAATTTTTGAGATGATCTTTCGCCTTTCTGTATTTTAAGTTACTGGATTTTAAGTATGATGAAAATTAAATTTTTGGTTCCAATAAATGATAGTTTGGCCACATAATATATACAAAGAGGCCAAAGAAAACTACTGTATCAGTTAATTCTTGCTGCATACAAACCTCCCTGAAAACTTAGAGATTTTTAAACAATAATTTATTAGTTCATAATCATGAACTAGCAATTTGAACTTGGCTGATGCACGTGGCTCTTCAGCTGTTATTACCTGGGTTTTTCATTATGTGGCCATTGGTCTACATGATGAGTCTAGGCTGGTCAGTTAAAGATGATCTTACTTCCATGTGTAGAAATCGGTACCTACTGACAATTGGTGTTAGCCACTGGCTGGGGTGATGGGAATGATTGAGCCACATGTGTCCTGGGCTTACTTACACACTGAAAGTGATGGAATTCCGGGAAGTATGGAGAGTGCGAGCCCTAACATGCAAGCACTCCCCAGATTTCTTCATATGTCACAATTAATAATGTTCCATCAGCTAAATAAAGTGACATGGCTACATTGAGAGATTTCAGGGCAAATTGCCCAAAGGGTATATCTAGGATAGAAACAGTCTACTATAAATGCTGGGAGACTCTTTGGCCATGTCAGCTTGGGGCTGTATGTTCAAGGTAGTGGGGAAGAATGTGTTAGGCAAAATGTGCATGAAATGAATTTGGTTTTATATCTTTCTCCAGTGGGAAACAATAACCTTTCTATTATGTTTTAGGCTTAACATTTGCTGGATTTAAGAATGTTTGTTCAGGGGAAACTAATGTGATATTTATTACTAATCCTTTAAATGAGGACTTACAGCATCCAATCCATGTGAAGAATGTACAGTTGGTTGATACTACTGAAGAATCCAAAGTATTTATTCACCGGCCTGATATAAGGTACAATACACAAAAACATTTTCTTCTTTCTTATTGTTAAGCTTCTGTTCTCTGCACCCTGTTAAATATCTGAAAAGGTTGCTATATTAAAATAACTGCTACTATTTATAAGCCTATGACATTATCATTATAAGTAATTCAGATTTTAATAATAATTTTTCAGCTGTTTTAAAAGCTGAACTTTAATAAGCCATGCATGGTGCTGCAGCATTTAATCCTAGCACTCAGGAGGCAGAGATAGGCAGTTGTCTATGAGCTCGAGACCATCCTGGTCTACATAATGAGTTCTAGGCCACCTGGGGCTACAGGGAGACCCTGTGTCAAAATAATAAAAAAAGACAAAGAGATAAAGTCCAAGCTTTAATATATATGTACTTTTTTCCATGCATCATCAGGAACATCATCATTAAAGAAGTTAAAGGCTTGAACTTCCTTCCACATCAATGTTTCCTCTGCCAATAGTCATTAAGGAATAAGTGATATGTCTGTATCTTTTTTTCTTATATTTTTGCTACTGTTGATTTCCAAATATCCTATCACAAAATGTTCTTGGAAACTAAGCATTAGTTATTCTAATCATTGTGATTATAAATACATATAAACTTGGAATTCCTATCTCTTGATATCAGGATATTTCTAAAAGATGATGTCTTAGATTCCAGGTCATAGAAGAATATAGTCAATTCCTGCTATTTTTATAATATTTACAAAACAGGAATTCAGATATAAGATAATATTGGCAATCCTTGACCAGCTTTTAGATAACAGAAAGATCAGTGCTCTGAAACTGAATAGGGTTCTCCCCAAAGGAACACAGAATTGCATAAATATTTTTATTTCATATGATTTTATTTTGATGACAGCCTGTATTTATTATTTAATCATTGTTGAATTGTATTTTTGTTCAACAGAACCGCTTCTCACTAGACAATAAGCATCTACTTAGTGGTCATTGATTACTTCAGATTTACTGTGTAATGTATAATTTTAATCTGTAGGTCATGAAGACTGTGTGGTTGTTTTACTGCCATTTCTTTTAGTTGGATATTGCTGATAATAGTTCAGATCTTCGCCAGACAGTATACCAGCTTCCAAATGCTCTAAATGTTGGCTCTTAACAGCCTTCGTTGCCTTTTCCCAGATATTTGTTCTTATTCTAAACCCTGCGTTTCAAGTTGCTACTATCACCCTTGTGGAGTACAAGCTGCTCCCATCCTTCCATCTTGAAGTAGCAGCAACTGTTCGATAAAATTCATCTTCCAGAACTCAGAGAAATAAAGCTTCTCTGAATACGAAGATCGGCTTTGTGTTCTTTTCTGTGCTATATGTGGCGTCTCTCCCTCTCTCTTGAGAGGACTCCCTCCATAACACACACAGGAATCTACCTCTCAGGCTCCGAGGAACTCGAATTAAGAGAATGCACACATGGCCATAGTTATGTGCGCCATGAGCACTCTACTCACAGACTGGCCTACAAAAGCACACTACACATACTTGAATATAAAGAACTCATGAACTACAGAAATATTTATTGAAACTCTTCAAAGCTAGTGAATTAGAGCAAGAAATAAACACTAATTTCTCTCATAATAAAAATGCGCATCTATGCAAGATGTTCTAGAACAGATCTGAGATTTCCACTACTACATTGTTGCTATATATTCTCACTGCATGCATCACAGTATTTGCAAGTACACTCTTTTTTTTTTTTTTTTTTTGTCTTTTTGAGACAAGGTTTCTCTGTAGCCTCAGCTAGCCTGGAACTCACAGAGATCTGTCTGCTTTTGCTTTCCCTAGCACTGGAATTATAGGTATGCACCACCACTTCCAGCCTAAGTATACAATTTATCATTTGACTATATAATGCATTGCATGTTCAGCAGCCTTTGATTATTATATCTGTTATTATTATTAACAATCGATTAACACTATAAGTAATCAGTGATGAAGACAGGATATGATCTTAGGCTAAACTGTGTGAGAAATTTATAATGGTTATTTCTTAGTTATCTAAAGAGTGGTTTTCAAATGTGTGGCATGAGAATCACAATCCGGAGCCAGGTATGGTGGCATGCGCCTTTAACCCCAGCACTCAGGAGACAGAGGCAGGCAGATCTCTCTGAGATCAAGACGAGTCTGGTCTATACAGAGAATTCCAGGACGGTGGGGCTACAGGGAGATTCTGTCTTAAAAGAAAAAAAAAAGAATCACAACCCAAGCATAGCAGTCTATACCCAAAGGTCTGATAGAACATATTTTCTGTATGCAGTTAGCAAAGAGCCTAAGAACGTGAGTAGGAAGGTAAAAAAGGACAATTTTATTAAATATTTATATTAGTTTATAGTAAGCAATATTTTATAATTTATAAAGAGCAGAAAGGAGGAAAAGTTAAAGACTTCCTGACTAACATAGAGATTTGCATCATATTACAAGAGAGTATGCATACACCTGCAAAACAGGACAATATTAGCATACTGGGAACAATACACTAAAAATGAAATCTATAATGAAAATAAAGAATAGCAGCATGAAATTCTAATTTTATATCTCACATGTACAACTTGTCATTTTGAAATGTTAATTAATTCATTATAATGGACGAAATGAGCACCATGGAAAACATACTTCGTTCCCATGCTAATTGCATATGCCACTTTGTCCCACTTGCAATTCTTTCTGAAATGAGATTCGTTCAGTGAGTTCAATCATCCGTTTCTCTTTTCTCCCCAGTAAAGTGAACCCATCTGACTGTGTGGACATGGTTTGTGATGCCAAAAGGAAATCTTTCCTTAGAGACATGGATGGTTCCTTTCTGGGCAATTCTGGTTCGGTGATTCCTCAAGCAGAGTATGAATGGGACGGAAACAGAAAACTAGGAATTGGAGATTACAGAATTCCTAAGGTGATGCTCACATTCTTGAATGGAAGTAGAATTCCTGTCACTGAGAAAGCGCCCTATAAAGGTTTGTTGAATCTTCCTCTACTATTAAACCTCAAGCTTATGAAACAGCACTCATGTTTTTCTCAGCAATTGAATGCTGAACCAGGAGCTCATATGTTCTATTTATCGATCTTATACAGCAAGAGAAAGATAGCAGGTAGAAATTTTGCAGAGATTTCTTATTTTTAAAATATTTATACCTATGTTTTTAGGAATTATTAGAGATTCAACCTGTAAATACATTCCAGAGTGGCAGAGCTATCAGTGCTCTGGAATGGAATATGCAATGATGGTTATTGAAAGCCTGGATTCAGACTCAGAGACACGAAGACTCTCACCAGTGGCTATCATGAGCAATGGTTATGTTGATCTCATTAATGGTAGGTGTTCTGTACTATGTAAGTGAACCAGAGTTACTCAAAGCATTTATTAAATGCATGGCATTATCTGACAAATTATTTCCCATATGAAACTAGCAAATATCAAGACTTCTTTACCTTCCAATTTTAAGAAAAATCTGTCACTGACTGCTCTTGTAGAGGACCCAGGTTCAGTTCCCAGCATGCACTTGGCAGCTAACAATCATCTGTAACTTCAGTTCTAGGAAATCTGATGCCCTTTTCTGGCCTCCGTGGGCATTGCATGCATTCACAAATGCAAAGCACTCAAACAAGTAAACTAAACCAAAAAATTAAATTAAATTAAAAAATAAAATTTAATATTAAGATTTGAAAGGAGGCGCTGGAGAGATAGTTCAGCAGTTAAGAGCACTGGCTGCTCTTGCAGAGGACCCCAGGTTCAATTCCCTGCACCCACATGGTGGCTAATAACATCTGTAACTCTGCCCTGTTCCAGGGCATCCAATGCCCTCTCTGCAGACTTTGCACAACACAGGTGTACCACATTCAGGCAAAACACTGATAAAAATAGATAAATAAATAAATAAATAAGTAAAAATTTTAGAGACATGTTAAATAAATGATACTAATGTGGAAAAATTATGAAAGTGTTATAAAAGTCACAGAAAACGTGGGTAAAAGTTGCCCAAGATAAATATTACTGAATATCTATCTGTTTATTTTCAAGTCTTTTTATTTAATATTTTATTTATTTTTATCTTTTGTGTATGAATGTATTGCTTGCATGTGTATAAGTGTACCCATGTTGTGCAAGGCCTGTGGAGGCCAGAAAAAGGTGTCATATCCCCTGGAACTGGAGTTATGGACAATTGTTCGTTGCCATATGGTGCTAGAGCAGTCAGTGCTCTTAACCTCTGAGCTGTCTCTCCAGTCCCCACTTTTATTTCTTTGTAATAGAAGTATATTTTTTACTTTGAAGTTTTCATTTCACCACCAGACATTTCTCTATATTTGTTTTTAACACTCACAAGGAAGGTTATATTTAAAGCAGAATTTATATTTTGTATGCTAAAGGAAAAGGTTATATTCTAAATAAGCCTTAGAAGCTGACATTAATTAAAAATTTGATTGAAATTCAGTTACAAATATTAAAGTTTCCAAATGAGCCAGAAAATTCAGAAAAACGAATGAATAAATACATCAAGAATATTTATTAATTTGTGTGTCATGTTGTTTTCAGTGAAGTAAAATAGAGAAGTTTGCAGTGAAAATCATATATCTCCTGAAAATTCCTAGACTAAGGTAGAAAGTGATCTGCCATGTCTTTGCTTTTTAGAGTGTCTGTTTTATACAACTCTCTTTCTAAGTTGACTTCAGTTCATTAATCACACTAATTCTCCAATAGTCCTATGATCATTGTCTTTAACAAAACTTTACTAAAAGTTAAAATTAACATGGAGAAAGAATAAAGATTTGATCTACACAAACCTATTAACTAAACATGAAGGTACAGGCCTATAATCCCAGCTGTGGAGGAGGCTGAGACAGAAACACCACAAGTTCAAGATCCAACTAGGTTATAGAGTACAGTGAATTCAAGGCCAGCCTGGATAACAGTGCAATTCTGTCTCAAAATTAAGAAATGTAAAAGGGTTGGGATATAGGTGAGTAGTAGGATGCTTGCCTAGCATGCATGTGGCCTTTCAACCCCCAGTGCGCTCCCGAAGTCAAAGATGTTTGTGGAATTTACAAATGAATAAACAAATGATGAGCAACAGAACAAGTTGATGAATCTTGCTCTGGAATACAGATGTCCATTCTTCTTGGGTTCAGGCCCTATTGTAATAAGTGCATTATGTATATCAGCGCAGTTCCTACCAGTCAGCCTGAGATAGCTGCTGAATCTTTAATATGACCATTGTGTCAGTGACACACGCACACCTACTGTTCTATCAGTGGGCTTCTCAGACAAATCCTCAGAAATGCATTGCTGTCCTTCTAACTATGAGCAGTGTAAAAGTACGAGTAATAGGAACAAGCTGCCACCCTCTCCTCCATGTTTAGCCAGGGTTTGAGAAACAGCTGGGAGATGGCAGGTGAATAATAGGTTTAAGTGCTGCACTTGCGTCTGAACTAAACCACTGCAACTTTCTTCTAACAGAATTACTCCATATTTTGTACCAAAAATAGTCATAAAATAAGAAAACAGACTTCAATTTTGCATGAATTTAGGCCCACAGGATCATGGCTGGTGTGCTGGATATACATGCCAAAGAAGGCTGTCCTTGTTTCATAGTATTGTGGCTCTGAGCAAGTTCTACGAGGTCTACTTCACTGGAACCAGTCCGCAGAATCTCCGATTGATGTTGCTTAACGTTGACCACAATAAGGCAAGTTTATGTAGAAATAATGCCCTGACAATTATTATAGTTGCTGTCATTCTGCTAAGGATTGAGTCTCATTCCCTGTCCTCTCTAATGTCACCTTTATAGCTTGTTTTAAAAGACTCGTTAGAATACTATTGAGAATAATACTAGCCTAGACAGTTCTTCTCTGCTTGAAAGTATGCACAGGTACCAATCACCTCCTCCCAATATGAGTTTTGTGTTCCATGTATGACGCATGATGCTTATGATTGTGTGATCAGCAAGCAAGCCTGAACTTTTATATTAAACTTGTGTATATCCAAAAGTTATCACTTAGAATTACGTATCTGTTTTTCCTGTTCTTCTGTGGTGGTACTATACATGTACATGTCAAAAATTTACCTTTAGAATTTACTTCAGAGGTTGCAACATAATATTTTAAATGTCTTTGATAATGCAAAATCTTTTTAATAAATGGAATTAATCTAGGAATATTAAATATATTCATACTGTCAGTGGGGAAAAGGTATGCTGTTAAGCAACAGTCTCATGATTCAGACTTTCCTAAAATTATGAGACTTCAAAGCCCTAGTTTTGTTAGGAATGTGAGAACATCTAACAAGACGACACAGAAAGGAGGAACAAAAGCAGGCATCCTTTCTTCTCGGGTGACAGAAATTCCATCCTTTCGTTACTCTCGACAAAGCAGGGCATTATTCTTGCCCTCTCTCTTATCCAATCCACCTGTGAATTCTGCTGAGTCTTCAAAATAAATGGATAAGAAGGCTTCTCACCAATTCCAGTGTTACCATCCAGTGAAGCCAACATTATGCTCCCCCTAGATTAAAGCAATTGTTTCCCAACTCTTCTTCCTGCGTCTACTTTTGACCTTCTATAGCCTGCACTTACCCCAATAGCCAGAAAGGAAGAAACAGGACTCTCCAGTAGCCAACTCCAGATCGGGTTTGTCTTCTGCCTCTGTCGATTCCCACTCTGTCTCTGAGTGAGTTGGAGTCCTCACAATTATCTGCAAGACCCTGTGAGAATCTTCCCATTCCTTTAATCTCTGGTTTGTCTTACTCCAGCTACATTGAGTTTCTTGCAGCATCCCAGTAAAGCAGACACGCCAGACAACTCCATTCCAGATGTTACAACTGCCTAAATATTCTAACTGGCTAAATCCTGTGGGTGGGTCTCCATCTCCAGCATGGCTGTTGTGCTCCAACCATGACAGAGAATGGAGAACGATCGAACAGGGGGCTTCAGGTGGCTCAGAGTGCGGAGGGAGGAGGAGCTCCTGGGATACTACGTTGGTGGATAGTTCAGTTATCAAGACCAAGGCAGGGGTTTATATAGGGAGGCCTTTCTGACCATTACAGAAGGCGGGAAAGTTCAGCCTTTACCACTGACTTTCAATTTATCATACTCAGATTTATTTTTCTTTTCTTTTTATATTTTATTTTTATTGTATATGTTTGAGTGTATTGACTGCATATATGTAAGTGCACCCATGTCATGCAATACCCATGGAGGTCAGAAGAGGGTATTGAATCCCCTGGAACTGGACAGTTGTTAGTTGCCTTGTGGGAGCTGGGAATCGAACCCAAGCCCTCTACAAGAGCAGTCAGTTGCTTAATCGCTGAACCATCTCTCCAGTTCATGTCCTTCTCATGTGCATCAGATGTTACTCTTCAGAATCTCTATGCTTTCTATGATCTTCACGTTTTAGGATATAAGCTCAAAGAATAAAGTGTAGGCTACCAGCACCTATATAGTACAGGCCAAGATAATAACATGACTTTTGCTTTTTTTCTGAATTGAAGGAAAATATGTTAATTTTAAAAGTAAGAAAGGTGATTACAAAGTATTGTGCTCATTATTCAAGGCCTTTAAAAACAATATAAAAATAGTGTTCTAAAACATATTAACTACATATTAATCCATCCCTGCCCTTGTAATAGCAAGTCTCCTTGCTTTATAGCCATGTCTGAAAGCATAAGGTGTAGGGGAAAATGAACAGAATCCAACCAGGCAGGAGAGTTATTCTGATTGAGTTTTATGAGTCTCACCACCAAATTTTTCTAAAATAACAATTTCTTCAACATTAGGAACTTAGTTTTCTGTGGTTAGCACACAGCACTGCTAAGTCTCTCCATTCCTCTGTCTGAGGATTTGAAAGTTTCCTTTGTACTTCATTGTATTTTAAAAGAATCTTAGCCAGGTATGTGGTGCACACCTTTAATCCCAGCACATGGGAGGCAGAGGCAGGAAGATCTTTGTGAGTTCAAGGTCAGCCTGGTCTACATAGCAAGTTGTAGGACAGCTGGGGCTACAGGGAGATGCTGTCTCAAACAAAATAAATCCTGTCTTCAATTTAGAGCTGCCCCTCAATAATTTCTTTCTTCTATTGTATTTCTCTACTGGGACTCACCATCCGAAGGCTAATTTTTAATGTCTACATAAACAATTCAATGCAAGCCTACTTAAAATTTTTAGTTCAGTATTTCTCATAGACTCATTCAAACTTGGTTTTAGTATTTTACAGAAGGTGTGCACAGTCAAAGCACAGTTTTAAGAACTAAATTAGAAATACTCTATTGTTGACTTTTAAAAACATATAAATGCACCTTTTTATTTTTAACAGGCTGTTCTAGTAGGAATTTTTTTTTCCACACTTCAGCGTTTGGATATCTATGTGAACAATTCACTGGTTTGTCCCAAAAATACAGCATGGAATGTCCAAAAGAAACACTGTGAACTCAACAGGCATCCATACACAGGTATTTCTTCAGGACAGTACAAATGGTGTATGTACTGAGTTACTTGTAAAATTTCTTTGCAATGTTTAATTATCATACTTTTTTCCTTAGCCATTGCTAAATGCAAAACAAAGTAAATTTTTAGCCCCATTCACCAAAACCTCAGATATGTTCACTTACTACATATGTTCTGAAGGATCACTGCTGATAGAATTCTTTTCTGTCTGTACACACAGATGAAACTTTTTGTGATGGGCATATTATTGCTCTTTGAAAATATTTTCTTTCTATATATATTCGGTTTAGCTATTCCTATATCCTAAAGAGACTTTGTTCAGAATTTTACTTTATCTGTGCTGTATTTCTAGTTTATAGAAGTCAGAGCCTAAATTAATTTGTAGTTATTAGAAGTATTACCAAGAAAGCTAATATAATGTCAATATTATTAATTAAATTTAAAATAAATTTGATTTAAATGAAATATATGAACAAGGTTAAATTTATCTATTTAGCAATATTTACAAAACAAGCTTTATCCTCACTCATTTAGAGCTTTTTGTTAAACATTATTCTCACACTGTTGACCTCAGACATTGCAATCTGGACTGCTGCTTACCATTGCTTTTAGATGTGCCTCACAATCTTGTCCCACTGTGACAGAAATGTGCAGAGAAAAACATAAGCTAGATTTGGGGGTATATGAGAGTGGCCAGCACTCTGTCATTTTTAAGATGTCTGGCTTTTACTACTAATAAAAAACACCTGAAGTTTTCAGAGACATTATCACACATATCGGGCACTCATGGTAGGTGTTATATTTATAAATCACTGTATCATAATGCCTTAGAAGGTAGGCACAGATTATGATGACATGAAAATGCGACATGAAAACACTCATGGTAGGTGTTATATTTATAAATCACTGTATCATAATGCCTTAGAAGGTAGGCACAGATTGTGATGACATGAAAAATAAATGGTGTGTGCACTTCTCATGGCAGCACGAGAGTTTATCCCATTTATAAGACAAAGCACGTTCTTTAGATTCACACGGTGAAGTAGTTAGAAGCTACGTGACTTATTCTACTATCATTATACAGTTCATCCTTTGCTTCAAATATGTGCTCCATTTATTATTTCTTAAATTCTCTTGATACTGTGTTATAACACACACACACACACACACACACACACACACACACACACACCCATTGATCTCAGTTTTTCAAAATTCAATTCCACACTAGATTTTGTTTTGATTAGCTAAGATTTTACAGGCTGACATGTAACCCTGTTTCACTCCCTTAAGATTCTGAGATGTTTGGCTATAGCCTTCATATTTATTACATACTTTCTGTCCTCAGTACAAATAGGAATATTGAATTATAACTGCTCTTTTAAAAATTAACATATAACACTACATAAATTAGATTACTATTAAATTTATTTTTAAGTATCAAATTCCTTTAGTTAAGGATTTTAAATTTTATATATATATAATTGTATATATATGCAATATTATAAGTACAGTCTAAGCTCCCGAGTTTATAATTAGTTTGGTTTCTCCTTTAGATTGTGTTTATAGGTAAATTTTTTTAGAAATATTTTTAAATATTTTATTATTTTTTGTTTTATGTGTATGAGTGTATTGCCTACATGTATGTAAGTGAAATGCCCACAGAGGATAGAAGAGGGCATCAAATTCCCCTGGAACTGGAGTTATGGGCTATAGTTACTCACCACGTGGGTGCTGGGAATCCAACCTGGGTCTTCTGCAAGAGAACCAGTGCTCTTAACTACGGAGTCATTTTTCCAGCCACGGAAATAATTTTTTATATAATGATTTCTGGTAGTATTATTTGAAGAACTATCTAAAATTTTGCTAATCAGTTTTATAAGTATTTGTGGTTTTAGTGTGTATACTTTATTATAAAAATGGTTAACATTGAACTTGGAGTTCAAACTATTAGGAGTTAGGAGTTGAAAGAGTTTCAGGTAAAAAAGAAAAGCAACCAACTTCAGAGAATCTATAATGACCAATGAGGTGACTACTGACCGTAAAGAGGGAGTCTGCAGTAGCCATGTAGACCAGACATCAGGGTAACCGAGTCATGAGGTTGGGTAGAGAATTCAAGGCCTGCCTTCTTCCCAAATAGATAAGTGTCTCTGGAGAGGTTGTGGGACAAAGTTTCTTCATTCTTTCACAGATAGCAGAGCCTGTTTGCAGAAATGTATTCCAGGGATGCTTGCTTGCAAAACAAGAATTGCTTTGTGGTTTGGGGCTAAAGGAGAAGAGTCTTCTTTCACAAATAAATATTAAATACTGTGTGGTTATTATGATAATGGAAAGATATTTAATTATGTTATTTGGGTCTTTTTCCTTCACAGAGCAATTCCTTCCTAACCTGGGTTCCACTATTCCAGGTGAAAACTACTTTGATAGAACCTACCAGATGCTTTACCTTTTAGTTAGAGGAACCACACCCGTGGAGGTCCACACCACTGCAGTCGTTTTTGTTTCTTTCCAATTACGTGCTCTAACAGAAGATGACTTTTATAGCTCACACAATCTGGTTAGAAATCTTGCCTTGTTCCTAAAAATACCCAGTGACAAAATACGTGTCAGCAGAATAGTAGGAGAGAATCTGCGGCAGAAGAGATCTACCGAGCACACGATTGAGTTAGAGATTGGAGACGCTCCCACTCAGCTATTGAGCAATTACACCACAGGTATGAGACGACTTTGAGATACAGGAATGTTATTACCAAGTCTAATGTCATAAATAAAATCCACCTCATTCTGCCAACCCTGCTTCCTGAGCCCTAAGGGTCAGCACACTCTTTTACCTTCTCTACGCCTATAGTGCTTACTTGTTTGGAAATTATGGAGTATCACCTTCTATTTTGTTATTATGGTGATGAATAAATTAAACAGAGGGATCTGACTTAATACTAGGGATCCAGAGAGGTCTACCTAAGGAAGGGATTTCATAGCTGAGGGATGAAAGATGAAGTTAGGCTCTCGATGGAACATTGTTGCTTAGAGTAGCATAGGAAACACAGGCTTATGTTGCAGAAATTTCTTCCATTATATTATCTGCCTAGCGTCATAGTCGACTTCTTTTCTCCAGCTCTGCACTTCCTTAGATGTACATGATCAGTGCTTTGGTCTCAATGTGACTTAGACTGTGGGTTTACTCTAGAAGTTGCAGGGGGCCCATAGTACACAGGTAGGTTATTCATCCTTATAGCACATAAGCTTTCACATGGAGTGAGGTTCAACATTTACAACACTAGCAACTAGATAGCTAAAGAAATTGTGTTCTACCTTGTCTATGTGACCTAAATTTCCTTACACAAAACCCTACATATCCAATCTCCATAAAGCACTTTTAGACTGTTAGTTCTATTTATCTTTTTTGAAGGATAAATGTTCAGTATTTTATTTATACTAAATCAAACAAAACAAAAACAGACACTATACCCAAAGCTTAAATACCTGCTGAGAGGGTGTTACTGAGCCATTTTTATTGCATAGGAAAATAATATACACATAGTTATTATAAATGTCATGTTTATCTTTTATAAGATAAAAATCTGAGAGAATGGAGCACAGGAACTGAGGAAAGACTCAGTAATGGTGTGTTATTCAGATATAGAATAGGATGGAGTTTTGACTCTTGAGAAAAGCCCTACAACTTGGTCTGGAATGAATGAATCACAGCAAAACATGAGGAAGTGGACAAAGGTACACAAGGTCATAGGGCTGGCACATGGTATCAGGATATCCTGAGTTCCCAGGTGCCCTTGAGAGGTAGTAAGGAGACCCCTGGAGTGAGGAATAAGAGGCCTTCATGTGGAGGCTTTTGGTATCCAGACCATGATCAGCAGAAATGGAAGCCTTGATGTGTTGTACTGTCAGCCATGTTTGTTAATGGTACATCTGTAGGAGAATGGACCTGCCACTATGCAGTAAACCAGTGAATACAAAGTAGTAATGGTGATGTACCAAGGTGATACACCTCGATGCTTCTATCACAGAGCAAATAAGTACTCATACTTGAGAGATCTTCTCAGACAAGACCATATGAGAAAGAGTCTGGGGAGAGGGAGTAATCTGTAAGACTGAACACTTCTCTCAGAGTCTGAGTCATGCAAGACTGACCTTTCAAACTCACTCAAAAATTCTGAGTGAGTTTCAGTGTATTATGTGAGACTCACTGGCCCAGGTTCCTGAGCACACCCAGCTTATAGTTTAGTTTGAATGGAAGAAACTCAGTGATTTGAATCCTGTAGGCAGGACTCGGGATATGGGTGGTGTGGAACCCAAACATCCCGCCTACAGATGTGTTCTGAAAGATCACCCTGACTACAGGGCATAGGAATGCAGTAAAAAGCGAACAAGCACTGGATATGGGCCATTTAACAGATGTTTAGTACCCACTAACATTAGCTGGGATTTTGACAGTATGGACAAAGAGAACTGGAAACTGGTATTTGACTGAATATGATATGGCAGAGAAATGGAACAGAAGAGGTCTAGCAAAAAGTACCATGCTCTGTCAAAAGGAATATGGAGAGACCACTTCGTAAAGTAAGGAGCTGTGGGGTAGTAGATTTAAGAGGATCTCCCATGCCTGTCATGCTAAAAAGCAGAACAGAAACTATATTCGGCTTTAAAAATAACCTTCAAAATTGCCAAATGTCCAAAGAAGGTAACAATTCATTAGTAATCTAATAACATTAGCAAGTTTTGAATGTATGTACTAACAATATGATGGATGTTTCTTATACTCCCATTTCAAAATTAGCATTCTATTTTTGAAAAGTAATGCATGACGACAGAGATGGGTGATGATACTTCACTTCTAACAAGGAATAACAAGAGAAAGTATTAAACCAAGAGACACATTTATCCGCTATTCATTTTTCATGTATCTTTTATCTACCTTTATTTTTTCTTAAATTCCATCTTAAAACATATTCTCCTGAGTTTTTAACTTTTCCTGCTTTATTAATATGACTGTCACATTGTTCTCAGTCCTAATTTTAAAAGACTTCCAATTCTGTAATGTGATAGAACAATGTAAATAAACATGAAGCCAAAACTGTCTCAGGGCCTCACAATTCTGTATCTTGTAATTCAAATGTCATACTACTGTTTCCCCACAGGTCAGATGCAGTTGTCTGAGCTCCAGGAAATTGCTGGCTCTCTTGGACAAGCTGTAATCTTAGGAAAAATCAGTAGTATCCTTGGATTTAATATTTCTTCCATGTCTATTACTAGTCCTATTCCCCAGCCAGCAGATTCTGGATGGATTAAGGTAAGAACATACAACTAGGGAAAAAACACATTTTATTTATTTTAAATACTGCTTCTTTAAAAAATTAACTTCCTCTTTCTACTTCAAGACAGAAATGTAGATAGCATATCTTTCTAATTCATTGTTAACTTTCACAGGGACTGACTAAAATAGTAATAACATACCTTAAAACAATAAAAGATAGAGAGTTGAGAAATGGTTCAGTGGGAATGAATGCTTGCTGTGTAAACATGAGAATTTGAGTTTGGATCCCCAGCACCTATGTATGGCCCGGCATACCAGTAACCCCAGTGCTGGTGAGGGAGGGGGCAGCGAGGATCACTGAGGCTTGCTAGTATAACTGCAAAATAACTCATTCCAGGTCCGGTGGGAGACAGTTTACACTGGATAAGGTAGAGAGTTACAGAGGAAATATTGTAAGAATGCTAATTTTATACATTATTTTTTAATAAACTGAACTACTGTACTTAGCCTGGCTGAGTTTGCTGTGAAATGCAAACTCCTGGAAACTCACTTCCTTGCTTCTGTCCCTGCCAGGTGACTGCCCAGCCTGTTGAAAGGTCTACATTTCCTGTGCACTATGTGGCCTTAGTGTCTTCACTCCTAGTGATCGCTCAGCCAGTGGCAGGACAGCCAGGACAGCCATTTTCTCAGCAGCCCTCAGTGAAGGCCATAGATCCTGAGGTAAGTCATACTCTGCATTCTCCTGAATGAAGGACTTTGGCTGTCATTCTGAATGGGGATCCCCTCTCTAGTCTTGAAATGCTGGCAGCCTAAATATAGAAATTGGACTAATTCCTGTGAATACCCTATCCCCTCTACTATTCCAAAAAAATTTTTTTTAATTTTGAATTTGATTTTTCTGTTCGTGTTCATGATCTCCTTGTATGAGATAAGTAGCAGATTTTAAATTTTTAATGGGACATTTAAAAATTAAGCTTTTTTTTTTAAAGAGCATGGGATAGGACATTTAAAAATAATTGTCCACTGTTCTTTTTTCTTAAGTGTAACTGTGTATCAGTTGGGATTACATCACTTACTTTGAAGGCTATCCTAAAGGACTCCAATAATAATCAAGTCAGTGGCCTTAGTGGAAACACAACAATTCCATTTACCAGTTGTTGGGCCAACTATACAGATCTCATTCCTCACAAAACAGGTGAGTGGACCACATTACATCCACATATATCCCCACAGTAGAAAGAAGTATAATTTTCTCTGAATGAACAAATATTCTATTGTACTTTGGTCCAAAAACTACAGAAATCATAATGTGATATTCTGCTCTCCTTCACAGAATATTTAGTTCCCTTTATAAAATATATTTAAAATACAAATAAAATAGAAAGTAAAGCATAATTTGATACATAAAAGTTATTTATATTTTCTTTTTTATCTGTTAGGGATCCAAATTGTGTCACTAAAGTGTTACATTTATTGTAAGCAAATTAGTATGTGTGTGTATTTTTGAATTTAGGAAAGTATAGGCTCTTGTTATTTTAATACTCTATGCAAGAGTTCAGAGTTGAATTAGAAAGCTGCCTTTGTGTTTCTGAAAGCCAATGCAAAAGACACAATATGTGTATACCAGGACTTGTAGTGCCTTGAAACTCACACATCAGTTGGTGTGAAGAATCGGAATTTGTTCTAGTTGGTTTCTTGTTGTTGTGATAAACACCATGACCAAATGTAACTTGGGTGAGGAAAGGGTTTATTTTAGTTTACACTTACAGGTCTATCACTGAGGGAAGTTATCGTCGTATCCGTTACCATCGTGTCTCACCACTCAGGGCCAGCCCGAGTGGACTTCGGGGAGCCAGACCGAGGGGTGGGGGTGAGAAGACGCAGAGGCAAGCCGCAGACTCCTGGAGTTGGATGGGAAGCAGGCCAAGCGCGTGGCACCACCAACTTGCACACTCATTTATTGAATGTGTGTTCAAGCTCTTATAGGTCTGGATAGCCAATGACCTTATGGGGTGGGGTCCCAAATACAGCCAATAGTAACTTTGTCCCCAGGTAGGCAGGTTCTTTCCAGGTGCTGCTCTCACAACTAGCCAGAGCAGAATGCCACACTAGGAGCTATTCCTCTATTCCTCCTACCAGGTGGCCTGGCTAGGCCCACCTTGCATTATACCCAACAGGAAGTCATGGCAGGAACTCAAGCAGGAACCTGGAGCAAGAACCATATAAGAGGGCTTCTTATTGCCTTGCTCTCTGACTTGCTTTTACAGTCCAGGCCCACCTGCCTAGGGATGGTACTGCCCACAGTGGGATGGGCCCTCCTCCATCAATTAGCAATCAAACTGATGCCCCAAAGATATGTCCACAGGCCACTGTGACCTGGGAAATCCCTCAATTAAAGTTCCCTCCTCCAATGAAACTAGGTTGTATCAAGTTTATGGTAAAAATTAAGTAGCACAGTAAGTCACTCTGAGAACAGAGCAAATTCCTCTAAGAGACCTCAGACCATGGACCAAACAAACCCACACTCAGTTATATCTTCAATGCTGACATACTAAATGGTGCCATAACTTCCACAGTGATGCTTCCATCACTTCCATATGGGTTGATGATAACTCCTACAGTTAAAAGTCATTCTTCTCCATTTGGGAGGCAGAGGCAGGTGAATGTCTGTGAGTTTGAGTCCAGTCAGGTTTACACAGAATGTTCCAGGTCAGCCAGAGCTACATAATGAGACCCTATCACAATAAAAAGTTATTCTTTCAACATCCAAGTGATACATTATGGATTTCGACTGGTGGATTATATAGTATATAAAGAATAAAATAGGCAAGCTGCTAACACTTGAGAACTCCATTAATCTGTCCATCCTCCCTGGGGTTCATTTAAGACTACTAGTAGCCTGAACCCCTTACAAAGTTATATACTTTTTTTTATCACTGCTCTCTCCTGTCAACATATACATTTTTAAAGCCATCTGAGAAAAGGAAAAACAAATTTTAACAATGGTTTGATTTCTAAAAAAGAATTAACTATCAAAAGATAAAATAATTCCAGGGTTTTGATTTCCTTTACGTTTTGTTTCTTCATGCCTTTATAATCCCCCTACTTACCAACCAGGTATGCTCGGTCTGCATACTAGTGACAGTGTCTTACCGTGTGATAAGAATCAAATGACAGCACATAAGAATCCAACACCAGGTACCTAGAATGTCCTCGTGCTTTCTGGCCATGATTTAGCCAAATTCTTTTAATAGTCATCTTAAATAGTGGCAGGACTGGAACACTCTCCTGGAAAAAAAGGCACCTACTGGAACACTGCCTGAAAAGAAATTTACTCAGTGCTTGCTTCATGAAGCAGACCCAATAGGACCAAGACAACAGCTAGTCTGTCACCAAACTACTTCCAAAAGCAGCAGTATCACTATACTGAGGCACTAAAGTAGGTATTCGTATTTTATTGTCACAACTAAATAATAATAAAATTCTATCTTTTCATACAATACATTTTCTTTCCATTCCTCTTTAGTAGGAGTATGTCTGACCTGCTATTGATTGCTATTTGTGTTCCTCTTCCTTGTCCCTGGCTCCCTTCTGCCTCCCATCCCCTCCCTTACTTCTTATCGTTATTCTCCCTTTCAAGTCTCCTCTCTCCCTAACTTCTTTCATCAAGTGCAGGATCTCATCTTCTTGATTATATAATAAGGAAAGTCAGGCACAATGACATGTCTATTATTTTTAGAACATCTAGTCAATTTGTAGATTAAGCATAGTAAAATTATCAGACAAAAGTACATGTAAGAAAATGAACAGACGTCTTTCCCTGACTTTTTCTACTAGCTAGTCTCACAATCATTGCACCTCAGGAAGCTCCCTCTCAGATCAGCCCCACCCTGACAGCACAGAAGCAGTGTCTGGCTTCTACATATTACCCCATAAAGACAAAGCAGGCCACCTGTGGAGGTTTCGGTTTCTGACCCAGAAATAGGGAGAAGTTTGAGAACTGAGTAAGAAGGTGGAAGGAGGAAGTGAAACGTGAAGCCATCTCTGAATAGGCTAGATAAAGATAATCCTGCTGGTGGGCATTGGGACATGCTTGTCTAGCAGCCTAGGTTAAGATTTAGTGTTTGTTTCTGTTCTGTTGTTACCTGTGCTGGATAGTTTTAGTTGTCAACTTGACACACCTGGGTAGAGAGAGCCCAAATTGGGGAACTGCTTCTATTGAAGTGGCTTGTGGCCATTGCTGTGGGGCATTTTCTTGATTGTTGGGAGCCGTGGGAGGGCCCAGCCCACTGTGGGCAGTACCACCCCTGGGCAGCTTGTTCCGTATTGTGTAACAAAGCAGGCTGAGTGTTGGCCAGGGAGCAAGCCAGTGAGCAGCATTCCTCTATGGTCAGGGCTCCAGATTCCTGCCCTGAGTTCCTGCCTTGGTTTCCCTTGATGATGGACTACATGCTTGTAAGCCAAATAAGCCCTGTTTTGGTCAGTGTTCTTATCACAGCAATTGAAGGCTAACTATGAAACTACCTAACAGCTCAGTTTAAAATCTAATTTTCTGTGTGGGTCAGGAATTTGAACTGGAATGGCTCATCTCTGTTTCATAATGTCTCAGACTTCACAGAGATTTCTCGCGAGTAGAAATGGCTGGAGTGTTCTGCTTTAGGGCCTCATTCTAAATTTTGACTAGATTTAACCTTCAGAAAGCCAGCTTGGTCTATGCTGTGTGTTTTCTTTTAGAACTCTCTCCTCATCCTTTCCTTTCTTACTTCTTGACCTCCACAGATACTTCAACTTAAGAACAGAAATCTAAAACTTCAGATCTAGGATCTGTATAGGTTTTTTTCTAAATGGATACATAGTTAAATTGTCTTCTAAATACTTGTTTATACCTATAAATGGATGTAATTCTCAGCCTTGGGCTAAAAAGCCTCTTCTAACAGTGGGCAATAGTCAAATAAGAGACTAGCAACTTATCAGAGTGCATCGAATAAGGGACAACCAAGTGCTCAGCCCTAAATGAGACATCTATATCACTCACTGCAAGAGTGCACTGTGGAAGGCAAGGAGGCAGGACTGGGAGAGCCAGAGGATGGCTACTGTAAAATGCTGTTTTCTGGATGCGACATGGCCAGGGCAATCATGAATACACAGCAGCTGTGATGATCTGCACAAGACAAGTACACACACACACACACACACCATGAAAGTAGGAGGCTGAGCAGTTAGGAAGAAGGGGACGGTAAGAATGAGAAGAGGAATGCATTGGGTAATGAGAGAGAGAGCCATAATGACACACTTTCTCACAACATTGCAGGAGATTCTTTTTCTGCAGTATCGAATGCTTCCCATGTCTCTGGTTAGTTGACAGATTGAACTGAGACCTTCTCTAGTCTTGTTTGTACTCAGCTTACATCACTTGACTCTATTTCCAAAAATTCTTCATTAGAAATTAGACACAAGTTTGAAGCAAATGAAACCAAACGGGAATTGTTGGAAAATAAGCAAAGAAGTCAACCTCTACGATGCTTGTTTTTTTCCTAGGAAAAAATTATAAAATTGAATTTCTCCTGGGTAATGCCATCCGTGTAGAATCCAGGACGTTCAGCCTGTCCGCGCAGTCTGTGGCAGTGGAGGGTGGCAGTGGAGGTGGCACTAGCAGTAGCAGCAGCAGCAGCAGCGACAGCAGCGACCAGAGCAAAGCATCCACTGTGTGTTCATCTGTCCAGACTCTGGCTGTAGTAACGGGCTGTCTGATAGGAAGAATGATGCTCTTGGAAATATTCATGACTGCGGTTTTTATTTTGAGCACACAACCATAGGTAAGTATAGTTCATTTAGAATGTGATGTATGACTCCAAGTATGCAGGTTCGGTAAGGCTTGGTTTGGCGCAAGAATGGACAAGAGACTGTGGCAGAGGAGTTGACAGGACCAGTTTATTAAGACCAGGGGCTAGTCTCCAAGCTTGGGAGTGGAGAAGCTAGCAGCTTCTTGCTTTTTAAAGGGAGGGAAGCCGAGTGATATGGATGGATCCAATTGATGTTCAGGGGAGGCAGTTAACACATGGTTTGGCCAGGAAGTTTATCTGGTTAGGAAGCTGATCTTCTTATCAGTGTTAGGGGGCTGCAGTCAGTCCCTTTTATGGATGCTTGTGAATTCTGAAAGTTTAGCTGGAGTCACCAAGGTGTCGATCAGTCCCTTCTGCAGAGGGCAGAGTCCTGGAACTGCTGGGGGGTTTCTCTTCAGTGACCAATTACAGGTTCCAGGAAGTGTTTCTAAAGTTAAGGCTTTTTGCACAGCAATTGTGCATGGCACCCCTGGGCATGCAAAGAGGAAGTTCAAGTTCAGTGGCAAGGACAAGACAGCCCTGTGGGAAGGATATTGCCATTACGTGTTGGAATATTAGAATGTAGGGAAAGACAAGTGCAGATAATTTCAAACTCTTGATATTTCAAAGAGCAGACACAGCTTGAAATGGTTTATGCAATAAAGTCATCATTTAACTAAAAAGCCTAGAATGATCTGGTTTCTGCCACAACTAGGGTCACTGACTGACTCGTGTGATGTCATCCAGAGTCCATTCCTATCTGTCTCTTGGCTCTATTCACCTTAGTGGTGGCTCCACAGCCGGGTCAATTCCTGCTTTCTGATCTTCATAGCGAGGGCTTCTGCTGACATCTTTATGGTTATATTTTACCAGCCCAGCAGGCAAAGCAATGAACAGACCTCTTCTACAGTTCCAGCAGAATCATATAACCTGGTCATTAACCTGGGTTGGGACATAGGTTCAATAGTGAACCAGTAATTGTGGTACAAGGCTCTGATTGGTTTATTGGTTTGACCTCAGCAACATGAGATATAAAGTGGTAAGACTGCAGGTGGACAGACTGTGAATTAAGGAGATTAGGAGAGGGAGGTCTTTCTGAGCCAGCATGACTGTAGAGGATGGTAAATGTCATGCCATCCACAGCATGTGAGGCCTGGTACTGCTACATAAAGCATCAACAATTTGTGGAGAGAGGAAAAAGACACTCAAGATTAAGGATGCACAGGAGCAAAGAGATATACAGGAGTGAAGAAGGCATATTTTCAACTAATGTGTTCAGCACCGACTCCTCATTCTCTTCTTCCATTGCTCTCCTACCCCACCTCGATTCATGACAGTCCCACCTTTCCTGACCCCTCCAATTAATGCTTTGGGGATTTCTTTTTTGGGGGGCTCTTTGCCATCTTCATCTGCACACAGTGTCTCATATCTGTCCTTGTATAAAGTCTCATTGCTTTGTTCATATGTTCAGCCCTCTCTTCATCCACCATTTTAGCTTGAAACCTTTATTCATGAGCTCACTCTCTTTCAGTCTATCCTCCATATTGACTTAGATTTGGCTTTCTAAAGCACAAGGTCATGCAGTGATAACAGTAACCTCAAAGCTTCACTATATACAAAATGTAACCAACACCAAAGCCTCGAAAGCGAGTTTTGAAGACTACCTTCCTGTTAAAATTCGTCCAGGGTTGGCAATGTACTCAGTGACAGGGCACTTGCCTGTTACATGTGAGACCTTGGGTTCAATCCCTACCACTGAAAAATAAATAAATAATACATAAGTAAATCCATTCTACCAATTCCACAAATCCCTTCTCTGTAGACTATGTTGGTGTACTTGTGAAGTGTGCCCGCCTCTTGTAGCATTCTCCTGGATTTGGCTCAAAGTCTACTTCTGCATTTCATTTTCCTTCTTTCTTGCCACTGTGTGAAACACTTTCCCTTCTTCCTTATCTTTTTATTTATATGATTATCATAATCATGTAAGTAATATGCTTGCATTAAATTTATATTCAAATCTATATTCATTAAATTGGGAGCACCTAAAAGACTGTGGGCTTTTACATGTTACGGGTACTGAAAATATAGTTTAATTGATTTTAACTCTTCAAAAGAGAATAAGTCCTAACCTTTGACTTGGAAAGGAAATGTTTAATAGTTTGGGTAGGTAAATTGTAAAGAGCTTTGATATTAATCAGTTTGTGATTGATTTTTAAAAAGAGGAATTTCTTATTTTACACAGATTTAATTAGAAGCATGACATAAGAAATATGAAAATGAGTGGGAAGAATTTGAGGTAGAATAATAATTTAGAATATCGAAATGATCTAGATAATAAAATCTAAGACTGAACTTTAAACTTAAATATAAAGAAGGTCAGCATAAGAGGACAGACCCAGGTTGGTTCTGAGAATTACAACAAAAATAGGCTTGCTTGGTGAGGGCAGAAGGAACTGTTAAATGGCTTTCCTTCTACTTCAGAGACTGATTAAAGTCCAGATGTAAAGGGAGAGACATGGTGTAGAGACCCGGTACTGTCTTCTCATAACTAGAGACATATGAGGGAGGGGAGTCGAAGCTGAGGGACAGCAGACATAGCTAAATAACCAACACATGAGTCACACAAAACAGCTCCATGCTTTGTTTTTTATTTGCAGAATTTTAATAAAAATAAGACCATATATTAAAATTCATAATGGCACTGCAAATACTGCTTAGAAGGCCAAAATAGCTAAATGGTATCTTCTACTGACTGTGTTTTTGTACAACTTGTGATCACTCATTAAATGCATTAATTTTCAATTTTTTTTAATTGTCATCACTTACAGTCATCCTGATGATTCCTCATAATTTTGATATTTTTCCGATTGTGGGAATTCTATTTTCAAATCATTCATAAATTATATAGTTTCTGGATCTTTTCCAGAATGTTTTCTAAATAAAAAAATTAGCCAATACCTCCTTTGCTACTAAATAAACAAACATCTGTAATTAAAATAAACAAAAACTTGCATAATACATTAAAATGCTTGGCTAATTTATGACTACATTCTGATTTAATACTTTAAAGAGAATCATGAAATTCCTCTAAAGAAAATGGCAAGGCTTATATTAAAAGAACTATATATGAATCGTAGATCTATATTCATTTTCACCAAACAGTATTATTGATTTTAATGTAAAATTTGTAAATTTTGAAATACCTTCACATGTTACCTTTGCCTTGTTATAGAAACCATGAAGTACTTTAAAAATTAGAGGTAATGAAACATTTTAAAATGTGCAATATATTATTACTGCCTTTAAAAATGTGTTTTCATTTTTTAGGAAACAACTAAAATGACCTTCTGAAGAACAGGCTGACAAGAAAATTATAAGAACTGCTCATGTATCCGCTGCACTGTCTTGCTGCACTACAAGGAAAAGCCTATGACAATTTCAAGAAAATATGCTAAAATATTTTATAGTGTTTAACATATGCTCATTTACTTTTAATCACAAAAAATTAGATTGCTTCAAAATATAAATTTCTTCTGATGCCTTATACTTGTATGTTCTTTCTTCATTCCAAAAAATTCTAGAACTGTCATATTTGGAAGTAGATAAGCCACATCCAATTGTACCATCAAACCAGAGTCTTTTAAAGAGTTGAAGCCAGGCATGGTGGCTCATGCCTGTAATCCTAGTTTCTGGAAAGCTGAGGCAGAAGAAGTACAATGAGTTGAAGGCCAGCCTGGGCTACACAGTGAGACATAGTCTTGTCAACACAAAAGCATAACTCTCACCTCAAAAGGAATATGAGACAGTAGATTATGGAGGCACAAGGATCACAGTGAGTTGAAGGCCAGCCTGGGCTACACAGTGAGACTTAGTCTTGTCAACACAAAAACATTACTCTCAGGGGATATGAGATAGTTGATTCTGGAGCCAAATATGAATGACCATGGCCTGGGGACATAGATTCAGTTTATCTAAAGTTCCATGTTTCAACATGGTAACAGTTTCATAAAGTTTTTATAGTAAAAGGACAAATAAAAGAGTAATAATCAAGACACTTTTCAAATATGTTGGTGAAAGCACTAAGTAGATGAGTTCAGCAACAGAGCAATCTCAGATGTCTGCTTAGATGCTCTCTGCTGGCATTCAGCCTTTTGGTTGGTGGAAGCTGGTGATTTACTAAGTTAATACATCCCAAAAGGTTTTATCTGTCAGTCACAAGATGTTAAGTCAGAAACAAAAGTGGGCAAAGAGTGGCTATTTGAGGGGCTAAAGATGGCCCAAGATAAATGGTAATTAGATTCTGGATTCACAACATCCCAAACTCTCCACAATCACTGCAGTGCTAATCAGTTGATCATCCTTGGTAGAATGCTCCGTTTTAAGGTGCGGTTTTTCTGGAAACTTTTGTTCCCAATCTCAAAGGCAAGACAGACAGGAACCAAATATAGAATAATCAAGATCTATTAATCTTGCAGTGTTCTGTATTGTTTAATGAGGCTCTAATTTCTGACAACCTAAGTTGTTGAAATTTCTCAGAATTTTGGAGACGAACTTGTTTTAAACTTTTATCAGACTGAATGCCTCCCATCAGCAGGAATTCCAGGAATCCCAGAAGGTCCTGGATTTATGGACCTGCCAAACCCTGCTAGTATCATAAAAAGAATTTTCTTGGAGTTCTCAAAACAGACTACTGGAACATGTCCCAATTTTTTTTCTGCTTAGCCCAGCTTCACATTCGGATCCACCTCTACTGAGTGTGATCTCTAGCTCCAGGGAACAACAGAACTACACACTCTCATTTTCAAGGTGATGAACTAGAGAATATAGAAAAGCCACAGATTAATAAAGTTAACCAAAAGCTCTCCTAGTGCTAGAAATGTGACTTTTACTAAGAAAATTCTAAAAGGAATGACTGATTTGGCAGAATGCCCAATAAAACAATGTAGTCATGTTTGTGGTACTGTAGTACAAGTAACACTCAGCATGATTTTGTGACAACTGATGAAATTCCACAAAGCCTATGCATGTTTGTCTCTTCTGTACTATCTCTTATGTTTACCATATAATAAATCCAAATAATTATATATATTGAGTGTTTCAGCTGAACAATTTTTAGCATGTGCTGAGTCAGGTGTTCTAGTGACTAGAAAGGCTATGAGGAATAAGATGTATGCCCACCCAAACCAAGAGTTTCCAGGGTACCTGGGGAAATCATGGAACATATCATCTCAATACAATGAAGAGAAACAGAGACAGAGACTGATAGAAAAGAGGTCATGGCACTAGAGAGGCACTTCCATTGGGGAAGGAGAATTCTGGAAGGATGGAACGTTAGCATTCAGAAGATGTGCCTTCTGACCATGCACCTGAGGAACATCAGTTTGCTCTGTTAGTCACAGGGATACAGCATTACCCAGATATGAAAACAGAAAATTTGGCTAAATAAAGTACAAATGGGGTATCAAAGATGTAATATGTTTCAAAGTAAGTAGCCTAAAAACACAGAAGATTAAAGGAAGATTTTTCAAATGCATTTCTTTGAACTGGCTGTGCTTGGAGACATCTTTCAATAGAAAAGCATGAGGAAACCAACTCCTAATTCAGAAGGAAAAAGGACTTTCATTTGACTCCTGAGAAGCTTAATATGTGTGCTAAAAGTACACAAGACATTGGAATCTGCGTCCTAAGAATCTGATCAAAGAGTAAATTACTTTAACAGGCTGTAGTAGTCAGGGGCCGGGCTATACAAAATAGAATCTTCCAGAATTAATTTGCTAAACAGTGTATGGAATGTACAGTGAACCTGTGTGTGGGGGGGGCAGAGACAGAGATAGAGAGAGACAGGGGAAGAGGGAGAGAAAAAGAATAACTGTTCTAAGCTTTTGACTGTCTGCTTTTTAAGAACTTTCTAGAATTCTCATAGTATATGCCTATAATGGATTGTGCCAGATAAATCACAATTTTAATTACTATGTTTTAAAATTCTTGAATTATAATGAACCCATAGGCAATATGGCTTCACATGATCTTCATTTATATAGTCACCACATTTTTTTCTTTTAAATCAGTTGCTTTTTAATAATTTTCTCTGACATCGTTGTCTTATAATTTGATATGTCAATTCTTAAAATATTTTTCATTGTAAAAACAGGCCATTTAACTGTTGAAAAAATTATTTGGCATGTTAATACGTGTGTGTGTGTGTGTGTGTTATGTTTTCATCCCTGGTTTATGGCTTCTCAAAAATGGCCCTGTCCCATAGCTGTGAGGAAGTAATCTATACAGAAGGATTAAGAGTCTGTATAGACAGGTCTTGCTGGGTTTCCCCTCAGAGTGTTTTAGTATTAGATATATGGTGAGATTGCCATAAAACCTCAAACAGACAGAGCTCAGAAAGCTTCTGGATAGCTGAAGGTACAGAGGCCCCTGGAGGGTGCTGCCCCAGAGAGGTCATAGAAGCTCTGTGTCCTTTCCCATACCCCATACAGCTCTTCATCCCATCCTTTGTAATATCCTTTAGAATAAACTGGTATACATAGGTGCATCCCGAGTTCTATAGCCACTCAAGCAATATAATCAAACCTGAGGAGCAGGTTGTGGGGATCCTATTCATAGTCAGTTAACTTCAAGCACAGCCAAATACAATCTGCCATTGGTAGCCAAAGAAAGGGGCAGTTTAGGACCTGAGTCTTCACCCTATGGGACCTCATTCCATCCTCAGGGAGACAGTATTAGAGTTGAACTAAATCAGCAGACCCAACTGGTTTCTGCAGCAGAGCTAATAGCTTGCTCAGTGTGTGGGGAAACTAAACCCCTGCATATGCAGTGTAGGAAGTAGTCTGTGTACTGAGCATATAGTAGAAGAAACTGGTCTGAATTTGTGTTTTTCATACTAAGTACTGTTCTATGGGATATCTGAAACACTGATAAACAGAATATTCTCTTTTTGGATTTTGATCAATAGAATGAACAGAGAATAGAAAGGAACTAAATTATTTTGGGGTGTGTGTGTAAAATACAGTCTCACTGTAGCCCCAGCTGGCCTGAAACTCTCTGTGTAGACCAGGCTAGCTTTGATCTCACAGAGATTCACCTGCCTCTGCCTTCCAAGTGGGGGGATTAAAGACAAGTGCCACCACACCCAACTTGTTTATTATCTTTCCGGGTGGAGTACCAAACTAAGGTTGCCAAGGAGATGCCTGGGTCATCAGACGAAAGAGCATGGTTTGCAGGGGTAATTAAAATTCATTAGTCCAGACTATCTTAATTAATAAAAGTCATTTATACAATGTTGCTAGTCAAAGCAGCACAAAATTGAAACAGCTAGTCATATTGCACCCACAGTCAGAAAGCAGAGAGGAATGACTGAGGGCTGCTGCTCAGCTTGCTTTCTTCATTTTTATATAGTCGTGATTCTCTGCCTAGGAAATGATCATGCCCACAGATAAGATGAGTTTTCCAGGGGTATTAGATGGTTCAGTAAGTAATGTCAGGACTCAATCCCTGGGGCCTACATAGTGGAAGGAAAGAATCAACACTTGCAAGTTGTCCTCTGTTCTCCACACTTCAGATGTGGCATGTACATATTCACTCATATACACACAACCACACACTCAAAATGACAAATGGAAAAGCAATCTTTCAAAAAGACGGTTTTCCCACATCAATTTCTGCAAAATGACAAAACCTGTTGACAAGCCAAGGTGGAAGGAGAAAATGTCACAGGATCCCACGCCAAAGTGAGGACCTACAGGCAGTCAATGGACACTTAGGGGGAGATTCAGTTTTCTTCAAGGACTAGCTGGAGAAATAACCAGAATGATTATTTAATCCCAAGTGGGCAGCTCTAAACAGAAGTATACATGAACATCACTGCATGGACTCAGTATAAAATATATATATATATATATATATATATATATATATATATATATATGTCCGTGTGTGTGTGTTTATATATGTATATTTATAAATGTAGTACATGTAATAACAATAAAGAAGAGGACAAGAAGTTAAGAGGGACTAGAAGAACATGGGAAGAGTTGGGGGACTGGGAGCAATGTAAATAATGTAAAGACAATCCTTGTGCATGAGAAATCCTAAAAACTAAAAAAAATCAGTTCCTCCCAAGTGTATCGGAGGCTTGTCTCCTACATGATTCTAGATCATGAGAAGCTGACAATGAACGCTAGCTATCACACCTCTTCTTTGTTGTTATTTTAATGCTTGTTTTGAGAGAAGTTCCTCAGTTGCAGTTCAGGCTGGCCTCAAACTCAGGATCCTCCTGCCCTGTCTCCAGAGCATGCTGAGATTATAGGAATGTACCATCAGGTTCAGTCTCTTCTTTCACCCTCCAAAATGCTATCTAAAATACCTCTACAACTAATAACAACAATAATAAAATGAAGATGGATTGTATGCTTATTAAATGTCATGCACAAAGCAAAGTGACTCTCTTTACAATATTCCTATAAGGTTATTATCTCCTTATCTAGGTAAAGATACTTAATTAAGAAAATTGTCCAGGGTCTGGAGAAGTGATTCAGCAGTTAAGAACAGTGGGTGCTCTTACAGAGGACTCGGGTTCAGGTTCGGTTCCCAGTACCCCCACGGTGGTTAACAACCATCGAAAACTCCAGTTTCAGGGGATCTAACACCCTCTTCCGTCTTCCAAAGGCATTGCATGGCACAGGTGCACTTACTAACATACAGGCATAACACTCATGCATATAAAATAAAAATAAATGAATCAATTTTTAAAAAAAGAAAGAAAAATTCCTATATTCAAAGAGCTAACAATGTAAAACTGAAATGAAAACCCAGGCACTCATACTCCATCTTCCAATGTTTACTTTTCTCTCTCTTTATGTACAGAAAGTGTGTCTATATGAAGAGAGCTTTTAGTGAAGTACGTTTTGGTCCAAAAGCCTGTTCAAAATCTGCACTTACTCCTTACCATATTTCTATGCTGCCAGCAAAGTATCTCATTTTATTTTCAGTCTTCAAAACATAGGGCAAGTATCAGTACTGTCATGCATTATTTGAGGACTGATTAGATCATATGTGTGGTCTGTTAACAGACACCAGCAGGTGGTAAGCTTTCAGTAAAGGATAGCACTCCTTTCGCTTTTAGTGCCATAATGTTGCCTGTATCATGGCAAACCCTGGTCCAATAGACCATTAGGTTTCTTATTGCACTGGAACAGTGCCTGGAATGTAATAAACTCTATGTGAATGCTAATTATTACAATGGACATGGGCCAATCTAGAACAAGGACTATTTCTCAGCTTTCCTTGTATCGGAGTGTCTGACTCCTTTGTCATAACTTATAGAAACAGAAGTAACCTTGTGGCATACTCTGAACTTTCCTTAAAGCAAATCTTTATGCATCCCTTTGCTCTTCATCCTGCCCTATTTTTGCTAAGGCATGAGCCAGCTACATGTATGGACAAGTAGGAAAAAGGCCAGCTCTCACAGGAAGGGAGCATAAAACCTAACTGGGAATGGTTTGGATTCTTGATATTGTGAACGTTATACAAAACTGTATTTTTTTTTCATTTTTTTTTAATTTATTCTTTGAGAATTTTATACATATAATGCAATGTATTTTGATAATATCCCCCACAGTTCCACCCTCTAACTCCAAGACTCCTCCAAAATGCCCCTTCCAAACTTCATGTTCTCTTTCTTTTTTTTTTCATACCACTGAGTCAAATTAATGCTAGCCATGTATGCTTGGTTGTGGGGCCGTCCACTGGAACATGGTAACCCATGAGTGGCTGGGCCCCTCTCCCCAATCTCTCCTTCACCAACAGTCATTTTCTGCCATTATCTCCCAAGCCAGAGGTCGAGCCTTATGAGCCCTCCCTATCCATGCTGGAATTTTGACTGGCTTAATTTTATGCAGATCTTGTGTAAGTACCACAGCAAATTCATGAAGGCAACAGTCATGTTATGTTCAGAAGACAGCATTTCACACCAATCCTCCTCATTCTCCAGTTCCGTCATTCTTCCTGATCCCTCTCTGGGGTTGCAGGATGATACTGATGCTCCATTTAGGACTGAGCACTCATAGTCACTTATTTTCAGTACTTTGATCAGTTATAAGTCTCTGCATTGACCACAGCCCACTGAAAGTACGTTCCCTGACCAATGTTGAAAATGGTACAGATCTGGAGACAGAAAGGCAATTCATCACACATGTCCATTTATCAAAATAACAATAGCAAGTTCTCCTCCAGGGCCAGTAATTTCCCCAGCCAGGGTTTCTGATCAGGTTTACCATACCAGGCATGAATTTCCTCCTGTGATGTAGTCCTCAAACCCGAGACAGCTTCTCCCTGTAGCTGGCCTGGAACTCACTATGTAAACCAGCCTGGCCTCAATCTCACAGAGATCCACTTGCCTCCACCTTCTGGGGGCTTGGATTAAAAGTGTGGGCCATGGTATCTGTCCTCAAATCCAATTTTTAAAAAGTGGTTGGTTACCCTCACAACAGTCTTGCCACTATTGTGCTAGTGAGTACATCATGTCTATCAGGTTGGTATGGTAGTACATAAAGTCCAGTGCTAGGGTAAGATCATTAATGTCTTTTCTATTCCAGTGGCTTGATTACTATCTTCTGGCACTATGGAAACTAGCTAGCCAGGAGGAGAAATTTCCTGGTTACTTCAAGATTGATTTTTCTATGTCTTGCAATCACTGTGTGTGTTGCTTTCAGCAACAGGATCTTAGCCCGTGTACTGAGCAACCAAAAGCAATGAAAATAGCCTGTGCTATTCTGGAGATGACTGGGGCCTTCCTGACTGATAACTTGTAAGGAATTATCTCATACCTGGCACTGAGATTTTTGTTTGATAATCTATATCTTCTGGGAGTACCATTGTCTACCCATGCAGAGTCCCTCTGTTCAAACTCTTTAAAAATTATATCTTGTAATTATTAATTTACAAGTGGGTCTCTGTAAAGCTTCTTTATAACTCTCTAGTTTTGGTTGCCCCAACTCCTACCTTCCTGTCTCCCATTCCGCTTCTCCCATCCCCGCTTTAACGCCCTTTAACGCCCCGTACGTTTCTTTCATATTCTATGTCTTCTCTTATCCCTTATAATTATATTCTTTAATAAGGTTGCAAGATAACAGGTCTCCAAATGTCTTTATTTTGGTTAACCTTCCCATCCTCTTTGTTTCCCATTCATCTGTTGTTGGAATTCTAGAGTAATACCATTCCCAAGCTATTCTGACTGGAGCAGCAATGAGTGTGGATATGCAAGTATCTTTTTGCAGGATACAGAGTCCTTTGGGTATTCCCAGTGGTATATCTGGGTCATATGACAGATCTGCTTTGAGTGTTTTGAAAACATCCAGACTGATTTCTAAAGTAGCTGTGCTGGTTTCCATTCCCATCAACGGGGTATCAGAGTCCTTACTCATGGTCACTCCTGAGTTGTTATCATTTGTATTTCTGATGACAGCGATTCTGACTGGAGTGAGAGAGAATCGTAAAGCAGTTTTAAGCTGCATCTCCTTAATGATTAAAAATGTTGAACACTTTTTAATGTTTTAATGTTTACTAGTCATATGTATTCTTCTTTTGAGAACTTTCTGCTAAACTGTATAGCCTATGTATTTGACTTGTTTTCTTTATGTTTAGTTTTTTTTTAGTTTTTGTGTATTCTAAACACTAATATTCTGTCAAATAGCTGGCTGGCATCCCATTCTGCTCCTTTAGTTGACTGACAATTTCCTTTTCTGTACAGAAGAGTTTTTAGTTTCACAAGATCCAATTTTGTTTCCTGGTTTTATTTCCTGCACTACGAGAGTCTTGCTCAGAAAGCCCTTACTTATGCTGCTAAGTGAAGTGTGCTTTTTTCTCTAGCAGTATTAGGGTATTAGTTGAAGTCCTTGATCCATTTGGAATTGAATTTTGTGCAGGTGAGAGATAAGGATTTGGTTTAATTTTTCTGTATCCAGGATTCCCAGCACCATTTGTTGGAGATTCTATCTTTCCTCCAATATATATTTTTAGTATCTTTATCAAAAACCTGGTAGCTGCAATTCTGTGGATTTGTATTTGGGTCCTCTATTCTATTCCACTGATTTCTGTGTTCAGCTTGTCTTTTCTTCAGCATTTCTATCCCTTTATTGAATTCTATCTCCATATCTTGATGTTGACTTATTTCCATCAGCTTGGGTTTTTGTTTTATTTTGTTTGTTTATTTTTTGGTTATTTTCTTGGAGTATATTTGAATCTTTTTCTAGGAATTATTTTTGTTAATGGACATAATTTGGCCTAGCGACTTTAATTAACCCCAACAAACCATGATCTTGTTCTGATGACCTGGGCATCTCCTTGACAACTTCAGTTTTGTTACCTGCCCCCCGCCCCAATAATGAATGAATGTGTTGGGGAGACACAGTGGGAGAAACAGGATTCCAGCATCAGTCCACCTCAGGCACAGGTGAAGACACAGACCTCTCCATCTGCATAGGCTGAGGAGAGAAGAGTGATCCACTGGCATAGTTCTGAGAAACAGTTCTAACACTCAGCTAGGGGAACTAAGGAGTTCGGGTCAACTTTAAAAAAAAATTCAGTCAATCTATTTGTTCAGGTGATTATGATGTGGCAATAATAAATGTCAGTCTTCTTTGAGTAGCTTGAACATAGTTAAAATTTTCTTCTGAATTATTTTGTTAATTATTTGAATGAGAATGTATTAATCATTACTATGGGACTACTTAATTTTTAGAGGAAATATGCTGTCTTGGTTTGCATGTTTTTTTTTCATGTGTCTGGAGTTAGTTTGCTGGTTGAATTTTTTTATGGTTTATTATTTAAGTCATTTTCTTCTTTTAGTGGAGGTATTTGCAATGTCCAGAAGAGAAGCTATAGTAAGGTTGAGGTGTCATCTTAACTGTGGGACTGGTATTCAGGGGTGTAGGCTCTACTCTTATTTTTACTCTGAGTCAGCTATTGTATTCGATAACTATTCAAAAGGTCAGCAGACCCCCAGCTTTGTCCCATCTCCACCACCATCTGGTGTGGCTTTCCATGCCTGGGTCTACTCTACTGTACTCCAAGTCAACTCTTTTCCAGTTCATGCTTCAGCAGCCTTCCATGCCTGCTGTGGGTCTCTGAGCGACTGAGTGCCTTACCCTGAGTCAGCCCTGATTTTCTCCCTTGGTTGGCAGCTTCTAACGTGTTGTGGACCTGCACTACCAGGTACCTGATCCTGAGTGAACTCTGGTATCCTCCCTGGTCCACAAGACACTGTATTCTTTTAAGGCTTTGACAATACTTGGTGAAGATCTTTATGCTGACTGGTGAATCTCCTGGTAACATGAGATGTCTGGGATGGCAAAATTTGGAAGACACAAGAGAATCTGGAGTTAACTTTTGGTGAATGCTCTGGGAAAGCGGAGACAATGCCAGAACAACAACAACAACACAAGTTTAAAATACCACTTATACTAGGAAGTTAGTTTTTGTGCCATTCAAACAGAGATGCCCATACCTTGGTTTGACACTCTGAATTTGGTCATGGGATTTTATCTGAAATACGTGGAGGGTCCACTTCCACCAGCAGCATTTTCAGCTCTCCCATATTGGTTCCATCTGCTAAGTCGGTCTACTCCCCAACGAAAGAAACACCAAGATTTTTTATTATGATTTCTCCTCTCTGGAATATAATTCTATATACTGTACAATATAAAACCAAATATAAGACCAAAGGACTTATAGTAAATACGTTTGTGGGCTACTGGGCATCTGGACATCTGGGCAGCTATAAGTCTCTTGCCCTCTCACTCAGAGAGCCTAATATAGCAAGTAGTTTAGTTATTATGAATCAATGATTCTAAAATCTTCTGGAAAAACCATAGTTTAGGAATGTTGCTTGCCTATGAATGCCAACTTTATTAGAGAAATTCCTTCAGATTGAGGGCTGGGCACACAATGTATTCATTAAATGTGGAAGAACCTTTAAGCTAATTAGGCAGAATGATGAAACTTTTCCTCCAACAGATTTTTTTTCTGATAAAGAAATTCTTCCAAAATATTATAGAAACTGAACTTTAGCCTTACTTACACCCCTAATGTTTCCAATATCACTGCATAAAATTCACACCTAGCTATAGACCAACTAGTTATGGTTTCTATGGCAATGGGACCTTTGCCAATGAGCAGAATAAAGAATTCCTTTTGGGCAAGTGTGTCTGGCAAAATGGCAAGAGTATTTTCACTTTTTTTCTTTTAAGCAATGTATGTATTTAGGCCAATGATCCTTTATAGATGTAAATTCTGTCTAAGAAGAGAGAATGTATATGGATTAAGTTTCTTGACTGAATATTTCTTGTATGATTATAACATGAATTTAATTCTCACTTACAGGAGATATAATTTCAATTAAGCATCACAAAAAGAAATACATATTGAACTGTGTAATAAGTAGTTTTTGCCATATTAAGTGTATAGTGACAAACACCTTTGACCTGAATTTCTGATATATCTGATATTTTCAAGGGCCAGAGGTGGCCAGAAGGAGATCCAGAAACAACAGTTAGAAACAAATTCAAACTTTAAATAGCAATAATTAAGACACAATCTTCCTAATAGATTCGAAGTGGTAGATAATGATAGCTGAATCTCTCTTTTTTTAATTTTTATGTTATGAGTGTATTGCCTGCATGTATGTAAGTATACCTGTGCTGTGCAATGCCTTCAGATATAAGAAGAGGGCGTCAGATGCCCTGGCACTCGAGCTTTGGATAGTTGTTAGCCTCCATGTGGGTGCTGAGAACTGAACGCAGGTCCTCTGCAGGGGCAGCCAGTGCTCTAAATTGCTGAGCCATTTCTCCAGCCCCCTGAATTTCTTTACTTTAAAAAGGATAGTTCAAATCATAAAGAAGGCTGTACTTTAAACATATTTATTGTAATCAGACAACAAAATACTAAGCTGACTTAAAGAAATGGAAAACATTAGTGAATAATGCTATGAGAAAAACAACTTATGAGTAGTAAGTGAAGGCCGAGGAGCCTGGGGAGGACTGTAGTCCCTTTTCAGTTCCAAATGCTGCTCTTTCATTCTGTCTTAAAGCAAAGGGCAGAAGAGGCTAGGTGGGACTTGAGTGAAGTTGCAGCCGCAAAGCTTAATAATCCCTATTCCTTTTCCTTTTCTAAATGTGTTACTGGCAAATATGTCCATTTCTGGTTACTAATCATGGAAAATCCACCTATTTTCTTTGGAAGCAGTATTCTCAGTACTGAGCTCAAGGTTTTACTGGCTGTGAAGAAAATAAGCTTCTGTGTCTGGAGGCTTTCATTAATTTTACTGCTGCTTCCAACACCTTTTCATTCATATTAAGACATTTAGTTTGAAAAATAAATCCACAATTTATTAACCTATTATAGTGCTTGCAAAACTGAGGTTTAAGATTGTTGAAGGTCACGGCTGTCATAACCAGCGTGTTGTAGGTAGCTGAAGAGATGAGTCCTTCATTCTAAATTCAGTATTATTTTGAAATTTGCACACTACATACAAGATAGGCGATAATAGTGGTTTATGTTGGTTGTATGAGTAGCAATATATTTAAAATTAGAAATGATAAAAGGCCATAGATTTCCATATCATGCTCAGATCAAGTCTAAATTGTAATGGAGCAGATAGCTATAGATTGAGTCAAATGATATTGTTACTAAGTCACAATCCTGGACATATTGTGAGAATCCACCCCTCTTTTCATTTTAATCCACAAAACATGTGCTTCTGAGGAAACTTGGTTAACATATAATCATTCTCAAGTCTTATGTCTTCCTGTTTTAAGCAATAAAAGTCAGTGCTGAATGTAATGATAAGAAAGTGGAAAACATTTAAGTTCTTTATGGAAAGTTAATTTTTATTTAGTAGGACTGAACATTTTAAAAGCTGCTTCAGACTGATTGGTTTGTTATTAAATGAAGACTTTAGACATTGAAATGTTTAATTTTCCAGGATATTAAAGTTTACTATTCTGAAAGCAAGCAAAATTCTCTAACAGAAAGAGCAATTAAACAATCCATTAAAATTATCAGAAAATTCTATGCTTTCAAACGTGACTGTTCAAAGCTATCACTCTGAGTATCAAGTCTTTGTCCTGTTTGATGAGGAAATGAAGGTGACTTCACGATTTGTACAACCAGAAGCAGCTTCTCATTAATAAAAAGCCATTAAAGTCCAAGTCAGAACAGCAGGTTCTAAAATTGAGCAAAACTGAAAACAAATAAGAGACATCCTTTGGTGAACAGCCAGAAGCTGGGTTGGGGGATCTGGATGCACAGAACTCCTCCAGCCTCCTGGACAGGGACAGTTGACAAGGCTCAATTCTAGTCGGAGCACGTAGAACAGTGAAGACCATATAATTTTAAGGAATTGTTTTACTGCTCTTTCTATTAGAGAATTTTAAAATTCTTTTTATTACTCCTACTGTACTTTTGGTAGCCTCCTCCTGCTACCACACAAGTTTTGGGCAGAGGACAAGGCTTAAACTTGGACATATCAAGAAGTCGTCCCTAGATGAGAAATTTCACATTGTTGACATCTACAATCTCCATTTACTAAGATTAATCCTCAACAAGATTTAAAAATATTTTTAGTATTTCAAAAGTACTTTTTTGCAGTCTTTAGAAAGTTTTGTTATTTTGTCTTTGTTTTCATGCTGTGAAATATGTACTTAGGAACCAGTGTTTCCAGAGAAGTACATGCCTTTCTTTTATCTGGAAATATGACAATTTAAGGAAAACAGAACAATCATGATAAAGAAGAAAATACCATGAGGTATGATAAGTAATTTGAAACAAAGATGTAAGTCATCAAACTGAAAAAATAAAAAAGAAATGCTTATGTGAGAATTGTTAGACTTTGAAAACCAAAAAGTATTGGAAAGTTTAAATTATTGGAATATAGGCATTAGAAGAGTTTAAAGTCAGAGTAGGTGTTTATGGGACAGCACAGGGCTTCTTTGATTTGGGGAAGTGTTGTTACTAAAAATGTTGTAGTAGTATAATGCTCAAATCGCTATTATCTCTGAATGTTTGCTACGAGCCAAACTACAATAAATGCTTCATAAGCAATAAATTTACTAATGAAGAAACCTAGATTAAAAGGTTAAGTAATTTATCCCTATTTATCAAGAACCAGGGTAAAAAACATAATTCATTTTCTCCCTTTTGGTGGGCAGGTATAGTAAATTGCTGTCCTGGCTTGGTGGTGCACACGGTAAACGTAGAACACTGTAGGATGAGGCAGAAGGACCCTGTTTGAGACCAGCTTGGGCTCCCATACCAAGGCTCTTTCTCAAAGACAGAAAGATGAAACACATTGCTAATAAAAACGTGAAGCAGATTGCAGGGAGGGGTGGGGGTAGATTGTTGCAAATTAAATGGATAAATGATGGCCGAACCACCGTGAGAGAATAAATGCAGTTGTTGGAGGTCTTTAGGGTATAAAGAAAAATGCTAGTTAAACAACAATTTGCAAAATGTTTTCAGCTTTGAACACACACACATACACACACACAGTCACTCACCAGTCTTCCAGCAGTAGTTTCCTACAGTCCCTTGTCCACAATAGCAAGGGTTTTACTAGCATACAAGATAGAAAGAAGGAAACATGAAACGAATATATGTATCTATATATCTATATAAGTAGAAGTGAAACTGTCTAAGGAATTAGCACCTATAGGAGGAGGTGAAGAGAGAAAAAAAGGGGGTAGGTAGAATGGAGAGTTGTTCAATGTATGCTTGTGTGAAAGTGTCTTTACGTAACACAGTACCATGTACACTAAATATATAAAATACAAAAAACCAAACATCCCAAAGTATCAGGCTTCAAAGAGAACCACTGAAAGGACAAGAAGAACTTGGCAGAATGGCCAACTCTGGTCGCAGGTCTGGAATGGAGGGTCTAGGGGAATAGCCCCTCCACTTCCAGTTAAAAATTTGAGATGTACACAGGGGCTAAATCCTCAAAGAGGTTTGTACATTCCTCAGGTGCTGGAATGATTGGGGTATGTCCTGGTCAATCCCAAGCCTTTTAAAACAGGCTCCTACATGTTTTGCAATCTGGATGCTGCTTCTCCTGGTCCCATCTGGCAGTCGGATTTTGTGAGTGGAACAGAAAAGGATATGGTTGCAGGCGAAACACTCATCTATACAGAAGTAGAACTTGGCACAAGCCCAATCAAATCACAACAGTGTGAACACATCTTGCAACCACCATCAACAAAAACCCGAGGGAGCGCAAACCCCCACATCCCAGCTGCGCTAGCCCCGCCCCTCAGCACTCATTGGCTTGCGGCTTTGACGTCAGGACCAGACTCTAACCCCTATTGGGCCAGGCGGCACTTGAGTGGGAATCCGGAAATGTGAGCCTGGAGACAGCAACTAGCTCCGCCCACGAGGCGGGCGAGGGGCGGGACCGGGGCCTGGCCGTGGGACAGGACCGGGGGCGGGCTTCTGGGGAGGCGGCCATGGCGGCTGCGCGGCGGCAAAGGCGGCTGCGACGGAGCGCGCGCCCGGCTTTGAATGAGAGGAGTTGGGACTGAGCCGGCGGAGCGCGAGCTCGAGGCAGCGCCCGGCAGCGCGCGTGCGCGCCTCGAGTGCGCGCGCGGCCCGCGGCAGCTTGGAGCCTCCGCCGGGCGGGCGGGGAGGGGGAGGGGCAGGTGAGTGTGTGCGGTCTGCGCGCGCCCGCGAGGGGCTTTCCTCTTTCCCACCCGCTTCCTGACCCCGGCCCAGGCCCCCGCCCGGGGTCTGCGACCGCCCTTCCCCGTCGCCCCAGCGGCCCGTACTTCCTGCCCTCCCGCCTTCCTCTGGGCCCCTCCACCACGACCTCCCCTCCCACCCGACCCTCTCGGGGGTACTGTTTCCGGGTCAGGGTGACCTGCGGGGTCATCCCAGCGCGGCTGGGAGCCCCAGCGACCGGGTACCCTCGCGATGCCGCGCTCACGCGTGGGAGACTGGCCTGCGAGGTGGCGGCCCAGAAGAAGCCTGGCGCTCAGTCCTCCCCAAGGGCCATGTGCGGCCCTTCCTGCCCTCCTCCACAGGCTTCGCTCCTCTGGAGCAGAGTTACCCCACGTTCATATCCCGGCCCACCCGGCACCCACTGCCCTCAACTTAGAGCGCTTCACGTGACGCCCGCAGGCGGGCATCGGATTGCGTAACCTGCAAACTCGAGTGCTTTGCTTATCTGTGCAGTGGGTATGATTTTTTTTTTTTCCATCAGCAAACTTTAGGTGGGTAATCTGAAATTCAGCTATTAGGTACGAAACTCAATTTAGTCTTTCGGAAGAGCTTTCTCACCTGGGTAACAGTCCCAGTGGTGTGACATGTGAGGGCCTGATGGTACAGAATGTTCCATTTTACCACCAGCTTTCAGAACTGCTCTTGGGTCCTCTTCCTTGCCTCTGCTGCTGTCCTTACGTTTTCAGATTTGTTTTGAGTTCAGGTAAATTTTGCGGGTGAGCAGACTTAGAGTATGTTCTGTGTTCTAAATCATAGGGCATGAAAGACTCAGAAATATAGTTTTAGAAACACAGCACTGGATGACGTGTTCCAACTGTCTTAATGAATCGCGCTGTAATGGAATTTGTACTTGCAGTCACAAGAAGTTATTTGGATCATGTAGGATTCTTTTTTTTTTCTTTCTTTTAGTTGTAGGGAAATCTTTTTCCATCGACACAATAGAGTTCTTATTTCTCTTGATTGTTTAGAAGTGTCATTTCCCCAAAGACCTTCCTCTAGCATATTTCAGGTTTCTGTATTTTCCTAATAATTTTAAGGAAAATTAAAAAAAAATATTTTATGTGTATGAGTGTATTGCTTGTATGCATGTTACTGCGTCAGTGTTGTGCAGTGCCCTCTGAGGTCAGAAGAGAACATTGGATTCCCCTTGAACTGGAATTACGGCTAGTTGTTACTGCCATGTGGGTGCTGGGAATTGAACCTGGGTCCTTTACAGGAGCAGCCAGTGGTTTTTAACTTCTTAGCTATCTCTCCAGCCCAGAATTGTCTTTTATTTAAAAACTTTCCTATGGCATATCTCAAGTTTTCCTAGTAATATTAAGGAAAAAAAGTAAAACTGGAGTGTTTTAGTAGTAAATTATTCCAGTATTGCTCAGTTCTAGAAAGTATTTTAAAGCACCCCAAATGCCAAGTATTATGTTACATACATAATTTTTCAAACTGATGATCTATAGGGCATTTCAGAAACCACGATGAAGCAATTTGTGTAAGATCAAAATTGTTTCAAATGGAATATGATGTGGGGGAGAGTTTGACAGTATGATTCCTCTCTTCTAAGACTGGGTGAATTCATTTGTGTTTAATTAACTTGTGCAATCTTGGTCCTCATCTGTTAAATGGGAATAGTGAAACTATTGAGCTTTGTCTTGAATATATTATGGGCTGAAGAAATATGTATATATGATATATATAAAATACATATATATTACATAAATATTATATATCATATATATATATATGGAATAGTTAAGCACCTGTGCACCTGGCATGAGGTTAATACCTAGAAAGGCCTTGCCTTTCTAGGCTCTTTTCCTTTGAACAAGAGTAAATGTAGGAAGATACTCATATAATTGTTTAGCTAACACAATGCTTCGTGTACTTGGATATGTTTCCCATAACTAGTGTAGCATCTGCTACATACTAGATGCTAATACATATTTGTTTGAATTGCAGCTTTATGTTTAGGTTCTGAATAATAGTCCTGTCTGCAAATCAGTGTAGTTGATAAAATCAAGTACTGCTCAATAGCTTGGTTGCATTTTTTCTGTTTTCAGTAAAACTGGCTGAAAATTTTATCTTGGAGGTTATAAATCTTCATCGATTACTGAGAATGTCCATTGCTAGATATTCTAGGCTTTCGACTTGAGTAGATACGGGTTTGAATGCAGACAATTGTGGGAACATGGAAATGTGCTCACTGTGCTTCGATTGTGTGAAGTGTGTACAGTGGTATCTATTTCATCAGAAATAAGTTCTGTGGGTTAAATGAGCTAATGTTTAGATGGTGCTTGGTTCACCATTGTCAGTGAATGATAGTTGTCTTTCGTGAAACACAAAAGCAAAATTTTCACCAAATGAAAATAATCTCGATAGCAGAATGGAAATTCTGTCAATAACTGATTTTCTGTTTTCCTTTTAGACATTACATTTTATTTCCAATTTTTGTTGGAGTCATTCAAAGTGACACATATTTAGTAATGACACTGAGTGTTTGTGAGGTGACAGCACTAGTTAGGGCTCTGTGGGAAGTTTGTTACTGACTTTTTATTCATTCATATCTGAACATTGTCCATATTCCCAACATATTAAATGTCTTCTTTTAAAAAGTGTTGCTGGAATATCTCTTTTGTTCTATTTCCTTTCCCAATGCCATATCCTTAGACTTCTAGCTACTGTTTAAATGATTTTTCTGAACATTTAATTTTTATTTGCCATAATTTTTATTAGTGAATAGTGTGCAACAGGTTTCATTACAACATTTTCTACCTGCACATCATGTAACCTGATGATACCCGTTACCCTTCTGTTCCTCTCCTGCTTGTCTGCTTCCTCTTCCAAATAATGCCCTTGTCTATTTTTCTGTCTTTCTTTGGAAATCTAGCATCTAAATATGAGAAGAAAAAAAAAAAAAGCTATCCTTTTCTTTCTGAATCTGGTTTATTTTGTGCAGTGTGATGATCACAGTGGAAATTTCCATCCATTTTCCTTGAAGGACATGAGCGCTATATTACATTTTCTCTTTGGGAAGTTGGCTGTTCTTTTTGTTGACAGGTTTTTTTTTTTTTTTTTTTTCAATAACTCAGCTTGAAATGAAGTCTTTACTAACTGGTTTTAATTATTCAGTTCATTCTACTCGTAAGGAGGAATCAAACATTCTTTCTTTTGCAATTGGTAATTGTACCAGGTGAAAAAATTCACTCAAGTATTGTGCAGGGCAAGTTAAGTATATAGACTTTACTGTAGTATGAAATAATAAGTTTCTCAGTAAGAGAAAAACGTGAGAATTAAGAAGACTTTACATTAGTCCACCAAGAAGAAACAAAGGCTTTTGTCTAGCTGACAGCATTGGAAATAGGAAACTTGGGAAATTAAAGTTGGTAAGCCAATTGGCATATCTAAGTCACTTTGAGAGTAAGGAGTCAGCATTGTTGAATTTTTTCAAAACTGAGCAAATCACTTTGGGGATATATGTGAGAGAAAATCTACATTACTTGAAGAAGGAAATGTTTAATAGTCTTCTGGTTTGTTTTCTTTTAGAATCACTATTTGTACTTTCTCACTTAGTGGGCCACCCTTAGACATTCAGTAAATCGTTCAGTTCAGCTATATAGTGTTCAGATGCACAAACATACATGAGCATTGCTAAGGGAACCTTTTGGAACTTTGCATTGTACTTTTAGTAGTCTGCATTCTACCTTTAATCCTAGAAACCAAGAGGACTAGCTATGGTTTTCTTTGGAAAGAACTGGCAGTTAGTGATTACAGAGCAAATAAGATCAGGGACCATGAGATGTAAATGTGTCTTGTTTGCTTTCTTGTTTTCTTTTTTCTCTTTCCTTCCTTCCCTGATTCCTTTCTTCCTTGATTCCTTCCTTCCTTTCTTTTGTATGTTGAACTTTTATAATAAGGTATAACTTATAAATACTGTATACAGCAAAGCATCGAGTGGTAGTGTCTAAGTTAAAATATAGACCTTAGTTAACATATAATCTGTTCTACCTCCCAACAAAAGATGGATTGTCAAGATTTCTGTGGAAGTAGATATATTATAAGTAGTGATTGTTTGTAGATGTTTATCCTTCAAAACAAATCAAATAATATACTATAAATATATGCAGTTTACTGTATCTAAGCCCCTTAACAATCCATGCTTATCCCTTTCTACCCCATTCCAAAGGACCATTGATTGCTTGCTGTCACTATACAATTTATTTATATTTTCTTGTGGTTTTGTTTTTGTTTATTTCCTCAACAGTATGGAATCATAATACTTGTTGGAACAAGTATCTTAAGTAAATTCATAGGCATAAAATGGCCAGGTCATATGGTAGATTTTTGTTTACCCATGTAAAAAGTTACTAAACTATTCTGCAGAGTGGTTTTATCAGTTTTACAGCATGAGTTCCAGTTTTTTTCACACCCTTGTATGTACTTAGTACCTTAGTTCTTTTACACGTTTAACCATTCTAATTGATACCTTTTTCTAAAAAAAAAAAAAATTGAATCATGTATTTAATGCAGAGCATCTCAATCAGTTTTAATCATCTTTATACTCCCTTCCTCACTGGCGTTCCTCTAGCCCCTCAACTAGAATCCATACATTCTTTCATCTGTGTTAAGTTCTGTTGTGTCAAATTAGTGTCCCTAGCTATTCCTTAGGTTCATCCACTGAGTGCTAGTCAGCCTACCCAGAGTCCCTGCTTTAAGAAGATTAACTCATCCCATCCAACAATAATCAGTTGCCAATATTTCTTCAGCAAAGATTGGGTCTGCTGTCCATTTCCTCAGTTCCATGTGGGTTTTTATCTGCTGAGTTTGCATGGACCTTGAGCATGCCAAGATCATTGCTGTAGGTTCATATGAGCAGGGTCCCAGGAGCTTGTAGGATTCTATTCCATATGGTCACATACCTTCATTTGCTCTTAAAATCTTTCTGCCCCCTCTTCCACAATGGTCTCTTAGCACTGGGTGACTGAAACTTAATATAAGAGTCCTGTCCAGGGGTTCACACTCTGCAGATTCCTCATCTCCATGTTTTGGTCATTTGTGACCTTTTGTGTCACTAGCATATACTCCCTCTGTTACATGAGGGAGCTTCATTAATGAGAGTTGAGAAATTCATTTAGTATCCTCTTTACCTTGTTCTATGTTGTGTGAGCTTTAGGTGTTAGAGGTTGCATTAGCTTAGCATGGACTGTGACCAGTTGTGGTACTCTGTAGTAGTCTTTGGTGCAAAAGGAGCTTCTTTGATGAGTGGTGACTCACCATATGTATTTGGCTATGATTATCAGTACCCCACATGAGTGTCCTCCCATTGAGTGGGCTGTAAAACCAGTTAGGAAAATGTTCATTGTCCCCAAGATGAAAGTGCCACTATTGCACAAGTGTTGTGTGCTGTGTGGAACACTGATGTGGTTATTTGGTCATGAAGCTAGTATTGGGCCATTGATTGAAGTTCTTCCTTAGCAGCTTGCATAGTGTTCCCCAGAGCTAGCCTTTAGGGGAAATGGCTTCCAGCTCCATTGCTTCAAATCTGGTCTCCAAAGTATGTCGTGTCTTTAGCAATAGGGTCTTACTTTCAAGTTCTGGGAGGCAATCAAGGACTGTGGCAATACCCTGTTGAAAATTTGGGAGTCTCTTGGACCACTCTGGTTAACAACTGAAAAGAAAGTTTCTCCTGCCTGGCACTGTTTCTTGTTAGGTAGCCTTCAGCTATGCAGGGAGACTAATGTAGAGATATTGTATGGACAATTTTTCATTAGGTTGTTAGACCTCTATGATTCCCTCTGCTGTTTTACACTAGATGTTATTTATCTCTCTTCTCTCTTTCTAACACTCCCTCAATGCCTTCCACATTTAAAGTCTCCCCATCTTCCCCATTTCTCTCTTGATAATACTAGCCTCCTATGCCCCATCTTTCTTGAGCTTCTTCATCTTAGTCCCATTAGTTCTTTGTATAACCCTCCCTCCCCCGTCATATTTAAATACTCCCATTTTGTCTATTTCTCCCTTAGTAACCCCTGTCTCCTACTATTCTCTCTCAGGTTCCTTCTTTCCCTTTACCTCCCTAGTTCCTTTCCGTTTTCTTGGTTCCTACAGTTACATCAGGATACATAATCACATATAAGGGTTTGGTGGTAGGATCCACAAATGAGGGAGAACATCTGTTGTTTGTTTTGCTGAGTCTGTGTTACTTCACCTAGCATAACAGTTTCTGGTTCCATCCATTTACCTGCAAATGTCGTGGTTTCTTTCTTTACTTCTAAGTAGAAATCCATTGTGTAAATGCACCACATTTTCACTACTCAGTTGAGGGACACTTAGGTTGCTTCCATCCCTTAGCTATTGTGAAAAAAAAGAGCAGCAACAGCTATGGATGTGCAAGTATCTGTGCAGTGGGATGAGTCCTTTGGGTACCTGCCAAGAGTGGTATAATAGGGTCAAATGGTAGATTCATTTTTGTTTTTTTTAAGAGTCCTCCACACTGCTTTTCATGGAGGTTGCAGGACTTTACCATCCCACCAGCACCCCTCTTTTCCCACATCCTCTCCAGCATTTGGAATCATTTATTTTCTTTAATGTAGGTACTTAGAAGTATAAACTTCTCTCTTAGGACTGTGTTTAAAGTGTCCAAGTTCTGTTGTATTGTTTTTTTCATTTAATTCCAAGAATACTTTTATTTCTTTCTTAATTTCTCCTTTTACCCATTCATCATTTGGGAGTATGTTGTTTAGTCTCCGTGAGTTCATGAAGTACTAGGGCTTCTTTTGGTTTTGATTTTAAAGCTTTATTGCATTGTGGTCTGATAGAGAATGCATGGAATTATTTCAATTTTATTTTTTAGTTGTTGAGGTTTGTTTTGTGTCCCAGTATGTGGTCGATTTTGGAGAAAGTTTCATGGGGTGCTGAATAGAATATGTATTCTTTGGTGCTTTTTTGAAATATTTTGTAGATATCTGTTAGGTCCATTTCATGTATGGTATTATTTAATTAAGATGTGTCTCTGTTTAATATCTGTCCAGTTGACCTTCTGATAGAGACAGTGGGATGTGAAAGTCCCCTACTATTAATAGTGATTGGGATTAATTGGTTTCTTAAAGTCTTGTAGTACTGTTTTTATCAAGTTGGTTGTAGCAGAGTTTGGTGAATATATTTTCATGATTGTAATATCTTAGTTAATTATTCCTTTGATCACAGTGAAGTGACCCTCTTTATGTCTTCTGATTTAGTTTTACATTTATTTTGTCAGCTACTAATGGCAACTCCTGCTTGTTTTTAGTGTCATTTGTTTGGAATTTTTTTTCTATCTTTTTACCTTAAGGTAGTGCCTGTCCTTGAAGATGAGATGGGTTTCTTGCAGACAAAGATGGATTCTGTGTCTTGATCCATTGAACTAGCCTGTGTGTTTTGATAGGAGAGTTCAATCCATTGGTATTTAAGTTTATTGAAAGATGTGTATTGGTTCCTGTTATTTTAATTTCTGTTTTCATTCTTGGTCTAACTTTGTGGTTCCCCACTTCATTTAGTTTCTTTCTGTTGCCTCTTTGGTATAGTCATTCCTTTTTTCAGCTTTTTCTGTTGCTTCAAGTATTTTCTGAAGGACTGATTTTCTAGATATGAATTCATTTAGAATGTGGAATACCTGATCCAGGCTCTTCGTGCTTTCATAGTTTGCATTGAAAAGTCAGCTGTACTTCTGATGGGTTTTCCATTGTGTGTGACTTGTTTTCCTTTTGCAGGATTCAGTATTCTCTTTTTGTTGTGTAAGCGTAGTGTTTTCACTGTGATATGCTGTGGGGATTTTCTTTTCTGGTCCTGTCTTTTTGGTGTTTTATGTGCTTCTTGTATATGGATGGGCACTTCTTTCCTTAAATTTAGGAAATTTTCTTCTACAATCTACTTGAAGGTCTGGTGAATACCATCATGCTGATATTCTTCTCCTTCCTCTATTCCTATGATGCATAAATTTGGTCTTTTCATGGTGTCCTACATTTCCTGCATATTCCATTCCTGTGTTTTAGAAGTTTTTCATAATCTTTGCTTGAGTACACCAATTCTTCAGTTTTATCGTACAGTTTTAATGTTGTGGTTTCCATTTCATTCATTCTATTGGTAGGGCTTTCTCCTGTTGTGGTTTGAGATCGACTTAATGAGTATTTCACTTCCTTCTTCATTTCAGCCTGAGTTTTCTTCAATATTTCTGTTTTTTAATTCAGTCAGAAATTTATTCCTATCTTCAGTTAGTTCTTTGATTAGTTTCTTCATGTGTTCTTTAAATTCATTGAATTCTTTGATCATGTTTATGACTATTCTTTTAAACTGTGTGTCCTGGGTTATCTCTGTGGGGTTCTCATTGTAGAACTTTTCTATAGGCCTGGTGATGTTTGATGGTAGCACATTTGGGTTTTTCATATTACTATTTTTTCAATGTAGTCTTGGCATGTGGATTTTTTTTTTTTTTTTGTGATTCTGATGTGAAACTCAAGCCTTCCTTTGTTGTGTTAAAGTTTAATTCTGTTTGTGTAATTGAAGTGACTTGGTTGTTTTCTTATTGGGTATGAAAAGCTGGTTGGTCAAAGTTCGGGTTCTCTCTTTTGATTTTTGGTGGTGATTTTTGATTTTTGATATTGGTGGCCAGATGGCTCTAGTTCAGCTGCTCAGGAATTCCCTTGGAGGCACAAGTCAGGCTAGATCAGATGCTCTCAGACTCTCTCTTAAGGTCTCTGCCCCTCTAGCCAGTAGACATAGCACAATTTGGGAAGATGCTGAATTTAGGCTTTCACAGGCAATGTGCAAAGGTTGGGGCTGCTACTAAAGGGCACAGAAGCCTAACCCTGCAGCAGTGGGAGGGAATACAGGTGGAAACAATGTAGAGGGATAAGCATGGCTGGCAGACGTAAGAGGGTAGTTCAGAGATCTGGGGGGCTAACAGCAAACATGTGTTGCCCAAGGCCATAAAGAGAACAGAATATATGGTGTGGGAGTAGAGAATCAGATTTACCAAGGAAGAAGTCTGGTTTTTGGAATCCAAGGTAAGTAGGTGAGGACTGCCAGGGTAGATGGCTGGTCTCATGAATGCCAAGGCAAGTTGGGAGTTGGGGACACTTGTGATGACTCTAAGAAACTAGACTGAAAAATTGAACTCGTCTGAGTATAGGGGGTAGGAACACAGTGGGCAGGTTTGGAATAAGAGTTAGTCCAGGCATCTAGTGTACTAAGAGCAAAAGCGAGCCTGGGCCCATGGCTAGAAGGAGAACAGGTTTTGGGTATGGGGAAGTGGGGAGGTGGGAGGCGTGGGGGTGGGAATGGAGTTGCTCAGGTGGGAAGGGATTAGAGATGCAGTGGGCAGGATCAGACTGATCAGGGAAGAAGGCTGCTCACAGGATTCCAGAGCAGTTTGGGAGCCGGGACAGCCAGGGTAGATGTCTGGTCTAAGGCAGGCAGAGGCAAGGTGGGGGTGGGATCTACCTTTGAATTCTCTAACAGACTAGACTGAAAAATTGAGCTGGTCCGAGTGAGGGAGAACAGGGCACAGTGGGTGTGTCTGGACTAAGAGTGTACCAGAGATCTGGGGTGCTAACAGCAAGAGCAGGCCTGTGCCCAAAGCTAAAAAAACAGGAGGGAGGGGGACAGTCACCTAATATTTTCTATTTGTGGTTTTAATTAACATTTCTCTGATTAATGGTGTTATAATTTTATTATCTTAAAAATAAAAGCATAAAACATTTTTACTTAATTCATTATCACAAAAATTTTCTCTTAAAAAAATTCATTGTTTCAGACTATAGTAGGTCTGTGATCTGTTCTGAATTACTCTCATAGGTAGTAGTATAAGATAGGATGGAAGTTTTCATTTGTGTGTATTTGGATACCCAGTTTTTCCAGCATTCATTAAGAAGAGCATCATTTTGCCCTGAACTATTTTTGTATCATTGTCACTTTTCAGCGAATTGAACAGTGTATTTGTGGGTCTATGTTGATACTTTCTGTTGATCTATTTGTGTAAATTGATTCTAGGAGTGCACAGTTTTGATTGCTGTAGTTTTATAACAAGCCTCGAAGTCAGGTTGTACTACCATTCTACAGCCCCTGCCCCCTTTAATGGTTTGATTGATATCTTTTTGCATTTCATATGAATTTTAAAATAGCCTGTCAAATTTTAGAGAAAATTTGTGCCCAGATTTTTATTTGGATTTCATTGAATTGATAGATTAATGAGTCGAAACTTGATAACTTAATCACACTGAACCTCCCATCCCTGAAAAGGAAAAAACAAAGCAAAACAAAAAAACTTCCTTCATTATAGTCTGATTTCTTTTTAATGTATATTTTTATTGAGTTTTTATGCATGTCATACAATAAATCTTTTTTTAAAAATTTATTTCATTTTTATTTCATGTGTATGAATGCTATGTTTACATATGTGTAAGTGCACTCATGTTGTGTAGTGCCCATGGAGGAAAGAAAAGGATGTTGAATTCCCTGGAACTGGAGCTACAACCAGTTGTTAGCCACTGTATGGGTGCTAGAATTCAAATCCGGGTCTTCTGCAAGAGCAGTCAGTGTTCTTAACCACTAAGTCATCTCTCCAGCCCTCATACAATAAATCTTAATCATATGTAGACCCCCCTCCTCCATCCTGATGTTCCATAGCCCTCCTTCACTGGGTTCTATGCATTCTGTTGTATATGTTAAGGCCTATCTATGAAGCTTTTGTACCCAGATGTACCTTAGTGCAAGTTCATCTGCTGGAGTCTGTCAGCCTATCTAGAGTCATTCATCTGCTGGAGTCTGTCAGCCTATCTAGAGTCATTCCTTTAAAGAAACTCAAATCTTCCTCACCCAGCAGTAGTCAGTTACAGTAGTTCCTTGGCTAAGGCTGGGGCTTACTGCCCACTTCTCCAGCTCTGTGCTGTTTTTTTGGCTGATTGAGTCCCCATGAGTCTTTTTCATGCTGTCCCTATTGCTGCAAGTTCATATCAGCAAGTTCCCAGAGGTCTTAAATCCTCTGTTTCCCTCTGTTCATGCATCAAGCCTGGTTCTTACAGTCTTTCTGCTCCCTCTTCCACAATGGTCCCTGAGCCATGGGTAGGTGCAGTTTAATATAGGAGTCCTATCCATGGGCACTTACTCTGCAGTTTTTTTGCTACACCTGGCCAGTTGTGGCCTTCTATGTTCATCATACTTGGTTGCATGAGGAAGCTTCACTGGTGATAATTGAGGGATGTATTAGTATTTTCTCTATCCCCTGTTCAGTTATGTTCCATGAGCCTTAGGTGTGCTGTTCCACTCTATAGTGGGTCTTAGAAATGGCCATCTCTCAGATATATATTCTCTGTGATCAGTTGTGGAATTCTGTTCTAGCTGCCATCTGTTGCAAAAAGAAGCTTCTTTGATGTGTGGTGTATGGTATACTTGTCTGTGAATATAAGAATCCATATTTAACATAGAGAAAGAAATTTCATTTGTCTAGAGTTAAGACAGGGATTGGATTTTTTCTTGTATCCAGGACCTCTCCAGCCATGTATGTTTGGCTATGTTTACATTGTCACCCATGAATTCCCTCCCATTGAGAGGGCTTTAAGTCTGATTGCATGGCTATCAATAACCTCCAAGATAAAAGTAACATTACTGCACCATTATGATTTGTTGTGCCAGTTATTGTTGTGATTATTAGGCTTTAAGGCCATAGTTGAACCATTGATTGATTTTTCTCTCTTTGCAGCTTTGATAGTATCCTTCAGAACTATGAGAGCTAGTCTTCAGGCTTCCAAGTCAATTCTAGCTCCATTGCTCAAGTCCTGTATCTGAAGTATGTCCTGTCTTTAGCAATAAGGTCTTATCTTCAAGTTCTGGGAGGTAATCACAGGCAACAGCCTATGTAATTTTGGTAGTCTTTTGGACTACCTAGCCAACAACTTGAATAGCAGTTTCTCCTGTCTGGCTCTGTATATACATGCATGTTCAGATATTGCATGTGTGTTTTTCAGGACTTTTTTGAGTTTTTGAGTTAGTACATTGCTGTCTGAATTTGTACCACTATTACTTTATCTTCTATCTCTCCCTGTCTTATCTCCTGATTAAAGTACCCCCATTTTTCCCTTAATAATACCTGTGTCCTATTGTCCCCTCTGTCTTGAGCTCCTTCTTCCCCTCTACCCCCATGAATCCTTGTATTTCCTCTCCTCCTCCCTTCCCAGTTGAATAGCCCTATTTTCCCAGTTTCCTTCTTGGTAACATCTGTTTCCTAATTTTGGAATCTCTTTGGCTTTTTTTTCCCTGTACTTCTGTGGTTCCTTTCCATTATCCTAGCTCCTGTGGTTATGTCAGCATATGTACTTGCATGTAAAGATTTGATGATAAGATCCATAAAGGGGAGAGAACATACATTGCTTGTTTTTCTGAGTCTGTGTTACTTCACCTAGTATAAAAGTTTCTAGTTCTGTCTACTTACCTGAAAATTTCATGATTTCATCTTTCTTTACTGCTGAGTAGAACTCCATTCTGTAAATATACCACATTTTCATTATCCATTTGTCAGTTTCCTTAGCTATTGTAAAAACAGCAGCAACAAAGGTGGATGTAGAAGTGTCTTTCCAGTAGGACGAGTCCTTTGGGTATACGTCAAGGAGTGTTATAACTGGATCATGTGGTAGATTCATTTTTAGTTTTATCAGAGTTTTCTACACTTTTCCACAGTCATTGCGTGAGTTTGTAATCCCATCAGCAGTATTAGCAGTGAATGAGCCTTTTCCATTTCCCCACATCCTTGCCATCATTTGGTGTCTTTAAATCTCTTCATCTTAATCATTTGGTGTCTTTAGTTTTCTTCATCTTAGCCAGATGAAATCTTAAATTGTTTTTGATTTGTATTTAGTATGATATTGGCTGTGGGTTTTTTGTATATAGCTTTACTAATGTTGAAGTATGTTCCCTCGAGTTTATTTCCCTCTAGGACTTTTAACATGAATGCATGTTGGATTTTGTCAAAGACCTTTTTCTGTATCTATTGAGATGACCATGTGATTTTTGTCTTTAAGTCCATTTATTTGATTTATTGCATTTATTGACTTACATATATTGAACCACCCCTGCATCTCTGGAATAAATCCCTTAATCATGGGGGATGAACTTTTTGATATATGTCTGTATGTAGTTTGTGAGTATTTTGTTGAGAACTTTTGCATCTATGTTCATTAAGTATATGGGCCTATGGATTTCTTTTTTTGTTCTTGTATCTTTACTTGGTTTTGCTATTAGAGTGATACTGGCTTCATAAAAGGAATTTTGGAGTTTTCCCTCTGTTTCTGTATTCTTGAATACTTTAAGAAATATTGCTTGTAGATCTTTGAATGTCTGGTAGAATTTTGCAATGAATCCATCTTGGATTTTTGTAGTTGGAAGGTTTTGTATTGCTCTTTCAATTTCCTTTTTTGCTACATTTTTTTTTTAAAGCTGTTGATCTCTTCTTGATTTAGCTTTGGTGGTTTCCATGAATTTAGAGATTTATCCATTTCTTTTAGGTTTCAGACTTTAGAGTAAATTTATACTCAATTATTTAGGCAAAACAGTTTTCAAAGAAATAATAAAAAGAATTGCTAGCTCATAACTATTGAAAACATTTCAAAGCCTAGTTTCCTAAATGTTAATATGATTTACATTTTTAAATTTAATGTGCTGTATTTATAATTTTTAGAGAAAAAAAGTACATCATATTTCTCTCAGTGCATACTTTTCAACTTGGGTTAAAAAGAGGAATATTGCTTATGACGTCTGTTTAACACATTGCTCTTGTGTGTGTGCCTTTCCACAGGTTTTGATTCTCACAATGGCCATCACTCAGTTTCGGTTATTTAAAGTTTGTACCTGCCTAGCAACAGTATTCTCATTCCTAAAGAGATTAATATGTAGGTAAGTGATTTCTACCTTCAAATTGATCCTTTTATCTCCACTGGCTTGGATTACTTGGCTTCAAAATGCAGGAAATATTTTATTTATACTAGCTGTCCTGTTTATAAATACTCTTAACTAGGCTTTTTAAAAAACACTTTTTTCATGTTTAAAACACAGGAATTCAGTTGTTTTGTTCTGTCAAATTTTTATATCTTCCCATTTAAATTTATTCAATAATCCTATACATTTCAGAAAGAAACAGACCGACTTTAAATATTATAATCACAGGTATTATGTATTGTTTTATTTTTGGAGTTTTTAAAAACATTTTTAAAACATGGTTAGACACAGTTAGACATAATGTATTCAACTATAAAAATGCTATTTTCATGTTTATTTTTAAAACTTCCAACAGAGAAACTGCATGTAGGCTAGAGTAATTTATTTGGCTTTAGTAGCTTGTCCTTAGTTCTCAGATCCTTCTGTCTTATCATATGACCTCCCCTAGCTCTGGCCTCTCAACTGAGTTGCCTTAGAGCTCACCACAGAATTCATAAGGATGCTATAGAATATTTAAACATTTCCAGCAGAACATAGCAATAGTGTGTAGCTGTTGAATACTTCCTGAAATCTCAATTCACGTAGTTCATATTTGTAGCACCAGGTCCTTCAACTTATGATGCACATTCTTAATGCTTGAGATAAGCTTTTGGTGACATCTTTGCAAAGTTAGTTTCTTAGGTTGTAATTAAAAGCAAGTACTGTACCACAATTAATTTAAAACAGAAAATAAGGGTGGTAGTCTGATTTCAAAGCTTGAGTAGCTATGTAGTATCCAGAAGGCATACACATTACACTGTGTATTTATTTATTATTTATTAAATTAAATTAATTAATCTTTTTTTTTTGAGATAGGATTGTCACCTCACCTGGCCTGGAACCTTCTATGCAGACCAGGCTGGCTTTGATCTCGTAGAGATCCACCTGCCTCTGCCTCCCAAGTGCTGGCACACTCTGCTAATAAAAAAATTTTTTTTATTCCAAATAAAAATATTTTTTTTTCCTTTTTTTAAAAAAGAAAGACAGGGTCTCACTGTTTCCCTGATTGCCCTCTGTACTCCCTCTGTAGCTTAGGCTTTTCTCAAATGCTCTCCTCCTTTCTCAGCCTTCAGAATGTACTTAAAAAGTATGTGTATTTTGTTTCTGTGATTGACAACTGAGAACTCAGGACAGATATAATTTAAGTATTAAGTTATTTGGAACAGGTATTTATTATTATTTTGAAACAGGTATTTATTTTTTGTCTTAGTATAATGCGGAAAATTTAGTGATACATTTAATATAAAGTAGAACAAAGGCGGATATAGATGGTAATCGTATGTATTTGTGTGTGTGTGTTTGGATATGTTTTAGAAGTTACATGCAATTCTAGTCTGAGTTTACTGTTGAGAGCTTAGTCATGGCCACCAAGTGGCAAGGAAGGCTAGGAAATGTACGCTAGCAGCCATTTAACAGCTGCTCAAACTTTGAAGTACTATTGAGTTATTTCTAGAAGGAGAATGATTTGGGACTAAAAAAAGACCATTCAGATTTTTGTGGATGAAGTGAAGTGGAATGGAAATCATCACTCACGATAAGAAATCAAGAAAGAACTGGAAAAATCGGGGTGGTTAATTTTCGAAATATCAAGGATGACTGGATTTGTGAACTACAAAAAAATTGGTGAAATAGAGGCTCAAACTAAAGAAGGAAGAAGAGTGGCCAGAAGTTTACTAAGGAGCAAGGGTAAGAATGACTGTTAATACCAGGAAGAAAGGTGAGAGCAGCAGCAGATCGCTAGGGCGCTTTTCCCATGCTTGCTTTGGCAGTTCCTGAAACCTGTCCTGCTTCTTTCAGATCTGGCAGAGGAAGGAAATTAAGTGGAGACCAAATAACTTTGCCAACGACAGTTGATTATTCTTCAGTTCCTAAGCAGGTATTTTTGAAATTGAGTATGTGTTCCAGAATACTGTTTTTCAAAGTAGACTTTGTAAAACTAATTTGGTAGTCAAGAATATTGTTGATTATCCTATTTTTTAGTTCTTTAACTTTTATTTGATTCTTCTGTTTTGGTTTATTTCTTTGCTGACATTGTCCATTTTTTCATCTAGTTTCAAGTATTTGCTATTACTTTGTGGAAGGAACAGTTTAAACTTTTAGATATTTCCAAGATTTAGATAATCTTAGGGTTGGCATCTTTTAAATAACTTTCGCTATGAACTGTGATTTATAGGTTCCTTATGTTTTGAGAAATTCTCTGTTGTTTCTTGAGCATTTGGATATTATGTTTTGGGACTCTTACTTAAACCCTGTGGGGAATGTTGATATATATATATATTTTTTCTTTTTTTTTTTAATGAGGTAATCAATTTTGTTAAACATGGGTGGAAAGTTCCAGTCTACCTCTATGGGCTGTAGGTATAATGTTGGTATTGAAGTGTTTTGGTTGTTTTGGGAATTCCTGTGTTTTTTGTCTTTTTGAGACAGGGTTTTCCTGTAGCCCTAGTTTGCCTAGAACTCACTATGTAGACCAGGCTGGCGTTAAACTCTCAGAGATCTGCCTGTGTCCTATGAATTCTCTTGCTGCCAGGCCCAGCATTCAGCCTCACCCCCACCCCTAGGTTTGAACCGATTGAGCAGACAGAGAATGCTCTCTTAGAGAAATCAGTTTATTCCGAGTTACTTACAAAGGATTCATCTCTGGGAGAGAGACAGAGATTTCGATTGGTGGGGCCAGCATTTTGATCAGAAGTCCTGGTGGACATCTGGCACACACACCCAAGATGGAGCCCCTAGCGCCTGCCTGCCTCTCCTTACCAGATTTTCCTGCTTTTCTATTAGACCACCCCCCTTAAGTCATTGGTTAGTTGACTGTCAATCACATTTGGAGGCATGTCCCTTGAAGCAGAGAGAGAAACTGTAGATTTATCCAACAGCCTGCCTCTGCCTCCCACATGCTGGGATTACAGGCATGCACCACCATACCCTGCTATAGTGTTCAGTTTCCAACATCATTGATTAACCAGTGTTTTGGTATATGATTTGAGTTGTGTATTTGACTGGGGGTCCAAAAAGTTTGAAAGCCTATTTTTCTAATAAAAGATTGACATATTTATTAGGTTGTTCCTCTGTGCCAATAATTTGATCAATTACATTTAGACAGATGTGGAAGAGTGGACTTCCTGGGATGAAGATGCTCCTACAAGTGTAAAGATAGAAGGAGGGAATGGGAATGTGGCAGCACAACAGAATTCTTTGGAGCAACTGGAACCTGACTATTTTAAAGACATGACGCCAACCATAAGGAAAACTCAGAAAGTATGTTGAAGATTTGTGCTTTGGGAAATTACTTTTAAGATTTTCATAGTCAAAATTGGACAATATAATTTGCATTTATTAGAAAGCCTGGATTATGATTATCATTTTGTTTTCTGTCACATTAATTAAGAATCTTATGTATTCACAAGACTCAGACATAGATCTAATAATTTATATCCCCAATTCATCTAGCATAACTTAGCAGAAATTCTGTTATGTTTTGGGTACTAGGCTTTTGTCTGTGCTGTGGGAGGCTTAAACCAGTTACAATAACAGTTTTAACAAGTTCCAGTTTACATTTATATTGAGCCCCTGTGTCCTAAGACTCAGGAATCATTGGGAAGAGGAGCAGAAAGATTTTAAGAGCCAGTGATAGATAACTATAAGGAAACAGTGTTTTCCTGACAGCAGGGTAGTCAGTTGCTTAGATGAATTAATTCACAGCACTTATGACAGCATACATGAGACCTATGTAAGCTCAAACCAGATATATTCCCAGCATAGATGGGGGAGGTTGGTAAGAAACTCTAATTGTAACTGAGCTAGGAACTGATAGCACTGGGTAGGTTGACCAGGCACCAGGGGATGGACCCATACTAAGAGCATTTGGGACACAAATTAGATTCGATAGGCAATAATAATAATGATGGACATGAAGTCAGGTAGGGAGAGGTAGCTTAGGGGAGGATGCAGATTGGGTAGGGGAATCTGAATATGACCAAAACACATTGTGTGAAATTCTCAAAAATTCACTAAAAATACTAAAACAATTAAAAAAAAAACAAATTTCCAGCTTGATAATATCTTTAAACTGATAAGCAATATCTTATTATTTTACCATATATTAGTTTTAAACTATGGTAAAACAATGTGCAGTTACGCTCTAAGTCTTTAGAGTAATTGTTGAGGGTTTGTTAGTTATTCACATTTCAATTCTTTTTAATACAAATTTTTGTTTATTTTTTGTGTATGACTATTTTGCCTGGATATATGTTAGTACATCTATGCCATACAATATCTGAAGAGGCCAGAAGTGGGCATCAGATGTCCTGGAACTGGAGTTGCAAATGGTTGTTAACCACCATATGCATGCTGAGAACCAAACCTGAGTTCTCTGGAAGAACAGTCAGTGCTGTTAACTGCTGTGCTTTGTCTCTAGCCCCTTCAGTTCCTTTTAAGTTGACTATGAGATCACTTAGAGAGGCAGAGAATTATTGGGAAAAGCGCAGTGGCTATTTTCCTGGGTTTTGTTTTTTTATCAAAATAGTACTTACTTAAAATGAAAGAATACTGAAGGCCTTGTAATGAAACATGACAGACTGTCCCATCACTCTTAGCCAATTCCAGTTCCAGAAAGCAATCATTTAATAACTTTTTCTGTTTGGACATTTTCATTTTTGTCAGTATATTACACATTGCTATTTCTTAATTTACTAATCACACACATTGGCCAGTCAGAGCATACTATGATAAATGGAAGTTCATTTCTGCTTAATTTCCTTCGAATATTTTAACATTATTTCAGCCTTCTCTTTTTTTTCAGAAAAATATACCGAATGTTCTAATTTTTATCCTGATAAGAAAGCATTCCATACATATATTAGTGCATTCATATCCCACATGTTGAAGATGCTAGGTATACTTTTCATAGGACATATTAGACATTTTTTGTTTAATTCAGTAACTAAAAGTACCCAGTTATATTTTGAGGGACTGATTATAGTACGAGTGGAAAAAGATGAGTACTTTTTAAAGTGAGATACTATTTTTCTTACTATGAAACTGATTTATGTGACATTTGCCTGGGAATTTTGGTACTATGTACAGATTATGTTTTCTTATTATATTGTAAACTTTAAAAAGAATGACCATAATTTAGATAATTGCCAAATTTAGGTAATTATTTTCATATAGTTTTGTATAAAATATCCTTATAATACTATAATACTATTTTACTTTTCAGATAGTCATTAAGAAGAGAGAACCGCTAAATTTTGGTGTTCCAGATGGTAACACTGGTTTCTCCAGCAGATTAGCAGCTACACAAGACATGCCATTTATTCATCAATCTGTAAGTATGCTAATGAGATCTAGGGAAAGGCTTGACTTTATTTCTAGCTGTTGTTGTTGTTTCGTTTTAAGAAGAGGAAAATACTATTAGTGAATTGAACAGATTTAAAAGTTCATGAGAAGCTGATCTGGAATTTTACCAACTACCATTTTATGATTATAAATTATATTAAATACTAAGGTCAAGGTCCTGTTATACACAGGCATGATAAGAGAAACTGTGATAAAGAAATTACCCCTAAAGAGAATCTTAATAGCATGTAAGTTTTGACTTATGCAGTCTTTCCCTCATGGATTAAGTTTACATTTAAAAATGTTATTTAGCTGGATGTGGTGCTGCACACCTTTAATACCAATACTTGGGAGGCAGAGGCAGGCAGATCTTTGTGTGTTCAAGGCCAGCCTGGTCTATACAGATTTTTGTGAGTTCCAAGCCAGCTGGGGCTACAGAAAGACCTGTCCCAAAACACTTTTTTTTTAAAAAAGTGGTTTAATTTTAGATGAATTTGACTTAGTGAAAATTTATAATGGAAAAAAGCAGTGAACAAAGTAGACAGCTGGAGTTCTATGTATGTGGGAGCATATCAGAGTGAGCTGTGGCACTGTTAAAACAAACATTTCCCCAGTGCTATGCAGGGTTCTGTCTGCTTGAGTTTGCATGGGTCTTGTGCATGCTGACACTATTGCTGTAGGTTTGTGTGAGCAGAGACCCAGGAGCCTGTAAAATTCTGTTTCCATTTGGTCATTTGTCTCCTCCTCTCGCTCTTACAACTTTTCTGCCCCCTCTTCCTCAGTGTTCCCTGAGTGCTGAGTGGGTGAAGTTTATTAAAGGAGTCGTATTCAGGGACCCACTCTCTGCAGACTCTTTTTCTCTATGCTTTGGGGGATGGAGTATAAAAATGATTAGATGTTTATATGAAATATACAAAAATTCAATAAAAATTGGCATCCTAAACTTCATAGAATTGGTTTTAGGACATAGGACTCTACAGAGTGTTTAATTCAGTGGTTTTCATGTCTTTTAAGTTATGAAATCACCTTATTTCTCCAAATAAAACTCTTAAAAGGAAAAGAAAAATCCACAAATACCTAGATCTCTCCATAGACCCAAGCATGCATTGAATGGTTGATCACACCAGCTACTGATTTTACCCCCAAATTGAAAGACTTGAGACAGTAATACACATTCATTATCTCTCACAGTTTCTATGAATCAAGAATCCAGGGGTGGTTAAACTGGGATTCTGTTCAGAGTTTCTAATGAGTTTGTAAACAACCACTGAACTAAGTTGTAGCTAACTGCAGAATTCACTGGGACTGATGGAATCATTTCCAAGATTTATATAAAGTCTCTGTTCCTTACCATTACCGTGTACCCTTCTGTAGGGCTTCTTGAATTTTCTTGTGACATAACTACTGATTTTCCAGGATGTGGTGGGAAAAGGGGATGTTTATAGTGGGGAGATGATACTGAACAACCACACACATAATTACAATCATTGATAACTTTTATGCACTTACATGACTCTATGAGAATAAAACACTGTAGGAATGTAACTATTCCTACTTTCATTTTTTTTGTTCACTTTCCTGTCTTTTTGTTTGTTTTTGTTGACCCAGTGAGTTTCATTAGAGTTGCTTATTAGACTGAGGGAATATTTACAGGAACATGGGAGCATGAGCACCTTACCAGTGACCATACCACTGAAGAAAATGTCTCTCTCCTCTAGTAACCATTAGCTGCTGCCCTGCCTGTAGGTTCTCAGGGCACATTGTTTTTAAAACTGAACTTGTCTTGTGGGAACTCTGTATTAAAGATAATAAATTTTTTCTGTCATCTTTTCTACTTTCTCAGTTTGTTGTTGGCTTAGTTTGGATATTTTTGTGGACAAATGTATTTAGGTTGTTCTTTTAAACTTATTTTTATTTTATGTATATGAATGCATCATGCATCAGATACCTTGGAACTGGAGTTAAGGATGGTTGTTAGCTGCCTTTAGGGGACTGGGAACTGAACCCAGGCCTTCTGCAGAGCAGCCAGTGCTCTTAAGCACTGAGCCATCTCTCCAACCACTGTATTTAGGTTTGTTTGTATGTGGATGGATATGTATGCATATGTGAATGCAGTTGTGAACGTGTGTGTGTGTGTGTGTGTGTGTGTGTGTGTGTGTGTGTGTGTGTAGAGGCAAAGTCAGTGTTTAGTGTTTTCTCTGTTACTTTCCACCTTAGTTTTGCTTTGATACTGAAGATCCAAACTCCTCATACTTACACAGCACTTTGCCTACTGACATCTCTCTAGTCTCAGATGGATTTCATTTTTATGGAAGCAGACCTTTCTATCTTGTTCATTTCAGGTTTTTCCTTAGAAGAATTTTTTACTAAAGAAATCATTCTTTTTAATGGTCTTGATTTTTTTCAATATATATTTTCTATTAAATTTTTGTGTATTTCCTACAATTCATCTTTCTCATATTTAGATTCACTCCCTATCTGCATCCCCCTATAGTCTGCCTACTGGATTTCATGCATTCTGTCTTAGGTGTTAAGGCCCATTGAGACAAGTTTGTGTACCAAGATGTCCCTCTGTATGAATTCAGCCACTGGAGCCTGCTCAGCCTGTCTTCACTTAGTGTAACAGTTTCTAGTTCCATCCATTTACCTGCAGTTTTCATGATTTTGGTTTTCTTTTCCACTGAGTAGAACTCCATTGTACCACATTTTCATAATACATTTGTCAGTTGAGGGATATTTAGCTTGTTTTTATTCCTTAGCTATTGTGAAAAGAACAACAGCAACCATGGATGTACAAGTATCTCTGCAATAGGATGAGTTCTTTGGGTACATGCCAAGGACTGGTGTAACTGGATCATGTGGTAGATTCATTTTTAGTTTTTTAAGAATTCTCCACCCTGCTTTCCATGGGGGTTGCACGAGTTTACGTTCCCACCAGCAGTGAATGAGCATTCCTCTTTCCTTACATCCTAAGCATCATCTGTTGTCGTTTGTTCTCTTGGTCTTAGCCAGTCTGACTTGGATAGGATGAAATATGAAGGTGGTTTTGATTTGCAGTTCCCTAATTACTAAAGATGTTGAACATTTTTAAAGTTTTTTTTTTTTAGCCATTTTATATTTTTTTGAGAACTTAATTCAGATCCATAGCCCATCTTTTAATTGGGTCATTTGTTTTCTTGATTTTTTTTTTTGACTTCTCTGTGTGTTATGGACATTAAACATCTGTCAGCTATGTAGCTGGTGAAAATTTCTCCCACTCAGTGAGTTTCCTCTTTATTTCCTTGGTTTTATCTTCTGCCGTGCAGAAGATTTTTAGTTTCAGAGGTTCCACTTGTCAGTTGACCTTAGTCACTGAGCAGCTGGTATCTGATTTTTATAAAGTCCTTTCCTGTACCTTTATCTTGTAGGTTAGGCCTATGTTTCAGAGCTTTAGGTTTCATATTGAGAGGTCTTTGATCCATTTGGAGTTAACTTTTGTACAAGGTGAAAGATAAGGGTCCAATTTCATTCTTCTACAGGTGGATATCCAATTTTGCCAGCACCACTGGTTAAAGATGTTCTCTTTCTTCCATTGTGTGTTCTTGGTACCTTTTTCAAATATCAGTACAAGAAATTGCATGTACTCATGTTTGAGTTTTCTTTTATGTTCCATCGATCTACTTATTTGTTTTTGTGTCAGTACGATGTTTTTATGACTATTGCTCTGTATTATGGTTTGAGATCTGGTATGGTAATCCCCTCAGCATTGCTCCATGTGCTCAAGATTGCTTTGGCTATTTGTTGTCTTTTGTAATTCCATATTCTTACTTTTTTATCTGAATGTTTTATGTAAAATTTTCTATGGAAAAATGAGCAAATATTATGAATCAAAAACTTACAAACAAGAAACAGATACAACTTAATTACATGAAGTTCTTAGTTCTCAAATTCAAAGTTGAATAATAAAGTACCATTTTGAGCAATTTTGCCTGATTAATCATTTGTCTAGAATGGAAACAAGAAATCCCACTGAAAAAATATAAATTTCATATGGTCAAGTAAAGATTGCTGTGCTAGTTTTGAAACTTCCCCTCCCCACACATTAGTCCAGGCCTGCACTGCTCCTCACTAGGGCCTATGACCTCCCTAGCCATGGTCTTTAGACCAGATTTATGGTACCAAGCATGACTGCTGTCTTGTGGAGCAGGCCTTTTAGCAGATGGTTACCCCCCATAACAGTCATGATTGCACCAGCTGTTCAGAACTTTCTAACACTTTGGAAAGTCACACATTATAGTATTGTCAGGAAACCTGCAGTCCTGACAGGAGGCTAACCAGAGGCTAATTTTTGCCATGGAGGACTTGGTAAGAAAGTTAGGAAACCAAAGGAGAGTATTGAGTTTTTTTGAACTAGGTTCTAAAAACTTTTTTGGTTTGTTTGGTTTTTGAACTGCTGTATGGAGAAATGGTGGGTTTTTACTTAATCTTAGTTTCTCTTTATTTTTCACTACAGTCGGAATTAGGTGACTTAGATACCTGGCAAGAAAATACCAATGCATGGGAAGAAGAAGAAGATGCAGCCTGGCAAGCAGAAGAAGTTCTGAGGTATTTGAGTGATATTTGTGCTACACCCCGAGAACAGCTAGATTTGTTCCCTGGTGTATTTAAGGTCAAGAAAACTGTCTTTGTCAACTATCTCTCTATTCTTCCTCATTTAACCTTAGTGAACTTGTTCCTTATTGAACTTGTTCTGTATTTCAGACTTCCTGTCTATCCTATAGGATACAATAGATTTAAAACATTGTGGAAATAAAAAGATAACAGTCTTACTAATGGCAAGTGAAGTCTTATATAGATATACTACATTGTAGTCATGGTACCCTACTATGAAATGTGAGCTGCCAACTCTATGGGCTTCTAGATCAGAAGGTATAATTTTATTTTATTGCCTCATGGTTTAGTGCAGTGTTAGGACTGCATATTTCAGTGAAGATAGTTTCTATAACCCTGTATCTCCACAAGAAAATCCTGCGAAGCAGGTAAGTCATATAGACTACCACTCATTCTACAGAAAAATGAATATTAGTCTGTACCTGTAAAGTTCACTTTTGTTGGATATTCTTTGTTATTGTGAATGTTAGACTCAATTCTTATGCTCCTACATTAGAGCAAAGAATAAAGAGAAAAATTATCTTCAGCCATCTTGTAACTATGAACATTGATAAAAACTCAATGTTTTTACTTATAAGTAAGTGCATCTTACTTATACAGTTAAAAATTATATAGTAAGAACTGGGCATGGCGGCATACATCTTTAATGCCAGCCCTCAGGAGGCAGAAGCAGGTGGATCTCTGTGAGATCTAGGCCAACCCTGGTGAAATTCCAGGTCAGCTGGGGCTATAGGGAGAGCCTGTCTCAAAAAAACAAACAAAAATATTAAAATACAGTGCTAATATTTTTATTTTAAAATGAAGATTGTTTTTATCATATGGTTATAAAATGAACTACCTTTTACCTAGCTGTCTCAACAATTGATTTTGATTTTATATATTTATTTGAAACTAATTTATTTTTATTTTATGTGTTTGACTGTTTTGCATGCATATAGGTAAGTGCACCCAGGTCATGCAGAGCCTGCAAAGGCCAGAAGAGGACGTTGGATCCCCTGGAACTGGAGTTATAGATGGTTGTTAGCTGCCATGTGGGTGTTAGGAATCAAGCCCAGGTCTTCTGCAAAAAGTAGCCAGTGTTCTTAACCACTGAGCCATCTCTCTAGCCCCTCATATATACCCTTCCCCGACACACATTTTTTAAAGGGGATAAGAGAGTTTATTCTGGAGCTAAATATGAGTGAAACACAGATTCAGGTTACCCCAAATTCCATGTTCCAGTGTAGAAGCAGTTTCATGAAGTTTTTCTAGTAATAGAATGAAGAAAAATCATGGATCAAGACCCTTTTCAAATACACTGGTGGATACATTTGAAGGGACTGTTCTTTGTTAAAGTAATAATTCTTTTAGTCATAAGATGTTAAAGTCAGAAACAGAGGTGGGCAAAGAGAGGGCTATTTGAGGGCTAAAGCTAGCCCAAGATAATTGTAGATAGGCTCTAAATCAGCAACATCTGAACTCTCCACATTCATTGAGGTGTTTTTCAGTTGATCAGCCTTGCTGGAAATTCAGTTCAAAATGAAGGATTTTTCTGGGAACTTTCATTCACAGTTCCCTCTGTTGACCAAGCCTCACATTTTGTGCAAGCAATGGCCACATTTTATTTATTCCCACATTGCTAGGAAGGCTCATTCCTAGACTCTGATGTAAATGAGGCTCAGTTGTAGGCAAGACAGCTGTCTTCAGGTGAGAGGAATAGCTAGCTTGTAAAGTCAATAAGAAAGAAATTCCTGGATCATATCAAAACTATTAGCTATCATGATCCAGATCTGACTTTTTTTTTCCTTTCGTCCTCTGTATCTTGATATAGCATTTGTGTGTGACATATAATAGAATTATTTTACTTAAAATAATCAGGAACATTGCTTGGCTTAATGGAGTAAATGTAACCGATTAAAGAAATAAACATTTTTTAAAAATTGACTGTGTTTCCACCCTGTATTTACAGTTATTTATACTCTATGAACTATTTTATTTATATTTAGAGTATTTAAGCAAAATTATGATCTTTTACTTTTTGGTTTTTCTGAAAACCAGTTAGACCACATAGTTCTAATTTCATGGAGTGGCAGCTCTAACTCCTGTAGCCCTTATCCGTGGATGATGACTTCATCTGTTTTATTATATTGGTATCTTACCAGATTTAGTTTGAAAAAGTAAATGAAAAGCATATTATAGAAGAAATTGCATAACAATATCATATTCTTTAAACTTTCTTCTAACAGTGTCTTCATTTATATACCAAATATCAATAACATTAATAGAAACAAGAGATCAAATCTATTAGGAAATTGGAATTTTGTAGGCCTTGAAGACACAATCAAATACTTCTTTTTATTTTAATGATTGAGATGGAAATGGGACTGTAGGTGTGTAGGTGTCATTGTAATATTGTCCATTTCCTTTTATCAGTAAAATATAGATACTGCTTAATTACTATTTTTATCCTGGCTAATTAGTACTAAATAGGACACATTGAATGCTCAATTAAGTAACATCAGTAGTTAAAGTATAAACTACTATGGATATTGTTGTTATTCATTTTTATGTTTTGTTTTGCTTATAATGGTAAATTATAGTTACCTTGAATAACCAGCAGAGGGTGCAGTTAAATAGAAGCTACTGCTTTTTAAAAAAAGTTGTGTTCTTAGTGTATCTTTTTTAAACAGGAAAAGAAAAATCATGCCTTAATAATAAAATTGTGAGAGTTTGGTCCCTTTGCTCAGTTAAAAATAAATCATAAATACAGAAATTTAAATATTTTAGAAAATTTGGAGAGTTGTAATGGTTATTAATTTTATTAACTGCAAGAGTAAAGGAAAGAGCTGTTTGTTTTGAATCTAGTAATCCTAATAACAGTACTATAGAGTTTTTAGCCATGAGCAAAGTATCTTTAAAAAATTTATTTATTATTTTATTTTTTTGTGTGTAAGAGTGTTACATGTATATAAGTGTACCCATGTCATTCAGTGCCCATGAAGGTCAGAAGAGGGTGTTGAATCCTCTGGAACTGGAATTAGGAATGATTGTTAGCTGCCATGTGGGAGCTAAACCATGGTCCTCTGCAAGAAAAGTTAATGCCCTTAACCACTGAGCCATCTCTCTAGCCCCATCCCCACCTAGTCCCCCATGAACAGAATATCTAACATTGTTCTAAAACCTTCTCTTTTCCATCTATTCTCTTACTACCCAAATAAAACAAAAATGTAAAAAAACATGTTTTACATTATGACAGAATACATGTTTTATGCCATAAAAATACAGTCAAGGAACATGGAGACGTGTCATTTCTACCTCTAGAAAGATACTGAACATTGTGAAAAGCATATCTACATTTCAAATCCTCTTGCTATTGGCATTTTTCCATTGTCAACTCAAAATACTCCAGTTCTATGATCATTGTTGTTAAAGGAAGATAGTTCTGGTACTTAAGCAATTCCAGGCTTGAAACTGGATAGGTAAAATACATTTTCATCTGCAGGAATTTTTAAATTGTTTCTTGTGCCATGTATGTTGTTGACATTTACTTTAAGCTAATAATCAGATCAGCTTAATAATCTTTTCTATAGCCTACTTATCCTTTATAATGCTTTTCCTCCCTTAAAAAAATAATTTTGAGATTTTTAAAGTGCAGATTATCAGTTTCTCTTACAAGTGAAAAATAGGTTTTCTTTCATTCTTTAAACTTGAGGATAAATGTGAAAATCAGAAAGGTGCCAAAAAGAAGTTTTCTACTTTGTAGAATTTTGGTCATTTATAACTCTGCCTCCTTGCAACTCTAATTGTAATCATTTGTGTGTGTGTGTGTGTGTGTGTGTGTGTATTTGTACACATACACGTATCACTATTATAAACTTTTAAGTTGCACGTATGCTATCATAAGATAATTCAGTCTGGATTTTCTGTGGAGACCTAATGTTACTCTCTTTCGCAGTTTCATCATTCCAGGTACAATCTTACTCCCTACACAAGTCAGTCAGTGAAGATAGTTTTTGTTCTTTTGAGTCAGTGGAGTTTTGGAAGGGACTAAGAAAGAAAGAATGAGTTATGCTGGGAATTGGTAAACACCCCTACTATGCCTTTTAGTGCTGGTCCATGTTAATGTGTGCATTTCTAGATGGAAGGTATATTTTAGCTTTCCATTTTGTTTTTTGGAGTGTTCTTTACCTCTTTTAGCTGATTTTTTTAAAAGCTGTCATAGTAATAGACATTTAATTCCCGTTATCAGGCTTTTTGTTCTAGTTTTCTCCTCCACAAAACTGTGGTTGAATTGAAGTATTGCTTTAGTGAAAATAATGTGAAGAAGAAAGGTGTGAGTTCCCAGGTCCTATACTTAATCCTATGCCTTTGACCATTCACTAGGCTGTTGGACCTCACTTTAGCTATTTGTAAATAAAGATAATATCTCCACTATTTTGTAAGTCATGTTCTAAGGATTAGAAGAAATACTTTTTTTTGCAAATCCTTGAAATTTTCAGAAATGTGGGTGCATGAAATAAGCAGGGGTGGAAGGTGGGGTGCAGACGGGAGGGGATCTGAACACAATCAAAATATATTTTATGAAATCGCAAAAAATTCAGTAACAGTGTTCTTGATTTTTAAAAAGACAAATAATAATAGTGACTATGAAGAGGAAAGTAACATGGAGTGGAGAGAGCTGAGAGGCTTCAAATGGAATCAAAATACATTATATGAAATTCTTGGTCAATAAAAACATCTAAAATGATGAAAAGATTTGAGACATTAAATATTTACTTTTTGATAGTAAGAAGGTGCTCTTCTTTCTGAATTTACTTGCTCTTTCTAAAAGTAAAGATAATGAATGTATCTCTTTTCAGGCAGCAGAAAATAGCAGACAGAGAAAAGAGAGCAGCAGAGCAGCAAAGAAAGAAAATGGAAAAGGAGGCACAGCGGCTAATGAAGAAGGAGCCAAGCAAAATCGGTGTGAAACTTTCATAACATATGTTCTTCAAATGTCACAGTGCCAGTAGGAGGAATTGGCTCCACAGTCTCCACAGCAAGCATTTGTGTGGAATCAAGAGTATTTTCCGGATACAAATACATTGCTTGATTTTAATGCGTTCATCAAGCCATCCAGGATACCAGGATTCTTCAAGAATACCTTGAACTGTTAGTAATTGAGACTCAAAAACAAAAATGAGATAATATTCTCTTCAACATGTCCTAAATATAAGACAATTGTTTGCTGTAGAGAAGTTATTTCAAATGGAATATACTAGTACCTCTCAAGCTAGTGTTTCTAGCTGAATAAATGGGTGTAAATAATTTTATGGTAGAAGAGTACTCTGCTATCTATTATGCTTTCCTTAAATGTGCATAATTATAAAATAATTTTGATATTTTGTTTCCATGATCACCTGACTTAAAGGAGATAAACCACAGGTAGGGCTTTATATCTGCATTTTTGTTTTCAGCTGGTGTTGGCATACATTTTCTATAATTTGAACTGGCATTGTTTGTAGGTACAACATTAGGAATTTGATGATTTTGGATTTCAAGAAAATAACATTAAATGCAATAATTTTATTTATCAAATATTTTGTATATTCTTATTTCTTTTGAATGGTATTGTAATGTTATACATAGTTGTAATTTATATTGCATGTATAAACATTGAAATTCAGCTACCGTGGCAAATTTCAAGAAATCTGTGTAGCTTTCGAGAATTAATAGCTTTTTCCTTTATTTCAGACATCAAGATGTTATAGTGTCTTTAAGAACCTTAATTCTTCATCTTCCTCAAAAGCCATTAATTTACAAATACAGAAAGCCTTCATTCAGTTCTATATCTTCAGTGATTTTGGAAGGTTTCTCTACTGGTTTTATGTATCTTATATAATATAGGGTACCTATACTTTTGGCTAAATAAGTTTATTGATTCATTATAAACCAAGTTAGGTACTGGTGTAGTGGCACACACCTTTAATCCTAGTGCTTGGGAGGCAGAAGCAGAAGGATCCAGGCTAGCCTGGGGTGATCTACATACAGAGTTCAGACCAGCTGGGGCCACATAGTGAGAATCTGCCTCACAAAAACCCTAAATATATAAACAAACCAAGCTAGGAATAATCTGTGGGACCTGAGCGTATTGTGTAAAGGCATTGAGCAGGCAGTGTGACCCCAAAGACCCTGAGGGGACTTCAGGTGTCCTGGCCTGCCCTTCCTGAAGCTGTAACCTAGGTCCCAGGACACCACTGCAGATACAACATCCTTGTTCCTCTGCAGTTGCTTAATCTTTTCCTCCCATAAAGATCACCCCAGACCGAAACCAGGTTTTTGAATTTCATTTTATTCCTAATTTCCACGTCAACCCTACAATCTTCCCCCTTTACCTAAAGACCCCACCTTTAACTTTCCCCCACATTCTGTAACGGCCAGAAAGGCCTTCCTATATAAACCCCTGCCTTGGTTTCAGTAAGTGAGCTGTCCACTGACAGTCTCCTGGGAAATTCTTCCCTCTGCACTCTGAGCAGCCTGAGGACTTGTTTGACCATCCTCTGTTCTCTGGGACAGCTGGAACACAACAGCTGTCCCTGAGATGGAGACACACCCACAGTAATCTGTGTGTGTTTGTGTGTGTGTGTGTGTGTGGTATTGATGGGCTTGCCTAAAGAACTAGGTGCATACTGAGTTCATGGGTAAAAGTAACTAGCCTGATTTTCTGTGACTTAGGAATATTTTAAGATCTTTTACTTTCTTCAAAGTTACTTCCCAGAATTAACATTTTGTGGGACTTTAAAATATCATAAACTTTCTACAGATCAAACATTGTTAATATTGAATTAAAGCAATACTTCATAGTAAAATCAATAGCTGCGTATTGCGAGTTTCCTAAGTCCCTAGCCTTAGTTCTTCTAGACTAAATGTGATTATAGTCAGTTGAATTTAATTCTGTGAGAAAGCTGTTTAGAACCCTAAGCCTAAGTTACCATGTTTATTAGAGTTTCTGCCAGTATATTTCCAAATATAATCAGAGGAACTGCTCCCCAGCCTCGGGGTCTTACTGTGTAGATCAGGCTGCCTACAAACTCACAGAGATCCACCTGCTTTTATCTCCCAAATGCTGGGATTATAGACTCAGAATTTTAAAAATATTTTATCTTCCTACTTATTTATTTTTAGTCATTATGAGGATATCACTTGATTTTGATAAATGCGGGGGTTCATAAAGGATGATCTCCTTTAGCTTAGTTACTTTTACTGCTTTCCCCCAATAATTGTAAAGTACTAAAGTCTGTTTTAGTCATGATTTTTATACATATGAGCTCTTTTTATGTTTCACTCTAAGTTTTGAGAACTACAAACGAGCTAGAAATTATAGTTTGTATGATTACTGGAAAGAAATAGATAGATTTTTCTTGTGGAAAAAATACTTAGCAATTCTGAAATATTCTTATCTAAATTCTCGTGTTAAATTGGGTATATTGTGGTGCCAAATAAATTCATGATTCAAATTCATATATAAGCACTTCATAGTAGCAAGCTTCTTTAGCCTCTAAAATTATGCTTTCTCTTTCTTTGAATTTTAATAAGGCATAATGAATTTTAGGAGCTTAATTAAAGGGCAGGAGAAATATGAGCAGGCCTAAATAGAATTGGTGAAGTTCTACCCATTATCTAAATCCTGAGATAAATAATCAAAGGCAGTTTGAAGCTTATTTCATGTGTTTTTAATAGCTATCTCCTGGTTTCCAGCCATTTCTTATTAAGCTTTAGCTAGGATATCCTTTCTCGGCTTCTGGTGGTAACATATCGAAGAGGATATTTTGGACTGATAATTTAAAATTTTGCAAGGTGAATTCTTTTCTCTTGATCAAGCTACTACCACAGTATAAACCTAACCAAAGCCAATATTCAAAATAACCAAAAAGGGTGGTCTGGGCCAGATAGAGCTGATACACATATCTAAGTTAATTGTTCATATTTGGATTATGTCGTTCATACATGGGGTAATCTACTTATTATAGTAAATTTTGCACACTCAGCACCTTTGTTTTGAGTGTGGAAAGCTGTAGAAGAACTGTTGCAAGTTGAATGGTTCTGGTGGAAGCCAAGTTGAGAGGGAGGCAGTGAGCGGGGGTCTGCAGATTGATGCTTTGAGGAAGCAAATTAGAGGACTGGAGAAGATGGTGGTTCCTTAAAGAATACATTTGAGTCACTAATAATTTGAACTTGATTCTGCCATGAACCTAGCTTTTTATTTTTATTTGAGTTGCACTAAGTCAAATGAACTTTTTTTGTGGGCGTAATTTCTGTTGCCTTTTTTTTTTTATAATCTTGTGAAGTTTTCATTTATAAGTCTATTTTACTGTCACACAATATTAGATTCATGGCAAAACTGAGAGAATGGAATGAAGATTTCCCATATACTACATGACTGTAGAGGAGCACAGCTTTCTTGCAGTAGCATCTTCCAGAGGGTCCATTTGTTACAGCTGATCAGCCTAAATGGGGACATCACACAAAACACAGTTTACATGAGGGCTCCTGCTGCCATACACTTTTTGGATTTGTACAGAGAAAAATGACACGTGTCACCATGATAGCATCATACAGAGTAGCTTAAAATCATCTGTATTTTTCCTACTTCCCCCTTCATATTCTTTTTTTTTTCTTTTTTTAAAATCAAATTTACACCCCCTTCTCCCTCTCTACCTTCATGCACCGCCTCCCTCCTGCCCATTCCAGGTGTTCTGTTCTATTTGTCAGTCAAGTCTGGTCAAGCATTTCTATCTGGATGTTTCTCAGTGCAAGTTCATCCACTAAAGTCTAGTCAGCGTATCTAGAGTCACTCCCTTAAAGAAGATCTACTCTCCCTCACCCTACAATAATCATTTACCAATAGTTTCTTGGCTAGGTCCTGCTGCCCATTTCCCCTATTCTATGCTAGGTTTTTGATTGAGTGAGCATGGGTCATGTACATGCTATCAACATTACATATGAACAAGTTTCCAGGGCCTGAAAGCCTCTATTTTCTATGTTCATGCACCAACTCTAGCTCCTACAATCTTTCTACCCTCTCTCCTGCAGTGGTCCGTGAGCCCTGGGTGGGGGAAGTTTAATATAGGAGACCTATTCAGGGACACTCACTGTGTAGTCTCTTATCTACACCTCAGTCGCTTCTGGCCTTCTGTGTGCTTCACACTCTTGTATGAGGAAGCTTTGCTGGTGAGAGTTGAGAGATGTATTAGTATTTTCTCTACCTTCTGTTCAGCTATGTTCCATGAGCCTTAGGCGTGGGGGTTCTACTGTAGATGTGTCACTTAGAGCTGGGTGTCTCTCAGACGTATATTCTCTGTGTGTGACCAATTGTGGAACTCCGTAATAGCCTCTATCTGATGCCGAAAGAAGCTTCTTTGATTAATGGTGTATGATGCATTTGTCTGTAAATAAAAGGATCCATAGTTAGCACAGGAAATTTCGTTTGTCTAGAGATATGAGAGAGATAGGATTTTCTCCAGGGCCTGTGAGCTCTCCAGTCGTGTATGTTTATTTGGCTCTATTTACAGTGCCACTCATGAGTTCCCTCCCATTGAGAGGGTTTTAAGTGCAATGAGGTAGATGTTGATTACCCCTAGTAGCAGTGCTACTACTGCACCAGTAGAGTAGTTTGCTGTGTCAGTCATAGTTGTTAGACTTGGAGCTGGGCTAGACTGTTGATTGATTTTTCTTCCTTAGCAGTTTGCATAATATCCTCTAGAACTATGAGAGCTAGTCTTCAGGGAGGAGGCTTCCAGCTCAGTTCCAGTTCCATTGCTCCAAGTCCTGTGTCTGAAGTATGTCCGTTCCTTAGCAGTAGGATCTTACCTTCAACTTCTGGGAGGTAATCAAGGGATGTAGCAACAGCTGTGTTATTTTTGGAGTCTCTTGGACTACTCTGACCAACAACTCGATGGAAGGTTTCTCCTGTCTGGCACTGTGTTCCTTGTTATAAAGCCTTCAGGTATACACATACACTCATGTTCAGATATTGTATATGTATTTCTCAGGGTGTTTTTGAGTTAGCATTTCCCTCTGGTTTTTTACTTGACCTGAGCTTTATTTCTCCTCTCTCCCTCCGTCCTTTACTTTTCTTTAACACATTCAAAGCTGTTCTAAGATTATTGTAACAACTACAGCTAGCAACACCCCCTCCCTTTTCTGTTTATTCTTTTCCTCCCTTTCTTCCTTGTTCCCTCCCTCCCTCTCTCCCCTCCTTCCTTTTTTATTGGGATAGGATCCTGCTATGTAGTCTAGGCTAATCTGGAACTTACTATATAACTGTAGCTGACTTTGAACTCTGACTTGCCATCTTCCTGTCTCGCCTCCCTAGTGCTGCAATAACAGATTTGGGCCAGTTTAAGGAGTTTCTTTCACACCCAACTGGTTTTTGTTTGTTCTCTTGTTTTTACTTTGCTTCCTAGTTTTTATCTTCAGTGTCACTTTGTCATAGCCACTGGGCATGATTAGTAAACAAAGCAAGTTTTGAGAGGTTTTAAGATGTGTTTTTACCAGAAGCCTTCAGTCTTGCAGAGCTATAAAGAGATCCTCTATTTTTAGGAACTGCTTCCCAGGTCCATCCTACCCTCATGCCAAACAAAGGCTTCTTTGTTTCTGTCCTTGTACACTGCTCTTGACTCTGCCAATTCATAAGCAGCTGCTTTTGCAGAAAAACTTTCAGTGGAAGCCTGGTCAACCTACATTAACCTGAGCCTCTTCTTTCAGATTTCTACGGCCCCTTTTTATAGGTGTTTTCTTTACAAATGGATCTGGTCTTGGCAATTTTGCACACTTCTTAGAGTTCACTGCAGTGGACAGCATTAGGCAGCTTGTCTGAGTTTCTAAGTCTTAGAAGTGGAGACAATGTTGTTAAGGATTAAATAAGACCTTTTGTTAAGTGTTCAGTATAAGCACTCAAATGGTTAACCATGCATGGTGAAGCAGGCTTGTATTCCCAACACTCAAGAGGCCAGGAGAAGAGAATTGCCTCAAATTTATGGCCAGCCTGTACTACAAAAGTAGGCCAGTTGTGAAAAAATGAAAGAAATGGAAGTTGTCAGGCTCTGTACATTTTGCCTTATGAGCCTCACAAATACATTTCCGACTTGTCTCTGCAGTGGTGTTGGCCTTTGCAGAAGATAGAAAGAGCTGGTAGTCAGTCTTGGCAATATTTTGCATATCTTTCAGTTGAACTACAAATTTAGCGATAGTCAATGTTAATTAATGTGCTGATGTGATTTCTTTCCCTGTAAGGCTGGTATGTGAACACTTGGTTGCCAGCCCATGCCAGTTCATAGGAGTGTACCATTGGAGAGGATATCGGGAATGGGGTCCAGTACCTTTTTCTGTCTTTTACTTCCCAGTTGCTGTAGGTGAGTGTTTCCTCTACTGCATTCTTTCATGATGTTCTACCTCATCATAGGCCCAGAAGCCGTGGGACCAAGAGACCATGGCCTGTAACCTCTGAAACTGTGAGGCAAAGTAAAATTATCCTCCTTTTAAGTTTTTTGTTTCAAGTATTTTGTCACAGTAATGAAAACCTAAATAACACATCCTTAGCATTGAGTCTGACTAGCTCTATCAAAGACTCTTAGAAATCCTTATAGAGAAGGTAAATCTTAGAAAGTCAACAAACAGTGTGCTTGATCAATAGAGAAAATAGCAAGCTTCAGACCATGTTATAAAAATTGTTAATTCCCTGTGGACTATAGTTTCCAAGGACTCTAAACTTGATGAACAATGAACTGCTTAAAACAAAAAAATAGGTTTTAGTTGTTCTCCCCTGGTTCTAACTCTGTGAAGATAATGTTAACAAATGGTAGCAGATAATACCCATTTGTGTTTTCTAAAAACTTATTTCATACATTGGAAGAAAATTAATGTAGTTTTTATTTTTTCTAAATGATAGCTATAACTGAATGCGAATGCTATATAATTATGTCTTCAGTTTATTTAGACCAAATATGGTCAAATCATAATGAAATAAGATTTATGATTGCATATTTGTAAAAGTATTCCAATTGACTCACTTAATTGGGCCATAATTCTAGTAAGACCCAGGCCGTGGGCTTCAGGCCTTTGCAGACCAGTACATTACAAACCATCCCTAACCATCCTTAGGATTTGGTTGAGATACTGAATGATAGAGAAACAAGTCAACTTTTTACATAGAAAAGTCAAGAGACATACTTAGTCAATGTTGTTTTCTTATTCTTTGTCAGTTTTGCTTCCTTATAAGATTTAACTACTGCCCTTTCATTTGTTAAAATATTCAAACCATAATTTGAATTCTTAACTCATATATTATCACAATTTCCAAATTTGTTGATTATTGCTGAATAAAATTTTGCTTATTTTGTGACAGAAAAATGACACCACTCATAGGTAAATTTGACTTCCAAAATACTTTTTTAAAATCGTTTTTGAAGCTGAGTGTGGTGGTATATGCTTGTAATCAACATTCAGAGGTTAAGGTGGGAGGATCACAAATTCAAGGCTAGCCTGATCTATAGGCTGAAACTCTTTGTTGAAATAATATATATGTTTATATTTTATATTATATATGTGAATATATATTTTATTGCAGTGCTGAGTGAAGTGCAATGTACATAAGGACACAGATATTTAACTTGCCACATTTAATTAAAACACAGAAGTACACATGATTTTAGTACTTTATAAGGCTCTGCCTTATAGGTGAACCTTGTAATTGTCTAATCTGTCTTGATAGAAGGAACCCTTTTAGAGCAAATTAATACATGGGTGATTATTTTTAAAGCTTTTTCCCCATATACTGCATTCCGTGGGAGATGAGAAAATCATTAAAATTGTTTCCATTTTCTCTGTACAGCCAATAAGTCTGAAATAATGTGCTAGTACAGAAGTAAAGGTCAGTTTAAAATGCCAGCACTTATTGTTTACTGTAGAAAGAGAAACTGGCCAGCAGTTTCAAACACTGACTTCTTAGGATTCCAGGAAAGGATGTAGGCTCTAGAGAAGTTGGGACGCCTACCTCTAATATTCACAGATTGAATTGAGATGTTGGCTTTACATCATCAGTTTGTATTACTGTGGCCCTAGGTGCTCACATGGCTTCTGTACTCTGAGTGGGAGGTAATGGTCCTCTTCACAGTTAAACCAATGCAACACTGGCGAACAAGCATCTGTAAGAACAGCACTAACCAGAGTACTATTCCAGTCCGCAGAGAGTTTCCATATGAAGTCTAACATGGACTGGCATTTTCAAAGAATGTAGTAGATCGTGACGTGATTTGCCAACTATCCCTGATGCTACACCCAGATCACTGCAGGGGACAACTGAAGGCAAGTGGCAGTCTTCCAGGCTTGTTGTCCTCATTCCCAAAACATTATGCTTGTGTATGTGTTTTACATATTGGAATTTTCATATTCAAAATACTTTTCTAAAAGATGCTTTTGATTTATTTATTTCATGTGTATGAGTGTTTTGCCTGCATGGTATGTAAATACACCCCTGTGTGCGATGCCTGCAGAAACCAGAAAAGAGCAGTGGATTTCCTGGAAGTGGGACTTAGACAGTTAGTTGTCATGTGGGTACTGAAAACCCAATCTGGGTCCTCTGGAAGAGCAACCAGTGCTCTTAACTGCTGAGCTGTCTCTCTACCCTTGTCAAAATGCTTTTAAAAGAGATATACTTTTGACAAACTTGACTCCTATGGAAATCTTTCAATATTAACAAAATTCTCAGTAATTTCAAAACAATTTGAATTTAAAAATTATTTGGATTTTTTGTTAGAATAATAATCATACTGAGGCAAAAATTGTTGGTCACAGCAGAGTATGCCTCTAGTGGTTTAAAAATAATTACCCAACATGAACCTAATTTGTCTGAACTTTTTCCATCTAGGAGTTTGGGAATGCTCTCTCTAGGCCTGTTTGCTGTCAGTCTACTTTCCTAGGTTGCTACGTCATTGCACATTTCTTGTCTGTCAAGATGGGGGTTAAATGAATTTTGTTAAGAGAACTCACTGACCCCAAATGGAGGTTAGGAGACTACTCCAAAGCTTTAAAAACAAAACCTGCTTTTGAGAGAAACAACCCATATGAGAGGCCACAACTACTGAGGGGGCCCTGTGACAAATGCAAATCACAGAGTTCCTCTTCTGCCTCAAATGTCAGAAAGCCTTGGCATCCGAGTGCTTTGCAACACCCTTACACCCTCCTCCCAAACAGCTCAACTTGGAAAGGTCAGCATATCCCTTTGGGAAGAATCTTTCCTTATAAATTGGAATGTTTGTTCATATAACCTTATGAAATGGTTAACGTTCGCTTTGATAGGACAGCAGTTTGTTCAGTAGAGTGGGACTGTTCTTTTTGTTTCCATTTTCCTGCCGGTTTGTACGTCACAGGCACCCACATTACCCAAAACAACTTGGAGGCCCTTCTTTCTGTGGGATCAGGTCATCCTGTCCACAAAAGCAGGCAACGCCTTGGGCTTCTGGAAGTCAAGCATGTTTTATCCTTTTTTTCTTCCAAGGAACTCATTTGCGAGACTGGGCTGAATAAAAGTAGTAATTTTCCACAGACTTCATAGGCATGCTGAGAAACTGAAGCAGACGGAGGCGGGGAAGGGGCAGAGGAGGAAGGGAGTACTGAGCAGGACTTTCCTTACCTTTCTGAGAATTTGTTTCAGTGTGAATAGAGGATTCAGGGTCCACTGTCTCGAAGGAATTGCTTTCTTTGCTGCTTTTGATTTCTGTAAAGGATGCATGACGTTAAGGCCAGGAAACAATTTGCTGCTGGAGATTAGCTGCTTCTCATTTGCCAACATGTATGGTTCATGATCTTTTCTCACTAGAGCCCTTCCTCTAGGTCCATCTTAAATTGATAGCAGTAGTTCTGGTGGTTACATTTATTTCTGTGACAAGAAGAAGCAGACTTCACAAACAGGATGATGCTTTTTCTTAAAAGTTCCTTAATTTGGCAATGACTAAAAGTAAACAAGAGGAGACACTTAAGCAACCGGTAGCCAGGTGTTAGTCTGGGCTGGACTGCAGGAACGGAACTGAGTCAGTATGGCTTATCATTTTGGAACATTTCCGGATATTCACCTCCTAAGATAGTTTTCCCTTCCATTTCGGCCAGATATCTCCTCTACTGACTAACACTGCAGCATGTGTATTGTGTAAGTGCAAATGTATGTGCCTAGGGTATGTACACATCCTAGACCTCTCTGTGTATGTGTCTTGCCCAGATCTTCTATAGAATTCTCTTCTTCAGTCTTCAGTGGTTCACTCACTAATTCAAACAATGTCTTGACCTCCTGTCTTTAACTACTGCACATTTTCCTGCCTCCCTCCAAATAAAATTTAAAGCATACAAAAGCAAATTAGCTGCAAATGCTTATTTCTACCTTCTCCCTTCCTCTCTTTAACATGCTCCAGTCTGGCTTTCATCCCTATCTCCTTCAGAGATGGGTTGACAAAGCTGCTAGGGTCTTGCTGTGAAAGCCTGTGTTCACATTATTCATGCTTTTGGTTGACTTTACACTCCATTCCAGTCACTCTTCCGGTTTTTTCACCTAGTTTCCTCCTTCTCTTTGGCTGCTTCTCTGACTCCCATCGCTTGTCTAAATGGGCATGTAGGACGGCACTCAATTCTTGACCTTCTTTCCCATTTCTTGCATGATCTCACCTGTTCCTATAGTTTTAAATACTGTGCAAAATCAAGGAACCCCTGTTTTATAACTCACTCTGGCAGCCCTGGGATGGTCACATGCATGCATGTAATTATTTGGCATTGCCACATTACTATTTCAGTAGATATCTCAGTTTTTTCCATAGCTCAACTTGTTTTTCTTGACCTCCTCATTTTTGGAAAATGGTACTCACTGGTTTAGTTGCTCAAGCTGGAAACTTTAGAGCTATCTTACCCTTAGTTTCTCTTTTCTTTTCACCTACCTCCTCTCTAAATCCATGTTTCTCTTTGTTTTTTAATTTTAATTTAATTTGTTCAACTTAATCACTGTATGTACTTCCGTCTCCAAGTAGTCAACCTCTCATCTGCACTATTAAAACAGAACCTAAAATGGGCTCCTCATTCCCATTCCCATTCTTGACCAACTGCAGTACACCTATACCCAGCTGCGGTGGTCTGAATGAGAATATCCCTCATAGACTCCAATTATTTGGACATTTTGTCCCCAGCTGGTAGCACTGCTTTGAGAAGTCTTAAAATGAGGAAGCACACTGGGGGTGGCTTAGGGAGTTCTCTAGTCCCCCTCTGCTTCCTGGGCCTGCTTGAGGATGTGCTTAGCTTCTGTTCCTACTCCAGCCGCCTCTGCTGCCATGCCTCCCTGCAGTGATGGAACTGTAAACTAAATAAACTTCCTTTTCTAAGTTCCCTTGGTCAGTGTTTCTATCACAGTAACAGAAAATGAGTAATATAGCCAGCAGTCAGTTAAAAAATTGAAATTGTCATTGTCTGTTTGAAGTTCATCAGTATACTTTTCCTATACTGGCAATAAACCCAAAACACTACCATGGCATTTGTGTCCTCTGTAAACCAGCTTCTTATCAACTTCCCTCTCCTTTGGCTCTAGCCCCCGGGGTCTAAGGTCTAATTGATACTCCCATAACATGCTGAAGCTTTTTCTACCTCGAGGCCCTCACATTTGTTCATTTTGTAACATTTTAGCCATTGTTTCATAAATTTACTCCTGGTATTTCTTCAAAGACTACTCCTTTTGCCCTTGTCACTCTCTTGAGGCAAAACACCTTTCAAAGTGCTTAGCTATGTCTAAAATAAACAGCTAGAAACCACTTTCTCCATTTCAGACAAAGAATGGAATCTTCCTGAGGGAAGGTACCTTGTTTCTCTGCCTATTGATGGCCAGCCTAATAAAATGCATAGCTGGCTTGTGAGGATCAACTTAGCGGTTGTTAGATGAATTATTCAACACTGATTGTCAACTTTGTGCTAGACCCTGCGTTCAGTTCCCAATTTCTCTTTGAACAAGCCAGAACACAGATCCCTGCCCTGTTCGTATATCAACATACCAATGGAGGAGATGGGTAATAAGACATTGAAAGACGGGGATGGCGAGATGGCTCAGTAGTTAAGAGCGCTGCTGCTTTTGCAGAGGGCTCAGTCAGGTTCACTTCCCAGCATCCACATGGGAGCTAACAACTGTCCTAACTCTAGTTCCAGGGAAATCTGATGCCCTCTTCTGACTACGTGGGCATTGCATGACACAGGTGTACTAACATACAGGCATTACACTCTCATACACATAAAATAATAAAATATAAAAAAATAAGATATTGAAAGTGAGAGCAACAGTAACAGCATTTAGTGTTACACAGGACGTTTTGGGGTGGCGAGGCTATTCACCAGCATTCTTCTGTTTATGCAGAAAGGTACATAAGGCATTTGCTTTGCTGACACTTTAAATCCTGGCTTCTAGAGATGAACTTTGAGAACTTGAACAGTTTTCCTCTTTGAGGCCTCTTAGCTCTGTTTGTAGACTACTCACTTCACAAAGCTGGTAGGAAATGAATCAGTGCAGATCAAATAGCTCATTCTTTCCTCCACCCCCCTTATGCTGCCATTGCATGGGAAGGGAGATGGATGGATGGTGCTCTCTCTCCTGGGCACCTAGCAAGCTTCAAAACCGCCTACCTTCCCTGGAAATAACTAATACATGTTTACTGAATAAATGTGCATGCAAGCAAATGCATGACTTATTTAAAAGCAAATACTCATAGCTATTTTTTTTTCAGAAATAATATTTTTCAAGGTAGGAAATCTTCACTTTTTAAAGATTTATTTTTAATTATGGTTGTGTATGTGTGTCTGTCGGTGGGTATGTGCACATCTGTGTAGGTGACCGTGAAAGCCACAGATGATTTCAGATCCCTTAGAGATGGGAGTTATAGTCGATTGTGAGGCAACTGACTTGGGTGCTGGGAACTGAATTCAGATCTTCTACAAAAGCAGTATTTGCTCTTAACCACTGAGCCATCTCTCTAGCCTGTCACCTTTTTTAATATTTGTCTTTTCTCATTTCTCTAGTTAATTCCATTTTTACCGAATCTTATTGATAAAGAAGATCTATTTATTTAGTCTCATACAGCAGTGAACTCACCGACATAATTATAGGAGGATAAAACATTTAAATGGAACACTAATTTTTATTTTTATCATGCTTAAGTGTATGGTTACAATTTCCAGTAAAACACTATATATATATATATATATATATATATATATATATATATATAAGCAAAAAATAAGTTAGTACATTGTAAATTTACATAACAGTTTTATCACTTAACAAGTTTAAGAACGAACAAGCCATTTAAGACTTTGGAGCCACATTTAGTAAAAAATTGCAAACACTCAAACCTTATCAATCCCAAGTAAGACACTAAAGAGCTATTCAAGACTTCTTTGAACCAATTATACAAATACATTTTTATTTTTGGTTACAATCCCCTGCTATGCACAAGACCATTGGAATGCTGGAATAATTTACACATTTTAAACCGGCACAAAGCAAAGCAAGGAGATAACATGCCAGCCTTAGAGAGGCTGTTGTGAAAGTGCAAACTGCATTTTCTCTTCCTGAACCACTAGAAGAAGAAGGGGCGCCTCAGACAACACGGCAGGGGCATGAGCATGCTTTCTGCACCACTCTGGTGCGACATTTACCAGAACCAGGTCTCCATGCCTTTGAAGATACCTCTGGTTTTAAACAGTGAACAGGTTTAAACTAACTATAGTGCAAATCAAATCCCGAGGAGCAAAACGACAGAACAGAGACTGCCACATCTCGACCTGCTCTTTCTCTACCTGGCACAACGCGACACAGGACACACTGGCACACAGTAACAGCTTCTAACTAGGTTTTGATGTGGAAGGCCGTACGACGGAGTGAATGCAAGGCCACCACACAGCAGCCCCGGAGCAAGGCTCCAATGTTGTAGACTGGATCTGTGCCCCCTCTCTGAGTACTGAACGCCCACAGAACAGTGGGTACGACAGGGGCAGCCACAGCCAGGAGATCCACCAGGAAACTGCTGCTCCAGTACTGCCTTACAGCACCCCCCTGAGACGGTGAGAGGATGCCATCCAACCTTTCTTCTGTGTGGGCAGCAAAATCTAGCTCTCTCATGAGGCGATTTGCACGGGCCTCCATAGCTGCCTTGCTGAATGGAGTCTCCACAGGAGACAGAAGGATGGCTGAGTTGGGGCTTCTTGGAGTTAAATCAACCATTAAGGCAGAGATGGATTCTGGGAAGCTTCCCATGGAATCAGCTCCAGACTCATCTGGGGATCCTGAGCTCGTGAGATAGGAGTCCTGAAGCCTTAGCACACTCTGAATGAGCTCTGGGATGGCAGCACTATAGGGCACCACGTCCGTCTGCACTGCCTGCTCCACTACCACGCTGCCCTCCTCCTGGCCCACCTCCACCCGGACAACCTCAAGAACTTTTGACCCTGGTGTGGAGTGAACAAACTCCAGGTCACCGGATTCTGTGGTGGAGGCTGTCACCACCTCATCCAAATCTGTGCCATCAGCCAGGCCGCCTCCCACCAGCAGCTCACTCTCAGCAACTTCCTCCGTGACCTGCTCCTCCAGAAATAAGCCATCTTCCATCTTGTTAAATGGGGTGCTTAGGGGTAAGCTTTTCTCTGGGGAATCAAAGGAGAAGTCTAGACATAGTTCATCCCTCAGAGAACCATTGTGTGCCATCTCCATGCTTTGAAGCAGAGACTCCAGCTTCTTGTTTTGGATGTTTATGTCCACGAAATATTTCTGAATGCCTTTATCTTTATCAGCCAAGCTGCTCCTCATCGTTTCAATGACCTGTCTGAGCTGTTTAATCTCTTTTCTGGCTTCCTTGAGTGCCAACTGAGCCTCCACCCGGTGGCACTCCTCTTCAATCCAGTCTTCCCTCATCCGAGCCAGCTGAGACTTGAGCTCCATGATTTCAGATTCCCTAGAGGAAGAGAAGCGTAGTTAAAAGCAATCAACTCTTGATACAGGCAACTGACACGTCTGCCACCAGCCCAGAGCCCACACTCTCCCACATGAAATACAGAAGCTCAAGCAATTTCAGAATTTATTTTGGCAAGTATTAGCCATGGAACTTCCTCCTTTTAAGTGTAAAATAGCTAATCTAATAATAGCAACCAGAATCAGAATCAGTACTCACTGTGGATCAGGCATTGCACTAAGTACTTTATTAGCATTATCTTGTACACAATACTTAGCGTTTGAAATTTTACTATGTCTCTTAGCCTGCTTTAATCTCTGAATGAGCTCTGCTTTTATATCTCTTATAAAAGAGTTTGACTCTTTTATAACATATATAAATGACTGGAAGAAAAAAATTCATTTTACTTCTCTTATGAAAGAGAAGCTGAAATGTTATTATATTCCAATGATACTTTAAAAATATTTTATTTATTATTTTTATTTTATGTGTACAAATGTATTACCTGCATGTTCATAAGTGAACCTGTGTCGTGCAATGCCCAGAAGAGGGTGCCGGATCCGCTCGAACTGGAGTCAGGATCAGTTGTTAGCAGCCAAGTGGTTACTGGGAACTGAACCCAGGCTTTCTGCAAGAGCAGTCACGGCTCTTAACCACTGAACCATCTCTCTAGCCCCTCAATGATATTTTTTAAGCCATAAAATGCTTCATGTTGAGAATGCTTTGTGAAGCATTGCTTACTCTTATCTTGTCTCAGGTAAGAGGATAATTAGTCTGTTCTGTGCTGAGGAGAATCTATGAAATATTATACATCCTTTACAATAACCTATTTCAAAATCTTTGCCAAGAAAGTCTTACATGTACTTTCTTTGAGGTCAATGTGAATGCATATCTTGATATTACTTGTGAATACAAAGACTAGGTAGTCAGCATCTTCATTTATCTGGAGTGGTTACTGCATCTTTGGGTTTAGGCTTGAGTATTTTCTCAAGTTTTCCTGCTTTTCCATACTTTCTCCTTGTACAAGGGTTAAAAACTTCCCTTGGACTTACCAATTCATAAATCAAATCACCCTGAGAGCTGAGTTTGGGTCTCAAGTCTGTTTCAAGCTGGTAAAGAACCAAACTAAGTGGGAAGGTGAAAATGTTCCTTCTCCTTAAGCATAACACTGCCCACGCTTTAGCGTTCAAGGGTATCAGGAATTCTCCATATACTTGTGGCAGCAGAAGAGGATGGGGCTAATTAAGTAACCCTGTGCTGAACCAGACCCAGAGTTCCCAGAGGTACAAGTGCTACCTCCTCCAAGACACAGCTCCCTGGTTATGCCTGCTAGTCAGTCCTGGGAAGTTCTAGGGAAAAACCAGGAACAGAAAAATTGGCTTGACCCCAAGGTGTCACAAGTTTTTTCTATCTGTGATAAGATCTCCACACTGACTTTTTTTTTTTTTTAATTTCATTTTAGCCTTAACAACTGGCCAAGAAGAATGAAGCTCTTCCTTCAGCACAGAAATAGCTGGCAGGAACCAAGTGCACACAGCTATTCATTCCCTCCAGAGATAAGCAGGGCTTGATGGGGCCACTGTGACCTGTTTTGCTGGAAGTAGCGGATTGTTCCTGCAAGTGTTTCAGCCATTTAAAAATAGCCATGCACACACCCAATTAATTCTTCATCTAAAAGTTGAACACACCCAGGAAACAGTCCCCTCTAACCTGCGAGCCACCATGAGCTCCTGTAACATTCAAGTCACAAGCAAATATGAAATGACTGTGCTGAGAGAGTGGATTGATTTTAATTAAAGTATTTTTTCTTTTCCGCTCTTCTGTATAATCTCAGTTTACTTACCACTTTACAGAGAGAAGGAATGTCTCTAGAGCACCTTTAGGTGAAGGAATGTCTCTAGAGCACCTTTAGGTGAAGGAATGTCTCTAGAGTACCTTTAGGTGAAGGAATGTCTCTAGAGTACCTTTAGGTGAAGGAATGTCTCTAGAGCACCTTTAGGTGAAGGAATGTCTCTAGAGCACCTTTAGGTGAAGGAATGTCTCTAGAGCACCTTTAGGTGAAGGAATGTCTCTAGAGCACCTTTAGGTGAAGGAATGTCTCTAGAGCACCTTTAGGGGACGCCACATTTACCTCTCATGAAGTCGGCGCTCTGACTCTTTCAGCTTGGTCCTCAAGTGCCTCACTGTGACCTCCTTCTGCTGCAGAGGTGTCAAATACTGTTCTGGATTTGGGGGTTTAACACCATGATTTTCTCCACAGGACATGTACCTTCCAGACCGCCTGAAACAATCCAAGTAATCAGATGTTACTTTTTGTCCTGTTTTCTTCTTGATGGACTAAAAGATAAAGTAATTGATTGGATGCCTAGGCAAAGCCTCCAGACTGACAGGTTGAAATCCTACCACCTGGTGTGATGGTATTAGAAAATGGGGCCTTTGGAAGGTAAGTGGGACACATGAGCATAGAGCCTTTGTGATGGATTAGTGCCTTCATCAGAGACCCTAACTATGAGAAGATGAAGAAAAAGGAGTCTAAGTATGATCTGAGTATATGATATATTATATACACGCATGAAAATGTCGCAATGGAAACCCTCATATCATTAATATCAGTTAATAATTTAAAGAACTTCAGGGAACTTTCTAGATCTCTCTTTGTGAGGACACAAAGCCCATAAATGAGCCCTCTCCAGAATGTGACCATGCTGGCACTCTCAGACTCAAGTCTCCAGATGTGTTTAAGTCACTTTGTGTAGAACCAAACAGACACCAGTTGACAGCCGGAAAAGAACAGCCAGCTGTGTGCTCGGCTCATAACTGATAGCTCATTGCAAAAGACAGACTGTAACACACTCACCAATCTCAGGGCCGCTTATTACATAAAAACTCTGGTGTATGTGTGTTTGGGGAAGGCTGGCACAGTGCAGGGAGGTTTTCTAAGACTTAGGAATGTTTTCACTTTAAATACTGCATGACTGTCCACAGGTGGGCTGTCCGTTCACAGTAGCATGCTGTTACATTAAGAAAAAATGGGGATGGCACAGGGGAGGGAGAAGTAAGTAAAATGACCTCACTTTCCTCACAATGTGCCCCTGCCTAAGGATTCTGCTTCTTATGGGCAGAACTCCAGTTGTTCTGAAACCCATGCCAGTGTGAGTGCTGGTTGGTGGGAATGGAAACTTCCTTGTTCGGAAGGGAACAAGGCCGCTCCTCTCTCACCAGTGTGTTTTGTGAAGAAGCACTCAATGTTCTGCAAACACAGCACAGTTGGAATGTTGGCTCTTCTCAGGTCTGGCTAACGGCTGGGCATCCCAGATGTAAGAGAGCAGACTAATGAGAATGGGATGCCGGGAGGAGAAGGGCTTCAGAGGGCTGCCAGTTCTTCCCTGACACGGACCTAATCTAAGCCACCATGCTGCTTGTCCCCTGTGCCCACTCTGCTCAGTGTGGCCCCTGTCCAGCTCCCAACCCTCCAGCCTTCCTCTCTGGCCCCTTCGGCTAGGCAGTCCCTCTCTCCTCCTCCACACCCGCCCTACGCTGTATTAACTCCCTACTTGCCTTTTAGATCTTCAGTTTCGTTTTGTTGGTGTGGCTTCTCTGCTTCCTCCATTCTGAGTTGGGCCCCGCCCATCTTTTACACATTCATACAGCAACAGGCACTTTCAGACTAATCTTTATTTGTCTTTGTCATTAGATAGCATCTTTCTTCTCCTGAGCAGCGAGCTCAGGGGCCATTTCTGTTCACTCCATACTGTGTTGAACACAGACCCTCCTACCCAGTAAGCTCTTAATGTTGGAATGACTTAAAAGAACACAGGCAAGATTCCTTCCTGTGCTGAGGAAATGAGAAGCCACTCCCTCTGCCACTGTGCCAGTTCCACTCCCGTTAACAGCGTGGACGGCCACATGTTAAGAGAGCTTGTGGTCTGTGCTCTTTCAGCAGCAATCCTTGAAGGATTAGCTAACGGAGAGGAAGAAGAGAAGTGTCTTATTACAGAATAAGGCAGGGAATCAAGAGTTATGTAATGTTTTTCCTTCTTTAAGGACATGGTTCCCAAATAGGACAGAGTAAGAAGTGTGGCTTTTAAGGCAGGCAGGCCTCACCTCATGACTGGACTACAGTCACTTCCTTTGTAGGAGCCCGAGTTGCTGCTACTTGGGGAAGAAGGGGCGTAGCCGGGGTGGATGCTGATGGGGCTCAGTTGATTCCTGCACAGCATAGACAGAAGGTCCTTTTCTCGTGGGGATGGTGGACTGCTTACAGACTTGTGGGATGATGTGCCATTACTCCGTCCATGGGGGCCTCGGCTGGAAGAAGAGCATTATACGTTGTAATTAGTGTCCTTTCGCTGGAGATGCTCAAGTGTTGCCTTGTTCCTGGTTACTGCTGAGGAAATCGGGCTCCTAGACTCTGAGAGGGCATTGTAGCCATGGATGCAGTCACTGGTGCAGCCCAAAAGTACGGGGTTTTTCTTGCCTACTTGATATTTTCTTTCCTTGTATCATGACAAGAACCTCTCCTCTTTCTGTACTTTCACATAGTTTCTAACCAGAAAACTTGTTTGGATTGAATTCAGTCCCTTTGGAGAACAATATTTTACCACGTAAATTATTGATTTGGCTTAGGTTCATTTTGGAGGTTATTTTCAAAATGTGGTTTTTGCTCAAGTAAATCTGTTTTGGTTGGGAAATATGTAAGTTTGAGTCATGTTGGAGTATTAAACAGAAGTGCTTCATCTGGGGAGTGAGGGTTGTCCATAGAGTGGAGGAAAAGCAGGGCACATAAAGAAGCTAAATGACATGGTGGCACACATCTGTAATTCCAGGGAGTCGTGAGTTTAAGTCCAACTGGAGTGACACAGAAGACACCAAGCAGCAGGGCCTACGTAGCAAGACTTTGTCCACATGACCCCCAAGGCCATGTAAATGTATCAGGTCTCCAGTTCTCCCAGCTACTTCCTTACTTCCAAGCCCGACACTTGCCAAAATACTAAAATTCTGCAAGAGCCCTCTGTTTCCCTGCTTCTGGCTTTGCTTCCTCTGGCAGGAGGCTGACACCTGGCTAGAGTGGCCTTTCTAGGGAGAAAGTGGAATATCAACCTTCTTGAAGACCTTTAGTACTTCCTCACTATCTCCACTATGAATGCCAGACTCAGGCTCCTGAGTGCAGTTCACCACTCCTTCCAACCTATCTTCCCATTCCTTCTCTATACTCCAGCATTCGACTGACTTAATTTCCTGAAGGATCTACACTTGGGTCATCATGCTTTTGAAACTCTGTCTAGAATGAATGCGAATGAATGTACTGAGTTCAAGTCCTAATACTGACATTTTGGAATTTAGGTAAGCTACTTTATGTACATGTGTGAGTGTACACACACATACACTGCCTTCCTCACAGAACTGATGGGAAAAAATCACATAAAGCCTGGTATGGTGGTGTACCTCTATAAACCCAGCACTTGGGAAGTAGAAGTTGGTGGATCTAGAGTTCAAGGTCATTCTCTGCTATATAGTAAGTTTGAGGCCAATCTAGATTGTATGAGACTTGTCTCAAAAGCAAAAAAAAAACCCCACAAAGAAAAGTCAAATAAGGTATGTAAGTGTATTTCTAGAGGCTTTGTGCAACTCAGCTCTTAGTCTGGTACTATAGGATCATCTTGTGTGGACTTTGTTGTTAATCTAGTTCCAGAGATTTAATGTCTGGTAGAGTAGGAACATATCTTAAGATTGTTAAATTACTTGAGTAGGATAACAAGTTCTGTCAGGAATATTACTCCATGATACTGCATGAAAATAAAGAAGAAGAAGTTTCCTCCCTAAAGTGGTGCTGCTTTTTGACAATCCCTCCTATTGGCAATTTTAATTTTGGCTATATCCCACTGACACATTTCTATAAGAAATATGTGTAAATGTGAATGTTACTTTGCATGTGGGCAAACTTGGCTCCGTAGCTATAATCACTTATTTAAAAATCAAATGTAATTCAATTTGCTGTCAACCAAGTAAGTCACACATTAATGAGTCCACCAAATTCTAAACTTAAGAAGTTCTTTCCTCCTGAAATCATCCAAATAGATCCACTCTCCTTTTCACAAAGAAGGAGATGCTTTATATGGAACAGATGGGCTGATGGCTTTGTGACAAACTAACTTCAACAGCCCAAGGATGGGAAGAACTTCAGGAGTAGTTGAAGTTGAGTACTCTGGCTTGGATTTTCTTCTCTGTGCTTCACTTCCAACCCTGGCACTGGCCATCCTATTTCCTAATGTCACTGTAAGAAAATATGGAAGGTTAACCCTTACAAGTGAGAAGAGAATATAAAAAACTATCCTTAACTTTAACCCAGGGAAATTTTATTCTGAGTTAACCACCCCTGAGGACTTTCTGTGACCCTAGTGCGGTTACAGATGCTTTGTGAACACTTAATCTCACTGGACCACCATTCTACCAGACTGGAACAGTTATGGACGCTCAGGAAGCACAAATGGTCCAAGGATGCACAGCTGAGCTGAGATTTAAACCCACAGATTTTTAACCATAAAGTGAGATTTTGTATTGTACAGAGATGGAATGCATTGGTTTGAGTTTATAAACAGGCTTATTAGGTTCTTGCTTTCATATAGTTATTGTCTGAAAAATCCACCACTGATATTCCTAGTGCAATAAGGCACTGAGGTATATGATCTATGACCAGCATTAAGCTAGGCGATTTCATGAGAACTCATCTGTTTAAATATCACCGCTGTTCCTTCCCTTCATTTAGTTCAGTTCAAATGTTACAAACATGGACACAAACTTATCATCAAAGATGATACATGGTATTTTCAAAGGAGAAGCAGGCAGGAGTTCCATGCTTGTCATGGCCACAGAGAGGCAAGCCCAATGCTTGCCTCCTTTACCCACCATGAAGTCCTTGGTCTAGAGAGTAAGAGCAATGTAGTACACAGAAGAGTGAAAATTCTGCTCACTGTAGGTGCACCCTTCCTGAATACCTGAAGAGTATCATGGGATAAAAAAGAATTGTAGACAGAAACCTCATGGGGGCTTAGGGGATCTCTACTCCCTAAGTCATGGCTCTTTACTTCAGATAATCACTGCTGCTGCCACCACAGTCAACATCACAATCATCACCACCATCCTACCATTTCTTCATCATCTTTGTCATCATCATTGTCCACTACCATCATTGTTTTGGGCTGAACTGTGCAGCTGCCCCAAGTGTGGATGTTAGAACCTTAACTTCCAGGACTTCAGAATGTGATCACATTTAGAAACAAAGCTTTTAAGAAGGTAATTGAGTTAAAATTAGGCAGTTATGTTGGGATCCTATTCCATTTAACTGATACCCTTAGAGAATTTGGACACAGATGTATACAGAGAGAAGACATTGAAGGCTAGAAGAAAGCAGCCATGTACAAGTCAAGCAGAGCAGCTCAGAAGAGACCAACCTTACCACACCTAGATCACGAACTTCTGAAAGTTCCTAAATAAATATATTTCTGTTCGTTATAGGCCAGCCATTCTGTGGCATTTTGCTCTTCAGTTCCAGCCAACTAATATAGTCACCATCGCCATAATCATCACCACCAGCAGCACAGCAGCACATTCATCTTTTACGACAAACCTTTAAAAAAAAAAACCAAAAAAACAAACAAACAAAAGTTCTAGACACTTGTCCAGCAGTTATCTGTATCACCTCATTTAACTCAGTGGGATAGAGGCTGTTATTATCCCAATGTTTTCTGAAAAAGACACTGAAACCTGCGGCCACACACCTAATAAACAATGGTCTACACGACTCCAATTCCAAGCTAGTCTATTTCCCACTCTTACTTCCATCTGCTTCTGAAGAGATTAACATTTTACTTTAAGAAAGAGACTATAATTAGTAATATCAGATTTGGTGGATGAATTAATTTGTAAGCCTTTAAAGATTTGTTTTTTAAATCACCTGTCAAAAAATCTGTCCCCAACTCCACCTGTCCCTCACGTCCTGACACCTTCGCCTAATGCTCCTCCCACCCTTCCTTTGTTACAACAAGAAACAGCCAGTCACACAGATAACAAGTGACTACAGATTCTGCCATGGGTAACCAGCCCACTTAGCTTGGTCCTATAGAACACAAAGAAGACATGACGTACCTGAGTCCATTACTGTCATTTATTGATGGAACTCTGTGTCTAGATCAGACAAAGAACAGTGAGGCACCAATGTTCTAACAAACAATTGTCAAAACTTTGAAGTTTATTACTGCTTGGCTAGAAAAGATTCTGGTATAAGCCCATACGCATTTGCATGTGTTGACTATATCAACTTCTAATTACTTTTCAAAAACCCATGAATTTCAGACTAGAACATTTTCTCTAAGATCTCTGTGCCACTGACAGGACCTAGAAATTTAACTATAAACCCAAGTTCCTTTGAAATTCTTAATAAAATTGGTTTCCTTTTGGCCCATTTTCTTTGATACCTTGTACCACAGGTGTGTGCTAGCTTCTCAGGACAAGTGACATCTTATTAAGAGAAGGTTTATATTCCCCAGGCCCCCAGGATCCCAGAGGCACTTTCTGGCCCAAATAGAGGGAGCTTGTGGCTTGAGAAATCCTGCTTATTACTGTGTCTTCACTTTTCTGTCACAGGTTTGTCTAGTTTTAGCTTTATTTTTAATATAAAATTCTTCACTGGAGGCATTTTAGTTCCCTTTATAAACATCAGTCAAACATTCTGCTCACCCAAGGAAAATGGGAAATATTTGCAGAGTCCTGGAGCTGCAATCTTATGGAACTGAAAGGTTCTTGAAAGTCATGTAGTCTGAACACATTAATTTCTTTTTTTACAACCTTGAATACTGTGGCCCAGTGGCCCAGAACAGTGAAGTGACTTAATCAAGTCAGAAGAGAAGTGTTCCCCAGGTGGTGTATGTCACTCCATGACTCCTTTTCAGTTTCTGCTCAGTTTATCAGTAAGGTGTCCTGGGATTGGCCCATCAAAAATACATCTCATGCCTCTATTCTCCCTGTTTCCTTTAACTGCATATTAAAAACCCCACAATGGCATAATATATCCACTTACTACCTTTTGAGTCATACTAGAATAAATATAGTTTTCACAGAGTCTTGTTTACTGACTCCTAGGAGGTGCTCAGTGAATACTTGTCAAGAAATAATGATGCTGGTCACAGACAGAATCCTTGGCTTCAAACTACTCCCACTAAACGCTAACTTGAATTTTCTCACAATCCTCTACTTCCAAATTCAATGGTAAGCACTTGACTATACTTATCAAGAACTGACCCAACCAGAAACCCTGTGAGGCAGGGATCACTATAGCTTAATTTATGCATAAGAAAACTGAAGCAAACAGAGGTTTAGCCACTTGCTCAGGGCCATGCAGCCCATAGATGGTGGTGCTGGTGTTCCAGCCACGATGACCTGGACCCAGAGTGCACACACCCAGATGCTTTGCTCTGTTGCCTCTGATGGTAGTGACAACCCACACCTCTGAACTTCATACTTTCTTCACTCCTTCTCCAAGTAAATGTTGGGAAGGAGTCAGGGGCAACTGCTTCCTTCACAGAAGAAAAAAAAGAAGCCCAGCTAGAAAAAAGAAAGAATGAGATTAGAGGCTTTGCAGCTGGCTAGCTAGAAAATAATAAACTCATGAGGAGAGGGAAGGCATAGGAAGTGGGAGAATATGAGTTTAATTTCCCAGAGAGTAGACAGGTGAGTAAATGAAGAATCAAGGGATGGAGGAGGGCACAGAGCCAATGTCTATGAGATAGTGGATGAGATGGCTGGGTCACAAGACAACAGCAGGTGAGACACGGAAAGGACCAGGTGCAAATCACTGTAAAATACCTAATGATGAACCTCACCGAATTACATTAAAATCAGAATGCTCAGCAATCCGGTGGTTCCACAGAACCCCAAGGTTCAGGAAGTCGCCTGTGTAAAGTTACTTAATTTATAGAGTAGGGGGAATTGCCTACTTGCGTGAGAAAGAGGTCCGCTTGCTTCCTGTAGTAGACATGTGAACCTCAGGAGCCGAGATGCTGCCTGTGCTGCTGGATGAGCTAAAATCTGCTTCGCTACCTGAAAAACAACAGGGGAGAGGAAGCATGAAGGAAATGAAACCCAAGAACCTGCTGGCCAGTCTCCTGCCTTCCAGGTCCCTGTGCCCTGAGCTATGTACGCTAGCTCTGCAAGTGCCAAGATTCCAGAGCTTCCAAAAATGCTCGGCGTTTTCTTCAGTGCAGACAAGAGAAAGCACAAGCACAAGATGTTATTTCATAAACACAGGCTAGAAGCAGAGGCAGATAGTTTCCTAAAGATGCCAGTCTCCAGCAGACTAAAAACAGTGGCCCAAGCTGGGCAAGGGATCCCCCCTTTCCTGGGACAACCCTCACTGGGCAACACGAACCTCCCAAAGTGCAAGCAGAAGGAAAAGTGAACTGATTAGTTCAAAAGTAGTTTTTCCAACACAATTTATCTTTGAGCTCTTGTAGTCAGCTCATGATAGTTGAACTTGATACCTTAGATCTAGAGACAGCCAGTTAGAAGCAGTCTGGAAGAAAACCCTGGAATGGCCCACTGATTGGACTTTCTGACTTCAGCTTCAGGTTTTTGTTTTGTTTTGTTTTTAAGAACAGAACCTTAACCAAAAGCAGGAAATTAGCACTTCCAAACAGAGTGATAGTCATGGGACCTGTGAGTTATACAGAAATGTGAATTTTAGCTTTGGGGTGGGGTTAGTCCTTCAAAGATCACAGGGTGCTGTGGGAATAGGTGAGAGTTCGGTGTGTGATTATAATAGAAACACGCCAGGTGGTAGAATCATATAAAACCATTCTAATACACAAACCGTGTTCTGATATATCCATAATGGAATTATATCCATAATGGAATTATTTCCATAGATTTTTCTGAGGAAGAGAGGGGAGGGTAGACGAGGAAACAGGGAACAATGAAAGCAGTAAAATTGCATTTCAAAAGAAGGATGAAATTACATCCTTCTAGGACCCCTCAGGAAGTCCAGCTTCTACTGAGAAAGAACCAAGAATGACCCCTTAGATGAAGAGTCTCTCCCTCCTGGCTCTTAGCACATTATAGTGGCCATTTGCTGGAACCTTATGTATGGCAGAGACTCTAATGAAGAGACAAATTTCCAATGCTCCCTGAAGTTAATTAGCTGCTTCTGTGTAATGCTTTGTGTGAACTTAGCAGTTTGTAATCTCGAGGACTCATTATTGGGAGTGCAATTGAGCAACACACCTTTCCTGACAGCATGATTTGCCCAGCTTCGTCTGCTAGCTGATCATCCAATTGGTTATTAAATGATAAAGCTGGGCAATTTTCAAAAATACATCCTGTGGTTGGAGCCTCTAGACTTAAGATATTATTTTTGAATGTGAAATTAATACTTGGAAACACCATTTTTCATTTCTTAAAAGACATGCAGAAAACCATGAGTTATAATTTAACTGCCTGCATAAAAAAAAAAATTCTAGAACAGAAACAGGCAATTCCTAAAAATCCACTGTTTCCACAGCATGCCTGTGACTTGTAGTAGTTATGTCTTCTGAACTAAAGGATGTTTGTTCTACATTTGATTACTACTGGAACTCAGTATATTGACTCTTACATGTTTGCAGAGTCTGAGGTCATTTTGTTCCAGTACTTACTATCTTCTGCACATCTAAAAAAGATAAGCTACTTCATCATGGTTTTTTAATACATTTATATTTGGGGGTGGGATGACAAGATGACTCAATAGATAAAGGTGCTGGCTGAACAAGCTAGAAGACCTGATTTCAATCCCTGGAACCCAAATAAAAGAGAAGGAAGAGAATCAGCTCCATAAAGTTGTCCTTAGACCTTCATGCATGTGGTCCCATCTCTCTCCTCTTTCTTCTCTCTGTTATTTTCTCTCTCTCCTTCTCAGACAAACATACACTACTAATTATTAAATGAATGAATGAATAAATAAATAAATAAAATCTGGTTGCCTACACAGGACCTACACAATGACCATATCAGGGAGAACCTCACAAGATCCCATTTCTAGATGAAGAGCTCTAGTCAACCAATGGCTACTGAGGGAAGGAGAAGCAGTTTTCGCCATAGACAAACCCCCAACAGGTGATCCAACTCTAAGTGGTCAGCCCTAAACACATGTACATATGGGCAACACTAACTGGACTCAGTAGGTGACATATGTGTGTTTGTGTGTATATGTAATAATAATTATCGTTATAGAAGAGGTCGTGAATTGGAGAAGGTGCTGGGGAAGAGAGGAGGAGATGGCGGGAGCAGAGGGAGGGGTGGAAATGATGTGAATACCGTGCAGTTACATGAGAAATTTTGGAAAATAAAAATAAAAATTTAAAATTTTAATTTGGTAAATGTAATACAAATACCAATGCGCCCTCTTTAAGGGATACATAGGAAAGCTAATTTCACTTTTATTTTCAGATGGGGGTCTCACGGGGTTGTGCAGACTTGCCTTGAACTCCTGAACTCAGTTGATTCTCCTGTCTCAGCCTCCTAGAACTATGGGTACATGCTACCATGCCCAGCTACGAAAGCTGAGTTTATAAACAATCTGAAATACCTAACCAACTTACTTAGAAAAAATATCTAAGAGAAAGACTAGAGACCCGCCAGCTTGCCAGCTATTTAGTAGCTGGCAATAAAGATAAAAGGCACAGCACTCTGCTCATTTTCTCTAAGCAGTGTAACAGTATGTCACTGCTGCAGAAGCTGTAGCTCAGTGTCACTTTTCTGCTACACAGGACCTACACTGAGTCCAGTTAGTGTTACCCATATGTACATGTGTTTAGGGCTGACCAATTAGAGTTGGATCACCTGTTGGGGGTTTGTCTATGGCGAAAACTGCTTCTCCTTCCCTCAGTAGCCATTGGTTGACTAGAGCTCTTCATCAAGAAATGGGATCTTGTGAGGTTCCCCCTGGTATGGTCACTGTATAGGTCCTAAACTCACACAGAGCACTGAACCTGATCCACAGAACCCGATCAGGTGACTTATGTCGGTCAGATCTCACCCCTGCTTACTAATGAGGATGTTAAGTAAATTACTTCACCTCTCTGAGCCTCAGTTTCCTCATCTGCTCCGTGAAAATGCTAACCATAGCAACTACATCGCAGGATTATTTCAAGCAACTCATATATACACGATATAGCGCTTGGCAAAGGGCAGGGCAGACACATCATAAATAAGTGTCATTAAGCACTGTTATTATTCTGTTGGGGTTAAAAAGGCCACTTTTATTATACTGTATATTGCTTTATTATTTTTAAAAATGTTTTTATTGAGTTTCCGTGTATTTCATGTAATACCTCTTAATCAAATTTAGGCCCCTCCCTCATCAATGCTCCCCATAGCTTCCCACTGGATTTCATTCATTCTGTCATCTATAGCTAAGTCCTATCTAGTTGTAGATTTCTTTTTTAGACTATTTAGAAAATAGCACTGTTTAAGAAGGAAAAAATATAGTATAAATCCATCATCAAATATAACATTTTGGTATACAATTATTAACACCTTATTATAGAGACTGATTTTTTTCTCTTAGTAGTACAACCTATGAAATATGGCACATTTTAATGAAGTGGATATGCACGCAATTTCCAGTTTTACTCTTATTAGAAAATGATGCTAAGTGCCAAGAACCATCTTAAGCAACTTTATTTATCTCACATAATAGGACAGACCCTTTGAAGTGCTACAAAGTCACTTGTATAAAATAGGCGGTGAATGACTTGCACAAGGTGACACAACTACTAAGAAGTCAAGACTGGAGTTGAGGTCATCTAATCCCAGGGACCCTGCTCTTCAACACAAAATTCAATGCATATCCTCAGGCATATAAATTTGTATACTTGTGGTGGTTTGAATGAGAATGTCCCCCACAGGCTCTAGGTATTTGGACATTTGCCCCTAGTTGGTGATGGTGCTTTGGAAGGTGTCAGGAAGTGTGGCCTTGCTGAAAGAAGCATGTTACTGGGGGAAGGCTTTGAGTTCTAAAACCTTGCCATATTTCCAGTTCCTCTCCGTTTCCTGTGCTGCTCAAACATGTGACTGGTTGGCTTTCTGCTCCAGCCACCTCTGCCACCATGCCTCCCCCACCCTTATGTCATCTGCCTGTCTGATACTATTGATGGGATGTTTAGAGAGGTGACCCTCTTCCTTACAGTGTCATAATCAAAAAGCATAGATGGTACGGCACAGAACTAGACAAGAAAAAAAGGAAACAGTGCCCAAGCTGATAACTAGGCATTGTGAAATCAGTGCTGTGCTTAGGTCTTTTAGGATGCTACTTTTGTCTTCTTTTGGGATACTATAGAGTTGCTATGCATCACACACCGTAGATTTCTGGGCAAACAGTTCTACCAACAGTTAAGTTACTCTAAAGCACTGATGGAAGTATTTGCAAATCTGCTATTCTTGGTCACTGCAAACCCATCAAATTTATTCAGGTTGACGGTCTATATCTCCACTTCGAATACAGGCAGCAAAGGGAAAAAACTGCTTATGAATAGGATCATATCATCTGCAAAAAATACCCTTTTGCTGAATATACTATATATGTGATGTATAACAAGAATGGAGAAATCAAGCTGGTACTGACCTCGAAGTTTCATCCCTACGGTCTGCCTTTCAAAGTGCTAGAAGGTGCTATGCATGCACAGGAAAAGTAATTGTCAACTTTACCCAGCTGTGAGCCTTGCAAGCTGCAGTAACAACTGTCCTGATAAAACACGCCCACTGACGCAATAGTGGCACAAATGTTATAGAAATAAGCAAACACTTCCTTCACAAGACGGAGCCTACATACGGCAGTTTTTAGGGCCAAGAACCTGTGGCTATACAAGTCACAGGCCATGGAGGAGAACCTACTATTATCCTGCGAAATGGACATAGTATTAAACCAACTCCTAATGACTTATTGTTATACTTAAAGATTTGTGCATCTTTCAACTCTCATCAGGGAAACATCTTTCCACAGATGAGGATTAACATAGAAAATAAGAGATACCTATATCACATCTTCTCCTCCTAAGTCCCAGGGATCACTGTGGAAGAGAAGGCAGAAAGATTGTAAGAGCCAGAGGCGGGTGGATAAGTATGAGGAAACTGCTTTCTAGACAAAACAGGGCAGCTGCACAAACAAACCTAAATGCCTGTGACAGCATTCACGAGACCAATGCAAGCTCAGTTCACATAAAATCCTAGCACAGGTGGGCAAAGTTGCGAGAAGCCCCAGTCCTGAGGAACTTTTGGCAATTGATAGCCACTCAGAGAGGAGTTTTTGTTTTCTGTAAAGGTGTGAAGCCAGGTAGGTTGACTAGACTCTATGGGAAGTAACCACACCCATGTGCATGTGGGAACCATGACTCCATAGACCTTAAAAGAATAATAGAGGGCATGAAGTGAAGGGGGTGTTGTGATGGCTGAACTTGGTTGTCAACTTGGCTGAATCTGGAATCAGAATGGCTATTTCTGCTTTCTGCGCTGTTTGAAGATGTAAGTATTCAGGCTTCTTCTCCTGCTGCCTCCTGTCATGCTTCTCCCAGCATGATGGAACCTTTTCCCTCTAGAACCATAAGTCAAATAAACTCTTCTTTCTAAAGTTGCCTTGCTTGTTTCAACACAGAAACAGGAAAGAAAGTATTAATACAGAAATTGGAAGGTTTAGGGAGGTGTTAAATGGATCTGAGAATTGATGGTGGAAACGGTCTGAATATAATAAAATTCATTGTATGAAATTCTCGAAGAATCGATAAAAGCATTTAAAAAATTTTTAAACACTACTTATGGGAAAATATACAATTCAAAGATAAATATGTTGAGAAGAAATGTAGCAGAGGATAAAAGGCAAGTTTCCATATTTCACTCAATACTCATACAAACAGGGAAGAAAGTAACAGAAAACTAGGTAAAGGACATGGGAAGGCAGGCATCAGAAAAACAAGGAAAAACAAATGTCAACCTTCGTGAAAAGCTACATGCTCACTCATGACATTAAAAACATAGATATAAACAAGTCTGGGATGAAGTGAAATGAGAACCCTTTGGTGAAGGTGTGGTCTTGGTTTCAGAAGAGACTCCAGCATATTGAAGGTGCCAGGACCACAAGATGATGGGCAATGGTACTGTGGAGTGGAGTTGGTCTGAGCGTAAGAGGACAAGTTGTATTTGCTGTGGATGGCAGAGCCAGAGAAGCAGAGCTGCCCAAGCCCTTTGGCACCTAGAAGACTGTGAGTGAATCCCAGATGTCCAACCTTGAGCTCTCTTGCTAGACCTTGGTTTTGCTTAAGTGTGCTTGATTCTTCTTCCCTTTTGAAATAAGATAGTATTTAAACTGTGTTGGATTTTACAAGAGCCCATAGTTATGAGACTTTTAAAAGAGACTTTGAACTTTTAGTGTTTGAATTTTTTAAAGACTGTGGAACTTTTAAAGTTGTACTATTTTATGTTATAATGTTAACATGAGATCTTAGAATAAGAAATGGAAAGGTTGTGGTTTAAAGTGATGTGTTTGTGTGTCAAGCGACAGGGGTCAGTTGTGCTGGATAGCTTCAGTTGAGCAGAGGATTGGGCTGTGGCCATATCTGTGGGGCTTTTTTCTTGATTGTTGGGTGATATGTGAGGGCTTAGTCCTCTGTGGATGGGGTCACCCATGGACAGGTGGTCCTATGTTGTATAAGAAATCAGGCTGATCACAGGCTAAAGGAGCAAGTCAGTAAGCAGTGCTCCTCCATGGTCTGTGCTTTAGCTCCTGCCTCCAGGTTCAAGGCCTAAGTTCCTACCCTGGCTTCCATCAGTGATGAACTGTGACCTGGGAGAGGTAAGATAAAATAAACCCTTTCATTCCCAACTTGGTTTTTGTCAGTGTTTTTATCACAGCAAGAAAAGTAACTAAGACAGAGACTTTTTCCATATATCAGATTGGCAAAACCTTTTGATAATATGTGATATGAAAATAGTGTTTGGAGAGATGGCTCAGCAGTTAAGAGCACTGGCTACTTCTGCAGAGGACCTGGGTTCAGTTCCCAGGTGACAGGTAATAATTGTCTATAACTCCTGTTCCAGGGGAATCTGATGCCCTCTTCTGACTTCTGCAAGCAGTGCAAGACACAGGTACACTTTTATACATGCAGGTAATACACTCATACATATAAAATGAAAATAATAAAAAATTTAAAGTGTATGAAAACAGAGCTAGTAAGAGTATGCATTGATATTGTATATATAGAAAAGACTGTACTCCTAAGAATTTGTGTTGCACAGGAGCACCTGAATGACAGCCTCAGAGTCCATCAATAGTGTCCATATTACAGCAGCCCTGGGGAATACCCCAAACATGGCGAGGAATGACCTGGGTGTGTGGTAAGAAGACTTCGAGGGCTGTTGTTGAATAAAAACAAGATGCAGGACAATGGGTGTGGCATATCTGCTTTTGTGCAAGGAAATCTTTAAATCACACGTGACTGGCTATAGTCATAGAACATTTTCTCAAGGGATAAAAAAGGATCTGTCACCGGATGGGGTGTTGCACACCTTTAATCCCAGCACTCTGGAGGCAGACGCAGGCAGATCTTTGAGTTCCAGGTTGTGAGTGGAAAAGTAATTCATTTTCATTTTATTAGCTTCCTGAGTCATTGGGTATTCTAGACCACATGCATATTACTCTTATCACAAAAGTATAAAAATGAGTGCAGTGATCTATGTACAGTTTCCTTTTACTTTTAAAATCTTAAAACCTTGAAAGGAAAATCTTTTTCTAGTAGAAACAATGATGACATGACACGGAATGTGGTATGAGAGCTCTGGAGTCAGTATCCTCTACTTATATTCTGTGTGGAACCTTGAGCAAGGTATCTACCGTTTGTCTACCTTAGTTTCTTCATTTGTAAAGTAGGGATGAAGATGTGAACAGTATTATTAGGCAAATGTGGAATTCATGTGAAACTTACAAAGAAATGACAGTTGGGCCTGGTACACAGCCAGCACTCAACACATAATCATTATTATTTCAGCTATAATCAAACTACAGGATTTTAAGGGTCATAAGAGGCCTTTGCACATGACATCATGCCCCTCTAAGAAAGATTTGCAATAAACACTGTACTGAAACCATATTTTTCTATAATCAATCTATAAAATGTAGTGCTCCTTGAGCTTTGTTCACTGATGAGCTCATTTTCTTCTTTAATCGTGTGTGTGTGTGTGTGTGTGTGCGTGTGTGAGTGTGTGAGTGTGTGTGTGTGTGTGTATGTGACAGAGTTCTAAAGATGGAAGAGTCTAAAAAGACTCCCACAGGCTGCTCCAGGAAGCTGTTGAGTTGTTTCTGAGTCCAGACTTTGCGTTCAGAACAACCCAAGGAAAGTGCCAGATTTACTACAATGCTCAGCAACTTGGCCAGGTGGCTTTAAAGGTCTAAGAATGTGAGGAAGGGGTATCTAGGAGTATGGCCCAAGAGAGCCAGCAGGTCAAAGGCAGCTCCACCCAGTTTACTTGTTTTTCTTGGGCTGGCTCAGCTCCCTGTGCTTGGCAGAAATACAAGCAATCCACCTGCTAAACAAGAATGAATGAGAAAAACCATGAACGAGGCTTAAAGAAAGTTCAGCAAAGGTGGGGAATGTGGATTTTTACTTTGACCAAAGGGACTGCCTGGAACTTGCTACTTGGTCTTGGTTAAGTTTTAAAAATATGTCGTAAATCTTAGTTTCATACATATATGTGAATATAGATTTGAAAGGTTAGTTTATTGCTTACTTAGCAAATGTTTATTGACTACCTGCCCTGCCCCATCAGGACTTGCTGTAGGTATGAGGATCATGATTCCAACCTTGCACGACTGTGAAGAGGAAGTGAGCTGGTGCACAGAATGTGCTTGATTTGCTCATTAATATTTATCTTATTAACAATGGAACAATTACTATACCTTGGCATGCATGAGACTCACCATGGAGTTTAAAGATAGTGCATCTTCTTAGAAAACACCCAGAGACATTGCAATTCTGAAGATATAGAAGGAAGGAACTTAGAAATCTACAGTTTTAGCAACTGTCATAGATGACATAGATGGTATAGATAACTGTGTAGCCAGTGGTTCATGGAGCTCTGGAACAGAGCAGTGGACTTTGTCTCCATGTTCTCTCAACCTACAAGAGTTTTTTTTTAGTGGGCTAAGCAGAAGTTAAAGCAGAGGGCACCAAAGGGAGGAATTAACTCATAGCCAAATTCCCAGAGATAAAATTTTAATTTGTAGTGTATTTTCTGCTCTCACAGGTCTCTAGGAACACTTTCCTGGGTGGAATGCACTTTTGGAGGATTAAAAGAGAAGATGGGAACATATACAGGGCACAGTTGTACAAACTGGATCACTCCCAGTCAAACTTACATAATTAAAGTTTGTTTGTAGAGTTAATATTGACCCATGGTTTAAAGCCCTCACGATCCTATTTTAAAAGAAAGGCCATACAATGTGCAATTGCAGGTGTCAAACACCATTGAGCAAAGGGGAACGTTTTATAACCCAGGGCATACTAGACTTGGGTTATTCTGTCAGCTCTAGACTGTTTCCTTTGGTATACCCTATGTATCTATGGTAGTGATGCTGAACATACCAACTGACACCCCTCCCGACCCCCGACCCCTGCACCAGTCTCCATCATCTCTCACGTAGATTCAGCACTGGCAACAGGCTTCATAGTGGGTGAGCCCCATACTCACCACCTTTCACTGAAAAGATCTGGGAAGGGTCCTATCAATAGTGGTCATGAACTTCATCTTAATTATCTGGGGGACCTGAAAATGATGGATGGGTATAGCTTCCTGAAGTATTTCCTGGCTCTTATATGCTCCTTATTTTTGATCTCTTGTTTGCTGAACTGAGCCAGTTTCTGTCTTTTAACAAAGTTAGCTGCAAAGTCTGCTGCTTCTATTTAAGAAGTGTTTATCTAGTGTTTACCAAAATGAGATGCCTGCCCTGCATGTCTAGCAGGAAAACCTAAATCAGGGAAGTGCAGCACAAAAGGTGGTGGCGGTAAGTGGCGGTGGGGTGCTGTGTGGGGGGGGGGGGCAGTAAAGCGAAAGAAGGTTGAAGGAATGGGAGAGAAAAATGCAGACTAGATGCTGGCAAGGGTAAAATGTCAGGGCGAGACTGTGATGTTAAGTGCAGAATATAAGACAGAAGAAAAGTATGGGCATATTTTTTGGAGCTACCCCTCCACCCACGGCTGTGAGAAGAGGAGTGCAGTCAGCTTGCATTGTTAGCTCTCAATGGAAGAAAAACTCCCACTGGCTGGAAACAAGACGGCATGATTTACACTCCCTGTCAGAGCAGCCAACAGCATTCTGAAATAATGTCTCACAGTTGAGCTAAGGCAATTTTAAAAATCAACGTTAAAATCTGACAGCCTTGAATGTCTCCTCTCATCTTCATCTCTAGTGGCTGGTCACCTTCAGGGCACACGATGATCTTATAGGGTCTGCCAGGGACTCTTAGCCTCCTCTCTGCCCATGGGCGGCAGTGCTGGAAGCATCTCAGCCCACATCCCACTCAGGAGCTGTCACACCGGCTCACACCCTTACCATCCTCAGCCGCACTGCCTTCCACACAATGCCATTTAAAAGCTATTTACTTATTTTTATTTTATGTATATAAGTGCTATGCCTGCATGGGTGTAAGTGCACCAGTGCCATGCAGTGCCCAGATAGGACAGAAGAGGGCGTGGGATCTCCTAGAACTGGACTTACAGATAGTTCTTAGCTGCCATGTGGGTGCTGGGAATCAAACCTGGCTCCTAACTGCCAAGCCATCTCTCCTGTCCTCATCATGCTGCTTCAAACAGACCAATTATGACCCTGGACTCCATGGAGCTCCACTTCCCTCCACTTCCCACATATTGGTACCCTTTCATTCTGGTTCATAAATCATCTCTCCTTCATCACTTGCAAGTTCAGCCTCATGAAGCTGTTTTTCTGCTTTCTATATGCAGCCACTGGCACCTGCCATGCAGCCCTGGGGAAAGCTCAACGTGTCTGTTGTCTCTCCTTCCTCCTGAAGAAGATACTACAATAGGACCCATCTCAATCTTAAGAATTGTGTAAGTCAGAGCAGGTAAAGACACAAAAAATTGTCTCGGTGTGTGACACTATTGCTAATCTCTTAATTTTTCTTTACATAATCGTGTACTCTCTCTGATTCACACCTGGGTCCTAACACATTTAAAACTAAACTCAGTGGAAGGACTTGGAGCACAGACTTAGCAGAGAGAGGACTCTGTCCTGGAACATGAGTGACGAGGAAGAATTTAAAACAGCCATGGGTAGAAACAAACAAAAGGCAGTCTGAGAAAGACAGTAAGGTTCTTCCGACTGCCGTTAGAGCATAAGCCGCTAAGAGGCTTCTCAGAGCCCAGCTTTACTGACTGCCTGAACACGTCATTGTCAAAGGAAGATCTATGACACAATGAACAATGAAGAACCATTTAACCAAACCTTCTGGAGGGATCTGTGGATCAACTACATACAGTGTAAACCAAGAGGCCAGCACGAGTGAGATTTCATGAGCTCATACCTGGATGCCCCACAGTTCTTTGCATGCTGAGCAAACATCAGGATGAGACCTGGTCCTGGTTCTAGAGAGGCAAATATCTCAGTAGAGATGTAAGTTGCCCCCAAAGGAGCAACATGAACTATTTCCAGCTAGAAGGATGAAGATGTCATGAAGGAAGAACACAGAACTAGCCAGTTTTGCTTATTCGTGGTTAGTAGACACTAGAGCACCTGAACAGAGAGGCCAGCCATGAGGGGAAGGAGCCAAGTGTGGAGACAGTAGTGTGGAATGACGGAGATCTCAACGTCCACAAGGAAGGAGGCCACAAAGGCTACCTGGAGACAAACGATCTCAAAATCACCCTAAAGCATGTGACTCCAAGTTTGTGACTGATAAAGGTAAGACTTTCTCTTACTTGACACAAAGAAGTCGTTCCTATTGTCTTAAAGTTTCGATCTTTGCTTCTCTGAGAAAACATGTGAACATATTTCTCAGAGAGATGGATACAAAAAAAAAGGAAGCGCCTGCTTTCCCTGCACCTGTAATGCCACAGCCACAGTTCTGACTCAGGTGTTCCACTGCAAGCCTTAAACACTCTCACCCCTCCTTAGTGACCTTCACTTCTAAAGGGAACAGCTGACAGGAGATGGCAGAGAAAGGCTTGGGTCACAATGCTCTGTGGAAACCACATATGTGATTTTTCGATGGAAGAGTGACATTTCATTATTTTCTCTGTCTCCCAAAAAGCTACTTTCTAATTTTTTGTTAAATTATGAATGTCAGAGTCACTGACTTGTATTAAACAGAGCCTTTGGGTTTTTTATACTACTTGCCCATGCAAGACTATCCCTGATTATTTATCTACTAACTTGTTTATATATTTATCCTCCACTTATGTGTAATATTAGAATAAATGAATAAACCACTGCCATCACCTGCCACAAAATCTGGGCGGTCACAATGGTCCTCTCCCCTTTTATCACATTCAGCATTTCCTTGCTTTCATTTTTACAAAGAATGATCACCATAAGTCTTCCCTAAATTTTAACTTACAAGTTTTTAATGAACAGACCATCATCAGATATATAATATTTGGAGACAATTTTCAAAACTCTATATAATTGCGGTAAATTCACTTCATGGCTCTGTAATATTTTATTATATAATTTACACATTTATTTGGCTTCTCTGAGGAAACATGAATATATTTCTCAGTGAGATGGATTTGAAAACAAAGGAAGTGCCTGCTTTCTCTATACCTGTTAAGCCACAGTCACAAGTCTGACTGGGAATTTGTGTCTTCATTCTCCGGATGATGAGAAAGTGAAAGGGATTTATTAGCTAGAATTTTATTCTTTTATTTTTTTGAGATACTGTCTAATATAGTTCAGGCTGACATCAAACTCAATCTGTAAATGAGGATGACCTTGAACTTCTGATCCTCCTTCAATCTTCCAGCTGCTGGGATTACAGATGTGAGCTACCATGCCTAGCTTTCTGGGGTGCTGGGGATTGAACCTAGGGCTTTGCTCATGCTAGCCAAGCACTCTACTAACTGAACTGCATCCCCAACCCTAGATTTTCAGTTATGATAGATATGTATTTGCATTTCCAGGGGAGAAACTCTAGAACAAAAATCTAGAACAAATCCACACTCATATCCACAGACAAAAAGAAAGGCTCTAAGGATTACTGGCCTCCTATCCCTTTCCATCTCAATGCAGTGTCCAAATTCTAAGGTCCAATATGGCTGTGGTGATGTTTCATCATTTGGTGGTTGACTCTGAATATCTCTAGAGGCTCAGGAGTTACCTGGTACCCTCTTAGCCTTGAATTGACCTTCCATGACTCTGTTCTCTGCTTGAGAAGGAGAGAAGAATGTGGATATGAGAAGGTGACTAAGTTGCTGGAATGTGTAAATAGCCTCTCTGAAGAATCCGACCCCTGTCCCAGGGAGGTGAACATGATAAACAGGGACAGGCTTCCTCTTTGTGTGATCAACACAACTCAGAATTTGATCCTCATTTTAAGGCCAAGTACTAGGTTTGAGCAGAGAGTCATGGAAATGTTTGTCTCAAAATCAAACCCCACTTAAAAAAATTTTTTTTATGTTATTTTATTTTTTGAGATTAGAAAGCCTGAGATAACTCACAGAGCAGCTTCTCGGAGGCCGCCTCTGATGGAATGGGACAGAAGGCCCGACCATTACTTAAAATATACTTACATGCTGTAGTACATATTTTGGGAATTGTTTTTACCCATTTCGCATTCAAAATGTGAGAGTTTGGTTAATCTTACTTGGCGAGTACTGAATGATGCTAATTGTGCTTCAGGCAGCTGTCAACTTGTTCTTTGCTCTGTGCTTGCATGAGTAGGTTCTAAAACCAGCAGGGTCAGGAATCACTTTTCTGTTACTTCATTTAATGACAATACAACTTCAGACAATTGCTTAACCTCACTATGCTTCAATTTCCCATGCCCAAAACAAATGCCTTTTTCTTGGAATTGCTGTGGAATTAAATGTCTTCATGTCTTACGAAGTGCGCAGTAAGTACTCATCATCCTTATCATTGTGCTATTGAGCCATGGGCTTGATAAGTATCTGCTGAACAGTTTCTCCAAGAATTCTTATACTACAAACTAAAACAGCTAATGTTCTTAAACAAGAAGGTAAAGTCTTAAACAACTAAATTCTAACACAAGTGATAAGTTTATTATAGGTCACATGGCTTCTTTTAGTAATGGCTAGAAAAGGTCTCACACTGTATATTACATGGATTTTATATAATCTTCATATCAAGACTACAAGAAAAGGATAATTTAGTATTCCCAGCTAACAGATGAGGGGAAGGGTAGGCAGATAACTGGCTCACAGACACACAGCTTATAGAAAAGAAATCTGGGATGAAGATCATCATCAAAATAAATGCTTTGAAGGATGTCTTAACCACTAGGAAAGCTCATCTGCACAGAACCTCAAATGTTAGGGGAAAATGTTGTTTCCTTATAAGTAAGTGCTCATTTGCTTGTTCTTGCAGAGGGCAGATTAAAACTTTGAGAGAACATTTACAAACTATCTGAAGCAGAGCACTCAACAAGACTATCCCCACTCTCTTTGTAATCCGGAGCTTAGAGTAAATGTGAGTAGAGAGCGACCACAGAAACTGCTGTTCTTTAGCGCAGCAGCCTTGGGACTGTGCCATTCACCTATTTTCTACAAAGATAACAGGAATGAGTCTGCATTCACAGACAAGATAACAGACTATAAACATATTTACAAGAATTCTCACTATAGAACATCAACCAGATAAGGGTTTTTCATAGTGTGGTCTGAGGACCATTTGTAACAGTGTCACCTGGACCGTTTGTTAGAAATACAGATTTCTAACTCATCCTCCTGATCTGCAACAGAAAACTGCTTCTCATCAGCCTCATCGTTTTAGAAGTGGCTCAGGTCATCACTTAGGGAGAGTTGCTGCTGCAATAGTGGGATCTTGTTCTCAGTGTGTCTGTGAACACGGTAGTCAGTTGCTCAACCCTGGCTTTTGATCTGCCTGCTTCTTCCCAGCCTGTGTGCTCCACTTGAGACCTCCATCTTTCCTTACTTGCAATGATGGGAACACCCTCATTCTTCACCCTTTTGCTTGCTGTGGTCCTGGGCACCTTGCCTTCCACATTGCTCCAGAATATAAAATATTCATCACATTGCATGGGGATTATGGATGTGTGTTAGCACACGTATCTATGGGCTTGCTCATTATTGCATCCCGTGACTAGTGCTGCATTTCAGCCACAGGAAGTGCACTTGCCTTGACAGATTTCAAAGCATTAAAGTTCCTCTGCTGTTGAGATTCAGTGATGTCTCTGGGAAAGGGTCTTCCTTCAGGCAGAGCTGATAGACTGATGTTATTTACAATAAATCAACATTCCCTTCATACCTACTTCCATCCACCTGCCCAGATCTCCTTTTATTATTGTGATTTTTACTTATGTGTATGAGTGTATGTTTGAATGTATGTGAGTACACTCCTGTCATGCAATGCCCACGGAGGTCAGAAGATGGTGTCAGATGCCCTGGAACCGGCATCATGGATGGTTGTTAGCCATCATGTGGGTGCTGGGAATCAAATCTGGGTTCTCTGTAATAACAATCAGTGCTCTTAACCACTGAACCATCTTTCCAGGCTTTCTTTCCCCCATTCAAATATCTTAAAACTCAAGTTTTTAGCTTAGGGTGCTAAGCTATGACTTGGAAGACTTCTAATTTTATTCATCGGAGCATCATCAGGGCTAAGCACAGATTCTGGGATGCAGAAGACTTGGAGTGATAGAAGAAATGCGCTGAAGAAACAGAGCTATGACCATAAAACAGTATCATTCGTTTCTGTGAAATTACAAAGACGAGGGGCATGTTGGGAAGAAAAAAAAATACACTGGTACAGACACACATTGTGAAAATCTTACACTGTCAATTTGGTGTCAATCGCCAGTAAATTGTAGAAAACCTCCCTTAAGTAGGCAAGTGCCTTAAGAAAGAACCAGCAGGAATTCCCTGAGAGCAACGTAAGAAAAATACTTGTGTTTTCTGACAGGGTTATGATTACTATATAAATAACATTTCTGGAACTTGGTAGACATTTAATACAAATATCTGAGGATTCTCTGACGAACAAAGCTGACATGTATATCCTGGGTGATGGCATCGTTTGGTACCCAGTGAGGCTGACTAATGGACTGCCCATCAACCTCAAGGGAAATCTCTGGCAGTGTGTCACCCTGCTCTGCCTTTGTCCTTATCCCATTTAATGTGTTTAATTGATGACATGAACACCGTGGAAGGCACGGTGCTGACAGCAGACTACAGATTACACACGCCTTAAAGGGATAACAAACAAGAAACGACAGAGCAAGATAATAAGGCTGTGTAAGCCACTGTGTTCTCAGAGCCCTCCCTCCACTGTTTCCTTTCATCCTTCTATCTCCAGAAACACAGGGTAAGAATGGGGAAACTGCAGTTCTGAGAGGTGCAGTGACTTGCCCTAAGTCATAGAGCCACCTGACCTGTCTTCTTTCCTCTCAGCTTGGGACCCAGTGATCACAATTCACAAAGATCAAACAACTGGAACCCAGGGAATTGACATTTAAGTCACCCTATTTTAAGTGTGTGCTGAGTCTTGTACATGCTAAGGATTTGCATGGGGCAGTGACATGGAGAAACACAGTTCCAACACTTATGACCTCCCTGGGGAGCTGAACTCATAGTCAAACAGTTAGGCTGCACAGTGAATGCAGCACACAGAGATGCTATTTAGAACCTAGAGGAGGAGGAAAGGATTGGTGAGAATGTAGGCAAGAAGGCAAAGGCCTCTGTAGGAGGGACAGGTGCTACCTGACCTGAGCTTGGAACAGCATACGGAAAGGAATGAGGGAAGGGAGCTGAACTCAGGTGACAGGAACTACAGGGCAGTTGTGCATTCAGTCCCATATTTGGCTGGAATACAGTAATCAGATGAGAAAACTACAGTAAAGTGGTAGCAAGGTGTGAAAACTAGGAAAGTCATGCTCAGGCAAGCGGGATGAGGCCATATTGATGGGAAGTCATGAATGTGGTGGTGGTGATGTGAAGTGAGCGTGTTTTTGATGACACTGTGACTAACAGCAGAATCTGGAGGAAAGGCTGGGAGCTGGACAGAAATCAGGCTAACCATTACAGTTATGTGACAGGTCACAGGTTAAGGAGGAAAGAGATGACCATGGAGTCTCTGCTTATAAGGTTTATAGGTTCACAAAATTAACTGCATACTTTCAAAATCATACAAATATCCAGGTGAACAAAAGGACTTAAAACAGGAAAAGTAAAGAGTAAGTTAAACATTAAAAATATATTTATCTTACACCCCACAGTTGGCCGCAGTGCTGTTCACATGAAAGAACACCCAAATGGAAAAATGCATCTTTTCCACTCAAAGAGCAGGAAAACCAATAAAATAAGAATTATTTCCGCCAAGTATATGGAAGAGCTGTCTGGCATGCAGCCTGAGGAATATATAAACAAAACTGAATAATTCAATCTGAATAGATTGAGATGCTCCAAGATCAATGCTAGTCTTTAATGTAAAAGATTATTTTGCAAGCATATTCTGATAAAATAAAACAAACAGTAAATTTTGACATCTATACAAAGCAAAGGGAGAAATGTAAGTCCTCAGAGGGGTTACTTTGGATATGACTTGTGTTTAAGGAACTAAAGTGAGACAGCAAGAGATGGGACAGTGAAGTGACAGAAATATTTCCAGCGGAGGACCTGGCACCAGCAGAGAGGTCCTGGATTACAGGAAGGGCTCAGAGGAAAGCAGGTCCAAGGCAGGCTGGGTGGCTCTTCACTCCTGCTCTGCAACACCTGTTCAAGGTGTCAGATGTCATCATGCTACAGATTACACAGGCATTGGAGGGATGACAAATACAATGGCTGAGAGGAAACAATGGGTCTAGCACCTGTCTTTGGAGTCTCCTAGGTCAAAAAAAAAAATCTATGTTTACTGTTTCCTTTTAGCCTTCTTCCCCAAGGGGAAAGATGAGGAAACTTCTGTTCTGAGAGATGAGGTCAGCACCTTCCTGGGAGGGGAACTGTGTCTCGGATTCTCTGTGATGCACTTTAACTTTCCTTCCAGAGCTGGGTGCCGGGAAGGAGAGGGGAGGGGGTCCACCTCTAGCAACAAGTCTCAGCATTGTAGCTCCCATCAGTGCACACGAACTGAAAAACCATTCTAGTCCTCAAGCTAAGAGTCTTGAGCCTGTGGACATCCCCCTTTACTGATTTTTTCCCCCTCCACAGGGTTCTCTGCTTATCCTAATGTGGTTTAAAGCACTTAACAAGAATGAGGTATACTCACACTTAGCGTGTGCTCTGCCCACAAATCTGCTCTGTGTGTACATGGACTCCTTTACTGGAACCTTCCCTAGACTCTCACTGTCATTGCAGCCTGGCAGGAGCCATGTGCTCAGGCCAAGTCTTTGCCTGCTAGCTACTCTGCCCCTCTCCCGCCCTCCTACACGTTAACCTTAAATTCAAGTGTGCTCAATGCTCCCTGCTCTCTCCACTCCGTCCCTTCCTACCCTACAGTGTTCTATAAAAAACTCAAAAAGGAAAGGAAAAGCAAAACATAGTGGGTAGGGAAAGGAAGAGAAGCCGCCGTGGACGTGCCTGTCTGAAAATGCCCCAAAGCAATCACATTTGATGTGACAGTTGTGTACCCTAACGTTTACAAGCACTCTGATGAGGCAACACTATCAAAGTTCTAAAGGGTCAAGCTCACTCGAGACAGATTTCAATACATCTTGCCATTTAGAACCACAAAAATCCCTTCTAGGGTCTACCTTGTCCATCCATTCCTTGAGGACTTCCCAAGTACAAGCTACTGTGTTAATAAAGGAACACACAAAAGTAGAGCAAACATGGCTCCAGGCCTTCAAAAGATACCTTTGGGTTCTATCATATTTTCAGGGATGTGTGCCTAGGGTGATGAAATTATCATTTAGTGCAAGGAAATGAAAAATGCATTTCAATATAGTGGTTACTCCTAGTGTGAGGCACAGAATGAAATCTGGGAAGGGCAGACGGGCTCTTGTGATGGAAATTCTTCCTGGGGAATGCAGGCTCATCATTATTATGCTGTTGAGCTTACAGAGATGTCATATGTGTTCTTTTAATGCACACATCATGTGCGATATTTAAAAAGAAAGAAGGAAAGCATCAAAATGAATGAAAAATGATATATAATGAAATGACGAAGAGAGAGGAGAAAAGGAAAGGGAAGGATGGGTTTTATTCTATTCACATCCCATAAAAGAGCAACTTAAAAATATTAAATAAAACAAATTAACCATAATAATAGCATAGTGTTTTAGTGTATAGTACTAGTATGCGAACGCAGTTGGGCTTGATTCCGCAGAATGGTGGCCAAGACCAAGGGCGGAAATGCTAAACTGCACAATATGAGCCAAAGCTCAGGGCACAGACAAAAATCCCTTTACAGTCTGCTTCTTTGGGCTTGGCAGCACGGAAACAATGCGGCAATCTGTAGATCCCAAACCACAGCTCTGTATGAACTCTCTTCGAAGCCTGTGACTGGGATCCCTCCTGCCTTCCACTCCTCTGAGGGGAAAGCATTGGATGTCAGTCCATACCCCAGTATCAGGTTCAGGCATAGCCTCCGTTGGCTCTCGAATAGTCACGAAATCAAATCTTCCTGGCAGAGCTGCTTATCTTAGTTGCTGAGGTGAGTACAAGAAACCAGACTCAGGAAGATCCAGTTTCCAAGAACAATGTAACCAATGCAGAAGCCAAGGGAACGTCCCTCTATCTGAATGACCACAAACTCCACTGGTTGCAAAAGGATGAAGTTCACAGTACTGTTAGCCAGGACTACACAATGCTTCCAGAGGTCAACCAAAGGATATGACAGCAGCCCAAGGACCTAACAGAAACTATGACAAACTGCCAACAGCAAGTACATGCATCATTAACAACCATAGAAAAGAAATGGGGGCATTATTTTGATTGCAGACCAACAGAACAGAAGTAAAAGTCGTGTGCTAGTAGCGGATGCTGCTAAAAATCAATTGCTGCCTTGAAACACTAGAAAAGAAGGCTTATTCTAACTAGATAATATGAGCAACATCGCACATGAAACTATGTTCATCAAAGCTCATTCAGCATGTGTGGGCCTACAGTGCTTCCAACCTCCCAACCTCTAAAGGCCTCTAATGTCCCCCACCCCTTTTCCATTCAACTGAACTGGCATAGTCCTTCTTGCACAGGCCACATTCTTTCCATGGTAAACAGATGGAGGAAGATAATATGCCAGGAAGAAGAACCAGAAAATGAAAATGACATTCAAATAAAAAGAAAGCTGCAAAGAATAATCTAGGTCAACTCTTCATGTGCTTTTAAAATTAGCATCAGCAGGCTCTGCGCATATGGCACCACTTTTTTTTTTTTTCTGGCTTGGATGTCACACAGGATTAGTGCAAAAAGAAAAAATCCCAGCATGGGGCCTATTTTTGTACGGATTAATCAATCATTTCCCATCTCTTCCTTTCCCATCATTCCCTGATCTTTCAACTTAATGCAATTAGTCTTTCTTCAAAATATGTCATCCACTAAATCCTGAATGGAAATCTTTTTGGGAAAGGAGGAAGCTTAAAAACTTCAACCTAGATTTTAATTGTCATGTTTCCAATTTGTATCATAAATATGAACTGGAATTGTGCTGTGGCATAACTTCTTTTGCCACACAGGTACATTGTAATATCCTAAATATCCACTGTTAGTAGCAACAAAATTGGAAAGCACTCCATTGTCTCTATACAGCTATTTAGCAAAAGTCACTATTTGAAGATGGAAGAAAAGCCTAAATATGTAGTTTGGAGTTAGTTACACTCATATACTCTAAATATATGCCTGTTCTTCAAAATACCAAGTATATGTAGGATCTTAGTACTTAGTATAAAATTTAATCTGCTGGAAAAATAATCAAATTAAAGAGTGTCCAAGCCATAAACAGAAACCTCCCTTGACCCCTGTGTCAAGTAATCATACTGTAATAGCACTTAATATTTACTGTATGCTACCATCATTGAAGTTTCAAAAAGCACCTTGGCTGACTGGCACTTTTTGTCTGCACACTTTTTGTCTGCACATTTTGTTTTGAGGTCAAATAAAAAATCCACACTATGCTCATTTTCAGAGATAGGTGGGAAAAAGATATCAGATACATTGAAAAAGAGATATGGACTCTTACTTTACTAGTGAGGTGAGAACTCTAGGGACAGTGTTAGGGATATGGCCTCCAGATTAGCAAGATCATGGTTTCTACAGACTTTATCCATGCATATGTGTTCATGCAGTGCTCTGTGAACTGATGGAAACTGTATTTATAAGACATTAAAACAATGTCTTACAGTTTGACCCAAGTGACAAAGTCAGGAACATAATAGTAAGCAATACATTTATGTTCTCAGAGGGTGGGACCTTCTGCCATTTGGGCAATCACCACTCCTATGACTAACTGTTGGAAAAGATGATGCCAGACAGTATGTCCTTTGCTTAGATGGCCACGAGTTACAGAAAATTAAAGAAATTGACAATCCAGTATAATGCTCTGTGCTCTTTCATGTGACTAAACATTTGCATCTTATACTTCCCTGGCCCATTTTCCTTTGTTTAGCGCCATCCATTTACTGTAGACAGTCTAAAATCCTTAACTTTACATAGTTTTAAGACTATTGAACTATAGTTGGAGTAGCCAGATGCATAGTCACTCGAATGTTTGTACTAATTAATTTTAACAGCACACACAAGCCTTAGTCATTTGCTCAGCAGATGAAAATGCTTTAAGATGACTCATGTGTTTTACAACAGTGCGAACCCAACCCTATGCTCTTGGAATGTACAGTAAAGAGGAAGTTTTCCATCAAATTAGTTCATACAAGAAAAAATTCTTCCACACACAGATTTGGTAGACATGAAGAGTTTCAGAATTGCTCCTGGATGCCACAGAAGAAAAGTAAAGGAAAACAGGTCAGAGATGTACCCGGAATAATTTCCATAGAGAAAGAGCAGGCACTGGCATCTCTTTCTCTAATCACAGGAGCGAACTCCCTCTTGGTCCCTCTTGGTAATAAATGCACCACACAGAGGCCTACTGTACACTCTGGGCAGTGCCAATTAGCAGTAATTGTGGCTGCATGGTCTATTCTCTCAGCTCAAATACTGGTAAGGCCACACTTACTATTTACAAATGTACCATGCAATGCTCAGAATGAGAACATTTTAAATGATAATCATGGGTAGTCATTTTTAAAATCTATATATGAACTAATAAACACTTTAGTTTTTGACTCTGCATTCAGAATATTTAATTGGTTGAAATGTTGGAGGTGAAATTTGTTTTCAGTATACATTTTTAGCCTACTACCTATATACACACACACACACACACACACACACCCTCCATGATCCAATATAATTATTTACTTACTGTGACTAACACTACTTACTTAGAAAGTAAGCTCCGTAGACTTTCATGGCAAACACTGCCTCTGCAAACAGCCTCCCACCACAGGCTGGAGTACGTCTTTTGCAGAAATACAGTGTGTGCAGCTCATCTCTCAGTAGAGTACAGTCTCAGAGTGGGGTATCCATGGAGACGGAGCCTCCGACATGTGCAGGGCAAGGAAGTTACTCCGCTGGGCACCATAGCAACAGGAGGCAGAGGGAGAGCTAGCCAATCGGGGAAGAGCACGGGGCCTTTTCCCTGGTGACTGCGGCATTTCAAATGAAACCATCACCCTCATGAATGGACACAAAGCATTTGCAGAAATACCAAATTGCCAAATGGAAGTAAACGCTTGCACAAGAGTCAGGGCTAATTCTTCAGCAATACCAGAACAAAGCACGTAAAAGTTTCCACATTTTAAGTATAATGCCCCAATGAGTAAGCAAAAAATGGTACCCAAACCCATTGATCCCTAAATTTAATGCCAAGCCCTGTGACATTTTGAGGGAAATGCTTGGGTACTCTGTGAATTACAGCTATTTAAATATGCAAGTCACTTCACAGTACTGCTTGGTAGAGAGGAACAGGGAGAGCTGTTCTGAGGCAGAGAAAATGGAATCCAGGGCTCTCTGGGATGTCTGAAGGAACATTCCTTCCAAACAGAAGCTTTTTAGAAGCAAAGGCATTTACTAAACTCCCTCCGAAGTCTTCCATCATCTCAAGGTAATTCTCACGAACAAGGCACTAGAAATAACTGAGGCCCGGTGCAGGGGGTACAATAAGCGATGTTCAAATGCCTGCAACTTGGAACTACGTGTAAACTTCCCTCATTTTATCATCATAATGAAAGTGATCATTCATTAAGCACATACTGTTTGCCAAGCACACGCTACCACTACAGAGTCCTGCCGAGTGTTGACGTTGATGCTTGCACGGATAGAGGCTGCACACATTTCCCTCTCAATGCTGTGCAGGGCTTAGGTGATGTGTATACTCTGCTATATGCCTCACATAGTTTATGAACCTCACAGCAGTGTGAAAGAGCTATTAATCATTTCCCCCATGCAACTGAGAAAAGGAAAACATTTCCTGACATTATACTCTCTCCACCACTAACCTTCCCCCACCTGCTCTGGGGTGACCTTAATATCCAAATATAAGCTGAATGCTTCCTCCAATCACCTCTTACAGAAGAAAAGAAACCTTCTACTAAAGCCTTCCTCAAACCACTTATTGTAGGGTTCTCATAATTACCTTCTTTGACCAGAAAGTGCCATTTGAAAATCACACATCTGTCTAAATGGCCTGAGTCTGTTCTAATTTTGGCTGCCTTCAGAGTTCATCTGATGGGATGACTCAAAAGGAGAGACTGACATATCAAAAAACATTTTCTAATTATTCTTAATATATAATACCTTCCATTTAGGATCATGGCACTACACAGCAATACAGTCAGTGGTTAAGTGGTAGAGATCACAGAATCCTACATTTCTTGCTGTCTGATCCCAGGCACTGACTAGCTCTTGGTTGTGAAGAATGCTTACATGCTCACACAGTAACACAAAAGCTTGCTATCCCTCTGCTAAGCAGGTAGTATTCTGACAGCCCAGTGGGTATTCACTGATGTCCGCCTCTGTTCTCCCTTCTTCTATAATAACAGTTGTCCCTTTGACTAAGAAGACCTGAGATATAATTGGAAATGACATGTAGCAATTGTTTATCCTGACCTTAAGATGACCAAGTGTCTCTCTGGTTCCTCTGGTCCTTCTTTCCATCTGGTAGATGGCAGGTAATCTGGCCCCTCAAGGGGAAGACAGTTGTTAGAGCAACATAGCTGCGTATCAGCCTAACACCAAATACCTACGTGCTCCTCTACAAGTAAGAAACAAAGGAGCATCAGTTAAGTTTTAACTTATATACTTGTAGGTTCATAAAAACAACCAATGAGGGTAGAAGGCATGGATTCAAAATTGCTTTATCTTTCAAGTAGAAGTGAAGATAATTTGCACTGAGATAGTCAGATAAATTAAGAAGTAATTCTAGAGATGAAAAAGACCGAATAAAACTATATAAGTAAAATCAGTGTATCTAAATTAATAATTCAGTATAATTCAGTATAAATATATTCAACTAAAATAATAAATTCAACATCACTGGGTATTTTTGACTTCATTGGATACCTGAAGTTCACTAGAGTTAGGCCATTAAGAAGGTCGGGGGGGGCTCATATTAAGTCATACGTGCTCAGCTCATCTCTGTACTTGTTTCTGCTTCGTCCACCCCATCCTAGGCTAAGCCATCTGAATTTGGTACCTTACTTCCAGTTTCATCCCTTGATAATTCAAAATCCACTGAGTACAGAAGGAATCTCAAACACATAAATCATGTCTCCTTTCTTGAAGCCTTGCAGGGGCTGGCCATTACTGACAATACAGACAATACCGACGGCATCTACTCTTCCCCTTCCTCATTCATCGCTCAGCCTATCACCTGTGCAGTTTCCCAGCTGGAAGGAGGAGGCTAAGTTGTCAGCTCAGATGTCATCTCCTCCAGACATCTCCCCGCCTTCTGCAACGACTGTCTATCCCCCACTATCTGAGCTTACCTTGCTCAGTGGTTATGTATCAGCAACACCCCCATGTTTCAAGTAGGTGGCAGGAAAACAGATATCACACTTGTTTTTCTCCTCCTTCATTCTTCCTAATGCCCATTGCAATGCTGTCAGCTCACTGAAAACACTTGCTAAATATTTAAGCTACTAAATGCATAGCCAGGAGTCAAACCTAGGTTTAGTAGAAACCTCTTCTTAGCCATCTGACGAAGTGAGCAGACCCTTCCCTTTAGACTCTTTCAGAGCGATCACTTTCTTGCAATACCACAAACATTCTATCAAGTACATTATAGCCATGTTCCAGAACCTAAGCCCTGGTCTGCGCCATGCAGCTTTCTGACTGATGCCCCCTGGCCACTCAGATCCAGATTGTGTAGTAGAAGAATTTCACTTATTGAATTACCCAAAGAAACAGACAATGTTTCAGATATATACATTCCTGTAAACCAGCCTATAACCACATCCAAATGATGTACAACAAATGCACCTGCCAAGAGAACAGCCAGGGGACTGGTCCCTCTTGCTCCTTCCCGACCAGGGACTGCATTCCTCTATTCACGTGCATAGGTCTTTCATGTGGCACCTCCAAGTTCCCACTCTCTGGATTCTGAGTAACATGACTTTCCTCTTGTTCCTTCAGGACATAGGTCTGGCTTCAAGCTGTTACAAATATATATTTCATAAAGCAAGTAGGTGCTGAATCTCCTTAAGTACATACACCTAGTCCTTTGCAGACAAGTCTTTTCCGTAAGTGTTTCTCCATTTGGGAAGAGAAAAAGGGTCCAACATAAGGTACATATCTGCATGATTTATAACTTTTGGTTTCATAGTTTGCATATGAAAGATGTTTCTAGATTTACGTCTGTCATGCTGAGGCCAATAAGTTCACTCAATGGTGGGTGTAGTTTGCCCAAGCTTTTGCTAAGTATGAAAGATCTGTGTGGCTTCCTCAGTACATTAGAGTAGCTAGTGAGCATCTGGCAGACCCCCAACTCAGTGGTTAAGAATGCTATCCACGCAATAAATCCTAGGAGACTGGGAGTTGGAGAGCAGTTATCTTTGAGAAGGGGAGGATTATGATTCACTAATTCTTAGGGGAAACCCATTAAGGTCCCTTTGGCACCATACGTCATCAAAGGCACAGATGGGAGAAAGACATGAGAGTAAATACCCAAGCCAGTCACGAGATAAATGCTTAAGTCCACTCATTACATTTATACTTTATTGTGCTGTTCTGGTCCTGCTGAGGTAATCTATAAAGCAGTCCAACACACGGGCCTTATTTGCTGTATTCTATGTGAATATCTTATCTTGGGGGAACACTTCAGAGACCCATTTCAGTATAAATGTAAGTGCTCTTTTGGACAAAGTCGAATGATCTTCATTTAAGAAACTGGTAAGAAACTAGGCAGAGCTCTTGTCTTGTGCTCTAGCTTCATTCTGTTGCTGTAATAAAAGCAACTTAGGTGGAGAATGAGATTTTTGGCTTACAGCCCATCACTGAAAGAAATCAGGGCAGAAACTCAAGCAGAAACCTGGAGCAGAAGCCATAGAGGAATGCTGCTTACTGGTGTGCTCTCTGGCTCATCTTCAGTTAGCTTTCTTATACAGCTGAGACCCAAATCTCTAGGGGATGACACCACCCACAGTGGTCAAGGCCCTTCCTTCCACATCAATCATCAATCAAGACTATCTCTCACAGACATGAACACAGGCCAACCTGATCAAAAAAAATCTTCATTTGAGGTCCCCTTTTCCCAGATGACTCTAGATTGTGTCAGGTTGACAATTAAAACTAGCCAACACATCTAGCAAATTGAAGGCCATGAATTCCATTCCCAGTACCACACATATACAGACATTCATGATGTTCAGGGCAATACATTCTGACCAGCAAAGCATGTTCTTGCTCATGATTAAGTGAAATAACTGAGGACTTTCGATGCTTGCACCCTGTCCTCATGGTTTATTTTACTGGCCTGCCTCAAAGCAGCTTAACATGTTAAACTTTTTGTACCTCACTGAAGTTCCATGGAGTCCCACTGGTTTTGTTTTCAGTAACAGTCAGCCTAATCTACCTATGACTATATGAACTAATGTAAAAGAACCAACAAGAATTTTTAGGAATTTACAAATAATACAGGAAAACCATTCACATTTTAAACAATTGCATCTTTCTTAATTGTCAAACTACTGTACTACAATTACTCCTTTGTAGGCAGACCTTACAACGACTGCAGTGGTTAAGAGTTAGGAACACAGCAATACTGTCTAAAGCCAATTTATAAGCTGTGTGACTGTGAATGAATTACTAAGTATCTCTGTACTTCAATATCCTATCTGTAAAATTCAGGATAATGATGTCTGTTTTTTATACTGATAATAGAATTAAATGAGTTAAATGCTTGAAATTTTGCCTGGGACAATGAATGCTCAGTAACAGTCTCTACTTTTCTTACTATTAGCTTTAAAAATCAGTTATATTTCAGAATGCTATCCAGGCTCCACATTACATTAAATACATCCTTCCAAATATTTTCATATCTGGATTTCAGTGTCAGAAAGAGATTACAGTCTGTATTTCAGGGTTGCTTCTCCTGCTTCCAGCTAGAGAGCTATGAGGAAAGCAAGGCCTTGTCTAGGAACGCAGTTTTCACAATCAGAAACCTTCCCTTTCAGCACGAATATTTAAAAAGTCTATACTCTATGAAAATGCTTTTTAAATGATCAGAACATTTTCTGCCTTTGCATATATCATTGTGGCCCAATTTCAACATTACAATGACCCTGTCAGATATCACATCAATTACTGCTCCGCATGCTACAAACTATGTAACACTGGCAAACACTTGCAAGACTTCTGGACTTCTAGTGGTCTTCCTTGTCCTCTTTCATATTTTTCCATATCTTTCTCATTGTTGAGCCATCAAGTTGTGAATTTATGGCCCTGCCCATAAATCCATCAGGTATCCCCATCATTAAATGTAAAGAGGGATAATAATATATACCCCCTAATTCCAATTTTATTTCAAATAAATATAAACACTGTGTGAGAATTTTAGGAGTTGTATGTAAAAAACATGCATGGGATTTGTGACATCTGTACTGAGTTACAAATAACCCTTAATGACATCTGATGAGAAATTCATCTATTCAGTCTTGTAAGGACCTATTCTATAGATGCGGAGCACAAAGTTTCAAAGAGATAACATGCACCTTAAAGATGGCAGTTATAAACTGGGTATGGCTGCTCGTGTTTATAATCTTAGCACTTGGGTGGTTGAGGCAGGACGTTTGCTGTGAGTTCAAGGTCTGTTTAAGGTCTGCCTGGGCTATATAGTGAAAAACACTGCAGTTATAAAGAGGTGACTGGAAGAGCTGAATCTGAAATGTTGACTACAGAACCTGAATCTGGTGCTCCAGCAGCTCAAGGTTTTATAAGTAAAGACTCTCCTAAGCTGTTACTTTATTTCACGGAACTACCCTTGAGGTAGAAATGATGCTCATGATACCAAGTGGCATTCTGGGCTGTGACTGTGTGTGAAAGGCTCTATTAAGGGAACCAGTGCTAATTAATCACTAACCTCATTGGTACCTACTGGGTTTTCTAGCAAATGTCTCTTGAATGTGGGAAATTATTTTTTTCTAGAAGTAACCAATCCTAGGCCATTGTTGCAAGGTTATTATAGTTTAGCTGGCCAGTTCTCTAATTTCAATAGCTGGGTAGTATCGGATGACAAGGGAATACCAACTTGGATTAAATGCTAAGGTGATACAGTGACATCTTTCAAATGCAGATTTCAACATTTCAGCTTCTAAAGGTAGATTTCTTTTACATTATTGTGACCCTAGCCATACCCTTTACTAACCTTAATTACCTCTGGTGGTTTTTTTCCTTTCATAATTTCTAATTCTTTGTTTAAATTGTATAATTGTGGCCCCATATTTCCAAGCAGCCATGTGCACAAAGGATTTTGTGAATCCATTTGTCAAACAATACAGTGGATCTTTTTCTTCCCAGGGTTAAGGTCATGGACCAAGCACGAGAGAAGGCTCAGGAATATTTTTATGGATTTGAAGGAATCCAATTAGGGCTTTCTTCTCTGGGTAAAACAATTTTGTGAGGAAAATGACTGTACAAGGCATACCGGCAGTTTCTGGGAAGGAGTAGAACCACCTGATTCCTCAGAAAGCTCCAGAGGGCAGAAGGCCTTCATTCCTTTCTTTTTGATCTGTGCTATCATCCAGATTTATCGTCTGCCTCGAATTACAAACTCCCTCCAATTGAGGTCACACTGCCTCATTGCTCATGTGTTCCCCTCACATTGAACTCACCCTTGTACAAAGAACAGTTCATTTCCTATTAAAGTATCCACTGGATACCTAGCTCATGACAGACACAGATGTATCCTTCAATGATTTGCTGAAATGAGAATAAAAGAAAAACTAGAAAACACAAAGGCACCATCCCACTGGACTGTGGGAATGCTTTCCTTTGCTACTTGTTGGCATTTTAAATTAAATCTGCATAGGTATTAAGTGACAGAAGCCAAAAGGACAGAAGGCTCATGGCCTCCCAGAAGTTTCCAGAAGGAGTTCCTGCCTAGCAGGAAGGGTTTTCCTGCTGCGTGCACTTCAGAGCCCTGTTGGCAAGGAACATTTGGCTCATCTTTCTAAACTCTTCCCAGCATCCTGTGACATGTTTCCCTTCTCAGTCTGCGTCACAGACCGAGTGGCCATTATTGGCCCTTTGTCTTACTGACCTCAGGGGCATTTCAATGATTCCCTTTCTGAGGTCAACAGCAGTGTTCCAGAATCTAGAGCAATGGACCTAAAATTAGATGGAGTCTGGTTAAAGAGTCCCTGAGCCTCCATATAACAACCAGTAATTGCCTGCTATTTTAATAAACTGGTATTGGTTTTAATGAATTGACTTATTATTTTTTAAAGTAGAACATGGATCTAGAGAAGATCAGCCTTGGGTAAGGGGAAAGGGTCCCATGGGGTTGTGGAGAAGCAGATGGTTTAGACCTGAGAGCAGGACCTTCTTGTGGTTTAACAGATCATGTCTCTGCATTTTAGAAATGTTAGAGTCATCCAAGGGCCTTGCTTCCTGGATTTCCTCTCCTCATATTTATGAGATGGATAGGTTTATTCTGCAAAAAGGTCAGAGACCACAGGTCATGATACAGATTTTTCTCGTAAAAAAGCTTACTTATAGAATTTGCCTTCATTGAAATGTGACAGGGACTTTTTCACTAATGATGTTTGAAAGTTTAATAGACTGAGAAAACTTAAGAATTTCTTTATCTCAGGTCAAAACAGAATAAAAAGCAGTTAAAGATTGCTTAGATGGACTGGAGAAATGGCTCAGCGGTTAAAAGCACTGTCTGCTCTTGCAGAGGACCTGGGTTCAGATCTCAGCATCCACATGGTGGCTAATAATAGTTCATAACTCCAGTTTCAGGTGATTTATTATCTTCTTCGGGTCTCTGAGGGCATCCACACATGCAGGAAACACTCACACACATAAAAATAATAAATAAAATATTTAAAAGTAACTAAATAAAAATTTAAAAAGGATTGCTTAGGTGTGGCTATGAACAATTAAATCGGAAGTAGTTGACAAAAGATTTATCTCCAGCTTTGCCTTTGGGAAAAGGTCATTAAATCAGGATTCATACACTGTAATAAATAGATCTGTGAAAATGCAGAAATAGTTAAGGATATTTTGTGCGTATGATCAGTTTTTATTAACTGTAGGCACAAAGCCACACAATGGGTTGTAATATGAGAAAAGGATAAGAGACTCCCGTGCTAAAACACATCCCCTCTCCCACACGGGCTACTTCCCTTCATATTATGGCATAGCAAAGAAAGCCCTGGCAAGATACAGGCTTTCCACCTTGAACTTCCTGACCTCCCAAGCTGTAAGAAATACGTTTCTTTCTGCTTTACCACATTTCAGGTATTGTGTTCTAACAACACAAAACAAATCAAGACAAACCAGATTGTTTTAAAATACAGGTAAACTACAATCAATGTTATTAGAACCCTCCTACATTGCTGGCTAGAATGCAGAGTGGTTTAGCTTTGTTGAAAAATGATCTTGTAGTTCCTTAAAAATTTAACAGAGTTACCACAGGACCCGGCAATTTTATTCTTAATTATATATTCAAAAGAACCAAAAACATGTTCACACAAAAATGCGTATACAAAGTTCATGGAACTGTTATTCATAATAGTTACAATGAAGACATAGACCAAATGTCAATGAGTTTACAAAAGGATAAACCGAATGTGGTATATTACTATATTACTGCAAAAATATTCATGTGAGGGGAAGTAGCAAGGAGCAGTAGGGAGCAGTATGTGCAAATGCTTAATACCTACACTCAATTTTTTTTTGTAAATCTAAAAATTGCCTTTTTGTTTATTCATTTGTTTTTGAGACCAGGTCTCACTTTCCAGCCCCAGCTAGCAGGAATTCAGTGCATAAACCAGGCTGGTCCCAAGCTCACAGAGATCCTACTGCCTGTGTCTCCCAAGTGCTGGGATTAAAGGTGTGCACCACCATGTCCAGCCTAAAATTGCTTTTTAAAAAGTTTATCGTAGGGGCTAAAGAGATGGCTCAGCAGTGAAGAGCACTGGCTGCTCTGGCTGAGGACCTGCTTTCAGTTCCCAGCAGCTGGGTTATGGCTAACAACTCCAGTTCCAGAGGATCCAACGCCCTCCTCTGGCCTCCATGGGCATTGCATGCACAGGTGTACTTACATATATGCAGGCAAACTTGGACACATAAAGTAAATCAAAAAATTTAAGAAGTCTATTTTAAAGTAGGAATTTCTGTGCAATAGAATATTATTCAGGCATATAGAGGAAGTACCAAAGTATGTGACCCTGGTGAACCTTGAAAACATTATTCCAAGTTAAAGAAGCCATGCATAAAAGGCTTATGTGTAATTTCATTTTTCTGAGGAAGGATGAATTTAGAGAGAAAGAGAATGGATCCCTGACTGTGGAGGAGTGGGGAGAAGGGAGCTCAGAGAAGTTGCTAGAGGATATGAGGTTTCATTTAGGGAGCAACAAAACATTTTTATAGAAAAATAATGGTGATATTTGCACAACAGTTAAATAGATTAAAAGTACTAAATTAGATACTTAAAATAACTGAATTCATAATGTGTGAATTATATCTCTCTGTGATAGTTAATCTCACTTGTCAACTTGATGAGATATAGAATCATCTGGGAGATGAATCTCTGAGCATGCCCACGTGGAGTGTGTGTGTGTGTGTGTGTGTGTGTGTGTTATAGTGCAACTGAGAATGTTAAAGAAAAAAATGTAGTATAGAAGCTGTCTCCAAATGCTAATTCTTTGGTCCTTTTTATTTGAGGTTATCATAATACTTTTCCTAAAATTCTATTTGTTTACATTTCTGAGATGTTTGTTTACATATTGTAGGTTCTGAGGATTTACCTTTTCTTTTAAGCACATGGCATTTCATTCATACTATGCACAATAATTATGTACATTTCATCATATAGCATCTAGTATTCTGAAATTATTGAAGAGACAGAAGAATGTATACATAAAATGCTCTATTAATCTTTAATTTTCTAAGTTAAGTTAGTAATTTTGCCTAATTGTATAGACTGACATCAGGATAAATGGCTCTCTTAAATTTGTGGCTACTTTAAGTGATAGCAAGTAATATCTTTTTATTTTATAATCTATGATTTAGGTTAGGATTGAAGGTACAGTTTAAAGACCTGCTAGACCACCCTGCTTATGTGTTTCCATAAATCACCTTCTTTTTATTTACTTATTTTTAAATATTTTATTTATTATTTTAATTTTTTATGTGTATGAGTGTATTCCCCGTATGTGTATAAGTGAACCTGTGTCATGCAATGCAGTTACAGACAGTTGTTAGTCGCCATGTGGATGCTGGGAACCAAACCCAGGGCCTCTGTAACAGGAGCCAGTGCTCCTAACTGAGCCATCTCTCTAGTGCTCCGCTCCCACAATAAAATTCTCCCTTTATAATGGATATGCTACTGTACCTAATTACTAGCAGTTATCATGTTAAATATTCTATTCAACATGTAACCCCCTTTAAAAATATTTCTGGGTACTGGAGCAGGACAGTCATTCTTGGCTTGACAGACAGATGTCTATTTCCAATGGAAAAACTCTTCAGGAGTTCAGTTCTGTTAAGACACACAGAGTAGTAAGTCTACTTACCTGGTTTCACAATGCCTCCCTTTGATTCCTTCTTATAACGAGCTGTCTGAGCGTTTCCATCACCAGCCATTCCAATCCTGCATTTTTTCCTCGTAAAATCTTCATCACTTCCAGGGCAAAAGCCAATGGGACTGTGCCCTGAGTCTGATGGTGTCTTCACAGGGGATACAGACTGGCTGCTGGGACAGCCTGTGTCATCTAGGAGACAGGAGTCAGCGAGTGTTAAGACAGGGCATGGAGAAATCATGCAGTGTGTGCCAAGCACATACATGTTCATGAATGAGCTGCTCATGAGGCCAGGTGAATCCCTGGGCATGACAGAAGCCTCCTTTGTTTTTCTGAATTTTGGCTATTCACTTTGACCAATAAAATGCTATTTTAAGGGAGCATTTTAAAGGCAACAGTATATGCTTTTTTAAGATCATAAATACTTCTGTAACATATATCTTCTGTGAATCTAAGCATATATATGAATATTTCACATGGTACAATTTTTGCTCTTATCTGTCCACAGATTTATGGATAGGTGAGTAATGAAAAGTTTACATGAACACCTGAAGACAATAACAGTGTACATCTCAGAGTTGTTTTTATTAGGAAAAAGAAAGTTACTTGAATATTACTGACCTCACCCAGGTTTTGATCACATTGCCCGTCAACTGATGAATAGAGTTTAAGACAACTTCTGGCTTATAAGTGCAAAGAAGCAGATAGAAGCAACCCTATTTTAAAGACAGATATCCAACCAAGAATAAGCTAGTTAGATCTACTGTTGCCTGGAGTCAGCTGAAGAAATGAACATGAAATTTTAAGTTATCGATAAGTATAAAGGGTCTTTATTTTAAGTTAATTTGTATGTTATGAGGTAATCTGTGTGCATGCTCATTGAGCAAACAGAAAATTCACACTGTTCTCTTTTATAAATGCTTTCAATATTTATGAAAGTATTTATAATGACTGATGAATTCATTTAAACTTTGATGAGAAATGTATAAGAATTTAGAGCCAAATCAACATTGCGTAAAAGTGTGTCTATGCCTGGCCGATTGGCACACACCTTTAATCTCAGCACTCAGGATAAAAAGGCAGGTGGATCTCTGAGAGATTGAGGCCATTCTGGTCTACATAGCCAGTTCTAAGTGAGCTGCAGCTATAGGGACACCCTAACTCAACAGATTTAAATAAATAAATAAATAAATAAATAAATAAACAAAAAGTTTGTCTACTCAGTTAATTACAGTTAAGTAGTAACAGCAATTTTCAGCACTCGGTACTTATATATGGAAATAAAGACCCCAGAATTACTTCACTAACTAGAAAAAAATGAAAAAACATATAACATTAATAATCTTAGAACTTTTTTTGACGTTTTTATGAATATTAAGGGAGCCAAATCTATCATCGGCTATCTTGGGACTCCATAGCTGGAAGAAGGACAGAACAGAACTAGGTCTGACTAAAATAGACTCCTCGCCTGAATTAGGCCTAGGATCCATCTACAATGGAATTGACATCAGTTCATTTTTGGTTCTACTTCATATTTTATTATGAAATTTCCCAGTTCCTGGAACAAAGTGAACTTGGCACTTGACAATGATTTATTTCTCTTGATGTCTTTTAAAAAGAAAAACTTTAGGATGCATTACTGCTCATGGGGCCCCCTCCCACCCCCATGGTCTGTTTCTGGAAGTGGATGACATTTATTATGCTGCTGCTGTAAACTCCTTCCTAAATCTCCAAGATATTGCCACCCTTGTGTTTGGAGGGAAGGAACTCTCTCTGGCCTGCTTCTGTTAGCTGTTTCATCACATACTGTTCTGGCCTTTCCTGTGCATGTCCTTGCTTCAGTGCAAAAAAGTCAGAGATCCTCCCCTAAGGGTGCAGAGCCTCTTACTCAGTCAGATTTCGGCAATTTTAAAAGGCTGAATAAGTCTACACATTGCCTCAGAGGAACATTTTCTTTGATTCTTCTTCCAAAGCAGATAAACTCAGATGAATGAAGTCTAATCACTCAAAATTACCTATTGCTTTTACAATGGTTTCCTTGTGAGTCAGTCCCATCGATTCTTTCTTTTGAAAAAGACATGGTCCAGATAAATAAAATCTATGCTTTATAATGTCTCCTTTTCTTGAAAGCTCCCAGAATCAAAGGGAAAGAATGAAATAATTTCTAGTTTGGAGACATGGTATTGAGAAATGCTTTCGAAATTATGATTGAAATAAATAGGAAGCAAATGTGTTTTGCTTGGTTCTATTACCATCTTTCTGGAGTTAAATGAGAAAGTATGTACATATATTTTCAGGACTAGTGATTTCATAAGCAACTTGGGTTATGTTAGGATCTGGTTAAAACGCTGGATGTGAAACTGGTGGCAGTGGGAGAGAGGTGGTAGCGATTCTTCACCTGGTTTGCCTGTGGTTTACCCGTCATCAGTTTTACAGCCTGCATTTTCAGGGGGCGGGAATGAGAAGATGAATGAGTAAATCGGTCTTGAACTCTGGGTACCTCTCAAATTGCTTCATAAATATCTGTTGAACTAGCTACCTTTGTGGGAGAAACAATAGCAACACCAGACATTGTTTTTCATTGGTTAAATAAATATGGATCCAGTTCTGGCACTGAATGAAGCAAGTCACAGTCACTGTTCCCAATCTGTATCTTAATAGAGCTTGTAAATAAGCCAGAGGGATTTGCTGCATGTCACCTGGATGGCACAGTCCTCCTGAACTGGCAAGTCTGTTTGAATAAATGTGCACACATGAAAGTTCGTAAGTTCTTTTGTCGGGTTTGGAATGTTTGCCGGGTTTGTCTAGTGGAAGCTGCACTAAGAGGAATTTGATTGAGAAAGAGCAGATTCATTAATTTGGCTGTGACAGAGGACTTACTCAGTCACGCAAGTAAGAGCCCAACAGACTCAGAACCTCATGTGCTAGATAATCATCTGGTCACCAGTGACTCCTGAGGAATTTTCCTCTGTGCAATACCAAAATGGTTATCCTTTCACAGTCCCTTCTGGGCCTATTTCTCTGCTCTCACAAGTTAGGATGACAATAACACTGGTTTTCAAAATTCTGTGCAAAATATTCTCAGTTTCCATTGACAATGAGATTCTAAGAAGGGCAAAGCTAAACTACTGTTGTTTGGCTATTTAGAGTCTGTCTGAAAACTGCTTAAGGACAGAGGATCACAATCACACACACACACATAAAAGAAATGTGAATATGGTTAACCTGTGTGTGCCTTCTGTTTGTACTGCTCCCAACTGCTGAACTTCCCTATATAATCTATAGACTTACAAACATGCTATTTATAACAGTGTAAGCTATGCTAATATAAAAAAGAACTTATCAAACATTTCTAAATAATAGAAATGAGGGAACTATTTCTGATTAGGAAATGGCAGAAATCCTAAGTGATTGATTCTGATTTCTAGAAGAATGCCTGTAATAGAGTAAGAACATTTCAGTGTGATTTTACCATGTAGGAGACTTCGCTCCAAGCACCCCCATCTCTGCCGCACGCGCGCGCGCACACACACACACACACACACACACACACACAGAGCTATAACATAATTGAATTTTTTCTTTTGGTCTTTTTGATAGAGGGTCTCTCTGTAGCCCCAGCTGGCCTGGAACTCACTGTGTTGATCAGGCTGGCCTTGAACTCACAGAGATCCACCTGCCTCTGCCTCTTGATTGCTGGGATTAAAAGGCATGCTCTACCACATCCAGTGTCATAATTGAATTTTTAAATATATTTTAATTGAATTTTTGTGGATTTCATACAATAATTCTCAATGATATTTAGCCCCCATCCCTATCCACACCACTCCCACCCACAGGACTTCAAGCATTTTGTCATATAGATTAAGGCCTATTAAGTCAAGTTTGTGTACCCAGATGTACCTTGGTGTGAGTTCATCCACTGCTCAGTCTGTCAAGTGTCACTCCTTTAAAAAACAAAAAAATCAACTCTCCCACACCTAGCTGTTATTATTCAGTTCTTCACCAAAGTTGTAGCCTCCTGCTCATTTCCCCAGTTCTCTGCTGGTTTCTGTCTAATACAGTTTGCATGGGTCTTGTGTATGCTAGCACCATGGCTGTAGATTTATATGAGCAATGTCCCTGGAGCCTTTAAGACTGTTTCCATATGGTCATGCACCTTGTCTACTGACTCTTACAATCTTTCTGCTCCCTCTTTCAGAATGATCCCTGAGCCCAGGGTGGGTGAAGCATAATACAGAAGTCCTGTCCAGTGACCTAAACTCTGCAGTCTCTTATTCTCTATATTTCGGCCAGTTGAGGCCTTTGTGCTCATTATCCTCTGTTGCATGAGGAAGCTTCGCTGGAGAGAATTGAGAGATGCATTAGTATTCTCTCTATTCCTTGTTCCACTATGTTCTGTGAGCCTTAGGTGTGAGGTTCCAATGTAGATGTGTCCTACAAGACATAGGTATAGGAAAAGACTTTTGAAATCACACATCAGTTGCTCAGCCATTAAGGTCAACAACTGACAGGTGGGACCTCATTAAACTAAAAATTTCTGTACAGCAAAAGAAACAACCAAGGAAGTGAAGAGAAAACCCATAGAGTGGGAGAAAGTCTTCATCAGCAACACATCTGACAAAGGATTAATATCAAGAATACATAAAGAATTCAAAAAACAAAGAATTAAGGAAAAAATGACCTAATTAAAACATGGGCTAAGGATCTGAACAGAGAGTTATCAAAAGAAGAAACAAACAAACAAAAAAGGCGAAGCAACACCTTAAAAAAGTGTTCAACATCCTTAGTAACTGTGGAAATGCAAATCAAAACCACTTTATAATTTCATCATACCTCAGTGAGACTGGCTAAAATCAGGAGAACAAAGGATATCAAATTCCATCAAGGATGTAGAGAAAGGGGAATGCTCATTCAGTGATGGTTGAATTGCAAACTTGTGCAACTACTATGAAAAGCGGTGTGGAAAATTCTTAAAAGATTAAAAATGTACCTACCAAATGATTGAGTTAAACTAATGCTTAGCTAGTGTGAAAAACTAGAGGGATGTGTACTAGTTCAAATGCTTACTGAAAATAACACATACAATATCTGAGCATGAGGACATGTGTATACCTGAAAGCTATATAACAAGAAACACAGTGCAGACAAGAGAAACCTCCTTGAAGTTGTAGGTCAGAGTAATCCAAGAGACTCCCCAGATGACACAGGCTGTTGCTATAGCCCTTGATTATCTCTCTGAACCTGAAGATAAGACCACCTTAGAACCCATCTTTACCGGAAATTCCACAGAAGGAAATTACCCATTCTTTCTAATGAATCTTATTGTGAAAATCATAAAGTGGTCCCTGTGGGCATGTCTTTAGGGCATTATCTTGATTTCTAAGTGATGTAGGAGGACCCAGACCTCTGTAGGTGGTGCCATTCCTAGGCAGGTATGTCTAGGTGATATAATAAAGCTAGCTGATCATGAGACAAAGAGCCATGTTCCTCTGTGGTTTCTGCTGGAGTTCCTACTCTGGTTCACTTTAGTGATGAATTGTGATCCACAAGTATAAGCTGAAATAAATGTTTTCCTTCTCTGAGTTGCTTTTGGTCATAGTGCTTATCACAGCAATAGAAAACTAGAACAGGTATGCTTACCATAAATCATGGTGAAGGAAATGTAAAAACGCAGTTATATACTGGCCATTGTTGTGTTTCTATGGCTTTAAAGCTAGAGTTTGACCACTGATTGATTTTCTCCCTTAGCAGCTTACATAGTGTCCTCCAAAACCAGGAGAGCTAGTCTTCAGGGAGGTGGCTTCTAGATTAGTTCTGCTCCATAGCTCTAAGTCCTGTATCTGAAGTATGTCCTATCTTCAGCAACAGGGTCTTAACTAGTCCTGTTTGTTTTTATAAATAAAGTGTTATTGGAACACAGCCACCCAGTCATCCACATTGTCAGAGGTGGCTTGCTAGCAACAATGGTGGGCTGAATAATTGAAACAGAGGCTCTCTGCCTGGCACAGTTGAAAATATTTACTTACTATCTGGATTTTTATTTAAAAAAATGTTTGTTGGCCTCTGGGTTAAATGATACCACAAGAAAGCAAATAGATTTAGAACAATTAGGGGTATTTCGATGCTCTATATCATTACACTAATTATGTTAATGATATAAATAGTACTATAATTATATATAAGAAAATGTTTGAGGCTGGAGAGATGACTCAGTAGTTAAGAGCCCTGGTTGGTCTTTCAGAGGACCTGGGTTCAATTCCCCATACCCAACGTGGTAGCTAACAACCATCTGTAACTCCAGTTCCAGGGAAATCCAACACTCTCTTCTGTCCTCCTTGGCCTTTCCAGGACATGGATGCATTTACATACATGCAGGCAATACACTCATACACAAAAAGAAAAATAGTACATAAAATATTAAACAATAAAATGTTTGTATGATCTCATAAGTGATGCTAAGGCATGTGAGGAAGCATGAACAGACATGATATATAGAGATTTGATTTTAAATGCTTCAGTAAAGCATAAACAAAGGATAGATGCAACAAATTAGCAATATCTTGCCATGCTTTCATTGCAATAAAGTTGATGATGAGTATAAAAATAGTTTCATTGTAATAGTCTGAGTTTAAGTATATTTTTAAAAGTTTTGAAGTATTTTATTAATTTCCCTTCCTTCCTTCCTTCCTTCCTTTCTTTTTAGACAAGGTCTCCCTATGTAGCTCTGGCTGACACTGAACTTACAAAAGGCTGGCCTGAAACTCAGAAAACTGCCTGTCTCTGTCTCAGAAATGCTGAGATTAAAAGCATAGGCCATCATGCCCACTCACTTTTAAAGAAATATCTGTTCTTTTAAAGAAATATCTGTTCAAAGTAGATAAAGAATATGGATTTTTAAAGACCAATTCCATCTTATAAGTTACTTTAGACCTCTGTTTTTCTCACTATTATTAAAGTGCTTTAGTAATAGAACTTACAGTTATATTTTTGGCCAAATAGTTGATTGTTAGTGCATAGACTGCATGGCTAATAGAATTACTGAAATGTCCATGAAGTTTGAGTCAACTTATATTTTTGTTATATTCAAGTATCTCACTAAATTCATGACATATTGTTTTGCTTATAATGTTTCAGGTAAATAATGAAAAATGAATTCCTGATATCTTAATTTGCATATATTTGTTAGTAAATTTTAATGTTTCTCATATTTTTATTGCCTTTTTTACTTATTCTATGAATTGCTAATATCCTTTCCATCTGAGTATTTTGGCTTTCTTATTTAGCTATGACAAATCTACATATATTGCATATACACAGCATTAACTCACTATTTTGACTTTTATCATCATAATGTTTCTGACATTCAAACATTTTCTATTTTGTCAAATCTCTGTTTCTGGTTTCTTCCAGTGATTTATGCTTAGAATACCCTTTTATACTAAATAATCTGTGTTGTTTTCTAGTTAATTATAGATATTTATAGTTCCACTTTTTTTTAAAGCTTTACTTTTTTTTGATTTGTGTGTGTGTGTGTGTGTGTGTGTGTGTGTGCGAGAGAGAGAGAGAGAGAGATGACTGCATGTATGAAAGTGCACCTGTATCAGACAAAGCCCAGAGAGGATGGAAGAGATGTTCAGATCTCCTGGAACGGGAGATATGGACAGTTGTTAATGGCCATGTGGGTGCTGGGAATTGAACTCAGGTCCCCTGCAAGAGCAGCCAGTGCTCTTAACCTCTACAGTTCCACTTTTCATTCTTATTAATCTATCTGAAGTCAGTATAAAATTCATTGTCAAGGTTATATAAGCAACTTTATTATTTTACTTTGAAAAGATAAACAAGATAGAAAGACCCTTAGCTCAGTTAACCAAAAAAAAAAAAAAAAAGAAAGAGAAACTCCAACTCAACAAAATCAGAGAGGAGGGGGGGAAACATCCCAACAGACAAAAAAAGATCCAGAACATTATAAGGGAATACTTTAAAAACCTATATGCTATTAAGTTTGAAAATCTTAAGGAAATGGATGTGTATCTAAAATCACGGAAATCACTAAAGGTAAACAGAGAAGAGATCAACAACTTAACAGACCCATAACAAATAAGGAAACTCAAAGAGTAATACAAAACTTCCCACCTAACAAAAGCCTAGGCAGGCACAGATGGATTCACAGAAGAATTCTACCAGGCATTCAAAGAAGATCTATATTCAATACTGCTTAAATTATTAAAAAAGATAGAAAGAGATGGCAGAACTCCCAAATTCCTCCTATGAAGCCAGCATCACTCTAATACCAAAACCAGGTAAAGATACAACCAAAAATGAAAACTATAGACCCATATACTTAATGAATATAGATACAAAAATTCTCAACAAAATACTTGCAAACCACATCAAACACACATCAAAAAGATCATCTACCATGACCAAGTCAGCTTTATTCCAGAGATGCAGGTGTGGTTCAATATAGAAAAGTCAATACATTAATAAAGAATATAAGTGGACTCAAAGACAAAAATCACTTGGTCATCTCAATAGATGCAGAAAAGGTCTTTGACAAAATTCAACATACATTTATGTTAAAAGTCCTAGAGGGACTGGAGGGAACATACCTCAATACAATTAAAGCTATATACAAAAAACCCACAGCCAACATCATTCTAATTGGGGAAAACCCAGAAGCATTCCCATTAAAATCAGAAACCAGACAAAGCTGTCTACTCCTCTTTAATACAGTGCTTGAAACTCTTGCTAGAGCAATAAGACAAGAGAAGGAAGTTAGAGGAATACTCATTGGAGAAAAAGAAGTTAAATTATACATTTTTTCCAGATGACATCATAGTATACCTAAGAGATGCCAAAAATTCCACCAGAAAACTACTAGAAATGATTAACACTTTCAATAAAGTGGCAGGTTACAAAATTAATCTACAAAATCAGTAGCCTTTCTACATACTATTAGCAAGCAATTGGAGAAAGACTACAAGGAAACCCTCCCATTCATAATAGCCTAAAAGCAATAAATTATCTCAGAATAAACCTGACCAAAGACATTAAAGACCTCTGAGTGAACATTTTAGATCTTTAAAGAAAGATATTGATAAGGACACCAGAAGATGGAAAGACCTCCCACGCTCATGGATTAGAAGAATTAATATTGTGAAAATAACCATTATACCAAAAGCTATACATAGATTCAATGCAATCATAATCAAAATCCACATGACATTCTTCACATAATTAGAAAAAAAAATCTTAAAATTCATATGGAAGCACAATAGTTTCCAAATAGCCAAAGCAACCTTAAGCCCAAAGAAGAATGCAGGGAGGATGACTATATTGGATTTCAAATTATATTACAGCGTTATAGTCACAAAAACAGCATGGTACTGCCACAAAAATAGACCCATAGACCAGTGGAATATAATTGAAGACTCAAACATGAGTACATGCAATTTCAGCCACCTGATATTTGACAAAGGGGCCAAGGAAAGATAGCATCTTCAGCAAATGGTGCTGGCAAAACTGGATCTCCCCCTGTAGAAGAATCAAACTAGACCCTTATCTTTCACCTTGTACAAAAGTCAACTCCAAATGATCAAAGACCTCAGTGTGAAACCTCAAACTCTGAAACTGTTAGAAGAAAATATTGGCAGCAACCTACAAGATATACATGTACAAAAGGACCTTTTAAATCAGACAACAGTTGCTCAGGAATTAATCAGCAAGTAGGTCCTCATTAAACTAAAAAGTTCCTGTGTAGCAAAAGAAACAACCGAGGAAGTGAAGAGAAAACCCACAGAGTGGGAGAAAGTCTTCATCAGTGACACACCTGACAGACGTTTAACATTTAGAATATACCAAGAACTCAAAAAACAAAGAATCAAGAAAACAAGTGACCCAGTTTAAAAGATGGGCTAAGGATGTAAGCAGAGAGTTCTCAAAAGAAGAAAGATGACTGAGAACCATCTTAAAAAGTGCTCAACATCATTAATAGAGAAATGCAAATTAAAACTACTTTAAGATTTCCTCCAGTCAGACTGGCTAAGATCAACAGAATGAAAGATACCAAATGCTGGAGAGGATGTGGGGAAAGAGGAACGCTCATTCACTGCTGGTGGGATTGTAAACTCACAAAACCCCTATGGAAAGCAGTGTGGAGAACTCTTAAAAAACTAAAAGTGAATCTACCATTTGACCCGGCTATACCACTCCTTGGCATGGACTCACTCTAATGCAGATACTTGTACATCCATGTTTGTTGCTGCTCTTTTCACAATAGCTAAAGGATGGAGGCAACCTAAGTATCCCTCAGCTGACGTGTAGATAATGAAAATGTGGTGCATTTACACAATGGAGTTCTACTCAGCAGTAAAGAAAGATGAAATCATGAAATCTGCAGGTAAGTGCATGGAACTAGAAACTGTTATGCTAAGTGAAGTAACAGAGAATTAGAAAAAAAAGAAATATTTTTATTATTATGACTTTTACAAAAAATTCAATCCTTGCTACATTTTCCAGTGCTCTTGTGACTAAAAATTGAAAGCAACTTAGTTTTGCAAATTAATTTATGCAGTGATCTTAAGATCACTGAAGTGTTTGCGTGAATGGATGTGTGTTATAAAATTTCCTGATATTTATTTTACTATGCCTCACAACCAGTATCATCACACATATTTGGTTAAAACTATGATGACCAAGCCCTGCTTCAATTTCCTTGTATTAATTACTTAGATTTGTTCAATTTTTACAAGACTAAGGCACAAAATCTCAAAGACCAGAAATAAAATATTCTGTGAAAGTCCAAAAAGTATCTCTAAATCTCCTGGTTCTTGTGTGAATGGAGATTTCAGAGCTCATTTGTCTTCCAAAATTTCAAACTAAGCAATTCCAGAAGACACATTTAAATTTCACATCAGGCAAAGGAAAACATGGTTTTGTGCCACAGTGTCTTGAAACACTCCATTATGGTTTGATGCTATTCAATGTTAAGTTGCATAATTTAAGGGGGAAAATCACAGCCATTTTAAGGAAGCATTACTATGAATAATATAGAAGTCTAGTTGGTTCTCATGAACAAAAGGGGCACTGATTGACATTTATTCAATAAAATGCTTATTGACTATCTACTATGTTTCAAATGCTGCTTCAGGCACTATATTTTTGAAGACAGTTTGATGAATACAGATAAAATGTCAAGCTTAAACTCATGGTTAATCTGAACAATGTGGAATTCTAACCACACACTATGCACACATATTGAAGGGCACAGGTGAGTCAACGAACAAACATTTATTCAATACCTATCCATCCTGCGGCAGGCACACTAAAGTTTACCCCAAATAAATTATAGTTGAAGAAACTGTTGATCAGAGAGTGAAGAACTTCATGGTTCCAGAGACTAAGTAATTGACTTAAGAGTCCAAACTCAAGTTTATATTTAAAAAAATGCCCTTTTTAAAACCACCATAAGGTAGCTAATTTTTACATTTTTCTACTTAATCTTGTTCTAAGACGAAATATCAGCAATTGTGGGAATGCTAAAATTAAAAACAGACAAAGTAGGCTGTCAGGAAGACATCATCCCATAATAAGCAGACCATAAAAATTTGAAGCAAGAAACACTTTCTAGTTGTTTCCACTATTCCTGCCTCCATACATGTAGCCATTTACACAGAGTACATGTTTACATTCTAGGCTTTTAAGTAGAAATGTTTGAACTTCTATTCATTTACCTAATGGCGGCATCTTTTTAACATTTTTAATTGAATTTTTGTGTATTCCATACAGAGCATCTCAATCCACCTCAATCATGTTTCTATCCACATTCCCCACAGGCACCCTCCAAAGCTCCTCAACTGGAATCCATACATTCTGTCATCTGTGCTAAGGCCTACTGTGTCAAGTTAGTGTCTCCATCCATTCCCCAGTGCAAGTTCATTCACTGAGATGTAGTCAGCCTATCTAGAGTCCCTAGTCCTAGGAAGATCAGCTCTTCCTCATCCAGCAGTAATTCACATGTCTATGAGGCCTTACCCTAGTTTTGTTTCAGAATCATACATTACATGATCATTAATGGTCAGTGCTGAAATATAAGAATCTCAATCATCCATCCATCCATTCATCCATTCTTTCTGCAAACACATAACTGATTTTCTATTGAGTATCAGGTATTAATCTATTTATTATAGGTGTAATGATGGTCAAGACTTAGAGCTTTTCCTTAAGGACACTGCATGCTGGTAGTAAGGCCACACAGCAGATAAGTAGAAAAAGATATTTTGGATTGTAGCATATTGTTAATGAAACACCCTGAGTGACATTACATAGACTAAGCATGCAGGAGGGGCTTCAACAGATAGATGTCATGGAAGGCTCCTAAAAAGATCATTAGAGTTGAGACCAAAAAAATAAAAAAACAGGCAACTTGCAAATCTTACTAGAGAATAGACTGGAAGAAAATTTCAGGCAAAAAGAATGACAGCAAGTATAAAATCTCTGAGATAAGAAAGGGTATGGCACACTGAGGAAACTGACTGAAGGCTGACAGCAACAGGATGAAGGATACTGAGATGGGAGAAAGGAAGAAACACAAAAATACTAAGCTTACCTCAAGTACCTTAAAGCATTAAGTACAAGATGACAAAAATCTACTTTGTGTTAATAAAGAACAGAGTGAATGATTGATAATATATTTAGGTGATACTCGTTCAATCTTAAATACTAAACACTGTTTCAAGCACTTAATTTCCCAAAAGTCAGTATTGTCAGTCTGGTTTCCTAGACACATGCCCAAGTTTGTCATCAGTGAGTCGCAGAGCCATGGCCTGCATTCTCTGGGCAAGCACAGAGCCTCCTTCTTAGATACTATGCTGTGTGCTCCCCTTAGTAATAAAAAGGTAGATGCAAATAAACCCACGGAAAGGCCACAGCCACAGTACAAAGGAGATATGACAGTGGCTTGACTGGGATGACAGTAGTGGACAAATGAGAAAACTAGATGCATTTGAGATACATTTGGAAAAAATAGCATTTATGATAATGAAAAATGGGAAAGAAACAAGTTATCATGTATGTTTTTTTTCCTCCTTAAAGTAAGTATCTGGTGGTCATTTCTAGCTGGAGAAAAATAAGCTTATGAACACACTGAGGGTGAAATATAGAATTCTGATTTTGACACTATAAATCTGAAGGAGGAGTTAAACATGCCATTGACATGAAGCAGGCACCACTAGTAACTGAGCCTGAAGCTCAGGGACAGATGGGGTCAAGAGCAACGGTCATGGTCATACAGACCAGGAATAAAGATACAGACTTTGGGAAAGGCAGGAAGAGAGAACATGGAACATGGCTGAGCTGACAGGCAGGAGTCCATTTTGGGATGGTGTCACAAAAGCCAAAGAGGAAGACCATTTACACAGAGCATGTCTGAGCAACCATGGAAAAAGAGGGACGTCAAGGGAATATAAGAATTGCCGCCATGGCCACGCCCACACTAGACCAGGGAAAATTGTGGACAAGAGTTCTGGTGACATGTTGCTGTGATGGGGAGCAAAGGAATGGTGGCTACAGAGATGAAGGGCAAGAAGAACTTGCCTTTGTCTTAATGCTGTGGAGAGTTTGGGTGCTGATGGACATGAGCCTGTCTAAGTCAGATGAGCACCTTACCCTAAGCCATGAAACCTGTATGTCCCCAAACACGTGGAGTGTGGGGTGGATGCTTCCCTCGTTTCTTGGAGACAAAACAATCATCTCACATAGAAACATTCCCAGGAATTCTGAGATACTTTGGAGCCCTGGCTTCTCCCATAAAAGTCTCTTTGGTGAAGCACTGAGCAACAGGAGACTTCAGGGAAGCAGGGACACATCTCCTCAGATGGAGGACGGGCCGTATCTGAAATAAGGGTCTCAGACTTGGTTTCCTCCCGAGGGTCAAGTGCTTAACTTGACTCTTGAGAAGGAACCTGGAGGGAAAACATCTTGGTGGAAACATTTAGTTGTGGTATGAGCCATTTCCCAGGATGTTCTGGTGGAGAAGGAGCTGAAATTAGAAAATGCAGGAGGCAGGTGAGCTTGGGAAGGGGAGGGTTGAATTCAGCCATGATGAAAACTAGGTAGATATTTCTAAACTTTCTCTCCTCAGCAAGATGGGTTTATTTGCAGTTTCCAGGCCATGACATTTTCAAGGCTCAGTTTTTCAATTCTTTAAAAATAATTCTTTTCTTGATGAAAGGAGATGGGAGTAAGTGGCAAGGAGAGGAAGACCCAGATAGGAACAGAAGAGACAAGACAGAAAGACTAGGAAGCCAGCTCTTATCTCCAGAAGGCTTGTCTCCTAGCTCTGCTAGGATACCTGGATCGCAGGTGCGTTACAGCAATGAAAATACTTCCTCTGTCCATTTTTTCTCATATTGAAAATCTGAAGAGAATGGAGGCCAAAACAAAGCAAGGGATAAAAATGAAGGAGAAAACTGCAATGCTCATTGTGAAATGTCATTTGCAACATTCCAGACTTCCATTTGGAAACAAAAAATCATTTTAGTGTTTCCTTCTTTTAGGGGTTCCAGAGAGAAAGGACAGAACTCAGGCCTTACTCATGTTTAACAGATGCTTTATCTCTAAGCTATACACCCAGCTTACCTTTCAAAAAGGACAAAGGAGGTAGAGAGTGAAAGACTATACCCATAACTGGTCTAATTTCCATGACAGTCAAAAACCAGAACTCAGAATGTTAAATGACAGCCACAGAGACAAAATACCCATCTACAGAAGAACAGTTTGATAAACAGTGGACCTCAGTAGACTTGTTCTGTCATTATGGTGACATGAATGGGAGGGAAGGACAAGCAATGACAGGTAGGGGTACTGGCTGGAATGCACCAGGCAGGAAGTCTGCCAGTGCTCCAGTTCAACCATTAGAATAGTGCTCTCCTATAACACATGCTCCACACCCAATGAATGAGCACAATCTGGTAAAAGCAAAACAAAACTAATTGTAGGTACCAGACTATATCTACTATGATAGATGTGCTTCCACATCTAACACGGAATATGTATTTTGTTAGTTTTTAAATTATAAAATAAATTTATCATGAACCTCCTCTCCCCTAAAACACCATGGAATAAATACAAGGGAGGGTTAGGATCCACAAGGCCTCAAGAACCCCAAGAGCTAGGTCCGCCTCTCATGGGAATCCTATCCACACAGGCACCCACTCAGAAGGCAAAAGAAAGATGGAGTCAGGTAGTAAAGAGGAAGAAGCCAGAGAAATCGATGGGAGCAGGGCACAGGGAAAGATGCAGGTTTCTGCTGGGATGGCGTAAGTAAACCATGGTCCCCAGGATGGCATAGATGGACACTGAGGAGTGTGATTTCACTTCCACATAAATACAGTAGTCACAGGCCTCTCCCCAGAGCAGCAATCGCCAGCAAAGGAGCTCCCAGGCAAGGTTGCTGTACCCAGCAGTGCCTGAGCTGAACCTCGAGCGGGGCTCTCTGCTCAGAGACAGTAGGGCTTAAAGCGGAGATGGGTCAGTAGAGCACCAGGGGAGGTTCAGGGCAACTGCTATGCCCATGACTCAGGAAAGTTACTTTAGAAGCATACCTAGTAGTCTTGTCTACTTGAACTTCATGGAGTCTCCAGTTGTCAGTGGGCCAAGAGTACTTTCTGAGAATAAAAGCCACCTGGACAGTGGAGTAGGGTAATGGCTGGTGTCAAGTCAGCCTGGGAAATACAGTGCTAAACAGCTTCTCTTTTGTAATGTGAGCTACTGGGTTTTCATAGGACTTGCATGACTTGCACAACTGAGTAGAAAGGGTGAGGGAGGAAGGCATTCCCCATAGTTTTCCCCAGATGTCTTTCACTTTAATGACTGTGATTTACACACTTTGATTTCTCCTGCTGCTGTTCTCACTCCTACAGAGCCTTCAAAACCTTTGCACGCCAACTTTTGAGGGAGCATTTTCTGGATCTCATTTTTATTTGTATTTATTTTTATATTATGTGTGTGACTGTTTTGCCTGCATGTAAGTGCACCATGTGCATGCAATGCCTGTGGAGGCCAGAAGAGGCATCGGATCCCCTAGAACTGGAGTTACAGATGGTCTTTAGTTGTCCTGTTGGCCCTGGGTACTGAACCCAAGTCTGCAGCCAGTGCTCTTAACCACTCAGTCATCTCTCCAGCCCATTTTCTGGATTTCTTAGCCCAGCAGCTCTCTCCCAGCTACCCACTGAACTGGGAGTGTGGCTTCATTATGGTGCTTACTTCTTTTGATTTTTTCAAGAGGCTAGACCTCCATACAGAAATGGTGCCTTCATTTGACAAAAACCATTAATTTGGACACTGAGTTTTGTTTCAAGATATTTGGGAACTGCAAAATGGAAGAATGTGAGCCACATACTGCTATTTCTGCATGATACTTGGTCACAGAATGTATTAAAAAGCTGGATTTAAAAAATTTCTGCCTGCCTATAGATTTGGTCCACACTGGCTAGTTTTAGACCCTCTTTTTAGGGTCTCCTCCAGTGCCTTTTGTCAAGGTGGCCTCACTGCATCACTGGCCTCCTTCCTGCATGGACACTTGATCTCACACATCCAGTTCTTTCATGGCATACAACAAGCCCTTCATAACCCAGCCCTCACTGCTTCCTATCCCATTGCATGCTTTTAGTGAGGTTTGCTGATGCCAAGCTTTATGTTTTTCTAGTACACCATGTTAACTAATGTCACTTCTTTTGCAGCCTTGGGCTTATGAAATGTGAGAAGCTAATGTTGACAGTGAAGAACACGCTGTAAGTACAGGACAGAAGTGGGCACGGGTAAAAGTGGCAGAGACAGGGCCTGGATGACTCGGTGGTTACGAGCACTTACTGCTCTTACAGAAGACTCCAGTTCAATTCCCAGCACCCACACGGCAGCTAACAACCATCTGGAACTCCAGTTCCAGAGGAGCTGATACCTTCTTCTGACCTCCTTGGGGATTGTATGGCACAGGTGCACTTACATGCATGCAGGCAAGACACTCATACATATAAAATAAAAACAAAATACGTATTTAAAACAGACAGAGACATAAAAGGAGCAGTCTGGGAATCACACCCAAAGATTTGTTATCCTGTTTTTTAGGTGTCTGGGCTAAGGCAGTAAAATGGCTGGTCTTTCCAATCCCCGGGTTTCGTTCATTCCTGTAGTCTTTACACAATTCTTGATTCTCAGCAGGCATCTAATAAATGCTTCCTGATTAACACATGTTGACAAGAACACATACAATGATGGGTTTCCTAATACACTCTCCCATCACTTCTTTAGTGTAACGACAAGGAGTTGAGGTGCCTTTGTGGTGTGCCCCAGTCACTTGCATTATGCTACAAATCATTCTGATCTCAAAGAAAATGAAGGAATAAAAAGTGTAGGTAGAGATGGTAAATCCAGAGCATAGATCACATAGGAAAATCAAGTAAGAAAATCCATTCTCCTCAAAATGGATTATTACAAAATTCATTATGTAAATATAAGTAGCATTGTTACTAGGACTGATGACCTGGTACTGGTCTGCAGGAAGTCAGAAACTGTTACTCTCAGGGATGCAGTGCCATCTCCTCTGCCCTGTGGCCACTGATCTAAAGAACTTGCTGGTCACCAGTTCTGCACATCTTTGATGCTTACTCATTTTATAGTGTGACTCAGTGCACTCCCCCAGACACAGACACAGACCACAAACTAGTCAGTAAGTCTGAGACTTCAGCATGCATGAGAATCCAGTAGGCCTCTAAAATATAGATTCTCAGGCCCGCTCATATCTCCATGACTGGTTAGGAAGGGGCCAACTATACTCATTTTAAGTAAGTTTTACTGAGGATTTGCTAAGAATTTTTTTTATTGGATGGAAAAAAATTGTTCATGTTTTTCTCTAATTGCAATTACATTTTCAAAGAAATACTGTGTATGTGCTCAACACTTCTAACCTATTTCATTAGGTACATATTTCTGTGGCTAAAGAAGCTATGCCCTTGAAATATATATTATATAACACTGCCTAGGCCCCAGACTGGTTAAAATGATACTAAATTCTTAGGGTCTTTGCTTTTCAGCTCCCAGCAAGTTGGCAGTCATTCAATTAGAGCATAATTCGGTACTGCAGGTCACTTCACTTGAAGCAGTCTATCTCAGTTCTAATCATTACGTTCAAAGATTTGCTCTATCCAGATGCCAAATCTCCTCAAGCTAGACAAAAGCAAAGCAGAAACATTTCTGTTTGGCACGGCCAGGCAAATTTTTGGAGGCTTTGTCATGCCTGAGCAGTGAACTAGTCAGGTTATCATTTGCCTTAATTATTCTGCCCACAAACAGCAACAATGATTACCTCTAGGTCATCCATAGTCACAGAAAGATTTCATCTGAGCCACCGTATAAACTTGAATATGTCCTGCAGATGCTTTACGTGAGGTTCGACAGCAAAGAATCTCTGATTCTTACTCTTTGTTTATTGACCTGGTATCTGTTTTCTTTAGCAGAACTCATAAGTTTACCTATGTATATCTCATCTCTTTGTGCATATTAGAAACATAAAAATAACTCTGAGAAATTACTGGTCTCCCATAAAACAACCAGTGCTCTGTATGCATAATTTCTTCCACCTGCCATGTTTACAAGGCACCCCAAGGAGAACTAGCTTAAAACCCAGTGATCCATCTGCCTCCAATTCTAAGGGGGTAATTATTGCCTCAACTAAGCAAGGAGGAATGCACAGCATGCTGCTAACTGTGGCTTGTGACGGATGTGTGTACCTCACATACTCACCCAAGTCACCAGCTTTGCTAATGGCGGCTGGGGTCATGATAAAATGACAAACAAGTCATTACTAACACATACACATACACACACACACACACACACACACACACACACACAGAAGGAAATGAACAGAGGTCTAGATGCAATAGGCCACACCCCAAACACAGTTACCACTGTAGGCTTTACCACTTTCCATGGGCATGTTAAAAACAAGGAAGATGGACCGGGCAGAGACTGGGTGATAATATGCAAAATACTGCTTTAAATGAAACAAAACAAAACAATACACTGGCTTTAAAAAAGACTGTGAAGGCAGGTGTTTTATTCATATTGATTCACTGTTAACTGTACTTCCTATATATACTTTTATATTAATAAAGCTAAGAATGTGCAATGTTATATTTGTTATACATAAAATAAGGCCAGGATTTAACTCTCTCCAACTAAGCTCAAAGTGACTCTGATTGAATATAAACTGAGCAGAATGGCCTGTTTTAACACTAGAATGCTGCCCAAGTACAGAACTCATGTGCTGAGGAAATACACCAGACACCTATGCATCTTCAAAGAGATTCTGCTCACAGCATCTACTCAGAGAACAGTGATTTGGGAACACACCCCAAATGAATGGCAAAAGGTCACACACAACTCCTTCCCTCTGAAATTAGATAGACAGGACATACAAATTAGCATATAGAATATCCAGTCATTAAATGCTCCTTTGCCAAGGTTCCCATGGGAAAAAAGAAGGAAGGCAGTGGAGTGGGGGAGGGAAGAGAGAAAGTAAGCAAAGATGAACAGGTCACTTTAGAAATGGTACCAGTCTTTTAATTTCATTGATCAGTAAAATTATTAGAAAAACATGTGGTGGGGTAGATGGAACAATAATAGAGTTGTCATTTATTTTTCCAAAGTGTAAGGACCATCTACTATGTATATTTGTTTTTAAGAAATGATTGGAATGCCAAATTATCAAAATAAAGGATAACATTTGAGAGTAAGTAAATTTAACTGCATATAAATTCATTTTATTATATTTTGAAAAAATAATATTTTAGAAAAATATAAATGCTCTTCACAATTAAGCCTTTGTTATAGAATTCAGGAAAAAGAAAGCAATTTTCAAATTAATTTTCAGGGTTTTGAGTGACACCTATATTTTCACTTCTAGATCATAAAAGAATTCTCTTAGCTTCTAAGGCTCTCTTCTAAGTACTGAGTGTGACACTTCATAATGAGTATACACAAAGGCTGACTGATATACACTGCTACAAGCTTTGGGGACAGACACCTGTAAATGTCCCAGTTTCATTCTTGTAGCGAATGGCATTTTTAAAGCTCATGCTAACATGTGTGTTTTGTTGTCTGATTTAACTGCTGTGATAAAGCAGCGCATAGTCTGGCCTTCATATTCCAGGGTCTGGATTAAAACTAGCTATTTCCCCCTGCTGGTTGGACATGTTTTACATTCTGTACCTCACTGTCTGCAACATTAGCACTCCCCATAGTACCAAACCCATTTATTTTCCACCCACCGAATGACCTCCTAAAGCATCATTAACATGCCCCCAAAGGCCTTGCTGCTGTCAATTTCAGTCAACAGAGCGCTCAGAAGCCTTTGTAGGGCTCATCAGAACTACACAGGAAAAGAAAGCAAGACGGGAAAGGCAGTGGACCCAAACCTTAGGGAATTACCAACACAGAAGACGGAAAGAGATGAGGGAGGGGCTCTGGAGATTGGAGAGAATCCTATCAGGAGACAGGGTGCAAGGCTAAAGATTGAAAGGTCAGTTTGCAGACACTCATAATTATATGTCTGCCACTCAATTCTCAGCTAGTTAATGGTAGAAGGATCAATATCTACTTTCGATTTTTCATGTCTACCATTATAGCCTTCATGGGAGACAGGTCTTTGGGGAAGAAGAGATAATTCAAGAAATGGGTCTGAGAGAGAATGACTCATAACCCAAATTAATAATTTTATAGGTTTACCTTTATATTTTGTAAAATATATTTGTTCGCTTTTGTTTTGACCAACTTTTTACATCTTCTGACAAATACCTTGAAGTTGGCCATAGAGAAACATCATACAGACAGAATATCAGAAATAAATGCAGAATTGAGTTAGGTACACAAAGCCCTCACACTCAACAGAGCTCCAGAATGGTGTTACAGCAAACAGTCCTGAGCTCATTAGGTTTGCAGTTATCTTCTTCGAAGGAGACAGTACAACACTATCAGTGGGTTTTCTTTTTTTAACTAGATTTGTTCATCCAAGTGGAAAGCAATAAAATTTAAAATATAACAATGGGACACTTTTTCTTGGAACCAATCAGAGAATTTGAAGCTGCATAGAAGGAAAAACATATTTTAAGTTGATAGCTGCATTTCTAAAATACAATGTAGGTACAAGATGAAATCATTCTGTGAAAGTATGCAGTAAGTCCAAAATTACATTTATCCAGACACTTGGGAAGTGTAGTTTCTGCACTACATGGAGCAGAACGTTTGCATCCTGTTAACTTAGAACACTGTGATGGCATATTGATTCACACATTGCTTCTCACACGTGTGTTTTTCAAATTTGACATATAAAATATCTTTTATTATAATATCCCTTATCTTATAAGATAGCTACTCCTTTAAATTTTGCCTGAAGTTCTAATACTTCTCAAAAAAAGCATGTCATTTTAAGGTAGGTGCTTCAGTTTTATAGACTCTGCATGTGGTAACAATGGCATTTGAGGAACTATAATGGGATTGGTGAGTCTTTACCAAAGATGTTTGCATATTTCAGGAAACTTCCTACATCATGTGCTAAGTGGCATCCATAGTTCATGACATTAAGAGCCATCAAATATTAACAATCTCTATAAGACAGGCTTTCCACAAGGGATACATTTAGTTGAATGGTTTCATTAATCCCCACAGTAACTCTACAAAGTAGGTTCACGTTGAGCATCCCTCATATAAAAATCCAAAGGCTAAAATGCTATAAAATGTGGAACTTTGTTAGTAACATGAAGCCAGAAGCAGAAAATTCTGTGTATTTCATGTAATAGCCTGAAAGCAAAAGACAGGTCCACTAAAAACAGTTTGAGATATGTGTATGAAGTATATATGTACACAACTGAATTCTGTGTTTAGATTCTGTCCCAATTCCTAACCTATTTCCTTATGCATGTGCACAAACTCCAAGTCTGAAAAATCTCAAACCCCAAATATTTACGATTCCAGGCATTACTGATAAGAAATCCTCAACTAGCATTAATCATCCCATTTATGCCCTTAACAACTGAGGCTTACTAAGCTTAAGCAACTTGAAAGGTCACACAGCATGTAAGTGGTAGAAGGTCTGGGATTCCATCCCATCCTGGAATCAGGTCTGACAGATAAGCCTATGATCTTCCCCAGTAAACTACAAGACCAGGCCTGAAGTATGGATTGTTCTCCTCTATCTTGACTTCATTTGTTAGAATCACTTTATCTGTGGAAATTCCATAATCAAAAATATATAGACTTACAGAAGTTGCTATTATAAAATTCAGATTAATATAATTTTTTAGATGTATTAAATGAACACATTTTAAAGTTATAGAAACAATAAGTTGTATTTTGCATTCTAAATTGTAAGCTAGAATCGCACATGAAAATCTGGCATGAAATTTATTTGGACTGAACCATAAGAAACTGCTGTATTGGTAGGTCACAACAGCTAGAAATATTCAGGACATAAGTCATGAGGTTAGAGACTAGGACTGAGTGTGAAGGCTCAGCTGGCCCCATGCACAATCCACCTGCAGGTTACAGTTTCTAGCTGTGGAGGCTCCCAGTGGTACTGTACCTGAGCAGAAGCTGTTGCTGCTAATGGTTCTCGCTGAGCGTCCAGAACTGCTGGGGTTGAACTCTTTGCTCTCTTCTTCAGAGAAGGGGGACTCAGAGGCTGGGGACACCTTGTGCTGCTGCTGAGGCAGATGAGGCCGCAGAATCAACCGGGGGATCCGGCTTCTGGAAATCTCCTTCTCCTGATGCTGCACTCTCTGCTCCTTCTCCAAATTGAAAAGCAAAAACAATCAATTCCTTTCTGCTTTTCCAAGGCTCAGTTCCTAAGATTAGGTCATTCTTCTGAACACTGAACCTTTACAGTTAGGGCAGTCTGTATCTTAGTTTCTGGAATAAGTCCCCAAAGTCTTCCAGTGATCTTACCCTTTAGATCCTGTGAACAACACATGTGTAAGTCTCTGTCTGTCTCTGTCTCTGTCTCTCTCTCTCTTTCACACACACATAGACACACACACACACACAACACACTACCTCTCAGCATGAAAGCTACCCAACTTCTTCAAGCCTTTCCTCACCACTTTGTCATTCTTTCTTTTTCTATCACATTCAGTCTTGAGGTTCTTAAAGGCTCTTTATCATCCACAGCATACCACAGCTTAGTAGTTTTTTTTCCTTTAGATTCCCTTGTGTTGTTCTTAAATTAGCTGCAACAAATTCACTTCTGTTTTTTCTCTCTCTTCCCTAGACCTGGAAGAAGTCTTTCTGATGGATCACACACACTTATCTTTAAAATCCTTCCTCTTCCAGAGAGGATCTTAATTATTCATTAATATGCTGGTACAGAAGGCTTGTTGCCAACAGAAAAACAAACATACATCTAATACCCAGGAAGATGGCTCCGCCTTGTACATTATGTCTAGCTTTTGATTTTCCTAGAGGACACCCATGAGAATTGTTTCTCTTGAAAAATGCAATTTTTAATACCTTGTTATGCATTTTAAAAGCATAAGAAGTAACATTTCGACAAGGCTTTCAATTTAAAACTGCTTTCTCTCGGTCAAATAAGATGGCTCAGCCAGTATAGGTGCTTACTGCCATACCTACTGACTTGAGTTCAATCCCTGGAACCCACCGAGTGGAAAAAAAGGATTCAGGAACTCTTGCAAGTTGTCCTCTGACCTCTATAACACACGTTGGGGCACCTCTCCTCTCCCCATACAAGTAATACAAATTTTGTAATGCTGTGTTTTCCATCAGCTCATTTAACGGATCTTTACAACCCAAGCTGCAACACCAACACTAATTCAACTGTCTTTGCAGATGAGGAAAGAAGCAGAAAGGAGGCAGAAGCTGTGCACCATCTAGAAGCAGAGAGAACTTCCAACCCAGCACTTCCAGGGTCACCACCCTGCCCTGTTAAAATGGATTCCCGGGAGGAGCTCTCTGCAAAAATTCTGCTGCTTCCTTCAACCTCAGCAACTGAAAGAGGACTCTGGCTTAGGTAACAAATACCGTCACAACCGGACCTCCTGCTCATTTCCTCTATTTACCAGGGGGGTCAAGGCCAAAATAAACACCCCTGAGAGGCCTCTGCAGGGATTAAAGGGAAAACCCAGCCGCCAAAAACACCTGAGACGGCTCAGGCATCCATGTCACCTTGAGGCGGAAAGCCACACCCAGCCTCTGGATCTGTCAGGCACATCAGTCACCCAGCAGGTATCCCACACAGCCACTCCGCTTGGCACACTGCAGACTCTTGAGTCGGGTCACTGACACACTGCAGTCCTTATTTCTTAATCACGAATACATCGAATTCTCTTTTCGTATCTCTCTCTCTCTCTCTCTCTCTCTCTCTCTCTCTCTCTCTCTCTCTCTCTCTCTCACACACACACACACGAAAACAAACATCAACTTAAAGCTTCACGTCAATCCCCAGCTCCAACAGATAGGATTAACCTTCTAAAGTCAATCTTTTAAATCCTCGTGTTAACCCCCAAATCTCTTCCTCCTGAGCCACCTCTCCGTCCGTCACATCCCATCACCTAACCCATGACCCTCTGCCTTCGCCGCGTCCCCACCACCTACTTTCCCGTTGCCTCTACTCTGAACGCCACCTGTCCACTTCTCACCTGGTCCTCTTCTTGCCCAGCTGTGCCTACCTTCCGTCTTCCGGCGGCGCCCTCGGACCCTGTCCCTGCGCGCTCACCCCGTGTCCCCTTACCTTGTTCTCCCGGAGGGGCCCCATCGCGCCGCTGGTTACCGGCTCCTCGCGCGCCGCCGTCCAGGAGGAGGCACCTGCGAGCACCGAGCGAGAGAGAAGACTGCGCTGAGCCCGGGCTGCGGGCGGCGGCTGCTCTGTGCGCCGCGCCCCCGCCGCCGCCGCGGTTCGCGCTGGGCTCCGAGGGCGCGCTCGCGGCCCCGCCCCGCCCCGCCGGACACGTGGTGCCGCCGCCCGCGGCCGCTCTCACCGGAGGCGCCTCCCCGCCGCCCTCACCTGCGACCTCCGCCAGCCTCTCCGCGCCTCGGAGCGCCCCACCCACCAGATCTCCTGCCTCTTCCCGGAGCCCAGGCGGAGGCTTACTCGCAGCATCAGAGGTGTCCCCAGCCTCTCTTTTGCACCTGGTCCAGGGCTGGCAGGGGGTGAGTGTTGGATAGAGAGGCTGAGAAAAGCTATGACATCAGGTAGCCAAAATGGAGAAAGAGGGAAGGTTTTGTTTGCTTGCTTCTTTCCTCGGTGGGTGTCCCTCCTGCTTCTCTACGACTCCCCACAGTGACCTCGCCTGAGGGTGAGGGGGTGGGCTCCCTTGTGCTGGACCCCAGCCAAGCCAATCCTGCCAATCCTGCAGGACTGACACAGCCTCTTGGTTGCAGGATTGCCAAAGCTGCGGTTCTCCTTGGAGGGGGTAAGTCAGAAGGGCCTGAGGTGCCAGTGAAGCCAGCTGCAGGGCAGCCAGGCCCTTGACAAGGAGCGCCACCTTACCCACCAGCTCTGGCTGCTGCCTGGCGGGAGCGGGGAAGGAGCCCTAGACAAATACAGTGGGGAGAGCCGTGCACCTGAGCTCAGAGACTGAAACGGAAGCACACTGGTCCCTTCAAGCTGAGAACCTTTACTTTATGCATTATGTCACCCTTGCGAGCTTCAAGTTAATCCTCGTTAATTTGAGGGATGATGATACCCACCTGAAGGGTAGCAGTGAGGTTTAGATGAGGAAAACAAAACAGCTGTGCCCAGCTGATGATGCAGACTTTTCCAAAAGGCAGCTAGGTCAGGTCCAGGCGGTCCAATATTTGCTGATGTGACAGGCAGAAAAAGCATTTGTGATGTAGGCAAGTGTGAATCAAAACGTCTCCAACTGAAGATTAAGAATAGTTGCAGGCCTCACTTTGTTCCACCTGCTATTCTCATCTGGGGGAAGGGTTAGTATGTAAAAGGGCTTAACATTTACATTCAGGGCTGGAGAAGGTTCTAGTTAGCGGTGTGAACAGTGAACAGTCCCATCTGAACTCCCAGTGTCCTACATGCAAGAGCTGTGATTCCTAGTAATGTTTCTGTCTCCACCATCCTCTTCTGCATTCCTCTGAGTCTCCACTCTGAAACCTAGGAATGCACTGAGTCCACAGAGATTTCAAAGTTAGAGGATTTGTGGAATCAATTTGTTGTCTTCCTGTAACGCCAAGAGATTGTATTCCACAAATCCTCATCCCTTTCCAATCTACTTAGCAGAGATATAACCTTGGGATTCTCTGGGGAGAAGAGGTGATTAATTCATACTTTCTATACTTGTAGCTATCTCAAACATGGACCTCGCCAAGGCACAGCTCAAGAGGAGTCAAACAATTTATTCCAAAATCATGTGCCTGGGTTTATATACAGCAAGATAGGATTGAGCTATGGCGGTCTAAAGATGCTTCTACATTCCCTACCAAGAACTGAAAATTGATTGCGGGGACCTAACAGAAGAAACTGTCTACAGAGTAGACCAAGTCAGAACCTCAAAGGGATTCCTGACCTTCTCTGCCAAAACACTCTTTTATTTTCCTCTTCTGCTACTGTGATCATCAATAGTATTACCAAATACAATGACTGAAACCTCAGTGGTAACATATTTAAATCTGACCACTATGTCCACAGTTTATCTCCATTGTCTCCACTTGGAGTCTAACTATAATTGTTCTGGATAATCTTAATAGTGAGCTAACTAAAGTTGTCTTGCTTTCAGGCTTGCCTCTCATAGCTTTCATGCCAGTTAGTTTAAAACAAAAAATTCTGAAGACTTTTATGGAAAGCTAATCATCACCCCTTGCCTACCTTGGTTTGGGTGTTGGTGTTGATTGTTGTTTTTAGTGTGGGGACTAAAGACTAAGTACTCTGTCAAGCAAGTGCTCTACCATTGAACTATCTCTTCAACCCCCTTTATGAAAAGCTGAGTCAAGTCATGCTTCTCCATTAAAACGCATTAATGACTCCCCTTCTCCTTCGGGTAATAATCAAGTTCTATAAGGTGCACAAAGGTCTTTCAAGGTCTGGCTAATCTTCCTGCCACTCCTCTTCTACAGGTGCTCCCTAAACACCCCACCTGATACCCTCAGCCTCTGCTGCTTTCCCTCCACAGCATACATATTGTTGTTGCTCAAATAGCTTTTCTGTTCTCTGGAGGTTTCATGTCTTTTGCTCTCTAGATTTCTGCACACCGCTGGTCCCTATGTTTACAACATTTCCTGAACTCTTTCCACCGCCCTCCTTAACTCCAAAAGAGAACAGGTTTCTTTTGAGACAGCTTCTTCCAGGAAACTTCCCCTGATCCGTCCAGGACAGCCAAATTTACCCTGAGGAGAGCTGCAATACTCTTATCTCAGGAGTCCCCATTCACTTGTCTTCATTAGGGTTTGTAGGCAGTGCCTGGCACAATTCCTCCCATACAGCAGGCCTCAATGTATAACTGTCAAATGAATGAATGCATCAATGAATGAATTCCACAACCCCATAAGGGGCCCAGCAGTACAAGATAAAGAACATACTACAACTTGTGTTTAGCAAATGACTCAAATAAAACTGCCTCCAATATGTCTTCTTATTTGATGATGGGACGTGTGCCTAAAAAATCCAACATGTGTTCAATGAAAGCTTTTACTGCAGGCACCAAGGGCTGTGCAGTAGCCTTGCTGTCACCATAGCAACCTTGCCGAGGAAAAGGCTGATGGTTTAGTGTTCAGATGCTCTGAGCTCTGTACTTTTGGAACCCAAACCTGTTTTTCTACTGCTTTAAAAGGCAAGTTTTATAAGTGATAATATCTATGCTGCCTTTAATTTCATTTGAAGTGTTTCTCGTGTCATTAAATGTCTTATAGCATTTGGATTATAGCACCAGAGATAATCTAATACAGCATAATATATTCATCTTTCATCTGCCTTGCAATATCATTATGCACATTTTCATATTCTACTTAAGTACTTATTATCTTTTATAATTTTGTGGCATTTTCTTGAAAACCGAATGTTCAAAATTTTTAGAAAATGTCAATTGCTTTAGAAGGTTTGAACCCTTAGAGATTATAAATAATATACTTGCCCAGGCCTGGCAAGAAACCTAGGAGACAGAGTGTTATGAATTGGAAGGAAAAAAAAGTCTTTATATACTTATAAAGGACAAATATTTGTCCTTGTAGGACAAAATATTTGTGAAATTTGTATAAAATGATCCATATCTTTAACATGCAGAAACTACATTTTCAGAGTCTTTTCACATAATAGAATATAATCTGAGTCTCACAAAAATCCCGTGACATGTAAGTGGCCAATTCCTGAAGTCAGAGGAGTGATAAAGGTCGGGTTTTTATTGACAAGGACCCCCTTTCTCCCCAGACTGCAAACTTAACAGAAAAGACAATACAAATGCGCTGGCAACCAGAAAATGTTTGCAACATACAAGCAAAACACATCATAGTCCTCCACACCCTCTCTCCCTCACACCTCACCTGCAAATGAATGCTGGGGCTGCCTTGGACTCAATCAGGGCTGACAAAGCACCATCTCCTAATCCTATCAGCTCTGCGAGCCAGCGCTGCGTCTCTCTCAGTGACCCGATGTTGGGTGATCTGCACAGCAACAAGGAGCAGCTGACGTGCTTTACAACACGTCATGAAGAAAAGAAACTGCATTCTGGGGCATCCTGGGATTTTTTTGTGGTGGGGTGGAGACCCATATTTTTCTTACCAGGGAGAGAGCTGCCTGTTTTCCTGTAAGAGCTTGAGTGAGTGATCGACTCTCCTCTTATTGTATGTGTGTTATTGTTAAGATATAGTTAAGGTATTTTGATGCTGTAAAACTGTAATGACTAGGATTATGAAAGATCACTCCCTGAGGAGAAGGCCCAGAGAGCACTTGGAACAGAGAGGGGAGTGGGTAACCTGAGGCAGGGTGGGCATGATCATTCATTGGGTTTGGAGTGTGTCAATTATCTCGACTCTAACAAATGAGTTTACAGTCAGAGGAGCTTCTCAGTGAAGAACAGAAAAGAAAGTCCAGGTGAAGAGGCAGAGTTTGGGGCCTGGGGGCTTTGAGGCACAGTGAGGATTTTTTTTTTTTTTTTTTTTTTTTTTTGGCCTGTGTGATAGGGAAGCTGATGGGAAGTAGTCTCCCAGACTGTGCTATCTGATGCCTGTAGATTTTGTCCATTTTGAGAACAGGGTAAGAAACTAGCCAAAACATAGAAGAGTGACTATTAAACCAAATGGGAATATAGTGTGGGACAAGTAAGTATATACTGACTGGAAGAACGAATCAGAATGACTGAGATTAAGATATCTACAAAGGCTGAAAGCAAAGCTTGCCATCCAGGTAGGAGAACCCCGAGTCTGGACATTTCCCTAATGAGCTGTCTCCGATGACTAGACAATCTGTCTGTCTCAGAGATTCACAGAAAGGGCACAGGAAGTCGTCTGTGAGGTAGGCACAGGAAGGCCTAAATCCAGATGTGGAATTCTGGGCTTGATTCCTTCCCTGGAGAACAGAGGTGAAAGAAGGACAGTGGAAAGTCGTCTGACCCAGCAGCTGAGCTCCCTAGAAAGGGGCTGAGAAAAGAAGGCCGAGACTCTTCTCAGATGTGGCAGGTACCTCATCTAGGGGCTCTGAGAATTTGTTCTGCACTCATAGAAGTCTAGGCTTAGAAAAGGCGTTTATAACCTGTCTTCCCAGAAAGCAGGTCTGTAGCTAGATTTGGGTTACATTAAAAAAGATCTGTCTTCCATAATATAATGTATGTTCACGATTTTGCACTTTTCCCACCATATACTTTATAGTAAACACCTTTAAAAGATAATTTTGCTTTTTTTTTCCCCCTGTAAAAGGATGGGAGGAGGGGTGATTTTGAGATTCCTACTCAAAGGACCAGAGCATTGTTGCAAAACCGAACAGAGCGCCCCTAGTGGCCAACTACTGTGACAGCTGTTGCAGGAGCTCAGAGGACCAGGAAGCTGTTTGTGAGCTTGAGGGGCTTCACAAGGGATGGTAGCCTGGAGGGGGTCAGGAAGGGGGCGGGGCTGGGCAGAGTCGATTACTTCTGGAGTATCTCTGTAGTCATAGAGCTGAGGGAAATTTTGATAGCTACTTTATTCCAGAAACCTGCCAGGCCATGGCTGTGAACCATTTCTCTTCATCTCTGTCATCTTATGGGCTACCGAGTAAACAGCTTCACTGTAGCCTAGATCCCCTGCCAAGTCACTGTAGAAAAATCTGCAGGAAAATAAACCTAGAATTTGGGCATCCGGCCTGATCTTTCCCTGTGTCTCCATTAGCCACTTCTAGAATGCTGTTCGATCAAAGAAAATTTGCTTTTTAAAAGAGGAAGCTTTAACAGTGTTTTTAAAGCTACTGGAGATCATGTCATCAAAATTCCGGAAAATAGAAGACTAAAATTATTTCACTGTCCTCATATCTATGATCTCATAGATTTTCTATTTATCCCCAGCCCCCCCCCCCGCCCCAGTTCAGACTTATTGCGCATCAAAGCAGTGTCAAAATGAGAACTGCATTCTAAGGAACGCATGGCATATTCAAGTCTGTTGATGTCATTGTATCTGGCTGTTTTGGTGACTGTGATGGGCTGCTATGCCCGTTCTTTTCTCAAGAAGTAACTCACCTCCACCTGTCCTATGACTAGTGACAGACTGGGATTAGAGTTCTGGGGCCTCCTTGCCACTACTGACCAACACCTGGGAATGCTACTGGAAGCTTGGAAGTGCCATTATAACTTCCTGTCCTTGACTGTACTGGTAATTCTAGCAGATAAGCTTTAGAACAAGCTGCATGGTACAGAATTAGCAAAACTAAGGTTGGAGAAATGACCTTGAATTAGAAACTGAGAGAAAAACACCTGTGTCTCTTTCTATTCTAAGAAGCCTAGCTACTGGCTTGGCCCACTGTGATGCTCATTCAAGAGACAGCAGGAGAGTGAAATGAGTTTCCTGAGTCTACAGTGAGGTTTGTGATGTAGTCTATCAAAAGATACGAGCCCTCAGGCTTGGACTTGTTTGTTTTTGTTCCTGTTTCTGCCAGTGCTACCTCACAGGAGTAGTTTAAGGACCCCAGACTCAGTGAGTGGTAAGTGTGGCTCAGTTAATAAAGGAAGATCCAGTTGCACCAGTTAATGTCTCTGGGAAAATTAAGTTCTCTCAGCCTCATTTTCACACCTATAAAATAGACTTAATAATAGTAATTAGCTTGTAATACTGTTATAAGGATTAGGCATGTCTAGTGTTTATGCCTGACAGCTAGAGCTTCCTAGATTTCCTCTCTCCCTTGGATCAAACTGTTCCAACACTGTTACTGCCTCTTCTTTGCTATTGGACATTCGTTTCATCTTAAAGATTTTTATTAAAGGGGAGCAATCTTTTCCCTACATGAATTATTACATACAAAGAAGGAAACTGAATCTCTCCTCAGAAAAGATGTTGAAAAGATTTTTTCCTATCAAAGATAGACTAAAAAGGGTTAGAGTAGAAGGCATGATTAAAGGCCGCACACCTATCTTGCAACCATCCATCTGCAGTTATTGATGTTTCTGTTCTAAGCTAGTGTTTCCTGTACTTTAGCATCTTGTGGTCTGACAGGCATGGGCATTCTGGTACTCTTCAGAATGCTGGCATTGTGCTAGACACATGCTCAAAGGGCTTGCCAGCATTTAGCTTACACTGGAGACTGAGGTATCCAGGGATGAGTTTTGAGATGAATTTTGAAGAATAAACAGGTTCTGTTATGATTTTGACTTCTTGAAAATCACTTTTCCTTTCTTTACTCCCTGTCCCTTCTTACATGTCCTTTCTTTCCTCTCCAACCCTTTCCCAATTTCCTCTTCTCTCTCCTCCTGTCCGTCTCTTTCCATCCCTTCCCCTTTGTCACCTTTACTTACTCTTTCTTGTTTCTTACTACTTTGTGAGAGATCTGCTGCTCAGATGGATGAGTGCAGAGATCAACTTTGGATTCCCTTTGAATGTTTACTGCCTGGCTGTAACACTCTGGAAGAAATGAATTTGTCTCAGAATCTTGATTGCCTACAAACAATGCCAAGCACAATATGTAGTGTCTGAATCAATATCTGCTAATTAACATTCTAAAAATTTAAGACTATCATGTTGTACTGCCACCTATTGGCTTATTAGTGAAATTTTTGACAATTGAAGTCTAGGTTTGCAATGTCTTCCTAACAAAGCCTTGTAGTGCCTTTATTCAAACTTTCTCAGCATTGTTTCAGAAAACTTTCAAAACCTAAGGTTATATAACTGAGAGTCAGTGAACAAAATCATGCCATGGATGTGGGAAATGATCACTGCTAGTTGCTGGTACACAGTGTCTTCTTACTTTTGTCTGCCGAACTAGACAAGTTTGGTAGCATGTTTACATCTTTGTGTCCTTATTTGTAAATTATGCATGTGGCTCTAGTTCATAGGTTGGTTTCAAAGATTAGCTTTTTTAGGATGAGTAGCACTCAACACGCCCCCTTATGTATTTGGGGAGGCAGCTATAGGCTTTTGGTTCACCTCTCATTCTTTCCCACTTCCCCAGTTCATAGTGACCCTGGGGAGGATAAACCATGCAATTACTTAACCCAGGAATCAGTTAAATGCTTCCAAAATACTAATGCAAGAAACCTCCCTGTGGTCCCTATTTTCTCTGCTCTTATGTCTGTTCACAGAAAATTAATAGAACTGATATTTTAAGCTGATATTTTAGGTAGTTTTAGTTTCATAGAACGATTCAGTGGGAAGTGCAGAGAGTAGCAATAAACACCGTAGTAAATGCTTTATTGTTTTCCAGTTCTTTGGACACAACCCAGTCCCTATTTGCTTGATTAATTAGATACCATTGTTCTCTACTTTTGAAGATGGTGCAAGTTAAATGCTACTACATTTAATGCTCCCTACCTCTGTTTCCTCCAGTTTCCTGCCTGTTTGGTTTTCTTCCAAGGTCCTCTGTATCTGCAATGTGGAGTCAACACTCTGACTCCTAGAACTTTCTCCGATGGACTTAACGGAACTACCTCAGCTCTGTCTGACCTGAGGCTGAACACAGTGGGAAGCTGTGGCCCTGTTGCTGAACACTGCTTGCTTTCACACTCCAGCTGCTGGGGCACTCACTGATGCCTGGTAATCATTTTATGATCTCTAGCCAGTGTTTCTTCCTGCTCACCACAGTGTCTATTTAAACTTGCCCTGAACTTCAAACCTGCCAGCCTACTCCCACTCCTTCACACTGTGCAGCTGCTCTCATCCCTTGATTGACAGACAAAATAGAGGGCACTATGGAACTTTCCATCTCCTACCTCCAAACCTGTAAATCTGCCTGCTTCTACTGCTCCCCTCCCATTTCCAGTCTTGTAGTACACAGGAAAGTCCTTTACTTGAATTTGGAATTTAATCTTTTCCTATCTTGTTAAGGAAGCTATCCAGTTAGTCCTTCTAAGTCTCCAGATTTTATTTCCTTGTCTTTAGAAGAATCATCATATCTAGGCTTCTTTGAGCATCAATAGAGTCTATACCTGTGAAGGGCTCAGGAGGGTTCCCAGTTAATACTAAGCATTCACTGGGTATGAACTGGTATAATTAGCTATTATTTTCTTAAAAATGACTCCAAGATACTTTTCCACTGGAAGGTTTTTTTTTTTTTTACCAGCAGTTAAATATACAGAAATAGTTCCTGATGAAGTAGATGACTCACTAAAATTCTTTACTTTCCTGAGTTCTAATAATACTGGCTTTATCAGCAAACTTCTGATGAAAAACTTGCTGGGTGTATCACCTGTCTGAGACGCTGTCTTCTCCCAAACCCAATACACTCATGTGTCTACCATTTAACCAGACAACTCTTGCCCAGAGTCACAAATTACCCCTTTATTAATCTAGTGGCCAGTTTTCAACCCAGCCTTCTGAATAAACACTACCCATTTTTCAAAAGCACACTTTCTGTCCCGACATTTCCCCCTACTTTTCAGTATGTGTTTAGTCCATTTTTTAAAGGTTGATATTGCTGTTTCATTTGTCCCTCTTACCTTCCCTCCCTGGGTAGCCTCATTTTTCAATAGCTTCAATGATTATTTGTAGATTGATCATCTATAAATCCATATCTGTGTTCCAAAATATCCCACAAACCAGCTGCATATCTCAATTTTTAGGTCCCAAAAGATCCTCAAAGTCATCCTATTCCTAATCAAATTCATGTTATTTCCTGCAAGATAATTTCACTTCTATGTTCTCCAAGGTAATAAACAGTATAGTATCATCATTGCAGATCCTGGGACCTGGGTGGCTTTGCTAACTCTTAAATTTTTAAAAATCATTTTTTACTTTTTGAGAACTTCATACATGAGTACTGGATGTTTACTCCCATCCCTTCCTCTTTCCCCTTCAACTTCTTCTGTGGCCCCCCTCTCAGGACGATCTTCTCTTTAATTACTACATATATATTACACACACACATTTAGTAGGATATATATACATATACATATATACACATACATATATATACATATGTGTGTGTGTGTGTGTGTGTGTGTGTGTATCTGGTGCTGTCCTCTATACCTCTACAACAAACTGAAACAGTTTGAAGTCCTCTCTGACCTCCTAATTATCTTTAAATATGTTTATTTTTCTCCTGTCTCTTTTCACCTAGATCTTAACCTGGCTTGTCCCTTACAGTCCATTCTTAGATAGTGACTCGAATAGGTTCTTAGTGTACATTTGATCACCCCCATCCCACTTTACCTCTCCCAGACCCAACTGAATCCTTCTAATACTTCCCAGTGCCTTTGAGATAAAATCTATGCATGTGCCCTCTTGAGTTAGCCTTCCCATTCATTTCATCTTGGGTTTTCACAAAGACTCCCTCTCCCCAGAGTATCTTCCCAACCTCCAGTCTCCATCTGCATTCACTGTCTGGGTCCTTTTGTCTTTCATATACATTCACTGGATCATTAGCTTTGCTAGTTCGGGGATGGTGGTGGGGAATTTATTCCTGTCCTGAGAGACAGAAAGGAAAGAATGATTTCTGGGCTTAAAAATACTTTCTGTATTTTCACATGGGTGTAAAGTATAATGATAAATCCACATGCAAGGTAGGAGAAACATGAGCTAGGTTTGTTTAGGGGCTAGTAACATGAGTTGAATAGCATAGCAATTCAAAAGAATTTTTAAGTGACTATGTGAAAATAATGATTTCCAAGCTGGTATAACTTGAAAGCTTTCTGCCACTGAAAATACACATATTTTATCTTATGTATTATGAAATATTAATTGTAGCTTCATTATTTTAATGGGTTCAATTCTCTTGAGTGAAAATTCAAAGAATATGCTCAGAAAACTATTCCCATGATTCCTTGTTACAGTGCTGTGTTCTGCCACTTATTAGATCTGTAGCATAAATAGAAAATAGTTTTAGAGAAGAATTTATTTTAAAGTACACTAGGGTTTATAGTTTAAATATTCCCTTAGTTAAATTGCCATTTCTTTTGTTTAATAAACTCAGGGTAATGCAGAGCTTTCATACATATATTTGATTTAAGTGACCTATTTTGAAATTTGGAAAAATAAATAGTGATTACACAAGGGAACATTAGAAAACTTCACACCACACATTTGCTTTAAATATTCTTTGAGAGCAGCCAGTTTTCCAGTGCTTGAGATACTAAATATAGAAGTGTAAATTTGTTAACGTCAATGTGCTTGTGGTTCTCATAGTAAACACCTGGGAATTTTGCATCTAAATTGCTATTTTTGCTTCTACTTACCCATCAGTAGTCTTCTCCACAAAGTTCTAAATTCAGAAATCCCTCTGGAGGAGCAGATTGTGAACGTGGAAAATGGAGGATAAATATAGAATCAAGAATCTTCTGCTTCTCAGGTTAGGGCGCTTAATTATGCAATGATGGGTATGTGAAAAATATTGTGTTAAGCATGAGGACTACTCATTCTGATTAAAATGAGGATGAAGCCAATAATCATCTCTAATCCTCATCTGAGAACTGACTAAAAACAAATCTTATACTTTGAACTCAAGACTTTTTGTAATTAAGTGATTTTTATTTATTCAACAAATATAAATTGAGCCCTTGTTATTTACCAATAACTCTAGTAAATGTAGGGAGAAACTTAAATGGCTTGCCATGATAGTAGAAATACGTGTTATATCTTATTTGATTCTCTTGTATGGTAGTCAAGCAATGTGGACTGCTATATAACCATGGAGAATAAAAGTAATTAATGAATTTCACCCAAATACCAAGCCGGGCTACAAGATGTTATTTTTTTACATAATTTTCAGTTACATATTAAATTACAATCATTTTAATATAGAATGAACACGTGAGTCATTTAATATTAGTATAGAGATCCGTTTCTGGATATGAATTGTGTTTTAAGATAAATCAAGAATAAATTAACATAAAACATGTCAAAATACTATTAACCCAGAATATATTGTATTTTCTTTATAGTTAAAAACTTTGAGCATATGGGAATTACATATCTTTTCTTCTTAGCTGAATCTTTGTGTTCCTTTTTCACAGGGCATTACTGTTTTCATAAATACTAAAACTAAATGGACATATGATCCCTTAATGATGGGCGATCCATTTGTTTCTTCACTTCTTTGGCCACAATAGCTCTAGTATTATACTTTACTACAGACCAGTCACTTCTCTGCAATTTAAAAAAAAATGTGATAGGAAATAATACACAGAGGAGGTTTAAGCAGAAAATCCCACTCTAAAAAAATCAGAAGGACTACAGTTATCCTTCAAACCCAAGGTTGTCTGGTGATATTTTTGCCCAAAGGTAAACTGCCTGTTCTAAATAGCTTTGTAAGTAAAGGCTGACAGCGGATCTGCGCTGTGGCCTTCTGGGCTGTACTCAGTATGTAAGTCCTTGCTCAGCCTGCGATTCCTGTAATCTGACTTCATCCTTTTCTTTCCACTGTTGCCAATGATACTGGGAATGGCCATGGAATACAAATTATATGATAAATATTTGAAATTGTCTTTGTGGTTTTTCAGTACCACTGCCAAACTTCTTGCCTAGAGAGCCATGTGAGGCTTTTCAGTCTGAAACCTTTGAGCAATCCTGTTTTCTTGCCAACTGGGAGGCATTCACACGATTTAATTGCAGCAGCCCTTCAAAGAGATTTAATAAACATTTCCAGTTCTTTGACTCTGAATCTTTCTGAGGCTTATTTGTTGGTAATATATTTCTGCTCAATAACTTTAAACACTAGAATGCATCTTCTTTAAATAGACTCTCAAATGTGATGCAAATAATTTTGAATAATATTTGTATAAATGAGGGAACCATTTGTATTTGTGATTTTTTTTTTTTTACTGATCTGCTTTTAAGCTAAAGCACCACACCAGGAAATATATGAGGAAGGCCTTTGGCTATCCTGGTTTTATTCTGGAACAAATGCATTCCGTCTGATTTCTTGGGAATTGTCAAACCTGTTTCTATAATAACTCAGATTTTCAACTCACAAAGTCAAATAAGGATTATTTAATGTCTCAACACTTGGAAGATGAAGACAGAAGAATCAGTAGTTCAGGGTTATGCTCTGTTATATAAAGTTCCAGGCAAACCTGGGCTATAGGAGATCCCATCTCAAGCATACAAACAAACAAAATGTGTTCATAGAGAATAGCTTTCTGAGACAAATTATTGAAATTAATATGGACTTTTCTTGATTCAATGAATCATAAACTTTCTTTTATTTGGAGATTAGAATCAGTGCCATCACACATTAAATCAACATGCTTGTTTACATCCACTCAAATTTGAGACTGTATTTTATGTTTTTTAAGATAGTTATTTTTATTTTATGTGTATAAGTGTCTTGCCTTTATGTATGTAAGTGCACCCATGTCATGCAATACCTGTTGAGGTCAGAAAAGGGCATTGGGTTCTCTGGAGGGAATCTCTCTCTCTCTTACTATCTTCTCATATATACATACATACGTACACACACATATAACATTTTTCATACCTCCTTGGCCTCTTTTCCACTGGAGTTACTAACAGTTGTTATCTGCCATGTGGGTACTGGGAATCAAGCCTGGGTCTTCTGCAAGAGCAGCCAGTACTCTTAACCACTGAGCCATCTCTTCAGCTCCATATTTTATGTTTTTTGAGAGGGCTCTTACTATGTTGCCTAGGTTGATCTTGAACTCAGAATCTTCCTGTCTCATTTCCTTAAGTAGCTGGGATTACAGTTCTGTGTCACTGTACCTATAGGACACTCTCTTAAGAACTGTGGTGGCTGGAGTTGTACCTTGGTAGAATACTTACTCTGCATATATAAGGCTCAAGGCTCTGGGTTCAACTACCAGAATATACATATATCTATATCTATCATCCATATGTCATATATATATATATATGTATATATGTATACAAATGTACCATACATTTGGTAAAGCAACCTCACCCACATAAAACATCCTTATGATTGCATGGTCATTAAAAGCATTTGTGTACAGACTCCTGCGTTTTCTGTTACTTGGGAAAGCAGTGTCCTCACTAAGTAGAGTGAGCTCTATTAGAGCTCTATTAGATCTTGCTCAATGGCTTTGTCAATGATATGGATGAGCTCATATTTATTTTTCAAAAGCTAGTTGCAAGTCCACTCTATGACAGTTTTCTAGTTTCATGAAGGAGGAAATTAAGGAAATGTCCTAGTATCCGTGTAGGCAATGGCGTACAACCTCACAGTCTGCTGCCTTTTGTTTGCATTTTCCTATAAAACTTCTGTTCAACATTATCTAGCTCGAGTTCTTCAATGTGGCAGAGGTAAGGATTTCCCAGAGTTTATGGCCTGCGTTGCATTTCACTGCCTGTGTTATTTACATTATTAATTTTCAGTGAGGAGTCCAAGCTGCTATTGGTAAAAGTAGTTCTTTATTTCACACTGAACCAGTTTGTACTTTTTGTCTAATTTTTCCTTTTGTACATAAAGAACAAAAGCAAATTTACCCATCACAACCTAAGCACTGGATCCACAGGAGCTCTTCAATTCAGCCTCCCTACCCAGGAGCCATCCAGCTGTTCTCTTCTATTTCTGTTTATCACTTGCAATTTTCTCTTCCAAATCTTAGAGCTCTTTTCAGTGTAAATCAGGAGCAATCTGGTGAATTGTCATATGAGAAGTTCAAAATAAATATTCACAATAGTTAATTACATTTTAAATGCAAGAAACATTTCTGTAAAATGGTTTCTCAAATCAGTTTAAAAATTTTCTGTTAAAATCCCAAGTACATTTGTCATGCAAAAATATAAATGTTGGATGGAGAAGGACAGAAAAGGGCTTCATATAAATCCTTATGTTTGTGAATCAAATAGCCAGTTAGCTGAATAACACCTATGAAATGACTGGATTTCTGAGCCACATTCTGGCATTACCCACTTGAATTGGCTTATTGTAATTAAATAACGTACAGGCATAGCTCCACATGGATTGAAAATTTAAAATAAAATCATAACCCACATTTTCATTTGTATATTAGACAGTAAAAAGACTTTTTTTTTGCTAGCTTAGGAAATTATCTCCATTATTTATAAGAATGGTATTGACTTTCTGATTCTCCTGCCTCCACTTACCAAGAGCTGAGATTATGGCTGTGCGTCACCAGATCTGGCTTATGCAGTGCTGGGGTTTGAACTCAGGACTTTGTACATGCTAGTCAAGCTGAGCTACATCAGCCTCTTTTAAACGAGTATTTTTTTGGATTTAGTTTTAAAAATTTTTTTATTGATTTAAAAAAATTTTACTTTCATAGCTTTAAAAAATGGTTTCATTAGCACTATGCTGAGAAGTGACAAGTTCACGTAAAACCTATTTCATTATTTACATGTCCCAGGGACATGAGTGTGTCCTGAACTGTGTTTTTAAGTTCATGAGAGTTTCTGAACTGTGTATTTAACTATGTTAGAGTTGTATCTTTTGTCCAATAACCCAGCTGGGGTCCGTACATGCTGTCTAATATCCTAATATTCATACTAGCCATTTTCAGTGTCAATGTTTTTGGCTCAAGCGAGAATATATTTACACACATTCAGAGCCTGTTTATAAAACAAGATTATTATCTGTCAAAACATAGACAAACCTCTAAGATTAAGAAAGATAATGAAGTTATTTACAAGGAATACAAATGAGTTTAAAACACATCTGTGAATGACACATCTAGTCATTCATAAATTTTCTACTCACTTGGTAAATATTAACATTGTTTTACCTTACCATTTGACTTCACTGCCTAATTTTTTCATCACTAAACAAATGTTCATTGAGTATCCTGATCCTGGTACCATTTTTGATTGTTACAAATGAAAGAGAGGTCTTTATTCTACAGAAACTGGAACTGGAGAATACATGAATTTGAGGGTACTATGAAAGAGGTTTCTGGGGATGGGGAGATGGCTCAGCAGTTAAGAGCACTGGCTGCTTTTGCAGAGGAGCAGTGCTGGCTTCCAGCATCCCTATGGTGGCCAACAATCATCCATAGCTACAGTTCCAGGGCATTCAAAACCCTCTTCTGATCTCTGTAGGCATTGCATGACATGGATGCACCTACACACATACAGACAAAAAGTCATACACATAAAATAAAAATAAATTTAAATGTTTTAAAGTTTCTGATATCATACAGAGAACATGAATCAATATACCTAAAATTCTACAAGGTTTTACCTCAGGCATAATGTGATATTCTCAACATCATACACAAGCATTAAGATGAGAGAGGAAAAAATTAATGTGATTAAATGGAAAGCAGAAAGCCAAAGTAGTAAGTACTGAGAATACTGTTTGAGGAAACTAGTTCCAAAGATTGGATTCTGGAAAGGGAAAGGCTAGAATGACTTGGTCTCAGGCTTGTCTTTTCAGCAAATACTGGAATATGAGTGTGATGAAGGACCTTTGACCCTGAGAAAGTTGACAGTCAGTGGTCTCCACAGAGTAGAGAAGCTTGCTATTAGGAGGGGTATGCTAAAAAAACTGTTGGGTTTGAAAACACTAGAACAGCAATTTGTAGATAAAATTTTTGATATTTACCATATGGAATGGTACAAGTACCACCTAAACCAGGTGAAGTCAAATGGTAAGGTAAAAAATGTTAATTTTTACCAAGTGAGTAGAAAATTTGTGAATGACTAGATGTGTCGTTCACAGATGTGTTTTAAATTAGATGCCTTTTAAACTCATTTGTAGTCCTTGTAAATAACTTCATTATCTTTCTTAATCTTAGAGGTTTGTCTATGTTTTGACAGATAATAATCTCATTTTATAAGATTATAATTTGCTGCCTTGACAAATGCAGCAAAGAAAAAGGCTCCATAATGCAGGTTCAGGCAGTGGTTTCTTAGGATATTCTTCTTTTGCTGTACTGGAGAGTTAATCCAGGACGTTATGGGTGTTATACAAAATATAACCACAGATTCTATTTGTTTGTTTATTTATTTTTGAGAATGAATCTTGCTAATTCACCTTGGGGTTGGTTTTCACATCATTCTGGAACCCCAAGGAGGTCTTGAACTTGCTATTTCCTGCCTAGCCTCCTAAAGCGCTGAATTTACAGGCCTGTGACACTGGGCCAAGATTGCTGCTTTGCTCATCTACAGTGTACTGCAATGGGGTACACATTTGCATGTGCTTGTATGATCTAGAATAGCTTTAACTTGCAACATATTGAAATGGCATTGAGAAGTGTCCTGCAAAGAAAAGCAGACTGAATTTAATTTAGTGCTAATGAGGCCAGGAAAAGCACACCAAGAAATGATGAAGCCACCCTTTCCTACAATGTGAATCCTTCTAGCTGCATGGTCATATGACATAACAGAGAGCAAATTATAAATGCAAAAGTATAAGTGCCTCAGCAATTGTTTAATAGGAGTTTGTGGCTAAGTTTATAGAGCACTGGTCTAGTCACATAGTATGAAACGTAAATATGTATACTTATCAAATTACCTATAAGAATATCTTTGATATCTGTGCTATATTCTCTTCTGAGAATTTTATACTTTTTCCTGATCCTTACTGTGAAATTTAAATGTGTAGCTTGTCTCAATGTGAGATCTTTTACTTAAAAATTTCATCTGGACCTATCTACTTAGGAATATCATCTCAAACCAGAACAATATTTAAAAACATTTTCACATTGCAAAATTATTGGCAACCATCATGTCTTTAGGATGTGAGACAGCACAGATGTTAGAAGCATGAAATCTACTCTTCTTTCATTCAAACTTTTGCTTAGCTATAACTTTGGATGTCTTATGTTTTCCCTATAAATCTGCTTTTTCACATATAACAAAAATGTCATCACTTACATCAACAAAAACAATCATAAATGGGGTTGGATTATTCCATGGTTAAGATCATTGGCTATTCTTGCAGAGGACATGGGTTTGATTCCCAGAATCCACATGGCAGCTAACAGCCATCTGTAACTCTAGTTCCAAGAGATCTGATGCCCTCTTCTGGCCTCTGCAGGCATTGTATGCATAGGCATGCTTATTTACATGCCAGATACATACAATATATTAGACCAAAGATTATCTTCAAAAATGGAAGACACTGTCTTCTTTATTTGTACGTCAACAGTCAAGAACACAGCTTAGGATACACGTTTCTCTTATAAATACCATGCATGTCTTTTTCTACATTGTAAAATGCTTTAATTATTGACAAACCAGTGTGTATTTTCAACTTACTTCCTGGATCTGGGGCCAGGTATTTTAGGAGGGTAAAGAGAAAGTGAATAGCACATTTCCTTTGTCTTAGGAGTCGTGATCTGGCTGTTAAGTAACATGGATGCTCATTTCTGAGGCACACATACTCTCTTTCAGAAAAGAGGAATTATGATCAGGAGTAACCAAGAAGGTTGCAAAGTGAAACCAATTTTGAAAGTTCTATTGAAGTTGAAAACATTGTTTACATCATGTTCTGGTAGACTCTCCCATGGAGAGTTTTGTTAGGAGAGGGTCTGTAAGATGAATCCTGTGCCCAGTTTGGCTTCAAATAGCCCAATGTGGAAATAGACACAATCTGGGGAGACCTGACCATGTCAGGCTGCAACCCAAATTAGAAGAATGAGTGGGTCTATGAGGGCAGTGGGCCTGGGATTAGAGAAAGAGCAATTTTTAAGAGGAAAAACAAATAGGATCTGGTGTTTGAAGAGAAACAGTTGTCAAAAAATGTCGGGGAAATGGAAAAAAAATCACCCCAGGCTTTAAGCTTGGATGAAAGACAATGACTGCTGACCATCTTCAGCTTTTGCCCTGGGCCAGACAGTGTCTTATTTACTTTTATCGGAATTTGCTACATTAATTGGTGAGCTGCAGGCCAATGAAAGGCCCTGTTTCAAGGGTGGTGGATTACATTTCTGAGGATGATACCTGAGGTGTCTGTTTGGCCTCCATATGCATGAACACACACACTTATTAAAATAGATTGGACAGTAGTAAGAACCAACTCATTTCTGTATGGTATATGTCCAAATAGTATTGCTATTATCATTAACAGGATTAATACAAATATATAATCCTTTAAACACTCACTTTACACAGTGCTAACCATAATACTTTCTAGATTTAATAAATCACATACATAGTAGGAAAAAAGTTAAAATTAAAAAAATTTTAAAAATAAATTTAAATTTTAAGTAAATGATTTGTAAAACTGCTGCAATTTAAAAAGGCTACAAGAGACGTATGTTCTGCTTAACAGTAGATTGTACTGCATCCCAAAGTTTGTTGCTTGGAATTCAGTCTTATAACATGCCTGGGGAAAAAACGTACTCTGCTGTAAAAAGTTAATTGTTCAATATATTGTATTTAACTCAAAATTTTCATTTCCAACATGTGATCAATATAAAAATCAAAATGAGAGTGTTGGAGAGCCAGCACCTGACCCTCATGTTCCTACTTTTCACTTGCAGCAGATTTGGTCGAGACCAGCTACATGTCAAATGCTTAGTAAACACGTGGCACATGTAATTACACTGAACAGCACAACTTGACACATTAGCAGTGATTAGTCGGGTAAAGTAGGGTTGATTTGGAGGTTTTCTGGGAGTTTTTGCCATGACTAAAGGTTTTTAATTCTTTCAACTCAAGTAGGGGAATACTTTTGTAGATTTGGGGGATGTTACACTTAATTTTTTGACTGGATTTCAAAGAGACAAATTAATTGAAAGGTGTCAGGGTTCATTCTCCTTCAAGTCAGCTAATTAATGTAAAAATTGATGGAAAGTTCTCTTTTGACTTATCTAGCAAGTTAAGAAAGTCAGTGGGTTGTGACAAAGTGGGCTCTTCTTCCTCTGCAGCTGACTTGAAGCCCTGTGTGTTCTGTGAAACTATTTCTCAATTTTTAAAAATTTTAACTGATTCCTCCTGCTGGTGCAGTGTTTTCTATTCCATCACATTTCTAAATAAGTGATCATGTGATAGTGAAGATTTCATGTCCTGAAGGTATTATACCAACGCTTTCCAAATGCTTCTATTTTAAATACAAAGTAGTTTTATTCACACTTCCAATTTTAGAGCCACTAAAGCCATTTTGGAAGGAGAAGAAACAAGAAGCCTGCTGTTCAGTATTTTTTTCTTTTTCATAAGTTTTCTTTACTGAGAGCTCGCATATTTCTTGCTAAACTTCCAAAGCACTTTTAATTCCTGTTAGAAACCGAGTAACTATGGCATGCTCAGTAAGTAGAAGCTATAAACAACTGCTTTAAATAAAGGATGAATACCTAGGTAACCTTGAGGATTCTAAGTAGAAAGCACTATGCCAAAACCTGGGACAGGATAGATGGGTAATGGAAAATCCAGCAACACAACATACACTTTGAAACTTCATAGCTTCATTCCTGGGTTCTGAATCTGAGTGTGATAAGCCTGCTGAGCTGGAAAATTCTTGCTGTGAGGGATGCACTTTGCAATGTGGAATGTTTAATAGCGTTTCCCACTTCTGTCATAGGCAATCACCTTCTCCAAACTCAGTTAAATTGTGACAAGTCAAAAATGTCTCCAGCCATTGCCAAATGTCCCCTGGAAAACTAGATTGTCCTCAATTGAGAACCGATGCTTTATTCAAAGCAAATAATTAGACATTTGAAAAATACTATGAGCTTTAATATCAGGGCCAATATAACTAGTTCATTAATATTATAAGCAAAATGCACCTTTTCTAAGAGTTTATAGCTTGGGAAATTGCATTAAATCTACATGGGATTCTCTCCTGTCTTCCCTCGTTAATCTCAAGGGACCCATTTTAGCATCTTTTCTAATTTAAAAGTTCTTTTTTTAACCTCATTTTATCTAGTATTGGTATATACATGAAAATGTTGACCTTCATATAAAAGCAGTAATCACAGAGAATAATAAGACAGACTTCTTAGACTCTTAGATATATTTCAAGGATATTTGGTGAAATTATATTTATAATAACTTGTATTACCTAAATAAAGACAGGTGTTAAATGTCACTACATCAGCTTGGAAGAAAGAATATGTGATAATATTTTTCTTAAATAATACCACAAACCTCTCCATTCCCAGAAAATGCTATGAATGAATAAAATCTCAAAACAAAATTTGTTGTTTCTCTCTTTGCCTCTGAAAATAAGCCAGCCTAAAGCACCGTAGTTCAATCTATTTCTTATGAAGTTTTTGGAGGATTTAAAAACAGAAACATTAATAAATAAAACTAAAAGCATATTCCATATTTTTTGCTTATTTTTTGAAATGACAAAATTGTTTGATAAGTGTAATATGGGGACTAGGAACATGGCAGTTTATCAGAGACTAGGCTGAGTGGATGCCCTGGGAACAATGTACACAAACTGCTCTTTGTCACTCTTGGTCATTTGCTTTAAGAAAAACATTAAAGAGTCATTAACCTAATTACTGATATTAACACTGCCATTTATTGATTAAAAACTATGTTAAACTAAATGAACATTTTCTCAACCCTTCAGGGTTGCTTGAGGTAGGTATTGCAACCCACATCCTACAAGGAAACTGAAACTCAAAATGTTGAAATTACTTATAGAAAATGATGCATCTGGTAAAAGACAAGTTCAAATTCATATACTTTTAATGGCAAAGTTAATTTATTCTGTTTTTTTTTTTCTGCTTCTTGGGCAACACTTTGTGAGACCTGATCTGAAATCATGATCCTTTTAATTTAAGCTAATGGGCTTCTTGGCAAAACAGCAGAATTTTGTCAAACGAGAGAGAGAAGAGGAAGATAAAAAGAAGAAGAGCCCACCAAACAGCTGTTCAGTTGGGAGAGAATGGGAAGAGAGGTAGAGAGGGAGTGAGGATAGAGAGGGTAGATAGAAACATGTAGTCATGTAGGTGCCTTCCAGCTTAGGCCTGACAATGAGGTTTGGCTCTGTCATATCCTTGGTTCTCACATCTTACAGAAACATGTGCTTCAAGTCTTTAGAGATACATATATTTTAATATCAGGGCTCTAATTAGAATCCACCGGTGTTATCTGGTGTTTACAGAAACGAACCTTTTCTGTCATTATAAGGAAACTGACTAATGGTGAGCTTCATGGACAATTTAGAGAATTTTCTAAGATATTTAAACTATATTATCATTTTAATTAGCTTTGTATGCTTCTAAAATCTAAACGCAGAACAAAATTTAACTTTATCATGTTTGTATCTGTATAAATACCATAGGAGATTTGAAGGTAAGATTTGATTTTGAGGATGGTATTGCTCCATAATTTTGCAACAAGAAAGATAAAAGCAAAAACCATATTTTTTGTGGTATAATTTAAGAATAGAAATCAGTATCCTTTTTTTCCAGGCCATTTCTGGCAAAGATGAATACATTTTAGAAGACTGAAATATGAATGCCATTCAGACTGAGCCAAGACAACTGTGAATGGTAAATATTTTATTTTCAAATTTATAGTCCTTCAGAAGATTAGTAGTGAAAAGGTTTGGTCTGGTAAATAGAGCTCAGTAACTTATAACTTGAAATTTCCCTTAACTTTTATTACATGTACTTTACAAAATAGTAAATATATGTGTTTAATTCAATGATATAAATTATTAAGTACAATTGGATTGAAATTTATCTGCATGTAAATATTGAAGTGCCTATAAAAGAGGGGATAGTGTAAATGGAGCAAGAGCATTACTAAGCAGTAGAAATTCAGTCTTGCTTCTCTCGCGTATTTAACTGATCTATGAGATTGAGAATATTTACTGCCTAATAAATAATTATAAAATCTGAGCAAATAGATTATGTTTATCCAGTGCCATATAAAGTATGAAAGCATTGAACTTCAACAAGAAAACATCTTATTGTTATTTATGTATGATTTAGTGTATGTCCATTCTAGGCAAACATTGTGTTTCAATGTCTGGAGTCTAAGTTAGGACAAGTAGGTCCACATATCCTAATATAAACTACTTTGTATTGATTCTTTCTCTCTAACATTAACTCCCTCACTTGTTCAAAGACAAGGCAAGGCAGCTAGCAGGTATTACTTAAAGCATGAAAGGATACATTCATTGATTTTACACTTTCCATATGGGTATTAGTTAGCCTAAACAAGTCTCTTTGCCCTCATTAAAATTGTCTTTGTGCAAGTAATATTGAGTGACTTTGCATCCCGGTGGTACACGTAAGCCCTGAGAGCCAATTGTGGCGTGTAGCAAAGCTCATTGTCACAGTAGTTTTCAGTTTAAAGGTAGAGGCCGAGGCTTGAGTAAGACAAAGACAAGATTAGGGATGCTAACAGAATTAGGAGCAGAACACAAATACATTCATTTCTTGATGTGGAAATTAGCTTCTCCTTTATTATTTTGTGTTTAGCTATAACCAATACATGTGTATATCAACATACCATTAATGAGGTCAAAACTGAATGTAAAGCAGGTTAAGTTCCATCTTAAGAACAGATTTAAAGATAAGAATTGATATTTCCAAAAATTCTCAGAAAATTACAACCTTATGAATATTAACTTACATATTTTAGCTTAAAATTTTCCATGTATACTAGCTCACAGTTTCTAAACACCTCTTCCTATGATGTTTCAGCTGTTTTATAAAGCTATTGCAAAATTACCTTTTGTTTTGTAAGTACTATGGATGAAACAATAAATGGTGTTTCACTTCTGAAACATATTCTTCATGTCCATTTAAGTATGTCTTTATATAAAGGTTTGAAGTAAAGAGCATTTGTTTCATCTCTCCCAGAACATGTTTTTACCAAACAACCCTTCACTTCTGGCATTCTCTCCCTTCCTTCCATGTCTGGTGTATAATTTGAAAGGAGAGGAGGAAGAACAAGAAGGAAGAAAGAAAGGAGAAGGGCAGGGAGAAAGGGGGAATCTTAGTATAGAACTTTCTCTTTGTACTCTAAATATTAAAGTCTGCTTCTTCTTTCTAAAAGACTGACTGAAACAATCTCTCTCAAATTGTGAATTTCCTGCTTAAAATTATTTACTCTATCAAATTTATAGCACAGCAAGCAGATATCAGAATTCCATTTAAAATGTGTGATACAGGTTTTCTTTCCCCAGAATAATTTCTTTTGGCACAGTGAACTAAATTTATAGACAGAAAACTACTTTGTATTAAGTTATATTTGAAATGTGAGACATTTACTTCAGCAGATTTCTCCCTTATTATGGGTGTGGTACCATCTTTAAAAGAGAAGTTTATTTGAGTGCATTTTCATAAGTTTCTTCTTCATTATTTATACATGCCATTCAAAATAGAAGGATATAAATATACAAATACACACACACATACACACACATGGACATTCTTTCAGATGTGTGTTCTGAACAGTATACTCAACCTCATCCTCAAAGGGTGGTTTTCAGTGGGGCCGACAGACATTCACTAAGATGGCAGAAAACCTTCTCTGGTGTTCTTGCAGTAATGCTCCAACAAGCTCGAAGGTCCATTGAAATATAATTTATCACTCTATGAATTAGGCCTATACTAAATTCTCTAAAATAATTTGAATGATTGTAGTATTTGAGAAGCTTCAAGCTAGTTTTTTGCCTCTATGAGTTTCATAAAGTTTTTAAAATAGAAAAATATATTCCTAGTCAATTTTGGGAGGGTTCATTTAACATATATTTTTTATTTTTTTAAATATAGTTTATGATTCTTGCAAGACTGTTTAGCCGATTGAGAGCCACAACTTAGTTAATATGCACTGAAGATTTTGGGGCATATGTGCAACTGCCCTGTTGTGTAAGATAGGGTTTCCTTATATTCATCTACCACCTCTGGCTCTCACAGTCTTTCCACCCCCTCTTCCACAATGATTCCTGAGCCTTGGGAAGAGAGGGTGTGGTATAGATGTCCCATTTAGAGCTGAGCACTCCACAGTATCTTAACACAGAAACCCATACTGATCAATGTGCAGTGAATTAATTTACTTTTTAAAATAACTAATAGGGGGTAGGGAGATGGCTTTGTGGGTAAAGGTACTTACCAACAAGGCTGATGACTTGAGTTCTTTTCCAAGGACCCACATGTTGGTTGGAAGGAGAGAACTGATGCCTGCAAGTTGTCCTCTGACTTCCACACAGACAGTGTGGCATGCACACACCAACACACATACACATTCACAAATAAATAAATAAAAAACAGAAACAACAACGAAATCAACGTACCAAATCAATGTAGTATATGGGACATAAAAGTTTTTTGATACTAATTGTTGAGACTAACCCGGGATTTTTAAATGTTAAGATGAATAATTTGAAGAGCAAAATTTAAAACTATCTTAAATTAGGGAACCTGCTGGAACTTCTAATAGGCATCAACTCTTGGATTCCTTTAATAACCCTGTATATAAAGTCATAGTCTAACCATTATGTTTCCTGTATGAGAAAATTGGCTTGGATGTTCTCCAAACTACAGACTGAGCTGAGTCTTGGAGACTGGAGTAGTGTGATAGTGCTGAATAACCCACACAAAAGTTTTTTTTTTATTTTTAGATACAGATATATTTAGATATGGAAAATCAATTTAAATACTCTTTTAACTTTAAAAGAGGGAAAAATGCTTTCCAAGATCTGTCTCCAAATGTGTTACATGTATATGACATCTTGTGTTGCATTCTTGAAGTGAAATCGATTTGTAACCCTACATATTTTATTTGCTATACTGTGTAATTTGACTGGTGGATTAATCTTGAAACATCATTCTTTGCTTTGTCTTAAAAGAAGACAGCCACTTGGTTCTGTCATTGCTCTCTAGGCTACAAAAGAAAAGCAGTTCCAGAGGAACTGTAAGATCCTGAAGGAAGACAATTTTTTTCTCCTTAAGCAGTTTTTTACCTTGGATAAACCTTAAAGTTGTTGGTGGAATTTTAAAAAGCTCAATGCCTGCAACCCACCATGTATGTCTGAATGATTTTCATTTGCAGCTATAGGCTCTCCTTGCTGTAGGGGCACCATTCTTTTGCAATTGCTTTGCTATCATGCCCATGTGACTCAAGTGACATGAAGTTCTGGGCAGCAGGTGGGTGTGAGGAATTGAACACTGTGCAGGTTTGACGGCTCCATGTGCTATCAGAGATGACAGCACTCTGAGAGTATCAGTAATCATCATCATTTCAGAATCAACTTCTGATATGCTGTGAGAACATGAGTCTTACCACACAGTTGATTACCTTAGGACATAGGCCAACAACTTTTTCTCTTTGGTGAGGTGGGAGTTTGACTTGGTGTCCCTTTGATACCAAATAAGACTATGACTTATAGACACATTTAAATCTGGTTTTGCCTCCTAAAGTTGCCAACAAATTGTAAACACAATGTTCATGCTAGCTATTTTTGAAATTTAAATACCAGATAATTACATAATAAATAGTATAGCACGTCTAATTAGGAGCAGATATGAATCCCAATCTGTGCTAATTTCCAACCAGGAAAACATGTACCATTACTCAAATACCACAGAAATATTCAGTGTGTTCAACTTCAAAGTAAGCACATTGAATTTTGTTCAGGATAAATGATTCTAGGAGAAAGCTCACAGCATAAAATCATATGACCTGGAACAAACTCGGAACAGACACTAACTGAAAGTCAGTCACGGCTTCTTTCAGTTTGTCAAGTGTGGGGACAGCTGCATGCCAGCACAGTTAGCAGTTATCTCCTGTCAACTACTTAGACATAATCATAGCGAAGAACACAGAATGGCTTGATGGAAGCAAAGCTGCTCTCTACCCTATTAAAAATTCAGAATAAACTTTATGACAAGATTTATAACTTTTTTGCAAGTATCACAAGTCAGGAAGTATGTATTCATTGCCGTTTAAATGTTCATTTGAAATTTTAATTTTCTTCCCAATTCTTTCTGATTTCAAAACTAGATATCTTTGGAAAACCAGAAACAGTTTACAAAATGTAGTCCAGGTAACCCATCTTCTTTAATATTTTTATGATATTGTGGTGAATCTTTGCCAAGAATGTACCCCACACACACAAAGCAAATATTCCTCACTCACCATCATAAGTAAATTTAACTACTAAGATGGAGAAACTATCAAATTAGTGTAAAATAGGAGAATAGGAAAAGCTTGTAATATGTTGATTCTGTGGCAAGTGTTGGAGACATGCTGAAAGGGACTCAAGAGTCCATTTAGAGGAGAGAACTCTATCTTCCCTTTAAATGTGAAGCAGAGAAATCTGTGCTGGTCTGCAGTGCCTTCCAGCACCTTTCTTTGTTCTAGCATAATGCTGGTGCTAGATCTGCAGTTTGCATTTCTGCATGCTCAGAGAATACTAATGCGGCCTGACAAAGCTTCCAGCTGAAATATTCTGATGAGGCTAGTAAGGTCTAGAAGATGACCCCTCCACAGAGCAAGCCATGTGATGCAGGTGGAACTCCATAGAGAAATATGTGGTCACATTGTTCCTGATGTCATTTATAAAAGACATCTTACAAACACCACAAATGTTTCTAGTTATTTTTTAAATTGTTTTATATATTTTTATGGAATTTTTGTGATTCTCATACAATATAATTTGATGATGTTTAGATCTCTTTCCACCTCCCCACCTCCCCTTAGTGTCCCCTTCCACTTTAATGTATTCTGTTATATATAATAAAGCCTATAGAGTCTAATCTGTTTCTCTAAATGTCCTTCAGTGTGGGTTTATCCACTGGAGTCTGGTCAACCAACCAAGAGTCCCATGCTTGCAAGAGCCTGTCTCTGCCCCTCCCAGCAGCCATCTGTTGCCACCATTTTCTTCGGTAGGGTTGGGGCTTTTTACCTTCTTCCTTATGTTGTGATTTTTTTCTAGTTTGAACTTCCATGGGACTTGTGCATGCTGTTACCTTTGCTCTGAGTTCTTTTGAATAACTGACCAGCTGTCTGTGAAACTCTGTTCCTTGTGGTCATCCACCACCCCAGGCTCTCTCACAGGCTTTTCACCCCTGCTTCTGCAGTGAGCTTTTGGGAGCAGACATTTGATACAGGTTCCTATTCAGGGAAAAGCACTCTGCAGCCTCTTGTTCTCTACATGTTGGCCAGTTGTGGGTTCCTCTGTTAATCACCATTTGTTGCATAAGGAAACTTCTCTAGTGAGAGTTAAGAGATACATTGATCTTTGAATATGACAATAAGTCAGTTTAATACGGTAAGTATTTAGAAAACTAGTATTATGTTCTTTCCTATGTCTTGTGACCTGTCTAGTCTCTAGTTCTTAAGCCCGATATTAATGTTGTGTATGAACTAACTCCATCCTATAAAGTGAACCTTAGATTCAATTAAAGAGTGGTTGGTTGCTCCCACAATATTTGTGCTACTATTTCAATGGTGGACATATCTTGCCAGGTCAGTTGTTATTGTTGTTCACAGAATTCACAGCTGGGTAAGGATGATAAGTATTTTTTCCTCATACTATCTTCCAGCACTATGAACACTAGCCAGTAGAGATGAGGCTCTGAAGTAAGCACCAGCTAGATTTTTCCTTGTTTCATTCTACTGCTCATGTATATAGTGTTTTCTGATTAGGGCCTTAACCACACAGTTCTGGTGGGTAACCAAGAGTAGAGACAAGGGCCAGTATTGTTGGGGGATTATGGGAACTGTGGTCAACAACTTCTAGAGAAGAAGTTTATTGCTGGCATTGAAGATTATTTTATTATCTAGAATGGACAGTGTCCTCCTATTATAGGACAATTCCATTTGATCTCTTTATGATGTATATGGATATACTTTATAAACCTCCATAATGGCAAGTTTCCACACAGCTTTTTTCTAAAGGCCTTTAGTGTTACTTATCCCTCCCTGTACTCTCTCGTCTGCCCTGCTGTTCTATTCCGTATCCCATTTAACCTTCCTAGTCTAATGTTCCCCTTTCCCCCCTTCATATAACTACATTCTACCACCCCTCCCAGGAAGCCTCCCTCTACCCACTCATAGATGTTTATTAGTTTAAGAGCCGAATACTATTCCATTGTGTATATGTACAATTATTGTAAATGTCCATTAAGAAATCCAAGGGCAGATATTTGAATTTTCCACCAGTTTCTTCTCTCTGGTGTGCAAAATTGTCATGGCATATGTAAAAGCAGTCAGGAAAGCAATTCCTTAGGGCAGTGAAATAGTCATCAAAGCATAACATAATGGGATGAAGAGTGCTATGAAAAAGTGAAAAACAAACAAAAACCAACCAGTCATGCAATTATTTATGTGTTAATAGGATACATTTTAAAATATGAGGAAAATTTAATTCCAAACTGTTTAATATTATTTTTACTATAGTCAGTAAATATAAAGCAAGTTATTATTTGATCCCAAGTTTTAAAGAAGCATTTTAATTTTTGTATGTGTTTTTCTTAATTTCTCTTTTCCGGTGTCCGTAACTGATGTTTATTTTCCCTTCCTTATCTGTAATAAGTGGATAAAAAATACATAGTTCAAAGAGCAGTTTTTTAAAACCTTTCAGAGCAAGTGATGAGCCATCACCATACATGTCATTTCCAGTCTCTGAAGATATTTACTGACATTATATATAGGGCTACTAAACACATCAATAATTTATCAGTTACTTCATGTAATACTTAATTCAATCATCTTTTCAGTAAGGAAAACTAGATTGGTCTTTGCTTTTTACAGTGAGGAAAAGAAGGCATTTCTGGTATCTATAGTCTTTCTAGCAGTCTTTAGTGTAGTGATTTTTTTCAATTTTGAGCTCCTTAACTGGATGCCAGAGTGCAGATTGGTGAATGGTAAGGCTTCACCCAAGCCACCTTTTTGGGAATAATACTGTTACTTGTGCTTTGAGTTTAAGATGAATGAAGATTTTTCTGGAAAAGCTCCAGTGATGATTAACAGTGAATGCTCAAAGTAAAAGCTAAATTTGAAAAGTACTGGTTTTAAAGATGCACATAAAGACAAAGAATATCAACCGCACTGGGAAAAATGCAAGAAAGAGTGTATGATATTCCTGCAAATGAGCTCAATGTATAAATCATTATTCATCTTCATGCCTAAATATTTTTTACACATCTTGTTGGAAAGTAGAATATCCATCCATTTGTCTGGAACATTTTCCTCCAGTCTGTGGCTGGATGCCATAGTGACTTCACTATAAGAGAGAATAGACTAATTGTTGGAGAATTCTGCCTATTGTGCAGCCTCAGAAAGCATTGCTGACTGGGAGCATTGAGGAGACGACTCTTATTCTCTTTCCATTTTCTTTCTCTGATAAACCACTAGGACATTAAATTTGTCTATGTGTAAGACATCTTTCATAACCAGGTCAGAGAGGAAAATTTTGAAAGGGCTTAAATGTAGATGATGATAAAAAAGTTGTAAAGGCACTTACATTCTCAAGAATTGGCTGGGATTTTGTAACAATACTTGGTTTAAAAACTCATTATTAGGCATTTTAAAACTTCAAATTCTTAATTATTGACTGGGTTCCTTAAGCATGTCAGTTGACTTCCTTCATTTGTAGAAAGAATGACCACAGTTATATGAACATGAAAGGAAATGGCAAAGCCAAAGCACATCAAATGCGTAGTACTTAATGACGACTAATTAAAGTTACACTTAGTTTTGCTCTTGATAGCTTAATACATTATAGAAACAGAATAACACATGTGAATTCTCCAAGTTGGTAACTGGTGAACATTTAAAGGGTGCCTGTGAGTCAGTGCTGTGAGGTCAGTGTTAGTGACCTTGATCTTTTAGCACCCATCCCATCATTCAGATTCTAATTCATACAAACAATATGTACTGAGCACTTACTATGTGTTAGAAGCAAAGATATAGAATAGAGCTAACACATCAGTAAAAGAGCCAAACAGTGCAGGTCTCTCTGCAGTCTTAAGTTCTAGTGATACACATATACTGCTTTGTGCTATCATTTTATTTTTACTATATGTGCAATAATTATTAAAGTTTTGGTTTCTCAGCAGCAAGCACCATGTCAAAATTCCTTGCAATCTTCAAAAATACATATTATGTTCTCAATGACTTAATGAGAATCAGATAGTATTTTATATGCATATAAAAGGGAATGCAAATAATGGTTCATTATTAGAAAATATATGACTTTTCCTAGCATGAAGTTCCACGAGGAATGCCCAAAGTATGGCTCTTTCAAAATTCAAAGTGAAAAGTTTCTGGTAAACAAATAGAAGTCAACTATCACTAAGACTATTGTTGTGGTACAAGTTAGGGAAAAGGTGTAAATTCTGAGGTAGAACTTCAAATACGTTAAAAACAGCTATTTGCCAAGTTCCTAAGTACACAAACTAATACTTTTGCAGATTCTCTTGCTTATACTGATTACAGAGTTGCACAATATGTGGATTTCTGAGTCTGAATTTGTACTTTTAAAAATTGTTAACCAGGGGAAAATACCAGTCATTTCTCCTTCAGTACTTAGTCTTGGGGGTAGGGGGTGGGAGTCATTAAGGAAGAGTATAGTTCAGCACCATGGGCAGAGCAGGCAACTGAGACAGGCCATCTACATGGGAGCTACTGGAAACATTCCCTTAAGTTAAAGTTTAAGACATAACCTTATAGTAGCAATCTTCTGCTTTAAAATGCCAAGAACCAAATGAATACAGAAGAATGTTCAGTTATATAATATAAAGTTTATACTTCTATACCTTTCTCTTTTATGGAAAACATAATGGCCCTCTAAAAGGCATGCATCACTTTAATAAATGCATTTAAGTATCATTAGGTTTAATAGTACCTATTCACTGAGACTATTATTTCACATCTTTTAAAGTTAAGTTAATGTGTATTAATGGTGTGAAATTGATGAAATTACAAGTTGTGCTTCCCTGGGCACAGGTTAAACCAAGAAAGAAAGGAGGAGGCTGGTTAACATTACCTTCAACCCTATTCTTCATTTATACTACAAAATATGTCAGCCTAGCCCCAGGGAAAGAAATATTCACTGGTAGTAGGATGAACCTAAATTGATTTTTTATGGTTTTTAACCCCAGAAACTGTCTTTGGTGGGGTCATCAAAGGCTCATCATTTTCTTTAGGGAATAGGAAAGAATGCTCTCTTCTGAGATTAAATTCATGTCATATATATATATATATATATATATATGAGAAATAGATAACTTCTTACTATATCGTTTTCTTCTACATAACTTGTAGAGCATCATTCAAGATGTTATTATTTTGTAACCTCTATTTTATTTTACCACCATTTATAACATTAAATAATGATACATAGTTAGTTAAAGCTTTGAGTAAAATATTATAATAAATATTATTTGATAATACCACTGATATGAATCATTGAAAAAATCCTCAGTTTTGGTCTCCAGAACATTTGATATAGTATGATATTTTAGAGTATTAAGAGGATTGGAAATGAATTTTAACCATGACTTGTGAAAATATTAAAAAAACAGAAAAATATCTATTTTAAGTATGTTTGAAAGAAAAAGGTATAAACTCATTGCTTATTCTCGTTCATTTAATATTGATGTAAAATAATATTTTACAAACAGAACCATGGTTCCATTGTCTGTGAAGGTTTGTGAAGAAACCTGGAGAAGAGAAAAAAATAACTAAGAAAATAGAAATCTAGAAGGTAGGAATCTAATTTTGCTTTTCTAAAAACTAGAGCAGGAAGTCTTCAAAACACTGTTAGACTTAAATGAATTTTTAGGCAATATTTTGGCACTGATAAATTAAAAATTATTTCTACGCACTTAGAAAATATTGATGCTCACAAATCTGCTTGTGTTCAAAACAATAGTTTGGGAGAAGTCTAATTTTTATTTATTTACAGATAGGTTTGTGACAATAGATCTTACAAATAACCAGGACATAAGTCGTAAACCTTACATGATTTTACTGAAGACACAAGGAAGCTAAGTGGTCAATGGGCCATCAGAGTACCAATGAATATTGTCTATAAAAAGCATGCACCCTAAGTAGAACCTTTCAGATCAGTTGATGTTATTTCCCAAGGAACCCAGAAATTTATCTTTTTAAATTTCTTTATTTTTAAAGACTTATTATTATTTTTTGTGTATGTATGTGTAACTCTAGGTGCCAGTGGAGTTCAGAAGAGGGTGTCAGATCCCCTGGAGTTGGGGTTATAGGCAGTTGTGAGCTGCCCAACATAGGTGCTGGGAATGAATCTCAGTACTTCTGCAAGAGCAGCACTTGCTTTTCACTGAGTAATCTTTCCAGTCTACAAATCTCTGTGTTTTAAAAAGCAGATTCTCTTGATTTTTTTAAAAAAATATAATTTTACCCTTTTATAAGTGAGTATTCCCTTGATTTAAAAAAATGAAGTAAGGTACATTTGTAGAATGAATCTGACCCATAGGCTTTTAACTTGGACATGTGGCTAAGCAGATGCACTTCAGTGAGACATCTGGAAAGTTTTCACATCGTATTCCTAGGGAGAATTTCTGGCTGGGTGACAGTAGAGATATTTAATTATGTAAATCAGATCTAATTTCAATATAAAGACAATTTGGATCCTTCTAATGATTGGAAGGGCTGTCCTAGCACCAAAGTGCTTTAACCACAGTCAGACATGTTGTAAGACCATATAGAAAAATAATCAGGGCCAAGTTTTTAGTTTAATATTAATGTGTTTCATACTTGTTCTGTGTAACTAGGTTTTCCTGTACCACCACTTCCTGTAGGGTCTGTGCCACAAAAATCTTGTACTGTAGTGTCCCTTAACAAGGTAAGTGTACAATTGGGGGTATATAGATGATTTTTGGTGGCTCTCAGATGACATATTTTAAACACACACACACACACATATTCTAGAAGAATTATAATGAACATAGAAAACCTGATATTTTCCTTAAAATCTAGATTAAAAAATAGAGTGCTTATATGATATTAAGTACATGTAGTACAACTTATATTCAGAGACAGTTGAAATGATAAAGAACAGCAGTAAAACCGAAGTTCTGGAAATGTTGTAGTCTCATTTACACAAGGATACTTCTTTGGTCAGAAGTGTGTATATAGGGACCTTGTCTAGCACTTGCTAGGACCTCAGTGGACTACCAAAGATTTAGTTTCCTGTGTCCTTTGGGATTACATTTAGGTATTTTGGAGTTTCTTCCAATGGTAGTCAACCTTCACAGAAGATCTTAAAAATCCAAATTTAATTTATATTCTTGAGTTCCCTCAAAAGATGGGTGTTTATGAGCATTGGTTTCTTTCTATAGAAAGCTTACCACATCTGCTAGGTGATGGCTATGCATTCAGACACCCGAGGTACAGAAAGCATCTTAAGATAAAAGAGAATTTATAGACTTAGGACTTCAGTATTTTCATGCAGAGAAATAAACCAAGAAAGGAAAACATCAGGCTATGAGTCTATCACAGTAAGCATTCAAAGGAATAATTTTCTCTTCCTTTTTCAAAAATTAAAAAGAAACATTAAGTTGCTAAGTTAGAATGTGGTATTAGACCATGCTAGCGTCCTAGCCTGAGCATGCATGGTCTTTCAAGATGGCAATGGAGTATGCAAATATTAGTTCACATTACAATATTTAAGTATGTTTTAAGTACTGAAGCTAGCATAAATAGTAAAATAAGGTATTTTGTGTTTATTTGGATTTATAAAAATGGACGGTGTTGGAATTTGATGTAATTTGTAAAATAACCTTAAAGAAAAGTTTTTATTGTGAAAATATTAGAGATATGTAGAACGAGCAAAGATGGTAGAGAGGTCCTGTATACCCTCCCCCACTTTTTGTGAATGATTATATTTTGTAGAGCTACAGCATGACATCAAAGTCAAGAAATTGACATTGGTGTAATGTGTCTAAGCTCTGACATTTTATCGTGTGTGTAGATTGGAATAACCACCATCACCACAGTCAAGGCGCACAATTATGTCATCATCCCAGAGGTGACGCATATAAGGCAACTTTTATGGTCATGTTTCTCTTGCTTTGTGGATAGGCTTGACAAATCACTACTCATTTTCCTAAAGTATGAATGAACCTCCCTTGTCTGGGCTTTAGGAAAAATCTGGTTCTCAATTTTCCACTGGCTAATTATTCACACCCCTGGAAAAATTGTTCTGCCAGCCTCAGTAGTTCATCTCCAAAAATGAAGTTTGGGGTTCCATGAGTAAAGGTGCCTGCCCCCAAGCCTGCTGAGTTCCACTCCTGAAACTCACATAGTGGCGAGTGAGAACTGACTCCCAAAAGTTGTCCTCTGATCTCTAGTGGGCACTGTGGCACATGCACCCAAACACACACATACAGGGAAAGGAAGTTTGGGGCCAATATTTTTTCAGGGTGGCAACACTTAATGCATCTGATTATTGAGTTTCAGTTATGATATTATCTTAAAGACTATAAAATTCAAATCAAGTTAATAAAGCATAACTTAAAATGGATTGAATAGTGTGGTTTGCATGTGTTTTCGTTCAAATAGTGTCACTGTCAAAAATTTGTTTTTGGTGTCACCAAAAATTTTCAATATGGTAATATTTTGTTGTTGCAAAACCTGAATATTTTTTTTTTAAATTTCCCAACTCTTGAAGTGTCAAGTATACTATTATCCCAAATGTCATATGGAGAAAATTTGGCACAAAAAGTTCTCTTGGTTCCTTTTGTCCCAAAGGGTACCTTTGGGGGTAGAAAAAGAGATAATTCACAACATAAGCCTGATGAAATACTAGGCTGTCGTTGCTACAGCTGTGGGGTTTCTGACTGGGATTCTGAACTGTGGGGTTCAAGTGTGGCTGTTTTCTGGGAGGGGATTCAGGAGTGGGAGCTGCCCAGTGCTCCGCAGTCATGAAGAGAAGAGGCTGAATATCCGCAGTGGAATGGACTCTGCGGCTTGTCTCCACAGCACTGGGTTAGCTCCACAATGGAGGAGATGAAAAACACTAGGAAAGCACTTTTCCCCAAGTAACTTCATCTGAAGCCTGAAATTCTCCCCACACAGCAATTTCAGATTCTCGACCTCTCAGTTTGTTTCTACAGCTCACCCGGACTTTAAATTCAAAGCTGCGGATACCACAAATCATGAGATGTTTTGGGCACTTCAACAATGTATTAATGAAATCCAGAGTCATCCCTATCACCACGGATAATTATGAAAAGTCCCCCGAGGAAACAAACTTCAAAAGTGTTCTATGAGGACTTGGAAAAGATCCCTAGAGGCTTTTTTTGAGACGCCTACTCTTTACTGAACCTACCTCTCCACGTTGCCATTTCCTAGCTGGGGTCCTGAGAAACATCAGGCTAGCAGAAGCCCAAACTGATGGCCAATAAGCTGGTCTGGCCAATCTGTCTGTTGCAGAGTCCAGCCTGATCTCTTCAATAACCAATCAGACAGGGCCACAGTTTCCTTGGCGTCTCTCTGGGGACAGCCCCATGTTATCCCATTTCCCATGATCCCCTTGAGTTTGTCCACGTTTGGATGCTTCCTCAATGCCAGTGTCCCTCTCTGCCCTCCTTAGACCAAAGGCGCCTCCAGTGCCTACGGGCACTGACACTAGCATGCACATCGTCCCCTTTCCATCACAGACCGGGTCCACCCTGAGGTCCAGAAAGTATCCCTGCATTCCCAGGACAGTTGAACAACACCCAACATGGCCAGTGGGCTTGAGCTTGGGCTGAGGGTTCAGAACCTGACCGGCTCTACCCCAGCCAGCTGCACACGTGTTGCCACCGCAGCCCGTGAGCCACTCTCCTTTTCTGGGACAATCATGACAGCTGCTGGGGCTGTGGACCACGTGGGGGCACTCTCCAGAGAGCAGCGGCCCAGCTCCGGTAGGTGGGGATGCAGTGACAAAGGCGTGCTGAGGACCCGAGGACCAAGCATCCTCAAAGTTCTGCTCAAAGGCCAGGCCATAGTCTCCAGGACCTCTGCAGATTGCAGGCTAGGTCTTCCGAATCGATTTCCTGCAGGGTGTCGCTCTGCAGTGGTGATCCACTGTCACCTTCTAGACATTGCATCAATCTTATTTCCTCAGTATTTGTGTTCTTTGCTCCTCCCATAAATCCCCTAACCCTTTCTCAAACCCATTTCCAGGTTGGAGCTCATTCCTCTTGTCTACAAGACACCATCACCACCAAGCAATGAGCAACCAAACAAAAAACAAGAACTACCCCTCCCCCGGCTACACACTTGTTCCTGCCAGGTTCTAGATTGGAATTAGTCTAGGAAACTTCCCCTCTGAGCTCTCTGGTTCTGAGAAGGAGACCTCATGAGCAGTTCACAAGTTGGAAAGTTCCAATGCTGACCAGCAGACATGCTGTCATGTAAGAAACCAAAACTAAAGGGTAAAACATGAGTTAAAGCAATTGTAAAGAAATTACAGCTTTGCTTTTCTGGGGCTGAGGTATAATTTTCTCATCTAAGAATATTTGAAATTATGTTCTTCACTGTTTACCAAAAAGATGTAGAACTAACATCTGTCTATAATTAAGTTACTCATTCAACAATACCCATCCAGTACCATATTCCAAATCTATCTTATCTTTCCATTCCCTGTTAACCTAGGATTGTTTGCTCCTTGTAAATAGGGCAAGATAATGGGATGAGGAAGTACCTCCATTGGTTGAGTGTTCACTATTTTACAGTGTTTAATTATTATGTATTTCTTAAGAAATAATTATTACTATGTTCTTTAATGATGAAGTAAAAGACATGTCTTTTTCTTACAGTCACAAAATTAGTAAATTGTGCAGGGGTCATTTGACTATAGAATTAATTTTTTACATATATTTTTAATGAATTTTGTTCATTTAATACAACAAATCTTAATCATAATCCCTCATCTATATTCCCCTATTAACCTCCCCCCACCCCAGATTTCATGCACTCTGTAATATATATGTTAAGGCTTATCAAGTGAAGCTATTGTACCCAGATGTCCCTTGATGTGAGTTCATCTACTGGAGTCTAGTCAACCTGTCTAGATTCACGGCCTTAAAGAAGTTCTCCCTCACTCAGAAGTAATCACTTGCCAATAGTGCCTTGGCTAGGGTTGGCGCTTGCTACCCATTTCTCTCATACTGTGCAGCTGAGGCTGCGTGGGTCTTGTGCATGCTGCCACCATTGCTGCAAGTTCATATAACAAGTTCTCAGAGGCCTGGGAGACTGTTTCCTTTGTTCATGCACCAACCCTGGCGCTTATAATCATTCTTCCGCAATGGTCCCTGAGCCATGGGTGGGTCACTTTTAATACAGGAGTTCTGTTCAGGGACATGCACTTTGTAGTCTTTTAATCTTTGCACCTTGGCCAGTTGTGGCCTTCTGTGTGCATGATGCTCTGTTGCATGAGGAAGCTTCGCTGATGAGAGTTGAGGAATGTTTTAGTAGTCTCTCCACCCCTGGTTTTCTATACTCCATAAGCCTTTGGTGTCACTGTAGATGTGTCACTTAGAGCTGGGTGTCTCTCTAACATATGTTCTGTGTGGGACTAACTGAAAATTAATTTTTTAATGACCCTAGAATGTAAACTTAGGCAAATACTTAACATTGACTGATATTTCTGGACCATTTAAAGTTCTTATTAACAGAAAGGATCCTATTAAGTTATTCAGACTAATCGTGCACTATTCTGTAGCTCGGGCAGGTCTAAAGTCGCAATATTCTTGCTGCCACCCTTGTAGTGTATGGGATTCCAGGCCTGTGCCGCTCTGCTAGCTTGAAACAGATGCGTTATGATCATTCTGTGTTCTTACTGGAGGCAATACATTTACTCAAAGGAGTATGAAAAAGGGGGAAGTAGCCAATACTCTTATAGGATGCAGAGGGAAGAGTTTTGACTTTGTAAGTCTTTTGGATACTTGTATTAGTTGCTTTTCTCATTGCTGCCGCAAAATACTCAATATAAGCAATTTGAGGAAGGAAGAGTTTACTTTGGCTCAGGGTGAGTCTCCCCTCCTCAGTTAAGCCTCTCTGGAAATGCCCTCACAGACACACCCAGAAATGTGTTTCCTGGGGCTGGAGAGATGGCTCAGTGGTTAAGAGCACTGGCTACTCTTGCAAAAGACCCAGGTATGAATCCCAGCACCCACATGACCACTATTAATTGTCTGTAACACCAGTTCTAGAGGATTCAACGCCCTCTTCTGTCCTCTGTTAGCACTGCATAACATAGGTGCACTTACATACATGCAGGCAATACACTACACAAACGCACACAAATAAATAAAAAAATAAAGAAAAATACTTTAAAAAGAAAAAGAAATGTGTTTTCTAGGTGATTTCAAATCCATTTAAGGTGACAATAAAGATCAGCTAACATAGGACTCAACACAGACATGCGGTAGCTTCTCTGAAAGATGGGGTGGGCTAGAGTCTAATGGAAACTCTTATAAAGACTGTGAAACAATGTTATAATTCCTTAACATATATATATATATATATATATATATATGATTATTAGCATTAGTGAAATGATATTTTGGACAATTCCTGGGTCTGTATCATGATTATAAAAAAATCTTAAAACACCAACTCATATCTTCAATTCATAATAGAGTTGTTTAGTGGAATGGCATGGTAGCTTGTGGCCCCATAGGTTCAAGTATTTGAAAACTTCATCAGGTGGTGGTGCTGTCTGGGGAAGGTCATGGAACCTTTAGGAGGTACAGCCTTGGAGAAGGAAGAACGTCACTGGGGTCAGACTTTGAGTTCATAGGCTTACCCTACCTTCAGTATGTCTCTCTGCTTCCTGTGACTGCTAAAGATGTGAGCTTTCTGCTCTGACTACCTCTTTCCAGGCCTCCTTTGCCATTATGGACTTTTATCTTTCTGGAACAATAATCCAAGTAAACTCTTCCTTTTATTAGTTTCCTTGGTCATTGTATTTTATCACAGCAACAGAAAAGTAAATAAGACAGAAATTGGTACCATAGAGTCGGCTACTGTTGTGATGGACATGACCATGTTGTTTCGGGGAGGATTGTGGGAAGTTGAGATAGGTATAAAAGGACAGGATGAGGGCTTCACATGATAATGGAAATACTCTATGTCTTAACTACACCCCTGTCAAATTTCTGGTTGTAGCATCACACCATAACTTTACAAACCCTGGAAAATATCAAATAAATTTTATGTAAACAGTTAGAGCTATATCTACCTTCCTCCCCTTAAAACATGGGCTTCTTTGTATTTTTAACATTAGATGTAAACCCGCTTTTTTATTTATTTTCAAGAAATTTTTATTTTAATAATAGATAAGAAAATGTGTAAGTAGAGCTCATTAATGTACTACTTTTCAGTTAGCATGAAATTAAAATGAGACTAGACATACGAGCGCCAAGGTAAGTATTGCCGGATCAATGTATACAAGCACAGGTGAGGGGTTTCCACTTTAAGACTCCACAGAAATTCTTTCTTCAGAACAGTTCCCTGCACTGAAATGAAAGCACACAGTCATAAGGTGATTAACTTTAGGACTCCCAGCCAGAACAGACCCATGTAGCCCGTGCCAACTAACTTCCTTTATTTATTTTTATCTTTAACATTAACTTGAAAAGGAATATGGGGTTCTTGAACACAAATTTTATTTTGCTTAATCCCTTCCCAGTTCCTTTATCTCCTTGCCCGCCTCCCTCTTCTGTACTCTTTGGCCCCTAGCACTCCCCTTTACGTTTTATTATATTGATTTCCCCACCTCTTCCTGGAAAACTTGCTTTTTTTTTCTAGTCATGTGGGTCTCTTCTTAGATTCCTAGCCTTTATCTGTATTTATTTCCACCTGGATATACGTATCTAACGGTTTGAGACTAGGATCCACATATGAGAGGAAAAATAGAGTATTTGTCTTTCTGAGCCTGGGTTACCTTGCTTAAAATAACACTTTTCCAGTTCCATTCATTTCCCTGAAAATTTAATTCTTCTTTATAGATAAATAACATTACATTGTGCACATGTACCTCATTTTCATTAATTTATTCATTTGATGAACATCTAAACAGATTTCATTTCATTGCTATTGTGAAAAGAACAGTAATAAACATGTTTGTGCAAGTATCTTCATAGTAGACTGTACATCCCTTTGGGTGTATGACCAGAAGTGCCATACTGGACCACATGGCAATTCTATTTTCAGTTTTTTGAAAATCCTCCACATTGATTTCTAAGTTGGCTGCACTAGGTTGCATACCTGCTAACAATGAACCAGGATTCCTCTTTCCCATATCCTTACCAACATTTATTGTCATTTGCTTTGGTGGCCATTCTGGGATGAAATGGAATCTTAAAATAGTTTTAATTTGAATTTCTTTGATGGCAAGACATGATGAACACTTTGAGTGTTTATTGGCTATGTGGATTTCTTCCTTTGAAAAGAAATATCTTCAGACCATTTGTTCATTGGATATTTTGTATGGGTATGTAATTTTTGCAATTCTTATAAATTCTAAATGCTGACCTCCTGTCTGAAGGTTAGCCAACAAAGATTTTCTCTCATTCTATAGGCTATCTGCGATAATTTCTTCTGCTGCATAGAAGCTTTATAATTTCATATAGTCCCGTTTGTTAATTCTTGGGGTTGTTTCTTGTACTATTGGGGTTCTATTCTACATCTATGTACTGAAATGCCTAAACCAGTTTGTTTATAACCAGAATTGCCATTTGACCTTGCCTGGATAAATATATGTCTGAATTCATATCTGTTATTTAGGATCCACATACTTTACAATGTATTTATCTTTCATTTAAAAATTTATTCCTTAAGAAACACATACACATGTTCACGTGTGCAAACACACACACACACACACACACACAAACACACAATGTATTTTGATAATATTCACTCCTCCCTCCTTCCTACTCCTCCCAGATATCTCTCCCCACATTTCTCTCCCAACTTCGTGTCTTCTTTTTCTTTTTTTTTTAATAACCCACTGACTTCACATTTTAACAAGGCCTTTCATTAGTGGTCACCTGTCTCTAGCCTGAACTTCTAATTTTTCTTGACCATAAGGCATAGGCATCAGACATATTTAAATCCTTCCAAATCCTTAAAAATTCTTCTTCTACCTCCACAATTTTGTCCTTGTGCATGCTAGTTCTCTACAGTGGATTATCCCCATAAATATGACTTCCTTATACTTCACCTCCAGTGAGAAATCTTCCTGATATGCTTGTATTAAGTATATCATAAGATCTCCTACATCATATTGGAATGTATCTGATCTTTGTTGGCCCTGTTAGACAATATGATCACTGAGGGTTCTGTTTCCATCCTGTTATACAGAGTACCTGCTTTGAGGTTTGATAATCAAAGGAATTCAGTCACTGCCATTTAGTTGAAATGAATGAATGAGACGACTTTTTCCAAGTTTCGTTCAAAAATACATGATGCTAAAATACTTTAGACATGTTACTTCTTGCTTATAACCTTCTATTTGAGTAACAATTAAAACATGGTTTCTTGGTGGTTTTGGGTCTGGGCGGTTGTCTGCGTCTTCACCAGAGATCTTATGCTATTCTGGCTCCCACCAGCTTCACCTTCTCCATTTTCATCATTTTGCTTGCTTCCACCCACAGGGCTAGACCAGTTCCTGCTGCAGCAGGAAGTCTGTAAGAAGCTTCCTGCCAGGGACTGAAGATTGCCTTGGAATCACCTGCTCCCTTTTGCTGGTACCTGGTATCTATTCTTCCACTCACATTGCTTGTAGATCGCCTGGCTCCTATTGACCTACCTCAGCTTTTGACCATCTGCCTTGCCTTCCAGCTTGGGGAATCTCCAGCTCATGGCCGCCCTGCCTTTTGCTTACCTACTGTTTTCTCTGACCTTCCATGAAGTCACTGACTTTTCCATTTTCTTTTTGATTTCTGGTTGCAAAATCATGATTTTTGACTCTTTTGTGTGTTCAAATTATGAGTCATGCAATATGATTGCTTTTCATAACCTCACCTTGTTCCCTCTACCTGAATATGTGCCTTATATATTATCATCTTTTAGCTGTGGGTCTGGCCCTGTCATATAGTTTCTTTTAAGTAGGGGCAATATTCCTATTTCTTCAGGCTATGATGCTGGAAACTGAGGCACAGAAGTTATCAACCCCAATTCAGCTACTATGCCTTTTAAGTGAGTCATACTCTAATCAAGGTAAGAGCAATGTTTAATGTATCACACACTAAATGTTCTTAATGTTGATTATGCTTCAGAATTTTCTTGGAACCTAAAGTAAATGCAGACACTTGGGCATTGCTAGAGACAAAGAATTAGAATCTTGAAGTGAGGTCTTGGCATGCGTATTTTCAGAATTTCTTGATACACCTTATGGTACATCCTGGACTAAAACTGAGGATTGCTGAAGCAATTATTACCTGAAATGTTATACATTACATATGAAGGCTAGTATCTTCCATGTCAAAGGACCAATGAAAGTGATCAGTCATTGCTATTCACGGACATGGTGGTACATCCTCTCCATCTAGTTTCTCATTTAATTAACCTCCCATTCAGTAACAGCTAGATACTGTCAATACCAAGGAGCAATTTAACTTTATTTGAAAGAGGTTCAGTTACCAACCTATGGTTATAGTTAATCCCATAATAAGATTTTAAATCCCAGTCTGTTTTAGATTTAAGTATTGTGCTGTATGACATACTAATATCCCAGTGCTAACATGCCTCCATACACAGGATATTGTAACTATTAACATTATTTACTGATAGAATTAAAACTGTCATCTAATGACCCTTCTAGAGGGTTCTTAGAGTATTTTTTATTACCTACAAGAAACGTAAAATTTATTTTAATACTGTAAAATGCCTCTTACAATTTCACCTTCCGAAGGCCTCTTCAGTCCTGGCGCCCCTGTTTCCTCTGCTGTCACTCTCAGTTTCCCACCATTTTTGTGAGGTGTGGAGCTGAAATAGTGACGTGCCTTTGCATTAGCATTTGATAGTGATTAGAGGAGCACACGAAGTCACCCTTCTAGATTGCAGCAACCGAGAAAGAAAGTCCAGGGCTCGACAGAGTAATTTGTTATAAATAAAGTTAGACTGAGATAGCAACTTGAACCCAGTGTGTCCTTGCCCCTGAATTTACCACCCAGGCACAGATACAACAGCGGGAGGAATGTTGGTCTCCCACGATGAGTTGCAAGACCTCAGATCTTGTGGGATTATCCCTGTAGACCAGGGAAAGTGAGTGTTTGACTGAGATGCTTCAACCTGTGAGTCTTGCAAGCACGTCTGTAGGGTGAAGGGGACAAACGGAAATGCATCCGCCCCTTATGCCTAGAAGGGATTAAGCCACCACTGATACTCTCCAGTGGGAATAAGGGAGAAATGACGGTCCTTACACTTTTCATCCTCAGTTTTCCTCTTTTTAGATTTTACCATCAGCTTAGGTGCTGTTTCCTAGAAACATTTTTGACATCTAGCATGGCATACACTGGGCTCACTTCCCACCCAGAGCAAGCCTCTGGTATGATGTAAATGCACACATACACATACATCATATGTCCCATGACTGAACTTTCCTGAGGCTGAACCTTGTTCTTCTAAAGTGCCGTTTCTCCATCACAAGCCTTAAGAGTGTTCATTCAAAGTCTGGCATTACAAACTGCCTGACCTCACAGCACACTGCTCAGTGCTCTGTTTAGGACTGAAAGGACTCAGTTAAAGAAGAGAATTTTATATGATGATGGTCACTGACTGTAATTTGTTTCAAGATATTATACCGAACATAGAGTAAAATACACATATATGTTAAAAATGGAACACATCTGGTAAAATCAATGAAATGTCACTATAGAACAAATAGAAAGAAATACCTAAATGTCAAAAAAATACTGTGTAGAGAATCTGTCAAAATCCCATGACTTATATAGGATTGGTCTTGTAAAATAATCTTTTGAAAATGTCACTTATATAAAAACACTGTACCTCTGATGTAAATGGTTACATGGGTTATTTGGCATTAACTCACAGGAAATTGATACATTATAAAAATCCTCATTCTAATAAACGAAAGCACAAAATTTTTCTCAGAAATACTTATTTAATCTCACAGTTGTTTGATAGTTTTTCCCATATTTCTTTTAGATTAACATTTTATTTAAAAAGTTGAGATTTCTTGAGTTTTAGGAAATAAATTTAAACTAGTACATGTGAAATAATTAAATTAAACTATGTACGGGAATGGAGTTCCTATTTCTATTCCCATCCTTGTCAATTTATTTGGCTCTCGAGCTGCCTAATGAAGTCACCAAGGACCGCAGATGTTACTTTGCAGTCATCCCTGTTAGACCCGCACTCGGGAACTAAATTTCAATCTCTTTCCTCCACAAATGTCATTATAATATAACATTCAGAAGAAAATCAGCAAGACGTGAGACTCTTATCTTCTTGATGTTATTAAACATGAGAGAATGTAGGGAAGGGGCCATGTTTAGAACACAAGAGTCAGTAAGGTCAAGTTACTAGTACAAAGATGCCATAGATTTGTGTTCAAACTTTTAGGTCCCTAAGCTCACAGACATTAATAACCATGTCCTGTAGACTTTGTATCTCTTGCAACATTTAAAATAGTCCCATGCTAGATGAGACATACTGTAGTTTGGTGAATGAGTGAGCTAATAAAGTGATTGGGCAAAATATATGAAAACACCCCATAAATCCTGGTTATAAGGGTTTTTTTTTTTGTGATGTGTGGTTTAGCTTTTTTCAAAGTATGACAACATTCAGAACAGCATTACGATTTAGAAAACAAATAAACTCATGCATCTTGCTCCTAAATCAAATTTTTATCAGCATCTAGAGGCCTCCTTTGTGCCACCCCCAATTAGTTTCCTCCAAAGTTACCCACTGTCTTCAACCTTAGCACTGCAGGTTTTTTCTGTTTCATAAAATGGAATTATAAAAGGTGTATTCTGCATATCACTTCTCCTGCATACGTGAAACCCATTCATGCTTAAGAACGTAGCGATTATTTTTTCATAGTCATTGCTGTATAGTATTCTTTTGTTTAAATATACTATAATCTATTGATCCTGGCTACTGTGGAGGGCCAGTAGGATTGATTTTTAAGTTTGGAGATGTTTTGAATAGTACAGTGTATACTTTATTTGTATTTTGGTGAGCACATTCACAAATGCCTAGCAGTGGTATTGCTGCAGAATTCACATGAGCAGATACTGCCAGTAGCCTTCCAAAGCATTTACACCTGATTTCATTCCCATCTGAGGCACTGGAGGGTTCAAGTACTCTGCTTTGGAAGCAACATTTACTTGCATTTTGACCATTCTGGGTGAATGATGGCATAACTGAACATTAGAGTTTGTATTCTTGTGATGACTGTTTATAATGAGGCCCCATTTTGTTGTCTATTGGGATATGTGCTCTTGTGAAGTACATATTCACATCTTCCCAGTGTGTGTGTGTGTGTGTGTGTGTGTGTGTGTGTGTGTGCCTATTTAGTTTGTAGGAGTTCTTCATATGTTCTAGATAAATGTTTGTTGTCAAGTAGAGATATTGTCTGTGTGAGCAATTTTAACCTGCAGACCATTCAGGTTAAACCACATGGACCTTCTACTGGTTGTACTAGGCTGATGCATGGTAGAATCCAGTGTTCAAGCCTCATTCCTTATTAGTTGAATTGGAAGCTCTGGAGTTGGAGATTTTATTTATCATTACATACACAGTAGCTATTAAGTAGTATCTTTAACTGTTAAATACTGAAATAGGTTTTTATAATTTTATATTTAAAGATTCACTGCTTCACACAATTACATATAATTTGGACGTATTTTCTTACATGTTTAAATACTATTAATCCAAGTTGATAAGTAGGGACAATAAAAAATTATCCTTCTATGTCTACTATATACTCATAATTACTCTAAACTTTCAGGGCTAGGGATGCAGCTCTTCAGGCAGCTTGACTAACATGCACAAAGCCCTGCGTTTGAGCCTAGCCCTGCGTAAATGAGTCATGGTGTTGAATTCTAGCACTCAAGAAGAGGAAGCAAGAGGATCAGAAGTTTAAGGTCATCCCCAAATATACAGCAAGTTCAAGGTCAGCCTACAGGAGACCCCCATCTCAGTAAATAAACAAACCTACCTTTTGACAGAATGCTTAATACTATCCTCTTGTAAAATGAAATGATCATTGCTTCATTCTTCATCAAATGTCGGCATGCCAGTTGCTGTAACTCACAGGATTCACAGCTGGGGAAGGTTCATGCTCAGTTTTCTCTTCAGGTAGCAAACTTAGCTCCTTCCAGCACTGTGGACACTAGGCAGTAGAGATGAGGCTCTGGAGTTAGCGTCAGCTTGATTTCTCCCTGTTCGTTCTACAGCTCATGTATGTAGTGTCTTCAGCAGTACTGTCTTACCGTGGAGTTCTGGTGGGGAATCAGGATCTGGGGCAGTGGCTAGTATTGTTTGAAGGTCTGAGAGACCCCTGGTCAACAACTTCCAAAAAACGAGTCCATTCCTGGTGTTGGGCTTTTACTTAGCTTGCCTGTGGTGTCCAGTAAAGGCAATGTCTTTCTATCATAAGGTAACTTCCTTTAATCTCTTTTTATAACGTATATATATATATTTTTTTCAGAAACATCTATAATGGATTCTCATGTGGCTTTTTCTAAATTCCTTCAGTGTTACATATTCCTTCCCATATTCCACCCTCTCCCCTGCCCTCCCTTCCTCACCCCATCCAGTCCTTTGTACTGTGTCGTTCTCCTGAACTCGTTTGTATCTGTCACATCATTGTCAGCCCCCTTCCAGGAAGCACTCCCTCATGGCCGTTTTTTACTCTCCTGACCTCTCTGAATTTTCAAATTGAAACATGCATATCTAGGATTTCAAAGCTACTAGAGAGAATGTGACATTTGTCTTTATGAGTCTGGGTGGCCTCAGAATGATTTTTTTTTATCCAGTTCCAATCCATTTGCCTGTGAATTTCATAATTTCGTTTCTGTAAAGAGCTGAATAACATTCCATTGTGTATATGCACCACACTTGCATTGTCCTTTCATCAGTTGATGGACAGATAGACTGTTTCCTGGCTATTGTGAAAAGGGCAGCAATGAACACGGATGAGCAGGCATTTCTGTAACAAAGTGTAGAGTCTTTGACAGAGGATGGAATATGGGAAGTAACATTACAGGCATTCAGAGAAGGCCATATGAGAATCTACCATTATAGAAGTTTCTTAATGAACAGGATGACTGGATCATATGGTCAAATAATCTCGAACTGTTTTAGGAATCTCCACACTGGTTTCCATAGTGATTGCACTGGATTGCACCCCCACCAGCAGTGGAGAGCAGTTCCCCTTCTTCACATCCTCATCAACATTTATTGTTGTTTGTTTTTTGAATATTGGTTATTCTGAGTGTGGTAAGATGAAATCTTAAAGTGGCTTTAATTTGCATTTTCTAGATGACTAAAGATGTTGAACATTAAAAAAATTCTCATTCATTTGCATTTCATCTTTAGAGAACTCCCTGATCAGCTAGCCCCTGACTCCAATTTTTAATTTGTTTTTTTTTCTTTGATGTTTAATTGAATTCTTTGTATATTCTAGATACTAAGCCTCTGTGAGAGGTATAGTTAGCTGGTAAATGTTTTTTTTTCTTTCTGTAGGTTCTGTTTTCACTGTAGGTTCTGTTGTCCTTTTTGCTGTATAGAAGCTTTTTCATTTTATGAGGTCCTATTTGCTAGTTGTTGAACTTAATGCTTATGCTATAGGAATCCTGTTCAGGAAGTCCTTTACTGTGTCTATGAGTTCTGAAGTGTTCCTTCCATTCTCCTTAATCAGATTCAGGATATTGTGTCTTCTATTGAGGGCCTTTATCCATTTGGAGTTGAGTTTTGGCATGGTACTTTCATTCTTCTATATATAGTTATCCAGTTTGACCAGCGCCATTTGTTGAACATGGTGTCTTCTATCCAATGTATTTGTGGCACTTTTGTCAAAACACAGGTGGGTGTAAAGGCATGGATTTAAATCTGAGTCCTCAGTTCTTTTCTACTGGACAGTGTGTCTCTTTTTATGTCAGTATTGTGCTGCTTTTATTGCTATAGCTCTGTAGTGTACTTCGAGATCAGGGATGGTAGTGCCACCTGTAGTTCTTTTGTGTGCAGGGTTACTTTGGATATTGTGGGTTTTTTGTGTTTCCACTTGAAATTTGATATTACTTTTTCATTTTCTGTGAAGAATATGTTGGAATTTTAATGGGTATTACACTGAATTTGTAGATTTCTTTTGGTAGCATGGCCATTTTCATACTATTGATTCATACATAAGATATGCCCACTGGCACAAATATTAAGGTAGTAATCAGCTACTTTCTGATTGGATTTGGCCTGCTTCACAAGATAGAGCCCATACGTAACAATGATATCCTACCCAGGAACCAAGGCTAGCTAGGTTACATGATTTAGGGGAGAGCCTAGGACTGTTATTCTGCTAAACAGATATAGTACTAAACTGACTCCTAATGACTCACTGTACCTATAGATAATGCATCTCTCAAGTCTTCTTATGCATCAGATTGTGATTAACACAGAAAACCACAAGTGGCCAACATGCAAAGAATAAGAGGCTGCAGAATGCTTATCCCTGAATAGGACACCTGTATCAAACTTCTGCCTCTCAAGGCTCAGGGATCATTGTGGAAGAGGGGGCAGAAAGACTGTAAGAACCAGAGGTGGCAGATGATCACAAGGAAACAAAGTTTTCCAGACAGGTGGACAGTTACTCATATGAACTCACAGCAATGGTGACAGCATGCACAAGTCCTACATATGCTGAAGGCAGACATAGCCCATCATAGACATGGGGGTGGGTGGGTAAGAAACTCCAGTTCTAGCTGAAATTAGAAGACTACAACTTGTGGTATGATTAAGAAGAAGTGGGGAGAGGCGTGGCCAATACGGCAGCCAGCCTTGTTTCAGAGGCAGAATGATGCAGGATTAAGGGTAATCACATCGAGTTAGACTTTCCATCTACATGGAAATTTCCGCATTGGCTCAGATTCTGTGACATCTCCCAGTGTCTCCTAGCTTTAATTCCATGCAGTTTTGAAACGTAAATCATTTCATCTACTGAAGACACTATTTCTTCCCCTGTGTATAAAACCCTCCTAACCATGCTCCTCCTGAGCTTCTTGCCCTGGGCACAGAAAATTTCACCTTTTGGTTTTGAAATCACCCACTGAGGGATTCCTGGCATAAAGGATATTTTCCTTATATTGGTTTCACAGAGAGCTTCTTATTAGTCTTCCCTTTTCCTTTTGGATTTATTATTGCTGTATGTTTTTAGGGACCCCTACCTCTCTCAGCTAAGTTCAAGATGTTCTATGAAATGGAAATGTAGCAGAGTGGAAAACAAGATTGACAGTGAGAGTTCTCGATCTGTCTTCACAAAGGATAATTTGTTCAACATTAACTATAAAAAGCTCTGCCTGATGGTTGCATTATAATCAGTGGGGTGTCGTGTCAAACAGCATACTAGGAAACAGGTTTATACAACTCACTCTTTTTAGCAATTATTGCCTATAAGTGAAGGCATCTGAGCATGTTAAATGAGACTTAGTTCATAATTGTCAGATATTAGTATAATGGATTGAGCTAAAAGGATTTTAGACATTTGGGCCCATTTGGCATGGGACAAACCTACTCCTTGAAATTGGAGACACAATGAGGTCAATGCCTAGATGCCTGGCTTTAGTTTTTACTATTTCCTGACACATCTGCCACATACAACATCTCTGATTCTAGCGTGGGACTTAGGGGAAGTCTACCTCTAAGAAACAACTGTAATCTTCAGGAAGTTACTGACTTCATGGTTCATGAAATCCAGAGCACAAATGTCAGGTACAAAAACCACAATCAAGAATATTTTCACTGGGTTTCTTAGCTCATATTTCCAAGTATTGTATGAGTTTTGTGAGGTATGTTCTAGTCCACGGTAGTGCTGAGCTTTGAATGAGAAGTACACCCCGTGTGCCCATATGTTTGAACATTTGGTCCCCAGCTGGTAGCACTGTATGTGAAAATTATGGAGCTTTTAGGAGGTAGAGCCCTTCTGGAGGGAGCACATCACTGTGGAGAGGACTTTGAGGATTACATTTTTGCCCTGCTTCCTGTTCTTTCTCTCTGCTTCTTGTGTATGGATGAAATATGATCAGCTAGCTTCTGTGGGCCAGGGCAGCCTCGTGGGCCAGGGCAGCCTCACGCGCCTGCTCTCAGGCCTTCCCTGCCATGGTGGACTGTATCCCTTCTCTTCTTGCATAAGTTGCTTTTTGTCACAGCATTCTACCATAGTAACAGAAAAGTAATTAGTAGGAACTGAACTGTGCTGGAATTCTTAGGTCCTGAACTCTTTGGCACATTGTCTTAGTAGCTAAGATCCTGAGACGTTTACTCTAAGAAACATGACATCTTCATAGTCACTTTTCCCCCTTAAGTTTAATGCATAGGGGTATATTTATAGGCATGTTAGAAAAATGCAATCCTGGAAGTAACTTGATCATTATGACAGGGTTAGCCATGATTTTTACATCTGGTAGCATTGGCATATAATATGCAGCTAAGGACTGTTTGAAGACCTCTTTTTAATTTGACCTCAGGAACACTTTAGGGGGTGAGTTAGCCTTCCTACCATAACATAATACCTGAGATGATCAACAGGAAAAAAGGTTTGCTTGGCTTACACTTTAGAAATTTAAGTTCCCGGTCAATTGGCCTCATTGCTTTGTGCCTGTGGTGAGGCAGCACACATAGTGGAGGAGGCCTGGGAAGCACAGGGAAGGAGCGGACTGTCTGGGGCTCCTAGAATTCCATTTCAGGGCATGCCCTTAATGACCAAAGACCTTCAACTAGGCCCCCACTTCTTTTTCTTTATGAAGCAAAGTTGGCAATTTTGTTAAATATATTTTGATATAGGTTCAAGCTTGAGGATTAGGAGAAAAAGGCGCTCAGACGAAAGTAAGACATTCAAGTGTGGAGTTCTGATTTTGCAAGGGAGAGGTGCCTAGGCCTCACTTAGAGGTTTCCACTACCCTGGTGCCAAGCTGGGAACTGCAGCTTTAACACATGAACTTTCAGATTCAAACTACAACATGAGGTGAAAAATTGATTATGTCATTGAACAGATATCCAAGACAAATAATCTTTAAGCATGTTAAGCATACTAAACCTAACCTCAGAAAATCTTCAGGTGGGATAGATCATCACTAGTAAAGATTCATTTTGGAATTTGCTCTTAGTAAAGTAATGTGGGATTCAGTTTTATTCCACAGCTATGGCCAGATACACGCATGGAATAACCACACTGAAAATTTTTTTTCAAGATTACTTAGCTTACATAGGTAACAAATTAACAAACACACATATGCACATATATTTATATACACATTTCTATCATCTGTCTGTCTATCTATTCCTACAGTGCTTGGAATTGAACCTAGGGCCTCACACATGCAAGACAAACACTCTACTACTTAGTTGTATTCCCAGTCCTGTGAAAACATTCATTTGGAAATAGTCTTAAACAGTATATTAAGGATAAAGGACGAGTGTCCCTTCATCATTACTCAAACCCCACTCTAATTCATATATAAATTATGAAAAGTGAAGTACTTTTTAGATAATGCATTTTCATTCATATATATTATACATATAGATATATAGTTTAGCAAATATTAAAGAACTGTAAAGTCAGTTTTTTTACCATTTGTTTTAAAAAATATGAGTTAACTGAAACCAGATACGAGGAGGTTTGGGGATGTATCTCCATCTGGAAACAGTATTTGGAGACATTTTCCAAAGGTCTTCTTCAGATGTGGACCTGACCTGTCTGTCACCTGGACTGCCCTCCCCACTGCTCAGGTGCATCAAGAAGAAAGACACTGTATGGCACACGGTTTAGAAAGCCTTGTTTGTGTCTTCATGTTCAAGTATTCATGGGAGTGTTCAACTAACAGGATGAGAAAATGGAGATTTTAATTAAGAGATAAACATGCTATATAAATAGGCATCCCAGGCAGCAAGGGAATATTTCCCATAGCCTCAGAGACCGAAATGGGATAATTACTAAGACAAATGGTCCGTCTGACTCATTATCCCTTATTTCTACCAAATCCTAGCGGCTTGCCTAACCTTTCCTTTGTGCCCACTTGACAATGGAGCACAAGGCAATGGCTTTTCATTGCAACAGTTGAGGCTTGATTGCTTGCAATCTTCCACCCCCAGGGGTTCACATCCCCCCTTGATTAGGAGAAATGGCCCCCTGCTCATCCTGTCAAGATTCCCATGCTGCACACTGAATAGGGTAGAAATCTCATTTTGGAGACAAGCATTTTCTGTGAACTCTATTAAGCAACAAAGAAGCCAGCCTTTCATGGGGTCACATTTCCAGGATATAATCACCAACTTCTTGGGCGCGATATAAGGCTCCTGCCGGAGTCCACTCTTTCTATGTTCATCAATGTGATTATTTCATGATAACAGCTTTCTCCTGGGAGTTGGAGGTGCTTTCTGTACATTTTAATGAGCCTGTCATCCTGCCTCAATTTTCCCCCTTAGTCTTTATTTCTTTCTGATCCCTTTCTTTAATGTTGTAAGCTACATTTATTTGGAAGGCATAGGGGACAGAGATTATTTTAAATGTCATTCAGTGGAGAGGAAAATCCATTGTCTTCCCTCTTGAGACTTAGAAATATTGTATTTCCTGGTTAAGTAGGCTGAAAAGTATTCTCTGTCTGTGTTCTGAGGAGGACATATATAATTGGAAGTGGAACTATGATACCCCAAGATAAATAATAATTTTGTTTTTCATAAAGATTTGAAATGTGTGTTAAGTGCAGTTATTATAAAAGAGCATTACAGCAATAATTTCTGGGTAATAAAAGAGCCAATGACTCAGCAAATGAAGATTCCTTAATTTTTTGTCCTGTTAGGTTTCATTAAAAGGGTGTAGATGATCAATGCACAGACATAGCTCTGAGGATAGCATTTTTTAGAGGTCAACTTAAGAGCAAACACTGAATTTAGGAGTAATTAAAAAAAATTTACAACAGAAATACCAGAATAGAAAAGGATGATCGCAGTATTTTATTGCATTTCTGTTACTTTATTGTTTAATTCACACTAATTTTATACTTTTGTGTCCTTATGTTTCCTCCACATTATAGCTTAATTTTATAACTGAATTTATCTTAGGCTTTAGTATTAGTGGATACTAGAATAGATTTTGATTTTATAAATAAATTTGCTTTAGGATTTATTATATAAGCGCTGTTGATTAGGGTATATTTAATGCAGCTCAGCTAGCCAATGATGATTTTTTATTTTAATTATTTTCAAGTAGCCTTTGTTAGCAAAATAATGCCTAAGACTAATGCTCCCCATGGCTTTCTCTATTTAAATTAATCTGGCTCTTTATCCTCTGCAAACATATGTATGATCTGCTTCAATCAGATTTTCTGAAAACAAAGGAAAGTAGTCTCCATTTTTCCCCAAGGGCTTTACAAATGATATGCATTGAACTAATCCAATTGGACTAATATGATTATTTTTGTGTGTATGCAGAAGGGCATAGATTCTTCAATAATACATGAGAAAAGAGAGGTAGCTATCCTCCTGCCATTTCCTTGCATATGGATCTGGGGAGAAAGTGTGTCTGGGCTAAGAACCCATGTGGCCACTGACTTACAATCTCTAATACTGACAAAGAAGATAGGGTGGCTCACCTTCACTCAGACATCTTTTTCCAGAAACGGTGAGTATCATGTAAACACAGATGGAGACTCTCACCTGACCACAGCTATGAGATTGACCAGTAGGCTGAAGGAACGTGAGTCCTCTTTGACCGAGCCTGGGTATGTTCCAGGATGTCGTTGCTGGGTGGATCATCCCTCTTTCCTCCTTCCACAGGCTGCTGTTCCCAAAGCTGTTCCTTGGTGGGTCTCTTTTATTAACATGCTAGACATGTCAATTTGGAAATTTCACAAAATTATTAGTTTTTATCTTGTCCTAATGACTTAAAGATATATCACTAGCCCAGTCGCAAGATTCAGTTACAAATACTCAACACTCTTTTTGAATATTTTCTTTTGAATATCTTTATTTCATCAAATCTATCAATTCTTAAGATGAACCAATATCTTTATTCTCAAATATGCCTTGTTTACATTAGTTTAGATGTAATTTATTTGTTGTTTTGTCGGGGGGGGAGAAGTAAAAGGACAGCTAAAATAACTGTTTTAATTTGATAATTTTTTTAAAGACTTGAAAAGTATTTTTATTATTTTTTTGAGAATTTCATACAATATATTTTGATCATATTCAACCACCTCCCCCATTTCCTCTCAGATATAGGGTCACCTCCCCACCCCTGCCCCTCTTTTTGTTAGGCTGAGTTAAACACAGATATATATTAATTAACATCCCTGTTTTCTTTCTTCTTACATGACTTCAATGTCTATGATATTTAAAAGTTTCTAACTTGGTTCAAGTTTAAAACCAAACCCCAGTGATGACAGTTTACCTGATCCTATGCTTTTAGCATCATTTTATTCTCTCACTAGCATCATATGAGTATCTTTTCATTTATACTATTCTAAATATAATCAGTTTTTAATGATCTAATGCTCCAGTGTTTGTACGTTATTTCAATGAAACATTTTATTGAATGTCAACAAATTCTAGCATTTTCTCATGTTCATCAGCCATATGATAATTACACAAATAACCCATTATTCTCAAGAATTACCATAAGAATAATAAATTTAGATATTTCTATTAAATTAGAGGGATTTTTGAAGAGCTGTAATATATGTGAGCAACTACTTGTTTTCTAATGATGTTTTATGCTGTCTTTTGTAATTCATAAATGTCTCAGTGAAGTACCATCTCTGGTCTTTTCCTTTATGTCTCTACAGCTAGACTCTCTCACAGTGTCCTACCCTACCTCAAGTGGTATCAGTGCTCTGTCCTCACCACATAAGTCAGTCTGTTACTTCCAGGTTAGAACATTCTAATGGCACTCATGGTCTCCCACTGATGATAAAGAATGGGTATACTAAAGAGGGTCCTTTGTGATCTGGCTTCTTATTGCCTCTCGTTTCTTGTCTGTTATTCACTCATCCCATCTAGTTCTCCAGCCATATTATCTCTAAGGTGCTCATACATGTCTCACATGTAGTTCATGTCACTGCCTGTGCATGGTGGTCCCTCTTTGTCTGGATGTCCTTCTGTTTTCCCTGCCATCTTAGAAATTCTTGTCTATGTTAACAGAGTTGAGAACAGTCTATTATTTTTTGGAATCATTAAAATATCTATTTTTTTTCCATTGGTTTTCACATTTTTGCTATACCCCTATGTCATTAGCCTTTATTTAGCTAATGACATTCATTAACTCCTTTTTAATTTAAATGAAACTACTGCAAAAAGGAACTTTTATATTTTTACACCAAATAGTGTAGAGATACATTGTGACTTGAAATAGGTAGAATAAACCCATCAAAGTAAAACCATTCCTATAAAATTTAGTTGTACTGCTTCTTCTGTCATCTTACACAACAAAATAGGCAAGCACAGCACTATCACAAATACTGTTCACCTTCATCTTTTGTCAGATTGTTGCTAGGCAGAGTTAAAGAATTTCTGGTGGATCTCTATCTCTATCTATCTCTCTATCTATCTATCTATCTATTTATCTATCTATATCTATCTATCTACCATTATATAACTACAGTTATAAAGTTAAATTTACTAAAGAGATTGACACATCTTTAAGTAGTCACATTTATTTCTGGCCATTTTGTGACAAAGGGTGGCTGTATTATAATCAGAATGTGATGGAATGTGCTTCTTGGTGCATCTGTTCTATTGTGTTTGTCTTGATTCAGTAGGGAAAGTATTAAATATAGATAAAAGACAGTGAGATCAACAAGGCAACAACGAACATGGGATGCCATGCCTCAGGGGTAGGTGTTGTTATGGAAAACACAGCCATCAGGCTAGATTTGTTAGATTATATGGCAGGACTTGGAATAAAACACACTATTTTATTTAGATTTGTGGATGGTCAAATGCTGCTGCCAACTAGGCTTAATTATATGTGTCATTTGACTTTGTGGTGCTTGTATTCATAAAACTCTAAAAAGACGCATTATTTATCTGAAAAGTTCAAATATACTGTTCATATTACTTCTCATCATTCTCTTTTTTTTCCATCTCTAGTTTCTGATTTGTACATTTAATAGAGATGCAATAAAATAGTTTACATTCAAATATCTTTACTCTTTCATTTGGTAAGAATAAACCAACATGCATACTGACTATTTAGTAAGTTGGAATCTAGGAACAAAGACAATTATTTAAAATATTTCAAATATGTTGAAAAATTTAACCCAAGATTATAAAGTACCAATTTCTACTAAGGAAATAAAAATGCTGCCCATTTGAAAAAATACACAGAAAATAGTAAGTATTAAGTAGTACTACAAAAATAGAACTTTGGAACCAGTAATAAAGGGGTATTTAATTCCTACATTACTCTAAAATGTATAATTTTAGTTGTTCCTTTCAAATGACAACCGGATACAAAAAACCCCTTTTCGCTCAGAAAGGATGTTATTAAGTTTTCCTTTGTCGGGGGGAGAGACAGCTGTGTGCAGGCAAGTCTCAAAAATAGTACTGAAAAATGAATGCAATAGCTTATTACCAGGAATATATCGCCATGAGATGAAGACATGCTCTTTGATGCTTTATCTTTTGCATTAACGTTACTACCATTCACCATGCATGAACTCAGGCTGTGAGATAGGCACTCAGCTCAGCAGAGCTGAAATCTCCTTCATGTGCCATGAGTGTCTTTTTTTCTGTTATCCCATCTGTGATTTTAGTATTTTCCTAGGACTTCAGTTAAATTTGAACGTCACATACCTGTGAGAATTCTGTTACTTTATTATTTTCTTTTCTCAGTTTTATGCAAAATACCTGACAAGAATATCTTAAGAATGGAGAGGTTCAACTCTTTCTCAAGGTTTGAGATGGTACAGTCCATCTTGGTAGGAAAGGCAGGGCAGAATTCATGGCAATGGGAGCATATGGCTGAAACTCCATACATCTTGATGGATCAGGTATCAGAGAGCTTGGGCCAGAATTGGATGTACTCTACCCCTCTAGCCATGTTCCTATTGACATACTTCTAAATTCCGGATCTCCCAGGTCTTAAAGGTTCATAGCTGCTGTGCCCTGCAAGCAGCACCACCAGCTGGGGACCAAGTGTTCAGACACATGAGCCTGTGTGTTTGACCAGAGATTCACAAGCAGACCATAAGAGATACCCTGTAAAGGTGACGATGGTGTTGAAACTTACAAAATGACAGCTCTCTAAATCAAGTTCAATAAGGTGTCTTCTAGGTGCTCTAAGTTCTGTAAATTTCCTACAACAGTATGTTTTATTTTCTCTCCACATTGCCTTCTCCAGAGAGGCTCCATAGCTTCCAGAAAATTCATCAAGAATCTATTAATTAAAAGGTTATATCTATTCCTGTTTATCTCATTTTATTGTAGTTTATAGTCCTGAACCGGCAGCCACCACACTATGTAGACTCTTAAGTATTTTTAGGTTAAGACTGGACTTATTTCTAAAAGATCATGTGAAAAAATATACAAATTATAGTATTTATCATTGTAATCATTTGTCAGTGCATATTTTAGTGGCATCACATACAATCACAATGTTATACAACCATAATTACTGTCTATATCCATAACTTGACATCATCCTCAATATAAATCTCCGTAACAAATAAGCAATGATTCTTTTCTCCATCCATGAGTTAGCATCTGTTCTATTATCTCTATGGATTTGCCTGTTCTCATGGAATTAGACAGCTTTTATTCTATGTCCGGCCTATTTCAGTGTCAGACTGTTTTTAAGAACATCTATCTTCTTGTATCTATCAAAATTTTTCCTTCCTTTTTAAGTCTGAATGCTATTCTATTGTACCATATTTTTTATAGATTTTTATTGAATTTTTGTGTGTTTTCTATAAAACCTCTTAATAATTTTATATCCCCTCCCTCATCCACATTCTCCCTTAGACACCCTGCACCCAATTTCATGCACTCTGACATTTATATTAAGGCCCACTGAGTCAAGTTAGTGTACCCAGCTGTCCCTCAGTGCAAGTTCATTCACTGAGGTTTTGTTAGTCCATCTAGAGTCACCCCCTTAAAGAAGATCAGCTCTCCCTCATTAAGCAGTAATGAGCTACCAATACTTCTTCTGCTAAGATTGGGACTTGCTGCTCATTTCCATAGTCCTATGCTGGGTTTTTTTCTGTTTGAGTTTGCATGGATCTCGGGCATGCTGACATCATTGTTGTAGGTTCATATGAGCAAGGTCCTAAGAGTCTGTAAAACTCTTTCCATAATGTTGTGTACCTTCCTCCCAGACACTTAGAATCTTTCCATCCCCTCTTCCACAGTGGTCCCTGAGTCCTGGGTGGGTGGAGTTAGGTGTAGGAGTCCTGTCCAAGGGCCCATACTCTGCAGACTCTTATTCTCTACACTTTGGCCATTTGTGACCCTTTTGTGTTCATTGCCCTTTGTTGCATGATGGAACTTTGTTGATGAGAGTTGAGAGGATGCATTATCATTGTCTCTACCCCTTGTTCCACTATGTTCCAAGAGCCTTAGGTGTAGAATTGTCAAGGGTGAAATGAGGGAAAGTGGGGGTATTTTAACTGGGAGAGAGGATGGAGGGTTAGAGGAGAGGAGAGAGAAGAGAGATAAATAATGCTCAGCTGGTATGAAAAAAAGAGAGAAATGTATTAGTTCAAAAGCCTAGTGAAAAATGACACAAACAATATCTCTACATGAATCTCTGTGCATAGTTAAAGGCTAAATAATAAGAAAAATTGCCAGACATGAGAAACTTCCCTTCAAGTTTTTGGTCAGGGTGGTCCAAGAGACTCCCCAAATCACACTGGCTATTGCCACAACCCTTTATTGTCTCCCATAACTTGAAGGTAAGATTCTATTGCTGAAGACAGAATATGCTTTGCACACAGGACTTAGAACAGTGGAGTGGGAACTGACTTGGAAGTCACCTCCCTAAAGGCTAGCTCTCATAGTTTTGGAGGACACTATGAAAGCTGCTAAGGGAGAACATTAATCGATGGTCCAACCCCAAACTTAGATCATAATAATCACAACAATGACGGGCACAGCAAACTATAGTGGTGTACAAGTGGCTGTTTATCTTGGGGGTAATCAACAGCTACCTAGTGGGAGGGAACTAATGTTGTTTCTGTAAATATAACACATGACTGGAGAGGTCATAGATCGTAGTGAAAACCCTAAGACTGTTACATCCCTGACAAACGTAATTTCTTAATATGCTAAATATATGTATCCTTATGTTTACAGATAAATATGCACCATATTTTTATGTATTTATCTGTAGATAGGTTCTTAGTTGCTTCTACTTTTTAGCTATTGTAAATAATGGTACTACAAACATTGGCTCACGAACATCTATTTGAATCTTTGCTTTCAATTATTCTGGGCATAAAGCAGAAAATGGAATTGCTGGAAAGACTCTCTTTTATTATATTAGAAATATACATTATTTCCTTCTGTTCACTAAGAAAAATTTTGCTACAGAAATATTCGAATGGATGGTTCCTAAACAGTGTTGTCTGCTGCTCCTCAGATAGGAATCCACCTGGGGTGGAGATTACCCCACATTTAAATGACAAGTGGCTTTCTCATGTTATTACTTTGTAAAATATCGGAGGACAAAAAAACTACCAAAGACAGTTCTTTACTGTTGATCTTCAGTATAGATCCTTTCTTAACCCTTTCAACATTCATACCTCATAAAGAATTGCTTTACTTCATGATAAAGCAACCTAGGCTTTATTCCCATAGTCTTCAGAATTTATTTCATAAATTGCTTGAAATGGGTCTTGTCACCAATGAAGAAGGCCGAAAACACAGACATGACGTTCTTCATGTGGCAATGATTATTCTGGACACGGTGCTCATTTGCTAACCCAGAAAAAGTCAGTTTTGTTTATAAAGACCTTGACATATCCACGAAATTGAGAATTTAAAGTAAATATCACGGCCTTGTACTTGCTGATCCCTGGGGTAATTGCTTAATACAAGTTCCACAGAGCTCGTCAGCCTCAGAAATCATATTAAAACGATGACATTATCAAGGCAGAAGAGGATGAGGGAGAAAAAAAGGAAAGATGGTCTTATTGTAGGAGCTGAAACTGGGGGTTCATTTTCATGGAGATCTTGTCCTTTCTTTTGGACTCATCTTTCTATCCGAGGGGCCTGAGAAGAGGCACAGGCATATTCCTGAGAGACTCGTAGTTAATTATCCTAAATAATGTGGCCCAGGCTGCCAGTTAATGGGAATGGAAATCAAGTAATCTCAGAGATCCGCATGGCCACATCCCTTCTTTCAGTCCCTGCTGTCAGTCTTGCTCTGGACTACTGTGGTTCTATAGGCTGCTCTCTATGCTGGAGAACAATAGAATCATAGAATTGAAGACTTAGATGGTATTGGTACTTATGTTTCGGAATTTTACCTGCATTTTCCACTCAACAGTTAGCCAGATCCAACGTAAGTTGTTCAGAGACAGTGATCAACATGGGGTGCTGTTTCAGAGTGCCCAATTTGAAAGTCAGACCAATTTGGATCTGACTTAAGATTCGAATACTTATGAGCTGTGATTCTTTAGTAAATCTCTTAATTTCCTGACTGTCAGTTTCTTCATCTTTACAGCAATTATAATAAACACTCTGCATGATTATACTGGCAAGGTAGAATAAAGATTGCAAACTGCCGCTGTTATTGCATGGCTTCATTTTTCTTCAATGCATTAGTGTTTTTCATGAATATTAACTCAGGTTGGTACAATAAAAGTATTAGGTATGCATCACTCATGCCTGAAGTTGTCTTAAGATCCTGGAATGTTACCTCACCCAGTCCTCTATCCAAAATAAGATCTGAGCAGTCACTGTAAAAAGAGACTTTGCTTATATTATTTTGCTACTTGAAATGTCTCCCTTCCATTTGGTCACCATCAGGACTGTTTAGACACCATAGCCTTTGATTAACCTTGGCTTCTACTCGCTGTCAGCCTTGTCTCCTGCTCCTATTTGTCCTCAGAGATAGTGAAATATCTAAAGTCTTGCACATGCCCAATTCTTTTTCACAACCTTCCTCTAATTTTCTGTAATACTCAGTCTCTGCTTTGCTGGTCACTCTCAAATGTAATCCTTCCAGAAGCTTTCCTTGGTACCTTTTCACACTGCCACTGTCAGATAGATTACTTGACTGCATGTGGCACAAGACTCTGGTCCCCACAGAGCAAGAATTGTCTTTCATTTCCTGTATGAAAATGCCAGCCTTCATCCCTGCCCTTTAGTAGATTTCAACCAATATTTACTGAGTTGATGAATAAATGAATGTCAGTGCTTTGAGGATAATTAGCCTCATGCTCTGAATTTTTTTTCCACACTAAGCCAGAGACAAATATCTAGTTTTCCTTATTAATATCTCTCAGTGGGCTCAGTTGTCACAGGATAAGTCTGAGCTTTGCTTATAAACCAAATAGAGATGAACACCTGGGGCTACCTCTCCAAACTCCTCAGACTCTACCGGGATGAGTGGAAAAGCGCAAAGAACAACACAGTGTCCTGACTTCAGAGAAAAAGGAACAGAAATAAAGAACACAGAGTTACATTTTTCCTCACTGTGACCAAATATGTGACAACTTAATGGAACAAATATTTGTTTTGGCTCATAGGGTACTGAGGGTACAGCCCCGGCCGGCATGGCAAGAAAGGCATGGCATCTGGCATGGTAGGAGTCTGCAGCAGGACTTGTTCATGCCTTAGTAGTTTAGGAAGCTGAACTTCCTCCAGCCAAGCACGTACCAAAGTTTTCACAACTTCCCCAAACAGTGCCACCAACCAGGGACTGAGTACTTAAATACACAAGCCTGCCAGGGACCACATAACATTCACATTGGAACACATCAACTATCACATCCACTCTCAGTGGACGAGGGGCCGGAATTGAGGTGGCTGGTTTCACTATGCACAGGACACTTAGGAAGGAATATGAAGGAAGAGGGTGAAGAAGCTCTGTATGGTCTAATGAGAGGTCTTTAGATCACGGGAGACCTGCCATTGAAGGGGATTGGGGACCTCAGTAATTCCATTTGTCTCTTTGTTTCTTTCTTGCTTTCTTTATTTCCATAAGATAGATGAATTTTGCTTTGCTACACGCTCCTGCCATTATGCACTGCCTTGCAACAGGCTTAAACTAATGATCCCAATCAACCCTCCCAGACAAAGCTTTGTTCCCAAACAACTCTTTTTTCTATGTATCAGTTCTTTACCCAGACATTTGTTACAGTAATACAAAGCTGATGAACACAAAAGTCTCATTGAACTTCTTTGATCAGACGCTCTTTCCTGTGGCTATTGCCCTTGTGGACCGCAGGCTGCTCAGAGGTAGGCTCTTTGTTTTATTTGACTTTGAATGCCAAGTTCTGGCACTGTGTCAGCAATTCTTAGTTCTTGGTACATGCTGATCAAAAGAATGAATGCATGGCATCGTGTGCTTTAAAATTATTTTATTCTTATGTGCATGAGTGTGTTGCCTGCAGGCACCTGTGTCGTGCAATGCCCATGGAGGTCAGAAGAGGGCACAGAACCCCTGGAACTGGAGTTACAGATGCCATGTGGGTTCTGAGAACCCAATCCAAGTTCTTTGCAAGAGCATCCAGTGCTCTTCATGATGAGCCAGCTCTCTAGCCCTGCCCCTTGTCCTTTCTGATATGCTTACTCAGTGGATTAGGCCCTAGTTGTCATAGTACTATAGATACAGCTGAGTATACTGAAGAAGGCCCTAAATGTGTATAATATTTAGTATAAACTCTGTCCTAGGCAAAGGTATTAAAATGCATGATCGTGCAAGACTGTATAATGATATTGGATATTAGAAATCACCTAAAATTCTATCTTCCTAAAAAATAGTCTTTTAATTTTTTATACTTACTTCGGGTTCTTCTGAATACAGAATTGTGATTTTTGCATGCCTTCAATCCAGAATAAATTAAACACCATATTTTTTTCTTTTTTGTTTATATCTCATATTTAGATGGGCTCATAGTTTACAAAAGAATTTCAGTTAGTTGAAGACAAGTCCGAGTGTTATGAACATTTTTATTATTCTTGTAAAAGATTCTATGCTATTTTTGAGGAAAATTTTGCTACTTTATACTCCCATCTGTCATGCATCTATATATCCCTTTTAATATTTTAAAAAAGATGAACTCCAGAACTGAATCAATCATGCCCTCTTGTGGTAAAACTTTAGAATTTCAGAGCAGACCTTTTCCAAGAATTTACATTATATATTCTTTTATTCATCTTATTGAAAATTAACAAATTATAATTGTATAAATGTATGGAGTACAGTGAGATGATTTAATGTGCATACAGTTATATTTTTAAAGATGTTCTGAGCCTAGTATAATGACATTCTTATTAGCATTCTGTTTTCAAATGGAATACAGGAACTGCAGCATTAGTTGAACTGATTCACAGAAATGGTTTGGGTGCACAGTGCCTCACATTAACTACAAGGTGACCTTGAAACAGATCTATATAGGAGGGGCAAATTCTCATCTAGGGAATTAAGGAATTGGTGGTGTTTACTTAAGAAACAACTTTTGCTTCTGGAAAGGGAAGGGTAATTAAATTACTTAAAGGAGTAGAAAATATGTGGTTGAAGACCGATGAAATGCTTTTCAATCCAGAGGAACCAATGAGGGTTACCTAGTTTAACTGTTACAAATATGAAGACTGAATGTCAGTGTCAGTTACTGTCCAAAGAAAAAAAGCCAGTAAATCACGCAGAGCTTATAGGTCCCCAGTGCAACCTTTTAGCCACCCTCTTCCATGAGAAACCTCATTATTAGGTCACTTCAAGAGTGGTTGTAATCATTAAACTGGAGTGACACGGGCAACACTTTCAGAAACAGCACAAGCATCAGGAAGCAGAATTATTAGGTGGGATGGTAGAGAGGAAATGTAACTTGTATCTACAGGTCTTATATGCAAGCGAAGTTGGTGATTTTAGGACTTAGTTCTGGGTGTGGCCTTGGACATGTCATGTAGCTCCTCAGAGTGTCAATTTTCTCATCTGAAAATTAGAGATGGTACTATCACAAGAGCTTTTGTAAGGTGTGGTATAAAATAATGTGCTTATAATCATTTGAAATAATGTACCTCAAAAAGACATAAAAGAAAACTCAGCCCAGCCCATTCTATTTATTTAATACAACTCAACTAACACAAAGAACTTGGTTCAGTACTTGTTCACTACAGTGGACCACAAAATATTAAATAATAATCATGACCTATCCTTAGTGGTCTACATAGATCTAATCCCCCTCCTCACTATAGGAGTGTGAAGAATTCCAATTTTTAATTCCATTTATATGTGAGAAAACTGAATACTAGAGAGGATATAGTCATTATAGACATAAGAATTCATCTAGAACCTGTCGTTTGAGGTCCCTCTACCTCACTAAGCCCATTTCAGAGGTTCATCAGTGCTCAGGCTTCCTGTTCATTTCCTGACTGCTATATAGCACGTTCTATCTTCCCTGCTAGAAATTTCTCTGTGTTGGGATTTCCCAGCTCTTTTCAGACTGTCTACAAAACAACTTTGCTATAATCCATAGTGAAGTAATTATTACAGTAGGGGAATATTTGCTTTCTTGTTTAGGAATAATAGTGAGGTATGTGATAAGACCTACACCCTCTTTCCCCAACAGCAGAGTCAGGGCAATGTCCAGAGACTCCTTTTTATTTCAGAGACAATATTGAAATGTAATGACTTTTGGCTATGAGGGTTCAACTTAACCTTATGAACAGGACAGTTGTAATCTCTGCTCTCTTGGAACTTAAAGAAGTGAATATTAGTTGATTAAAAAGGCTGATGTGATCTTTTCTTTAAAGAATTGGAATATATCAAAGATTATCCTTGTGAAACCCATTTTCATATGAAAGTCTGAGCCTGTAATTTGAGAGCTAAGAGTTGAAGATAAATATAAATAAAAGGAAGATAATAAAGTAAAAGGTAGATAAAATGGGAGAGTTTTGGGGGGTGGAGGGGGCCAAGGTCTAGCCCCAGCTGGCCTAGAACTCACTAAATAGGCCGGATTGACTTTGATTTCACAGAGATCCACCTGCTCTGCCTCCTTAGTGCTGGGATTGTAATCATGGCCAGTAGGGTCAGCTTTCAAATTAGGACTAGTGCAGGAGGGTGGAGATGAATTAAAGCATGGTAATGACAGAGTGTACAAAGCTCCTTCGAATCTGGGAGTCATGTTTGTCTTTTTCCCTAGGGCACCCACAAATGAATGAAAGGCTTCACTTTGTGTGTGTGAGTGTGTTGATCTTTTTAAACTTTAAAGAAGGTTTTATAAAGGACCGTTGTTGAGACTGTAACTATGTATGGCTTTTGCAATACTGGATAGAGAGACAGTTTGAATAAATTAAGGGTGTTAGAGGAAAGTAAGGCTTAAAAGATATTAAGGAAATAAACTCAACAGTCCTAGGAAAGGAACCAGATGTGAGGGATAAATAAAGGGACTGGGGAGGACAGCTTTAGGTTTCCTATAATACAACACAGCGGAGAGTGCTGCTAGTTTTTACATAAGGAATATTAAGACGTATTGCTGAAGCAGGTAATAACGTCTTCCTTCCTGCTTGAACTTCAAGTAGAGAAGCTAAGGGAGTAGCTGATATTTTAAAAGTAGGTGGACAGGAAAACAGGAGGGGAAGGGAAGAGAAGGAGGAGAGATGGAGAGAGACACAGGAGAGATAAAGGATACAGTCTTGAGCCATTGATATATAAATGAACATGAATGAGATTTAGAGAGAATTCTGGAGCAAGAAGAAGGGCTAGATGGATCTGGAAGAACTCTGACATATAATAATAGCTAGAAAAAGACAAACAGAAGGAGTTGAAAGGCAGGGAAAGGGTCTGAGGAAAGAACATGTGTAAGAAAAGGGGAGAAGCCAACTGTATCAAATGTACTGAGTGAAGAACATGGATTACTGGAAATGCCCATTGATTTAACTACTGGAGAGGGTTTAGATAGTCTTGTTGGGAAAGTTGCAGTGGAGTGGGAGTGACAGAAGTCAGATTAGAGTGGTAGGAAATGTGGTGGTGGAGTGCTAAGAGATTCAATAAGAGAACACCGAAAATCATTCTCACAGAGCAGTTGATACTGTAGATATGAACAGAAGCTCTGACACAGGATGGTTGAGGTGTGAAGGAGAGGTGATCACATGAAGATAGCTCATTTGGGACAGCTTACTGTGAAGGGGAAGAGAGAATAGCAAGGCAGAATGAAAATATCTTAAATAGAAAGACTTCCTCAAAACCCCAAAGATGACCCAAAGGAGTATTTTATGGAGTCCTTTGGAAGATGGGGATGATGGGATGTTTGACCTTCCTTCTCAATCTTCCTATTGAAAATCAGTTCATAATCAAAGAGAGAATCAAGGACTACCATTATTCTAAACAACTTTACTTTTCCTCTCAAGACATATTCTGACCATCATCACTATCAAAGACGTACTTGCAGATTTCTAAGTGTTCTGAGGTACTCTGACAAGAAGCAATGTTCTTGTCCATTTCTGAAAACTCTGGCAGGAAAGGCTGACTCATCCATACCTGCTCTGCACAGTGTGCATATAAGATGAGGAAGCACAAGGTTTTGCTCATTTGAAAGGACTTCTGTTTTCCTTCTCCTTATTGAGCTTGCAGCCTGCTCAGGGATAAAGATGATCTTAAAAGTCCATTGAAGATGTTCTAATTTAAAACAAGAAGGAATGAACTAGAGTTTATGAGTGTTTATGCTCAACATTAAAATGAGTATAAGTGGCAAAATTTGTTTTCATTTTGTTTACTTTCATTGCTTTTGATGTTTACTGAGGAAGTATTTGTGGAACATCTGCCAATTACTGACTTTGATACAGGGATATGAACCATGACTTTAAAGGATTTATAGCCTAGTGCTATAAGATAAATATAGAGAAGAAAATAAGCAACCTAAAAATAGCTTAACAATTCATGTTGAGCTAATAGTGCTGAGTAAACTCTAGTGCTCTGGTCTTGGAGGTTCTGGGAAGTTTTATTTTAAGATAAAATTTGGAAAGTGAAACTTGAAGATGACAAATACTAAGTGAAGGAAGCTGAGGAGCAGAGAATTCAGAGGAAACAGGCTAGGCAACAGGTCAAGAGTGGAGCAAGCATTAAGGGGCCTGGCTGTGGCACAGAGAGAAAGGGGAAAGTAGCAGGAGAAGAGGCTGACAGTTCAAGAAGTTCCAAGCAATAATCAGCACACACTTCTCTAGTGCTTACCTGTGCCAGGCTTTACACATAAACATGACTTAAGTCTAAGGTAGAGAGCATCACTCTCTGTATCAAGTAGATGAGGAAGTCTGATGATGGCAAGTGGCTTTCCCAAGGTTTCACTAATTACTAGTCAGGTTGGCGAAGATGGAGGGCAACCTCTCAAGACATATTCTGACCATTGCATCACATAGCAAAAGGCATCATCATAGGCAAAGTCTTGGGAGAACTTCAGACTGTCTTGAACACAGCTAGTACATGCGCATTCTCTAAAGATCACTGAGTGTGTTCTGGGAAAGGGAATGCACATAAACAGGTTCTGGAGGCAAAGAGGGAACATGAAATCAAAGAAAGGCAGGAGGACAGCTCTACCTAGAAGTGAACCTGGGCCACTGAGGAAGAATTACAACATTTCAGATAGCCTAATGGTCAGGATGTTTTCTTTCAGTAATAGAAAAGTAACAAATACAATTCCTGACTTGTGTGACGGAAGCTACATGAGGTTCACATGTTCTACAGGCCCATAATGTGACTCTGAACTGTGTATTCCATACATGTTCTCTCATTCTTTTCTCTCAGCCATCAATGCAGCTGTGTCCTATCATTTCTTTATTGATGAAGAAAAGGAAGTCTGGGAATAATGAACAAGTCTTCCAAATCACACATCCTAAATTTGTTTTAATTCAAACCTCATTTCTACAGCCATTCTACCGGATAGATGAACCTCCCTTTGACAATTTTGCCAATGTCCCCACTCAAAAGTCAGGTGTCATTATACTTGACACACAGCTAATTCCAGGCAGTTCTACCTTCAGTAGAGAGCACCATAAATAATCACTCCGGTTTAGTAAGTAGGATAGTTGAATAGCAAAAGGTTCAGTCTGTATCCTAAAGGAAATAATCAGCCATGATATGAATTTGCTCATTTGTAGGGCAGAGTATTTAATTCTATTGCATAGATTGCAGAATTAAATTTCTGTCCACTTAATTGTCTTTGGTCTCAGAACAAACTTGTCTATGAATATCAACTATGGAACACAGCTCGTGAATAATCAAGCAGGAAAGTTCATTTTCCAGTTGTTTTACTCCATGCTGTTCAGCTTAAATAGAGAGCAAGGGAGCAAGGATTTCAGATTAATTGCAGTGAAACTCATTGCATAATGTAAATCAGGGTTTGAATCACCACAGGGGAAACACTTTCAACAGATCCTTTCCAAAGTAGTTTCTGAACGATGTCACCTAGGATACCCCTCCATTTTTTTAAATAGTGACTTTTAATGGTTCTATTTTGGGTGTATCTCTTCATTTTTTTGTAAAAATCACATAAATGGTTTTCATAGGTAGACAGTCTTTGAGTCTCAGATAGCCACACCAGTTACACTAAATCTGAATGTAGCTCACAAGTTTGGTGCAAAAAGTCTTGGCATGATTGAGGCCAAGAACATAGCTCAATGCCATTCCTGTATGAGTCTCCACAAGTACCAGAACTCTGATTAAATCCCATTGTTCAGAATTATATTTTATAGTGTGTGCATGTATGTGCACAAGTATACACATACCATGATACATGTGTAGAAGCCAGAGGACAATTTACAAGAGTCACTTTTCCCTTTCAACAATGTGGGATTCAAGGATTGAATTTAGGTCCTCAGACTGGGTGCCAACTGCCTTTACCTGCTGAGCCATTTTGCTCATCCCAGAGTTGCATCCTCATCTCCTGTCTCATTAAGATTTTTGAGGACAGACTGTGTCTGGACTTTATTGTGTTTGTGGAGAAGTAGGTGAGAGAAGTGAAACAAAGGAACATCTTACATTCCTTCTACAGCTAACACATGCTAAGTGATAGTCTGATGTTAGGTCACGTGTTACAGAACGAGATTAAATTGATTACATGGTAAAGGAGTGAACCCGAAACACTGAAAAGGAGTTTTCTGTTTTGTAGCTTGGCTCTTGCCAGTTTAGATCTTTACGAGACGGCAGATTTAATATTTGAAAGGTGAAAGCCTTGCTTCTCAATATTTCATGAGAATTTCTGTCACTTGGAATTGAGTTTTTGTTCCTTACTTCCAACTCCTGGGCAAGATTTAGAGTTTAGGAAGGGGGAGCAGTCACTTTGAAGGCATTTTTATTATTTTAGTATCATTACCTTCGTTTTGAATTATTCAGACAGACTACATAGATCTTGGACTTTTTCCTCCCTTCATGGCATCTGTTATTTCATTTTTATTTCTCTTACTAATACAGATTATTCAAAGACTCCCACCAAAATAGACAGTCACTGGAAAAGAGTAGTCATTTACCAAACCTCTTGAGCAACTTCGTTTCAAGTCTCATCACCTCCATGCCTGTTTTTTTTTTTTTTTTTTTTTTTAACAGATTCGTTTTTCCTCACAAGTTTCTTGTCCCTTTCTTAGTCTCTGAATATGCCTGTCCCTGATGGCAATATGACATTGGAGAAGACATTTAGGTTGACTCAAGGACTTTGATCTATGAGATGAGGACATTCCTTGCTCTGTTACAAGACGCTGAGACTTGAATGAGATAGGATATGTAAAGCTCTTCAGGAATGGTGCAACCTTCTGCAAAGGCATATCAAATATTGATGAAGTGCCGTGCTCTAATGTACACACCTTTACTTTATCCAGTTTGAAGTCCCTCAATCTGATCTCTCTGAAAGGTTTCCACTGTTTCCTTATAATGTAATGCACTGCACAGCTGGACATTTGTCTTTGGCAGCCAGCAAGTCTGACTCCTTTGTATCAGTCTGGGAAACAGGTATCTTTAGTCTGCTCCTGAGCTGAAACTTGCCTTTTGTAAAGGCAGATATCATTCAAGTTTGATTTCTTAGGCATGATGCCATTTACAGACTGCTTATATTTGTGTTAGGTCAGACCTGTTCCCTGTGGTAAATATGGTGTCCTGCTGTGTATGTTCTCAGTGCCTCTGCAGACCAGCTCTGGAGCCATCTCCACCCTGCTATGTGCTCCTGAAGTTGATCTCCAGTGGCTGCTGACTTTTATGAGGGGTTAAGTCTCAGGTAGCCTCAACAGGGCTTTTGATGGAAGAGAGGAAAGAGACAGTGATTTCCACAAGGGGAGTCCATAGGCTGGGCACGTCTCCACTGCGGGTCCTTGCTCCTGTTACATGGGTCCCTCTTCACCCAAACCCCGTTTTCTCTGCTTTCCAGTTATGCATTCATCTTGACCTTCAGATCTAAGACTGGCAACCATACTCCCTAGTACTAGTCCCTGAATATTGTTCTATTCCTACAAAGCAGAAGCTAACAGCCACTTTGTTAACAGTTCCCTATTAAATTTCCTGCAGTTAGTTACTTTTGTGCTTCCTGTTAGGGTGGGCTCTGATTAATTTAAGCAATAAAGCTGTTTTCAAAGAACTTGCCTTTCTGGAATATATAATCTAGAAGGGGAATAGATAATTAACAATTAAACAAAATATGCAAAATATTAATAGTGAAATTATCTTTATGAAAAACAGTTTATTTGAAGAAGCAAAACTAGAGAGTTGGGTGATTTATGATGTTAGAGAAATTAAAAACTTTTCAGAAGAAATGGTAATTTGATTCATGACTGACAAAGCATTAAAGGACAGTAACACACAGGTTCAAAGGTCCTCACACGGGAATAAAGAAAAACGAAGACCACAGAGTAGATCAGACTGTTGAAAGAGGGAGGAAGGAAAGCAGAAAGGGACCAGTGTCATGATGCCCAGTCTAACACCGAGAAGCAGTCCTTGGAGAGATCTGGCAAGAGGTGTGCTTGAATGTGGATGGCTTTGTTATACAGACTTGCTTTTCCATCTCTTCTACCTAGAGACTCCAGGAAGACAACAGATCAATAACCATTTCTTTCCCACTAGAAAATACAAGATGTATCTGGACTTGTGAGTTACATTTTTCAAAATGTTTCATTGTGATTTTTGAAGATCCAGGTCAACAATACCTGTCTGTCCCTTCTGTTTTTCAATACAGATCTGGGCTTTTCTGCTTCCGGTGGTCACTCTTCATTTCTGGGCTTGTCATCCACACATATAAACCTGTGTCTGTTTCATTGCAAAGTTCTTTCCAGAAAGCCAGTCAGGCTTGTTGTAACTTATTTCTTTTTACACAGGTCTTCACTTGTGTTTCTCTCTTCCCTTTAAATATATATAACTGTTGCTTCTGATTTTAAAGTTCAGGCCTCACATTGCAGGTGTCCAACTCTTGTAACACTTCCTTATTTCACAGTCAGCTTGCTTACTGATCCTTTAGCCGCTTCTGCAGTGCGTTGTGATCTTCACATCACTAGCCGGTGCCTGCAACACAGCACCAAACTCTACCTTGCTGAGTTTGCAACAGAACCACCTACAGCTCTGCTGATCAGGATGATCAAAGAGACTTGTCTTTGGAGGAAAAAGTTCTGAAACTGAGCATGCTTGGTGGTGCATGCCAGTAATCTCAGAACTCAGGGGGGCAGAGGCAGGTAGATTGTAAGTTTGAGACCAGCTGTACTAAATATAAACAGCCAGTCCTGAAGATGCACACCTGACGACCTTTGAACCAGCCGTTTCGATACCCTAGTCTTAGAGTCTTAGTATCTTTAATGCCTTGTCAATGGTGTATCAAATCAAGTATCACTGCTTTCGAAAAGCTTTCAAATTTTATCAATTTTGAAACAAGTTCTTTTAAAAGCATCTTAAAATTTTAATATGACTGATTATCTAAAATATGCTCGGGCTTCTCTGTATGTAATTTTTTAAAGGACAGGGAGTGATTTTGATTATTGAGTCAATACTCAAGGACTACAACTCTCTTTTCTTACTGTATTGAATTTCTTTGCTTAAGGATACTCCTAGGAAGGAAATGTGAATATTGTTCCACATTTAGGAAAAGGTTTGGGTCGAAGCACTTGGATTTCAAAATACAGCTTTTCTAGGAGAGAATTTGCCCAGTGAGTGATGCTAGGTGAAGGAAATCTGAGATTGTTCAGAATTTGTCCCATATTTTCAAGCTTTGTCTTCCTATTGAGAATGACAAACCCGGGACCCTCACAGACAGAATGCACAGGACTTGCATTACATTTTTGTTTTGCTCATGCTCTGGTGGACTGCCCTACACCCATGCAAATAGGGGCAGCACCAGTTGTAAAATTTATAAATAATCTAGGTTTATTTATAAAGGATAAATAAATTCAAATAGAAGAGGACAGGCGTATGAGGGAATGTGGGAGAAAGGGGTCCAGGAGAAGTAGTTAAAAAAAAAAAAGTTTAGTTAGACCCATCTGAGGCATTACTACACAGCAACCACTAGATGGCAGGAGTGAACAACATAAAAATAATCTGTGGCTTCTAACAGTGAAATAAATAAAAATCCAAGCCCATTTATTTCTCTCTTTTTTTCCCCTCCTTTCTCCATTTCTTAGGAGCTCATCTTCTCTAGCTCTTCCTCTCTTCCTCTCTATGTCTGTGGCTGTACTTGCGTGTGAAGAACTCTACCTGCTTCTGTGAAATTTGATGTGTGAAACAGTCACAGGTAGTTGTAATTTAGTTACTAACAATGCACAAAGTATTTTCTGGACTTCAAGAGGGTTTTCAGTGCTTTGTCCTTGTGGTGGGGGATCAAGCTTCAGAAGATAGCAAGGCCCAGAAAGACTTAATGTCTTTCAGTCCCTGGCTCTCACACTGGCAAACTGAGGGCAGGTGAGGCACAGTGGAAGTGAGCAGACAGAACATACAATAAGAAAAAAGCACAGAAACCGCCAGGGCCCTTTCTATACTGATGAGAATATTTTGTCTCTGTGATAGTATCAAAGGAGTAGCTTGCTAAGGATCAAAGTGCTGAACTAAAGTTATTCTTCAAAACCAAACCAAACCAAACTAAAACTCACCTACCCAGCCATCAAAACAAAGCAAATATAAAAGCAAAACCCCGCCAGACTCAGCTGTAGACATTTGAGAAATGAACTGCTGTTTTGCTAAAACATTTCATAGAGGAGCCAAGGGTTTGAATTGAGCCCTGTGCTGGGGGGTGTGAGTTAGGCTTTGGAGTTTCATTCCCTGGAGTCATCATTCTCCCTAGTAAATCCTCCTTCCATTTATTATTTATTTATTTATTCCATCCTCAAAGGCATCTCCTTTTGAAGACTGGGGTTCTGGATTCTTAAGCATAGAATTTCAATTTTGTCTTCTGATCCTTCTGTCACTCAAATGTATCAAAGCTTAAGATGTATGAAGAAGCCTTACAAAACCCCACTGGCTGGTATGACAGAGCACTTTGAACAGAAGGACTCATATTAATGAACAATGCTGCTCCTAGAAGACAGGGGTTATTAAATGAAAATCTTAGTATCAGTGAGCACAGGTTGCTTCCCTATGAGTTATTGGTCAGAGAGGCCCTGGAGGCATTCAAAATGATACAGGCTATCATTGTTGCATTATGCTGCCCACAATAACTAGATGGCAAGGCTTTATTGCTGATGACAATCACATGCTTTGGTTGCAGGACACAGAAATCAGTCTTGAAGTAACCAGGAAACTCTCCATGCTGACTATCCTTCATCCTGCTGCAAGGTACTGTGCAGGCTTCCAGGGAGAAAGGACAATACGGGTCTTCTCTAGCACTAGACTCTGCATGTGCAGCACTTACCTACCGCGAGATGTGCGACTGGTGCAGCAGTGGGAAGACTGTTTATGGTGGTAGCTGATTGCCGTCTTGATTAGATTAGAGGCCTGCTCCACTGAAAGTAATTCATGCCTGGAACTGTAAATGTGGTAAAAACTCATGGTTAGGGAAGTCATAGGCCCTGGAGGAAAACCTATTGATGTGATGTTATTTTTCTAAATGGTCATATTGTCAAACTGCCTGTTAAATATTTATGTTTGTAACCATAGATTTGTGCTGTTCCAAACCTTGGTTCTAGAAGTTTCTTATTGCAGTGGGTAGTGACACATCACTGTTCGAAATGCTAAAAATAAGTGGTTGTTAATACGCACCTACAGATGGGACATCTATATCAACTCACCCCCAAGGGTTAGGGAACAATTTGAAAGAGGGGATCCCCTTAAGAGCCAGAGGATGGAGAGGAATGATGTGAAAGGCTGTTCCCTGGACATGACATGGCTGTGCATACCTGAACCCACAGCAGCAGAGGTTACCTACCTAAGACCTGCATAAGAACAAGTCGGGTAAAAATCCCAGCATGGTTTGGGGTGGGGCCTCAAGTTCCCACCCCTCGCTGAGGAGTTATTGGCAGTTGATGGCTCTGGGAGAGGGAAAGTCAGTTTTCTTTTGGAGGACTAGTAGGTCCTCCATGCCCTAATGGATATCCCCCACCCCCTGCCCATGTTCATATGGACAACGTTAACTGGACTCAGCAAGTTAAAAAACAAATAATGAAAGAAGGACATGAAGTTTGGAGCGAGATGTGAGAGGGTCCTGGTCGAAATTTGATGGGGGAATAAGGGATAGATATGATTAAGATACATTGTATACATGCATGACATTAAAAACAATTTTTTTAAAAGCAGGCTTCAGAAAGCTTGGGTTAATTTAGCTATGCCACTTGAGGGTGTTCTTTGAGTCTAGGATTTGAACCATCCAGCTGTATATTTTTTTCCTAACCATTGGTAACTAAGGCACAGGGAGTCATCTTTTTAGCCTGTGTGCTGGATAGTTTCAGTTGTCAACTTGATACACCTGGGAATAGTGATCCTCAACTGAGGCATTTCCTCTATTGGATTGCCCTATTACTATGTCTGTGAGTCCTTTTCTTGACTGTTGATTGACGTGGGAGGGCCCAGCCTACTGTGGCATGTGGTCCTGATTTGTATAAGAAAGCAGGCTAAGCACAGGCCAAAGGAGCAAACCAGTAAACAATGTTCCTCAATGGTCTGGGTTTCAGTTCCTGCCTTTAGGTTTCTGCCTAAGCTCCTAGCCTTGGCTTCCCTCAGGGATGGACTATAACCTCTAAGCTGAAATCAACCCTTTCCTCCACAAAGCTGGCTTTGGCCAGTGTTTTACCTCAGCAACAGAAACCAGACCCGGACAGCCACCTTCTTCTCATTCATGCTCTTTTTCTGATTCATTCTCTCTCTCTGTTTCCCTCTGTCTCTCTGTCTCTGTCCCTGTCTCTCTCTCTCTGTTTCTCTCTGTCTCTCTGTCTCTGTCTCTCTGTCTCTCTGTCTCTCTCTGTCTCTCTGTTTCTCTCTCTCTCTCTCTCTCTCTCTCTCTCTCTCTCTCTCTCTCACACACACACACACACACACGCACAGCCAAATATGGAAATGAGAGAAGAAAACACATGTTACTTTAGAATGAGCCCTGCCAAAACCAAATGGGATTTTGAAAATCCCTGTTGTTGTCATTGACGTATTTTCTCCTGGTGTGGAAGACAATGATAAGAGACTGAGATGGAGGATCATAGGCTCACTGATAAGGCTGTGTGAGTTCTGATAAATGTCAGAGACTCCAGGGCATAACAGGCTTTCTCAACAGGCCTTTGCACTATGAAGCAGCACATACTCAATGACTACAATTGTTTAACTGAGTTGACTCATCAGTGCTTTGATTGCTAGGTATGAGTTCTTAGTCAAGCTGTGTAAACTCCCTGAGTTGCAGCTGTTTGTAAAGCAAAATTGATAGTGTGTGTCCTCAGTGTTGTTCTGAATGTGAACGAATGTTTCAGGTTCCTAGTAATATACCTGGTTCGTAGTAGGTGCCTAATGAATAGAAGCAGTGAATTTGGAGACAGTGAAAGAGGAATGGAATATAGGCAATAGAGTCCAGAGCTTTACAGATGGTTGTGAATCTTGTACTTTACCTTAGGCTGCAGGATCTTAGGTGAATCCCCTCAGTCTCACCAGTAGAATAGTAATAATATCATGCTATCCACTGGCTCATTGCCCTGGAACTTGTTAGCCATTCTGCTAGTGATGGCTGCTATTATTACTTGTTCATTCCTTATACCATTTATTGAAACCAACTGTCTTTGGAACTATGTTGAGGCTGTAGAAAATATATGAAAGGATCCTGTTACAGCTCTTGCTTTCAGCAGGTGAAAAGACTTATCGATGAGGAAACAAAAAACAAAAGCAAGAAAAAAACACAACAGGTAAACAAACCCTTTGTTGCTTACAGGAACAAATATAGTAGATGATGTGGCACATGATCAAGTCTGGCAGATTTTAGAAGAGAGACAGGATGTTGAGCATTACCACGATTGGGGTTGAGTTTTGAAGGATGAATACAGTTTGCAGATGTGCAGACCGAGATCAACAGGTAGTCACTGTGGAAGAAAATAACAGAGAAGAAGGAGAGGAAGGGCTGGGCCAGGCGATAATTTTAAGTGGTGTGGATAGGGAAAACCTCACTCAGAAGTCCTCATGAGATGTTTTTAGAAAATAAAGGACACAAGAGAGCGAACCACAGCCATGTCCAGGGAAAGGGCACCGTGCTGCAGCAAGGGCTGCTGCAAGAGTCCTGACTTCGAATACTGCTTGTTATGTTAGTCAAGGGGGCAGCAATAGCTGGAGCAGAGACAGCGATGGGAAACTGAAGCAGTTGAGGTTGGGAAGGTATTGGGTGATGGTGGAGGCGGGGCTGTGAGCAGAGTATTCGGGACCTTCTGTGACATCTCCAAAGACTTATCTTAACCTTGAGTGAAGTGAAAAATTAAAGTATTTGAGCAGGGAAAAGGCAAGGCATGACTTTGTTCACTAAATATTTTTCTGGCTGTACTTTGAGAAATAGAGAGCCAAGAGTAGAGGGCTAAATGTGTCACACACACACACACACACACACACACACACACACACACACGGGCATGAACACAAGTTATTTTCTTCAAGAAGGTTTTACTTCAGTGGAAGGAATTTTAAAGAACACTATGGTACAGGTAAGCGTTGAGGCACTCATAGCCCATGTTGGTAGTCAGGTAAGTGTATGGAGCTAGAAGAGTACAATGAAGGGGCCTTCACCTGCCTGGGTGGAGGATGAGAGACCTAGAAAACCTCCCCAAATAGGGGAATAGTGTACTCACAGATCTGTCCTCTTATTTTGGACTCAAATTAGAAATTAGAAAACTTTGATGGGACCATCTTCCTATAGTTCCTCAATTTCTTCTTGTATGAGTTCTTTCCAAATTCTTTCCTCTTGAGTGAAATCCCTGATTATATCCTAAAAGCTTGCTATGGTGAACGCTTCATGGATTCTTTCCTTTTCCAGAGAGATAGAGTTCTGTGAAGACACATTTCTCATGTATGGCAATTGCTGCTGATGAGAGGGTGTGTGAACTCTTTCTGGATGGTTTACATTGCTCTTATCTCTTGGAGCTCATTCCATCTTAATGAATTATCTTCTCTCCTCCAGTGCATCCCAGAGTATTTTCAGCTGAAAATGCTTATTTTACAGGGTTGGTTGTGATATTACCCAGATGAAGTCCTTATTGAAAGAACTCAGCACATCTTATTCATAATAGCTCGGGTGTTTTGTCCCATCTTGTGTCCCAGGTTAATGCCTGCCCACTCTTGAGAGCTCCTTGAGGGCAAGAATTGTGCCTCCTATCCTATCACTTTCATCACTTATCAAAGAATAAAATAACTGTTTTAACTTGAAATATTTTTTTAAGAAAATGTGATTGGATTTCAAAATGCTAGTCTTCAAATTTCTTGTTCATGTGGATTATGAAAGAAAACTGGTCAAAACCACAAATTTCAGGGAGCTGTACTATGGATGCTTTAATTCAGTAAGTGTAAGATGGAGCAGTCTAGATGATTAAATTGTAGGTAATCTGAAGAGAAACAATTTTCAAAGCTGAGGGATGATCTGGTTGAGTTCACCTAAGACAGCCAGAAGTCAAGCTTGATCTAACTTTATCTGCACCTGAGGGCTACGTAGGTCAATGATCTGCAAGGAAAAGTGTCATGTGGCTATTCTCTTGCATGATAAACTCATAGATACGATGGTTTGCTTGTTGTTGTTTTTATTTTTTTGGTTTGGGTTTTGGTCTTCTTGCTCATCAAGGCTAAGAGCTCTCGTACTCTTGAACACATTTATCAAAGAATAAAATAGCAATACAGGTCTATTATCATTTTAACTTGAAATATTTTTTAAAGAAAAAACTCTTGGATCTTTGAGCAGATTAGTCAGTTTCAATTGGGACATGTCAATTTTGATAATGCATAGAGGACCCAGGGACTTCACTGTATCTGTTTTGATCCCTTTAATTTTCAGAATTGCCTTGAAAATGAGCTATTAACTTTTGAGACAGTAATTGTACAACTGAATATGCACCAAATCATCTGTCTACACAGCTCCATCAATCACACAGAATTGATTTTGTTTGCAGTTTTCACCTCTTGTCAACAGTGATGACATTTCTTTAAAAAAATGAAATGAGACTGGAAAATATTTTAATTATTTCAAAAGAAATACTCCCTTCTCCTGCTTGCTGGCAGTGGAATGGATTTTATACTATGCTTTCCGCAGTCCAGTAAAGTCTCTGTGACTTGTCTTTGAATTTAGAAATATTCTAGGCACCAGTGTCTCCTTTCTCTGACGAATAGAAATTTTTATTTGTGTGTGAGTATATTGCCTGCACAGAGGTCGGTGCACCTGTGTCATGCAATGCCTGCAGGGTCAGAAGAAGGCAGTGAATTCTTTGGAACTGGAGTTATGGTTGTTAGCTGCCATGTAGGTGCTGGGAATTGAACCCAGGTCCTCTGCAAGAGCAGCCAGTGCTGTTAATCACTAATTCATCTTTCTAGCCCCAAGAATTAAAAATTATAGCCTTATCCTGTCTCTTACTAATTTTTTTCTGACCATTCACTAAATCAGTACTTCATGTGGAAAATATAAAATTTTTCCAAATAAATTCCTTTTCAAATTTCTTTTTGCTTGCTGTTCCTTTCATCTAACATGACTTTCCTTCTCTTTTTAGTGAGGAAAAATTCCATCCAGTATTCAGAGTCCAGAACCAACAGCTGCAGTTACTCACAGAGCAATTATTTTATGCTGGGAAACATGTCTCATCAAACAACCCTTCAAGGTAAGTGTCCTGGTTTCTACATTTTTCATGTGGATGAACTCAGTAGACTATGGGTTAAGTGGCTTTCTCAGCTCTCACAGTCAGTACGTACAGTAATCTATTCTAGCTCTTTATGATAGAATGAGAATTCTAATGCTTTTAATAACAGTGCTGTAAGGCATAGATATTCCTAGTGAGGCAACAGCTTCTTGCTCAAATATGACCCATTGCTGTCTCATCAGCTTGTAATTATCACACTAGAAAATAACTCTTTGAAATTGGAAACTGAAGTTTAGTCTCGTGCCCATACATAATAGGTCTTAAATAAATATTTGCTATACTGAATAGATAAACACCCTTTAGGGATTTTTGAAACTCAATGAATAGTATCTGCATTGAATCTGTAACTGTTCTGGTCAGTGCTGTTTATAGTTTGAAAATAAATTAACATATCCAGAGATTTTAAAATGATCTACCATACTCTCTGAAAGTTAAAGTTTTGGAAATGAAGTTGTTATTAAGCAAAGTTATTGGTCGCCATAATTCTCATTAATTAGTAACTATTGTTACTACTGCCAATGATTATAACTGTAAAACACAGTTCCCAATTATTGTCGAGCTATAAACTCACCTAGTAGTCTATAAACAACAGTCAAAAATACAGGATTCAAAATTTTTCCTTTGTATGTGATATACCTTATACTCTTGGCTAATGATATTTATTATAGAATTCTTGAGCAATTCAATATCGAAATTCTCTTTTTTTATTGAATAGATTATAAAGGACTTTATTTCTGACAATGTGATTTTACATTTGCTACACAGGCTTCCAAATCATAAAACTTGATACTGTATATTTTGATGGAAAGTATTTGGGAAATTTCACTTCTATTCTTGGGTCTTTGGGGTTCCTATTTTCTCTGTGTAGTGTAGATTTCCATTTTTATTGGTTCACAGCTGGTTTCCAACATGGAAACCACTTCAATTTTTCTACCAATTTTGACACATGATCATCACCTCATAATCATTTTTCTAAAGCAAATATTCAGCAAAAACATGTTATAAAACAGATAAATACATAGAAGTATAAGACAGTAAGTAGAGAAGGACCTTATTATTTATAATGATATTCAGTTGTAGCTCTCCGTAAAGTCAAATAACATTAGTGACTATGAGTATTTATTAATGAAAACAGTTTCATTTGGAAGTTTCTAGAAATGTTAACATATACCAAAATTCTGGGCTAAAAGTATAAACTATCGAATGAACTTTTACTGCTGGACAGATAATGTGAGGAAAAGCAGGCTTATCTAAGAATACTGATCACACTATTTGGAGTGAGTACATTCTGTAGAGCAGCCACACACTGAAGGTGAAAAGGCCCCGTAACTTTGTATAAAATCACATTTCCATTAATTTTCTTCAACACAGGGGTCTCTAGTATGAATGCTCAGCATCCCATCTGCCTCTGCAGTTCAGAATGATGGGATTAAGATTCTGAAACTGCTTTTTAAAAGTAGATGGTTACTCTGATGCAGTCCCACTGACCCTGCATGAGCCTGTCCCTCTTAAACAGAAATGGTTATCTGAAAATCATATTTTCTACTGCCAGACTTGGCCAGATATCTGAAAACTTTTGTGAAAATTTTATTCTTGACTACTGTATGTTTTTATTAGTTTTGAAAGTAATCGGTTTTATTATATTTTATATCTGATTGTTGTATAGAATGCCATAGGAATACAATAATGGGTCTGAAACTAGAGCTTAGATTGGTTCCTTATATCCAGTTATCCCTAACAAATACTTACTGAATAAATGAAAGTTCCTTCTAATGTCAGTCATCTTAAAATTGTGGTTTTGGTTAATGATATGACTAATGATATGATTCTTTCATCAGTTTTTGAATTTTCACATCATTTCTTTCAGTCCTCAGTATTCATTCAGTTGCCTTGATGTTTATTTTTCTTTTCCCACTTCTTGTACTATGATTTCTTCTTTTGCTTCTCACTCTGTGCATAAAAGCATCATACAGAGCATACTCATTGCTGCAGCATGTTGAACCTTTTTGAAACCATTTTTTTTCCAGTTCTCATTCATCTAAAAATCACTGATGTAAATTGTATACAAGATGACATGGTAGGACATCTTTAGTGTGCTACAGAGTTGGAACCATGGTCTTCCTCCATTTTGGTTTAGATAGGGATTCCTAGTGATTCATCTTAGCAGTGTAGGTCATAAGAACGGTGAAAATATTGCCAAAATGTCTGGGTTTTGAGTAGCGAGATATTATGTTTTGGCCCTTGTCACAGAGGGCATGATTCTTGAGCCAGTATTTCAATGACAAAAAGGTGGAAAGAATCCCGAGGAAAGGAAATACATAGAGCCGAGTTCCCAGGGCATGTCTACAGGGTGATGCGAAGTCAGTTTTTATGTCTGCAAGAACATGTTGGTGAAAAACAGGAAGGAGGATGAAATGAAAAATTGGGCAGACAGGTGAATTAATCTCATGGTTGAATTCATCTGCTGTAGATGACTTGGAGTAGGAGGTGACATTCTCGGTTCTGAGATTATAATCAAGCAAAATAAAACTGAAAATGGATGCTTTGAAGTAATATAAAGTTAAGTGCATTGATTTATTCTTTTAAAATTTTTTATTGAATTTTTGTGTATCTCATACAGAACATATCAATCAATCTTAATCATCTTGATACTCCATTCCTCACTGGCACCCCCCGTTACCCCCCGCCACCACCCCCCCGCTCGCCACGCAATGGAATTCTTACATTCTGTCATTTGTGTCATGTTCCTCAGTGCAAGTTGATCTAGGTCTAGTCAGCCTATCTGGAGTTCCTTGCTTTAGGTAGATCAGCTCTTCCTCACTGAACAGTAATTAGTTGCCAATATTTCTTCAACTAGGATTGGGATCTGCTGTTCATTTTCCCAGTTTTATCCTGGATTTTTTTTTTTTCTTTTCTGTTTGAGTTTACATGGGTCTTGTGCGTGCTGACACCATTGCTATAGGTTCATATGAGCAGGGTCCCAGGAACTTGTAGGACTCTATTTCCATACAGTCATGAACCTCCTCACTGCCTCTTTATTTTTTAAAATTTAAACTTTTAAAACCTTTACCATATGCCAAGCTGTGTGTCTACCCATGTCTGAGAGATGAATAAAATGTAACTTTCACCCTAAAAGCTCATTGTCTAAGAAGGGAAACAGAACAGTAACGCAACGGTTATATACAATGAGGGCATATTTTTTCCCAATAGTGTTATATGTGTGCTTTGCTAATTCTCATCATGTTTCATAGGGTTGTGCTTAATAGCATTCAGATAGAAACTGTCCAGAATAGGATAGAGTCTCTGATGTGCCCTCTGTGTGGAGGAGTTGGCTCTAGGATGAAAAGCCTGTTTTTCTCAGATTCTGTTGACTGCCTCAGGCTCATCTGCTGTTGTTTAGCTAAGGATGAAAGAACCCAGACAGCAGAGGCTAGAAGAGTGAAAGGGAGAGCAGACATCCTGCCAATACACCTAATTGGCTAACTTCCAAAACATCCTCTGGCTTCCCCAAGCTTTGATGAAGCATTAAAATCTTGTTTTCAGGGACTGGATTTCTTTTCAGATGGGTGATGGATCTTCTTGCCAGGATAAAAAAAGAGCAGAATGAGCCCTAGCCTATACCTATCATCGTTTCACTTTGTTTGGACAGCCATGGGCTGATGCAGAGGGCTTGGGCTTCCTAAAAAGAAGAACAACAAAAAGCTTCTTTATTACTACGCGCCAGTCTCCCATGCTGTGTCAGCAACACTGAAAGCACTTTCCAAATAAAATGATTTAGCAGGTGGGAAGTAATTTTCAAGTGCATTTTCCACCCCTTCCTGGAGGAAAGCAAATGATGACTCAGATGCCAACAGTATTCAGGGTGTAAATGAGAGTCTCTGTGGTTTTCTTTTGTGTTTGACTCTTTTTTTATTTTTATTTTTTCGTCTTTTTTAAGACATGATCTCCCCATTGCCCCAGCTGGCCTGGAACTCGTTTTTTCTTTTTAAACATTTTATTTATTTTTATTTTTATGTCATGAGTGTTTTGTCTACATGTATGCAAGTACACCCATTACATGTAATGTCTACGGAGTCCAGAAGAGGGTGCTGGATCCTTTGGAACTGGAGTTATGAATGGTTGTTAGTGGCCATGTGGATTCTATGAACTAAACCCAGGTCCTCTGCCAGAACAGCCAGTGCTCTTAACTGCTGAGCCAGTCTCTCTTCCATTCAGTTTTATATTGACTGGGTATGAACTATTGAACTGTATACAAAGGACAAGGATGGATGTTAAGTACATAGTAGGTGTTCAGGGAGTCCTGTGAAAAGTCCTGCTTGTATTCTTTGTCTGTAGCCTTTTAAGTTCTTCGACTGCCTTCTAAAATGTGGCTTGTTATACAAGAGTATACAAAGTCTCAGTATATAGCACAATCTGGCCTGGAAATCATGAGATAGCCCAAGCTGATCTTGAATTTGCACTAATCTTCCTGCTTTGGTCTCCTGAATTCTGGGCTTACAGGGGCAAGCCACTATGCTTTTCTTTTCAAGAGAACAGACTAAAGTTTTCAAATTCTGATGCCTTTTCTAATGGCTAATATTTTACTTATAGTTTCATTCTTTAGATCAATTTTTAGCTCACATTTCTTTCAGCCTGATTTTTAAAGTGGAAAAATTTCAAGTTAATAAAAGAGAGGGTCTAAAACCATAAGATAAAAAATGATCTTCAGAAGTATAGTCCCGTTCTGTATATCCAAGAGATGATGAAATTGTGTGTGAAGGTTATATAGTCTTCAGTAGAATTGAAGACCTTCTGACTTTCTAGTTAGAATTGAAAGTACTGTCAGGATTACAGTATCAGAATAAGACAAGACATGTAATGCTCTCTGCTTTATAAAAGCTATCCTTCCATGCCTACGTGTAGAACTTTTATGATCAGAATGACTAATAATTTCTACCAACATATGGATTTTCCATTTTATTTAATAATTCATGCACCCTCCTTAAATTTTTAAAAAATATTTTTATTGAATTGTGTGTTTCATACAGAACATGTGAATCAATCTTCGACATCTTTATATCCCTTTTTGCACCAGAACCTTCCGTAGACCCCCAAACTCATAAAAATGAAGACCCTAATGTCTTATCCATAGAGGTTTTGATTTCACAAGTTTGGGGAGGGGTTCTGGAGTCCCCTATTTTCAAATACCACTGTTGTTTCTCAGATTCCCCATTCCACCCTTTGGAAAGTATTCCGTCTAGGCTTTTGAGCTTGTTCTTAAGGCAAATGCCACTCAAAACTCACTGCTCTTGTGGGCTCTAATGCCTCTCTTAGTATTCACTCATAGCTGCACAAACAGAAACCTCATCAAATTTTGTTCATGTTAAAAAATAAAGATGATTAATTTTGTGGTTTTCATATTATAATGTAATTCTTTGTGAATTTAGGAAAAGCTTTATGTATAATTTCTTGACTTAGAATTTGCCTATAGGTGGAGGAATTTCTCATAGATGATCAATCATTGAGATGAAATGCCATTTAGAAGTGGAAGAAAAACCTAGAATTTCTTCAGGAAGGGAGCGTTTTCAGAATAATTTAGAAGTAACATTAGGCCATTTGAGTAATAAAATGTTTTATTACTATCAGAAATATGTCTTTATAACCTTTAGCCTTGAAAAATTCAAGTTTAGTCTTATTTGAATAAAGATCAGTGGGAATTGAAAAATGCAAAGAAACAACTTGAAAAATGCTCCTTTCTGCCACTATTACATATAAGATTTATAGTAGAAATGAACCATCACCTATTTGAGAGAGTTACGCCACTAAGCTTCATCAAACTTTCTGGAAGAAATATTCACCTGCCTAGACTAGAAATGTCCAATAGTACTCATGTAATGACAAACTGTTCTACAACTGTGCAGTCTATTGTAGTAGTCCTTAGCAACCCATAAAGCTGTTCAGTATTTGGAATGTAGCTAGTAATACAGAACACTGGATTTTTGGGTTGATTAAAGCTTAGTGATTTAAATTTATATAGGCACATGTTGCTAGTGATTATTATATTAAACAGTTCAGGTCTAGACTGTATACAGTCTATCTGTAGCCATAGAATTATCTCTATTAAGCCAGTACAAATTTCAAAGTCCTTTAGAAAAAGTTCACTTTTTAAAAAGATATGGAAAATGGAAGTGATTATCTTAGGCAATCTATGAAGGTGAAGAGAATATTGTAATGGGAATTTGGCTTTGTCACCACTTAATGAAATAGAGGAGGTCTCTATGGTTTCCCTCTGTAACTTTTCCTGTGGAGATGTGAACAAACATCTATTCAACCCAGATTGGGCACAAATGGTAGGTGAAAAAAATAAAGGTGGCTTCTACCTATGTCAATGAGCCGAGTTTAACAGGGTTACTCACAGGAGTATAGGTTTGCAAAAGGCAGCTATATAACCTAAAACTCACCCCAGCATGGGTGACAACTAAATCCATATCACTAGAGCTCACAACACAACTTGCAGACAGCTCAACGAACAGTCTCTTTTCCAAGTAACTGTTTAGAACTTTTATAACCGCGACGAGAGGTCGTTTAAGTCTTGTTATTTACTGAGCTCCTGAACTTTGTATATTTTGTGAGATTTTCAAGCCTCATGAGCTTTTTTCCTCCCTACAAGAGAGAATGTTCTGATTCAGAGGAAACAATAATACCATCCCTGAGCTCCAGTGTAAGACTGTTTCTAGTACTTAATTGAAGAATACAAAGAAATCAGGAATATATGTTTCTTGGCTTGTTCTTTTTTGCTAAGATTACTTGTGCAGACTTTGTCACTTTCAAAATCTCCATTGTTGTATTTGTGCAATTACATCTTACCTATAAATCTCTGCATTTGACTTCTTGCGCACTCTCATGTCATATGATTACAGTGATTGAAAATGGCCTCTTTTTGTTACCTTGCTCTTTTGCTCAATGTGAGCATGTCTGAATTTGCTAAATTGTGTCTCTACTCTCCTTCCAATTCATATGTTGAGGTCCAATCTTGATTATCTCAGAATGTGAATAAATAGAAGACAGAGTCTTTAAAGATATTAAGTTAAAATAAGGTCATTAGGGTAGCTTAATATAGTATCACTGGTCTCCTTGTATATAAGGAGTTAAAGATACAGATTCCTGGAAGTCAGGCCTTGTGAAAATGCATGGTGAACAGGCTTAGCGGAAGCCAAGGAGAGAAAAGAGAGGTCCCTGCTGCTCTCAGACTCCAGTCTCTGGAAGTGAGAGAAAGTATGTCTTGTTGTTTAAGTGGTTCAGTCTGAGCTTTACTATGGCAACCCTAGAAGATTAATATAGAAGAACATTAATTATACTGTTTCTTTCATTAGCATTGTCCATTATGGAAATCTTTGCTTGTTCTTTTATCCCAGGAAACATTTTTCTACATCCCATGTGTAAGAAAAAAGTAGCCCTTTAAAGAGTTGATGGAAATGTGTATTAGTTACTTTTTTCTTGCTGTTATAAAACACCATGACCAGGACAACTTATAGAAAGAAGACTTTATTTGGTTTACAGCTCCAGAGGTGAGAGAGTCCCTCTGGAGGGGAAGAACGGCAGGAGAGAAGGCAGGGACAGAAAGATTGGCACTCACATCTTTAGTCATGTACAGAAAGCAGAATAGCACAAACTGGAAGTGGAGCATGAGTATCAACTCTCAAATCCCCTAGTGACATGCTTCCTCCAGGAAGGTCACAACTGTTAATCCTCCCAAGCAGTGCCAACAACTGGCCAAGCATTCAAACACTTGGAGCCTGTGGAGGTCTTACCCAAACTGCCACAAAGTGTTATGCAACTTTTAAAGGTCTGGATTTTGGTTCATACTTTTTTCCTTAAATCCTATTTATTTCTCAAATCTTGTTCTGATTCCTCCCTGACACACTCATCATACATACTTTGCCACTGAGATACTATGTTTGTGGATTCTTGTCTTTCCACTTTTCTGTTTGTCCTAATTATTTACTTATTATTGCATTTATTTATTAATGTGAGTATACCTACGTGAATACACATATGCTGCAGTCAGTGTGTGGGTGGAAGGCAGAGGACAGTTTGCAGGAGTCAGTTCTCTACTTCCACGTGGATCCTGAGGACTGAACTTAGCTCGTCAGGCTTGGAGAGAAGCACCTTTACACACTAAGCCATTTTGACAGTCCCCAGTTATATCTATTGCTTCTGAAACCTGGCTCTAGTCATATCTACGTTCACAATGAAGTATTCCTGTGTCAAACTTTTGCTGCACTCCACATGGCATTCCACATGGCACAACAGACAGATCATTTTCTTGAGTGAAAAGTCTTTGTTTTATCGACATTCCTTTAGATCTTTTGTTTTCTGTATCTTGGCATTCAGTAGGCACTCTGAATATGGAAATAAAATATGTGATATTTTCAACTCTTTAGATCCTAGATTCCTTGATGTCTCTTCTCTCTCGTTTTTCTTTTTCAGATATTCAGTGTTCATTGATTGTCTGCTGTATGAAGAAACTGTAATTACTGACCTTGTACCTTACTTGAGTATACATAAAGCTCTAGTCAGACAAGGCTTTGTTTTATCCTGGACTGTCTGGTGGATAACCATTCAAGTGTAAAAATCATCTGTTTGTGCCAAATTATGTAACAGCACATTGAACTGAATCCTCTTGTGTGAACATAACTTTCATAGCTTGATTATATTTAAATACCTTTCCCTCATAACTATTCGTTCTTTGAATGATTATTTATAGAAATACAATATATACTGTTGATTAAATTCAGAGAAGTCTTAAATCAGTTTGGAAAATCAGGAATTAATACCACTTTCAGAGAGGCTGAATTGACTCTATTAAAATTGGATTTTATTTTAATTATAAATGATCATTTTGATCCTATCACCTGTGAGGTCTCTGAGATAAATGTTTTAAAAGATTTAATAGAAGGAATATTAAGGGACGTATCCAGTAATGATCTTTTATTTCATAAGGCATGCTTTACTTAACATACGCATTTCAGAGACTAGTTCAAAGTGGAGATAAAGGCAGGCCTGAGTGGTGATGGTCCCTCAGTTCATAGCTTTTGTAAAGAAAGTCATAGGAGTTCCCTAGGAAATAGGATGAAAAAAAAAAAAAACTGGAAACAATGAAAAGAAGAGCTAAACTTCATTTCCTGTTCAGTTAACACATCGGATATATTGCTTTTTAAAGAACATAGGACATAGAAATCATCTGATTGAAATTCTGTTGGTTCGTAAAGCTTCAGAAAATCTCGAGATGAACTGTGTTTAACTGTGCACACTATCCCATCAGAAGGGGTAGTGTGAGGAACTTCGTAGAATTTGCTGTCCATTCCATCCTTCACCACTGCACTGTTACACAAACATAAGAGCCTTATAAAGACTTCAACTTCAGTGCTTTTACTTAACAGATAAACATGATGAGGCCCAGAGGAGCTAAGATCGGGGACAAAAGCAGATGTTTCTTAATTCGCTTGAGTGTCATTTTACGATTTTAACGGTGTTAACGATTAACATTTATTTGAACTGATCTACTGTTGCGTGAAAAGTGAGTAACTGTTTTGTAAATATTTAGCCACGCTTCTGCTGAGAACATAGAAACTAGACATGTAGAAAAATGATAAAAATTTGATGAGTTTGGCTAATAAAAGGGTCAATGGAGCAAAAGAGAAATGAAACGTAATAGGATGAAAGTTAAACTCAGCATAAAAATTAAACTCTATAAAGGCAATAGATTACAGATCTGAGAGAAATGTATGTGCCTTTAAATCAACATAGAGCTTGCAGACCAGAGTTGAGATTCTAGTTAGTCTCTTACTAGTTAGGTGCATTTGGCAAAATTTATTAACACCACTGACCTCAGTAGTCTTGTTTTAAACGGAAAAATAATTCTCTTACAGTACTGTAGTCACCCACCTGAAACATCCCTAGAACAATGTGCAGGCAAGCTGTAAACCGGATCTAACAATTGCTACTTCATCAGTTTTATGTACTTGTGAATCACCTCCTTAACTGTGGGATGTACAAAGTGATCAACTTCCAACCAATAGAATATGGAAAAGATAATGAGATGTTAGGCCTGTGAGCAGCTTACAAAACATTGTGACTTTCATTTTCCTAGAAGACTGTCTCCCTTGCTAGTTTTGATGAATACATCAGTCATAATTCACAAGTTTATGTGGCAAGGAGCTCAGTTCAGGTCCTCAACCCAACAGCTGTATAAGAACTGTGTTAACAGACAGCGGAGTGAGTTTGGCAGTAGAAGCTCCCCAAGTTAAGCCTTGATTGCAGAACTGGGAGAGGATCCCTACCTCAGTCAACCCAGATTCTGGGTTATCTGAGATTATAGGTGCATGCCATTGAAAGCCACTGAATTTGGGATAATGTTATGCAGCAACAGATAAATAATGTAGACAGTGCACATCAAGTGGTGAGTTGAGCAGTTCAAAGTAAGTGATATTGTATTAAGAATTTAAGAAAGACAAAGATGGATAATAAAATGTCAAGAGACCTTCCTGGGAGTCTAGAAGGCTGATAAACAGATACATGAGCCTTCAAATGTTAGTGAAAAAATCAAAATCATCAACATCAGAATTGTTAGGAAAACAATAGTCATGGTTTTGGGAGACAAGGTCACGTACTCTCTTAGAGGCTGTGGGAAATATTTGAAAGTTTTATTTTAATATATAAGGGGAAGTAGAACAATATGATTAATATTTTGCATGCTCTGTGGAGAGCTGAATGCATGGAGGGGGACGGAAATATTTGAATAGTGCAACACTTAGAGAAAAGAGGATGGTGGCTTGGACCAGGTGGCAGCAGTGATGAGAAGTTGTTGGGGATATCGTGTAACTGTGGCTGCAACAAAAGTGCTAATGACTAGATGTGAGTAGTCATTTATGAGAGGAAAAAGGATAATTGTAAGGACTTTGGCCATAGAAACCTGAAAAAATATTCTATTTTCTGAAGTGGTGAAGTCACAAGGTGGTATGTTGAAACGGATGGAGGCTCAGTAGATAATTATCACATTTAAGTGGGGACACTGAGAAGGCAATCTGATATGAGGTGGCTTCAGATAGATGGGGGTTAATGACAGAAACTTGTCATCATTATACAGACCTAGGTATATGCAGAGTGAATACAGAAAGATATTAGAAGAATGGGCTCAGAGACTCTTCAGCTTTGAAGCATGGGAAAGATGAGGAGGAATTCTTGAAGGGTACTGTGAATGAGCAGCTTCTCATCACAGGAAAACCAGAAAGCGTGGCTTCTAAAAATGCTTTGCATTAAAATTTTCTTTTACTGTATTCATTTGTGTGTGTATGTGTGTGTGAGTGTGTGTGTGTGTGTGTGTGTGTGAGAGAGAGAGAGAGAGAGAGAGAGAGACAGAGAGACAGAGAGACAGAGACAGAGAGAGACAGAGAGAAACAGAGAGAGACAGAGAGAGAGAGATGTTTGGGAACTAAAGGGGACTATGTACTCATCTGAATTACTAAATGCCGTCTGACTTTGCTCTGCAAAATGATTTAGTCTATCTTCAGTGAATTTCATATTTAAACCATACTGATTGATTTGGTAACTCCAAATTTAAATTCAAGAGTTGCCAATTATATGTGGTATCAAAAACACAGACTAGGGCTATTCTAACTTTCATGTGTGTCTGGAGAGAAATGACAAGGAATTTGATTCTGTAATATAAAGTGGATCATCATTAACCTGGTTGGAACAACAGTAGGAATTATTGATGAATAAAATACAGCAGCTGACAAACCAAATTCTAGAAGCAGATAATGGAAGTGAAGATAAACTTCTTTTTTTCTCTGATGGCATTTTCTGTCTGTCTGGCTTGTATTATTATCTTATGGATTAAAGTCTTAAAATCACCTTGTATTTTAGAGTGTACTTCTCTTGTGATTCATGGCTGGACAGAAATCAGTCCAATAATAAATGAATTAATGACAGATTATCTGAATACATACACTACTTTCAGGAGGAAGACATTTGTATTGTTGATTGACTATTATAAAAATGTAGTTAGACTAAATTCTGAAATTATGAAAAACATACCCGTGTATCCAGTATGATTATAACTATTGCCATTTTGTGTATCTTTGCAGTTTTTAAAATAGAATTTAAAACTCAAAAAAAAAAAAAGTTTTGCTCACCTGAGGTAGAGACTGAGTTTATGATAGATTTCTCCCAGCAGAGCAAAATAAACGTCTGTGCCAGACTTTCTAATTTAAAAAAAATATTTTTTATGTCTATGAATGTATTACCTGAACACATGTGAGTGCACTCATATCCTGTAATGCCTGTGAAGGTCAGAAGAGGGCATCAGATCCCTTGGAACTTAAGTTTCAGACAGTTGTTGGCTGCCAGTGGACACTGGGATTTGAACCCCAGTCCTCTCCAAGAGCAGTTAGTGTTCCTAACCGCTGAGCCATCACTCCAGCCCAAGACTTTCTAATTTTATTTGGTGTTTTTTCACTTTCATGCTTCAGTTTCCTACCTCCATTCATTACTATAATTTATGCTTACTGAGGTGAATGCCTAGGAATGTCCTGGGCAGATGTAGTTCTGTTTCATTAATCAGTGCCTTTATTTTATAGAACTGTATCATACAGATCTTCTCTCTGAGGAGCACTCCACTCTGCATTTTCGAAGTACTCCCTTTTTTTTAAAACAACAACAACAACAACTAATCTATCGTGTGTGTGTGTGTGTGTGTGTGTGTGTGTGTGTGTGTGAAGGACACTGTTGCTATGGCTTCTTTGTGCTCAGAACACAACATGGTGGGACTCAGTTCTCTCCTACCCTGTGGGTTCCGGGATTGAACTCATGCCCTCTGGCTTGGTAGCCAGTGGCTTCACTTGCTAAGTCATTTCACCAGTCCTTGAAGTAATTTTTTTTTACAGAACTATCCTTCTGTTCTTCAAGTCTCTGATTGAGTTTTTATTTTAAATATTATACTTTTCATGCCCAGTACTTCTAGATGTTACTTCCTTGTGACTGTCCTTGTTTCATGGTCCTACTTTTCTTTGAGGATTTTTATAAATTGTTCAAATTTTTTATGTCCAATTCTTGTTGAATTCAATCTATTAATTCATCTTTCTTCCCTATAGTGTGAACTTGGGAACTTCCTTTTCTATGTCTTATTCTCCCATTGAATTTGGAATGCATCGGAGGACCTACCTTAGAAGGAGTTCATTGTCACCGTCTAGGCTAGACCACTGTTATCTCATGCTTTGCTCTTAATTCCATTGGTCCTGCTTCTTAGTAAAGTACTATTTATCTCCTGTAGGGCCCAGAGTGCTTCTGGAGAGCTGCTTCCTTTGTGTTGTGTCACCAGAGGCTTGCTTAGCATTTGAATTCTCAGGCACCCTTGTGCTTTACAAAGGGCTGGGCCTTTCCCTCCTCCCCTGAGTTTTTGATGTATTAACTCTGGGTGGGGGAGAGCATTTATAGTTCTAACCAACTGCCTGGTGTGGCTGCTGCTGCTCAGAGAGACCTGCTGATTTTAACAAGGATATCAAAGGTAAGAAAGTAACAAATAGTTGGTCCTCTTACCTGCACCTGTTGTTTTGGCCTCCCACATGTTGATTTATGATTTTATCCTTGCTTGAACAGTACCCTAGAGTCTCTGGCTGGCTCTGAGTGACCCTGGCTGGTCCTCTTGCTGTTATGCTTTCTAAAGTTCGTAGTTGTGTGGATAATAATATAGAACCCGATGAGCTAAGATGAGAGACAAGAGAAGAAGTTCTAGTTCATGGTTTTAGACTCTTTTATCTGAAGCAGAGCTTTTTTTTCTTTCTCTCACTCCTACCTGACTTGTACATAATTAGCTTCTATTGCCTCTGAACTTTCTAAAGTTTCATAAAATCAACCATTCTCTCTTATTTATGCAAATGATTCTTCATACACAGGGCATGGTCAGCGTCTCCTGGGAGTTTGCCATCAGGTCAGGAACACTAAAATTTTTTCATTTTCATTTTTCTTAATAGAACTCACTTAGTTTTTCAATTTATCATATTGTTATTCATACAGTAGCCATAGAATAGGACATTACTTGCATAAGTTATAATTCATTTAATTATCTTATTCTCTTGGACAATTGATTTTTTTCCATTGTCTTATTTCCAATAGCATTAAATACATTAAGTTTTAATTACTGTGAAAATACTGATAGCTACTCTGTTCCCATACCCCATTTTACAAAAATCTGTTTCTCAGTATTCTCAAGCAGTTAAGGCAACTTCCGGAAGTGCTTTAAGTTCTGGGAGAATCTGGTTCTTTGTGTCTGATTCATTTTCTGTGTGGGTGGTGTGCTGCTCTAACCTTGTCACTGACAGAAAAGTTCAGCTTCTCTTCTCATATTGTAGAGAAAAAAGAAGTCTGTCCCTGTAGTTCTCTGAGACTGAAGCTCTGCCCTCAGACGATGATTACATACGGTCTTCTGTCGATATACTGCTGCTCGATGGTATCATTCCTTCTTTGGATTGAAATTGCAATTTTCTTTCTTCATCCATGCTGTCTTAAAGGATGACAGGCTTTATTTCATAGTACTTGTGTTCCAGACCCATCTTGTCCAGATTTGACTGATTGTTATACCAGTCGGTGTAACAGAAACAATCTCATGAAGCAAAATATTTATTTTCTTATTTGTCCCAAATGAATGTATGGATAATGTGGTTTTAGCTTTTATTTATACCCATAGCAATTTGGTAAACAGTATCTGAAAATAGGTTACTGAATCATCATGGGAGGAAACCTGAGAAGGTTTGATTTGAAAGGAGAATGCGACTGAAGATGAATGCGACTGAAGATGAACGCGAACTTCCGCTGCAGCAGGCCAGGTGCATCCACTATGCTGGAAGCAGTGAGAGACAGATGGACGCTCCACTTCGCATTTCTGATTCCAGTCTGAAGTTGTGTATGAGGTGGTTTATTTGTACTTGCTTTCTCTACTTCATGTCCAGCTGTTCTTTGCAACTGCTCATTCTGCCAAGCTACAGGGACTTTAGGACAAATACAAGTTATGGAGTCAAAAACCTTACATGGTCTTCTCACAAGATCCCACAATTATATAAGGACTGGTTCCCATAAATGATCTCTGTGCATTATAGAAAACAATTAGAAATTGCAAAATGCGCATTAGCAGTTGCTTTTATATTTTAATTTTATTGAGTTTTTGTGTATTTCATACAGAACATCTCAGTCTTAATCATCCTTCTGCACTGGCACCCTCCCAAAGCCTCCTCACTGGAAATCATACATTCTGACATTTCTGTTAAGACCAATTGTGTCAAATTAGTGTCCCTAGATGTTCCTCAGTGCAAGTTCATCTATTGAGGTCTAGTCAGCCTACCTAGAGTCCCTTTCTTTAGGAAGATCAGCTCTTCCTCACCCAATAGTAATCAGTTGCCAATATTTCTTCATCTAATATTGGGGTCTTCTATCCATTTCTCCAGTTCTATGATGGGTTTTTGTTTGCTTTTGAGTTTGCATGGGTCACATTGCTGTAGGTTCATATGAGCAAGATCGCAGGCACCTGTAGTGTTCTATTCCCACATGGTCACACACCTCCTCTCTAGCTCTTAAATCTTTCTGCCCTTTCTTCCACAATGGTTCCTGAGCCCTGACTGGGTGAAGTTTAATATAGGAGTCCTGTTGATGGACCAGCATTCTGCAGACTCTCGACCTTTTGGCCATTTGTGACCTTTTGTGTTCTGGGCCTCTGTTACATGAAGGAGCTTCCTTAATGAGAATTGAGAGATGAATTATTTTTCTCTTTACCCCTTGTTCTATGTTCTGTGAGTCTTAGGTGTAGAGGTTGCATTGTAGATGTGCCACTTAGGCTTGGGCAATTCACAGACAATGTCTATGTGTGACCAGTTGTGGTACTCTGCAATAGTCTCAGTTTGGTGCAAAAGAATCTTCTTTGATGGGTGGTGACTGGGATATTTGTCTGTATACATAAGGATCCATATTTTGCACATAGTAAGAAATTACATTAGTCTACAGATATTATAGTCTTGGGATTATCTCTAAAATATATGACCTTACCCCATATGCAAAACTTATCTATGTTGTGAAAATGGGGATAATTTCTCATCAGACTCTATCCATAGCAGGAAGATTCTTACCTTCTCAGAGAACTCATTTATCATTAGAGACCGATAATGAAATGTTTATATCCCTATACTCAGGAGGCAGAAGTATTATCAGTTCAAGACCAGCTTTGGCTACATATTAAGACTCTGTCTTTAAAAATATCCCCTTTTATTTTTTCTTGGATTTATAGCTGGTTTTACTGGCTTTGTTTTGGGCTCACACTGAAATAGGCACAATTCTCCTTTACATATTTGAAGACATTGATCCATCTCATCTTTTTTTTATTCTTGCTGTTTCCTTTATCTTTAAGATAAGTACTTAGGCTTGATTTACTCCACTCACCTCTGTGACTAGGTTTCTAGATGTTTCCCACCTCGCCCATGTTCTTAAAATAAGAGATTGTAGCAGAACTCAGTAGCTCAAAGATACAGTGGAACCACAGTTGACCTTCCTGTGATCTTCACTTGGGATATGTGATCTTGTATCTTGAAGAGACACTCTCCAAAGTATATGATCATATAAAATTTCTTTGTGAGATAATAAGACATGCGTGTATTTCTAACAGTCTCATCTTTGAGCCCAGTTGCTGAAAGATGATGCAATCATTTATGAGAATTACATTTAAATTGGTTATTTTGTTAGATTTTGTCATGAGACTATGTGTTTTTAATAGGAGTATATTTTGTAATAATAGGTAAAGGCTTATCATTTGCACCTGAGAGCTAGTACATTATTACAACTTGAATTGCATGACTGAAAATGAGCAGAAGTAAGATGATTGTTTTCAATATACCATACCTAGAATAAAAGCAGCATTGAGTGCTTAGCTTTGTCATATCTCCTTTATGCACAGCTGACTGACCATACCTAAATCATCTCCAACACCTGAGGATCATTTGTAGTTTTGAAAAGATTGTTTGAGAGGATATTCTACTTTAAAATTTTCTTTCTTTTCTACTTCTATCTCTATATAGAAAATTGTTTTGATAATTCTGAATATTTCCATTAGATACAATCAGTTTTTCTATCTAATAGAAAGGAAAGTCACTTAATATTTAATATCATTTATTACTCAAGATCTCCACAACAGTAGTCCTCTAAATATATAGGAATAAAGGTCTCTGAGGCTGCAGGCATGACCTAGTGGGTTTAAGTGCTTGCAGAACATGCGTGACAACTGAGTTCAGATGTCCTGATCGCATGTAAAGCTGAATCCATAGCAGTAGCATCTGTAATCCCAGTGCTCCTACTAAGGGAGATAGGAAGCACAGCCAGGAGAATCTCTGGAGGATCACTGGCCAGCTGACCTAGCCTATGCAGTATAAAAATCAAAAATAAGCATCTGTCTGAAAGGAGGTGGAAGGCAAAGAGCCAACAACTGAGCTTGCCCACTGATGTCCATAAGCTCCCTGTGATACCTACATACACTACACACACACACACACACACACACACACACACACACACACACACCTCAAGCACACACCACATGGTATGTGATATAGTTGCTACTTTATCTTTTTCATGAACTTTGAATTTTAATGTTTTACATTCATATACAAAAATGTATAAAGCATACACATGTATATGCTTTTTATCCACAGAGGAAAATACGGCCTCCTACATTTCTCTAGTTTTTCTGCGTATATATCCATACCTAGCAAAGAATACCTTACTTAGTTTGCCTACCTGGGGTCTTAGTTTAATTCTATGGCTTGCCGTTTTTGCTTAACACTGTTTGTGTAATACATCCACATGAGTAGGTTTAGTATGGGTCATTTGCATTTGCAATGTAGCATGGTGAATATATTATAATTTATTCAATTCACTGTAGAGATACAATTTTATTTCCAGTTTTGGCTTTTTTGTTTGTTTTCCTTTCATCTATTACAGACAATGCTGCTAGGGATACTCTTACATGCCAAGTGGTGAGCAGATGCAAGAGTTCTACACTGTATGAGTCCCTGGAAGGTGCTGCATTGTAAGGAATGTGAACTATCAGTAGCAGTAAGTTAAGCTCAACCATTTTAAAATAGATTATATAGGAAATATACAAATGCTCTTCTCACTTTTAAATCCATGCATATACTTAGTTTGGTCGGGTTTTTTGGATTTTGGCCAGCTGGACGCTCTCTCCTATACTTCATGGTGATCTTAATTTGCAAATCTGATTATTAAAGATTGAAAATTTCTAATGATTTGCTGCCCATTTCTCCTTTTTATTGCATGCCTTACAAGACTACATTTTTCTTTGTGGATTCATAGACTTAAAAGTAATATTCTTGATATTGATCACTTACCAAGAGTATTACAAATATCTCTTGCTAACAGAGTTCTTACTACATTATTTTTCTATGATTTAAGTTCTTTATTTTAGTGTAGCAGAATATAACAGTTTTTTGCTTTGGGTCAGTGGATTTAGAATATTGGACTCTATTTTAAAATTTCTTCCATACTCTAAAGGCATGAAAACATTCCTTTTCTATTATATTCTGAAAGGTTTATCACTTTGTCTTCAATTACAAATATTTTTAATGTCACTTGTGTTATATATGGAACCCTTAAAAAATTAAATATTGAAACAAAATATTTATATTTCATTATTCTAAAAATAGGTACTTAGGTATTTATAGAAGAAATTTCTATATAGTGTTTAAAACTGATTTTATAATTACAACTACTTGTGAGATTTCAAGATTCTTAAAAAAGTTATACTATTTATATTTATTCTTATTATTGTGTATATGTATACGATTTATGGAAGGAGGCATGCATTTGCCACGGTGTGTATATGGATGTCAGAGGACAACTTAATGGAGTCATTTTCTCTCCTTTCACTGTTAATTGGGTTTTGGGGACTGAAAATTGGGTTATTTTAACTGCATACAAATTAATGAAAAAAAATTGTTATGTTTCACAAGATTAAGTATTTTCTAGACTGCTAGAGACTGATATTTTTAAATTATCAGAATACCTTCCCTGAAGTTTCCAGGACATTTAGACATCCTTTAGTCAGGCATACACTTTATGCAGTTATACTGAAACCTAGAGCATCTGACAGAAGTTTGTCATTATTAAAGCTATAATTTTAATCTTTCGATTAATAACTTCTAACTTCTTTTATTACAAAAAGGAGAATTATGTGAAAACATCCCAGATAAGAGTTCAGTATGGCTTCTTATCATTTGGTGTGATGTCAAAGAACATTTTGACTGATTTAAGGTATCTTGAGATATTTTCTATTTCTTTTTTTTCATTTAATCTTAACGTCTCAACTTCTACACTGAGTCTACGATCCATTTTGGTGCTTTTTTGGTGTAGGATCTAAGGAACAGAGTTCAACTTCATTCTTTTGTTTGTGAATAAATTTGGTTATTCCAATACCTTTTGTTCTTTCCACTGAATTATCTAGACATTCTTTCTGAAAAAAAGACATATATTTAAGCATTTATTTCTTCACTGTTTTATTTCATCATTGATCTGTATATCTATGGCTATTCATTTTATTACTGTACTATCATTTTTTAAACTGTGGCTTTGTTGTAAGTTTGAAATCAGTAATTCTAAGTCCTCTGATTCTTTCTTTTTCTCCTCCCTCTCTTCCTGAGTGTGAAAGAATGGTAATGAGAGAATGTGGTGCTGGAGAGCAAACCCAGGGCTTTGCCCAGGCTAGGCCAGTGCTTTATCACTGAGTTATTCCTACAACCCCATTTTAAACACACTTTTCATATTACTAGTAGCATATGCTTGAGACTTCTCACAGGAATGTTAGCTGTGATTTTAATAATGATGTGTATTCAATCTATAGATCAATTTAGAGATTATTGACCTCTTACACAATTAAGCTTTCTGATGGATAAATATTGATGCCTTTTCATTTACTTAATTCTTTATTTCAACAGTTTTGTAGCTTTTAGAGTATAAGTTTGCATCCCATTAAATTTGTTCACAATCGTTTCATTTTTGATATTATTATAGGTGGAGTATTTTCATTCTTTCTTTATTTTTTTCTGAGACAAAGCTTCATGATGTTACTAAAGTTGGCCTTGAAAAGCTATGTAGTTGAGACTGGCATTGAACCCTGATATGTCTACTTTCAATTTCTAAGTGCTGGGATTGCAAGTGTGAGCCATCAGGCAGAGCATAAAGAGAATATTTTACTAATTTCATTGCTAGTATAGAGACTATATAGATGTAGAATTAGTTTTATAAGACAAGTCCTCACTGTGTAGCTCAGCCTGGCCTCATACTCTTGGTCCTCCTGCCTCAGCCTCTCAAGTACTGTGATTATAGTCTTCTCGTACTTGACTCTGTGATACTTTTCTAACTTCTGTTCTCTGCCTGCCCTACTGTCTCTCTGTTGTTTGGGTCATATCTGATCCTTCGTTACCTGCCCAAGTAAGTAACTTAAGGCAGACCTTCTGGGAGCCCAGCTGATGCCAATTATGCAGAGCTAATATAGGGGCCTAGATTAAGTCACAGATCTCAGAGGCTTTGGGAGCCTTGTGGGTGAAATTCAGGCCTGGGAAGCCAGAAGGCTGAGCAGGAGTGAACTGTGAAAGCTCAGCTTATTGGTGAGTTCAGAGGTGGGTTATGGGAGTCTCATTTAGATTCATCTTAATGAAGGGGTTTAATTTTATCCCTTTTATAACCAAGATCCTGGGATTTCAGGAGCTTTAGATCAAGAAACCCCAGGCTTTGGGGAATTGTCATTGCCTATGGCATCCGTAGAACAGCTGTGCTCATCGCCTGGTTTTATTAAGACTGCTTGGAAACTTTTTCCTAAAGTCTGCAAAGAAGGAAAGATGTACTAGAAGTAAGTATGAACTAACCATTAGGATCAGAGGGAAGAGGGCCAGGGAACTACGTCATATTTATGTCCAGTCAGGCAAAATGAGCAATTATCAGCAATTATTTAGTTTGGGAAAGTTTTTGAGAGATTGTATTTTAACTGCACGGATTCATGCCTAGATGTGCAGAGAGCATTGGTGCTTTGTATACAGCATAGACTGGGGAATCCATGACTGCAGGGATCCGCAGTTAGTTAGCTTTTTGTTGCTTGCAGAACTTAGTAGAAAAATAATCATAAATATTGTTTTGGTTCTCTTTAAACTGACCCATTAGGTTCAGGATGGTAAGCGTTCTATCTTGCCTGTTCTATCTTAGTGAAATTTCCTAAATTAGATGAATGTAGATCATGTTTGGAAAACGTTTCTTCATCTTGTCATGAGGAGTGAATGACTATCTAAGGATTTGTCATAACTCTAGCAGAGGGACTTATTTAGGCAAAATCTTGAAGATGTCTTGGAACTGGTTTTCTTTCTATAATTAGCTTTGTTGCAACCTAAGTGTATATTTTTAGTTTATTTTTTAAATTTTATTTGTATGAGTATATTGCCTGCATATGTTTAAGTGCACTCTTGTTGTGCACTTCCTGTGGAGGTCAGAAGAGGGCATCAGATCCTCTGGAACTGGAGTTAAGGACAGTTTTTAACTGCCATGTGGGTGCTGGGAATCAATCCCAGGTCCACTGCAAGAGCAGTCAGTGCTCTTAACCACTGAGTCATCTCTTTAGTCCCTAAGTGTATTTATAGCCATATTTTACCCCAGCTAAGGTCATGACAATTATAAAACCACTTAAATACCTGATTTTTATGGCAAAGCCAACAGATCTGAGATCATCTGAGACTTGGGTAGAAGGACTCCAGGCCTATGGTGAATTCAGTTCATATGTGGGTGATTCTTGTCAGGTGATCACTGAAAATATCTCTTCTATAGCAGCCCAGGAAGAGTTGCAGAGGAACATGACCTCCTGAAGTCAATAGTGTCCTTAGGGGCAAGAGGAGGGAAGGGAAGAGGCTGTCGCCAATGAACTATTCAATTTAAGTGAGTTGGTCAGTTAAATAAATTATTGGTTTTTATGTATATTTTTGAGTTAAACTTTTGTACCTGGATGTCCTTCACTGCAATTTCATACTCTGGAATGTAGTCAGCCTATCTAGAGTCACTACGGTAAAGATCAACTCTCCCTCACCAAGCAGGAATCAACTGCCAATAGTTCTTTGGCCAAGGTTGCCTCTGCATTCTCATTTCTCCACTTCTATGCTGAGTTTCTGTATGACTGAGTCAGCATGGGTCTTGTACATGATGTCACTTTTGCTGTAAATTCATATGAGCAAGGTCCCAAGAGCCTGAAAGGCTCTGTTTCATGTGCATGCACCAATCCTGGCCCTTACACTCTTTCTGCTCCCACTTTTGAAATGACCCCTGAGCCCCGGGTGGGTGAGGGTTAATATAGGAGTTCTATCAGTTTTTATTTCTTTGGCTTTCCAGTAGATTCTGTTTCACCTAAAATATTATAATAGGTTTGGGAGTTTGCTTTTCCTCTCTTCTTTGTACGTTGTAGTTTGATAGGCTACTAACTTTCCTTTTAGACATACTGCATGAGAGAGAGAGAGAGAGAGAGAGAGAGAGAGAGAGAGAGAGAGAGAGACCAATCTACCTAGTCCTTTATTCATCTGCCCAGGGAAGGCCTCTGTGCTGCCTTGGAGATTTTCTGGGCACTGGTACTGTTGGTTCAAGTTTCTGTGTCCTGCCTCTTCCTTGTTCTTCTACAAAATCCTTCCCTTTCACTTTGCCCACACCTCTTTTTCCTCACAGTTTTCAAATCTTACAGATCACAGGTCCTTCCATACGCAATTATAAATCTCTCATCTATGTAGATAGTAGAGTGCATGTGTTCGATGAATTTGATTTACTTGATGTTCAAGGATATTTATTTTAAGTATTCAACAAAATTTATCTAATTAGCTAATTTTTGTAGTTTTAAGAACTATGCCTAGGGTTTTGTACATGCTAAGCAAGCACTGAGCTCTCTCCCTTGTACCTCCCGCCACCCTTTTCCTTTTTCTTTCAAGATAAGGCCTTGCTAAGTTGTCCAGGCTGGTCTGGAACTTGTGATCCTCCTACTCCAGCCTCCTGGAAGCTGGGCTTATAGTTGCACGGCATTTGGTTCAGCCCTCTTTAGATTTAGAACATGTGCTTAATTACTGTTTTTTTTTTCTCTATGCCAATCATTTAGAAAAATATTGTTAAATTATAGAAATTAAGGAGTTGAAGCAGAAAGTCTGTTACTCATAGTATTATGGATTTTTAAAGGGGAAGAATCTTGAGAATGTTTTTCTATGTACATGCTAAAGTTTAGGTTTTGAAGATAAGATTTCCCGGTGTCTATATTATTTGGCGTTCCACTCTTTTTTCAAGTATTTATTATTTAAGTCTATATAATCATTCCTTTATGAGCGATATATTTGGAATGGATTTCTTATTCACATAGGTTTGATTTCCAAGGAACTATACTTAATGAACCCAGTTTCTAGGTAAAGAACATAAAGATATAAATGTCTTTCCAGGGGAAACACAGTCCTTCCCCCTTTGTGGTTCTGGTTGTCATTATTTTCAGCCTTGTGGGTGAGCACTAATAGGCAGTTTTTGTCTTTTTTCAGGAAACATCGTAAACGTGACTAGAAACGAGTTGAGTCCCATGGAGAGAAGCCAGGATGAAACCCTAAGAGCCAGACTCCTCTACCAGGAGGTCTGCTTGGCTGCTCAGCGACTAGATCTTTTTCTTCAAAGAGGCAATGCACACAAGGAGGTGTTCAAACCTCACATCCTGGCCCTCAGGGAGGTGGTTCAGCAAGCTTGCGTTAAACTCATGTTTCTGCATCCGGTGTCTTATGGTAGGAAGGCGGAAGAGCTGTTGTGGAGGAAAATGTACTCTGACGTTGTCATGCTCCTCATGAAGACCAACAAGAAACACATGGACACTTTCAAACACTGGGGAGGCCCCCTGCAAGCTCACCTGAAGGGTGGCCTCAGGTTCTATGAGCATCTTTTCCTGTTTCTTCAGGGTCACTATGAGCTGAAGTTACAGAGCTACATAGACTGGCCTCACAGTTCCATCCACTTGATTGGCTGTAAGAAAGCCCGGCCTCCGTCAGAGGAAGAGGCTGCTTGGGCCCGCATGGCCTGCCATCGCTGCCTGATCTACTTGGGAGATTTATTCCGCTATCAGCATGAATTCCTAGACCTGGCCACCAAGAACTTGGCCGAGAGATGCTATTACAGGGCCTTGTCAGTGGCCCCACATATGGGAATGCCCTTCAACCAGCTGGGAGCTCTCACAGGGAGCACGTACTACGACCTTGAAGCCACGTACTTCTATCAGCGCTGTCTCCATTCTCAAGTGCCTTTTAAAGGGGCAGCTTGGAACCTCAAACGGCTCTATGATCACGCAGGGAAGAGGTATAGTGGTCTGAAGAGGTACCAAGGAAGGAAACTGTCTCGCAGTCAGAGGCAGTGTTGGGATAACAAAAGGCTTCTGGTTAGCTTCCTCTACCTTCAGAGCCTCTTGCAGCCTCAGAGGAAATTCAAAGCTGCCAGGCTGATAGCCCTGTGCCAGTTGGTTCTTGAAGACTTTCGTTTGTGTCTTTCCTATAGGCCGTGTCAGTCTGGCCTGTGCCAGGCTTCTACAGAGGAAAAGCCCCTCAAAGGCTATCTGTTTCTCCCAGACTTTCTCATCTTCCACATGGTGAGTCTTTGTGTCATGAATGTGCACAGCCTGAGGAAAGCAGGCTCAAAACAGCAAAAACCAGCAGTCATCTTCACCTTGACTCTTTTCTCTTATCTATTTCAACATGTGAGCACACGAATCCAAGCTGAGCTGCAGAAGAGAAAACTGACTCCAGAGCTGGCTTCCCCCAGTGATGAATGCTGGGAGAAAGAGACTAGAGAGCAGCATCAGGATTCTCCATCTCTTGGGCTTTATCACAGCATATCTCAGAAGAACAGCAGGTGGTCTTGTGTTTCTAGAGAGAGTGAGGCCAATTTTCATTCCTGTGGTGACTCAGATGAGACAGAGGAAGAGGAAAACTCATCCTTAAGTTCCCAGGTCCACTCAGACACGAGCAGTGAAACTTCCTACTCAGATGCAACTGATGAAGAAGGAAATGGCTCCTTTAGCTCAGAATCAATGCAGAAAAGTGGGGCCATAGCCAAATCAAAAGCTGATCATTCCAGGAACAAACTGAAGGCATATACATCTGAGAGTAGTCTCCTAGATCTCTTGAAAACAACTATTTCTTCTAACCTGTCAGCTCCGTTGAGCCAAAAGCTCCAAGGAAAACATCGCTTTTCCTTAGCTCCTGACTTTAGTCATAACATTCTGACACCTCAGTCTGAGGCTAGCCCTGTGCTCAGCAGTTCTTTGGGCACCGAGGGCGATATGGGAAGCTTTCCTGAGACAGAGTTTTATATAGGTTCCTCTCTAGGGCAGAGGACATCCATTAGCCAGTGTCATAACAATCTCCAGACTACTCAAAGAAAGTTGGATGTACTTTCCACAGAGGGACTGTTGCCCACCATCAAGGTGATCCTGAGCTGGCTCCACATGAATCACAGCCTCCTCTTATCATACTGGAGGAGTGCCTTTAGCCTGTGGGACCACCTCTGTGTGCTGCTGAACCTACTGCCCTCAGTGGGAGACCTTCAACATCCAGGACTTGGCCTGTCCCACCATCTCCAGGACTTGCTACAGAGCTGTCAATGGCAGCACACTCCTAGATTCTTTCAGCTTCCTGAGGATATTGCCCTGTTTCATCAGTCTGTACCAAAAACTCCTGAGAATAAGGCAGGATCAGGCCAGGACCCACCATCACTCACCCACCAGGAAGAAGCTATTGTGCGCATCTGTTTCTTCAGAAGCTTTGGTCATTTTGCCACTAAACTACCTGGACAGTTCTTGAAGTTTGACTCTAAGCTGGGTATCTTTGTGAGCAGTACCCATGAAAGATCAGAAAACCCATCTCATCAGCTTCCAAGAACAACTGCAAGGATTAGGTTTTCCAAAGACATAGTCCAGCTCTGGCTTCAACGTGAAGTGGCTCTGCTAGAGAAGACTCTCAGGAGTCCCCAGACTCGGTCAGCTTTGACCCCTTACCTTTTCCCTGACCCCAGGGCCCTCTGTGAGCATCTGTCAGTCATCCAGCAACTTGCAACCAGTGGCAAGTTTTTTCTTATCATACCTAAGATTGTAGTTGACACATTGTATATCCTAAGATGGGAAGATCGCAGGGCCTTGGCAGCCATTACTTTCCTAGAAGATGAACTAAAGAGAAGGAACCAGTATATTCTCTGCCAGTCCTTTGTGTCCAAGAGGTTGGTGAGGCCCAGGATGACTAGGCCAGACTCTGATGCCTGGGACCTCTACAATATTCTTGACTTCTGTAAAAGTCTACTGGACTCATCCAGGCCAGGAACACCAGATCCCAGCAGCATGGTGACCGTCATCACTGGCATCTGTTTGGACAACCCTAGGAATTTCTCGTACCCGCTGCAATTGGTGCTGGGGATGGCAACTGAGGCTGGTGTGGAAATCAAGAACATTCTGATCTTCCACAAAGAATGGAAGGCAATCAGTTGACATGCTCACATCTCTCCTGCTCCTGGTCCTTCAGTGCTTATGGCTCAAACTCAGCGTGTTTCTCTCTTGTAAGCACCTAATGCTTTGGTAGGCATTGTACATATGAATATTTGTGTCTACCCAAAGGTAGAGTTGTAGTGTACCAGCTTTCAGAGGCCTTCTAGTTCCTTTTTTGCCATGTTGGCCTGGTATTATGTATTTTTTCCTGAAAAACCTCAGGATTAATTCATTGTTTAGTGATCTTATGGTAAAGCATCAAATTCAGAAATCACTTCTGTGTCCAAATACAACTTTGTGGATTTTCTGTAATTTGCTTACCTCTTTTTTGTGACATGAACATTTTATGTATGCTGTTTTATTATGATGAGGTCAGGTCTATTATTGAAGGCAGGCCTCTGCCATCTGTGAAACTCAATAAATATAACACTAAAATTTCCTGATGCTGCTGGTGAGTTTTATTGATATTCTCAGTCATGTCTAAGTAACATCATAACAATAGTCCTGAGAATTTTTAGGTTCATTCTGCTTCAGGAAACGTGGGAAAACATATTTCATGATGCAATATAAGCAGGTTTTCCTACATTTGCTGAAAATATTCAACTTTGGTTATGATAAAATTGTCCCTTGCTTTTTTTTCCTAGATATCTTTTGGGAGCTCTTCTTAATCTCCTGCTTAACTTATACTCTAGGAAATAACTGGAGTACTCTGTAATGGACCCAAGTTATGGGAGTGCTTCTTTTCTATTGGTCTGGCTGTCTCCTCATAATCAGCTTCAGTTCAATGGATACTCTCACACATAGAAAAGTCCCACACATAGTTCTTTTCTCCTGGGTGAGTGTCAGTGTTTCTATTAAAGTTTGTCTCCCTTTCTCAAGTTTTAAACTATTTGATATTTTATTAATTCGAAAAATTTCAGCAAACTAAAGAAGAAAAACTCAACTATCATTTCACCCAAACATGATCACATCTGTTATTTTATTTATACTTTCATGTTTCTTCTGCATACATGCTTTTTAAAAGCTATAGATAATATTGGATAAATATCTTTTTTTGCCTTTTAAGAGAGAGTCACCCTGTAGCACTAGCTGGCCTGGAAATTGTTATGCAGACCAGGATGATTCACTTGCCTCTGCCTCCTGAGTGTTGGTATTAAAGGCATGAGCCATCATGACCAGCCTTATTTTAGTTTGTTAATAAATACATTTGTTGAGAATTTCATACAGTGTATTTTGATCATTCAAGTGGTAATCTCTTTAAGAAGCATCCTCACAGACACCCAGAAATGTAACTTTATTTTTTATATATTTTTATTTTATATGTATGAGTGTATTGCCTGAATGTATCTAAGTGCACCTGTGTTGTACAATGCCCACAGAGGTCAAAGAGGGCGTTGGCTCCCCTAGAACTGGAGTTATAGATGGTTGTTAGCTGCCATATGATTGCTAGGAATCAGACCTGGGTCCTCTCTAAGAGCAGGCAGTGTTCTTAACCTCTGAGTCATCTCTCCAACCCCCAGAAATAGAATTTTAAAAGCTACCACCACGGCTTGGCTTGTATAAACATCTTTTATGTGTGTTTGTATCTTTGAGTATATGAGTATGCACATGTGCATGCTACAGCATGTGTATAGGAGTCAAAGGATCAGGCCTTGCCTTCCACCTTGAGGCAAGGTAGTCTTTCTTACTGCTGGGTATGTCACGCTAACTGGCTTGTGAGAATCCATGGCTTCTCCTGTCTCTTCTCATTTCATTTACTATTAAATCTGGTTTTAAGTCGACTCTGGGGATCCAAATTTTGATTCTCATTTTTGCATAGAAAACACTTTATCCACTAAGCCATGTCACCAGCCCTGGATAAATATCTTTTAATTGTCCTTCAAGTTATAGACATTTTTATATTGCGTTTTCTTCTTTGCTTCCTTTAACAGCTGCTTTCTATCATTGTTTAAATGTTCATTTTTATTTTCTAACATTGAGTATTAAATTATCAATCATGCAATATTTTCTTAACCATTGCATTAGTTTGCTAGGATAGATGAGCAGAAATTGATTTATTCTGAGTTAAAAAATACATATGTGTGGCTGGTGAGATGATACAGCAGTTAACATCACTGACTGCTCTCACAGAGGACCCAGGTTCGGTTCCCAGCATAGCATTGCAGTTAATAACTATAAACTCCAGTTCCAGGGGATCTGATGCCCTCTACAGGCCTCTACAGGCTTGCATACAGGGTACACAAATAAATAAAAATGAAAGATTATATACATGTGCTAGGTACACTACATGCTTGCAATCACAGTAGCTGGGAGGCCAGTCTGGGCAGCATAGCAAGGTGCTATCTCTAAAAATAAAAAGGGATAAACACATACTATATCCTTTCTTTGTACTGCTGAGATATAAGCAAATAGCCTCTGCTCCTCAGTCACAATGATAAACTCTTCCCACTGCCACACACTCTTTGGCCCTGATGGTCTATGCCCTTAAATTTTGAGCAAAACTAACTTCCTCCTCTTGAGTTGCTTTCTGTCAGTTATTTTGCCCCAGGGGTGGGAAGATACTAAATATGTAAGGAAATGGCAGGAGTTTTGGAAACCTAGAATATATTATATTTATGTTTAAAAAATATTTTCTTTTTATTTTGTGGGTATGAGTGTATTGCTTACATGTACGTAAATGCACCCATGTTGTGCAATGCTGGTGAAGGTCAGAAGAGGTTCTGGATTCCCTGGAAGTGGAGTTACAGATAGTTCTTAGCCACCATATGGGTGCCGGGAATAGAATCTGGGTCCTCTGAAAGAGAAGTCAGTGCTCTTAACCACTGAGCCATCTCTCCAGCCCGAGAATGCTTTTTATAACAACAATCCTTTTGAAGACTGTTTAAATAAAATTCAATTTGTTGAATTTCTCTTACTGATGTCCTACTATGTGCCAACTATCCTACCAATGTTTAGACTTTAAAGATGAAAGGCATTCCACTGCCTTCAGGGAGCTCAAATGAGGTAAGGGAGCCATGAATCACACATGTGGTTACAATCTCTATCAGAATAGGGTTCAGGAAGAAAGGACAGTAGTGTCCAACTGACCCAGGGCATCAGAAAGAGTCTCAGAAAGGAGAAGAAAACTGATGAGAAATTTGAATGAAGAGGGACATTGAGAAAAACAAACAACACCATGGACCTGGGTCAATGAATCATGAAAGTGCTTGGGAAAGTCTAAAGACTATGCTCTTCTTCTGGCTGGTGAACTTGTGAAAGGTACGAGGCACATTGTCTCTGAAAGCCTGCATGCTCCCTTATCCCTCTCTTATCACCTGAATGTTCCCAGAGGCTGTGCATGCAAGAGAGGGAGGTATTTGTAGTATCCAAGGTTCCTATTCAAAACGATCTCCTAATTATAATCAAAGTAATTTCTAATGATGAACATTTAGTCTGTGCCAGTTTAACACTTAACACCATTATTTTATGAACCGTAAAAATCTAGGCCTTCAAATCCCTTCTTTCCTGTGTGTTTCCTTCTAGGTTCTCCAATCTCGTCATACCTGTGCACCCTCTTCGATTCTGACCTCATTGCTTCCTTGAAGGTGAGGAGGACTAAGCTTAAACAGTTCCATACATTCAGGAAGCTGGTTTTCCTCCCAATCCAATGAACTTCATGTTCTCAGACAGCAGCTTTGAATTCATCTCCTCCAGCTTCTGTCTCTACCTATTTCCAATAACTGTCTAAACCTAGTGCGCAGCTTCTATCCCTTCTCTTTCTGAATTTACCTTTCTTACACGGAATGGAGCAGCCAACCTTTATCAATCATTACGCTGTTGATTTTATATCTACTGCATTTCCAGTTTGGAGAAACAGCAACATTGCTTTTTGAGGCTCTAGGAGATAAGGGTTATAAATATAACAAAATAAAATGACCTGAAGCTTTACTTATATATGTCTTTTGCCTTGTTAAAAAATTCTAACACAGTGATTCATTCTATAGCCCAGGTTAGACTGCTATGTCGAGCAAGCTGACCTCAAACTCATAACCTCCCTGCCTCTGCCTTGCAAGTGCTAAGATTACAGACATGTGTGAACTTTCCCATCTGTATTTTCTTCTTCTGTTCTAATGATGTTGATCTATAGCTTGGTATCCTTTATTTCTTCAGTCTTCTGTCCTTTTATGGTTTCTTTAAGATATCAAGCAAAGCTGGATTCTTGTAGATGTACCAATATCAATACCTTCAAACATCTGATACTTTAAGATATTTAAGATATTCCAAGCATCCATGTATACTCTTATTTTGGACTTCTACCTTCCTCAAAGTCTGTTTTTCCCATAATGATCTCACTTAAACCATTTTCTTCTCAGATATTTTTCAAACGCCTACATTCAGGCTTCTACATCCATGATTATATTGGACCTGCATGGAGCAGTTGATTTATACAGATGGATGGTATAATGATAGAGTACTTTATTCTCATGCATGAGGCCCTGAGTTTAATTCCCAGAAATCTTCCAACCCACTATCATGGAAACTTCTCAAAGGAAGAACCAAATGTGCTCTCCTTTGTACCTCTAATGATTTCCCCAAGGTCCTAGTCCAGCGCCCAGATAGTGTTGTTCAATTGATGTTTCATACACAAATCAGCATCTCCTTCAAACGAGCACAGTTCTGGAGCTCAGACATTCAATCACTTTCTATAGGAGGATCTTTAAACTATTTAGTGATAACATGGAGTTTTAGAAGGTTCAGTTCACAGTTGCTTTTCTCAAGGGCTTGGGCAGAACATCATGTTGGTGGGTACCTGTGCCAGAGGAGGTTGTTAACTCCTAATGGACAGGAAGCCTATGACATGAAGATACAACATTGTTCAGTGCATGAAAAACTGGCACTAGACAAGACTATTATTTAGATGGTTATTAGTAGGAAGAAGACCTTCTATGAGCCGATTGATTTCTAATTTGCTTTTTATTTTAGGTGGAGAAAAGAATCATATTTATGCAGATAAACAAAGTGAAGTCAGTGCAAAAATCTGTAGCCACTAAGTGACTTCCTTCATATTCTATTCTAGATATATCTGGCTATAAATCTGTCATGTATCATTACCCAGAAGCTTAAGTTAGAATTTTTCAGTAAAGATCAGGGAGAACTGAGTGGTGTATAACCTCTCAGTAAAACAAAAGAAGCTTCTTCTCCCCTTTATTATGTTGTCATAGCAACAGAAGAACTTTCACCTTTATCTAGATGCTCCAGGGAGGCAGAGATACTAGGAGGAACAGCACTCCTGACAGGTGATTTCATCTCTGCCGTGAGATATTTACCTAGGAAGAAATTGTTTCAGTTGTGAAGATACTGAGCTGTTTTTACAAGATTTTTGTGTTTTGGTTGGAATAAGTTTGAAGGAAAATTATGTTCAGATAATTGTAAATAGATATTTCTTATATGTGAGTTCTAAGTGTGTAAATTTCTGCCTCTCTATAAGTATGTTTCATGTGTTTTTTAGGCAACCAGAAACTATATTTGGGTTGAGTCAGCTAACAAATTTAAGCCTCATATTTCCATATGCTTTCTCTGAATTTCTGTTAGATTTCTCCATATATCTGAAACTAATTGGGTCTAGAAGTCATTATAACTACCAATATTAGCCCCTGTTTCCTATACCCTTTATGGATAATAGTTACCCAAGTTTGAATATTCATTCCATTCTTTGAACTCTCCTTCAATGAAAGTATTTATAAACAAACAAATATACATGTATATAAAACAGAAAAATGTAATTTCATCTCAAGGAATTAGCTTGCTTATAGCTGACATATCTGAAATAGGACAGAAAACCTTGGGTAGAAGCTAATGTTATAGTCTTGAAACAGTATTCCATTTTCTTCAGGGACAACATAATTCTGGTCTTAAAGTCTTTATAGTCTTTTGATGGATTTAGTCAGGCTCCATGTCATTTGTTGTAGTAATTTCCCTTATATAACATCAGCTAACTATAAATGTTAGCCATATGTAAAAAAAGATAATGTCACAGCAACGTCACTGCTCAGTTAAAAAAAAATTGGTACTACAGCCTACACAGCATGATACATAAAAGTAAGGATTATGGCCCTACAGTAATTTCTCAAATGTTGGAGTAGATAAATATTTATAACAACTTACAGAGGGGCTTTAACATCAATTCCAGATATTATGTTTGCTGCAGTGGCTTTGTGAAAAGAAAGACATAAGTTTGAAAAGGTCAGAGTCTCCTAAATAGATATGGACATACTCCAATGCCTCATGACCAGTTTGGTATGAACTAATTGTTATTGGGTGGGAGAGAGACAACGACAATGCCTGTAGTGAAGTATGAAAGGAATATTCTCATGGAGGTTCCTCTGAGTGAGGGCTTCAATCCATCATTCTTAACCCAAGTGCCTCCTCCAAGGCACCAGTTGGCAAATCCCTGCATCTTCCTGACTGGCCTCACTGCCCACACTCCATCCAGTCTACCTCCATCATGCTTCCTGCATCATTACCTTCTCACACTTCTCATCTTGTCCCTTGTGGTTAAAACGCAATGCGGCTCATCGGACATCAAGAGCATAACCACTTTGTAAACATTCAAGGCTGGCTGGCTGCCTGCGTTTATTCTTGCTTCATTCAGCATCTCTTTTCCTTCAACTGTATACTTCGTTCTTCATTCACACCAAACAGCTCATTGTAATCTAATTTACATTTCTCTTTTTTCTCATATCCAATCATGTCTAGGCACAATTTCCTTTATCTGAATTATTTCCTTGCCATTTTACCTGACGTATTTTATTAGTTTCTCTAGATCCCATCTAAATCTCTTCTCTGTGTGTTTCATCATTTCAGTGTGACATAATTGCTTTTTTCCCCACTTTATTTTCATTGTAGTTTGCTAATTCATGTTGTAGCTCACACATTGTATTAGACTTTGTGCTTTCTCCTTTTACTAGACTCTGAACCCCACAGAAGAAATAAGTATCATTATATTTTACATCATTCTTTCTTTTATGCCTAGATCCAAACCTAACATATGTCACATTTTTAACATGCATTTTTATCTCCCCAAACTACACATATTCTAAATTTGTACTTCAATGGTACTCCAATTAAAAACAAAGTTCTATATTTTCTTGAATTTGAGGTCAAATTTGATCTGAAATTCTGAAGATCCGAGTTTAAGTCTTTTGTCATTTTATCTGTAATCTTATTTTAAATGTGCTATCTAAAATTTTTCCTTAGCTTTATTAAGGTATAATCAAAATATACTATTTACTAGGTACAATATAATATTTTTATGTATATGTATTGTGAAATGGTTAAGACCATTCCTTACTTAGTAATCTTGATCAAGCTAGTTTATCTTTCTGACTTTAGTTTTCTCAAATATTATGTATTTCATGATATCAAAGGAATGAAACTGAATAAAGAGGAAATTCTGTAAATGAATGCAAACATCACTACACTTCTGAAGCTGCTTCCTACACTTTTGCCCTTTGGATCCTTCAGCTATGGAAGACATGACTCATTCTATTCGATGTCATTTTGTGTATTTTTGTGTTCTTCCCATTTTCTCTTGATCTACGAGAAAAAGAAGGTTTACTCATTTGTTGAGATACAGGAAAATGCTTTTTTCTTTCTTCCACTGCTTGTTGAATCAAGACCAAAGTACATAAAGTCTGATTACTTCCTATTACATATTTTATTACAAGCCAATTTTATCATCTGTTTGCCCTGATCACCTGCATCCGAGATGGAGTTTAAAGGACAGGAGGAATCACTTTGCCTATTAAGGACATTGAGTTTTATTTCTTCTTTTAAAAGTTTTTTTTGTGTTTAGTTATGTATATATGCATGTCTGTGTGTAGGTTTGTGAACATGAGTGAAGGTTGCAAAGAGGGCCAGAGGCTTCAGATCCCCCTTGACCTGGAATTACAGGCAGTTGTGAAGCACCTGACCTGGCTGCTTGGAATCTAATTTGGGTCCTTTGCAAAAATAGTATTTTTGCTTAACTGCTGAGCCATTATCATAACCAAAATCCAGCCCTCAGCTTTATTCATTAAGTGCACATAAAATAAGTTCCTTAAAACATTTAGCTATACGTTGTTATATGCGATACACCATGAGAAAAAAGATGCTCATAAAAAGCTTACAGCAAAGTGCTGCATTGGAACAGTCTAGTGTGGAACAACAAAGTGATTTATTGAGAAATACCTTAAGAATATATTGATTTTATTTTATGGATTAGATGGATTCAAACAGGAAATGTTATGCAACAAATTCACATTGTGATGTTTTGAAGCTTCTTCACAAAGGAAAAAATATTCATGCTGATGTATTATAACACTGATGGAAATTAATATAACTTGTGATTTTCAAAATAAGTTATATCTGTGGAAATAAAATAAATCCCATTAGAACAGTAGAAAGTACCAAAGGAATGTTTTGTTGCTGGTTGTACTACTGACTTCTTGCTATGATCAAATCCTTAAGGAAAACAACATGAAGAAGGACTTATTTTGGCTCCCCATTGCGGGTACCAGCGATCACAGTGGAGAAAGATCAGGAGATATTCCATTTGCAGTTAGGAAGTGGAGAGAGATCGGTTATGGTACTCTGTTTTCTTTCTCTGTTTTATTCAGTCAAGGAACCCAGCCCATGGAAGGGTGCTGCTTACATTTACTGTAGGGTTTTCCTCAGTTTAATTAATCTAGAAACTTTTTCAGAGACTTTCTTAGAGATTTGTCTTCTAGGTGATTCCAGAGTTGTCAAGTTGATAATCAAGATTAATCATCAAAGTGGTGATGCTTGATCTTTTAAACTCAGCATCTGCTTTTATCAAGCAAAAAATGAGATAATCAGTTTAGAGAGATATTCCTGAAGTTATTATGAAATAAAAATGAGTTAGTAGCAGATAGACTGTTTATTTTTGTCCTTATTAGTTCCATTGCTCTATAGCATAGTAAGATAGCTTTCGCCCATGACAGTTTGCTACATAGTTCAAAGTAACTAGAAGCAGACACAGGTTTGCAACTCACAGGAATGGCAAATGTTTCAAGGAGATGGAAATACTACTTGCTCTGATTAGATGACATTACATAATTTATTTGTATCAACTAATGCTCTATCTCATAAATTTATACAATAGTGTATGTTAATTAAAAGAAAAAAGAAGCCAGGTATGGTGGCTCACACCTTTAATCCCAGCACTTGGGAGGCAGAGACAGGCAAATCTCTGTGAGATGGAGGCCTGGTCTACATAGTGAGTTCCAGACCAGCTGGGGCTACAGGAAGATCCTGTCTCAACCCTCCCCAACTCAAAAAACTTTATTTCAAATGACTACACTAATGGCTTACATCCTGATATTGGATATTATTCTTTTGCAAGTAAAAGCAGTGAATTGCTTACCTGGAGGATGTCTGCATTGATTTTTATTGCACATCTATTAATATTTCTTAGTTCCTTAGAATTGTCAACACAAAGTTTTCCATGTCTATTGTACTTACTTTCTTCTTCTCTTGAATTAAGTCATTATAATTCAATTAAAGGAATATGGGCCTTGGAACCAGTCATTGCTGCCCTAGGGAATTTTAAATTTTTCTAGGCTGATTTCATTACTGAATTTTCATAAGGATCAAATGAGCTGGAATGTATAAATCCCATGCCATGTACATAGTTGTAGAAGGGTAGTGAAGTGGTATGACTCTTAGAGTGTAGCTATAACTAGAAAAGATGATTAGTTTCTTCTGTGTCAAAACTGACTGGTCAGTGTCTTGGACAGAGTATTTTTGAGTGAACACTTAATTTTATGTTTTCAGCTTTTTTATAAGGTAACTTCTGCCTCTGATTTGTAAGAAAAACACATAAAATTTCATATTAATATAGATAAATTGTAATCATGGAACAATCATTGAAAGCTAGATTTGGGAGGGTGCCATTTCTATACCCATTTGAAGGGTATAGGACAATCCTTTCTTTGAAATTAAAGCAAGACTCAGAGAGATAGAAATGCATTGGTTACCTTTGCATTGGTATGGTGATGAAATGCAGCAACTTAAAAGAAGAAAGGAACCACTGCAGGTGAAGGTCTCTTATAGTTCAGCCCATCATGGTGGGGAAGGCCTGGAAGAGCCAAGAAGAGAGGAAGGGGAATACCGATGCTCGTCTGACTCTCCCATCCTCCTTTATTCCTTCCAGATCTCTAGTCTATGCCATGGTTCCACCCATGTTTCAGAAGTGTCTTCTCCCATTTTAATCCTGTGTTTTAATCTCTCAGATGATTCTAAAACAGTCAACTTAACAATGAAGTTTACCCATCCTAAGTGATTTGTCAGTGGTTTTCCAGCAAGTGGATCAGAAGTCAGAGTTTCGCTTTTACCCATTCTTTTTCTTTGTTAGCTCACAAACCCTAAAGATGTGTCTCATTTAACAAATAAACCAGATCTTTCAGATATGCTTAAAAATGGAAGTTTATTTGATACTAAGTTAAAGATATTAAGGACTGTGTTCAGTTGGTAGAGTACCTGCTTAGTATGACTGAGGCTCTGGGTTTGTTCCCCAGCATCACATAAACCATGGATGGCGGTAAAGATACATAATCCAAGGACTCAGGATGTGGAGACAGCAGGATCAGAAGTTCAAGGTCATCCTCAGGTACATAGAGTTTTTGAGATCAACTGACACATAAAATCCTCCTACCACCCCCTTATCAATCTATTGATCAATCAATCAATCTATCTATCTATCATCTATCTATCACCTATTTATCTTCTATCTACTATCTATTTATCTAGTTGATATTTATTAGGTATTGGACTATATGTGATATATTAGATATTAATATATATATATTATATATGGGTGAAGACAATTTTTTCAATAAATCAGAATACATAAATACAGGTAATTAATTTTGATTTTTAACAAAATGAAAGTGCATCAGAAAAGATGCATTTATTTGCAAGGAACTGATTTTGATTCATTTCCATGGCACCCTGTTTAAGCACTCCCACTTCCTGCTCTCTGACAACTTAGTATCAGGAAGGAAAGCTGGCTTTATAGTCAGAACAGATGTGCACTCACTTCCTTCTCTAGCTTGGCTAGAGTTATTGATAAAATTAGCAGTCTATACTAACACTGAGGTTTTGGATCACTGCCTTAAAAATAATAACATTTAAAATGAGACTCTGGCTCAGAAATCTTATCCCATGTAGAATAATCTTAACTGTGTCTGGATGACTAGAAATATTGGAAGAACACAGATTTCATGGGTACATTTTAATGAAATTTCTTTCTGTGATATGGGACTGTAGATGCTATCTGATCACTAATGGTATATACTTTGCATTTATTGGTTAGTTTGTTATAGGTTTCCAAAGAGGAGTCACTATACATGAAAGAAAGGCAAGGTAGATTTTATTATGGCGGGCCGACTTCTGAACTATAGGTGGGCGAGTCTGAGAAGCAGCCCCAATACATTGTAGCATCCAGCTTTTATAGGGAAGTACAAGGTGTGTAAAGGTTATCTTTAAAAGTATCCAACCCCAAATTCCCATCCGAGTCCATAAAAGCATATGTTTACATTTTAATGATTGACTTTGTTCCCGATTACTTACATCATGGCATTATATTCAATCTTGAAGACCAGGAGAAAATGTCAAGCTCAGAGTTCCCTTTTCTCAAAAAACAGGATGTCACTGCTCTAAGCTGGAGTCTCTATGGTTTGGTTAGAGACCATTATCACTTCACAGACACAGATGTGGTCATTAACAATGGTCATTTGCTTAAGATGTTCTGAGTAAGATTAGATAGTCTTCTTTCACACAAGATGTCATAATAAAACTGTGTACCCTTCTTTTACACAAGATGTTTGCATAAGATTAGATACCAATGGGGGGTATTAAGTTCTCACACAGTCTGGTGGGAAGCCCCCCAAAATGAGGTCACTCTGTCACAAGTTTATGCATTAAGCTTCTCTTTTCATTTTCTTCTCTGGGTGTAGAATCTCCCAACTTGGATGGCTGTTCATTGTAGGCATCTATACGTTAATTCTAAGTGTCTTGGGCCAGGTGAAGTAAGTAACAAATGTTTAGATTGTTTTCCCAAAAGTTTGAACAACTTGCTAAAGCAATGTTTGTGTGCTATCTGGGGAGTTCTGTGGTGCCTCTTTTACAATTTTTGCGTTGGTTTTGCTGATGTCCTTTGACTTACCTGTTTTGAAATCATTAGCTTTCATGATTTCATCCATGAAAGAAGAAGGAATGCTAACCTTGGCATAACAGTCAATAATCAATTCTGTGAGTAGTATTCTCAAGAAGTCACAGAAAGTCATCTAAAACTAAAAATAATGGATTTCAAACAGGATATTACCAACCTAAGTAAGTAAATTTAAGGAAGACTAGGTTAAAGACATTCTTGAATGATTTTTTTTTTATTAAGTACAATCTTGTCACTTTAACATTAGAAGGTAGTTCAAATTACCTAGAATTCAGGGAAAGGATTATTCACTTCAACTGTGGAACCACAAATACAAGGTTCTTCAAGGGAAAGTTGCCATTTAGGAATTGTTTTTTCCAGGGTTTGCTCCAGCAGCCACTAGCCTCTTTCCATTTAGATGGAGTGCTTCCAATCTCTGGGTTTCTCCTGTAGCAGGAACTCTGGCTATGAGATGAGATCAGATTTTTAAGCTGCCACTAAATGAACATCATTTAGCATTTTCCTTCCTCTAAAAGAGCTCATCAAGTAATTGCTCTCTAATAGCAGGCAAGCAGGATGACAAGCAGGATGAGGCATGATGAAGCTAATGAAAATTTAAAGTCACCTCCATTCTCTGTTGGCTTGGAAAAGGCCCATCAGAGCAATGACACTTTCTACCAATAATGACATGCCTCCCCAAATGACTGAAAATTAGACACGCAGGAAGCACATTGAGTCTTTCTGCTCCCCAAATACAATCTTTTCAAATTCATGATAGTTCTTGGAACACCTTTTGATTTTCTTACACTAAATGCACTGAAATTTGACAATTTAAAAGGTGAAAAGAGGCTGAGATCCCTATAT